>OY728160.1:1213408276-1218408276 GCA_963277665.1 Viscum album
AACCCTTTACCCCTGTATTAAACAAACCCCACTAAACAGACCATTTACAATGTATGAAGTGTAGAACAAAAAAACATAAAACAAACAAAAGGTTCCGTAACAGCACTAATTTATCCGAAATCAAAACATCAAACATAAAATAAAAAGAGGAATAACACTAAAACTAAGATAACACTTATTAATTTGAAGTGTAGAAATAAAAATTTCTTTGATTGAAGAAGGATCTTTGGCTGGAAGGTGTTGCGAGGTCGCGAAGACATCCATAGGAGGTGTGGATTAGGTCTACATTCGGGCCGAATGGGAGCTAGGGTGCTGGGTATTTGGGGGAAAACTTTCCCAATGGTTTTTAAAACCTGTTGTGAAAGCCTCTCTTTACCAACGGTATTACTAAACCATTGGTATATGTTAGAGGAATTAAATCTTTCCCAACAGTTCTGTCAAACCGTTGGGAAAGATTAATTATACTAACATGTTTGCCAACGGTTTGAGAAAACTGTTGGCAAAGATGGCTTTTTTTACAGTATACCAACAGTTTATTCAAACCGTTGGTATATATCCATTGGGAAAACCACCATTTCCAGTAGTGTTTTCAACAATTTTTATTTATCTTAGATTTTCCATTTCAATTTTTTTATCTTTAATATGGGTTGTGTGGTGAGTATTGATCTCAAGTATTAATGAATCTAAGTTTTTACATTTTAACCTAGTTTAAATTAACTAACAAGTTTATAAATTTCACACAATAGATTTCAGGGTCTTTAACATAAAATATTTCAGTTTTTATTCTAACCTTTTTTTCGATATATTTGGAATTTTTTTATATATTTTTCAAAATTTTAAAACCATGACACAAAAAGAGCATAATGAGAAATAGTTCTAGAAAACATAATTCCTCATCATTAAATTATTAGGTTTTTTATCTATAAATCCCTATAAACCATAAGTGTATTGGTGAGTAGAGTTTAAACCCATGGGGAAGGGTAAAAATGATCGTGTAAACTAGGAATAAAAAATAAAAATTAAACAAAAATATAGACTATTAAAAACATGAACAGGCACAGGATATGTATATATGTAATAAACAATTGAAGATATAGAAAAATAGAATAGTAATAAAGAAAAATAGATAGGTATTCTAGGGAAAACCTTTATTATATGATTAAAGATGGATCCACATTCATTTAGCAGAATTAATTTGGACCTTCATGCCTTGTAAATTTTTCCTACTATATCTCCCAGGTAGTGGCAGAGTTGAATCTAACAATTCATCAATTATTGAATCAAACATATAAAAATAAAAATGATTATCCTAAATGAATTTTGAGATTAACATGGTTCAATATTCCACAATTGGATAAAATGATCATTCCTTCTTAGTGAATGCCTTTGAATTAAAAGGGAAACAATAAAAAGAGTTTTGAAATGATTTTATAAATGAAGAGAGAAAATAATTTCAGTGTAATCTTGATTTCACCAACCACTAAATTTATCCAAGAATAATTTTATTAATAAGAACAAATAAAAGATATTAAATTTATATTTTAAGGGAAATAAAGAATGAAAAGAGGAAGAAAGAAATCTTCCCTCTGATCTTGATGAAAACAACACTTCCAAAGATTTGTTTTTGTTCCTCCTAAAACTCCTAAAGTGTCACCAAGTCTCACTCCTCTAAGAAATCTATAATAATCCATCTACATGATGATAATTATGATGATATATCACCCCTCTAGTTTTATTTTCCTTTTTTTTAACTGGTAATAGACCTTGTTTGCTGAATTAACTCAGTCTACACCAAATCACCAAACACATGTCACTAGTCAACTTCCTATGTTACTTACATGTGATTCAAGAATAACCTCTAAAAATAATTAAACTAGCACACATGTGTTCTATTTTAAATGAATCTGAATGTGTCTCTGGATTGATTCATGCTCCTGGAAAACCTTCAAGTTGTCTACTTTTATTCAATTTAGTTCCCTTAGAATCTGGACAGTAACCTTGTCTCCATCCAACTCCCATTAATTTTTATAATCTCAAACTTACTGGAAGAAAGAAAATATCCTTCTCTTGAATTCTTCTCAATTCTTAAACACAAAGAGATGGGGAGACTTTATCGATCACACAAACCTACTGACCAGCCTCATCCTCATGCATGATTTTATGAACCGGCTATAGTAATAGATTCAATCACTTCACAAACCAACCCACGTTAGATAAGGTAACTTAGGAAAAGTTTCATCTCTGACATTAGGTTCAGATGAACTATCTTACATCTTAAAAGTTCTAAAGCATCAATTAGTCGAGTAGGTGGTATACAACACCCTTCAAACTCACAATAGTGGCCAATGAAAGATTTGAGTCCTACAATGTCTTCCTTGCTTCAAACCTGCACATATAAAAATCTAAGGACCTTGACCAAACGATTATCCAAACTAGGTCCATCATTGGTGACATATTTAGAGAAAAAAACTCGACCAGGCTCAACTCCAGATCTGCGTTCGACCTCCATCGATCATATTCAATGAACAAAATCAAATTTACCATCTTTCTAACGATTTCGGAACCACACTCCAGTTCTTTAGATTCGGTTCAAGCTCAGATTAGGGTCCTAACTTATTTGGTAACTCCCAAATAAAGGCCTAAACTTGATTCTTTGTATTCGACCTCCTGGTTTGTAAGGATTTTCTGGAGTGTCGATATTGGTTTGTTCTCAGATTCATGGGATGTAGATCATCTGGTTCATCAGGGTCAGGTTGTCTTCCCAGATTGTATAATAGTCAGTCAACACAGCTCCAAGGTGTGGTGCAGATCAACTTCAATGAATTTATTAGAACCCCTAAGCTTGACCTTCACATTCGGCCACCATATTCACACTTCCATCTTGCACTTGGTTTTTCTAGAGTTTTTTCTCTTCATTATTGATCAGATCCATCCATATGTCATCTTCTTCTTGGGTTTAAAAAAATGAATCCATGAAATCAAAGCTTAGCTTGGGATTCTTCGATCTATGGTAGATTCAACTCCATTGAGCACCCCTTCTAATCCACAGGTATGAATACCCTCTTTGGTTTTAGTGGAGGTTTAGATTTTTCTTCGGTTCTTCATCAACAAAGCTTCCAGACCTCAGGCTCAACTTCACCTGATCTTGCACAGTTTGTTCAACATCACAGTCCCAGTTGAAGTCTTCACCTGGTGCGGCTTATTTTAGTTTTATCTCTAGGATGAGGTTTTTTAACATCTAGAAGTGGGATGGTAGTGTTTATTTATCAACAGAAATAGCGGTATTTTACTCTAGTGGTGGAATGAAATGATGGAAAGGTTAGGGATGGTGGTGACATTACCTCTAGTGGGAGTTTTTATATGTTTTCTAAAGAAAAAAAATTAAAAAGTGTAGGTTATTTTTTTTAAATGTGTATTAAAGGTGGAAGGATTGTTGCTGCCTTTAGGTTTAGTTGAAAGTTGGCAGCGAGCCTTGCTCCTTTCCGCAAAAAAAAATTATTCATGTTTTTTATATTTATTAATATATTGGTTTCTATATTATGATTTATATTCATATTGTTAGAAATAACTTATATAGGGTATTATTGTTCATTTACTTTAATTAAATACTAATTTTTTCATTATTAGATAATTATAATATTATTATAATTTATAAATATATACATTATGATGACATGTCTTATGTTTGTGCCACACTATATGCTCTCTTATGTTTACCATGCTCTTATGATGTTTGACTCTTATGCCATGTTTGTAAGTGATGTCTTATAATCATTCCATTTTTTGTTTCCATTATATGTCTCCAAGATATTCCATGTAGTAAGAGTAAGGTGAGGTCTAGGAGAAAGTATGGATATGGGAATAAAAGACTATTTTATAGTTTTTATTATGTACTCAATTACAAAAGATTTTGGAACCATATATTTTTTGGAGTATTATATATATTTTTATGATAATGATGATGTAATAATATGTATATGAGATCTAGGTCATTAAAAAAATATTTGAATATACATTATTTATTATATTTATGAAATTTTTTTATTTTCAACTACTTTTTAGATGTTTAGGCTATGTTTTAAATTATATTTAGATTGTTTTTATAGTGTATATTTGATAAGATTTTAAAAGTTACCAACTTGAAATTTAATAAGTTTTCCTATGTTTCAAGTAGTCGACTTTGAAAGATTATAAAATATAAACTGTGACTAAAATATTAATGAAAAATGAAACACTAGCTAAACATGTAAAATGACTGATGGTAATAAAAATATCTTCATTTTAATAAACATAAAACATATACATGAACAAGTACAATCAATGTCTATGGGAAGGATATTCCATCCCACATGGTGGTCTGCAAAGGGTATGCCCGTATCGAGATCGCTGAGATCTGTATTGGGGTAGAGTATGATGGCCTAGAGAGGGCTGGTCCTCAGACACTAGAATTTCCTCCTCCAATGGCCCGAAGGCCTTCATTTTTTATTGATTTTGATAATCCACCTTTCAAGGGGTGAGGTGGAACCCTTACAAGGCCCATAGGCGTAAGTATTACATGGCCTGTAGGCCTTATAATAATTCGTTTCCCATAGGCTTCAAACATTACATACATCCCAGACTAACTACTTGAAACTGCTCCTTCCCAGCATCTTCATCGTGAAATCAGCTCTCTACATTTGCATGGTTGTTCGGCTAGGCTTTACCATGCATGCACAGGCTTGTCCCGATGGCAGGTTCCATACCCTCTCATTCTTGCAATATTTTTAGCTTCTGTTATGGTGAAAGCTCCTTGCTCCTCCTCCTTTTGAAGTTTTTTCCTTGTAGGTTGTCTGGTTTGCATCTGCACTTAAGGTGTCCCGAAGGCCTTGAGGTGGCCCGAAGGCCGTACTGACCCGAAGGCCTGGGTGGCCCGAAGGCCTTAAAGGACTCAGGGACTAAATTGGTGGCCCAAATGCCCAAATGGGGGAATATTCCCGGCTGCTACAGTGCCAAACAGTGCCTACTACAGTTTCCACTACAGTACCTGCTACAGTTCTGCACAGTTCCTGGTACAGTACCTGCTACAGTACCAGAAATTAGCCTCTTCCTAGATTTGATCCCAGGTCTCTTGGATTCACTTAAGGAGTCCTCACCAACTGGGCTGAGGCTCATGTGCTCAGACATTGGAATGTCGACTATTGCATGCTCCACCTATGTGTTAGTGGGAGGGGTGTCAAATGAATGTTGTACTATGCTCTTGATCCTTCTCCCACTAGATTAGTAGAAGTACCTTCTATAATCATAGCGGGGAACCAAGCATGTGGTGGATTTGGACCCCAATACTACAATGAATCTAGACCCCATACTGGAGAGAACTGTGGATATCCTGTGAAGAAAGATGGATCTCATGCCTCCTGATGTACATCCACAATCAGGTGAGGTTGGACTACTACAGGGCCGATCTCTAGCTATATAATAAGTGAGGGATCATGTGTAGGACAATGTGGTCTACGCCATCATCATCGTGGCTCCTCAGCATTAGCATCTTCTATAGGAGGTTCCTGAGTAGGAACCTCCACTATCTGGGGTGGTAGATCGAAGATTCTCTCATGAATCGCCTCATAATCTTGGCTCAGCACCAATGTTGTGGCATGGATCACTACTAGGCTAGCAACCCGCTCCTCCATGGGATCATTCATGTGAATAAGCTGCTCTGAATGGGAATTCTAGAAATAGATCCAAAATGAATTAGAAAATAGTTTAACAAACAAACTAATGGAAATTTATTGATTTATGATATCATGAATTTCTCTACCATGATGGGTGAGATACAGTATAGACTTCATTTTATATCATTTCTCATACTCAAACTTCTCTGAAAGATGTAATCGCATCGTAGGTATACCCCAGATACGACGCTCTTCTCATCTTCCCCATAAATCAATAAATTCAGCATGTCATCGGTGCCTTTCCTCTTCCTTCATCCCTATCAACTTTAACTCATGAAGCTTCGGTGTCTGTGGCGACAGAAATGGAATGGGTTGAACATATCCAAATTGACGCATGACTCTATCAGGGTGGCGTCACTCAATAATATGAAAGTGAATGAGTGTCACTATAGCCCTAGAATCATGAAGTATAACAGTGTAGTATATTGGAAACTGATCCAATATAGCCCAATATGGCATCCATGTAATATAAAATGACATGTCATATTTGTCAAAAAAAATTACTTACTAAAAACAAAAATTGATTCTATTATTAAATTTGTTAGACAATGATAGATTGTATATACTTACCCGGTCAGGTAGCAGACTATCCAACTTGAGACGGTATGCACCCAAATGGTGTTTCAAAATGTTTTCAAAGTTGTGTTTCTAAGTCCACATATAAAATAAAACATCAAAAGTGATAAATAATGAGAAATTAAATTCAATAACTCATACTAGAATCAGAAACCAATAGAGATGAGTGATCATACCAACGTCCATGTGGAGCATCTTGAAGCACCTATATAGGCACTGAATATCCAGAAAGATCATGGAAGACTATGGGGATGTTCTCCCATACCCACATATAAAAAAGGATGATGCGTCCTCCAAGATCTTTGTGGTCTACGCAGCATGTCATGCATAATGCCCTGTATGTGTAAGACAAGCAAGCAGATCCCCAGCTATACATCCTTTCCTGATCAAAGTCTTCCAGTGGGTCTAGATACATCATGTGCACATGCTTCCTTAAGTGATCAACACACAGGGTCCCTCCGATGATCTGTAATATGTATGCACGAGCATGAGAGTGTGAACTCAACCCAGCAATGTTAGGGAATAGTTTCCAGTTATGGCCTTCCTGATGACATATGGTGTATCTCAAACTTTTTCCTTGTTCTTGAGGTCAGTCCATATCATTCCTCAACCTACTGGCCTTTGGTATCACATTTTTACACAACTGGTTGATGTTAGGGATCACTATTGGTTGGCCTTCGGGCATTGGGAAATATCAAAACTCCCTAATAGGCATACATGGTGCATCATAACAATTAGAAATGGTGTCCATCTGGTACACTAGATCAACATATGCTTCCCATAATATATTCACAGAGGCACATGTTGTGATGGAATGTGCTCATGGAAACCATAAGGCCTAAAAGTTTCCACATTTACATTACCTCGCTTCCAGTAATACCACCATTTTTTCACCGATTCTATTTTTGATGGGGTCTGAATGCTCTTGAACTTCAAATCGAGAGTCTTCTCAGTGGAAAATGCATACATGATAACCAGAAGCTTCTTCAATGTTCTTTTCAATATTGCGTTGAAAGTGCCTTTCGTAACTTAGCCTCTATTGAATCCCATCTAAGGCTAGTTTTTTATATTAACGAAGTAATTCATGCAACGATAAAATTTCTCCTGAACTAGGGCAGTTATATATAACTTTTGAATCCCCTTAAAGACACCATTGATGCACTCCACGATGTTTGTGGTCATATGTCTGTACCTCTTCCCATCATCATATTCCAATGTCTATTTTTCTTTTGAAATCTGCAACATATAATCATAAACTTATTGATTAGCCTTACATATTTGTTCGAAACATTATTCATAGGTTCATTATGGAATTTTTTCCTCGTGTTTCTAGAAATGTGTCTAATGCAGTACCGAAATGCGGAGATATAGGGGAGGAATGCCCAGAAAAATTGATGAAATTGAACATGATATGGATCAAGTAGATTATATTGAGACACATGTTCTTTCATATGAATATAGAAGACAACTTGGTTGTTGTGTCTCAATATGTCTAATAATTGTGGAAATACCTGATACGAGTCATCCCAATCACCATAGACCTTCAAATTTTCCTTCTATTTTTCTATACATGCCTTATTATAATAAATCTTATAACCAAAATTTTGTTGTATCCTCTCTTTCACAAGGACTATAGGAACCTCTTGGAATGTCCTAATCATCACAATGAAAATGGATGAGACAAATTCAGTATCCATTGAGGTATGATCTTATGTCAGGTTTTGATGAACATAAGTATGAGCTTCCTCAATCTTCAAGATTCACCAACCTCCAAATGAAATGTCTAAAATCGCCCACAAGAGGAATCTACAGTCATCCTCATACTTATCACACTGTATGAGGTATTTTTTTTATGGCATGATTCCTAAACTATGTATCTATAGTTCCTATCAATGTGAAATCTCTTTAGCATATTTTTTAATGCATCTTTACTTGGAAAATACCTTCTAACATATAAGGTTTTTTCAAGCTCACTAAACATATCTAGTACAACTCTGGGAAACTCAGTTGCGGGTGTGAAAACATTGTAGTCAAATTTGGGAATATGTTTCATTGATTCTGAACAAGATGGAAATAGTGGTGGATGATTTATTTTGGGTCGAGGATGTTGTATAACTAATGAATTTCTAGAAACTTCCTCCCCAACTTCTATCACTCCCTCCTCTTCGGCACTATTTTCACCATTTATTCCATTATTATGAAAATCCTCATAGGAAGTCATATTGACATGTATATCTAAGATATCATCTAGTTTTTCCTCTTCTAAATCATTTGGAATAGACTCAATTTCATGGGGAGGATCTTCAACCAATCTTGTAAATATACATCTTTGTACAACTATACATTGTTGTTGTATAGTAGAAACATCAACATATAACTCCATCATGGTACCATCCGACCGTTGGGAAAATAAATTTATTGATTGGACCCACTATGAATCAGCAACCAATGGAAAAGCTAGATGTCATAGCATAGTCAAGAATTGTAAATTTCTATAGCTCATAGACTTGATCTCTTGATCGGGTACCATATTTAAGGAACCATGAATTCTATATTGAAATTCACTTAGAATTACACAATTAGTTGTACTAACCACTGTTGTTGGTTGTGTACTATAAGAAGCTCCTTTCTTAGTTTGAATAACCTCCCTGTAGTAGTACACACAGGCAAACATGACTCTCTATGTCAAAAATGTGTTTTGATCAAGATTCAGATAGTGTAAAATATTAACAATGATGGTTGAACATATAATATTTATTATACTGAAATTTTATAATGTCTTTTTATACCCTAAAATATGATACTAATGTTTCATTATGAAAAATTTTATTAGAATATAAGTCACAAAATGTTTTGGAAACTGAGGTAAAAAGAAGAGAAAACATCAAATCAGTTTAATTATCATTGATAAAATGACAATTATGATCATATAAAGTGAAATGGAGAAGAATAAAGGCATCAAATAACACATTAATTCTTTACAACATACAAAAAAAACCTTAACATTTTTCAGTAGAACATGGTTTGGATGAGATGAGCCTCACTTCAGACGTGAGGTAAAATCCATCTTATTTTCAATTGGTATCTTAATAACATATTTGAAGGTTATGTACTTAACTTTGGAATTTTGAAAATATTTCAGTCATCTAATAACATATTTTAGAAGTTATCTTAGAATATTTTATTAAGATACCAAGTGAAAATAATTTTTATTTTTCCTCATGTCCTAAGTAAGGCTCATATCATCCAAACCATGTTCTACTAAAAAATGTCCAGGTTTTTTTTGTATGTTGTAAAGAATTCATGTGTTATTTGATGTGTTTATTCTTCTCCATTTCACTTTATATGATCATAAGTATTATTATCAAATAATTATGTGTATTTATTTTTTAATCCTATGTTATTCATTAATTAATCTATAATTAATCATTACTAATAATTATTATTATTTCTAAACTATATAATCTTTATGATACTAAAATTTTAAAAAAAATTCCTATATCCTAAACTTTGACACTAATTTTTCTTATTACAGTTTTTACTTATTTAATCATTCTTTAATCACTATTTAATCATTACTAAATTATTAGTTAGTTAATCATTCTTCAGTCACTCTATAATCATTCCTTATTCGATCATTAATCGTATGATATTCATTAGTTATTTATTATTAGCTAATCGTTATATGTATTCATATTTTAATCTTAATTTATTCATTAATTAATCTATAATTAATCATTTCTAATAATAAGTATTATTTATAAACTATATATAACTAATTAAACTTCTTAATAAATAACATATTTAAAAATAACTAAAAATAATTCAATTACTAATAATGAATTTCATTATTTAATGTCTTTATCCTTGTCCATTTAATTTTATGTCATCATAATTATCATTTTATAATTGATAAATATATTGATTTGATTTTTCTTTTCTTAGATATTTTAGTAGTTTATAAATAAAATATGAATCATTTAAAGCATATCCCCTGGGAGTGTCAAACCAAGAGTGTAGCAAGACCCATTGTCGTGTAACAGGTTACCCTGAGTCAAGCCCAAAACACCTTGTCAAAGTTCTTACTCATAGGTATATATGTTCCAGAGCCACATACACTTATTTGTATCCATACATGGATTTGATTGCTTAGATAACCACAAAATATTTATACTACCAAAATTTTAGAGCGTTTAATCCTAAGTTATTCATTAGTTAATCTATACTAAATCATTACTAATTATAACTATTATTTAAAAATAAATATAACTAAATAAAATATTTAATAAATAAAATATTTAGAACTAACTAAACTATTTAATTAAAGAAATATTTAGAACTAACTAAAAAGAATTCAATTAAATAAATAAATAACTTTAAATTAAATAAAAAGGTACCTCTAAATGATGCTTCACAAAAAATTGGGACTTCTTTTAGACCACCGGATCCACCGCACACGAAAAGGACATTTTAGAGAGAGAATTTGTGGAATGTAGAGAGATGAGGGAAATTGTAAGTGAGGAGAAGGGGGTGGGTTCCCTTTTATAGGGTGTTAAGGAAAATGCAGCAAGGGAGTGCTGCTTTTCGCCTTTATTTTAGGCGAAAGGTGGAACACCCAATGCTGCATTTTTCTTTATCTTTAGGTGAAAGGCAGTAACCCCCCCCCCCCCCCCCGCACCTTTACCATGTTATCAATCCAAGGAAAAAGTGGTGGTGAGGGGGGAAGGCGGAAGGCGTGCTGCCTCCACTACTACGCATATGGCCTTTCACAGCACACAAAATAGCCTTTAACAGTGATAAAAAGGCATTGTTAATCACAACGATGATAAAGGGGGAGTCCCCTTTATCAATGTTGATAAAGTCCTAGCCACCTACAGTGTGATGTTTATATAACAACACACCCAGAATCAAACCTGCAATTTAAACAGCACACCTAAAAGCAAACCTATTGTATACATTTAATTGAAATCATGAATAAAAAAAATCTCACCCATGATATATACAAAAAAGCACTACTATTTAAATTTCAAACAAAATGTTTTATATAATTACATTTACAATTTTCTAACAGTCATTATAAAACATTAATATTTCATATTTTGATACCTGTGATCCCCTCTCAAAAATATCTTCCCATGGTATCAGTTGTCGAACAAATCATCTCAACCTGAGAAAAAGTTTCCACCAATATAAGAAAACAAATATTATGTTATTAATACTATAAAGAAATAAATTAAACATTAATATAAAAGAATACATTAATAAAATGTCAATATTTAATAAAAATGACACATTTGGAGTTATATCGGTCACACCATACATCCTATTGAGGTGGGGTTGATTCCTACACATTAAAAATAAGTTATAGATCGTTTTCCTAAAATATCAAAACAATTAGAATTCATTTTCTCAGTTTTGAGTATGTCACTTTTTCTTTTACTAAAATTAATGTCAATTTTAAATAATGGAACATTTGGAGTTATACTGGCCACATCATGAATATTATTGAGGTTCAGATGATTCTTATCTATCAAAAATTACTAATGGATCATTTTCCTAAAGTATCAAAACAATTTGAATGTGTTTGATTGGTTTTCAGTATGTCAGTTGCGTTTTTTTACTGAAATGTCATTTCAAACTGAAAACATGAATTTTGAGTCATACTGATCACATCGTTCATTGTTTTGATTACTTTATACACATCAAAAATGACTTATGAATCACTATCCTAAATTATCAATATGATCAGAGAGTGTTTGACTAGTTTTCAGTGAGTGACACATTTTGAACTAAAATATCAATTTTAAACTGATAACGGGCACTTTTAGTCATATTGGTCGCACCGTACATCTTATTGTGGTACGGTTGACTCCTATATATCAAAAATAACTCATGGATAATTTTCCTAAAGTATCAAAACATTATGAATTCATTTGCTTGGTTTTCAGTATGTCACTTGTTGTTTTTACTTAAGTTAATGTCAATTTTTAAAAAAAGTGATACTTTGAGTTATAGCGGGCACACCATGTGTCTTATTGAGTTATGGATGATCCCTACATTTCAAAAATGACTAATAGATCATTTTCCTAAAATATCAAAACAATCCAAATGCATTTTCTTAGTTTTCAGTATGCCACTTGTTGTTTTTATGTAAATTAATATCAATTTTAAATAAAAATAGATAATTTGAGTAATACAAGACACACCATGCATCATATTGAGGTTTTTATGATTTCTACACATCACAAATGACTAATGTATCATTTTCCTAAAATATTAAAACAATCCAAATGCATTTTCTTGGTTTTCAGTATGTCACTTGTTGTTTTTACTTAAATTAATGTCAATTTTAAATAAAAAGAGACACTTTGAGTTGTACCAGACACACCGTGTTTCATATTGTGGTGAGTATAATCTATAAACATCATAAATCACTAATATATTATTTTCTTAAAATATCAAAACAATACGAATGCATTTTCTCAGTTTTCAGTATGTCACTTGTTGTTTTTACTTAAATTAATGTCAATTTTAAATAAAAAGAGACACATTGAGTGATATTGTCCATACCGTTCAAAGGGATACATCCATATATAGTTTACATGACCACATAGTCAAATATCTCTCACTAATTGAACCATAAAATGAACCATCATATCAAATAATGTTGGTGGGAAGAACATTTCCAATTCACATAATATGACCACAATTTCTCTTTCCATAGTCAGAAATTTTTTCATGTCTATAACTTTACTACATATAGATTTGAAGAATAAACAAATATTGGTTAATTTATTATGTAAATTCTTGGTAAAAATTCAACTTAAATCTATAGGCATTAGGTATTTCATCAAAACATGAGAGTCATGTGATTTCAGAATCTTTAACTTTAAATTGTCCATTGACACGGTGTTCTTGATATTTGATGAATACCCCTCTTGAACCTTTATATTATTCAAGAAGTTTCAAAATTGATATCTCTCCTACCTGGAAAGAGTTTAAGCATCTAGAGGAAAAAATTTCATTTTTCACCCTTCACTGGAACCAACTTTTCTCGCATTCCCATGTCAACCATGTTCAACTTAGCCTTAATTCCATTCTTTTTTTGTTGTGTGCATTTAGAAACATGCTAATGACACTATCAAATACATTTTTTTCAACATGCATAATATCAAGAAAATTTCTAACGTACAGATAATTACAGTATAATAATTCAAAAAAAACTGATCTCTTTTTCTAATTGGTTTTCATAAGGTTTTTTTAAAATGGTTTACTAAAAGTAGTGTCCATATATTTTACTTTATCAAATATTTTATCACCTCTTAGTGGAGAAGGTATTGTACATTCTTATAAAATTCCATTTAATGATGTATTCCAAGATCAGCATTTATGTCATCGAGGTAAAAATATGCAATGTTCTAGAAATACGGTTTTCGATGAATGTTTCAACCTAATTGAATGTGTACTTTGTTCATAGATGGGACACCCTTGAGTTCCTTTAATGTTATATCCTAACATTCCACAAGCAATAAAGTCATTTATCGTCCCATACAACATGGATCTCAACATGAAATATTCATTTCTGTAATAATCATAAAATATAACACATGAATCCCACAATAATTTCAAATCCTCGACCAATGGATACAAATAAACATAAATATCATTCCCGATTGTTTTGGTACTGATATAAGCATAGATAACATGATGTATTTTTATTTCATGTATAACCATGGTGAAAATTTATAATTTACCAACATAATTGGCCATGTACTATGAGTTCTGATTTGAAAACCAAAAGGATTCACTCCGTCTATAGATAATACAAGATGAATGTTTCTCAACTTGTTTCCAAATTCAAGATACTCATGATCAATTCTATTTTACTGAGGAGATTCTATCAGGTGATGTATTTTCCCATCTTTATTTCTTGTGTGTGTGCCACATCAATTTCCCTAGAGTCTCCTCACTTTCATATAGGTTCCTAAACCTTTCAATGATTAGAAAGTACCATACAAATTTCATAGAACTAGATTCATCTTTCTTATATAGAGAAGAACCACACTTTTAGCATTATCTAAGTGATTTTTAGTCTTAGAAATATTATGCAGTCATTCAGGAAGGCATGTATTCTTTCAAATATCATACCCATCAGTAATAGCATTCATTTAGCATCGTATTTTCAGCTCGAGGTCTCATTATCTTCCGAGAACATGTCATTCAAGAGAGAAAGTAATTATGTAAAATTGACGTCACTTCATCCGTTTCCTAATTTCAAATTATACAGCTTTAGTACGGCTAGAAATGCTATATATTTAGTGCAACCACCATACAATGATATCTATATACAACTCTTTAACTGCTCAAGCAATTTTAGTCAATCAAAAATTTCATCCTCAATTGTCCTTTTCATTTCCTTAATACAATTTCCATCATCATTCACATTTGTAATCGTGTCCTCAATATGTTCTTCTTCATTATCCACACTTGTAATCATATTAGATGATCCATAAAACACAGTGTTATCTCATCCACTAGATACATTCACTTTTTCCCCATGTTTATTCCAACATTTATAACTTCGATTTATTCATTGAAAGATCAAGTGTTCTTCTAACTCCTCTAGAGTAAATTTTCTTGAATAAAAACAATATAAACACAGAAAAATGATTTTATAAGGTTCATATGCATGATCTTTTTCAAAATTGATGAACTCTTTCACTCCATATTCATACTCTTTTATCAAATGATTTGAATCCATCCATTCTTTATTCATATCCATCCTATTTTATTTGGTGATATTAATATTTAACAAAATAAATACACAAAAGGGACCTTTTAAATAAGGGGAACTCAATATTTTAATGACAGTTATTATTTCATTTTATTTCCTAGGACTCATCCCCTTAGAATCTAACACCAAATTCCTTTGAAAACTATTTATAAAATCATACTAGAAATCCCATTAAAAACCAAGAATTTACAAAAATTCCTCTTTAAAATAACACACCCTTTTTAAAATGAAACCAGCATTAAATATGCTTTCAAAACATTCACATACCTTTATGAAAGTCAATCGGGTGATTTAACAAACACTTAACATGAAACCTAAGTCTATTCCAAGTGTTTAAATCATTTTAAAGATATTTAAAACAAAAAAAAAGTGTATGTTGAACACATATAATTCTTTAATAAACGTTTCAAAACACTTAAATCATTTTAAAATATCCACTTAGGAATTTTCACCAAGACATAAATCCCAAGATAGGCACTTTATAAAGGATACATGAATAAAAATAACCAGTATTTTATAAAATATAAATCCATAAAAGTTTTATTATGTATCTCATGAATAAATAGTATTAATCATATAGTTTACTCCCATAATACTACTAAGGAGTGGATAAGTGGTAGATAAATACATAAGTGTCACTTGAACATAAAGTCTCATCTCTTCAAAGTGGGAAATCATCTTCCACTTGATTCTTGAATCATGTACTACCTAATCTTGATCCTTCCAATATAGTACATTAGAAAAAATGTCCCCCTTCTTGAGTATATAATTAGGTCAAAGTTAAAGGAATATAGGTACTCAAACCTTCTCTGCTATCAATGTTTCATTTCACTTTGCGATTAAATATATTTCAAACACTTTTTAGTGTATTCCAAAAAAATCTCACCCTAAATATAATACCAATAACACCTCATGGAAAGCACCACTATTTCAAAATCTAGGAAAGGTTTTTGGGAAGTTTCTATTATGTATCATTAACTGTCTAGACCCATAAGCAACCACATGACCATCATAGACTAGAACTATTCAAATCCTGACTCCTGATATATCACAATATAATCCATACTCATTGCCCATCTCATTATTGGTTAAGATTGTTGTTTTCATCAATCTCCTATTAATATCTTAGAAGTATATCTCATGGACATTTATAAGAAAAGGAACCATACCACATTCTTGTTTAAGTCCTTCTTAGCTCTTCCAATTAGGAATAATCCCAGTTGACCCTCTCGTAATAACTAGAAATTCCCAACCAATTCCATAGTGTCTAAATGAGTCATTTACTACTCTCAAATGTCATTAGGGTGGGTCTTGAATACTACCATATATCATAGAGGCTTCCCATATATGGATTTGGGTTTTGGGTTTTGGGTTTTGGGTTTTGGGTTTTAGGGAGGTGAACCATATAGATTGTCATATCCTCAGTTATAAACTTATAAACCTAGAATAATGAAGACTTATTCCAAATATTGGTGCCCATAGTTATGAATCTATACTAAAAATTACATTATTGACCAATGATTAGGTTGGGCTTCGAGTTGGTATCTACGTTCTGGAGGTGTTTCAGGCATGTACTAAGGTTGGCCCTTAAAGGTGCGCCGAATGCATACATATTTTTATAAGAGATCAGGGTACTTGAGTTATATGAACTATTCTAGGTATCATAGTATTTATTTCACTTCAATAGGAAATTCATATCAAAACCTAATCATTAAGTGGATCAAGTGCATGAACATGTTCCGCCTGGTGCATGAAGTGGTCAGGATAAGCCTCCAAGAATAGTTTCATCATTACTTCGTTAATTTTTTCCCTATTTTTCTTCCCATATCCATTCCTTCTCTTCTTCATTAGTCTTTTTCTCCATATACCTCCATTTTCAAATTTTTGCAGTGTCCTATTTTTCATTATTCTACAACTCTAAATCTTATAGAGAATTTTTTTCATGGGTTGGGGTTGGTAGAATAGTGGATGAAAGTATATTACTAGATGGGGTAATTACTTTGGATGATAACTAATATTTTTTATTATCAATATCTATACTTATATCTATAATATACTCCTCCAACATGTACATGAAAGTTGATGATTATGAGTGACATTATGATGAGATGTGGGTGAAAGTATAATGACCCGATCTCAAAATAGATGAATTAGTTTACTACTACCCCAAGAGTGTACATAGATTCACTAGGGATGGTTCCTATCACTTATTGTATTGGTTTAATATGTAGGGCATAATCTTCCCACTTTGAGTAAATTGATAAGCTATAATAGAAATATCCTAAGAACCTACATGAAACATTCATATGCCATAAATTATTGAGAAAAATAAACAATACATTCCTCTGTAATTGAATAAAAATATAAAATAAACACCAACATCACTATATGAATGTAGTTAGAAACAATAAACTATATGCACATGTAAATACATGATGAAAAACATGTGAAACTACACTGAAAAAAACATAACTAAAAATGGATGGGTTATATTATATGATATGATATCCAACCAAACATGGTCTCCATTCTCAAAATCACCTAACAAACAAACCAATTTCTATGCCACTAAACATAAATTGGTACAGAAGCATCCAATAGCTAACCATATACTTATTGAAACAAAAATTTACTTAGAGAATTATAAGAATACCCATAGTGGTAGCTGTAATGTCCCAAACCCAGATGCCATCCGAAATGGTGCCCTGAGCCCAGTTGGTCACAAGGCCTCAAGTGCATCTCCCCAAATGTCACAGGTTGCCGACTAGCAGCGAGGGCCTAGGTGAGTCAGTGGGGATACTATGCCCTCATTACCAGAGTATCACAGTGGAATTCTAATACATGAAATAGAAGAAGTGAAATAAATAATAGTCAACTGTAAGTATGTCAAGACAGGAATACGTATCAATAACCAGAAGTGTCTCATATAAAAAATGACACAGATGATACAAGTATCTAGAAAGCATCCAAAATAGGTACATAGCAATACAATACAGTACAAGTATCCCAAAAAGAACAAAATACCAAAAATTTATCCCGGCATCACAAGCCTTAGCTTGGTCCTATGCTCCCCTGCTCCACAGCCACAGTCAACAACTTGTATTATGGCACTTTCCTCTATCATCACTTGAAACAATATAATCTATTTGGGCCCCCGAGGAGGCCCAAATAGGGTGTGATATAAACATCCCAGTAGGAAACCTCCCAGGTCTATATAGTTCTAACAGCAATTCTACAAAAGTTCTAGAAAGTGTAAAAAATCAGTAAAGTAAGTGTGTATGCCCCTCACATAAGTCTATAGCAGTAAGTAAAACAAACCATCCCTCAAGGCTACCTACAAAAGAGTTATCTCCTAACAAGGCATCTAAAATAAAATTAAACAAGAAAGCACATGGCCATGTCATACATCCATTTGTATCTTGTATCCCATAGCCACGTTGTATAGAGAATTCAAGTGTCCCATGGCCATGCCGTATAGTGAAGTCAAATATTCCACGGCCATGCCGTATAGTGAAGTGTAGACCGCAAGGGCCGGATCTAAGGTGTCAGCAGACCAATGCATCCATGTAATATATCTATACCACGGAGGGTTGGATCCAAGGATCTTGTCCAAGGCATCCCATAGAGTCTCATGGGCGTCCCTGGTGGAAACTTAGTTAGGCACTGGTTTGGATCCTAGGAGCATGGCAATTGAAAGTTCTACGTGAGCCCAAGAAAGTTAGATCCACAGGGTAGCAAGGCCTAAGGCATCCCAAGGAATCAATACCCAAGGGGCAGAATCAACCCAAGGTGTCCACTACCACATTCCAGATCCATGGAGAGTAGTCCAAGGCATCTATTAAACCATTCCATCAAGCATTCAAGCATTAAAATTAAGCATTCATTCCAAGTGAGTATACCCACTCACATCAACCTGCACAATCTATGAGTATACCCACTCATGAAAACCACTTATCAAAATAAGCATATGGGCCTACCCTCCCATATAAACCATTTAACATTCCATTAGTCATTTCATATAGGTATACCCACCCATATTAATTATTAAACACTTTATATAGGTACACCCACCTATATCATCAATTTAATATGCCAACTATCAAAATAGATAAGGCATAACATGATATTCATTAATCAAGGAGGTAGTACATCTCCTAAACAAGCTACTCAAGCTATCAAGGCATCTAAGGGATTCCTCTAACTAGGAAAGCACAAGAATGTACCCCTTGGGTGGTTTAAACATGCATAAGTAGTGTATTTCCTTAAGTTTCACCCCTTGGGTGACCTTGAAATAATAAATGGGTGTCAAAGAACCTAAAAGAAACCTACAGGCATCCTCACTAGGTCCGACTGCAGCTAAGGAAAACAACTCACTCAAAAACGAGGCCTCTCCAGAAAATCTGATGGGAGGAGAAAAGGAAAAATTCCTGAAAAGCACTTGAAAAGCCGAAAGAAATTATATACCACCTACCTCGCCTTGTTATTAGATAGCTCATCCAGTGTCAAGTTCTAATTCTTCCTAGTTTGGAAGAAATCTGAAGAACGGACGAAGAATAGGATATTAGGGAATATTAGCCTAAATCCAAATAGAATAGTCGTTTTTCTAAAGAATCAAGAATGACTAAAAATGAATCAATTACTTACTGATGTGGTTCCAATGTGACAGATGGTGCTTGAATTAGAGTTCGGACGAATTCTTAATCTAAAAAAATATTTTAGAGGGGTTTAGGCTCTCAAAAATGGTGGAAAAGATTCTGCTCGTCAAAATATGAGGCTACTGCCTCTTTTATAAAAAAAAACTTGTTGGGAAAGTTCTTTACGTGTAGGCCAAGTACATGGTGTGTACTACCCTATATTTTTTTCTAATTAAGACTAGCTACACATCGTGATGGTCCAGTACACAGTGTGTACTGGAAGTACATGACATGTAGAACAAGTACATGACGTGTATCTAACCTGCAGCCAGCCTTTAGCCTATTTTTACCCTTCTTTCCCAAAAACAACTCAAATGACCCATGTACCAGCTTAGGGTCTAATCCAAAACTGAAATTAACGACATTAACCCAAAAAATAAAGATTTATACCTCGAGAAAAAAACCCATGATCTTTCAATCTTCCCACCTTATAGCAATTTGTCCCCGAAATGCTCTCTGAAGGGTGGTCAAGATTCATCTGAAAACAACACTGATCACTAAGAACGTATGTTGGACTCCCTATCCCAAGTCTCATCCTGTAAATGGCCGTGCTTCTATAGCACCCATACTAGAGGAACTAATCGGCCTTAGATAACCTTCATGATCCTGTCAACGATATGAATCAGATGCTCCTCAAAGGGTGCATCAACTTGAATTTCAACATCCTCAGGCTGAAAAACGTGAGAAGTATCTGAGTGATAAAGGTGTAGCTGAGATACATGGAATACATCATGCATGGATTGGTACCTATGAGGTAAATGAAACCAATAGGCAACTGACCTGACTCTCTCTAGAATCTCAAATGGCCCGACATATCTTGGTGAAATTTTACCTTGTCTCCTGATCCATCAGTGCCCCAACCTCAGTGAAACACACAAGAAAACTCGATCCCCGACCTCTAAATCTAGAGTTCGTCTGCGGTGATCAACGTATGATTTCTAACAAGACTGTGTAGTAGTCATCTGCTTATGAATCAACTAGACCTGCTCAGAAGTCTCCTGCACGAGACGCAGTCCCAATAAAGTTTCCTCTAATGCCTCTAAATAGCATAGGGGAGAACAACATGGTCTTCCATATAAATCCTCGTATAGTGCCATCTTTATTGTCTCCTGATGATTATTATTATATTCAAACTCAACCAGGGGAATGTGTCTCTCCCAAGTTCCCCTAAAATCTAGAATGCATGCTCAAAAAATATCCTATAGCACCTATATCATACGCTATGATTATCCATCAGTCTGAGGGTGGTATGTTGTGCTCAGAAGCACCTCTGTACCCATCACCCTCTGAAAACTCTTCCAGAAACGAGATATAAAGTAGGTGTCCCTATTTGAAACAATAGTATAAGGGACCCCATGAATTCTTACCACCTCTCGAATGTACAACTTTCCAATATCATCAATAATGAAGGTCTCCTTGATCAGAAATTAATGTTCGGCCTTTGTAATCCTATCAACAATAACCCACACAGCATCATTACCTCGAGGCGACCTCAGAAAATCCATCATGAAATCCATCGTGACATCATCTCATTTCCACTATGGGATAGGTAACTGCTGTAAAAGCTCAGCTGGTCGTTGATGTTCCGCCTTCACCTATTGACAAGTGGAACACCTAGTAACAAAAATAGCTACTTCATGCTTCATTCTCGACCACCAGTACTATCGTCGCAAGTCACAGTACATCTTGGTGACCCCAAGATGCACTACCCAAGATGAAGCATGAAACTCCCACATAAACTCCTCACATATATCTACTGGAACCCAAACACGTCCATAGATACACAGAATCTAATCATCTCCTACCATCCAACCGGGAGGAGGGTCCTCACATTCCATACCTTTCCGTAGAACTAGGAATTAAGAATCTGATAGTTTCCTCATCCTAACTTTGTCCACTAGGGTAGAGGTAACAGATAAGGATAAAAGAAAAGTCTTACCCTTTCTGTCGTGCACCTCCAAATGCATCTTAGAAAACAATGTCATAAGATGCCACTCACTACTGGCTTACTGCACTGCCTGTATCTGAGTCCTCCTACTTAGTACATCAGCCACTGCATTACCCTTACTATGCGTGTAGGTAAGCTTGAATTCAAAGGACTATAGGTACTCCACCCACCTTCGTTGCCTCAAATTCAGATCATGCTGTGTAAATATATACTTGAGGCTTTTGTGGTATGTGTGCACCATAAAACTCTCTCCCATTAAATAGTGACTCTAATAGTGCAACGCATGAACAACTAAAATTAACTCAAGATCATGCGTAGGGTAATTCCTCTCATGAGGCCTCAGCTGCCGAGACCTGTATGCCACAACTCGATCTCCCTACATAATCACTACCCCCAACCCAGTACCTGAAGCGTCACAGTACACCATGTAGCTCTTTCCCTACTCTATAAGTATTATGAATAGTTCTAATGTCAGCCTCCCTTTCAAATCCTAAAAGATTGTCTCACAATATTCATACCACACAAACTTCACACCCTTCTTATTTAAGCCTGACAACGGCGCTTCTAAGCCTGAGAAGTCCTGTATAAAATGCTTGTAGTATCCAGTTATCCCCAATAAACTCCATATGTCAAAAACATTCTTGGGATATTCCCAAAAAACTACATCTCTCACCTTATCTGGGTCCACTTACACTCTTGTATCCAAGATAATGTGACCCAGGAAGTGAATCTAATCCATCCAAAAGTGGCACTTTGTGAGTTTATCATATAACCAATGCTCTCTCAGTGTATTAAAAATGATCACAATATGGTTGTCATTATCCTGTTGATTGTGAGAATACACTAAGACATCATCCACAAAACCCACCACAAAAGAATCCAAGTAAGGATGGAACACTCGGTTCATCAAAGCCATGAAAACCACTAGTGATTTCGTGAGACCGAATGGCATAACCAAATACTTGTATAACTCATACCTGCTACGAAGGACTGTACAATTTATGTCTGCAGGTCAAACACACACCTAGTGATAACCTGACCTCAAGTCAATCTTTGAGAACACTTGAGATCCTCTAAGCTAATCAAATAGGTAATCTATTCATGGAAAAGGATATCAGTTTTTAATCATCAGCTGGTTTAGTTTCCTATAATCCACGAATATCCTAAGAGTTCTGTTTGCCTTTTTCAAAAAAAGGACCATAAATCCCCACTGAGAAGTATTGGGTCTGATAAACCCCTTCGCCTCCAAATCCTCTAGCTGCCTCTTGAGCTCCTGTAACTCCATCATAGTCATCCTGTAAGGAGGAATGGATACTAGCGCAGCTCCTGGAACTAGCTCGATGGAGAACTCCACCTCTCTCTTAGGAGGTAAACTAGAAAAGTAATCTGGAAATACGTCCCTGAAGTGCTCAACCACTGGAGGAAAATCCGCCTAACACACTCCCTGATCATTCAAAAACAAACTAAAAATTTGGGTTTTCATCCCACCAATCCCACGATGCTTGGGTCCATATCTACTCTCCTGGACATCCCATTTACCCTTGTGAATAAACATTGCACCCCTATGTGATGAGAAAGTCACCCTCCAGTGATAATAGTCAATGTATACTTGATAAGCTACTATCCAGTCCATCCCAAGAATGAAATCAAACCCTATCATCTCGATGACATAAAGATACCAGATGAAGTGGAACCATCCTACCTCAAGGGGACACTCCATACACTGGTTCACATCACCCTTTATGACTCCCAATGGTGTGTCTATCATCAAAACACCATTAGAAAGAAAAACCACAAGCCTAGGGATTTTTACCACTCATGAAGAGATAAAACTGTGAGAGGAACATGTATCAAAAAGAGAAGATGCAATATTAGAATCATCTAAGATCATACCTCTCAATGTAGATGGTCTGAGATCCTACTCATGTTGGGTCTGTTGCACTATATAAGTCTGGACTGCACTGTGGCCCTGTGACCCTACCTAGCTACCCTAAGCTGATCCACCCTGCTGTCTCTGAGAACCCAGTGCATGGCTACCACAGACATGACCACCACTACCCTAGCCTGACCAGCCTACACTTCTCTAGATCCCAGCCTGAATCAGAGCTGAATAACCTACTCCTGAACCTAATGTCGTAGATGACCCCCTACCACTCACATCTGGAGGGAAGGTCCTGAAAAACCGCTACATTTTCCCCATCCTGTCACAAGATTGGCACTCGACTGGGTCGCGATCACACTGATTTTTCACATGGCCTCACCTACCACACTGATGGAAATACACTAATTTTTCTGCACCCTCATCCTGACTATAACGCACGCCGCGAGAAGCCTCAAAACGACGCTTCTTTCCTGAATATGTATATCCACTGGGGCGAGAAACAGCACTCCCTTGTTCTGTACCCCCAGCTTCCCTCAGGTTCTGCTTTGTAATCAGCACCTGATTCATAATCTCAGTGATAGAAGGAAACTTGAACATGTTGACCTAGGATTTTATAGCATGTCTGAGACATTCCTCAAAGTGTCTCACCCTCGACATCTCATCGGTAATATACATCGGTGAAAAATGTTGCAGCTCTGTAAATCATGTCGAGTATTCCATAACTGTCATCGCACCCTTCTCTAGATGCATAAACTCATTTTCCCACTATGCTTGTAGAGTCACAGGGTAAAATTAGTCTTAGAAGTGGGTTTGGAATTCATCCCAACCCATTTCTGTGGCCCATCAGCCTGGTTTAAAACATCACACCAGCGCTTTGCTGCTCCACATAGAAATTAAGTTGTGAGCTTGACCCACCGCTCCGGAGGCGTCTCCATATGCTCAAAAATCACTAACATGGTCTCTAGCCACAGCTCTGCAGCCTATGGACCACCATACCCTAAAAACATAGGAGGAGGATACTGGAACACCCGTGTTAGCTCAGTCATAGTCAAGTCTAGTTGTGGTGCTCCCTGGATCATTTTCATATATCGAAAGAAACCCTCAAGTAATAGTGCCATGGCACCTATGTCCAGAACAGCCTTGGGTGCTGCAGTTGGCACTATAAGAGGATTAACTTGTATCTCGTGGCCCACTATCTCTGAATTATGGTCATCGCCTCCCTCACGGCGTACCACTGGAGGTTGTTGTGGTTGCATGTCTCTACATTTCCAAACACACACCTCATGAAAGAACAACATCAGAGCACAAATCTTAAATCATAGGACAGATCAAAACCCTCCTAGAAACCAAGTCAAACCCACAGCCTTCTCCTAAATCCAGGACTGTATAAAGAATAGCCTACAAAACACTAAAAATTATGCCTCTTTCCCACTCAAAATTCGGGTCTAGGTCAAGTCTCTATCCACTATTCAAGTTTCCATTTCCATTTCACATTCAGTTATTTAGGAAATTATGCCAAGGGTTTACTAATTTTTGAATCCATGAGGACCCATAACACCTCATGAACCCAAAACGTGGTTCCCATTCAAACCATACATGTAACAAGTTCATTTAACATTTAGCATTTCACTGGTTCATCATTTCCCAATCCATAAGGGCCCATACTCCTTAATAATTGAAAGATGACATCACCCCTTTACATATACTTTACCCAACTAACACAATAGTAGGAACAATTATCACATCAACTATCACAATAGTATGCAATATCTAATGCATCCTAGATGACATTGCATAATTCATGGAATGTAATTATAACAAGTGTCTATATGATGCATGAGATGGAACACCCTCATCTCATTGGGTTGAAACTGAAATAGAACCCACAATTGCATCAATAGTAATATCATAAATCAAGTACATCACCCAATGGTGAAATTGAATCAACTGTAATAGTCAAAATATAGAAAATCAGAACTCAATTCGAGGCAATTTGGATTTTCCCTGTATGTGGGGTAGCTACTCCCAAGCACAGTTTATTAATAAACTCCATTTCATTCTTATCCCTATATAATGTCTCCAAATGGTAATTCAAACCCAAAAAAACTCCTCTGGTACCACTTTGTAACGTCCTGAACCTGGATGTCACCTGAAACGGTGCCCTAAGCCCAGTTGGTCATAAGGCATCAAGCGCATCTCCCCAAATGCCAGAGATTTCCGACTAGAAGCGAGGTCCTAGGCGTGTCAGTGAGGAGACTATGACTTCATTACCATAGTATCACAGCAGAAGTCAAATATATGCAATAGCATATGAAAAATAAACATAAGTCGATTGGAAGTATGTCAAGATAGGAATACATATCAATAACCAGAAGTGTCTCATATATAAAATGATGCAGATGATACAAGTATCTAGAAAGAGGCCAAAATAGGTACATGGAAATACAGTATAGTAAAAGTATCCCAAAAAATAAGAAAATACTAAAAAGGTATCCCAGCATCGCAAGCCTTAGCTTGGTCCAATGCTCCCCTGCTCCACAGCCACAATCAACAACCTATATTGGGGCGCTTTCCCCTATCATCACCTGAAATCATATAATCTGTTTGGGTCCTTGAGGAGGCCCAAACAGGGTGTGAGATAAACATCCCAGTAGGCAACCACCTAGGTCTATACAGTTCTAACATCAATTCTACAAAAGTGCTAGCAAGTGTAAACAACCAGTAAAGTAAGTGCATATGCCCCAGGCGTAAGTCTATAGAAGTAAGTAAAACCAACCAGCCCTCAAGGAAACCTACAAAAGAGTTATCTCCTAACAAGGAAACTAAAATCAAAGTAAACAAGCAAGTCACATGACCACATCGTACATCCATATGTATCTTGTATCCCACAGCCATGCTATATAGAGAAGTCAAGTGTCCCACGGCCACGCTGTATAGTGAAGTAAAATATTCCACATCCACATCGTATAGTGAAGTGTAGACCACAAGGGCCGAATCCAAGGCATTAGCAGACCAAGGCATCAATGTAATATATCTAGACCATGGAGGACTGGATCCAAGGATCTTGTCCAAGGCATCCCATCAAGTCCCAAGGGCGTCCCTGGTAGAAACTCGGTTAGGCACTGGTTGGGGTCTTAGGATCATGTCAATAGCAAGTCCTACGTGAGTCCAAGAAAGCCGGATCCACAGGGTAGCAAGGCCCGAGGCATCCCACAAAATCAAGACCCAAGGGGAAGAATCCACCCAATGCGTCCACCTACACAAACCATGAGTATACCCACTCATGAAAATAACTTATCAAAATAAGCATATGGGTCTACCCTCCCATATAAACCATTTAACATGTCATTAGTAATTTCATATAGGTATACCCACGCATATTAATCATTAAACACTTTATATAGGTATACCCACCTATATCATCCATTTAACATGCCAGACTATCAAAATAGATAAGGCATAACATGATATTCATTAATCAAGGAAGCGTATTTCCTTAAGGTGCACCCCTTGGGTGACCTTGAAATAAGAAAAGGGTGTCAATGCACCTAAACAGAACCTATGGGCATCCTCACTAAGTCCGACTACAGCTATGACACGCAACTCACTCAAAAACGAGGCCTCACCAGAAAGTCTGATGGGTGGCGAAAAGGAACTTTTTTTGAAAAGCACTCGAAAAGCCAAAAGAAAGTATATACCACCTACCTCGCCTTGGTAGTAGACAGATCATCAAATATCAAGTCATGATTCGTCCTGGTTTGGAAGAAATCTGAAGAACGAACGAAGAACGGGATATTAGGGCATATGAGCCTAAATCTAAATAGCATAGTCGTTGTTCCGAAGAATCAAGAATGACTAAAAAGGAATCGATTACTTACCGATGTGGTTCCAATGTGATAGACGATGCTTGAATCGGAGTCTGAAAGGCTTTTTAATCTGAAAAAAACTATTTTAGAGGGGTTTAGGCTCTCAAAACGGTGGAAAGGCGTCTGTCCATCAAAATATGAGGTTACTGCCTCTTTTATAAAAAAAATCATTGGGAAAGTTCACAGGGTGTAGGACAAGTACACGGCGTGTACTTCCCTTCATTTTTTTGAGCTAGACTGGATACACATCGTGACGGGCCAGTATATGGCGTGTACTAGAAGTACACGACGTATAGGACAAGTACACGACGTGTACCTGGCTTGCAGCCTGCCTTTAGCCTGTTTTCCCCTTCTTTCCCAAAAACAACCCAACCGTCTCATGGCTCGGCTTAGGGTCTAAGCCAAAAGGTAAAGTAACAACATTAACCCAAAAAGAAAGATCTGTACCACAAGAAAAACCCGGGATCTTACAGTAGCACCTGAGGAGTTGGGTTCATGACGAAGGTGGGTTTACAGAGGAGGAGGGCTTCGCAGCAGATGTGGGGTTCGGTGTTAGAGGTGGGGTACGCGGAAGAGGGCTTCACGGTGGAAGGATTCGGTGGTAGAGGAGGATGAGGAGGGCTTTGTGGAGACGGAGGAGGAAGAAGAAGAGTCGGTGGCCAAGGAGGAGGAGGAGGGCTTCGCGGCGGTGGCGGTAGAGGAGGAGGGGGAGGGCTTCGCGACGGTGGTGGTGGAGGAAGAGTTGGCGACCGAGGAGGGGGAGGGGGGCTTCACAGCAGCGGAGGAGGGCTTCGTAGCAGCAGTTGAGGAGGAGGAGGGGGGAGGCGGCGGCAGGGTTCAACTTCCGTGAGAGCTTGAGTCGTACGACAGGAGGAGATTGTTAGGGTTTTTTTTATAAAAGTGGGCTAACATTTTATCAGTGCTAGCTAAAAAGTACTAAAAAAGGTATGTTTTATCAGTGCTTAAATAGAAAGCGCTGATAAAACATTCTTTTATCAACGTATTTTTGGTGCTGATAAAGATAAGCCTTTATCAGTGCTAAAAAAGCACTGATAAAATGTGTCTTTATCAGCGCTAAAATCTTAATGCTGATAAAGACTACGTTTATCAGTGCTTTTTTAGCGCTCATAAAGGCTTATCTTTATCAGCGCTAAAAAAGCACAGATAAAACTATAATAATAATAAATTATTTAGATTTTTTTATATATTTATAAAATTATATGTATAATAAATAAATATATATTTATTTATTTATTTATAATAATAACTATACATAAATATATATTTATTTATATTTACATGTTTAATAAATATATATTCATTTATAATTATAAATTTATAATAAATATATTTATTATATTTATAATTATATATAATTAATATCTTTATTATAATTTTATAATTATTTAAATATATCTATATTTATTTAGAATTATATTTGTATATATCTATTATAATTTTATAATTATTTAATAACTATAAATTTATTACATATTTATTATAAATATATATTTATTACATATTTATTAAAAATATATATTTATTACATATATATTTTAATTATAGTCATAAATATAAATAAATTTATATATATATTTAAATACTTATGAAACTCAAATAAATATATTAATTACATATATTTTTTATTATTTCATAATTATTTAAATAAATAATTATGAAATTATAAAATATATAATTAATATATTTATTTCATTTTCATAACTATTTAAATATATTTATTTATTTATATTTATGACTATAAATAAATACTTATTTATTTATAATTATAATTATAAATATGATAAATATATTTATTATAAATATGATAAATATATTTATTATAAATATATTTATTATAATTTGATAGGGTTAGGAACTGTGAACACTCGATTATCGCAAAAATAGTTCTTCCATCGGGGCATAAACCATGGAAGACATGCGACGTTATTGGAAGGTTGTCTGATGCTTGGGGCTTCCTGGATTGGAAGTGTATTCTTGTTGAGAATGGTTTTTTCACATTTTGTTTCCTTCGGAGGGATTAAAGCGGAAAGCGGGGGGGGCGTGGCCCTATTTATCTCAAACCAGGTTTGATCTCCCTTCAAAAATGGCATCTGAACTTCAACCCACTTTCTTCTCATTGTTCAAAGGCTCAAGTGTGGGTTCACTTCTATAGATTAAGTTGGGTTTGGTGGCATCCGCAAATTTTGTTCGACATTGCCACTGCAATTGGCTCACCTATCAAGCTTGACCGAGCAACAGAGGAAGCTCGATTCGGTTTCTTTGCTTGTTTCTTAGTTGAAATAGATCTTTCTTCAACCCTTGTGGATCATATGTCTCTGTCCATGACGGATTACAACATTGAGTTGGATGCTAAATATGAAAACCCGCCCCTCTTTTGTAGTGGATGTAAAATCATTGGACATAAGAGGACGAATTGCAAGTATAAATCTTGTTGTGACTTTTGTAAAACAAAGGCACATCCTTCTGTAGATTATAGGAGAATGAAAAATGAGAAGAATGGAAGCACCCTGACAGGACCTCCAAAGGCTCACTTTGATGCTGCTGTTGAAGTCGTTGAGATGGGGTCACATGATGTGCAGGTGAAGAGTAAATCATGGGTGGATATTGCCGAGGAAGCTCCTGCCCTGCATGATGAAGAACTGGCACTTCCTGAGGAGGGTGGAATGAATGTAAAGGGTGTTCCCTCTTACAAAGACATGGTTTTAGTAGCTGTTGATCCAGCCATGTTGGTTAAGGAAAATCTGATTAACAGTTATAATGCTCGGTTTCAAATGGGAAATGCAGATTCTATTGCAACTTATGTGCAAAGCGATGCCCAGGATGATATCCAATCTGCAGAAGAGGAGATTATTCAAAAGTAAGTTGATCAAATGCTTCTGTTGGAACAGAAAATCACTGACACGCAACGAAAAGGAAAACAAAAGTTAGATGTTGAATCCTCAGGGAAACCTTCTAACGGGCACTTACGATGGAATCTGGCCAATCTTTGGCTGATTGGACAACAGCTGAAATGCCCTATGCTATTAATCAAGGTGCACCCCTTGCACTTTCAAATCCTTGTGACGTCAAAATCATAGGTTACCGAAAGGATTGGGTTAGAGGAAGGTTATGTCCAAGAAATGAAGAAGGATGCCCTGATTGACAAGGAAGGATTTCAGATGGCTATAAAAAGTCAAGATATCCTTCTGGAGAGCCTTGCATGAAAAATAACAAATGCTTATTGACAAGATCAAGGTAAAGTTTGGGACCCCTTAAATGTGGGCTTTTTTGCCTTGTATGGACTCTTCCCTCTATCCCTTTGTTTTCTTTTGATCTAATAATTAGAGCCTCGACTCCATCTTTCTCTATATATAATTAATATATTTATTTTAATTTCATAAGTATTTAAATATTTATATATTTATTTATATTTATGACTTCAAATAAATAAATATATATTTATAATTATAATTATAAATATAATAAATATATTTATTATAATTTTATATTTATTTACATATATATATTATTTATAATTATAATTATGAATATTTGTATATATGTATAAATATTTTTCTCTATTTACAAATATATATCTATAATTATATATATTTATAAAATTATAATTATTATAAATATATTTATTATAATTTTCTAATTATTTAAATATATATATATAATTATAAATAAATATATTTATAAATATTTGTATATAATTATAAATATATTTATATGTATATGTATATGTATATTAATATATTAATATATATTTATAAAATTATAATAAATTTATTTATTGTAATTTTATAAAAAGTGTATATATAATTATAAATATAATAAATATATTTATCATTTAAAAAAAATACAATAAATATATGTATTTATTTATAATTATAATTATAAATAAATATGTTTCAAAGGTATTTATATATAATTGTAAATATAATAAAAATATTTATCATTTAATTTTTTTTTGTAATTTTATAATTATTTAAATATATATATTTATTTAGTTATATATAATTATAATTATAAATATATTTTAAAAAGTAATTATATATAACTAAATATTTATAATTATAAATATAAGAAATATATTTATTATTTAAATATATTTATCGTGATTTTAATTATATTTATGAGAATATAATAATTTCCTGGGAACATGAATGAATCATATACACAAAGTAAAGTATAGATCTCATAAAAAACGAGTCATCATATATATGGACAACATGAATATTAATAAGGGTGTAATGTATAAATGAACATTCATGATGAATACATAACATATGAATGTCAATTATATTCACGAATCAATTGATAAAATTCATTGGAAACATATATTTATTTAATTATATATATATAATTATAAATATACATATTTAAAAAGTATTTATATGTAATTATAAATATATAAATATAATAAATATATTTATTATTTAATGAAATTTATTATATATGTATTTGAATTATTAAAAAAAAATATTAATTATAAACTTGCTTTTTTTATTCAATGTATACAAATAAATATTATTTTTGAATATAAATATAATAATTTTATATAAATTAATGATACTTTTTATTAAAAATATTTATCAGCGCTTTCAGTTTAGCGCTGATAAAAGCCGCGCATCCCTTACCCGGATTTGTGGTAGTGTGCCTTTCGACTGAACCAAAAGGCGACAGCGGCCCTGTCGTCTTTAATACACATTCAAAAAAATAACCTACACACTTTTTTGAAAGAAAATAGAAAACAAATAAAAATACTCCTATGGCGGTAGTATAATCAAGGGTAAAGAATAGCAAGGTTTCCTAGCGGTAGCGAAGGCAAAAGTGGCAGAGATAGGGGCAACAGTAGATGAACAAAAGTTCCTCTGGCGATAGATGAATAGTAGTTGTAGCATGATCCTCTGACGGTAACTAGACCCAGCCCGAGGGCAAGCCCTCAGGCTAGGGCATCAAGGTTAAAGGGGGCAACCAACCGCCTTCTTCTCCATGTCATGACAATCACAACCCTAGCATCTGCAGCCGCTCCCTGCCTTGCCTCTATTGTGGCGCTTCCCCACCCCCCCTCGACCACCTCGCCTCCTCCATTGTTCATCTTCGCGCCACCACCCTTACCACTTTGCTGATTCCCCACCTACTCCACCGCCTCCCTGCTTCATTGGCTCAATCAGCACTGATTCTTCCCGTATTGGTTCCACTGGGCCATGTGGAGTTGCCACAACGGTGTGCTATTGGGGTCTATGGACCCGAGGCTCCACACCTCTTTTTTCTCACATGTTCAAAGGTGGACAACATGATGACAAAAGCCTTTCTCCACCTTTGTTTTGCATGGGGAGATCAATTTGAAGATTGTGTGAATACAAGGTATACTTACTCGCCTCTAAATTGATATGTTTAAGTTCTTTATGGGAATACCTAATCTTACGATCATAAAAACATGGAGTCTAACATATTTATTGGTGTCATTGTATGTTTAAACTATTCATGTCATGTTATCATGGAAAAGATAACGTTTTTACACAAATTAAAATCAAACTCAATTAGATTGATTGTATAAAAAACATGTACTAAGATTTTACTTATGTTTTTTTATTTTAATATGTACTTGGAAAAAAGGCAACATCTTGAATATCTGTCTTGGGTAATATTATTGCACATCACCATGATAGTTTCACAATGTCACCAACATGATGCTCTTATTGCCATCTGAATCCCCTCTCGTCATCATCCCAGACCTCCGATGGATTTTCAGGAACCGACATATTTGTTGTACGGTGGGCGACGATGGATTTATCGTGTGGGGAATGAATCGTGTTTGTGTGAATCACACAATACGATTCTATTCACAATGCCGGCATTTGACAAAAAAAAAGCAGAAAATTTTAAGAATTATATTTATTAAAATAGATATGAAAATTAATTAAATATTCAAGTGATCTCATTAAAAAAAAAAAAAACTTAAATGACAAAAAAGGTATCATATTCACGTGGGTGCCAGTTGGGCGGACCCACAACATAAACGATAGTTGGCCGTGTAGCTTCAGGTTCCCAACAACCATTCAAACCAGCTACCCCAAGCCACGGACCACGCATACAGCATGCCCTCACCAAACCCATATATGTGTTGGAAGGGAAGGCAACGGAAAACAAATGCAGATTACCCCCATGGCTCCCCTCCTCTGGCCGGCGGCCATCCTCCTCCTCCTCCTTTACGCCCTCTACCCCCGTCTGCGCTACAGGCTGCCCCCAGGTCCGCCGCCGTGGCCGGTGGTCGGGAACCTCCTCCAGATCACTCCGGTGAGATGCCGGTGCTTCTACGAGTGGGCGCAGACTTACGGACCTATCATCTCGGTGTGGTTCGGGTCGACCCTCAATGTCGTCGTCTCCAGCTCGGATCTGGCGAGGGAGGTTCTTAAGGACCGCGACCAGCAGCTGGCCGACCGCTACCGGAACAGATCCTCGGCGAGGTTCAGCCGCGACGGCAAGGACCTAATCTGGGCGGACTACGGCCCCCACTACGTGAAGGTCCGCAAGGTCTGCACCCTGGAGCTCTTCACCCCCAAGCGACTGGAGGCGCTCCGCCCCATCAGGGAAGACGAGGTTACCGCCATGGTCGAGTCCATCTTCAAGGATTGCGCCGATCCCGGTACGCTGCCCCTCCCCGTAATTACGCCTCCACCGCTCATTATTATTATTATTATTATTTGTAATATTAGTTAATAGTTCATTTAATAAGCAGTAACAATATATAAATAATATTTAATAATTATTAATAATATAATTATAAAATATAATATACTACTAACTAATTAGAGTAATTAACATATTTAGAATTTTTTGTGATTTTTTTGTTGATTTAATTATTAGTAATTTATCAATTGATAATATATTTATTAATTATCAATTCTTTTATTTTTTATTAATTAATAATACGTTATTATGTTTTTAATATAATTAATAGTATAATAACTAATATTTATTGTTTAATGATATAAATAAAATAAATTGTATTGAATAATATATTGACTAGTTAATAATTATATTATTTATAATATATTATGGTATGTATTATTAATTAATTACTTATATAAATAATAATATGAAATAAAAATGGTTATTTATTATACATAACAACATCAACAACAACAACAACAATAATAATTATTAATATAAGAAACAAATATTAATTATTATTGTTACTAGTGTAGTTATTAATACTAATTTTTCTTGATCGTTTATAAGCATTTGTATTAATTTCTAATTATATCAATTTCTTTGTTTTATGTAAAGAAATACCATATATTAGTATGTTTTTAAATAGTGTACAACTAATGATTTAAAAAACATATAGCATCTATCTGTCCAATTTGCATCATTGCCTCTAGTGCTCCGTGCCACAGACAAATGTATAGATACTGCGTCCACATCGTGTCTTTCGATGTTTATGCTCTGACCTACGCACCTCTTGTGTAACATCGCTCATACCTACCTCCACGTCATCTCGTATGACATGTGGTGGATCTACATTCTCGTCGTCTATACTCTATCCTAAATGCAAAGAAAGTGGTGGTTGACTAGAACTCTTTCCAACATGTGAAGAAGATGACTGCTATGTGGTGAATATGTGTAGTTCATAGAAAAATAAAGACCGCAACACAGACCAGTCAGCCTCTATTGCTGCAGCAAAATTTGACAGACTAAAACATTATTAATAGGGATTCGACTTTCCAATATTTAAATAATTATAATTTATACATGATTTTTGGGATTAATAATTATTTATAATTAATATAATTTTAAAAAATATTATTAATAGTGATTTTTTTAGTTTCATTAACAAAAATAATATTATATATATATAAATATATATATATCAAATAATATATTGTATATTTAAATAAATTTAAATATGATAAATAATACAACACATATATATAATTATATTCAAATAAAATTATTATTATTTTTTATAAATAATTATTAAAAATATAATTTTATAAAAAAATTAGCTAGATTCAATTTATTTATCTATGTATTGAATATTATATTTTAAATTTATTTTACTTTAAATATACTATATAATATAATATATACATATAAATATATTCAAATCTAATAGTTCACAATTTAAATTACAAATATATACATTTTTCTAATTAATAATATTTCCGTAAATATAAATTATATTATTTTATACATAAAATTTAAATTATGCAAACACCATATTTATTTTTGTTAAATTATTCAATATAAATTAAATCATACCAAAAAAAAAAACAAATTAAAAAATCCCATTGGAATGGAGAGATACAGAGAAGGCCGGGAACGGCGTGGGCGTGAGGGGGTACCTGAAGGCGGTGTCGTTCAACAACATCGCCCGTCTGGCCTTCGGGAAGCGATTCATGGACTCGGATGGCGTGCTGGACGAGCAGGGGCGGGAGTTCGAGGCCATCAGCGCCAACGGCCTGAAGCTCGGCGCAACCCTTGCCATGCCCGAGCACATCCCCTGCCTCCGCTGGATGTTCCCCCTCGAAGAGGAGGCTTTCGCCCGCCACGGCGCCCGCCGGGACCGCCTCACGCGGACCATCATGGATGAGCACACCGCCGCTCGCCGCCTGGGCGGCGCCACCAAGCAACACTTCGCCGACGCCCTTCTCACGCTGCAGCACCAGTATGACCTCAGCGACGACACCATCATCGGACTCCTCTGGGTACCCAAATCATATTTATATGTACTCAAACCAAACCCCGTATCCAAATTAACTCACCGGTGTGTGCAGGACATGATCACGGCGGGGATGGACACGACGGCGATCTCGGTGGAATGGTGCATGGCGGAGCTGATCAGGAACCCACGGCTGCAGCTCAAGGCTCAGGAGGAACTGGACCGCGTCGTCGGGACCGATCGCGTACTCACCGAATCCGATCTCCCCGCCCTCCCCTACCTTCAGGCGGTGGTGAAGGAGTCGCTCCGCCTGCACCCTCCGACGCCGTTGATGCTCCCGCATCGCGCCGCCGCCGCCGTCAAGCTCGGGGGGTACGACGTCCCCAGGGGCTCCACCGTCCACGTCAACGTCTGGGCGGTGGCCCGCGACCCCGCCGTGTGGGATCGCCCCCTGGAGTTTAGCCCAGAGAGGTTCCTGGAGGAGGACGTGGACATGAAGGGCCACGACTTCCGGCTGCTGCCGTTCGGGGCGGGCCGGCGGGTCTGCCCGGGGGCCCAGCTGGGTATCAACCTGGTGACCTCCATGCTCGGCCACCTTCTCCACCACTTCGCCTGGAGCCCGCCGGAGGGGGCGGCGGCGGAGGAGATCGACATGGCGGAGAAGGCCGGATTGGTGACGTACATGGAGACGCCACTGCAGGCCGCGGCCACGCCCAGACTGCCGGCGCATCTCTACAAGCGGATGGCTTTCGACATGTGATCGTCCTCCGATTAATAAATGTTTACTGTACGTGGCAAGGGTGATTCCAACGATTTTTTTTTTAAAATGCGTTTTTTTTTTTAATTTCTGAAAAACAGTTTAGGTTTTTTTTGGTACAAAGTCGGCATCCCTGATGCCGACTTCGTGTTGGTGCGCAAAGGGTGCATTGGCGATGCCACATTTCGGGTTAAGTGGAAATGCGGCAATCTCGTTGCCGCCTTTCTACTAAAACCAAAAAAATAATAAAAAAAATTAATATTTTTTTTTTGTTTTAAAAAAATTTATTTGTTTTGTTTTGTTTATATATATAAACAAAACAAAAACAAAAATAAAAATAGAATTTTCATCATAATTTATCCGATATTTAAAATCCAGCAGTAATGTCATTACAACAGTCTGGATTCTGATAGAAGCTCTCACTCAGAGCTCCATTTTATAAGAGATCTTACCCTAAAAATCATTCTGCATTTCCGATTTGGGATTCTGGTTCTCCATTTCCTGCGCAAAACATTTTGCATTCCCGATGTGAGATTCTGTTTCAAATACGTGACTTTGAAAGACTATAAAATATAAACTATAAGACCAATATAAATGAAATTTAAAACATTGATTGAGTCTTGTTCGAATAGCGTTCGAGGAGTTTCACTTTGGGATAATGTATGAATGTGATTGATCATTTCAGTAAAGTGGTGTATGTTTGGGTTGTGAGATTAATCATTCCTTAATTGATCACTGGAGGTGTTTTGGCACTTGGGGGCAAAGCTTGTCAAAGAATTACATCTTGGTTTATCGGTTGGGAGTGGTTTTGGTATCTGGCCTTGTGGTCACTTTCCGGGGACGGAAAGTTTTCATGGTGGGGAGAATTGTCACATACACGACTCATTTTAAAGTTAAATTTCATTTAATTTTCATTTATGCTTTGTTTTTGGGGTTTGTCAAGCTTTTATGGTGGAATGAGTGAGTTTTCATGAATTGGGGCAAACCGTGAGCCCAATTCCAGATTTAAAAATAAATTTTGTTTCTTTTATAACTTTTTTAATTTTTAATATTTTTCACCCATTCAAGTTTCTAAATGGTCTCCCCTGATATAGAAACACCACCATTGTAGTTTGGAGCCTTTATAAAACCATAAACAAGTTGTATATGGGTTTTTTATTTAAGGGATTGGGCCTGCCCGAAAGCCCAATTCCAGTTTTAAAAATATTTTTTTTTAATTAATAACTTATCCAATATTAAGGCGTTTTCGGTGATTCCAAGCCCCAAACACGCCCCTTGAACCCAGCCGCGCGTCCAATATCCTCCCACCCTCTTTGCAGCTCATTTGCATCGCAGTTTAGGTCGAAACTTCTCAAGCACTCACATTTCGGGCACATTAATAAAGGTAATTTGTTTTCTTCATAAATCCTTCAATTCTCACTCTTTTTCCCCATTCAAATTCCTACACGGTCTCCTAATCCTTGTTCGAAACTCCCTTAAATGTTTGGCTGTTTTCAAATTCAGCTACTGGTGTATGTGAGGCGATTTATACAAGATCCCTCAAGTAAGTTGGTCTTCTTCATTCTTCTTTTAATTTGCTTAGGGTTACATTCCATGTGTTTAGGGTTTCATACCTTATCCATAAGGTTCCTAATGTCCAGAAGTTAGGCTTCAATCCTAGGGTTTTATATCTTGTCTTTTGTGTGAAATCTTCTGGTTTTAGGTTGGATTTCAATTCCTTGAGGTGCGGCGGTGGTGCGGTTTATGTTTCACACCATGTTTTGAGTGTTTCGACATAAAAGGTAGGTGATTCCATGTATAACCATTTTATGATGAGTTAGCTTGCTTGGTTTATTAATTTAGTATGTTTCAAATCTGTTTTGTGTGGTGCAAAAATTGTTTTTGTGATGGATTGAGTTAAGTGTTTAATTTTGTAGTTGCATTATTGCTTGGAATTGGGTGCTTTTCATGCGTGGCTCTTGGGGAAATATTGGGGTGTATTTTATAAGATGTGAAATTGATTTATTAGTGTTAAAAGGGGCTGAAAAATCTGTTTTGTTAATGCCTTAATGTCATGTTGGCCTTGTAATGGGGTTTTTGAATGGTTTTAATGTGTGAAACCATGTTGTACTTCTTGAACATGATTTGTGAAAACATGTGTTTTTCATGTGTACCTTTTGTGGTATTATTTGAGGTATTTGTATAAAACTTGGGGGTGGTTTAATAAATGTTTTTAGGGCTGCCAATTCTGATTTAGATTGTTATTGGCATTGTTTTGGTCTTGAATTAGGTTTTTGAAATGGGTTTTGTATGCCAACCATGGTTGCACCTCTTGGGTTGGTTTTATGAAAACTATAAATGATTTAATGAGTTACACAAAGTGTGAAATGGTTGCTTATGTACTGTTTTGGTGATAGTATGTTCCTAAAATGAGTTTTTGAAACATAAAGTGGTCAGTTATGTTGTAAAACATTTTGGTAATGTTTTGTAATTTGTCGAGGTGATTTGTGAAATTGGGATGTGGGTGTGAAACGTGTTTTCGAGCTGTTTTGCGTGAGTGTGATGTGCAAAATGGACTTTGTTTATGAAAATGGTATTATGTAATATGTGAGTGGGCTGTTGTGTGATGTTTAACATCTTGGGAAATATTTTATAAAATTGTTAATAGATTTTTTGAATTGTGAAAGATGTGCAAAATTTGATGTGAGCTATTTTTTGTGTGAGTATGATTTCAAAATTCATTTGAATGAAAAAGTGGATTTTTAGACTTTTGTGGAATACATGTGGGCTGTTTGGGGAACTTGTGATGTGAAAATGATATTTGCATGTGCAAAGTATATTTATTGACGTGTTGAACTTATCTAAGCACAAGGGGAAAACCCGGGTATCTAGGTGGGTGGACGTGTACTAATATGCTAGTGAATCCGTGAGGTTTGGCCTCAGTTTCACTTAGCAAGATTGACGCTTACAACTCTAACTAAACTATGATGATGATGATTGGTGACCACTAGGTTATGGGTATGTTCCCTACTAGTGGCTCGTGCATGGGAACAGATATTGTGATGGTTACTCTCACTGAGATACGAGGTACCTGAGACTCACAATGAGCTAGTGCATAGGGGTCATTTCCTATTACTTGTGCTCATTAGTTACTTTGTGCTTACCGTCGACATACGGTATAGTTGGCTGGAAAATTCAGTAGTGTTGACATTATTTTTAAAAGTGTTGATTCTTAATGATAGCCCACTTGAAAACTATTTTATTTTTTTTAGTTTCATCTTTTAGAAATTGTAACTAGCATTTTCTGTTTATGAAAACTTGCAAGATTTTTGTCTTTGAATGTTTATCACATGGAATCTCTTAGTGGTGGTATCCTACTGGGCATTGTCTCACACCCTACTTACACCCTTGGGTGTAAGTAGATTTGGTTATTTTGTTGTTTCAGGTTAGGATACAGTTTTTAGTTCCAGTGGTTCGGGTTTCTTGCATGTCCTTGGTGGTGAAGTCTTATGGAGATGGATTGAGGGCGGTGCCCCTTTCCATGAGGGTTCTTGGGCCATTTAATTTTGATTTTGTACATTTTTTATAGTCTTATTTAGTTGTTTTAAAAGATGTAATTCAGTTCTGAATTTTTTAAAAGATAGTTTTAGTTGAAAAATCCAGATTCGTTTTATTGAGTTTGTTTGTTGTTTAATGTTTATAAAATTGGGTAAATCGTTCCCAAACATCATTTTATGATACCCGGGAACTTGTGCCAGCCCGTGGGGATCGGGAACGCCCTTCGGGCCTTGTTACGGGCCGGGTTGGGTGCCGGTTTTGATGGCGACCAGATTTGGTTCGTGACAAAATGGTATCAAAGGAGGTTCGCTCTCTTTGAGTCATGTTATTTGGGGAACAGTCGGGATAGTCTGGAGTTAGGATTGTTGGGACTTGGAATTTCGGTTATGAGTAGTGTGGCTGATCACCACACCTCATGACGGGATTCATGTCTCTAGGGGAAGTCGGGACCTTTCATAGTCCTTTGGTTTTCTTGGTTTAATGATGATTAGGGGAAATGAAAAGAGAGTTGGGTTAATGGTCTTAGTGAGCTTGTAGGGCCTGGAAAGCCATGTGGAGCCAAGGATATTCCCTAGAACACTCTCTGTGACAGTGAAGTGATTGGAATATAACTACCAACCATATGTCCAAGTCGCCCATTGAAACTAGTTTCCTCTCTCATTGTCTTGTGTTCTTTAATTTTGAAATCATGGAACTTTGGTTTTAAAGTGACTTGGTTTTAAGAAGTGTAATGTTTTTGTGAAATGATTTTCAAATAAAGATGGAATGGTTTGATTTATGAAATGGTGGAACTGAATTTTCAGAATTATATTCAAATGGAAAATGGTGTGCTTACACCTCTTTTTAAAAGTAGAAACTATACTGAAGTTGGTTTTGAAAAAGTGTTTCCAATAGAGTTTTCTAAACAATAAAAGGGTGTTTTAATGGGATAAGATGATATGAAATTGATGTGAATAACATGAAAGTGAGTTCTTGTCTAAATGGTTGTGTCTTTCTGAAATTTTTAGTAAGATTTGAATTGGGATTTTGACCTTCTGGTTAGTGGTTTTGAGAAAAAGGATGTGTTGGTTGACCATTTTGGTTTCGAAAAGTGGAAAGAATCTTTGTTTTAACCTTTGGTATTTTTGTGAGCGACCACATGCATGTGGTTATATGGGATGATGGATGGTTGATGGCATGAATGGATGAGTGCCGAAAGGGATATGAGGAGGGTGCCCAGTGTGACACCAAAACATGCATGTGTGAGGCCCATGGGGTACCATTGGTGGATACGCTTATCGCTGAACCGTTTGTTTTCAAAGAAATGGTTTTAATGAAAAACATGATGTCTTGATAAATAGTTTGGGATGGTGTGTATTATGTGTTTTTGAAAAATTTGATGTTGTGGGATGATTTGAGTTCAAGAACCCCTCCTGTTTGAACTGTGTTTTGGGTTTGAGTTTGGTTGAAAAGTTGTGTTGTAGGGACGGTTAGTGGTCTCTTTTGAAAAATGTTTTGGGGCGCCTTTAAGGTGGTTCCCTTAATGTGTTTGGATCTGGTTTGTGATATATCTTGACCAATGAACCATCTTGGTTGGGTCCTTGAGTTCAATCGTTGTATAAGGTACACCCCATTAAGGGTTAGTGCACAACTGAAGTAAAACCCGGATTGTTTCGCCATTTGAAGACCCTCCAGTTGATCAATATAAGGAATATTTTTCTTGAGCTTTTTAGATTGAGTCTACACCCTTTCCTTTCCTATTTTTTTTGTATCCTCTTATAGTGGGAGAGTGATCATGGAAGGTTTCAAGAGACCATAGCTTCTTAAGTTTTCAGATTTTCCTAAGGTGGAAGTGGTCTATGGTTGTTAGGATGGATGAGTACCTGGATGGTGTCTAAGAGGTCCTCTCGGTCCATTGTAGTCTCTTTGAAGAAGGAGTACACAATAAACTACCAGTGTGGGAAATCTGTTTACAAGAGTATATTGTGGCCACTTTCTATAATTGTGTGTTGTTTGGGGATGTAGTATAAGGTCCCTTTCCATTAATTGCTTATATTAGTCGCAATGGTCATGTTTGGTGACTCCTTGTGATGTCATGTGCTCAATTGACCCTAAAGGTGAAATTCATGCAATACTTTGAGAGTCTCTATTATGTTGGGAGAATGTATCCCTTGTAAAAACTTCAAAATCATCCATTTTTTTAGGAAGGTGAGTATAGGTGTTATTTACTTATATTGTTTCTTACTCGAAGAAACAAGGTGTGATTTGTGTTCATCTTCTAAGCCCTTGTTTCATTGAAATATTGGGTTAGTGTAAAGTGAGTTTGGAATGTGTTATGTCTTGGAAGTCTTATCGGGGATTGCAGTGTAGTTTTTGGTAGCACTGAAAGAATAATTCTCGTTAAAGGGGTTTCCAAGGACTAACTGCGAGGCCGAAGATGCTTCGATCATTTGAGCTCCAGCCATAGGTCTCGGAGAGAAGCTGGCTCATAGTTAGGGGAAATCCCTGGGTCATTTAAACCCTTATACAATTTCATATCCTCGGTGTGAAAGATAGGAAGTGTTTAAACCTATGGTGTCATCATATTCCTTCTGTTGTTCTCATTCGGTGGAAATAGGTGGAGGGCCCGGTACCCATGTCATCGCCTAATGTCATTCCCTCCCTCGTTTGTTTCCATTGAGTCATTAGATAATTGTTGGAAATTTGGCTAGACAGTTTGAGCACACATTTTGTGCACGATTAGTAGTGACAGTGTGCTAGGAAGCCACTTGGAATGAATGATTTGCATAGTTATTGCACGGTTCCCAAACCGTGCGGACTGACCCTACGCCCTTCCCAAATCTTTAAAAAAAAATTGGGTCTTTCTGTGTCGGCCCATGCTGGTCAGTTAAGATGGTTGGTTCTTATGATGGGGAGACCCAAAATTATTCTCATGTACGTTCCTTCGTAAACTGTGAATGGAATTATACCCTTTGTACTAGGGAGTTCGTTCAGGCCTCCCCCTTTTAGTGTCTTCATTTTATCTCGGAAAATAATATAGGCTGCCGCTTATGGTGGGGTGCCTATTTGTGTCCCCCCATACCAATAGATCAGATTTATCCATGGTATTGGATTGGTGGTAGGTAGTCTCATTCAGAACTATCTAGATACCAATATCTTCCTTGAGTAAATGTTTGGATTGGATAGCTCCCAATGGTTTAGTTAATGTTAGGTAAGTGTAACCTTGTTCGAAGTTGTTGTTCGTTTGGGTGAATTGCTTGAGTCTTGTTCGGATAGCGTTCGAGGAGTTTCACTTTGGGATAATGTATGAATGTGATTGATCATTTCAGTAAAGTGGTGTATGTTTGGGTTGTGAGATTAATCATTCCTTAATTGATCACTGGAGGTGTTTTGGCCCTTGGGGGCAAAGCTTGTCAAAGAATTACATCTTGGTTTATCGGTTGGGCGTGGTTTTGGTATCTGGCCTTGTGGTCGCTTTCCGGGGACGGAAAGTTTTCATGGTGGGAAGAATTGTCACATACATGACTCATTTTAAAGTTAAATTTCATTTAATTTTCATTTATGCTTTGTTTTTGGGGTTTGTCAAGCTTTTATGGTGGAATGGGTGAGTTTTCATGAATTGGGCCAAACCGTGAGCCCAATTCTAGATTTAAAAATAAATTTTGTTTCTTTTATAACTTTTTCAATTTTTAATATTTTTCACCCATTCAAGTTCCTAAATGGTCTCCCATGATATAGAAACACCACCATTGTAGTTTGGAGCCTTTATAAAAACATAAACAAGTTGTATATGGGTTTTTATTTAAGGGATTGGGCCTGCCCGAAAGCTCAATTCCAGTTTTAAAAATAAAATTTGTTTAATTAATAACTTATCCAATATTAAGGATTTTTCGGTTATTCCAAGCCCCAAACACGCCCCTTGAACCCAGCCGCGCGTCCAATATCCTCCCACCCTCTTTGCAGCTCATTTGCATCGCGGTTTAGGTCGAAACTTCTGAAGCACTCACATTTCGGGCAGATTAATAAAGGTAATTTGTTTTCTTCATAAATTATTCAATTCTCACTCTTTTTTCCCCATTCAAATTCCTACATGGTCTCCTAACCCTTGTTCAAAACTCCCTTAAATGTTTGGCTGTTTTAAAATTCAGCTACTGGTGTATGTGAGGCGGTTTATACAAGATCTCTCAAGTTAGTTGGTCTTCTTCATTCTTCTTTCAATTTGCTTAGGGTTACATTCCATGTGTTTAGGGTTTCATACTTTATCCATAAGGTTCCTAGTTTCCAGAAGTTAGGATTCAATCCTAGGGTTTTATATCTTGTCTTTTGTGTGAAATATTCTGGTTTTAGGTTGGATTTCAATTCCTTGAGGTGCGGCGGTGGTGCGGTTTATGTTTCACACCATGTTTTGAGTGTTTCGACATAAAAGGTAGGTGATTCCATGTATAACCATTTTATGATGAGTTAGCTTGCTTGGTTTATTAATTTAGTATGTTTCAAATCTATTTTGTGTGGTGTAAAAATTGTTTTTGTGATGGATTAAGTTAAGTGTTTAATTTTGTAGTTGCATTATTACTTGGAATTGGGTGCTTTTCATGCATGGCTCTTGGGGAAATATTGGGGTGTATTTTATAAGATGTGAAATTGATTTATTAGTGTTAAAAGGGGATGAAAAATATGTTTTGTTAATGAATTAATGTCATGTGGGCCTTTTAATGGGGGGTTTTGAATGGTTTTAATGTGTGAAACCATGTTGTACTTCTTGAACATGATTTGTGAAAACATGTGTTTTTCATGTGTACCTTTTGTGGTATTATTTGAGGTATTTGTATAAAACTTGGGGGTAGTTTAATAAATGTTTTTAGGGATTCAAATTCTGATTTAGATTGTTATTGGCATTGTTTTGGTCATGAATTAGGTTTTTGAAATGGGTTTTGTATGCCAACCATGGTTGCACCTCTTGGGTTGGTTTTATGAAAACTATAAATGATTTAATGAGTTACACAAAGTGTGAAATGGTTGCTTATGTACTGTTTTGGTGATAGTATGTTCCTAAAATGAGTTTTTGAAACATAAAGTGGTCAGTTATGTTGTAAAACATTTTGGTAATGTTTTTTAATTTGTCGAGGTGATTTGTGAAATTGGGATGTGGGTGTGAAACGTGTTTTCGGGCTGTTTTGCGTGAGTGTGATGTGAAAAATGGACTTTGTTTATGAAAATGGTATTATGTAATATGTGAGTGGGCTGTTGTGTGATGTTTAACATCTTGGGAAATATTTCATAAAATTTTTAATAGATTTTTTGAATTGTGAAAGATGTGCAAAATGTGATGTGGGCTATTTTTTATGTGAGTATGATTTCAAAATTCATTTGAATGAAAAAGTGGATTTTTAGACTTTTGTGGAATACATGTGGGCTGTTTGGGGAACTTGTGATGTGAAAATGATATTTTCATGTTCAAAGTATATTTATTGACCTGTTGAACTTATCTGAGCGCAAGGGGAAAACCCGGGTATCTAGGTGGGTGAACGTGTACTAGTATGCTAGTGAATCCGTGGGATTTGGCCTCAGTTTCACTTAGCAAGATTGACGCTTACAACTCTAACTAAACTATGATGATGATGATTGGGGACCACTAGGTTATGGGTATGTTCCCTACTAGTGGATCGTGCATGAGAACAAATATTGTGATGGTTACTCTCACTAAGATACGAGGTACCTGGGACCCACAACGAGCTAGTGCCTAGGGGTCATTTCCTATTGCTTGTGCTCATTAGTTACTTTGTGCTTACCGTAGGCATACTGTATAGTTCGCTGGAAAATTCAGTAGTGTTGACATTATTTTTAAAAGTGTTGATTCTTAATGATAGCCCACTTGAAAACTGTTTTTTTAGTTTCATCTTTTAGAAATTGTAACTAGCATTTTCTGTTTATGAAAACTTGCAAGATTTTTTTCTTTGAATATTTATCACATGGAATCTCTTAGTGGTGGTATCCTACTGGGCATTGTCTCACACCCTAATTACACCCTTGGGTGTAATTAGATTTGGTTATTTTGTAGTTTCAGTTTAGGATACAATTTTTAGTTCCAGTGGTTCGGGTTTCTATCATGTCCTTGGTGGTGAAGTCTTGTGGAGATGGATTGAGGGCAGTGCCCCTTTCCATGAGGGTTCTTGAGCCATTTAATTTTGATTTTTTACCTTTTTTATAGTCTTATTGAGTTGTTTTAAAAGATGTAATTTAGTTCTGAATTTTGTAAAAGATGGTTTTAGTTGAAAAATACAGATTCGTTTTATTGAGTTTGTTTGTTGTTTAATGTTTATAAACTTGGGTAAATCGTTCCCAAACATCATTTTATGATACCTGGGCACTTGTGCCAGCCCGTGGGGATCAGGAACGCCCTTCGGGCCTTGTTACGGGCCGGGTCGGGTGCCGGTTTTGATGGCGACCAGATTTGGTTCGTGATAAAATGGTATCAAAGGAGGTTCGCTCTCTTTGAGTCATGTTATTTGGGGAACAGTCAGGATAGTCTGGAGTTAGGATTGTTGGGACTTGGAATTTCGGTTATGAGTAGTGTGTCTGATCACCACACCTCATGACGGGATTCATGTCTCTAGGGGAAGTCGGGACCTTTCATAGTCCTTTGGTTTTCTTGGTTTAATGATGATTAGGGGAAATGAAAAGAGAGTTGGGTTAATGGTCTTAGTGATCTCGCAGGGCCTGGAAAGCCATGTGGAGCCAAGGATATTCCCTAGAACACTCTCTGTGATAGTGAAGTGATTGGAATATGGCTGCTAACCATATGTCCAAGTCACCCACTGAAACTAGTTTTCTCTCGCATTGTCTTGTGTTCTTTAATTTTGAAATCATGGAACTTTGGTTTTAAAGTGACTTGGTTTTAAGAAGTGTAATGTTTTTGTGAAATGATTTTCAAATAAATATGGAATGGTTTGATTTATGAAATGGTGGAACTGAATTTTTAGAATTATATTCAAATGGAAAATGGTGTTCTTACACCTCTTTTTAAAAGTAGAAACTATACTGAAGTTGGTTTTGAAAAAGTGTTTCAAATAGAGTTTTCTAAACAATAAAAGGGTGTTTTAATGGGATAAGATGATATGAAATTGATGTGAATAACATTAAAGTGAGTTCTTGTCTAAATGGTTGTGTCTTTTTGAAAATTTTAGTAAGATTTGAATTGGGATTTTGACCTTCTGATTAGTGGTTTTGAGAAAAAGGATGTGTTGGTTGACCATTTTGGTTTCAAAAAGTGGAAAGAATCTTTGTTTTAACATTTGGTATTTTTGTGAGCGACCACATGCATGTGGTTATATGGGATGATGGATGGTTGATGGCATGACTGGATGAGTGCCGGAATGGATATGAGGAGGGTGCCCAGTGTGGCACCAAAACATGCATGTGTGAGGCCCATGGGGTACCATTGGTGGATACGCTTACCGCTGAACCGTTTGTTTTCAAAGAAATGGTTTTAATGAAAAACATGATGTCTTGATAAATATTTTGGGATGGTGTGTATTATGCGTTTTTGAAAAATTTGATGTTGTGGGATGATTTGAGTTCAAGAACCCCTCCTGTTTGAACTGTGTTTTGGGTTTGAGTTTGGTCGGTAAGTTGTGTTGTAGGGACGGTTAGTGGTCTCTTTTGAAAAATGTTTTGGGGTGCCTTTAAGGTGGTTCCCTTAATGTGTTTGGATCTGGTTTGTGATATATCTTGACCAATGAACTATCTTGGTTGGGTCCTTGGGTTCAATCGTTTTATAAGGTACACCCCATTAAGGGTTAGTGCACAACTGAAGTAAAACCCGGATTGTTTCGCCGTTTGAAGACCCTCCAGTTGATCAATATAAGGAATATTTTTCTTGAGATTTTTAGATTGAGTCTACACCCTTTCCTTTCCTATTTTTTTGTATCCTCTTATAGTGGGAGAGTGATCATGGAAGGTTTCAAGAGACCATAGCTTCTTAAGTTTTCAGATTTTCCTAAGGTGGAAGTGGTCTGGGGTTATTAGCATGGATGAGTACCTGGATGGTGTCTAAGAGGTCCTCTCGGTTCATTGTAGTCTCTTCGAAGAAGGAGTACACAATAAACTACCAGTGTGGGAAATCTGTTTACAAGAGGATATTGTGGCCACTTTCTAGAATTGTGTGTTGTTTGGGGATGTAGTATAAGGTCCCTTTCCATTAATTGCTTATATTAGTCGCAATGGTCATGTTTGGTGACTCCTTGTGATGTCATGTGCTCAATTGACCCTAAAGGTGAAATTCATTCAATACTTTGAGAGTCTCTATTATGTTGGGAGAATGTATCCCTTGTAAAAACTTCAAAATCATCCATTTTTTTAGGAAGGTGAGTATAGGTTTTATTTACTTCTATTGTTTCTTACCCGAAGAAACAAGGTGTGATTTGTGTTCATCTTCTAAGCCCTTGTTTCATTGAAATATTGGGTTAGTGTAAAGTGAGTTTGGAATGTGTTATGTCTTGGAAGTCTTATCGGGGATTTCAGTGTAGTTTTTGGTAGCACTGAAAGAATAATTCTCGTTAAAGGGGTTTCCAAGGACTAACTGCGAGGCCGAAGATGCTTCGATCATTTGAGCTCCAGCCATAGGTCTCGGAGAGAAGCTGGCTCGTAGTTAGGGGAAATCCCTGGGTCATTTAAACCCTTATACAATTTAATATCCTCAGTGTGAAAGATAGGAAGTGTTTAAACCTATGGTGTCATCATATTCCTTCTGTTGTTCTCGTTCGGTGGAAATAGGTGGAGGGCCCGGCACCCATGTCCTCGCCTAATGTCATTCCCTCCCTTGTTGGTTTCCATTGAGTCATTAGATAATTTTTGGAAATTTGGATAGACAGTTTGAGCACACATTTTGTACATGATTAGTAGTGACAGTGTGCTAGGAATCCACTTGGAATGAATGATTTGCATAGTTATTGCACAGTTCCCAAACTGTGCAGACTGACCTTGCGCCCTTCCCAAATCTTTAAAAAAAATTGGGTCTTTCTGTGTCGACCCATGCTGGTCAGTTAAGATGGTTGGTTCTTATGGTGGGGAGTCCCACAATTATTCTCATGTACGTTCCTTCGTAAACTATGAATGGAATTCTACCCTTTTTACTAGGGAGTTCGTTCAGGCCTCCCCCTGTTAGTGTCTTCATTTTATCTCGGAAAATAATATAGGCTGCCGCTTATGGTGGGGTGCCTATTTGTGTCCCCCCATACCAATAGATCAGATTTATCCATGGTATTGGCTTGGTGGTAGGTAGTATCATTCGGAACTATCTAGATACCAATATCTTCCTTGAGTAAATGTTTGGATTGGATAGCTCCCAATGGTTTAGTTAATGTTAGGTAAGTGTAACCTTGTTTGAAGTTGTTGTTCGTTTGGGTGAATTGCTTGAGTCTTGTTCGGATAGCGTTCGAGGAGTTTCACTTTGAGATAATGTATGAATGTGATTGATCATTTCAGTAAAGTGGTGTATGTTTGGGTTGTGAGATTAATCATTCCTTAATTGATCACTGGAGGTGTTTTGGCCCTTGGGGGCAAAGCTTGTCAAAGAATTACATCTTGGTTTATCGGTTGGGCGTGGTTTTGGTATCTGGCCTTGTGGTCTCTTTCCGGGGACGGAAAGTTTTCATGGTGGGGATAATTGTCACATACATGACTCATTTTAAAGTTAAATTTCATTTAATTTTCATTTATGCTTTGTTTTTGGTGTTTGTCAAGCTTTTATGGTGGAATGAGTGAGTTTTCATGAATTGGGCCAAACCGTGAGCCCAATTCTAGATTTAAAAATAAATTTTGTTTCTTTTATAACTTTTTCAGTTTTTAATATTTTTTACCCATTCAAGTTCCTAAATGGTCTTCCCTGATATAGAAACACCACCATTGTAGTTTGGAGCCTTTATAAAACCCTAAACAAGTTGTATATGGGTTTTTATTTAAGGGATTGGGCCTTCCCGAAAGCCCAATTCCAGTTTTAAAAATAATTTTTTTTAATTAATAACTTATCCAATATTAAGGATTTTTCGGTTATTCTAAGCTCCAAACACGCCCCTTGAACCCAGCCGCACGTCCAATATCCTCCCACCCTCTTTGCAGCTCATTTGCATCGCGGTTTAGGTCGAAACTTCTGAAGCACTCATATTTCGGGCAGATTAATAAAGGTAATTTGTTTTCTTCATAAATCCTTCAATTCTCACTCTTTTTTCCCCATTAAAATTCCTACATGGTCTCCTAATCCTTGTTCAAAACTCCCTTAAATGTTTGGCTATTTTCAAATTCAGCTACTGGTGGATGTGAGGCGATTTATACAAGATCTCTCAAGGAAGTTGGTCTTCTTCATTCTTCTTTCAATTTTCTTAGGGTTACATTCCATGTGTTTAGGGTTTCATACCTTATCCATAAGGTTCCTAATGTACAGAAGTTAGGCTTCAATCCTAGGGTTTTATATCTTGTCTTTTGTGTGAAATATTCTGGTTTTAGGTTGGATTTAAATTCCTTGAGATGCGGCGGTGGTGCGGTTTATGTTTCACACCATGTTTTGAGTGTTTCGACATAAAAGGTAGGTGATTTCATGTATAACCATTTTATGATGAGTTAGCTTTCTTGGTTTATTAATTTAGTATGTTTCAAATCTGTTTTGTGTGGTGCAAAAATTGTTTTTGTGATGTATTGAGTTAAGTGTTTAATTTTGTAGTTGCATTATTGCTTGGAATTGGGTGCTTTTCATGCGTGGCTCTTGGGGAAATATTGGGGTGTATTTTATAAGATGTGAAATTGATTTATTAGTGTTAAAAGGGGCTGAAAAATCTGTTTTTTTAATGCCTTAATGTCATGTTGGCCTTGTAATGGGGGTTTTGAATGGTTTTAATGTGTGAAACCATGTTGTACTTCTTGAACATGATTTGTGAAAACATGTGCTTTTCATGTGTACCTTTTGTGGTATTATTTGAGGTATTTGTATAAAACTTGGGGGTGGTTTAATAAATGTTTTTAGGGCTGCCAATTCTGATTTATATTGTTATTGGCATTATTTTGGTATTGAATTAGGTTTTTGAAATGGGTTTTGTATGCCAACCATGGTTGCACCTCTTGGGTTGGTTTTATGAAAACTATAAATGATTTAATGAGTTACACAAAGTGTGAAATGGTTTCTTATGTATTGTTTTGGTGATAGTATGTTACTAAAATGAGTTTTTGAAACATAAAGTGGTCAGTTATGTTGTAAAATATTTTGGTAATGTTTTGTAATTTGTCGAGGTGATTTGTGAAATTGGGATGTGGGTGTGAAACGTGTTTTCGGGCTGTTTTGCGTGAGTGTGATGTGCAAAATGGACTTTGTTTATGAAAATGGTATTATGTAATATGTGAGTGGGCTGTTGTGTGATGTTTAACATCTTGGAAAATATTTTATAAAATTGTTAATAGATTTTTTGAATTGTGAAAGATGTGCAAAATGTGATGTGGGCTATTTTTTGTGTGAGTATGATTTCAAAATTCATTTGAATGAAAAAGTGGATTTTTAGACTTTTGTGGAATACATGTGGGATGTTTGGGGAACTTGTGATGTGAAAATGATATTTGCATGTGCAAAGTATATTTATTGATGTGTTGAACTTATCTGAGCACAAGGGGAAAACCCGGGTATCTAGGTGGGTGGACGTGTACTAATATGCTAGTGAATCCGTGGGGTTTGGCCTCAGTTTCACTTAGCAAGATTGACGCTTACAACTATAACTAAACTATGATGATGATGATTGGGGACCACTAGGTTATGGGTATGTTCTCTACTAGTGGATCGTGCATGAGAACGAATATTGTGATGGTTACTCTCACTGAGATACGAGGTACCTGGGACTCACAACGAGCTAGTGCATAGGGGTCATTTCCTATTGCTTGTGCTCATTAGTTACTTTGTGCTTACCGTCGGTATACGGTATAGTTGGCTGGAAAATTCAGTAGTGTTGACATTATTTTTAAAAGTGTTTATTCTTAATGATAGCCCACTTGAAAACTGTTTTATTTTTTTTAGTTTCATCTTTTAGAAATTGTAACTAGCATTTTCAGTTTATGAAAACTTGCAAGATTTTTGTCTTTGAATGTTTATCACATGGAATCTCTTAGTGGTGGTATCCTACTGGGCATTGTCTCACACCCTACTTACACCCTTGGGTGTAAGTAGATTTGGTTATTTTGTTGTTTCAGGTTAGGATACGGTTTTTAGTTCTAGTGGTTCGGGTTTCTAGCATGTCCTTGGTGGTGAAGTCTTGTGGAGATGGATTGAGGGAGGTGCCCCTCGCCATGAGGGTTCTTGGGCCATTTAATTTTGATTTTGTACCTTTTTTATAGTCTTATTGAGTTGTTTTAAAAGATGTAATTCATTTCTGAATTTTGTAAAAGATGGTTTTAGTTGAAAAATCCAGATTCATTTTATTGAGTTTGTTTGTTGTTTAATGTTTATAAACTTGGGTAAATCGTTTCCAAACATCATTTTATGATACCCGGGCACTTGTGCCGGCCCGTGGGGATCTGGAACGCCCTTCGGGCCTTGTTACGGGTTGGGTCGGGTGCCGGTTTTGATGGCGACCAGATTTGGTTCGTGACAAATTATATAATAATTAATTAGTTAATTAGTAATATAATTATTAATTATATAATTTGTAATTATTTAATTAGTAATTATTAATCATTAATTATATAATAACTAATTAGTTAATTAGTAATATAATTATTAAATATATAATAGTTAATTAGTTAATTTTTTGAGAACGATAGAGGTGGGGCCCTTTTTATAATTAGTTAATTAGTAATATAATTATAAATTATAATTATTCATCATAATTATTAATTAGTATTTATTGAAAATTATTATATAATAATTAATTAGTTAATTGATAATATAATTATTAATTATATAATAGTTAAGTAGGTAATTAGTTATATAATTATTTATTATAATTATTAATCAGTAATTATTAACAATTATTATATAATAATTAGTTAGTTAATTAGTAATATAATTATTCTTTATAATTATTCATTATAATTATTCATTATAACTATTAATTATTAATTATTATTTATTAATTAGTTAATTAATAATATAATTATTAATTATATATTTATTAATTATATAATAACCAGTTACTTAATTAGTAATTATTAATAATTAATTATATTATAATTAATTAGTTAATTAGTAATATAATTAGTTAATTAGTAATATAATTATTAATTATTTAATAATTAATTAGTTACTTAGTAATATAATTATTAATTATATAAAAATTAATTAGTTAATTAGTAATATAATTATTAATTATATAATTTGTAGTTAGTTAACCAGTAATTATTAATCATTAATTATATAATAATTAATTAGTTAATTAGTAATATAATTTTGAAATATATAATTGTTAATTAGTTAATTTTTTGAGAAAGATAGAGCTGAGGCTCTTTTTATAATTAGTTAATTAGTAATATAATTATAAATTATAATCATTCATTATAATTATTAATTAGTATTTATTAAAAATTATTATATAATAATTAATTAGTTAATTGGTAATATAATTATTAATTATCTAATAGTTAATTAGTTAATTAGTAATATAGTAATAAATTATAATTTTTCATTATAATTATTAAATTGTAATTATTAAAATTCATTATATTACTAATTAATTGGTTAATTATTATATAATTAATTATTAATAATTACTAATTAACTAATTAATTATTATATAATTAATTTTTAATAATATTAATTTAATAATTTAATAATTTATTATATGTTTAATCCATGTTTTAACTTTAAATTATATCGGTCTTATAGTTTATATTTTATAGTATTCTAAAGCCACATACTTGAATCATTTTTAAGTTTCAAGTAATTGGTTTTGAAAGCTTATAAATTATTTTTCATGAACATTTTTTATGAAATTATTTTATTTTCAACTATTTGTTATATGTTTAATCCATGTTTTAAGTTTAATTTATATCGGTCTTATAATTTATATTTCATTGGCTTTCAAAGTCACATGGTTGAAACATTTTTAATTTTCATGTAGGTGTCTTTGAAAACATATAAATTATTTTCCATCAACATTTTTTACAATTTTTTTTTAATTTCAACAATTTGTTATATGTTTAATCAATGTATTAAGTTTCATTTATATTGGTCTTGTAGTTTATATTTTATAATCTTCTAAAGTCACGTACTTGAAACTTTTTAAGTTTCGAGTATGTGGTTTTGAAAGCTTATAAATTATTTTTTATCAATATTTTTTTATGAATTTCTTTTTGTTTTCAACTATTTTTTATATGTTTAATCCATTTTTAAGTTTCATTTATATTGGTCTTATAGTTTATATTTTATAGTCTTTCAAAGTCACGTACTTGAAACAAAATCCCACATCGAAAATGTAGAATGTTCTGCGTAGGAAATGGAGAACCAGAATCCCACATCGGAAATGCAGAATGATTTCCAGGGTAAGCTCTCTTATAAAATGGAGCCCTGGGTGAGAGCTTCTGTCAGAATCCAGACTGCTATAATAGCAGTACTGTTGGATTTTAAATAGAGGATAAATTCTACTGAAAATTTTAATTTTAATTTTAATTTTGTTTTGTTTTGTTTATATATATATATATATAACAAAAGAAATAAATATAAAAATAAAAAATTTTAAAACAAAAAAAATTGTATTTTTTTTGGTTTTAGTAGAAAGGCGGCAACGGAGTTGCCACCTTTTAAAAATGTTTTTTTTTGTTTAGGTTTCTAAAATTTTGGAAAATGGGCCACTAAGATTTTTTCTTTTTTTCTTTCCATATTATAGTTTTATAAAAATATAACTGATTAAAATAAAATATCATTAATATAAATAATAAATAAAAATATAATTAATAAAAAATAATAATATAATTAATAATTAATATGATAAATGATAACCAATAATATAATTATTTATTAATAATATAATAAATAATTATTAATGTATTTGAGAATTAATAATTAAAAATAAAAAAAATAATTAATTAGATAGTTAAGAATTAATAATTTGTCTAATAATTAATAATTAAAAATATTATTAATATAATTAATAATATGACTAATAATTGGAAATTATACAAATAAATATATGTAATAATATAGCCCCATGGGCGCAACCTAATGGTTGCGACCTGTGGTGGTCTTTCGGGAGGTCTCGGTTTCAAGACTCCCCATGCACAAATAGGTATGATTTTTTGTTTGTTTCCCCTCCCCTGACCAATGTAAAAAATATATGTAATAATATATTATTAATAATAATACATAAATAAAATATCAGTAATAATTATAAATATTTAATAATATATTTAGTAAATATATAAATGCAATTATATATGATATAAAATTTTAAATATATTTATAATAAATGCAATTATATATGATATATATAAATATGGATGTATGTATGTATGTATGTATTAAATAACGGAGATTACAAACCAGTGACAACACACATACCCAAACCCCCTTGTGGATCAATCCCCATCCCTCTCCCTAAGGAATGAAAATCACAAATTAGATATATTTTATTACATATTAATGACTCGAGGACCTAGCTAAATGTGGCTCAAAGATGCCTGAGGAGATAACTCGAAGGTTCGAGTGAGTAATTACATCATGTCGTGTAATAAATGTAATATATTAATAATAAATTCATTTATAATAAAAACCATTATATATTTATAATAAATGAAATTATATTATAAACATAATTATATAACACCACTAGAGAAAAGGCCATCAATAGCGCTAGAAAAAACCATCAACAACGTTGTTGATCTAAGTGCCATTAAACGGGGTCCCATTTATCAACATCAATCTAGCACTCATAAAGGTACCCTTTTATTAGCGCTACTTCTAGTGCTCATAAAAAATGACCTTTATCAACTCTACTTTTAGCACTGATAAAGGTTCCCCTTTATCAATGCTAGAAGTAGCACTAATAAATTTCATGTTGCAATAATATGCTATTAAAATCAAAACACACTGTAACACCAAATAGATAGTAGGAAGAAATACAAGATATGAAAAAGTAATTATTTAATTGAAAAAAATTACATTACATATACAAAACACACACTATATTATAGACTTTTCAAACATTGTTTTGTACAATTATATTAAAAAATACAATTTATCACAAACATTAAAAAACATCAATGGTTTCATTATCTTTGGCACCCGACCCCCTCTCAAAAAGCCCAATCATGGTATCAGTTGGTGAACAAAGCTCTCCAAATCGAGCAAAAGAATCCACATGTATAAAAAAACAATTCTTATGTTAGTAATAATATAAAGAAATAAATTAAATATAAATATGAAACAATAAATTAATAAAATGTCAATTTTAAACATATAATGGGAACTTTTGTGTCTTACCAGTCACACCGTGTGTCATATTGAGGTGTGACTGATTCCTATATGTCACAAATGACCTATGAATTGTTTTCATAAAGTACCAAAACAATATGAATGCATTTGCTCAGTTTTGAGTTTGTCAGTTGTGTTTTTTTACTAAAATGTCATTTTAAACTGAAGACATGCACTTTGAGTCATACCGATCATATCATGTGTTAGTTTGACATGATATTGATTCTTACACATCACAAATGACTTATGAATCCTTGTCCTAAGTTATCAAAACAATCAAAGTGTGTTTACTTGGTTTTCAACGAGTGACACACGTTTTGAACTAAATTGTCAATTTTAAACAAATAACGAACACTTTCAGTCATACCAACCACATCGTGTATCAGATTGAGGTGTAGATGATTCTACACATCACAATTGAGTTTTGGATCATTTTCCTAAATTATCCAAACAACCTGAATGTGTTTTCTTGGTTTTGAGTATGTGACTTTTATTTTCAACTAAAATGTCAATATTAAACGAAAACACACACTTTGAGTCATACCAGATACACCGTGAGTCAGATTGAGGTGAAGATGATTCCTACATGTTACAAATGACTTATGAATAATTTTATTAAAGTATCAAAACAATCTGAATGTGTTTGCTTCGTTTTGAGTATGTCACTTATCTTTTTTACTAAAATGTCAAATTTAAATTAAAAGACACTCTTAGAGTCATACCTGTCAAAACATGCATTAGATTGAGGTTTGGATTATTCTACATGCCACAAATGAGTTATGAATCATTTTCTTAAAGTATGAAAACAATTTGAATATATTTACTTAGCTTTGAGTATGTCACTTGTGTTTTTTACTAAAATGTCATTTTAAACTGAAAACGTGCATTTTGAGTCATACTGGTCACATCGTGTGTCAGTTTGATATGAGACTGATTCCTACACATTACAAATAAATTATGAATCATTATCCTAAATTATCATGAAAATCCAAACATTTTTACTCGGTTTTCAGTGAGTGACACGCGTTTTGAACTAAAATGTCAATTTTAAACTGATAACGGACACTTTGAGTCATACCGGGCATACCATATATCAGATTGAGAAGTGGACGATTCATACACATCAAAAATGACTTATGAATCATTTTTCTAAAGTATCAAAACAATATGAATGATTTTGCTGTGTTTTGAGTTAGTCACTTGTCTTTCTTTTACAAAAATGAAAATTTTAAATAAAAAGACACATTTGGAGTCTTACCATTCACATCGTGTGTTATATTGAGATACAAATAATTTCTACACATAAAAAATTAATTATCCACCATTTAACTAAAGTATAAAAATAATCTGAATGATTTTTCTCAGTTTTGAGTATGTGAGTTGTGTTTTTTTCACTAAAATGTCATTTTAAACTAAAAATATACAATTTAAGTCATACCGGCCACATAGTGTGTCATTTTGATGTGAGACTTATTACTACATGTCATAAATGACTTATGAATCATTGTCCTAAATTATCAGGACACCCCAAGTGTGTTTTCTCATCTTTTAATGAGTAACACATGTTTTGAACTAAATTGTCAATTTTGAACTGATAATGAACACTCTGAGTAATACCGGACACACCATATATCAGATTGAGGCGTGTCTAATCCCTATACATCACAAATGACTTATGAATCATTTTTCTAAAATATCAAAACAATCAGAATTTGTTTTCTCAGTTTTGAGTACATGACATGTGTTTTCAACTAAAATATCAATTTTGATCTAAAAACACGCACTTTGAGTCATAACAGACACACCATCCATCAGATTGAGATATGGATGATGTTGGCTGCCTTCCTGGTTAGCGCACTAGGTAACACCTCCTCAAATGGTGCTCACACTGTTTCTATTTTAATGGGGTGTTTTTAATGCGGGCTAAGACCGCGTGAATTAATTCACGTGGTGACACTCTTTTGACGCGACAACATTATTTGACGCTAATTATTTTTCCTATATAAAGAGGAAGAGCCAAGGCATTTCAACTTCACCTGCAACAACAACACCGAGAGAAAATCCCATTTGGTGATCACCTTTATTTGATGATTATCTTTCTTTCACTCCATCTTTTTATCCACACTTTTATTCTTGAGTATTACTTTTGAGATCCCTTCCATTTTTGGAGAGTCTCTACCATGTACCTATTGATTTTAGTGGATCCCTCTTTTTGGACTAGGTCCCGTGGTTTTTCCCTTTCGGGGTTTCCACATAAAAATTTCCGATGTCAACTTTATTTTCTGCACATTTAATTTTTTTCGCTGCGCATCCGCTTCTATTTGGGGGGGGGGAAAGATTAAATTTCCGCTACACGTTCTCTTTTTCTATTGTTTGCGCATTCGTCGCTTTCCCGTCTTTCCCAACATCTGGTATCAGAGGGTTTGGTTCTTTTTTTCATATTTATTATGGAGCCCAATTACAGTCGGATGATTTTGCTGAATGGTACCAACTACCATATGTGGCGACTTAAAATGAAGGATCTCACTTTTTTCAAGCGAATGAATCTTCCAGTGTTTAGTACCTAGAATCCATAGAGGATGTCAGATAAAGAATGGGTGTTTGAGCATGATATGATTTGTGGCTTCATTCTCCAATGGGTAGAAGACAATGTGATGAACCACATTGTCAACATCTCTCACGCCAGAACTTTGTGGGAGAAGCTTGAGACGACCTATGCTTCCAAGATGAGAAACAATAAACTATTTCTTCTCAAGAAAATGATGAACTTGAGGTACAGATAAGGTACATCTATTTCTGATTATTTAAGTGAATATCAAGGATGTTTTGATCAGTTGTATGACATGGGTATCAGTTTTGAAGATGAGGTTTTAGCTCTTTTTCTACTTAACACTTTACCCGATTCATGGGAGAATTTACATGTTACTCTAACCGGTTCTACTCCTAATGGTGCCGTGACATTTAGTTTTGTCAATTCTGCTATTTTAAATGAAGAGGTCAGGAGACGCACTCAAGAGAAATATTCTTCAGAGATTTTAGTCACAGAAAACAAGGGGAGAAGCCAGGACTGGGGGCAGGGCAGTCAAGGTAAGAGTAGAGGCATAAGCAAATCTAGATCGAAGCAGAGAGATTTCGAATGTCATCATTGTGGTAAGAAGGGGCATGTTAAGAAGTTTTTTTATCATCTGAAAATAGAGAACAAATTGAAGGAAAATCCACAGAAGAAAAATGGCGATGGAGATGATCATGTCGCCGCTGCTACAGGGGGTGATCTTGTTATTGTTTATGATTCCATTAACATTGCTTCTGATGATTCTTGCTGGGTTGTTGACATTGGTGCCTGTTTTCACGTGACATCGAAGAAGGAGTTCTTTACATCTTACAACCCTAGTAATTTTGGGATTTTTAAGATGGGAAATGATGGTCATGATGACGTTGTAGGCATCAGGACTATTTTTTTAGAGACCAGTATAGGAAGTAAGCTGATTTTGAAGAATGTTCGACATGCACCCGAGGTTCGTTTGAATCTTATTTCTACCAGCGTTCTTGATGATGAAGGGTTTATCAACACTTTTGGTGATTTCCAATGGAAGCTTTCCAAGGGCTCTTTGATTATGGCTCGAGGGAAGAAGCAATAAAGTTTGTACTAAACTAGAGTTTCTATTTCTTGTGATACTGCATGCATTGTTGAGTGAAGTGTTTCATCCAAGTTGTGTCATAAGAGGCTCAGTCACATCAGTGAGAAAGGTCTTGGTTGTTTGTCCAAGATAAATATTCTTCCAGATTTGAAGAGTGTAAAATTGGACACATGTGATCATTGCATGGTTGGAAAACAGAGCAGTGTGAGTTTCAACAGTCATCCTCCACACAGGAAGTCACAGGTACTTGAATTGGTACATTCTGACATTTGTGGTCCTTTGAAATCTAAGACCTTTAGTGGCGGTATTTATTTTGTTAAATTTATTGACGACTACTCATGAAAGCTCTGGGTTTATGTTTTGAATGCCAAAAGTCAGGTACTTAGTGTTTTTAAGCAATTTCATGTTTCTGCTGAGAGGGAATCAGGAAAGAAATTGAAATGTATTCATATTGACAATGGAGGAGAGTATTGTGGTCCTTTTGATTAATATTGTAGGTAGTAAGGTATTTGGCATCAGAAGACGCTGTCCAAGACACCTCAGCTGAATAGTGTAGCTGAGAGGATGAACAAGACTTTACTGGAAAGAGTTCGTTGTTTGCTTTCAGAAGAAAAGTTTCCTGGACATTTTTGGGGTGAGGCTTTACTTACTGCTGCTTATATTATCAATTTTTCACCTTCTGTTTCTTTGCAGACAGACACTCCCAACAATTTTTGGTATGACAAAGAGATCTGGTACGATCACTTGTGTGTTTTTGGTTGCAAGGATTTTGTTCATGTGCCTAGAGATGAGAGATCCAAACTGGATGGTAAGACATGCCAGTGTATTTTTATTGGCTATGGACATGATGAGTTTGGGTATAGGTTCTATGATCTTGTTTTGAAGAAACTTGTCAGAATCTGCGATGCAGTGTTTAATGAGGATCAGACTATTGCAAACATTAATATGGGAGAAAAAGATACTTCTCCAACTTCTGATGGTTTTGTCAGTCTTGAGCTAGGTTCTGGTTCACATTTACCTCATATTGTTGATTCTGATGATCATGTTGATGTATAGAATGATGTTCAAGGTGAACAGGTTGGAGTTGATGTTTCCGATTCACTATTTGTTTCTGATGATCCTGTTCTAGGGGTTATTAATGAACCCACAGTTCCACTCCGAAGGTCATCTCGGCATCACACCGCTTCTACTCGATATTCACCTGATGAGTATGTGCTCCTTACTGAAGGGGGAGAACCAGAATTGTTTGATGAGGTAATGGAGAGTGAACAAAAAGACAGATGGTTTGTGAGAATGGATGAAGATATGGCATTATTGCACGATAATCACACTTCTGAGCTGGTGAAGTTACCGACAGGGAAGAGATCTTTGCAAAATCGGTGGATTTATCGGATTAAAAATGAAGAATCCAGTTCTGTTCCATGATACAAGGACATGTTATTTGTCAAAGGCTTTCGTCAAAAGAAAGATATTGATTTTGATGAGATTTTCTCACATGTTGTCAAAATGTCTTCTATTCGGGTTGTTCTTGGTTTGGCTGTTAGTTTGGATCTGCAGATTGAGCAGATGGATGTGAAGACAGCTTTCCTCCATGGATATTTAAAAGAGGAGATTTATATGGAGCAACTAGAGGTTTTTTTTTAAGAAGGTAAAGAAAATAATATCTGCAGGTTGAAGAAGAGTTTGTATGATTTGAAGCAAGCTCCGAGGCAGTGGTATAAGAAGTTTGAATCTGTCATTTCTCATCAAGGTTTCAGGAAGACATATTCTGATCATTGTGTTTTTTTTCCAGAGATTTACTGATGATGATTTTATTATACTGTTGCTTTATGTTGATGATATGCTCATTTTTGGTCATGATACTTCTAGAATTGACATATTGAAGAAGGATCTTTGTCAGTCTTTTGCGATGAAAGACTTTGGGCCAGCATGACAGATTCTTGGCATGACGATCTACTATGATAGGAAGACCAAGAATTTGTTATTATCTTAGGATAGATACATTGAGAAGGTTCTTCATAGATTTTCTATGGATAGAGAGAATGTGGTTAGTACTCCTCTTTCTTTACATTTTAATCTCAGTACCGGTCAGTCACCTTCTACTGATAAAGAGAGAGAGGAGATGTAGCACATACCTTATTCATATGTCATTGGCTATTTGATGTATGCAATGGTATATAATAGACCTGATATAGCTCATACAGTTGGTGTGGTCAGTCATTTTATATCAAATCCAGGTAGAGAGCATTAGAGAGCAGTGAAGTACATTTTTCGTTATCTTCATGGTACTTCTGATATGAGATTGTGTTTTGGCAAAGGGAAACCTATGCTTTGTGGATTTACAGATTCAGATATGGAAAGAGATATCGATTCGAGGAAGTCTACTTCAGGCTATTTGATCACTTTTGCAGGGGGAGGTGTATCTTGGCAGTCTAGATTGCAGAGATGTGTTGCTTTATCTACCACAGAGTCAAAGTTTATTGTAGCTACTAAGGTGTGCAAAGAATTGTTGTGGATGAAAACGTTTATTTGAGATCTCAATTTAAATCAGGACAGGTATGTTTTATTTTGTGATAGTCAGAGTGCTATTTGTTTGGGAAAGAATTATACTTTTCATGGCAGGTCGAAACATATCGATGTTCGATATCATTGGATTCACAACATCCTTGATTCAAGACAGTTAGATCTTGAGAAGATCCACACCTATGACAATGGTTCAGACATGTTGACCAAGAGTTTACCCATAGGAAAATTTGAGATTTGCTGACAGATTGCAGGGTTGGCAGTGATCCCCACTTGAGTTTGAGGGAGAGTTTGTTGGGCGCCTTCTTGGTTGGCACATCAGGTAACGCCTCCTCAAATGGTGCTCACACGGTTTCTCTTTTAATGGGGTGTTTTTAATGCGGGCCAAGACCGTGTGAATTAATTCACGTGGTGACACTCTTTTGACGTGGCGACATTATTTGATGCTGATTCTTTTTCCTATATAAGGAGGTAGAGGCAAGGCATTTCAACATCACCAGCAGCAACATCACCGAGAGCAAATCCCATTTGGTGATCACCTTTCTTTGATGATCATCTTTCTTGCTCTCCATATTTTTATCCATACTTTTATTCTTGAGTATTACTTTTGAGATCCCTTCCATTTTTGGGGAGTCTCTACCATGTACCTCTTGATTTTAGTGGATCCCTCTTTATGGACTAGGTCCCGTGGTTTTTCCCTTTCGGGTTTTCTACGTAAAAATTTCCGATGTCAACTTTATTTTCTGCACATTTAATTTTGTCGCTGCGCATCCGCTTCTATTTGGGGGGAAAGATTCAATTTCCGTTGCGCGTTCATTTTTTCTATTGTTTTCGCATTCGTCGCTTTCTTGTCTTTCCCAACAGATGATTCATACACATCAAAAATTACTTATGGATCATTTTCCTAAATTATCAAAACAATCTGAATGTGTTTGTTTCATTTCGAGTACGTCACTTGTCTTTTTTACTAAAATGTCAATTTTAAATAAAAAAGACACATTTGGATTCATACCGATCACACCGTGCATTGGATTGAGATGAGACTGATTTACACACATCAAAAATGACTTATATATCGCTGTACTAAAGTATCAAAACAATCCAAATGCGTTTGGTTGGTTTTGAGTATGTCACTTGTGTTTTTTACTAAAATGTCATTTTAAACTAAAAACATGCACTTTGAGTCATACCGGTCACATCATGTGTCTATTTGTCGGGAGACTAATTTATATATGTCAAAAAAAAATTATGAATCATTTTCCAAAATTATCAAGGTATTTCGAGCATGTTTATTCAGTTTTCAGTGAGTGACACACATTTTGAACTAAATTGTCAATTTTAAATTGATAATGGACACTTTGAGTCATACCATGCACACCATGTATCAGATTGAGGTATGCCTAATTCTTAAATGTCACTAATGGATTATGGATCTTTTTTCATAAAGTATCAAAACAATCTGAAAAAGTTTTCTTTGTTTTGATCATGTCACTTGTCTTTTTTACTGAAATGTCAATTTTAAATAAAAAGACACGCTTGGAGTCATACTAGTCGCACCGTATATCATATTGATGTGAGAATAATTATTTCACATAAAAAGTGACTTATGTATCACTATACTAAAGTATCAAAACAATCAAAATTTATTTTCTAGGTTTTGAGTATGTCACTTCTTTTTTTACTAAAATGTCATTTTAAATTAAAAACACGCACATTGAGTTGTACTGATCACATCGTGTGTCGGTTTGATGTGAGACTAATTCCTACACATAAAAAATTACTTATGAATCATTTTACTAAAGTATCAAGACAATGAAAGGGTGTTTTCTCGATTTTCCGTGAGTGATACACATTTTGAACTAAAATGTCAATTTCAAACTCATAACAGACACTTTGAGTCATACAGGATACACCGTGTATCTGATTGAGGTGTGATTGATTCATACACATCACAAATGAATTATGGATTTTTGTTCTGAATTATAAAAATAATGTGAATGTGTTTTCTTAGTTTTGAGTATGTCACTTATCTTTTTTACTAAAATGTCAATTTTAAATAAAAATACACACTTGAAGTCATACCAGTCACACCGTGCATCAAATTGAGATGAAAATGATTCCTATACATTATAAATGACTCATGAATCATTGTTCTAAAGTATCAAAACAATCCAAATGCGTTTTCTTGGTTTTGAGTATGTAACTTCTGATTTTTACTAAAATGTCATTTTAAACTAAAAATACACACTTAGAATCATACCGGGTATATCACGCATCAGATTAATGTGCAACTGATTCATACACATCAAAAATGACTTAAGAATCATTTTCCTAAAGTATCGACACAATCCGAATGAGTTTTCTTGATTTTGAGTATGTCACGTGTCTTTTTTACTAAAATGTCAATTTAAACTGAAAACAAACACTTTGAGTCATATCAGTTACATTGTGTGTTATTTTGTATATAATTATAAATATATTAATGTAATTATATATGTATATATATAATTATATATATTTATAAAATTATATATATATATATATTAATATATAAATTTATATAATTATAAATATAATAAATATAATAAATATATTTATTATAATTTTATAATTATTTAAATATATATATTTATAATTATATTTATAAATTATTATATTTGTAATGTATTTATCTAATTATAAATATATTTATATAATTATGTATATTTACATATAATTATATATATTTATATAATTACATATATTTATATAGTTACATATATTTATATAATTATAACATTTATATAATTATATATATATATATATTTATTAATATATAAATATATAATTATAAAGTTTCATGGACCCATAGACTTATAATTATTTAAATATATATATATTTATTTGTATTTATAATTATGAATAAATATATTTATAAATATTTGTATATATTTATATAATTATATATAATTATATAATTATATATATTTATTAATATATATATATATATTATTTAAATATATTTATTATAATTTTTTAATTAATTAAATATATGTTTATTTATTTATAATTTTATAAATACTTTTAAAAAAAAATTATATATATTTATAATTTTATAATTAACTATTTAAGTACATGTCATACATATACATGCGCACGTGTCATATATATACATGTGCACATACACATACATACACATACATCATCTATACACACACACACACACAAAACACACACACACACAACATAATGTATATACATATATACACTTAGACATTGTTATAAATATATAAGTTTAAATATCACATATTAACAATACATCATTTATATTTATATAATTGGTCAAATTATTAAAAAATATATATTAATATATCATATTTATATTAATTATATACATGCATTTTTTAATTAATGTATATAAATAAACATTAATTTTTGAATGTAAATATAATATATATATATATATATATATTAATATTTTTTATTAAAAGTTTTTATCAATTCTAAAAAAGTGTTGATAAAAGATACCCTTTATCAGTGTATTTTTTAGTGCTGATAAAAGTTTTCTTTATCAATGATTTTAGCTAGCACAGATAAATGTTAACATTTTATTAGCGATTTAGGCTTATGGTTGATAAAACTCAGCACTCGCTAAAACATGATATGTGGCAGTGTAATATATTTATAATAAATGCAATTATATAATATATTTGCTATAATTGTATAAGTGAAATTATATATGATATATAATTAGAAATATATTTATAATAAAGGTAATTATCGAAATAGGGTGAACCATCTATAACTTCAACCTTCAGGCCACTCAATGTAATAAAATAGATCCAGTAAATAATTGTCATTCCTTATGAAGAAAGATGAGTCTTGACCCAATGGGGTGTCTGAATGCATGTATTGTTTGTGGTTTGTAATGATCTCAGTCCAATATAGATAATTAAAACAAATAGAAATGTATTTATAAAATTATAAATCTAACAAAATTTATAATATATTGACATTTATGATATAAAATATATAACAAATATAATTGTGTTAAATAAATTAATTTATTATGGTCGTATAGTTACAAGCAAATGTAGTTACTATATTATAATAAATATATTAATAATAAATATATTTATAATAATTAAAATTATATAATTTATATAATATATTTTTTATAAATATTATATAATTACATTTATTATAAATAAAATCATAAATTAGTTATATTATTAGTGTAATTATATTTTTTATTATAATTAAAAAACCAGTAAAAATAATCAAACCATTAAAAATGTTAAAAAATTAAAAAAACCAGTTACCATGAATGAATAGTTTTCACAGTGAACAATGTCATGGGCGAAAAATTCACTATGGGCATTGTTCACCCATGACACAGTTCATCGAGGCCCTTATAGAGAAATATATTTTACCCTAACCCATTTATGTAAACACTTTATTTTAAAAATATATATTTAAAAAACTCGAACCAAACCATCTTCTTAAGTGTGTGCATAGAATAAGAGGGTGTGGAAACAATGGTACATATTGCAGACCTACATTAAGACCAACCTCTATGTAACGTCCCAGACCCAAAAAACCACCCAAACAGTGCTAAATGGGTCGGGTGTTACCACCTTAGGCGCACCTCCCTGAATGCCAAAGGCCGCCGACTAGCAGCGAGGGTGTAAACAGGTATAGTGGGTAGGCTATACCCTATTGGATAAAAATAAAGGTACTGGTCTGAGTATAATAATAAAACCTACAGTGGTAATAAAGACTCAGCAGACTCAAACCAGACTCGCATAGAGTAAGCATATCCAAAATAGATAAACAGCGGAAGCAATATATAAACAAGAGCAATGGAAGGTAAATAGAATAGCATGTTGAACACCACTTGTAACTACTAAAAAAACCAAGCATGCATCCACAACAGGTCATACATGTCAATAACAATGGTGCCCATGGCTAAACAACAGTAGCTACAAAATAAAGTAAGCATGATGATACAGTAAAGAAAGAAAAACAAAGTAAACTTCAGCTTGACATGACCTCAGGGTCCACGCCAAATCTCCATGCAACAGCTAATACGATCCATCTCCTAAAACTGATATCTTTCCTGCACGTAAATCCATAAAGTTTACACGTGTCCCGAAGGGCCCATGTAGGGTGTGAGATGAATCTCAGTAGGATACCACCCAATGGTGCCTACCTAGTATAGGTATTTAAGCAGGCATGCATCTATAAGGAAAGTAAACAGTACGATGAAAAATGTAAACACAACATCCACTAGTGCTCAGTAGCCACCAAAGAGTGTCACTTGCTTTGGCCAATGCCAGAATCTCAGTCTTGTAACCTGGCACCAGGTGCCTCTTGACACCGTGTGTCTCAAGTACCAATGTCCCGAAGGCATGCCCAAGCAATAGTAACCCGACACCATGTGCCTCCTGAAACCTCATGTCTCAAGTATCGACGTCTCGTAGGCACACCCAAGCAGTAGTAACCTGGCACCCTGTGCCTCCTAACACCTCGTGTCTCAAGTACCGACGTCCCATAGGTACTCTCAAACAATATGAAGGCTCCTTACCTTCCACGTGGCTTCTACGACTAGAACCCCCAAACCATAATAACCTAACCACAACTACAGGGGCCTCTACCCATATGAGCAGTCAAAATCACCTCATCATGGAGTCATTTATGTGCACATGACCCAAATCACAGGTGAGAGGTAACTTCCAAAAATGGAACCCAAGACACAACCTCTCTGGAACTTCATGCCTTAGTGACCATGTCGCTCAAAATCTGATGGATTTTCCATCCAAGTAACTTGATACATGCCCAACCTCACAATCACACTAACTCAATCTGACATCCATGACACCCAATCCTATGGTCAAACCACTCAAGTAATCCGGGTCAAGACCAACCTATGATCAACATCATTAAAGAATATACGGGCCACACCCAACACAACCCAAAGTTTCCAGCATATGTAATTCAACAATTACATATTTATCACATTTAAACAAATCACATAAACTGGAAAAACAATCTAAACAGTTGAATTTCATTAGCCCAACGGCTATCACACAACAACACTAAGGTCTTGAATGCCTATAACAAGCCTAATCATGCTTTACCAAATTAAACATACCAGTTTAAAAACAAAGAAGACCAATTATAACCATTTTGGCACCCCAGGCCAAAATGTCCCAATGAGTGTCGACCTCTCGCCCAGCCTTGCTCAAGAAATTTAGGAAATAGGGTATTCCCAAAGGTATCCCATGAGTCTAAAAATTAATTCAATATAAAATATTAGATAAAACAGGTCCTTCTAAAAAATACTTGAAGATGTTCCAAAGGCCGTGCCACCCAAATGTCCACAAAAATACAAAACAAGGTATGAACCACCTACCTTAGACTCATAGATGTAGGCACATTCGATATCGAGCTCCAATTCGATGCTGATATTTGTAGATCTACGTTTCCGTCAAATTCCAGCAATTCTACTCAGATGGAAACTGTTGCGTGTGAGGAAAAGAGATAAGAACGAAAGAGGGTTCACGGGTTTAGCCTTCCCGATGGGATCCTGCAGCCATCGACAGATTAAAGAAAAACCGTCTGATGAAGAATCTAGGAGGAGAAATGTTTTCGACCTCCTAGAGAAACACAGTTCAAAAACGGGGAAGAAGAAGGTATTTTTAGAAATGAGATGCGACACTCTCCCATATAAATGAATAAAAATAAAAGTACATGACATGTATTAGGGACTAAATGCCATGTAATAGCTTGTCCGTTATCTGACTTACGTGGGTTTCTAGGTCATCACATGGATTAGACACGTCACACGGGTCAACATATGACTAGGACTCAGCTGATACACAAAGAGGAAAATACACAGTGTGTTAAGGAACACTACATGATATGTAGTAAATTATTTTTACATGGTAACCACACAACATGTACTAAGTTAGCACTTGGTCAGTACATGCATAACATACACACAATGTGTACTTGGGAGTACACAACATGTAACCTAGAAATTTTTAGAACTGCCCAGTTTTCCCCCCTTTCTTAAAAAAACATAAAAATAAAAGGAAAAAGAATACCTGTACCTAAAATAAAGAACTAGGTTCTTAAAAACTTCCACCATTAAAGAAATTTGTCCCTGAATTTCCCTTCTAAGGGTGGTAAAGAAAACACCAGACAACTCTGGCCCAAAACTAAAATCAATCAAAGGTCCATCAACCCATTACCTGGACCCATGGTCCTCTTGGGATGTATTGTCACCCCTGAACCCTATCATGCATCCCTCGTGTTGTTCCCTACACCCAAACGTATCCTGCACCGCTCCGGTGCCCACCTTCATGAGGTCCTGCATCCCATGGATGTTCAAAACAAAACCTTGTGCGCTGCACCTCAAGTAACCTGCATCCTCGATGTCCTGATGCCCATGACACCTCAAGTAACTCGCATCCTCGATGATTTGATGCCCACAACACCTCAAGTATTTCACTTCATCAATTATCCTGATGCCACACATATCATATATATATATATATATATATATATCACACACTCAAAATGGTTCCAATCCCACTAACCAGCGACTAGATAGTCCAAATAAATCCTGTGCACCTTGTGCACTCAAAATGGACATGCCTTAACAGGTCATGCCAAAAGAAAACAAGAAAATCATAGACACGCCCGTGGAATACCTCTGACCGTCATCGGCTCACCAGCTTGCTCAGCCTCTGGTAGCTCCACGACATGCACTTGGCCTGAAGTACGACTGCATGAAGCCTGACCTCCCTGTGGTGCTACTCCAGTCACCATCCACTGACCCCTCAGTTGGGTTTGGATATCTCTTCCCCGTCCTCCGCGTACAGCTGATCCTTAGATACCCTCACCTGGTACCGATCCTGAATCGACCCTAGACACCACTATCTATCCTGGTCCTTACCTACCAGCTGTCTGAGAAGGCTGCCTATAGAACCTCTCCAGATGTCCAACCTGTCCACATGCCTGGCACTCCTTTAGAGGCCTATCGTACTTAGTCCAGACATACCCTGGCTTCCCACAATGAAATCAAACTACTGATGAACTTCCAAGAGGTGGTCTAGTTGAGTCCTTGTCCTGACTTCCCTACTAGAACTCATCACGACCTCAATTCCTTCTATTTGAACCATCACCTGAAGCCGCTGACTGGCTCAAATGGGTTTTTTTGTCAAGTTTCCCTCATCTATGAGAGCCTGATTTACTGCCTCTAAGAATGAGGTCAACCTGAATATGTTTACATGCACCTTAATGGCGTTCCATAATCCATCCTCGAAACGCCTGACCCTCGAGGTGTCATCGCTTACCATACCTGGTGCAAAGCGAAACAAATCAGTGAAGGTAGCTGCATAGTCCATGACAGACATGTCACCCTGTTAGAGGCTCAAGAACTCCCAAGATCTTTTTTCCCTCAGTGTCTCTGGAAAAAAGTGACCGAAAAACCTACCCTCGAAGTCTTTCCATGCCAGTACTTTGTGTTTGTGAGCCTGAACCTGCACATCCCACCAATGCTTCGCTGGTCCTCTCAGCATGTATGTTTCCAGCTTAACCCTCTACCCTGGAGGTGTCTCGAGCTGCTCAAAGATCATCTACATGCTCTCTATCCAGTTTTCAGCCGCCTGTGGACCACCCTCACCTTAAAAAAGTGGTGGGTGTTGTGATTGGAACTCCCACATCAGATATTCCATAGAGGGATCTGTACCCTGCGCGCCTTTATCAATCCATTACAAGACACGTACTAGACTAGACCAAAGTTTCTCATCGATCCATAGCCTGAACGCTACCAAACCCTGCTACTGCTCTGCCTACACTGGATCCTGAACCATACTGCCCCTGATCCTGTACCTGTAACTCATGCTTTGCCTATTCCTCAAGTGTCTGAACCCGATCGTGCTCCTATGTTACTGTACCATCACCCACCTAACGTTCCATCAATCCATATAGGAGTAACCCTTTGAATACCATAAATGTCTAGACAAGACTCATATAATACATACACACACACATATATATAACACAGATAATGAAAGAAGTAAAGAGGTAGCACATAACGACTACCCTTACTCTTCCTCACCGCAACCATTCCCCACGACATCCCGACCTCATGGCCTCCTTACCCCCCTTAACAGATCCAAGTATCAAAAGCACCTCAGGCCATGCCTGTCTCAAAAACCATCATTGCCTCAAACCGACGACTGAGTCACCCAATCCTGACAACCACACTGCCTCAAACTGACGTCCAAGATGCCCAATCCTAGTGATTAACATCACCTCAGTCATAGTACCCACCTACTCACATACTAGCCAGGACCAAATGTCATGCCACATGCAATTTTACATAATTTAAATCATGATATATTACTTTTAAATAAACAAGCAATTCTATCAGAAATTTCACCTTTCAAATTTCAAAAGCATCTATAGAATGGAAATTGATATTATTCATATGGTATTATCACTTCACAAAGCATATATGCAGTTATGAAATTGAAATACCCTAAAACTGTGCCTACCAAAAGCCAAACAATCATGCCTTGCTGTGCCGGGCCAAGGTCCAATTCTCCCTTACCACACTGGGTCAAGGGTCACATATCACAACCAATAATATCACACACCAAGTGATCCACCAAGGTGGAAATCATATAAACAATAATATGATCAAAAGAAAAATAGTAATTCCCACCCAAGGTAACTTGGTCCATCCCTCATACCTGGGGCTATAGACACCCAAACACAAGCTAGAAACCCAATTCCAGTTATGACCTATCTCCAGGCTACCATATCCCAAATAGTAAAACCAACAGAAATAAAAAGGCAGTCTCAGTCTCATTAGTAGTCAGTCAAAAGCTACTACTAAATCCCTGTCAAGAACAACTAACCTTTGATACCACTTTTTTACATCCCGGACTCAAATAGCCACCTGAACAATGCTAAACGGATCGGGTGTTACCACCTTAGGTGCACCTCTCCGAACGCTAAAGGATGCTGACTAGCAGTGAGGGTATAAAAAAGTATACTGGGGATGCTATACCCTCTCAGAGGAAAATAAAGGTACTAGTCCGAGTATAATAATAAAAACTACCACAGTAATAAAGACTCAATAGACTTGAACTAGACCCACATAGTGGAAGCACATCCAAAAACAGATAAACAACAGAATCAATATATAAACAAGATCAATGGAAGGTAAACAAAACAAAAAGATAAACACCACTTGTAACTACTAAATAAACCAATCATGCATCCATAATAGGTTATACATGTAAATAACAATGGCGCCCATGGCTAACCAACAATAGCTATGAAATAAAGTAAGCATGCTGATACAATAAAGAAATAAAAACAAAGTAAACTTGAGCTTGGCATGACCTCATGGTCCATGCCAAATATCCATGAAACAACTAATACAATCCATCTCTTGAAGCTGATCTCTTTCCTGCACGTAAATCCATAAAGTCTACATGTGTTTCAAAGGGCCCGTGTAGGGTGTGATATGAATCTAAATAGGATACCACCCAATGATGCATACCTAGTATAGGTGTTTAAGAAGTTATGCATCTATAAGGAAAGTAAATATTACGATGAAAAATGTAAACACAACCTCCACTGGTGCTCAACAGCCATGAGGGAGTGTCACCTTCTTCAGCCAACGCCATAATCTCAGCCTCGTAACCTGGCACCAGGTGCCTCTTAACACCGCATGTCTCAAGTACCAATGTCCCAAAGGCACTCCCAAGTAATAGTAACCCAACACCATGTGCCTCCTGACACCTCATGTCTCAAGTACCAACGTCCCATAGGCATGCCCAAGCAGTAGTAAATTGGCACCTTGTGCCTCCTGACACCTTGTGTCTCAAGTACCGATGTCCCATAGACACACCCAAACAATATGACGGTTCCTCACCTTCCATGTGGCTTCTACAACAAACACCCCCAAACCATAATCACCTAACCACAACTACGGGGGACTTTACCCACATGAGTGGTCAAAACCACCTCATCATTTATGTGCACACGACCCGAATCACGGGTGAGAGGTAATCACCAAAAATGGAGCCCAATCCACAACCTCTCTGGTACTTCGTTCCCCTGTGACCATGTCGCTCAGAATCTTATGGACTTTCCATCCAAGTAACCTGGGACATGTCCAACCTGACAGTCACACTACCTCAATCCAACATCCATGACGCCCAATCCTCTAGTCAAACCACTCAAGTAATCCGGGCCAAGCCTAACCTGTGATCAATATCATTCAAGAATATATGGGCCACACCCAACACAACCCAAAGGTTTCAGCATATGCAATTCAACAATTACATATTTATCACATTTAAACAAATCACATAAACATGTAAAACAATCTAAACAATTTAATTGCACTATCCCAATGACTATCACATAGCAGCACTGAGGTCTTGTATTCCTCTAACAAACTTAATCATGCTTGTTTCGTAGTTCCTTGGAACATGTGTTCTAGTTTTAAGAATCACTATTTTCAGGTGGTTTCTATTGGATTTATTTATGGAACTGGAAACTCCCAAAAATTCTTTATCCAAAGTGGGCCTACTTTTCAAAGGCATGCATTTGTTAAGTTTTAACTTTATGATACTTAAGAACATGCATTGTTCGAGAGGATGAGAGGTCAGACTCATCACACCCTTTTTGGGGGGATTATTGTCTACTCTGGGACTCTCTTTGTAAATTTAAGATATTTTCATGAATCCTTATTAATTCACCAAGTATATCATAAGTATCCCTTGGAATTTACAATCACTTATTAACATGTTTAAAATTTAGAATCATTAGTATGCATTCAAGGTTCTTCATCAATGGAAACATTTGTATGTATTCAAAGTTTTCTATCAATGGTATCCTCTAATATACTGATTAGAAATTCTTTTAATCATCGTTGTGATGATACTAGTTTTTAAGCCACTCAGTGGGGCACTCTGGAATTTATTGTCATCCAGGGAGATGAAGGTTTGTTTTGATCTTGGGATCGTGCCCATAAAATGGGCTACCTACGTATCCTTGTGAAAAGAATCATAACCCTCATAGTTTGGTGTCTCTTAATAGGACACATAATACCTTTTAAGGTCATGTGATAAGGACCTCTAAGAAGAAGGTGTTTAGTTGAAACTTAGTGTGGAACTTATGCTAAAGCAGCCTAAGGAACTTTGGAAAGGACATAGGTTTCCAAGTAGGATCAGACCCTATTGGGAATATGGCCCAAGGAGAACAGGGTTGATTTGAGGTGTTGGGTTTGAACCTCAAGGAGGCTTCCTACATATCCCATATTAATGGGAATCAAATCCCACTTAGTTAGATAAATATCATAGGAGAGTATAGTCCTATGAGAGAGTTGAGTTTGGGATTACTTCCTAAAAAGGATGACTTGATGATTTTAGGATTGAATTTGGGGATTATTTAATAAAGAGGATTCCCAAATAGGGGGAATTAGGGTTGGATTCACGAGGAGGATATCCAGTGATCTCGGGCCCTGAAAGAGATTCCTACGTATCCTAGTTTGAATAGGAATCAGAGTTCTCGTAGTTCCTTCCAATGAGTGTTTGTGTACATGTTGTAACCATCACGTATCTCTAAGACCATGTGATTCATGATCGGTGTGAGAAACAAGAGTATGTGAAAGATTAAACAATTACACTTCACACTTTTCCTCTTTCACTGATGGAAGAGGGTGCATCTACTATGGAAGAGGGCGAGGTGACGATCTTTCCCTCTGTTCTCTTGAAATTGGAAAAGGGTCCAAATGGAAGGAGGAAGGGGTGAAGGTGAGGGGATTATACCAAGATGGCTACCCTTTTGAGATTTTTTAGGGCTTACTCCTAAGGAGGATTCCAATTTGGAATTGGTTGGGGCTTACTCTTAAAGAGGATTCCCATTTGAGATTGGTTGGGGTTTACTCCTAAGGAGGATGCCCATTTGGAATTGGTTGGGGCTTACTCCTAAGGAGGATACCCATTTGAGATTGGTTGGGGGCTTACTCCTAAAAATAATTCCCATTTTAGGTTTAACTTGACATAGAAGTCAGGTGATGAAGTTTGAGTAGTTTCTTGAGGAGTGTATCAACTCAAGGTACTCAGGGAATCCATAAGGAGAGTCCAAACTTGCAACATGTGAAAGGGAACCAAGAGGACTAAGTCAACTCTAGGAACTTCATTGAGTGTTATGGATTATCTCAAAACATGGTATTTGAAGGTTGGAAGTTGGGCCACATAAAGGGTGTAGCGAAAAATTCCCTCGACCGAATCCGAAAAGTTCACGGAGTGACTCTCCATTTTTCATGGGGGTCAGTGACAGAAGCGAAGGGACCGGCCCAAAGGGCGGGGACTGCAGCCTGACACTGAGCCAAAGCAGGGGTGCGGGGGCATATCCCCCACAGTATGGACCACAAGGGCCATACAGGATCTCCTCCATGGTGCATTGCGCATGTGCTTAGCCAAGGTGCATCGCACAGATGCTCGACACAACTACGGTGTGCAGGTGCATCATGCAGGTGCTCCGCGTAGGTGCTTCGCACAGGTGCTCCGCGCAGGTGCTCCACCAAGGTGCGTCGCACAGGTATGGCATGCAGGTATGCCATGAAGGTGCTCCATGTAGCTCCATGTGTTCTAGACCATGATGGGACTTTGAGCAATGTTTCCCCATTTAATTCTCTCTTCTCTCATGTTCTAGAGAACTACCTGAGAACAATTGGGGGATCTTGGCGAAAGAAATATGCAATGGGAGCTTTGGGACATCTTATAACTTTTTTCATATCTAAAATGGGGAGCCCAAGGGTCCCATTTATAGGTAAGGAGGGGACCTGGTTGAAGGGAGTTTGTCAGCATAGGTCCTCCACGTAGGTCCTCCGTGTAGGTTCCTAGCGTAGATCCCTTTGTTAAATTTTACCTGTCTTCCAAGTGCCATAACTTTTGATCTGTAAGCCTGTTTGGGATTTGCGATTAGTTAAATCGAAGGTCTTGAAGAGATCTACACTTCTTGATATGGTAAATACAACAAGTCTTCTCAGATGAAACTCGAAAATTGAATTTAATGTGTCAACACCTTTTCATCATTGATCTTGGAAATCCACTGCCCACTTCTGGATGGGGAATCATTCCACTTATCCATTGGGCATGGAGTGGTATTTTGGAATATAGAAATCCAACATGTATATTCTTCCTTCATGGTGAAAACATCTTTACCCATACTTGAAATTTTTTGTCTATGTGAGAATCGTATCTTCACTCTATGGAAAAGTTCATGGAACACATTTCATGGTGTCTACAATGCTATACCAAATTAAACATACAAGTTTAAAAATAAAGTAGACCAATTATAACCATTTTGGCACCCTAGTCCAAAATTTCACAATGAGTATCAACCTCTCGCTTGGCCTTTCTCAATAAATTTAGGCAATAGGGTATTCCCAAAGTCATCCCATGAGTCTAATAATTAATTCAATATGAAATAGCATATAAAACAGGTCCCGCTAAAAAATACCCGAATATGAGCCAAAGGTTGCACCACACAAATGTCCATGAAAACACAAAACAAGGTATGCACCACCTAGACGTAGGCACGTATAATATTGAGCTCCAATTCGAAGCCTATCTTCATAGATCCATGTTTCTGTCAAATTTAGGAAATTCTACTTGGATGGAAACTGCGGCATGTGAGGCAAGGAGACAAGAACATAAGAGGGTTCACAGGTTTAGCCTTCCCTATGGGAACCCACAACCACTGACGGATTGAATAACTGATGTCAGATGAAGAATCTAGGAGGAGAAATGTTCTCAGCCTCCCAAAGCGACATAGTTCCAAAAATGGGGAAGAATAAGGTATTTTTAGAAACAAGACGCGACACTCTTCCATATAAATGAATAAAAATAAAAGTACACGACATGAATTAGGGACTACACACCATGTAGTAGCTTGTCCATACCCCGACTTATGTGGGTTTCCAGGTCATCACATGGCTTAGATACATCACACGAGTCAACACACAGCTATGAATTAGCTGATATGTGGAGAGGAAAATACACAACATGTTAAGGAACACTACACACCATGTAGTAGATTATTTTTACATGGTCACCACACGACATGTACTAAGTCATCACTTAGTCAGTACACTCCTAACATACACATGATGCGTACTTGGGAGTACATAGTGTGTAACTTGAAAATTTCAAGAACTACCTAGTTTTCCCTCTTTTATTAAAAAAAAATTAAAAAGAAAAGGAAAAAGAAGACTCGTACCTCAAAGGAAGAACTGGGTTCTTATACTCTACATGTCCTCTATTGTGGGCCTTCTCCTTGATCATTTCCCACCTTTTTTTACCCTAACACTAGTAAAAAAAAGTAAATTCCACGCCGGAGTTTTAACACCAGTTATTTGAAAACTAACGTTAATAAGCACATGAGAAGGATTTCAATATCAATTATCTAATAACTGATGTTTAAATCCTTTTATATTTAATTATAATGTCGGTTATATAATAATCATTGTTAAAAGTGAAATTTTAGCACCAATTATTACAAAATCAACATCAAAAGATTTAAAAAAAACGTGATTCCTACTCATTAATTTAACCCTCTCATTACGGAGACCCTAATCAACCGTCTCACGACCGCGTTCTCACAAGTTCAAACCTATTCAATTGATCAATTTTTGACTTATTTTTTCTTCACTTATCCCCTCTCTTGGATTCATCGACTTTCTTCCACCTCCCTTATCTCCATTAAACCCCCTGAAGGTGTGTTTTAGTCGTTAGAGTTCCACCATCATCGCCACACCACTTTCATTTCTTGCAATCCATACTCTATTGAATTGTTATTTTGGCATAAGTTCTTGCAAATATTCAAACCGAATCTTCATATTTTGTAAGTTAAAATTTTATTTCTCATTTTTTAACAATTTATTAATTATTTTTTAGTGATTGTAAATTATTTTTTAGATTTATTAATTATTTGTTAGTGGTTGTATACATTCAGTTATAAATTTTGGTGGTTATAATTAGTTTTAGATTATATTTTTTTTATGATTATAAATTGTTTGTGATTGTAAATTAAGGGTATAATTTGTTTGTGGTTGTTATTGTTTGGGTTTTTATATATATATTTTCCATTATAATTTATTTGTGTTAAAAGTTATCTTTATTTATAAATTTATTTCAAGTATAAATTTTTATAAATTTTATTTGTTATTATAATTTTTATGATTATCAGTTGTTTTTTAGTTATAAAATATTTTTTAGTAATAAATTATTTTTTATAAATTTATGCATGTTTAAATATTTAAATACTTTTAGATTTTAAATTTATTTGTTTATATATATGTTTAAATGTTTCTATGTTTTAATATACTTATCTATTATATTTTGATTTTAGGTAATGAATGGATTTTAATTAGATAAATACACAAAGAAATAGTGATGAATATGAGAAATAGATTGACGATTTCTTGGAATCTTCTAAAAAAAATCTTGAAAAAAAAGATCCAATTTTCTTTCCATGCATGAAGTGTTTGAATATGAGAAAAATATGGTATAGAGAAATCAAAGACCATCTAATTTACTATGGTTTTAATCATAATTTTACATTTTGGATCTTACATAGATAAATAACAAAAAAGTCAAGATTTAATGACGATGAAGCTGTTCAACATGATACTGAGGACCACCTTGAAGAATTAATTCTTGATGTAAGTGTTGAAACCATTGCAAAAAAGCGTTGAATGATTGTATGAAGATGTTGAGAAACCACCATTCCTAGGTTTCACTAAATTTATAGTTTTATCAATGGTGTTGATATTAGTTAACTTGAAATTAATAAATGGTTGGAGTGATAAAAGTTTCACTAAATTGCTTGTGGTTTTAAAAGAGTTACTTACAGATGGCAATGAGTTTCAAATTATGAGGAAAAAAATATCATTCCCAATGGAATTGAGGCATAAAAAGGTACACGCTTGACCTAATGACTATGTAATTTATATTAAGGAATATTAATGTTTATCATAATGTTCTAAATTTGAGACATTATGATATAAAATGGAAGAAAAATATAACCATGATTCATTCTCAAGTACATGCACCAAACCTCAAACTAAAGAAATTTGATATCTTCCAAAAATTCCACATTTAAAGTGTATATTTACAAATTAAAATGATGAAAAGTGGATAATATGACATACAAATGAGAATATCTCTAATGTAAACCTATGTCACCCTGGTCATTCACCATAATGGAAGAGGTTTGATCACAAATTTCATGCTTTATAAATAAAGTTTAAAATCATAGAATGCGACTATGCACAGATGGAATGAACCCATATTGGAGCCTCAATAGACAATATAGTTTGTAGAATATTATATTATATGTCTAAAAATTGTCCCCATATATATGTATGAAGATAAAATATGTGAAAACGAGCTTGATGATTTTTGGAACAAAATAGTCTGGAAATGATATTGATGTTTATCTATCACCATTGATTGATGATTTGAAATTTCTATAGGAGATATATGTTATAGTATTTACTAAATACAATAAAGAGTATTTTCTTTTGTGTTCTATGATAATGTTCATTATAAAAAAATTTCTTATATATGAAAACTTATCTGGATAAATGCTAAGGGACATAAAGATTGTCCAATTTGTGAAGTGAGGAATTTATATAATCAATTATAGAATGGAAGAAAGAAAATGTACATGGGACATTGAAGTTTTTTTGTGAATGAAACATCCTTATTTAAGGTTAAAAAACACATTTATAGTTTACAAGAGTAAGATTTTTCCCACAACCATTATCAGTTGAAGAATATTATGACAAGGTGAAAAACATTGATGTTACATTTATAAAGGAAGGAAGTTTTGGGTGTCAAACAAATACATTGAAGAAATGGTCCATTTTATTTGAGCTACCTTATTAGAATTTTTTATAGGAAAAACATAACATTGAAGTTATACATGTTAAGAAAAACACATTTGGAAGTTTTCTTGGAACTTTTTTTGACATAAAAAGAAATAGAAATTATGGATTTAATGCAATATTGGACTTAATAACCATGAGAATACATTTGGAGTTAACTCAAACTACGAAAGGAAACCAAAAATATTTACCTTTGGTTCAAACTAATACAAAATATATTTATTACAATGAATTTTTAAAAATGACGTGAAATAGTTGTGATGTTTTTTTTGCAACATTGGTTATCTAATAACTAATGTAGAAAACTCAGTCTATTATGATGGTTAATAGATAAAAAGTGTGGAAAATTACTTTTTAATGTTGGTTATTGAAAAACCGACATGATTAACCTTTTAAAATTTTATAAAACATCAGGTGGAATCATTTTTGGGTCATTATTTCTCACAAAAGTGGTCTATTTTATCTCATGTGGCGAACCCTAACCCATTCATTCTTCGATCCATGGAATCTAATCTCATTCATTTTTAGTTTCCACTATTATCTACCCTCATCGATCATCAGATGCCGCTTTAACTCTCTCTGTGAAGTATTTCTATTACCGTTAACTTCTCATTCACCCCTTATGATATATATTTGCGGTTCATGTTTATTGTTTTGGTTTTCCATGCATCAAGTTATGTTTTAATTGATGAATGTTGTTTTGGGATTGTTTACTTGAGTGATCACTACCACCGCTAATATTTTTTTCATATACTCACTATTTTTATTTTCTATTTTGATTATTCATGCATTTTAGGTATTTTTTAATTTATGTGTGGTATCTTCCATCATTAAAATTTATATTTATGATTATTTTCTGAATTAGTTATCAATTATGAGAAACTAATAATATTATAAAATAAAATTTGTTTTTTATACTTAATACCAATTTCAAAATACCTTTTGGATTTGTGTAAAATCCTCATATAAAATAATTTTTTAAACAATCTCGAATTTAATTAATTTTTAGGATTTAAACTAATGATCCCCTAGATTTATCTATTATTGTTTTTTTAAATGTTAACTTCCATAAGTCAATACAAGAACTTTAATAACACTAAATATATATTGAGTTCTTTTGTATATTTGGAAGTTATTAGTATCTTATTCATTTTTCCTTGTTTTTTAGACATCTTATGAAAGTTCATATTATTTTAAATGATGATTTTTTTCACTAAGAAGAATAGAAATTATGAGTTCAAGGAAAGTTAAATTTTATTTCTATTTTTTAATTTTACATTCTATGGGTTTACCTCTGATTGATGTATAGTGTTTTTTATTTGTAGTAGAAAATTATGTGGCCAGAGTCCTTTTTATTAACCAGGTCATTGAGGTTATATTGATATTGTTTCACCAGTTTATAATCCATCATTGTTTGATATTATTTACCATATTTTATAGATAATCTATTTCTCTTATGGACATTTTAAGGTGGGATCAACCTTAATAATGTCACCTAAATATGTGTATTAATATTGTTTTTGCTTCTTATTTGTCTCATTTTTTCCAGCTTTATCCCATTCTTAATTTATTTTTTTGGTATCTATTTTTAAACTAATTTTGAGAAATGTGTTTCAAAACTACAAATCATTCTAAAGGGTGATATTGTTGATGAAAATAAAATTAAAAAGATCTTTTCTAGAAAATATTCATGTCCATATTACTCTAATAATGTATTTATTATGGTTCCTTCATTTGTAAAATTTGAAAGTTCTTCACATTTAATCAGCAAGGATGGTCTGATATTTAGTTTACTAAAGAAATGTCTATTATACACAATGTTTTTTAGTCAAAATGATAGAAATGTAGAGTTTTCAAATTTTAAAATCCTAAGATAATGAAACAAACTTTTTTTAAGTCAAATATGTTTTGTTTATTTTATTTGTGAAAAATTTTATGATATTTTTTATTGTTGATTATAAAACTAATTTTGAAATTAAATTTCAAAATATAATAACTTATTTTCAAATCATGATATTTTTTATGGGTAATAATGTGTCATATTTGGATTACTACACTGTGAACAGGTGATGAATATGAGGAAGGTGTCGATGATTTTTTGGAATTTTCTAGACAAAATGTTCCAAACAATGAATTTTTTATCCATTATTGAAATGTTTAAATATAAATAATATGAAAAGAAAATAAATCAAAGATCATTTAACTTTTCATGGTTTTAATCTGAGTTAAAACCCTTGGATTTGACATGGTGAAACTGGGAATCATTCCAAATCAATTGATGATAACAATTTTTAAGATGATAATTCTGGTCAAATTAAAGAAATGATTCATGACATTGAAGTAGAATCAATTGGGAAAGAAAAAATAATTGAGAATCTATATGGTGATGCTGAAAAACCAATAATTGACCCAGATGCGAGCCTAGAACCCTCATCTTTTTAATTAGGTTTTTCTATTTTTGGGACAAAAAGACCTAAGGTTAGGAGAATGTAATATCTCATATTTTATATATATTATTTTTGGATATTATATGGATTATTTTCAATACCATGTACCGAGATGGCGTGTGATTCCAAGACCTGGTGTGCCCCTAATAAATGTTTGAAATATAAAAATATATTAAATAACACACATGTGTAGTTTTCCTAAAAAATTAGAATAAGTCCCAAAAGGAGGCCTGAATCATAAATCCAATAACACCATTGAGTTCAGAACATAGGTTTTACTCTAGGAATGGCATAATCTTTGTTGGGGTGAGCTGTTTGTGAAAAAGTCATCACAGATGTTATTAAATGAAATAAATGAAATAATTAATTTATTTTGTTTATTTTTGATACAGTGATTGACATATCATTTAAGTATACAACTATAGAAATTGTCTTAGGGTTTCCCACTAAACCCTGGAGACCTAAGATCTGTTAGAGGAGAGATTTCTTGGTGAACGATGATGAATCGAGACCAAATCATGGATTGTTGAGCCAATAGAGTTGGAGGATCTCGTTAATGATATAAAAGCAACTGTTATTTGTCAACGATCGATCTAAACTCCAGGTAGTATGTTTTTCTTTGTGATTTTTCATCATTTTCTTTAATATTTAGTGAATACAGATCAATTCCATGAATAGAATTGACAAGTGCATCACCAGTAGATTTTATTTTATGGAATTGTTTTGTTCATTTTCATTATTTACTCTTTGTTCGTCCCTTTTTTTAAAAGTTTGGGGCCGAAGCCTCATTTTTTATTAATAAAGCAAAGCAAAGACCTCTTTTAACTGGGTAGAGGGAGACCCATTACATAGCCCGAAGGCCCAGTGGGCTTGTAGCCCATTACATAGCGCGTAGGCCCAATTTTTTCATCGTTGGTATTACTTTTGGCCAATGGTTCAACAAACACCCAGTTTTTATTGTTGCACAACCATTCTTCGACGCAATGAATCAAAACAATGAGAATAAAACGCAATGGAAATTTTGGATCGAGGAATGATGATGATGGTGGGTAGATTGAGGAAGAATGAGACTAGATCGAGCGTTCTTCATCTTCTCAGGTGGTACATGAAAAATGGATACTGGAGGTGTTTTTTCCTGACCTGTTTCGAGGATGGATTCTAGAGAGCTAGTGGTGGTGGGGCCCAGTTGACCTAGATCCAAGATCTATGGTGTGATTTTTAGCGGAAATCAAGGTGGAAGCAGCATGAAAGGAAGAACGGAGGAGAAACTCCCATATCTAGAAAATCTAGAGCAACATGGTGTGTATATCAGGATTACATGCCATGTGGGGCCCGTTCAGTAGCAGCTAGGGTTTCAGGATGAATATAAGGATCACACAATATGATACCCCTGTCATGACCACTATACACGGACACGACTAGACAATATGGGTTGGATACCATGTGTCTCTACACACTGTGTACTTCTTCTACACATCGTGTATATACAGACTTACATGATGTGTGAGGATCTTCCACCTGGGTAGAAATGGGGATAACTGGACACACCATGTACCCCCTGGTACATTCCGTGTACCCCTATAAGTATGCTTCTAGCTATTTGTTTCCTTAGTTTGGACCATTTTAGGTTGAGCGTGTTCCATTAGTCCATTTACTAGAGGGAACAATGTGACATTACATCCACATCAAAGGATTGTAATCCCTTATATAGGCTGAGTCTCAGATAGAGTTTTGGCGTCCCTCTGTGAGACTAGAGTTCAACAATCTATCGTCTTTATTCCCTAGGTGGGGTTTGTGGAATCAATATGACCTCCCTAAGTAGGGAATTGATCCTCTATCTAGCAGGATTTATCAGTGGAGTTTGTGGTATCATTGACATATGACCCCCTACATACCAGGTTGATCCAGATTAGGTTCATGGTGTCCCCCAGCGGTTCTAGGCATGACCCCTATCTGTGTATTAGGGTCTTCTCAGACCAGTTAGATTTTTTGGGTGGGGCCCAATGATCTATACCTCTTCATTGAGTGTATCTGATTATAGCATAGCTCATGGAGTGTATTATCCTAGAATGAGCGTTTCTTCAAGTAAAATCATGTTCCTGATAGTTGGTTATGACCAACCGGTGGTATGGTGTCTTTCCTTAGTATATCTAGGCGTTTCTACTATACATTTATTTATATATATTTTATTGAGTTGACTATACTTGGTGATTCATGTTTAGTGTTTTTGGGGTGTCCTACTGAGTATTGTTATACTCACCTTTACATGGGCTTTTCCTGCACATGTCATGTCTTATACATATAATGAGCCTTTTTGACGGTGTCCTGGGATGATAGGGAATGAGTGGAGCATAGCTGGAGATTGTCAGACCGAGGTGTTTACTAGGATCTTGCATTTGAATTAATAATGAGAGCTTGCATTAGTACCTATACACATGCACGCATCTCGAACACCACACAATTAAAAAATGTAACAAAAAACTGAGGTAGTCATGGGTCAGACCCCGATGGTCCAAGTCATGAAAAATATCTAGCCAATCATGATGAAAATCCTAATGTTCTACATCATCATATGTTGTATCCATAAAATTATTTTCACTCTCTGAAACATCTATATCAGAATCATCACCCTCAATATCATCCAACACATCAAAGAAAATCTCATAATAAGTTCCATCCATTGTAAGAAGTAGCTCTGTCACTACTCTATGAAAATAAGACTGGTCAAATGCATCTCTATCTACAGAACCAGAGATGTGAATGAGGTGTATGATATGAGCATCATACAAAAAAAATTATGCAGTTAATTAAAGTTAATAAAAAATATATTCAAAAGTAGAAGGAAGAATTATTACCAACTAATGATAGAATTGTCCATGTCGCATAAGATATATCAATGTGAACATGCAGTACCAGTCCCCATAATACAATTGATCTAATAGATGCATTCATATTATTTCTACACCTTATAATCAAGAATCATTATGTATATCTCACATATCAATATAACATGCATGATATCACCTTTAATCAAAGTATCGCTTCCCTAACACCTTCAGGGAATGAAGTTAATACAACCGACTGGACGATATGAGAATGAGATGTTAGAAGTTGAACTACCCAATAAATATATCAACATGACACCACTCAAAAATATAAAAATGAATCATAGGTATAAATCTTGAGCTAGCAATAAGCATCACCTTACATTAATGTAGGGAGACTTTGGATGATAGACTGAATATATGGCATCCATGAAATAAGAAATATAAAAAAATGAATAAGAAATTAATAAATGAAGTCATGTACAATGCACAATAATAATTTAACTATATAATTAATAATTACATACATGATCTGGTCAAAGACTACCCAACACAAGTTTGTAAGTGTGGACATAATTTCTGGATGTATCTGAATATCAATGTGTATGACTTCACCCATAGATAAAATTTTTATACTTATATTTCATAATATAAATTTATACTTTTTATTTTCACATAACAAGGAATGAAAAACATACAATCATCCATGTAGGGTCTCCCATAAAATATTGGCAGACAATGGTGTGCAGGAATGTGGAGCTAAGCGAGGAATGCGCTCCCATATCCACATCTAGATAATAATAACACATCATGTAATACACATATTATTGATAAAACATGAACTAAATAACACACTGTATGCATAATCAAGACATGCAGACCTTTGGCCATACCTCCATGCCTAGTCAAAGTCCTCAAGTAATGGTAAATAAATCAAGTGGACAAATGTAGTGGAATGATCGATGAAGATCATGCCGCTAATAAGTCTCAGAATGTATGCATGTGAAAATATAAGCTTGATGATTTTTTCAACATCATCCACTAGATGAGTGAAGTGATCATCTATCCATTTCATGCATAATTGACTCTCAACAAAAAACCTTTCATCATTATGGGCTTCAATTATTAGTATTCTGTAAACTAAATCAAATCAATACGCACTAACTCGGCCTATCACAGCTTCTCCCTCGACAGGGAGACCCAACATAATGGACACATCCTCAAGATTAATAGTCATATCTCTCTAGAAAATGAAATGTATGTGTCTCCGACCTTCATCTCTCTACTAGAGCAGTAATGAGTTGATGATTGACTAAGGTGAAGGTATACATCACTACACTAGATCCAAACATGATGAAGATGAGGGACGATGGAAGGAGATGGTGAAACATGATGAAAATAATGAGAGCTCCATATGCTCGGAGCAAGAACCTAACTCCTCTCTATGACTAGACATGAAAGATATCTATCATGAAATGTGAGAAATGGAAGGTCTATCATCTCTACATTTGATATCATCGTTACTTTTAATATTTAGTAATAAAATTTATAAAAAAAATATACAAGAAGAAAAATGAGGTAGATAATTATCATTCATAATTAATAATTATGATGAAAAATAAGGTAAATAAATAGACCCGAATGATGTTGTTGGCTTAGTCAAGTAATTTCGCATTTTAATGATTTCTAATCATTTTTAATTTATTTCTAAATAATTCTTTGTATATTGACCATGATGAAAATATTTCATAGTAAAAACGACTGAATGAAATATTGAATAGTCTGTGTCAGAAGGGAAGTTGATATTTTTTGTGCTAACACTTTATTTTGAAGAATCAACGATACTATGTTTTTTCAAAAATTGAAACCTTCAAGAAAAGATTTGTGAGATGCTTCATGTGATTTAAAGTACATATTTAAAAAAAATAATTTATAGGTTGGACCTCTTGTTATTCATTTTCGGTGTGTGTTAATTTTCTAATAGTTGAAATATCACAAAAATTATTTCTGATTCAAACTAGAAATGAAATAAGATATAAATGAAACAAGTTAGAAATAAAACAAGTTAGAAATGAAAAAAATACAAAAATGAAAGAATCCATAATTAAAATGGTCTGAATATATAAAAAATTACGCAGTAAAGTTAAAATACATAAAGTCTATCAAAGATGCTGTGAAGTAAATCCCCTACCACTTTGGGACATTTTTTTACAAGTATGACTTTTTGTGTGAAAAAGGATGTATTGTCGTCCCAATCCCCATTTTTTAGGCCAATCCATCTCATTTCTGATATGAGTAGACTCTAGTTATACCTAAGGTCACAACCTAATAATATCAGGTAGCATGATCAGATGATGAGAAGGTATGATAAAAGTATGAAATATCACAAAATTCTTTCTGATTCAAACAAGAAATGAAACAATCCAAAAATGAAAAAAAATCCATAAATGAAAGAATCTATAAATGAAAAATCTTGAATAAAAAACCTGGTAATAATAGGGACCACAATCAGGTGATCAATGAGCAATGTCATAGTATGAAAATCACCGACATGCATCCATGATGCACTATAACAGTCAACCCGAGTGCTCTTTCGATACACCAGGTCAACATATGGTTATCATGATAATTTTACCAGTGCACAAGTTGAAACGACATGTGCACAGAGATATCTTAATGCATGGAAAGTACCAAAATCATAGTACCTTGTTTCCAGTAATACCACTTGCACTTGACCACTATTTCCTGTGAGTGGGTCGTAGTGCTCTATTACCTCAAAGAGACTCCCTACATGATCAAAGGTTCAAACACAAAATGGTGATGCATCTTGTAGTATCTTATCAAAAACTATTTAGAAATTATGAAAAAAAAATTCCATGTTGCATCCTATGATAGGCCTACTAGGAAAATTTGACAAAGTACTTAACACATCTATAAAATATCTTATGTACTAACCCTGTGATCGATAGTTTACAAACACCCTTGAAGACCCTATTTACACACTCCGTAATATTATTGGTCATATGAACACATCTATTTCCATAATCATATGTTAATTACCATTTCTCCTTTGAAATCTACATTATATAATCATATACATATTGATTATCTCTTCAAATTTCTTCAATCCACCGATCAAACTGTCCTTATTGGGGATCATATGCTGAATTCAGAACAAAACAATGTATTGATATTTAAGATTGATTCTCAAAATTCATTATTTAGTAAAGAAGATATAAGGTGTTACTTTTAATATAGAAAAAAATAACTACATGTCAATAATATGAATATGAGTATATACTTACATGACGGACAAACCATTTGACAATATCCTTATTAATAACTTTTGTTAATTCCTTCTCATTTCATGATTAACCCCTTAGTCATATTTTGTTTAAAATCTCAATTTTTCAATAAATGGATTTATAATAAGACTATTGAGTATCACATATCTATGTACTTGTAGAAAATCCAAATTGGTCAGCGTAAAATTTTACCCCTTTCCAATTGGCCATCCAATAGTTGGAAACACCGATGATCGGTTTTTAGAATGAGAATTAGTGTAGATGTTTTCAACACATCCAAAATGATTGAATCTATTCTCAATCCCAAACAAATACCTAGAAAAGAATGTAAAACTCTATTTGTCTATGTAAACTTCAATAATAGAGCCTTATGGTTGATATTTATTCCTCATATATGATTTCAAATGACCTAAGTATTAGATAAAAAAAATAAGAAACATATTAAGAAATTTTACACAATGATTTGATAAAATTGAATTCATCAATGAAAATAAAAATAATATTAATGCACCACTCAATTATATACATCCATAGATAGTGTATTGGTCCACCAATTTTAGCTTGTTAAAATAAATGAACAATAAAATTAATCATGACTATTAATAATGATGGGGTAAATAACACCATCAAATAAAAAAGTGTCAGAAAAAATTATTTCTTGATGTTTATCAAGATCAGTTGGATTTAGAGTTTTTCCATAAATCTCTATGAAAAAGTTACATAGATCAACTATAACTAAAATTACTTTTTCATTTAATGTATTATACAATTCCAATGACAATAACAAATACATCCAAATGTGTAATTAATGACTTTTCAATCTATGAAAATTTCGATGTTTTAAGTCAACTCACCTTGAAATGTTACTTGAATATCCATATAACACTTTTACATTCTTTAAATTTCAAAGTAATATGTCTTTATCATGATTTTTAATTGTAAAATTAGTTGAAGGATACCTTCAATTCTCATTTTCCCCAAAACCATGATTTATATTCATTGATTCTAAATCCTTACGATCATTAAGGCAATACTTTGATTTACCCTACTCATTAAGAAATGTAAAAATTACATTGTCACATAATTTCTTCTCAATATACATCACATAAATATTATGATGTATAAAATTAAACTCTTAATAAGGTAGTTTGAAAAATATACTCATTTTCTTCCACCGTTGTGTTCTAGATGCTTTGGATACTATACCTTTCACCCTTTTCCCACCTTCTTTAAACTGATCACATTTTCCAAATTCTACAGTGAAATTCATCAATTATCCTAATATTTCTGAAGCAGATAACACCTTTGGTAGCTTTCTCAATTCAATAAATCCATTGAATTGTGTATTGTTAAACATGAATTTATTAGAAGCATCATGAAATTGATGATGAAACATAAAATAAAATTTTCTACTATGAGGTAATGATTGAGGTTCAAAATCAAAAATTAAAACTATACTAGCCAAACTAGTATGTGTGTTCCAATCGGATAAGTTTCCAAGTACAGAAAAGTCACTAATTCTATAAATTAAAGTAACATTCATTTTGATTGTTTTTCTTATTGAAGCATAATATGTTTCAATCCATCATCCCATAATTAAAGAAATTCTTTGATTAGAGGTTGAAAGTAATGTCATTTTTGGGAATTTGATTTCTAGTAATAATAACTGAAATAATAAAAGAATTTTTCTTCATACACATCCATGGAAGTAGATTATAGATGATCAAAACAACTGATAAAACTCTATAATTAATAGTTAAAGTAAAAAAAGTGTTAAAACCATCTGAAGCCAATCCCAAACACATATTCCTAGGATCCAAATAAAAATTTAGATATAATGATTCAAACTTATTCCATGATGTTGAATCTTTTGGATGTATCATTAAGTCATCATTGTTACTATCCTGATCATGCCACTTTATATTGCATGTAGTCTTTGATGACAAGGATAATCTTTTCAAGCGTGTTTTCAGAGTAAAGTAACAAAATACCTTTGCATGAGTTTTATTCTTCTGTTTCTTCCTAGAGTTGCATTGATTTTTTAATCTCATTTCTATTCATTGACTTCCATCTGTTTTTATAAAATATTATGCATTCTTCTTTATCGAACTCTTCTCCCCAATAAAGCATGAAATCATTAGGGCATGCATGTATCTTTGTATAATCAAGTCCAAATTTGTTGATGATTTTCTTCATCTCATAGAACGATGCATGGATATTAGATTCACTAAATGCATCATGAAGCAACTATAAAATCATGGACATTGATTTTTCAGTAATTCCACATAGAAACTTGATATGATACAACTTGAGTAGAAAAAAAAATTTGAATACTTTGCACACCCTTCATAGAGTTCTTATTATCAATATTCAACTAATTCATAAAAGTATTTTTTCACTAAAGTTTTGAGTAAGATTAATCTTCTCTAGATCAACTGAAGTTTCTGTTGATCTGTTAAAATATTTTATATTGTATCTTGAAAATCCAAATGCCTCATTTATCAAGTTTCAAACTGAATTCTCCCCTGGAGGGTCACTTGTGTTTCGTTGAAAGAATGGTCATCATTTTGACTTTCCATAACATTCGACCCACCATGAAAAATACAACATACATATCAATCATGAAACTATTTCAATATCAAGTGCTCATATACTTTTTTTCTATTCAACCATTGCATAAATTTACAATCAGGACACAAAAATTTTATTCTACAATCTACTAATCTATTTTCAATTGCATATTCTAAAAACTCTTCTGAACCCTTGACATACCAAGGTGTGTTTAGAGGAAAATTAATCCAATTTTTTTCCATACGTATTTGATTTTCACTCTTATACCTTTATATTTAGATATAAATATATAAATGTTTAATCAAACAATTATAATAAATTTTTAACATCACTCAATTTTGTCATTAACCAGGGTAGGGTCTTGATTCGATAGAAAAAAAAATTAACATAAAATTGATTCAATTAGACATGAAAAATATAAACATAAATGAATACATATTACCCATCACAATAATAGATTTGGATGTCATGTAAGGTCACTAAGGAAAGGAGAGGGAAAAAAACATTATCGAGGCCAGAGATATAATCTCAGCAAGGTTTTACTGAGACAAAATTAGGGGAAATCAAGGAGGGAGGTAAGATTAAAAGGTAGTGAGGAAGGGGTTTGGGATCGACAAAAATTGGGGGTGGTGGTCACTGAGAAATAGAGAATAAGGTTCACCATCTTTGAAGAAGACCCCTTGAGTGCGTTGCTGTGGTCGGCGTCAAGGGAGGGAGGGTTGGGGGTTAGTGGGGGTTAGTGGTCGTCAGTGAGGGAGGGGGTCGTGGGTAGGGGTTGGCATCGAGGGAGGGGGTCAATGTCTTGGTAGGGGGAGTCAGTGACCAATGTCTATCATGGAGGGAGGGGTGCTTGGGGGTGCGGGGGGGGGGGTGTTAGGGCTGCAGGGGTTAGGGTGGGGTGGTGGGTGGGGCTAGTGGTAATTAGGTTTTTTAAAGTATTTATAAGTTATTTTATTAACATCACCACTAAATCTAATTATTAGTGATGGTTTTATGAAACCACCACTATATTTTAAATAATATACAATTTTTTTAATTATCGACAGTTTCCAGAACAACCACTAATAAAATGTTGCTAAGACCCCCTTTTTTTGTAGTGTAGAGGATACTCAATGTTCCATAGATGATTAACATATTGAAAATGTTGATATGTAATTGAATTAATTACTTGATTAGTCCTCAGTTTTAAGTGACTATGAATATTTCTACAAATTTCATCCAATGTCACACATTCACAAAGATTTTCCACTCTAGTAGGTAGAAAACTATAGTTAAAACCCTGATCAATATAAATGAATTCACCATTGTAGTATATTAACACATAAATGATTACCTATAATTTTTTAATAAAATTTTATATAAATTTATACCACATAAAATGGTTTACATGTTTAGTTATGATCAAATAATTATGACTTGATCTTGAGACTTTTTCTATTGATTGGTTTATCATTATTTGATAAACCAAGAAAAACCTGGTGGGAATTCTTAAAGCCTCTATTATCTCAGATTTCATAAACCACCATTTACTTTTTGGTCATGGTGTAAAAATTCAGCATCAAACAAAAACATCTCTTGTCAAATTCCATATTATTACAATGTAACTTGCATGTAAGTGAGGGGGTCTAGGGGTTTGGGATATATATCATTTTTACACGAACACATAGAACTTTACATACTTAGAGATAGGGTTGAAATGAATATCATCAATGAGGAAAATACAATGAAACTATTATAAATTATATAACTGCATATAAAAAAATACAAAATGAAATTTCAATCATACATTGTTTATTCATCTCAAAATTAGTCAATTATTACAAATTAAATAATTGCATGCAAAAAAAATATGATATGCCATTTCAATCATACATTGGTCGATCATCTCAAGATCATTCATAAGAAAATACTCACAACATGTTTTATGGTATACTTTTTATGTTCTACATATTTTTAATTTTACCTATAACTATATCTAATAAATGATAAATATTTATATATATACATCTATTTATATTCAGACATTCATGAAGATTTGTCACTCTTGTAGGTAGAAAACTATAACTAAAACCCTAATCGATATAAATAACCTCACAATTGAAGTATATTGATGAAAACATGAATACCTAGAAAGAAAATTTAATAAATCATTATATATATTTATACTTCATCATCAAATGTTTAACATGTTTTAATTAGTTATGATTAAAAACTTATGACTTGATCTTGATGCGCTTTCTATGGATGGGTTTATCATTATTTGATAAACCAATCAAAATTGGGGGGGGGGGATTATAGAACCTCTACGATCTTAGATTTCAGAAACTACTGGCCTCCTTTCCATTATGGTGTAAAAATACAGAATCGAACATCTATTTTTTTTGTCGAACACCCTTTTATTACAAGGCTACTCACATGCAAGTGAGGGGGTCTAGGAATTTAGGATACATGACATTTTTATGAGGACACACAAGTTCTTACATAGAGATAGAGAGATGACACACATGTCATCAATGAGGAAAATAAAATGCAATTATAAAAAATTATATAACTCCATATAAAAAATACGAATTGCAATTTCAATTATGCATTGGTCGATCATCCCAAAAGTAGTCATCACACAATACCCTTAACATGTTTTTTGGGATACTTAATATGTTCTCTACATATTTTAACTTTACTTATAAATACATCTAATAAATAATATATATATATATATACACTTCAATTTATATTACTTGTTTTTAAATATCAATATATATATATATATATATGCATTTTTGTATTTAATGATGTATTTTAAATATAGTTAATATTATTTTTCAAATATTATATTCAAATAATATAACATATATTATCTTAGTAATGATATGAATTTTTGTATTTAATTTATGATATACATATATGTATTTAATGATTATTACTAATATATATATTTAAAATAATTATCTAGAATACTTTTATTCATGTATGTATCCAATAATATATTATACATTTATTTGATTTTTATTATACTATATATATATATATTTAAATTTATTCAACTATATTTATTAATATTTTAAAATATAATTATATATATTTTTGTAACTAACTATAGTTTCCTAAATAGAAATATTATTATTTTTACATAATTACTCAAAATATTTTTAATAGAAAATTTTGTTAAATTTAATAAACAAAAGTAATATAACACTTAAATAATCAATAAAATATTATAAACTTATGTCACATTCAATATAATAAAATTAGGTATGTACATATAACTACATATTGAAGTAAATAAACTTTATAATATTTTAAAAATTATAATTTATGCATGATTTTTTGGAATAATAATTATTTATAATTAATATAATATAAAAAATATTATTAATAGTGATTTTGTTTAGTTTCATTAACAAAAATAATATTATATACATATATATAAAATAATATATTGTATATTTAAATAAATTTAAATATGTTAAATAATATAACACACACATATATAATTATATTCAAATAAAGTTAATAATATTTTTTTAAATAATTATTAAAAATATAATTATTATAAAATATTTAGGTAGATTCACTTTATTTATCTATGTATTAAATATTATTTTTTAAATTAATTTTACTTTAAATATACTGTATAATATAATATATACATATAAATATATTTAAATCTAATCATGCACAATTTAATTACATTATAAGTGTGAACCCCTTGGCCATGTGAGGTTAACACATCCCTTGGCCTCTTTTTTCAAATATATAAAACCTTATCCCATTTTTTTTACAAAATAAAACCTATTTAAAAAAAACTCTTGATCACACCTCAATATTTTTTCTAAAAAATATCCCTTTAGATGGAGAGATACATAGAATATAGGTAGGGGTGTGGGGGTGAGGGATACCTGAAGGTGGTTTTGTTCAACAACATTGCCTGTATGGCCTTTGAAAAGTGATTCATGGAATCGTATGGCATGATGAATGAGCATGTGTGATAGTTCAAGACCATCAATTCCAATGACCTGAATCTCGGTGAATCCCTTTCCATGCCTGAGAAAACCCACTTCCTTTATTGGATGTTTCCCCTTGAGGAGAAGGCTTTCGCCCGCCATGCCGCCTGCCGCAATCGCCTCACGCAGACAATCATGGATGAGTGAAATGCCGCTCGCCACCTAAGTAGCACCACCAAAAAACACTTCACTGATGCCCTTCTCATGCTGAAACATCACTATGAGCTCAATGATGACACTATCATCAAACTCCTTTAGGTACCCAAATCATATATATGTACTCAAACCTCGTATCTAAATTAACTATCCGATGGATGTAGGATATGATCTTGGTGGGGATAGACATGACGACGATCTTGGAAGAATGGTGCATGGAGGAGCTAATCCGGAACCCTAGGGTTCATCTCAAGGATTAAGAGGAGCTAGATTTCATTACTGGGATAGATCACATCCTCATTGAGTCTGACTTCACCACCCCACATCACCATATGAGGAGAACTGTTATTAAGAGGTCAAAAGTTTTTGAAAACTAAAAATTTAATTACATCTCTTTATAAGATGTTATTAAGGTACCACTTGAAAATAAGTTGGATTTTTCTTCACTTATGATGTCTGGCTCATCTCATCCAAACTCTATACTATTAAATAATATCAAGGTATTTCTTATCTGTTGTAAACAATTCACATGTTATTTAATGTGTTTGTTCTTGTCCATATCACTTTTTATGATTATAAATGTCATTTTATCATGGATAAATAAACTAATTTTATGTTTTTTATTCTTTTTACCTTAGTTTATATGAATACTATTGAAAATGAGGATTGAATATATAATCTTTATGATACTAAAATTTTAGAATGTCTTCTTATATCCTAAAATATGATAATAATGTTTTTTAATATGTTTTTTATTCTTTCTAAAGGAATTTTAGTAGTTTATAAAGAAAATATGAATAATCTAAAGCATATCCACTGGGAGTGTCAAACCAGGTGTGCAACAAGGCCGTTGTTATGCACTAGTTCCCAATTGAGTCTAGCTTAATGTGGTTTTTTTAGGTTTTAACCCTAGTTACACCTATTCCAGAGCCACATCCACTTGTAATATCTAGATATGGATTTTATTACTTAGATAACCACATAATCTTTATGCTACCAAAATTTTATAATATTTTATTATATCCTAAAAGATGAAACTAATGTTTTGTAGTACAAATTTTATCATTCCTAAAGGTATATTCGATATTTTATAAAGAGAATTTGATTCATCTAAAACATATCTATCGATATTAACAAAATAGGCATGCAATAAGGGATGTGTCATCTAAATAATAATAGTAACAAATCATATGTGTAGTTAATCCTCTTTGTTATCCAAATTTTCATCTTTCATCCAATTTTATTCTATGTTAATCTAAATTTAATCATTGGTTAATCATTGGTTAATACTTTTTTAATCATTTTTTAATCATTGGTTAATCATTAGTTAACCATTATTTAATCATAACAATCACTAGTTAATCATTATTTAATCATTACTTAATTATTAGTTAATAATTATTTAATCATTCTTAAATCATTCCTTAATAATTCTTTAATCAATACTTAATCATTACTTAATCAATATTTAATCATTAGTTAATAATTAGTTAATAATTATTTAACCATTAGTTAATAATTAGTTAATCATTAGTCAATCATTATTTAATCATTCCTTAATCATTTCTTAATCATTAGTTAATCATTCTTTAACCATTCCTTAATCATTCCTTAATCATTCCTTAATAATTCCTTAATCATTCCTTAATCATTAGTTAATTATTAGTTAATATTCTTTAATCATGCTTTAATCATTCCTTAATCATTAGTTAATCATTAGTTATTCTTTAGTTAACCATTAGTTAACCATTAGTCAATCATTAGTTAATCATTAGTTAATGATTCTTTAATCCCTCCTTAATCATTAGTTAATCATTATTTAATCGTACCTTAATCATTTCTTAATTATTCCTTAATAATTCCTTAATCACTCCTTAATCATTTCTTAATCATCCCTTAATAATTATTTAATCATTATTTAATAATTATTTAATCATTCCTTAATCATTAGTTAATCATTAATTAATAATTCTTTAATAATTCTTTCATCATTACTTAATAATTATTTAATCATTCTTTAATCATTATTTAATAATTAATTCATCAATATTTTATCATTAGTTAATCATTAGTTAATTATTAGTTAATAATTACTCAATCATTAGCTAATCATTAGTTAATCATAATTTAATAATAATTTAATCATAATTTAATCATCATTTAATCATTAGTAAATTATTAGTTTATCATTGGTTAATCATTAGTTTATCATTAGTTAATCATTAGTTGATCATCAATTAATCATTACTAAATCATTAGTTAATCATTAATCTATCATTCTATAATCACTACTTAATCATTCTTTAATCATTAATTAATTATTCTTTAATTATTCTTTAATTATTCTTTATTCATTAGATAATAATTATTTAAACATTACTTAATCTTTAATTAATTATGCCTTAATAATTTGTTAATCATAAGTTATTCATTAGTTAATTATTATTAGCTAATCATTATATGTAATCATTCATTAATCCTAAGTTATTCATTATTAAATCTGTACTTAATCATTACTAATAATAAATATTATTTATAAACTATATAGATTTTACTAAACTACTAAATTAATAACATATTTTTAAAAACTAAAAACAAATCAATTAAATAACTAAATAACTTTAAAATAAATAATAAAAAGTACCTATAAATGATGCTTTAAAAAAAATCAGCACTTCTTTTAGTCCACTGGAACCACCACGCACAAATGGTGCTTATTTTAGAGAGAGTATAATTAAGAGAGATGGAGGAATTTTTAAGTGATGAGGGGGTGACCTTTTATAGACACTTAAGGGAAAGGCAGAACCCCTACCACCTTTCGCCTTTATATTAGGTGAAAGGCGACCACACCCCAACTGCCTTTTTCTTTATTTTATACGTAAAAGGAAAGTGACTCTCAAATGCCTTTTCCATGTCATTGATCTTTGTTTATGAGAGGCAATAGAATCACATCCCCTGTTTCCTTTCAATAAATATGAAAGGAAACAAGGCCCCTACTGCCTTTTTGATAGAGATCTATTTTTTTAAACCCACTCTTATTATTTTTTAGAAAACCCATAAAACAACTCAACTGGTGACCGCTATGCTTGACCACATCTTGCATAAATTATCCTAGAGTCTACCAAAGGGGGTGGTGGTAGAGGATATCAACATGATTGAGAAGGATAGATTGGTGAGGTACATGAAGACACCACTGTAGGCTGTGGTCACACCCAGCATACTTTTTCTTTAATAAGGGAGTTTGAAAAATATACTCATTTTCTTCCACCGTTGTGTTCTAGCTGCTTTGGATACTATACCTTGCACCCTTTTCCCACCTTCTTTAAACTGATCACATTTTCTAAATTCTATAGCGACATTCATTAATTATCCTCATATTTCTGAAGCAGATAACATCTTTGCTAGCTTTCTCAATTCAATACATCCATTGAATTGTGTCTTGTTAAACATGAATTTATGAGAAGCATCATGAAATCAATGATGAAACATAAAATAAAATTTTCTACTATGTGGTAATGATTGAGGTTTAGAATCAAAAATTAAAACTATACTATCCAAACTAGTATGTGTGTTCCAATCGGATAAGTTTCCTAGTCCAGAAAAGTCGCTAATTCTATACATTAAAGTAACATTCATTTTTATTAGTTTTCTTATTGAAGCATAATATATTTCAATGCCATCATCCCATAATTATTGAAATTCTTCGATTAGAGGTTGAAAGTAATTTTTTTTTGGGAATTTGATTTCTAGTAATAATCATTGAAATAATAAAAGAATTTTTCTTTATACACATCCATGGAAGTAGATTATAGATGATCAAAACAACTGATAAATGTCTATAATTAATAGTTAAAGTAAAAAAAGTGTTAAAACCATTTTAAGCCAATCCCAAACACATATTCCTAGGATCCAAATAAAAATTTAGATATAATGATTAAAACATATTCCATGATGTTGAATCTTTTGGATGTATCAGTAAGTCATCATTGTTACTATCCTGATCATGCCACTTCATATTGCATGCAGTCTCTGATGACAAGAATATTCTTTGCAAGTGTGTTTTCAGAGTAAAGTAACAAAATACCTTTGCATGAGTTTTATTCTTCTGTTTATTCCTAGAGTTGCATTTATTTTTACTCTCATTTCTATTCATTTACCTCCATCTACTTTTATAAAATATTATTCATTCTTCTTTATCAAAATATTCTCCCCAATAAAGCATGAAATCATTAGGGAATGCTTGTATCTCTGTATAATCAAGTACAAGTTTGTTGATGATTTTCTTCATCTCATAGAACTATGCATGGATATTAGATTCACAAAATGCATCATGAAGCAACTCTAAAATCATGGACATTGATTTTTCAGTAATTCCACATAGACACTTGATATGATACAACTTGAGTAGAAAAACAAATTTGAATACTTGGAACACCCTTCATAGAGTTCTTATTGTATATATTCAACTAATTCATAAAGGTATTTTTTTTCACTAAAGTTATGAGTAAGATTAATCTTCTCTAGATCAACTGAAGTTTCTGTTGATCTATTAAAATCTTTTATATTGTATCTTGAAAATCCAAATGCCTCATTTATCAAGTTTCAAACTGAATTCTCCCCTAGAGGGTCACTTGTGTTTCATTGAAAGTATGGTCATCATTTTTACTTTCCATAACATGATCCCCACCATGGAAAATACAACATACATATAAATCATGAAACTATTTCAATATCAAGTGCTCATATACTTTTTTTTCTATTCAACCATCGCTTAAATTCATAATTAGGACACAAAATGTTTATTCTACCATCTACTAATCTATTTTCAATTGCATATTCTAAAAATTATTCTAAACCCTTGACATACCAAGGTGTGTTTAGAGGTAAATTAATCCAATTTTTATCCATAGGTTTTTTATTTTCACTCTTATACCTATATATTTAGATATAGATATATATATATATATTTAATCAAACAATTTTAATCAATTTTTAACATCACTCAATTTTGTCATTAACTAGGGCAGGGTCTTGATTCGATAGAAAAAAAAAATTAACATAAAATTGATTCAATTTGACATGAAAATATAAACATAAATGAATACATATTACCCATCACAATAATATATTTGGATGTCATGTAAGGTAATTGAGGCAAAGAGAGGCAAAAAAACATTATCGAGGCCAGAGATATAATCTCAGCAAGGTTTTACTGAGACAAAATTTGGGTAAATCGAGGAGGTAGGTAAGATTACAAGGTAGTGAGGAAGGGGTTTGGGATCGACAAGCATTGGGGGTGGTGGTCACTGAGAAATAGGGAATGCGGTTCACCATCTCTGAAAAGACCCCTTGAGGGCATTGCTGTGGTCGGCGTAAAGGGAGGGAGGGTTGGGGGTTGGTGGTGGTTGGTGGTCATCAGTGAGGGAGGGGGTTGTGGGTAAGGGTTGGTATCGAGGGGGGGGGGGGAGGTCAATGTCATGGTAGGGGGAGTCAGTGATCAATTTATAGCATCGAGGGAGGGGTGCTTGGGGGTGCGGGGGGGGGGGGGGGGTGTTAGGGCTGCGGGGATTTGGGGGGGGGGGTGGGTGGGTGGGGGCTAGTGGTAATTAGGTTTTTTAAAGTATTTATAAGATATTTTATTAACATCACCACTAAATATAATTATTAGTGATGGTTTTATGAAACCACCACTATATTTTAAATAATATACAAAAAAATTAATTATCAGCAGTTTCCAGAACAACCACTAATAAAATGTTGCTAAGACCCCCTTTTTTTGTAGTTTAGAGGATACTCAATGTTCAATAGATGATTAACATATTGAAAATGTTGATATGTAATTGAATTAATTACTTGATTAGTCCTCAGTTTTAAGTGACTATTAATATTTCTACAAATTTCATCCAATGTCACACATTCACAAAGATTTTCCACTCTAGTAGGTATAAAACTATGGTTAAAACCCTGATCAATATAAATGAATTCACCATTGTAGTATATTGACACATAAATGATTACCTATATTTTTTTTAATAAAATGTTATATAAATTTATACCACATAAAATGTTTTACATGTTTAGTTATGATCAAATAATTGTGACTTGATCTTGAGACTTTTTCTATTGATTGGTTTATCATTATTTGATAAACCAAGCAAAACCTGGTGGGAATTCTTGAAGCCTATATTATCTTAGATTTCAAAAACCACCATTTACTTTTTGTTCATGGTGTAAAAATTCAGCATCAAACAACAACATCTCTTGTCGAATTCCATATTATTACAATGTAACTTGCATGCAAGTGAGGGGGTCTAGGGGTTTTGGATACATATCATTTTTACATGAACACATCGATCTTTACATACTTAGAGATAGGGTTGACATGCATATCATCAATGAGGAAAATACAATGAAACTATTACAAATTATATAACTACATAAAAAAAAATACAAAATGAAATTTCCATCATACATTGTTTAGTCATCTCAAAATTAGTCAATTATTACAAATTAAATAATTGCATGCAAAAAAAATATGATATGCCATTTCAATCATACATTGGTCGATCATCTCAAGATCATTCATAAGAAAATACTCATAATATGTTTTTTGGTATACTTATTATGTTCTACATATTTTAAATTTTACCTATAACTATATATAATAAATGATAAATATTTATATATATACATCTATTTATATTCAGAAATTCATGAAGATTTTTCACTCTTACAGGTGTAAAACTATAGCTAAAATCCTAATCGATATAAATAACCTCACAATTGAAGTATATTTATGAAAACATGAATACCTAGAAAGAAAATTTAATAAAGCATTATATATATTTATACTTCATCATCAAATGTTTAACATGTTTTAATTAGTTATGATTAAATAATTATGACATGATCTTGATGCGCTTTCTATGTATGGGTTTATCATTATTTGATAAACCAATCAAAATTTGGGGGGGGGGGATTATAGAACCTCTACAATCTTATATTTCAGAAACTACTGGCCTCTTTTCTATTATGGTGTAAAAATACAGAATCGAGCATCTATTTTTTTAGTCGAACACCCTTTTATTACAATGATACTCACATGCAAGTGAGGGGGTCTAGGAATTTAGGATACATGAAATTTTTATGAGGACACACAAGTTCTTACCTAGAGATAGAGAGATGACACACATGTCATCAATGAGGAAAATAAAATGAAATTATTATAAATTATATAACTCCATATAAAAAATACGACTTGCAATTTCAATTATGCATTGGTCGGTCATCTCAAAAGTAGTCATCACACAATATGCTTAACATGTTTTTTGGGATACTTATTATGTTCTCTACATATTTTAACTTTACCAATAACTACATATAATAAATAATATATATAGATATACTTCAATTTATATTTATTATTTTTAAATATCAATATATATATATATATATGAATTTTTGTATTTAATGATGTATTTTAAATATATTTAATATTATTTTTCAAATATTATATTCAAATAATATAACATATATTATCTCAATAATGATATGAATTTTTTTATTTAATTTATGATATACATATATGTATTTAATGATTATTACTAATATATATTTTTAACAATAATTAGCTAGAATACTTTTATTCATCTATGTATCCAATAATATATTATACATTTATTTAATTTTTATTATACTATATATATATATATTTAAATTTATTCAACTATATTTATTAATATTTTAAAGTATAATTATATATATATATTTGTAACTAACTATAGTTTCCTAAATAGAAATATGATTATTTTTACATAATTACTCAAAATATTTTGAATAGAAAATTTTGTTAAATTTAATAAAAAAAAAGCAATATAACACTTAAATAATCAATAAAATATTATAAACTTATGTCACATTAAATATAATAAAATTAGGTATGTATATATAGATATGTATTGAAGTAATTAAACTTTCTAATATTTTAAAAATTATAATTTATGCATTATTTTTTGGAATAATACTTTTTTATAATTAATATAATTTAAAAAATATCATTAATAGTGATTTTGTTTAGTTTCATTAACAAAAATAATATTATACACATATATATAAAATAATATATTGTATATTTAAATAAATTTAAATATGTTAAATAATATAACACACACATATAATTATATTCAAATAAAGTTAATAATATTTTGTTAAATAATTATTAAAAATATAATTATTATAAAATATTTAGGTAGATTCACTTTATTTATCTATGTATTGAATATTATTTTTTAAATTAATTTTACTTTAAATATAATGTATAATATAATATATACATATAAATATATTTAAATCTAATCTTGCACAATTTAATTACATTAGAAGTGTGAACCCCTTGGCCACGTGAGGTTAACACATCCCTTGGCCTCTTTTTTCAAATATATAAAACCCTATCCCATTTTTTTACAAAATAAAACCTATTTAAAAAAACTCTTGATCACACCTTAATATTTTTTCTAAAAAATATCCCTTTAGATGGAGGGATACATAGAATATAGGTAGGGGTGTGGGGGTGAGGGATACCTAAAGGTGGTTTCGTTCAACAACATTGCCTGTATGGCCTTTGAAAAGTGATTCATGGAATCGTATGGCATGCTGAATGAGCATGGGTGATCGTTCAAGACCATCAATGCCAATGACCTGAATCTTAGTGCAACCCTTTCCATGCCTGAGCACACCCACTTCCTTTGTTGGATGTTCCCCTTCAAGGAGGAGGCTTTCGCCCGCCATGCCGCCCGCCACAACAACCTCATGCAGATCATCATGGATGAGATAAATGCCGCTCGCCACCTAAGTAGCACCACCAAACAACACTTCACTAATGCCCTTCTCATGCTGAAACATCACTATAACCTAAATGATGACACCATCATCAAACTCCTTTAGGTACCCAAATCATATATATGTACTCAAACCACGTATCCAAATTAACTAAGCGGTGCATGTTGGAAATCATCTTGGTGGGGATTGATACGATGACGATCTTGGCGGAATGGTGCATGGAGGAGATGATCAGGAACCCTAGGGTTCATCTCAAGGCTCAAGAGTAGCTGGATTTCATTACTGGGATAGATCACATCCTCATCGAGTCTGACTTCACCACCCCCCATCACCATATGGGAAGAACTATTATTAAGAGGTTGAAAGTTTTTGAAAATTAAAAATTTAATTACATCTCTTTATAAGATGTTATTAAGGTACCACTTGAAAATAAGTTGAATTTTTCTTCACTTATGAAGTCTGAATCATCTCATCCAAACTCTATTATATTAAATAATATCAAGGTATTTCTTATCTGTTGTAAACAATTCACGTGTTATTTAATGTGTTTTTTCTTGTCCATATCACTTTTTATGATAATAAATGTCATTTTATCATGGATAAATAAACTAATTTTATGTTTTTTGTTATTTTTTACCTTAGTTTACAAAACATTATATTAATACTATTGAAAATGAGGATAGAACATATAATATTTATGATACTAAAATTTTAGAATGTGTTCTTATATCCAAAAATATGATAATAATGTTTTGTAGTATGTTTTTTAATCTTTTTAAAGGTATTTCAGTAGTTTATAAAGAAAATATGAATAATATAAAGCATATCCACTGGGAGTGTCAAACCAGGTATGCAACAAGGTAGTTTTTGTGCACCAGTTCCCAATTGAGTCTAGCTTAATGTGGTGTTTTTGGGTTTTAACCCTAGTTACACCTATTCCAGAGCCACATCCACTTGTAGTATCTAGATATGGATTTTATTACTTAGATAACCACATAATCTTTATGCTACCAAAATTTTATAATGTTTTCTTATATCCTAAAAGATGAAACTAATGTTTTTTAGTACAATTTTTAACATTCCTAAAGGTATATTCAATATTTTATAAAGATAATTTGATTCATCTAAAACATATCCATCGATATTAACAAAATATGCATGCAATAAGGGATGTGTCATCTAAATAATAATAGTAACAAATCATATGTGTAGTTAATCCTCTTTGTTATCCAAATTTTCATCTTTCATCCAATATTTATTCTATGTTAATCCAAATTTAATCATTGGTTAATAATTTTTTAATCATTTTTTAATCATTGGTTAATCATTAGTTAATCATTCTTTAATCATAACAATCACTAGTTAATCATTATTTGATCATTACTTAATTATTAGTTAATAATTCTTTAATCATTCTTCAATCATTCCTTAATAATTCATTAATCAATACTTAATCATTACTTAATCAATCTTTAATCATTAGTTAATAATTAGTTAATAATTAGTTAATCATTAGTTAACCATTAGTTAATAATTAGTTAATCATTATTCAATCATTTTTAATCATTCCTTAATCATTTCTTAATCAGTAGTTAATCATTATTTAACCATTCATTAATCATTACTTAATAATTCCTTAATCATTCCTTAATCATTAGTTAATCATTACTTAATCATGCTTTAATCATTTCTTAATCATTAGTTAATCATTAGTTATTCTTTAGTTAACCATTAGTCAATCATTAGTTAATTATTCTTTAATCCCTCCTTAATCATTAGTTAATCATTATTTAATCGTACCTTAATCATTTCTTAATTATTCCTTAAGAATTCCTTAATCACCCCTTAATCATTTATTAATCATCCCTTAATAATTATTTAATAATTATTTAATAATTATTTAATAATTATTTAATCATTAGTTAATCATTAGTTAATAATTATTTCATCATTCCTTAATAATTATTTAATCATTCCTTAATCATTAATTTATCAATCTTTAATCATTAATTAATCATTAGTTAATTATTAGTTAATAATTACTCAATCATTAGCTAATCATTAGTTAATCAGAATTTAATCATAATTTAATCATCAGTTAATCATTATTAAATTATTAGTTTATGATTAGTTAATCATTAGTTTATCATTAGTTAATCATTAGTTGATCATCAATTAATCATTACTAAATCATTAGTTAATCATTAGTCGATCATTCTATAATCATTACTTAATCATTCTTTAATCATTAATTAATCATTCTTTAATTAGTCTTTAATCTTTATTTATTCATTAGATAATAATTATTTAAACATTACTTAATCCTTAATTAATTATGCCTTAATATTTTGTTAATCATAAGTTATTAATTAGTTAATTATTATTAGCTAATCATTATATGTAATCATTCGTTAATCCTAAGTTATCCATTATTAAATATATACTTAATCATTACTAATAATAACTATTATTTATAAACTATAGAGAACTTACTAAACTACTAAATTAATAACATATTTTGGACAAACTAAAAACAAATCAATTAAATAACTAAATAACTTTAAAATAAATAAGAAAAATACCTATAAATGATGCTTTGAAAAAAATCAGCACTTCTTTTAGTCCACTGGAACCACCACGCACAAAGGGAGGTTAATTTAGAGAGAGTATAATTTAGAGATATGGAGGAATTTTTAAGTGATGAGGGGGTGACCTTTTATAGACACTTAAGGGAAAGGCGACACCCCTACCACCTTTCACCTTTACATTAGGTGAAAGGAAGCCACACCCCAACTGCCTTTTTCTTTATTTTAGGTAAAAGGAAAGTGACTCTCAACTGCCTTTTCCATGTAATCGACATTCATTGATGAGAGGAAATAGAAACACACCCCCTGTTGCCTTTCAATAAATATGAAAGGAAACAAGGCCCCTACTTTCTTTCTGATAGAGATCTATTTTTTTAAACCCACTCTTATTTTTTTTAGAAAACCCATAAAACAACTCAACTGGTGACCGCTATGCTTGACCACATATTGCATCACTTATCTTAGAGCCTAAAAAATGGGGTGGTGGTAGAGGATATCAACATGGTGGAGAAGGTTAGATTGGTGAGGTACATGAAGAAACCACTATAGGCTGTGGTCACGCCCAGATTGCTGACACATCTTTACAAGTGAACGAATTTCAGCATGTGATCATCCTTTTGTAAATGAATGTTTATTATACATAGAAATGGTGATTCAAAATTTTTAAAATGTGTGTTTTGTTATGAAACATTATTAAATGGATGTCATAATTATGCTAATAATGATGACTCCTCAATTCTCAATGAATTTCCATCATAATGTCCAACTTTCTATATTCTTCAACCATTAAAATCCAACCCATTGGATTAGATATTATACAAATTAATCTCAACCATTGGATCAAATTCCATATGTATTCTATATATATGGTGGTATGTTAATGAAATGATAAGAAATCTTAGCTCTAGATTGTGTTTTTTTGTTTACTTTATGTATTTCTCTTGTATTTGTATTTGTACTTGTCATCATCATCATATGAAAATTAGACTCTCACTTCATAAACAATGTGATTCCTACGATCAGTGTTACATTTATTATTTTAAACTTCTTCACGGTTTCAATCAGCATTCGATCAATTTCAAAACACATTATCAACACAATCATCTTCTCTACATTACCCATCGTGATGATGCTGACATCATCCCTATCATCGACATAAAATTATTTTTAAATGAAAAAAGTGATTATTATTTTCTATATCAAATATATTTCTCCCCTTTTGATAAATTTGAAAATAATATATTATTTTCTTACTCTTTTATTATGGGGAAAATAATGAGCTCATGAAGAGATGTAATGACTCACAGATGAAAAAAATTCACACCATTCCCCAAAAAGACGTGTTTGATTAATAACTGATGTGGATGATGTCGAGACGAACATAATTTATCAAATAAAAAAACACTACCACCTAAAGTGGTCAAATGATGAACATCATGTACCTACCATACATAGAGCTAAAGTTTGCTAATCAGTAATGAACATTGCATACCCATCGTATGTTGAGTCAAAGTTCACTAATCATTCCATGAGACATGAAATTTCATACCTCTTATTCCTTTATTAACCCTGAATGTGTCAAATTAGATTATGCCACATAAAGGTTCATGATTAAGATGATATTTACTTTGTTTTTTTAAATATCATATTGTTTTATTTATTTTCTATTTAATTTTATTTCTTATTAAATGTTTGGGATAAATTAAATGTTCATGATAAACAAGCATAAATATATTTTTCATATATCCATCCCCCAAAGTGGATGAAGTTGATGAAATTGCTGAATTGAATATTCATGTTATTGTCTTTAATACATTATAAAACCTAAAAAATAATTTTATTTCTTTCCCTAAAGTAAATGAGAATATTTATTGAAAATGATTTATTTTATTCCCCAAAGTGAATGAAAATATATATTATTTTATTTTAAATCACGTTTGAGGTGAATATGATGTTTTTCGAATCATTATAATATATTTATTAAAAAAATAATAATAATAATATAACCACTATAAATGGTTTGATGATAATAAATATTTACAAAGAACAATGATTTTATTAATATTTATAAAACAATGTATCCCTATAGGATGGTATAAAAATATTTTCCTTTGAAATTATATTAAATAATATCTTCATTTATCAATTTTTTTTCCTAAAACACTAATATCATGGACAAAATTATTATTCATCATGTGATTATGAATTACTAATATCATGTTAAGTAATTAATTAGATTTAATCCCATGAAGTTGAGGTTATTATTCTTCTAATTAATAAACGAGATGATTTAATTACATAGTTTTAATCATCCTATATATTTTATGAAAATGATTTTACCACCTTAAATGGTTAAGAAAATGATCATCATAATCAATAAAAATTAGTATTTTATACAAGATAATAATTATTGATAAATAATGAATTATCATTCACGGAACATGAAATTCAATGACTGAATTTATTACTTGATGTAAATGTAATTACATTATCTTATTAATCAAATATAATGAAATTATTCATGAAAAATTTGATAGGATTTCTGCTACTCATAGAATTTTATCATGAATATTTGATATTTGATGAAATTTGATCAAATTATCTCTAATTAATTTGGTAAAGTGAATGTTGTTATTTAATATGTTATAATTTTGGATGGCGATGAGTTGTGTGTTATGAATCCAAAAGATTCTTCCACATTGGTTCTCGCTACCACATTTACTAGCTTCAAAATACATGGGATATCCGATCCCAAGTTTATGTATTGTAAAATAATATTTGGGATAGAAGTTCCAAAAATATTTGGTCCAAAAGTTCTAATATATATAATAATCCCCTTGGCGATGGGCCTCACCAATTATAATTATATTATGAATTCATCAACCACCATAATTGGAAATTATAATAATAAATATGAGTATGAACAATGAAATATCCTAGAGATATTATATATGTTGATCTTGAAGAAAAATCTTGATAAATATTATTTTTATTAAATTCTTCAAAAGAACTAATATACGAGTTAGTATATGCTCGTGTAAGCACATGTACCGATAGAGAAAATTAATTAATAGCTCTAAAAGAGTGAAAATATTCCCATCTAGTAGTATAAATTCTTAATGATTTGTTATATCTCAAGTCTCGATGAGATATATCGATGATATTCTTGAAAAAAAATATCATATAGAGACATTGGATAAAAGAGGTACCTCGATATGTAACAAGCATTCATAAAAGTGATTATAAATAATTTGTTATGTATAATCAAATCAATAATTGTAAACCATAAGTTTACTAATCCCAACACTTTTAATATATGACATGATGGTTTAGTCTATCCATAATCAATTATAATGAAAGATTCAAGTATACACAAGCATCTATTTATTCATAAAATATTAGACATCCATTAGGGGTAGAATGATAAATTTATTTAATGGATATATGTCTACTAAATTATTAACGAATTCATTATCATTAAGTTATTATGAATTCCCCATACCATGAGGTACCCATTTTTTGAGGAAAATTATTTATATCATTAGCAGCTATTTTGGAAATAAATTTATCATATATTTATGAAGAAAAAATTATGAAGTATATATGGGTGCGCCCACCTGCCATGTGATTTATATAAATACTATATGAAAGATGTATATACTAAATGGTCACATATGCTATTAGCTAATGGTGAGTATACATTTCATGTTATGCATGTTTATTAAAATAAATATTGAGTATCACATACTATGTGGTCCTGCAGAACTATTGAAAAGATGCTCACAACACTTACATGAATGTAAAGTGTTGGAAATTAATAATTTGATTGTACACACCTGAAGTGTGGTTGAAATAATTATATAAAATCTTTTTACATCATGATTATAAATAAATAAATATATTTTCCCTTGAATTTGAAAATGAATATGTCAATAAAATTATATCTTTTTATATATTGTTTCTGAAGTGACACTGGTAGCAGAAAATTTATGAGATCTCTATAAAATGTTGTCGATAATATATTTTAATTTTGGAATTCTTTCAAAACTCATTGATGAAAATGGATTTCAATAGATTTCAAAATCCTAATAATTGGAAAAAATTATTAAATAAACTTATGATAAGTTTAAAATATAAATTTTTGGATTGATTATCCAAAATACCAAGACTATTGAATACTGATGATCATATTATAAGAAATATTCCTCATTATATATTTGGATATTTATATATGAATCCCAGAAGGGTTTGAAATTCCTGAAGCATATTGAAAATTATTATTTTTTCACCAAATCTTATAAATTATGGGGTGAACTGAATAAGTGCAATGACCCATGTTTTGAATCAAGGTAAAATTACAAGGGAATTTGAACTTTTAATATTTACTGGATGGGCCGTTTATAAAACTGAGCTTTGAAACATAATTACAAGAGTTGGAATACTTAAAAGTGTTTTTTTAGAATTATATAAAGGTCCAAGAGGTTTCCATGGTGTCTCATAGAGTTTTGGAAGCACCTGGGTCTGAAAATAAAGTTTTGGAGGGTCTGAAAGAGGCACAAGGTTTGTCTAAAACCATGCGTCCCCTCAGTTGTAAACCGTGCAGCTGCAAAAAAGGAGTAGAAACCTCCCGTATAGGCTATGCACAGTTTACCCAAACCATACACCTTTCTCACATAGTTAATGACACTTTGAGAAGTACCTATGTACTATTCATCACACGGTTAGGGTAACCATGCCGCACAAACCGTGAAAGATGGTTTCTTAAGTAGGGGCTGCCGCACGGTTGGCACACGACTTGGGTAAGCCATACGACCAAACCATGCGACTTGGTTTTTGGGGGTAAAATTACTATTTTATACTTAATGAAGGTTAAATAATTCTTTCTTTTTTCTTTCTTCCTCCTTCAGTGGGTGACCTCCCACCTTAGCCGCCGTTGATTTCTCCTCAAGACTATTCTAGGATTTGAGGCATCTCCTCCATCCAAGGCCAAAATCAAACATTGTTAGTCTCTATATATCTACATCGGTAAGATATTGATTCCTTTTTGATCATTATTTATTTAATATTCTCTCAATTGAGTTATCAAGGTGAAATCTCATTTGCATTATTTTCATGGGAAATGACCTTTTCTAAGATCTCTTCCAAATAGGATCAAACCAAACATCAATATTGGATGAGTAGGTCATCCTATGTATGAGGTAGGTGGTCTATGACTTTTTCCCTGAGTTTTCATTGATTTATAAATGTTTTCTTTGTGCCACACACCGACATTTCCCATGCATTGTTTATTTATTGGTCCCTTCATATCAAATTTATCATCAAACCTAGATACACTCCCTATGATCATTGTTTATTAGTTTGAGGTTTCCCACCTCGATCATAGACACCCCATGGATGTGCCAAATTTAATGACCCATTTTTAATTAATTATTTAAATTCTTAAAATTCCTTCCAAGTATTTGTATTGTATTTATAATGGAATTACCATGTGTAGGAAATTTCCTAATTTGATCAAGGAACCTCCTAAGTGTCGTGTTAAGCCTTACATTTGTTTTCCATGTTGGTAGTCATTTTAAATGCATCTGTAGTGAATTGAATTGTGGTGATTAATTGATTAAATGAATTGTTTGAGAAACAATGTCATGTTTTTTAATAAAACCCCTAGATGGAGGTGAACTATCTTATAAGCTAAAAAGTAATGATTAGTTATTTATAACATGCTTGTTGATTACTTATGCCTTGGGGATTGTTAGATTCATGGCATGTTTTGAGCATGGAATTTAATGCCATTAGAAAATGGAGTTCCCTTTATAAATGTTTATATAACCATTGCACCATCTATGTTCATGGCTTGGACCATATCCTACCTAAATAACTATCAAACCATGATCCTTTTAAGGGCTTGGATTTACTTATTAATGGGTTTTCCCATGTAGGAAAATGACCATTTGTTCATGGTTCCTTATAAGCACCTCTTTGGACCTTGTTAAAGGAATTTATATGTTTTGTTTAATTTGATGGCATGTTTAAAATAGAAAGGAATATGCATGATGGTTTTATTTATCTTAAATGAAATTAAATGGTTTAAATGAAATGGATTAATTGCAATGGTTTATAAGGGTGGTAAGACCATGCCTATTGCTTGTGATTTGTAACTGTTTATATAAAATGTACGGTCTTGATGGAATTGAACTTGATTTTTATAATGCATAAGAGGCGTTGCCTTTTTTATTATGTTATAAATGTAATGATGACTTTATATGGTATTGATAAAATAAATGGATGGGAGGTATTCCCCCATGCTAGTTATTATTATATTACGCCTTTATGTAGGTTGTAGAATGATGACAAGGGTTCTGTTGAGCATGGTGCATCACACTCCCTTACATCAGGTGTTGAGCATAAAATCTCGCACCAGTGATACTATATGGGCGTTGAGATAAGGCTCCATGTACCATGATTAGAGTGTTTCCATGGATGATCACTCGCCATCCCAAGTGTTGTTGAATTAAGTCTCTCACTTTATTAGGATGTAGGGAATATACCCTATTGTTTGATCTTTTAGGCTCATTTAGACTGGTTATGGATGTATGAGTTACACCTCGGTCCATCCAGTACCTAGTATTCCAGGTATATGGACTCTTACATCTGTATGTACTTGGTCTATATAGTTGGATGCAATATATATAATTAAACTATATATATTTAATTATTAATATATATAGTTGTTGTTCATACATATTATTACGAAAATGATCTGAAGTAGGTATATCCACCAGGTGTCCTTTAAAAACATGAGTGGGTTATTGGTTATTTATTCAGTTTTGTTTATTATTCTTTATTACTTGTACCAATTTAATTTATAATCAGAATGGATTTAGTTATAGACACAGTGGGTGGGAACCTACTAGGATTTAATTCTCACACCTTGCTCGGGCTTCCATTACACTGGGGGTACCTGAGTAGATTTTAGGTTCGCAGGGCCATAGAAATTTTCTTATACTTCTTTTCTAGTATCTAGAAGTTAAGAGCACAGGACCGAGATAGATCTTGGGATTCTTGTGGAGATCTCCCTTGGGGATTTACCTTTATTTTTTTCTTGTTATGTGCTGTTTCTTGTAGTATGTTGTATGTTTACTATTTTCATTATGTATCATTAATAGGACATGCATGTATCAGTTTTATATTGGAGTTGACCATTATTTTATATCCAGTTTATATTATTCTTTCACTAATCTGTCTATTATTTATTACTACTTCCACCGTTGTCTATTATTTATTATATGTTATACCATTGTGATACTCTAATCATGAGGGTATAGTCTCCCCACTATTACCTCCTTATACCCTCATTGCTAGTCGGTAGCCTCAGGCATATGGGGAGGTGAGCTTGAGGCCATGTGACCCACTGGTCTGGATACTGTATTAGTGGTCAGTTAGGCCAATACATTACAATAATATGTATTTCATGTATCCCTATCAAGTTAAGGAAGAATATAAATTGAATTTATCATCCCATGGTTTTTATGAATAATTCTATTCATTATATTATTAAGATGTTTTGAAAAACATCTAAACTATTGAACAGTTTTATGAAATTAATGACTTACATGGAATGTCCTTGTATTTTGAATTAATCATCCCAAAGATGAAATATTCCATTTTGGAATGGTTTTACCCTTAATGAATAATTAAATATCCTTCTTCCAAGAGTGATATATTTCATACATGAGGGGTTGATGAATACATACTTATCCTTGAAGGATTAAATATAAATGCACATTTTATTTATACCTAAAGTATATACATGTACATGGTCATATGTACCTTGAAAATAACAATAAAACATATTATAATGAAAATTAATGTTATTCCCTATTCATTGAAATCTAAAGGGTATAAATTATTAGTATCCCAAAATTCAAAACTGGATGTTTTTGTTATTAATTGATCATGGACATTCTATGAGTAAAATGAAGATCATTGTGAGAGGGAGTTGTAACACTTGTAATCTTTCCCTTAGTAATGTTTTCCCATTGGGTTTTCTTGATAAGGGTTTTAACATGGAAAAACTATAGGGAATTGATGTTATTGTACTATTTTTCCCTAATCAAGGGGTTTCCCCCTAAATTTTTCCTTGATGAGTTTTTTAATGAGGAAATCATACATCATAACAGATATCCAAGGGAGTTATAAATTATTATAGATATTTGTGATTAATGAAATTTTTCGGCCTTCCCCATGAGTCATAATTTTCAATTAGACCATTCATAATTACCTATAGTCTTCCTCCCATGTCCTGAAGACATAATTAAATAATAATATTAATTGATTTCCTGAAGACACAAATAAATGATATAATCAGGAGGAGTTGGTAATGTGACACTCTTTTTCATTTCATTATGTTTTTCCCACTAGGTTTTCCTGGTAAGGTTTTTAATGAGACAACATGACATGGAATTCAATTACTTCAACTTCACTTATTTTTTCCATAGGGTTTTTAAGTGAAGACTATATAATATTCCATGAAATTATGAAATCTAAGGGGGAGTGTTATGAACCATTATTAAATGGATGTCATAATTATGATAATGATGATCAATCCTCAATTCCCAATGAATTACCTTCAAAATGAGCAACCTTCCATATTCTCCAACCATTGGAATTCCAGTCATTGGATTAGATATTGTAGGGATTAATCTCAATAGTTTGATCAAATTCCAGGCACTTTATATATATAGTGACATGTTAATGAAAAGGTAAGAACTTTTGGCTCCACACCATGTTCTTTTATTTAATTCATGTATTTATCTTATATTTGTATTTCTATTTGTTGTCACCATTATCATACAAAAATTCAATGCTCGCTTTGTTAATGATGCATTTCGCCTACGAACAGTCTTACATTTTCGGTTTCAAAATTCTTCATGGTTTCAATCGACATTCAATCGATTTCACAACATGTTTTTTTGATCTATGTTTTTAAAATTTTGGAAAACGGCCCACCAAGATTTTTTTTCTTTCAATATTATGTTTTTATAAAAATATAACTAATTAAAATAACATATCATTAATATAAATAATAAAAAATAATATCAATAATAAAAAATAACATAACTAATATAATTATTGATTAATATGATAAATGATAACCAATAATATAATTATTTATTAATAATATTATCAACAATTACTAATATAATAAATAGTTAACAATATATTTTAGAATTAAGAATTAATAATTAAAAAAATTATTTAATTATTTAATTAATAATTAATAAATTTTCTAATAATTAATAATTAAAAATATTATTAATATAATGAATAAAATAAATAATATTTAATAATATAATTAATAATATGACTAATAATAGGTAAGTATACAAATAAATATATGTAATAATATATTTTTAATAATTATAAATATTTAATAATATATTTAATAAAAATATAAATGAAATTATATATGATATAAAATTATAAATATATTTATAATAAATGAAATTATATATGATATATATATGTATTAAATGGTGGAGATTACAAACCACAAACAACACACATCACCAGACCCCCTTGGGGATCAATCTCCATCCCTCTCCCTAAGGAATGAAAGTCACTAATTGGACATATTTTATTAAAAATTAATGTCTTGAAGGCCCAAAACCTTAATAACTCAAAGACCTAGCTGAATGTGGCTCGAAGACCCTTGAGAAGATGACCCGAAGGCCCAAGTGAAAATTTGGCATCATGTCGTGTAATAAATTTATTTATAATAAATAAAATTATTTATTTACAATAAATGAAATTAAATAATAAACACAATTATATAATATATTTATAATAAATACATTTATATATTTATAATAAATATATTTATGATAAATATATTTATAATAAAAGAAATTATATATATTTTTAATAAATGAAATTATATAATATATTTTCTATAATTATATAAATGTAATTATATATGATATATAATTATAAATATATTTATAATAAAATTAATTACCAAAATAGGCAGAACCATCTATAACTTTGGCCTTCAGGACACTTAATGTAATAAAATACTCCTAGTAAATACTTTTCATTCCTTATGAAAAGACATGACACTTGACCCACTAAGGTGTTTGAGCATGTGTGTTGTTTGTGGTTTGTAATGATCTCAACCCAATATAGATAATTACAAAAAATATAAATATATTTATAAAATTATAAAAATAACAAAATTTATAATATATTTACATTTAAGATATAAAATATACAATAAATATAACCGTATTAAATATATTAATTTATTATGGTCCTATGGTTTCTAGAAAATGTAGTTACTATATTAATAATAAATATATTTATAATAAATGCGATTTTATATGATATATAATTTTAAATATATTTATAATAAATAAAATTATATAATATATAATATATATTTTTTATAAATATTATACAATCACATTTATTATAAATAAAATCATAAATTTAGTTATATTATTAGTGTAATTATTATTTTTATTATAATTAAAATAATAAAAAAATAATCAAACCATTAAAAATGTTAATTTTTTTAAAAAAATCAATCATCGTGAATGAATAGTTTTCATAGTGAACAATGTCACAGGTGAACTACTCACGATGGTATCTATTCACTGTTCACTATGGGAATTGTTCACCCACGACACTATTGAGACCCATCTTGAGAAATATATTTTACCATAACCCATTTATAAAATCACTTTATTTTAAAAACCTTTATTAAAAAAAAACTCGCACCAAACTATCTTATGAATTATGTGTATAAAGTAGGAGGGTGTGGAAATAATGTTACATATTGTGGACCCACATTAGGCCCAACCTCTACATGTCCTATGTTGCAAACCTTGGAATTTATCATGGCCCACATTTGTTCACCCTAACACTAGTAAAAAAAATAGATTCCACGTCAGAGTTTTAACATCATTTATTTGAAAACTAACGTTAATAAGCACATGAGAAGGATTTCAATGTCAGTTATATAATGACTGATGTTAAAATCCTTTTTATTTACTTTTAACATCACTTCTATAATAAACAATATTAAAAGTGAACTTTTAACACCAATTATTATACAACAGATGTAAGACAATTAAATAAATAAATAAATAAAACATGTGATTCCTCTTCATTATTTCGACTCTCATGTTATGGAAACCCTAACCATCCATCTCAAAATCACATTATCACATGTTCAAACCACTTTAATTGATTGATTTTTGACTTATTTTTTCATAAATTATCCCCTCTCTTGGATTGATTTACCCACTTACACTGACCTTCTCTCTATTTAACCCCCTGAAGGTGCATTTCAGTCATTAGAGTTCCACCATCATCATCGTACCACTTTAATTTATTGGAATTCATACTCTATCAATCTTTATTTTGGCACAAGTTCTTTCAAATCTTCAATACGAATCTTCAAATTTTGTATGTTAAAATTTTATTTCTTATTTTTTAAATATTTATTAATTATTTTTTATCTTTATTAATTATTTTTTAGTGATTGTATTAATTAATTTATAAATTCATATGGTTATAATTATTTTTAGATTATAATTTATTTATGTTTATAAATTGTTTGTGATTGTAAATTAAGGGTATAATTTGTTTTTAGTTGTAATTGTTTGTATTTATAATTGTTTGTGTTTATATAAATTTTTTTCATTATAATTTTTTTATGTTTAAAGTTATCATTATTTTTAAATTTATTTCAATTATAAATTGTTATAAATTGTATTTTTTATTACAATTGTTTATTATTATGAATTGTTCTTTGGTTATAAATATTTTTTAGTTATAAATTATTTGTTATAAATTTATGAATGTTTAAATATTTAAATATTTTTATGTTTTAAATTTATTTGTTTATATATATGTTTATATGTTTCTATGTTTTAACATATTAATCTATAATATTTTGATTTTAGGTAATTAATGGATCATAATTAGATAAATTCATGAAGAACTAGTGATGAATATGAGAAATAGGTTGATGATTTCTTGGAATTTTCTAAAGAAAATATTGAAAAAAAGATATGATTTTATTTCTAATCATAAAGTGTTTGAATATAAGAAAACTAAGGTATAGAGAAATTAAAGACCATATAATTTGCTATGGTTTTAATAATAATTATACATGTTGGATCTAACATGGTGAAATAACAAACAAGTCAAGATCTAATGATGATGAAGATGTTTAACACGAGACAAAGGATCATATTTAAGAGTTAATACATGATGTAATTTTTGAAACCATTGAAGAAAACAAGTGTTGAATGATTATATAGAGATTTTAAGAAACCACAGTTCCCAAGTTATACTAAATTGACAATGCTATCAAAAGTGTTGAGATTAGTTAACTTGAAAGTAATAAATGGTTAGAGTGATAATAGTTTCATTATATTACTTGAGCTTTTAAAAGAGCTACTTATAGAAGGAAACAAACTTCTAATTATGAGGCAAAAAAATATTATTCCCAATGAAATTTAGGTATAAAAAGATACAATCATTCCCTAATGACCATGTGATGTATAGAAAGGAATAAGAAAGTTTATCAAAATTTCCTAAATATATGACAACACGATATAAAATGGATGAAAAATATAATCGTGATTCATTCTTAAGAACATGAACCAAACCTACAACTAAAGAAATATGGAATATTAAAAAAATTACTCATTTAAAGTGTCTATTTTAAATTAAAATGATGGAAATAGGATAAGATTACGAACAAATTAGCGCATCTATGAGGGAAACTCATGTCACCCTGATTATTCAGCATAAGGGAAGATATTTGATCACAAATTTCATGATTTTGTAAATGAAGTTAAATATCTCACAATGTGACTCTACATAGATGAAATGAACCTATACCTAAGCCTCAATAGCCAATATAGTTTTTGGAATATTATATTTATTTTCTACAACTTGTCCCCACAAATATGTATGAAGAGAAAATATGTGAATATGAACTTGATGATTTCTAGACCAAAATATTCTGAAAATGATATTGATGTTTATCTATCACCATTGATTTATAATTTGAAATTTATATGGGTAGAATATGTTAAAATATTTACTTCCTAAAATAAAGAGAATTTTTGTGTGTGTTATGATTTTTTTTATTATAAACAATTTTACTTCATATGAAAAATTATTTGGATAAATTCTAAGGGATCTAAAGCTTTCCCAATTTGTGAAGTACATACTTCATATCATCAATTATATAATTAAAGAAAGATAGTGTACATGGGATATTGAATATTTTTTGCGAATGGATCAACCTTAATGATGATTTAAAAAGACATTTCATGGTTTATAAAAGTATGATTTCCCCACAACCATTGTCAGGTGAAGAATATTATGACAAGGTGAAAAACATCGATGTTAAATTTAGAAAGGAAGGAAGTTATGGATGTTAAAAAAATACATGGATTAAACAGTCCATTTTATTCAATATACCTTATTGTAAACTTTTGGAGGTAAAACATAACATTGAAGTTATGCATGTTGAGAAAAACACATGTGGAAGTTTTATTAGAACTTTTTTTTGACATAAAAGGAAAGAAAAATAATGGATTTCATGAAATATCAGACTTAATAACTGTGAGAATACATTTGGAGTTAACTCCCACTATTAAAGGAAACCGAAAACATTTACCTATGGATTTCACTAGTAAAAAATATATTTATTACGATACATTTTTAGGATGGTTATAAAATAACCAATGTGAAATAGTCGTGATATTTATTTTCAACATCGGTTATCTGATAACCAATGTTGATAATTCAGTTTATCACATAGATTACTATATAACTGATGTGGAAAACTACATTTTCATCTTTTTTATTGAAAAACTGACATGATAAACCTTTTAAAATTTTATGAAACATCAGGTGGAATAATTTTGTGGTCATTCTTTATTGCGATAGTGGTTTATTTTATCTCACATGATAAAATATAATTATAACATCCCATAATCCACACTCCTGAATCCTATGCTAAAATCTATAACTTTACATTCTCAGCTTTGATACATATAATTCTGACCCAAAATTTTCATCTAAACTTTACAAAATCAAAAGGAAAACTTGGATCACTTACTTTTTGTAGGACATTTTAGGTTTATAGTTTTAGATAATTAGGAAAGGCTCATACCTAAAAAATTCATATGAATTTAAATGGTAATTTCTCCCACTTAACCACATTTTTCTTTTTCACATTAATAAATCATCATCATCCATATAAAATTCCTTCTAAACATAACTCTCTCAACATCATTCTTTAAATCCCGGGAAAAAGGAAACATAAGAAGTGTGACCTTAGTTGCTCAGTAAGGGTAAACATAAGAATTAACAATTGAATTTAATCAATGAACATAAGAGTGCATAAGGGTATGATGACATAATCAAATCACATGAGTGAATCATAAAATAAATCATACCCATCAATACCTGGATCATCAAATATTAAAAAATGGAAAATAAAAGTCATCAGAATCAATAATCATCAGGCATGAGATATCTATCTCGATCATTAGAAACATTATAAACCCATAACAAGCATAAATAAAACATTAATATACTTGGGAAATAATTTTAAATTCACTCTTATAATCACTATTATAAATGGAATAGAAATATGGTCAACTTCTATACCCAATGCATTGGAGGGCTATCATGGACCCACCCATCATTAGGTTATCACATAATGAACCATAATTGGTTTATCATATAACCACCCGTATTTGGTTTACAATGTAACCACCCATCAAATGTTCAAGTACCATTAAAAAATAATAACATATAAAATCTTCAATTTCATCATAAACTCATTATAACAACCAATAATACTTTCATAACTAGATTAACCCATGGAAAATAAAAAGATTCTATAAAAATATCTTTGAAATATGATTAACCCTTGGAAAATAAAAGGGTTCTATAACAATATATTTGAAACATAATTAACCTATGGAAAAAATGGATTCCATAACAATATATTTAAAACATGATTAACCCATTGAAAATAAATGGGTTCCATAACAATCTATTTTAAACATGATTAACCCGTGGAAAATAAATGAGTTCCATAATAATCTCTTTGAAATATGGTTATGTCATGGAGAAGAAAAAGGTTCCATAACAATATCATTGAAACATGATTAAACCATGTAAAAGAAACAAGTTACATAATAGTCTCTTTGAAACATGGTTATCCCATGGAAAATAAGTAGGTTCCATAATAATCTCATTGAAATATGATTAAACCATATAAAAGAAATGGGTTCCCTAATAATCTCTTTAGGACACAATCAACCTGTGGAAAATAAACGGGTTTCATAATAATCTCTTTGAAACAAACATAATACATCCATAGAAAAAAATAGAAATGTATTAATACAAAATATACCTAGTGTAGGATAAGTAATAACAAGTGTTTTTGACATTTATGAATGTAAATTCTTTTAAAATTTAAATAAAAACATTCTTGAGGAAAATAATCTTTAAACATTCCAAAGTGTCCCATACCACTTTGAAACATTTTAATCATAATACCCATAAATAAATAACATTAAATGAAACATAGAATATCATTAGAATAATTATATTCATTATATATCATGTCAAAGGATATTTAAATACATCGTATAAAAAATATAGGTGTATAACATAACAAATGTCTTAAAGAAGGCGAATTGTGACAAAAGTCCATTACAAATTTGGTAACTTTGAAACAATAAACCCCATGAAAGATTGATCATCAATTTATTATGTAAATTCACATAAAATAAAATATAAGAATCATAAAATATATTCATGGTAATTATATACACCACACAACAAAAATAAGGGGTAAATATGGCATAAGTCTTGTAGAAATAAAACAAGACTATAAATCCCCTTACCACTTGAGTAACTTTTGAATCATGATATCAATGAAAGAATAAAATTAATTGAAACATTTAATATCATGAAATAAATTAAATTCATGATATAAAATTTCATAGGGAATTATATACACCATATAAAAGTAATTAAGTGTATAATAACCAATAAGTATCAATGGAATGTAAATTGAAGCAAAACCCCTTACAACCATGGTAACGTCTGAATTCAAAGCCCTAAAAGTAATAATCATCAAATAAAACATTTGAATTCCATGAATAAAAAATATTAATTATATAATAGATCAAAATGGGAAGTATATACACCACACAAAATAAGTAATTGGAGAATATCATATTTATCTCACAGACGTAAAAAGTGAGATGGAAACCCCTTACCCTGGGTCCAATTTTTCATGATTTTACTCTATATTTATGAATAATAAACTTATGTTAATTATTTAATTTCTTCATAATATTTTAAAAGTTTTTTATTACTTTTATTTCACTTATAACCAAGTTATATACAATTACTTAATCAATAATGTTTAAGTTAGATGTTTTGACCATATTCGGTTGATGTGTAAAAAATGACTTTGATAGGTTAACAATGGTAAATGAGGTAATTATTTAAACATATAAATAATAATAATAATTAAAAATTTATAATTTTTTTACATAAAATATAATTTTAAAATCATACGGGAAATATGGTTATGAAAAATGAACCAACGTTATGATCATGGAGATGGTAGGTCGTATGTATGCATGAACAACATTCCCATTTTTCAATGACCATTATGGAAATAAGGTAAGTAAAGTTTATATTTTCATAATGATAAATATATCGTAAATAAAATATTACTTAATCATATATAATATACAAAACTCTTATGATGTAAAATGTATCAAATCACTTCGAGGAGGCAGTAGTCCACACGTCCACGAACAACATTATCACTTTTTCAGTGCGTGAAAAGGTAATAAAGAAAATGATATATTATATTTAAAAAAAGATAATTATTTAATTAATATAATATGGATTTAATTTATATCACATTTTTTTATTAAAACTATCCTTAATACATTCCATGTAAAGTGTGAATGCATCACATCGCTTTGAAGAGGTGGTAGTCCACATGTCCACAAACGATGTTATCATATTCCCATAAAATGAAAAGAATGAAGATATGTGTTATATAAAAATTAAATAAATATTAATACATAATAAATATCATAAATATAATATAAAATCATAATTTACATCATAATTACCAACCAAGAGTGTCGGTAAAGGAAAAACAAATGACATCATTTTGTAAGGCGATAGTCCGCCGTACTCACAAATAATGATTTCGTTACCCATTTTATGGAAGTGTGTGTAGGTGTAGTTTTAAACCTTGAAATAAAAAATTATTAGTATATTTAGGATATTTAGGTTATTATAATTGTGTAATAATAATAATTTAAGGTGTATATAAATAAATAAAACAAAAGTTCTCATTGAAGAATGTTATCTCTTCTTTAGAAAACTCCTTTTGGTTTGCACCAAGGACTTCCTTGGTTTACTTTATGACCAAAGTGAGGATTCTAGGATGATATTAGAGATGTTTTTATATTATTTGTGAAAATTTTGGATGATAAAAAGGTATTTATAAGTGTGAATGAGTGGGAAGGGTGAGTGCCTTTTTTATAGTTGAGGAGGAGTGACATTCCTATAAATATAAAAAGGCAAACACTATTGAGAGGTATCCCTTACACAATTTTACTAAAATAATGAACCAAATTATATAAAAGTTGGTATATGGTAAAAATATTTCCATCCAATGGGTTTTGGACAAGTTTATAAGTTATTTGGACCCTTAAGATTAAAGTTTAACCACTAAGTAATCTCATTTTTACCTTAATCGCTGTAATTAATTTTAATTACTTTCATTATTATTCTTGGTAAAAAACTAAGTTAGAATTAATATAAATTATAAATTATGATGATTCCAAATATGGAATAATTTTTTCCAAATTAAAATTACAAAATTGGTAGAAATTAATTTAAAATCAATCCCATAGACGGAACGAGAAAGCGAGTTTTTTTTAAGTAAAAAGTTCAAAAGTTTGAAATATTTTTCTATCCACTTTCAATGTAAAATTAATTCCAATGAACTAAATTGGGTTAAATGATATAAAATTTATCTAATTATAATTTAAAACCAATTAAAAATATAATTTAACACTATAAATTATTTAGATGAAAAAGGCGTTTTCAATTAAAATCCAGTATTTATTACTATTCATCAAAACATGAAACTTCTTAGAAAAATACAAAAAATTCACCCAAAATAAATTTTGATATTATTATTTAAAAAATTAATTATATTTTTATATATATAATTTATAAAATTTTCAAAATTTATTTTTAAAACAAGTGCAACATTAAAAGGCGCTAAAACTACCTTTTAAAAATCTATAACTTTTTATGCTTAAAATTGAATTTGTTATTATCTTAAGCTATAAAACTTATTGGATTAATTTAAAAAAAAATTATTAAATATATAAAATATTAATTTCATTAATATCTTTCAATAATAGTGATTAATTTAATTTATTAGGATAAAATGGCATTCTGGTCATAAAAAGAGTTTTTCATAAATATACATCCTTTATATTCAATTGGTCTTTATTTTTAATTTCTAATTAATTAGTAACCAATGACTTCATTTTATAAATATATTAAAACTCTAATTTAATAATTTAGGTAATCTCATTCATTTTTTCCATTCAAAAAATGAAGAGATAACTATCATAATAACATTAATAGTATATTGTTGTCCGGTAATACTCGGGCTTGTGTGTAACATAAATCAACAAAGGAACTTGATATTGCGTGCAATACAAGATAAAATTGGGGTTTAATGTGATATGAGATAAAATATTTATTGGGTGTAAAACAATCTATTAAATAATCTAAATTAATTTTAAATAAGATATATTTTAAAATCTTAGGATGTTACATCCTACCCCCTTAAAACGATTTTCAGTATCGAAATTCATCTTTGTTATCAAACGATTAACATTTTTAGAGTTCCTTTATTGAAACCCACATCATAAAAAGTGTTAATAAAACTTACTCTTAAAAATTAAAAGTGGGAAACATAAAGGTCACTAGAAGTTACACATAACTATAATTCTATATAGGGAGAACATAGATGGTATTGGAGGAAAAGCATAAATAATTATAGAAAGTGATTGAGGTCATTGATCACAAACAAGTGAATGATAAATGGAAAGTTAAGGGCCTAAAAACATAAATCTATGATAATGGAAAATACCATTGGTTCATGTCATGACACGTCCCAGAGGGGCCCTGTGTTGTGACTACTCCAAGCCCACCTCCCATAAGCTAGGGGCTGGAGACTAGCACCAAGTAGGCATATGCCAAAAATGGGAGGCATTTTACTATGTACTTATAGACACGAACATGTCTCTAAGAAAAAGTGATGACACTGGAAACACTATGTAAACAAACTAACATACCACTAAGATACCAACATAGAGTACGACAGTAGAAAACAGGAAGTAAACGGGGCCAAAATACAAGAACAACAAAAAGGAAAAGTAAAATGGTACAAGTCCCTAGAACTCATCCATAGAAGAACCTACCTGAAGGGTAGGTAAAAAATATCTATCTAAAGTTGTAGAAGAACACATCATCTTTTGGGTAACTCTAAGCACCACCTGGCCCCTTTCCACCAAGGTCTCTATCAAAGCATCGATATTCTTTAAAAGACATGACATGTGTGGGAAAAGCCTATATAAGGGTGAGTAAAACAATAATCAGTAGGAGACCCCAAAACACAAAGTAAAAGACCACAAAGGAAACATCACTACAAAGATACAATCTTCTCAACATATGTATATGTCTACAACACATATAACAAGAACATACAGGTATACTGGTAAAGGATTCCAAGACTCAAGGTCTAATTCACTGCCAGCCAAATGGTTCCACTCATAGCACACTCATTCCAGGAGATCTCACTCCTCGAGCCATCTGATAGTAAGAACGTAGAATAAGTCTACTAAAAGTATCCAAGAGAAAACCTGTTCTCGATACATCATGAAGTTTCCCTGAGACATCTGTTCTCACTAAGACATGGAGTCTCAATATCACAACCAATTATTAGCCACATGATTTTGCTTGAGGCATGGTCATTCTGGGAGAACTCACTCCTCGAGCCTTAATATCATTGGAGACTCTTTCAAAGAGGCCTTGCTATTTTGGGCCCTTCCCAAAGAGAAAAAATTGGTTAAGGTCATGGTATACATAGAGGAGATTTTTCCCAGAGAATACCAACAAACCAATTTGTATTAATTCACTATGTAGGGGATTCTTCTAAGAGAATACCAAAAAACCTACTGACGAGGCTCGTAACGTAGGGGATTCTCTACCAATAACACCAATAACACTATCGTTATGGTCCACTAGATGTAGGATTTACTCCCTACACTCAGAGGTCATGTCAATTCCAACAAAACTCCATCAAGGGTGATAAAAGGATCACTACAATCCCAAGGAGGGATGCCAAAAATCTATCCAGGACTTGGCCTCTAGATGGGATTGTTTTCCAGTGATGTAGACACAATGCCATACTAAACCCTCAAGGAAAGAACCAGGGGAAACTCCACACCTACATTGGTCCATACAAAAACCCAACAATCCATATCAAAAGGACCACCTAGTCATAAGGATCCCAACTTCGTATATGACTCAACAAATGGACACACGATTTGAAAGATGCGACCCTTTTTTGTAAAAAGGGTTCGGGTATGTCTCGACACGATCGGTCCAACCTAACCCGACATGGTTTGGATGACCCAATCTGACCCAATTGGTCTAGGATGGTCCAAACTGGCCCGTTGGGTCTGCTAAAACGTGGCTCGATTCTTCCAGCCTGTCCCATGTGTGCGGGCCAGTTTCTTCCCACCGGGGGTGGCCTGCCCTAGCCGCACCCCGTCCGGACGACGCAGTCACTAACCGTATTGCCTCCCAATTTTTCGGGGTCATGTGGTGCCAGTATACATCCATTTGGTCGACCTGCCTCCTCACACGTGGTCCTAGACTGTGTTCTTCCACCTGGTCGATGTGGCGTACACCGCGTTTCCAGCTCACCGCTACCGTGGTCTGCCTGGTTGCAACTCCCAATCGCTGCACGCGACCATGTCATTGCGGGATCTTCTTCCATATGGTGTCTCAACGGAGGCCTCCTACTACTGGATTTACATTCCACTGTGTGCCGCTACCACTGCCATACGCCATTGACGCTTCCGGTAGCTCATCTTCTGCGGGTTTCCATCATCGCCCTGCTGCTCTATTTTTTTGAGAAGGAGGCACCGTTGCAATCCTCGGGTCAAAAACTTCACTTCTTTGGCCTTCGATCCTTCTTTATGTCACTCTATGGGTCTGACCACATTCATAACCTCCTAAAAAAATTCACCACGACCATGAAGGTTCACCGAAAAAGAACTCAATAATGAGGATAGAAGAATTCACCAAAACGCCGACCTTATTCGTTTCGGCCTTAGTTTTTCCAGTTAGAAAAAGGGAAATGAAACAAAAGAATTCACATAGATTATTATCCCTTTAAAACCCCACAACAGAATACCCATCTACAAGAATGATCGACCCACAGATCAACCTGTTTGTGGGTTGGTATGCATTCGTCATTGGAAAGTAAAATGAGAAATAAATCACACAGAATCAACCCCCTACCTAGAGTTTTGATCTATAGATGAAGAAATTTCTTCGTCATCAGCAATCCATCCATGAGTGATCTTGATCCGTCATCTTGTCATCGTTTTTTATTCTCTAATGAGAGGGTTTTCCAACAATTTTCTTCTCCAGATCTTCCAGGGGATTTCTCTAGGATTTTGAATCTAATCCCGCATCCCTATCAAGATGTTAAATGAAGAAAACTAAATTTAGTGTCACCGTAATATTTCAATTTTTAAAGAAAATAGACTGAACCTTCATAAAATTACATCATCACTAAAAAATTTCAAAAATAAATACAATAAACTTTTTAAGTTTATTTTATTCTCCTTTAAAACATCCAAAAATTATCTCTCGTAATCGACCTGCTCTGATCAATGTTAGGCCCTACCTAAGTAAAACAACACATTTCGAACTCAACTGTGGTCTCAGATTTCCAATCCATGTCACCGTTCATGATTTATTAGGATTTTAAAATAAAATAATTTTATTTAATAATTTTATTTACGGTTACATGTTTTTCAACTTTTCTTATTGAAGACTCGCATCAACTAAATTTAAGTCGCACCTAAGATAAACCCACAATTCTGAACACAACTATGCCCTCATATTTATGATCTGGGCACCTGTTTAAAAGTTATTCCACTTTTTATAAAAAAACCACTTACACGTACTATTAAAAACTTAATAGTTTTTATCGAACTATTCTAGGAACACCGGGCTTTGAAATTGCATGTCATCTCAGTGCCTAGTCTCAGAATTTTCTCAAATAATTTATAAAAATAAACTTAAGAAAATATGAGTTATTAAATTCTCCCCACAGTAGGTCTTTACTTCCCTGAAATCCAAGAAAAAGGGTTACTCAACAAATTTAGGGTACTGAGAATGAGCCTGAGCCTTCCACTCCCATTTGCTCCTCTAGAGATTTCTATGTCACCCCCGAACACACACTAGAGGAACCAACTTCCCATGAAGGATTCACTCCTATTGATCCTCAATATCCACCAGGTACTCTGCAAAAGTCTCCCCAGTCAATGACATGCGATGAATCATACACGTATCTGCTCAGATGAGACCCATGGAAGAGTTGTGTACTTGGTCCAACTATAAGGGTAGAGACAAACAATACACCACCTCACCAAACCTACATAGTTTCAGGAAAGGGATGATGAACCTTAGTGATAGCTTGCTGTACCGACCAAATCTCTACATCCCTCATCTAGGAGAGACCCGAAGGAACACATGGTCTCTATACTCTAGCTCCAAAGGCCTCCATCACCTATCAACATAAGATTTATAAAGGACTTGTGTAGTCTTCATCCACTCTTGGATGAATAACACCTTTTTGTAGTCGCCTGCACTAACTCTGGGTCCATGAGTACTGACTTTCCTGGGTTAGTCTAACAAAGTGGTGACCTACAGGGTCACCCATACCGAGGCTCGAATGGTGAAATACCAATGGTGGAGGGGTAGCTATTATTGCATGTAAACTCCACCAAAGGTAGGTGATCCTCCAAACTATGGCCAAAACTTTAACATGAAGTCCTATAAAATTCCCTCAAGAACCTGAATGGTGCACTCAGTTTGGCCATCCATCTGTGGGTGAAACACTGTGCTCAAGTGTAGCTGAGTCCCAAACACCACCTATAATCACTTCCACAACTAGGATGTAAGGAGACCATCACGATCTGAACCTCCCATTGAAGGGACTCCATAGAGTCAAACTATCTCCTGCACATAGAGGCATCCTAATCTCTCTACTGAACTATGCTCCCAAAAATCTCATAAGTGGGTCATCATGGTGAGTCTATAAATGATCACCTAGATGACATCGTGTACCCTGAATGTACATGGTAAAACCATCAAGAAGTACATTTTTATTCCATCCCATTTCCATTCCGGAACCTCAAGGGGTTGAGTCAAACTTGTTGGAACCTGATGCCCAGCCTTCACTTGTTGAAAAGTGAGGCATCAAGAAATGAACTCTACCACTACCTTCTCCATACCTAGACACCAGAACTAACGTCATAGGTCCTTGTAAATCTTCACCACACCTGGATATACCACCAAATGGGATGTGGGGAACTCCCTTAGAATCTCTTCTCACAATGAAACTGGTACAACTGTGCGTCCTTTGAAAAGAATGATGTGCCCCCCACATTTCGAATATCCATCAAGGGAATTCCCCATGGACATATGAGCACATGTAGTCTCGTAGTCGGTATCTCTAAGTTGTGCCTCCCTAACTCACTATAAGAGTGGAGGGGTAAATACCATTGACTAGAGATAAGATACTCCATCTTTATCCAAAAAGGATATCTATAATGCATCCAATTGCTCTGATGCCTCATTTAGTTGCTGTGAACTCAATCTATAGATGAAATAATATTCCACCACATTCCTCTTCCAAAGAGTATAGACTATCCTGAAGTCATAGTCTTGGAGGAACTCTAGAAAATTCCTCTATCTCAAGTTCAAATCCTTTTGAGAGAAGATATACTTGAGAATCTTGTGGTCATAGTAGATGATAAACTTCTCACCCATCAGGCAATTTTGCCACATCTTAAATGGGAATACTACCACTACTAGCTCAATATCATGGGTCATGTAGTTATTCTCATGCTGCCTCAACTAGCGCGAACCATATGTGTAGGTTTCGGGCGAAGCGGAAGCACGATTGGGCCGACAACCAACTTTGATTTTTACCATGATCAATGACTATTCTAGGATCAATATGATGACAAATGTCAGTCTCCATGGAATATAATCAAAGATTTAGATAAATAAGAAAGATGCCTAAAACCTTTAGAGAGGATCTTGCACATCATGTTTATAATTAATTTAATTAATTTCATAAAGAAAATAATACCTAGATCTTCAATATTTTATTTTTTGATGAAATTGATCGTCCTAAATGACCCTTCCTAATTATATCGTTTTGCTTGTAAGGATCCAAACTAGAATCCTTCTTGTGGTGATCCACACTTGCTCCAATGGCCTTCGATCAACACTGCTCATTCTCCGAGTGCTAGCACAGTGAAGCAAGTGTCTTATGTTGTTCGTTCTTGATCTCTTATTCTTCAGCCTTGAATAACATCTCTCATTCTTGAGAGGGTCGGGAAGAGGATTTGAGAGATAAATTTTTTAGCTCAACAATTATCAATTCACCGGGTGTACGGTTCGGTACATGGCACAATAGATGTATGTGTCTATTTATTGACACGGGGCTTCAATTACAATATTTTATTGTGTAACAATAATTAAATACATTCATAACCTTATAGAAAACCCATGATATTAATAATAATACCATGCCATTATTTATGGTGTTCCAATTTGCGTAAAACATAATTATAAATAAAATTTTGTGTAAAATAATAGCAGCGTTATTTTAATTTGTGCAAACTATTTAAATAATTATTTATCATCTTGAAAATAATTATTTTACTATTGGACCGGCCTTGGTCCACTCAAACTCCACTTCCATTTATTGAACACCTGAATAAATAAATAAATAATTTATTCTTTTAAATAAATATTTTATTTACAAACTAGTAAATAAATATTTATTAATGTTCAATAAAATAAATATATTTTACCCAAAATCTGGTGAATAAATATTTATTTAATTTATTCAATCATTTTAACTTGAATAAAATTATTCTGTTTTCTTGAGAATAATATTTATTCATTAAATTCAAAAATAAATTAACCGAGACCACCATAAATGCTTAGTGTGTGACCCTCTAAGATTCTTTCTCGTTGGCATTAGGCAGACTTGCCTAAAGTCCAAGAGTACTATCTAGCAATGGGTCAAGGCACCCAATAGAAAGAAATTAAAGTCACAAAAATGACATCCACATACGAATGCTCACTATGCAATATAATCCCTTTGTCACAATATCTCATCAAGAAGGTTTCATGATATTGTCATCAACTTTTATGCTTGATACATCGTTCTTTGACTACCTGAAATAAACTCATCATTACACCATGTTTATGAAATTTTGCATGATAGTTATATTTGAATCAAATGGTTGGGATATAAACTTCCATAAATGGAAGGGACAAATACTTCCTCGACTTATCCATTAATAACATGCCACTCATGACACACCTAATGTACCCTAATTTTCGCCAACTATCTGTATGACAGTTTTCATTAGTAAATAAAAGTGTACGAGTTGTGACACATATTAATAATAATATTAAAGTCTAAGAATCATTACATAGACTTGAAGATAGAAATATACGATGAAACCAGAATATGCAGAATTCATACTATCAGGTTTGTTCTCATAATCTCTTGTCTTAGAGATTACCAAGTGCGAACTTCAGGAGAGGAAGCCTCATTTTCTTATGAGTACTCTCACTTGACAGTCTGCATTCTATATATCCCATCATAGTATGTCATACAACTGTAGAACTATATTTAAGAATATTTTTATAGCATTTCAAGGTTCTCATCATAGCGGGGAACTGCCATGGCCTTATCAATGCAAAAAATACTCTAGGTCATTATTACATCATAGTCATGAAGAAAAATGAAAAATATGTAATAAGATGTTTAATATTTAAATACATTAAATATCCATGTAATCAAAGTACAACCAGTTGGTTCTAAGACACCAACTCTTACAAACTCCCACTTAGAATAGAGCCAACTGCCTATGAATTTTAGTCCGCTAGACCTCACATGGTGATCATGTTTCTGCTGAGTCAAGGCTTTAGTCAAGGGTCCCACCACATTGTCTTCTGTGGAAATACTTCTCATTAAAACTTCACCTCTTTGAGAAAAATACTTCAAGATATAATAATTTCGAAGTATGTGCTTCTTCTGCTGATGTGACCTTGGATCTTTTGTGAGATCCACCGCTGTAGTATTATCACAGTACAATGTGATGAGATCTTTACTTCTAGGTATCGCATCCAACTCCTGGATAAAGATTCACTTCCAAACTACTTCTTTATCTTCCTCAGAAGATGTGATATACTCAGACTCTGCTGTGGAATCTACAACCACACTCTGCTTTGAGCTCTTCCAGCTCACTGCACCTCCATTCAAAGTGAAGATGTATCCCGTTTGTGACTTCATGTCATCTTGATCAGTTTAGAAAACAGAATCTTCATATCCTATGATGACTAGTTCCTCCTATCCTCCATAAACCAATAACATATCCTTAGTATGCCTTAGATACTTTAGGATAATATTTACTACCATCCAATGATGGTCACCTGGGTCATCTTGATATCTACCTACCGCACTCAATGCATAGGTGACATCCAGCCTAGTACATAGCATTTCATATATGACTGCCCCAATCGCTGATGTGTATGGATTCCTTGCCATTATCTTTATTTCCTCACGTGTCTAAGGAAACATTTTCTTGGAATTATGAATGCCATGTGATGTTGGAAAAAATCCCCTCTTGGATTGTTCTATACTGAATCTATTTAGTATCTTATCAATGTATATACTTTGACATAGGATCAAAAATCTCTTAGATCTATCACGAGGGATCTTGATCCCAAAAATATATGCTGCCTCACCCAAGTACTTCATAGAGAATCATTGATTCAACCATTCCTTAACAGACTGTAAGACTGGTATCTTGTTTCCAATAAGTAATATGTCATCAACATATACTATTAGGAAAATGACTGTACTCCCAATAAACCGTTTGTAGACACAAGTCTCACATTCATTTTTGATAAAACCAAATTTTGTTATGGATTCATCAAAATGAATGTTCCATGACCTGGATGCTTTATTTAATCCATAAATGGATTTCTGCAACTTACATACCTTACTGGCATCCTTTGGAGTCATAAATCCTTTAGGTTATTTCATGTAGACATCCTCTTGAAGGTTCCCATTAAGGAAGGCTATTTTGACATCCATTTTACAAATATCATAGTCATGGTAAGAGACAATGTATAATAGAATTCTTATAGATTTTAGCATTTTAATTGGTGAAAAGGTTTCATTGTAGTCAATGACTTGACGCTGTTTGAACCTTTTTGAAACCAATCATGCCTTATAGGTACTAACATGTCCTTCCATGTCCAGTTTATTCTTAAATACCCATTTTCAACCAACAAGCTTTACATCAACTGGAGGATCTACCAAAATCCAGACTTGGATTTGGTACATGGAATCCATTTCAAAATTCATGGATTCTTTCCACTTGGAAACATCTGTGCCACTTACTACTTTTTTTAGGTTAGAGGATCATTATTATAAACTAATAATGAGTCACCATACTCAGTAACTAGAAAACCATACCATTATGGTTCTCTAACCTCTCTTGTAATCCTACATTGTTCTTGTGTCTTTGGAACAATTCTTTCTTCCACGGGGCTTTGTGGAATCTCTTCCTGTACCAACTCTTATGTACCTTGATCCTTAACTTCATCGAATTCTATCACTCTCCCACTATCTATTTTGGATATGTTCTCCCTCTCAAGGAATATGGTGTGTCTTTCTACCATAACCCTTTTTTCTGATGGGTTTTATTGGTAATATCCCCTTATTTCCTTGGGGTATCCTATAAAGGTACACTTTGTGCCTCAGGGTGCAATTTTGTTACCTAAAAAGGCCTTAACAAATGCATCGCTTCCCCAAAAATGTAAATTTGATAACATGGATTTCTTTCCACTCTAGAACTCGCATGGAATACCATTTATCGATTTAGTTGGTACTTGGTTAATTATGTTCACCATTGTTTGTAATGCATATCCCCAAAAGGATAATGAAAGACTCGCATGAATCATCATTGATCTCACCATGTCCAATAGGGTGCAATTCCTCCTTTTGCTCACACCATTACATCGGGGTGTGTAAGGAGGAGTGAGTTGGGATAGGATCCCAAACTCCCATAAGTAATCAATGAAGTCTTGATTAAGATATTATCCACCTCGGTATGAGCGGAGTTTCTTAATATTCTTACCAAGCTGGTTCTCAACTTCATTCTTGTATTCTTTGAACTTATTAAAAGAATATGACTTATACCTCATTAGGTAGATATATCCATATCTACTAAAATAATTAGTAAAAGTTATTAAGTATGAGTACCCTCCCCTTGATTCAACTTGAAATGGTCCACACACATCAGTATGAACCAATTCAAGTTCTTTAGCCCTTTCACCTTTCCCACTAAATGGGGCTTTGGTCATTTTTCCTTTTAAACATGCATGATATACGCCAAGTGGTTTTAGTTCAAAAGAATCTAAATATCCATATTGATATAACTTTGTCAAGCATTTCTCATTTACATGAACTAGTCGGTGATGCCAAAGTTGGGTGTGGTATGAGTCATGTGAAGTATCTTTGTTATCGATTTCCATTACTTGGTTTGTGTAATCCAACACGTAAAGACTGTTGTATAAATTTTACCTACCAAAACAAATGCTATATTTGTAAAAGAAGCAACATTCATTTCCAAACTTGAAAAAAAATCCATCTATATCTAATCTGGATATAGAAATAATGTTTTTAGTAACAGAATACACATAATTAAAACACTTTAACACCAAGATCATCCCAGTTGGAAGTGTGAGGTGGTAGTCCCCGACAGCTACAACAACAAGTCTGGCTCCGTTGGCTGCTCATAGATCTACCTCCCCTCATTCAATCTTTCTGAATCTACTTGGTTCCTGTATTTGGATACATATGTGAGCACCAAAATATGTATATAATACCCAATTTATAGAAATAGATAGATTGCATTCGATAAAAAATACACCTGAAGCTTCCTCTTGCTTCTTAGACTGGGTACAATTCTTTTTCTAGTGGCCCTTCTTGCCACATACAAAACAAATAGCCTCTTATTCCCTTGCCTCCCCTTTGATCTTCCTTTTCTTGGAAGGCCGTGAAGAAGCTTTGGGATTAAATCTCTTCGCCTTCCATTTCCTCTTATTCACCATAAGGACAAAAGGATTTTCGCGCTTCATATATTTTTCCACTTGGCGAATGATGATAAGAAGATTAGGTAGATACTTCTAAAAATTGTTCAGATTGAAATTGAAAACAAATTTAGAGAAGCTCTGAGGGAGTGATGTGAGAATGAGATTAGTGCCCAGTTATTCAGGGAGTCTAAACCCTAGAACCTCCAGACACTTAATGTATCCAATGACCTTGACTACATGAGGCCCAGCTATGGCACATTCTCCAAGATTACTTTGAAAGAGTGCCTTAGAGATCTCAAACCTTTCATATATTTCTTTCTCCTGGTAAAGACCACAGAGGTGATAAAGAATGATATAAGCATCCATGCTTTCATGAGACTTCATGAGCTCACTAGACATTGATGATATCATCAAACATTGAATTTTGACCACGTCGTTCATATGATTCTCATAGACCAGGAAATCCTCATCACTCACCTCTTTGGCAGGAGGATTAGGTAATACTATCTCTAACACGTAAGACCTCTGTTCATGGTGTAGGATAACCCGAAGGCATCTAAATAATTACTATAAGTTACTACTGGTGAGGATGTTTTATTTATCTAGAGTTGATCGTAGGGATAGTGTGGTTGATGAGCTTGTCGTTTTTTATTCTACAATTAAAAGAGCATATCATTATTACTTTCTTTATTACATTTTTATGAGAAATAATAAATTAAGTCTCCCACTATTTTATAAAATCCCAATGTCCCTCAAAATTGAACTCAGAATGTCCAGTTTCCATGACATTCTAGTGTAAAGGATATAAATTTCCCTTCACATAACCCTAATAAGGGTTGGTCAAGCTATTAAAAGGTATTTATGTAGGCATATTTTTTCTAACTGCGACCTTGAAGCTCCTTGATCTGTTGAGTGGACTCCCCAATCCTGAAATCATGACTTTGGATTTATTCAACTCTTTCCTCCAATATTACACCATGTCAATCAAGGGCTACTCCTATTGTTGTAATATGGTTAAGTAAACCCGAAACCTTTCATAAGGTATTTCTATTTAAAAGTAAGTGTCCCAACAAGGGTTGGTCAAACACATAGTTTTATTGAGTTTTCCCTTAATCAAGTAATGAAAGGATTGGTCTAACTTAATATTTTATTTGAGGGATTTTTATCTCTTATGCATGAATTTCTTATTGTCATTATCAAATTCTTATTAATATTAAGTGGAACTTAAGTGATTAACCATGTCTTGATAATATTTACGCATAAGTCTGGTTTATTTTAGTTCCATCTTGCACGCTTGTTTAATTTATTAATTATGTGATCGTGACAACATATCCATAATGATAAACCATGAATCTAACAGAAATAAAATAAAGCAAATGGAATGATCATGAACTTTTTTAATGGTTAGTTTATCCAACGGTTGATAAAATAACCCTGACCTAGGGTATAATCACTTTGAACCTTTTGGGTTCATGTTTACAGTTTTCCACCTGTCCACCTCTGTATATCCTGGGATTTATTTCATCTCAACTCCAACTTGAACTGCCTCCACTATTATATATGCATTTTTTAACTCACATGCAGGTGAGGGGTAAAAGGGGTTTTACATAAAAGAAACCTTGGGCATGCAGGCCCTAAATATTAATAAGGATAAGGATCACATGCCGAAAAATTTAATTTAAATAAATAAATTAAAAGAAACCATCCATATACAAAGGTATTGGTCTAGATCATTATCATCTATACATGCAATGATATTTATGCATAAATAAAACTAGCATTCAATTCTTTAATCAATATTATTTAAGATAAATCATGCTTGAATCAATTAATTATCATCTTTAATTAATAAATAATTTTATCTTAAACCCTTTTATGAATTTCCTTGAGATTCTCATCCATCATAATTTTAAACAAATAAATTAATTTAAAATTATCTTTGTACGTAACTTGTACCTTGGAGGAAACCTAGTAAATTCCTATTCATAACTACCAAATGAGTAGAAATGAACATTATGCAGATGCTAAATTAAACATACATACATACATATATATATATATAAATAAAACACCTATCATGTGTTGTACCTCAACTTCACGCATGCACTATGGTACACATCTCAAGGGTTTGTATAATATAATAATAAATTTTAATAAATCTGCGTAATTTGGATGAGTATACGATGTGTAGTTCCGACTACATAGCGTATACTATCATCAACCATCCAAATTAAGTACATGCCCAGGGAAATGGCATGTAGATGTACTTCATAAATCTTCAGAGTACATGGCATGTTCAGTGGGACACATGCGGTGTAGTATCCGCATTACATGATTTCCAGCCAGGAAATCCATGTACGGGGTACACGGTCCCACCCTAACCCAAAGGGACTACACTCCGTGTCCGGTGGACTACATAGCATGTTATATGGAAACCGTATGCCACCTGTTCGTAGTCAACACATGAATTCATTTAAGATTTAGAAATACTCCAACACACGACTTGGTTTGGTGGACCAGTCTGATGCATTGAATCTTGACTACACGATGTGTACTGCTGAATACACACCGTGTGTTCTAGTGTTGTATGACAAGGAATATTTGGCACCTCCGGATGAGATCATATGTTTTATTTTAATCAAAATTAAAAGAAGAGATCATTTCTATAAGGTGAATGAGAAACAGAAGAGGAGGAACAAATCTTGAGATTCAGATTTTCAAAACGATTAACTTGAATTGAAACTACTAAATTATTAAATGTGTAAATCATCAAAAAATATTTAAATAATTATAAACTATGATGTAACCGCTCTGATACCACTTATAGGTTCTGAGTGTAGTGGAATCATGGTTGGGATGACAACCAAATTTGATTTTTACCATGATCAATGATTATTCCAGGATCAATACGACGATGAACGTCAGTCTCCACAAAATAGAATTTTAGATTTAGATAAAGAAGGAAGAGGCTTGAAACCTTTAGAGAGGATCTTGCACATCATGTTTATAATTAATTTAATTAATTTCATAGAGAAAATAATACCTAGATCTTAGGTATTTTCTTCATTGAGGATGTTGATCATCCGGAATGAACCTTCCGTATTATCTTGTTTCACTTGCAATTATCCAGAATAGAATCCATCTAGTTTTGATCCACATGTGCTCTGATGGCCTCCGATCAACACTGCTCATTCTTCGGGTGATATCACGATGAAAAGAGTGTCTTGTATTGGTCGTTATTGATCGCTTATTCTTCAACCTTGAGGAAGGTATCTCGTTCTTGAGAGGGGCGAGAAGAGGATTCGAGAGAGAAATTGTTTAGCTCAACAATTCTAAATTCACTGGGTGTGCGGTTTAGTACATGGAACAATAGACACGTGTGTCTATTTATTGACATGGGGCTTCAGTTACAATATTTAATTTCATAACAACAATTAAATAAATTCATAACCTTAGAGAAAACCCATTATATTAATACTAATACCACATCATTATTTATGGTGCGCCAACTTGTACAAAACAAAATTATAAATAAAATTCCATGTAAAATAATAGCAGCATTATTTTAATTTGTTCCAACTAGTTAAATAATTATTTATCGTCTTGAAAATAATTATTTTACTATTAGACCAGCCTTGGTCCTCTTGAACTCCACTTCCATTTATTGAACACCGAATAAATAAATAAATAATTTATTCTCTTAAATAAATATTTTATTTACAAACTAGTAAATAAATATTTATTAAATGTTCAATAAAATAAATATATTTTACCCACAATCCAATGAATAAATATTTATTTAATTTATGAAATCATTTTAACATAAATAAAATTATTTCATTGTATTGAGAATAATATTTATTATTTAAATTCAAATATAATTTAACCGAGACCACCAGAAACACTTAGTGTGTGACCCTCTAGGATTCTTTCTCATTGGCATTAGGTGGGCTTTCCTAAAGTCTAAGAGTACTATCTAGGAACGGGTCAAGGAATCCAAGAGAAAGAACTTAAAGTTGCAACAATGACATCCACATACAAATGATCATTGTGTAATATAGTCCCTTTGTTTCCATATCTCATCAAGCAGGTTTCATGATAGTGTCATGAACTTTTATGCTTGATACTTCGTTCTTTGACTACCTAAAATAAACTCTTCATTACAACATGGAAATGGAATTTCACATGACTATTATATTTTAATCAAAGGGCTGAGATATAAAATTCCATAAATGGAAGGGACAAGACTGTCCTTGACTTATCTAACATGCCACTCGTGATACACCTTACATACCCTACTTCTCGCCAACTGTCCGTATAATGGTTTTCATCAGTAAATCAAAGTGTGCGAGTTGTGACACATATTATTGATAATATTAAAGTCTAATGATAATCACATACACTCGCAAATAGAAATATCCAATGACACCAAAACATGCGGAATTCCTACTGGTGGGTCTGTTCTCATAATTTTCTATCTTGGAGATTACCAAGTGCGAACTTCATGGGAAAAACTCTCATATTCTTACGAGTACTCACACCTGATGGTCTGCATGCTATGTGTCCCATCATAGTATGTCATCCAACCATAGAACCATATTTAAGAATATTTTTATAGTATTTCAAGGTTCTCATCATAGCAGGGAACTACCATGACCTTATAAATGAGACAAATAATCTAGGATATTATTACATCATAGTCATGCAGAACAATTAAAAATATGTAATAAGATGTTTAATATTTAAATACATTAAATATCTATGTAATCAAAGTACAACTAGTTGGTTCTTGGACACCAAATCTTACAATATGAAATCACCACTTACCCCTACATCAGGAAACAACCAAGTTCAGTCCCTAATGCATCGCATAACACTACGTACTCAACTCCCTCCTCTAGAAAACTCAAGATTCAGCCACTCATCAGAATCTGTCTCAACTGACCGAAGAGGTCATAGATCCTTGGTAGTGGGTACTCGTTCTCTATGTTCACTTGGTTAAAGTGCCAGTAATCCACACATAACCCCAAACACCGAGTCTTACCAATCCCTTCCTCTACAAACACTCCATCTGCACCCATAGATCATAAAGCTCTGCAAAATCCATCTAATATCCTGATGCTGATATCGGTGCCATTCTGGGGTGTAAAACAATGCAGAAGTCTATCTACCTATAGGGAGGTAATCCTGGAACATCTTTAGGGAATATTTCCTCATACTCAGTCACTATTGATGGAAAATTGAAAACTCACAACATCTACTACTTCAAGGGTAAGGCTAGTTGACTCATGAGTGATCAGATGCACCCTCCTATACATGATTCCATCCCGTGTTACTTGTGTTTCCTTTTTATTTGACCAAGGAAAACCCCATTCCATATCCGCGGATATACTACACCCTTTTCCTAAAAAGGTCAATCTGATCATAGACTGTCGATAACTAATCCATACCAAGAATGATGTCGAAGGGCCTTGACGCTACCACCAATAGTTTCCAACTAAAAATCTCACCTCAAGGGTTAGATCACACTATTGGAATAAGTGTGATTATCGAGTCTCCTCCTATAGGTATCTATAGATGTAAGGTTAAAGTCAACATTTTAACCAGAAACTCTAGGTATTAAACAAGATTTGTGACAAAAAAGAATTATTAGAACCTATTTATATTAATAAAACAACTAAGAGTAGACACAGACTGTATCTAAAATCATTCCTGGAACCCTTAGGTTTTATGCCTCAACCATGTGCAGTTTTCCCTTTTCTTTTCCTCCAGGCCCCTGAGCCCGGTGTGGACCACATGGGGGTGGTGGTGGTAACATGTAAAAATGTATAGTACCTCCTACTACTCTCCCAGATCCTCTACCACATCTTCCTCCATATAGATCCATCTATTTCTATCACTGTCTCTTCCCTGGTGGCCCATCCACTGTTTTTTTCCCAGCAGTACAATGGGCTGGAAAATCTCTAGTGAGATGTTCCCAACCATCACATGAAAAGTATTTCCTCTCTATAGGAAGACTGGACTCACCCTCTAATCCCTAAGATGTAGATCCCCTATCTTGGAAACACCACTCAGAATGTATCACACATCCTATCTCTGAGACTGATGTCGATTTTCTACTCCTGAGGTATCTTCCCCTGCTTTCCCACTATTGACATTCACTGGCTGTATCCGATCAACCAAGGGACTTTCAATCACAAAGGTTTTCTCTAGCACCATATCATAAGTGGGAATACACAGAGGAATAATGCAGGATCAGGTGTCCCTAAACACATCTTACTCGATGTTCCGAGCCTTGAAGCACTAGTTAGGTATCGTATTCATTGAGTACCTGGAAAGATCATTATGCCTCAATGAATACCCAGATAATAACATGCCGTCCTGCCGGAGCTGTAGAAGCTCATAGGCACACATAGACCTTAGCTTCTAAGGTGATAACCACTTCTTTGAAAAAGTTTCTCAAACTATATCCATGGAATTGTCACCTCATCATAAGATCTGGTTATCTAAAACCCACCATCACCCTACCAAGCCATGTAGAAGGCTCATATCCAGGACCACCATCTGATCTTCTGGTTCCCTAAATAGATAGAAAACTTAGTCACCACCTCAAGTCAGTCCTCATCCACCTAAGAGTCAGGTTCGCCTCAAAACTAGAGGGGTATCTATTGCTGAAACTTGTGAAGTATGCTCAGCCTACACATCTCATCTACTGGTACTATGGGTACCATGTGTTACTCTATAGGTGGTGGTATAGTAGGTACACCTCCCGAAGGTGCTATCTCTAGTAAAAATATTTGTACTGATATCTTGTCACCTTGTGGATCATCCTCGTGATCACACAGTGGAATCTTGGACTAATGTCTACATGGAAGCATCTTGAAGTAAAATAAGTTGTACCACTTTTAATAGAGTATACCTGGTGAGATGACTCAAGAAGGACATGGAAAACACAACCCATTCCTATATGATGCATGAACCATAATTTTTCCCTAAAACTAGTGTTTTCATATACCTAGTCAAAAATAAGAATTTAGGGTCTTATTGTATGGGTACATCAGCCACCACACCAACACTAGATTCCATGGCCTGAAATCCGAACTCGAAACATTTAACATTATTTCCCCAAGCCAAAAAACACAGACTCTTGGTCCTTAAGATAGAACTAACCCACCCCCTCTAATACCACTCTATCATGACCCGTCTCAGAGGGGACCATTCCATGACTACCCCAATACTAACTCCAATTGGATAGGGGTTGGCGACTAACACCGAGTAGGAATTTCCCACAATGGGAGGAATTTTACTATGTAACTGTACATACGCACATGTATCCAAGTAAAAGTTATGAAACTGAAAACACTAAGTAAAAAAATAGTCATACTACTAAGATACCAACAAAGAGTATGATAGTAGAAAACTGGAAGTAAATGGGTCCAGAATACAAGTGAAAAAAAGGAAAAGTAAAAAGGTACAAGTCCCTGGAACTCTTCTGCAGAAAACACTACCTTAAGGGTAGGTACAAAATATCTATCTGAAGCCGCAGAAGAACACCTCGTTTGTTGAGTCGCTCTAAGCACCACCTAGCCCCAGTCCACCAAGGACTTTGTCAAAGCATCAATAATCTTCACAAGACACGACACATGTGGGAAAATCCTGTACATGGGTGAGTAAAAAAATACTCAGTAGGATACCCTAAAACACAAAGTAAAAGACCACAAAGGAAACATCACTATAAAGATATAGTCAGATCAACATAGGTATATGTCTATAACACATATAACAAGAACATCCAGGTACACTCTTAAAGGATTCCAAGACTCAAGGTCTTATTCACTTCTATCCATATGGTTCCACTCGTAGAACTCTCGTTCCAGGAGATCTCACTCATCAAGCCATATGATAGTAAGCAAGTAGAATAGGTCTACTAAAAGTATTTGAGAGAACACCTAGTCTGGATACGTCATGAAGTTTCCCCATGACATATAGTCTCACTAAGACACAAAGTCTCAATATCACAACCAATAATTATTCGTAGGATTCTGCTTGAGGCACGCCCATTCCACGATAACTCACTCCTCGAGCCTTGATATCGTCGGAGACTCTTATAAAGAGGTCTCACTAATTTAAGCCCCGACCAAAGAGAAAACACTGGTCAAAGTCATGTTATATAAAGAGGGTATTATTCTCAGATAATACCAACAATCCAATTTGTATTAATTTGCAACCTAGGGGATTATTCTCAGAGAAGACTGATAACCCTACTGATGCAGCTCGTAACATAGGAGATTCTCCACTGAGAGAATAAAGAGAACCCTGTTGTTATGGCTCACTTGATGGAGGATAAACAACCTACCTTTTTAGGTCATGTCAATTCACAAAAAAATCCATCATGGGTGATAGAGGATCGCTTCAGTCCCAAGGAGGGATTCCATAAATCTATCCAGGATTTGGACTTTAGAGGGGATTGTTGTCCAGTGATGTGTACACAATGCCGCAATGAACCTTTGAGGAAAGAATCAAGGGAAAATCCAAAACTACACTAGTACATACTAAAAACCCACCAAGACAACTCAAAAGGACCACCTCATCGAAAGTGTCCCAATACCAGAGAAGTCTTGTCAAACGAACACATGGTTTGAAAGATACAACCCTTTTTGTAAAAAGGGCCTAGATGGGTCTGAGTCCTACCAGACCTAGTCTGGACGAATCAACCCAACCCGATCTGACCTTGTTGGTCTAGATTGCTTCAAACCGGCCCATTGGGCCTATTGGACCCTGGCCCATTGGGCTCCACGGTCCAGCCCTCCAGGATGCTGGAGTGGCCCAATTCTTCTAGCATGGCCTGCGTTTATGTGCCGGTTTCTTCCCTCTGGGTGTGACTTTCCCTAGCCGTACCCCATACAGATGATACGGTCACTGAACACATACTCTCTCGGTCACCCAAGGCCATGCGGTGCTGGTTCGCATCCATGCGATCGACCCGCCTCCTTGCACGTGGTCCTAGACCATGTGATTCCACCTGGCCGTGACTCTCGTTCACTGCCCGCTGCCGTGCCACTAGGAGCTCCTCCACCACTTGGTGTCTCACAGGCAGCTGCCTGCTGCTAGCTAGCCATGCCGCCATGCACTGCCTATGGCAGCCCAACTTCCACGGGTTTCCACCATCACCCTACTACGCCTTTTTTTGAGACGGAGGCATCGTTGTGATCCTCGGGTCACAACCTTCACTACTTTGGCCTTCGATCCTTCTCACTATCACTCTGGGGTCTGAATTCATTCAGAACCTCTCAGAAAAATGCTCCGTGACCATAGAGGTTTGCCGATGAAGAATGCAAGAATGGGGATAAAATAATTCACCAAGAATGCATGAATAATTAATGTTGGCCATATTTTTTTTCAGACTTTGTTCGTCCCATTAGAAAAAGGGAAACAAAATAAAAGAATTCACATAGATTATTCTCAGTTTAAAACCCCATAGTAGAATACCCATCCTGCAAGAATGATTGACCTGCAGATCAACCTATTTGTGGGTTGGTCCGCATTCATCATTGTAAAGTAAGAACAGGAAAAAAATTACACAGAATTGACCCCCTACCTGGAGTTTTGATCAATCGGTGAAGAATGTTCATCATCTTCAGAAATCCGTCCATGAGTGATCTCGATCCGTTATCTCATCGTCGTTCATTATTCTCTAATGAGAGGTTTTTCCAATAATTTTCTTCTCCAGAGCTTCTAGGGAATTTCTACAATATTGTGAATCTAATCCCGTATCCCTGTCAAGATATTAAATGAAGAAAAAGAATTTCAGTGTTGTCTTGATATTTTAATTATGAAATAAAATGGGATACCCCGTTGTGGCATTTAAGCATTGCTGCATCACCGCGAAACATCAAAAATAAATAAAATAAACTTTTTAAGTTTATTTTATTCTCATTCAAAATGTCTAAAAATTATCTTTCACAGTCGACCCACACCGGTCGATGTTAGGCCATGGCTAAGTAAAATGACACATTATGAACTCAAATGTGGTCTCATATTTCTAATCTGAGTCATCGTTCAAAGGTAATTAGGATTCTAAAATAAAATAATTGTATTTAATAATTGTATTTATGGTTACTTACTTTTCAAGTTTTCTCATTTAAGACCTTCACCGACTAAAGTTAAGTCATTCCTAGGGTAAACCTGCCATTCTGAACATAATACTTCTCTCATATTTCTGATCTGGGCACGTTTTTAGAAGTTATTCCACTTTTTTCAAGAAAACCACTTACTTGCACTATTAAAACTTAACAGTTTTCATCAAACCGTTCCGAGCGCACCATGCCTTAGAATTATACGCCGTTTTAGTGCCTGGTCTCAGAATTTTCTCAAATATTTTCTTAAAATAAATTTGGGAAAATATGAGTTATTATAGTTCATCATAGTTGAAGGTACTAGGATAATAATTTTGTTTCAAGATCATTTTTCTAGGGTTAAATAAATCTCTTACCATGTAGACTGAGAGAAAAAATGGAAATATACTTACTTGAAGAGTAGAATTTCACCCATTAATAAATTTACACCAAACTATAATATTTTTCTCTAAATGATGAGTATTAAATATTAATTTTTAATTCCTAAAGCACTAAAATCAACTTTTAAAGAGCACATAATAATAAAAGGTTTATTCAAGCTATTCTACCTATCTTTAGACATTATCCAAAACTAAAATGGTTATAACATAGCAGGATAATTCCCAAAATGAGTAAAACTTCATATGATAAATTAATATTAAAAAGCAATACCCAAATTTGAAACTAAATTATTCAATAAATTACCATCCATAAAATTCTTCAAACATTTCCTAACTAAGTTTGAAACCCAAAGACTAGAAGGATTTGATCATACATTCTTACAAGATAAATCAACTATTATTCCTTAAATAAAATCCCATATTTTTCTATAATAAACATAATATTTAACCTTACAAAAATTTCATGCTAACTTGAAAATCATGTAGGCCAATGGTAGTGTGTGAAACCCTTATCATCATTCAGTCATGGGTTCAAGCTCCACTGCCTGGTCGGATGCGACAAGTTTTCACCTAGAATATGGGTTATCCCCATTTTTTCTTTAATCTTGAAAAATAAATACTCCATAAAAACACTTCATGTTTATCCTATAGGTTACAAATACCTCAACCGAAAAACAAAAACTTCTCCAAAAACATCGTTGATAACCTCAAGATTTTTAATACTTAAAAACATAAAATGTGGTGTCTTAAGAATTTGAACTTATAATCAACCTTAAGCTTATAGTTCAATTATAGTATCCATAAATATTAATATAACCCCATATGAAAACATCATAATATCCAAATTTATCTAAACCAAACTTTGCTACCAACTATAATAGCCCAAAACTCGTACTCTCAGATCCTGTGATTAAATCCATAACTTTACATTCCCAGCTTTTATTTTGATAATTGTGACTAAAAATTTTCATCTAAACTTTACAACATAAAAAAGAAAACTTGGTTCACTTACATTATGAATAAAATTTTAGGTTTAAATTTTTAGATAATTAGGAAAAAATCCTATATAAACAATTCACATGACTTTAAATGAGCATTTCTCCCACTTAATCCAGCTTTTATTTTTCACATTAATACATCATCATCATCCATATGAAATACCTTATAGACATAACTCATTAAAAATTATTTTTTAAAATATGGGGAGAATGAAACATAATAAGGGTAAGATTAGATGATTAGTAAGGATAAACATAAGCATTAACAATTTAATGTTATGAATGAGCATAAGAGTGCACAAGGGTATGATGAAATAATCAAAGTGCATGAGTGAATCATAAAATAACTCATACCCATAAATACCTGAATCATCAAACATGAAAATATGGAAAATTCAAGATTCATCAAAATTAATAATCATGAGTCATATGATATCAATCTCGATCATTAGAAATATTATAAACCCATAACAAGGAAAGAGAAAACATGTATGCACTTGGGGCATCATTTACACTTCACTATTACAATCACCCTTACAAATGGAATAAACATAAAACCTGCTTGTATAACCAATTCATTATAGGGATATTATGGACCCACCCGTTGTTGGTTTATCATGTAACCACTCATCATTGGTTTATCACAGAACCACCCATCATTGGTTTATAACGTAACCACCCATCAAATTTCCAAGTACCATTACAAAAATCATGACACATAAAATCTTAAATTTCATCTTAAAATAATTGGAACAATGAATAACACTTTAATAACTTGATTAACACATGGAACAAAAATCGGTTCTATAATAATATATTTGAAACATGATTAACCCATGGAAAATAAATGGGTTCCATAACAATATCTTTGAAATATTATTAAACCATGAAAAAGAAATGGGTTCCGTAACAATATATTTGAAACATGATTAACCCATGGAAAAGAAATGGGTTCCATAAAAATATCTTTGAAACACGATTAACCTATGAAAAATAAACGAGTTCCATAACAATCTCTTTGAAACATGGTTATCCTGTGGAGAAGAAATGAGTTCCATAGAAATCTCATTGAAACATGATTAAACAGTGGAAAAGAAACAAGTTCCATAATAATATATTTGAAACATGGTTATAACATGTAGAAGAAATGGTTAACATAATAATATTATTGAAACATGATTAACCTGTGTAAAATAAATGGATTCCTTAACAATATCTTTAGGATATAATCAACCCATGGAAAATAAAAGTGTTTCATAGTAATCTCTTTGAAAAAAACACAATTCAACCATGAAAATAAATAATAAGGAATAAATATGAAATATCCCCAGTGTAGGATAAGTAAAAATAAGGTTTTTTTACATTTATGAATGTAAATTCCATTAAAATTTCATTAAAAACATTCTTAATGAAAATAATTTTTAAATATTCCAAAGTGTCCCATACCACTTTGAAAAATTTGAATCATAAGCCCCATGAAGGAATAAAATTGAATGAAACTTATAATATCATGATAATAATGGTATTTATTATATATAATTTCAAATGATAAGTATATATACCACATAAAATAAGATAGGTGTATAACATAGATTATGTATCAAATAAGAAAAAATGTGAAAAAGTCCATTACCGCTTTGGAAATTTTGAAACCGTAAACCCCATGAAATAGATATCATAAAATGAATATGTAAATCCCTATAAATTAAATTTTAGTAATCATAAAATACATTCATGGGTAGTATAGATACCACACAACAAAAATAAGCGGTCAATATGGAATAAGTATCATAGAAATAAAAGTGAGACTTGAAATCCCCTTACTACTTGAGTAACTTTTGAATCATGAGATATTTGAAAGAATAACATCAATTGAAACATTTAATATTATTAAATAAATTAAAATAATTTTATAAAATTTCATAGTGTAGTATATAAACTATATAAAATTAATTAGGTGCATAATTAAAAATAAGTATCAATGGAATGTAAATTATGAAGAAACCCTTTACAACTGTGGTAACCTCTAAATCAAAAGCCCCGAAAGTAATAATAATAAAATTAAACATTTAAATAAAATTAATATAAAATAATTAATGATATATTATATCAAATGGGTTAGTAGATACACAAAAAAAATGAGTGATAGATATGACATTTATCTCACAGATGTAAAAAGTGAGAAGAAAATCCCATACCTTGAGTCTGATTTGTCATGATTGTACTCCATATTAATAAATAATAAAATTATGTTAATTATTTAATCTATTTATAACCTTTTAAAAATTTATTATTACTTTTATTTAACTTATAAACAAGTTATATACAATTACTTAATCAATAATGTTTAAGTTGGTTGTTTTGATCATATTTGACTTATTTGTCAAAAATGACTTTGATAGGTTGAATATGGTCAATGAGTTCATTATTTAAACATATCTAGAATATTACACATGAAATAATTATCACATTTTTACATAAATTATAATTTTAAAATCATACATGAAATATGGTTATGAAAAGTGAACCAATGTTACGATCATGGGGAAGGCAGACCGTACATACACATGAGTAACACTCCCATTTTTCAATGATCATTATAGAAATAAGGTAAGTAAAATTTACATTTCCAGAATGAAAATAATGTAATAAATACCATATTATTTAATAATATATACTTATATAAATAATTCTTTTGATGTAAAATGAATCGCAACGCTTCGAAGAGGCGGTAATCAACTCATCCATGAACAACATTATCACTTTTTCAATGTGTGAAAATTTGATAAAGAAAATGATATATTATATTTAAAGAAAGTTTATTATGTAATGAATATAATATTTTCCATTTATATCACATATTTTCATTAACACCATTATTAATACATTCCATGCAAAGTGTGAACGCATCACATCGCTTTGAGGAGGCGGTAGTCCACACGTCCACAAATGTTATTATTGTATTCCCAAAAAATGAAAAGCATGAAGGTATGTGTTATATAAAATTTATAGAAGTATTAATAAACCATAAATATCATAAATATCATATAAAAATATTATTTCCATAATAATTCCCAACCATGAGAGGTGGTAAAATAAAAATTAATGATATCATTTCGCAAGGCGGTAGTCTGCCGTACACACAGATGGTGATTTTGTTACCCATTTGATGGAAGTGTGTGTAGGTGTAGGTATAAACCTTAACATAAAAAAATATAAGTATATTTATGAAACTTATGTTATTATATAATCATGTAATAAAAATAATTTAAGGTTTGGAGAAAGAAATAAAACAAAAGTGCTCGTCGAAGAATATTACTTCTTCTTTAGGTTATTCATTTTGGTTTGCACCAAAGGACTTACTCAGTTTTATTTGTGACAAAATTTAGTATTATAGGATGAGAGGAGGGATTTTTGGAGATTATTTAGGCAGTTTTATGATGATAAAATTGTATTTAGAGGTGTGAATAAGTGGGGAGAATGAGTTCCTTTTTCTATAGTAGAGAAGGAGTGACATTCTTGTAAATATAAAAAGGTAAACACTATTGGGAGGTATTACTTATATAATTTACCTGAAGAAATGTTTTTTTATAAAATTGGGAATATGATCTAAATATTTCCATACAATGGGTTTTGGAAAATTTTATAGGTTATTTTCCCCCTTAAGATTAAATTTTAACCACTAAGTAAACTCGTTTTTATCTTAATCGTTGTAATTAATTTTAATTGATTTTACTATTATTTTTGTTCAAAAACTAATTTGAACTTAATAAAAGTTATAAATTTTAATGATTGAAAATATAGAATCCATTTTTACAAATTAAAATCACAGAATTCGAAGAAATTAATTTAAAATTAATCCCATAGACAGAACGAGAAAGTGAGTTTTAATGTAAAAAATTGAAAAGCTTGAAATATTTTTATATCCAATTTCAATTTAAAATTGATTACAAGGACATAAATTGGATTAAATTATATAAAATATATTTAATAATACTTTTAAACAAATTATAAATATAATTTATCAATATAAATTATTTAGATGAAAAATATGTTTTCAATTAAAATCCACTATGTTTCACTATTCATCAAAAAATGAAACTTCTCTAAAAAATACCAAAATTTCAGTCAAAGTAAATTTTGATATACCTATTTTAAAAATGAAGTTTATTTTTTAAAATATAATTTATAAAAGTTTTAAAATTTAGTTTTAAAACATGTGCAACATTAAAAGGAGGTAAAAATGCCAATAAAAAATATACCGCCTTTTATGCTTAAAATTAGATTTATTATTATGTTAAGCTCATAAAAATTATTAGATGAACTTAAAAACATTGTATTAAATATATAACATAGGAATTTAATTAATATATTTCACTAATAGTGATTAATTTAATTTCTTATGTTAAAAATCCATTCTGTTCATAAAATTAGTTTTTCAAAAATACACATCCTTTATATTCTATTGGTCATTATTTTCATTTTTAATTAATTGGTTACCAATGAATTAATTTTATAAATATGTGTGAACTATAATTTCATAATTTTTTTAATATCATTCATTCCTACCATTCCAATGGCTAGATAATAACCATCATAGTAATACTAATATTATATTGTTGTATGATAAGATTCAGGCTTGTGTGTAACACATGTCATCAAACGTACTCGATGTTGCATGCAACACAAGATAAACTTGATATTAAGTGTGATGTAAGATAAACTATATATCGTGTGTAACAGAATATATTAAATAATTTAAATTATTTTTAATGAATATATTTCTTAAAATCATGGGATGTTACACTAATCCCTTCACTCTTCATTCCATGGACTCTAATCTCATTCATTTTAAATTTCTACCATCGTCCGCCCTTAGTGATCATCAGCTACCACTTTCACCCCCTATTCACCATATTTCCATTTTTTCAACTTCTCATTCATCCCCTATCTGGAATATATTTATGATTCATGTTTATTATTTTTATTTTACATGCATCAAGGTATGTTTTAATTGATGAATGTTGTTTTGGGATTGTTTTCTTGAATGATCTCTACCGTAATTAATATTTTTTTTTATCTTTTCGCTATTTTTATTTTCTATTATGATTATTCATGAATGTAAGGTATTTTTAATTGATGTATGATATCTTTATCCAATAAAATTCATATTTATATTTATTTTTTGAAGTTATTCTCAATTATAAGTACCAAATAATCTCATAAAATAAAATTTACTTTTTATACTTAATAAAAATTTAAAAACACCTTTTGGATTTATATAAAATCTTTATATAAAATCATTTTTATAAAATCTTATATTCAATTACTTTTTAAGCTTTAAACTAATGAGCCCTTATATTTATCTATTTTTTTAAATTCTGAATTCCACAAGATAACACAAGCACTTCAAAAACACTAAATATCTATTGAGTTATTTTATATATTTGGAAGTTATTAGTAGATTTTTCATTTCTCCTTATTTTATTGACATCCTATAAAAGTTAATATTATTTTAAATAATGTTTTTTTTCATTTAGAAGCATAAAAATAGCGAGTTAAAGGAAATTGATTATTTTTTTAATTTTTTTTTAATTTTATATTCTTAGGGTTTACTTTTGATTGATATATATATATATATTTTTCTTTGTAGTAGTAAATCATATGGGATGGAGTTATTTTTATTTCCTAGGTCATTACGGTTATATTGATCTTGTTTAACTAGTCTATAATCCATTATTGTTTGATATGATTTATCATATTTTATAGAGAATATTTTTTCTCTTGTGGAAATTTTAGAGTTTGAGAAACCTTGGTAATATCACCTAAATATGTGCATTAATATTGTTTTTGTTTCTTATTTTTCTCATTTTTCCAACTTTACCCCCCTTTATAATTTTTATTTTTGGTATTTATTTTTAAATTAAGTTTGAGAAATGTGTTGAACAACTAGAAATCATTATAAAGGGTGATATTGTTGCCATAAAAACATTAAAATGAGATTGTCTAGAAAATCTTCATTTCCATATTACATTGACGATGCATTTATTGTGGTTCCTTCATATATACAATTTGAAATTTCTACATATTTAATCAACCAGGATGGTATGATCTTCATTTTACTAAAGCAATGTCTGCTCTAAAATATTTTTTATTTTAAAATGATATAAAATTTGAGTTTGTGAATTTAAAAATCATATGATAATAAACCAAACTTTTTCATAAAGTCAAATATCTTGTATTTATTTTATCTGTGAAATTTTTTATGATATTTTAATTTTTATTTATAAAATTAAATTTGAAATTAAATTTCTAAATATAATAACTTATTTTAAAATCATGATATATTTTATAGGTAATAATGAGTCGTAGTTGGATTACTCCACTGTGAACAAGTGATGAATATGAGGAAGTAATTATGTTTTTTTTGAATTTTCTAAACGAAATGTTCTAAACAACAACTTATTTTTCCATCCATGGTTGAAATGTTTAAATACGAATAAGTTGAAAATAAAACAAATCAAAGATAATTTAATTTTTATGGTTTTAATACTAGTTACATCCCTTGGATTTGACATGGTGAAATTGGGTAGAATTAAATATCTATTGATGATAATGATTTTCAAGAGGATAAGTTTTATCAAATTGAATAAATGATTCATGATATTGAAGTGTAAGTAATTGGAAAAGAACTGATAATTAAGCATCTATATAGTGATAGTGAAAAACCATTATATCCGGCTTGTATAGAATTTATGGTTTTATCATTGGTGTTAAGATTGATTTACTTAAAAGTGAAAAATTGATGCTGTGGTAGGAGTTTTATAGAGTTGCTACAGTTATTGAAAGATATTATTCCTAAAGACAATGATATTCCAGATTCACATTATAATGAAAATAATATATTATGCTTGATGGTTTTTGGGTATAAAAAGATACATGTATTACTAAATTACTATGTTCTATATAATAAGTATGAAGGTTTGTTAGAGTGTCCTAAATGTGGGACATCACGGTATAAGTTGAAATAAAAAACACAATATGATTTATCAGATATAGAGAATCATGTTAAGAAAATTTAGTATCTTCCTATAATTTTTTGTTTGAAATGTTTATTTTCAAATTAAAATGATATAAAAATGTTAAGATAAAATGTATATGGGAGGACATATGATGGAAAATTAAGTTATCTAGTTTATTTTCAACAGTGGAAGAAATTTGATCAATAATTTTCATCATTTAGAGATGAAGTTAAAAATATCAAACTTAGACTTTTCATAGATTTAATGAATCCATATCGAATCCTTAATAGAAAAAATCATTCATGGAGTGTTTTACTGGTAATTTACAACTTATCTCCTAAATTTGGTATGAAGTGGAAATGTATCATGTTGAGCTTAATGATTTCTAGACCAAAATATTATGGATATGATATTGATATTTTCTTATCACCATTAATTAATGATTTGAAACTTTTATAGGAGGAATATATTAGAGTGTATGATTATTATAAAATAGAACATTTTAAATTGCATGAAATGATTATGTTCACTATAATTGACTTCCGTGCATATTGAAATTTTATCTAGATACAGTGTTAAGGGACATAAATCTTTTCCAATTTTTGAATAAAACACTTAATATTATCAACTGTAACATGGAAGAAAAACGGTGTACATAAATCATCAAAGGTTTTTGTCTATGGATCACTCTTATCAAAGATTAAAAAAGGAATTCAACAGATCATAAGAATTTGATATTTCTCCAAAATATTTTTCCATCAATCAGTATTTTGAGAGGGTGAAAAAATTTGATTTCATATTTAGAAAGACACAAAAAGCAGGTAATAACAGAAATATTTGGAAGGAAAAGTATATATTTTTTAAACTTCCATATTAGAGATATCATTAGGTCAAACATAACATTGATGGAATATATGTGGAGAAGAATATACATGATATCTTGATTGGAACATTGTTAGATATCAAAGTAAATACCAAATATGTGTTAAATGCAAGATTGGACTTACTCTCATTAGGAATATGTTTGGTGTTATCTCCCACTCTTAATGGAAGATGATCATACCTTCCTCCAACTTGTCATAAATTATCCAAGAGGGAGGAAATTTTCTTTTTTAGTGTATTCATGGTATCAAAGTGCTATAGGGTTATTATTAAAATGTTAAAATTTTTGTGTCACTAAAATATTTGATGTTGATAGGTATGAAATCTCATGATTGTCACATCATGATAAAACAACTCCTACTTATTTAATTGCATGTAATATTTCCCATATATTTTAGAATAACTATCATGAAGGTGTGTTATTTTTTAAATTCAATTTTTAACACGGTGATTGATTTGAATTCATTGAAAAATTTGGAGAATGATGATGTTTATATACTTTTAAAATTGGAAATGTATTTTCCACCATTTTTTGATATCATGGTGTTTTTAATGGTTTATTTGGTGTGAGAAATAAAGATTTGAAGACCTGTATATATATGTTGGATGTATCCTTTTGAAAGGAATATGAATATATTATAGGGATATGTTAAGAATCCATATTATTCTAAAGCCTTCATTATTTAGATGTATATTTTTGAGGAGGTTGTAGAGTTTTTTACAAGATATTTATCTGGAGTGGAGTACATCGGTTTGCCTACATCTTTCCATGAAAAATTCAATTATAAGGGAAATTGTATATTTCTATTGAAAGTAAAATCATTGATAATAGAACAGATAAATTAGATACATTTATACATATTGAATAACATTGATGATGCTCAACCATATATAACATTGCATATTAATATGATAAAATAATGTTATCCAAAGAAGAAATATATGTGTATTTTGAATGATCATAAAAAATCTTTTTTTCTATGGTTTAAAGAGATCGTGTATGGTAGGTTATATACATCAAAAAAATTAATATGGTTAGTTGGTAGTCCAAGTATAAATTTGATAACTTAGTCTGAGTATGAAATTAATGGCTATAAATTTCATAATAAATACTAGGATAATAATAGTATAGTTCAGAATTATAGTGTATTGGTGTTTGTGGAAGAAATTTATTTTTTGAGTGACAATGAAAAAAACTCAATCTCAGCATCAAGTTCATATAAAAGAATCAGTGGAGAAATATGGTAGGTTTATTACATTAAATTTTGAGCTCTAGGGTTTAACTGCAAATGGGTTATCGATAAAAATAGTTTCAAAAATGATGAATTTAGTATGACACCAGTTAATTTGAATAAATTAGAATACATAGTTGATCCTTTTTTATAGAAATAGATTAAATTTTTTATGTTCTTTATCTATACAATATACATTGATATATAATTTTACTAGGAAAAAATAGTATGTTGGTAATGATAAACTTGACGAAGATGCTGATTTATATGACATCTATACTTCCATAGAAAGATTAACATAGAACATGGATGACCACATTTTAGACATGGTTTGTTCCATATGGGACGATCATGAGGAAGGAATTTTGGAAAATAGTACATTAGTTGTCACGACCCGTCCTCGGGGCCCGTGCCGTGACTACCCAAGCCCGCCTTCCATAGGCCAGGGGCTGGAGACTAGCACCAAAGGTGTAAATCCCGATAACTGGGAAGACATTGCCTTTATAAAAGTAAACAAACACTACAAAGTACAAGCGGAAGTAAAACACTAAGTACAAAAGAAAGTGCTGAAAAGTAAATGGGCCAGAATACAAACCCAACTGAAAGTGCAGCTACAACTGAACGAAAGTACAATAGAAAAAGACAAATAGCTGGAAGAAGGAAGCAACTCCTGGGTCGTGCTCCTCGGATCCTACCCGAAGGGTAGGTACAGATAGCGTAGCTCCTGGATCATCCACCACAGATCCTACCTGAAGGGTAGGTACAAATAACCTCCTCAACGCTCTCGCCCGTCAACCTCCTCCGTGTGTCCTCTCGCCGTGAAGTCCACCTCCGGATACTGAATCGTCGTGTAGTCCACCTCTGGGTAGAGTCCAGTCCTCAAACACTCGGCCTCCGTCAGCACTGCCCGTCGTCTGCAACCAACACAACGAGGTGCGGGCATAGCCCGTGCAGGGGTTAGTATAACGATACTCAGTAGGGACCCCGAGACCCTCAAGGTCTCACTAAAACCAACAAGGATAACCACATAGAAGGTCTCAACAGATAACCTCTACTTAGGTATATGCCCATACATATACCTAAGTTATCAAATAACCCATCTCAATCATGAGTAAACACAAGGATCATGAAATCAACGGATAACCACCACCCAGGTATATGACCATACATATACCTAAGTTAACAAGTGACCCATCTCTATCATAAGGTAAACACAAAGGTTAAAAGTCTCAGCTCAAACCAGGATTTTCATTATCGAAATCGTAACTGATGAAGAGACTCATCTCTGGAGTGTACAGTGGTCCTGTCACGACTCCGAGGTACTGCTCACTAACCGAAAACTGCTGAGGTACTACTCCTGTCGAGTACTGCGGGTTTGCGGCCAACTACCGGGTGCTCCGTCCGCTGAGGGTCTGTCGCCAAATACCGGGCACTCCCCCTAATAGCCTACATAGGTACTCTTCCTGTCGAGTACCGCGGGTTTGCGGCCAACTACCAGGCGCTCCATCCGCCGTAGGTCTGTCGCCAAATACTGGGCGCTCCGTCCACTGGGCTAGTCGACTCACTCCAAGTCGAGTCGGTCAAGCAGTCGTCAGGTCTCAACCGTCTACACGGTCTCCATACTCCATACGCTCGTCTCCGTGAGGGTCCGCTCCACGAGCTATAGGTCGATACTCCAAGTATCACTATGTCCCACGAAGAAGTATCTCAAAGGACCGCCTCATCATAGGGGTCTCAACGCAACAGTCGGCGCGTCAATCGGACGCCCGGTCTGTGAGTTATTAGCCTTTTCGTCCCCGGGGCCCGGTTGGTTTCGTGTGCGAACCAATCCGGCCATAACTCAACTATACCCCGAACACTCATAGGGTATACTCATAAGGACCGTTTCTCAACGATATCACCAACGCCGATGACGGTTCGTCAAACAGACATCTAGTCTGAATGAAATCAGCCTTTCCGTTCCAGGGGCCCGGTTGGATTTCGGGTACCATCCAACCCGGCCACTATCCAACAGTAACCAAAACTCGGGCGAAGTATGCCAAAAGTTCCGTCTCATCAAGAGGAAAACAACGAGACAGACGGCGCGTCAATCGGACGCCCGGTCTGTGAGTTATTGGCCTTTTCGTTCCAGGGGCCCAGTTGGTTTCATGAGCGAACCAACCCGACCGCACTCCGACGACATCCAAACCTCGAGCGGAGTAAGCCAAAAGATCCGTCTCATTAAGAGAAATCCAACAAAGTCGACGGCACGTCAATCGGACCTCCAGAGCTCAAGTTACGAGCGTTTACGCTCCAAGGGCCCGGTTGGTTTCGTATCCGAACCAACCCAGCCGAACCCAAAGTTCTCCGAAACCTTGAGTGTAATATACCTGAACGACCGTCTCGTTCCAAGTATTTCTATGCAACTGACGGTGCGTCGATCGGAGGTCAGTAGCCCAATATATGGGCGTTTGAACCCAAACAGTCCGATAACGGGGGTTTCGGGCCCGGACCGACCCGGCCCGAGACCCCCCGGTCGGCCCGACCCGGCACGGCGTGGCCCGGCTGGGCGCGGCCCGGCCCGGCGCTGCGCGGCCCGGCGCGGCCCGACCTGGAAGACTGGCCAGGCACCGGTTCGGCTGGGCACAGCGCGCCCAGCGCGCTGCCAGCTCGGCCTTCGGTCGAGCTGTTGGAAAAGGGGGGGGGGGGCGCCTGCCCCCCTTGAGTAACCGCGGCCCCCCCATTTATGGGTGGCCGTTTGAAGGCAGCCGGGGGAATTTAATTCCCCCTGCTCCTCCCCTTTCCGGCCGGCCCGACCTGGCCGGCCGACTCCTTCTCAATGGGACCGGCGGTGGCCGGTCCCCTTCCAGTTCCGACACCGGCGGCCCGATCCGGCCGCCAGTCACCTTGCTCCACCGTGGCCCAGAACCGGCCGCGGCCCTTGTCGTCCGGCGTGGTGCGACGGCACCGCGCCCCTCCGCCGCGGCCCCGCTCCGGCCGCGGCGCCTTCGATTTTCTTCGACGCGGCGCGACGGCGTCGCGTTCTTAAACTTCTTTCCACAGCGCGGCGCGACGGCGCCGCACATTTCCTTCCGCATGAATCCTCATGGTGCGACGACACCACGTTCTCCCGTACCAACCACAAGGAACCAACACGGAAAATAAGGAGGGTCGGTCGTGTTTGTGCGGTCCGACCCCCTCACGTTATTCGATAACAAAAGGTTTAAATCCACAAAGTTCGTCAAGTTGGTATTCACAAACAAATAAACAAATAAAACCCCTACCTCGGTTTCAAGAACGGTGTACGTCAACGAGCCGCAGAAGGCGAGTGTCGCGGAGGTCGGGGGTCACGAAAAAAGAACGTCGACGTCGTGAAGCGAGGATTCGAAGTCGTTGATGGAGATTTCGTCGCGGAAAACCTTCGCGGAAGAGACGACGCAGAAGAAGAACGTCGCGTCGCGGATACGGCGTCCCAGAAGAACTATTGCAGAAAGAGACGTCGCGCCACGGGTCAATGTTGCGGAGAACAAACATCGATTCCATTGTCGTCGAGGTGCGTCCGAAGAGGAAACGTCGCGGAAGAAGTTCTCCGCGTTCTTCGGCGGAGATGTTCTTCGTTGAAGAAGAAGATGTTATTCCCAAAACCTCTCAACGACAAACTCTAACAACCCAAATAAAATAAGTTCCTTTCTTATTTTATTAACACAACAACTCTTTTGAATTTCAAGAGTTCGAAATTCAATAACCACACACAACTCAACTCATTAAACTTATTACATTAAAGTCATAAGTTATAACTTAAGTTAACAATATTAAAGTGGGAGTTGAGGGGGGTTTTAGAGAATATGAAGGGGTGGGGTTTGTGTGGGCCCCACCACCCTCATAACCTCCCAAGGGAGGTTGGGTGGTTACCCAACTTCCATCAAGAACTAAACACTTAGAGTAAAAATAAAAATAAAAATTGTAGAGTAATTATAAAATAAACATCCACAATTTTTATCATCAACACTCGTGTAAACACATCTCCGGAACAGGAGTTCCTAAGAAATTACCGGTGCTGCGGTTCCATTGGTGCCCTCGGAATTCGATTCCGGGCACCGGTTCAAAAGTTAGAAATTCGCGCTCATTCGTTCATTGAACGTACCCGAGCTAAACTTCGGATAGAAATTCCGGGCACTCCGGGCCTCGGAATCAAGCGCCGTAAAAAACTGCGTTCTTGTAAAATCCCAAAGAAAATTTAGAAAAAAATTTCCCTTGAATTTTACGGGTCTTTACATCACTCCCACCTCAGGGCTTTACGTCCTCGTAAAGCTTTAACACAAACTAGGGTTACAAAAGCACTACAGTGCACACATCTGAGTCTTCCGCTCCCATGTGCTCACCTGGAGGTTCCCGTACTGCCAGAGAAAGTGCACCCAAGGAATCGATTGTCCTCGTAGGATCCGCTCCTGTCGATCCTTAATCCCCACTAGAACCTCCATGGAAGTAACCCCATCGTCATCATCCAGCTCCTCATGGTCGATGATATGCGAAGGGTCGAGCACGTATCTCCTCAGTTGAGATACGTGGAAGTCGTCGTGCACCTGGTGCAACTGCGGTGAATGCGTCAAGCGGTAAACCACTTCGCCTACCCAGCTGAGGACCTAAGAAGGTCCACTGAACCTCCATGATAAATTGCTGCCTTGGCCACATCTCTGTAAACCTCATCGAGGTGAAACCCGTATAGGGACGTGATCGTCATCCTCGAACTCTAGAGGCCTCCAAGTCCTGTCAGCATAAGGCTTCTGTCGGCCCTGTGCTGTCCTCATACGCTCTTGGATGACCTGGACCTTCTCTAGTCTCACAAGAGCTGCTATGATTTCTTCTTTGCTGATAAGTGAAATCCGGTCTCATCCCCTGGATGAACCACATTCATTGCCTAATACAGTCAATCCTGACATGAATGATGCATTCATGCCATGGATGACGTCATAAGGCCTCGACGTAACTACCAAGAGATCCAACTGTCACTCTCGCCTCTAAGGGTCGAGTCACACTGTCGGCATCAGTGTGAGGTCACTAGGTCTTCTCCAGTAGAAATCTCGAAAGTGAGGGTCAAGTCAACAGTTTTAACCGGGACCAATCAGTATCAACCAAAAGAAAGGACAGGAAAGCAAACATCACAAGGATAAGTGTCTTTTTATTATTGCAGCTCATAGTACAAAGACACGAAGCAACTACAAAAAAACATCAACAAAACTAGAAGCAACAGGATCCATAGCCTCCAGGTCTGGAGCTAGTCCCGCTCCTGTCCATCGGCTTCCGTAGCTCCATGACCATAGGCCTCAGCTTCCTGAAGCTGAGCTCTCCCATGTCCTCCTGTCCCCTGTGGTCGGGGTGGGCCTCCTGGTGGTGGGGGTGGAAACACCCCGAATCGTCGTCCACCTCCAGCTCCACGACCAGCTCCTCTTCCATGGCCGCCTGCTCCTTGCAGTCTACCCTGATCAAACCTCTACCTCTGGCTGGGAGGTTCTTCATTTAACCGCTGGTCATCTGCATGGCGGGTTGGACAGTCACGTGCCATGTGACCAATCCCACCGCAGGAGTAACACTGTCCACTCTCAGCACGACTGGCTCTGACTCCACCCCGGTTCCCCCGCACAACTAAACCTGAGTCGTGCAGTAGGCCACCGGTAGGTCTGGTCCTCTTGGACCTCTGCGTCATCTGTCTACTGTCTGCTGCAGAAGACTCTGCCGCAAGCTGGCTAGTGGTGGGTCGTGCTTCTGGAGACTGCTCATCAAGGAAACTCTCCACTAAGAGGGATCTCTCCAACACCCCTGTCTGCGTCAGAATGCTGTGAGAAACAACAGAAGCTCTAATCTCTCGCCTGAGCCCCTGCTCGAAGGTTCGGGCCCTGAAGAACGGATCCCGTACCATATCTGTGGAGTAGCGCGAGAGGTCTTTGAACCTCGCTGAATACTATGCCACTGTCATGCTGCCCTGCCGCAGCTGAAGTAGCTCCTGTATACGCACCGATCGAAGGGTGGCTGGTACAAACTCTGCCCGGAACAGGCTCTCGAAGTCTGCCAAAGAAGTGTCGCCTAGTCATGCATCTGGAGCATCAGGCTCCACCATCTGCCTGCTGTTGCCTGAAGAAGGCTGGAAGGAAGGATCACCATGAAGTCCGCCGGTGTCCCCACTAGCCTGAAGACTCTCACCACAGCCTCCAGCCAATCCTCAGCCGCCTGCGGGTCCGTCCCTCCCTGGAACCTGGGTAGCCTCTGGCGCTGGAACTCGTGCAGTGCGCTCAAGCGACGTACACCCTATGCTGCTGGGGCTGGTGGAATCGGTGGCCCAACGGGTAGTAGCACCGCTGGTGCCTCCGCTGGTGCCTCAACTGGAATAGGGCCCTGTACTGAGGCCACATCGCTCGGCAGGCTGTCAGTACGAACAACTCTCGGGGCTCTAGCTGGTTGTCCTCGGGGAGGCATCCTGAAAGAAACAACGTGACACGATCAAACGATTTATACCTGGTGAGATGACCTGGTTTGAGCTAATATTTAAATAAAACTTCAAGAACACACACGCAATCAGTGCTTTCGTGCACAAAGTCGGAATTCAGTTGTCACGGTCCTGGTGTATGGACACGTCGGCCGCCCGCACCAATACTGGACTCCCTGAACTGAAGACCACACTCGATACCCTTAACACTATTGCTTCACAGAAAGAAAATATCAGAGTTATAAGTTCTGCGGTAGAACCGACTCCTCTAATACCAATTTGTCACGACCCGTCCTCAGGGCCCGTGCCATGACTACCCCAAGCCCGCCTTCCATAGGCCAGGGGATGGCGACTAGCACCAAAGGCGTAAATCCAGATAACTGGGAAGGCATTTCTTTTATAAAATTAAACAAACACTACAGAGTACAAGCGGAAGTAAAACACTAAGTAAAAAAGAAAGTGCTGAAAAGTAAATGGTCCAGAATACAAACCCAACTGAAAGTGCAGCTACAACTGAATGAAAGTACAACAGAAAAAGAAAAACAGCAGGAAGAAGGAAGCAGCTCCTGGGTCGTCCTCCTCGGATCCTACCTGAAGGGTAGGTACAGATAGCGCAGCTCCTGGATCGTCCACCACGGATCCTACCTGAAGGGTAGGTACAGATAACCTCCTCAACGCTCTCGCCCGTCAACCTCCTCCGTGTGTCGTCTCGCCGTGAAGTCCACCTCCGGATACTGACTCGTCGTGTAGTCCACCTCCGGGTACCGTCCAGTCCTCGAACACTCGGCCTCCGTCAGCATTGTCCGTCGTCTGCAACCAACACAACGAGGTGCGGGCATAGCCCGTGCAGGGGTGAGTATAACGATACTCAGTAGGGACCCCGAGACCCTCAAGGTCTCACTAAAACCAACAAGGATAACCACATAGAAGGTCTCAACAGATAACCTCTACTTAGGTATATTCCCATACATATACCTAAGTTATCAAGTAACCCATCTCAATAACGAGGAAACACAAGGATCATGAAATCAACGGATAACCACTACCCAGGTATATGCCCATACATATACCTAAGTTAACAAGTGACCCATCTCTATCATGAGGTAAACACAAAGGTCAAAAGTCTCAACTCAAAATAGGATTTTTATTATCGAAACCGTAACTGCTGAAGAGACCCGTATCTGGAGTGTACAGTGGTCCTGTCACGACTCCGAGGTACTGCTCACTAACCGAAAACTGCTGAGGTACTCCTCCTATCGAGTACTGCGGGTTTGTGGCCAACTACCGGGCGCTCCGTCCACTGAGGGTCTGTCGCCAAATACCGGGCGCTCCCCCTAATAGCCTACAGAGGTACTCCTCCTGTCGAGTACCACGAGTTTGCGGCCAACTACCAGGCGCTCAGTCCGCCATGGGTCTGTCACCAAATACCGGGCGCTCCGTCCACTGGGCTAGTCGACTCACTCCAAGTCGAGTCGGTCAAGCAGTCGTCAGGTCTCAGCCGTCTACACGGTCTCCGTACTCCTTACGCTCGTCTTCGGGAGGGTCCGCTCCATGAGCTATAGGTCGATACTCCAAGTATCACTATGTCCCACGAAGAAGTATCTCAAAGGACCGCCTCATCAAGGGGTCTCAACGCAACAGTCGACGCGTCAATCGGACGCCCGGTCTGTGAGTTATTAGCCTTTTCGTCCCCGGGGCCCGGTTGGTTTCGTGTGCGAACCAATCCGGCCGTAAATCAACTATACCCCGAACACTCATAGGGTATACTCGTAGGGACCGTTTCTCAATGAGATCACCAACGCCGCTGACGGTTCGTTAAACAGACGTCTGGTCTGAATGAAATCAGCCTTTCCGTTCCAGGGGCCCGGTTGGATTTCAGGTACCATCCAACCCGACCACTATCCAACAACAACCAAAACTCGGGAGAAGTATGCCAAAAGTTCCGTCTCATCAAGAGGAAAACAACGAGACAGATGGCGCGTCAATCGGACGCTCGGTCTGTGAGTTATTGGCCTTTTCGTTCCAGGGGCCCGGTTGGTTTCGTGAGCGAAGCAACCCGACCGCACTCCGATGGCATCCAAACCTCGAGTGGAGTAAGCCAAAAGATCCGTCTCATTAAGAGAAATCCAACAAAGTTGACGGCACGTCAATCGGACGTCCGAAGCTCAAATTACGAGCGTTTGCGCTCCGAGGGCCCGGTTGGTTTCGTATCCAAACCAACCCGGCCGAACCAAAAGTTCTCCGAAACCTTGAGTGTAATATACCGAAACGACCGTCTCATTCCAAGGATTTCTACTCAACTGACGGTGCGTCGATCGGAGGTTCGTAGCCCAAGATATGAGCGTTTGAGCCCAAACAGTCCGATAACGGGGGTTTCGGGCCCGGACCGACCCGGCCCGAGACCCCCCGGTCGGCCCGAACCGGGTCGACCCGCCTCGGGTCCGGGTCGGACCGGACCGGCCGGGCGCGGCCTGGCGGGGCGCGGCCCGGTGCGGCCCGGCCCGGCGCGGCCCGGCCGGCGGGGCGCGGCCCGACCTGGCAGACCGGCCAGGCGCCGGTTCGGCTGGGCACAGCGCGCCCAGCGCACTACCAGCTCGGGCTTCGGTCGAGCTGTTGGAAAGGGGGAGGGGGCGCCTTCCCCCCTTGAGTAACCGCGGCCCCCCCCCATTTATGGGGGGCCGTTTGAAGCCGGCCGGGGGAATTTAATTCCCCCGACTCCTCCCCTTTTCGGCCGGCCCGACCTGGCCGGCCGGCTCCTTCTCAATGGGACCGGCGGTGGCTGATCCCCTTCCAGTTCCGACACCGGCGGCCCGGTCCGACCGCCGGTCACCTTGCTCCGCTGCGGCCCGGAACCGGCTGCGACCCTTGTCGTCCAGCTCGGTGCAACGACACCGCACCCCTCCGCCGCGGCCCCGCTTCGGCCGCGGCGCCTTCGATTTTCTTCGACGCGCACGGCGGCGTCGCGTTCTTAAACTTCTTTCCACAGCGCGGCGCGATGGCGCCACACATTTCCTTCTGCATGAATCTGCGTGGTGCGACGACACCACGTTCTCCCGTACCAACCACAAGGAACCAACATGGAAAATAAGGAGGAGGGTCGGTCGTGTTTGTTCGGTCCGACCCCCTCATGTTATTCGATAACAAAAGGTTTAAATCCACAAAGTTCGTCAAGTTGGTATTCACGAACAAATAAATAAATAAAACCCCTACCTCGGTTTCAAGAACGGTGTACATCAACGAGCAGCGGAAGGCGAGCATCGCGGAGGTCGGGCGTCACGGAAAAAGAACGTCGACGTCGTGAAGCGAGGATTCGAAGTCGTTGACGGAGATTTCGTCACGGAAAACCGTCGCGGAAGAGACGACGCGAAAGAAGAACATCGCGTCACAGATACGGCGTCATGGAAGAACCGTTGTGGAAAGAGATGTCGCGTCACGGGTCGATGTCGCGGAGAACGAACGTCGATTCCGTTGTCGTCGAGGTGCGTCCGAAGAGGAAACGTCACGGAAGAAGTTCTCCGCGTTCTTCGGTGGAGATGTTCTTCATTGAAGAAGAAGATGTTCTTACCAAAACCTCTCAACGAAAAACTCTAACAACCCAAATAAAATAAGTTCCTTTCTTATTTTATTAACACAACAACTCTTTTGAATTTCAAGAGTTTGAAATTCAATAACCACACACAACTCACCTCATTAAACTTATTACATTAAAGTCATAAGTTATAACTTAAGTTAACAAAATTAAAGTGGGAGTTGAGGGGGGTTTTAGAGAATATGAAGGGGTGGGGTTCGTGTGGGTCCCACCACCCTCATAAACTCCCAAGGGAGGTTGGGTGGTTACCCAACTTCCATCAAGAACTAAAAACTTAGAGTAAAAAATAAAATAAAAATTTTAGAGTGATTATAAAATAAACTTCCACAATTTTTATCATCAACACTCATGTAAACGCATCTCCGGAACAGGAGTTCCTAAGCAATTATCGACGCTACGGTTCCATTGGTGACCTCTGAATTCGATTCTGGGCACCGGTTCAAAAGTTAGAAATTCCTGCTCGTTCGTTCACTGAACATACCCAAGCTAAACTTTGGATAAAAATTCCGGGCACTCCGGGCCTCGGAATCAAGTTCCGTCAAAAACTGCGTTCTTGTAAAATCCTAAAGAAAATTTAGAAAAAAATTTCCCTTGAATTCTTCGGGTATTTACATTAGTAATTTCTTATTATTACATGTAATACATATTTATTTCTTTTTTACTTTATAAAATTTCATAAAATGATGATATATTAGTTTTTTATTAAAACAAATATTATAACTAATAAGTTAAATTGTCTATTTAAATTAGTTTAGTTTTGTTTAGTTTACCCTTACTTAACTTATGTTTACCCTTAAATAAGTTTTGTATTTAATGATTTTTTTTAGAAAAATTAATTTTAATTTAATATGTTCAAAAATAAAAAAATTTAAAAAAGAGTATATTCAAAGAATATTATTTTTTATGTAAAAAATATTGTAATACATTAGAGCATTTTGACTATTCACTCACCATTTTTGGAGTAACTCTACTCCATAATGGTGTATTACATTAAATATGCTCTAAAAAATATAATAAAGAGTGGTTTGTTTAGTATTTTTTTGTTTGTATCAATTTATTTTTTTTGAATTTTTTATATAATTGTTTGATTTGTCTTCATTCGTTATGTCATTTAATCTCTTATTAATATTTTTTTGCATTTTAGTTAAATAGTTTAATTTTTTTTAATTTTTTTAGTTTAATTTACAATTTATTGGATCATTTTTTATTTAATTTTATATGTAATATTTGGATTTTTTTATATTTGAGTACTAATTTTTTGTTACTTTGATTTGTAGGATAATGGAAAATGAAACATCTGATTCACCACAAGCTTTTGGGGAGGACCATTTACACATTAATTTAGGGAGTACTATACACATAATCCTATTTATGAGACTCTTTATCCTTATTAACAGAAGCCATCTACTTCCAAATGGGGAGAGAAGAATTTTGGGGTTGGTAAATGTTTAAACACATGTTTACTAAAATTATAAGTTTCTTGTAACTGAGATGATAGGATACCAATTGAATTTGATTATAATTATATTCGTAGGGGTATAAATTATAAACAATATAAGAATTTTTTTACAGTTCAGGCTAAATAAAAAGTTAGTATTTTGATTTCTAATTGGTGAAGTGTTGAAAAAGTGACACTGTATCAATTATGAGAGAAAATTTTGGTTGTCTCATTTGTTATTATTTTACTTATCATGAAATGTTTTTGCTAATATAGGTTTTCTCCTTCTTATCTTGTGGAATATGATGCACCTGATTCTGGAGGAGTGAATAGGAAATGTTAGGATTGGATGCCAGAAGATGGAGGGATTCTAAATCAAACCTCACATAAAATTTCATTTTTGTAGATAAACAACATCCAAATCCATCTGATATATATCCATTTATAGATGAATATACATAGAAGAAGTTTTTTTAAAGTAGATGATAATAATACTTTTTGGTAAGTGCAATGTTACCTTATAGAAGTTTTTTTATATTAATGATTTATTTGTTCTTAATTTATAGAAAATGATAAGATCTCATCAGGAGGTCCAATAAAAAAATGCATACCCTCATACTTTATCTAATTTAGGGTAAGTACTATTGGAAGAACAAACTATAAATGAAAAAGTTCAACAAATGAGAGACAAATCTTCAGGATTTGTAGAGGTTGACCCTCCTCCCCAGCTAGTCATAAAAAATGGAAGAGGAAAGAGATGAGAAAACAAGGAAAATATCATACAGAAGGGTCAAGGGTTTTATCTTAGAATATTATAAGAAGTTATTTAATTTATTTAGGATATTTAAGTTAAATAAATTCATCATATATTGTGATTCACTACTGATTTTTTAAATATTCTATACAGGAATATCTTAAGTGGTAGAGAATATAGGGGACCTTTATAGTTGAGGGAAGAAAGGATATTTTAGCTACTACATTGGGAAAACTCGAACACCTGGGTCATGTACGAGAATACCTAGTAGGTGTATTGGTAAAAAAGTATTTGGATATTATAAGGATTCTTTAATGGAGGATGTTTATAAAATAAAAATAAAATCTTTAGAAGTTAAATTTAAGGATTTGGGTGAGACGATGGAGGAAAGGATTGAAGATTTAGTAAAATTGATGTTTGTAGACATGAAAATATAGTTTCCAGCTACCGATCTCACTCCCCCACCTCCACTTGTAGATCCCAATCCCCCTTATCCTCATATATATCCAACTTGTACACATCATCCACCACAACTTCCCATTTATTTTGAGTTATATACTGAGTTTCCCCAACATCATATTATTACATATGTGATTATATATTATATTAGAGATACTATTAATCCTCAAAAGATAGAGATAAAGAAGTTTATGGTCACTATATAGGATATTATAGATAGATCAACAATAATACCATTTCCTCTAGATGAGGTCACTACAATTGTACAAAGTTTCTACCGTTTTTTAGTTTGACCATCTAGAATTTTTTGACAAATTACTATTGAATTATGTTTATATTATATTCTTTATTTCAAATTGGTGTTAATTTTTTTAACATCTTTAAATTTATATATTTATTTATTTTCATAGAAAAAATTTAAAGGTAAAGACATACTGTATATGCAACAACAATTACTGGTTGTTACGACTTAAAATAAAACTTCTTCTGGACTTGATAGATTATCAACATATTTAAATTTGTTGTTAGATGTTTATGAAATTCAAGTGGATTATAAAATTTGTGGTCATGCAATGACCATGATAATTTTAAAGAAAGATACCATGGATCGTTCAACTAGAGATGAGTTGGGAATCAACACGATTTAAGTCTTTTCTATATAAGTCTATTATCATATATCTTTAAATTATTTTAATTTATTGAAAAATAATACTTATATCTGTTTTTTGTTAAGAATCTTTATAATTTTTTTATACAACATGATAATACATCAGTATATGGATTTATGGACCTATAATTTATTTCACCTATAAAGAGGCAAATGAGTGATACAAAAAGATTAGTTTATACTGCATAAAGATTTCAAAATAATGCAATTCAGTCTTAAATACTTCCTTATCTTCAAAGGAATGGAACATATATTTTTTATAATGTTATATATATTAACCGAATAACCAATAAAATTATATTTTTTTGTATATTAGTGGCCATTGTATGTTGGGTGTTTTTACCAAGTGATATGACACTTTACTAGCTATGATATATCCATAGAAATGTGAAAGATAATTTTAAGCATGTATTAAACACATAAGTTTGAATATTTTAATTATTGTATATATTATAATGACATTAAAATTTATTTCATATATATTATTTTCAAATATGGCATGGGATAACTTTAGATAGATTAGAGGAAACAAGAGATTCAAGATCAAATATGTAAAAGAAAAAGTGAATTCTCATTTATAATTACTACATTTTGGTTGTACATACTTAAAATTTTATTTTGAATTTAAAAATTATTTTTAAATGTAAGTTTCATATTAAATAAGGAGTAAATGATTGTAGATACTATGTTCTACGATTTATTTGAAATAATTACAATCAGGACACTTACAAAATTCTAAAAGGTGAGATTTTGTTATAAACCTTTGCTTTAAATTTTCATTCATTATATTCAGAATATATGGTTAAAGATTTATTTTTAATTTGTATATTTTTAATGACCCTTAGAATTATAATAGATAAGATCTAAGACAATTACAATTAGAATGGGAGGATTATTTCATAGGTTTAATTGGAATTTAGTTTATTTATAATATATAATATAAATTTAAAATGAATTAATTTTGTGATATTGTTCAATGGTTGTGTGGTTGCTATTTTTTTATCTTTGGTCATCTAATGTACTAATGGGATGGTGGTAGATATGTAATTTAATTTTAAAAAAATATTTTTCACATCCGTTATTTTATAACCGATGTGAAAAATTTAAAGAGAATATTTTTCATATTGGATTTCTCAAAATGAACATGATAACCCATTTATATCATCATTTTTTATGAAAAAACAACATTATAAATGGGAATTATTGTCCATTTTTTATATATCCAACATGAAAAACCCTTTAAATATGTGCTTTTATGGTGGTTTCTATGATTATTTTTATAGGATTTAACCTTTCAGTTATTTAAAAACTAATGTGAAAAGACAACTCCAAATATATAACTTTATAACATCAGTTAATATTAATTGACATGAAAAAATTATCCACAGTGTCTCTCGTAATTACTTCATGAGGTGACCTATGTTAAAAAAAATCAATGTGAAAAACCCTTTTTTCACAAGTGTTTCTATACATTAATAAAGAGAGAGAAGATATATTTTTTTAATTTTAGTAGGGTAATAAATTAACCAGTGAGTTTTCCTCAAATTTGATTTTTTTTATTATTGATGTATTTAAAGTTAATAGTTATGGAATATCATGGTTTTCATGTATTTATAAAACAAATGATACCAATTACATTGAGTGACATATTGACAATACCTGTTAAAATGTCTATCATCCAATTGTGTTAATTTTTGAATTATAATTATAGTAAAGTCATAGATCCAAATTTGTTATATGTGTTGGAGAATGAAGTTGTCTAAATAACTTTTCAAGTATAAATATACTTTCCACTATAGTTTTTTGATAAATTTTTTCATCTATAGATTCATTTTGTCAGAATAGATAAGAATATATAATCTAGTTTATTGATGTTCGGTGCATCCTTTTGAAAATATATGAAAATTTTGAAGGTATATACCAAGAATATGTGTTTATGAGAGGAATATATTATTCAAAAATATATATTATAAGAGAGTATTTATTTTTTTATTGATTATTTATATGAATTGGTATATGTTGGTCTCCTTATATGTCAAAATTTGAGAGTTGATTGTGAAGGTAATGGGTTCTATGGATTAAAGGTAAAGTTAATTCCACATGATGGAGAGATAGAGACACAATAATAGATATTTTTAATATCACAGGTGAGGTTAAACCATACATATAATCACATATTACTAGATTTAAGGTACGATATCCAAAAATACATGAAAAGTGGTCTGTGAATGAATGTAAAAATACATTTGTTTCATAGATTATGGAGAAAGTCCGCATTGATTTAACTACATCAGAAACATTGAAATGGTTAGTAGGGGGACCAAGTGTCAATATGATCACATGTTCTAGTTTTGATACCAATGTTTACACATTTTACATAAAAAATTAGAATGATAAGAGTAGCATGAAAAATAATTGAGTAATGATCATCGCTGAAGCACTACATTTTTCAAGTGCCAAAGATAAAAACCAATTTTTGTATCAACAATATATTTTGGAATTGTTGATGATACATGAGAGATTGATTATACAAAATTTTGAGTACTAATATTTAATTGCAACTTGGTTGAAAGTAATAGTGGTGTGAAATATGATGAGTATGAATTTAAACTTGTTGTTTTGAAAAGATTTAGTTTCAAAGATAAATCATTTATCTTGGAGACACATGAAAAAAAATTTATGTTGTTGATGCATCAAATGATCAATGATCTGTTATTTTTCAAGGGATAAAAATTCATTTGTGTGATGATAATGTTGATGATTTTTAATACTTGTGTGAGATTTATTTTTTTATTACATGATTACATGAGGATAACAATGACTATGATATAGGCATAGTCCATGTGACACAAAATGATCACATAGAAGTGATATAATAAAATACCCCATTACTCTTCTAATTAATAAAGTAAATATCTATGTTTTTTGAAACTTACAATGTTAAAAACGTTATTTTTTTGACTTTGATATATTTAATTATACAGGCATTTAGAATTCCAAGATTTTTTGTAATAATTTTTATATTCATTGGATTTAGGTATCCATTTTTTGGTTTAAAAAGTTTTCCTTCATCAATTTTTTGTGACTATTTTCTTTATATTATTCATTTTTAGGGATACGCTTTTATTAAAAAATATTTATAATTTTATTACTATTATGAATTTTCACATTTTCACTAATAACATTTATTTATTTTTAATTAAATAAAGTTACATAAAACTATAAATTTCTATATGATAATCATTTTTATCGTTTTTTGTTAGTTTTTATATTCATTAGTTCTAGTTAGACTTTTTTTTGAAAAGTATAACCTTCAATGTTTTTATTTTTATTATGAAAATTCATTTTTTATTTATAATAATTATTTAATTTTAATCAAATACAGGTACACAAAGTTTTATTCAAGTGGAATATATCTTTTTAAATAATGGACATGGAGGTAGGGGAACCGAGGTATGCACATTTATTTATATATATACTAATTTAATTATTTAATGAAATTAAATTTTTATTTCTTAAAATTATGTGCAGGAGTTCTTTTTCTATAGAGAGTAAAACTCCTAAAGTTAGCAGGAATGATATTACATGTTTAAAAAAAACTTTCACTTTCATATAGAGATAAAAATTTGCTAATTGAGTTCTATTATGATAACCACCCAATTATCCCACATGTCGAATAATTTATGAGTTACTTGGTTATGAAGATTTTTTGTAGGATAAGTATTTTAATCTCTAATTGGTGAAGCATTAACCTATCAATGAAAGATTAGTTATCAGAGTCTATCATTGAAAAGTTTCTAAACTTATTTATTTATTTTTTAATGGTTCAAATATTTTAAATTTAAATATGATTAATATTTAATCTATTCATTTAGAGATGAAATTTTAATTTCATGAGATAAAAAAATTAAGAACAAGTGTTTATCATTTATGGAAACCATATGGAGAGATTAAACGACAACATTGAATTCATATTATATTTTTGACAAGTAAACAGAATAAATATCCATGACTTAAGTATGTGTTTATAAATAAAGATACAAGAGAGAAGCTTGTTTTAAATTAAAAGGTGGAAGTCTTTATGGTATGTAATTATTATTTTTTAAAATCCATTTGTTAAATGAATTTTAATTACTTGATATCTTATTCATTTTTTATTATGTAATAGGACTCCAGGAGATCACACCAAGAGATATAGTCCCATAATTTATAACCTTATACATTTTCACCTAGAGGGTATAATTTTTTATAGGATTCAACGATTGCTAAAAAATTTAATGAATTAAGATCCATGTTAAGTAGCACCTTCGAAGTGGTTTAATATGACCCACCATATCCTCCCCCTTATCATGAAAAATAAAAAAGGGTGAGGATGAAAAATAGGAAGCTTATTATTGTTCCAACAAAAGAATTAGTTGATAATATTATAAGTAAATAATTATTATATTTATTCAATATTACTATTTTTTAAATTCACCCCACTGATTAAAATTTGAAAATATTATTTCATGACACCCTTTAGGAGAAAGTGGCACATGAGACCTTTATCTATGAGGGTAGGATAAATATTTCTATGGCGTCTTTTGGAATTCCATAACACTTGGGTTAAATTAGAGGATATAAGAAAGCTATTGGTTTTAGAGAATTTTTTGTCCACCCTAGTATGCCATTGATGGAGGTAAAATACAAGGGAGAAATATCTTCCTTGAAGGATAAGTTGTGATAGTTGAATAAGTTGATAAATGATAAAATTAAATAAGATATACATGGTATGTTTGTAAAAATTATGTGATATATGTAACCTATGAAACCTTACTACCCAGATCCTTCACCTCTTCATTCAAGCTTGACTGTGTACTATGAGTTGTATTCTAGGGATCCCCATGTACAAATTGTAATTTACTGAATTATACATCATCTGGTGGATTATGTACATCATAATCTTATGCTATTTTGATATCCTAGGTAATCCTTGAAATGAATAAATATTATTTTTTATATTTATTTTCTCTATGGATTCATATTCACTATATTTTTATAAAATAATTTCAATTGAGAATGAAATAGTTTTATTTGACTAAATTGTTTTCCATATATTACATGATTTTATTTAAAAGATACATTTCATGATGTTATAATTTTTATTTTATTAAAATGAATTAATTTTTTATTAACCATTTTGAATTTAAATTAGGGTTAATTTTTGAGATTTTTCTAAAATAGTTGTTTTTAGGTGAATAGTGAAAATACCAATTTTTCAAATATCGGCACTTTTATGAGAATTTTATGATGTAAGCACGAATTAATAAAATGTAAAATATTTTTATCAATAAAATATATTTTTAAAGAGTTAAATAATGTATTTTAAAACGTCATTTTGAATTTGGATACTCATGTTTGACTTTTGTGAACATAAGTTATATTTTGTTCAAATTGAAACTTTTTTTGGATCCTTGCATTTAATGGTATGTTTGGAAGGTTATATTTAGTTATGTATTAATCTAAATGTCAAAATATATATTTTTTAAATTGAATAATAAAATCAATTTTTGGTAATCAGCTTTATAATTTATTTTAAGGTGAAAATATTTTTATGCTTAAATCAGGTATTTTTCTAAAAACTATTTTCCATAAACTTTACATACTTATATTAAAATAAATATATGATAGATATGGAAATTAAATTTGATAAAATTTATTCCATATTTATAATCATCATTTTCAAAATTTTTATAAGTCCCATTTTTTTTCTTCATATAATTAAGTTATCATGGTACAAAGTTAAGTTATTACGATTAAGGTTAAAATGGGTTTTAAGGGTTTTAACTAAGAGATAATTCCTAACATATCTATAAAAGTTGTATAAATGTGATTTTTTGAGTTTATTTTGACCCTATAACATCTTATATATTAATTTTAGGCACTTTTGTTCCACTTAAACATAAATATGACTTAATATTAATTTAAAATTTTGATTAATTATAAGTGTGCCACTTCCATAACTTATAATGGAGAACCTCCTATATTATATTTCCCACAAATTTTTATCACTCCATCTCATCCAAAAACAACCAAATTATCTCCATAAAATCCCTACACACATTCTATAAGTTATTTTATTACCAAAATTCCAAACCTAGATGACTTAAGGCGTATCACAAAGGAGGTTTCACAAAGAAGAGGTATAACTCTTAACCGAGTGTTTCATGTTTATTTCTTATTATAAATATTTAAAATATTATTTACACATTATTAAATAATAACAAAACTTTATTAAATATAATTAAATCTTATTATGATTATGGTACAACCATTTTCATCTCCTTTTCCATCCTATGGGAAATGAAAACATAGCTTGTGTATACATGCGGACTGCAACCTCCATGGAGAGATGTGTTTCTTTTTCTATCATCAAATTATATGGATGGTTAAAATTATGGATAAAATGAATATATATTATATTTAGGAAATAATTAATATTATTTAAAGATAATATATTACTTAACTTTCTACACTTTCCATATGTTGGAAATTGATAACGTCACCCGTGCATGCGTGTGGAATACCACCTCCACGAAGTGTTGTGGTTCATTTTTCATTTCTACATTACAAGGATAGTCATATGAATGGATAAATTTAATAAATATTACATTTAAAACGTATTTATTATTATAAAAAAGTAAAATATTAACTACTTTATTTTTTCCACTCAATAGAAAAATGAAAACGTCGTTCATGCGTACGTACAAACTATCATCTCCATGAAATTTCATGATTTATTTTCATGACCACCTTAAATGGATAGTTTTAAAATTGGATTTAATATATAAATATTATAATTATAACATTTTTAAAATTCTATATTTAATTTAATCATATCTTTTTTAACCATGACCAACACATCAATGCTGTTTTTGAAGTTATAAACCGAATGACCACAAAACATCCAACATGAACTTAACCATTTTAGTAACTAAATAAAACATGTTAATAAATGAAATAAAAGGAATAATAATAATGAAATTAAAATTAAAAATTTTATTAATAAATTATAAATATAATATAATTTCATTATTCATGAGTTAGAGAACATACGAATCTAGATAGGGCTTTAGGTAAGAGATTTTCCTTTAAAACATTGTTTTAAATGTGTAAACACTTTATCCTCCATTTCCATGTTATTTTAAATGTTTCAAGAATGTTATTTTTTATGCATAAATGGTATCTAATGTAAATTTTAACTATATTTTACATTCTTTACAAAGTTTTAAAAATTAATTTTTTCAACATTTTCTGTATGGGTTATTTTTTCACTTTTTACACAAGTGAAAAAAATGTTTTTTTAACGCATATAACTTAAACAAAATTTTACACCATCACTGATGTTATTCATTGTCAAGAGTCCTATACAAGTTAACATGGTTTTTCAAAGTATATCATATTATTCCTTTTTAAGGAATTTTTTAATTTTATGATTTTCAAAGAGAAAAGATATTTCTCATTATGGTTATTAAAAAATGGAATGTGTTTTACTTATGTGTTTCAAATGAGTTTTAAAGGGGTTTATCATGAAAAAGTATAATATTACAAATTATTTGTTAATGATATGGTACTTGAGAATTATAAATGATGAAATATGAGCCTAATATAGCTCATGACAATGGGTGATCTTGATATATCTCTCCAATACATTGGGTAATGGATAGTCTTTGAAGGTAAAAAATGAGGGATATAAATAGGAAGGTTACTAATATAGGATTATATAGTATTAAGTTATTATAACACAAGTGAAAAATTAGTGAACTCAGGTTATGAATATGATGCTCTAAGATATCTTTATTATTCTTAAAAAAGGTTTTTATGGAGATATCTTGATTTCATGAGCTAATTAATGTTTATGTACTTTTAAAGGTGAAAGGTTTGTTTTTAAAAGAAATGTCTTCATGACCTCCCACATGACTTAGTATTCCTTTATAGTTTTTCCTATACTTTCTAATGGGTTTCAAATGTTTTCTTTGATTAAATATTGATTTTCACTTGTGGAAATATTTTATTTATTTGTTAAAAGTTTAATTGTGAAAAAGGTAAATATCCTCATAGGTTTTCAGGTTTTTCACTGGACTAATGAGATTAATTTATTTTTATATCACTTATTGAGATTTTATTTTCTCATCCCATGTTTGAAAATATTTTTCATAGTATTTAAGGATTTTTAGGAACTATATAAGGGTCAATATTTCCACATTGTTGACTCGTCATGAAATATGAATAAGTTTTTTGAATGAAAGATGAGTTTAAATTTAAGAATCCTATTTTTTGGAAAAAATGGAGACTATTTTTTTATTACATATATAATGTAATTTTTTCCCTAATTCCATAAAACTCTAAATAAAAAAGGTTTCTCAAAATGTAAGAAAGTGAAAACCTTGTTATAAATCACGTAATTACGGGTTGTTTATGTTATGGGTCATTACATTTAGAATCATAGAAATGGTTTATATACCTTTAGATGTTAGGATAATTTTAAAATAGTATTTAAAGAGACTCTAATTTATGGTTATATTATCATGATACAAATTTTAAATATTTCCATGTTGCTTTATCTAATCCATGTCTGTTCAGAACAATTTTTTTCTTTGGAAAGATGGTAGTTGTGGTAAAAATACATCAAGGGGATACTAAACTTCCATATTACAAACATATAATGACTAGAATAAATAATGTTATAGAATTATTAACTTAATTTATGTATAATAGTAATTTTGGAACCCATAAAATAGAGATACTGAATTCTCTATAGAGGAAAATATTTATAGTGGAACATTTCATAAAACAACACTCTCTATAATTTGGTGGATCTTCAGACTTGGTGAAGGATAAAGGATACATAAATTCATTGGAGAATATATTTTAAGTGTTATAATGTATGTAATATAAATAGGAAACTCTTTATTTTTATTATTTTGAAGGTGAATTCGATTGATAGTGGTCTCTAAAAGTGGTGAAATGTACACTTACCATCCATTCTATAACTACTAATACATTATTTGATTTTTATGTAACCACTCTTTTATATATTAATATTTTTCTATGTGTATCACAATACTACCTCAATAATTAGATGTTGAATTAGTTGTAAAAACCAATAATGGTATGATGATCACCTCTCAAGTCTATGATTCTTCTCTAGTTGAAATTTATGGGAATATGTTTCCTATAAATATTGTTATTATTCCTCTAGTTGAATTTGATGTTATCTTAGGAATGGATTGGATTTAGTTACATAAATCCTAGATCAATTGATGAGGAAATGAAGTCACATTTGATAATCTGAACCAGACTATGATCATCTATTAGTGTGATGATAAATATGAAATTATGATGGAAATCACATCCAATATATGGGTTATGATTCCTATTCAAAAGGTGTTTTAATATTAGATGGTTTGGAAGAAAATAAAAATTGAATATATGGTTATTGTGTGGGAGTTTATTTATTTATTTTTGGAAGAGTTTACTAGTATTCCACTGAATCGTAAAGTTGTTTTTTCAATTAAACTCATACCTAGTCTTGGAAATATTTAAAAGATTCCTTGTAGAATGAAATCAATTGAGTTTCAGGAATTGAAGAAGAAACACTAGGAGAATATTTACAAGGGATTCATTCATCCAAGTGCATCACCTTGGGGTAAAACTATTATTTTTTTAAGAAAAAATATGTATCAATGAAAATTTTCATTAATTATTAGGAGATTAAAAATATAACTATCAATAACAAGTATCATCTAACCCGTATTGATGACTTAATTAATCAACTACACAGAGATCAATACTTTTCCAAAATTTAACTTCATTCTGGATATCATCAATTGATGGTCAAGAAATAGGATATACATAAGACAACCATATATATGAGGTATGGACACTAGCAATTAATATTAATTCCATTTATTATTAATAATTACCCCAATATTTTAATAGATTTAATGAATTGAGTCTTTAGAGATTTCCATGATCATTTTTCGGTAGTCTTTATAGATGATATTATTATATATTAAAAATGAAAGGAATAACATTAATACCACTTTATAATTGTACTAATTACCCTATGGAAGGAGAATATATATGAAAAATTCACCAAGTGCACATTTTAGCTACAAATTTTTTCATTTTTGGGTCATATAAACTCATTCGAGGGTATATCGGTGGATCTATCAAAGATAAAAGTTATTAAACATTGGTCCATACTAACCATGGTGAATGAGATATATAGTTTTATTAGTTTTTCTATATTTTATCAATGTTTTTAGGTAATTTCTCATGTCTATATAATCCACTCACCAAGTTAGCTCAAAAGGGAGAAAAGTTACTTTGGATAGAAGAATGTGATGAAAATTTCAAGGAACTAAAAATAAGGTTAGTAAATGCACCTATACTTACATTAAACTATAGTGGAGAAGGGTTTTTAATCTATAGTGATACATCTAATAAGGGTTTGTGATGTTTCCTGAAGAATAATGGTATGGTTATAGATTATTCCTTGTGATAGTTTAAGGTTTATGAGAAAAATCACCCCACAGATGATTTGAAGTTAGCTGCGGTAATTTTTTAATTTAAGATATAAAGGATTTATCTTTATAGATAAAGGTGTAAAATACATACTAATAATAAAAGTTCAAAATATAAATTCACTTAGAAAGATATTATTATTTTCAGATAATATGTTTGGAGTTGATTAAAGATTATGACTCCTCAATACATTACCACCTTGGGAAAATGAACATGGTGGCTGTTGCTTTGAGTCAAAAGGATTATTCTAGCTTATCTATGATGAGGATCACAGGAGATCCAATATTTATGGATTTGAAAAGAATGGATATAGAAATCATGAAGGAATGTATAAAATATTTTATTTCTCAAATGATTTTTCGAATATAAATCCAGGTAAATATTAAAGAGGCACAAAAGAAAGATGTAGATTTATAGAATAATGTGAGAAATGTTCCAAAGTCAACCTTGATTATAATGGAATGATAAGGTTCAAAAAATAGTATTTGTTCCCTATCAATAATATACTTAATTAATGAGCTATTGGTTGAAGCTCATAGTTTATAATTATCTATTCATCATGTAAGTATGAATATATATAGAGATTTGAATGATTTTTTTATAGTGGGAAACCATGAAGAGAGATATTGTAGAGTATGTATCTCAGTTCTTTGTAAATAATAAAGTTAAGGTTGAGATATGTAATTATAATGAGTTTTTATAACCATTACCTATAACTTAATGGAAATTAGAAAACACCACCATGGATTTTTTCATCAGACTCCCAAAAACATCAAAGGCCCATAATGATATTTGGGTTGTAGTTGATCAACTTATGAAGTCATAATACTTCATTTCTATTAGAGAATATTTATCTATTGATAAAATTTCCATAATATTCATTAAGTAAGTTATAAGGTTGTATATAATAATATATTATATTGTATATTATTGGGATTCTAGGTTTACCTCAAAGTTCTGGTGAGTTACTCAGAAAGATATTGATTTAGAGTTGTTTTTTAGTAATTATTATCATCCATAGGTAGATGGTCAGTCCGAGAGAACCATTGAAACCCTAAAGGATATGTTGAGGTTTTGTTCTTTGTATTTGAAATGTGGTTGGGATCAACACCTTCCTCTGGTTGATTTTCATACAATAATAGCTTTCACTCAAGCATTGAAATGGATCCTTATGAATAACTCTATGGAAAGATGTGTAGAACTCCAATGTGATGGTGAAGTTGGAGAAAGAAATATATTAGGACCTGAGCTAATTGAGTAAATGTAATAGAAAGTTAGATACATTCAGAAACACATTAAGATAGCTTAGAGTTGATATAAAAGTTATACTGACAATCATTGGCGTAATATGGAATTTAAATTTGGTGAGAATGTATTCCTAATAATTTCTTTATGGAATAAGGTTATGAGATTATATAAGAAAGTAAAGATGAGACCTAGGTATATTATCCCCTTTGAGATTCATTATCTTGTAGGGATGGTAGATTATCATTTGTTGCTTCTACCGAACCTCTCTCAAGTTCAATATGTGTTCCATGTATCTATCATGAGAAAGTACATACCTGATCTAAAACATGTATTGAACTCAGAGTTCATACCACTTGAGGATGATATTTACAATGAATAAAAAATAGTAAAAATCTTGGATCAAATATATAAAGTTCTACAGAACAAGACTACTCACTTGGTTAAATTTTTCTGGGGAAATTAGAAATTTAAAGAAGCTATATGGGAATATAAGTATATGATGAAACAAATATATCCTCATTTTTTTTGTATCATAGTGGTGGAATTTTTAGGGATAAATTCATTTTTATGGGGTTATAATGTAATACCCTGATATTTTATGATAGATTTATCTTAAAATAAATATAATCTCTTCAATAGCTTGTGATACACATAACCTCGAGTCTAAATGAACCATAATATAGTATATTGTTATAACCTAGCCGATAAATTGGTGGTATGAATAGGAATAACCAAATTTTAAAAAATATGTATAAATGTTTTAGATAAATAAAATACATTGATAAATAAGTATCCAATTTTTAGTAAAGTCATTACATGCTTCAAATTTTTTTCCCTTAAAATGGTTTTTTTATGAGCAAACAAAATAATTTTTTTTTTTCAAATTTTAGAAAATTTATTTGAAAAAATGAACTTAAATTTTGAAATAAACATTTCAAAATTATCCTATAGTGAATTCTTTTGAATTTTCTGAAAGGATTATTTTTTCAATGAATAGAAAAAAAATCCTATTTTTACTGAAAACTGTATTTTCATTTAAAGAATTTACAAAGTTCCATTTTTTTGAAATGGTTTTAAAATAAAAATTAGTTCATTTATATTATTAATGATCTAATTATGGTCATTGTAATTAATGTTATGTTTATATTGGTATAAAAACTTTGTATACTTAGGAAAACATTTTTTTTCTTGAAAACCATTTTTCATCACATTATGCGAGTTTATTTTGAAATAATTTTATGAAAATTTTAGATATTGAATTTAATAAAATGGATTACATATTTGGAATCATAATTTACAAATTTTTTAGTGTTTACACTTTCATTTTTATTCATAATGAATAATAAAAACAATAAAAATTTATCACTACGATTAAGGTTAAAATAGGTTTACCGAAGGATGGGGGTTAAACCAAGATATAAGGGTGAAATTGAATACTAAAATCGTATAAATCATATTTTATAGAAATATTTTGAACTCATACTATCAAAATTTATAATAAATATCCATTTTAAATTATTTTTCTTGATAATGACTTTATTATATTTTAATCTGTTAAGAAATTCCAACTGTGTCCTCTCCCCTCCCTATAAAAGTACACACCTCATTTCTTTTATTTACACCAATTTGAGCCATTTATATTTACTAAAACCTTCCCAAATATCTTATAAACTTCACTATAAATTAATTATAGGTTCTTGTATTATTATAATGACATTACAAGGGCCCTTAAGAAAGGATATAAATGAGGACAACTGAAGGAGAGGTAATCGTCTTACCCGACCTCTTTCAATTTATTTGTTCTTATTCCTCCACTAAATTTGTGGTATTAATCATAAAATAATAACATAAATATAATAAATATACTTAATATACTGAAATTTTATTATGATTATGGAATCACCAACATCCCTCCTCTATTCCATTAAATAGGATGTGAAAGTATCACTCGTGCATACATGTGGATTACCACCTCCATGTAGCGATACAATTCATTTTCCACCACCATATTTCATAGATGGTAATTTTTATGGGTTTAATGTTTATACATGATATTTATGGCATAATTATTCTTCTTAAATTATAATACCATATCTACCTTCTTACCTTCCAATATGTTATAAAATTATAACGTCACTCATGCATACATGTGGACTACCATCTCCGTGAAGCGATGTGATTCATTTTTCATTTTTAATTTATATGGATGGTAATAAAGATATATTTAGTGAATATATATGATATAATAATGATTTTTAAATTGTGAATTATTATTTATCTTTATTTCATTCCATCCATCAGAAAGTGAAAACAATGTTCATCTGTACAGTCGGCCTACCGTCTCCATGAATAGTGCAAATAATTTTTCTATTTATAAATTTTATAGATGAATATATATATAATGAATATATATGATATTTATATCGTCATTAAAATTTTATAAATTATTTAATCACGATCAAAATACAAGGATTAGAACTACCAAACCAAAATTCTCAGGAAAAATGAAATAGTTAACATCCAGAAACTATTATTTTAATATAGAATTATTAATAAATGGGTGTTGAAATATTATAAGTGATTTATATATTATATTATAATTATGTACATGAATTTTTTATATAATTATAATAAATTTAAATTTATTATACAAGATTTTAAAGTTCTTTTTAAACAAGTTGAACTCAAGGTAATATATTTATATTACAATCTCATTGTTTATCGGGATTATTTATGATCAAGTTTCCAATGATAAAATGTTGTAGCCTATCCCTCAATAATTACATTAATTTTATTATAATTGGGTTATTTATAGATAATACAAGTTTTTATCTCATTTTATTCTCTTTAACAACTTAATAGACGAAATAAGTTTTTTAAAGAAAATTGACTTTCTTTCTCTCTTTGGTCAAAATCCTTTTTATTTCATGTCCATGTTTTCTAAAAATGTGTTCAAGAATTTTTTAATATTATCCTATAAATTTTTAAATCAATTTTCTACCCATGATTGAATTTCAAAAAAATGGTTTGAAAGGATTCTTCTTATCATTTTCTGAATAAGGTACTTTTGTCTTTTTACAGAAAACATGAAAGAAATATTTGTTTTAACATACACAACATGAATGAAAATTCTCTATGTATTTACCACTAAATGCATTCAATATTACTTTACAAGTTTCCAAGGTTATTTTAAAATAATTTTTTTTCTATAATATTTTGGAAATTTTTAGATTTTACAGAAGTGATTCCAAAATGAAAAGGGTATTTTCCTAAAGAAATATTCCAAATTATCTTTTGAAGGAATTTTATTTTATAATAACATCCTTTGATGTTACTTATGATTTTATGGGTATTTGATATAAATATACTATCCTTATTATTTCTCTAGATGGTTTACAATCATGATGATGAGATGTTTATGAAACCCATTTATTTTCCACATGTTATGCTATGATGAAATGTTGAAATATTTATGAAACTTATTTCCTTTACACTAGTAAGGATATATAATGAATGATTTATGATCTTGTGGAACATATATGAATAGATTATGACTATGTAACATGTGGTCCTAGAATTATATATCCCTCCTATTTATTGGGTAAATATGGATATCTCATGAGATAATAAGTACAAGAATGGGAAGTGAACCTAGTTTAGTAAGGGACTATGACCAATATGATAGTCTTAGGTGTGAACCTTGAATAATGATATAATGGAATGAGGAGTGACACCAATCCACTATGATATTCTTGGAAGTGATCCTTGACTAAGAAAATGACTTTATTTGATTATGTGTATTCCAAAAACTTATATCTTATTCTAATATTATTGTTTCATGGATCATGTTCATTGATTCCTTTATGATTCATGTCTCCTTAACTACCAATATTTATGCCATGTCCCAGGATTATGTTCTTTGATATAGAGGGTATGGTTTTAAAATATTAACCTCATGTTATTATACCATTATTCTCATGTTATGATTAATTGATCATTGATATCTCCCTTATTGACCCTTACTGAGCATATAATATAACCCTTTATTATGTTTCATTTCCCCAAGTCACAAAGAAATTTTTAAGTATGATATTTTTAAGAAGGGTTCTAGTTATAAAGAAATTTGTGGGAGATGATGTAGATCTATTATGAAAAAGTTTTTTATGTATCCAAGTTTACAAATATAGTGAACCTATATTATTATGAAATGTAGCATAATGTTATGTATTGAATATTCATTTATTAAGATGTAATATCTATATATGAGAAGTACGGGTCACTATAACGTCATCCAAATTACATTAAATCCTCTATCTCTTATCTTTTTCTATTTTATGAATTTTATGTGTAAAAAAACACCCCTACCTTCCACATTGAAAGAAAATATGGTATAATTCTGAGTATTATTCCTCTAAATTTCTCATTCAAAATCAAATCCTAAATACCCTTGAATACCAAGTTAAAATCACTACTAAAATTTCTCATTTCGGTAACCATTGTGTCCCATGAATTTGAAAACAATGATTAAAGGATCAAAACCCACATTTCACCTATAAACTATACATTCAAAATCTCTAACCAAATTCAAATCACATTGAAGTAATTGAAATGATCCCTCACAAACCTCTCTTATGATATATTAACATCAAAAAGTTACCGCATCAAAAAAAATTGTTCATAGCGATTGGATTCTCACACATGTATTCAAGTGTAGTAATAAACTCAACAGTCATCCCTAATTACTAGATATTTAAGGAAACATTATGGGATAATATCATCTAAATCACCCCCAATGCATTCCAATCACGACTTTTTTATTCATCATTTGATATCACTTCTACTTTAACCCCCTTTAATGGAAGATCTAAATCTATCAAGAATATATATTATTTAATTTTAATATTATAGAATACGAATATTGACCCACAAAATTTATCAATCCAAAACTTACCCTCATATAATTCCATCCTTCTAGAATCAATGAAGTCCCACAGAATCGAAAAAAACATAAAGGGATCAGAAATTTATTTCCAAAATTTTACTATAAGTTCATAAATAGAATGGAGTTCTTCACTAAGATATGAAATCATAAATAGGGATTGAACAACATAAAATCTAAAAATATGCTCTATTACCAATTGTTTTTTTAAAAATATCTGATTTAGAATCTATCCAAAGAACCCTCAAATGCATAATAAAGGTTAAAATCCTTTGAAATATAAAAAAACCAATATTAATAACTAAAATCTAGAACCAGACTTAAGAATATCTATACTAAATATCCTCATATCCAGACAAGTATTTCCAAAATAAACCTAATAGAATGAACAAAGTAATAAATGTAAAAAAACTACATAGAATAATGTGGTTCATGAATTACCCTACTCCATAAGAGGAACTCCACAACATTTGGATTAAGAGAGAAAAAATCCAAGTTATAAGAGTCTAAATACCATAAATCTACTCATAATACATAAAATGTTTAATAAATAGTTCTAAAATTATAGAAGTAACCAACCTTCCATTTTATATATGAGTACAACTAGTTCGACCAGTTCCACCACCATATGATCTTTGTGGTCAACCATTGCTCAATCATGAAAACCAAAAACAACCCGTTTATTTCACAAACTGAACTTACACCTTTTGGTGAGTATTTCACACTCTGAAACTCATCCCTTAGATTCAGCTAGAGTAACATCCCTACTTAAATGACCACCTAACTGGTAGCTAGACCAGTGGGTCACATGGATTCTAGCATGCCTCCTCGTATGCCAGAGGCTAACAACTACCAGTGAGGGTCTAAGGAGGTGATAGTGGGGAGACTATATTCTCATGATCAGAGTACCATAGTCGTATATCATGAAATAAATAACTAACAACAATATAATTAGTAATAAATGAAATATGAAGCAGTAGAGTAAGAAGAATAATAACTGAATTAAAATGGCCAACGTCGATATACAATAATGCATGGATGTCTAGATAATGATACATAATTAAAACACTAGACATAAAAAAAGGAACATGATACAAGGCAGTAAATGAATAAATAAATGAAATAAAACTCCCATGGGAGATCTCTATGAGAATCCTCAGCTCTAGCTTAGTCCTATTCTCCTAACTCCCAGTTACAAGTATAACGACATAAGAAATCATCCATGGTCCTGCGAACATGAGATCTACTCTGGTACCCCAGTGTAATGGAGGCCAAAGCATGGTGTGAGATAAAATTCCATTAGGCCACCACCCATGGTTTCCATAGTGAAATCCATTCTATGAATATAAAGGAAAGTAGTGTGTAGGTATAAAGAACAATAAACAATCTGAACAAATAACAACCAACCTTCTCAGGTTCCTAAAGGACACCTGGAGGTTCTACCTACTTTGTCTCATGGTTGTAATAAGTGTCTAATTAGTAACTATATATATATATATATATATAGTAATTATATATATAGTATAGTTGTATATCGAATCCACCTATATGGTCCAAGTGCGTGCAGACACTAATGGACATATACCTAGAATACTAGTTGTTGGATGGAACAGGGTGTAACTAAGTCATCGAAAACTAGTCTAAATGAGCCTATAATCTCAAGAAATAGGGTATATTACCTACATCTCATAATGACTAGGAGACTTCATACTCATCACTCTAGATGGTGAGTGTTCCATTATGTAAACACTCAAATTCGTGAGTGTACCGTCATGCCAACATTCAACAAGGGATGTGGGGTATCATTCCCACCATCTAAATAATTTCAATGGTGCAAGATGTAATTCTCAACAACTGTTGTAAGGAAGCATGATACCTTCATGAAAAAAAACACACTTACCATCATTACACATCCTATGTATAAAACATAATCATATTTATAACAATAGACATGATACATTACCTATATTTATTTATTTAACAAGCCCAATATAACTTAGGGCATCACAATTATAAAAATTCATATAAGAATTCGATAAAGGATACAACTACAGGCGTGACCTTACCTCCCTTTAATAATTTAGTCCATTCATATCAAACCACCAATTTAAAGAAAATAATCCATTATGAATAATCAATTCAATTTAAAACATGCCATTGAGTCTATCAAAACTTTAAAATTCATTTTACATGAAAAAAGGGAACTTATAAGGCACCTTAGTCAAATAGGGCAATCACCCACGTCAAAATTCCATTCCTAAGTTGGGCCAAACACTTAGGATGTTTTTGGTTTAATAATCATTTTAAAATGGGGAGGGGAAATCTATTTAAGAACATAAAAGGGTCCATGTACTAAAATTACACATATCAAGCACTAACATAAATTCATAGGGAAAACTAAAAGCCATAAAACAAGCATGATATAAATAACAAATCACCAATTTGTAATTTAGAAGATTGCACACCTCATCCAAGGGGTTTTATTATAAAAACATGAAATTGTTTATCAAAAAATTCATTGAGAATAATCCAGCATCAAATACAAGTCATAACTAAATTCACTTTAAAGAATCATTTTAGAAAAACTACCAACATAGAAAAAAATACAGAGTTTCAACATGACACTTAGGTGGTGACATTATATATTGGATGAATTCCTATAAGGGGAAATTCCATTATTAATCCAAGATGAACACTTAGAATTAATTCTGGGAATTTATTTAATTAGGCATAAAGGTGAAATTAGAATGGGCACACCAAAGGGGTGTCCGTGATTGTGGTTGACATCCTCAAATTACTAAATAAGGATAAATTAGAGTAATTTAAGGTGCATATACCAATTTTAAAAGAAGAAACTCATTTTAGGGTGATGCACAACAAAGGTTGGAGAGTGGGACAAAGAAAACATTTATAACTCAATGTAAATTTAGGGTAAAATCTACAGACCACCTAACTCATGCTTAGGATTTTCTAGTCATCCAATATCGAGGCTTGATATGGCCCGATTTGGAAGAAAATGAAGAAATGGACTTCCATCCTAAAAAGAGGACAAATGATCTTGCATCATGATAAATTCATCAAGAGGAAAATAAATAGAGAATGGATCAAGAAGAACATAGTACTTACTGAGAGGAATCCATATAGATCAATAGAACTCGAATTTGACTTTAGATGGAGTAGATCTATCAAAGCCTAGATGAGGCATTGGAAAAACCCATTAGACAGGGAGCTGCGCACGCTAGAGGCGAATAAATAAAGAAGAAAAGATATGAAAAGGATTTAAACCTCATTAAGGTCAAAAGGTTCATTTCAACCTCAAAACTAGGCCACATGGTTTGACCGCATAGTTGTAAAAGTTGTGATCCAACCATGTGGCTCCCACTACATTGGAACCCTAACCCCGCACGGTTGTCCCACATGGTTTTCCCTAACTATGTGCCAACCGTGTGATGAATAGTACACACACACACACACACTACCTAAGTGGAACTAAGAGTGTAGGATAAGCATAAGGTTTGGGAAACTATGCACAACTTGTGTGGGTCACTCCTTCTCACCTTTAGATTCCATATGGTTTGCACTAGTGGGCTGCACAGTTTTATACAAACCATGCACTCTTATCATTCCACCCAAAATTTGATCTTTCAAATCTCAAAACTCCTAAAACTCAACAAACCACTTGAGAAACCTATCGGTCTCCCAACCATGTGTAAAAAAAAACAAATTGAAGTGCTCCAACTCACAAAATTACGTTTCAGAGCTCTTTTTAAAGAATGACCTATCCACCAAATGCCAAAATTCAAATTCTCTTAGAATTTATACCTTGGATCAAAACACGAGTCATTAAAACCACCCCACCTTAGAACTTCTCATACTCAATAATCATTAGGTAAATAAAAAAAACATCTCCTGACCTACTCGGGCTGTGAAGTCTTATTCAATTGGTCACATGGTGTTCCCAAACACCTATTTCACCGTCAATCATTTCTTAAGAATACATCAATTAAGCCATGAAGAATCAATCCAATGATTATTTTTAAAAATAGAAACAGAAAAATAGTGCTTAACCAAGGCTTTATAGATAGAGATACATTCACATCATCAACTCCTTAAACATGTGACCAATGGTGCTCCCCACTATTAGTTTTAACATTCAGGGACCAATTTCGAGTCATAGTATCCACACCGACTGAATTTTCCATTTGAGAATGCTTGTAGAATTCCAATGACACTCATATAATGATAATTTGATTAAAAAAATGGTCAGCTTACCCTTTTACCTCATTTATCTAGGTCGAGCTATCTTTTCACAGGAAGCCTCATCCGATACTTACCTTGCACCCATTCTAGCCTGACAACATACCTAAAATGGTTACCCAAAGACCATATTTCATGAAACAAGAGGAAAAAAAGTTGGTCCATTACTAGCTAACCCTTATCAAAACATTCTTCATAGACGTCTGATATAAATAAATAGAACCACAATGCCTTCTTCTAAGGTATTTAGTGTTTACCACAAGCATGTTGACCAAATTCCATTACTGAATTCCAGTGATGTTCCCTAATAAAACCACCACCAGACCATTTAAACTATTTTGCCTTAGCATGAATAAGGGTGTAACCCAGATCCAACCCACTAAAATCACCACCCTTTGAAAAACGCCTCTGAGTCCAATAACAAGTCTGAGATAACCTTGGGTTCATCAAAATGGAGTCTAAGGATCTAACCCAAAGTAGTTAAAACTCCATGTTCATAGTGAGACATTGGTAAAAGGGTAAGACATCCACATCAGATCATTGACTGATCCCAAAGCGACATCCTCTTATTAGTTAAGTCATAGGAAAAAATAGATGGTGTCCAAGAATCCATCCTTGGTGTTCCTACATTAGAACCCATATATCATTTCGAACCAACAATTCCTTATTAAAAAATATTCATCTAGTGAAGATCTTTGATAAATCCAGATTATTGAAATAGAAGGACATTTTAAACCCTTAGCTAGATATAAAACTGATGCTCTCTTAGTGTACCCAGATGATGTCATGATAAGAGACATGCCTATCGCTAAGAAAGAGTACACTAATAGGGTACCAAGAAACCCAAAAAACCATAGAAACCTCTAAAATATTAAATATGAATTTATTAATATAGTTTCTAACCAACCATACCCAACTATAGGAAAGAAGACCAGTCAAACCACTACTAGCTAACTTCTTGAAAGAAACCCGGTTTCACTTGCTAACACATCATCATTAACCGATAACAAGACTTTACTATTCGAGGTGTTTCCTAATCACTTGGACTTAAATACCTAATTCCATCCCTGAACAGTGGTTTTTCTCAAGGGTTTCATACACAAACAACCAAATCACCATCATGCTACCAAGCAATAACCAACATGGATCAAAACTTGAAAGCCTCAATGGAATTCAAGTAAGAATGACCACTTCTTGAAGTTATTCTATTGTTGTGTCCATTATACCTAGAAGGACACACATTCAATCAAATTAAAATGATTCTCCCCATCTTAGGAGTTTTTTAGTAGTCAAAAGAAGAGATAAAATAGTCACTCATAAGAATGCTAGATTAGATTCACCTTAAATGCATGTGTGACACTCCTCCAAGTCACACTAATATACGCCAAAACATTTAGAAGGAAATCCAAAATCAACCAGACTCGTGTGTTAAAACACTCGATTATCTTGGGATATCATCCGAAGAATTAGGATGAATTAGTTATTTTAATGCCTAATTCACTCTACTCCAGAGATGACCTGAGAATGTGCATAACAAATCAAGGATAAATGATTCCACCAAACTCAACTGGTTTGTTAATCCACTTAGGAACTTGATGGGTACCACATATATCAACACACACTACCCTGAGATTTTTAAAGTAAGAAAACATATCATTGATTCTATGCATAGGTTTTACACCCTATCCATTCAAGTATCAGATGGCCCACACAGAAATATGGATTGAAGGTGCATTATCTCATATGACTATAAAACAAACTGAAGACCTCCTGAGTAACCTAATTAAGGATAAAAAGGGTCACGAGACCTACTAAATAGCCAAACATGACCTATGAATGTCTAGCCAGCTGAAACCAAGCATTACTTAATGATCAATCCCATAAAAAAGGTTAGGGATACTGTAAGCACCCACCCAAAAAAGGGTTTAATTTATAAGCTAAGATTCCTAACAGGGACAACAATACCCAAACAGTACCATTGACATAAATATCAAGGCATTTAGTAAGTAATTTAATATTTAAGGGTGCTACCTACCTCAGGCTATCCCCTTACAAATTCATAAGCATAGACCCTATCACTAGGTCATTCCAAAAATATTTCACTAGGCCCTATTACTATTATTTAATCCATTGCTAAATAGGCGTAAGGCCTAAAAAACGATCACTTTTCCATTCCAAGGAAACTTAATGAGATATTTAAACTACCCTTACAAGAGGCTTTAAACTATGTATACCAATTCATGTTCCATTTTAAGGTTATCACATTGATTCACATTCTATCTTTAAACATTTAAAATATTTAAAATTGAACATCAAGTAACAATTATTAGAAAAAAAATAATTGGTACCTGATTTAACTAATGCCTTAGGAAAAAATAGGTAAGTCTTATCAAACTTACTTTTCAAAAATTAATTAATTTATTGAAATCCTGTCATAATTATGTAATTTATCATATAAATTAGTTTTAAGAATACTAAGTAGCAATAGATAAGGTAACATATGAGGGTCCTGTTTAACCAACCTGGGTTAATTAGAATGTATCCCAATAACAATTGTTTAATTATCAAAGTTTCAAATCACCCATAGTGGGTTATCTCATAAGTAAAATGACTCAACTAACCTAATTAGGCCCAATTGTGCATTTTAGAATTTAATCATACGGATCATCATTCCTGTGTGATAGAGTCACATGCCTTTATAGTGGAAACCATCAATCCGTTTAAAATTTTAAGCATCTTTTTCATTTATAACCATTTAAAAATAAATCACAAGTTCAAATATAATGGTTCAATTATATGGGTTTCACTCTCCCAATCTAGAAAGAAGCCATACACTTAATATATTGAAATTTGGATCTGATTAATTGCAACCAATTCACTTTAAAAGTTTGATCTTAAGTGGCGTTTAAATTTTAACAACAACCTATAGATACATATACAAATCTCAAAAGATGGTTCGAATATAAAAGTTACCTTTTTCTAATTATAAGGAACCCATACACTATAAGGGTTGGTGTCCTGAGAACCAACTATTTTGTACTTTGATTACATGAATGTACCCTTATTATATATTGTTCATTGTTCTGCACTATAATATAATAATGTCCTGGAATATTTGTTGCATTGATAAGGTCATAGAAGATCCCCACTGTGATGAGAACCTTGAAATGCTATAAAAATATTCTTAAATAAAGTTCTAAGGTTGGATGAAATACTATTATAGGACACATAGTATATAGACCGTCATGTGTGAGTAATCATAAGAAGATGAGAATCTCTCTCATGGAGTTCGTACTTGGTAATCTCTAAGATGGGAGATTATGAGAACAGACCTTCCAGTAGCAATTCTGCATGTCTTGGTGTCATAAAAAATTGCTATCTACGAGTATGTGTAATGGTCATTAGACTGGAATATTATCATTAACTCATGTCATGACTCACACACTTATATTTGCTGACAAAAACCATCACGAAGAGAGTTGGCGGGAAGTAGGGTACGTTGGGTGCGTCAGGGATTTCATGTTGTTAATGGATAAGTCGAGGAAGGATTTGTCCCTTCCATATTTATGGAAGTAGATATCTCGGGCCCTTTGATTGAAATAGAACTGTCGCAAAAATTTCATGGCCATGGTGTCACGATGAGTTTATTTCTGGAAGTCAAAGAATGATAGATCAAACATATATGTTTATGAAACTTCCATGAAACTTGCTTGATGAGATATTGAGACAAAGGGATTAAATTACACAGAGGAGGAGAATATCTTAATCAGGACTTCATTGATTTCTTACGGGAGTTTGGGATTCTATCTCAACTCACTCCTCCTTACATGCCTTAGTGGAATGGTGTTAGTGAAAGGAGGAACCACACCCTATTGGACATGGTGATATCAATGATGAGTTATGCGAGTCTTCTATTATCCTTTTAGGGATATGCATTACAAACAGCAGAACACATACTAAACCAAGTACCAACTAAATTGATAAATGGTATTCCATACGAATTATGGAGTGGACACAAAGCCATGTTATAAAATTTACATGTGTGGGGCAGAGAATCATTTGTTAATGCCTCTTCAGGTAACAAGCTTTTACCCCGAGGAACAAAGTGTATCTTTATAGGATATCCAATGGAAAAAAGGGGGTATTACCTATAAAACCCCTCAGATAAAAAGGTAACAGTGGTAATACATTCCATATTCCTTGAGAGGGAGCTAATCTCCAAAAGAGATAATGTGATAGAGATAGACTTTGATGAAGTCGAGGCTCAAGATACACAGGAGTTGGTACAAGAATAGATTCCACAAAGCCCTGTGGAAGAACAATCTATTCCAGAGACACAAGAATTTTATAGGAGCACGAGAGAGGTGAGAGAACCAGAACAATATGGTTTTCTTATCACCAAGGATGGTGACTCATTATTGGTTGACAATGATGATCCTCTTACCTACAAGGAAGCAGTTGAAGGCACAAATACTGCCAAGTGGCAAGAAGCCATGAATTTTGAAATGGATTCCATGTACCAAAACCAAGTCTATATTTTGGTAGATCCTCTAGTTGATGTAAAGCCTATTGGTAATAAATGGGTATTCAAGAAGAAACTGGACATGGAGGGGAAATTCAGCACCTATATGGCATGACTGGTTGCAAAAGGTTTTAGACAACGTCAAGGGATTGACTATGATGAAACCTTTTCACCAGTTGCGATACTGAAATTCATCAGAATCCTATTTTCCATTGCCACTTACCATGACTATGAAATTTTGAAAATGGATGTCAGAACAACATTCCTTAATAGGAACCTCCCGGAATATGTCTACATGACACAACCTGAAGGGTTTGTGACTCCAAAGGATGCCAACAAGGTATGCAAGTTGTAGAAATCCATTTATGGATTAAATCAAGCATCAAGGTCATGGAACATTCATTTTGATGAAGCTGTAATAGAATTTGGCTTTGTTAATAATGAATGCGACCCTTGTGTCTACAAAAGGTTTAGTGGAAGTACAATTGTTTTCCTAATAGTATATATTGATGACATATTACTAATTGGAAATGAAGTACCTGTCTTATAGTCAGTTAATGCATGGTTGGATAAATTCCTCTCTATGAAAGACTTGGGCGAGGCAGTATATATTCTTGGGATCAAGATCCATCGTGATATATCCAAGAGAATGCTGGGCCTGAGTCAAAGTACATACATTGACAAGATACTGAAGAGATTCAGTATGGAACAATCCAAGAGGGGATTGTTTCCAGTGTCATATGTCATTTGTCTTTCCAAGAAAATTTGTCCTCAGACACATGAGGAAAGAAAGAAAATGGCAAGGATTCCTTACGCATCTGAGATTGGGTCAGTCTTGTATGCTATGATATGTACAAGGCTAGATGTTGCTTACACATTAAGTGCGGTAGGAAGATATCAAGATGATCCAGGAGACCACTATTGGATGACAGTCAAGACTATCCTTAAGTATCTGATGTGTACTAAGGATATGTTCCTGGTTTATGGAGGAGATGAAAAACTAGTCATCAGAGGACATGTATATTCTAGTTTCCAGAAAAATCAAGATGACATTAAGTTGCAGACTGGATACATCTTCAGTTTGAATGGAGGTTCAGTGAGATGGAAGAGCTCAAAGAAAGGTGTGGTCGCATATTCTACAACAGAGTCCGAGTATATCACAGCTTCTGAGGCAGCTAAAGAAGCAGTTTGGATGCAAAGATTTGTCAAAGAGCTGGATGTAGTACCAAGCAATAAAGATCCTATCACACTCTATTGTGATAATACTATAGTGGTGGCACTTGGAAAAGAGCCAAGGTCACATCAGCGGAAAAAGTACATACTTTGGAAGTATCATCTCTTGTGGGATTTTTTTTAGAGAGGTGATGTTGCAGTGAGTAGCATTTCCACAGAAGACAATGTGGCAGAAACCTTGACTAAAGCCTTGAATCAGCAGAAACATGACCATCATGTGAGGTCTAGCAGACTAAAAGTCGAAGGTAGTTGGCTCTAGTCCAAGTGGGATTTTGTAAGGGTTGGAGTCCTGAGAACCAACTGTTTTGTACTTTGATTACATGAATATACCCTTATTATATATTGTTCATTGTTTTTCATGACTATAATATAATAATGTCCTGGAATATTTGTTGCATTGATAAGGTCATGGCAGATCCCCACTATGATGAGAACCTTGAAATTATATAACAATATTCTTAAATAAAGTTATACGGTTGGATGAAATACTATTACAGGACACATAGTATACAGACTGTCATGTGCAAGTACTCATAAGAAGACGAGACTCTCTCTCATGGAGTTCACAATTGGTAATCTCTAAGATGGGAGATTATGAGAACAAAGCCACCAGTAGCAATTCCACATGTCTTTGTTTCATCGAAAATTTCTATCTACGAGCGTATGTAATAGTCCTTAGACTGGAAGATTATCATTAACTCATGTCATGACTCGCGCACTTTGATTTTCTGATGAAAACCATCACAAAGAGAGTTGGAGGGAAGTAGGGTACATTGGGCGTGTCACGAATGACATGTTGTTAATGGATAAGTCGAGGAAATATTTGTCCCTTCCATATTTATAGAAGTATATATCTTGGGCCCTTTGATTGAAATATAACTATCACAAAAATTCCATGGACATGGTGTCACGATGAGTTTATTTCTGGAAGTCAAAGAATGATAGATCAAGCATACATGTTTATGAAACTGCCATGAAACCTACTTGATGAGATATTGAGTCAAAGGGATTAAATTATATAGTAAGCATTCGTATGTGGTGACATGTCAATGCGGCATCAACGTCTTTCTCTTGGGTGCCTTGACCCGTTGCTAGACTGTAATCTTGGACTTTAGGCAAGACCGCCTAATGCCAACGAGAAAGAGGCCTATAGGGTCACACACTAAGTGTATCCAAGTATCTCAAGTAGAATAAAGATTATTCCCATACATGGTTTAATAATTATTCAAGGAAGCCTAAATCATTTTAATGTTGGAGGAAGAATAAAATGAAAACAAGTACACGCCGTGTATTAATTATTACACACCGTGTAATTTTTAATGAAAAAAAAGTACACACCGTGTATTTATGATTACAAATTGTGTAGTTTTTCCAGTCGGGATTTTGAGGAAATATCATTTTATTAAATGATATTTATTATAATCAGCGTGGTCACATGTCAAGGAATTAATGATTCGACATGGGGTTTTCAATAGAGTTAATGAAATAAATAAAATGTGTAACGTATTTATTTATTGTCATAAATCTACAACCTCAAAATCGATTATAAATATCCTCATAACCCCAACTCTTTTCCCAAGAATCATTGTGCACAACAATTCTGGGGAATTCTCTCAAGACTGAAAGAACTCCATCCCTTAAGAATACTCTCAAGACCAAGAGAGATCCACCTCCATCAGATCAAGGTGATCTAAGGCATACAACGCAGGAAAAGGATTCTTCATGCTAGCACCTGGATATTCCTTTGGCGACATCTGGAGATATGTGGTGCACGTGTGGATCACTGCTAGAGGAAGTCTACACTTGGATTCTGTGACGCAATGAAGAATCAATTCAGAATGTGATCAGAAATATCAGTGAAGAAAGAATGCCATAAAAATGGCACTTCTTATCAATTAATTAAATTAATTATAATCAACCTGTGATGATCCTTCCATTATGATTCCGAGACTTTTATTCTTCTTTGTCTATTTCTGTGATTCGATCCATGGAGACTGGCATTTATCGTTGTATTGATCCTGGATTGATCATTGCAAATGAAAAAAATCCAAGTGGGTACATCCACCCACATGCTTCCACTGCGCCCAAGACCTTCATACACCTTATAAATGAAAGATGGTTCCTGTTTAATTATAACTAATAAATTCATCCCATGTAACCAATTACATATCAACATAAAAATTAGGCATGTTATCATAAGAAGTAAACACCAATAAATATGAAGATAATAATAGAAGCATGTTACATAGGAAAGTCATGATAAATTATCAGGAAGAATGGAATATAATCACCTAAGCATGTTACTAAAATAACTAACATGGTATATAACATCTAGGCTAATAAACACACAAGGCACATTATCAAAATCAACAGGAAGCCTATAAATGAAACTACATGGCATGGAATATGCATGAAATGTGAATCTATATGTGCCTATTATGATTCATGTCATGATAATTATTTAATATACTAGGCAAAATTAAAAACACCATAAACATCATAGATCAATAATCAGTGAAAATTACACTATTAACTCAAGGTGAAATCGAAATAAATTGTAATAGAAAAAAGCATGAACAACCAGTCCCATCCCTAGCCACTCGAAATTTTACATATGGGTGGGGTGATAACTCCTAGACATGACTATTTAGAAAGTGATCACAAATTCCTTGTCTCCTGTCTACTATCCCAAAACAATAAGAAAAATAAAAATGAAAAAAAAAATCCTCTAATACAATTTGTAACAACCCAGCATGACTGACCACCTAACTGGTAGTCGGACCACTGAGTCACATGGCCTCAAGCATGCCTCCTTATATGCTAGAGGCTGCTAACTAGAAGCAAGGGTATAAGGAGGTGATAGTGGGGATAATATACCCTTATGATCATAGTATCACAATGGTATATCACAAAATAAATAATTGACAACAATAGAAGCAATAATAAATGAAAGACAGAGTAGTGGAATAATAATAACAATGGCTGAATCAAAATTCCCAATGCCAATATACAATAATGAATGCACATAAAGATGATTATAAATAAATAAAAAAGTAAAAATACAACAAGGAACATGATACAATTCAGTACACGAATAAAGAAAAGAAATAAAATTCCCATGGATGATCTCCATGAGCATCCTGAGTTCCAGCTCAGTCCCGTGTTCCTAACTCCCATGTACAAGCATAATGACATAAGAAATCATCCATGGTACTGGGAACATGATATCTTCTTGGGTATCCCAGTACAATTGTGGCCCAATTAGGGTGTGAGATAAAATCCTAGTAGGCCACCACCCACAGTGTCTACAACAAAATCCATTTCGTGAATATAAAGGAAATAATTGTGTAGGTATAAAGAATAATAAACTAGCTGAAAAAATAACAACCAACCTACTTAGGTTCTTAAAGGAAAGCTGGTGGCTCTACCCAATTCATATCATGGATAGAATAAGTGTCTAATTGGTGACTATATATAATAATATATATATATATAGTATATTTTTATATTGAATCTACCTATATGGTCTAAGTACATGCAGATGCCAATGTCCATATACATGGAATACAATTTTCTTGCTAGACTGGGGCATAACTCAGTCACCTATAACTAGTCTAAATGATCCTATAATCTCAAGAAATAGGTTACATGCCCTATATCTCATAATGAGTGGGAGATTTCATGCTCGTCACTCGAGATGGTGAGTGTTTAGTCATGTAAACACTCAAATTAGTGAGTGTGCCATCATTACAACACTCAGTAAGGGACATGGAACATCATGCCCACCATCTCAAAAATTTCAATGGTGTGATATTTAATGCTCTACACCCAATGTAATGGATCATGGAATCATCATGCTCAAATGTACCCTTACCATCATTCCACAACCTATGTATAAGGTGTAAACATATTTATAATAATATCCACGAGGCATTACCTATCTTTCTTCATTTAACATGCCCAATATAACTATGGGCATCACAATTATAACAATTCATGTAAAAATTTGATAAAGGATGCAGCTACAATCATGTAATTACCACCGTTTAATAATTCATTCCATTTATATCAAACTAACCATTTAAAGAAAAAAAATCCATCATGAATAATCTATTCAATTTAAAATATTCCATTGAGTCAATCAAAACATAGAAATTCATTTTACAAGGAAAAAAGGGCACCTAGAAGGTGACTTAGTCAAATAGGGCAATCACCTACCTGACAATTCCATTCCCAAGTGAGGCCAAGCACTTAAGAGGTGCTTTGGTTCAATAAAAATTTTAAAATGGGGAGGTATAATCCATTTAAAAACATTAAATAGGCCATGTAATAACATACCACATATATATAACTAGTATGAAGGTATAAGGAAAACTCAAATCCATACAACAAGTGTGATATAAATAAAAAATCATCACTTTGTAATTTAGAAGACAACACACCCCATTCAGGGTATTTAATTATAAAAAACATGATTTTTATCAAATAATTTATTGATCATAATCAGTATCAAATACAATATTCATAACTAAATTCACTTTAAAGAATAGTTTTATAAAAACTACCAACATGAAAAAAAACACAGAGTTTCAACATGACACATAGAAGGTTCCATTATCAATTAGACGAATGTATATAAGGGGAAATTCCATTATTTATCCAAGTAGAACACTTAGAAGGCGATACTATCATTTATTCAATTAGTTATAAAGTGGAAATTAGAATCAGAATACCCAAGGGATGTCAGTGATTGTGGTTGAAATCCTCAAATTACCATACAAGTCTTAACATGAGTAATACAAGGAGCGTATACAAATTTAAAAAGAAAAACTCATTTTGGGTAGATGCATGGTAAAGGATAGTTCATGACACAACAAAACAATTTATAACACAATGGAAGTTTAGGAAAAAAACTATAAACTAACTACCTTGTGCTTAGGATGCTCTACTCATCTAATATTGAGGCTTGATTTAGTCTAGTTTGGAAGAAAATGAAGAAACTGACATCCATCCTAAAAATAGGGAAAATGAGAACACATCATGATAACTTCATTAAGAGGAAACAAAATAGATAAAGGATCAAGAAAAATATAGATCTTACTGAGAGGAATCCATTGATATCGACAGAAATTGAATCCAACTTCATATGAAGGAGATCTATCAAATCCTAGGTTAGGCATTGGAGAAACCCATGGGAGAGGGAGCTGAACACGTTGGAGAAGAAGAAAGAAAGAAGAAAAGAAGGAAAAAGGATTTAAACCTCATTAAGGGAAAAGGGTAATTTCACCATCAAAACCGGGCCGCACGGTTTGACCTCAAAGTTGGCCAAATCGTGCACCAACCTTATGACTTCTACTACTTAGAAACCCTAACCCTACACGGTTGTCCCACACGATTTTCACTAACCACGTTCCAACCATGTGATGAATAGTGAACACACACCTCCTAAGTGGTATAAATTGTGTGGGCTAGGTTCATGGTTTGGGAAATCATGCATAGCTTGTGCAGGTCACTCATGCTCACCTGCAAATGATGCATGGTTTGCATTGGTGGGCCGCACAGTTTCAAACAAAGCTTGCGCCCTTACCAGTCCACCTGGACTTTGAGTTTTTGGAGCTCAGTGCTCCTAAAACTCAATGAACCACTCGTGATACATCTCTAGATCCCAACCATGTTTAAAAAAACACATTGAAGTATTCCGACTCACATAATCACGTTCTGAATCTTGGTTTAAAGAACAACCTATCCACCAAACATCAAAATTAAAATTCCCTTGGAATTTATATGTTGACAAAAAACTATTGTCATTACATCTAGAGTTTAATAAATTACCCTTTATTACCGCCTAGTTCAATTACTCCCTGGTTCCATGACCCTGCCTCCATCTGGTTTTGTATTAGATATTCTAGAATAATGATTTTTGAAAGTTGCCAACACATAGCTAAAAAATAGGTTCTTTACATCCAACCTTAACATTGGGAACACCGTTGAACCTCCCCTAGGATCAAATATTCGAGTTAGATGCCTATAACTATAGTTAAAAGAGGCATGATTCAGTAAGAAACACCGAAATAAAATAATAAATAAAGAGAGAAGAAGAAAAAAATGACACTATTAATAGAAAATAATTATCAATAATTATTATTAATTTATTAATAATAAAAATATATTATTAAATATTATTATTTTTATTATCAATAATTATTAATCATATTATTAATCATATTATTAATTATTATTTTCTTTCAAATATATTTATAATTTTTTAATTAAGAGTTGGTAATTATATTATTAATTATTAACTATTAATAACTAATCATATTATTAATTGTTAATTATATTATTAATTATCATTATTTTTATTAATATTTGTGAATTTTATTTTTAACTAAGTAATCAATCATTAATTATTAATTAATAGATAAATTATTAATTATTAGTTATCTTATATATATATATATTTAATTTTTAATTATTAATTCTTAAATATATTATTGATTTTTAATAATATAATTAATAAATAATTGTATTATAAATTATTATTTATCATTTTAATTATCAATTATATTAATTATATTATTAGTTTTTGTTATTTATAATAATGATATTTTATTTTCATTAGTTATATTTTTATAAAACTATAATTTTTTATAAAAAAACCTAAGGGGTGAGAGTGTCAAAACATTTGATGATCTCGCCTCATATTTCCAAGTATCAAATGGCTTGATGTTTTAAATACCAATTTTCCAAAATTTTAAAAACCTAACCCCCCAAAAAAACATAAAAACCTTATTTTTTTATAAATCATGACTGAACTAACAACATAATTTGGTTCCATACAAATTAAATTATTTATATTAGATTTTTTCATGTATTATTATGAATAATAATACATGCCAAATTATTATGTATTCACTAGAGTGTTCTTTCCTTGGATATTTTTTAGGATTTTATTACTCCTTAGTGATGCTCTTTATGATGGTGATTCGATTATTTTATATATAATTAATTATAACCATTGATTATATTGATAAAAAACATCTCTTTTACTTATTTTGTCTTTCCTAGTGTGTGTTTACCAAGTGATTTTTACTGATCCACATTAATTTTTTGGCCAATCACCTTCTTCCATGTGCCCTAATTTAGGATTCTATGAGTTGGATTCATGATCCTTCAATTGAAACTCCAAAATTGGATCAACTCTTAGATCGGATACCCGATCTTGAGTCTGTTATTCCACATGACAATCTCTACCCCCTTGATGATTGAAACAACTATTTGGTTGTGGGGACACTTTAAGTCATTCCATTTTGTTTCTTTAAGAGTTTGAGAGAGAAAATAGAGATATACTATATCAAAATAATTTTCCCCATGTTCTTTTATTTCTATTGTTCACATGGGTTCTTTGGTCACTAATTCATATGGAGAATCCTTAGTTCATGTCTTGAGAGTTAGATTTAGGAAAAATTATGACTATAAACTATTTCATTCAAAGGATGAATTCATTTCAATCAACCTAATAAAGGTTTTACTAGGATCTTAGTACGAAAAACTTGGTTTTGTATTCACTTTCAATACTTTTCTTTTCATTGATTCGACTATATTATCCTTTAATAATAATGTATTTTAGTTTGTATGTGTCAAGCATAATTTAATATCGTGAAATTATCTTCAATCTAGTATTAATTACTGATTCCTATATAAATTTTAATGTCATGAATTGATAGCCACAAAATAGTGCCCCAAGTTGGTGGTTCACATGGCATCAAGCATGCCTCCCCGTATACCATAGGAAGCTGACTAGCAGTGAAGGTACGAGGTGGTACAATGGGGAGACTATATCATCATGATTGGAGTAATTTAGGGGTATCACATGTGAATAAATAAGAAAAAGCATAATATAAATCAAGATAAATGATAACATCTAAAAGACTAAAATAATAATAAATCCAAAAAGTAGTGTTAAAACGCTATGATGATCATGTCATGTATCTATAAAAAATGGAAGGAAATACATGGAAATGACCATTTAGTATAATACATGTGTTAAAATACAAAAAGAAAAAAATAACTATCTCCAGCTATCATCATTAGCATAGCTCAGTCCTATGCTCCCCTGATCATAATTAATAATCAAATAAAACATCACACAATGGGTTCTTTCCCCAGTTCATACCCACATCCATGAAATATGTCTAGGTACCCAATGATGACTCAAACAGGGTGTGATATAACACTCAGTAGTCCACCACTAATGATGTCTATAACAAGTATAGTCTATGTATAAATAATAGAGTAGTGTGCAACATATCACAAGTATAATAGCAATGAAAGTAAAGTGTCAAAAGATGACGTGATCCTATCCAGTCAAACATGGATACCTATGACAAATAGTCAAGTAACCATAAATAAAGTAAACTATAATCAAATACCCATACTAGGGATATCTATAAACCATGGTAAAAATTCCCATCATCCAATGCCATGTAATCAAGTGTAGGGCCTAAAAGGGCCAGATCCAAGGTATAAATGACCAAGGCATCCTCATCGAGTCCATGGAGTATCTTGATATAAAATCAGTAAGGCCTTGGGTGGAATCCAAGGAGCTCATCAAAGGAGTTCCAAGAAATCCATATCCAAGGAGAAAAAAAGTACTTATCATTCTATGGAATTAGGATCCAAGGAGTATAAATTTTTGAGGCATCCACTACCATAATCAATATGGATCTATGGAGTAGAAATTTCCATGGAATCCTATAGAATCGGGATTTGAGGAGTAAAAATGTCTAAGGAATCCACAAAAATAATCAATATGGATCCATGGAGTACCAATGTCCATGGAGTCAAGATACGAGGAGTATAAATGTCCAAGGAATTCACTACCATTATCAATTCATCAATAAATTTATTAATCATTTCACAACTCATTTCATAATCATTCAAAATCCATGAGTTCATCAAAATCACTTCCATATTTCCATTTAACCCATTTATTCATAAGTATGCACATGAAATGTGGAATAATCCCTCTCCTACTCATTCCTTTAATTCTCATTTAATTCAACAATGCTCCCAAAACAAGTGACGAGATCACACTCACCCCACTAGGTGGTATAACAAAGGGAAGATACAATTACACACCTCACAGGTGGTCAAAGAAATATACAATGGTAGAATTCACCCCATGGGTGGATTAGGATGAGGGAAACAACCTCCAACTATATAATGGTACTAGTGGGAACATTAAACATATCCCAACCAAATTAATCAAGACATTCATTTAATTTTAGGGGAAATTTAGAAAATACCAGTGTGTGGACCAATTACAACAAGGTATATAAAACACCAAAACTTAAGTTAATGGTATATAACACCTATCATAAATCCATGGTAGAACACTCATCCAATATTATCCTTTGATTCAGTTTAGATTAGAAGAAAACAGAACAACAGACGAACACCCTGAAAATAGGGAATAAGTGACTACACTAAAATAACTATTTCAAGGAGAAGAGAAAAAAATAAATGTGAAATTATAATAGGGAACTCACTGGTGTAGGTCTAATGAGAATTATGATGAATTAAATAGAGTCCAGATCATAGAGATACCACAAATCATAGGCCAGGCTTCCTTGATGCTCTTGCATGAGAGAGAAGGGAGGTGGGTGATTCCATCTATTAAAAAAGGAGGCCTTGCCTCTTATTTTTTAAAACTAACCCTAGGAATTTACATGGAGTGTAAATGCATTACATTTCATGTAAATCTCGGGATTTACCTTTTGGTAAAATCTTGTTACACGTCGTGAAAGGTTATAACCAAACCTATACACATTTTGTATTTAGTATATGTCATATATTCTAAATACATATTGTGTACTTGTCCTGCAACATGAATTCATACCCTTTCTTCCTTCCAAAACAACCTAACTAGCTCATGACCCCGACTTATGTGTCTAATCCAAAAAGACAACTTAAAAAATATTTTAATATAAAATAAAAGGATCCATACCTCATTGAAAAACCTAGGATCTTATATAAATAAGAACTGCTTGAAAGGTTTTTCTATAAACCCATTTATTTTATTAAAGGGGTGACTATTACCCCCTCTTATCAAAGGGGTAAGGTAAGGGATGGGGTGGTGGGTGGACAAACCCCACCAAACCCATATGCAGAGGAGAGGGAGGAGGAGGAGACAACTTATAAATGGGGATCACCCCCATCAGTTTTGATTATCACCGTCAATAATTTCCCATATCCTTTATATTTCATTTTTATGGTATTTTATGAGGCATATTTCCATAATTATTAAAGAGGGAAAATTACAAGGGTATTCTCTTTGTAATTGAAACAACCTAAAATTTATTTCTATTTATAAAAAACTCTTATATCGAAATAGTTATTTTATTATGTTTTAAAATAGAAGCACATAATATGACTATTAATTTTTTTTACACATCATTCAATAATATTTAATACTATAACCATGAATAGTACAGGGATATAAACACCAATGAATAATGTGATCACTAAGGGGAACTCCATAGGCTTTACTTATCCCATGAGGATCATTCTTTCCATGAAGACTATAAAATAAAAGAAAATAATTAGAAAGATGATAGAAATTATTTAGGGATGTTTAATAACCTTTGTGGGTAAATCAATGAATGATTAATTAAGATATTAGTGGTTAATATATATAGGAAAATATGAATGTTGGGAATTATGAGCATTATGGTCATTGGGAATTATGAATGAGATCAATATCATAGTTGAGAATTTTGATGGTTGGTTATGTAGCAATTATAAAGCGATAGTTGTGATTATTTTAAGATTTCTAAGGAAGAAACCATAGCCTATAAATTAGGAACATCCCCTTTTAAGTTCACTTTTTAGAGTTCAAGAGACAGGTGGTGTCACTGGGCTTTTCCCTTGACCAAACCCAAGTCAAAATTTAGCAAAAAAGACATGAGTGGGATCATTTGTGAGAGAATTTTAAGATAGTAGATATCACCACCCAAGAAATGTTGGCTGAACCACCCCAACAGTCTACTACCATGGCACATCTTACCCTTAGGGCATATACCAATTTATCAAGGGGTTATGTATCTATATGTTAAGTAGTATTAATGTAAAATTCCTTAGAAATTAAATAGTGTCCACTCTACTTGAATTTCATTATTCCTTATTTTATTTTAATTTTATTATATTAAATAAAATATTCATTTGAATATTAGATGAATACAATAAAATTTATTTTCAATACAAAGAAACAAACATTTTATTTTAGGAAATATGTTTAAATTTTATTTTATGATAAATTTATAAATTTTAAACAAATGTTATTTTTATAAAATAGTATTATAAAACACATTTTATTTAAATATAAATCATAGTATAATTTAACTAAGTCCCAAGTTATTTTTAGGAGAAATGTTTACAAAAACAAATTAGAAAATTGATTAAACAAAAAAGTTGGAGGGCAGCTAGGAGTCAAGAAAATTAGGGTTTCAATGGACTAAATGATGTTAAGGGAGGTGGAAGAAGGATGGATGATGCATTATTGAGGAAAAATATTGGAAAAATAATTATGAAAATCAAATGAAGATAGAAGATCAATCATGGGTGGAGTATAGTCATGAGTCAATAGGATAAGGGTTTTAGAAATATCACATCAAAAAAATGAGGATAAGGTCATGAATATTTGATGTTTTAAAATATTTTAACATCAGTTTTGGTAAAACCAAGATTTAAATTTTTTTAGAATGAATTATATCATTATTTTATTATAAAAAATATGTTAAATTTCATTCCTAATAACTTTTAATATCCATTTTATCATAACAGATGTTACAAGCCTTCTCGTGTCACAATTAACTTCAAATATGTGAAATCCTTTGTTAAAACTATGATGATAAATATTATTTTTATACCAGTGATTATATCCTTGGATCATTATATCACAATGATGGTTCAACCAAATGGTGTTTAGATGATTAACCACTTTCATGAAGAAAGAATTAGAAATAAAAAGGATATTCATTTTATTTAAATTAATCATAAATTTAATGTTGAAAAGATCCCCTCTTCTTGGTTTAAGAATTTATGTCAATTAATAAATGAATCTATTCATTGGTTATGATGATTATTTTTCATGTATTACTCAAAATATTAATTTATTATGACAAAAAATAGAGTTGGATATGGCTTAATAGGTGATTCCACTATAGTATGTAATCTATAAATGGTATCACGTTGTTCAAGTTTAAAATTTTAATTATTTATTAATTATTGATCAATACACGCATTTATCATAAGTTCCTTATTCTAAGAAAATGGTTATTTTATTCTGAATGTCAGGATATATTCATTTTCTTCTTTATTCATTCTCATATAACCAAGAAAAATTTAAAAACACACATTGAACATTCAAACAACTCATCTAGAGGTGTTGGGAATTTTGGTTAGATAACATAAGATTACACGATGTTTAGTATATTAGTATAGATTATGTACCTGTATTCACTACACTAGGAATAACCATGATAAATTTAGGTAGTCATGAAGTAAATAATCACGACATGTATTAATACACACTACGAGTTAACTGGTCTATCCTAGCACATATTTTTATTGATTAAATGCCATGAAACTCACTCATATGTTATAGAATCCACATGTTTTCATTGTTGAAAATGCATACCCAAAGGCACATCATGTATTTATTACATGATACGTGCAGATGATATCAATGTAACTCAAATATCACATAGTGTGTGTAACTCCCATACATGCCGTGTACCTCATTAATGCCTATGTATGACATACATGCCCAGAATCTAGGCATGTGTTTCTGATTGATGGTGAAGCGACATAAAAACATGTAGTTAGATTATACATGTCATTTATCCTACCTGCTTATGTGGAAAATTAAAATTAATTAATTACTCAATTAAATCAAATAAAAAAATTTCTGTGTGTTATTTATTGATAGAACATTATATGGGATATGTTATATATATATATATATAATGCTTAATTAATATCTTCATAATTTTTAGAATAACTTACTTTGTATGGTTCTTAAAAACAATGTACTTTTCATGCATTAAAATCATACACACCATGCAACACAAAACATGTCCATGTGTTATTTATTAATAGTACACACCATATATATACATGATAGACCGTGTTTAATAGATTCCATTAGAGTACAAAATACATGACAAGGACTATGCTAGGTAATGAAGACTAGTATTCACCATGTGTTTTAATAGTACATGGTCATATACATGATTAATTTTAAATAAAATTAATTTATTTAATTTGGTTAAAGTTATATTGGATGGGAGTGTAACATCCCCAAACCAGGATCCACTAAACTGATGCCTCGAGATGGGTCTAAACATGACCTCAAGTGCACCTCCCCATATTTCAAAGGCTACTGATTAGCCGCAAGGGTCTAATAGATCAAATGGGGAGACTATACCCTCTTTATCAATGTAATACATAATAAATATTATATGAAATGAAGGAAAAAATAATAAATAATCTAGAACTTTCATTACCAATTGCTTCCCAAATAGGGTACAAAATAAAACCAAATAGTAAATATGCCATGTCATACTAATAGTTCCAAAAGTTAAGGAAACCCAAAATAACGACTAATGGAAGAATCCCAAAACGGGTCCTGACTCCAATTCTAGATCCTCATCCATCCACAACCCAAGCCCAAATGAACTCCCTAGAATAATGACTTTTTCATTTTCCCAAATTGAAACCAAGAAATATTCTTGGGTACCCAATAGAGGTCTAAATAGGGTGTGAGTACAACTCAGTAGGACCCCACCAATGGTGTCTACAAAATATCCAGTATAAATAGATATTTAAAACAAATAACTAAATAAATGACAAGGTAAACAAAAGAAAACTTGAGTGCCATTAATCAATGATATTCACTTTAACCATTTTACTCACTCAATCCATATTATTCACTTGTTCCATTGGTTAGGAATTTACATATTATTCACAATGGCCTAATCCAATTAATTACTATGAATAAATAAATAAGTCAAGTTACTTATCTCATTAGGGATAAACATTTCACAAACCATTACATTAAACTTACCTTGGAGGCTCATCCTAGGTAGTATCATCAAATGAAATCATTAGGGGAATAGAGCCTTAGTCTCCTTCCCTAACCCATGCATTATGGGGCGAGGTTTATAGCCTTAGTCTAACTCTACCCATGGGAGTAGATCCTCAAGTCAAATACCCCACAACTACCAAGCCATGTGAACATTATTATTTAACCATTTACCACTTATACAATTTTACAAACCCTATTAAACAATACAAAAAAAATCACCATTCATAAATCATTCAATACATAAATCATACTCATGACATAACCTAATGAAATATTTACCATTTACAATTCATTTCTCTTTAACTCGTTAACATTATACCAAACACTACCATCATTTTCATTACATGTTAACCAATTAAACACCATTCATATTTATTATTAATTCAATATGTAAACTGTCACCAAGATATAACCAATTATCTCATTTACCATTTAAATTGAATAGCCCATTTAACTCAATTCCTTTTTTATACCTTAACCCATTTAGAATAATAAATAATTCCCATACATTATACCATTTAACACATTCATCAATATGTATGCCTTAATACATTTATGAATTTCCATTACAATTTTATAATCCATTTAACACACTCACATTAATCCATTTAACCCTTTTTCACATCATGCCAATACATCCCTTATTTAATTTCCAACAACTAGATACAACTACCAATGGTTCATCTTTATGGTTTAAACTAACATGTAAACATGTTCATCATGGGATATACTTCATCTAAAGTCAATACTATTCTTAACAACATGATTCTCCCTATTTTGGAATATTGTAACACCCTATGGGTGGCACTAAACTAGTCTAATCAATCATAATTAATCCCATGGGGGTCATGAGGGGTTTAATTCATCATTTATCCAATCATTTTATTGAATCTTACTAAAGGCATCAAATGAAAAATAATATAGAAACTACAACACAACCACCTATGCAAAAATCAATATTAACACTAAGGGATATAACTTTAGACCACCTACCTCGATTGTGAAGATGAAAACATGATTAACATTTACCTTTTACTTGGATTAAAATACCCTTCAAAGCCTCAACCTAGGATCCACTAGAAAAATATGGTTTTAGGGATTCAGAAGGAGATGAAAAAACCAAAAAACCCTAATCAAGAAAAGATAGAAAAGAGAATTGTTAGAATCACCATAAGATTCGATGCACACCCAACAACACTCCAAATAGACTAAAAATAAAGGAGATCGATCCTTGGAAAGAATTGGTCATTTTGGATCAACACTAGGGATGGAGGAAGAAGAATTATGGGGAAAATTGGATGAAAAAATTAAAATCCCAAGGGAAAAATGGAAATTCATCACTTTTTAATGGGGAGAATGGTTTGGCCACACAGTTTTCCAAACCATGAACAAATCGTGTACCAACATCTTTCCAAGATGGGTGAAGTCACACAATTACTTGGGAAGCTCCATATGGTTTAAAAAAATGTGCGCCAACCGTGCACCAGCCTCTGTCCAAGAGGGGTCTAAGTCACACAATTACCTAGAGAGATCTATAGAGTTTAACAAAATGTGATACAACTATGAGAAACACCTCTTTACAAGACTAAATGGTTTGGTCTCTACCCTTGCATGATTTAATTAACCGTACACCACTCTTCCTGGTTAGCATGGTCTGGGTGCATGTTTTCCTCTAACTCTGCACCAACCTTGCAACATGAAAAGGATGGAAAACTTCCCCTTTCTTCCATATCCTAAACCACTGGGACACCCAGAAGTCTCCTAATACAAATATTAAACATTACATTAACCAAAATTTAGAGATGAAAACCATAATTTAAATGAGGACATACCTCCATAAAGTTTGGGATCTTACAACCTCCCCACCTTATAAGGGATCTTCCTCGAGCCTCTCTTACCAAGCACCATTGAGTTTTCAAGGTAATGAGACTGGGACACTAGGACCTCATATCTGTATCCGTATCCTAATTTTATTCCTAAACGTTATCAATCTTCCATAACACTTGAACCAACATCATAGTCTTTACCTACAACACTCTATCACTGTGATCCACAATACAAACCAAATTCTCCTTAAAGGATGAATCTTCTCAAAGCTCAAAATTATTAACATGAAACCCATAAGGAAGGCAAGGAAACACTTACAACTCAAGATATAAGGAAACACCACACATAACATCATACCATCTTGGAATAACTAACTAGTACTCTACCCACTTGTTCCTATCTACGTCTCATGGCCTAAATTGCTTGGCGCCACCTTACCCACTTTTAAAAAAATTCAAACATGACCCAAAATCGGCATCACCTGAGGATCATAAGATTTTTCACCACATTTCCCGATATAAATCCATCCAAAAATCATGGTTCGACTACCTATATCCACATATGAACACCCAAAAATTAGTTCAAGCACAACCTTCAAGACAAGGTGCTCAACCAATCAAAACCCGATCCAACACCCATCACCAAAACTAAACCACCAAGATGGCCCTTACCCAAGACCATCCAACCTGAAACTCTAGTCACATCATCAACACCGATCAATTTCTTAATATGGTTCTCCCCACCATACACTTTATCTCAACACCACCATCTTCTAGTGTTGGTTACTTCCACCAATGAAACGAACACTAGAACCTCACCTCAACTTTCACAACATACCCCATGCACTTTCTAACTCATCTTTCCCAAGAATCCATTATAAATCCATCCAACATTGGGATCCAGAATTTCTATTCAAAACCACCCACAATGGAAAACCATCCACTATCCATTTCATACCAAGAACAACTTGACCACTCTCAAGTTTTCCTTCATTTTCAAAATGTACTTGTCAGCAAACATCAAACTAGAGGCGAATTACAACTTACCATGTTCATTCCCTTTACTTATCATGTCAGACCATTCCTAATGGATCATATCAAAAAACCCATTTTCCACTATTGACATGTCATTACCTACACCTTCCAATGACACCTTCTCACTTGAGGCATATCACCGTCATCCAGCGCACCTATTGGGGGTTTTCACTGAAATCCAATAAACTCTACCTTCAATGCATCCACTACCTTCCAAAACATCATCGTACTTTACTGCACCCATTAATATTATTAACAAAAACACCTACACCATCTCTACATAAAATATGATTGATTGTATCTACCTCAAAACACATTTCCATTGTATAAACACATTTTTTCATTCTAAAAACATCCATTGGAGGTAGTTTACAACTCACCAATTTGTACATATTTCTCAATCAGTTGGTCTGTTCCAAGTCAACTCACCCTGGAACACCCAACATCACTATTGTAATAAAAATACATCACATGACTGAGGTGCCTTCACACTTAAATAATTTCAAGGTCACCCAAAGACACCCACTCAAGTCCCTGCCTAAAATCTGATGAGGTTTTAGCACCAGTATTCCATTTCCAAGAACCATTGTCATGTCCTATCACTCCCATCAATGACCGTAACACAAGCACATAATATTTATTTTAGAAACACCCCATGTCAAAGAAAACTCTTGGATTTCTCAACCACTACATCCAGAGACACATTCCCTTTACTAAGGAACCCAAACACATTCTTTATAGGTTACTTATTGGAATCCCAATGTCACCATATCCACTCCATGATTAGCTCCACACCTCCCATGATTGATAAATCACTCCCCACATTAATAGTTTCATTGTAAACACTTTCCTTGAACAATTCCAACCACCATGGTTTATGCTTAGACCAAAAGCTAAGCCCAAAAACTTGGGAATAGCCATCTAGATTTTCCTAGAACAACAAACAACACCAATCACTACCCATTCCCAGTTACTGAGAATGGAACCCATGGAATTCATCGACATTTGGTCTGTCCCGAGGGCCTCATCCATGACCATAAAACTATGTAATTCCCACCACACGGCTCCACATACCATTCTCCTTAAGTGTAACCCCCAAGAGTCCCTATATCCTTCCAAAATTGTTTTAGGTAGCTAGGCGTAAAGCTAGAGACTCTCTCAGCCTACCCAAGATGATGTCAAGATATTGGGAATGATCTTCACTGGATAAGAGAACACTAAGAAGTTGTTAACGGACACCACCATAATACATTCATCACTGATGTCACCTACCACTATGGGACACATTAACTTGCTAAATTTCTCAGGCTTCCCTGATCACACACATCTCATCAACAATTAACCACCACCACTCAAGCATGATTTCCAACCAAGACTCACCACTGATCTATGATCCTCTTCTAAGAAGTTGTGAACCACGATCCTTTTGGAACTGCTGCCACTACACCACCCGAGTCCTTTTGGCACAACCCTAATGGTTGTCAAATGAAACAAAATGGTCCACCCCACCAATCAAAACCAACAGTCTCTTATATATCCATGATTCCCAATTAGGTTTCATAGAGAATGAAATATGATTATCCCGATCCACCTATTCACCCATACTAAATGACATCATGACTTACCAGTGTATGTACACATTTGAACCACATTATAAATATCAAGGTGTCACAATTTCCTACGACCACACACTAATCCCAACTATGGACTTTATGAGTCATACATGACTATAACCAAACATCCGCTTACACAACTAACCATGCCTCCAGGTCTATCCACATCATTGGACTCAATTCATGCTCAAAGTTATCATCCAACAATCCGAACTTTCATAGAACAAGACCAAACACATAACCACCCCCCACATGGGTGTCACCCACATATCAAAAGTGTCCATCCATGCCTCATGAATCCTTTTCTCATCCACTGAATTCATCCTGATTCCCACATCAAACGTCATCAACCTCTATTTATGGTACCATAATTTTTCTTCCCCTTAAAACCAACCTTACAATCCATCCTCAAAAGACCAAGTGCTCCCATTAAGAGAGAAACTAAGGCATAATCATTCTATTTTTACCAAAACTAGATTTTACTCACTGGGAATCAATCCCGCATCTCAATCACCCACTCGTGCTTCGTATTCCATCGCACTTTCACACTAGATAACCCCCTCAAGGTTACCCTCTATTTTACAAAACCACGAGTGCATAACGACATCTCAAGTAAAATCTTATAACTATTGAATTTTCCACTTATCCCTCTAGGCCAAACCTTCCCTTGTAAATAATCCTTGTGTGCAACTACAAAAGTCTAAAACATCAACCTGTTCCATACGCACCCAAAGAATTATCATCCTTATTGACCCCTCTCATAGGTGATCCTAAAAGGCCACAAAAATCAACTCCCTAACTAGAGTCACATCTAGAAAGGCCCCCTAGCTCTACTTATAAGACATACACATCAAATATAAACAAGTCACTTCCCACAGGTGTCACCCATACCCCCGATATAAAACTCACTACATCTAACGTTCCAAACAAACATTTACATCAGGTTCCACACTCATAATAATAACAACTACCACTGAGGTAACCATAGACCAAAAACCCTATTCTAAAGATCCGACATACATCCTACACAACTAAAACACACAAGGATACCACCTTCACATTATTAGGCGATGTCTCAGAACCTTATGGTCACATCCCAACCAAAATATCAATGAGGGATACCCCTCCATCAATACACCAAAACTCTTCAAGGCCTCCTGACTAATAACCAAGGTCTCATACTAGGGCACTGACATTGCCCAAACCACCCATACAAGGTTCCAGATAAACAAAACAAGGGATAATCATTAGCACTGTCCACCTAAAGTTCCATTATGACACATTATTCCATAATTAACTTCACCATTTTGAAAACCCAAGGGTTCACATTTTAAAATATTCCATTTATCTAAATTTTTAAAAATCCTCACTTTATTCATATTCAAATTACAAAACATTTTCATCAACAACATTTCAAGGAAAGACCAACCAGTTTAATCCACAAATAGAAAAATAATACACTACCTATCCTAAACAACCCACTACACCTAAACTATCCCAACAAATTTGATCACATCTCTAATACTACCCTCAACCACCCCTACTGTGGGCCATGGTCAACAAGGGTAAACCAAATTACATAGTCACAATTATTTTATTAGACATTCATTTTAACCATTTTACCTCCAAAACATAAATCTTTCCCATTTATGCACCTTTATATCTTTCCAATTTCTTACAACAAGATTTAAAACCATTTATGACTCCTCATCAGGAAATATTATTTAATCATAATGTTACATTCTTTCCATTTAACCATTTACATTATCTTTATTAGACACCACTTATTTCAAATTTTCAAATAAAATGAAATGAATTTGATTCCCTCATGCCCCACACATCGTCCCCGTGTGTTCCTACTATGATGCATGCCACATATATCCACAGGTACCTAAAATGATGCATGAATGCACAACCTAATACATTTTTTTCCATGATAAAAATATCATAAAATTGTCACATCACACAAAAAAGTGCATCACCCAATGGTGAAATATCATTCAACCATAACAACACACATCAAGAACAATAATCCCACCTTGGGAACTTGGGTTTTCCCTCATACACTAGTTAGATACCACCTTGAACGAGGTCATTTCCAAGGTTCGAAACCTCCTAATATTCTCTATACCATTACCAAATAGAAAGTCACAAAAAATAACCCCTATGATACCACTTTGTAACATCCTTGACCAAGGATCCACTCAACTGGCGCCCCAAGCCGGGTTGCCACATGATCTCAAGTGTGCCTCCCCGTATATTAGCGGCTACCAACTAGCAATGATGGTCTAATAGATCATGCAGGTAGAAAATAACATATTTATCAGAGTAATCCACAATATATATCATATGAAATGTAAAAAACAATAAAAAATAAACCAGAACTTTCATTACCAATAGCTTCCTAAACAGGGTACAAATGACAACCAAACAATAAATAATCCATTTCATGTTAACAGTGCCAAAATTGAAGTAAACCCAAAATAAATACTACCAAAATCATCCCCAAATGGTTCCTAAATCTAAGTCCATACCCTCATCCATGCACAACCCAATCACAACCCAACTCCCTAGTATAGGGCCTTTTCCCTTATCCTGATCTGTAACCAAGAAATATACTTGGGTACCCAATGGAAGCCTGAGTAGGGTGTGAGTACAACTCATAAGTCCACCACTAAAGGTGTATACAAAATATACATTCTAAATAAATAGTTCATGAAAAAACTAATTAAATGAAAAGTTAAAAAAATACAACTCGGTTTCCATTAGTCAACAATATTCACTTTAACCATTTTACTCACTCAATCCCTATTCTTTACTTATTCCATGGGTTAAGAATTTACATATTTTACACAATGTACTAAGCTATTGAATTACTATGAATAAGGGAATAAATCAAGTTCCCTATCTCACTAGGGATAAAAATTTCAAAAAACATTACATTACACTTGCCCTGGAGCCTTAGTCTAGGTAATCTCATCAAATGAAACCATTTGCAGCATGGAGCCTCAGTACCCTTCCCTAACTCATGTATTATAGGGTGGGGTTTAGAGCTTTAGTATTACCCAACCCATGGGAATAGATCCTCAAGTCCAATACTCCATAACTACCGAGCCATGTGCAAATATTTATTTAACCATTTACCACTTATACCATTTTACAAACCATATTCAACAATACACAAAACAAATCACCATTAATAAATTATTCAATACATAAATCATTCTCATTACATAACCTGATAAAATATTTGGTATTTAAAATTCATTTCTAATTAACCCATTAAAATTATTCCAAATTGTAAAGACCCGTAAAATTAAAGGAAATTTTTTTTTCTTAATTTTCTTTGGAATTTTACAAGAACACAGTTTCTGACGACACCTGATTTTGAGGCCCGGTGTACCCGGAATCATTTTCCGAAGTTTGGCTCAGGTACGTTCAGTGAACGAACGAGCGAGTTTTTCTAACTTTTGAACTGGTGCTCAGAATTGAATTCCGAGGGCACCGATGTAATCACAACGCCAATTTTTGCTTAGGAACACCTCTTCTGGAGTTGCATTTGCTTGGGTGTGGTTTTTAATTTTTGGGGTTAAGTGAATAAAATAAAATAAAGTGGTGCGACAACTTTATGTTATTTCACTTAAAGCCACTTAAAAACCACTTAAACTAAGTTAAGTGGATAGGGTGGAACCCAAAATATCCTACCCACCTGGTAGGATATTTGTGAGGTGGGGCCCGCACGAGCCCCACCGTTTCTTTTCCCCTAAGTAACGCACCCGCGAAAACCCCTTTTTAAATGAAGGTCAACTGGTGCGTTTCCTAAACTCTTAATGCTCCTATTAATTGGACTGTTAAGACGTTACCATTAATTCATCGAATTAATGGTTCATTTCTTAACTTGTTTTTCAATTGTTGGCATGTAATAAAATAAGACGAACACACATTTTTCTTGGGTGCGGATTGTTGAGAGGATCTGGAGAAACTCTATCTTCATCCTCCTTCACGAAGAACGCGAAGAACGCGAAGAACACCGAACCCTTGGAGATCGACGACGTGACGCCGTGTTCCGCAACGCTGACGATTCTCCTTCCCAGACGTTCTTCTGTGACGTTCCTTCCCCGCGAAAAATCTTCGATCAACTGCTTGAGATCGTCGACGCGACGCCGTGTATCGCGAGGACGCGATGCCCCTTCCGCAATGCGGCGATCCTCTTCTTCCGCGACAGTCAATCCCGCGAAGGACTCACGTCCGACGACAACTACGAGGTAGGGGTTGTTCCTTTTAAATCTTTGTGATTTATATCCCCGGTTGTTAAATATGATTGTTGTGAGACTTTAAAAACCGCTAACGCGGTGGGTGCGGACCAACGAACAAGTCCGAATCCACCGCCCTTTTTGTTTGTTATGCGCGGATTGGCGGGCGATGACAAATGAGGCCGCAAGTTAATTTTGAAAGCTTTGCAGTGACGAACGAGTCCCGGGATGAGCACTGGCGAAGACCGCGCGCAAATCGGACCACCAGAGCGCGTCCGGTAGTCCGCGGAAGCCCCCGCCGGGGCGCCGCCAGGAAGACCCACTGCGGCTGAAGCCACGGCGACGCTGGACGGTCCCCCAGCCGCGCAGGACCGCGGAGGAGGGATGCGGCTTAAGCCGCGGCCGGGTTTCACGGAGTGGCCCCCGCGTGGGGGGGGGGGGCTGCCTTGCGCGACGCCTGGCTAGCGCCAGCCGAGCCGCCCGGCCAGACCGCCGTGCTGGGCCGCGCCGGTCGGGTCGAATCCGGACCCGGGTCAGGTCGACCCGGTTCGGGCCGACCCAGGGGGGTTGGGCCGGGTCGGTCTGGGCCCAGACCCCCCATTTTCGGACCTTTTCGGTCTTTTGCCCATATCTTGAGCTACGGACCTCCGATCGACGCGCCGTCAGCGGCGATGCGATCCTTGGATCGAGACGTTCGTTTAGGTATATTGCACTCCCGGTTTTGGAGTACTTTGGGTTCGGCCAGGTTGGTTCGTACACGAAACCAACCGGGCCCTCGGAGCGGAAACGCTAATAACTTGAGCTCCGGACGTCCGATTGACGTGCCGTCGACTTTGATGGATTCCTCTAAGTGAGGTGGATATTTTGTCTTACTCTGCCTGAGGCTTGGATGTAGGTGGAGTATGGTCGGGTTGGTTTTTCCTTAAAAACCATCCGGGCCCCGGGGACGAAAAAGTCAATAACTCTCAGACCGGGCGTCCGATTGACGCGCCGTCTGTGACGTTGAGTTCCTGTTGACGATACGAAACTTGTGGATACATCAACTATGGACTATTTGTCAGTTGATGTATCAGCCTCTCGGCTCATGGAGCGGACCCTCCCGAACGAGCTTGGTGTGTGCGGGAACCCTAGTGCTGGCTGCGACTGCGACTGTGACGACGACGACTATACAGAGATCCTCAGTGGATTCGACGGCAACGACTACAGCACTCAGCGATCCTACGTGGATCAGTGCTACATATCCTATGTGGGTCCGATCCTTCGTGTGTCAGCGCTCAGTGGTCCTGTGTGGGCCAACGCCTACAGATCCTGTGTGGGTCCGATCCTGTGTGGGTCATTGCGGGGGTTAGTTACCTATCGATCCTGTGTGGGTCAGATCCTTTGTGGGTCATTGCGGGGGTTAGTTACCTATCGATCCTTTGTGGGTCAGATCCTCTGTGGGTCATCGCGGGGGTTAGTACCTATTGATCCTTTGTGGGTCCGACGGCTTAGATGAATCCATGGCAATATCTGGTCATCTTTATCGTCATATGAAGAAGTATACCTATGTGAGTTGAATCCGATTTTGCTTTCCTTTGTGGATTGTGTTGTGCTATTCTGTGTGGATTTACGTTTTGCTTTCCTGTGTGGAATGGGTTGTACTTGAGCTCGGATGTTGGAGCCGAGCGAGAATTGATGACTTAGGTATATGTATGGGCATATACCTAAGCCTTGTCGGATGTTACTTCATGATTGTATCTTTCCTTTGTGGATTATCCTTTGTGGATTCTTGGAGACCTTTGGGGGTCTCAGGGTCCCTATTGAGTAGCTTATACTCACCCCTACACGGGATATGCCCACAGTACATTGTGTTGGTTGCAGACGACGGACAACGCTGATCATGGTTGAGGCATGTGGAGTAGAACGGTACCTGGAGGTGGACCACTGGCGGGAGGTACTCGGAGTGGACGGTTGGACTCGAGGAGCTATGGAGGCTATATGTACCCACCCTTCAGGTGGGAGTCCAGTGGACGGATCGAGGATGCGACTTTACTTTTCAGTTTCTGTTTTCCCTTTAGAGTTGTACTTTACTTTCAGTTTGGGTTTGTATTCTGGCCCATTACTTTTCTGCACTTACTGTTGTACTCAGTTTTTACTTAGTGCTTACTTCTTCTGCTTTCTTTCTCTATGGTGTTTGTTTAATTTACAAAGGAAATGCCTTCCATTTTTACCGGGATTTACGCCTTGGTGCTAGTCGTCAGCCCCTGGCCTATGGAAGGCGGGCTTGGGGTAGTCACGGCACGGGTCCTGAGGACGGGTCGTGACAAATTGGTATAAGAGGAGTTCGATTCTACCGCAGACTCTGATCTTTTTTCTATGTGAAGAAATAGTGTTAAGCGTATTGGGTGTGGTTATCAGTCCAGGGAGTCCAGTGTTGGTGCGGCGGCCGACGTATCCATACACCAGGACCCTGACTTCTGATTTCCGACTTAATGCACGAAAACATTGATTGCATGTGTGTTTCAAGTTTTCTTTGTGATTACTATATGTCAGCTCACCAGGTATACTGTTCTGACCGTGGCGCACCTGTTTCTTTTCAGGATGGACCAACGATGACAGCCAGCTAGGGTTCCAAGAGTTGAGCGTGACGACAGCCCGCCGAGCGACAAGGCCTTGGTACAGGGCCCTTTGACAGCAGAGGAACCGACAGTACCACTACCCACCGAGCCACTGATGCTTCTAGCCCCAGCCGCTGATGATGTACATCGCCTTAGTGCACTGCACGAGTTCCAGCGCCAGCGACTGCCCAGGTTCCGCGAGGAGACGGACCCCCAGGCAGCTGAGGACTGACTGGAGGCAGTTGTACGAGTTTTTCGGTTAGTGAGGACACCGACAGAACTCATGGTGATCCTCGTAGCGAGCCTACTGCACGCGGCAGCGGGCCTATGGTGGAGCTTGATGCTCCAGGTGCACGATGAGACATCTCTTCTCTGGACAGAATTTGAGAGCCTCTTCCACTCAGAGTTCTTCCTGGCCACCCTCCGTGCGGTGCGCATCTAGGAGCTTCTTCAGCTGCGGCAGGGTAGCTTGACAGTCGCCCAGTACTCGGTGAGATTTACCGATCTCTTGCACTACTCGACAGACATGGTACGAGACCAATTCTTCCGGACTCGGACCTTTGAGAAGGTATTGAGACATGAGATTAGGGCATCGCTGATCTCCCTTAGCATTCCAACTCAGGCAGGAGTACTGGAGCGAGCCCTTTTGATCGAGAGCTTTCTTGCTGAGCCTTCATCACCAGCGAGACCTACTGTGGGATGGCACGTAGCAGAGTCTTCTGCAGCAGGTAGTCGACGAATGACTCAGGGGTCCAGGCAGACCTGACCCTCACGCAGACGACCTCAGGACACTGGTTCAGCAGTGTGGGGCACACAGCGTGGAGCCAGTCTTTTGAGAGGTAGGCAGTGCTACACATGCGGCGGGCAGGGCCACATGGCTTGTGACTGCCCGACCCACCGTGCCGAGGAGCAGCAGACGGTTGAGGGGTCACCCAGGTAGAGGCAGAGGGTCGACCGTGGCGGTCCGCAGGGAGGAGGCGGACGAGGCAGAGGAGCTGGCCGAGTAGTAGGTGGTGGGAGACGCTTTGAGCCTCTACCACCACCACCACCAGGAGGTCCACCCCGACCACAGGGAGCTGGCGGGCAGAGACATGCACAACTCCAGGCAGCGGAGGCCTATGACCACGGTGCGCCCGAGATGATTCGAGGTACTATCTGTGTCTATTCCACCCTTGCTGCAGTTCTTATAGACACAGGATCGAGTCACTCTTTCATAGCCGCTGCCCTTGTTCGGAGCTCGGAGATTCCGACAGAGCCGTTGGCTCGATCCTTATGGCTAGAGACTCCTACGGGAGCAGACTCGATGATTACACACTGGTGCCGGCAGTGACTCTAGGAGGTGAGAGCTTCGGCTGGGATCTTCTTGTAGAGGCGTCAAGGCCTTATGAAGTCATATTAGGCATGGATTGGTTATCTACAGTCCATGCTCAGATCGACTGTATTAGACGCAAGGTGCGATGTGTACGCACCGACGAGAGCAGGTTCACCTTCACCGGTGAGAATGGAGCCTTCGCATCACAGGATGGACTTCCGTAGAGGAGAGGACAGCCGATCACTCATCAGTTGGCTAGCCTCATCCTAGGAGCAGTTGACGTGCAGAGTCCTAGTTTTCCTATAGTGGTGGATCAGTATGAGGAAGTTTTCCCCGACGACGTCCCAAGGCTACCTCCTCACAGAGAGGTAGACTTTTATATTGATCTGTACCCCGGGATAACCCCGAAATCCACTCCAGCATATCGGATGGCCCCTGCTGAGCTTCGAGAGCTATGGGTACAGTTGGAGGACTTGCAGGGCAAGGGATTCATCCGACCCAGTGTTTCACCCTGGGCTTCCCCGATTTTGTTCTCCAAGAAGGTGGACGGGAGCTTGCGACTTTGTGTCGACTATTGTCGCCTGAACCAGGTGAATGTGAGGAAAAAGTATCCGCTACCGAGGATTGATGACCTCTTCGATCAGCTCAAAGGAGCACGGTGGTTTTCGAAGATAGACCTCAGGTCAGGCTATCATCAGCTCAGAGTTCGGGATGAGGACGTGCAGAAGACGACCTTCAGATGTCGGTATGGCCACAATGAGTTCTTGGTTATGCCATTTGGCGTAAAAAATGCTCCAGCAGTGTTCATGGGCCTCATGAATAGGATCTTTCAGCCATACCTCGATCGATTTTTCGTGGTCTTCATCGACGACATTTTGATATACTCGACGACTGAGGAGGAGCACGCCTACCACTTGCGTGTTGTACTAGACACACTCCGAGAGCACCAGCTTTATGGAAAGCTCTCGAAGTGTCAGTTCTGGTTATGTGAGGTCCACTTCTTGGGGCACGTCATCTCTGACGCGGGAGTTGCAGTGGATCCTACGAAGATCGAGGCTGTGCTAGCTTGGGAGCCACCCAGGAGCGTGACAGAGGTACAAAGTTTCTTGGGACTAGCTGGATACTATCGGAGATTTGTGCCAGACTTCTCCAGAGTTGCGGAACCACTCTCATATTTGATGAAAAAGGGGAAACCCTTTGTGTGGTCAGACAGATGTCAGCAGAGCTTCCAGGAGCGGAGACAGAGATTGACCAGCGCCCCTATCTTGAGGTTTCTTGAGGAGGGAGTAGGGTACGAAGTCTACTGCGATGCATCATGGACCAGACTCGGATGTGTCCTGATGTAGGAGCAGGCAATGATCACCTATGGATCATTTCAGTTTAGGCCGCATGAGCAGAACTACGCTACCCATGACCTGGAGTTAGCAGCAGTGGTCTTCGATCTGAAGACATGGCGACACTATCTGATGGGCGAGCGCTTTACAGTCTTTTCTGCCCCTCAGAGTCTCAGGTACATATTCTCTTAGAAGGAACTGAACCTGAGACAGCGGCGATGGATCGAGTTCCTCCAGGACTATGACTTTGAGATAGTCTATAATCTTGGGAAGGGGAACATGGTAGCCGATGCTATCAGCAGGAGGACGAACATTCAGCTACTTGAGGAGGCGACAGAGAAGCTAGCCACCTTGCAGATATCCTTCATGGATAGGGATGGAGCAGCCTTCCTTCAGTCTCTCACAGTCACCCCTCCACTACTGCAGCGGGTCAGAGAGGCACATCGTGGGGATGCTGACTGTGAGACACGGCGTGCACAGATATCCTCAGGTCAGGCACCTGATGGTTTCTCCCTTGGAGCAGAGCACAATGTCCTTTTCAGAGGATGTACCTTGGTACCAGTTTCTTTACGAGAGGAGGTGCTGAGAGAGTTTCACACTTCTCCTTTGGCGGTACATCCTGGAGTGTCGAAGATGTACTAGGACCTCAGGCGACAGCACTGGTGGCCGGGCATGAAAAAGCCTGTGGCAGAGTTCATTTCTCGATGCATCACCTACCAGCAGGTGAAGACAGAGCATAAGGTACCAGCAGGCTTGGTACAGCCCTTGGAGGTCCCGAAGTGGAAGTGGGACGGGATATCTATGGACTTCGTGACTGGACTTCCACACACTTCCTGAGGTCAGGACTCCATTTGGGTGATTGTCGACCGACTCACCAAGTCGGCTCACTTCTTACCCATCAGAGAGCATGGATCAGTGGAGAGCTTGGGACGTCTCTACATCCAGGAGATTGTACGGATTCACGGTGTGCCATCGTCTATCGTCTTCGATCGAGATGCTCGCTTTACTTCCCGGCTTTGGAATGGGTTGTAGGAGGCGTTCGTGACGCAGCTACGTCTGAGCACTGCCTTTCACCCTCAGACAGATGGCCAGATGGAGAGGACCATTCAGACTCTCGAGGACATGCTCCGTGCATGTGTCCTCGACTTTGGTCGTAGCTGGGAGGACCACCTACCCTTGGTAGAGTTTACGTACAACAACAGATACCACTCCACCATCGGGATGGCACCATACGAGGCATTGTATGACAGACCTTTCAGATCTCCTTTGTGCTGGACAGACCCTGGGGAGTCAGCACTTGTGGGACCGGAGATGGCCCAGGCCACGACAGAGAAGGTCCAGGTCATCCAGGAGTGGATGAGGACAGCTCAGAGACGGCATAAGTCTTATGCTAACAGGAGGCAGAGGCCACTAGAGTTCGAGGATGGCGACCACGTCTTCTTGCGAGTCTCACATTGATGTGGTTTACGGATATTTGGCCGAGGCGGAAAGTTTTCTCCACGCTTCATCGGACCCTTCCAGGTCCTCAGCAGGATTGGCGAGGTGGCTTATCGCCTGGCTCTACCACATCAGTTGCACAGGGTGCACGACGTCTTCCACGTATCTCAGCTGAGGAGATACGTGCACGACCCAACGCGCATCATTGACCATGGGGAGCTAGACGTTGATGATGGGGTGTCTTTTGTGGAGGTCCCAGTGGAGATCGAGGATCGACAGAAGTGGGTCCTATGTGGACGGTCGATTCCTCTAGTGCACATCAGATGGCATCACAGGAACCTCAAGGAGAGCACTTGGGAGCGGGAGGATCAGATGCGTGCTCAACACCCACATTTGTTTCCCTAGTTTATGGTGTATCTTTACGGGGACATAAAGCCCTGAGGTGGGGGTGATGTAAAGACCCGTAAAATTCAAGGAATTTTTTTTCCTTAATTTTCTTTGGAATTTTACAAGAACGCAGTTTCTGACGGCACCTGATTCCGAGGCCCGGTGTACCCGGAATCATTTTCCGAAGTTTGGCTTGGGTACGTTCAGTGAACGAACGAGCGGGTTTTTCTAACTTTTGAACCAGTGCTCGGAATCGAATTCGGAGGGCACCGATGGAATCGCATTGCCTGTTTTTTCTTAGAAACGCCTCTTCCGGAGTTGCATTTTCTCGGGTGTGGTTTTTAATTTTTGGGGTTAAGTGAATAAAATAAAATAAAGTGGTGCGACAACTTTATGTTATTTCACTTAAAGCCACTTAAAAGCCACTTAAACTAAGTTAAGCGGATAGGGTGGAACCCAAAATATCTTACCCACCTGGTAGGATATTTGTGAGGTGGGGCCCGCATGAGCCCCACCGTTTCTTTTCCCCTAAGTAACGCACCCGCGAAAACCCCTTTTTAAATGAAAGTCAACTGGTGCGTTTCCTAAACTCTTAACCCTCCTATTAATTGGACTGTTAAGATGTTACCATTAATTCACCAAATTAATGGTTCGTTTCTTAACTTGTTTTTCAATTGTTGGCATGTAATAAAATAAGACGAACACACGTTTTTCTTGGGTGCGGATTGTTGAGAGGATTTGGAGAAACTCTATCTTCATCCTCCTTCACGAAGAACACGAAGAACGCGAAGAACGCCGAACCCTCGGAGATCGACGATGAGACGCCGTGTTCCACGACACCGATGATTCTCCTTCCCTGACATTCCTTCCTTGCGACAAATCTTCGATCAACTTCTTGAGATCGTCGACGCGACGCCGTGTATCGCGAGGAAGCGACGCCCCTTCCGCAACGCGATGATCCGCTTCTTCCACGACGGTCAATCCCGCGAAGGACTCATGTCCGACGACAACTACGAGGTAGGGGTTGTTCCTTTTAAATCTTTGTGATTTATATCCTCGGTTGTTAAATATGATTGTTGTGAGACTTTAAAAACCGATAACGCGGTGGGTGCGGACCAACGAACAAGTCCGAACCCACCACCCTTTTTGTTTGTTATGCGTGGATTGGCGGGCGATGACAAACAGGGCCGTGAGTTAATTTTGAAATCTTTGTAGTGAAGAACAAGTCCCGGGATGAGCACTGGAGAAGGCTGCGCACAAATCGGACCATCGGAGCGTGTCCGGTGGTCCGCGGAAGTCCCCGCCGGTGCGCCACGCCGGCAGAGGGGCCGGCAGCGGCCGACCGCCAGGAGGCGGCGGCGTTGGCCGGTCCCGCGGCCGCGCGGGACCGCGGAGGAGGGACGCGGCTTTAGCCACGTCCGGGTGTCACGGAGCGGCCCCCGCACGGGGGGGGGGGGGGGCTGCCTTGCGCGGCGCCTGGCCAGCGCCAGCACGCCGGCCGGACCACTGGGCTGGGCCGCGCCACGCCGGTCGGGTCGGATCCGGACCTGGGTCAGGTCAACCCGGTTCGGGCTGACCCAGGTGGGGTTGGGCCGGGTCGGTCCGAGCCCAGACCCCCCGTTTTCAGACCTTTTCGATCTTTTGCCCGTATTTTGAGCTACGGGGCTCCGATCGACGCGCCGTCAGCGGCGATGCGATCCTTGGATCTAGTCATCTTTATCATCATATGAAGAAGTATACCTGTGTGAGATGAATCCTATTTTGCTTTCCTTTGTGGATTGTGTTGTGCTATCCTGTGTGGATTTAAGTTTTTCTTTCCTGTGTGGACTGGGTTGTACATGAGCTCAGATGTTGGAGCCGAGCGAGAATTGATGACTTAGGTATATGTATGGGCATATACCTAAGCCGTGTCGGATGTTACTTTGTGATTGTATCTTTCCTTTGTGGATTATCCTTTGTGGATTCTGGGAGACCTTCGGGGGTCTCGGGGTCCCTACTGAGTATCTTATACTCACCCTTGCACGGGCTATGCCCGCACTACGTTGTGTTGGTTGAAAACGACGGACAACGCTGATCGTGGTTGAGGCATGCGGAGCAGAATGGTACCTGGAGGTGGACCACTGGCGGGATGTACTCGGAGTGGATGGTTGGACCCGAGGAGCTGTGTAGGATATCTGTACCCACCCTTCAGGTGGGAGTATAGTGGACGGATCAAGGCTGCGACTTTACTTTTCAGTTGTTGTTTTCCCTTTCGAGTTGTACTTTACTTTCAGTTTGGGTTTGTATTCTGGCCCATTACTTTTCCGCACTTACTGTTCTACTCAGTTTTTACTTAGTGCTTACTTCTTCTGATTGCTTGCTCTGTGGTGTTTGTTTACTTTACAAAGGCAATGTCTTCCCTTTTTACCGGGATTTACGCCTTGGTTCTAGTCGCCAGCCCCTGGCCTATGGAAGGCAGTCTTGGGGTAGTCACGACACGGGTCCCTAGGATGGGTCGTGACACAAATGATTCCTTATGTAATATTATCAATCAAAATCCATTAACATCAATTTAATTTTCATTCCTTGTTAACCAATTAAACCCTATTCATATTTTCTATTCATTCAACATATAAACCATCACCAATATCTAAACCATTAGAACATTTACCATTTACATTATATATCCAATTTAACCCAATTACATATTTATTCCTTAACCCATTTCGTATAATCAACAATTACCATACATTAGCCTATTTAGAATATCCATCGATACATATTCCTTAATCTATTCACACATTTTTATTACAATTTCATAATCCATTTTACACACTAACATTAATAAATTTAACCTTTTTTCACATCATTCCAAACTATACCTTATGTAATTGACAAAAACTAGACACAACTACCATTGGTGCCTCTTTATGGTTTAAACTAACATGCCAACTTGTTCATCATGGGATCTACTTCATCTCAAGTAAATACTAGGATTAACATCACGATTCTTCATGTTTGGGAATGTTGGAACACCCCATGGGTGGCCCCAAACCGATCTACACAATATCAATGCATCCCATGAGGATTATGAGGGGTTTAATTCATCATTTATCCAATCATTTTACCAAATATTACTAAAGTCATCGAATGCACAATAAGAGAGAAACCAAAACACAACAACCTATGAAAAGATCAGCATTAAGACTATTGGATATAACTTGTATAACACCTACCTTGGTTTCGAATATGAACACACACTTAACCTAGAACTTTTACTTGGATTCAAACACCATTCAAATCCCCAACCTAAGATCCATTTAAAAAAGAGGGGTTTATGGATTTAGAAGGAGAAGAACAAAACCACATGCCCTAATCTAGAAAAGAGAGAAAAGAGAAGTGTTAGAATCACCCAAATCTTTGATTCATACTTAAAAACACTAAAAATGGCCTTTATAAAAAAGTAGATAGATCCTTGGGAAGACTTGGTCATTTTGGATCATCACTAGGGATGGAGGAAGAAGAATGGGGAGTAAAATAGGGTGAAACACATAAAATACCAAGGTGAAAAAATGGTAATTCCTCACTTTTTAATGGGGGAAATATTTTAGCCTCATAGATTTCCAAACCATGCACCAACTACGCACCAACATCTCTCCAAGAAGGTTGAAGTCACACGGTTACCTGGAATCTCCACACGGTTTAACAAACCATGCACAAAACATGCACCAACCTCTATATAAGTGGGGTCTAAGTATCATTATTACCTGGAGAGATTAAAAAAGCTTAATAAACCATTTTTTAACTATACAAAATGCCTCTACCCAAGACCACATGGTTTGGCCTCCCTCCTTGCATGGTTTACTTAACCGTGTGCCAACCATGTAACAAGCATAAGATGGTTAACTTCCCATTTCTTCCATGTTCCAAACCTTGAGACAACCCTAATCCTCCTTATATAAATAGTAAACATTATATTAACCAAAATTAATAGATAAAAACCAAAATTTAAATGGGTATATACCTCCAAGAAGTCCAGGATCTTATAGGGAGTATGAGAAATGTTTTGATGAAATTTGAGATAAATGAATGAATGAATTAAGATAATTAATTAATTCAAGCACATTTTATGTTAATTAATAAAAATTTAAATGAATGATATTTTACTAAATTTGTATTCATTACATATGGTAATGATCATGATTTGGACCATCCTTTATATAAATTATATTTATTTTAATTTATTTATTTCATGATTTTTTTTAATTATTAATTTTAAATTAAAACGATGAAAAATGTGTGATACGAGTGGATATTTCATGGATATCTAGTCCATTAAATTATTATTTTATTAATATTTCAATATGGTGTTCACCCTAGGGTAGATCTCTCAAGGAGTCTTCTCACATGCACCATCTTTCTATTGTCTCTATTTATAAATCTAACTAATATAATACTATAAAACTAATATATATGGGTGGTTTTAAAATGATACATGAAATAAAAATATTATATATATATATATAAATGAAATGGAACACAATATCCATGTATAATTTCATCTCATTTGGGCTAGTATTTTAGAAGATATGGGCTGATCTTAAAAAATGTTCAGATATGTGCACAGATTTCAAGGCCCAGATTGTGAGCTTGTTTTAGGCCACAAAATGATAGATTTATCTTTGGATCCAGAAGAATAAAATTAATCTCATTATGTATTGAATCTTAAAAAAAATTAAATTCACAATTTTAATTATTTTATAAAAATTTATGGCCAAAAAAAAATTAAAACAGTTAAATTCCAAAATTATTCAATTTTTCAAATTAAGCTCAAAGTACCACAAAAACCTAAAAATGTGAAAATTTACCATGAAATACACTATAGTGGATTTATAAATATTTAACATTGAACAATTTGTGGAAAAGTTAGCTTCATCACTCCCCCATAGTTAACTATTGCACTTCCAAACATACATCATATATCCAAATCAAAATCCACACGACAATCGAAAATGAAAAAACATTAATGATATTTTCCAAAAATAGAATTAAATCATGTTTATTCTATGAAAAAAATTCCCTCCCATCTTAATTACCCATGTTTAAAAAATTTAAACCTAAAAAATCCATCAATTTACCAATCACAACCTACCTCACATTTAATTTCATGCCACTCTTCACTCAAGAGAAATTGAATATGGAGTTACGATCATACTTAGAAAATACATGTATGAAAATAATATTGTGGAAATTATCATTTCTCTATATAGTTATAAATTAAAATATTTTAAATCATGATTTATTTTTTAGGTGAATTATATGGCTTAGGTTTTGTGGTATAATGATTTAAAAATATTAAGGTTTGAAAGAGGAGGTTTGACTCTTTTGTACAATGCATGAATAATCAACTGAAAACACAGGATGAACCTCACTCAAATACTCTTGAAAATGTGAAACATAACACAACACCCTTTTTATTACATTTGAAATGATACAATTAGTGATTAAAATAAATGATATTATCCAAATTATCCCTTTTTTCTTTTTTTCTTTTTTAAATCTATAGAAAGAAAAAAATTTATTATTTATTATTTTTTGATTTTTTTCATAGAGGATGAGATAAAAATTGAATAAAATGAATGAATTAAAATTAATTCCCTTGATTTTAGAGTGGTACATGATTCAAAAAATAAATTATAATAAAATGCATCTCAAATAATGCACATGAACGGCCCTTCCCCATACTCAAAATTGAAATATCCATGTAAAAATACCAAGTGTGTGGATAGGTAAGGAAAAATTGGTTTTTAATATAGCTTAAAACTATAAGTTAATTCATTTAATCTAAGGTGGAATTAAGGATATATTTAATTATTTGTCTCAAGTTAAAATGTTTCTAGACAATAAAATGACCCAATAATATTAAAAACATTTCATGAAGTCCATAGATTTGAAATAGACAAATAATATGTTCTGCTTCTCACATAGAATCCAATTTTCTCTCAAGAAAGTGTGGGTATTGGGAAGAATATGTCAAAATGGATAACAATACCTCATTGTATTGGAAAAATATTTTGAGTTAGTGTTTCATGGGCATAATTTTTAGAAAGTAATAAAACTCATAAAAATGCTTGAAATTGAATTAAATGAAAAATGTTATCACATCAACAATCATTTAAAATCCATTCTTTCAAAAATCATATTAATCATCTCAAAATAAATTAAAGTGTAAAAAATGATAATAATATTCATTAAATATTAATGATCCTAAAAAAAATAAAAATGAAAAGAAAAATATCATTGAAAAACAACCACAACTAAGAAGTTTGAAACTCCCCCCATACTTAAATTTCACTTCCCCATATTTCATCTCAAAAAAATGAAAATAAGGGTAGAAAAGTTAAAATAAGGAAAGATACAACCTAACATTATTTTTTTGTGTAATCCTTGAGTTAATATCTTATTTTCTACCACACAGACCTAAAAATAATTAAATAAATAAAAACATTAGAAAAATAAATAAAAAAAAGATGAAGGAAAAAAAGTATAGAACATGGTTTGGACACCCATGTGGGTGCTAGGTTTTTACTACCCCTAGTCAGGTAATTGTAGTGGCTTAACCAAAATCTAAAGGTGGGTAGGGTTTCTTGCTCATAAACTACTATAAATTATTTATTATAATTCTATTTAATAGGAACCAATCATGGATGAAACCATGAATAAAGTACATCATCCCCCTCATTTAAAATGTGATGAAAATTTGATGGTTAGGGAAGGAGAAATAATGAGACCTCCACTTCTTTTTCCATTAATCCTTTGACATCTTTGTTAAATTCATACAAGGTCTCCATATTTTACACTTTATTATAAATTTCATCACAAGTTAGGCCAAAAAACAATTTAAATTTCATAATATTGAAGTATGTTGAAACAACAAATAAATCTTCCCTTTTAGTAAAATATATTAAAATTTAATCTCTTGAGAAAAAACCACTTGGAATTTTATCTTAGTAGGGGATTTTTTTCTTCCTACAAATCAATAGAGAGGCATAGAGGAGATAATTTATCATTTTAAAATATAGGATAATAAATTAAATTTAGAGCTCTAAACAAATATAACTAATTTTCATCCAAATAATATTTATCTCCTACAATTGTATTAACTAGCACGACAAATCCTGGAACCTCTTCATGCAATGAACACAGATAGACGATTGGATCTTCATGTTTTATATTCAAGTATTAATTAGTTTATTAGACTTAAAATGAAGTTTTAATAGGATTTAAAATTTTATCATGTTGTATTTTTTTCCATTCCATCCATATAAAATTTTCTTATTAAACTTCTATACCCAGCAATGCTATCATCTTTCTTGCCTTTTCGAGAAATTTGAAATTATTTTAAATTATCAAGGAATTTTGTTCCATTTTAAACATGAATGTATCTTCACTATTGTAAAATTTAGTAATATTACATGTATATGAAAAATAATTAATTAAATACATGACCTAAAGAAATAATGATATGAAATGAAGCTCTTCTATTTTTTTAATCTTTGAAATATTTGTTTTCTTTGGTTTTTTATGAAAAATTGTATGTGAAAGAACTTGACCTCTCCATAAATGATTACAAATTGATTTTTGAGGACTTTTAATGGATTCCTAACCAATTAAATTATTATTATCCTAATATTTAAATATATTTTAAACCCGAGGGTCGATCTCTCGAGGAGGCAGCTCACACACACTGTCTTTCTATTGTCACTATTTACAAATCTTACTAAAAGAATACTATAAAAATAATATATATGGGGGGTTTTAAAATGATGAATAAAATATAAATATTATATATATATATATTCAATGAAACAAAAAATGAAGTTAAACAGAAAGAAGGAAGTCCATTATTCTTGGGAGGTTATGGTCATTGAATTCATTGTTCAAATAGTTCTCGATATTCAACTCAAAGAGGCAATCAAGACTTGTCACACCTTACCTTATTGATTGGATTATTATTTACCCATACCAAGACCTTTTCATATAAGGAAAACCTATTCTAAATTTCATATAGGATACCTCTTTGCTGACCATCACTACCCATTCCAAGCTTCACAATATGCACAACACAAATATTGAAGGGAAGGATAATTGATAAATAAGAAGAAGATTTCAGTGGTATAGAAAATAGGGAAACTGTTAACTGTAAAAATTTTAGCCATCATAAAGATTTCAAAAATTGGATAAGGAGATATAAAATTAAAACATAATAAACTCAATCATGTAACCATTCCTTCTCTCAAACAAACACTGAGGTTAGTTATTCATTTTTAGTCAAGTTGAGAAGACAACACGGTGGGAGAAACACATAAAAATAAAAATGTAAGATTGGAGATATGATTAAGAGAGATAATATATTAAAATAAAAATAATATTACATTAATAAAAATACTATAAATATACTTATAATTTCTAACAAAGGTTACCCACAAGTTTCAAACCCCTTGAAATGAAGATGAAGTACATTTTTATAGAGTGTGGTGAGAGTAATTTTCTCTCCAAAAATATACTTATGAAGTTAGTTAATGTTATCCAAAATAAATGACTGAATTTGGAAATGTTTGCTTCATAAAAATTATTACTTTATGTCTTGTTCATGCGCCCTTAAACTTTCATCTTTATTGGCCATATGATGAAGGATTTATGACCAATTTACTCAGTAAAATTAATCTACATTGGTAAACTATTTATATTCTCCAAATCCAGTTCCCATGAATTTATGGACTTTAGATATGAATAATAAGGCATGATAAACATTATTAAACTTGTTAATAATTATCTTCTCCATATCCAAGTTGAATTTCAGGTCCTTTGGGCTATTATTTCGGAAGATATTGACCGAGATTCAAAAGCATCTAGACCCATGCACAGATTTTGATGCCTAAATTGTGAGTTCCTTTTAGGACTAAAAATTATGGATTGAGATTTGGGTCTAGAAGAATTAAATAAATCCCATAATTTATGGAAGAATAAAAAAAATTAATTTTACAATTTCAATTTGTTTAGAAAAATTTATTGCTGAAATAAAAAAATAAATTAAAATAGTTAAATTTTAAAATCAGGCCATTTTTCAAATTAAGTTGAAAATACCATAAAAACCTAAAAATGTGACAATTTTACATAAAATAACACTATGGTGGTTTTATAAACATTTAATTATAGTAAAAAATGTATGAAAATTTTATCTTCATTAACATGTCATCTCCTCCTCTTATTGTGCTAAGACCTGCATGCCCATAATTTCTTTTATATAAACCCCCTTAAACCATTCCATTGGTTATTATCATCTGAATGTGAGTAAATAATATGTAAGGATGATTGAACCTGGTAATTATAGTTGTTTAAATATGTTTCTAATGTGAAATAAATCTAGGTTATACATAGAAAAAAAGTTTAATTATGCAACTTGATCTAAGACCAGTTTATAGAGATTCCCCCTAGGGTTAGTGGTTTGTTTATTCTCCACTAAATAAACAAACTATTAGATAAATCTCATGATCATGACACATATTTTATTCTATATTATGGATAGATATTTATTTTATGGATGATTTATCATTATCATGAAAATAACTGAAACGAATAACTAGCATGCTCAGATGAAATAAAATAAAAGGATTATGTGTAAATGTTTTATCAGCACATGGTTAAAGTGTCAGTTCAAGACTTTGTAAAGAGAAATTTTAATTGTTGGGAAATCCAAACAAAGGAAATGGTTTAACCTAATCAAACTTGTATTAAATTTAATAACATTTTTTCTATTCAATAAAATGTTTTAGGCAAGTTTTGAGTAATTTCTAGTTAGGATTTTATGATTGGGGAGTCCACTCAATGGATTAAGGAGTTGAAAGTTAGCAGTTTGAAATACCACCTACCTAAATAACTATTTATAATTTTTATATCCTTTTTATATTTAACACCCCAAGATTTCATAGTACGTTATCTCTTCAAAGAAATTCAATTACTTGCGTTATACGCAACAAAGAGTTCGAGCGAACCACGACCTACCAAACTAGTTGTTCAAAAAGCGGTTATGAATAGTATTAAATGAAATTTTAATTTTATATAATCCATATAATTTTAACTTACATATTATTTTTTTGACATAATATAAGAAAAAATTCAATATTTCAGATAAAAGAAGTATTTTCCAACAAATGCAATTTTACCGCCTTTTAATGGGAAACCCTTTTTAAATACAATATTTGAAACCTTTTTTATAATCAATTTTAAAAAATAAACTTCTTATTTAGAATCGGGATATAAAATTTATTTTGGATAAATGTTTGGTGTTTTTCTGATTACTTTCATATTTTGATGAATAGTGAAAAATACTAAATTTTAATTAAAAACAACTTTTTTAATCCAAATAATTTATCATGTTAAATTATACATTTGAGTGGTTTTAAAGTATCATTAGATTATATTTTTATCATTTAATATAATTTACATTATTGGATGTAATTTCACATTTAAACTGGACATAAACACATTTCAATCTTTTGATAGTTATTATTTCTTAAAAACACGTTTTTTGTTTTGACAACAGGAATTAATTTTAAATTAATTTCTCCCACTTCTATGTTATGAATTTTAAAAAATGGATTCCATATTTGTAATGCAGATGTCCAAATTGTGTAAATCTGTAACTTTTATTTTTATACATTTTGAATATTTACTTCAGTAAATATTTTATTTTGTATAGTTAAAGGGTAAATCTGGTAAATAAAGGTAAACAAATATTATTATAACAATATTAAATTACCCTAACATGTGTCTTATTCCAATTTTTTGATACATTTACGACCATGGTAATCTTTGGGTAGATTTTGGTACCAATTGGAGCCACTTGAGAGTGATAATGACACTTTATATTAATTAATTTAAAGTAAAGACAAAAATGACATAAACATATATCTTTTTGTAAATTTTTTTAAAAGGTGTAATATAAGTTATATTTTAAACTATAAATATTCATTATAAAGATAAAAGAATTTCCTACATAATTGTATTTTATTTATAATTTTTATACGTTAAATATTGAAATTTATTTATGACACAATGATGATGCAGTAATTGGATTATTAATGAAAGAATCAAATAAATGGTATTATAAATTTTAAAATAAATATAATTTCAAAGTTTTTATGACATACACGAATTTTATAGGTGAATATTACATTTTAGGATTTATTAAATTTATCTTGTTAGAAGTAATCAAGTTGTGATGACTTTCACAAAAATCAAATACTAAATAGTGTCAAAATTGATATAAATGAGTTTAAAAAAAATATTATATCATTAAATTATAAAATAGTACTAAAAATCTAAGTTTCTGAAAAATAACTTATATAATGATAGGTATATCATTAAGGAACCACTTAAGGTTCTCTTTCCATTTTATAATAAGTTTATTAACCAGTTATTATAATAATACACGAATACATGGTAAAAGTTAAATTATTTGACTAAGAGTTAAATCTAAAAGATAAGGTTAATATGGTGACCCAAAACTATCTAAAAACTATTTTTGAGAGTTTTTAGACCCATACCCATCTTATCCTCGAAATAAATCATTTTTGAGCCATTATAAACCGAAAAGGATTTTATTATAAAATAATATTTCAATCTTTTCCTAAGGTGCCCCTCACCTCTCTTATAAAAGGGCACTTCACCTTCTCATAAATTCAAACCTCCAAATCCATTTGTATCGGACAAAACATAACTAAATATCCTCTCAAATATCCTCCCTTATACCTATAGGCCTTAGTTTTATCATAAATCCAACCTAAGGATCCCTTTTGATCAACTCAAAAGGAAACACTCGAAGAAGAGGTAATAATTTCACCACCCTCTTTCAAGTTCTTTTCTTCTTCCACTTCCTATTTCTTTGTTGTTGCCATACCAAAATAATAAATCTAGTACCTTATACATACTATGATGTTATTATAAATATGTTACAACCATATTCATTATTCTATCCATCCTATAAATGACAAAGTCACCATACGTGCGTACGTACAACTTACCGTCTCCACGTTGTGGTGTAGTTTTTTATTCAAACACTTAATTATTTGGATGGGTATAATAATGAGTATAACTGATGTAAATAATAAATATAACATGTTAATGATTCTGTATATATGATATACAATATAATTACTTAATATTTCACCATCAATATTATGATATTGTCGCTCGTGCGTACGTACGAATTACTGTCTCCACGAACGTGATGAGATTCATTCCCCATCTTAATCATTTAAGAATAATATTCAGTTTATGATAAAAAATATTTTTTATGAACATAATATCATTCTATATATGAATCAAATACATCCTATCCTTAACAAACATGACTTACATAACCAATCATATAAAGGAAAATGAATCAGTTAACACCAAAAACGATGATACTACTAAAATATTATTAACAAAGAAATATTATTTGATCATATATGATATAATATTTATGTATATGATTCTTTTATAATTTAATAAATTTTTTTAAACTATTATAAATGAGGTTAACATACCATTTACTAAGGAAAAGTACAAGGTAAGGGTTAATTTCACAATCTCTTTATTATCTAAGGTTGTTTTTACGTAAGTATCTACTGGGACCTCTTTATCATCCACATCCATGTTTCTTAAAAATGTATTTCAAACCATTTTTACTATTTACTAGACTATGGTTTAAAGTTATTTATACCCTTGTTTTACTTTTTATAAAATTGTTTGAAAGGAATCTTTCCGTCATTTTCCAAATAAGGCACTTTATGGACTTTTCGACAAAATTATGGTAAGAATGTCTTTTTTAACTTATACGGTGGGTGTGGCTATTTTCCACTGTTATATCATCATCAAAGCTTACCATACAAGATTATAAGAATATTTTCAAAAAAATGTTTTCCTTTTGTAATTATATGACTTTTAAATTATTTCAAAATAGAAAGAGGTATTTATTTCAAATAGTTTTCATTTCATCTATGTCAACATCCTTTGATGGATTTTAAACTTGTTTGAAGTTGACCTATTATGATACAAATATTCCATATTGTATTGAAGGTTTTGTGATATGTTTGACTATGGATGTATTATTTTTACACCATTTGTGGTTTATGGATAAAGTATTGATATTTCATATGCTAGTTTTAATACGAATGTTTATGTTATGTTTAAACCTTTTCATATGAGGAATGCATTGGAATTAGTAAGTGAGGTGTGGAGCCCGCTATAGCTCCTCGATGAATCAGTAGGTCTCATGAGACAAAGTAGTGTCTTGGAACAAGGGCTTGAAAAAAATATTATTTTTAGTCCTGGCACAAGGCCTTGACTATGTGGTTATGAAGTATGGCATTATGCATTCCATCATTATGAAATTGGCTATTGATATTGCATGTGATTATTGGACCAGTAGAATATCCATGTGATTAAGTAAATGACATTATTTGATTTATATTGGCCATATTATGCAGAAGTTTATGTTTAAAAGGATTATGTTTTAGTCTTATACATTACGTTAATTTTTTATTCTTATTTATGAAAGTTTCCACTATATTGTTATCCTTATTGAGCATCTTATCTCACCCCTTTCTATGTTTTATTTTTCCCAAGATATGAAGAAATATTTTATGGTTGTCTTGCAGGGATATGATAAGGATATAAGTGTGGTCAATGGGGAAAAAATGTTGTTGATGTTTTTATTTCATGATGTAATGTAAAACTTATGAATGTATATAGTACTTCCAAGGATACTAAACTGATCAGTCTTTTGGGATTTGATCCCTTGTGACCATGAAAATGTTATGTAATAATGCACCGAATCTTGGTAACTAGGGTCAGGGTATTACAGTTGGTATCAAAGGAAGTTTACTACAATCCTTAGAAACTATATTTAGACAAACTCTGATTAGAGCACATTACCCTAAGATAGACTTTGATGATAAGTATAGAAGAACTTCCTAGAATTTTGGTAATGTAGAGATTTTGTTGGTTTTCCAAGAAGTACATCCCTATCTAGATACGAGCAGGTAGAGGCGGCTCTGGCACAGATGTACCTTGGAGTGAAAACTCTGACAAGGAGTTTTGAGCTTGGCCTAGGGTATCCTGGTATATGACAACGAGCCTTGTTTCACTCTTGGTTATGACACTCCCATGGGATATTCTTAGGATAATTCACATTTTCTTTACAAGCCATTATGAAGGATTTAAGAGTAAATACTTTCTCAAAGAAAACATTTTATGATTATAGATTATATGCATATTCTTTTCAATTTACGTCAGGTATTTTACAAGTTTAGAATTATAAATTGTGATTTATAAACTAACCTGGTGTATGACATTGTTTAGAAGTGGAACCTAGTAGAAGGAATGAGAATTCTAGAAATACGCAAGATCGAAAGATTAAGAAGGATCATATATTTTATTGTATTAAGCCAAAATTTTAAATGAAAATAGTCTCCCATGCATTCTCATCATATGAAGAAATAGTATCATGTGTTAATAAGATAAGTAAATAATTCTCTGAGTCCTATGTCATTGAAGGGAAGCAAGAGAAGAAAAGGTTGGAAGAGAGAAAGATAGATAAAGGGAAGAGGGGAAAGAAGGATTTTCCCATATGTGATAACTGTGGAAAGAATAAACATGGTAAATGCTTGAAGAGATTGGGATTTTGTTATAAGTGTGGAGAAAAAGGACACTGAGTACGTGATTTCAAGGGAATGAAAAAGGTTTCAAATGTACAGTGCTTAATCTGTAATGCGTTGGGACACTACGCGAATCAATGTCCAAATCATCAGAGTATACCACAAATGATACTGTTGGATAATAATCAAGTTATGATATTACCACAGATGAAGAGTAATGACTAGTGTTATTATGTTGATATTAATGAATTATGTCATTTGAGTGTTATATCAATAATGTACTGGTTATATTAATTATGGAAATAAATAAGGATTGTACTGAAAAACTATTTCATTGAGGATTTGAGATTAAATGGTACTAAGAAAAGTGACTCAACAAAAAGTTAAAATTTTATGAAAATACATGGTTGAAGGAAAGATAAACCTAAATATGGTCCGATACTGAGTTAGTGGTTTTGGAATAAGAGATGGTTGACTTGGAAAAATTATATTGGATATTCTTGACTCACTTGGAACTGATTAATTGTTTGTTTATTCCATCATTATTGGAATATTAAAAAATTTTGGATATAAGGAATATATCTAGTATTCTATAAGGAATAATGAAGCATAAATGTAATCAATAAGGTTTTATGGTAATTTAGGGCGTTACCATGTTTTAAAATAATACATGATGAAGGTATTTATATGTTATTACGTGGCAAACGAGATCTCCATTTTGTTTACCTTACTTATAAATTTTGGACTGTGAGTTTAGATAGAAGTATTTTGGATAAGTCTAAAGGTTGGAATGGATTAAATTTGATGTTGGATACTATTATTAAGGTTAAAGCATTTCTTAACATTATTTTTGGATTTTTATAAAAAGGATAACCTGGAGATTGGGTGACAACCCGTCGCGTTCGGCAAGGGCGCGAGACTTGAACCTGCAACCGAAAGGTGACAAGGGTGCATCACCTACCACTGCCCTACATGATGTCCTGGTTTGTGTAATGTAGTTTTTTTAAATTTTATGACAAATGAATTATATATTCATTATTTTTGGAACCCTATATGATTATGATAAATAGAATATTTTTTAATTCTATTATCTTTTGGAGTGAAAGGTGAGTTTATGGTAGGAATTAGTTAAAGGATGAAACTCTACATATCAAGTATATTTTTTCCTCGTATTATATGAATAAATTAATTCTAAAACTTTAGGTAATGGATCTTAAAACAAAAAATGTGTTATCCTAATACCTTATGTTTTGTTGAACCGATGATATTTTAAATCACCATAGATTCATGGTTTTGAGGCCCTCAATTTTACACTTATTTGTGATTAATGACCTCAACCACTCCCTATAAATATTTTCATTTTCCTCCAATTATGTCTATAATTTCCACCAATGTTCTCCTAACCGAGATCATAATTTTTTGGTGACTTTTTCATTTCCCTTTCCCTATTATTAAGACTAAATTTTATTAACCCGATTTTCAATGTGGGTTTTCCACAAAGGTATTTTTATATTTTTAAACTTTTATTTTAGAAGAAAAATTTTAAATTGCAAGGATGTCGTTTATTGAAGGAGGGGATAATGTAACACCCTAAGATTTCATAGTACACTATCTCTTTAAAGAAATTCAATAACTTGCACTACACACAACACCGAGTTTGAGCACACCACGACCTACCAAACTAGTCGTTCAAAAAGCGGTTATGAATATTATTAACTGAATTTTGAATTTTATATACTGAATATAATTTAAACATCCATATTATGTTTTTTATACATAAAATAAGAACAAATTTAATTTTTCATATAAAAGAAGTATTTTTCAAAAAATGCTATTTTACCGCCTTTTAATGGCGAACCCTTTTTAAATACAACATTTGACACTTTTTTTATATTCAATTTTACATAATTAAACTTATTATTTAGAATTGGGACATACAAATTTATTTTGGATAATTTTTTTTGTTTTTCTGATAAGTTTAATATTTTGATGAGTAGTGAAAAAAACAAAATTTTAATTAAAAAAAACTTTTTATTCGAAATAATTTATAGTGTTAAATTATAAATTTGAGTGGTTTTAAAGTATCATTAGATTATATTTTTATGATTTAATATAATTTAGGTCATTGGATGTAATTTTACATTTAAACTGGACATAAACAAGTGTCAATATTTTGATAGTTATTATTTCTTAAAAACACACTTTTTGTTTTGACAACAGAAATTAATTTTAAATTAATTTCTCCCACTTCTGTGTTATGAATTTGTAAAAATTTATTCCATATTTGGAATCAAGAGGTCCAAATTATTTAAATAGTTAAATTTTATTTTAATACATTATGAATATTTTTACTTCAAAAAATATTTTATTTACCATGGTTAATGGGTAAATCTGGTAAATAAAGGTAAAAAAATATTATTATAATAATATTAAATTACCTTAAAATGTCTCTTATTACTATTTTTTGATACATTTACAACCATGGTAATCCTTGGGTCTATTTTGGGACCAATTAGAGCCACTTGAGAGTGATAATGAAACTTTATATTAAATAATTTAAAGTGAAGACAAAAATGACATAAACATATATATCTTTTGGTAAATTTTTTTTACAAGGTGTAATATAAGTTATCATTTCAACTATAAATATTAATTATAAAGATAAAAATATTTCCTACATAATGGTATTTTATTTATAATTTTTATACATTAAATAATTAAATTTATTTATGACACAATAATGATGTAGTAATTTCCTTATTAATGAAAGAATCAAATAAATGGTATTATAAATATAAAAATAAATATAATTTCAAAGTTTTTATGACATACACAAATTTTATAGGTTAATATGACATGTTAGTATTGATTCAATATATCTTTTTTGAATTAATCAAGTTGTGATGACTTTCAAAAAAACCAAATACTAAATAGTGTCAAAATTGACATAAATGAGTTTTTAAAACAAATATTATATTATTAAATTATATAATAGTCATAAAAATATACTATTATAAAAAATAACTTATATAATTATAGTTATAACATTAATTAACTACTTTAGGTTCTCTTGGCATTTTATAGTTAGTTTATTAACCAATTATTATAATAATACAAGAATATATGGTAAAAGTTAAACTATTTAACTAAGATTTAATTCTAAAATATAAGGTTAATATGGTGACCCAAACCTATATAAAACCTATTTTTTGATAATATTTAGACCCATACCCACCTTATCCTAGAAAGAAATCATTTTTGAGCCATTAGAAACCGAAAACGATTTTATTATAAAATAACATTTCAATCTTTTCCTAAAGTGCCCCTCATGTCTCTTATAAAAAGGAACTTCCCCTTCTCTTAAATTCACACCTCCAAAGCTATTTGGATCGGCCAAAACCTGCCCAAATATCCTTTAAACTATCCAAACATCAACCTAGAGGCCTTAATTTTATCATAAATCCAACCTAAGGATCCATTTTGACCAATTCAAAAGGAAACACCCAAAGAAGAAGTAATAATTTCACCACCCTCTTTCAAGTTCTTTTCTTATTCCACTTCCTCTTTATTTGTTGTTTCCATCCCAAAATAATAAATCCAGTACCTTCTAAATACTATTATGTTATTATAAATATGGTACAAACATATTCGTTATTTTATCCATCCTATAAATGAAAAAGTCACCATACGTGCGTACGTACGACTAACTGTCTCCACGTCGTGGTGTAGTTTGTTATTGAAACACTTAATTATTTGTATGAGTATAATAATGAGTATAACTGATGAAAATAATAAATATAACATGTTAATTATTTTTTATATATGATATACCATCCAATTACATATAATTTCACCATTAATATAATGATATTGTTGCTCGTGCGTACGTACAGATTACCGTCTCCAAGAACGCGATGAGATTCATTCCCCATCGCAATCATTCAAGAATAATATTAATTTTATGATTAAAAATAATTTTTATGAACATAATATAATTTTTTATATGAATCAAATAAATCCTATCCATAACAAACATGGCTTATGTAGCCATGCATATAAAGGAAAATAAATCAGTTAACACCTGAAACGATGATACTACTGAAATATTATTAACAAAGAAATATTATAAGATCATATATGATATCATATTTAGGTATATTTATCTTTTATAATTTAATAACAGTGTTAAAAATATTATACAGGAGTTTAACTAACCATCTACTAAGGAAAAGTACAAGGTAAGGGTTAATTTCACAATCTCTTTATTATCCGAGGTTATTTTTACGTAACTATCTACTAGGACCTCTTTATCATCCACATCCATATTTCTTAAAAATGTATTTCAAAACATTTTTAATATTTACTAGAGTATGGGTTAAAGTAATTTATACCCTTGTTTTACTTTTTATAAAATGGTTTGAAAGGAATATTTCTGTTGTTTTCCAAACAAGGTACTTTATGACCTTTTTGACAAAATTATGGTAAGAATGTCTTTTTTTAACTTATATGGAGGGTGTGGATATTTTCCACAATTATATCATTGTTGAAGCTTACCATACAAGATTATAAGAATATTTTTAAAATAAATGTTTTCTTTTATAATTATATGACTTTTAAAAGATTTCAAAATAGAAAGAGGTATTTATTTCAAATAGTTTTCATTTCATCTATGTCAACATCCTTCGATGGATTTTAAACTTGTTTGAAGTTGAATTATTATGATAAAAATATTCCATATGGCATTGAAGATTTTGTGATATGTTTGACTATAGATGTGTTATTTTTACATCATTCATGGTTTATGGATAAAGTGTTTTCATTTCATATGCTAGTTTTAATACAAATGTTTATGTTATGTTTAAACCTTTTCATATTTGGAATTAATTAGACTTAGTAAGTGACGGGTGGAGCCCGCTATATCTCCTCGATGAATTGGTAGGTCTCATGAGACAAACTAGTGTCTTGGCACAAGGCCTTGACAAAATCTTATTTATAGTCTTGGAACAAGGCCTTGACTATGTGGTTATGAAGTCTGGCATTATGAATTCCATCATTCTGAAATTGGCTATTGGTATTGCATGTGATTATTCGACTAGTAGAATATCCATGTGAATAAGTAAATGGAATTATTTGATTTATATTGGCCATATTATGTATAAGTTTATGTTTAAAAGTCTTATGTTCTAGTCTTATACATTTCCTTAATTGTTTATGATTATTTATGAAAGTTTCTGCTATATTGTTATCCTTACTAAGCATCCTAGCTCACCCCTTTCTATGTTTTATTTTTCCCAGGATATGAAGAAATAGTTTATGGTTGACCTGTAGGGATAGGATAAGGATATAAGCGTGTTTAATGGGAATGAAATGTTTTTTATGTTTTTATTTCATGATGTAATGTAAAACTTATGAATGTATCTAGTACTTCCATGGATACTAAATTGATCAATCTTTAGGGATTTGATCCCTTGTGATCATGAAAATGTTATGTAGTTATACACCGACTCTGGGTAATTGGGGTTGGGGCGTTATATTATAGATTATAAGAAGGAAAATATAGTTTATTTCCACTAGAATTTCTACATGATAGGACATTTCATGTCTAATGGAGAGGGTTTTGGGACTTGATAAAATAATTGGAGACTAATCTAATTATATTATTTCATCTAACATATTTTAGTAATCAAATAAAGTAATAATAATATACATATTATATTTTTATACAAAAATGTAAAGTTCATCAACCACATTATCCCCATGATCAATTCTAGAAAAATAAAATCTTCTTGCTGGAAACAACCATCAGGAATGGTATAGCTGACTGTGCATTGTATTATGACATAAATGAAAGATTTACATGCTAGTTACCTTAGTTTCCAATATTCCTTCTAAGAAGGTGAGTGATAAAGTGTTCACTATTTGTAAAAAACACTTGAATGATGGACTAAATTTTTAGTTCTTGATGCTATCAACCACGTTATGAAAACTCATAATTTCCCATGAGAACATGGATGCCTATAACATTCTCAAGAATATATATGATCATTATAAAGAGAGAGATAATAATGAATAGTTTGAGATCTCTAAGGCACTCTTTATAAGAAAACTTAGAGAAGGTGTGATGTATGTACCTCATGTAGACAAAATCACTAGATAAATTGAGTATCTATATGTTATAGGGTTTGAGTTACCCAAATAATTTTGCACTAATTTTATTCTCTCATTTCCCCCTCTATCATTATAAAATATTTTATTTTGAATTTCAACATGAACAACTTCGAGAAGTATATCACATAACTCCTCACTCTAATTCACTAGGTTAATAAGGACATGAAGTGTGAAAATCCTTATATTATTTTGTTAAACAATAAGAAGGAAAAATAGAAATGACCTAAGACTAAAACCAAGTCTAAGTACTCTTTTAAATATTATTCCAAGAGTAGAAATATTAAGGGAAATAAAGGTAGCAGGACACCGTATGCTTTACATGTGGTAAAAAGGTCCACTGGAAGAAGAACCACACCATAATAGAAAAGAAAGGGGTAGCTTTAGGTGATTTTTTTTGAAGTGAAATATAAATGTTTTTAAGAATTGGGTATCAAATAAAATTTTTGGAGATTGTAAAGGCCTGCTTATTTTTGATTTATTTCCATTTAAAAGCTTGGTGTAGGAGCAGATAGTTGGAAGCTGGAAACCTAATTTGAAGAAGAATTCATAGAATGAACTTAGTATTAACTACATGAAAAATAATCCATGGATTGAATTTTAGTTTTCGACCTTAAGGTTTTCAAGGGGTAATTAAGTGGTTCTTACCATAAATAATGTTCAGTGTGAATTGGTTCTTCATGTTGTGAATTAGTTTTTAGGTTTTATTGATGAGTTAAATTTATTTTTTGGTAGATGATTTACCCTTGTAATTCATGGTGTGAATTGGAGGTTCAAACCATGAATGGGGATTTTACAAACTAGGATATATTTTGGTGAGACCCCTTGGTTTTATCTTATTTCACATCTCCTCTCTCAAACCCTAGGAAACCAAGAGATCTTTTTCAAAGTCCTTTGAATCCTATTTCAATCATATTCAATCCTCTTATTCTAGATATTTATCTATGGTAATATAAGGCTCATTTCTATATTTTAATTGAATATTGTATCTATTATATTCTCTCTAACCATGTTATGTAAGGTTTTTTTCCTTATTACCATGGGTTTATAATGGGTTTTCATTAATCTAGATCACTATGATTCATTTTCATAGTTGAATTTAGAGTTCCCTTATTTTTCATCATTTTGCATAGCAATTATCATGGTTTCATCTTGAGGTCAAGGATCCATTAACCCTCACTGATTTAAAGTAAAGATATGATATTTTAGTGATTTAATCTATTAGGTAATGGTGTAATTAACTTAATAAAGAAAAAATAAAAAATTTAAAGGAACGATTAAGGTATGGTTTGGGTTTGTTATCACTTTTCATTTTATGATTTTTAATGCCTTGTGTTTTTCTAAGACAGTTTTCTATATTTCTATTGTGGATTTGTTTTGTTCTTGGAATTGTTAATTTTTCTAGAAATATGATAAAAAACATAAATAGGGAATAATTATAATTATTTTATTAAATAAATTGGCATGTGTGATAATATATATTCTTATTTTTAATAGAATATGTAAGTAATGTTAAACACTTGTTTATATTGTTTTGTAGTTGTTGATAGCTGATAAGTTATAGGTTTCATGTTATTGAAATAATGTTCATAATAAAAAATTTAATTTGTAACGTCCCGGCCCTGGGTGCCACGTAACGGGTGCCCCGAGCCCGGTTTGCCACGTGACCTCAAGCGCATTTCCCCAAACGCCAGAGGCTGCCGACTAGCTACGAGGGCCCAGGTCTGATAGTGGGGAAACTATGCCCTCATTTGTCAAAGTGTAGCGCAGCGGAATACCAAAATAAACATACAATAACAGCGGAAGCAGTAAACATACACAACTGAAATAACTACAGAAGTGGATATAACCAACAGTATATAAGTGATGATGCTACATGATTCAAGTTCTAAGAAAGCAGCCAAAACATGTTATACATCACTGTGATACAACCAAAAGCAAAGTACAGCAAAACAAGTAAACAACTGGAATCATCATCACGAGCCTAGGCTCGGTCCCATGCCCTCCTACTCCTCAGCAACAGTCAAGTACCTGTATAAGGACTCTTGCACCTATCTACACCTGCAGCAACATAATCTGTTTGGGCCGAAAATCATGACCCAAACAGGGTGTGAGAAATATATCTCAGTAGGCACCCACCAAAGGCCCGTGCTCAACTGTGTGTAAAACATGCAACAAGTGTGCAGTAGTAAAATGCAATAACTAAGCAGTACTCAAAAGTAACTAACTTAACAGTTAAATTGCCATTTAATTATTCACTTAAATTATTTAATTTAGTATCGTTCTGTGATCAACAGCACCACGCCCTCAGGCCAACCAGTATCTCACCCTCAGGCTAATATAGTCACGACCTCAGGCTAATATAGTCACACCCTCAGGATAATATAATCACGCCCTCAGGCTAATATAGTCACACCCTCAGGCTAATATAGTCACGCCCTCAGGCTAATATAGTCACGCCCTCAGGCTAATATAGTCATGCCCTCAGGCTAATATAATCATGCCCTTAGGATAATATAGTCACGCCCTCAGGCTAATATAGTCACACCCTTAGGATAATATAGTCACGCCCTCAGGCTAATATAGTCACGCCCTCAGGCTAATATAATCACGCCCTCAGGCTAATATAATCACACCCTCAGGCTAATATAGTCACGCCCTCAGGTTATACAGGTAACCGGGCCATGCCCAACATATCAAAATGCAGTAAACACGCAATTCCTCTCAAGGAAATTCTTACAATTACTACATTGAAGGCATACCCTCGGGTATCCTGGCCAAACGACTAAACAGAGAAACACACCCCCGGGGTGGTTTCAGATCCAATAAACGATCCCAATCATCATTTTATTATCAAGATTTAATCACCTATGCAATTATAGGCATTAAATATTGCAACGTCCTCAGCCACACGACACCCCAACATGGGTTTGTGGCACGAAAACGCACAAAACACACGACAGTTGGAAAAATAACACAAAGCCACCTACCTTAAACGTCAACGAACGCTATACCCGAACGCCGACTCCAGAAACCCCCAAGAACGACGTAGATATGACGAAGAACAAAACCCATTCAAACATAAATAACTTGCGATGGGAGAAGAATTGGAAAGAACAGTACCATGAGGTGGAATCCCTTACCCATGCGGTTCCAACGGGATCGTCCGAGACAGAATCAGATTCCAGATGAACGCCCGACGGATCTTCAAAGGCTCGACCTCCTCCTTTGCCTCCAAAATGGATCAAATGCCTCCTCTACGAAATGAGGAGGCTACTGCCTGTTTTAAGCCCAGAAAACAAAGTACACGGCGTGTACTTCAAAGTACACGGCATGTACTCCTTTAATTTAACTGTTCATTTGGCGGCACCGCAAAACTGTTCATCTGCTGACAAGAGTACACGACATGTACTCCCAAGTACACGACGTGTACTACCACCCAGCTGGCGGTGACTTTACCGCCTTACTTTTTAACCTACCGACTGACTACACGGCGTGTAAGGTACCACTACACGGCGTGTAGTCGGTTCCTACACCCTTTGTCGCCGGCATGGCTACACGCCCTGTGTACTTATCCCAACACAGACAAAGGTACATGGCGTGTGGACAAGGTACACGGCGTGTAGTTTCAAAATTTAGGATTTTTCCCATTTTTCCATATTCTCTCAAAAATCAAGGAAAAGGAAAAGAAGAAGCTCGTACCTCAAAAATAAGAACCGGGTTCTTACAAACTTCCCCCCTTATAGCAATTCGTCCCATAATTGCCCTTCCAAGGGTGGCAAAGATAAAGCTCAGAACAGCTCTGGCCACTGAGCACGTACGTCGGCCTCCCACTCCCAGGTCTCATCCTACACTCGGCCATGCTGCCATAGCACCCGTACGAGAGGAACTGACCGACCTCAGAGAACCTTCGTGCTCCTGTCAACAATACGGATCATATGCTCCTCAAAGGACGCATTATGCTGAAGCTCAACCTCCTCAGACTGAAAGGTGTGAGACAGGTCTGAATGGTAGTGACGCAACTGAGACACGTGGAAGACGTCGTGCATGGCTCGGTACTACTGCGGTAACTGCAACCGATAGGCAACCAGCCCGACTCTTTCCAGAATCTCAAAAGGTCCCACATACCTCGGCGAAAGCTTACCCTATCTCCTGACCCATTTGTGTCCCAGCCTCGGTGAAACACGCAATAAAACCTGATCCCCGACCATGAACTCCAAAGGTCTTCTGCGGCGATCAACATATGACTTCTGACGAGACTGCGCGGTATCCATCTGCTTCTGAATTAACTGGACCTGCTCAGATGTCTCCTGCATGAGCTGTGGTCCCAGTAAAGTTGCCTCACCTGCCTCTAACCAGCACAAAGGTGATCAGCATGGCCTACCATATAAATCCTCGTATGGTTCCATCTCAATAGTTTCCTAAAAACTATTGTTTTAGGCAAACTCGACTAAGGGTATATGCTTCTCCCAAGAGCCCCCAAAGTCTAGGACGCATGCGCACAACATGTCCTCTAGCACCTGTATCGTCCGCTCTGACTGACCATCTGTCTGAGGGTGGTATGCTGTGCTCAGAAGCACCTGTGTACCCAGTGCCCTCTGAAAACTCTGCCAGAAACGAGACATAAATAGGGTGTCCCTATCTGAAACGATAGAACGAGGGACCCCATGTAGACGTACAATCTCTCGGATATACAGCCTTCCGAGCTCGTCCATACCGAAGGTCTCCTTGATCGGCAAAAAGTGAGCTACCTTCGTAAGTCTGTCCACAACAACCCATATGGCGTAATTGCCTCAAGGTGACCTTGGAAAACCCGTCACGAAATCCATCGCGACATCATCCCATTTCCACTCCGGAATGGGAAACTTCTGTAACAACCCGGCTGGTCTCTGATGCTCTGCCTTCACCTGTTGATAGGTGGAACACCTTGTAACAAAACCAACTATCTCTCTCTTCATACTCGGCCACCAGTACTGACGTCTCAAGTCTCGGTACATCTTGGTAACCTCGGGATGAACTTCCCAAGATGAAGCATGAAACTCCCTCATCATCTCCTCGTGTATATCCCTTGGAACCCATACACGTCCATGGAAACACAAAACCTCGTCATCGACTATCGTCCAACCGGAAGGAGGGTCCTCACTTTCCACCGAATCCCGTAGAACTAGGCCTTCTAAAACCGATAGCTGCCTCATCCTCACTCTGTCCAGGAGGGTAGAAGTCACAACAAATGAGGAAAGATAAGTCTGTCCCTGACTTCCATTCACCTCCAGATGCATCTCAGAGAACAAGGCCATAAGCTGCCATTCACCACTGGCCTCTTGCACTGCCTGTATCTGAGTCTTCCTGCTCAGTGCATTGGCTACTGCATTACCTTTACCAGGTGTATAGGCAAGCTCAAAATCGAAGGACTGTAGGTACTCGACCCACCTTCTCTGCCTTAGATTTAGGTCACGTTGAGTAAATATATACTTGAGGCTTTTTTGGTCGGTGAAAACCACAAAATGATCTCCCAACAGGTAATGTCACCAACAGCGCAACGTATGCACAACTGCAGCCAACTCGAGATCGTGCGTCGGGTAATTCCTCTCATGTGGCCTCAACTGCCGAGACCCGTACGCCACAACTCGGTCGGCCTGCATCAAAACAGCTCCCAGCCCAATCCCTGACGCATCACAGTAAACTGTATAGATCTTCCCCTGCTCTGGGAGTATCAGGATCGGTGCTGATGTCAGCCTTCCCTTCAGGTCCTGAAAAGATGTCTCACAAGCTTCTGACCAAACGAACTTCACACCCTTCTTATTCAGACCTGTAAACGGTGCTGCTAAGTAGGAGAAGTCCTATATGAAGCGTCTGTAGTAACCAGCCAGCCCTAAGAAACTCCGTATCTCAAACACGTTCTTGGGATGCTCCCTGGAAACTACTGCTCTCACCTTCTCTGGGTCCACTGCAACTCCTGCCTCTGAGATGATATGACCCAGGAAGTGAATCTGGTCCATCCAAAAGTGCCACTTCGAGAGCTTAGCATATAGGTGATGATCTCTCAGTGTACTCAATACGATCTCAAGATGGGTGGCATGGTCGTGTCGAGTGTGAGAGTACACCAAGATGTCGTCCACGAATACTACCACAAATGAATCAAGATAAGGATGGAACACACGATTCATCAGAGCCATGAAAACTACTGGCGCATTCGTAAGTCCGAACGGCATAACCGTATAGTCATATAGACCATACCTGCTACTGAAAGCTGTGAGAGGTATATCCGATGGTCTAACGTGCAGCTGATGATATCTGGATCCCAAGTCAATCTTCGATAACACTCGTGCTCCACGAAACTGATCAAACAGATCATCTATCCTCGGTAAGGGATACCAGTTCTTAACCATCAACTGGTTCAGCTTCTGATAATCCACACAAAGCCTAAGGGTACCATCTGCCTTCTTCGCAAAGAGGACCAGAGAACCCCAAGGAGAAGTACTGGGTCGGATAAAACCCTTCGTCTGTAGCTCCTCTAACTGCCTCTTGAGATCCTACAACTCAGGCGTGGCCATCCTATAAGGAGGAATGGACACCGGTGCTGCTCCTGGCACAAGATCGATAGAGAAATCCACCTCACGCACCAGAGGTAGACCTGAAAAGTCGTCCGGGAAGACATCCCTAAAACAATCGACAACTGGAGGGAAATCCGTCTGACAAGTCCCCTGGTCATCTAGATATAAGCTCGCAATCTGGGATGTGACTCCACCTCACCCATGATGCTCTGGTCCAGCTCGACTCGCCTGAACATCCCACTCGCCCTTGTATAGAAACTCCCCTCCCTCTGGTGACGTGAAACGCACCCTGCGACGATAGCAGTCTACAAAGGCTCGGAAGGGAACCAACCAGTCCATCCCGAGAATGACGTCATAGCTCGTCATATCCAGGACATAGAGGTCCCAAAGGAAGTGACACCCACCAACCTCAAGGGGGCACTCCTTGCACCGACACACACCAACCGTCCTAGTCCCCAACGGAGTGTCTAGCGTCAAGATATCAGAAGAAGTAGAAACACCGAGCCCAAGGCTCTCCACAACGGGTACAGATATAAAACTATGTGTAGCACCCGTATCAAAAAGTACTGAAGACAAGACAGAAGCTAATAGAATAGTACCTCTGACTGTTGAAGGTCTGAGATCCTACTCCTGCTGGGTCTGTTGCACTGTATATGCCTGTCTAGTGCCGCGGCCCTGCGACACAGCCTGGCTACCCTGAGCTGTCCCGCCCTGTTGCCTCTGAGATCCTGATGTCTCGCTACCATGACCACGACCACCATCTCTGCATGACGCCCTGACGTATTCCAGTTCCCCGACTGGTAAGAAGCCACTGGTCCTACTCCTGCATGCGGAGTCTTCATAGAATCCCTCTCACTAGCCACTGGTGGAACCTCCCTGCAAAAGCGTTGCAGATGACCCATCTTTCCGTAAGCTCGGCACTCCACTGGGTCTCGTGGACACTGCGGTCTCTTGTGCCCATCTCTACCACACTGGTAGCACCTGATCGGATCACCTGTAGAAGCTACCTGGCTGGTACTGCCGCCCTGAGAGAAGTCCATCTGTCTCTTCCTCTTGCCAGTATAAATAGTACCGGTAACTGGGGCTGAACCGCTCTGGCCCACACCACTAGCTTCTCGCAGGTTCCTCTCTGTAATCAACGCCTGGTTCACAATCGCGTGTACAGTAGGTAACCTGAAAACATTCACCAGCTCTTGGATGTCATAACAAAGAACATCCTCAAAACGTCTGGCTCTCAGCTCTCATCACCCAACAACATTGGTGAAAACACTGAAGCTATGTAAAATAAGAAGAGTAGTCCATCACCGACATAGCACCCTGCTGTAGATTCATGAACTCTCGAGATCTATCTGCCCTCAGTGTCTCGGGAAAGAAGAAGTCATAGAATACTGTCTGAAAATTCTCCCACGCCATGTCCCTGTGATGCTCTGACTGGGTGGTAACATCCCACCACCTCTTGGCGGAATCACGCAGCATGTAAGTCACGAGCTTGACCCTTCGCCCTGGAGGTGTCTCAAGATGCTCGAAAATAGTCTGCATCGATCCTAGCCAGGACTCTGCAGCCTGTGGTCCGCCATCCCCTGAAAACTTAGGCGGATGTTGCTGCTGAAAGATACACGTCAGCTCGGCCATAGATGTGGCAGCCTGCGGTGCTCCCTGAAAGGTCTGCATGAACCGCAATAAGCCTTCACGGAACTGCGCCTCCGCACCTGTGTCCGGTATAACAGCTGGTGCTGCAACTGGCTCTGCTGGTGGATCAACTGGTAGCCCATGGCCCACCATCTCCGGAGTATAATCGCTGCCACTCTCTTGGCGAACAACTCGCGGTCGTCTAGGCGGCATGACTCTACAAGGTCAAAATCACGCCTCAGATTCAAGATTATTAAGATTGAAACGAAGTAACCACAAAGGAACAATAGAAGGAAGGCATTTCAAAATTTGCAAAACAAGCCTACACGGCGTGTACAATGACTACACGACGTGTACCTGACTTCCCTTCCCCTACCCGAGTCCTTTAACACGGCTAAGCCACACAGATCCTGTTAAACAAAACTACACGGCTTGTATAATATCTACACGACATGTACGGTTTTATTTTCCAACTGCCTGTGTCGTCTGTGACACGGCCGACTACTCAGCTTTTCCACACACGGTGTGTTACACCCGCACAAGGCGTGTACACCATCCCGTTTCCCAGCCACATGGCTAACTCCACATGGTCTGTCCTCGGACAAGACTACACGGCATGTCCCCAAAGGTACACGGCGTGTTCTGGAAGAGGTGACATCGGCCCGTGTTGTTAGTTACACGGCCGAGTCCCTAGGTCACACTACATGGTGTGTCCATAACCGACACGGTGTGTTCTGTCAAGGAGTTTTCCGATCTGTGTTGTTAGTTACACGGTCGGACTCCAGGTCAACACTACACGGCGTGTACAAAACTACACGGCGTGTTTTACCCAAGCCCTTCCCTACCCCGTGTCGCCGCCCACACTGTTTGTGACACAGGAAGAGACTACACGGCGTGTACTCCTGGTACACGGCGTGTACTCAAAAATTTCATTTTTCATCCCGAATAGAAGAACATACATGGCATGTATAAAAATAATACACGGCGTGTATACTGGGTTTCCAGACAGTATGCCTCAGAAACTTCTCCGGAACCCAGAAAATACCAAAAAACAACACCTAAGTGTCAAATTTTGACCTGTGGGGGCCCATACACCCCACAAATCAAAGTTTGACATATTATTTGTGTTATAACCAACAACCAGTCGATGATCCACCAAATTCCGGTCAATGGGGGCCCATACCCCCCAAAGACCAAAGTTTGGCGTCCATTCTATAAACAAGCTCAAACAAAAATACCATATCACAAGGCAGGTATTTATCAAGCAGCTATCACAACAGCATGCTTTTCTAGCACATAAACTATCACAACAACATGCGAATTTATAATGCACCTACATGGAATGGAAACTATGCATGGCATGTGATATCTAACATGTGCCTATATGATGCATGAGATGGCATACCCTCATCTCATTGGGTTTCAACTAAATAAAACCCACAGATAAAATATAAACAACACAATCCAAGTGCGTCACCCAATGGTGAAAACATATCAACCGTAAAATTGAAAATCAAATAATGAAAAATACGAGGTAGACTGTATTTTCCCTGTACACGGGTTAGCTACGCCCGTGCACAACTTATTACCAACTACCATCTGTCCTATCCCTGACTACGGCTCCAAATAGTAAGTTAAAGAAAAGAAACCCCTCTGATACCACTTTGTAACGTCCCGACCCTGGGTGCCACGCAACGGGTGCCCCAAGCCCAGTTCGCCACGTGACCTCAAGTGCATTTCCCCAAACGCCAGAGGCTGTCGACTAGCAGCGAGGGCCCAGGTCTAATAGTGGGGAAACTATGCCCTCATTTGTCAAAGTGTAGTGCAGCGGACTACCAAAATAAACATACAACAACAACGAAAGCAGTAAACATACACAACTGAAATAACTACAGTAGTGGATATAACCAACAGTATATAAGTGATGATGCTACATGATTCAAGTTCTAAGAAAGCATCCAGAACATGTTATACATCACTGTGATACAACCAAAAGCAAAGTACAGCAAAACAAGTAAACAACTGGCAGTGGCATCGCGAGCCTAGGCTCGGTCCCATGCCCTCCTACTCCTCAAGAACAGTCAAGTACCTATATAGGGACTCTTGACCCTATCTACACCTGCAACAACGTAATCTGTTTGGGCCGAAAAGCGTGACCAAAATAGGGTGTGAGAAATATATCTCAGTAGGCACCCACCAAAGGCCCGTGCTCAACTGTGTGTAAAACATGCAACAAGTGTGCAATAGTAAAATGCAATAACTAAACAGTACTCAAAAGTAACTAACTTAACAGTTAAATTTCCATTTCATTATTCACTTAAATTATTTAATTTAGTATCGTTCTGTGCTCAACAGCACCATGCCCTCAGGCCAACCAGTATCTCGCCCTCATGCTAATATAGTCACGCCCTCAGGCTAATATAGTCATGCCCTCACGCTAATATAATCACGCCCTCAGGCTAATATAGTCACGCCCTCAGGCTAATATATTCACGCCCTCACGCTAATATAGTCACGTCCTCAGGCTAATATAATCACGCCCTCAGGCTAATATAGTCACGCCCTCAGGCTAATATAGTCACGCCCTCAGGCTAATATAGTCACGTCCTCAGGATAATATAGTCACGCCCTCAGACTAATATAATCACGCCCTCAGGCTAATATAGTCACGCCCTCAGGATAATATAGTCACGCCCTTAGGCTATACAGGTAACCGGGCCATGCCCAACATATCAAAATGTAGTAAACAAGCAATTACTCTCAAGGAAATTCTTACAATTACTACATTGAAGGCATACCCTCGGGTATCCTGGCCAAATGGCTAAACAGAGAAACACACCCCTGGGGTGGTTCCCGATCCAAGCAACGATCCCAATAAGCATTTTATTATCAAGATTTAATCACCTATGCAATTATATGCATTAAATATTTCAACAGACTCAGCCACATGACACCCCAACATGGGTTCGTGGCACGAAAACGCACAAAACGCACGACAGTTGGAAAAATAACACAAAGACACCTATCTTAAACGTCAACGGACGCTATACCCGAACGCCGACTCCAGAAACGCCCAAGAACGGTGTAGATCTGATGAATAAAAAAACCCATTCAAACGTAAATAAATTACGCTGGGAGAAGAATTGGAAAGAACGGTACCAGGAGGTGGAAGCCCTTACCCGTGCGGTTCCAACGGGATCATCCGAGACGGAATCGGATTCCAGACGAACGCCCGACGGATCTTCAAAGGTTCAGCCTCCTCTTTTGGATCCAAAATGGATCAAATGCCTCCTCTGCCAAATGAGGAGGCTACTGCCTGTTTTAATCCCAGAAAACAAAGTACACAATGTGTACTTCAAAGTACACGGCGTGTACTCCTTTCATTTAACTGTTCATTTGGCGGCACCGCCACACTGTTCATCTACCGACAAGAGTACACGACATGTACTCCCAGGTACACGGCGTGTACTGCCGCCCAGCTGGCGGTGACTTTACCGCCTTACTTTTTAACCTGCCAACTGACTACACGACGTGTAAGGTACCACTACACGGTATGTAGTTGGTTCCTACACCCTTCGTTGCCGGCATGGCTACACGCCCTGTGTACTTATCCCAACACGGCCAAAGGTACATGGCGTGTGGACAAGGTACATGACGTGTAGTTTCAAAATTTAGGATTTTTCCCATTTTTCCATATTCACTCAAAAGTCACTTAAGGAAAAGGAAAAGAAGAAGCTCGTACCTCAAAAATAAGAACCGGGTTCTTACAAACTTCCCCCCTTATAGAAATTCGTCCCCGAATTTCCCTTCCAAGGGTGGCGAAGATAAAGCTCAGAACAGCTCTGGCCACTGAGAATGTACATCGGCCTCCCGCTCCCAGGTCTCGTCCTGCACTCGGCCATGCTGCCATAGCACCCGTACGAGAGGAACTGAACGTCCTCGGAGAACCTTCGTGCTCCTGTCAACGATATGGATCGGATGCTTCTCAAAGGATGCATTATGCTGAAGCTCAACCTCCTCAGGCTGAAAGGTGTGAGACGGGTCTGAATGGTAGTGACGCAACTGAGACACGTGGAAGACGTCGTGCATGGCTCGGTACTGCTGCGGTAACTGCAACCGATAGGCAACCAGCCCGACTCTTTCCAGAATCTCAAAAGGTCCCACATACCTCGGCGAAAGCTTACCGTGTCTCCTGATCCGTTTGTGTCCCAGCCTCGGCGAAACATGCAAGAAAACCTGATCCCCGACCACGAACTCCAAAGGTCATCTGCGGCAATCAACATATAACTTCTGACGAGACTGTGCGGTAGCCATCTGCTTCTGAATTAACTGGACCTGCTCAGATGTCTCCTGCACGAGTTGTGGTCCCAGTAAAGATGCCTCACCTGCCTCTAACCAGCACAAAGGTGATCGACATGACCTACCATATAAAGCCTCGTATGATTCCATCTCAATAGTTGCCTGAAAACTATTGTTATAGGCAAACTCGACAAAGGGTATATGCTTCTCCCAAGAGCCCCCAAAGTCTAGGACACATGCGCGCAACATGTCCTATAGCACCTATATCGTCCGCTCTGACTGGTCATCTGTCTGAGGGTGGTATGCTGTGCTCAGAAGCACCTGTGTACCCAGCACCCTCTGAAAAATCTGCCAGAAACGAGACGTAAAGCGGGTGTCCCTATCTGAAACGATAGAACGAGGGACCCCATGTAGACGTACGATCTCTCGGATATACAGCCTTCTGCGCTCGTCCATACCGATGGTCTCCTTGATCGGCAAGAAGTGAGCTACCTTCCTATGTCTGTCCACAACAACCCATACAACGTTATTGCCTCGAGGTGACCTTGGAAAACCCATCACGAAATCCATCGCGACATCATCCCATTTCCACTCCGGAATGGGAAACTGCTGTAACATCCCAGCTGGTCTCTGATTCTCTGCCTTCACCTGTTGACAGGTGGAACACCTCGTAAAAAAACCAACTATCTCTCTCTTCATACCCGGCCACCAGTACTGACGTCTCAAGTCTCGGTACATCTTGGTAACCCCGGGATGAACGGCCCAAGCTAAAGCATGAAACTCCCTCATAAGATCCTCGCGTATATCCCCTGGAACCCATACACGTCCATGGAAACTCAAAACCTCATCATCGCCTATCGTCCAACCGAAAGGAGGGTCCTCACTTTCCACCGACTCCCGTAGAACTAGGCCTTCTAAAACTGATAGCTACCTCATCCTCAATCTGTCCAGGAGGGTAGAATTCACAGCTAACGAGGAAAGATAAGTCTGTCCCTGACTTCCATGCACCTCTAGATGCATCTTAGAGAACAAGGCCATAAGCTGCCATTCACCACTAGCCTCCTGCACTGCCTATATCTGAGTCTTCCTGCTCAGTGCATCGGCTACTGCATTACCTTTACCAGGTGTATAGGCAAGCTCAAAATCGAAGGACTGTAGGTACTCGACCCACCTTCTCTACCTCAGATTTAGGTCACGCTGAGTAAAGATATACTTGAGGCTTTTGTGGTCGGTGAAAACCACAAAATGCTCTCCCAATAGGTAATGTCTCCAACAGCGCAACGCATGCACAACTGCAGCCAACTCAAGATCGTGCGTCGGGTAATTCCTCTCATGTGGCCTCAACTGCCGAGACCCGTACGCCACAACTCAGCCGCCCTGCATCAAAACGGCTCCCAGCCCAATCCCGGATGCATCACAGTAAACTGTATAGCTCTTCCCCTCCTCTGGGAGTATCAGGATCGGTGCTGATGTCAGCCTTCCCTTCAGGTCCTGAAAATCTATCTCACAAGCTTCTGACCAAACGAACTTCACACCCTTCTTAGTCAGACCTGTCAACAGTGCTGCTAAGCGGGAGAAGTTCTGTATGAAGTGTCTGTAGTAACCATCCATCCCTAAGAAACTCCGTATCTCAAACACGTTCTTGGTCTGGTCCCAGGAAACTACTGCTCTCACCCTCTCTAGGTCCACTGCAACTACTGCCTCTGAGATGATATGACCCAGGAAGTGAATCTGGTCCATCCAAAAGTGGCACTTCGAGAGATTAACATATAGGCGATGCTCTCTCAGTGTACTCAATACGATCTCAAGATGGGTGGCATGGTCATGTCGAGTGTGAGAGTACACCAAGATGTCATCCACGAATACTACCACAAATGAATCAAGATACAGATGGAACACACGATTCATCAGATTCATGAAAACTGCTGGCACGTTCGTGAGTCCGAACGTCATAACCGTATACTCATATAGACCATACCTGCTCCTGAAAGCTGTGAGAGGTATATACGATGGTCTAACGCGCAGCTGATGATATCCGGATCTCAAGTAAATCTTCGAGAACACTCGTGCTCCACGAAGATGATCAAACATATCATTTATCCTCGGCAAGGGATACCAGTTCTTAACCGTCAACTGGTTCAGCTTCCGATAATACACACAAAGCCTAAGGGTACCATCCACCTTCTTCACAAAGAGAACCGGAGAACCCCAAGGAGAAGTACTGGGTCAGATAAAACCCTTCGTCTGTAGCTCCTCTAACTGCCTCTTGAGCTCCTGCAACTCAGGCGTGGCCATCCTATAAGGAGGAATGGACACCAGTGCTGCTCCAGACACAATATCGATAGAGAAATCCACCTCACACACCGGAGGTAGACCAGAAAAGTCGTCCGGGAAGACATCCCTGAAAAAATCGACAACTGGAGGGAAATCCGTCTGACAAGTCCCCTGGTCATCCAGATATAAGCTCGCAATATGGGCTGTGACTCCACCTCACCCATGATGCTCTAGGCCAGCTTGACTCACCTGAACATCCCACTTGCCCTTGTATAGAAACTCCCCGCCCTCTGGTGACGTGAAATGTACCCTGCGATGATAGCTGTCTACAAAGGCTCGAAAGGGAACCAACCAGTCCATCCCGAGAATGATGTCATAGATCGTCATCTCCAGGACATAGAGGTACCAAAGGAAGTGACACCCACCTACATCAAGGGGACACTCCTTGCACTGACGCACACCAACTGTCCTAGTCCCCAATGGAGTGTCTAGCGTCAAGATATCAGAAGAAGTAGAAACACCGAGCCCAAGGCTCTCCACAGCAGGTACATATATAAAACTACGTGTAGCACCCGTATCAAAAAGTACTGAAGACAAGACAGAAGCTACTAGAATAGTACCTCTGACTGTCGAAGGTCCGAGATCCTGCTCCTGCTGGGTCTGTTGCACTGTATATGCCTGTTCAGTGCCGCGGCCCTGCAACACAGCCTGGCTACCCTGAGCTGTCCCGCCCTGTGCCTCTGAGATCCTGGTGTCTGGCTACCACGGCCACGACCACCATCTCTGCCTGCACGCCCTGACGTATTCCAGTTCCCCGACTGGTAAGAAGCCACTAGTCCTGCTCCTGCATGCAGAGTCTGCACAGAACCCCTCTCACTAGCCACTGGTGGAACCGCCCTACAAAAGCGCTGCAGATGACCCATCTTGCCACAAGCTCGGCACTCCACTGGTTCTCGTGGACACTGTGGTCTCTTGTGCCCCTCTCTACCACACTGGTAGCACATGATCGGACCACCTGTAGAAGCTACTTGGCTGGTACTGCCACCCTGAGAGAAGTCCATCTGTATCTTCTTCTTGCCAGCAGAAATAGTACCAGTAATTGGTGCTGAAATGCTCTGGCCCACACCACTAGCTTCTTGCAGGTTCCTCTCTGTAATCAATGCCTGGTTCACAATCGCGTTTACAATAGGTAACCTGAAAACATTCACCAGCACTCAGATGTCATACCGAAGACCATCCTCAAAACGTCTGGCTCTCAGCATCTCATCACCCACCAGCACGGGTGCAAAGTGCTAAAGCTCTGTAAAACGAGCAGAGTAGTCCATCACCGACATAGCGCCCTGCTGTAGATTCATGAACTCTCGAGCTCTATCTTCCCTCAGTGTCTCGGTAAAGAAGAAGTCATAGAAGACTGTCTGAAAATTCTCCCACGCCATATCTCTGTGATGCTCTGACTGGGTGGTAACATCCCACCACCTCTTGGTGGAATCACGCAGCATGTAAGTCGCGAGCTTGACCCTCCGCCCTGGAGGCGTCTCAAGATGCTCGAAAATAGTCTGCATCAATCCTAGCAAAGACTCTGCAGCTTGTGGTCCGTCATCCCCTGAAAACATAGGCGGATGCTGCTGCTGAAAGATACACGTCAGCTCGGCCATAGATGTGGCATCCTGCGGTGCTCCCTGAAAGGTCTGCATGAACTGCAATAAGCCTTCACGGAACTGCGCCTCTGCGCCCGTGTCCGGTATAACAGCTGGTGGATCAACTAGTAGCCTATGGCCCACCATCTCCGGAGTATAATCGTTGCCGCTCTCTTGGCGAACAACTCGTGGTCGTCTAGGAGGCATGACTCTACAAGGTCAAAAACACGCCTCAGATTCAAGATTATTAAGACTGAAATGAAGGAACCACAAAGGAACAAGAGAAGGAAGGCATTTCAAAATTTTCAAAACAAGCCTACACGGTGTGTACAATGACTACACAGTGTGTACCTGACTTCCCTTCCCCTGCCCGGGTCCTTTAACACGGCTAAGCCACACGGCTCCCGTTAAACAAAACTACACGGCATGTATAATATCTACACGGCTTGTACGGTGTTATTTTCCAACTGCCTGTGTCGTCTATGACACGGATGACTACTCGGCTTTACCACACACGATGTGTTACACCCGCACACGACGTGTACACCATCCCGTTTCCCAGCCACACGGCTAACTCCACACGGTCTGTCCTCAGACAAGACTACAATGCATGCCCCCAAAGGTACACGACGTGTTCTGGAAGAGGTGACACCGGCCTGTGTTGTTAGTTACATGGCCGAGTCCCCAGGTCACACTACACGGCATGTCCATAACTGACACAGCGTGTTCTGTCAAGGAGTTTGCCGACCTGTGTTGTTAGTTACACGGTCGGACTCCGGGTCAACACTACACGACGTGTACAAAACTACATGGTGTGTTTTACCCAAGCCCTTCCCTACCCCGTGTCGCCTCCCACACGGTTTGTGACACGGGAAGAGACTACACGACGTGTACTCCTGGTACACGGCGTGTACTCAAAAAGTTCACTTTTCTTCTCGAACAGAAGAACATACACGGCGTGTATAAAAATACTACACGGCGTGTATACTGGGTTTCCAGACAGTATGCCTCAGAAACTTCTCCGGAACCTAGAAAATACAGAAAAACAACACCTAAGTGTCAAATTTCGACTCGTGGGGGCCCATACACCCCACGAATCAAAGTTTGACATCTTATTTGTGTTATAACCAACAACCAGTTGATGATCCACCAAATTCCGGTCAATGGGGACCCATACTCCCCAAAGACCAAAGTTTGGTGTCCATTCTATAAACAAGCTCAAACAAAAATACCATATCACAAGGCAGGTATTTATCAAGCAGCTATCACAACAACATGCTTTTCTAGCACATAAACTATCACAACAACATGCGAATTTCTAATGCACCTACATGGAATGGAAACTATGCATGGCATGTGATATCTAACATGTGCCTATATGATGCATGAGACGACATAACCTCATCTCATCGGGTTGCAAATAAATAAAACCCACAGATAAAATATAAACAGCACAATCCAAGTGCGTCACCCAACGGTGAAAACATATCAACCATAAAATTGCAAATCAAATAATAAAAAATACGAGGTAGACTAGCTTTTACCTGTACACGGGTTAGCTACGCCCGGGAACAGCTTATTACCAACTACCGTTCTGTCCTATCCCTGACGACAACTCCAAATAGTAAGTCAAAGAAAAGAAACCCCTCTGATACCACTTTGTAACGTCCCGGCCCTGGGTGCCACGCAATGGGTGCCCCGAGCCCGGTTCGCCACGTGACCTCAAGCACATTTCCCCAAACGCCAGAGGCTGCCGACTAGCAGCGAGGGCCCAGGTCTGATAGTGGAAACACTATGCCCTCATTTGTCAAAGTGTAGTGCAACGGAATACCAAAATAAACATACAACAACAGCGGAAGCAGTAAACATACACAACTGAAATAACTACAGCAGTGGATATAACAAAAAATATATAAGTGATGATGCTACATGATTCAAGTTCTAAGAAAGCAGCCAGAACATGTTATACATCACTGTGATACAACCAAAAGCAAAGTATAACAAAACAAGTAAACAGCTGGCAGCGGCATCGCGAGCCTAGGATCGGTCCCATTCCCTCCTACTCCTCATCAACAGCCAAGTACCTATATACGGACTCTTGCCCCTATCTACACCTGCAGTAACGTAATCTGTTTGGTCCGAAAAGCATGACCCAAATAGGGTGTGAGAAATATATCTCAGTAGGCACCCACCAAAGGCCCGTGCTCAACTGTGTGTAAAACATGCAACAAGTGTGCAATAGTAAAATGGAATAACTAAACAGTACTCAAAAGTAACTAACTTAACAGTTAAATTTCCATTTTATTATTCACTTAAATTATTTAATTTAGTATCATTCTGTGCTCAACAGCACCACGCCCTCAGGCCAACCAGTATCTCACCCTCAGGATAATATAGTCACGCCCTCAGGCTAATATAGTCACACCCTCAGGCTAATATAATCACGCCCTCAGGCTAATATAGTCACGCCCTCAGGCTAATATAGTCACGCCCTCAGGCTAATATAGTCACGCCCTCAGGCTAATATAATCACGCCCTCAGGATAATATAGTCACGCCCTCAGGCTAATATAGTCACGCCCTCAGGCTAATATAGTCACGCCCTCAGGCTAATATAGTCACGCCCTCAGGCTAATATAATCACGCCCTCAGGCTAATATAGTCACGCCCTCAGGCTAATATAGTCACGCCCTCAGGCTATACAGGTAACCGGGCCATGCCCAACATATCAAAATACAATAAACAAGCAATTACTCTCAAGGAAATTCTTATAATTACTACATTGAAGGCATACCCTCGGGTATCCTGGCCAAACGGCTAAACAGAGAAACACACCCCCGGGGTAGTTCCGGATCCAAGAAACGATCCCAATCAGCATTTTATTATCAAGATTTAATCACCTATGCAATTATAGGCATTAAATATTGCAACAGACTTAGCCACACGACACCCCAACATGGGTTCGTGGCACGAAAACGCACAAAACGCACGACAGTTGGAAAAATAACACAAAGTCACCTACCTTAAATGTCAACGAACGCTATACCCGAACGCCGACTCCAGAAACGCACAAGAACGGCGTAGATATGACGAAGAACAAAACCCATTCAAACGTAAATAACTTACACTGGGAGAAGAATTGGCAAGAACGATACCAGGAGGTGGAAGCCCTTACCCATGCGGTTCCAACGGGATCGTCCGAGACGGAATTGGATTCCAGACGAACGCCCGGAGGATCTTAAAAGGTTCGGCCTCCTCCTTTGGCTCCAAAATGGCTCAAACGCCTCCTCTACCAAATGAGGAGGCTACTGCCTATTTTATGCCTGGAAAACAAAGTACACGGCGTATACTTCAAAGTACACGGTGTGTAATCCTTTCATTTAACTGTTCATTTGGCGGCATCACCACACCGTTAATCTTCCGACAAGAGTACATGGAATGTACTCCCAAGTACACGGCGTGTACTGCCGCCCAGCTGGCGGTGACTTTACCGCCTTACTTTTTAACCTGCCGACTGACTACATGGCGTGTAAGGTACCACTACACAGTGTGTAGTCGGTTCCTACACCCTTCGTTGCCGGCATGGATACACGCCCTATGTACTTATCCCAACACGACCAAAGGTACACGGCGTGTGGACAAGGTACACGACGTGTAGTTTCAAAATTTATGATTTTTCCCATTTTTCCATATTCTCTCAAAAATCACTTAAGGAAAAGGAAAAGAAGAAGCCCGTACCTCAAAAATAAGAATCGGGTTCTTACATAATTCAATAAAGTAATTAAAATGGTTTTTTTCTAAATAAAAATGATTTGGGGATGAGCGATCCTATTCTTATTGTGGAAGGATTGTATTCCTTGGTCCTATGGCATTAGTGCCTTTTTCTGTGTGTGGAAAAATACATTTGAAATGTATTTGTCCTATAGGAATTTTAGAGCCATGTTTTGTCGGTTTTCTTAACCTTTTTTGATTTATTTTAATTGATGAGAAATGATTGGGAGGGACAATATTGTTTTGAATGATGATTATTTGGTGGATGGGATTGGATCCTAGGGTGCAGTGGTGGTTGATGCATGTGTTGGAGGGATTTTTTGAGGTTATGATAAATGGTGTGGGACATTGGGGTGGTTGGTATGAGTTCAAAATGAGTATTTATCATCAACGATTTATTCTTTCTTGATGTTTTCTAGATGATTGGGTGGATGGATATTCTTTTTGTTGGGTTCCCTATCCTTAACATAGTCAGACTCTTTGTACGACATGTGAGGTTTTGATGTGGTTTCTTAGGTTTTTTCCTAGAGTACCTAGATGGTTTATGAATGATAAATTAATCAATAAATAACCTTTAGTATGGGTTTTTTTCGATGAAATACTTGATAAAATAAGAAATAGAATTAATAGTTCCATCAACACTTGAATTAATCTGATTAAAATTTTAATCTTGTAAAGTAGTAATGTAAATTAATTGATGGAAAATTTATTAATTAATGAGAAATATAATGCTTTTGTGCTTGTTTATAATCATAAACTTAATGGTGGTAGATGGGGATCCTGTGCAATGATAATAGTATAGGAGTCTAAGCCTGGGTTTTCTCCCATAGTGTGGTTTGAGTATGATATTATTTATATTTTTTGGTTTCATACGCTACCCCAACTATGTTAGTAGGGAGATTGACACCTAAATGTTTTGAGGGGTGTTTTCTACAACATACAGGATGGTGAAGGAATTTTTTAATGACTCCTCACTCTCCCTCACTCTTTCTTTGGACGTAGATATGAGTAAGCATATCCCAGGCTATGATGGCCTATGGTATACGATGCATTCCTATCTAGTTTGTGAGAGATCTTGGTTTTACTATGCATTTTTATACATGCTATAATGACTTGTGGTATAACAAACACTTATATCCAGTTATTGTGGATCCATTTTCCCATATGTTTACATGCATGGGTTATGATGGATTGAGGTATAATCAGTTTATACAGTCTATTGAGGATTTTGTACATACACTTGGTTATGAATTGGATGGTAATGAAAATGAGATGGATATGTGGATTGATGCTAACATGAGATGTTGGGATATGTGTGGGATTGAGGTAGGTGGGGCCAAGTAATAACTCATATTAGGGATGTATTAATTATGAAAGGGATGAGTATAATATGTGTGACATTGGGGTGTGAGAGAAACAAAATAATGGTCAAGTGTAAGTATGGTACCTTCTTTTTTATATATTATTTTGACATATAATGATTTACTTTTATTTATCACTTGGTGAGCGAGACATGGTGAGGATGGGGAATCTGTTATTATATTTTTTTGATTATAAGTTAGTTTGATTTATTTATTCACTAGGTTTTAGTATGCTTCTTTAACATTTTTCAAAAGAGGTTTCATGGAGTATCCTACTGAGTATGCCTATTATGCACACCCAACACATATATAAAATATTTTTCAAGTCAACAACAATAGGTTGGTAATAAGGATAGATGTTAATTTCCTAGAGGAGTTTTTGAGTATCTATCAAGAGTTACTGGAGTTTGTGGTCACCATATAATTTTTATTTTGGTACTTATAGTTCTATCTTTTAGTTGTTCAGTTTTGTACAACATTACATGCATAAATATTTCTTCTGGTTTTTGCATGGTGTTGGTTTTAAGTTTATCCTTATTATATATTAATCTTTAAAATTTATAGAGGGAAATTATTCCCATGTGTGTGATTAATATTTTCTCAGTGCTAGTTACCAACCCATGGCCTACTGAAGGTGGGATTAAGAGGTCATTATATCATTTTCTTCATTACCGGCCCAAGAGGGGGTCTTGAAAGAGTTGTATAAAATTTAATGTTTAAGAGATAGGATGAATTTTAGAGTTTGTCAGTGGTGATGATGTATGGGTTGGTATGGAAGGATTATCAACTGGGCTTAGTACGTATTGTAAATAAAGGGAGATAGACTAGGACATGGCATTTTATATACACCTAAGATTCGATGAAAGAAAATTCAATATTACTGGATATGATAAGAAAATTGATACTGATTATAGGTTATAGACCTAGGGAAGGATCATGTATCATGATTTTTTTCTCTTGTGTTTCAATTTGGGTATACAATAAAAAATAGGTTGAAATGAATGGATGAATTAATTAACCTTAAAATCTTACTTTATCTTGATTTTAGGTGTACTAACATTTTCTATTTTATAGATATGGTACCAGGTCAAATTACTCATTAGGTTTGTATAGAATACATTTGATTTATGTTCTAAAAGGTCATCATAGAGTGGAGCTTGATAATAAAGATACTTGGAGGGGGGAACTTTGAGAGTTCCAACACCCAGTTATATAGAGGTATGAAGACTCCAATAAATATCAGGAGATAGGGGATTATCTAGAGGAGGTGGAGAAAAAATTTATTTCAATCCATTCTCAGTGGAAGTTATGGGTTTTATTAGTTATGACGATGCTACATGGGTCAACCCAATAATAGTGGATTTTGTTCCTTAGGGGTCACAAGGAGTTAGATGTTTCATGTGATACGTTCAAGTATCAGTTTCAGTCTAGGTTTTTATCTTCAACCACTAAAGTGTATTTCCATTAGGAGATCATTACCCTCCAACATGGGAGTTATAGTATTTGACAGTTAATTATCCACTATAAGAACCTATAACATTATTCTTAGGTCCCTTTTCCAGATAATGAGGATAAGGTAAGAAATTTCAAGTAGGATTTGCAATTAGAGGTCTAGCACTAGGTCACTCTATATATGCTGAATTTATATAGTGAATTACTAGTTTGATTATATTTTCATGGGATGGGAGTCATCAAGAATATTCATGGAGAAAATATACGATTGAGAGCCCTAAGTTTCTTATCCAGAAGAAGTTTTAGTCATTAGGGAGCATGTTTCTACCCCCTAAACCCGTTTCACTAGATATAGCAGTTCTTGGGACCTTTCTAGCAGATCAATTGCAGTTTTATTTTCTTAAGGTGGTATTGGATATCAAAATAGATAGTTCTAGACCATCATTATTTGTTGGAATATGGATGGGGGTGATTTTATGCCCACCCTTTGCAGTATTTTCAGCTGACGTTGCAATAACAACATGACATTCCAACCTTTGAGAACCATATATGGGATGAGGCAGGCATGGTAAAATCATGTTAAATCCATCATCCTTTGGGATAACAAAAAAAGTGAAACTATATAGGTAGCTGATATCAGAGATAGAGAGGTTGTGTCTAGATGCATGCTTTAGTGCTGCTAGTTGCAAGAGATCTTGATGTCGTAAGAGGTAAAATATTCCTATTTTCTACTTCGATTTATGCCTTATTTAATTTTGGATCTATAAAATATTTTTTTCACATTATATAGTCCATAATTTGGGACTTTATGTGGATAGGATTAAAGTTCCCTTAACATTTAGTTTGCCTATTAGAGGTCGAGAAAGCCTGTTTGATGTATGTAGAGACTGTGAGTTAGTGCTAGGGAAATAATTCTCTTGAGGATACTACCCATGTTTATTGATACATCTAAAGAACACCATCCATGGAATATATTGGATGTATTCAGTGAAATATATTATTGATTACTTCAATAGGTGCATTTATATAACATTTAGGGAGACCAATCAATTTTCATTGGTGAGAGAGAACCTCATATGGGTTGAAGGCATGTTGAGTTTCTATATTACTTGTTCAATGAGTTGGTTCTAAGTTCTATAGAGGTTTAGTTGGTGGTGTTTAGAAAGGTGATAAAATAACACCCTGATGTATTTTTTAAGAGGATATGATTACACCCCTTTAATAAGAGAACAAATTTAGGATAGAGTTGAAACCTTGTGTCTCTTCGATATCGATGTCTCCATATTGGATTTCCCATTCTATGTTTCCAGATATATAATTTTAGGTCAAAAATATCTTATATAGAGTATTTATTTGGCCTAGTGTATCACCTTGGAGGGCCTTAGTTATATTTGAAAAGAATGAAAATGGTAGTTTGTGGTTGTGTATCGATTATTTCCATTTAAATTAGGAAATAGAGAAGAACTACTACCCTATTCCACAGATTAATGATTTATTCATCTAGTTAAAGGGGTATATCTAGTTCTCTAAGGTTGACTTATGGTATGAATATCTTCAAATGTGTGTATAGTATGAGGATATCCATAAGTCTTCCTTCAAATTTCATTATGGGAATTACAATTTTTTTGTCATTACATTTTGTGTAATGAACACTCCAGCTGTGTTCATGGGGATGATGAATGTAGTGTTTTTTTTAACTTTATAGACTATTTTATAGTAGTATTTATCGAAGAAATCATTGTGTGTTAAGCATTATAGGAGGAGAACAAATATCATTTTCTGGATATGTTGGTATTTCTTCAGTTTCACCATCAATTTAAGAAGTTTTCGAAGTATGAGTTATGGACCCATGTGGTCTTCTTCTTAGGGTAGGCTCTATCTTAGCATGAAGTAGTTATTGATCCATTAAATATTAAGGTGGTGCTTTTTTGGTTCCCCCAAGAATTTTTTAGAGGTGTGGAGTTTTCTTGATCTAGATAGATATTATAGGAGGTTCATACTCGAATTATCCAAGATTGCAACTACTATGACCACATTTACTAGAAAAGATCAGGTGTTTGTGTAGAAAAACCAATACCAGGTTTTTTTCAAGTATTTGAAGGAAACAATTTTTAGTTTTTCATTCATTCATTTATCAGAGGATGGAATTGTGTTTTAGGTTTACTATAAAAATTCACATCTTGGTTTAGTATATGTTTTAATTTAGTAGAGGGTATTTATCTGTTATGGGTCTCAAAATTATAGCCTCATGAATGTAACTATGCCACCCATGATCTCTAGATTTCTTTATTAGTGTTTACTTTGAAGTTATTAAGACACTATCTTATCAGTAAATTTTTGTTGCTATTCATGGAACATTAGAGTTTTAAGTATGTTTTATCCCAACACAACTTGAATTTTCATAAAAATGGTGTATGTAGTTCTTATAGGACTATGAATTTGAGATTTTATTTACTCCTGGTAAAGGGAATTTTATGATGGATGCCTTGAGTAGGAAGTCATGTGGTGATGTTGTGCATGAGTCTGGAGACTCCAGGAGAGTGATGGAATAATTAACAGTGATTCACCATGATATGAGAGTTTTGGATGAAAGATATTGTCTTTATTAGATGAAATTGTAATCTTCTTTAGGGTAGTAAGATTTTGAGGTAGAGTTTTGACCTAATCAAGTTGTTTATGGTGACAATACTGAGGGATGGTTTGATGATGGATAACATTGGGTACTATTCTAGGGAAATATTTTCATTTCTTTAGTGATGTATGTGGTAGTTCTTTGAGAGTTCTACAATTTTACTTAGTGATATATCCTGGTGTGACAAATATTCACTATATTCTAATAGGTTAGTTTTGGTTGTCTGGTCTGAAGCACTCGCTTTTAAGTTTATATAATAATTCACACATAAATATGCCATAAATTGCATGATTTTTGGAATATATTTCATCACTTAAATACTAAATACCTTTTTTATTTTTAGAGTTTTATATAATTAGGAAATCCATTACATTATAAAGTGGACATTTTCATAAAGTGTTTATTTTCCCACAAAACAAATTCTTATAAAGGCATACTTAATTTGTTCAAAGTATCTCCCATTACCTGAACTCTAAATTTATCAAAAATCCGACTCATCCTTTATCCCTATGAAAAAAATTGGAAAACATGGGATGGAAAAAAACTCAATAATGGATATAAAATAAAATAAACTTTTTAGTCCATTTTTAAACCTAGAAAATATATAACAAAGTTTTACTTTTCATAATAAATATATGGAATAAAATATCTATTAATTTTTTCATGAGAAAATATTAATCTATCAGTTTATTTCATAAAAAATACATATGCAATCATAGAGGATAATTAAAAATCACAAGGGTTTCTTAGAAATCATGAAAACTCTAGAATAAATTTCCCTAGAAAATAATTCTTTCACCTTTTTTTAAAGAGGTTATAAACTTTCTTTAAAATAATAAGCTCATATGATTACCTTTGGAAATCAAAAGATTTCCTTTATAAACAATTGAAATCATATCATGTATGTACCTTGGGAAATTATCTATACATTCAACTTTACAGGAACCCTTATAATGGAATCACTTATCCATATAATTCTCATATCTCTTTGAAGTGACCCATCACTGATAAACTCTATAACTTTAACTAATTCATTGGAAATCTATAACGAGATCACCCATCATCCAAGTTATATCAGGATCACCTATTTTTAATATATAATTACAAGAACCATAGAATAAATAAAACACATATGTATTTAAATTAAACTATACAACTCATTTGATTTTGAATTTAAGTCTTTATGCAATAACACTTTAAGTTATCTCATAAAAATGTGAAGAAATTTCCATTTCATTAGAATTTTTTAAAATAAAAATTCTTAGAAGAGAGGGAATATAATATTATTTGAAAAAAATATGTTAAACTATAGATGAATCTTAAAAATGAATAATTGTTATGATATCAAGAAATGGAAGACAAACTTTATATGTTAGAAAAACATTATTTTTTTACTTTTATAAAATGTTGAAAATAAACCATACGGAAAAAATTTAAAAATATTTCCTTTTAATACCCTATAAATAAAGTAAAAAATAGTTAAAAAATTTCCTTTAAAAACCTTTTAAGAATAAATAATAACATTTTTGTAATATTTAAAATAACTTCAATATGGAAGAAAAATAGTTGAAATGGAAACTTTGAAATAAGATTTTTAAAATAAAGTACCTTACTTTGAGTTCTAACTCATTTCATTTGTATGTATACCATCCTAAGTAATAAAATTATATTAATTTTTATAATTACCAAAGAAATTTTTTCATTTCTATTCCATTTTTATTATTCTCTTTATTTCATTTTTACCTTATTTTATTTAGTAACAAAAATGGTTAATTTTATACTGGACATTTTGAGGACGTTTAGTTTATAAGTCCGAAATAATTTTGGAAGTTTGAATAAGGTCAAAGATATAATGGTTCCATCATGAAATAATTATTATTTTTATACATTAAAAACATTTTTATAACTATTCATGGGAGGTGTACATGAAAAAATTAACCACTTCACTCCATGGAGGTGGTAGTCCACACGTATGCTTGAGCAACATTATCATTTTCCAACATATGGAAGGGTAAGAGGTTAAGTAATATATTATGTTTAAATAATAATAATCATGTCATAAATATTAAATATATTCATTTTATACATTATTTTAACCATCCATATGATCCAATGATAAAAAACAAAAAATTCCACTTTGTAGAGGTAGGGTTCCACATGCATGCCCAAGTGAAGTTTTCATTTCCCATAGGATGAAAAAGGAGGTGGAAAAGGGGTTTTATATAAAAATAGTAAAATTTAAGTATATTTAAGATAAATACATTATTATATAACCATATTTAAAGAATATTTTAAGTATTTGGAATAAGAAATAAACATGAAAACACTCAGTTATGAGTTATACCTCTTCTTTGAAAACTTCTTTTGTCTTACATCTCGAGCCTTCTAGTTTTGGTCATTTGTTGAGATCAGGACCTATAGAATGAAAAAAGGGATTTTGGGTAGTATATGGGTAGGTATTTGTTGAGATAAAAGTCTCAAGTGGTGTGAATAATATAGGATAGGTGGCTCCCTTTTATAAGTGAGGGATATGTCACTGTTTTAATTATTCAATGTTATAAAATAATATAAAGTATTATTCATGAGAAAGTGTCAAATAAACAATTAAAATTAGAATATATGGTGATAAATTATTAAATAAGAATTAAGATAATATTTGGTTACCTTATCACTTATTTTTCATCATAAATAACCCATTTTACCCTTTTTACTATTATGTAATTTTTTTTACCAAGGTTACTATTCATAATGATAAAAAAAGAAATTGAATTCATTATTAAATTTGAAACTCTTAATTTAAAATATAAAATCAAATTTAAAAAATCTATTTTTTTAATTTTTAGAAATTAATTTTAATGTAATAATACAAAATGAAAAAAAAAATTCTCCAAAAAATGCGTTTTATGCCTAAAAAAAACTTATACCAAAATAAAAAATAATGTAGATTCATATGAAATTTATTATATTATGTTAAATAAAATTGATCTTATATTAATTTAAAACTAAATCCAAAATATAATGACACTTTTTAATTAATTTATTTAAATAAAAAATGATAGTTTTCAAAAATTAACATTTTTTACTATTCACTCAAAAATAAATATTTTCAGAAAAATACTAAAAATTCATCATAAGATGAATTTAATATATTTATATAAAAAACTAATTCCATTTTATCAAATTAAAATTATGAAATTTATGAATATAACCATAGAATAAAACATTATAATATATGGAAAAAAATTAAATTAGAATTAAACTATTTATTTTTCGATTAAAAATTTTATTAAAATTGTTATAGGGAATATAATACCATAAAGTCTAATCATGAATATTACTAAGAAATAAAATTGATTTATTACCATCATTAAATAGTTTTTCATATTATTATCCTCTTAAAGAAATTACATCCTCTAAATTTTTTTATTACCTAAATAAATAGGGGTATTTTTCCCTCCTAACCTTTTCCGGTTCCCATGTTGCTTATTATATCATATGGTTTCTATATAAAACCTTAACCAGGTGATTTAAATTTTTCGTTAACACCTGATATCTATAATCTAGAATCTACAATGTAATTTACTCATAAGAATGATTCTCTTTCAACTGTACCACCTTAGGACCCAAAACATGTGATGCACCAGGTACATATTTCTTAAACAATGAAACATGAAACACATTATACAATTGAGATAAAATTAAAGGTAAAGAAACATGTTATACAAATAATCCCAACTTTTATATAATTTATTGTAGAGAAAAATACATTGGAATTAATTTTCCCCTTTTACCAAATCACATAAAACCTTTCCAAGGAGATATTTTAAGGAATATATGATTTCCTGCCTCAAACAAAAGATTTTTCCTCCTATTATCAGTATAACTATTCATCCTAATATGAGAAACCCTCATATGATTCAAAATCATATTTACCTTCTCAACCATTTCTTATACCAGTTTTTTTCCCAAAAAATTTATTTCACCAACTTCATTCCAACATACTAGAGTTTGAAATTTCTTTCCATATAATGCCATAAAAGGCGAAATTTTAATGTAAGAATGAAATTTTTATTATAAGAAAATTCAAATAAGGATAGGTATTTATCCCAACTTCCCTGATAATCTAATGATAAATCTTGAAGCATATCCTGTAAAGACTAAATTGTACACTCTGACTGTACATCGGATTGAGGTTGAAAATATATATTGAAATTTAATTCAATGCCCATTGAATTTTGAATTCTTTTAAGTTTTTTGTTGTAAATATAGGATCATGATAAAATATAACAGATAGGGTAACTCCATGTAACTTTAATATCTTATTAAGATAATTTCTAGAATGATAATCCAAAGAAATAATATATCAAATAGTAATATAATATGTAGAATCAGTACAATGATAAATAATATCCCAAATTTCATTATTAACTCAAGATGTATTTGTTAATCACTCCTTGAAATCCATTCATATGTTCTCCCATTTCTGTTATATCATTGAAAAATGAGAAATCATCCCCTTAAGTAGTTTTTGTTTAGCTTTAACCAACCAAAAAATAAAAAATTTCATGGTAAAATCATCTATATATTTCTTTATACCATCTCACAAAAAATATTCCTGATAGTATCTATACATCTTAGTGCTTTATAGATTAAAAAAAATGGAGTGTTGTGAGATTCACTTAAAAATTTCTTCTTTAATTAGGAATCAATCAGAACACATAACCTATTTTTAAATTTTAAAACACCTTCTTCATTAACATTAAACTTAAGAAACTTACTATTTTGACCAATTCAACAATTTCATGTAAACCATAATCTTCCTTTGGAATATGTTTAATTATATATGAAAAGATGACTTCATTGATACTTGAGATAAAAATAGACTTTCCACATACAAAATTTCTAATACAACATTTATTAAATCATTAAATAAAGGATTATGTTTCAAAAATAGTATATTTAATGATGCATTATCTATTCAACTCAAGGAATAAATTACCTTGTCTGCTTTACCTGGATGATGTGGATTGCGTAATCATAATAATTAATTAGTTCTAGAAATATTCTCTTCCTCATGTTCACTTTTTTGAGTAAATATATACATTAAAATTTTATGATTAATATATATTTCACATTTCTCCTCATATATATGATGCCTATAAATTTTTAAAGGAAAAACTACTATAGCTAGCTCAATTCCATGGGTAGGATGATTATTTTCATGGGGTTTCAATTTAAGAGATGCATACATGATAACCTGATCATTATAAACCAAGACACAACCAAGTCCCTTCAAAGAAGAATCATTGAAAATAATAAACTCTACATTTAAATATGTAAAGGATAACATAATAGCAATAACCAATATTTTTTTTCAAAACATGAAAAAATTCATCACATTCAATTGTCTTGATAAACTTAAATCCTCTTTGAGTTAACTTGGTTAGTGGTTTTTATAACCAATAAATTTTCTCAAAAAATTGTTATTAGTAACTCGCTAACCAAAGAAAACTTCAAATATCCATGAAATTTTTATGTTTTGTACAATCTTACACCACTTTAGTCATATTATGATCAATTGTTATTCCATGTTTAGAAATAATACATACAAGTAAATAATAATATTATGAAGATTATTATAATTTTTTTTCCTTAATACTACCCCAATAGTTTTTATGAAAAGTTTTTTCTCCATTTATTGAGGTAATATTTCCATTTTATTAGAAAATTTGTCAAAACTAAAAGAATATGTTAACCTTGAATCAAAAAAGATATTGACACCCTTAGAGTAAATAAGTATTGTACCTATCACCACTTCATTTGATGGACCAAAAATAGAAAATAAATCTTACACACCATTATAGTTATGATTTTTGTGATCACTATCCTTCATACCTTTCTTTGAATAAAAATTTACATAGTGACCAATCTCATTACAATTAAAACTTTTCACTACCTTATTTTAGTTATTGGTTCAACCATTAATATTGCTCTTTTATTTATAGTCATAGGCCATGTTTCTGAAATTTAAACATCAATAACAGTTCCCATATCACATAATAAATTCTCCATAATGCTTCTTACCACACTTATCATAAGAGAATAATTGAATTTTCTTACCTTTAGGTTACTTTGATGAATGATTCCCCATTTAACACCACATAGATCACTTCTTATCATTATTATTGTAAATGTCCAAAAACTCTATCTTGATTTTTTTATCACACCACATAACTTTCTCATAATTTTTGAACTCATGTGTAACTAAATACCTTTTAAAACTTAGATTCAATCTTGAGTAAAATAAATCAATTTTAATATCACGATCTAGATTGTAATTTGGTGCATACCAAGAAAATATAGTAAAATTAGCAACATAATTAGTAAGAAAGTTGTCCTTAAACACTATGATATTTTAATGAAATATTTATCTTTAAATAATTTTATTTATTTGATATCTTTCATTACATGCAACACTGAGTTTAAATGAACCGCGACACACTATTAAAATATTATAATTCAAATATGGTTGTTATAACCGAGCCATTAAAATTAATGGTATGCATAGTATTAAACAAATTATGAAATATATATAAATAACCCACTCAATAAATATTAATTTATTAATTCTTATGGAATAATTACTCAATTTTTAGTAATGTTATTTTATGCTTTAGAAACAAGTTTTCTTCAAAAATGGGTTTTCTTTCTTTTTATGAGCGAATATTATAATTAGTTTTTGAAAATGTTATAAATAGATTTTGAAAAATTAATTTAATTTTTTAATTCATCATGTCCTAATTATATTTGGATGAATTTTTTATAATTTTCTGAAAAGATTAAATTTTTAGTGAATAATGAAAAAGACCAATTCTTATAAAACTATATTTTTATTTATATTCAAAAGTACCATTAGAATTTTAATTTGATCTCAGAGAAAATTAAGAACTATTTATTTATATATAATAAAATTAATTAAATTTTAATCATCCTTATACCTTCTTTTGGTATAAGTATATTTTTGGGCTTAAAAATACATTTTTTTTTCAAGAAAACTGTTTTTTATTGCGTTTTGTGGGATTAATTTTAAATTAAATTATAGAACTTATGTGAGTTTAATATTTTAAAATGTATTAATTATTTTTAATAATTTTTTATAAATTAGGTAAATAATTCCATTTTATTTTTGGTCATTATGAATAGTAACTATAGTAATTTTATTATCACGATAAGGGTAAATCAAGTAATTTAGATTAAAAAATGACAAGGTTTAAAATGAAACCAATACCTGTCTAAAATATTTTGGATTATGGGAATAAAATAATATCCCACTTTATCTTTTAATACCTTATCATTTTTAGGTATTTTTCTTGAAAATAAATTTATTATAATTTAATCTTTTAAGAAATTTCAAAAGTGACCCTCGCCTCAAGTATAAAAGGGGCCTCCTCACTCACTTAATTACACCACATTGAGTCTTATATCTAGACCATCCTATGATAAATTATATTATCCAATTAGATATACACATTATAGAGGTTATAGTATTCCAAAAATACCAACCCTAGAGCCCTTTAGGGGAGGAGATCTAAAGGAGTTGTTTCAAAGAAGAGGCAATCACCTTAACTGATAGCTTTGTTTCTTCTAATCATATTTAATTCCTATAAATAAATGATATTTATCATAAAATAATAAATTAATTTTAATAAATATGATTAAATTTTATTATGATTATTAAAACACAACTATAAACACTCTTTCCCATCAAACAAGATGTGAAAGTATCACTCGTGCGTAAGTACAACTTATCATCTCTACATAACGATAAAATTAATTTTGTATTATCATATTTTATATATTATTATTATGATGAATTTAATGTTTATATATTATATTTATGATATAATTATATTTATTTAATGATAATATCATTTATACCTTTTTACCCTCCAATCTTTTGGGAAATGATAACATCACTCCTTCATACGTATAGACTACCATCTCCGCAATGTGATGTGATCCATTTTTCATTTATATTTCACTTATATAGTATAAGGATTAATGTTCTAATATATATTATATATATTATATAATAATAATTTTGTAAATGTGAATTATTATTTATCTTTATTTCATCAAATTAGTCAAAAATGGAAACAATGTTCATGTGTATGTATGACCTACCATCTCCATAAACGGTGTAATTCATTTTTCTATCTTTATTTTTTATGAATTATTAAAAATATGTATATAATGAATATATATTAATTTTATACCTTTATTAACATTCTAAAAATTATGGGACCATAATCAAATTATAATGATCAGGACTGCCAAACTGAAATATGCTTGAAAAATGTAGTTATCAACCAAAACTATGATTTTAATAACATATTATTAATAAATTGGTAACAAGATAGAATAAATAAATCATAAATGGCATGATAGAAATGAATATGGTTATAAAATAAATTTATAATAAATATATACTTATTATATAGGGGGTATGAATGCGAACAAGGACAAAACTTTATGTAAGGTTTTATTTCACAACCTCATAATTATTCGGGATTGTTTATATTAAATTCTCTGATGGGAAATAATTCTATTCCATGACCATGTTTTCTAAAAATATTTTCAAAATGGTTTTTATTATTTTCCTAAATCTTTTTAAAGTCATTTTTAAACATGTTTGGATTTTTTAAAAATTGTTTGAAATGAATCTCTTTGTCATTTTCCAAATAAGGTACATTGTGACTTTTATGATAAAAATAAGGAAGGAATGTTTTTTAACTTATATGTAATGAATGTATTTTTACTCTCCCATGAACAATATTTGACTTTAAGCTTCATTTAAAATTTTACTAGGTTTTTTCAAATAAAATTTATTCCTTTATACGTGCATTTTTTTAAAAGAATAAGTTTTTTTAAATGGAAGGGGTATTTTCTTTAGAAATGTTTTAATGATATTTTATGATATTTCCGTTCATTAATGGAAAAAAACTTTTTTGTGTTGCTTATAATTTATTGGGGATATGATACAATAATAATATCCATATTTTTTCAATAGATGGTTTATATTTATGATGACATGATGTTTATGAAACCCATTTATTTTCATGGGTTCTAATACAATAAATGTTTTATGATATTGTGGCACAAATATATATATGATTTTATTTAGGTTGAATGTGGGACCTATATCTCTATCTAATTCATTAAGTAATGAATAATTTTCAATGTGCTGAAAGAGTACACAAGAGGTTATCTCAAGACCCAAAGAGGGTATATATGAGGTTATCCCAAGCCCAAAGCAAGTACAGGAGTGGTTATCCCAAGAATAACATGGTATTAATTTCTTGGTGGGTAGAATTTACTTAAGATTTTCTATACTTATGTGTATGAAAAATCTATGTCTTATGCATATTTTATTATCTCATGGATCATGTTCTTCGATTTCCTTATGATCATGTCTTATGAACTACTAGGATTTATTCCATGGATCAAGTTTATGATATATGATATGCATGATATAGTTTTAAAATATTAATATCATACCCTTATTCTAATATTATCCTTATGTGATTATTGATATATCTATTGTTTACCCTTAGTGAGAATATACTCTAACCCTTTATTATGTTTTCTTCTCTAGGTTATAAAGAAAGGTTTTATATATGATTTGTCTAAGAAGGTTTCTATATATAAATAACTTAGTGGGAGAATATATAGTTCACCTATGATGTAATTGTTTTTGTATCAACATTTTCAAAGAAACTAGACCTAAAATATTTTGGAATGAATTGTTATGTTATGTAATGAATATTTATCTATTAATTTGTAATATCTATGTATGAAAATTATGGGTCATTATAGTTTCTATCAGATAAAGGTTCAGTTAACCTTTGGAAAATAGGATGAGAAAACCTTAGTAAGAAACCTAAGGATAATTATAAGTATAGGATAAAATTATATAGTTTTGTTAATGATCATGAATAAACTAGGATAGTGTGGGGGAGATGGTACCTCACACTCCTGGCTCACACTATCAACTCCATATCCTAATCTTAGCTTCATTCCCTTGCTCATAGGGTTTCGAGTTCTGCCCACGGTGATGTAACTCTCCTCCTCCAATGGCTTCTTTTTCTTTTGGATTTTCCTTCTTCATCTTTGGGTTTCATTGTCTCCTTGATGGTGAAGGGTCCTTTCTCTTTATCCAGATTCTTTGGGATACATTTTTTTTCGGTTCGTTAACTCCAAGTTCTTTGGAGTTGTCCTATTTTACCCTATTCTATCCCTACTCTTCCAATCTGTCCACACACACACAACCCCATCTTTGTTAGGTGTGTTGGTTTTTAAGATGGGTTTGGGACTATGGAGGTAGAAGTAAGGGCAACACATATTTCTCTACTTTGATGGTTTCTTCCATTGGCTTCTCTCAATTTTTCTGAGGTTTCTCATTCGGGTTTTAGTCTCAGTTTCTCATTAGGGATTCAATCCTAATTCCCACTTCCTCATTCCTATTTCTTCTGGGTATGGATTTATTTCTCTATTTTTACATAGTATTTCCATCCCCATATTTCTCTTTTTCATTACATGGTAGTTTATATTCATCCTTTCCCTTTCTCTACTACTCCTTCCTGCTCTGGAATCCTTTTCCCTTGATCCTTTATAGGTTAGTCGGGTGCATCAGATTCCAAAGGAGTTTTGAGATGTTTTTAAAGAGCGGTAATAGTTCTAGGGAAGTGAGACATGTCGTGTCTTCATATCGTTACTATATTCTTTCAGTTTTTCCTTTGATGATGGATCTAATTCTCCTTGGTGGCTGTTGGTGTTCACGATGGTGTTATGATGATGCTTTATTCTATTTGTTAATGAGGGATGAAGAAAAGGATCTAATTTTAATGATGGCTACTTGATGGACTGCGACGTTCTCCGGTGGGTAGGTATGGTGTTTAGATGACAATGACGATAGAGGAAATGAATTGGTGACAATATCAGTGATGATGATGAAGCAGAAATATGTGACATGGTGGAAAATATGACCAGTGATGGGGGATTATAGTGGTCCTTTATAATGTTGTGATGATGGGGAGGCAAAAGAATTGGGAATTCGATGTGATGGGTGTGTGACTCGAGCCTAGAACATGTCTCGAGATGTCTTGTGAACCGAGATGGGAGATAATGACACTTAATTTTGAATTTTGAATGTTAGAGATGCACTATTTTTGGTCTAACCTTTTGAAATGTTAGGTTATTACTAATCCTTAAAGAGTATTTTTAGAAAATGAAAAAATATTGTATTTGGAGGATCATGAATGAACCATGTTAAACCTAAGGTTTCATAGATGGTGTCATGATTTAATATATTATCTAAATGTTTTTTCATGATTCCTCATTATGATTATTGTTTCTCACACTATTTTTTGGTTTTGGTTAATGGATATAACTTGAATGAATCATGTTAATAATGAATGTGATGGATAATTCAATGAATTTACTCTTGAAAAACAAAATATTATGGGAGCTTTAATAAAGAATATTTCTAATGTGATCACAAAAATTTCTCAGGATATGAATTATGTCGAGCTTAAAAATTAGAAAAGGAGGAAAAAAAATTCTATCGAGTCTTTAATGAGGAAAAATCCACCTTATTTTAGTGGGTCTACTAATCTACTAGTCACTAAGAAATGGATTAGTTCCATTGAAAATATATTTTCTATTATTTATTGTTTGAAACATGCGAATGTTATTATAAATGTTTATCAATTGGAAGGTGAAGTAGATCAATGGTAGAATATTATTAAGAACATGAGAGAACAAGAATAAATTTAATCTATAGAGTGGGAATAATTTTAAAGATTGTTTTTCAATAATTACTCTCATCACATTCTTCATAAGAAAATAGAGAAGGAATTACTAGATCTGAAACAGAAGGATGATGAATCCATTAGTACCTATGAGGAAAATTTTACAAGACTTTCAAGGTATGATTTTGGTATTATCATTCAACCAAAAAATAAGAAAGATCTATTATTCAGTGGCTTAAAACCAAGTCTCACAAGGTTTTATCCATAAGGTACTTTAATATATATGAATAAATCTTATGATTTAATATTAAGGTGGAAATGGAGATTAGATTTATCCATCAATCTTATGGTTTTGATAATAAATGAAGGATGGAATTCAAATTAAATTCTAAAAACCATGGGAGAAGAAGATGAGACTTCCCTTATGATCAAAGTGTTGAATAAAACATGGTGTAAATTTTCTTGAGAATAATTTTTTTTGTTTGTAAAATAAGTCCATCGAGCGAATGAATGGAGAAGTGATGGGAATAATTTATCTAATTATGTAATTAAATGGAAATATGTATAGAATACACCATAAAAAATTCAGTATTTCAAATTATAGGAGCATGTTCATTAAGTTAACTAGTTAAAAAATATAAAGGTTAATGATAATAATAATCATAAAAAACCTATTAATCCAAGTGATAAATGGAACTATCACCTGGTCACTATTTTTTATGAAGGGTTTGATAATGATGTGGTGAAAGGATTTATTATCATCCAATCTATAACTCAAATTTCTTATTTGATTTTAGATCTAACTACTCTTTTATTTATAAGGAAATTGATAAGGGTATCAGAGTATCACCTCAACAATTAGATATTAAATTAGTAGAAAAAACCTCTAATGGTATTATGACAGCATCCCAAGTCTATGATTATTCTCTAGTTAATTTTTGTATTAATGTGTTTCTAAAAAATATTGTTATTATCCCTCTAGTTGAGTTAGATCTTATTTTGGGGATGAATTATCTTTCACTAAATAAATACCACATCAATTTCCAAGGAAGGGAATTCAAATTTGATATTATGAACTAACCTATGATCATCTATCAGTGTGATGATATATATTAAATTCCAATGGAAATCACATCCATTGTATGGGTATTGATTCCTATTCAAAATGGAGATATCAAATGGTTGGGTAGAAACTCAATGTCGAAGATTTGTCTATTGTACAAGAGTTTGTTGATGTCTTTATAGAAGAATTTTCTAGTCTTCCACTGAGTTATGAATTTGAGTTTTTGATAGAACTCGTACATGTTTCCACACCTATCTCCATGACCCCATATATAATGGAACCAATTGAATTCAAAGAATTAAAGAATGAAATCTTGGAGAATATCGATAAGGGATTCATTCAATAAAGTGTATCACATTGGGGTACACCTATTCTATTTGTTAAAAAGAAATATGGTTCAATGTGACTCTGCATTGATTATCAAGAACTTTAAAAGTTCACTATCACGAACAGGTATTCTATACCCTATATTGATGATTTTTTGATCAACTGTGAAGATCTCAATACTCTTCTAAGTTTTATATTCATTCTGGATATTATCAATTGAGGGTCGAAAAGGAGGATATACCCATTAAAACATTCCTTATAAGGTACATAAACTAATAATTTATAGTGATTCATTTTAGTCTTACAAATACCCCCACTATATTCCAAGATTTAATGAATAGTCTTTATAGATTACTTTGATCAGTTTTTGGTAGTCTTTATAGACAATATTAGTGTATATTTAAGATTAAGGAAGAGCATGAAGATAAACTGAGGAATAAGATGAAGAACCTAAGGTATGAAAATATTTATAAAAAATTAACCAAGTGTGAATTTTGGATTTAGAATGTTTCATTCTTGGGTAATATAATCTTAAATGAGGATACATCAGTAGAAGCTTCAAAGATATAAGTTATTGAATATTGGGCTAGAAAAAGAACTATGATTGAGATTCATATTTTTCTTGATTTTGTTGCATATTATTGGAACTTTGGGTAATTGTTTTCATTGATATCTAATGCACTCACCAAGTTAACTTGGAAGAGAGACAAGTTCCTTTATATGGGTAAATGTGAGGAATGTTTTAAGGAACTAAAGAGAAAGATAGTTAGAAAATTTGTGATTACTCTACCCTATAGTGGAGAAGGGTTTGTAATATATAGTGATGCATCAAATAAGGGACTAAAATTTTTTATCATGTAGAAAAATATGGTCATATATTTTTACTCATGGAAATTGAAGGACCATGAGAAAATTACCAGACTCATGATTTAGATTTAACTATGGCAATTTTTTCATTAAAAATATAGAGGCATTATCTCTATGGATAAAGTTCTAACATATATATTGATGAAAAAAGTTTAAATTATATTTTAACTCAAAAATAATTGAACATGCACCAAAGAAGATGGTTTCAGTTGATTATAGATTATGAATGCTCAATAAATTACCACCTTAGGAAAATAAAATAAGGTGTAAGATGCTCTGAGTCAAAAGTATCATTCTATACTATATAAAATTAGGATAACAAAGATATCATATTTTTGTATTTTTAAAGTATGGAGCTATAGATATTAATGTAATGAAATAAATATTATCTAGATCAAACATGTGTTCATCCATATATCCAAGTGGAGATTAAAGAGGTGAAGAAGGAAGATGTAGAGCTAAAAAAGAAGGTGATAAATGTTCCTAAGTTCAAAATTTATTGTGATGGAATAATAAGGTTCAAGAATCATCTATGTGTCCCTTTGGTACTATATTTAAATAAGTACTTGATGGATAAAGCTCAAAATTCTCCATTCTCTATTTATCATGGAAGTACAAAGATGTATAGATATTTCAAAGTGTATTTATGGTGGGATGAAATGAAGATAGATATCGTAGAGAATGTTTCTTGGTGCTTGGTATGTAAATAAGTTAAGGATAAGTGATATAAGTCTAAGGGTATATTACAACCATTACCCATACCAGATTGGAAATGGGAAAACATCACCATGGATTTTTTCATCAAACTCACTAAAACATATAAATTCCATAATGATACATGGGTTATAGTTTATTACATTATGAAGTTAGTACAATTAATTTATATTAGATAATATTTCTCTATTGACCCTAATTATATAATTTGTATTAGGGATGTGGTAAGATTACATAGAGTACCACTTTCTATTGTGTCTGACTGGGATTTAAGGTTTAGCTATAAGTTTTGAAATAATATTCAGCTAGATCTAGATACAGAGTTAGGTTTCAACACTAATTATCATCCTCAGATAGATATTTAGTCTGAGAGGACCATTAAAACCCTAGAAGAAATATTGAGAGATTTCTCTATGTATTTCAAAGGTTGTTGGGATGAAAACCTTCATTTGTAAGAATTTTCTTACAATAATATCTTTCACTCCATTAATCAGATGGATCCTTATAAAGCCCTCTATGGTAGGAAATAAAGAACTCCAATATTCTAGAATGAAGTTAGAGAAAAAAAACCTATTGGAACTTGATATATATGAGTAAATATAAGAGAATATTAGATCCATTCAATAGTATATAAAGTAGCTCATAGTTGACAAAGAAGTTATGATAAAAATCCTCAAAAGATCAAGAGTTTGAAGTGGGTGACAAGGTATTCCTACAAATATCTCCCTTGAAGAGGTTGATTAGGTTTAGAAATAAGGGAAGTATAATCCCTAGGTATATTGGTCCTTTTGAAATTATTGATCTTATCGGGATGGTATCTTATCGATTGGCGCTTCCATAAAAAATATCTCAAGTTCATGATGTGGTCCATGTATCTCTTTTGAGGAAGTGCATACATAATCCCCCACATGTACTAAAATAAAAGACCATACTACTGGTGAAATATGATTTTTATTATGAAAAACTAGCAGAGATTATGGATCATATATAAAAAGTTTTCTAAAATAATACAACTCTCATGGTTAAAGTTTTGTGGAGAAACCACCAATTTGAGGAAGCTATGTGGGAACCTGGGGATGTGATGAGGTAGAAGTATCCTAATCTATTTGTATCAGAGAGAAATTTTTTAAAGTAGAAATTCATTTTAAGGATGGTAAATTGTTGCACCTTGAGATTTTTATGAAGAATAAAATAATTTTATTTCTTCGATATGTTGCATTACATGAAACATTAAGTTTAAACAAACCGCGATACACTATTAAAATATTATTAATTCCACTTGGTCATTCTAACAGAGTTGTTAAATTGGATGTTATGTATATTATTAACGAAACTATGAAATATATATAACATTACTACTCAATACAAATTAATGGATGAATTATTAGGAAATAAGTAATGAATTTTAAGTAAAGTTAATTTTTGTTTCAGAAATACGTTTTCTTCAAAAATGGGTTTTTATTATTTTTACGAGTTAATATTATAATTATTTTTGGAAATTTTAGAAAAATTATTTGAAAAAAATAATTTAATTTTTTAATTCATCATGTAAAATTTATCTTAGTATGATTTTTTGATTATTTTTTGAAAAGATTAATTTTTCTATGAATAATGAAAAATACTAATTTTTATAAAAGTCCAATTTTGTTTATATTAAAAAGTTACTTTATGATTTTAATTTGATCTGAAAAAAAATTAAGTAATATTTTTTAGATAAAGTATAATTAATTTTTTTAATCATTTGTATACCTTCTTTTGGTATGAGTGCATTTTTGGGATTAAAAACGCATTGTTCAAGAAATCTGTTTTTCATTGTGTTTTGTAGGGTTAATTTTAAATTAAATTATTACAATTTTCTAAGTTGAATATTGAAAAAATGGATTCCATATTTGTAATAAGTGGGTCCAAATTTGGTAAATATTCATCTTTTTATTTTTGGTTATTATTAATAGTAACTATAGTAATTTTATTACCATGGTAAGGGTAAATCTGGTAATTTAGGTTAAAAATAAAATGACAAGGTTTAAAATGACTCCAAAACTTTTCAAAAATATATTGGTTGATTTTATTACAACCATATAACAAATTATATTATAATTAATTATTGTTTGTAGGTTTTTTTGAGATTGTATTTATTATTATTAAATATTTTGAGAAATCCTAAAAGTGGCCCTCACCTCAACTATAAAAGTTCCCCTCCCCCTCACTTAATTACACAAATTTTAGCCTTATATATTGACCATACTCTAAAATATTATCTTCTTAAATTACATAGACACATTATAGAGGTGATGTTCCTCCTAAAATACCAACCCTAGAGCCCTTTAGAGGAGATCTAAAGGAGTCATGTCAAAGAAGAGGTAATCACCTTAACCGATCAATTTATTTTTTTCTACTCATATTTACCTCCTCTAAATAAATTATATATATTATAAAATAATTAATTTATTATCCATAATATTAAAAAAAATTATTATTATTATTATTATTAAAACACCATTATAGAACTTCTTTCCAATCAAACAAGAAGTGAAAGTATTGCTCATGCATACATAAGACTTACCGTCTCCACGTAGCGATGCAATTAATTTTTCATCACCATATTTTATGGATAGGTATTATGATGGGTTTAATATTTATATGTGATATTTATAACAAAATTATACTTATTTAATGATAAAATCATGTCTAAATTCTTACAATTCAATTATTTGGAAAATAATAATGCTGCTCATGTGTATGCATGGACCACCATCTCCACGATGCAATGCGATCCATTTTTCATTTATATTTAAATTGGATGGTAAAAAGGATAATTTTTAATAATATATATGATATAATAACTACTATTTAAAGGTGAATTAATATTTAACTTTCTTTCATTCTATCAGTTGAAAAATGGAAACAACGTTCATGTGTACGTATGACCTACCATATCTATGAATGGTGTAATTAATTTTCATATAAATAATTTTTATGAATGGATATAAATATGTATATAAGGAATATATATTATTTTTATACCATGATTAAAATTATTTAAATTATGGTACCATGATCAAAGTATAAGGACTGGGACTACCAAACTAATACATGCTTGAAAAATGAAGCAATTATACCCCAAAATAGTGATTTTAATAACAAATTATTAATAAATAGTTGATAATATGTTATAAATAAACCATAAATATTATGATATATCTGAATATGGTTATGGAATACATGTAAAATAAATCCCTATTTATTTTATGGGGGTTCGAACATGAATGAGGAAAGTCGATACTTGAGGTAGGTGTTTATTTAACAATCTCATAATTATTCAGGAGTGTTTATGTTTAAGTCCCCACTAGAGAATATTTATCTTCAATGAACATGTTTTCCAAATTTATGTTCAAAAAGGTTTTTACTATTCTCTTACAATTTTTAAAATTATTTTTTACCCATGTTTTAATTTTTACAAAATAGTTTGATAGGAATCTATTTGTCATTTTCAAAACAAGGTAATTTGTGACTTTTCTTACAAAAATAAAGAATATTTTTTAAAAAATATATGACATGAACAAAATTTTCCTCCTTTATGACCAATATTTTATTTTAAAATTAATTTAAAAACTTTACAAGGTTGTTTTTGAAGAAATTTGTTTCCTTTATACGCGTATAGTTTTTTTTTAAAAAAAGTGTTTAAAAAAAATTGAAAGGGTATTTTCCTCAGGATTGATTTAATGATATTTAATGATATTTATATTCATCAATGAAAAAAACATTTTTGTTTCTTACACTTTATTGGGGATATAATCCAATAATTTCATCCCTATTTCTTCTCTATATGATTTATTTTTATGATGGCACGATGTTTATGAAACCAATTTATTTTAATGGGTTCTAATATGATGATTGTTTTATAACCTTTTGGAATATATTTGTATGATTTTTATGATGTGATGGGTGGAAAATATAACTCCATCCATTTAATTAGGTAATGATTAATGTTTTACCCACTCAAAGGGTAGATGAGAGATTATCCCAATCACCAAATAGGGTATACAGGAGGTTATCCCAAGCCCGAAGTAGGTAAATGGGTGGTTAGACCAATAATAACATGTTATGAATGTATTGGTGGGTAGCCTTGACATGTGGTTTTATATGATTATGTGTTTTCCACTATCTATGTATTTTTCCAATTTTTTTATCTCATGGCTCATGTTCTTTGATTTATTTATGATTATTATATTATTAACTTCCAAGATTTATTCTAGGGATGAAGTTTATGATCTATGATATGTAAGATATAGTTTTAAAATGTTAAGCTCATACACTTAGTTCATGTTATCCTTATGTGATTATTGATATGTCCCTTGTTTCCCCTTATTAATTATCTGATATCACCCTTTATTATTTTTTCTTCCCCATGTTATAAAGTAAGTTTTTATATATGATAATTCTAATAAGGGTGCTAGATATAAATAACTTAGTGGGAGAAGTTTTAATTCACCCATTAACCAATTGTTTTTATGTCCAAGTTTACAAGGGATCTATACCTAATCGATTCTAGCATAGATCATTATGTTATGTAATTAATATTCATCTATTAAGATGTAATATATTTTTATGAAATGTATGGGTTATTATACTCCTCATTTTTCATTAACTATAGAAATTTTCTTTCCATTATAAGTTTAAAAACATTTGGAAAATAATTTTCAAGCAATAAATATTTAAATACCATATATTCCAAGAAATCAATTTCTTTATTTTACTTAGTGTTCTTAATCAATGAAAAACATTAATTAGATTCACCTTCAAAATGATAAATATAAAGAGTTAATTTTTGATGTTCTTAATATCCTTTAACATCAAATATACTATATAAATTGTTAATCCATCCTTTATCATTTTCTGGATATGAGGATGCACCAAAATATGGTGGGTTCTATTTCATTAAATTACCCACTATTGATAAATTATTCTATAGATAATTTGGTCACTACCTTGAATTTTTAATTCCATTAATATCATACTTCAATTGAGTTAACACAACTACAAATTTCCCTGTTCTAATTTCAACTATTCTAGGTTGCTTGTTTGGAGGGATATTATCCTCCCAATTCCTTTCTCTGTCTGCTATCTTTGTTACTTTGTGAAAAACTTTCTGAATAAACATATATTAGATAAATCAACATCAAAATCCATAAAATATTTCTCATGGTAGTATAAACATAAATTATAACCTCTTAAGAGTATCTTTTGACATCATCCCAACCTATAAAGTTATTTTAACCCTTACTCTAATACCAACTATAACAACCCACACATAATTTTATAATAAATTACATGATTTTTAGAATATATTTCATCCCTTACATTATAATACCTTTTTAGGTTCATAGTTTTAAAAATTAGGAAATCTGTTACATTAAAAAAGTGGAAATTTTGATTCAGTGTCCATTTTTCCCACAAAACATGCTCTTATAAAGACACACTTACTTTATTCAAGGTATCTACTATAATTATAACTCTAACTTTATTAACATTAATAATCACACTTAATACCTATTAAAAAAATTTAAAAATGTGGTATAATAAAAAAAATCTTAATATTGGATATAAATATAAAGAAACTCTTTAGTCCATTTATAAACTTGAGAAACTGATATGAATGTTTTCCATTTCATAAGAAATATTTGAACATAAATATCTGTTTAATTTTCCATGAAAACATATTAATTTCTCAAAATATTTTTAAAACATTGCATATGTAATCATAAATAGAAATTTATAATAATAATTTTTTCTTATAAAACATGAAAACCTTTCCTTGAAGAAAATTATTTCACTTTTGTTTAGAAAATAGGTCATAAAATTTCCTTAAAATCATGATTTAATTTTCTTACTTTTTTAAGTAAAAATATTTCCTTTATAAACTATTTAATTATTATCATATAGGTAACTTGATACATTATCCTTACCTTCACCCTTATAATACCCCTTCTAGATAATTACCATATCTCTTAGGAGTAACCTATCACCGATTAACTCCGCCACTTTACTCAATGCATTGGAGAGCTAAAATGAGCACACCCATCATCAGATCTATATTAGGATCACCCAAAATTAATAAAAAACTCCAAGAAAAATATCTAGAATAAAACACATATATCTTTTAGTTAATCCGTAAAACTCATTTGAATTATAATTTAAGCCCACAAGCAATAACACTTTTAGTTATCTCATAAAAGTGATAAGAAATTTCTATTTTAGTAGTTTTTTGAAAAAAAAAATTATAAAATAGGGGAATAGAATATTATTTGAAAAATATGTGTTAACTTATAAATGATTCTTGAAAAAATATAATGGATATGATGTCAAGAAAGTGTGGTCAAGACATATGTTCTAAAAAACATTCTTTTCCTACTTTTGTAAAAATTTGAAAATAACCCACACAGAAAGAATTTAAAAGATTCATTTTTAATAATTTTAAAATTAATTAAAAAATAGGTAAAAATTAACTTTAGAAAAAATTAAATAATAAATAATTAAATTCTTGAAACATTTAAAATGACCTTGATATTTAAGAAAAAATATGGAAGAAAAAATTTAAAATAATATTTTTAAGAGAAATTACCTTACATTGAGTCCCAAATAATTTTTTTTATATGTATACCCTTAATAATAATAAAATTAAATTTGTTTTATTCTTGATTAATAAATTTTTACATGATCACTCCATTATCATTATTCAATTTATTTATTTTTTACCATGTTTTGTTTAGTTACTAAAATGGTTAAGTTAACATTGGATGTTTGGTTTTTAATAGCCCAAAAAGATTTTTTGTAAGTTGAATAAGGTCAAATAGATCATGGTTTAATCATGTAAAAAATATTAATCAGGGAAAAATTTATTATTTTTATATATTAAAAACATTTTTAAAACCAGCTATGGTGTGGAAAAATTATTCACTTCGCTCTGTGGAGGTGGCAATCCACATGTACACATGAGTGACATCATCATTTTACAAAATATATAAGGGTAAGAAGGTAAGTAATATAGTATCCTTATATAATCATAATTATCTCATAAATATCATATATATTCATTTTATATATTATTTTAACTATCCATATGATTCAAGAATGAAAAATCGCTTCGTGTAGGTGGTATTCCGCATGTACACACGAGTTAAGATTTCATTTCCCATAGGATAGAAAATAAGATGAAAAATGGTTTTTCCATAAACATAATAATATTTAATTATATATAATATATTTATTTTATTATATCATCATGGTTAAAGAATATTTTAATGCGGAATAAGATGCAATAAATATCAAAACCCATGGTTAAGAGTTATACCTATCATTTGAAAACTCCATTTGGATTACACCTTTAGACTTCTAGGTTTGATCCTTTAGTGAGACCAGGGAATATATGACATGTGGATGGATTTCTGGAATGTATTTTGGTAGGTAATGTTTTATTTAAAAATCTCAATTAGTGTTAAGAAGAGAGTATAGGGGGTTCCCTTTTATAAGTGAGGGGAGTTTCACTCTTGTAATTATTCAAAGTTTCAAAATAATATAAAGACATATTCATGGGAAAGTGGAACTTAAAGAATTAAAATTTGAAAAAAAGTTGGATAAGGATTTAAATAATATCATCCAATAATAATTAAGATAATATTTTGTGACCTTATCACTTTGTATTAATCTTAATTAAACTATTTTACCCTTTTTACTATGGTGATAATATTTTACCAAGGGTACCATTCATAAATTTATAGAACCAACCTGAAATACCATATGAATGAGAATATGAACCAAAAAAGAACTTTCCTAAAGGTAGTTTTAGATCCCAATAGGTTGGAGAAAAGATTCTGTCCATCAATAAACATCATTTTGTAATTATGTTATCCTGAAAAAGGGGAATAAATAATCAAAGAATACAATAGAAAAACATGACAAAACAAAATAACTAAGAAAACTATATATAACCAGTGGAAAATATGAAAACAACTTAGGGGAAGAAAAAGAAAATAAAACCATGATTACCCATCTCTTGGTGGTCTTAGATCACCCTCTATGTCTCAAGTTACTTTCCCTTGGCTAACAAAGGACAAACCCACAAAAGAAGAAAAAGAGAATCTGAGCACCTGTTATAGAATCATGATGGATACATACAATAAGTGGTATATATAGGGTGTGAAAAAATGACCCCCTAGGATCTCACTAAGTAGTTTATGAAATTTCTCTACCAAGTAATTCATATATGCTAAACTAAAAACATGAATTAGAAAATAGGTTTTTTTTCCATTATAAAGAAAGATGGTGAAATGTTCAACATTTTAATATAGGAATAAAGAGCCAAAAAGTCACACTATAAGAGAAACAGATTCCATACCAATATATTTTCCATTCCATATCCATTTAGTAAAACTCAAGGGTAAAATATGTCAAAAATCCATTTTTAATAGAAATAAATACCTTTTTAATAAAATAGCCCATTATAAGAAAGTTTGAAAATAGTTTCACATACCAAGGTTAATAATACAAAGGAAGATATGAGTTAATTCCATGTATATCAGAGAAATACAATATACTAAATGGGAATACATGGATAAATAAAGTATCTCATATCAAATAATCAGTTATAATAAGAAAATCCAATTGTGGAAACTCTAGTTATGAGTAACGATTGAACAAATAGAGTCATATATTTAGTATCAGTGTCAAGTGTTGAGTTCATATGTCATAGGAAAGTACTAGTTATGTATTTGAGTCCATATAAGACAATAAAACAAACCATGACTTACTATATTCAATTATAAAATCTATAAAGTACACAATCTTATTGATTTGGTGCACACCCGCCCCCTTAGAGCATTTCCCTAGCCTAAATCCACATTATTAAGGGAGATTATAGTCGGGGTGTGAGTACAATAAATCATAGAATAAATCTAGGTCCTATCATCTAGCTATGCAGGTTTCCCATGATAATTTAAATATGTAAGTGAGATAATAATTAACCAAGATCACAATGGGGATCCACAACAATATTATCCTACACTATCAATATTCCATCACATATAAATTTCACTTCTCACTCTCACCCCTAATCTCTCCCAAAGAGTAAAATCCGTTTTTCAATACCTATCATCATATCCTTAAATCAACATTAAATAATGAATAATTTACAAAAGGGTTTAATTAAGAATTACACAATAAGAGCATTTACATTAAAGTTCCAAAATGTTCCATTGAGAAAAGGATATGAAAAATCCAACCAATCCCTTCAATTTTTTGAAATATATTTTCAATAAAAAGTTTAAAAAAACAATTAAATGTTTTACTTTAAATTATTACAAAATACGTTTCAAGGGAAAATACAAAATTTATGTCATTTTGAAAAATCATAAATAATAAACACATTTTCATTAAAATAAGGCTTTATAATTCATCCATACAAACTACTATGATACAAAAAGTTAATTTAATTTCAAAAGAAATGATTAATTATTAATATGAAACTATCCATGAAAAATACCATTTTCACCAAAATGGTAATTCTTTGATTTAAAACAATTAAACCTTGTCTAACTATTTTCAAACAGAATAAACATGAATTCAAGAAACACATGAATCAAAATAAGAATAAAAAACATATAAACACCTAGTTGGAATATCTAGAATTAAGATACAATGAAACCAAGATGTGTCGCCTCCAATAGTGATAACAAAATCAAGGAATTGAGATCTTTATAGAAGTGGGAAGTGATCCTAGAATCATCAATCCACAATGAAAATTATAAATCTATACAATCCAAAGGCTTTTATATCCCCTAGGAAGAATGATTCAAGATAATAAGAGAGATCGATGGCCAAGAAGAGAAAGACATACTTGATTAGGATCACCACTTCAATTGGTGCTTCAATATACTAATATATTAGGTGGGGAGAGACAAATATATCAAAGAGGGATATAATGGTTTGTGTGGGTTGATCTAGGGTTGCTGGATAAATAAGAATAAATAATATGGGGGTTACTAGGTGCAATTACCATACCACCCCTACTATAAGTAATGCATAGTGACACCACCAGCCAACTGGTGGATACTGAAAAAATGTAGTAGCCATTGTCTATCCGACTGGTTGTCTTATGGAAACAATATATTATTTTAGCCACTACCCATCACACCAGCAGGTCTATGGCCCTCACTGGATAACTAATGGACCACTCACATCTTTAAAATCTATAAATAAAGTAAGACACCTTCTATAAGGGTATAAATCATCTTGAAACCCCTTGATACACCTAAAAACTAACTTAAAGAGAACTTTATTGATGAAAGTGATACAAATATATTATAATTATCCCCACCATATCACTTTTTATCCCTTGAAAACTTCTAGTATAAAATATATAAACAAAAATAAAGAAATAACTGACACACAAAACTTTTGAGGAGGATTAGTCATGAAATAGATGACTACTCACCCATGAAGATAATCACCAGGCACAACTAAAAATGAATGAAAAAACAACATTCCAATCCCTTAATGAAAATATTCCAAGGTAATTACATGTATATTAGAAACAAACCAACATTTCCAAAAAGACATAAAAATATAGAAGAACCAAATATCTATATTATGTATCCCAACCATTTAAAGATTCAAAAAAATGGTGGAACATGTGAAGGACATCCATTAACACACATACCTTTATCTCAAAGAAGAAAACTTGATCACTCACCATAAGGAAACAATAAGATTAGAAATAGAAACCCCAAAGGAAAGGTACACCCAAATCATTCCAATGATTCCAAAAGAAATAATTCCCTCAAGATCCATCAATGATTCAACTATCTAAAATAAATGAAAAAAAAAACAAAAAATGATTTCTAAATTGGGTAGGTACTTGATGGTAACCTAGAATTTAAAACATAGAGCCGCACCTGTCGATGAGCTCATTGGAAAAAATATTGAAACCTCCAAGTGCCTAGTCCATAAAGGGACTAAAAAGTCATAGTTACTTTAGTACAACCCCATGGTTTATCCAAGTAAAACCAAAAAGTTCTCAAAATAGCAGAGTCATCACAAAATAGAGAACAATAAGATATCAAAAAGGGAGGTCCCCCAACACACAAAGATCAGTCTCTAACCCAAAAGGCATGAATAAGAGGATAATAAAGGTACAAAAACCTAAGAAAATGGAATCCAAGACCCACCATGGGAATACAATCATTGATGGAAAAAAGGATTTTGAAAGAAAACAACCTAGGAAATTTTTACCAGCTCATGGGGATTAGGAATGCCTTTCAGGCTTGTGGTGATCAGTTCATATAATAATTCAGATGGTATTCTGAGTCAGTCTGTTACAATAATGTCCAAAAATAAAATTAACCACATTAATAAATTTGAACTAATTGATTGAAAACATGAAATCCATTTTAAAATATTTAGTCTACAAACATGCTATAAATTAATTTTAATAAATTAATTAAAAACACAATGGAAAATAGTTTTTTATTCTAAAAAATGAATTTTAAGTTTAGAAATGAAGTTATACGAAAATAAAAAATGAATATAATTACTAGGAAATTAATTATATTATGTTAAATAAAAGAGATATTAAATTACATTAAAACTAAATATAAAATATAATGAGACTTTTAAATTACTTGATTTAATGAAAAAAGTCATTTTTGAAAAATCAACATTTTTCACTACTCACTCAAAAATCATTATTTTCTAAAAAATTAAAAAAATTAACCCCAATGTTAATTTGTTGTGTTGATATCAAAACTAATTTCCATTTTATAAAATTTAAATTATAAAATTTTGAAATTTAATTTTTAAATAAAACTATATAATACATGGAAAACAATTTAGTTAGACTTAAACTATTTCTTTTTCAATTGAAAAATTACATTAAAATTATTATAGTGAATATGAGTACATAAAATATAACCATTAATATTACTAAGACATGTAATTTATTATTATTAACATTATTTAGGTAGTCATAGTTTTTCTCTTAGTGTTTGGTATTCCAGATGGAAAAGGTTGAGCATTGTGTTCCTAGTGGTTTTACTCAACTGCTTGATGTACCCTAGTGGAAGTGGGAAGATATTTTGATAAAATATGTCACCATTTTACCCAATTAATAGGGAGGTTATGATTTTATGAGGTAGATTGTGGACTATCTGATGAAGTCAAATGAATTCTTAGTGATCAATGAGTTAAACTTAGTGGAGGACTTGCTGAGGCATTATCTATAGAAGATAGTGAGGGTTCATAGAGTTATAAATATGATTATATTTAATCATATTATATGTTTTTATAAAGATGATAATATTTGATTCATTATATTACATTTTATTAAAGGTATATCATCTCTATGGGCATTGAAGGTTCAGTCGTGGGAGTAAGCATTCTGCCAGGTTCATTATATCTTTTGAGGTGTCGGCTTAGGCTGGATCCGAGGCTTATCAGTTAGCACTACCCCCACAGATGTTCCAGATTCAGGATTTCTTCCATATATCAGAACTTGAGTGGTATCTTCATGAATATTATCACATTATCTAATGAGGATAATTGGATGTTTAAGATGGTGCAACCATTGAGGAGTGGCAAGTTGAGATTCTGGACCATTAGGAGATGGTGCTGTGTGGGCTTGCTGTACCTTTAGTTTGTGTCCTATGGAGGTAAAATGTATTAGAGGAGTGCACTTGGGAGTTTTATTCATAGATTAATGCTCAATATCTTGAGTTATTCGATGACTAATATTCCTTTCTTGATTCTTTGTTTTATCCTTGGTTGGATTATTTTTAAACCATCGGTTGTTTTATAAGATTGTTTCTCTTACTTGGTGTTGTGATTATTTTGGTATTTATCTTGAGAGTTATCTACCTTGGGAGAGTGTTTTGTGGTTATATAGTGATGTTTTTAGTTTCTATGATTTTCTCATCTGATGATATTGTTGTGTTCTTGGTGTAGCGGGACCATTGAGAGGTATCTCATGGGTTGGTTGTTCAGACACCATGATCCTTTTTGAGTTTTGTTTTAAATTATTAAGGATAAGATTTGTTTGAGTGGTATTTGACATAAGGCACTAGTTATTTTTAGGTATTTACCTTTGTGAACTTAAGGTAGGAGTGGATGATCAGAGGATAGAAACTTGGATACAGGAGGAATTCATGGTGTGAATATAGTATTCATAGTGTTATTATAAATCATTGATGAAATATTTTTTCATGTACTGAAGTGATTTGAGATGATATTTGCTGGTTATTCCTAGAAGTAACTCACTGTGTGAATTGTCGCTTCATGACTTGAATGAGTTTTTAGGTTTTAGGAATGAGAAAACTTATTTTTCAGTGGATGCTTAACCTGTGGAAGTCTTAGTGTAGATTGAAATTTAATGCCATGAATGGGTATTTTCACAACTAAGATACAATTTTGGGACCCCCTTGGTTTTATCTTATTTCACTTCCCTTATCTCAAAGCTTAGGGGAATAAGAGAATGTTTTCAAAGGCCTTTGAATCCTATTCAATCAGATTCATTCCTCATCTTCTAAAGACTGATACATGGTGACATGAGGTGAGTTTCCCACTTTTCATTGACACTTGTTTCAATTATTTTACCTCTCATTGTGTTATGGTATTGTTGTCACCTTGTTTATCTTGGGTTTATAATGAGTTTGGCCCGATCTGGATCACTGTGATTCCTTTTTATGGTTGTATTTGAAGTTGCCTTCTTTCATAATATTTTTTATAATGATTGTTGATGTTTCATCTTGAGTTAAGGGATATATTACCTCTATTTAATTTAAAGTAAAAGTGTAATATTATCATAATTTATTTCTTTGGGTAATGGAAGAATAAACCTAATAAAGATAAGAATGTAAAATTTAAGGAAATAATAAATTTTTGGTTTGAGTTTTTGATCATTTTTGGTTTTATGATTATTGATGCATCATGTTTTTCTTAGATAATATGATATATTTTATGTTGTGGATATTGTTTTATTTTACTTGGTTAATTTCTATATACATCAGATAAAAAATTTAAATATGAAATAATTATGATCATGTAATAAAAGAAATAGGCATGTAAGATGATATTATTTCCTTCTTATTTTTTTTGTTATGTGAAAGTAATTATAAATGAATATTTATATTTTTAATAGCTGTTGATTGATGATAAATTATAGGTTTCTTTTTGAAAAAAACCTATTAATAATGAAAAAATTAATTATATATTGGAATTAAAATGAGTTTTTTTCTAAAGATAAATTCTTTCGGGCTGAGAAAATGTGTTATTGTTGTGGAAGGATTATATGCCTAGGTTTTAAGTGGAAGGCTTATATGCCTTAGTTCCTTTTCCTATATGTGGAAAAATAAATGATAAATGTTTGTGTACTCTAGGAATTTTAGAGACTTATTGTGTTAGTTTGATAACTTTGTGTGGTTGAAATTCATTGATGAGCAATGGTCCAAAGGCCCAAGGCTATTTTGACTGATAATGCTTTGGTGGATGGGTTGGGAGCCCAGGGTACAATGATGGTTGGTCTCAGTGTTGGTAAGATAGTTTGAGGTTAACACAATGGTGTGGGGCATTAGGGAGGTTAGGATGAGTTTAGAGTAGATCTTTTTGATGTGGCCTTTATTCATATGTTTTTCACATCTCTTTTGATGTATTATTTTCTTATTTAATGTCAAATTATGGTAATTTTTAATTAATTATAATTTTTTGTTTATTTTTATTTTTAAATATAAAACCAATGAATTATTTTTTAAATTTTGTGTTTTTATGTTTAAATCATTCATTATATTATTCTTTCAATTTTCGTTGATAATATTTTATTTTTAAAATTAACTTAATTTGTAAATTTTAATTATTCAATTTTTTTCTTGGTTCTTATTTAATTTTATCTATGGTTTTCTTTACCATGTAATTTTTTAATTAATTTAATATTAATTGGATTTCCCATTATTGAACTGATTTATTTAATTTAAAATTTTAATTTATCATGAAAAATTATTTATCTTTATTTTGTTTTATTTATTTATTTTTAAGATATCAGTTGTTAATTTTTATTTATTTTAGTGTAGGATGTGAGACACTTCACAAAAAACATAATAAAATAATCTTACACATGATATAAGTTTATTTTACTTTTAATTTTGAATTGGTGTTGTGTAAGTGAAATAAAACCTTCCCATATGAGAATTCATATTGAAAACCTTGTAAGATAGTTTATGGGGGTGGTTTTTGTAATATAAATGTATCGTAACATAAGGTAATTTTCATAGGTCAGTGTAAGATAAATAATGTACAACATAAATTACCAATGAAATTTTGTAATCTAATCCAAAACCTAAAGAAGTGAGGTCATAAAAATTGAAGTGACTCGTTGATGAAGCATTCTTTTCCTAAAACCCAAAGAAAAACCAAATTTGTACCAAGAAATCCTTCTTGTGTGCATTGAAAGTAGGAGACATTAAGCTAGATAAATATATTGACACTAGATAATGTTAACTATAACTGAATCAAGCTGAAAAGTGGATTATATAAGAGATATCAATCGACATTGGGTGATGAACCCATATAGTCGATCAATGAAGATTCTAATAGAATACAACTTTGAATTTCCTTTGAGGTTGAGAAATAAATCATAATGATGATTAATGAACTGTTGTGTGCCAAATATAATGACTTTTTTTGAAGATGAAGGTCCTAAAATTTTATTAAAGCTGACTGAACTTGTTTAACTAAAGTTGAATACGACCTTGATCTCAGAATAGGAAATCAAAACCTATTATAAACTGATGTTTGAGTTTATTGGGCTTGATGAACACAATCCCATTACTTTATTTTTTTTCAAGCCTTTTAATCAATCTATATTTGATATTTTAAGAGGGGTATTGAATTTTTTGTGTTCTCTGATCAATTTCACACTTGCAACTAAGGTGTATTTAGATCTATTAATGATTAAAGATAAATGATGAACCAGAATAATCCTCACACGTGGATGAATACCAACTTTATTCAACGTAGAGTTTGAAGATGATGATTTTTCCAAATTCATAATGGCTATAACTGACTTTAGATATCTGTAGAATTGAATTATGTTGAAAATAATCAAGGTGTTTTGGAATCTATGATAAAGTCAGGTGTTCTCAAGATCACACCAAATTTTAAGTAAAATCACCATTTTTAGGAGTTTGAGGATGATTCAGAATGAGAAATCTGGTTAAAACCTTGATTGGGTTGTTGGGTGATGTGGTGAATCTCAATTTGAGCTTTGGGATTATTGATTCTACTGGTTTATGATTATCCTTAAATGTTTGTTGATGAAGATTATGGGGTTTTATACTTCCCATTACTATGATTGAAAAAATGTTGAAGTTTTCACATGAGGTGTTCAATTGAATTCCTCAATGGGAGTTTTGGTCATTTTTGAGTTTAAATTCAAGTTGGTTAAAGGGAAATTTTAACTGAGGACATGTCTGAGAAAGATTGTTTGAGTATAGATTTGTTTGGGACTTGAGAAGGAAAACTTGGTGGTTTTACTTGTCAACATAGGTTATAAAATTATGTCAAATCTTGGACCAAGTAAAGTAAACTAAAAAATGGTTTAAAGGATATTTAAAATAAAATAAAATACTTTAAGATAAAAGTAATAGTTTAAAAAATATTTTTTCTAGTTTTCTAGAGCATTTAATGATTATGTGCAAGAGGGTTGAAGTTATTATAAATATTTTCTAAAATGGAGGAGATGGTGACACAAGGTCAAGGAACTAATTATTTAATGTGAATTTCACCAAATGGAAGTGGTTTTGGGTGGATATTATGCTGGATATAAAATAAAATAACCCCATTATAAATTTGAGAAGCATATTTTTGGGGGAGATAAATGGATAACATAGAGTATTTTTTTCTAGAGCTGGGAGTGAGAGATTTTTCAAAGGATGAATTAGTGGAGAAAGAGTTGGAGATTAGAGGTGTTCTCTTCATAGAAGCTCATTTTTTCCCATATTTAATAAATTCATATTTTTATGAACATTCTTAAATATATTATTTTTTTCATTGTTGTAAACATGCATGCTTAATTTTCAAAGGGGATTTAGATTAGAATGATTTGATATTTTTCAATATGTTTGTTTTAATTATCATAATTATGTTAGTGAAAATATTATACAGAGAAATTATTTTCATTCTTGACGAGTATCACTTTTTCTCTATTCTAATGACCAAGAAGAGACAATAAAAAACCTATTTAATTTTGAAAATCATTCAAAGTAATAAAATTTGGAGAAGTAAAATGTTTCACTTCTCCATTAATGAAAAAATATTTTTCGGAATTTTGGTTGTTTGATCATTATTTCCAGAGAGTTATTTGTATTGTGGAGATCACTTAATAATATTTTGGTGTTTCAAACACACCATCTTCACAGTCACTGGCACAATGGTGTTTATTAAATCTTAGATAGAAAAATCAATTTTAATCAATTCCAACTATTTTGAACCCCCTAATTTAACATTGCTTCTTTATATATATATCATTTATCTTATCTTACAATCACCATAATTTCTCAATTTCTACTATTTTCGGTTTATTTTTATTTGTTTATTGTTTATTTTTGTCACAAATATCTTTTCAACTTCCCTAGTGATACAATACTCCTAGTTTCCACTGTAACTATTCTAATAGATTTCAAAAATAAATAAATTTGAATCGAGCATCAACAACTGCATGAGCATAAATTTTTTGGAACCATTATAGTGGAGAAAAAAATATCCACTTTAAGAAAACATTAAAAAAACCTAATATATAAAGATTATCAAAAAGAAAACACATAAAAAATGTTAAAAAAAACATTTTTAATTTTCTTTCACAAAAATAATATTTTCATTTACTCACTATTGTGTGTTTTTTTCACTGGTATGACCATCCTTGTATGCACACTAGAGCTACTACATCTAAGGAATAAATATGACTTATCTTTTTAGAAATTAAAGAAAACTATTTTTCCCTTAATAAAAATAAAAAATAACATTCAAATGGAAAATATGGAAGTTATGGAAGATATAAATATTAATAGGAATGTGAGTATTCCATAGCCTAAAAATCAAGTCCATAAGAGACATGGATTTAGGGAGTTTTAGATACCTTCCATGTTAAGTAATCTATCATGTATAAGGATATATATTAGGTAAAGTAATTAAAAGATCAAACAATCACACCAATTTATGCTTCTATCCATTAATATCAAGCCCGTGAATGATTCTTTATATTTCATTAGAGAGTTTTATAGTTTTTTGAAATAACTTACTTTGTGAGGGTCAATTTAGGAACAAATGAGGTTGAGGGAACTTCCATTTTACCTGAATAGAAGGGATGAGATTTGGTTTCATAATTTAGATGTGTAAATATTTAATACCCAGGATGAGTTATTAAATTATTTTTTTAGTAAGTTATATCCTAGAAATACCACAATAAAGGTGAGATAAAAAATAACTATTTTTGTTTAGGAGGAGGGTGAGATTCTTCATGATACATAGGGCCGATTTAAAGCACTTATCAGGCAGTGTCCCAACCACTAATTGGATCCCTATTTGTTGATGGATACCTTCTATAATGATCTTGCACCTTGTAATAAAAATATCACTGATCAATCCTGTGGTGGATATCTTTCTATCTTAACAACTGATGAACTTAATTTTTTTTGATAAAATTTCTAAAAAATATCAACATAAGTCCACAAGAAAGTGAGTCATTCATATAGATGAAACAATCACACTTGTTGTTGTTATTAATGGTATATTTCTTAAGGAATACTGTTTTCATTATGGGATATACAGTCACACTAAAAACTATTTCCCCAATTTTGATCTATCCATTCACAATTATGAGAGTGCCTAGTTTGTAGACTATAGTTCCAGGAATGTAGGATATAATGACCCCTTTTTAAGAAAATACAATACTGGATAAAAAAATCACTCTAACTTTTCATGGATCAAATAATGAATGATTAAACAACCTATCATCCAAAAATTTCCACAACAACTTACATAGTATTTTAAAAATCAATATAGGGTTGAGTCATCTATTTACCAATGAGAGTTGAAGGAGATGTTGTAGTATGTTTTGGGTGAAATTATTTCATTAAAAAAGATACAGATTCTTAGATCCATAGTTTGGAACTTCATATGGGACAACTTCCTTGATATCTAGGTGGTAGAGGCAAGTGAGAGCTTTTAGGAACAAAAAAACCTAATTTGAGAGATAATTCAATGGATGTAACCACTATATCAGGCCTATAAAACCAATAACAAGTTAAGGACCGACCAAGTAAATTTATAATTGATGAAAAATATAAATTTGAAGTTTATATTCCATAAAACTCCGAATTTGTAAATTTGGACAGCAAGGTAAAACATGAAAAATTGGTAAATATTCAATTAAAATGTAAAACAACAATTGAAAATTCATTTTTAACTAGTTAAGGAGGTAAATAAGAAGGTAAAATTTGAGGATTATGTGAATAATCAACCATTTTTTTAATAAATATTCTCATCCCATATCTTTTTCTCAAAGTGTTAAAAAGTGTGGTGAACCTAATTAATTGAAGTTTCTTCAAATATTTATGACCTTTAGCATTACTATTCAATTTTTTAGGCCTTGAAAAATATTCCATATTATGTGAAATTTCATAAAAATTTATTGGAAAATAAGAGGGATTGGAGAGAGTATACAACCATAAAGCTCACTGAGAATTGTAGTGTATTTTTTAGAATAATTTATTTCCAAAACTAAAAAAAATTGGAATATTATTTATTTATTTCAAAATAGGAAAATTTTAATGATTAAACTATATTTGTGACTTAGAAGCTAACTTCAATCTTATGCCTTAGTCCTTGTTTCAAATGACGGGTCTTAGGGAATTAAAGACAACATCTGTTTTCATATAGTTATCTAATAGGTCACTTGATTATCCTTATGTAAGGGTATATTATATGTTAGTTAATGTAGGAAGTATCAAAACACCCACTAATTGTCTTATTATTGAAATGGAGTGTGAAAATAAAGATCAAATAATTCTTGGGATACCTTTCTTAGCCACAATTGAGGATAACATTCTTCAAAGGTTAAAATAAATATTCAAGATTGTTAGGTTTAAGTAGAATTATATGTTTTTATGGAGTATCTACTTGTGTTATTAAAAAATTTATATATTTTTATGAAGAAGATTTTAGAGTTGAGTTTAGAAAGGGAAATCATTGCCCTTATGATAATATAATCAAATAATCAATTGATGTGAATTTTAAAATTAATTTTGTAAAATATAAATCCTATAAATAGATTGAAATAATAGATATTATTTAGATAAAACTTTTGAAAATAATTACTAAGAAATAAGAGGCAATTAAACTTGAACAAAACTTTATTTTAGAGAGCAACACTCAAGCTGTTAACCATTCACAACCACCTTTTTGTGAGAAAAATTATTCTCATGAATCAAATCATGATTTAGAGATACATTTTATTATTATTGAGTGGAATGTGGATGAATATGATTTTTTACATCATATTTATAAAGTTTTGAATTTCCTAAAACTGGATAAAATTATGGGTTAATTATCTTTGAGAAACACGATGTTTTTCAACTTGAACAAGTCTATTTTCTAGAAAGTTTCACACCAACTTTGATTGATAATGTACACGAATTTAGATATTCACTTATTTCTAGTCTTATTTGGACTTTGGAAAATTTATTTTTGTGTGTGTATAATTTGAAACCTTTAGCTGGAAGCATTATGGGCTGTTATTTTCAAATGTTGATTTGTGCAAATTTATTTTCGGTAGTAAGAAGGTTGTTGCATTTTTTCACTTTTTTTAATGTCTGGAAACCAAAATTTGGGGGGAAAAAATTTATAACCATGCTTTATTATTTTGGAGAACTATCTATAGTGTTGTTTTTGATTTCTTGAACTATTACTAAAGATATAGACATAGCTACAACTGTTGAAAAAAAAATTTCTTTGATTTTAATGTAATTTAAAAATTATTTCATTATTTTTGGTGTTCTTAAGGCATTTAAAGAGTTTAATAAAACATGGTTAAATAATAATGAAGTTACATTCATCAATGAATCCTTTTATCTTAATGATCATTTTTGATATTTAGGGAGAGAGTTTGGACGAGTATTAAAAATCTAACACTACATGAGGGGAAACCCACGGGTTTTCTTTTTATAAATAAATGTCTCTAAATTTATTCCATGCCTGCTATGGTGCTACACTATCTCCATTTCAAGTGGTAAAATTTTTAAATACCCACATAAAGATTTTTAATTTTTATTGACTACCATAAGGTGCTACAATCTTGAACAACCAACTTCAAATTCCCTTTATTTCTTCTCTCGAAACTTATTTTATCTTGAACTTAAATTTATAGATACTTATATTTTATTTTTCAAACATTGTAGGTTTTTCATTTTTTTGGCTATATTTATTGATCATTAAGAAAATAAGGGAGATTTTTAAATGGAATTCATGAGAAACGATTCATCATATCCAGGGAGTACTCATTTTAATTGTTTAATTTTCAAAAACTATAAATATGTTTGATTAGTTCTACCATTTATTTGTTTTTAGTTACTAAAAATTAATTTACTATGTTACATGATATATGATATAATATTTGCAATTATTTTTCATCATTAATTTTTTAACTATTTTTTGTGCCGTAATTTTTTTTGTGTTCTATTTTCTATGTTCTTTGGAAATACTTCTTTAATTAAATTGTGAAATCATGCATAATTCTTGAATTTCATCTTTTTTTAAGAAATTATTTGTTGTGGTCAAGATTTTTTTTTGTTTTTTTGATTATGTTTTTCTATGTCGAGAAATTAATTTTGAAATTTATTGTGACCCTTTACATAAAACATTCACTATTGAATTGTCAATATTTACATATATATTAATTATCATAAATTTTATTCCAACTTGAGTTTAACATTGGGGAAAATTTTGGGTTTTATTTGTGGGGGAGGTGTCTTTAAATATGCTTAAATGCACTTCAATTTAAACGTAGTAAAAACCCATTTAAATTTTCAAAATTGTGAGTTTTTGAGCTTCTCTTAAACATCTTGAATGAGTCTAATTTTTCTCAAATTTGAGGATTGTGATGTAACTTTGAGGATATTAATCTTTAATACCTTATGGATTTAATTGAGTAAATATATTTGCTTGATATTTTGAAAAGAATTTATTTTCGTATGAACTTTGGGAGAATATTATACATTAATTATTGATTTTGAACATTTTAATTTGAATTTAACTCATAATATATGCGTCCAAATGGACTATGAAATGAAAATCCTAATTCATGTTGAATTATTTTATTATTTTATTATTTATTCATCAATTATTGGATAATTTATTTATTCCAGTAATAAATTTTAACTCTATTTCATTCAATAAAGTCATGGATACTTATTCTAGGTGGAGCAATCAGTACAAAAACTGGGACAAAATCAGCGTTTTATTTTCAAAATTGTGTTAAAAAATACAGAGGAAAAAAATTAAGGAGGACTTGGGTTTGAAAAGATTGTATTTTCCCATGGATTAACTTTGTACACCATTTTATTTAGGAAGGGTTTGTGTCTACCATTTTGATGGGATCATTGATAAAATCACTACTCGTATTACAAACAGAAAAATCCATTCTCTTTCTTATAGGGGATGCATCACTCTGATCAACTGTGTCTTATCTTTCATTCCTAAGAACATGTTGTCATTTCTCAATGTTCTGAAGTCAGTTTTGTGGAAAATTGAAAATATTATGACAAGTTTATATGGGATTCCCATGTTGAGGGAAGATACTACTGGGATTCTTGGGAAAAATGGATAAATGAGTGGGATCTAGTGGTATTAATATCAGGAGTGTCATGGAGGAAGTTCAAAGAATGAAGTAAAGGCAATCCTAGGATTTATTGGGGGTAAATCTTTATGGGAAAAGTTTGTCTTTAATAGGTATGGCTACCACACTGAAAAATCTAAGGGGGTACGTCTTGAAAATAGATCTCGATCACTGGACATATGCCTTTCCTTTGGAACCACTCAAAATGGATTATTAGTTGTGGTTAGATTAAATTCTATATTGAAAATTAGGTAGGAATAATGCTTATTTTTCCTAGTTTTCCGACTCTTGAAATCACCTTTTCCCAAGAAAAAAGGTTCAAACCATTCATTCATCCCATTCTGAATCATCACCAATCCATATCATCGAATTAAACTTCGACCCGAATAATCTCATTTTTATGGGAACTACGTTGAGAAAATTATCAGTGAAGGGATATCGTGCGATGACTGAAATGAATGGATTGTAGGATGAATGGAACCAGATAATTTGTTTTGATGACATCCACACTAAATTTAATTTCTTGGTGTGGCATATGCATCATATTCCTATTCCTACAAGACGATCATGTTAGGAAAAAAGTTATATTGCTTGTTTTGAAATTTTTGTGCTGCAAAAACCACAGGGAAGAAACATCAGCTCAACTATTATTAAAGAGCAAATGAGGGGGGGGGGGGGCTCTGAAGTACCCTAAGAATGTTTTTAAACCTAAGTGTTTAAGGAACTAGTTAAGAGATTTTTATTCTCGAATTGTTTATAGAGGTGAATTTTAGCATGCACAAATAGAAGGTGAGAGAACTACTCATGGCTGCGGGTTGCTGGACTATATGGATTATGAGAAATCAGAGATACCATGAAAATATTACGAGTTCTCGGTTGGGAATAGTGGTTAAATACATAAGTTTGGTGGCTGAAATGATCCCACTTTTTAAATGGTGGGAAGGCTCTTCAACTCTTATAAAGCTAATGGTTGGTACACTCTTTTCCCATCCTCCCTAGATTCAAATGAGGTAGAAGATATGGGTAAGATGGCGACCACCAAATAGTGTTTACAATCTCAACATGGATGGATATTGTACTAATAGTGTCATGCAAGGGGTGGGGTGGTTCAGGACCACCAAGGATAAATTATTATTCATTTTAGAGACGACATTAGATAGCGTGACTCTCTTATGGTGGAGAAAAAAATTACGATGAAGGGAATCAAACAATGTCATTAAACCACATTAAATTGGATTCAATAGAAACTGAATCAACTGTGATTCAGGGATCACTATAGGGTATGCTTCAAATTCCTTGGTCCATTAAATATCTCATTCACAAATATAGAAGGCTCTCAGATTCATGGGTGTAAATTTACCATACATAGAGAGAGGGTAATAAAGTGGCGTACTGACATGACTCTCAAATGGATTTCAAGAATTAGTGCTTAGTATTTTCTATCTTGGGGTCACTTCCTTATGTGTGTGGTAGTTTTTAACGAATATTCTCTCAATCTATACTATTTTAGACCATAGTGACTTTGTTTTTTATTGGGTATTTCCCAACATCCAATAATAATTTAATGTTGGATGGATTCTAAATTATGTTTATTTTTTATTAATTATAATATTTTGTTTAATTTTATATTAAAATATAAAATCAATGATTATTTTTTTAAATCATTTGTTTATGTGTTTAAATAATTCATTTATATTCTTTTAATTTCTATTTATAATATATTTTTTAAATTAATTTAATTTTTTAATTTTAATTTTACAAATTTATTATTGGTTATTATTTAATTTTTTATGTTTTTTTCTTTTTCTATTTTTAATTAATTTAATTTTAATATTATTTCAGCTCTTTAATTGTTTTATTTAATTTTAGATTTTAATTTACAATGCTAAACTTGTTTTTATTTTCTTTATTTTTTTTTTCTGAATTGTTAATTTTTATTTATTTTAGTGTATATTCTGATACATTTTTCATGAAATGTAACAAAATTATCTTATGAATGATGACATATGATTTTCATTTTAATTTGGAGTTAGTGTGGTGTAAGAGAAACAAAAATTCCCCATAAGAGAATTCAAATTGTGAACCACATAATATATTTGGGGAGAGGTTTGCATAATAGAAATGTATGGCAGTGCAAGATACTTTCCAGGGATCAACATAAGAAAAACAATGCATAGAATAAATTATCCTACAAAAGGGAGGAATTCAAACCAAAAAAAGAATAAGGGAGGTTGAAAAGGACTGATATTACTCACTGATAAATGATTTTTGACCTAAAAACACTTGCTAAACTGAATTTGTGCTGAGCAGTGGTTCTTGTGTGATTTTAAAGGAGGATACATCCAACTAGATGAAGATCTCCACCTTTCTTGATGGAAATAATAACTAAATTGAGTGGTCAAGTGGATCCTATAAGAGATATGGGTTGATTATGGGCAATGAACCCACATAGTCGATTGATGAAGCTTCTATCAAAAGACAACACTAATAGGACTTTAAGGCTGAGAAAGAAATAGGGATGATGATTACTTAACAATTGTGTTCCAATGACGATGAAAACCTTTTGAACATGATGAAACTTGATATTTTTTGAATCCAACCAAACTAGTTTAACCAAATTTAAATACTATATCAAGATGTAAAGAGGTAATCAGAACCTTTTATAAACCAATGACTGAGTTATTTGGGTTTTAAGAACATAAGACAATGAATTTATTATCCTTTTTTGAACCTTAACATTGTTCAATATCTAATATTTTAATAGGGTTAGTGAATTTTTTCTTGATCAAATCAATTTCATGCTCTTACCATAGGTTTATTTGGATCTATTAATTATTAAAGAGAAACAATAAATTAGATGAATCCTCATACATGGATGAAGACCAACTACTCTGATCATCGAGTTTGAAGATAATTATGTGGTTGAAGCCTGATGGCTATGACCAATTTCACATCTCTCTGGAATAGAATGATGCTGGAAAGAATAGAGGTGGATTCAAATCTATAATGATGTTGGGTGTTCTCAAAACCAGGCTAAACATGAAGTAGAATGTTTCATTTTTAAAAGTACAAGGATTATTTTGAATAATGAATCCTATTAAAACCATGATTGGGTTGTTGGGTGGTGTAATGAAGCTTAATTCAAGCATTGAGATTGTTGATGTTGTTATTTTATGATTCTTCTTACAGGTTTTTTTGATGAATATGATGGGGTTTGATACTTAACAATGCTATGGATGTGAAATTGTTGCTGTTTTCTTGTGAGGCATTCGAATGAATGTCTCAATGGAAGGTTTGGTCATTTTTGAGTTGATATTCGAGTTGTTTGAAGGCTGATGTTAACATAGGACATGTCCGAGATAGATTGTTCTGAGTAGATATTTATTTGGAACATGAGAATATAGACTTGGTGGTTTTTATTATAAGAACATGTTAGAACATTATTCTAGAGCTTAGATCAGGTGGGGGTGATTGGCACATGTTTTAAAGGATGTTTAAAAAAAATAAAATCCTTTAATATAAAATTAAAAGTTTAAAAAAAAAATTTGTTAGTTAACTGTAATATTTAATGATCATGTGTAGGAGTGTTGAAGCTGTTGTAGAGTTTTACTAAAATAGTAAAGATAATGACTAAATTTTAGGGAATTAATTCTTTCATGATATTGTCACCAAATGGAAGTGGTGTTGGTAATTTGTGTTGTTTTTTGGAAAATAAAATAATCTCTTTGGACATTTGAGAAGTATACTTTTTGGGGATACATACAGACAACAAAGTGCATTTTTTTTCTAGACTTGAGAGTGAGATCTTTTTTAAAGGAAGATCTAATGAGTGAGAGTTGGAGATCAGAGGAAATATCTTTATAGAAGCTTCCTTATTATTAATTATTTATTGGATTTTTATTTTGATTAATTTTCCTGAATATATTATTTTTCCATTATTTTTACCCTTCATGCTTAATTTTCTTTAGGGATCCATATTGGAATGATTTTATATTTTTCAATCTATTTTTTTAATTTTCATATTTTTTGTTAGTGAAAATTTTATACAGATAACTTCTTTTTGTTCTTAATGAGTACCAATTTTGTGATATTCTAATGACTAATGGGAGATGATAGAAAACCTTCTCACTTTTTATCATTATCCAATTCATTGAAAATTAGAAAATGATGAGTCCTCGCTTCTCTATTAATGAACAAACATTTTCCTAACTCTTGGTAGACTGATCATTCTTTCTGGAGAGTTATCTTTATTATGGAGATCATATAATGAAAGTTCAGTGTTTCAAAAGACCTTCTTTATAGTCACTAGCATAGTAGTGTTTATTGAAGCTTTTGAAGAGAAATTAATTTCAATAAATTCTGACCAATCCAAACCCCCTAAAAGCATCAACAATTTATCTTAATCTCTATATAATTTATCTTGTATCACAATCACCATATTTTCTCCATTTCCATTGTTTTTAGTTTGTTTTTTTTTTCATTTGGGCCGCATGTATAGTTTCACCTTATCTATGGCTATGATACTATTACTTTCCAATATACTAGTTCTTGTAGGTTTCAAATATAATTAAATTTTAATCACATGTCAACAACCACATGAGCATCAATTTTTAATCGACGATTTCTTATTTATTGATTCTTGGTAGATGTCTAGGTGGATGGATATTATTATTATTGGGTTCCCATTACTTGAAGTAGTTGAAATATTTGTACGAAATGTGTAGTCATGATGTGGTAGCTTAGACAGAGTCCTAGAGTACCCAAATGGTTTATGAATGATATATTAATAAAAAATAACCAATGGGATGGGGTGTTAGTGATGAAATACTTAAGAGTACAAAAAATATAATTAATAGCATCATTGAAACTCATATTATGATGATTAAAATTTTTATATTGGAAAATGATAATGTAAATTAATTAATTTTCAATTAATTAGTTAATGAGAACCTAGATGCTTGTGTGATTTTTTATAATCTATACCTTAGTAGTGACAGTTGGGGATCCTATGTGATGAAAATAGAAGATGTGTCTTAGGATAGGTTTTTTAACCTTAGTGTGTTTTATGCATTATATCATTTATATTTTATAATTTCATTTCTACCACACTCGTGTCAGTTGGGAAACCAACACCCAAATGTTTTGAAGTATTTTTTCACCAACATTTAGGATTTCAAGGGAATGGATGGATGACTTCTTCCTCTCCCCCACTCTCCATTTAGTTGTATATATGAGTAGGTGAATCCTGATCTATGATGGATTTTGGTATAGGGTTTTTTCTGTAGATACTTGGTTTTTGGCCTAATAAGACTTTAAAATATTTCAAAAAATATTTCAAGGGCTAGGCGCTCAGATGGCGTGCAATTATGAGACCCGGTGGGTCCGGAATTAATTTTATTAAAATTTTAAGCATTTTTATATTACACACATGTAGTTAACTAGATAAAATGGGATATATCTTAAACGATTGATTGGATTGGAAATACAAGACCACGGTTGGGTTCGGAATGCGGTGTTTCCCCTAGCCGTGACATAAAATGAGTCGGCACGGGATGTTCGGACCCCTAGCTCATTGGCGGTGTGTTAAATAGATAAATTAAATTATTAATTAATTTATTTAATAGCTCAAACTTGAATATCTCTCGAACATGGACTCAGATGAAAAATATGAGACCACTGATGAGCTCAGAATGTAGGATTTACCCTAAGCAAGGTATAACCTTTGTCGGCATCGGGTGTTCGACATATGCGCCATCGAGGGAGAATAATCAAATAATTATATAATTGTTTGTTTAATTATTTGATTAATTTATTTTAACCTGATGAGAGGTTATAAATTCATGGTTATGAGATCTTGGCCTCATAACCCTTTTCACCAACGAATCCTCCTCCTCTCCTCTCCTATCCTCTCCGTTGACGAATGACGATGAAGCCTTGGATCCAGGAAGATCAAATCACAACAAACACAATATCTTCTTCTCAACATTGTGCAAGTACGATCTTTTTCAACACCGAACAGATCTTGATAAACACAATCTTCACCAACTATTGATCCAAACATGAGGTAGGATTTATCTTTCTGGATTCCTTACCCCAGTTGAATTTTCATGATGAATGCGAATTAAATAAAATCAATTCACGAATCAAAAAACAACGGGTTGAATAAATTTTTCTTCTCGTTTATCTTAATATTCAAAATCTTGAAGTGTGATAAATATCTATTTGTCAATTCAGCATGTTCTTGATTCTCAACTATGATGGCCAAACAAACACGTCCATAGATCTGCACATATAGCATTATATTTCCTATTTCGTTCTTCGCATGTTCTTTGGCATGCCAAATAATTAAGTGCACCAAAAAATCAATGTTTCGTCGAGCATGGAATACAGATGCGGAGATCTATACCCAAGGATCGTAGATCTGCAATCATCACAATTTTCAGGCTTAGAACAAATATGTAGTGCCCCGCGAAAGAGGAAATGTGGCTGTGCTATTTCGACGTGTCTTCAGGGCGTGACTCCAGGTGAGATAGGTGGTGCGACGTACTGCCGTGGTTCATGTGATGTATCCGGGTGAGTCAGCTGGTGCTGTGGGAGCCAGCACATTAGGGTTTTCCTATGAAAGCATGCGACACAGAGGGGGCAGGCCGAGGCGGCTTCGGCGGTTCGGTGATTGCGCGACAGCAGAGGAGGGTCAGCTGAGTAGCAGCAAGCCGATGAGGCAACTAGGAGGCCCGAGCGGGATCAGCATGGTGGAGTTTGCTTGGTCTGACGGATGGGTTTGGTAGGTGGATGTCAGGGTTGCACAAGAAGAATCGAGGTGAAGATGGGTATCATGGAAGAAGAGGAAGATTGGAGAGAGAATGTAATTGAAAGGAAATAAAAATTAAAAGAGAAATAGATGATAAATGAGTGAATTGGGGGTTGTGCGCTGGGCATTTATTGTGGGTTTTAGGATCTAAGGGAAAAATAGTTATATAAAAATAAAAATAATATAATAATGTAATTATTATTTTCTTTGGGAAAATAGTTTTTCATCCATAACATGTTCGTGTGACGTCGGTTTCATGAACCGTCAGTGGCAGTGTGACCTTGATTTTGAGACAGGAATTACGAGTCCAATATTGGATGTCTTTTTTGGGTTTTCGGATCGGGTACCCGAAGCACTTGAAAAATAATAGATTTAATAATATTATTAAATCTTCGACCCGCCATAACTCCTGCGTGCGACGTCTAATTGACTTGTCATCAGTGGTGATGTGATCCCATCATTAATATGACCAATTCAAGTCTAATGTTGGATACTAAATTCTGGTTTGTGGATCGGGTCCATGAAACACCTAATAATAATAATATTATTGTTATGGGATCTTGTATCTGACACATCTCCCTCACATGGTGTTTGAATGAAGAACTGTCTATGATGTTGCAACCCTAAAATTAAGATGGATGTTTCAAGACCAATTTTGGATATTTAAGTCGAGGTCAATGAGAGGGCCCCACGAGTCCCGGTTTGCGCGTGTTGCGGTGAAATGAAACTTTCTCAATGGGTATCCATTTTGAAAAAATGGGTTGTCCATATCTTGTGTTTTTCCGTGTGAATCGCAACGGTGTGACCCGTTTGGTAATCCCATGTCATTTGAAGTAAGACTTGGTTGGATCGAACACGAATCCAACTAGGCCCTCGGTACTAAAATTCCTATAACTTACAGAATGATCGTTTGATTGGCGCGCTGTATGTAATGTCGGAACCCTTAGGATGAGGCGGTCCTTTTGAGATAATCCACTTGACTTGTGGAGAAAGTTGGAGTTTTTCCAGGTTGGATCGTACCCGAATCCAACTGGGCCCTCGGCACTAAAATGCCTATAACTTACAAGGTGGGTGTTCGATTGATGCACCGTCTATCGTGTTGGAACCTTTATGATATGGCAGCCCTTCGGGTTACTCCCTTGTAGAACTTTATGGTGGTTGAGGTATGACTGATAACCTGAGGAGCATAACCAGGGTGTTTATTTTAGTGAGAGTTAGGATGGATACTCCCTTGATGACTCAAGGCGTGGGTATTACTTACTCCTCTCCTCCGGTAAAGACGAGACTCCCCGTGTTCTGAGTGTGGGTTTGTTTTCCCCTGAGATGGTTTTTATATCTTTTTAGTCAGTACTCCACCACACAACCAGACTAGCCCGGCTGTATGGGTTACCCTTTGTACCAGTTACACGGGTTGTGACACACGGGTTGAAGCTGTGTATGGGAACATGGCCAGCGTACACGGAGTCCTCCCCGGATAGAGGAACACAGTGTGTCACTCTCTTATATGCCGTGTATACCTTCTTCTACATGACTAGACTTATGACATGAGCCATTATACATAGGCAATACCCGAGGTTAGAAGACACGACGCATGACACTTCTACACACCGTGTAATTCTTAGTACATGGATTGATCTTCTTGTCCACCATATCATGGACATGTTTTGTTTGGGTTAGTGCCCCTTCTTCTCGTTCCCCTGGAGGTCATACATCGTTTCCATTCACTGTAGTATGATCCCATTAGCAGGACTTCCCGAGATAGAGTCATGTATCCCTCTGAGAGGCTCGGAGCGAGATCCTCTATCCATTCTTGACCCTAGGTAGAGTCAGGTATCGACATGACTATTCCCATAGTGTGGCAATACTCTACCTAGCTGGTGAATTTGGATGAGTCACGGTATCCGCCAAGGCCCTAGAAGTGATACTAACATGTTCATCGTGATCTTTCCCCACTTAGAAATGTGTTCTCCTAGAATGAGGGTATCTATCTCTCGTGACCTTTCCCGATTAACAATACTTCTCAAACGGATGTTATCAGAGCTATATGACTAGTGAAGTGAGTTCTCTTGGATGAGTGCTTCGTGGAATCTTATAAATGGATCCCTAGCATGGGTACATGGTTTTGTGACTTTTCTCTAGACTATGGGTCCGAGTTACGAGTATATCTAGATGCCTTGGGTATATGTATGGGCATATAACTGGTGTGGGTAGTGAGATAGAGATTCCCTTACTCTCTCATTTGGGTTTATTTAAGCGATTATATCTACTATTTGGGTGGAGCTATACTCTTTTCATTCACTAGTGTGGTACCTTGATTTCTTTACCTCTTCAATTTTGCATTGAGTTGGCTGTGTGTGTGTACAGGTTCTGGGGCAAAGGCCTCTCCATGTTTCTTGTGTCTTCAGTGCTAGTCTCCACCCCTTGGCCTATGGAGGCGGGCTTGGGGTAGTTGCGGCTCAAGCCCCGGTACGTGTCGAGTTGTGAAAAATTTCTATTAGAGGTGGTTCGACCCTTGAGATGTTGTTCAAACGTTTCCCTAAAACGGTATTGGTTGGGTTTAGGGCAATAGTGTTGAAGTGTCTCGAGAGAATCTCTTGGGCCACAGAGTCCAGTGATGGTATAGGCGGCCGACGTATCCATTCTCCAGGACCCTGATTACCCTCTTGTCGACTCGGCACCCTTAGACACCTGTTGTAGGGAACAATGGTACATGCATCATATAAGATTGAGTCTTTGACTGTCCTTCTTAAGTCATCTCCCCATCGTTTTTGATATATATATATATATATATATGCTCATTCGACCGTGGTACTCCTTGATAACATTCAAGATTTCTCAATGATGACAGCTATCCATGAAACTAGCTACGGTTCGTGGTGATGATTTCGTGAGTGATGAGAGATTAGTTCAATACCCATTATGTGAGCCCCTTTCTCCAGGTGGGCGGGTAGAAACACCCCTACCTATTGAGAAGATGAAATCCCCAACTGAGTAGGCTGAGGATGTGTGTAGGATGAGTGCACTTTGTGAGTTCCATCACCAGAGACTATTGAGGTTCCGCAATAAGCCAGGCCCTCAGACAGTAGAGGTTTGGCTAGATTCGGTGGTCCGCTGGTCTATAATTGTAGTTTTTGAGAATAGACGTTTGAGAGGGGACTCTTTAGAGAGATCTATGCTATCCTAGTGACCTTTTTTATTCCCACCTAATCTAAGGTGTGAGAGTAGGCACTGGTGGTAGAATGATTCTTGTCACGCCATATAAAGTGTTGTGACAGTGAGCACAATAGAGTTGAGATGTCTACTACAGCTAGCAGATGCTAGACGACGAGATCTCAATATAGGAGATCTTCTCATGATCAGTCACTTGAACGTGGTCATATGGGACCCAGAAAGCACAGAAAAAGCATGGTGGAAGAATTCCTCTGACTTGTGCACTCAAGGTGAGATTGTGTAGAAGATTCCCTTAGCAGGAAGTGCAGGAAGTCCTATAATCACCTAGTGTGGGATGTTTCAGAGCAGTTAAATTCCCTGCAGGTGACCCTAGTGGAAGAGGAGGGTAAAACTTTTCTTCAGTTGATGGTGTTGACTCCTTCGATTCTCGAGCATATAAGAGAGTCTTGGTTTACGATTCTTCGACTGTGAAATCCTGTGTGACCAAATATCCTAAGGTGTTTCACCATATGGATATTCTGAAGGAGGAAATCATGAGACCATGTTCCAGTGAAAAACAATGATTCTAGTTGTGACATGGGATGTAGAGATTTCGTATGAGAGGGAAACTATCCCCCGAGTTCTATCAGGCCATTCGAGACTGTGAAAGGAGATGGAGAGGTTGCATACCGCCTTGACTTACCCCAAATAGTTGGATTGGGTACACAATGTATTACACGTGTCACAACTGAGAAGATACGTATGTGTTCCTACACACATCATCAAATGAAGAAAGCCTTATGAGGGTGGACCACCCCTTTGGTCCATATTCCTTGGCAATACGAAAATATATAGGTTTCCCTATGATTGGGAGAGCTAAGTGTGGTCTCAAAATTTTGAGTGGTTTCCCTAGTTTTTCTTTTCAAGGATGAAAATATTGAAGGAGGGAATAATTTTGAGACTTGGTTTTTGTCCTAATAATATTTTTAAATATTTCTAAAAATACTTACAGGGTTGGGCGCTAAGATGATGTGAAATTTCGAGACCCGGTGTGTCCGAAATTAATTTTATAAAAATATTAAAGTGTTTTTATATTACGCACGCACGATTAACTAAAGAAAATGGGATATATCTTAAATGGTTGATTGGATTAGAAATCCAAGACTATGGTTGGGTCTGGAATGTGGTGTTTCCCCTAGACACAACATAAAATGAGTCATCATGGGACGTTCAGACCCCTCGCTCGTTGGTAGTGCGTTAAACAGATAAATTAAATTATTAATTTATTCAATTAATAGATCAAACCCGAATATATCTCGAACAGGGACTCAGATGTAAAATCTGAGACCACCAATGAGCTTAGAATGTAGGCTTTACTCTAATCAAGGTATGAACTTTGTCAGCATCGGGTGTTCGACATATGCGCCATCAATGGAGAATAATTAAATAATTAAATAATTGTTTGTTTAATTATTTGATTAATTTATTTTATCCTGATGAGAGGTTATAAATTCATCGTTATGAGATCTTGGCCTCATACCCCTTTTATCCAACAAATACTCCTCCTCTCCTCTCATATCCTCTTCGTTGACGAATGATGATGAAGCCTTGGATCCAGGCGGATCGAAGCACGACAAACACAATATCTTCTTCCCATCGTTGTGCAAGTGTGATATTCATCAACACCGAATAGATCTTGATGAATGAGATCTTCACCAATGATCGATCCAAACCTGAGGTAGGATTTATATTTGTGGATTCCTTACCCCAGTTGAATTTTCATGACAAATGTGAATTAAATAAAATTAATTCGCAGATCGAAAAATAATGGGTTGAATAAATTTTTCTTCAATTTTATCTTAAGATTTAAAATCTTGAAGTGTGATAAATATCTATTTTTCAATTCATCAGGTTCTTGATTCTCAATGATGATGGCCAAACAAACATGGCCATCGATCCACACATATACCATTATCTTTCCTATTTCATTCTTCATGCATTCTTTGGTACGCCAAATAATTAAGTGTGAAAAAAATTTAATGTTTTGTCGGGAACTGAATATGGATGAGGAGATATCAACCCGAGGATTGTAGATCTACAATCGTCACAATTTTTGGGCTAAAAAAAAAGACGCAGTGGCCCACAGAAGTGGCGATGTGGCCATGATATTCTGACGTGTCTTTGGGGAATGACTCCGGGAAAGATAAGTTGTGAGTTGTACTACCACGGTCCATGTGAAGTAGCTGGGTGAGTCAGTCGGTGCCGCGAGAATCGGCGCATCAGGGTTTTCTAGCACGAGCAAGTGATGCGGAGGGGGCAGGCCGAGGCGGCATTGACAGTTCGGTGAGGGAAAAACAACGAAGTAGGGTCAGCTGAGCAGCAGTAGGCCGGTGAGGCAGCCAGGAGGCCCGAGCGGGATCAGTGTGGTGGAGTTGGCTTGGTCCGGTGAGTGGGTTTGGTAGGTGGATTTTAGGGTTGTATAGGAAGAATCGGCGTGAATTGAAAGAGAAATAAAAATTAAAAGAGAAATAAATGATAATTGAGTGAATTGGGGGTTGTGCGATGAGAATTAAACATGGGTTTTAGGATTGAAGAAAAAGAAAACAATTAAATAAAAATAAAAATAATATAATAATGTTATTGTTATTTTCGTTGGGGAAGCTGTGTTTCGTCCGTAACTTGTCCGTGCGACCTCGGTTTCACAAACCGTTAGCGGCAGTGCGACCCTAACTTCGAGATGGGAATTATGAGTACAATATTTGATGTCTTTTTTCGGTTTTTAGATTGGGTACTTGAAGTTCTTGGAAAAAAATAGATTTAATATTATTATTAAATCTTCAACCCACCATAACTCCTAAGTGCGACGTCTGATTGACTTTCCGTCAGTGGTGATGTGATCCTGTCATTAATACGGTCGATTCAAGTCTAATGTTGGATACTAAATTATGGTTTGTGGCTTGGGTCCACAAAACACCCAATAATAACAAGAATAATAATAATAATAATAATAATAATAATAATAATAATAATAATAATATTACGAGATCTTGTATCCGACACATCTACCTTATACGATTTCAGAATGACAAACCATCTGTGAAGTTGCAACCCTGAAATTAAGATGGATGTTTCAAGACCAATTTTGGATATTTAAGTCAAGGTCAAGGCGTAGGCCCTATGAGGCCCAGTTCACGCGTGTTGTGGTGAAATGCCACTTTCTCACTGAGTATCTATTTTGGACAAATGGGTAGTCCATATCATGTGTTTCTCCATCTGAATCGCAATGGTGTGACCCATTTTGTAATCTAGTGTCGTTTGACCTACAGCTGGGTTGGATTGAACATGAATCTAACCAGACCCTCGGTACTAAAATTCCCATAACTTATATACCGATCGTCCGATTGACATGCCGTTTGTCATGTCAGAAACCTTAGGACAAGGCGGTCCTTTTGATATAATCCAAATGACTAGTAGAGAAAGTTGGAGTTTGTCCGGGTTGGATTTTACCTAAATCTAACCAGTCCCTCGACACTAAAATGCCTATAACTTACAGACTGGACATCCGATTGAGGCACCGTCTGTCGTGTTGGAATCCTTATATCATGGTGGTCCTTCAAGTTATTCCCTTGTAGAACTTCGTGGTGGTTGAGGTATGAACGATAACATGAGGAGTATAACTAGGGTGTTTCTTTTAGTGAGAGTTAGGGTGGCTACTCCCTTGATGACTCAAGGTGCGAGTATTCCTTACTCCTCTACTCCAATAAAGATGGGACTCCACACATCCTGAGTGCAGGTTCATTTTCCACTGAGATGGTTTTCCTATCTTTGGAGTCAGTACTCCACCACACGACTAGACCAGGACGACTACATGGGTTACCCTGTGTACCAGTTACACGTGTTTAAACACATGGGTTGAAGCTGTATATGGGCACATGGACAACGTACATGGAGTCCTCCCCGGATAGAGGAACACAGTGTTTCACTCTCTTACACACTGTGTATACCTTATTCTACATGACAAGACTTATGACATAGTCTGTTGTACATGGTCAGTACCCAGGGTCAGAAGACATGGCATGTGACACTTCTACACACCTTTTACTTCTTAGTACATGGATTGATCTTCTTGTCCACCGTATCTTGGACATGTTTCGTTTGGGTTAGTGCCCCTTCTGATCGTTCCCCTGGAGGCCAAGTATCGTTTCCATTCACTAGAGTATGATCCCTTCAACATGAATTCCCAATATAGAGTCAGGTATCCTTCTGAGAGGCTCATAGAGAGATCCTCTATCCATTCTTGGCCCTAGGTAGAGTCAGGCATCGACTTGACTATTCCCACAGGTCGCTGGTCCGCTACCTAGCAGGTGAATCCGGATGAGTGGTAGTATCCACCAAGGCCCTGACAGTGATCCTCATCTATGTATCATGATCTTTCCCCACTCAGGAGTGTGTTCTCCCAGAATGAGTTTATCTATCTCTTGTGACCTTTCCTGATGAACAGTACTTCTCAGACATACGTTATCAGAGATATCAGACTTATGGAGTGAGTTCTCCTGGACGAGTGCTTCATGGGATCTTTGAAATGGATCCCTAGAGTGGGTACGCAGTTGTGTGACTTGTCTCTAGACTATGGGTCTGAGTTACAAGTATATCTAGATTCCCTGGGTATATGTATGGGCATATACCTGGTGTGTGTTGTGAGATGGAGATCCCCTTACTCTCTCATTTGGGTTTCTTTGAGCGATCATATCTACTATTTGGGTGGAGCTTTACTCTTTTCATTCACTAGTGTGTTAACTTTCTTTCTTTACCTCTGCACTGTTGCATTGAGTTGACTGCGTTTGTGTGTATAGGTTCTTCGGAAAAGGCCTCCCTGAGTTTTTTGTGCCTTCGGCGCTAGTCGCCAGCCCCTGGCTTATGGAGGCGGGCTTGGGGTAGTTGCGGCTTGAGCCCCAGTATGGGTCGGGTTGTGACATGTTCCTACCGAGGCTATGATGGATATCAGGTTTAATATATATATATATATGTGTGTGTGTGTGTGTGTGGGATGTAATGGATTAAGGTATATAAAATTTTTTTATTTGGTCATTATGTCTATCGCTTCCCATAGGTTTACATGAATTGGATGTGATGGCTTGTGGTATAATGAATTTACATTGGTTTTAATGGATTATAGAAATACACTTGATTACAAATTGGATGGTGATGGTGATGTGATGGATATGTGTAATGATGATAACATGAGATGTTGTGACCTTCATGGGACCGAGGTAAGTAGGGTTGAGTCCCAACTCACATCAGGGGTAACTTACTTATGTAAGGAATGATCAAAGGATGTGTGGTATTGGGAAATTAGAGTGAAAAACCAGTGGTGAAGTGGAATCCAAACACTTTATTTTATATATTTGGTTTTGATATATAATTGTTTACTTCTATGTGTTAGTTGGTGAGTAATCCATGGGGAGGATGGGGAAGTTAGTATTTTTAGTTTAGGTAATGATTTAGTTTCATTTATTTATTCCATGTGCTTTATTATGATTTTTTCATATTTTTATGAGATATTTCATGGATGATCCTAATATATATACCTGTTATTATCACCCTATGTATATATATACTATATTTAGGTCATCATGAATAGGTTGGTGATTGTGTTGAATGTTACTAGCTTGAAGGAGTTATTGATCAACTATTAGTAGTTGTTAGAGTTTATGATAACTTTCAAGTTTTAGTTTTGGAACTTCTAGTTTTTCTATTATGTTGTTCAGTTTTGTATGACATTACTTATATTAGGATTTATTATAGTTTATTCATGGTATTTATTGGTGGTTTATCCTTTTTAAATCTTTCTCCTTAAACTTTATATAGGGTATTGCCTCCCATGATTGTGATTGGTATACCCTTGGTGCTATTCTCCAACCCATGGCCTACCGAAGGTTGTCTTTGGGAGTCATTATCTCCATTTATTCATTTCCAACCTTGGAGGGATACCTTTAGAGGGAGGTGTTCATGATAGTTCTCACATTTGATTCCAATTATATCAACCAGGTAGAGTTAGAAATGTTTTTTGAGGTGAGATAGTTCTATCATACACTAATAGTTCCATTCTCACTACAGTAGCTATTGGATACTACCACTTCATATTTTTGACCAGAACGATCTTGGTTTTGAAAAACTTTTATCATTTTCCATATGTTACTAAAAATATTATTTTCATCTCCAGTATTGATTTATATTGATTTATATTCAAATTTGGGTATAAATATATTTTTTATTTTATAAAGAAAACATTTTTTTATGGTAAGACACATTTAAATAAAGGTTTTTATGTGTTATATTACATGGACCAATTAATGAGAATTTATAATGAATTAGGTTCGCCTAATTCATATCACACCCAAATATGGAATCTTGGATAGGTCATGTAAACAAAAAGATAATGAATAAATTATACCATGATGAATATTAAGATTCTTTTAAACTAAAACCACATGGAACATGTCACACTTGTTTGAAAAGAAAAATGACCAAACACTCATTTAGTGGAAGAGGTGAAATTGATAAATATATTATAGAATCGGTTCACAATGATGTGTGTGAAAAATTTGTTATTGATGAAAGGTGTGGATACACATAATTCACAAATTTTATTGATGACATTATAAATTATGGATATATATACTTAATAAGGTAAAATTTAGATTACTTTGATAAATTTAAAGACTACAATAATGAAATTGAGAACCAAATTGGTATGAAAATAGTGAAAATTCACTTAGACTATGGTGGAGAATATATAAACTAATATTTAATTGATTACTTTTGGAATTTGGGAATCTATCCTAGATAAATCTTCTTTATAAACCACAATGAAATAGTGTAAGTGATAGGAGGAACCCTAAATTACTAGACATGATAAGTTTAATGATGATTCATGCAAGTCATTCATTATACTTTTGGGGACACACATTATAGACAATGATACGGATACTAAAACTAGTGCTAAATAAAGAAAAAAATGGTATTCCATATGAACTTTTTGAGGAAAATAATCCATATTTTTGAACATACAAGTTAATGGTTATGAAACATTTTTTAGAGCCTCCTCAGTTAACAAAATTTCACCTTGAGGGTATGAGTACATATTTATCTGATATCCTGAAGAAAATAGATTAAATTACCTATAAAATCCCTCATATAAGAATGTTGTGGTTAATATATGTATTGAATTCCTTGATAGGTTTCATATCTATAAAATAAATAGTGGGTTTCAGATAGACTTCAATGAGGTTGTAGCTCAAGATACACAAGAGTTTGCACATGAAAAGATTCCACAAATCCCCAAAGAATAGGAAGTTCAAGAGACAAAAGTACTTTATTGGAGTACAAAATAGTTTATATAACCCGAATTATATGGTCTTATAGTCATCAAATATGGTGACTCATTATTAGAAGATGATAATGGTACTATAAACTATAAGGAAGTAGTTAGTGGCCCAAAAGATGCTAAATGGAAAGAATACATGAATTCTAAAATGGATTCCATGTACCAAAACTCTATTTATATTATGGTATATCATCTATTTTATGTAAATACCATGGGTTGAAAATGAGTAATCAAGAAGAAACTAGATATAGAAGGAAAATTTATTACCTATAAGGAACAAGTAGTTTTAAAAGGGTTTAAATAATGTCAAGTCATAGACTAAAATGAAATATTTACACCAATTTTTATGATAAAATCCATCATAACTTTGATTTATATAGTTTCTTACCATGACTATGATATTTTTCTGATGGATTTAAAAATAAATTTCCTTAATGAGAACCATCAAGAATATGTAAATATTTTATAATTATATGGGTTTGTGATTCCAGATAATTCAAACTAGTTATGAAATTTTTAGAGATCCATTTAAGAATTGAAGAAAGAATCAAGATCATGTCAAATTTTCTTTGATAAATACATAATGAAATTTATATTCATAAAGAAAAAATGAAAGCCGTATGTCTATGAGTAGTTTAGTGGGAGTGTGTCCATTGTACTAAGAGTATATGTTTATGTCATATTACTTATTAAAAATGAAGTACCAGTCTTACAATCCATTATGATATGGTTAAACACATGATTCTCAATAAATTAATTAACTGAAGAAACATATATTTTTTGGATAAATATCCATAATGATAGATTCAAGAGGCTAATTGGAGTAAGATAAGGAAATACATTGACAAGATACTGAAGATATTCAATAAGGAACAATCAAAGTGTGTATTGTTTCCAATGTCATAAGATACTTATCTTATCAAGAAAACGTGACCTAAAATACATAAGGAAAGATAGATAATGTCAAGGATCCCATATATATCTTCAATATGATCAGTCATGTATGTTATATTGTGTGTAAGGTTATATATCACCTATTCCTTAAGTGTGGTAAGAAGATATCAGGCAGATACAAGAGACCATTATTCTATAGTATTCAAAAATAACCTCAATTATTTGGGGTATACTATGGATATGTTCTTGGTTAATAGAGTAGATGAAGATTTAGTCATCATGGGATATACAGATGCTAGTTTCCAAATATATCACAATGATATAAAATCTTAATCAGGATACATCTGTAATGTTAGTATAGGTGTTTTCATCCGGAGGAGCTCAAAGAAAGTTATGGTCACCGATTCTATATTGGATTGTAGGTATATTTTGTATTATGATTAAGATAAAGATGTATTTTGTATATAAAAATTCACATCATAGATTTACATGGTTATTAGTAGTAAGGATCCTATCACACTATACTATTATAATTATATAGTGATGAATCTTACTAAGGATTCAAGTTCACATCGGTGGATGAAGCACATACTCTGAAAATATTATCTATTTGTGGATTTATCTCAAAGAGGTAAACTCAAAGTGATTAGAGTTAAAATGGAATATAACATGGTTTATCCCTTGATTAAATACTTTTCTTAGTATAATCTTTTTAATTATGTGTTTTTCTAGTGGGTTAAAAGTCATTAAAAGTTTCCTTTAGTCAAAGTGGGAGTTAGTTAGAGTTAATTACCTAGAAAAAAATTATTTATAATTTAGATTACTTGTATATTAAAAAAAATTAATATTAATAAATACTTTACCAAATTATCATTATTCTTATGGATAGAATTAATGTGATAATGTCTTAGAGTATCTTTCACATTGATATGGTCATAACACTTCCCTACTATGAGGCGAACCTTGAAATGAAATAATGATATTATTAAACTACATGTCCTATAATCATATTAAAGCATATTATGGGACAAATTTTATATACAATATCAGGTTATGGATACTTATAAGAGGATAATACATCATCTCACAAAGTTCACACTTGGTTATCTCTGATATTGGATATTAAGATCACATAAGTACCAGTATAAATTCCAAATGTTTATGTGTCATTTCATATTCCTATCTATGAGAATATATAACTATACTTAGACATTAATATTATTATTAATTCATGTCATCAATTATAAACTTTGATTTATTATCATAAACCATGATAACATATGTTTATAGAGAAGTTGGGTATGTTGGGTGCATCATTAATGACATGTTATTAATGAACATGCTGAGGAAGAATTAGTCCCTTTCACCTTATAGAAGATGATATCATGGGAATTTGATTATAATGAATCCATCACATTAAATTCCATGGATGTGGTGTATTTATGAGTTCACTTTAGGAATATAAAGAAATACTCATTGATCATATAATTTGATGACACAAGTGTGAAACCTAATTGATAAGATATCAAAACAAAGGGATTATATTACACAATGAGAATTCATATGTGGTTATCAACATTATGAAATTAACTTCATCCTCTTGGTTTCCTTTACATGTTTCTAGACATTGATATTGAAATTTAGGAAAAATCACTTAATTCCACCAAGGAAGAAACCTATAGGGCCACACACTTAATGTTTCTATTGAACTCAATTAAATTATATTTGAATTTAATTATTTGGTTAAATATTATTCACCAGTATAAGGAATAAAATTTATTTTGGATTTACTAATCATTTTATTCACAAAAATATGAATGTTATAAATATTTTTTTATTTATTGAGTGAATAATATTTATTTGAAATAATTATTATATAATTCAATAAATTTTTTGGAGGATGAATATATAAAGTTTTGGGTCCGGTGATAAATATTATTTTACCATATTGTAAAATAATATTTATCAGTGTGCAAGTTAGCACACAACATGAGATAAAATAATGTTATTATTATTTTACAAGGCATGGGGTATATTATGGGTTTAATATATGATCAAGTGACTTTGTGTAATAATTTAATTTTAAGGCCTAACACTGGCTCTATATATACCTTGTTATGTTGTTTGTGAGATTGTTGGATTTTTTTGTACACAACACATATCCTTTCCTCCGTAGATATTTATCACCACCAAGAAAATCTCCAGGGTTTTATCTTAATAAAGAGAGAAATGAAATTATCCCCCCTTCCTCTCAAGTTGGAGAGACCAATATATGATCCTTCAAAATCCAATATATCCTGGTAGTAATAAAAAGTAATGACTCAAGATAAACAGTACCACCGTGAAAGCACTCGATATACCATCAAAAATTCTTCAAGATCAAAAGTATCACATGTGAATCACTTCTAGAGGGATTCTATCTTTGGATTATAATAATGTAATGATAGTGTAATAGAACAATGTTTATATAATCAAACACCTCTATGATGTAATTATTTCTAAGACCAAGGTAATTATTGTTGTTTAAATTAATTATAAATTTCATTTTAAAATATCATCACTTATTAGTTATTACTTTTTTGTCATCTAATCTTTGAATTAATTCATTGGTCATGATGATTTTTTATCATGTACAACATGGATTATTAATTTATTGTGGAAAAAAACTGAGTTGGCTATGACCCAATAGGTGATTCTTCTGCGGTATGGAACCTACATTTTTATATTACATCTAGTGTACACTATTTATATATGTTCATGTTATTTATTATATTAATATCATTTCTGCACTAAAGAGACAAACATTTTTAATCCCAATAGATGATATCAAAGTGAGGTTTGTTCATGTTTCTATTTTTTGCTAGGTATTAATAATTGCCATAAATTTGAGTGTTCTCTGTGATTTTGAATCCTATTGATCTCTCACAACAAATTTTTTTATTAATATTATTAAATACACCCCTATGAAACATAGAAGGTTTGGACTAATTACATGTACAAATGGAATTGGAATTTGAGGTGAACACATTTGATGGAAATAATTTTACATTGTAAAAAATAAATATGAAATATGTGATGTTGAAAGGAAATTGATTACTAGAAAATGATGAATGACCAATGAGTGTACTAGATAAGAAATAGATGAGAATTATATTGCTTATATCCATTTGGACTTGAAGACAAGGTCCTATAAATAATTATGGAGAAAAGGATTACAAAGTAAAGTTGGGGTACTTTGAATATAAGTCCCTTATTGAGGTATGTAAAGGTTATATTTAATTTGTTTTTATGTTTAAGAGGTTTTGGGGAGAAATTGGGTGAAATTGGATTCATTTTTGTGGTTGAACATGTGGAATGCAAAATCACCAGGGCTGTGTAGAAGACCATACAATCATGAAACTAGGGGAAAAAATTATTTCATGTGAATATTTAATGGTCACCAAGACCATGTATTCAGGGCATGTACACACTTAAAAATCCTCCGGAAATTTAATTTTAAGTTTTATTTTGGGGATGTCACCTATAGTATTCCCCTTTCACTCAGATCTATATATTCCTAGAGCAATTTTAAATGTTACACTCACTTTTATATCATATCCGTTGATTTTTAGAGGATTTGGATTATAGATCAATGGTATACCCCTCAAGATATCTTCTTTTCCCCTCATTCTAGGGTTTCTCTCAGTGGAAATTATAACTGAAAGGGTTTTGGAAATTTTTGCGGGAATTCTTGGTTTTAATTTGGGATATTGTTTCTTGGTCTTTGAGAAGCCTAAATAAATATTCAATCTTGGATTATATAATATTATTTTTTAGTTTAACTAGAATTAAGGTATATCTCTTTTCATGTAGACTATGTGAATAAAATCCCCATAACTTTTGTGCGCCTTTGATTTTAATGTATTTATTTTCTAAAAATGGTTGACTTTGTTATGGATTTAGTTTACGAAAATAAATTTTTTAGTTTGAATGTTTTTAGGTGAACACAAAATAGAATATTTTCAAAGTGCGTGGGTGTTTCCTGGAAAATGAGATTTTTAGTGTTTTAATGCTTTGGTGTTGAATGGTGGCATAATATTTCTATGGTTTTTGATTTATTTTTGAAAATAATTGTAGAAATGAGTTTCTAGTGTGGGGTTTAAATATATATCTATTTGATGTAGTTGATTTGTATTGATGATTTGGATTATTGTTTAAGGGATTCAACATGAGTCTTGGAAAATCCCACTTGGTTGCGGGGACCTTGTCAGAAATGAAAAGGTGATGTGGTGGAAACTACCACTTTAACTAAAATAAAAATGGAATTTTGCGATAGTTTAAACTACCTTAAAATGATTCATGATGATTTATATAAGTCACTAAGAATCTGTGTGTCAGGAATCTTTTCACAATTTTTTTTCATGATGTTTTTTGACTTAGTGACAATTTTATAGTAGTGGATATTATTATTTATTTATTATCTTAGGCCTAACCCAACATAGGCCCACTAGTCCCCAGGCCCACTACACCCAAACCTACCTAGGCCCATCCTATAAAATCAATCATATATATATGTGTGTGTGTGTAAGGTGATATTTTAACCACTTACCCTTGGTTATTCTGTAAAGAATTTACCACTCCATCAAGCCTTTCTTGTGGTGACTAAACATACTTTAATATACTTATATATATGCAGATAATACACAAAAATACATATATATATATATATATGCACATATATTTATTCAAAATTCATAAATACATACAAATAAACATATAATTATAGATAAACACACACACACACACACACCGACATAATATATATAAATATAATAAATGTATATAAATATACATAAATGGATATAAATATCTATATATATAAATATATTTTTTTACATAAATATATATAAATACATATAAACACACACACACAAATACATAATTAAACATAATTGTGTATTTATATATACCTGTATAATATAAAAAAACAAATATATAAAAATAAAAATAAATAAAAATAAATATATATAAATAAAAATAAATAAAAATAAATAAAAATAATTAAAAATAAATAAAAATAAATATAAATTTCTATAAATTTCTTTAAATATATAAAAATTTACATAAATATAAATAATGGAATGTATATATATATATATATATATATATATATGAAGACACACACACACACATATAAATAATTAAATATAATTATATATAAATATAAATATAAATATATATAAACACATATAAATATAAATACATACATACATATATGAACATAGTATATAAATATAAATAAATATAAATAAATATAAATAAATATAAATAAGTATAAATAAATACAAATAAATATAAATATAAATATATATACGTATCTATAAATATATATAAATATAAATATATTTACATAAATATATATAAATATGTATATATATAATTAAATATAATATTATAAAAATAATGAAATTAATATATAGTTATATATATGTGTATTTATATGTAAATATACACATATGTAAATAATTAATAACTAGTAAATAATTAACAATTTATCATTAATAATTAATAATTAATAATTAATAATTAATAATTATTTAAAATTTTAAATAACAGATAATAAATAATTATTATGTCATAAAAAAATAAAAAATAAAAAATAAAAAATAATAAAATATTATTAATTATTAATGACTAACAAGTAAGTAAAATTTCAATTATTAATTTCGTAGTAGATTTTTAAAAACTACTGCTAAAATAAAATTTTTTCCCATCAAATTTAGTAATGGTTTTAACTATTACTAAATGGAGGCTTTTTAATAAACTTCAATCAATCATTAATAGTTTTCTGAAACCATTACTAAAAAAAATTTAGTTGTGGTTTTGAAAACCACCGATAAAAAAGTACCGCTAAATCCTCTTTTACCTGTAGTGTTTGGTGTGGGGACCTTATAAAAAATGACATGATGATTTGGTGGAATCTCCCACTTAGACATTACAAGGTTATATTTGAGGGGAGTTAGTGGTCTCTTGAGTAGGTGATACCCAACTTTAGCTTGGGTTACTCATGGATTTGGTCTCCGTCATGTTTGATAGTTGGCTTATGTGCATGGATTATCTCTTGGAACCTTGTTTATGTTTTGTGTTTGGTTATGATACCATGTTAACATATCTATTATTGAATCTTATGCTATCTATCACAACTCATTACTTGTGAGTTTTTATAAAATGTTATGGGTGAAGGCATGTTTTATAAAACTCGTCTTAGCTTATTAGTTTTTACATATTTAGGGTGAATTAGAGAGTGTAGAGAAAATCCTACTGAGTCTCCTACTTATCCATTACTTTCCCACTATAGTGGATGGGTAAATTGTATGAAGTATTCCATAGGTAAGGTAAATGAGTAATTATTTACTAGTTTTGGTTCATAGTTATGAATTATAAGTTATAGTGGATGTGGAATTATTGTCATCAAGATGGCTCATAGAGTTTTTGGGGAGGCTTGGTGAATCTAATATACCCCTTTAGGGTAATTCTAATTTTTAGCTGATAGAATTTCTTATGAGGTACATTTCATATAAATTTTAGTTTAACTCTCTTTTTTGGTTAATGAAATTATTCCTAAGAATGCGATGGGATTGGGAGGTGTCCCAAGGGTTTGATACATGAAAAAGGGTAAAAGTGACCATCCAGTGCATGACACATGGTTGGTTCATAGCCAGGGTTAATTATGCTCCATGACCTAGGAGACTGTACCACCTGGCCCCTTGGATAGAGGTGGTCCCATGACCAATGTACAATTCATCTTACTATGGGGGTGGTCCATCAAAACTACGTGGCCTGACCCCAACTTAGATTGAGTGTTCATCATGGTTGACATATGGTTTGGACAACGGTGCGTCCAAACTATGAGATTCTTAAAATTGTGGGATTTTACCTTTCCCCTCTCAATCTTTAAGGGTTCTTACCTAAAATTCTTTCCCATTCCTCCTCTAGAAGTTAAGGGTCTTAACCAAGAACTACCAAGATCTCTAAGGGTTATTATTCTTTGATCCATGGTATTTTGAATCACTTTTGGCTGAAAATTAAAGATCTGGGCGAGTCTACAACACCTCTTTATTCTATTTTCTTGAAGAACCATGGTGTGATGCTTTCCTTTCTTTTGAAGATCTTAAAACCTACTATTTATAGGAAATTCTTATATTTGGTGTTGGTGGTCATTTTATTTTGAAACAAGGGATGAGGGTGGGTGAGTACATATCTATGAGCTTGATGTAGGTGGTCTACTAGTTATTTCCCATAGTCTTGATGTTCATTCATGTGTATGTGGGTTGAAAGTTTTTTACATCGCACTGTGAAATTGATTCTTCATTATGGAATGATAAATTGGGCATCTAAATGATGCGTTGGACCTCTCAGGGATCTCATTGGATCCGTTGAGGATGAGTAGACCTAACCAAGGTCCAACCATGGAGTGTTCCACTCCCTTGAGCATTTAAAGTGATTTGTTAAATGGTGAAATCAAAGGGTTTGTGAGATTAATCCAATGTTAATTCTATTGAGCATGTGAACATGGTACAGAGGGTGGATTGGCTTAAAATGGGAAGTTAAATGGGTTGTGATATAATTAATAATAAAAGTGAAAAATGATTATAGGGGGAATTTCCATGCTACAAAATGGTTTGGAAGTATGTTTAATTGTTTTGGTTATGAATAAAATGAAAAAATGGGAATGTTATGGAATTGAGGACATGTATTGGGAGAAATTTTTCATGGGAATATTTCCAAATAAAAAGATTCACCCTTGATATTGTGAGTTAAAAAGGACAAGTGATAGACCTTGGAAATGATTATTTATGAAATGGTTATGGGTGTTGGTCATGGTGGTCAATACCATAGAAATGATGTTGGTCATGGAAGTCCACATCGAGGAGTGGGTGTTGGTCATGGTGTTCCACACCATGGTAATGATGTTGGTCCTGATAGTACACATCAATGAATGAGTGTTGGTCATGGTGTTCTACACCATATTTAGATACTTGGAATTATTCTCCTTGTATATTATTTTGTGACCCTTTTGACATATAGATCAAATGAATGGGATTGGATGAAGCAGGTTTAATGGCTTCTGGTATCATTTGGAACCTGTGGGTACATGTGGTTAATTGATAATTGTGAAATTATGAAACCTGTTTTATCTACTACTTGTATATCCATCATTTATAAATTTTCATACACTGTTATGGAATGGATTTTACTTTAGACATTGTTGGTCATGGCCTATTTATTTTTACTCACACCCTCCTTAGTCCATCGTTGGGTACTTGATCTCACTATATATTTCCATGTTTGGACATGGTTAAAGTCCCAATTCAAGATGGTTGAGTCAGAAATTAGAATGGTGAATGAATGAGAGGAACAAACATGATGTCATGAATTATTTTCGAAATTTACAATGCATCATATTTTGGGATTTTTGGGACACTTTACACTATTATGACATGGAGTGTTTATTTTTATGGTTGTGGGAATTTACCCATTATGGGTAATTGATTATATGATGCATGGTTGTTTATCATTTTTACTTGGTTATTATTTATCTTGTTTTATAAGGTTGTATTACTCTGTTAATAAGGGTATAGTCTCCTTAGATACCTCATTATATCCTTTCTATTAGTTAAAAGCCTCTGGCATTTGGGAAGGTGCACTTGAGGTAATGTGGTGCTCTAGCTCAAGGATCTATTATTAGTGGCTCCCAGATCAGGACATTAGAAAGTGGTATCAGATCATTTTATTTTCTATTTTTATACTAATTTGGAAAGATATAAAGGATACTAGGATGTGTTGATCCTTGAAAATGATCTTGTTCATGGGAGTAGCTAACCCATGTATAGGGGAAAACCCAAGTTCCCAGGGTGGGATTATTGTTCTTGGTATCTTCTATTACAGTTTGATGTTATTTCAACTTGGTTGATGCACTTATTGTGTGATTTTATTGATTTTGGAGGTTTTATTCATTGAATGACAAGGTAAGAGGTTTGTATATGCATACATCATTTTAGGAACTCAGGATTTATGTGTCATACATCATATTAGGCACTCACTGAAAATTATCTTATGTTTGTTTATGGGGAATGGAAACAATTTTTTGGTTTTTTATTGTTTTAAGAAAAGGTGCCTAACAAGGAAGTTGAAAATTGTTTAATTTGAAAAGTGATAAATTTTAATGCTAAAAATGGTGCCTAATATAGATTTTTTTAATTATTTTTTAAGTTTAAATATGATAAAATGGTGTCAAATGAGAGGTTGTGAATTGAAATTTAGTTTACCTTAAGTTATGCATAGCCCATGATAGGGATGGTCAAGGGTAGTGACAGATATGTGATTATATCTTTTGGGATAGTGTATGTGGAGTGGGTTGTTTATGTCTTGTAGTGAACCCTATTTTGTGTAAAAAAATGTGGAAACTATATTCAATGTGTCCTAATATGTGTGTTTGTAATTATAGAGAGATGCCACCATGACGACACTTACTAGTAGGGAAATATGAGGATATTGATGAGAATTCATGTCCAGTAGTAGGGGAAACCTCCATTGATTCCAAGTGATAGGGGGAAGAGTAGTTCTATGAGAAATTGACTCATTTTATACAGTTTATGGAAGGGTATCCAAGGAATATAGCACGAATTATTTTTGATCTAATGAGAGAGTTTTAGCTGGAGAACCCTCCAATGTTTATTAGAGAGGGTGGGAGTTAAGTAAGAGAGTTCTATCTTGAGTCTATCTAAATGATTATGGATCACTTATATACCCTTCCATATAAAAGGTTCAAGATGGTGGTGTATATATTTTTAGGGCCATTAAAGAATTTGTGGGACATTAGGGTCCATTCTGAGAAAATAGAGGGCATGTATTGGAATGAATTTTCTTAGAGTATTTTTATCCAGGTACCCTGAGAAAATAGAGAGCCACTGAGTTTATATGGTTGAACCAAGGAAACATGAAAGTGATGGATTATACTACCCACTTCAATGAATTGTATTATTTTGTTCCTACATTGGTAGAGTATGCGGTATCTATGGTATGATGTTTTTAGGATGGGATCAAGTGTGAGATTAAGTCGTAATAAATATATTCCATTTGAAGAGGTTTGCTGAGGTGTCTGATTAAGATCTCATTTTTGAGGGGAACCAGAAGGGGTATTCTAGTGGTCGATAGGTGGGACCAATTTAATGATTTTTTGGTACATATTCAGATAATAGGAAGCACTATTATAAGAAATTTAACTAGGGAAATGGTGGACAAAGTGGCTAGGGGAGAGGATCAGCCACCCATGGAGGTAGTACAATAATTTTCTTTTAGTGTGGTAGACCTGGTCACATTCATGGTTAGTGACTTATACCACTATTGTAGTGATGATATTATGGTAGGATGAGGCATATAAATAGGTTCTTTAGGAACCGTTAGTTTATGGGTAGTGATAGAGTACCTACGATGATGTAGAGTACCAGAAGGGGGTCTTCAACCCCATATCTATATGGTAGTTAGACTTCCACTAGTTATACCAGTTAGGGTGGAAGATTTGGTAATTTAAGAAAATGACATTTGTATCAATAGGGTAGTGAAACGTAGGGTACTCAAATAGGATCCCAGGTTAGTAAAACAATTCAGTTGCATGCTACTCAGCCTACTATGGTTGGTGGCAAGGACGGACCATTGACTATTCAAGGTATGATTCTTGTAGCTTCCATGCTTTATATTTCTTTATTAGAAAAAATCACCTCTCATTACTTTATATTTACTGAATTTTCGAATAGTTTTGGTTTGATAGTGGAATATATGTTTTAGGTAATTTTGATCGACACACCATTAGGGGTGCAGTCAGAGGGTAGCCAATGTTGTAAGGAGTGTTCCCTCAAGGTTGGAGGGTATAGTATCCTTTGAAACCAGTTCATACCTAAGATTTAATATTTTGAACTAATATTGTTAATTGAATGGTTGGTTACATACCAAGATCACATTGATGGTTACCACATGAGATTGAGTTTCATATCTTCTGAAGGAAGTACTTTTTTTCCATAATGGGTAATAGAATATCCATACAATCTGTGAAAAGAAAACTCATATGAAACTATGTGAGATCATATCCCAGAAGGAAAGTATTATTATTTTTGATGGAGGAGTGGATCATGGTACCATCCCTCTAGTAGTGGACTATTTTTAGGATGTGTTTTCTGATGAGTTTTTAAGAATACTACTTGAGAGAGAGGTTGAGTTCACGATTGAGATGAGCTAGGAAATGCACCATTTTCTATCTCACCTTATAGAATGGTACTAGTAAAACTTCATGAGCTTATGAAGAATCTAGAGAAGTTAGATCATAAAGTGTTTATATGTCTGAGTTTTTCACCTCATGTTTCTCGATGTATTTTCTGCTAACAATGTTCATGAAATGTTGTGGTTGTGTGTTGATTACCAGAAATTGAATAATGTGATGGTTAAGAATCAATATCCACTTATGAATAGTTTTGATCTATTTAACTAGTTTTGGGGTTATGGAGTGTTATCCAAGACTAATTCTAGATTAGGGTATCCTTGACTGAGAGTGATAACTTCTGATATACCATGAACTACTTTTAGATAATGGTATGGGTTGTATTAGTTCCGCATAATTCCATTAGGGTGGATGAACAATATTACTGTGTCTATGGATTTTATGAACCATGTTTTTTTACCCATACTTAGATATTTTTTAGTTGACTTTATGGATGAAAACATGGTGCACTCTCTAACTCACGATGATCATTCCCAATAACTTGACACCATCCCGAGTAAACTGAGAGAGAAACATCTATATAACAAGATATCAAAATGTTATTACTGGATCAACAAGGTACATTTATCAAGACAGGTCATCTTGGATGAAGGTGTATTAGTGGACCCTAAAAAGGTTCTAGCCATTGTTTCTTGGGAGCAGCCTAAGAATGTTTTTGACATCAAAATATTTTTGGTTTAACAAGTTACTATAGAAGGTTTATCAAATAATTTTCCTTCTTGGAAGCACCACTCTTAGGTATGAAGAAGAATAATGTAATTTTTTAATGTCCTAGAGCATGTGATAATTCCATCCAAGTGTGGAAGTTCCATTTTAAAACAACAAAAATTCTGATATTACTTGAACAGGGTGAAGAGTATACTCTATTTTGTGATATATTTGGGATCAAAATTGGGATAGCGTTGATGGAGTTAGATTTAGCTATAGTGAACGAATCAGGGTAGTTGAGGACACATGAATTAAACTATTATACACAATATCCCATGTTGGACATAGTGGTTTATTCCTTGAAATGTTAGTGATATTATCTCATGGGTGATAATTTTATCATTTATACAGTTCATAAGATCCATAAGTAAATCTATTACCAACATGATTTAAATCTCCAATAGTGAAGGTGAGTTGATTATATGAAATATTTTTATTTTTATCTATCTTATACATCACAGATGTGAAATAACATTACTGATGTGTTGAGTCAATATACATAAACTCAGGTGATTCAAGAGTCTAGTTTTGAGTAGAAGATAATTGATTTGTTCATAAATATGGATATAGGTATGTAAGAGAATAATGATTTGATGAAACTCATGTCCTTGTATATTGATCCCTCACTTCTAAACTAGGTTAAGAGGAGAAAGTATAGGGATTCAGAATACTTGGACTTTAGGGATAGTTTTGATAGCGAGAAGCCACTTTTCGATTAGACTATTGATAATAATGAGGTTATTCAAGTTCATGGACATGTTTTTGTACCTACTTGTCTGTGGGAAGATTTGACGTAGAGTTTCATGCATTGAAGTGGTAGGTGAACCCTATTTTGACCAAAATGTACCATGATCTTCACCAACACTATTGGTGGATGAAGGTGAAAAATGTGGTAATAAGTTTCATGACATGATGTTACACATGTCTGTAGGAAAAATCTGAACATTAGCATCCCAATGGTCTTTTATAATAATTAACCATTCTGTAATATAAGTGATATGATGTTTCCATGGATTTTTTGGTAGTAATTTTGAGGAAGACTCAGAAGAATGATGTGATTTAGGTGGTTGTAGATCGATTGATGAAAGCAGTTCATTTATTTTCAATTTGGTAGACTTTTAGGGCAGATTAGATGGGTTAATTGAACATTCAATAGATAGTATTTTTTTCATGAGGTGCCTTATAGTGTCATTTTATATCATTATCCAAATGATACTTCATGATTGTAGAATGTTTTACAGAAGGTGTTGGGTACTCAGGTGCTTTAGAGTATGACTTTTCACCTGTAGAAGGATGGGAAATCAAAACTCACTATCCAAACGCTAAAGTACATATTTATGGAATGCATCCTAGATTTTTCTGGGACTTGGGAGAAAAATTTTGTGCTTATTTATTTTTCTTATAATAATAACTATCAAAAAACTATTCAAATGGAACCATACGAGGAACTCTATTCTAGACCATATAAATCTCCTTTATGTTGGATGGAGGTAGGCGAGTCAGAGTTATTTGGACTGAGTCTTGTATAGGATACATTAGAGTATGTTCAGTTGATCTAGAAGAATATGTATACGGAAAAGAGTAGAAAAAATTCATACACAGACTGATGTCTTTGACATCTTGAGTTTATAGTGGGTGATTATGTGTTACATTGGGTGTTACTAAGGTTGGGTCACCATTGGATTCCGAAATATTGGATTGGTGTAGCCAGATCCATTTTGGATGCTGTTTGGGCCGAATACTTGTGGACCATACTGCACACTTAGTTGCAACCTTCATGGGTCAAGATTTTGATTCAACAATATTATAGCTCCTTGGACTTCCAGCCATCGGTCACTGCAGAACTTTTGACTTGGGTGGACACCTTTCACTGTAGCGAAGTAGACTTCCTATGCAGTTGGTGAAAAAATAGACCATCTTCCTCTCTTTTAGCCCAATTAGTGAAAGGTTTTAGTTAGTGATTGAGAACCCTAAAACTCCCTATAAAAATTGTGCTCCTGAATCATAGTGAAATTCTAACTCTTTATGGATATAGGGATTATTCCCAAACCACGTAAATATATATGTTCTCATTTTTTTCCCTTTTACTCTTCTATGAATCATTTATTTCTGTCGTTGTGAATACTGATGTTTCTGTATCAATAAATAGGGAAGGTGGGTACCCTGGTGTGTGGGGCCATTATAGATTATAGAGAGGACCGAACTAGTGGTGAATCGATTGGATCTTCTACAATGGTAAAGTTCTATAAATGATGTTTTTTATGTTTCATAACTTCAATAGTATCAAGCTTACCCATCTCATGTGATCAATTTTGATGATGTGTATCTTGTGGATGATTTTCTATAAGGTGGGGAGGTTGTAAGATCCTGACCATCATTTGAGATATATTTCATTTTAATTTTGGTTTATCTCCCTTTTTATATATAATTAAATGATTCTTAATAATGTGAGAGTCTTGGGAGGTGTATCAAGGGTCCGGTACATGAAAAAGGGGGGAAAGTGGACATCCAATACATGGAACATGGTTAGGGTTTACCGTGTGCCATGGACCAAGAGACCATGTGTCCTAGCCCCCTTGGATAGAGGTGGGCGTATAGTTCCTCAAACTTTGTGGGTTGACAGGACATTCTATTCATCCTGTCCTCCTCTTAGACAAAGGTTTCCTCATGGTTGATATATAGTTTGGCAAATCATGCGACAAAACCATGAACCTATTAAAATTAGGGTATTTTACCATTTTCCCTATTGGTATTCAAGGGTTATTACCCAATTTTATTCCCCATTCCTCCCCTAATAGTTAGAAGTCTGAAATAATAAATACTAATCTATAAAATGGTGATTATACTTTGATGCTTGGTTATTTGAATCACCATTGGTTGTGAATCAAAGATCTGAGTGAGTCTATCAATCCTCTTTATATTATTTTATAGAAGAACTTTGGTGGGATGTTTTACCTTTTTTCAAGGATTTTAAACACTATTTTTTCTAGGGAATGCATACTTTTGTTTTGGTGGTCATTTTAGTTAAAATAATGGGCTCAGTTCAGGAGAGTACTTGTCTATGAGCTTGAGGTAGGTGGTATAGAAGTTATTTTCCAGATTCTTTATTTTTATTGATTTGTATGTCGGTTTTTCATTTGTAAAGTTACAAGATAAAATTGATTCCTTATTATGGAATGATAAATTTGGTTTCTAAATAATGTATTAAACCTCTCAAGGATCCCATTGGATATATTGATGATGAGTAGACCAAACCAAGGGCCTCCCATTGGGTGTGCCACTCCCTTGAGAATTGAAAGTGAGTTGTTAAATGGAAAAATCAAAGGGTTTATGAGATTGAACCAATTTTAGTTATGTTGATTATGTGAACTTGGTATAAACGATGGTAAAAATTAACATGGAAAGTTAAATGTGTTGATATATAATTAATAAGAATATTGATAAATGGTTATAGGGGGAATTTCCATGTTATAAAAAGTTTGTAAGTAAGTTTAATAGTTGTCGGTTATGAATAAATGGTAAAATGGGCGAGTTATGGAATTAATTAAAAGTATTAGGAGAAATTAACCATAAAAATTTTATAAAAATAAAAGGTTCACCCTTTCTATAGTGTATTAAAATGGTTAAGTTTTGGACCTTGGAAATGATGGTTGATGAAATTGTTATGGGTGTTGGTCAGTGAGGTCCACACCAAGGAAATGTTTTTGGTTATAGTGGTCCACATCAAGGAATGGATATTGGTCATGGAGTTCCACACCAAAATAATGATGTTGATCATGAAGTTCCACATTCAAGAATGGGTGTTGGATATGGCATTCCACACTATAGTTTGATAATTGGATTCATGCTCCTTGTATATTATTTTGTGAACCCATTGAAATATGGATCAAATTACTAGAATGGGACTAAGTGGGTTTGATGGGTTTGGGTATCAATTGGATCCATGGGGACATGTGGTTAATTGATAACTATTTAATTATGAGACCAATTTTATTTAATTTATGTATACCATTTGTTTATACTTTTGTATGCACTGTTATAGATTGGATATTCATTTAAAAGAAACTAGTTATGGCCTAATGAGTTGTACTCAGACCCTGATTGGGCTGCCATTGGGTACCCTAGCAGACAATATGGTTACATGCCAAGACATGGGACAAGTTTCAATGCTAGATGGTTGAGTCATGATTTGGGATGATGCATAGATTATGAGACCAAACATGATATTGGGAATCATTTTAGGAATTTATAGTTTGTTTTATTTTGGGATTTTGTGTGACACTTTACACTACAATTACATGGAATGTTTATTTGTATGGTTGTGTGAATTTACCCATTTTATGGAATTTATTATACTATGTTTTGTAGTCGATTATTATTACCCAGTTATTATTTTTCTTGTTTTTTGATATTTTTTTTCTATAAAAAAGATGGTATAGACTCTCTATATACCTCATTAGACCCTCAATACTAGTTGGAAGACTCTAGTATATGGGGAGGCACACCTAAGTTTATGTGGAACTCTAGACCAAGGAACTAATATTAGTGGAATCTGGGATGAGATGTTACAAGACAAACTCTATTTGCTCAGTATAGGCCGAAATGTCACACCAGTGCTTTACTGGCCCTCAAAAAATATACACTACCATCTTTACCCTTATCTATAGAGGGGTCTCTAAGTGATCCAGAATCATTTGGACAGACTCAATCCGGAACGTTCTACTACTTCAGGCCCAACCTATCCAACAAATATTGAAGGACGCTGCAACAAAATCTCTCTCATTAGATAAAACATACTTGGAACTATTCTCCCTAGGTCTCTCTCCATAAACCACATAAAATGAGTGAATTTATCATGGAACTACTCTTACCCCTATCACACAGAATCAATGGGGTTAATTGTACAGAAACTGGAGGTTCATTCTGAATAATATCATCCTTTCACCATACTAGTAAGCATTGTCTTGGTGTCATATCTCTACAACGCAGAATGAAAATATCAGGACCCATAAAATATAGTTTTCATATTTTTTTACACAAAATAAGTCTCTCTACCAGACAAAAACAATAGAATACTCATACACCATCTCAATAGATATAATCACATCTCGGTCACTACCCATAACCATCTCTATCATGGGCCATGTCTAACTGAGGGTAAATGAACTTCAAATTTACATACTCCCATTTGAAACCATTTTAGAATATTTAAAGTTAAAAAACAATTACAATATCCACATTAAGAAAAATTTTAACCATTAGAATTTATCACTTTCCAACTTAAATAATTTTCAAATTCCTCATTAGGCACTATTTTCTTAAAACCACAAGAAAAATAGAAGAGAGTTTTATTTTCTATTTATGTACCAATTAAGAAAGGTAGAAAAGAGACTAGGATATGAAAATCCTTGGAAATTATCTCTTGCATGAGTTTATCTAACCCATGTGTGGGGAATAACCAAGTTCCTTGGGTGGGGGTTTTGTTCATGATGTTTTCTTTTATAGTTGGATGTTATTTCACCTTGAGTGATAAAATTATTGTGTGATGTTATTGTTTTCCATGGTTTTATTCATGGACCTACATGGAATGAGGTTTGTATGGGAATGAATCATTTTAGGCACTTAGTATTTATGTGCCCTGAATTATATTAGGCACTCACTAAAAAGAATGTTATGGTGGGTTGTAAGAAATGAAAATTCTCTTTCGTATTTCTTGTGGTTTTTAGAAAATAGTTCTTAATAAGGAAGTTGAAAATTTTTTAAGGTGAAAATTAATAAATTAGAATAGTTAAAAAATTGAGTAATGTGGATATTTTAATTGTTTTTTAAGTTTAAAGATGCTAAAATCATGTCAAATGGGATTTTTTAAAATGAAAATTGGTTTACCCTGAGTTAACCATGGCCCATGATAGGGATGGTTGAATATAGGGATAGAGATGTGATTATATCTATTGAGATAGTGTATGTGGAGTGGGTTATTAATGTCTTGCAGTGGTCCCTATTTTGTGTAAAAAATGTGGAAACTATATGTTATATGTCATGATATGTGAATTTATTATTATAAAGTAATTCCACCACAACGATGATTACTGGTAGGATGAAAATAGTATATTAATGAGAATGTGTAACACCCCGAATTTTTATGGACCTTTTTTTAGAATAAATTGAATATTCATTTGTCTCTTAAAATTCATTAAGTAAAAAATTCATTTAACATGGCACCAAATTGGTATACATTACACACAACACCAACATAGCATATATTACACACAACACCGACTTCGTGTGTGATACACACAATACTGACTTAGCATACATCACTTGCAACAAAGAGTTTCTACGAAACATAATTTTAATGATATAATTATTTAAATGAGATAACTATATCTAGAAATTAAAATTAGTAATATGAACAGTAATAACTACTTTTAAAATATTTTTTTATCACTGTTTTATATAAATAAAACATATTGATAATGAAAGATACGATTTTTGGTAAAGTCCTTTTATGTTTTTAAATACATTTTTCTCAAATGAACCACTTTTAATAATAAAATTAATTTTAGAAACATTTAGAAATTTAATTTGATAAAATAAACTTAATTTTTGAATCCAGAATATCTAAATTAGTGTTATGTGATTTTTTTGGGATTTTTTTGACAAACTTCATTTTTTAATGAACAGTGAAAAATACTGCTTTTTAGTTAAAAACTGCCTTTTTATTTAATTAATTATTAATGATAAATGATATAATAAATTTTTTAAAGGTCACATTATATAAATATTAAATATATTAATACAATTTAATTCAATATAATCAATTTCACCATGAAATTGAATATAAAATCTTAACAAACTTTTGAACATTTTTCTACTGTAAAACCTGTTATTTCGTCCCGTCTTTAGAATTATCATTAATATTAATTTTGCCGCTTCTATGATTGGAATTTTAAAAAAAATTATCACACAATTTTATTTAGTATTATATTTATAGTATGATAAGACTATGTTAATTTTTTTTCAAAATGATTAGTAAAAGTGATTAAAATTAATCACAGTGATTAAGGCCAAATTAAGCTTAATTAGGGACTAAAACTTACAATTAAGGGATCAAATGACCTATAAACTTGTCCAAAACCCATTATATGTCCATATTTCGGACATAAAACTTCAATTATTGAGTTTTTTTGGGTTTTTATGACTTTTTAGGAAATATCATGTGTACACCTAACTTGTTTCTAAAAATTTCAATTGAGTCCTTTTCCTTCCCTATAAAATCCACCACCTCTACCACTTCCTCAAACCTATAAAACCTATTAATTTCAGCCAATACCTACCCAATAATCTTCTAAAAATCAATAACTTCCACTAGAAGCCTTACCTTATCCATAAGGAAATTCAAGTAAGTATTTTGGAACAAACCAAAAGGAGTTACCCGATCAAGAGCTAACGTCTTCTCTCAAGTCCTTCCTTTTATTTTATTTCCCCACCCCTCTACATTATTTTTTCCATTATTGTATAAAAAACAGTATCCTAAATAATCTATAATTTTTTTATTATATTTATTCAACCTAAACATATAAACACCTCCTTCTAATGGATAAATAATATATTGTTTATGTGTACAATGAACTACTGCCTCACTAAACAACCGTTATTCAATTTTTCTTACCACTTATCATGGTGTCCATTATGATGGACTCTATATTTATATATATTATATATGATATTTATTATGTATTTAATCTTATTCATTCTTTTTTACAATACATACCTTTTACTTTCCATTTGGTGTTAATATGATAATTTTGTTTGAGGAAGTGTGGACTACCGCCTCCTCAAAGCGATGTGATTCATTCACATACCACATGGAATTTATTAAGGATGAGTTTAATGAACTTATATGATATATATGATATAATAATTCTACTGGAATAATGATATATATATATATATATACATATTTCATTTACATTCTTTCTTTCAATATGACAATAAAAATGGAAACAACATTCTTCCATACATACAGCTTACTGTCTCCATAAACGGTGTATTCCATTTCACACATCTATATTTTATATATTATTATAATATAAATATACTTAATATAAATTATATTTATATAAAATTTCACATTCTTGAATCATGATATAACTATAAGGACCAACGATATAACAAATTAAGATATATGTGAAGAACAAAGAGAATATTACCCAAAGTGAAAACTTAACAGAGGATCATTAAAAAGAAGGTAATATAAGGTCATAATCAGAAAATTTTTGATATTAGATATAATTATATGGTTATATAGAATATTTATAATAAATTTATATTTATTAGATAGGTGGTTTGAATGAGTACGAAGAGAGTTAAGATACAAGGTAAGGGGATTTCTTCTCACTTTTTATTTTCATGAGATACATGCTATGTTCACCACTCTTTCATTTTGTGTAGTGTATGTAATACCCATGATTGTATTATACGCATATTTTACTTAAATATATGGTTTTTAACATATCCATTTTACAAACATTCTTTCATGGGGTCTAAGTTTCAAAAGTTATCAAATCAGTAATTTTTTTCTCAAATCGCATTCTTTGAGACTCATGCATTGTTATACACCTATTTTTTTTGAGGGGTATATACTTAAATGTTATATCATGAATCTAATTCTTTTCATGATATTTTAAGATTTATGTAATTTATTTTTACTATATGAATAATATGGTCCCAATTAACCAAGTGGTAAGAGTTTATTGAAACATTCTCATCGCTTTTTGATATTGTTAACGACTATACGTATTTGATGAAATCTTGTGATCCATATCTCAATAACACTCATGATTTTACATATACTCTATTTATTATAGATATACTCATGTGATAGTACCATTTTTTCACTTTTTTATACTTAAGATAATATTTTTATGTAAAATATGATCGTCTATCTTTTTTTTAAAAGCTTGGGGCCGAAGCCTCAATTTATTATTAAAGAAAAGACCTCTTTAAAGGGTATAGGGAGACCCAATACATCGCCCAAAGGTCCAAGGCCAAGTGGCTCGAATAAAAGGCTTGAAAGCCTATTTTTTGGCCCAAAGGACCCTCTGTGAACAGTACTTATACAGTTCCTGCGCAGCTACAGTACCTGCTATTGTACCCGCCGCCGCTAGAGTATCCTGCAACAGTTCCTCCGCCGCTACAGTCCTTGGAGATGATTTTCAAGGAAAAAGGATTTTAATTTTTTTATTATTTTTAAATATTCATTTATAAGTTTTCAAATATATTTTCAAATAAAAAGGTTTTTGAATGGTTTTATGTTATAAAAAGCATTCTTTCAATCAAGAAAAGATATTTTCCTCTAGAAATTTTTTTAAAAGATCTTTCAAAATTATTTACCATAAAAGTTAACATAAATTAGTGTTACTCATGTCTTTATGGTGAATTTATTCAATATTTTCATTCATATTTGTTCTCTTAATTGATTTTTTTTGATGACATGATGTTTATGGAACCCATTTCATATTCACAAGTTATATGATTTTGAAACCCGATTCTTTTCCTGGATTATGTTAATGATGCAAATATTATGAAACATTTCTATTTCCATAGGTTATTATATGATTACATTTTTATAATACCCATTTAACTTCATGGTTTATGATATGATTATTTATGATATTTTGGTGCATATTTGTATGATTTTTTTATGAAACGGGTGGGACCTATATCTCCCTAAAATGCATTGGGTAAATATTTATATCTCATGAGATAGAGTAATATGGTCATGGGAATGAAACTTGACTACTAAGATGGCCATGTGAGTGAACCATGACTACCAAGATGGTATGAGGAGTGAAGTCATGCTACCAAGATGGCTATGGGAGTGAACTATCACTACAAAGATGGTATGGGGAGTGAACCCATACTACCAATATGGTATTGACAGTGATGCCTTTGATACTATGGAAATAAAATTATATGATTATGTGTTTACCACAATTCTATGTTTCATTCCGAAGTTATTATTTTATGGATTATATTCTTTATTTTATTATTATTCATTTAGTACAAACTACTAATCTTTATGCCATGATTAATGTATATGATCTTTGATATGTAGGGTATGCTCTTCTCTTTTCATGATCATGTTCTTATACCCTTATTCTCATGATTATTCTTACATGTCTCCATTGTTTACCCTTATTGAGCATTTGAGTTCACCATTTTTTATGTTTCCTTCCCTATGTTATAAAGATATGTATTATGTTTGATGAGTCTAAGAAGGGTGATAGTCTAGAAGAACCTAGTGGTATATAATGTTAATCAATTGTGTACTTATGTTTATATTTCCATGTTTCCAAAGGCATTGACTAGTATAGTCTTCAAGAATCTGTTTATGTAATGTTTTATGTATTTCGAAAAACTTATGTAATGTTAATGTATGTAAAGAATGGGTCATTATAGTTGGTATCAAAGGAAAATTTTAGTTACCCTTTGGAAATTAGGATGGTAAAACCTTAGTGAGAACCGTAAGGACATGTCTAAGTATAAGTATAAAGATGATTCAACATTTGGGAAAGTTCACTAGTATTTTGGTAAAGGATAGAGTGAGTGGTTTACTAGAAACACATCCCTATATAGATACTACAAGTGGATGTGGATCTGGAAAAAATGTACCTAGAGGTAACAGCTCTGAAAATATATTTCGAGCCTAACTCAGGGTAATCTGGTACATGAAAATGGGACTTACTACACACCTAGTTTTACACTCTCGGGGGATTTAATTTGGAAATTCCCAAACACTTCACAAACCATCATGAAGGATTTAAATAGAAGTTGTCTATGAATAAACTAAGATAAAACTATGGTGTTATACATTAAGGAATAGGTTATAAGTTAGATATACTTTAAGTGATTTTTTCATGATTATATGGTTCATCATTATGATAACTATTTCTTACTTTATACTTTTGGTTTCAGTCAATGGATAGAACATGAAGGAACCAAGTTAATGGTGATTGTGATGGAAAATGCAATTATTTTACTCCCTAGAAATAAAATTATATGGGATATGGAATGAAAAATATTATTTATATTCTCACACAAATTTCTAAAGCTATGAATCATGGTGGACTTCCACATGGGAAAAGAAGGGAATAACTTTCTGTTGATTCTTTCACGAGGAAACATCCAAATTCATTGAGGGGTTCTTATGATCCAATTGTTCCTGAAAAATAGATCATTACCACTAAAAATATATTCTCTGTTATTCATTGTTTGGATCATGATAAAGATATTCTGTATGTTTATCAATTATAAGGTGAAGAATAACAATAGTGGGCTCTGATCCATAATATGATGCAGTAAGATGAGATTGAATCCATGGATTATGATGAGTTCAAGAACTTATTTTTCAATATGTAATTTCCATAGATTATTTGTACCAAGATGTAGAAATATTTACTTGAGTGGAATCAAAGGTATAATGAATTTGTTAGTACCTAAAAGGATAATTTCATGAGACTTGTAAGGTATTCTTCTGTAATTATCATCCAACTCAAAAGTAAAGTTGATAGGTTCTTCAGTGGATTAATGCCAAGTCTTAAATGGGAATTGTCCATAAGAGAATTTAGTAGCTATGAATAGATTGTGCATTTTGCAATCATGGTTGAAATGGATGTTGGAGTCATATATGAATCTCATGGTTTTTACAAGAAGAGGAATATGGAGTTTTAAGGAAAATCCAAAAACCATGAATAAAACAAGATGAAATTTCCTTTATGATCAAAATTTGGGAAGAAGCATGGATGGAATTTCCTTAGGGGGTCCAAAAAATGATTTAAGTGTGGAAGGGAAGGCCATTAGGAATTTTATTACCAAAGTTATGGGAAGAAGTCAGCTAACATTATAAATGGGGAAAAAGTGGCACAAAATGAACCTCCCCTGATTCAGTGCAAAAAGTGTAAGGAGAATGGGAATTATGCTAACCACTACCCAAACCCAAGGGCTAGTGATGATGATTGATGTTATCAGCCTCTTAAGTTGTGGGACAAGGGTACATCTCATTCAATCAGTATTTCTGATGAGGGGTATGATAAAGATGTGATGAAAGGTACACTTACCATCCACTCTAGAATGGATAATTTCATATTTGATTCTTTATATACCCACTCTTTCATATCTAAATAATTTTATAAGGGTGTTAAGATTACACTAAAACAATTAGACATGGAATTAGCAGCGAAACCCCCTAATGGTACAATGATTGTATCTCAAGTCTATGATTCCTCTCTTGTTGATGTTGTGGGAATGTGCTTCCTACAAATAATGTCATTATTCCTTTGATTGAATTTGATTTCATCTTAGGCACGGATTGAATTTATCTTCATAAATACCACAAAAATTGTCAAGTAAGGGAAGTTACTTTTGATATTTAAAACCCTCATATGATCATCCATCATTGTGAGATAAGTATGAACTTACTATGGATATTACATTTAGTGTATGGGTCTTAATTCCCATTCAAAAGTGTTTTTTTATCTCAAATGTTTGGGGAGAAAATCGACATCGATGATATGCTTATTGTTCAGGATTTTGTGGATGTCTTTCTGGAAGGGTTTCCTAGTATTCCACCAAAATGTGAAGTTGAGTTCTCAATAGAACTCAAACCTTGTTCCACAATAATTTCAACAACTTTTTATAGAATAGCCCTGATTAAGTTTCAATAATTGAAGAAGTAAGTCCAAGAAAACCTTTATAAGTGATTCATTCGACCAGGTGTGTCGCCTTGGGGTGCACCAGTTCTTTTTGTGAAAAAAATATGGATCAATGCGACTCTTCATGATTATCAGGAGTTAAATAATATTACAATAAAAAACAAGTATCCTCTTCCCCATATTGATGACTTGTTTGATCAACTGTATGAGGTTCATTACTTTTCCAAGATTGACCTTCATTCTGGATATCATCAATTAAGGTTCAAGAAATAGGATATACCCAATATGGAATTTAATACATGGTATGAACACTATGAATATATAATGATTCCTTTGGTCTTTCTAATTACCCTGCTATATTCATGGATTTAATGAATAGAGTCTTTAGATATTATCTTGATATGTTTTTGGTAGTCTTTATAGATGATATTATTATCTATTAAAAGGGAAATTAAGAGCATTAAGATCACTTGATAATTTTACTAACGACCCTAAGGAAAGAGAACATAAATGAAAAATTTACAGTGTGATTTTTTTCTGCAAAATGTTTCATTTTTTGGTCACATAATATCAAGAGATGGTATAGAATTAGATCCATCAAAGATAGAGGCTATTGAATATAGTCCTAGACCAACCATGGTGACTGAGATACATAGATTTCTAGGTTTAGATGGATATTATCAATGATTTATGGATAATTTCTCACAACTATCTAATCCTCTGACCAAGTTAACTTAGAAGGGTTTCAAGTTCTTCTTGAAAAATGAATGTGAGTAAAATTTCAAGGAATTGAAGAGAAGGTTGGATAATACACATGTGCTTACATTACCCTATAGTGGAGAAATGTTTGTAATCTAAAAAGATTCATATAAGAAGGGATTAGTATGTGTTCTTATGTGTAATAACATGGTTATAGCCTATTGCTCCTGAAAATTGAAGATTCATAAGCAGAAATACCCAAATCATGATTTAGAGTTAGCAGTGGTATTTTTTTCTTTAAAGATATGGAGGAATTATCTTTATAGAGAAAAGTGTGATATATGTTCTAATCATAAATTTTTGTAATATATATTCCTACAGAAGGAGTTGAACATGTACCATAGAATATTGTTAGAGTTGATAAAGGATTATGACTGCTTAATACATTACCACCCTAGGAAAATGAACAAGGTGGCCGATGCTTTGAGTCAGGAGTATCATTGTAGATTATTCATGATGAGGATCCCAAAAGATCCAATATTTCTAGATTTGCAAAGGAAGGATCAATAAATCCTAAAGGAAGTGTAAAAATCATATATTTCTCAAATGAATGTTTAACTATTTATCCAATTAAAAATTAAGGATTTATAGAAGGAAGATGAAGAGTTGGAAAAGAAAATCAGAAATGTTCTGGAGTAAAACATTGATTAGGATAGAATGATAAGATTCGAGAATCATGCATGTGTTCCTTCCATACCATATTTGAAGACAGATCTATTAGAGGAAGCTTATAGTTCTTTATTCTCTATTTATCATGGAAGTATGAAGATGTATATGGAATTGAAAGAATAATTCTGGTGGGATGGTATGAAGAGAGATATCACAGAGTCTGTATCTCAGTGTTTGGTATGCCAACAAGTTAAGGATGAAAGAAAAAGTCGAAGGGGATGTTTCATACATTACCCATACTAGAATGGAAATGGGAGAACATCACTATGGTTTTTTGTTGTTGGAATAACCAAAACCTATAAAGGGTTTAATTATATATGGGAGGCAGTTGATCTCCTTACTAAGACAACACATTTCCTCTCTACCAGAGAATACTTCCATATGGATCTACATTCCAGGATATACATTATGGAAGTGGTAAGGTTTCATGGAGTACCACATTCTATTGTATCAGATCAAGATCAGAGGTTTACCTCAATGTTCTGGAGAAGTCTTCAGCAAACACTTGATACAGAATTGAGTTTCATCACTGCTTATCATCCTCAAGAAGATGGTCAGTCTAAAATAATGATTCAAAACCTAGAGGATATGTTGAGATCTTATTCTCTAGATTTCAAGGGTGGTTGGGATCAATACATTCCTCTTGTTAAGTTTTCATACAATAATATATTTAACTTAAGAATTCAGATGAAACATTATTAAGACCTTTATAGGTAGAAGTGTAGATCTCCAACGTGCTGGGATGAAGTTGGAGAAAGAAATATATTGTGACCTAAGACCACTGAAAAAAATGTCAATAAGGTTAGAACCATTCAACAACATATCAAGGCAACTAAAAGTTATTAGAAAATTTATGCTGATAACCATCAGTGTGATATAAAATTTTAAGTTGGTGAAAAGGTGTTTCTATGAATATCACCTATGATGAAAGTTATGAGATTCCAGAATAAAGGGAAACTAAGACCTAGGTATATCATTCCCTTTGATATTGTTGATCATATCAGGACAATATCCAATCGCTTGGAACTTCCTCTTAATCTCTCTCAAGTCCATGATGTGTTCCATGTATCTCTTTTTGAGGAAGTACATACCTAACCCTTCACATGTACTAAACTTAGATGTCAAACCTCTAGAGAAAGATCTATCTTATGAAGAGAAACCTATTGAAATTTTATACCGATCAGAGAAAGTTCTACGAAACAAGACCACTCTCATGGTAATTTTTTTTGGAGAAATCACCAATTAGAGGAAGCTATGTGGGAACTTTAGGATATGATGAATCAGAATTATCCTCATTTGTTTTTTACTTGAGTGATTAATTTTGAGGGTGAAATTCATTTTAAGGGGGTATAATGTAACACCTCTAGTTTTTATAGAATTTGTTGTCAAATAAATTAAATATTCATTTGTGTCTTGAAATGCATTAAGTAAAAAATTAATTTCACACAAAACCAAATTGGTGTACATTATATGCAACAACAACTTGGAATACTTTATACATAACACTGACTTAGCGTACAATACACACAACACTGAGTTAACATATGTCCCACACAACACAGAGTTTCTACGAAATATCATTTTTATGATATAATTATTTAAATGAGATAATTAGAAACCAGATGTTAAACTTAGAAATATGAAAATTAATTACTACTTTTCAAATATTGTTTATAATTGTTTTATATAAATATAACATATTGATATTGAAATATATGTCTTTTTTGGGTAAAGTCATTTAATGTTTTAAAATACCATTTTCTCGAATAAACCAATTTTGATAATAAAATTAATTTTATACACATTTAGAAATTTAATTTGGTAAAATAAACTTCATTTTTGAATTCAAGATGTCAAAATTATCTTAGGGTGAATTTTTGGGATTTTTCTGAGAAACATCATTTTTTGATGAAATGTGAAAACATTTTCTTTTTAGTTAAAAACCACCTTTTTGTTTAATTAATTATTAATATTAAATGATAACATAAATTTTTAAGGTAAAATTCGATAAATAATTTATCTATTAATAAAATTTAATTCACTAGAATCAATGTCACTTTGAAATTGAATATAAAATCTTAATAAACTTTTGAACATCCCGCTATTTCATCCCGTCTGCGAGATTAGCATTAATCTTAATTTTTTCTCTTATGTGATTTGAATTTTGGAAAACTGAATTACACCATTTACTCAGTATATTATTTATATTTTATTAATACCAAGTTAAATTTTTACCGAAATTATTAGTAAAAGTGATTAAAATTAATCACAACAATTAAGGCCAAATTAATCTTAATTAGGGAATAATCCTTAAATTTAAGGGCCCAAATGAACTATACACTTGTAAAACACCCATTTTATTTCCATTGTTAAACCATAAAAATTCCATTATTGATTTTGTTTTGGGTTTTTTATGACTTTTTTTAGGTAATAACATGTATACACCTAACTTGTTTCTAAAAATTTTAATTGACTCATTTTCCTTCCCTATAAAAATCCACCACCTCTCCCACTTACTCATAACTATAAAACTTATTATGTTCAGCCAATACATGACCAATACACTTCCCAAAATACATATACTCCTTCTATAATTCTTCACTTGGACATAAGGCAATCTAAGGATGCCTTTTGGTACAAACCAAAAGGAGTTACCTGATCAAGAAGTAACATCTTCTCTCAAGTCCTTTATTTTATTTTCTTTATCCACCCCTACACCTTATTTTTCAACAATTGTATAAATAAACAAATATCATAAATTTACTTTTATGTTTTTATGATAATTATTCAACCCAAACTTACACACACCTCCATATAATGGATAACGAACATACTATTTTTGTGTATGGTAAACTACCGCCTCACTAAATGATGATTGTTAAATTTTTCTTACTGCCTCTCATGATGGAAATTATGATTTAAAATATATTTATATAAATTATATATGATATTTATTATGTATTTAATCTTCTTTATTAATTTTTACAACACATAAATTTTACTTTCCATTTGGTGTTAATACGATATTCTCATTTGAAGAAGTGTGGAATACCGCCCCCTCAAAGGGATGTGATTCGTTCACACCCAACATATAATTTATTAAGGATGGGTTTAGTGAAAATATATGATATAATAATTCTACTATAATGATATATATATATATATTTCATTTAAATACTTTCCTTCAATACGAAAATAAAAACGGAAACGACGTTCATGCGTACGTACGACTTACCATCTCCATGAACGATGGATTCTATTTCTTAATTCTATATTATATAGATTATTATAATATAAATATAATAAATATACATGATATTTATATCATGTGTCAAATTATGGAATCATGATATAAGTATAAGGACCTATGATATAACAAATTAAGATATATGCGAAGAACAAAGAAAATATTACCCGAAGAGAAACCTTAACATAGGATCATTAACAAGAGGGTAATATAAGGTTATAATTAGAACATGTACAGTATTATATATAATTATATGGTTCATTAAAATATTAATAATAAATTTATATTTATTATATATCAGGTTTTAACAAGTACGATGAGAGTCAAGATACAAGGTAAAGTGATTTCTTCTCACTTTTTATTTTCGTGAGATACACACTATGTTCGACACTCTTTCCTTTTTTATGGTGTATATACATCACATTATTGACTTATATGTATCTTTTAATTAAATATATGGGTATTAATGTATCAATTTTACAAAATTTCTTTCATGTGGTTTAATTTTCAAAAGCTACCAAATCGGTAAAAAACTTTTTGTCTCAAATTGCCTTTTTTGAGACTCTTGTATTGTTATGCACCTAAAATATTTTTTGAGATGTATATACTTTAATATTATCTCATGAATCTCCTTATTTTAATTATATCTTAATCTGAATTTAATTTCCTTTTACTACATGAAAAGTATGGTCCCATGTAACCAAGTTGTAAGAGTTTATTGAAACAATCTCATCGCTTTTCAAAAAATTTAATGACTATGAATATTTAATGAAATATTATGATCCATATGTCAAGAACACTCATGAGTTTAATTATCCTATATTTATTATAGATATCCTCATGTGTTAGTACCATTTTCCACTCATTATTACTTAATATAATATTTTTAAGTAAAATCTGACCGTCTCTCTCTTCTGTTGGAAATCTATTGTATTCAAAATCATTGTTTTCAAAAATGTTTTCAAGAGATACTTAGAGAAAATTTTAAATGAAAAAGGATTTTAGTTTTTTTATTTAAAATATTCCTTTATAAGTTTTCAAAGATATTTTCAATTAAAAAGGTTTTTAATTGGTTTTATGTTATAAAAATCATTGTTTTAAAAAATAAAGTATATTTTCCTCAAGAATTTTTTTTTAAAAGATATTTAAAAATTATTTCCCATATAAGATAAAATCCATTGGTGTTACTAATGCCTTTATGGGGAATTTATTCAATTTTTATATTCATTTTCTTTCTCTAAATGGATTATGTTTTTATGGTTTGATTTTTATGGACCCAGTTTCACATTCACATGTTATATGATTTTGAAACTTTCTTCTTTTAATGAGTTATTTTTATGATGAAATGAGTATGAGAATCGTATCTTTCCATATATTATTATATGATTACATGTTTGTAATACCCATTCCATTTCATGGGTTATGATATGATTATTTATGATCTTGTGGAACATGTATGTACTATTTCATTATGAAACAGGTGGGACCTATATATACCTCCAATGCATTGGGAAAAGATTTATATCTAATGATATAGACTAATATGATCTTGGTAATGAACCTTAAATACTAATATAGTCATGGGAGTGAACCATGAAAACCAAGAAGGTATGAAGAGTGTACTCATGCTACCAAGATGTCCATGTGAGTGAAACATGACTACCAAGATGGTATGGGGAGTGAATATATACTAACAAGATGGTCTTTGAAGTGATTCCTTGGATACTATGGAAATAACATTATATCTACCATAATTACATGTTCCATTCCTAAGTTATTATTTCCTGGATTATGTTCTTTATTTCATTATTATTAATTTCTTATGAACTATAAATATTTATTCCATGATTCATGTTATGATAATTGATATGTAGGGTATGATATTCTCCTTTAATGATCATGTTCTTATACCCTCATGATCATGATCATGCCTACATGTATCCCTTATTTTCCCTTACTCATAATTTTATCTCACCCCTTTTTACATTTCCTTCCCCAGGTTATGAAGATATGTATTATGTATGACGTGTCTAAGAAGGGTTTTAGTAAAGAAGAACCTAGTGGGAGATAATGTAGCTCATTTGTGTACCTGTATTTATGTTTCCATGTTTCCAAAGGAACTAGACTAGTACAATCCTCAAGCATCTATTTGTGTAATGTTTTATATACTCTGAAAAAGTTATGTAATGTTAATGTATGTCAAGACAAGTTAATTATAGAATGCACTTCCAATAGTGGGACAAGAACCAACATTGAATCTGAGTGATAATAGGTAAAAAAAGTTTCATCATAACTTCACTCATTTTATATAGTTTATGGAGAGATATTTATGGTATATAGTTCCGAGTATGTTTGATCTATTGAGAGAGTTTCAACTGAATCACCATTCAAAATTTGTTGGAGAGGTTGGGGAATAAGTATTAGAGTTCTAGAGTTAGTCTATCTAGACGATTATGGATCACTTAGATACCCCTCCCAATAAAAGGTTAAATCTGCCGGCATATATGTTGCAGGGAATAGCAAAGTGCTAGTGAGACATTAAAGTTTAGAAAGAATAAAATATAGGGCCTATATTGGAAGGAATTCCAAGGGATTTTCTTAGAGAATTTCTATATAGAGACCCTAATATATGATAGAGACATACTGGGTTTATATATTTTACCTATGGAAACATGATAGTGATGGATTATGATAGATGCTTCCTTGACTTGCAACATTTTTTTTCAACATTGGTAGGGTATGAAGCATCTAAAATGAGGTGTTTTTAGGATGGTATCATGTTTGATATTAAGTTACAAGTAAATATATTTCATTTTAAGAGGTTTTATGTGGTAGTTGATCAGGATCTTATTTCTAAGGGGAACCTGAAGGATGATTCTAGTGGTGGATAGGTGAGATCCGTTAGATGTTTTGGTTTTACATCTTATGATAGAATAAATTTACATTATGATAACTTTCACTAGGGAAATGGTGGATATAGTGGCCATGTGAGAGGATTGTCCTCCCAGAGATGTAGTATAACCATCTTCTATTAGTGCGGTAGAATTGGTCACATACATGGTTAGTGTATTCAACCACCAGTGGAGTTCCAAGCTTGAAAAAGGATGGGGGAATATACATAGATTTTATAGAAACCCCTAGTTGATGGGTAGTGATGGAGGACCTAGGATGATTAATAACACTAGAAGTGGATATTATACCCATTATAGTTTGGTAGATGGATTTCCATTGGATGTATTGGCTGGGGTTGAAAAAATAGTACTTCTATATAAGAACACCTATATCAGCAGAGTACTGCAGTTCAGGGACTCATGCAAGTTCTCAGGGTATGGAAACAAGATAGTTGTATTCTATTCATCATACTATAGTTGGAGGTGAGTTTAGACCATAGACTATTTTAGGTACAATTATTATGTATTTCATGCATTATAGTTCTTTATTTGGTACATGAGTGTCTCATTACATTCTATCTACTAGGTTTTTGAATGTTTTGGGTTTGAAAGTGAAATTTATGTTTAGAGTAATGTCAATTGACACACCATTAGGGGTGTGGTTAGAGGTTACCCAATGTTATAAGGGGTGTTCCCCTGAGTCTGGTGGGTACCATATCTTTTGGAACTTGTTCACACTTGATATTTCTATTTTTGAATTAATACTGGGAATGTACTATTTGTGAGAGAAAACTGCTATGGGAGAAGGATAGTGACCCAATATCGCTCTGGGCCGATGACACCATGCCATAGGAGATGATGGAATTTGTGTCAGTCCTTCCACCATTGGAGGGGGAGGGATCTTCATCATTTTATGTTAGGGTCAGAACCCATTCCTTATCCCCCTTTTCTAACCCTTAATTTCTTTTATATTTATCACAAATTTATCTATGGTCTAAAGTTACTGATTTGTTTGATGGTATTCCACAAATTATAATCTTAGCATCAAAGTTCATGAATGGATCAGATCTTCTTAGTTTGAAATTGGTTTCTTGATTTAGACATCACTATCCTTCTGTGTAATTTTTTAATATTTTTTTATTTGAATCACGTTGTTTACAAGATCATTCAACATTCAGTTTTCTTGATAGTTGACATTTTATGATTCTGATTTCTTCATAATAGGATCGTACAGTAGCTTGGTCTAGTGCCCTTAGGTCTCAAATAACATCTGATTCTTTCTTTTCATGTGGTGCTATGATTTAAACTTTAAGAATGACACACCAATGATAGAGATTTGGGTATGTTTCCCCAAATGTAACCTCCCATTTCAAAACCCTTCCATCATTCGAATGCTTGAGAATTTAGTGGGTTTGTATTTATGCTATGATAGTAGAAGTCGTGTGATTTTTCACATGATTTATCTAAGAATCTGTGTTGATGTAGATGTATTTGGAATGCTAGTTTCTTTTGTTTGTATTTCAGTTGAATATAAATTTCGATACAAGAAACCTATTTATTTTGAGACGTGGGTTGATTATTGTTCTTCCTACAAGCATCTTGGTCATTTGAAGGAAGTATGTAGGTGCATGCTCTTCAACCATTTTTAGAAGATAAATATGGAGGGGTTGGGTGTTGATATAAGTGTTTGGGAGATTTTTACTGAAGCTGATTAGAAGGATGCGAAATTTGATGGGTATAGGGAGCCAGTGGTTCCTTCTTAGAAAGTGGTTCATCCAAGGAGTACTGATCCAAAAGTAGTGGATGTGTTTAGCCAGATTAAACATGACTTGATGGTTTCAGATGTGTAGACCAAGCCTGGTTCAGGGTGATTTGAAGTTACGAGAGCAACGGGTCCTCTTTCTTCTTCCAAGGAAGATTCATATGTAGAGGTTTTGGGATTTGGAAATGAGTCCAATAACAAGGAGGGGTTCTCGGGGACAGGGACAATGTGCCTTGACCAAGGCTTTGCTCCTGTTGTGACTATCCAGTTACAGATTGAAAAAGGTTCTATGGAATATATAGCTAATGGAATTCATGACATAAAGGGTGTTTATGTTTCAACCAATTGGATTGGATATAGGAAGGTCATGCAAAGTATTAAGCTGGGCAACAATTTTGAAGGTTTTTCCATTGAAGGGTCAGTTACGGATCAACCAAAACTAATCTAGGATGAAGTTTCTTATGAAGTGAAGGGTTCCTTATGGGAAGAGGAAAGTGATGAGATCTCTAGATTATTTTCATATAATAGTGCCGAGGGGAGTCATGGTAGAGGACCCCACAATACGAGGAGGAAGAAGGGGCGAAAATACAATAAGGATTCATGTAGCTACATTCTTATGAAAAAATACAAAACAAACGGTCAAAAGGATTATTAATACCTATTTAAAGAAATGGAGACAAGATATAACAATAAAAATAGGCACAAAGAGAAGGAATTTTAACTTAATAATGAGAAGGACCATGAGAAGGCCCTGTGTAGAATTCAATTATCAATTAGTGTAGATAAGATGGATGGGGTGATGGGTGACACAAATAGGTTAGAGGATTCACCGGTGGTGGTAGAAAACTCCTACACTAAGATTTCAATTGATTGGGTTGATCCTAATATGGGATATCCCACTGTCCAATAGTGATAGACATTCAAAGAGGTTAAAACTAATGTCCAAACTTGGGACCTTATTATTCATTCAAAAAATTATATGTTGGAAGATTCTCTTCTGATTATTTCTTCAAAAGAGGATTCTTAAAGGATGGATGAGAGACTTATACTGGTGGAAACTAATAAAGAGAATGTATAGTGGATCAAAAAGAAATATCATATTTTGGTAAGAGGTTTTAATTTAGTAAAAATAAATCTGGAGAAGTACATACAAATGTGGGACAAGATATCTTATTGGTTTGCATATTTTATCAAGGATAATATAACTATAAATTTAAGTAGTCTCTATTGGAAATTATTTAAGGATAATGTGTCAAATAGGATGAAATCATACTTTAATGGATTGACCATCTTGTATGGTACTTGATTCTTGTATAATATTCTGTATGGGTTCTCACTTTCCCTTAAAATTGTTTGCAAAATAAAAAACCAATTTTTAGTAAGTAAGTCAGCTACTCCAGATGGGAGTTAGGAATGGAATAGTTAGTTACTTACCAATCCTACATTGATTGTTACCATAGGAGAGTTATTTTTATGTCTCCTGAAGTTGAAACTTTTTTCCATCGTGGGAATTGGAATATACAGACAGGCCTTGCAGGGATAATTTTTCAGAAATTGTGTGAAATCATAGAATTGTTGGAAAGTATTATGCTTGATGACTGAGTAGTGGAGTATGGTTCCTCCCCTCTAGTAGTGGACTACTTTCAAGAAGTGTTTCCTAAATACTTTTCATGACTTCCACCTAAGAGAGAAGTTGAGTTCAGGATTAAAGTTGATTCCAGGGGATGAAATAGTTTCTATCCCACCTTATAGAATATAAGTAGTATAAATTTAAAATTTTAAGACTCAAATAGAGTATTTGAAGGGTAATGGGTTTATCCATCCATGTATGTGACCTTGAGGTTCTCCAGTATTGTTTTCTAAGAATGATGTTACAATGTTGTTGTTGTGTGTTGATTATCAGAATTTGAATCAGATATTGGTTAAGAACTGGTATCCTCTTCCATGTATTTATGATCTCTTTGACTAGATAAGGGGTGACAATGCATTCTCCAAGATTTATTTGAGATTGGGGTACTATCATATATGGGTGAGACCTTATGATATAACACAAACTACTTTTAGAAGTAGGTATGGGTTGCATGAGTTCTTCGTAATGCCATTCAAGTTGATGAAAGCTCCTACTATGTTTATGGAACTGATGAACAAGATATTTCAACCATAACTAGATCAGTTCGGGGTTGTCTTTGTGGATGAAATCTTGGTGTACTACCAGACATAGAACAATCATTCCAAACTTCTTGATATCATCACGAGTACACTAAGAAGGTTCAAATAGTTGTTTCTTGGGATAATCCCAAGAATGTTATTGATATCAAAAAAGGTTTAGGATTAGTGTGTTACTAGATATGGTTTATCAAATACTTTTCTAGATTGGAAGCACCGCTCTCAGGCCTGACACCAAATTGAGAAGTTCAGTAAGGCAAACATTTTTATGGATGTGTTGAGTTTGATGACAAAAAATTAGGCAGTTCAGGAGTCCAGTTATGATTGGAAGATGATAGATTTGTTCATTGAGATGCATGTAGGTGTTCAAGAGGAGCATGAGATGATTAAACTCATGTCCCTTTCCATTGAACCCTCAATTCTAAACAAGGTTAAGAGGAGTTGGTATGAGGATTCAAAATTCCTTGACTTTGGGGACAATTTTGATGGTAGGGACCCACCTTCTAATTTGAGTATTGATGAGGATGTGGTTATTCATGTTCATGGCTATGTTTTTGTTCCTACTTGTATGAAATAAGTGTGAATACATGAGTTTCATTCATAAAAGTGGGAGGTAAACTATGGTTTTACCAAAATTTACTATGATATTCATCAAAAGTATCAGTATAAAGGAAATAAAAATGAGTTTATAGGTTTTTTGAAATGATGTTACACATGTAACCAAGTGGAGGCTGAACATCAATAGCTAGTAGGTATTTTATATCTATTACCCATTCCTAAATAGAAGTGGGAAGGTGTTTCCATGGATTTTTTGGTTGTCTTTCCAAGTTTTCCTCATAATAATGATGTGATTTGGGTAGTTTTGGACCAGTTGATGAGAGTAAAACATTTCTTACCAATTCAAGAGAGTTTTATGGTGGATCAATTGGGTGACTTTTACATTTGGGAGATAGTAATTTTTCATGAGGTGCCTCAAAATATCATTTCAGATCATGGTCCATGTTTTAATTTGTACTTATAGAAAGTATTGTATAATGAATTTGGCACTTAAGTACTTTTGAGTACGTATTATTACTTATAGACAGACAAGATGTTGGAACGTACTATCAAAGTACTAGGGGACATGTTGAGGGAATGTGTCCTAGATTTTGGTGGAACATGGGTGAAACACTTAGAACTTGTTGGGTTCACCTATAAAAATTATTTTTAGGAGACTATTCATACTACACCATACAAGGTGTTGTATGGTTGGACATGTAGATCACCTTTTTGTTGGATGGAGGTCGGTGATTTAGATTTTTTTTGGGATTGTGTATTATGTAGAATACATTAGAGTATGTTTAGTTGATTAATAATCACATGGATATGGAAAAGAGTAGATAGAAGTTATACACATATATATTTATTTTACCTCTTTTGTTTATAGTGGTTGATCATGTGTTCCTTCAGGTGTCACCAAGGTTGGGTTAATATCAGATCTAGATGTAGAGAAAGATTATGACAAAGTATGTGTGTACGTTTAAGATTTTGGAGAGGACTTGACTCATGGTGTATCAATTGGCTCTTCCATAGAGGAACACTGCTAAGCATGATGTTCATCATGTGTCTTATATTTGATAGTATCATCCCAACCCATCTCATGTGCTCGATGTTGATGATACGAAGCTTGAGGAAGATGCATCTTTTGAGGATCATCCAATTCACATTTTGGATCATGGTGAGAAGATACATTGTGGTTAGGCCATGACTTTTTTTTCTGAGCGTTGTGGTAGCATGGTCATGTTAAAGGGGAAACTTGGTAGAGAGAGGTACATATATGGGCCCAATTATCCAATATTTTTAGCATGGAGGTGTAAAGATGCTTGGTATTGTAGATCGAGGAATAACTATTATAAGGTGGGGTGGTTGTAAGATCCCAAACAACATATGAGGTATGTTTCATTAATATTTTGGTTTAAGTCCTTTTTTGGTTAATGAAATGCTTCTCGAGGATGTGATGGTAATGTGAAGTTTCCATGGGGTTTAAGTCCTGAAAAAATGGGTAATGTGGCCATCCGGTTCATGGAACAAAGTTTTTGCATAGTTAGGGTTAACCGTGCACCATGTCCTAGGAGACCATATGGTTTACCGCCCTTGGATAGAGGCAAGAACACTATAAACACACAATTTATCAAATCAAAGAGGTTTTCAAGCCAAACCACATAGCCTAACCCCCTCTTGAATAGTGTATTCCATAAGTTTAGTGCATGGTTTGGCCAACCGTGTGGCCAAAACATTTACCTCTTAAAATTTCACGATTTTACTATTCCCCCCTCTAGATTTATGGCTTCTTACCTGATTTACTTTCTCATTCCTCTTCTAGAAGATAGGAGTCAAAACCAAGAACTCCTAATCTATCTAAGGGATATTCTTCAATCCTTTGTTATTTAAAGCACTATTGGTTTTGAATCAAATTTCCAAGTGATCATACCACTCATTTTTCATTGATTTTTTGGAAGATCCATGGTGGAATATTTTTCCTTCTTCTAAAGCCCATAAACCCTACTTTTTCTGGGTAATCCTTATCCTTGGTGTAGGTGGTCATTTTAGTTCAAATCAATGGCCATGTTTGGGAGAGTAATTGTTTATGAGCTTGAGGTAGGTGGTCTATAAGTTATTTCCTATAGTATTTATGTTTGTTCATGTGTATGTGGGTTTAGAATTCATAAAGTCGTGCTGTGAAATTGATTCTTCATTATGGAATGATAAATTGGGTGTCTAAATGATGTGTCGAACCTACCATGGACCCCGTTGGATCTATTGATTATGAGTAGACCAGACCCCACCCATGGGGTTTTCCATTCCCTTGAGCATTGAAAGTGAGTTGTTAAATAGAAAAATCAAAGGGTTTATGAGATTAAACCTATTGTAATTGTGCTGATCATGTGAATGTAGCTTGAGATATAATTAAGGTAAAAAGTGAAAAATGGTTATAGGGGGAATTCCATTGTTATAAAATTATTCTAAAGTATGTTTAATGGGTGTGTTTATGAATAATTGGTAAAATGGGCTAGTTATAGAATTTAGTACATGTATTGGGAGAAATGAACCATGGGACTGTTTCCAAATAAAAATGTGCACCCTTTCTATTGTGTGTTAAAAAGGGAAAGTGTTGGACCTTGGAAATGATTGTTAATGAAATGATTATGGGTGTTGGTCATGGAGGTGCACACCATAGAAATTATGTTAGTAGTCATGGTCTACAATGAGGAATGGGTGTGGGTAATAGCATTTCACACCATGATAATGATGTTGGTTATGATAATCCACATAGAGGAATGGGTGTTGGTCTTGGAATTCATCACCACAGTTGGATAGCCAGACTAATGATCCTTGTATAATATTTTGTGAACTTTTTTTTATATGTATTTGATGACCGATATTGGACAATGAAGGTTTAATGGGGTTGGGTATCATTTAGAACCCATGTGAACATGTGGTTAATTAATAACTGTTAAATTATGAAACCTATTTTATTTACTACTTGTCTATCATTAATTTATACTTCTACATAAACTATTATTGATTAGATATTTCTTTAGACAATATTGGAAGTGGCCTACTAAGTTTTACTCATACCTTTCTTTGGCCTTCATTAGTTACCCAAACAGACCATATGGTTAGAGTTTAGGAAAAGGGTAAATATGAAATGCTAGATGGATGAGTTGGAATTTGGGATGTTTCTTATATGAGGAGATCAGAGAAGATATTGGGACTAATTTTGGAAATTTATAGTGCATATTATTTTGGAGTTTTGTGTGAAACTTGAAACTATAATGACATGACATATTTATTTGTATGGTTGTGGGTATTTACCCATTTTTGGGAATTGATTATATGATTCATGGTTACTGTTAATTATTACTTGGTTATTATTCATCTCATTTTCCATTTTTATATTACTAAAGTAAAGAGGGTATAGTCTCCCATCATACCTCATCAGACCCTCACTGTTAGTCAGCACCCTCTAGCATACGAAGAGTCACGCTTGAGGTTATGTGGAACTCTGAATTGAGGAACCAATATCAGTGGTAGCCAGGAAGATAAGTTACGACTTTAATTTTTATTTGTATCACACTTTCATTTTTACTAGCTTTCTTAATGATTTTTTTTTGAAAAAATTATTTATAATGTATCATATGTTCTTTGTTTGTATTATTTTACTATGTTTTATTTTTATCTCTCACTAGTTTGGTATGTTCAAAATATAGAAACATCATACCAATATTTTAGTAATGGACGACATGGGGATGGTGTGATTTATGAGTGTAAACCATACCCCAATAGTTTTACCTAAACCCTTGAAATTCATTTCTGGTCATTGGTGATCTGGGGGATTCACCAAAGGTTTAGAAACACTCAAACTCAATTCGAGTGAGGTTTAGGGGTGAAAGGTCCATATGGGATGTTAAAAATGTTTTTGTATTTATTATTTTGGGAGGAAGGAATGAAGATAGGTCAAGTTAAGCCTCATGAAATAGTTATAAAAAGGAATATATAACTATTTTATAGTGAACCACAAGTCACTAAGATGTGTGGGTAGTTTAAGTAGTTGGTGAATCAGTTATAGATTGTTTGGAGTCCTTATGTTTAGTTGTCTAGGGCCATGTAAAATAGTTGGTCTTTATGAATCCTATAGGAATTCATGGATAAAAAATGAATCATTATTTCTTGGTGTTGAAAAATTTATGGGTTTTTATTGAAAAAATAATTTATAATGGAATAATTTGAAAATGATGATTTTAAAAACGAGTTTTGGAATAAATTTATTTATAAAAAAATTGATTTATTAATTTATATTTTTATTTCCTCAAGGAAATATTTTGTGATAGAGTACCCGTTAGGTGTTATGGTGAAACAATTTCATGGTTTTATATAATCCATTGATGTATCTTTTGGGTTTAATGGTTATTCCTTTGTAATTGAGTAAATATGAATCCAAGGAGACCTCTATTAAATATGAAAAAGTTTCCAAAAATTATATTTTTAAAGATACATAATTAGATTAACTATTTGTATAGTTTTTCAAAAAGGATAATTGTGTTGTTATTGCCATTGATTCACCTCACCAATATTGTGTGGATTGGTCATTTTAATTCTAAAGGAAAAACCCTCCCATAATTAAATGGTATATTGTAACTGAAGAAGTGGAATCGTGATTTAAGAGGATTAAAAAGATATTTTATTCCTTAGATACTTCAAATGATGTTAAGGTGAAGTAAGAAACATATATATTTTTCAGACTTGTAGCTGAGTGGGGGGAATTAGTGGATAAATCTAATATAAATGAATTTTTGACATGGTAAGGGTTTGAGAAGATTTTTAAAAAACACATATACACTCACACATACCATTTATTGAATATTAATGAGTTATTTGATCTTCAATAGGGTAATGTGAATGTTTTGGAGTATGATTATCAGTTTATGATGTTATCTAGATTTACACAAGAGATAGTTTCTAGTGACTCCTTGATGGATTGATGGTTTGAATTGGGACTAAGAGCTTACATATGATCAAATTCAGTTATGTTTACCCTTGAATCATATGTTGATATGGAGAATAAGGCATTATTAGCTAAAATTTATAATCTAGGTAATCCTAAAACTTGGATCATTTTTACCCATCCTAGTGGAAATAGTTGTTCAAGCATTGGGGAAAAGCAATGAAAAGATGATTATTGTCGTGGCTGGGGAGCATTGTATAACTACAATAAACTTATGAATTTCTCTATGAAACAAAGGGATATACTTGAGGGCTATTTTTATGGTCCCTTAAACCATTTAAAGAAGACTTATACATGGGACCCTCAGAACTATTTCAATTGTTGGAAGTTTAGACACATCAAACTGTATTTCAATAACCCACATAGTGAATCTATGATGGAAGATTCTAATTAGACATAGATATCTCATGACAAATAGGTAGTTTCTCAATATTAAAGTTCATGTCAGCTATCTCACCCTATAAGGATTGATTCCATGTCTACTCAGGGTTCTCAACAGTCAAGGTAGGGTGTAGAGCCACAATTGGTGTAGACTTAAGGTCTCTTAATTTCTTATAAGAAGGATCTTTTAAAGATTAAAACAAGAATTTATATAGTAATAGGTGAATTTTTTCTTGAATCTACTCTCATTTATATATTATTTTACATCAGTGATACACATTAATTTATAATAGCGTGTATACTGGGACAATTAGGATTATAGGTCAAAATGATAAAACACGTCATGAATATACAAACACATATAGAAGAGTTTAATAGTTATGGATTGATGTGTTTGACATGAACCAATATGATAGTCAACACTTAATTCTTGGGTTACTTCACCATATTATATATGTTCATGTTTTATTTCATAATGGTAATATATTGGTTTATTTATTACAATGATAAATCAAATTTTATGGCCAAAAGGTGTTGTTTACCACTTATAATGGGGAATTTACTTTGTTTAAGGATGAATGGGATGTGAATGAAAGTTGGTTAGATCCGATGGAAATCAGTTCTAGTAGAATTTCATGCTAGTTAGTAGCACTGATATTGGGGAAATAAAGGATGTAGGCTAGGTTTCATTTCCAATGATAGTTATCCAATATCAAGACATATTCCGAGATGAATTTTTAGGATTACCTATAGAGCTTGTGGTAGAGTTATCATTTGATTTGTTGCATGATACAAGTCATATATCCTTTCCTTCACATAGGATGTCACCATCCAAGTTGAGGGTTATGAAGGTGATGTTGGAAGATTTGAAGAATAAATGTTTTATCAGGACAAGGACTTCATATCACAAAGCTCTGATACTCTTTTTGAAAAATGAAGATGACATATTGTTGTTTTGTATTAATTATAGGAAATTGAACCATGTTACTATAAAAAAATATGATTCATAGAATAGATTATCTATTTTATCATTTAAAGGGTTATTTATGTTTTTAGAAGATTTACTTGAGTCCAATATACAATCAAATTAGATTGAATAAAGAGGATATACTAAAGATAACTTTTTGAATCATGTACGACCATTTTGAGTAATTGGTTAAGCCATTTGGCCTTAATACTACTCAAAATATTTTTATGGAATTAATGAATAACATATTTAAGTGATATATTTACTCTTATTTCATGGTGTTTATTAATTTCATATTGGTATATACAAGATCTAAGGTTGATCACAATATATATTTAAAGGCTATTATTGGAATATTACAAGACCATTTCTGATATTAAAAATTATCCAAATATGGGACTTGGATATAGGTTATGAAATTACATGGGTACTTAATCTATAAAAAGGGTTTATTAGTTAATTATTAGGGGATTTAGGTAGTGGTACCATAGGAGGAACCTAAAAATGTATTTTAGGTGCATAGTTTGTTTTGGGTTAGCTGGTTATTATAGGAACTTTGTTCAAGATTTCTCATGATTAACCTCACCAATGACAGTTTTCATCCAAAATGATGTTACTTTTGTATAGAAACTATAATAATAGAATTTATTTAAATAATTAAAGTTTTGGTTGAAAATTGAACCTATCATAGTATTACTAGAACCGAGTTATGGGTATACTATTTAATGTGATTCCTTAGGTATGAGAATTGGGTGTGTGTTGATCCAAGGTAATCATATGGTTGCATATAGACCATGTAAATTGTGGGTGCATAGAGGAATTTAGCAACACACAACTAATATAATTTAGTGGTTATTCATGTGTTGAAAACATGGCATCACTACCTATTTGGTGAGAAGATTATAGTGTATACAGATCATAATAATTTTATATAAATCTTCTCACATAATAATCTAAATCTCATGAAATGGAGATGGATGGTTTATTTACGAACCTTTTAGTTAAATATAGAATATATACCTATTAATGGTAATACGGTAGCTTTTGAAATGAGTCATATGGTTTATGGTGATGTAGTAATGGAATAAAAATAGGAATGGAAAGTCCTGAACGTGTTTGCAGATATGTAGCTGATAAAGGTTATCAAATGGATGTATTCAGTATTATAGTCACAAAAACCTTTTAATATACGGTGTGGAAGATCAATTTAAATAATATGAATGTGTTTCTATGTGGGATTCCCTTAGTGGAAGGGATGACCTTGAGTAATGGTAAAAAATACCCAATTTAGCATTGTATGTTCACCAATTATTAGTTATACCTCCCTCAATGAGAGATGAGATTTTAAAATAGTTTCATCATTCAAATTGGGATGTTAACCTTTATTATAAAAATATTTATATATATTTAAAATGAAACATTTGGTGGTCAGGTATGAAAAATGATGTGCTGGACTACGTTAAAAATTGTCTTATATATCGAAGGGTAAAAACTTATCATAAGATACCTATGGGAATTTTGTAATCATTTCCTATACCAGTTTGGAAGAGTGATCATATATCTAGGTATTGTTTTGGTGTTATTTCCAAAAAAACATTCAAGAATCATGATACAATTTGGGTGTTCATTCCTTGAGTAACCAAATCATCTCACTTCATACTAATTTGAGAGATGAATACAATGGAATACTTGGAGAATATATATGTCTGAGAAGAAGTTAAGCTTCAAGGTGTGCTAATATTGATTGTTTCTGAAAAGGATCCTGAATTATATTATCGGTTTTTGAAATATTTACAAAAGTAAATGTATTACTAGTTGAAATATATTATAAAATATCATCCTCAAACAGATGATCAGTCATAGAGAACAATGAAGATATTGGGGGACATGATTTGAGCATGTGTTATGGATTTTGTTGGGCCTTGGGAGGATCATATCCCTTTGGTGGAATTATCATATAATAATAGTTATCAAATTATTATTTGGATAGATCCATTCAATAGAATTTATAATAGGCTGATTTTTTCACCTTTTTGCTGGGAGAAAACACGAGAAGCTTCTTTAGTGGGCCTGAGTATTTTTTCGGAAACAAAAAAAAAAGATTTAGTTGATTTAGAAGTGAATGGTTATGTCTAAGAGAAAAAAATTCCAATGATGATAATTATTAAAAAACTTTAGAGTTATTTATATAATATTAGGTTTTCCTAAAGGAATCATCAAGGTTTTTCTAGAGAAGGCTCAAGAAACAAGGCAAGTTAAGCATGATGTTTTTAGTCTATTTGAGGTGATTGAGAATATTGTGCTTATGTCATAATAGTTAGATATTCCTCCATGATATAGTTCTATCCATGACATGTTTATAAATTCTCTGTGATATAAGTACTCACACATTATCATTTTGGATTTTGTTGAGCTAAATCTAGATTCAACTTTCATTAAAAAATTATTTCATATCAAGGACTAATAAGAGAAAGTGTTGTGGGGTAGAGTAACCCCATTATTACATGTTCTTTGAAAATATAGTATATAACATGAGGAGACATGGGAGATTAAGGCCTTGATGTATCAAAAATGGCCCAACATATTCCCAAACAATAACATAATCTATCTTCCTAAGTGAATACAATTTTGTGGTGGGGAGTATTTTAGATCCTATGTTGTGGTATGTAAAGGTTATATTTAATTTGTTATGGAGTTCAAGATGTTTGGGGGTGAAATTGGATAAAAGTATAGCCATCTTGGGGGCTTTACGAGTGTCATTCATGGTCGTTGGGACCACACAGTAGCCAATGCATTCATGTAGTTGGGGTACAAACTTATTTCACAAGTGACTTACATGGTTACTAGAACTGTATAGTTAGGCTATAACCACACCCTCACAAAATTTCATTATAAGTTTGATTTTGGGGATTCCAATTTAATTCTTCCCTTATCACTTGGATCTCTCCACTCTAAAGGTAAATTTTCACATTCTATTTCTTCTTAATCTCATATCCTTTGATTATTTGAAGATTTGATGCATGGATCTAAGGTAAGACCCTATAAATTCCTTTTTCTTATCCTATTATTGGATTTCTATTGGTGGAAAACCTAACCAAGTTGGTTTTGGGATATTTTGGTTTGAATTCTTGGTTTTATTTAGGTCCATTATTTCTAGGGCTCTCAGAAGAAAAAAAGGGATATTATATCTTTTATTTTAATATGTGGTTTCATAGATTCACTAGATTTTAGGTAGGTGGGTTCTCATGTACACTAGGTGTATATAATTACTTTTTATTTGGAAAGCCTTTTATTTTAATGTGTTTATATTCTCAAATGGAAGGTTTTATAATGTATTTAGTTTTTGAAAATATAATCCTTTTATGTGTGTGTTTTTAGGTGAACATAAAATGAGATATTTTTCAGGTGCGTGTGTGTGTTCTAGAAAATGAGTTTTTTGTGTTTTAACTTATTGGTGTGAAATAGTGTCCTGAGATTTCTAGGATTTTTTATTTGGATTTGATAATATTACTCGCATTGAGTTTTGAGCGTGGGGTTATGATATATGTTGATTTGATGGTAATAATTTTTGATTGATGGTTTGGATTTTCTTCTGAGGTATTAGGTATGTATAGTGAACCATAATTTTCATACATATATATTACATCTAAATTGATTAATATTCATTAGATAACATAATAAAACCACACTTGAATCATACGGGTTTAGTGTCTTTGAAAACATTAAAACAAAAGCAACTAGTTTATAAAACATCGACACCATCTCCTGATTTTTCTTTAATTACTAGAACCCTTTTTTACATGTCATACTTAATACCTTTCTTCATAACCTACGGAAAAGAACCATAAGAAAAGGGTGAGATAAAAATCTTAGTAAATTAAACAGGGAGATATCAATCATAGCATAAGAATATGGACATAATAACCTGAACAAAACATTTGAAAAGTATAACCTACATATAAAATATCATAATATTAAGTCATTTAATAAATTGTAGAAGTTCATTATACATGAATCATAAAATAATATGACTCATGAGAGAATAAACTTATCATAAGACATGGAAATGTGGAATACACATAAGAATATAAAATCATTTCCTCAGTATTCAAGGAACTTTTCCAAGACTATCATAGTATAATGGGTTCACTTCCCAAACCATCATAGTAGAAAAGGTTTACTCCCAATACTATCATAGTGGATTGGGTTCACTCCCCAAAATATCATAGTGGAAAAATTCCTTTACTGAATTGATTTCACTTACCATTCTAGTCCTGCCTATCTCATAAGATATAAATCATTACCCAATGCATTGGATGAAGATATAGCTCCCAACCATCTCATAATGAAACCATACATATGTGTTCCAGAATAATTTAAATCATATCATAACCCATGAAATGTAATTGGGGTTCAAAAATATTTTATCATAACATAGCCCGTGGAAAAGAAACATGTTTCATAAACAAAATTCCATCATAAACATAAACTAACCATAAAAAGAATAAGGATAGTATCCATGAATAATATCCATAATAAATCTTAAGTTACATAAAACAATGTTTTCAAATATATAGAATAATTTTTAAATATCAATTGAAATAATTCTTGAAAAATAACATTTTCATTTTCAAATAATTTTATTTTAAAGAGTCGTGCAATTTTGAAGGAAAAAAATGTTATTTGAAAATAACCTTATAATATTATAAAGGAAACATAAAATCATTAAGATGTCATGATGGTGGAAACATATTCTCATTCTGTTTAAGATAAAAAAACATTCCTTCTATATTTTTGTCAAAAAATTCACAAATAAACTCATTTAGAAAATGAAAAAGAATCATTTCAAACCATTTTTTAAAAAGAACAAAAATGAATAAATAAGAATGTGAGTTAATGAGAATGAGCCAATGACAAAAAATCAGACAGTTAAACAGTCCAATTTTGAGTGGATGATGAAAACCTTGTTCACTAAGATTCATATAGCTACTCAAGAGGAGCATGAGCTGATGGCACTCATGTCCCTGTCCATTGGGCACTCACTAATGAAATGGGTTAAGAAGAGGTAGCATGAGGATTCAAAATTATTCACCTTAGGGGACAATTTTGATGGTGGAGTGTCACCTTTTGATTGGACTATTGATGAGGATGTGGCTATTCAAGTTCATGGCCAAGTTTTTGTTCCTAATTGTATAAAATAAGTATAATACATGAGTTAAATTACTAAAAGTGGGATGGGAACCCTTTTTTTACAAAAATTTAATATGATATTCATTATTAGTATTGAAGTATAAGAATAAAAAGGGAGGTTGTAGGTTTTTGGAAATGATATTACACATGTGAGAAGGTGGAGGCTGAACATCAATAGCCTATAGGTCTTTTATATCTATTAACAATTACTAAATAGAAGTGGGATGATGTTACCATGGATTTAGTGGTAGGACTTTTGAGTTCACCTCATAATAATGACATGATTTGGGTGGCTGTAGATTGGTTGATGAAGGTTGAACATTTATTACTAATTCAAGAGACTATTATGGTGGGTCTGTTGGGTAACTTTTACATTTGGGAGATAATACGTTTTCAAGAGGTACCTTAGAATATCATTTTATATCATGATCAGTGTTTTAATTTTTTACATCTTGTAAGTCTTTAAGAATTCGTTTATCACTCAATTGATTTTGAGTACGTATTTTCACCTATAGACTAACAAGAAATTGGAATGTACTATCCAATTTCTTGAGGAAATATTGATGGAATGTTTCCTAGATTTTTTTGGAAGATGGGTGAAACACATAACACCTGTTGGGTTCAACTATAAAAATTATCACTAGGAAACTATTAATATTACACCACACAAGGTGATCTATAGTAGGCCATGTAGATCTCCTTTTTGTTGTATTGACGTAGGCGAGTTATATTTTTATGGTATTGAGTACTGTGTAGGAGACATCAGAGTATGTTTAATTGATTGAGAATTATATGGATATAAAAAAGTGTAGATAGAATTCATAGATAGATCAATTTCTTTTACCTATTGAGTTTATAGTGGGTGATCATGTGGTCCTTTAGGTGTCCCCATGGTTGGGTTACTGTTAGATGTGGAGGTAGGGAAATTTGGCGCCCAAGTATGGGTGTATGTTTAAAAATTTTGGAGAGGACTATACTTATGGTGTATCGATTGGATCTTCTATAGGGAAATATTGCTATGCATGATGTTATTCATGTGTCTTATCTTTTATAGTATCATCCCAACCCATCTCATGTGGTTGATGTTGATGATATGGATCTTGAGGCCGAATCATCCTTTTAGGATCATCCAATACACATTTTGGATCATGGTGAGAAGATTCATTGGGGGTTAGACTGCACCTTTTTTCTGAGAACTATGGTATCATTGTCGTGCTTAAAAAGAAACTTGGGAGAGGGAGGAATATATGTGGGTCTAATGATCCAATCTTTTTACCATGAAAGCCTAATGATGATTGGGAGTGTAGCTTGAGGAAGATCAATTATAAGGTGGGGAGGTTTTATGATCTTGACCTTCATATGAGGTATTTTTCATTTATATTTTTGTTTTAATACTTGTTTTGGTTAATGAAATTATTCTTGATAATGTGAGTGTCTTGGGAGGTTTCCATGGGGTTCAAGACAAAAAAAGGGGTAAAGTTTCCATCCAGTGCATGACATATGGTTGGTGAATATTTGGGGTTAATCATGCACCATGGACTAGGAGTCCATGTGGTATGTCCCCTATGGATAGAGGTGATCACAAAACCACCTCATGATTCATAAAACCATGCAGTTTTTCTAGCTAAACCATGTGGCCTGGCACCATTTTTGATAGTGGATTCAATAAGGTCGGTGCAAGGTTCAGCCAATCGTGTGGTGAAAACATGAACCTCTTAAAATTGGGGGATTTTAGTATTTCACCCTCTATATTTGAGGGTTCTTACCTGATTTTAATTCTCATTCCTCCTCCAGTAGCTAGGGGTCCATACCAAGAATTCCTAATCTCTCTAAGGGATCCCCTCCAATACGTGGTCATTTTAAGCATCATTGGTTGTGAATAAAAGTTCTGAGTGATCCCACCACTCCAATTTATTCTATTTTCTAGAAGAACTATTATGGGATATTTTACCTTATTCCAAATCTCATTAAACTTATTTTTTCTAGGGAACCCTTATATTTTGTGTTGGCAGTCATTTTAGTTCAAATCAAGGTCCAAGGTTTGGAGTATACTTGTCTATGATCTTGCGGTAGGTGGTATACAAGTTATTTCCAATAGTATTGATGTTTATTCATGTGTATATTGGTAAATTTTTCATGGAGTTGCATTGTGAAATTGATTCTTCATTATGTAATGATAAATTGTGTGTCTAAATGATCTGTCAAACCTATCACAGACCCTATTGGATATGTTGATGATGAGAAGACCAAAACCCACCCATAGAGTTTTCCACACCCTTAATCATTGAGAGTGAGTTGTTAAATAGAAAAATAAAAGGGTTTATGAGATTAAACAAATTTTAATTGTGTTGATCATATGAATTTATATTGTGATATAATTAAGGAAGAAAGTAATAAATGGTTATAGGGGGATTGCTAATGTTATAAAACAAATTTATAGTATGTTTAATGGTTGTGTTTATGAATAAATGGTAAAATTGGATAGTATTATAATTTAGTATTTGTATTGGGAGAAATTAACCATGGGAATGTTGTAAAATAAAAATGTTCACCCTTTCTATTGTGTGTTAAAAAGGTCAAGTGTTGGACCTTGGAAAAGACTATTGATGAAATGGTTATGGGTATTGGTCATGGCTGTCCACACCATGAAAATGATGTTGGTCATTGTTGTCCAAATTGGGGAATGGGTGTTGGTAAGAGAATTACACAACATGGTAATGATTTTGGTCATGACAGTCTACATAGAGGAATGGGTGTTGGTCATGGAATTCATCATCATGGTTGGATACTCGGACTAATGATCCATGTATAGTATTTTGACCCTTTTTTACATATGGATAAGATGATCGGTATGGGAAAAAGTGTGTTTGATGGGTTTGGGAATCATTTGGAACCAGTGTGAACATATGGTTAATTGATAACTATTAAATTATAAAACCTATTTTATTTAATACTTTTATATCCTTCATTTATACTTCTTCATACACTATTATTGATTGTATATTGTTTTAGAAACAAATAGTGGTGGACTACGGAGCTTTACTCACACTTTTATCATGTCTTCATTGGTTAATCGAGCATACTATGCGGCTATAGGTCTGGAAAAGGGTAAATTCCCAATTCTAGATGGTTGAGTTGGAAATTTGGATAGTTCATGGATGAGGAGATCAAAGAAGATATTGGGACTCATTTTGAAAATTTTCAGTGCATCTTATTTTGGGGTTTTGTGTGACACTTGACACTATTACATGACATGTTTATTTTTATGGTTATGGGTATTTACCCATTTTTGGGAATTGATTATTTGATTCCTGGTTGTTGATAATTATTAATTGGTTATTATTCATCTCGTTTTCCATTTTTATCTTACTATGGTAAAGAGGGTATAGTCTCCCCTCATACCTCATTAGAAACTAACTATTAGTCTGCACCCTCTTGAATATTGGGAGGCATTCCTAAGGTCATGTGGCACTTTGGATTAGATAAATAGTATCAATGGAACCCAGACCAATACGTTACACATTTACTTTTTATTTTTATCAAACATTCATTTTTTACTGGATTTCTTAATGATTTAGTTTTAGAAAAATTACTTTAGCGTGTATCATATGATCTTGGTTTGTATTGTTTCACTATGTTTTCTTTTTTTCCCACTAGTTTTGTATGTTCAAAATTTATTCACATCATACCAAAATTTTAGTAATGGATGACATGGGGATAATGTCAGTTATGAGCATAAACCATACCCCAATGATGTTATCTAAACCCTCAACATTCATTACCAGTCTTTGGTGATATGGGGGATTCACCTAAGGTTTAGAAACACTCAGAATCGATTCAAGTGAGGTTGAGGGGTGACAATTCAAGATGGGATATTACAAATGGTATCAAATTTTTTCTTTTTATTGGAAGTTATGAAGATAGGTCAAGTTAGGACTCATGAAATATTTATAAAAAGGAATATCTAACCACTTTATAATGAACCACGAGTCACTAAGATGTGTGGGTAGGTTAAGTAATTGGTTAATCAATTATATATTGGTTATATTCCTTGTGTTTAGTTATCTAATGTCCTAGAGAATAGTTGGTATTCCTAAATAATATAGGAATTCATGAATAGAAAATGAATCATTGTTGCACAGTGTTGAAAAATTTATGGGTTTTCATTAAAAAAGGAATTTATAAAGGAATGGTTTGAAAATGATGATTTTCAAAATGAGTTTTGAAATAGATTTATTTATATTAAACATTTATTTATGGATTTTTATTTTTATTTCCTCAAGGAAATATTGAGTGAGAGTACCCTTTAGGTGTTATAGTGAAATGATTGCATGGTTTTCTATAATCCATGGATGTTTATTTTGGGATTAATGGTTATTCCTTTCCAATTGAAGAAATATGCATCCAAGGAGATCTCTATGAAATATGGGTAAGTAATTTACCAAAAATTATGTTCTTAAAGATCCATAATTATATCAACAATTTTTAAGGTTTAAAAAATGGCTAATTGTATTGTTATTGACATTGTTTCATCTCACCAAGCTTGTTTGTATTGGTCCTTATAATTCTAAAGGAAAAACCATCCCATAATTAAATAGGATGTTGGACCTCAAGAAGTGGCATGGTGGTTGAAGATGATTAATAAGATATTTTATTTCTTGGATACTTCTAATTTTGTTAAGGTGAAGTTAGCAGTGTATATGTTTGATGAACTTATAGATGAGAAATGGGAATTGGTAGAGAAAGCCAATATAAATGAATTTTTGACATTATAAGGGTTTGAGAAGATGTTTAAGAAAAACTTCTACCCCCACAAATACCATGTATTAAAGATGAATGTGTTATTTGATCTTTAACAGGGGGACATGGAAGTTTTGGAGTATGATGATAAGTTTGTGATGTTTTCTAGATTTATACAAGATATAGTTTTTAGTGACTCCTTAATAGATTCAAGGTTTGATTTGGGACTATTATTTGACATATTATCAAAGGTAGCGATGTTTACCCATGGCTCATTTGCTGAGATGGAAAATAAGGCATTGGTAGATGAAATGGATATTATGAGAAATCCTAAAACTAAGATCATTTTTACTTATCCCAATGGAAATAATGGTTTAATTAGTGGGGAAAAGAAATGAAAAGATGATTCTTATCATGGTTTAGGAGCATTATATAACTATAATACACTTATGAATTCCTCTATAGAACAAAGGGATATACTTAAAGGCTATTTTTTTGTGGTCCCTTGGACCACTTAAAGATGAATTATACATGGAAGCCTTAAAACTATTATTGGTGTAGGAAGTTTAGACACATCAAACAGTATTGCAAGTAACCACATAGTGCATCTATGATGGAAGATTATAACTATACATAGATATATTTGGCCCCATAGGAAATGTCTCAACTGTCAAGTTCATGTCAAATATATCACCCTATAAGGACTAATTACATGACTGCTCATGGATCTCTACAGTCACATTAGGGTGAAGATCCCAAATTGGAGTAGACTTAGGGTCACTTATTTTCTACTAAAAAGAATCTTTTAGAGATGAATCACTACCAAAAAACAGGGCAAGGCCAGCCCCACCCTTTATCAGCACTAATGAAAAAGTGCCGATAAAGGGGGTACCTTTATTAGTGCTAAAAAAGCGCTGATAAAGGGTACCTTTATTAGCGCTAAAAAAAGGACTAATAAAAGAAACCCTTTATCAGCGCTTTTTTTAGCACTCATAAATGTACCCCCTTTAACATCGCTTTTTTTTAGCGCTGTTAAAGGTCACCCCTTTATCTGTGCTTTTTTTAGTAGCGCTGATAATGGGGGGTCTTTATCAGCGCTTTTTTTAAAAGCACTGATAAAGGGTCTACTTCAGAAAAAAAATTCATTAAAAAATATATATTAATATTTAAATATATAGATATAGTCATATTGATATATATATATATAATATATTTTTTAAATATAATTATAAATATATTTTAGACAAGTATAAATATACAGTTACACTTAATGTATAAGATAATTAGTGAAAATGGATTATAAAAATAAAATATTTTTAATTAATAATTTTCTAATTATTATGGATTAATTGTCATTTAATTACAATTTTAAGACTAAAAAAATAAAAAAATTAAAACAAGATCCAAAATATGTTGAAAACGCAACTCGAACATCAAACGACCATAAATTTTGATTCAGGTGTCCATTTGAGCTCTACCACATATCAAATCGAAGCCTGAGACAAGATCCACACCCAAATGTCTAAGTGGATCCCTTGTCAAGGTTTTTTCGAGGCCAAAAGAGGCCCAGAAGGCCCCCAAAACGGAGTTTTTAGTCGGGATACCCAGATTTTTTAACATTTTGTGGATTTTCAGCCTTGTTTAAGGGGGTATTATTGGATTTTTTTTGGTGGGGAATGAATTTATTCCAAGGTATTACATTCATATTGATATTATTTATTTGAAATTTTATCGTTTTTTATAATGCACTACTATTTAAAATCAAATATATAACAATATATACATATTTTTTTTATATTCACAGATAAAAATTTAATTATAAATATAAATAATAAAATATATTTATATATAAAATATATTAGCTTTATCTAAATAATAAATAATATCCATTTTATTTAAAATACCAATATATAAATATTTATATACCTATATATTAATCTAACTGTATATATATTAATATAACTACATATATATATTGATATAACTATAAATATATATATTAATATCACTATAAATATATATATTAATATAACTATATATATATTAATATAACTATATATTTCTATATGAATACATATAACTAAATATATATATATAAATAAATAGATATGTAATTAATTGGAGAACAAATCAATATGGCAGAGTGGTAAAGGCTTTAGGCACGCAAGGGGGAGGTCTAGAGATCAAATCTCTGTGGAGGCAAGGGCGCGCACATGGGGGTGGATTTGGGGGGCAAGCGCTGATAAAGGGGGTGGGTGTAGCCCTGATATAGGTTGGAGGGGGGTTTGTGTGAGCGCATGAAGGGCTGGAAAGCACTGTTAAAAGGGGGGCTCAAGCGCTATAAAATCTCCCCGATTGGCAGGAATTTTTAATTTTTTTTAATTTTTTTTAATTTTTTTAATTTTTTTAACTTTTATCAGTGCTAAAAAAAGAGCTGATAAAAGGGGTCTTTTATCAGCAATAAAAAGAAGCATTGATAAAGGACCCTTTTATCAGTGCTTCTTTTTAGCGCTCATAAAATACCCCTTTTATTAGCGCTTTTTTTAGCACTGATAAAAGGGGTCTTTATCAGCGCTTTTTGGAGAGCTGATAAAGGGGACCCCCCCTTTATCTACGCCGGCTTTAATAGCGCTTTTCTAGTGCTATTAAAGGCCATTTTTAGTGCTGATAAAAGGGGTATTTGTAGTAGTGAATATAATAACTTCTATAGAAATAGGTAAATTTTTTATTCACTCTACTCTCATTATTGAATTATTTTATACAGGTGCTACACATTCATTTATCGTAGCATGCGTAGTGGGACAATTAGGATTATATTTCAAAGTGATGTAACATGTCATGCATATTCAAACACCTCTAGAAGAGTTTAATAACTAGGGATTGATGTGTCTAATATTTTAAAATATGATCAGAAACACATAATTCTTGGGTTACATCACCATTCTAGATATGTGCATGTTTGATTTCATAATGGTAATCTATTGTTTTGTGGCTTGGAATGATTAGATCAATTTTTATGGATTAAAGGTGATGTTTTCCACTTTTAATGGGGAATTTAAATTGTTCAAGTGTGAACATGATGTGACTAAAAGTAGGCTAGATCCTATGAAAATCGGTACTGATAGCCTTTTATACCAGTTAGTAGTGATGATATTGGGAAAATAAAGGATGGAGTCTAGGTTGAATTTCCAAAGGTTTTTATCTACTATCGAGACATATTCCTGGATTAATTTTCAGGATTACCTATAGATTCTGAGGTAGAGTTATCATTTTATTTATTGATTGACACAATTCATATATCATTTCCTTCATATAGGATGGCACCAGCCAATCTGAGGGAGATGAAGGTGAAGTTGGAATATTTTGAGAATAAATTTTTTATCAGGACAAATACTTTATATTGGGAAGTTCTAGTTCTCTTTATAAAAAATAAAGCTGAAATATTTTCATTATGTATTAATTATAGTAAATTAAACCAAGTTACTATAAGAAAAATTATGATTCCAAGAATAGAATATCTATTTTATCAGTTAAATGACTATTGATCTTTTTTAAATATTTACTTGAGGCTAGGATACTATCAATTTAGATTGAATAAAGAGGATATTCTAAAGACAAATTTTTGAATCTTGTAAAACCATTATGAGTAATTGTTTATTCCATTTGGAATTACTAATACTACAAATATTTTTATGGAATTAATTAATCACATATTTTATTGATATCTTGAATCTTATTTCATGGTGATTATTAATGTCATATTGCTATATACAAGATCCAAGGTTGATCAAAATATACATTTAAAGCCTATTCTGGGTATATTACAAGACCATTTCTAGTATGAAAAATTCTCCAAATATGGGATTTGGATCCAGGTTATGAAATTCCTTGAGCATGTAATCTCTAAAAAGGGTTTATCAGTTAATCATTAGAGGATTGAGGTAGTGGTACCATGTAAGGAACCTAAAAATGTATTTGAGGTGCATAGTTTTTTAGGGTCATCTGGTTATTAATGGTACTTTTTCAATATTTCTCATGATTAACCTCACCAATGAAAGCTTTCATACAAAATGATGTTCATTTTTTATGGAAACCAGATTAATAAAATTTATTTAAATAATTGAAGTGTTGGTTGACAAATTCACCTATCCTAATATTATTAGAACAGAGTTATTGCTATAACATTTATTATGATGCCTTAGGTATGAGAATTGGGCATGGGTTGATCTAGGGTAATCATTTGGTTGTGTTTGGATCATGTGAATTGAGGGCACACAAATTAATTTACCAACAAATGATAGAGATATTGTTTTGGTTGTTCATGTATTGAAAACATAGTGTCGCTACCTATTTTTTGAGAAGTTTATAGTGTATAGATATCATAATAATTTTAATTTAATCTTCTCACATCACAATCTAAATCTCAAGAAATGGATAGGGATGGTTTATTTTAAAAAATTTAGTTAAATATTGAATATATAACTAGTAATGGTAATATGGTAGATTATGCATTGATTTGTATGTTTCATGGTGATGCAGTAAAGGAATAAAAACAAGAATTGAAATTTATGAATGTGTTTGCAGATATTTGACTAGATATTGATGAGAAAGGTTATAAAATGGCTATATCATGTATTATATTCAGAAAAACCTTTTAAGATAAGGCGTGGGAAGCTCAATTTGAAGATTATGAATGTGTTGCTATTAGGGATTCCCTAAATGGTACAGTTGACCTAGATTAATGGTAAAAAATTTCTGATTTATCATTTTATGTTCACCAGTTATTAGTTGAGCCTTCCTCCATGAGAGAGGTGGTGTTAAAAAAGTTTCATCATTAAAATGGGGCTATTAAACTTAGTTTTAAAAGGATGTATAAGGATTTAAAATGAAAAATTTTATTTTGACGTATGAAAAAGGATGTGGAAAACTATGTTAAGAAATTTCTTATCTATCAAAGGGTAAAGACTGATCATAAGAGACCTATGGGAATTTTTGTAATCATTACATATACCAGTTTTGAAGTGGGATTATATATCTATGTATTTTTTGGTGGGATTTACAAAAAAAACATCAAGAATAATGATACCATTTGGATGGTCATTCATAGAGTGACCAAATTATCTCACTTTATACCAATTTTAGAGATTAATATAATCGAAGACTTGGAGAAGATATATGTCTAAGAAGTAGTTAAACTTCATGGTGTGATAATATTGACTATTTATAAAATGGTTCTTTAATTAAGTTCTTGGTTTTTCGAATATTTACAAAACTAAATGTATACCTAGTTGAAATAAAGTATAACATATTATCCTAAAATGGATTCTCATTCAGATAGAATGATCACGATATTATAGGAAAATATTTGTGCATGGGTTATGAATTTTTTTGGGTCTTATGAGGATCATCTCCCTTTGGTGTAATTATCATATAATAATAGTTATTAAATTATTATTGGTATTGCTCCACTTAATACACTTTATTTGAGGTCATGTCATTTTCCTTTATGTTGGGTGAAAACATGAGAAGGTTCTTTAGTGGGCTGAGTATTTTTTAGGAAATTAAAAAAAATATTTAGTTGATTCAGAAGTGAATGGTTGTGGATCAGAGCTAAAAAATTACCGTGATGATCATTATCAATGAACTTTATAGTTTTCCATGTAATATTAGGTATTCCTAAAGGCATCATCATGGTTGGACCAGAGAAATATTGGGAAGCAAGGCAAGTTAAGAACTAGGTATGTAAGTCTATTTGAGGTGATTGAGAATATTGTGGATATGTCATAATAGTTATAATTTCCTCCCTAATATGGTGATATCCATGAAATGTTTATAAATTCTCAGTTATATAATTAATCACATATTATCATTTTGGATTAATTTGAGTTAGATATAGATGCAACTTTCATTAAAAAATTAGTTCATATCATGTAATACTAATAGAATGTGTTGTGGGGGTAGATTTATCCCATTAATACATGTGATTTGGAAATAAATTATGGTATATAAGGAGACACATGATAGGAAGGAATTGATGTAACTACAATGGTCAAATATATTCACAAAAAATGACATAATCTAACATCTTAATGGAAAAACGTTTTGTGGTGGGGTGTATTTTTGGTCCCAAGTTGAGCTATTTAAAGGTTATATTTAATGTTTTATAGAGTTTAGGATGTTTGGGGGTGAAATTGGGTAAAATTGGAACCATATTGGGGGTTGTACGAGTGTCATTCATAGTCATTGGGACCACACAACAGATATTGCATTTATGTAATTTGGGGAACACCTTATTGAAAAAGCAATATACATGGTCACTAGAGCCGTGCAGTCAGGATGTGACCACACTTAAAAACCCTCCCAAAATTTCTTTATAAGTTTTATTTAGGGTATTCTACATTAATTATTCCCTTGTCACTCAGATCTCCCAACTTCAATGGAAAATTTTGAAATTATCTTACCTCTAAATATCATATCCTTAGATTCTTGGAAGTTTTGATGTGTATATTTAAGGAAAGACCCTCTATTTTTTTATCTTACCCGATTCTTGGTATTGTGTTGGTGTAAACCCTAATTGAGTTGGTTTGGGATATTTTGGTTGGAATGTTTGGGTTTATTTAGGTCCATTGTTTCTAGGGATTTGAGAATCGTACAGGGATCTTGGATCTTTGATTTTAAGGTGTGGTTTCATAGATTTAATATATTTTAGGTACATGAGTTTTCAGGTACACTAGGTGTGTAAAATTACAATATATTTGGAATACCTTTTATTTTAATGTATTTATATTCTAAAAATATTTTATTTTATAATTTATTTATTTTATGAAAATAAAATCTTTTGTGTGCATGTTTTTCGGTGAATATGAAATGGGATATTTTTCCAGTGCGTGGGTGTGTTATAGAAAATGAGTTTTTTGGTGTTTTAAATTTTTAGTGTGTAATGGTGTCATGGGATTCCTGTAAAGTTTTATTTGGATTTGATAATATTACTGGTATTGAGTTTCCAGTGTGGGGTTGTTATATATGTCGATTTAAGGTTATGGATTTTGGATTAATGGTTTGGATTTTCGTTTGAGGTATTAGGTTTTCATAGTGACCCATACTTTTCATATATAGATATTACATTAAAATAGATGAATATTCATTACATAACATAATGAAACCATAGCTCAATCATATGGGTTTAGTGTATTTGGAAACTTTAAAAAAAGCAATTGGTTATTAAAACATCTGAATTGGCTCTCACTTAGTCCTTAATAACTAGAACCCTTTTTGACATGTCATACTTAATACCTTTCTTTATATCCTGGGGAAAAGAACCATAAGAAAGGGGTGATCTCAAATTCTCATTAAATGTAAAATGGGAGATATTAATATTAACATAAGAATAAGGGAATAAGAAGATGAACATAACATTTTAAAAGTACACCCTACATATCAAATATCATAATCTTGAGTCATTTAATAAACCATAAAAGTTCATATTACATTAATAAAAAAAGAACATGAGCTATAAGAGAATAACATTAGCATAAGATATGGAATTTTGGCATACACAAGAGAATATAAAATCATTTACTTAAAATTAAATTCTCTTTTCTAAGACCATAATAGATGAATGAGTTAAATTCCAAAACCATCATAGTTTCCAAGGTTCACTCCCAATACTATCATAGTGAATTGGGTTCACTACCTAAACCATCATAGTGGAAAAAATCCTTTACTAAAATGGTTTCACTTCCCGTTCCAGTCCTATCTATCTAATGAGATATAAATCATTACCCAATGTATTGGAGGGAGATGTAGGTCCCACCCATATCATATTTAAACCCTAAATTTTTGTTTTATAAGAATTTAAATCAAATAAAAACCCATGAAATGAAATTCGACTTCAAAAAAATTTCATTATAATATAACCCATGGAAAAGAAATAGGTTTAATAAAAATAATTCCATAATAAACATAAACCAACCATAAAAAGAATAAGGATAGTATCTAATAATAATATCCCCAATAAATCATAAGTAACATAAAATATTGTTATCTTATATGGAGAATAATTTTGAAATATCACTTGAAATAATTATTGAAAAATAACATTTCCATATTCAATGAATTTCATTTTAAACAGCCATGAAATGTTAAAGGAAAAAATTTTATTTGAAAATAACCTTGTAATGTTATAAAGGAAAAATGAAATTATTAAAGTGTCATGAATGTGGGAAAATATTCTATTGATGTATAAGATAAAAAACATTCTTTCCATATTTTTGTTGGAAAAGTCACGAATAACCTCATTTAGAAAAAAAGGAATCATTTCAAACCATTTTGAAAAAATTAAAACATGATTAATAATTAATTTAAAAAATAATAAGATAATAGTAAAAAAAAATAATTTTAAAAAACATGGACATGGAAGAAAAGGTATTTTTAGGTGAATTTTTTGAAAAATATAATTTGTAAAATAAAGTCACATATAAATATCATATCATTGAAGTGAGAATTAATAAAAAAACAAGTCTATATATTATAAATATACATAAAATAATTGGAAATAAAGAATTATATATTCAAAAATAATTTCACAAATAATATTAGTACAACATAATCAAGGATATAAAATTTTAACTTAAAGAATGAAAATTGGGTTAAAAATTCCCTTACCACTTTGTAATCGGTCGAATCGTATGACCAATAAAATAAATAATAATAAAATAAAAAATTTAATAATTTAAATATAATTAGATTCAAGATATGATATATAAATTCATGATATATACACCCTACAAAATAAATAAGTGGTGAATAAGGAATATATCTCACCTATGTAAAAGTGATATGAGAATCCATTACCTCATGCTTCCCTTTTGTTTTTCATACATTAACTTACTGGATAAATGTTTAAATAATTTCATTAATTAATTCCATAATAATAAAAACATCTATAATACTTTATATTATAGTTTTATAATATCTTACCACCCTTTAGATAATAATATTTCCTTATTTTTATTGTTTCATGTGCGTTCATTTAATGATTTTTATGGGCAGTTAATTTGTGTATAATTATGGATTTTCATTTAGATTGGAAATAAAACTAAAGAATATTAATGAAAAGGAGTAAATGAACTTAAAAAATTTAAATGGGATCATATATTATTTTTATTTCTTACATGAGGATGATTCATTTGATAAAATATTAATGATAATTGTTTAGTTTAATTTGGTGGATTTTCAGACCATCACAAACTTATTTCATTTTATTTAATATTATGTAGGTAAATTAGTTCTTTAAATGAAATAGTTTATAATATAACTATTAACATCTTATTTAAAAATAATAATTCTTTTATTACCATTCATGAATACAGTAATGGAAAACTAAAAATCATTATCCACGAAGATGGTTAACCGCTATAATTTGGACATTGGTTTTGTTTCTTTAAATAAGATGTGGTAATAAAAACAATGGATATATGATATTACATTAGAAATCTAAAATCCTAGTATATAAATTATACTAGATTTATTATTACTTTATTGATGAAGAAGGTTACGATAATGTAGAAAAGGTAAAAAAATCTAGAGAGGTTGTTTGAGAAATTTACATTGTGAATATCACCACCTTGAAGGACCCACTAAGGAACTTTGATTTGGTCTTTTGGTGAGACCAGAATTACATGGAACTGAGTAGAGTGAGTATGATAGGTTTTTTCATTGATTTTAGGAGGTTCAAGTCTTGTGAGGAGAAAGGGGGTGGAAAGGGGTGGTATTTATACTTAAGGAGGGTTGGTTTTAAGTGATTAAATACTGATTATTTTATATTTAAATCCAACCAAATTTGGGTGGCATTAATTAAAAATAATTTGAGTGATTATTAATGTTTTAAAAAAATTTTATGGTCTATAAAAACATAAAACAACTATTTATTGTTGTTGTTTTTTGTTATTTTAATCTTCTACCTTTAAACTGTAACCTGTTTCATTATTCTACCTATACTATAGTAAATATTTTTTTACCACGATAAAGTTTTAATGAATATAAATAAAAATAAAATTAATACCTAATTTGGAGCTTATTATTACAAATATATAGTGAATTTTACTGAATTCAATTCACAAAATTGGAAAATTTAAATTTAAAAACAAAACCCACAGACACCATGAAAAAACAAGTTTTCAAGGAGTGTATTTTCAATAAAAATTAAATTTTAAAAAACTAATAATTATCATTGTATAAAAATAAATTAAAATTTACTAATATATAATCTATAAATTTCATTTAAAAAATTACTCATTATGTGTTAATTTAATTAATAAAAATGTAGAAACATTGTGTAATTTAAAACAGTTTTTATAAAAATACAATTTTTAAACCCAAAAAATAAACGTATTCTAAAATACAATATAAAGTTGATTAAAAATAATTAAAGTGGATAAAATATATAGAAATAATACTAATTTTATTTTAAATAAAATTAAAAACATAATGTTACTTTTAAAAATTTTAATTTATTGAAATTAAATGACATTTTTACAAAAATCAGTATTTGTTTTATAATTCACTAAAAAATTAAACTTTTCAGACAACTCTAAACAACTCTTCCAAAGATAATTTTTACATTCTCAATCTAAAAAATATGTTAATTTTATCAAATAAATGTTATAAAATTTCCAAAAATTTATTATATTTATTTTCTCATAGAAAGAAAAAAAAAATTCTTTTTGAGGAAAACATATATTTGAAGAATAAAATTTCTTTACTAACAAAAATTTGTTTATTTTTTAAGAATAAATAAATTTTTATTGTACATAAAATCGATATATATTTCATAATATAGTTAATATTGTTAAAATCCACTAATTTAATTACTAGTTTATATTGGTTGTGTTAGAATAATAATATTATAGTGTTCATTTAAGCTTAGTGTTTCATGAAACATAAGTTATCAATGAGATTAATTTTTTTTTTAAAAAAAAATACTATAAGATTTGGGCATGTTATATTCTAACCCCCTTAAAATAAAATTTTACTTTGAAATTTATCACTTAGATACAAACATATGATCATTATTATTCCGCATAACATCCTCAGGTTCCCACATAGCTTCCTGAAATTGATCGTTTCACTACAAAACATTAACCAGGTGAGTTATATAATTTTTTAAAACTTTATCTTTATCATACAAAATCTATGGTAGTTGTTATACATAAGAAAGATCTTTCTCCAATGGTATACCCTCTGAGTTTAGTAAATGTTAAGTATCAGGTATGTGCTTCCTCAAGAGAGACAAATGGAATACATCATGAACTTGAGAAAAATTCGATATAAGCTCCAATCTATGAGCTACCATCCTGATACGATCATGAATTTAAAAAAAATTCATCCAAGAAATTTGAAATTTAACTTAGAAAATCAAAGGTGGATATTTGAAAATTAATTTTTGGGAAAAAAACATCATAAAAAAGGTTAATAAAACTTTTTTCTTAAAAATAGAGAAATTCAAATATGATGGTCACCATAAAACTAGGATTCAATACTACAAAATAGGCCTTTAACAGAGGTAAAAATGGCCTTTATCAGTGCTAAAGAAGTACTGACTACTAGAGAGAGGTTAAAAGACCTACTCTTTTATCATCCCTTCTATAAGAACTGATAAAGGAACTCTTTTTTTGTGTTTTCTCCAGCACTGATAAAGGACCATTTATTAGCGTTTCTATAAGCACTGATAAAGGTCTGATTTATTAGTGCTTATAAAAGCATTGATAATGGGGCGTACTATAGTGTGATGCTATAACACACTGTCCCATCAGTGTAATGTGCTTTAATAACACACCAAAGAACCAAAAACACCACAAAATTAACAAAATAAAGTAAGAATATAAAATTTAAATTAAGAGAAAACAATCTTGGCTCATATTCTTGGTTTTAGAGATATAATGCATATTTTAAACTAAAATGATACTTATATATTGAAAAAATTCATATGGAGTTATACCAGTCACACCATATATCAGATTGAGGTGAGGTTGATTCTTACATTTCTCAAATGACTTATGGATCGTTTTCTAATGTATCAAAACAATTTGAATGTATTTTCCTAGTTTTGAGCATGTCGCTTGTCTTTTTTACTAAAATGCCATTTTGAATTGGAAACATGCACTTTGACTCATACCATTCAAATAATGTGTCATTTTGATGTGAAACCAATTCCTAAACATCAAAAATTACTTATGAATCATCATCCTAAATTATAAATAAAATCCGAGTTTGTTTTCTTAGTTTTTAGTGAGTGACACTTTTTGAACTAAAATGTTGATTTTAAACTGATGATGGAAACATTAAGTAATACTAGACACATTGTGTATAAGATTGAGATGAATTTGATTCATACACATCAAAAATTAATTATGTATTGTTTTCCTAAAGTATAAAAACATTCCGAATGTATTTTCTTAGTTTTGAGTAGGTGAGTTTTCCTTTTTGCTAAAATTGATGTCAATTTTAAATAAAAAGACATAATTTGCGTCATACCTGTCACACCATGCATCAAATTGAGGTGAAGATAATTATTACACATCCTAAATAGATTATGGATCATTTTAATAAAGTATCAAAACAATATGAATGTGTTTACTCAGTTTTGATTATGTCATAAGTCTTTTTTACTAAAATGTCATTTTAAACTAGAAATACACACTTTGACTCATGCTGATCACATCGTGTATAAGTTTGATGTGAGATTGATTCCTATACATCAAAAATGACTTATGAATCAATATACTAAATTATCAAGAAAACTAGAGTGATTATTCTTGATTTTCAGGGAGTTATATTTTTTGAACTAAACTATCGATTTCAAACTGATAACGAACACATTGAGTCATACCGGGCACAATGTGCATTGGATTGAGGTGAAACTAATTAATACACATAAAAAATAACTTATGGATCATTTCCTTAAATTATAAAAACAATATTAATGTTTTTTATTAGTTTTGAGTAGGTCAGTTGTCCTTTTATGAAAATTGCTATAATTTTTAAATAAAAAGATGCACTTGGAGTCATAGCATTCACACTGTGCGTTTAATGGAGGCACAAATGATTCATACACGTCTAAAATCACTTATGGATCATTTTCCTAAAGAATGAAAACAAAAAAAATGCATTCTTATTTTTTAGTAGGTGAGTTATCCTTTTTATTAAAATTGTTGTCAATTTTAAATAAAAAGATGCACTTTGTGTCATATTGGTCACACCGTGCATCATATTGAGGTGAAGTTAATTTTTACATATCCCAAATGGATCATATACTGTTTTCATAAATTATAAAAATAATATGAATGTGTTTTCTTGGTTTTGAGTATGTCACATATCTTTTTTACTAAAATGTTATTTTAAACTAGAAACACACACTTTGACTTATAACGATCACATCATGTGTTGGTTTGATGTGAGACAAATTCCTACATGTCAAAAATGACTTATGAATCAATTTAATAAATCATCTAGAAAATATGAGCGCATTTTATTGGTTTTTAATGAGTGACATTTTTTGAACTGAACTTTCAATTTTAAACTGATAATAGGCATACTAAGTCATACCGGGAACATCGTGTGTCTGATTGAGGTGAAGCTGATTCCTACACATCAAAAATGACTTATGGATAATTTTACTAAAGTATAAAAACAATATGAATGTGTTTTATTAGTTTTGAGTAGATTAGGTTTCCTTTTTAATAAAATCTATGTTTTTTTAAAATAAAATGACACACTTGAAGTCATACTGGTCACACGATGAATCAGATTGTGGTATGGCAGATTCCTACACATCTCAAATGACTTATGGATCATTTTACTAAAGTATCAAAAAAATATGAATGTGTTTACTTGGTTTTGAGTATGTCACTTGTTTTTTTTACTAAAATGTCATTTTAAACTAGAAACACGCACTTTGACTATACCGATCACACCGTGTATCAGTTTGGCATGAGACTAATTCCTACACATCAAAAATGACTTATGAATTGATGTACTAAAATATAAAGAAAATCTGAGATAATTTTCTTTTTTTTCCCCAGTTTGTTGCATTTTTTGAACTAAAATATCAATTTAAAACTAATAACAAACACAATTAAACAAAATAATTATTATTTATAATTAATATAATTTAAAAATTGTTATTAATAGTATTTTTTTCTTACATTAGAAAAAATTGTTTTATATATATATTTTGAATAATATATTTTATATTTTAAAAAAATTAAATATGATAAATAATATACATATTTATATAATTATATTCATATAAATCTAATAATATAATACATAGATATATATATATCATATTTATGTAGATTCACTTTATTTATTTATGTATTTAATGAGGAGTGACCTTCATTTTAGTGTTTTTGATAGTGGAAGGCATGAACCCCGTTCAGGTTTATTGCCCATCGAGGTACGTGTGAATGAAGTACATGCCTCCATCGACCTCTTTAACCAATCAAATAAAAACCTATTATTTTTTAATAAAATAAAACCTATTAAAAAATCCAATTTTATCAAGAAACATTTTAAAAAAATACCCAACCAATTATTTTATTAAAGATTTATTTGGATCCTTGTGGATAATTTAGAGGATAAAAATGAAAGTAATTCATCATTAACACTGCCTCCATGTCAAATAAAATAAATTAATTCCAATAACATACACTGGTCAGCTAAAATTTCACTGTATAAACCCAAGACCCCTAGGCTGCGCAACATTGTAGTTGCGTTTTTTGATTCTTCAGTCTCCACCCTCTCTTTTTCTTTCCCACCCTTCACTCTACTGTTTCTATGGTTTTGTGGAGATTCTATTTGGAAGGAGTTGGTGTAAATGGAGGCGTGGAGTTAATAAATAGTGTTAATGGTGCAATTCTCACAAATGGGAGGCATTTCCCATTTTAGATAACATAAGGGAGTACATTTGTCATCCTCATTTTCTCATCTCCTGAATAGTTATCGTTTAATTTTTTTGTTTTTCACACATTCTCCATCACTTGTGGACATGCACCTATATGTCACTCCACATTCGATATATCATTAAATAAAGTGAATTGACTTGAATATTATATATATATATGTATTATATTAGTAACTTTATTTGAATATATATGTATATATATATATTACTTATCATATTTAAATTCATGTAAATATACATTATATTATTCGATATATATATAATAATATTTTTTAAGGAAGAAAATACTATGAATAATAATTTTTAAATTACATTAATAATAAATAATTATTATTCTAGGTAATTTTGTATAAAATATAATTTTTTATATTTTGGAAAGTTTAATTATTTCAAAAAGTTGTATATATAACTACCTAATTTTATTATTTTGAAAGTAACACAAGTTTATAATATTTTATTGGTTATTTAAGTATAAATTATATTAATGTTAATTAAATGTATATATAGACCTCAAAAGTATATATATACCTAAAATGCTGAATACCTAAAAATAATTTCTAATATATAAAATTTGATAACTTCTATTCACTGAGGAGATGAACCCCCCTTGAGACTTGTATTGAATAGCATTTTCATTACATGGGTCAGCAAAAATGTACAACTGACTCTCCCCCATCATCCCTTCACCAACACCAATCTTGAAGCCCTTTCCATTATCCACAGAAAATACAATATACTATTGTTCAAATTTCTTGGTCCCTAGCCTATAAGAAGATGTAAATGACCCAATTTCTTAAAGAACTGTAGAAATTGACCCACAATTCAAACCACACAACCTGATTTCCCCAAAATTCTCCCCCACTACAATCCAAATATATTCTATAGGCACTCTCAAGACATCAACTTCCATGAAAATTCAAGGAGAAACAGGGTGAGAAACTGACTGGGTTCTACTATCAGAACATAAATATCTACCAATGAGATTCCCTAGCAAGCGTATAATCCTTGGATTTTGAAATGTTAAAGGGATCTTGGGGAAACTAACCCAAATTACTATTGTTGGAATGCCGTGATTCATATGGAAGTCAGATGACCAGTTAAACATATAGAACCAGAAGCTATTGAAGCTATGGGGGGGGGGAACTAGATCAATCCATCACTAGATCATCCTTAAATGAAAAATGAATCATGATGTGCCTTTTCTCGAGAAGACCTGCCATTTATCGATCTTAAAACCCCCAAGACTCGAAGATTAAACTATAAAATTTGTCCACTAAGGGGCTACACATCTTAAACCATACAATCAAGGTGAGAATAAGAAGAGCCGATGTCGCGTTGTACTCTGAGGTCGATATCTAAAGATTCAGAAAACCATTGAACATATCTAGGATCTTAGGGTGAAGTGATTGAGGGAAAGGTGGGAGAAAATCAGGTTTGTAGAAAGGGAGAATAAATGAGAAGCACCCTCAATGGGTTCATAATAGGTTAGGTTTTTTTTAATTAGAGCAGGACACTTTTATCAGCACTAAAAAAATGCTGATAAAATCCATATTTATCAATGCTAAAGTTTTAGCGATGATAAATAGTACTTTTAATAGTGATTTTTTAGCATTGATAAAGCCCCATCTTTATCAGTGCTAAAAAACAATGGTAAAGATTTCTTTTATCAGTGCTTATTACTTAAGGACCGGTAAAGTATTTATAATTATAATTATAAATAATTTTTTTTTTTAAAAAAAATATACTTAATAAATATATATAAATATAAATATTGCAAATATATTACTTATTTAAATATATTTATCTTAATTTTATAAATATTTAAATATAATTATTTATTTATAATTATATAAATATTTTTTAAAAAGAATATTTATATATTTATATATATTTATATAATTATATATATTTAATAAATATATATAAATATAAATATAATAAATATATTCTTTATTTAAGTAAATTTATTATAAATTTATTAATTATATATATATATAATAAATTATTTATAATTATTTATTTTTAATTATTGAAATACTTTAAAAAACATTTATTTATTTATAATTTTAAATAAATAATTTTATAAATATAGTATGTACATTTTTAATATATATATTTATGAATATTTATTATGAATATTTTTTTATTGATATCTTTTTAACATTATTAATGAATATCTAATTTTAAGTCCTTGCGTGTTAAAAATGAGTGAAATCGAGTAAAATAAAAATAAGTACAGTTTAATAATATTGAAAAAATAGTTAAGTTGTTTGTTTGTATATTTTAAATAAAAATTCATTAATTACGTACATGTGAAATTAATATAACAAACATATGATATTTGTTAAATTGAAAACTAAATCGACATTCAATTATAAGTCAATTACTCTATGTAATTAGTCCTTAATTTTAATTCATATTAATTTCTAATTATAAACCATTATTCACCAAATTTAGCACATAAATATTTTGTAATATATAAATCATATTTATATACATTAATATGTATCTATTTATTTAATATATACTATTTATTAACATTATCAATAATCATCTAATTAATAAAATGTTTAATTTTTTTTCTCAATTTACTTATTTTGAATTTTAATTTGTTTAATTTTAATTTTGTATATCTATATATTTAATACATACTATTTATTAGTATTTATAATTTATATATAGTGCAATCAATTTATTTATTTTTATCAATAATTATTTAATTAATAAAATTGTAATATTTTTTAATAAACTCAATTTTTATTTTTATTCCTTTATTTGTTTCATTTTATTTATTGGCTCTTTATCAATGCTAAAAAAGCACTAATAAGGGGTAACCTTTATCAGCACTAAAAATAAAGTTGTGATAAAGGGTAACCTTTATTAGTGCTAAAAATAAAGCGCTGATAAATGAGACCTTTATTAGTGCTAAAAAAGAGAGTTGATAAAGTATTAAAATTTTCAAGACATTCTTTAGCATTGATAAAAATGTCATATATCAATGCTTTTTTCTAGCGCTGCTAAATCCCAGCACTGTTAAACGCCAGTTTTTTAGTAGTGATTTCGAATAGGAGAACATTAATGAAAAGTGAAAGAATGGACACATAAGAAAATTATAACTATCAATTTCTAATAGATAATGATAGAGAACATGGTCAAGATAATATTATTGAGCACAAAGTCACAAATCAAATAGGTCTAAAAAGTTCATTGATATCATCAGAAATGATAGAATAAAATTTTATTTCAAAATAATTTGAGAAGATAAACTTACTTGATTTTATCTCATAAGTACAATATCACTCTTTGGTTGTGCCTTGATCAATTTCTGGTTCATTTTTTACTCTATGAAATGAAGTTAAAATTGTAATTCAAGAAGAACTAGTGGGTCATAAGATACATAATGGGATTACAATTCATTCATTCCATCTCTAGTTATCATTATAACAAAAATTCTTACCCCAAGTAATTCAATACTAATAAATATTCATATGGTTAAGAAATACATTAATCTCAAAATCATCATCCAAAGATCAAAGTAAAAAATTTCATAAATGGTTACCCTTACGAACCTTCTGAAAGATTAAAATCCAAAACTTTTGAATGATGTTCACTAAATTTTCAAAATCAAGTTATCATTAACCCGCCAAAATACTTGATGAGGCTTTTAATTTTTACACAGCAAACATGTGAATATCATTATCATGAATTCTATTGAAACATAGTAATAACCCGAATTACCATAAAACCTTAGCGAAAACTTGCATGATTTCAAAAATTTAACCTTCCCTCATTCCATAAATCCAAAAATTCTTTAAACTAAATCCATAAACCACCTTGTGATCATATTACTGATCAGTTACATGGTCATTAATACAATCTAATTTATTTTATCACAATCACACACCTCATTTTTTTCATTATTATCCCAACATCATGAACGTATTAAGGGTTATCTTTACATTAATCATGTTTTCTCAAAAAATATCACCATACCACCTCCATAATTTTTATTTTGAAATGAGGATCCAAAAAGAAATATTCTCTGATAGAAATAGAGTGTAATGATTTAATAAAGTGATCAACTATAACTCATCATTTACTTAACGTCAAAAATTATATAAAACCTAAAGGTTACTAATACCTTTATTCATATATACATAATATTTAAAGGTATTCCTCCTCAATTGACTATATAAAACAAAAGGGTTATATTTCTATAAATATCTCTTAAAATATACTTGATCTTGATAAAATACCTTCACCTAAAATATCAAATGGGCATTCAAAGGATTTGAAATTATGACCAACCTTAAACTCATGAATCCATGATGGTATCAATAAATATTAAGTTAATCTTATATTCTTACAAAATATAGTTAACACTTTATTCCTTAAATAATCTCTTATATTATAAAAAACAATTTCCATTGGAATATTCAGTTCAACATTGTACTGAAATAATATCAAATGTGATTTCATTATTCTATAATTTGTGTATAGGGAGACAATAACATGAAATTTCACTAAGATTTTCATGGGTCTCACTCATACAAAATTAGACATGAAATTCCCTACTAAGTAGGGGAGGATAAACGTTCCCTAATTAGCAAGATTTACTTCATCCATTATGATTGCATAAGATTTTCCTTTCTCCCTGTCCTTTTTAGGTTTTTGTGGCTTATCATCCATATTAGACATTATGTTGGGGCATTTATTCACATAATGACCAAAATCATTGAATTTGAAACATTAGAGTGTTGGTGGTGCATTCTGTGGAGCTTTATATCATTTTTACATCATCAACTAACTTCTTCCCATTACTTCAGTATTCATTTACCGTATGAACTTCCTTTACACACTTGAAACATTTAACAGTCCCTATAAGAATATTTTCCCCATGTTTCCTTCCAAATTTCAAGCAAAAGGAAAGCTCATCCTCTTTTCTATATGGTTTTTAGAATTTCCTTTAAAGTCAATTTTTCTTTTCTTATCAAAAACTTAATATTTATAGGTAACTCTAATATCCATCTGAAAGTTAAGAGAACATTGAATTATTTATACATAGCTATAAAAGTTCCTTATCATTAACACCCATTACAGATTTGGTTTTAAGCCACTGAAGAATCGATCAACCTTACTTCCAGGTTGGATGATTATTATAGAAGTGTACCTTGAAATTCTTGTAAAAAATTTATTCATAAGTTCCAAAAAATTCATCATCCTTTTACTTTAAATCGAGGAATTAATTCTCCATTTTCATATGAATAACATGAGGAATGTACTTATTGAAAAATATGTTCTTGAACTTGTCCCAACCCATTAAGTAAATTTCTTTATCTTTTCTCATATTCTTGATAAGATTCCACCACTAATCTACTTCACCTTCCAGATAATAAATAACTAAAAATTAATTTTTCATGTTATGAACATTGGGGAATAGAAAATATCTTTTTAAAAGTATTTATCTATTGCTAAACCACTAGTGGATCAGAATAACCAATGAATGAAGGTGGAAATTACCTCATGAAGGACTTAATGTAATGTTGTTCCCTCATTTTCTAATTTTAAAGTCTAGGATGATTAATAGTTTGTGTGAGTATAACAATAACATATTTTGTTCTAACTATCATAACATTCAGCTCCTCCATAGGAAAATTAGTGCATTTCCTATCACATTCAGCAATAATATGGTTCCTTTGATTTCCATCCATTGAATAAAACCAAAAAAGATATATAAGAAACATTAATCATACTGGGAAAACCTAATTGGAAATTTACTTATAAAATTTCATTCTATGACACATTAGGTTTAACTTCGGTTATTCATGATTGTTACCAAAACTATAGAATTATAACCTAGAATTTCCTTTTGGGTTCTTACTATGGTTTTATCATCCTAGTCTCTAAAGGTTAACTAATACTTGTGCTAATACCAACTATAATGACCCAAACATTTCAATAATATATATTACCTCTAATTAGATGAATATTAACTATATAACATAATGAAACCATGCCCAAATTGTATGGGTTTCGTGTATTTGGAAACTTGGAAACAAAAATAACTGTCTCATAAAATTTATACATCATATCTTTCTTATTACTTCATAACCATTACCATTTTTGACATCTCATACTTAATAAATTTATTCAAATTCCGGGGAAAATAAAAAAAAAGAAAAGGGTGATATTAGATGCTCAGTAGGGGTAACAAGGGAGATATCAATCATAACATAAGCATAAAAGAATAACGACATAATAACATGAACATAACATTTTAAAATTATACACTACATTTCCAAGATAATAATATTGAGTCATGTAACAAATCATAAAAGTTCATAAGACATGAATCATAAAATAACATGAGACATGAGAGAATAACATTAGCACAAGACATGGAATTGTGACATACATATAAGAATATAAAATCATTTTTTTAGTAGTCAAGTCTCTATTATAACACTAATGTAGTGGAATGGGTTCACTTAGAAAAAAATCATTGTATCAACGGTTTACTCCCAAGACTATCGTAGTAGATTGTGTTCACTTCCCAAACCATCATAGTAGGAAAAGTTCTTTACTCAACCAGTTTGAATTCTCATTATAGTCCTGTATTTATTATTAGATATATATCACCACAAAATGAATTAGATTGAGATATAAGTCCCAACCATATCATAATTAAACTATACATATGGGTTCTAAAAGAAAAGAAACTATATTAGAACCCATTAAATGAAATTGGGATTCATAAACATTTCATCATAACATAACCCGTAGAAAAGAAAGAGGTTTCATAAATATCATGTCATCAAAAACATAAACCAACCCTAAAAAGAATAAGTATAGTATCCTTGAATATTATCTCCAATAAATCATAAATAACATAAAATAATGTTATCTTATATGGAAAATAATTTTAAAAGATCACTTGAAATAATTATTAAAAAATAACATTTCCATTTTCATATCTTTTATTTTTAAAGAGTCACAAAATCTTAAAAGTAAAAATTTTCATTGAAAAAAAAATTAAAATTTTAAAGGAAATATAAAATCATTAAGGCTCCATTATGGTGGTATAATATTCTCATGATTTATAAGTTAAAAAAATATTCCTTCAATATTTTTTTCCAGAAAAGTCACTTAGAACCACATTTTGAAAATGAAAAAAATACTTTCAAACCATTTTTCAAAAATTAAAAAATTAGTAAACATGAATTTAAGAAATCATTAGGTAATAGTTAAAATATTTTTGGAAATTATTTTATAAAACATGTACATGGAAAATGTATAGTTTTAAGGAATTTAAAAAATATATGTATTTTTTAAAAGAAAGTCCCTTATAAATATCATATCATTGAAGTGAGAATTAATCAAATGTATGAAATATATGTATCCACTATAAATACATTTAAAAAATTGGAAATAAAATTTAATATATTCAAAAATAATTTCACAAAGAATCTTAGTATGATATAATTAATGAAGTATAAGTTTAACCCAAATAATGGAAATTGGGTTAATAATTCCCTTACCACTTTGTAATTAGTCAAATTGTATGCCCCATAAAACTTATAATAATTAAAGGATACATTTAATAAAATTAGTAAAATTATATTAATTATATGATAAATCAAATGGAAGTATACACTCCCCACACAAGAAATGTTTTGGGAATAAGACATATATCTCACTGAAGTAAAAGTGAGATGAGAAACCCTTACCTCACACTTCCATTTAGTTTTTAATACTTTATACTCTAGTATAACTATTTAAATAATAACATTAATTAATTATATGACTATAATAATTTCGATAATTATTTATCTAATAATTTTATTACATATTACCACCATTTCAATAATATTATTTCATTATTTTCATTGTTTTGGGTGAGTTCGTTTCATGGTTTTCAAGATCGGTTCAATTTGTGTATAATTAAGGGTTTTATTTTAAAATGTAAATGAAACTGAAAAAGTGTAATGAAATGGTATTAATTCAATTATATAAGTTTAAATGGTCCCATATAAAATTTTTATTTCTTACATGAGGATGATCTATTTGATAAAATATTAATGATAAATATTTAGTTTAATTTGGTGGTTTTCCAACCATCACAAACTAGTTTCATTTTATTTAATATTATGTGTAACGCCCCGACCCCAGCTACCCAGAGTCGGTGCATTATTACATAACATTGTCATGATCACAAGAAAGATCAAATCTCGAAAGACTGATTGGTTTAGTAGCCTTGGAAACACTAGATATATTCATAGGTTTTACATTACATCATAAAATGAAAAACTACTACAACAACATAAAGTCTCCATAATCCACACTCATATCCCCACATAATATCCCTGCAGGTCATTCATAACTTACATCTTCACTTCCTGGGAAAAATAAAACATAGAAAAGGGGTGAGCTCAAATGCCCAGTAAGGATAACAATATAGCGGAAACTTTCATCAATAAGAATAAACATTTAAGGCAATGTATAACTAAAACAAAAGCCTTTTAAACATGAACTTTCAACATGGTATGGCATAAATAAAATGAAATAATGCCATTTAATTATTCACATGTATATTCTACTAATCGAATAATCACATGCAAAAATCAATAACCACATTCATAATGTTGGAATGCATAATGCCAGACTATCATAACCACATAGTCAAGGCATCGTGCCAAGACTACAAATAAGATTTTGTCAAGGCCTTGTGCCAAGACACTAGTTTGTCTCATGAGACCTACCGATGCATCGAGGAGCTATAGCGGGCTCCACCCGTCACTTACTAAGTCCAATGCATTCCCATATGAAAAGGTTTAAACATAACATAAACATTCGTATTAAAACTAGCATACGAAATGTCAATAATTTCAATATAAACTATGAATGGTATAAAAATAGCACATCCACAGTCAAACATATCACAAAACCTTCAATACAATATAGAAGTTTTGTATCATAATAAATCAACTTCAAATAATCTTAAAATTCATCAATGGATGTTGATATAGATGAAATCAAAATTCTTTTTAAAGAAATATCTCCTTTTATTTTGAAATCATTTAAGATCCATATAAAATAAATCATTTTCTTTGAAAATATTCTTATAAGCTTGTAAGGGAAGTTTTTAAGAATTTATAACGGCGGAAATTAGCCGCACCCGCCGTATAAGTTAAAAAAAATCATTCTTACCATAATTCTGTCGAAAAGGTTAAAAAGGACATTGTTTTGAAAACGACGGAAAGATTCCTTTATAAACCTCTTATAAAAAAGTCAAACAAGGGTATAAATGAATTTAACCCATATTCTTGTAAATAATAAATATGTTTTGAAATACATTTCGAAGAAACATGGATGTGGATGATAAAGAAATCCGAGTAGATTATTACGTATAAACAACCTCGGATAATGAAGAGATTGTGAAATAACCCTTACCTTGTACTTTTCCTTTGTTGGGGTAGGTTAAACTCCTGTATAATGGTGAAATAGTTGTTATTAAATTATACAAGAATCATATATATTAATATGATATCATATATGATCTTTTAACATTGATTTGTTAATAATATCTTAGAATTATCGTCGTTTCGGGAGTTAACTTACTCATTTTCTTTTATATGTTTTGTTACATAAGACATGGTTGTTGTATCTTATTCATATCCAGAATGATATCCAGTCCTTAAACATCATTTTTAAATCATCAAATGATAATTATACTTGAATGGATATGATGGAGAATGAATCTCATCGCGTTCGTGGAGACGGTAGTCAGTACGTACGCACGAACGCTACTTCCATTTAATTTTTATTTTAAAAGAATTGAATCCAAATGATACATAGGTATATTACTATTCCAGTATAATATAATATTTTATATATGTTACTTAAGTTCATTAACACCATCCTTTATACGTTCCATGTGTGGTATGAACGAGTCATATCATTTTAAGGGGGCGGTAGTCCGCACTTCCTCAAATGAAATTATCGTATGTATATACAACATGAAACGAATAATGATATGAAATAAAATGGAATTAGAGAAGCTTATATATAAAATATATATCATTAATATCATATTTAATTACAGTGCCATCATAATGGCCACCATGAGAGGCGGTAAGATGTATTTGAACAATCATCGTTTCGTGAGGCGTTAGTTTGCCATCCACAGAAACATTATGTTCATCATCCATTAGATGGAGTTGTGTGTATGTGTAGTTTGAATCCTTCTTATAAAAAAATCCTAGTATATTGAGGATACTGGTGTTGTTACAAAAGAAAGGAAATAAAAAGAGTTTGGGGGTTGGAGAAGCAAAATAAATGAAAATAATTTAAGAGAAATCGTTACCTTTAATTTAGGTAACTCACTTTGGTTGGAACCAAAGGACTTCTTGAAATGCTTTCTGCCTAAGGGGAAGCTTCAAGGAGTAGGAGAGGGATGTGGGGAGCTTAGTTGGGCAGAGTTTGGACGAGCCAAGTGGCTTGAGAGGTGTGAGGAATGAGTAGAAGTGGTCTCCTTTTATAAGGGAGAAGAGGGGCTCTTTAGGAAAGAGTGAAAGTATTACTTTATAATATAATTATATTCGGTTTATAATGGTCCAAAAATCATTGAGGTCGAAGATAAGATGACTCATATTCTAAATAACATCAACCAATAAGAATTGGACAGGTTTTAGATAATATTTTAATCATTATAATCTTATTTATTTAAAGGATTTATTAATGAGGTAAACATTGCATCATTATTGTGTCATTAATAATTTCAATTATTTGATGTCTAAAAATTATAAATAAAATATCATTATGTAGGAAATCTTTTTAGCTTTATAATGAATATTTATAATCGAAAATACAACATGTATAACCCTATGTAAAAATTGTTCTTCTAAAAGATGTAAGCTTATGCCATTTTTATTTTTATTTTAACTTTATTAATATAAAGTGTCCCTACCACATACAAGTGGCTCCAAGGGGTCCCCAAATTGACCCAAGGATGATCATGGTCGGGTATGTGTCCACCAATAAGGTTAGGACACGTTTTAGGGTAATTTTGTATTATTATAATATTATTTTTTAACCCTTATTTACCGGATTTACCCTTAACCATGGTAAATAAAATATTTACCACAGTAATTATTCAAAATGTCTAAAAATAAAAGTTACCTATTTACACAATTTGGACATCCTGATTCCAAATATGGAATCCATTTTTCTAAATTCAAAACACAGAAGTGGCAGAAATTAATTTAAAATTAATTCCCGCTGTCAAAACAAAAAGCGTGTTTTTAAGAGGTAATAACTATCAAAAGATTGACACTTGTTTATGTTCGGTTTAATTGTAAAATTATGTCCAATGACCAACATTATATTAAATGGTAAAAATATATTCTAAATATACTTTAAAACCACTCAAATTAATAATTTATCACTATTAATTATTTTGATTAAAAAAGTTGTTTTTAATTAAAATTTAGTAATTTTCACTATTCATCAAAATATGAAAGTTATCCGAAAAGTACCAAAATTTCACCTTAGGATAAATTCGATATTCCGAATCCAAAAATGAAGTCCATTTCAAAATGTAAAATATATATTATTTTAAAATTTAGGTATTACTATTCATAACGGCCAGTTTGATTGGTTGTGGTGTGTGTTAAAACTCGAAGTTGCGTACAACACACGCTACTGTTTTATTCAAAGGAAAGCGTACCATGGAAGCTTGGGAAGTTTCATTTTAAATTTTTTGATGTCTCCATTTAGTAAAAAAGTTTAAAATATTGTATTTAAAAAGGTTTCACTATCAAAAGTTGATAAAAGTGCAATACTGAAAATGAATCTGTTCTTGCATTATGACTAAGAAACTCATAATATGGATTCTAAAATTATAAGGATTATATAAACTTAAAAATGTAGTTAATGCTATTCATGACCTCTTTTAATGGATTTTGTTTGGTAAGTCATGGTGCAATTGAACTCGGTGTTGCTTGTAGTGCAAGTTATTGAATTATTTTGAAGAAATAACACACTATGAAATCTTGGGGTGTTACATTCTCCCCTCCTTCAATAAATTGCGTCCTCGCAATTTGAAATTGTTCTTCGAAAATAAAAGGTTGAAAATAGATAATATATTTGTGGGAAAATCCACATCGGAAATTGGGTTACTAAAATTTAGTCTTAATATGAGGAAAAGAGAAATGAAAGGGTCACCACCAAATTATGATCTCGATTAGGAGAACATTGGTGGTAATTAGAGATATATAATTGGAGGAAAAACGTAAATATTTATAGGTAGTGATTGAGGTCATCAATCACAAACAAGTGTATAATTGAGGTCCTTAAACTCCTCAATCTATGATGATTTGAAGTACCATCGGTTCAACAAAATATAGGGTATTGGGATAACACATTTTTGACGTTTCAAAATATCTTAGTTGAATTCCCACATCGAAAAATGAATTAACGAGGCCTCTATTTAAAATAAAGAGTCGAAAGTATGAAGATTACCGAATATAACACATACTAGGGTTCCATGTAGGAAAATATAGATATGGAAGAAAAATCTAATCATCAATTATCTGATGGAGAGTGGTGGAGAACATGGCTATGAAAAGGCCAACAATCCCAAAGCCATAAATTAGTGATGATTTAAGGTACCATCTAGGAAAACATTTTTGTTCTAAGTTGCTTTTCTTAATATTGAGGAATTTATTTATGAGATTGGCTAAGATCATAAGGAGATATACTTACATTATAATTAGAGTTTCATCCATTAATAAGTTTCTACCACAAACTCATCTTTCACTCTAAAAGATAATAGAATGTAATTTTTTTTATTTATACTATTCGTACAGGGTTCCAAAATAAATGAATTTATAATTCATCTAAAAGATCTTTTAATAAAAACTACATTATTTAATCCAGGACATCTCATGGGCCAGTGGTAGGTGATACACCCTTGTCGCCCTTCGGTTGCGGGTTCAAGTCTCACAGCATTTCCGGACGCGACGGGTTGCCGCCCGACCTCCGGGTTGTCCTTTTATGGCAATCCAAAATAATCCAAACTAGAACTATCCAAAATACTTCTATCCAAACTCACAGTCCAACATTTATAAGTAAGTTAAACATAATGTAGAACCTTTTTACCCCGTAATAGCATATTAATACCTTCATCATGTATTCTTTTAATACACTGAAACATCCTGAATTACCATATTCCTTATTGATTACATTCATGCTCCCTTATTCCATATAGAAAGCTGGATATACTTCATTAATCCAAAAAAATTTTAAACCCCAAAAATGATGGAATATACAAATCATTAATCAGTTTGAAGGTAGTCAAGAATATCCAATATAATTTATCCAAAACAATCATGTATTATTCCAAAATTACTACCTCAGTATCAGAACTATATTATGGTTTATCATTCTCTCACCCATATATTTTCCAAAAATTATCCTGCTATTGAGTCACTTTTCTTTGTTCCACACAATCTCAAGTCCTTAATGAAATAGTACTGCAGTACAATCCTTATATACTCCATAATTATTATAACAAGTACATTGTTGATACAACACTCAATTGACATAATCAACATAAGAACTCTAATCATTCCTCTTCATCTGTGGTAGTATCATAACTTGATTATTATCCAATAGCATCATTTGCGTCATAGTCTGATGACTGGGACATAGGTTCGCGTAGTGTCCAAACTCCTTGCAAATGAAGCATTGTACATTTGAAACCATTTTCTTACCCTTGCAGTCACGTACTTTGTGCCCTTTTCCTCCACACTTATAAAAAACTCCCATTCCTTTCAGGAAAGTTCCAGGGTGTTTCTTTCCACAGTTACCACATATGGGAAAATTCTTCTTTTCGCTCTTCCCTTTATCCATCTTTATCTCTTCTATCCTTTTCTTCTCTTTCTTCCCTTCAAAGCCATAGGACTTAGTAATCTCTTTACTTATCTTATCAATACATGATATTATTTCTTTATATGATGATAATACATGGGAGACTATTTCTCTTATAAATTCTAGCTTAAGACCATGAAAGATATGATCCTTCCTTCTCTTTGTATCATGTGCATTTCTGGAGTTCTCATTCCTTCTACTGGGCGCCATTTCTAAACAATGGCATAAACTAGATCAGTTTATGAATCAAAATACATAATCCCATACTTATAAAACACTTAACATAAATTGAACTATTTATGGGTATAATCCATAATCATAAGAATGTCTCCTTTGAGGATGTATATACTCATAAACCCTTCATAATGATTTGTAAAGAAAATGAGAGTTATCCTAAGCATATCCCCCAGGAGTGTCGTAACCAAGAGTGCAGCAAGGCCCGTTGTCGTGCACCAGTTCCCGTTCGAGTCTAGCTCAAAGCGGTGTTTTCGGGTTTTACCCCAAGGTACATCTGTGCCAGAGCCGCCTCTACCTGCTCGTATCCAGACAGGGATGTATTGCTCGGAAAACTCACAAAATCTCTACAATACCAAAATTCTAGGAAGTTCTTCTATACTAATCCTCAAAGTTTATCTTAGGCCTACGTGCTCTAATCAGAGTTTATCTAAATCTAGTTTCCAAGGTTTGTACTAAACTTCCTCTAATACAAACTGTAACGCCCCGACCCTAGCTACCCAGAATCGGTGCATTATTACATAACATTGGCATGATCACAAGAAAGATCAAATCTCGAAAGACCGATTGGTTTAGTAGCCTTGGAAACACTAGATATATTCATAGGTTTTACATTACATCATAAAATGAAAAACTACTACAACAACATAAAGTCTCCAAAATCCACACTCATATCCCCACATAATATCCCTGCAGGTCATTCATAACTTACATCTTCACTTCCTGGGAAAAATAAAACATAGAAAAGGGGTGAGCTCAAATGCCCAGTAAGGATAACAATATAGCGGAAACTTTCATCAATAAGAATAAACATTTAAGGAAGTGTATAACTAAAACAAAAGCCTTTTAAACATGAACTTTCAACATGGTATGGCATAAATAAAATGAAATAATGCCATTTAATTATTCACATGGATATTCTACTAATCGAATAATCACATGCAAAAATCAATAACCACTTTCATAATGTTGGAATGCATAATGCCAGACTATCATAACCACATAATCAAGGCCTCGTGCCAAGACTACAAATAAGATTTTGTCATGGCCTTGTGCCAAGACACTAGTTTGTCTCATGAGACCTACCGATGCATCGAGGAGCTATAGCGGGCTCCACCCGTCACTTACTAAGTCCAATGCATTCCCATATGAAAAGGTTTAAACATAACATAAACATTCGTATTAAAACTAGCATACGAAATGTCAATAATTTCACCATAAACTATGAATGGTATAAAAATAGCACATCCACAGTCAAACATATCACAAAACCTTCAATACAATATAGAAGTTTTGTATCATAATAAATCAACTTCAAATAATCTTAAAATTCATCAAAGGATGTTGATATAGATGAAATCAAAATTCTTTTTAAAGAAATATATCCTTTTATTTTGAAATCATTTAAGATCCATATAAAATAAATCATTTTCTTTGAAAATATTCTTATAAGCTTGTAAGGGAAGTTTTGAAGATTTTATAATGGCGGAAATTAGCCGCACCCGCCGTATAAGTTAAAAAAAATCATTCTTACCATAATTCTGTCGAAAAGGTTAAAAAGGACATTGTTTTGAAAACGACGGAAAGATTCCTTTATAAACCTCTTATAAAAAAGTAAAACAAGGGTATAAATGACTTTAACCCATATTCTTGTAAATAATAAATATGTTTTGAAATACATTTCGAAGAAACATGGATGTTGATGATAAAGAAATCCGAGTAGATTATTACGTATAAACAACCTCGGATAATGAAGAGATTGTGAAATAACCCTTACCTTGTACTTTTCCTTTGTTGGGGTAGGTTAACCTCCTGTATAATGGTGAAATAGTTGTTATTAATTTATACAAGAATCATATATATTAATACGATATCATATATGATCTTTTAACATTGATTTGTTAATAATATCTTAGAATTATCGTCGTTTTGGGAGTTAACTTACTCATTTTCTTTTATATGTTTTGTTACATAAGCCATGGTTGTTGTATCTTATTCATATCCATAATGATATCCAGTCCTTAAACATCACTTTTAAATCATCAAATGATAATTATACTTGAATGGATATGATGGAGAATGAATCTCATCGCGTTCGTGGAGACGGTAGTCCGTACGTACGCACGGACGCTACTTCCATTTAATTTTTATTTTAAAAGAATTGAATCCAAATGATACATAGGTATATTACTATTACAGTATAATATAATATTTTATATATGTTACTTAAGTTCATTAACACCATCCTTTATACGTTCCATGTGTGGTATGAACGAGTCATATCATTTTAAGGGGGCGGTAGTCCGCACTTCCTCAAATGAAATTATCGTATGTATATACAACATGAAACGAATAATGATATGAAATAAAATGGAATTAGAGAAGCTTATATATAAAATATATATCATTAATATCATATTTAATTACAGTGCCATCATAATGGCCACCATGAGAGGCGGTAAGATGTATTTGAACAATCATCGTTTCGTGAGGCGTTAGTTTGCCATCCACAGAAACATTATGTTCATCATCCATTAGATGGAGTTGTGTGTATGTGTAGTTTGAATCCTTCTTATAACAACATCCTAGTATATTGAGGATACTGGTGTTGTTACAAAAGAAAGGAAATAAAAAGAGTTTGGGGGTTGGAGAAGCAAAATAAATGAAAATAATTTAAGAGAAATCGTTACCTTTAATTTAGGTATCTCACTTTGGTTGGAACCAAAGGACTTCTTGAAATGCTTTCTGCCTAAGGGGAAGCTTCAAGGAGGAGGAGAGGGATGTTTGGAGATTAGTTGGGCAGAGTTTGGACGAGCCAAGTGGCTTGAGAGGTGTGAGGAATGAGTAGAAGTGGTCTCCTTTTATAAGGGAGAAGAGGGGCTCTTTAGGAAAGAGTGAAAGTATTACTTTATAATATAATTATATTCGGTTTATAATGGTCCAAAAATCATTGAGGTCGAAGATAAGATGACTCATATTCTAAATAACATCAACCAATAAGAATTGGACAGGTTTTAGATAATATTTTAATCATTATAATCTTATTTATTTAAAGGATTTATTAATGAGGTAAACATTGCATCATTATTGTGTCATTAATAATTTCAATTATTTGATGTCTAAAAATTATAAATAAAATATCATTATGTAGGAAATCTTTTTAGCTTTATAATTAATATTTATAATTGAAAATACAACATGTATAACCCTATGTAAAAATTGTTCTTCTAAAAGATGTAAGCTTATGCCATTTTTATTTTTATTTTAACTTTATTAATATAAAGTGTCCCTACCACATACAAGTGGCTCCAAGGGGTCCCCAAATTGACCCAAGGATGCTCATGGTCGGGTATGTGTCCACCAATAAGGTTAGGACATGTTTTAGGGTAATTTTGTATTATTATAATATTATTTTTTAACCCTTATTTACCGGATTTACCCTTAACCATGGTAAATAAAATATTTACCACAATAATTATTCAAAATGTCTAAAAATAAAAGTTACCTATTTACACAATTTGGACATCCTGATTAAAAATATGGAATCCATTTTTCTAAATTCAAAACACATAAGTGGCAGAAATTAATTTAAAATTAATTCCCGCTGTCAAAACAAAAAGCGTGTTTTTATGAGGTAATAACTATCAAAAGATTGACACTTATTTATGTTCAGTTTAATTGTAAAATTATGTCCAATGACCAACATTATATTAAATGGTAAAAATATATTCTAAATATACTTTAAAACCACTCAAATTCATAATTTATCACTTTTAATTATTTTGATTAAAAAAGTTGTTTTTAATTAAAATTTTGTAATTTTCACTATTCATCAAAATATGAAAGTTATCCGAAAAGTACCAAAATTTCACCTTAGGCTAAATTCGATATTCCGAATCCAAAAATGAAGTCCATTTCAAAATATAAAATATATATTATTTCAAAATTTAGGTATTACTATTCATAACGGCCAGTTTGATTGGTTGTGGTGTGTGTTAAAACTCGAAGTTGCGTACAACACACGCTACTGTTTTATTCAAAGGAAAGCGTACCGTGGAAGCTTGGGAAGTTTCATTTTAAATTTTTTGATGTCTCCATTTAGTCAAAAAGTTTAAAATATTGTATTTAAAAAGGTTTCACTATCAAAAGTTGATAAAAGTGCAATACTGAAAATGAATCTGTTCTTGCATTATGACTAAGAAACTCATAATATGGATTCTAAAATTATAAGGATTATATAAAGTTAAAAATGTAGTTAATGCTATTCATGACCTCTTTTAATGGCTTTTTTTGGTAAGTCATGGTGCAATTGAACTCGGTGTTGCTTGTAGTGCAAGTTATTGAATTATTTTGAAGAAATAACACACTATGAAATCTTGGGGTGTTACATTATGTATATAAATTAGTTCTAAAAAATGGTATAGGTTATAAAATACCTATTAAAATATTATTTAACCATAAAAATACATTACGATCATCCATGAAGGTGGTAATGGAAAATGAAAAATAATTATCCACAGAGACGGTTAACCACCATAATTTGGACTATTATTTCGTTTCATTGGATAAGAGGAGGTAATAAAAATATTGGATATAAGATATTTCATTAGAAATATAAAATCAATGTATATAAATTATACTATATTTATTATTCCTTTATGTATAATGAATTTTAGTACAAGGTATAAAAAATAAAAAAATTAAGAGAGGTTGTTTGAGAAATTTACCTCTTGTGTATCACCTCCTTGAAGGGCCCCTTAAGGAACTTGGAATTTGTATATGGGTGATAAAATAATCACTTGAACTTTATTATAGTGGTTATTATAGGTTTTTTAGATATTTTAGGATCTTAATGCCCAGTTAGGAGAAAAAGGGTGGTGATAGATGTTATTTATACTTGAGGGGGGGGGGGTTACATGATTAAATAATGATTATTTTATATTTAAATAAAACCACATTTGGGAGGAATTAATTAAAAATAATTTGGGTTATTATTAATGTTTTAAAGGATTTTTAAGGTCTATAAACGCATAAAACACCCATTTAAATTTCTATTTTTTCAGTTTTTAAGATTTTACCTTTTAACATTAACTTGTTTCATTATTTCACCTATACTGTCTTAAATCATTTTTTACCACAAAAATATTTTATGCCTAAAAATGAAAATGGACATAATAACTAATTTGGAACTTATGATTGAAATTATAGAATCCATTTTACCAAATTAAATTCACATAATTAGAAAAACTAAATTGAAAATTAAAACCTGTAGAGATAATGAAAAAGTCGGTTTTCAAGGAGTGTATTTTTCAAGAAAAAAGATTATTTTATACGACTAATAACTATCATTATATAAAAATAGATTAATATTTATTTATCTATTAACTATAAATTTAATTAAATGAAATCCCCCATTAGGGATTATTTTAATTAATTAAAAAGGAGAAACATTAAGTAATTTAAAAAAGTTTTCAAAAAAATCTCATTTCTAAACCGAAAAATAAAATTATTCTAAAATTCAATTTAAATTTGATAAAAAATAATTTAAGTGGTGAAAATATAAATAAAATATAATTATGTTATTTGAAATAAAAATGCAAACATAATATTACTTTTAAATTATTTAATTTATTGAAATGAAATGACATTTTCAAAAAAATGGTATTTTTTACTATTCACTGAAAAATTAAAATTTTCATTAAATTATCAGAGATTCATAATAAGATAATTTTAAAATAATTAATCCAAAAATAATGTTCATTTTTTAAATAAATTTTATAATAGTGTAAAAAATTAATTATATTTAATTTCTCATAAAAAGCAATAAAAATTGGTTTTTGAAGAAAAAATTTATTGAAAGTATAAAATGAATCTATTAATAATTATGTGTTTATTTTTTAAGAATAATTTTATTTATTGTAAATTAAATTGATATATATTTCATAATATTGTTAATCATATTCAAACCCTCAAATTTAAGGACTATTTTATAAAGGCTTTGGTAGAATAATAATATTCTAGAGTACATTTAAGCTCAGTGTTTCGTGAGATTTAAGCTATCAAAGAGATTAAATTTATTTAAAAAGAGACATAAAATAAAATATTTGGGTGTTATAGTGTGATTCTTGGGAACTCCCACTTTTTTTTGGGGACCTTTTCTACATAACACTTTGATGTAGTGGAAACTCCCACATGGGTGTGGTGATTTTGTTGTACATAACGAAATGAGGTTTGGGGGTAGCTAGTCCTCTCATGAGTAAGTGATTCCCAACATTAGTTTGTTTACTCATGGACTAGATCTCCCTTGTGTTTGGTTAATTGCTTATGTGTGTGGATTAACTCTTATAAATTTGGTTTCATTTTGTTTTTGGTTATGATACCTTATTATCCTATCAATTGTTAGTGATTATGTTAATTATTATGGATCGTATTTTCATTACATGTGGGGTTTTTATAAAATTTCATGGGTTAGATCTTGTTTTATAATATTCATCTTATATTTCCCATTTTCACATATTTGGGGTGCATTGGGGAAATATTAATGTGTCTATTACTCACCCAAAATTCCCCCAATTTGGTAGATAGTTAAATTATATGCCACATGACACATACAAGGTAAACGAATTCTATGTTCACTAGTGGTGGTTTGTAGTTATGGATTAGGAGCTATGGTGGTGAAAGAGTTCCATATGTTGGGATTAATCATTGAGATTTTGGGAGTCTTAATGAATTTAGGGTAGTCCTTTTTAGGGATTTGTACTTTGTGAATGATAAGTTTTTACTTTCAAGTTGTATTTCACATGTATTTTTGTTGGGTTTTGTTAATGTATTATTTTGGAAAAACTTTTTATAATTCATCACATGATCCTATTTTGTATTATTTCATTACGTTTTATTTTTTCTATAGGTTTAGTTTATCCAATATACAAATACCTCATAAAAAATTCAAAAATGGATGGAATAAGGAAGGTGTGAGTTATGAGGCTAAAACATCCCCAAATAGTATTTTATAAACCATCACCATTTATTTCAATCCTTTGGTGATTCAAGGGTCACACTTGAATCCTATTAATAGTCAGACTTGATATGGGTGTGGTTGAGTTGTGTCAAGCTAGGTATGTATTCTATACTAATGATGTTATACGAGGTTAAGGCATTATAAAGACAAATTTTGAAAAAGAAAAAATTATTCTCTATTAAAATGAAAGATTCATCTATAGTGGATGTCTAAATCAACACACTTAATACATTGTTTTTTCAACACATAACATTTTGTTAAAAAATTTGGGATAATGACTATGAGAATATTTTGTTCTTGTGTTCACCCAGATGATATATTTAAATCATCATCAACCTCACCAATAATATCCTAATGGATATGTTGGTCTTTAATGATGTGTTAGATACCATTATTAAAGAAGAAGTTATGTACAAGAACAAGGAGGAAAGAAATAAAACTTTACACTAGGTAGAGGCTATATCAATGGATAGAGGAGGGAAAATGGAGCACCGTTCTAGTAAGTGACAAAATCATGGTAAGTCTAAATCAAGGATTAATAAAAGTAAGAAAACATGATATAATTTTATAAAAATGTGGAACATCAAGAAATATTTATAGAATAAGGTGAGTGGTATAAAGATCACTCAAGGAAATTTGGTATAAGAACCCACATCCATACAATTCATAAATTTTAGTGAAATTTTGATTTTTTAGTTACTAGAGGGTTTATATTTTAAATCAGTGTTTGGAATGGTTTTTTGAAGGATGTAACCTGTTAAAAGAGGTTTTTTGGACTTGGAATGGGGTTTAGAGGGTGGATGGAGTATCTAGAGAGCTTCAAAAGAAGGCTGGAATGCTAGGGATATAACCTATAGCCACCAGCCAGGATAGTGGACCGGCTAGGCCTATAATGTCCACCGACTAGCAGATGGACCTATACTAGTTATCCAGTGACCATGTACTGACTAACCTATGGAAATCCAGATCCACATAAATTGTAACATCCCAAATTCCAAAAACCTGTAATCGTTATTTATATTACATTATTAGTAAAAATTACCAGAGTTCCTATATGAAAAAAAAATATTTGTACTCTTAGAAGATGAGATAAATATATGCACAACATTTAAAAATATAATATTAAACATAAAAAATCATGAGAACATGATTATACCATCTTTCATATCCTTGAAAATTACACATAGTTATCATTTAGGTTTCTTGGAGAAAGGAAAGAAAATATGGGTGAGACCAGATGCTTAGTAAGGAGTAGAATACAATTGAATCTTACATAACATAAACATGGAATATGTGATATTGTAGTAATTAATTAATAACAAGAATAAATAATCAAGTAAAACTGAGGGAATTCTATATCCATGATAATAAATGAAAACATGGATAAAAAAATTATTAATCACATACTGATGGAATTAAAAATTCTAGACAACAAAAACTAATTTCAAGGCCTTATTCCACGACACCATCCTATTATTGGAATAGGTATATAAAGAACCCTTAATTTTTTTTGTCGCATAATACCTATCGATGAATCGAGGTGCTATAATTTCTTAGCCAATCCTTCCACCCAATTAAGTCCAATTCATTACCACAATAATCAACAAGTACTTTCATACCATTCCTTAAGGAACCAATTACTGAATAAAACATGGCTATCAATATGTTGAGAAATATGAAAATCAAATAATTCCTCATTTAATAGAATAATATGGATGTCTTTGGAAAAAATCCATTAATAAACTTAGAATCTAAGGGTTATTTTCAAAGTTACATGTAGCACCCTTATCAAAAAATAAATGGGAGAGGTTATTTTCAATGTGATGAGTTATCCAAAGAAGATTGTAATTAGGTTCAATTGTTTGGATTGGTAGGAGACCAAGGAAGTGATATAAAAAATCCTTCATCATTGTTCATTTAGAGTGTTTTGATATTCCAAATCATATCACTCAGGAGTGTCTTTCCATGTGTACAGTCATAGGCCTACTCGTCAAGTATCTAGATGATGATTTAGTCAATTCTCAGCCAAAAATTTTGGGGTTATAACCCCTAGTTTCATCTATTCCATAATCATATCCATTTTTTAGTATTCATAAAGGGATTTATTTTCTAGGAAATTACACACATTTACTTTACTAAAATTTAGGATGGGTTTTCCACCATGGAAAATATTGTGTTTTATAGTGTATTTGGCAACTCTTGAATAAAAAGAATACAAGTAAGGGATAAAAATATAAAATTGTAAATTCCATAAATTCTTTTAGTAATATGGTAAAATTATCCCATTGCAATTTTGGCACCAAACAAAATGAAATAGGTGGTGAATATAACATGAGTTCCAAAGAATAAAAAATGGGATGGAAACACCTCACAAATGGCTGGGTAGCAATTTAATAAAAAATAATGATAGGGAAGGAATAAAATAAATATTTAAATTCCGTGGTTAAATTAATTTTATGATATAACATCTCAAATATGAAGTCTATAAGACACATAAAGTAAATTAAATGTACAATGCCAAACATTTCCCAAAGAGAGGAATTTGAGACGGAAAACACTTAAATATTATCCTGACATCCATGAATATATTTTAACCTCATATATAATTAACATATATATATAATAATAATATAATTCATAACCTAGATAATATCCATTTTAATTTATACACTTATTAAATAGTCATCCCCAATATGAATTCTACCTATTTTTCAGATTAGGTGATTAAAGTTTTGACCATTTGTACTAGTTTCATGATAGCAGTGTCTATATTAATTATCCTTAAAATTTTTATTATAAATATGTTATTAAAGATACTATTATTTATTAGGTTTCAAATACCATTCATGAGAATTTTAATATTTATCCTTGAAGATGAAATCAATAAAAAGCATGTTTCATTGATTCCTGACAATCAAAGGGTGTTTTCTTAATTAATGAATTCGATATTGATATAATGAATATAGTATAACATAATTCATTATTTAAATATTTATATTATATTATACGATTAATTATTTTCCCATTTTAATTCATGATATAAATTCATAGTATTGTTTAAGTAGATAGTTAAATTGACCCAAACAGGAACATACCCTGATTTAATGAATAATTATGCGGTGGTTTGGTTGAAATATTTTTATAGTAGATGAATAATATATTATTTAGTGTTTATTAGTTTTATATATCATAATTTTAATGATTTATAATAATCATTCATCGATATGAAAATATTATACAATTTGAATAAAAGGTTATCCTCTTAGTATAATTATTTTAAATGATTAAATAAATGATGATTGTTGATTGAAAATATTATTAATATGTTCTCTAATTTGTTATAATATAACCTTAATGAAATTATAAAAATTATATTTATTATTTATTACCATACTTATATCCATAATTTAAGGATGGAAAATGAAATACGTTGTGTCGTGGAGGCGGTAGTCCACACAACACATGAACAACAATTTTTTTCTTAATAGATGGGGAATATGAATAAAAGATGAAAATACCCCTAATATAGTGACATTAAATTATATTAATTATAATAATATCATTATATTAGTGTGTCTAGAATAAATTTTAATAAATATAATTAATATTAAAATCTCAGTAGTTGATAATACTCACATTTGGGACATAAATTTTCCTCAAAAGTCTCCTTGAAAATGAGAAACCTATGATAAATAATGGTGTCAAGAAATTTTTTAAAATAGTATAGGGAAATAAGAAGATAAATATTTATGTGTTTCAAGAATGAATTTTAAAGATAGGTGAGTCTTGAATTGGTTGCAATGTTACCCTTTTATAAGTGATGGGTAGGGTAGTTTGGGGAGTAACCCTTACACTTTCACTAATGTAAGGTTACTATTTAAGGTTAAAAGGAAAAAATATGGACAAAAGATGTGGTTATATTGATTGTGGGTCTAAATTCACCTCAAAAACTCCATTTAGGGAAAAATTTGAGTGTTTCGGGGATTTTTTTAAACTTTTACCTTAATTTACTTTTACTTTGGTAATTAATTTCTAACCCTAGTAATTAATTTTAATAATGAGTATTAACATTTAACCTTTTACCAAATTAGATATTTATTATTTAAAATTATAAAATCATTTTATCAAATAAAATTTTAAAAGGCCTGAAAAGTAAATTTTAAAATAAACACATTTGATCATGTAAAAACAATTTTTAGTAAAATTACATTTTTAAGCTTTAAATTTACATATATGATAAAATTATCTTGGATAATAATTTTAATGACATAAATTTATTTATTTTTAAAAAATAAAGTATATATGGATTTAAAGGAAACCCAAAACCGAATCTCACATGAAAATAATTGATTCAATGAAACTATTGAAAATAGTTTTTATTAAAATGACATTTTAATTAGATTAAAAACAGTTGAATATAGGATTTAAAAGGTCAAAAAATATTTTAAAATCCATATTTTTATTAATTAAATTAATTTTTTATTATATAAAATGTTTTATAAACTTTTAGGTCATTCTTATATAATGATAAAACACACAGATTACAAGTTTCTTGAAAACTATATTTTTCAACTAAAACTGATCTTTTTAGAAAAATGTTAAAAATTCATAATAAGATAATTTTGATATAATGAATTAAAAAATGTAGTTATTTTAGTTAATTTATAATTTTAAAACTATTCTTTTATATAAATTCATGATTAAAATCTCTTTAAAGGGTGCATTGTGTGATTGTTCAAGATATGGTGTTTACTTGCTATAGAAGGGTCTCATGTATTACATTCTCCCCCTTAAATAATTTAAACCTTGAAATTGGGGTATATATTATTTATTTGAAAAATGTGGGGATTCATTACTCATAAATTCTTTAGTATCCCAAGTTTATTCTTTTAGTTTGTGATTTCCCTATAGGACTTTCACCAATTGAGTTGTCTGATTCTACAATACTTGATCTATAATATCAAGAATCTAGATATGATCATCATTATAAGATATATTGGGATCCAAATTTATTATATTATGTGTGAGAAGTATTTTTGGATTTGGTATGCATTTCCTTAGTAATGAAATTTAGTATACATCATATACTTTATAATGGTTGGGTTTCATAGCCAATCGTTAAGTTAGAGATACTATTCTTTTTAGTATTTCAAAAGTTCCAATGTACATTAAGATTAACTTCCCATTTTAAAAAAATTTAGAACTCCATTCCATGGTGAAAAAATTAAGAATACATGATACCCAACATGAAATTCCAATTATTTCCTTTAATTATTACCATCACACTTTTTTTCTCTCGGATGCTTTAATTTAACCCCAAATAGTTGATAATATAATAGTTATCTCCTTGACAAGCTCTGAGCTGATTAGATTAATTTATCTTACTTCTTCCCAATAGGTTAGAGTATGACACCAATTCCCATACAATTATTTGTATTATTCCATATGATTCTAGAATGGAAGATATTGTTGTATTTAAATTCCACCAAAGGTAGATACTAATCCCAAATACCATGGAAGTCAAGAGAACATGATCTAAGAGTATCCTCCAAACAATGGATAGTCCTTTCATATTTCCCATTGATCAAGGGATGATTGGTAGTTCTTAAATGTTTATCAATGCCTAGATGCCTTTAAATACTCTTCCAAAATTCCAATATGAACTAAGGTTCATGATCAGATAAATTTGATAGAGGTTCCCCATGAAACCTTACACTTTTATTGATATATAGCAGGGTAAGGTTCTCATAGAGAAGATCTAATATTTTCCAAAAGAAATGAGCATAATTACAAATATGATCAATGATGAATGATATAAAATTTTTCTTCCTTATATTATTTGGGAGTCCAAAGATCAATTCTATTATAACATTGTCTCACTTCCATATAGGTATATGAAGAGGTTACATAAATCCATTTGGTTGTTTTCTTTTTTCATTTACCATATGGAATACTAAGAATCTAGAAAGATAGTACACAATTCTTCACTTCATTCCATATAACCAAAAATTATCTCTTAAATCATTATATATATTTGTGTTACTATGGTGTATAGATAAATTTGAGATATTCACATCATCTAGAAGTTCCCCTTTTTTATTTCAGTATGTATAGAACACATAACATGCTCTCAAACTTCGACACTTAATATCTACAGATGAATTCCAATAGTTTCTCATAATTAAATAAACTAATATTTATTTGTATGTTCTAATCAACCTACCAATACTTATCTATATTTTCTATTTAGGATGGTTTAACAATTGGTGGAAAAAGGAAAGATAGATCTCGTTGCCAAAAAATCACAATATCCCTCTTTACCAGATCTTAGTATATACGATCCTTGTTAATCCTCATCATTATTAGAACTATGTGGTACCTATTACTCAATGCATTAGCCACCTTTATTTCCTTCCCATGGTGGTAGTGTATTCAGTAATCATATTCCTTAAGTAGTTCCAACTATCTTATTTGTCTCATGTTGAGATACTTCTAAGATAAGATATACTTCAAAATATTTTGTGTAGTATAAATATCGAATCTTTCACCGTAGAGGAAGATTATCCCTATTTTCAAAGAAAATATTACGGATTTTAGATGAATTACATGATTTTTATAGCTCTATTAAAATATTTTCAATTTCCTTTATGCATAGTAAATCACCCTATCATTCTATATAAGGACTTAACCAATTCCTTTCTTTGATGAATTACTATAAATTAAAAATTATTCCTTACCTAATGATATAATTAATTCCAATTCATTAATCAGTCTACTCTTTACATATTCCAAAGTTTTCTTATATTCTCTTGACCTTGTTAATTTAATCCCTTTACAAGTTAAGTTGTTTAATGGTTTGTAAAACCTGGGAAAAACTCAAACAAACTGCTCATAATAACTTTCTAATCCAAAAAAGAATTAGATATATATTATGTTTTTTAGTGTAAGTCATTATTAATTAACTTTTTATTTTAAGGTTAAAAAAATTCTATCCTTGGAGACAATATGGATAAGAAAATAAAATTCATTAATCCAAAATTCACACATACTGTATTTCCCATACAATTCTTTTTTTTGAGGGTATTCTGAATTTTTTATAGATGACTCTCGTGATCTTCATATATCTTAGAGTATACAAAGATATCATTAATAAATACTATCATAAAATTTTCAAGACACTCCTTGAATTCTCTATTCATTAGATATATAAATAAAAAAGGTACATTAGTCGATCTGAAAGACATTACTGGAAACTCAGGCTAACCATACAATGCTCAAAATGATGTCTTCAGTATATCATCCTTCTTCACCCATAATCGATGATAAACAGAGTAAATATTGATCTTTAAAAATTATTTGGCTTATTTAAATAGAAAAAATAATTTATCAATGCATGGTAAATGATAATTATCTTTACAGTTATGTAATTGATCTCCATATAGTCGATGTATAATCTCATGGACCTATAATTATTTTTCATGAATAGATTAGGGGACTACCAAGGTGAAACACTAGGGTATATAAATCCCCTATCACTAAAATCCGATTTCTATTTCTCTCACTCCACTAAATCCACTTGTTAAATTACATATGGAGTTTTAGATATAGGTCTTGAATTAGGAATGAGTTTAATGGAGAACACAACTTCACACTTTGGTTTACAACCAGGTAATTATCATAAAAACATCAATGAATTTTTATACCATAGGTACATCCTCCATACTTGGGACATCTTACTTATCCATACATAACACTTGATCTTCCTCTAATCATTAAATTTCATTAAGTAGAGATATCATGGGGGGATCTAAAAATGATTAAGTGATGAATTTTCCCCTATAAAGGTAATATATTCCACATCACCTTCATGAATTATAATCTCTGTCACTAGGAAATAAATTTTTCTATTGTATTTTGAAAGCCAATATATACCAAGGATTATATCATAGTCAATCATTGGTATAACAACCAATTTTGAAAATAGATTATCCTCTTTCGTAAAAATAAAAACATCATGACACATAATTGTTATAATCAAACTTTCACTTAGGGTATTAATTGATTGTTCCCTTACTTGGGTTCCTGGGAAATATATAATGTTTTTAGAAAATATGGAAGATATAAAAGAGTGAAATAATCCAAAATCAAATAAAAAATTATCTAACTTTTAGGCTATGATCATAGTACTTTCCACCACAACATTAGGGTCTTTTAATTCAGCTATTTTAATCACATAGTTTTTTCTTTATCCCTTAGAATTTTCCTAGGTAAATTAAATTGATTTTTACGGAATTGGTTTACATAATGTCCCTTATCTCTATAGTTAAATAATTGGACATAGATATCTTATTCCTTTCGCTGGCATTCATGAGCTTGATTTAATTTTTCTCCAAACTTATAATAAACTCACTTTCCTTTATGTATTCCCTTGGGTGATTCTTCCCACAATTATTAAATGTGGTAAATATCATCGTTAATTTATTTCCCTTTTCCCCATTTTTATTCCGATGATGACCAACTCACCTATTATTATTATAAGTACCCTTGAATACATATTTCCTAGATAAATAAGCACCCCTTAATCCTATATGAATAATGGGGGTTCAAAACCCATTGGGTGTAGGTAATGTAGTAGTACTATAGCGATACTGTATAAGTGGTGATACTGTAGACCAGAGGGTATTGTAGTGGTGACATGGAACTGTAACAATGGAGGTACTATAGTAGGGGGTTACTATACACAGAATGGTCATTGGGCCAAAAATTTGGGCCTACGGGCTATATAATGGGCTACAATCCCACTGGGCCTTCAGGATATGTAAAGGGTCTCCCTCTACCCAGTTAAAAGAGGTATTTCTTTTGCATTAATAATAAAAAGAGGATTCATCCCCAACCATTAAAAAAATATTTCCTTGATAAATACTTTTCTATCTTAATTTCTATTGAGATAATATCCTCATATGATGAAAAGTTTAGAGTGACCAACACCATTATAAGGATTGAATTTAACCGATCAAATAAATTGTAAATTTTCATTCTTATCTATATAAATAGTCTAAAATATGTATAGGTAACCTTGTAATGTTATCCTCATACTATCCAAACTTTTCCTCCTCATTTTGTCTAAGATTTAGGGATTAACATTACATTTTTTCTCTTTACTCATGTGGAAAGTAGTTTTCCAAGAAAACCTCTTTAAATGTTCCTTATTATTTTCACTTTATATTATCTTCCTCTTTAGTGTTTTCAATTAACAACCATCACTGGTACGTATCTCCCTTCATATGATAAATCTTTAGGATTATTTTTTCCTTTTCACTAATTCCCAAGGTGAGAAAGATCTTCACTAGGGACTTGATCCGTTGTTCAGCCACCAATGTATTAGTAGTTATAATGAATGCTATAGGTTGTTGTTGTATAAAGTGATCTAGCATAGTTACAACATGTTTTGGATCATCAGTTCACTATATACAAAAAATATTATCTTCTATAACCTAGGGTAACTACCTTAATATAGTTATAAATTGATTATCCATAACACAGACTTCATTCACTTGTTTAAGGGGGAATATCCCTATATTGTCTATAGTTCTTAATAAGGTTCCCATTCCCCCTATTGGTCAACATTTTTTTCAATGGAATACACATAATTATCTCATGAAATTGAATTATAAAATAAAATTCCTATGATATTTTCTAAAATGATCCTTGGAAATCTTGAGGGTTCTTAATAATACACTTGACATATCACTTCGTTCTTATAAATTTAATCCCTAAGGTTCCTACTAAACTTTCTCTGATATCAACTCTAACATTCTATACTCCAGAAACCGAGAGCCTGTAGTTATATTACATTATGGCAAAATATTAAAAGAGTTCCCATAGGAACTAAAAAATTGTTAGTACCAAATTATAGATACATACATACCCGACATATCAAAACATAAGATACCCTATGGACAGATTGTGGGAACATGATTGTCCATTCCATCCTAACATTTAAAATCATACACAGTTCTCCTCTAGGTTTCTTAGTGAAAGGATTATAATTAAGGGTGAGAAAAAATGCTCAGTAAGAAGTTTCATAAAACATAATCATACATAACATAAACATATTATAAGTTATGTTTAAGGAATAAATTAACAACATGAATCTGTTATAAACTAAAAATAATGGAATTTTATGTCCATGACATTAAACAAAAACATACATTATAATAATCATTGATCTCAACTGATGGAATGTGTAATACTAGACATCAAAACTTACTATAAATGCCTTGTAACAAGACACTGTTCTATTATGGTAAGAGGTATACACAAAAAACTAACCTGTTTTATCCCATGAGACCAGTTGATGCATCAAGGGAAAATATAATTCCAGGACCGAATTTTAAATTGATTGAGTATAATGTACTCCCATAAGAGTATACAATAACTTTCATACCATTCCCTAAGGAAACTCTTATTGAATAAAATATTGATATTAAATAATGAGAAATAAAGAAATCAGATACTTTAACATTCAATATAATAACGTGTATGTCTTATCGAACATCCCTAAATCAACTTAAAATCTATGGGGGTATTATCAAAGTAATAGGTAGTACCCTTATCAAATAAATATAGGGGTGAGGGAACATTCGATGTGATGGGTTACCCATAGAAGGTTGTAATTGGGTTCAAAAGTTTTCATTTGTTGGTGACCATGGAAATTATAGAAAAAATCCTTCATTATGGTTCATTAAGAGAGTTTGAATATTCTAAAACATATCCCTCGATAATGTCTCTCCATGTGCGCAATCTTAGGCCCACTCATCATGCATCGAGTTGATGATTGAGTAAATTCTAAACCAATAATTTTTATGGTGATTAATATTATGTAATTTTTTCTATAGACAAATCAAATTTCTAGTATCTAGATAGGGATTTATTTGTTAAGAAATTACACACACTTTTACTCTACCAAAACATAGGATCATTTCTCCACCATGAAAGAGATAGAGTTTGAAAATAGTTTTTGTAACTCCTTAATCAAAATAATACGAGGGAAGAATAAAATTATATACATGTAAATACCTAAAATTACATAATCAATATGTTAAAATCCTTCCATGGTAATTTATTCACCACATAAAAATAAATATGTGGTGAATATAACATTCATCCCAAAGAATAAAAATTGGGGAAAAAACCCCCAAACATAGATTGAGTAGAAATTAAACAAAAAACCCTTGAAAGAGAGGAATTAAAAATGATATTTAAATTCCATGAATAATGGAGTTTCATTATAAAAAAATTTAAATTTGAAATATAAACACAACATAAAGTAAATTAGGTACATAATACCTTACATATCCCAAAGAATGGAATTTGAGACGGAAAATCATTACTACTTATCCTGAATTCCATGAACGTACTTTTATATCCTATATAATAAAAATACTTATCTTAATAAATTAATTTGTAACATTACCCATATAATTTATCATTTATACTGATCATAAATAGTCATTTCTTATATGAAATCTATCTATTTTTCACAATGTGTTTTTATAGTTTTGATCGTTAGTACTAGTTTCAAAATAACTGTGTATTTATTCATTCTGATTCAAAAATTCAATATTACCTGGTAATTAAAGTTTCTTTTAGATATTATTTATTATTATTTATGATTTTTCTTACTCTATTCATGATAATTTTAGTCTTTATAATTGAATATGAAATCAATAATAAGCATGTTTTAGTGATTCTTGAAAATCGAAGGGTGTTTTCTTAATTAATGAATTAAATATTGTTATAATGTCTCTAGAATAAAAAACTATTTAAACATTTATATTATATTTTACCGACAATTATGTTTAAATATTAATTCATGATATAAATTTATTGTATTGTTCATGTAAGTGGTTAAACTGACCCAAACATGAACATACCATAATTTAATGAACGATTATGAGGTGGTTTTGTAATAATATCATTATATGAGAAGAATAATGATATTATTTTATGTTTATTATAATTTTATATTATAATTTTAAGTAATTATAAGAATATTTATTGGTTATGGGAATATTACATAGTTTGAATAAAAGGTTATCCTCTCTGTATGCTTGTTTTGAATGATAAATTTAACGATGATTGTTTGTTGATCATATTTGGAATAAGTTTTCAGAATTTAAAAAAATGCATTATTATTTTATAAAAATTATATTTATCCTCTTAAACTATCATTATATTCATCCTTATAATTCGGTGATGGAAAATGAAACACGTTGCATCATGGAGGCGGTAGTCCAAAAAACAATTGAACATAAATTTTGATTTTCTTATTGGATGGGGTAAATAAAAAAATGATAATAACCTTAAAATATCAAAATTAAAATATATAAATGATAATAATATTATAATATTATTTTTTCTAGAATAAATTTTAATAAATATAAGTATGAGGAAAAGCTAAGTAGTTGATAATGCTTAAGTCAGGGACTTGAATTTTCCCTGGAATTCTCCCCCCAAATGAAGTCCTTATGCTAGATAATAGTGACCAAAATATTTTAAATGTGGGAGGTGGTTATATTAGGATAAAAATATTATAGTTTAAATTATTAATTAAAAACATAGACGAGAATTTAAGTGGTGTGAGTGTTACCCTTTTATAAGTGAAGGGAATGGTAGTTTTGGGAGTAACCCTTACAATTTCAGTAATGTAACTTTACTATTCAAGGGTAAATGGCCCAAAAATGGAAACAAGAGGCGGGGTTAGTGATTTTTAGTCTAAAATAACATGGAAAACTCATTTTTGATACATATTTTAGCATTTTGGGTTTTTTATTTTAACTTTTAACTTTTACCCTAATTTACATATACGTTGGTAATTAATTTCCAACTTTAGTAATTAGTTTTAATGAGAATGATTAATATTGAAAATTTGACATGATTTGATACTTTTGGTTTAAAATTTGAAAATAGTTTTATCAAAAAAAAATTCTAAAGGTTTGAAAAGTTAATTTTAAAATAAACACACTTAATCACATAAAAAGAGTTTTTAGAAAAAAGAGTGTTTTAAGGTTAAAATTTATATATAACATAAAATTAACCTAGATACTAATTTTAATCATTTAAATTGATTTATTATAAAAAAAATAATGTATAATATGCTTTACCGAAAATAAAAAACTAAATCTACCTTGAAAATACATGATTCAAAGAAGAAATCATAATTATTTGTTTTAATTAAAGTAACATTTTAATTAGTTCTAAAAATATTAGACATATGATTTATATGTTCAAAAAATATTTTCAAATGAATATTTATATTCATTAAATTATTATTTGACTACTTAAAAGGGGTTATAATTTTTTTACATTATTATATAATGATAAAGTCATAAAAATTATAAGTTTTGTGAAAACCATTTTTGTTTACTAAAAACTGACCTTTTTAGAAAAAGCTCAAAAATTCACACTAAGCTAAGTTTGGTTTGTTTATTTCAAAAATGAAGTTAGTTTGGTCAATTTCAAATAAAAAAATTAATTTTAAAATTAATTAATGAATAAAGGCTCTATAAAGGGAACATTATGTGATAATTTCAGATATAATGTTTACCTGTTGCAGAAGGGTCTCAGGTATTACAAACATATTGCTGGTGGAAGAGTGTTAACTAGATGATAGACCAATTATGGTTAGGTGGTATGGTTTTTAATGGAAAAATTTTAATTTTCCCCCTTGAATTTTTAGAGGGGGAAACCACATTTCCCCTTCTCTATTTTTTGCATCGACCACAGTTTCCCTCCCCTTATTTACCTCCTTCAATACCTTTAAAAGAGGGATTTTTGGTGGCTTCTATCAACAATATGAGATAGATATTTGACATAAATGATTTTTATTGATCCCCTAATCCATATATTCTATTTTTTCTTCTTCTCTAGTTTAGGTATAATATGAAAATTTTACTGTAGGATGGTGACATAATCCAAGTATCATGGGGAATTCATAAAACCTAGCTAGAGGGAATCCTGGGAGTACATCCACAAATCATTGCACACTATATTAGTGAGGTATGGTGAAACAATTAAATTTCTATGATTTTTTCCCAAATTAATTCATTTTAGTGATTTTTTTGTGATTTTAATATATTTTTCTTGGAATGATGATGGGGGCATGCCATGTGTCATTGGTAAGTGTTGGGTTACAGTTATGGCACAACAAGGTTGATTGATGATTTGTTTAAATTTTTTACCTAATTTAGATAATTGGATATAAACTATAAATCATTTAAATTTAGTGGGATAATTGAATATAGTGGTTTAAAATTAATTATTGAATGAATTTACATAAGTTAATGACATAATAGATAAGATGAGTCTCGAAGAGACATGTTAGGCTACTTTAAAAGGGGGAAACAGATTTTTTGATGTAGGTTTTCCTTGATACTTTCCTTATGGTTGTCTATATGTTTATTTATAGTGTATAGACATTTGGTCTAGAGACTAAGGTTTTTATATTAAAAATAAATTATTACTGATTTTTTATAATTAAATTTAAATATTTAATTTAATATGAAGTGTCTTAAAATAAAACAAAAAAATATCCAAGGCTATGTTGGCCTTATTCAATACCTTAATTGCCTCAACCACTAATGGATGAGGTCATGAGTTGAGTTAGTATTACCTTGAAATTTATAACTCCTTGAGGGGTATCCTTCAATAAAATAGAATTGGATTGACATACTAGGCCTAACATAGGATCCTTTGACACCTGGTGGCAGAGGTGAGTTAACTTGGAGGAGTTTGGCCCTAGTTAGTTATATTGGACCTTCATATAGCTTCCCTTGGACATTCCTGATGGGAGAATGTGGTTAATTGGTTTGGTTTTTATTTTATGACATATAATGACCCTTGTGAAACCTTTATTTCATTAGGATTATGGGTTTGAGGTAGGGTGAGTGGTTTTTCCATCATGGAAGTGAGTTACCTAGGTGGTTAGACCATAAACAAGATGGTATGGGTTAGGTAAGTGGACTAACCTAGAGTGACCCTGAATACCAAGATATTACATGATATATCTCACTAAACTATATCTCATTAGGCATAACTTTAAGTAAAATTAATCTCCATGATGTTTTATGATGCTATTGAGGAGTGTGACGTCTCCCATGAGATGAGTTATACCCTGAGTGACTTTCTTAAGACTGAGGACATTTAGTGGGGTGCCTCTATCTATGTATTGATCCAAAAAACCTAATCATGTACATCAAAATTTATTTACCATAAGAGTATGTGTTTGGGAAATTCATAGATTTGATCGTGAGTGTCACTTTAAAACCCAGATAGATGTTTTGTGCAAGTTATAATAGAGATGAGTTGGAGATGGATATTGGGATCCTTCTTGGATTTTCATGTTTATTTTAAAATATGGCTACCCATTTTGATGATATAAATATGTATGAATATTTATTCTTGATATAGTACATGACCTTAAAAAAGTCTTGATTTCAAATGTAAATGCTTGTGGATCGGTCTGTGATACTAAATAAAAATTTCATAGTAGGGAGCTTTGTGATACTACTAGTAGGGATACCATAGATTTAGAGTTGCATTTATATTGTTTCTTGGTAGAGGATAGGTCCTTCCACATGCAAGATGTTGGAGATTATTTTCACTTTAGTGGGTGTGGTCATGTCTCTCGCACTATCGGGATCATCTTCTAGGACCATTGTATCTTGGATGGAGTAGTCCCCATGATGTGATTCCTGGATAGCTCTTACCCCTGGTCATTATCATATATATTAGGGCAAGTTTATACCTCGGTTAGTTATCACTATATACCAAGGTGAGTTTATTTCTCTGATCATTATCACTATATACTAGGTTGAAATCCCCCCATGTCATTATTATGGTTGACATGATCATCACGTCATGCTTAGAGACACTCTGACATTGATTGGAATTGCTATGGATGATTGGGGTCATGAAATTGAGGATTGTTGGTGGGATTATTTATTTATTTATTTTTCTTGATATTTATTTATCTATATCATGTATCATGTATATATCACAACATATCTTGTATTTATAGGAATGTGTTGGTAGTACCCGTTTGTATTTTTTACTCACACCCTACTTGGTCCCCCATTTCACTTGGGAACCTGATTAGTCTCTCACTTATTTTTAGGTATATATTGGGTAGAGGCCTTATGATTTTGATTGCTGACCTAGATAGCTCAGATTTTCTAGAGATCAGGATGAGGCATAGCTCGAAGTTTCAGTGAATCCTTTCATATTTGGTTTCTCTTGTTTATTATGTATATGTGATTAACCATGTTTGTGATCAGTATTGTATTTTTGTATACTAAAATTTTATTTATTATCATATTTTTCTAATAATGTATTGTTTTCATAATATAATGGAAATAAATGGTGTATGATATTTGGTTATTTCTATTTGTTACTGATATTTTGATCATGAGGATACAATCTACTCACAGTTCCACCCTAAACCCCTAATTATAGTTGAAAAACTCTATTATATGAGGAGGTGCGCCCTAGGTCATGTGGAGACCGATCTAGTTAATATTCATAGAGATATGGTATGAGATGTAATAAAGTGTTATTAAAGTTATTTTTATTTTTTCTTAGTATTTTGAAAATATTTAGACAGGTGATATAGGAATGTTCTTGGGCTTGTGATGTACCTTTGTCTGGTGCATCATACACACTATTTTGATATGAAATCTAGGTTACTAGGGATGAGATTGATGTTATTGGTATGTGTTGATATAGAATTATTATTATCACATCATTCGACACACATGGATTTTTTGAAATTATGATTTATTATGTATTTTTAGCTCATGGAACATTTGAAAGAGACCATTTATGGATTTGAATCCCAGCCCATATAGGAAAGATGTGTCTTATGAATCATACTAGACATGTAGGACTCCCAAAAAATATAGGCTTTCTCATGTAATATTATATCACTAAAGAGATCCCATTCTTTCTAAAGATTCAACGACATCTCATATGACATTTTACTGTATATATTCTTAGTGGGATTCTACTCATCTATAAAAAAATTATTATATATTTTCTTTTGATGGTAGGCCATGTAGATCTATAATGAGACTCCAAATAATGAGGATAAAAAATTAAATTCCATATGCACATGAGGTGAAGTGGCCCAAGTTGGTTTGTGTAGGTTTATAACACCTTAGCATTGTACCCCATGTGGGTTACCTTTTTCCCCCATCTAATTGGTTATTTAAAGTTCATGTAACAACCTATATTGTATTTACCATATAAAATGGAATTCTAATCTATCTAACAAAGACACATGATTATTTTTCCTCAACACAGAACCTCTAGAGTGATGTTGTTATATATTTATAAGTGATGACCGATGAGATCATGATTCTTGAGGGAGATGTGCCATAGGTGGATACTTTATGTTGATCAGTGACCTATTAGGATTATGAACTTGTATGAGGTTCCTAACCTATGTGTATATGTGGCCATTGATCTGGTGTTTTGGTATGTTTTATGTCATAGAGTTTTTGATATGGGAGGGCAATTTATGCCCCTCGGTTTATGGTTTATGAGAGACCTAAATTGTTGGACTACTTGGGAGACCTATAGACCCTTTGAGTTAAATTGTCCTTTAGATATTTAGTTCCTATTATGGTGTTATGTGAGGTTAAAACATGTGATGGGTTGACTCAAGCATGAGAGTGCCTTATAAGTGGGATAATGGGTTGGTGACTTGGGTTATAAAACTGGTGCACATACAGTGTAACGAGGTATATGGTATGGACACGGTGAATCCTAGAAAGGTTTGTGATGATGATCACTTTGAGTAATGATGCTTTAGGGTATCTAAGTTGTAAGTTGTGGGATGAGCAGTTGATATCCAGACCATGTTGAATTTGGAATGTAATTCTGATCACAGTGAGAGTGTGAGTAGATGCTTATTATTTTTGAAATGAAATTGGATGGATGGTATTCATCCATGTGACAAATTACAAAACATGTTAGATAATATATTTTTAAGAGGAGTACCAAGAGTTTCCCTGGTTATATAAGAATTTTGTGACATGTATCATGGTCATTTTTAGGCACATGAGCCTAGTTTTAATGATGTAAAACTCTTGGGATCATGTGTCAAGTTTCTATGATTTGGGTTCACTTGGAGTGCATGCCCATTATCGAATCAGTATATCATAACTATAATGATTAAGATCATAATAATATGTTTAGATGGATAACTTACAAGAGGAGGGTGTGGTTGAATTGTAGTTAAAAATCATCATTTAAAAGTATTAAAAAAACAAACCAAAAAACCTATTTAATATTTTTTTTAAGTTTAACATTAATTCAATTAAAATTGTAATCAAATACTATATGATTATATCAGTGTAACAAAATTGGCGTCAAAACAATACTGATTATATCAGAGTAATTATCAGAATAACTATGTGTCCAATTAAACATAGTATATATAATAAACAGATTAATTACAATAAAACAAAAATAATGGAATATTGAATATGATTATCAACTTTATATTACAAATTCACAAATGAAAATAAAATTTTAATAAACAAGAAACTAATATAACAAAGTAATAATGACATAAAACTATTGAAAAATAAACTCTTTTAGCCATAAGAGTAAGGTAGTCACTAACCTTGACTAAAGTTATCCCTTGTTTTATACTTATAATAATGCATGTCATTTCTCAGCAAGGAAATTATTTGATACGAAGAATGACATTGTATTCCTAACCATACAAGCCCTTGATCTAATGGACCAGATTATTCATCTTAGCTTCCCCATGAGACCTCGAACAATAAAATGATCATATTCTTCATCTTACTATCCCTAGAATCCTTTGATCACAATCACAACGATTGGTCATAGAAATAATTCAAAATAATTCTTAAGGAGATAAATTGATAAGGTTTACTTAATAACTTCGAAACAATAAAACAATTACAATGATTTTATAACAAGATGTTCATTATTGTTAATCTTTAGATCTCTCTCACAAGTGAGAAATTGAAAATGAATCATCAAGCTTCAAACTATCTAAATGACTGGTTATTTATTGGTGACATTACAATGGCCATCTTGAGCACCCACCAGTTATATTTTATCTGTGTTTTTCTCATGTACTTGGACACCTGGAACTTGATAGCTCATATCGATATGGAATAAAAGAATGTCTGATGTTATATTGATTTATAACATTATAGTGTAAAAAGTAATCCATTATGATAAAAATAATTTGTCTGTATTCATATTATAATAAACATAGTCAGTTTGATGGAATTCCTTAATTTTGCCAATACGATAATATCTATGAGTATCAATTCAATGTTATCAGTACCATTATCAATTCAATTGTCAGGACTTTGTCATTATGAAATTTATGACATAAATTCTAACTTCTGGAACTGATAAAGGTGAGTCTAATTAATTAGGCACAAACTTATTATGATGATCATAATAAATAATAATGTTTATAATCGAATGATTATGAAATTATTCTAAGTATTTTAAAATAAAAAGTTTTATAAAAAAATAAAGTAAAATACTTTGTACATAATAAATTTATTAATTATGCATTTCACAAAGTGTTTTTGATTTCAAAAAACAAAAGGAATAGAATAGCAAGAAGTAAAACTTCTGACTCAACAATCTCCCCCTTTTTGGAAATCACAAACCATAAGACTTAAATGAAAAATAACTTTGAAAAATATGATTATCTATGTTATTTTAAGTACTTTTATATTCAAAGTTTAACTAAAAAACCATAATTCCTCCTGAGTTTTTAACTTTTCTAAATACGATGGGGAGTATGATTTTGAATATGATTGATTCCTCCTAAGGATAAAATATCCTCCTAAGTTTCGTATTCTCTCCCTTAAAGAAGTCTATCTAGATTAATTCTAACTTATTCTTTATAAATTATTTCCCAACTTTATTATAAAGATCTAATTTTGGGATAAATATCCCTTTGTAAATACTTTCTCTTTGAATGAGGATAATTATACCTTAAAAGAATATTTCTCCCCCAAAATAATATTTATCCCCTTTTTGTAATTTTCAATTATAATGGGAAAAAGTTTCAAGTTTCTAGAAATGTTAGTGTGGGAACCAAAATAAGAAATAATAAGATGAACTAACTAATCATCGATAAGAAAATTTAACCAATTAGAACTGAAAAACATTTAAAAAATGATCATATTTGGATGAAATGGATAATACATTGATAATAAAATAATACAAAGTACAAAAATAGTTAAAAAATAAAAATTTAATCTTTCTTAATTAAATATTATGAAATGGTTTTCATTTCCTTGAACTCTTTTCGGTCTTCTTCTAACTTCACTATTATTTCATCTTGAGTCTGAACCTTTTCTTCTTGAATATGAGATTTTTATGAATATTATTTGTTTTCATTCTTCAAAACATTTACTTACTCTCTATATGATTTATTTTTGGTTTTCTACAACTACATATATCATATATTTACATTCAGAACTTTTATTTCTTCAACCTAATTTTTAGTTTAATTTTTAATGTCTTTCACAAACTTCCCTCTTTCTGCTATGTATTTTGTAAATTGATTACATGATTTAGTATACTTTTTAACAACTTCTTCACATATTAAAAAAATTTATCATACAAATTGATATCATCATTTATCCAATGAGGCCACTTTACAACCTTATTGTATACCTTCTTATGTGCTTGAAAAATTTCTTTTAAAACATTCAAATCTACCTCATTCCAAATGACTCTTTTTTTGAAGTCTTTAATTATTTTGATATGATATTAAAATTTTCATGAATGATTTATCCTATGGATTGATGTCCCGAAAAATATGGAAATATTCCTTCAAGTCTCTTAAAACTCGAATAATATGATCAACTCCTCAAAAAATTAAAATATTCACTAAATCCAATTATTCTCTCTCAATTTTAGGCAGTTTCACGTGGATGGATCTGATTTTAGCTACCTTTTCTTTTCCTTTATAAACTTTGTTATAAAATTTTCACAAACTTCCATGTAGTCAAGAAATTTAATTATCTCTATATCATCTTTTTCAACATCTATCTTTTCTTCCTTATATTTATTAGATGATGAATGAGCTTCTTCCTTAAAATATTATTCCTTTTTAGAACTTTGAGATTTTTATTTTTGATTGGATTTGGAAGGTAATTTTGATGATGATTTCAATGAAAACTTATCAGATTGATTTTCTTTCTGATCAGCATATTCATATTCCTCTTTTTCTTTATTTTCATCCTCATCATCTTCATTATCTTCACCATTTTCTCCATCTCCACCAGCTTCCTTATTCTCATCTTCTTCCTCTTTTTTATCAATATACTATTCTATTTCTTTATATTAACTACCTTCTTCTTCATCTTTTATTCCTTTCTCAATTCAAGAAACATATTCTTCAATTTATTTATCAAACTTCTATTGGATATGTGCTTCTATTATTAAATATTATTTTTCAACTGGTATCCATTCTGATGGATTTTCTTGAACTCCAAGTATTGATTCTTCCTTAAGAATTTTATCCCTTCTTTATCAGCTACCAAAGGAAAATTAGAATGTATAACTTATATTTCATGATTATTTAGTTGTACTAGAACCACATTTCCAAAGGAATCTTCCACTAATTTTAAAAAAAATCACACAATTAAACTTTAGATAATTTTCCCCACTTCTTATTATTTTATTCCTATTAAAAGGTATCAAAAACATGAAATCTTAAAGCCCGGGATTCTGCTAGTTAAATTCCCAAAATTAAATCTCCTTATTTCCTCTCTACCTTCTTTTTCATCCACTCATCTTAGAATTCATCTAGAACTTTATTTTTTTTCATTTCCATTTTAGTGAAGAAGATAATTCTCTCATTTTTAATTTCTACTTAACCTACTTAGGTGTTCTTAAAGGTTATGCTTATGATGCATAAACAATAGATTTCTCAAAAACAAATTTGATTATTCATCAAAAATGAATCTCATCCTTTTTTTGTATCATAAATGATGTAAAAAATATTTACGTACTTTAGACTGTATTTATTTGGAAGCTTGAAATACTTTATGAATTCAATTACCAAATTACTTATCACAGCCTAGAACATAATGATATTTAACTTGATAGATTCAGTCTTAATGTTATCGATGATATGAAAGATGAATCTAATGATATTTATCTTCCTCATATCGACTAAATAGTGAAATAAGAAAATATTAGATAAATTAAATGTATCTCAATAACCTTTTCATGGAATAATAAACTCTTTCATACAAAGGTAAATTATGTGATTATTCAGAGTTAGATATGTCACCTTCCAAAACTTTTTTTCACAACCAAACAAAGAATATTCTACTTTCTTTTTATTAAAGGAACCAAGATCATCTAGAAGAATATGTAAAGGAAAAAAGCATCCCATTGTGAGGGTACTCCAACCAAACTCATAAAATTTATATAATATAACTCATATCTTTTGTCATTCATTACAAAATAAAATGCTCAATTCCTTCTTTATTTAAAATTTTTACTGAAGCATAAAATCTTCAAAATAGATCAGGGTAGAATAGATCTAATATTTTCCAAACCTTCAATAAAAAATAATTCCCATTCTTGAAACATTGTAATATTTATTGGTTTAAGAAATATGCTTCTACTAATATTTCAGGGAAAACAAACAATCTTTTATATTCCTCAACAGATTCCATCAGATTGAAAGCAATATTGTTGAATTAAAAGTAAGAAATATTTTGAACTATGAGATTTAATAGCAAAATCAACTTGTAGAAAAAATATGTGGCCAACTAATATGGGACATGAGTGGGGGTCCCCTTTATATATGAACTTATGTGATGTTTGAACTTCCAAAACATATCCAATGGTTGATATTTAAACTCTTCTAAACAAATAGTTGAAATTCATCCAAAGAAAGATTTGAAGTATTTTTGGACTCTCGAGGTTTTAAAATATTTATCATACTTGGGTTGAAGATGATTAAATAACTTCTTATAAAATCCTTAAATAAATTTTTTATAAAACATAGAGTAACAACCACAATGAAAAAACTAACATAATGAGATGGTGTTAAAATAAAATAAAATAGAACTACCTTTCAGAGCGAAGATATTCATTGATACAAAAGACTTATTCTTCTTAGTTTTTAGTAAATATGATAGTTTGTATTACAAAAGTTTTGATTTTTGTAAATAGTAGTTTTTAGAGAAAACCAATTAAAATGTTTTTAGGAAAACAAATTGTAATAGTTTTAGTAAAATAATTCATTAAAATATTTTTTATATATGAAAACATAATAACCAAACATGATTATAGAAAAATTTATTACATTTTATGAGTCTAGAAATATTTTAAAGGATTTTTAGTCTAAAAGTTTATAAATAAATATGAGTCTGGAAAACTAATTATGATAATGATTTTAAGAAAACTAAAATTTTTGAAATTTAATTTTTTTTTGAAAAAAAACATATCAAATCCTATTATGAAATTAAGTATCTTAATATACGGATATGAGTAAAAAATAAGTAAATATGAAATATCATTTTACATTGGTAATTTTTAGATTTTGTTTAATTCATTCAAATAAATTAGAAGGAAGAGGTTTTGTGAAAATATCACCAAGTTGTTTTGGAATTATGAGAATTTGTAAAATGATATCTCCTTTCAACGTGTGATCCCTAAGGAAATGGCATCTTATATCAATGTGTTTAGCATATGAGTGATTTTTTGGGTTTTATCTCATTGAAATGGTGCTTGTGTTTTGAAAAATTATATAAGTTTTAGTAAAACTCAAGCCATATTCAGTGAGTCTGTGTTGCATCCAAAAAACATCAACACAAAAACTTCTAGTTGCTACATATCCAGATTTAAGAGTAGAGAGTTCTACATAGTGTTGTTTATTAAAAGAACAATAATCTAAATAATATACTAAGAAATGAAAAGTTCTATATGTGATTTTATTATCCATTATACAACCACCAAATTCATTATCTGAAAAAAAAATTAATTCAAAAACATTTCCAGAAGAATAGAAAATTCCTAAATCCATAATTCTCTTAAAATAAAAAAACATTCACTGTACTAATTTTAGATGGGATTACATAAATAATATTGATATATTTCATATAATCATACATAAAAAATTAATTCTAAATGACTTATAGTTAAGTATATTAAACTTCCAATTATACCTCTAAAATTCTTTTGATCAACTAGCTGCCCAACCACATCAAGATATAGAGTATTTTAGGTACCTATAGGAGTACTAATACTTTTAGTATTTTGATATCCAAAATTTTTAATAATATATTTAATATAATTATACTGATATATATTAGTTCCTTCTAGTTTTTGTGATATTTAAAAACTAAATAAAAATGTTAACTCACCCATCATAATCATCTCAAACTCAGATTTTATAAGACCCTCAAAATAATCTATTAATGATTTTTGAGTTGATCCAAATATAATGTCATCAACATATATTTTAACAATCACAATATATTTTTTAAACTGATTTTATAAAATGTTTTGGATTCATAACTCCCTTAAAAAAACTATTTTGTTAAAAAAATCATGTTAACCTATCATACTAAGCTCTAGAGGCTTATTTAAGTCCATATAGGGATTTTGTAAGTTTATAGTTGTATTCAGGATGGTTTTAATTTTCAAAACTATGGTTTTTTTCAACATAAACTTCTTCCTGAACATATCCATTAAGAAAAATACACTTCACATCCATTTGAAAAAGTTTAAAATTAATGAATGCTACAAAGGCTAGTAGAATACGAATAGCTTATAATCCTTCTACTCGTGCATAGGTTTTTTCATAGTATATGACTTATTGTTCTCTATAAACCTCAGCAACAATTTATTCTTTATATCTAACAATAATTTCATTTTCATCGCATTTGTTTTCTAAAAACTCATTTTACTCCAATTATAGAAGTTTGTTTAGGCAATTCAACTAAAGTCTATAATTTTTTCCTCTCAAATTCATTAATATCATCTTGAATTTCAACAATATTATCCACATAACCTAAAGCCTCATTAAGATTTTTAGGTTTATATTTGGATAATAAAGATTTATGTTTAATTTCATTACTTAATTAACTTCTACTCCTCACTGGTTGATCTACACCTATGATACTATAATGAGGATGAGTCCTAAGAGACAACTGATTTCTTGGATTTTAAAAATTATTTTTTTCAACATATGGTAAAAAATATTTCCAAGGAATAATTATAGGAACTAATTCTAGATTTATTTCCATATAAGAATAGTTTTCTAACAAATTTTGAAAGCTAGTTTTTGAAATAACATATGAGGAGTATATGGGATAAGATTGTTTGAAAACAAAAGGGTCAATTTCATCAAACTTAACATGTAATATTTCCTTGATTGTACACGAATTTTTATTAAAAAAATATATATGACTTAGAATTAGTAGAATAACCTAAAAAATTCCTTTATCATATTTGTGTGTAAATTTATATAATTTATCTTTTGTATTCAAGATGAATACTTTGCAACCAAAAACCTTAAAGTAAGAATCTTTTGGTTTTCTTCCAATCTATAAATCATAAGTATTTTTAGTTATAAGGGGTCTAAAAAACTCGATTTATAGTATAACATGAAGTGCTAATCGCTTGAGCCAAAAAAATTTAGGAATTGAGTATTCATTCAACATGGTTCTAGTTATTTCTTGAAGAATTATATTTCTTCTTTCAACTACGTCATATTTCTGGGGAGTTCTAGGAGTTGAAAATTTATGATCAATACCTTTCTTAATACAAAAAGTTTCAAAATAAAAATTTACAAATTCTCCACCATGATCACTATGAATATTTTTCAAGGGAAGGTTTTTCTCCTTTTTATCTTTTTATAAACAGTTTTAAAATAACAAAAAGTTTCATATTTATTTGTGATAAAATAAACCCATGTGTATCTATTGTAATCATCAACCAAGATATATACATTATATTTTCCTCTAATATTCCCAGTTTTTGTTGGAAAAAATATATCCATTTTATCTAATTGTAATCTATCATTAGTTGAGTCTTCATTAATATATTTATAACATGACTTATATTGTTCTCAGTATTGATAATAATCACATACTTTTGAATAACCAAACCTAAGATCCGGTAGATCCTTAAAAATTATTTTCTTAGTCAACTTAGATAGATTCCTAAGGTTACAATGTCCTAATGTTTTACTAAATAACAAATATTTATCTTCAATTACAATAAGTAAAGGTAAGTATTGCCTCCTAAGTTCTTCTAAGTTATGTGTGTAAACATTCTCATGCTGATTGATATAAAGAATAAATTCATCCTTGGAACTTTATACTCAACATTTATCATTTCTAATGTTCACAAGGTAATCTTCATCACATAATTGACTTGTGCTTATAAGGCTGTTCTTAAGACCATTAACAAACAAAACATTTGAAATTAAATCTTAACCAAAAAGAATAATTTTTCCTATATTGATAATATCTCCTTGATCATTATATTTGAAAGTAAATTTTTTATATTTAATATTAATTATAAATTTGAAATGGTATTTTTAGCATTCATATGCCTAGAACAAAAACTATCCATGAACCAAGTATTCTTCTTGTTGGTACTATCATTTTTTCCTAAAAAAAATGAGACATTCGGAACCTAAACATTCTTGGGTTCGGTAATTTTAGAAAATAAAATTTTAGGAATCCATATTTTTTTTGAAAAATTGTTTTTATGGAAACCAAGAGATTGAACTTTATTTAAGGATCAAATTTTCTTCCAATAGCCACTACTATGAGATTTAGTGAAAAATTGATTCTTTTTGGAACAAAGTAATTGATACTAAATACTATTTTTATAAGAAAACCCAATTTTGACACTAGTAACATGTGGATATATTTGTTTATAAATTTTATCAAAGTTATATTTTTGGATGGTAAATTTTGATAAAAGTTTCTTCAAAGAATAAATTTTAGATTTTAGTTTCACAGCTAAATTCTTATCCTCTTTAGTAATAGTTTTGGAATTATGTTTATGAAAAATAGTTTTAAAGTATTTTTCTCAGAAATAAAATTTTCTAAATCTTTTGAAAAAGTATCCTTTTTATATTGATCCTTATCTATATATTTATAAAGATATATTATTTTGTTTTTTAAAACATATATTCTTGAATTCACCTTATTATGTTTATTTCATACTTTACAATTTTCATTTTATAAAATTTTGAAAAATGATAAACATATTCATGATATTGTAATGTATTATCTTCATTGGGTAAGGAATATTATACATCAGATGTTGAAAAAGTTTTATCATCAAGATAGTTTTAACTGAAATACATATTTTTAAGGTTCTCAGTAGTTAATACCTTTTCCATGAGACATTTTTTTACTTTTGGTACTTTAGAGAAAGGACTAATGTTTCTCTGTTGAGAACTTTAATTCTTAGAATTATCTTCAGAAGATTCACCTCCACTAGCACTCCAAGTTTCAGCAACTTTAAGAACTTTCTTTACCTTATATTTTTAATATTTCTTGGCATTTCTTTCATAATTTCTATCCTTTATGTCTTTCCTTTTAAGATTTGGACAATCTGGTCTGATATTCCCAACATTATTTTATTCATAGCATATAACGCCTCCCTTATTGTCATTTTTATCCTTATGTACTTTCTTGTATATATATTGAAAATACTTATTCCCAATATTTTTATTCATCCTTATATCTAAATTAGATAGCTTAGTTTGAGAATACTTAGATGTATCTAAATCTGAATGAATACAAACATTATTATTTCATTATTATGTAACAAACTTTTCAAAATACTGACACTACTGGAATTATATATATTTTCAACGGCCTATTTGTGAAGGATCCCGTCGCAAATAGGCTTTAGCGACAGGGGCCCATCGCAAATAGCCCGTTACAGAAAACGACGTCGTAAATACATTTTTTTGCGGCGGGACCATCATAAAAAATGGTATTTGTGATGGCAAAGTTTCTCATCACAAATAAGCCTCTGATTATATATATTATATATATCAATCAACCATTTGAGAAGGGAAAATTTCTCATCACAAATAACTGTCCGATTATACACATTATATATATAAAAACATTTTGTGATGGGTCCATCGCAATTAGTATTTACGACGGACCCACCACCCCGTCGCAAACTGTAAATATACAAAATTATATTCAGATTATTTTCGATGAGATCCCATCAAAAAAGGTCCCATCGCAAATACTAATCATAATAAAAAAAATTAATAAAATTATGATTAATGAAAAAATTATATTATTATTATTAAAATAATAAAATAATAAAAAATATTATTATTAATAAAATAAACGAACATTAATAAATATAATACTAAAAAAATAAATTTAATAAAATTATGATTAATAAGAAATTAATATTAATATTATTAAAATAAAAAAAATAAAAAAATTAATATTCTCAATATTTACAAAAAAATATAAAAAAATCAAAAAATATTATTATTATTAGTAAAATAAACAAATATTAAAAAATACAATACTAATAATATATAATAAACTATTAAAAATAAAAAAAATTAAATTATGCCATATGTGCACCAATATAAAAGACAAAAACTGTAAATAGTTCATATTACTACAAATATTGAATTCAAATGTTTTTAACATAAAAAACAAATCACTGAGGGGGTCATCTTTTGGAGGAGGTGGATGAGGTGGAGAAGATGGTGGAGGAAACTTCATCCCTAAACTATGAGTCAAACGGTGCATGTACTCCATCAACTCGTGATGCTACTGCTGCCGCTGTTGCTCCCATCATTGCATCTCTTCCGTGTGCTACTGCTACTGCTGCTGCTACCACCGACACATCTCTTCACGTTGTTTCTGTAAACTCTCTATAAGATCAACCTGAGTTTGCAACTACTCTTGATACTGTGAGGCAGAAGATGATGCCTCTCCACGAGATCCTCTCGAGTTAGATGCCGACATTACAGTAGTACCATAATAAGTACCAGGAGTCAAATGAGAGTCGATACTAACTACTCATCCCTTCTCAAAGCCATACTGAGTCGCCTGCATCCATACCGCCTCATCGAAATGGTGGGAACTAATCTGCTCAGTCATCTCGTCCTGAATCTTAGCCTATGTCTAAGAGATCGTAGCCTCATATGAATCCTTCAAATCCAATTTGAAATTAAAATGGTGTAAATATTATATGCAGTTAATAAAAAATAGAAAAAAATAATACTAACCACAATCTGACGCTGGCGATCACCTCTAATCTCTCAAGTGGCTGGATCACTGTATATCCTTTGATAAACGTCAAATTTCGTAATATCGGGATACTCAACTATCTACAGAAATATAATATCAACAGTTTATATTTAATTTTATATAAAATATTTAAAAAATATACTTACATTATTCAATCTATGCGTACTGAATATATGGCTACCAGCTCGATGTGTCACCTCCTATCTCCCCTGATTATGTCATCCCATTAAAGATCTCCTTTGAAATCTACCACCCAAACAGCGTAAACAAAATCTATCCCAAACATGATATGAAATGTACTCTGGTCGGTGGGCTCTACACGACTCATCAAATTCTATCACTCCTGCTTTCTTAATGGATGTTCTTTTCAAATTGTTCAAAAACTAATGGAAACGGTCACGTATAGACACCTGCCATGCCGCGTGGATAGGGTCACACATACTATCATCGACGGGATACCATAAACCCTACAAATAATTTATAATATAAAGTTATTAATAAAATAAATTTCAAAATAAATATTCTTTATTTATGTACCTGCCAATGATCGAACATGTCGTGCCCTAAGTAAATGAGCTGTCAGACAAAAGAGCCCCCTTTTAGTTAATGAATCATCTTCTTGCAACTGTCACCGCCTGAACAATTTATAAAAAATGTGGTCTTAAAAATGCATATTCAAACTCGTGCATACGAGATTGGATATGCATACGTAGAAGCATACTTTTCATAATGTTTTGAGTCGGTGAAATTTGAAAGCAGAAGAGTTATTGAGAAAAAGGAGTGTCTTCAATCCACTGGAAAGTGTGCCAAGTTATTACAAGTTATTAGAATTTATTCTTATTTATTCCTAATTATTCCTAATTATTCTTAATTATTCCAATTTATTACCAATTATTACTAATTATTACTATTTATTACTATTAATTTCTAATTATTACTATTTATTTCTAATTATTACTATTTATTTCTAATTATAAATATTTATTCCTAATTTTTGCTAATTATTCCAAATTATTCCTATTTATTAATAATTATTCCTATTTAGTCCTAGTTATTATTAATTATTGCTATTTATTACTATTTATTCCTATTTATTACTAATTATTCCTATTTATTACTAATTATTATTATTTATTCATAATTATTCATAATTATTCCTATTTATTACTATTTATTACTATTTATTTCTAAATATTACTACTTATTTCTAATTATTCCTATTTATTGCTAATTATAAATATTTATTCCTAATTATTTCTAATTATTTCTAATTATTTCAAATTGTTCCTAATTGTTCCTAATTATTCATATTTATTACAAATTATTCTTCTTTATTAGTATTTATTATTATTTATTCCTATTTATTACTAATTATTTCTATTTATTAATATTTATTACTATTTATTTCTAATTATTCCTATTCATTGCCAATTATAAATATTTATTTCTAATTAAAAATATTTATTCCTAATTATTCTTAATTATTCGTAATTATTCGTAATTATTCCTAATTATTACTAATTATTACTAATTATTACTAATTATTACTATTTATTTCAAATTATTCCTATTTATTTCTAATTATTCCTAATTATTCCTATTTATTAGTATTTATTATTATTAATTCCTAATTATTACTAATTATTTCTATTTATTACTATTTATTTCTAATTATTACTATTTATTTCTAATTTTTCCTATTTATTGCTAATTATAAATATTTATTCCTAATTATTCCTAATTATTCCTATTTATTCCTAATTATTCCTAATTATTTATAATTATTTCTAATTATTTCTATTTATTACTATTTATTTCTATTTATTACTATTTATTCCAATTTATTTTTAATTATTCTAATTTATTACTAATTATTCCTATTTATTACTAATTATTCCTAATTATTCCTAATTATTGATAATTATTCCAATTTGTTACTAATTATTCCGATTTATTGCTAATTATTCCTAATTATTCCAATTTATTGCTAATTATTCCAATTTATTGCTAATTATTCCTATTTATTTCTAATTATTCATATTTATTACTAATTATTCCTATTTATTACTAATTATTCCTATTTATTACTAATTATTCCTATTTATTAGTATTTATTATTAATTTTTTTCTATTTATTACTAATTATTCCTATTTATTACTAATTATTCCCATTTATTAGTATTTAGTCCTAATTACTACTATTTAGTCCTAATTACTACTATTTAGTTCTAATTACTATTATTTAGTCCTAATTACTACTAATTATTACTAATTACCAATAATTATTACTAATTACTACTAATTAGTACTAATTAGTACTAATTATTATTAATTTGTATTAATTATTACTAATTATTCCTAATTATTCCTATTTATTACTGATTATTCCTATTTATTACTAATTATTCCTAATTATTCCTAATTATTCCTAATTATTACTAGTTATTTCTAATTATTCCAAATTATTTCTATTTATCACTAATTATTCCTATTTATTACTAATTATTCTTATTTATTACTAATTATTCCTATTTATTACTAATTATTCTTATTTAATACTATTTATTAGTAATTATTCTTATTTATTCCTCTTTATTACTATTTATGACTAATTATTATTATTTATTACTAATTATTCCTAATTATTAATAATTATTAATATTTATTCCTATTTATTACTAATTATTCCTATTTATTACTAATTATTCCTATTTATTACTATTTATTCCTATTTATTACTAATTATTTCAATTTATTCCTATTTATTACTATTTATTCCAAATTATTCCTAACTATTACAATTTATATCTAATGACTACAAATTATTCCTATTTATTTCTAATTATACCTATTTATTTCTAATTATTCATATTTATTGCTAATTATAAATATTTGTTCCCAATTATTTCTAATTATTCCTAATAATTACAAATTATTCCTATTTGTTGCTAATTATAAATATTTGTTCCTAATTATTTCTAATTATTCCTAATAATTACTAATTATTCCTATTTATTACTAATTATTCATATTTATTACTAATTATTCTTATTTATTAAAAATTAGTACTAATGCTTTCAATTTATTATTACAAATAACTACAATTAAGAAAACAATTTAAATCTAATTAAATTAAAACTAATCAAAAATAATTAAAATTAACATTAAAAATTAAATAAATAGTAAATTAAATAAAATATAAATTCCTTCAAACTTGATCTTCTAATGATGTAGACGGCTTCAAACCTTGTTCGTCAAAAAAAATTAACCCAAACAAACTCTCACTCTGAAAATAGGGTTAAGAGAGAGAGAAAATGAGAATTGAGAGGAGGATTTGAAAAAATGGATGGGGGATATATATATGTTAGATTAGTTGCGACATGACCTTTTGCGACGGTATTCCCATCGCAACTGGTACCTTTTGCGACGGGGCCCGTCACAAATACCTTGACCCGCATTAATTATTATCGGCAGTTAAAAGGGTATTTGCGATGGGGCCCGTCACAAAAGGTACCTGCCGACACACGTTTTGCGACGAGGCGTCATCCCGTCACAAAAACCCCTTTATCGTCGTCAGGTATTTGCGATGGGTCCCGTCGCAAATACCACCGAGCGACGAACTATTTGCGACGAGAATATTTCTCCCTTCGCAAATAAGCTTCCTGCGGTTTGGTGCCAAACCGCGGAAAACCGTGCATTACTTTTTGCAACGGGCCACCAAAACTTGTTGCAAATAACAATGTATTTGCGATGGGATGACCCCCTCGCCCCCGTCGCAAATAATTTCTGGACTGGGCTATTTGTAACGGGAAATTATCCCGTCGGAAATAACCCGTCGCAAAAGTTTGTTTTCCTCGTAGTGTGAACTTTCAAAGATAAGGTTGTTGTTGATGAAAAATCTACTCCAATTTTATTTTGCTAATTCTCAACATTACTATCATACCGCAAAATAGTTACAATGAGATCATCTAAGGTAAGGCTACTCACTTTTATTGTTTAATCAACAATAATCCTTTTTTATTGCCACTAATCAGGAATGATGTCAATAATATTATCAACAACTATTTCATCATCAAAATATTTTTCTCTAATAGCCTGTAAAATAATTATGATATTCCTAGATATATTATCTATCTTGGAAATAGATTCACCAAGTAAAAAATTAAATTCATGATAGTTAGATATTGTCACAGCACTCTGAGTTTCCACAATTTTGGAAGTACCAGAATGTGTAACCTCAATATTTTTCCCGATACTATTAGCTGCTTCACAAGATAAAATCTGACTATATATGCTTCTAGTCATGGATCATAACAAATTATTTCAAATTTTTTAGTTCAGTTGATATTCCTGTTTCTCTTGATTTGTAAAAGATGTAACATCCTTATCAGGAATATTATAGTTTCTAGTTAACATAACAAAGTTTTTAAATGTGGTGTTGATAAAAAAACTCTTCATCTTATCCCTCTAGTATTCATAACCAGGACCATCAAATATAGGTGGTCTGTTGGGATTAAAATTTTCTATTGATCCAATACTCATTCCAACCATCTTTAAAAAAAGATATATTCTTTTCCACAAAAAATAGTCTAAAAATATTTTATAAACAAAATGTTTATAACAAAAACATTAAAAGTTGCAATATTAAGGCAATATAAAATATTTAGTAAATATATGAGTTGTGGAATCCTGCTTTGATACCAATTTTTGAATCTTTATATCATATCAATACTGATTAGGATATTAAGAATATGTTTTGATGGATAACTTACAAGAGGGGGGTGTATTGTAGTTTAAAACGCAGTTTAATAGTGTTAAATAAGACAAACCCAAAAATCTCTTTTAGTTGGTTTTCAGACATGGCCCTCAGTCTGATTAAAATCATAATCACATATAATATGATTATATTAGAGTAACAGAATCAGTGTCATAATAATTACGATTATATGAGATTAATTATTGGAATCACTATAGATCTGATTAAACGTAGTATATATAATAATCAAATTAATTACGACAAACTTGTATAATAGAATTTTGAATATGATGATCAAATTTCTATTATAAATGAAAAATAGAAAATAAACTTGTAATCAATAAGTAATAAATATAAAAAGTAAAAATTAATTTTAACTATTAAAAGAATAAAATATTTTAGCCTTTAGATTAAGGTTTTCACTAACCCAGACTAAATGTATTCCTTGTTTTATACTTACAAGAAATTTTGTCTTTCCTTAAAAAGGAATTCCCTCGATATAAAGATCAGATCTATCTTCCTAGCCATGAAAGCTATCGATCCAATGGATTAGATTCTCTATCTTACTATCCTCATGATCCCTTGATCAATACCATGATCAGATTCTCCATCTTCCTATCCCTGAGAGATATTGATCCTAATCACACCAGTCAGATGCAGTAACAATACAATACAATTTTTAAGAAGACAACCTGATAAGGTTTACTTAATAAATTTAAAATTATAAAACAATTAAAAATAATTAGGAACAAAATATACATGATTGGTACTATTAATATCTCTCTCACAAGTGATAAATTCAAAATGAATCAGCATGATTCAAACTCATTGAGCGACTAAGTATTTATAGATGAACACCCAATAGTAAACTTGATCAACCAACAATCATAATTTCACTAAGTTTGTCTCAAGGGGTTAGAAACCTGGAACATGACTATTTATATCAATATTCTATAATAGGATGTATTATGTTGTATTGATTTACATCATTACAATGTAAAAAGTATTCTATTATGATAGAAATATGTTTTCCGTATTCATATTATAAACACATCAGTTCGATGGACTTCCTTAGTATAACAACCCTGATCATTATTACATTCTTAAACATGATTTATTACATAAAACCTTCACTTGATACAACATATTATCGAGAGGTCTAGTTTCTTTGGGGCTTAGGAACATTACATAACAACTTAATGCATAAAATGCAACATCTTATTGAAAACTTCCTTTACATGACCACTACATTCCATCATACTAAGAATTGCATGGGATAACCTGAGGGCATGCATAAGAAAAGGGTGAGCTATAAGTCCTAGTAAGGGAATACAAATGGGATAAAATAAGAAATACAATACATGTTATAAAATAGGAATATCAATGGATAACAAGATAAACATGAACATAGAGGCATGATAAAACATGATAATCATAATATGGAGATGTGGGAACAACATTTTACATGATATTAGCATGAGCCATGGCTAATTCCACATGAAGCATGAGTAAAACCTCAATTAACATGAAGCACTAGAAAACCCTTGTTTCACTTGAATTATTATGATTCAACACTCATTTTACATGACATATCATGATACTATACTTTACCCAATGCATTAGAAAGCTATTATGGCACACCCTTCTAAAACATTTCATTTCATGTATAAGTGTGCCACATGGATCATAAAACATGGGTTCATTAAACATCATAATTTATTAAATGATATAGGAATGTGGAATTTATACATGGAACTCTATAATCAATAAGTAAATGTTCTTAAAAATGAATACCCTTGATAGAGAAATGGACATGGTATTCACTACACAATGTTTTTGGCTTGCAAAAACGTGGTGCAATTTTGGCAGCATAAAGACATGACTTAATAATTAATAAAAATGGTTGAAGAGAGAGAAAGAGGTGTCTCATCACATGTACATGAAATGGATAGTAAGGGGGTCATATAGATACAAGTCCTAAAAAATGTAATGGAATTTAGATTCATAATACAAAAGAATTTCATAAATGTAAATGAGGAGAGTGAAATTCCTTACGGAATTTCGGCATGGTAACAGGTGTACATGGAAGGCATTAATGAGAGAAAAATGGGGTCTCCCATAATTAAAATATAAATAGGGCAGTATGGGGGAGGTGATAAATCATACCCCAACATTTATAATTGAAAATAAAAGGATATAACAATGTTAAGAAACATGGTTAAAATGAGAAAGGAAGGAATCCCTTACTTGGAAGTGTGATCCCAAAGGCTTGGGAGGGGCTTGAGAAATACTTCTTGGGAGTTTGGTGTGACTTTTGAGGATTATAGAGAGAGGAGGTTAGATCTTGGATGAACTCCAAAAGCTTTGAGTGAAGAGGAAGTGGGAGCTTGTGTGGGTTTATATAGGAAAAGAGAGGGAATTCTTTATTATTTAGGTTTGGGACACCAGAGATTAAACTAATCAAAACCACAAACCAGCCCATGGTTTTTTAAAAAGGGGAGTGAAAAAAAATATTTTATATGGCCAATGTCTGAACTTAAAATAATAGGGTTTCTTATGTGGAGGTGAGTCGCACTCTCAAGGAAATCAATATAAAAAGATAAATAGTTTTATAAGTCTTGGAGGGTCCACTAAAGAATTTTAAATTAAATCAAATAAACATAAAATCACATTATTATAATGGTAAAACATATTTCGGAAGAAAATAATGTTTATAGTATTTTATTACATCACTATCAGGTCATTATGATGTTATAAAACACATTATATATTTAAATAGTATTTAATTTTTGCCCAAAAATTCAACTGTCACAGAAAATTATGAACAATTCACCATTGGATAATTTCGACATCCTGATTCCAAAAATAATATTCATTTTATCTAAATAATTTTCTAAATTTTTGAATTTTCACTTTTAAAATAAAAACTGACATTTATTGAAAATTCCTGGGTTTTGACAAAAATAGCTTCCAAACCATAATAAAAATTAAAATTGAATTCATAAAAATTATACAATCATTTATATTTAATAAAAAGTAATTTATTAATAATAATATTTTATTAAAATAATATTTTTTTCAAAATTCCATTAACTCATCAAAATAGATTACTTAGTTGATTATTATCTAAAAAAATACTATTTTTTCTTTAAAAACTCTTTACAAAGTAAAATAATAAAATGAATGTATAATATTTATACAAAAAATAATGTACATATTCATAGTGATAGGGTCTTGTTATATAAACCCTTGAAACACCTGTATAAGACTTTAGGGTAAGGTGTGCGATGGTGATAGACTCTTGGGGTGACTTAGATAACATTGCTCGAGTGGTAATATCTATCAACTTATACTTCTCTCATAGGCGGTTCTACTTGAGCTTAATGTATTCAAGCTTGGATTGGGCTTGGTCAAGAGCAAATCCTAATGTTGCAACCTCCTTTCCAAGCTCTGACAATTGGGCTTTTTACAGGGAAAGTCTACTGGATGAGGTCATCACTTCCTTTGTCAGAGTAAATTGGATTTGGTAAAGCTCTATATTTATACTAATAATGTGATCACTGTTCAACAACTATATTATAAACTATCACAATTCTTAATGGTATTTCAAAACCCAAAACGTAAAACCAAATAAGTGCATACAATTTACATAACCAAAAGAAGACATGTAAATAGACCAAGAGGAATTTCCATTAATGAATTTTTGGGTCATTACAATCTTCCCCCCTTAAGAAATTTCACCCTCAAAATTTAATTTTCCCACACTAAAACAGATATGGATAACTCTGCTTCATCACTTCTTCTGATTCCCACATCGCTTCTTTAAACTTGTGGTTTTTCCATAACACCATGATGAGGGGAATTTTCATATTTCGTAGAACTTTTTCTCCACGATCTAAGATATTCATTGGTTTCTCCTCGTAAGAAAGGTCATCCTCTAGCTGTACTACCTCTTAAGAGAGTACATGTGAAGGGTCCAGTATGAACTTCCTTAAGAGGGATACATGAAAGAAATCATGTACTTTAGCCATGGTAGGTGGAAGTTCTATTTGATAGACAACATCCCTAACATGATCAAGAATCTCAAAGGAGCCGATGTACCTGGGACTTAACTTCCCCTTATTTCCAAACCACATGACCTTCTTCCATAGAGATAAGTATAGAAATACCATGTCTCCAACTTTAAACTCAAGGTCTCATCGATGGTTATCTGCATAACTCTTCTGTCGACTCTAGGCTACCTTGATATGATGTTGAATGGTTTTCACCTTCTCCACCATTTATTCTACCATTTCTGGTCCTAGAAGATTATTCTCACTGAATTCATACCAACATGCCAGTGTTCTTCACCTCTTCCCATATATGGCTTCATAAGGTGCCGTTCAGATGCTTGAGTGGAAACTATTATTATAAGATAATTCAACTAGAGGTTGATGTTGATCCCATCCTTCTTTAATGTCCATTGAGCATGCTCTCAACATGTCCTCAAGTATTTGGATAGTCCAATCGGATTGGCCATTAGTTGGAGTATGAAAAGTCATACTGAAGTTCAGCTCAGTATCCAGAGCATGATGAAGACTCTTCCAAAACTTATAGGTGAATCTTGGATCTTGAATGGATACAATATATAGTGGTACTCCATGTAGCCTTACCACTTCCCTAATATATATCCGTTCCATTTGATCAAATGATAAATCCTCCAAAATTTAAATGAAGTGTGTAGACTTTATAGGAAAATTTACAACAACCCATATTGCATTTTTTCCTTTAGATGTCTTTGGAAGTCCAGTGAAAAAGTCCATGGTGATGTTCTCCCATTTCCATGATGGTATAGGAAATGGTTGCATCGTTTCTTTGGAATTATGCCTCTCTGCCTTCACTTGCTGGCACACCAGGAACTTTGATGGATAATATGTGATCTCCTTCTTCATATTATCCCACCAATATTGATCTTGGAGATCTCGATACATCTTTGTGTTTCCAGGGTGAATAGAGAAATTTAAACTATATGCATCATCCAAAAGTTTCTTCTTCAGCTCCAGACTTGATGGAACACATATTCTTTTCCAAAGTCTCACAATTCCTTCATCATTAACATTGAACTCTGAAGATTTCCCTTTTATGATAGCTTCCATTTCCTTTTGAATTCCCACATCATCCTTTTGAGCATCCTTTAACCTTTACAAAAGAGGCAGTTGAGCAGTCATTTCTGAAGGGATTGATGATGTTTTCTTCTTTATGATTCCAATTTCCATCTTCATAAAATCTATAAAGATTGGATCCTTCTAAATTCTCATAAATTATAGAATCACTAGGTCCTTTCTACTTAGAGAATATGCCACCTTGTTCACTTTCCTAGGGTTGTAATGGATTGAGCAGTCATAATCTTTGATCATCTCTAACCATCCCCATTAGTGCATGTTCAACTATTTCTGTGCGAATATATACTTGAGGATTTTGTGGTCCCTATATATTTCACACTTCTACCTAAAGAGATAATGCCTCCAATTTTTTAAATATAAGATCACCATAGGCAACTCCAGATCATGTGTTAGATAATTCTGCTGATGAACTTTCAATTGGCCGGAATCATAGGCAATGACTTTGTCATTTTGAATCAACAAACAGCCTAGGACCTTCTTCAAAACATCACTGAATACCATAAAATGTTCTCCACTTATGGGTAAAGTGAGCGCGGGCGCAGTGATAAGCCTCCTTTTTCAACTCCTTGAATCTTTCTTCACATTCATCACTCCAAGAAAAAATTACTCCCTTACAAGTTATCTTGTTAAGATGGTTGGACAATCCTGAGAAATTTATCACAAATCATTGATAATATCTAGATAACCCCAAGAAGCTATGGATATCTATTATTGATATTGACCTCGACCATCTCTCTATTGAAGCTATCTTCGAGGGATCCACAGTTATCCAATTTCATATAATGATATGGTCCAAGAATGAGACCTCCTTCATCTAGAACTCACACTTGCTGCATTTTTCATAGAGATTCTCCTTTCGCAAGGTCACTAGTACAGTTCTTAGATTCACCTCATGATCCTCCCTGGTTTTGGAGTATATTAGAATATCATCTATAAAGACTACCACAAATTTGTTGAGTTAATATCTAAATACTCTATTAATAAATTCCATGAAGATTTTTGGAGAATTAGTGAGTCCTACAGTCATTATTATGAATTCATAGTGCCCGTATCTTATACAAAAAGTAGTATTGAGGATATCTTCATTCTTTACCCTTACTTGATAATATCCCAACCAAAAATATACCTTGGAGAAGTATTTTTCTCTACGCAGCTGATCGAACAAGTCATCATTTCATGGGAGAGGATACTTTTTCTTTATCATGATTTCGTTAAGTTCACAATAATCGATGCAAAGGTGCATTGACCCATCCTTCTTCTTGATGAAGAGGACTGGTGCACCCCGTGGTGAAGAATTTGGGCGTATAAACCCTTTATCTAGATTCTCCTATAGTTGTTTCTTCATCTCCTCAAGCTCCACAACAGCCATTCTATATGGGGTCTTGGATATTGTAAATTCCCTAGGTATTAGATCAATTGAGAATTCAACATCTCTTCTAGGAGGAAGACCAGGAAATTCCTCGGGAAACACATCAGTGAATTCTCTAAAAATAGGCATGTCTTCAAGGATGGTTTTCTCTTTAGACTCAATCATCTGATCCAGATATGCATGTTCATAGGGCAGTAATATCCACGCTTGAGATGATGGAGCTAAATAAGATTCATCTCCCTCCTTTCACTTGTATAAAATCGGGGGTCGATTCTCCATATGGAGAGTGATTTCCCTCTCACGATAATTTATGTTGGATCTATACAGGAAAATCCAATCTATGAGAATAATTGCATCAAATTCCTCTAGAGGGAGTATTATGAGGTTCACCGGGAAGTTCAATCCACCTATTATGAGAGGGGAGGAGTTATATTCATGGGATGCAATGATTTCCCCATTTTCCATACTCACTAACATCTTTACTTCCATGATTTGTGGTGGTGTTGGGATTGTTCTTCTAAACTTTAGGGATATAAAAGAATATGTAGAACCTGAATAAAAATTCATGTTCACTATTATTTAATGAATAACTAGCATACCTATCACCACTTCATTATCAAGGTTCACTTCAGGAGTAGTGATGGAAAAATCTCACCCTTTCTACCTTGGAGGTTGTTGGTTGATTCTGAAAACCCTTGGCTCAGGGAACTGATTTGCAAGATGCCCTAGTTCTTTCTTGTTGAAGCAATGGATAATGCGTTGAGATTCGAACGATGTGTTCTTCTCCTCTATCGCAGTTGTGTGTTTTTCTTGTCGACAATTAACAGCTAGGTGTCCTTATCTTCCACACCTAAAGCATTTCCTCATCCCCTTGAAGCAATTTCTAGGGTGCTTCTTTCTGCACCGTTGGCATGTGGGGTTCTTGATCTTCTTAGAAGTATTGGATTTATCCATCAGATTTATATAATTGAAATCCACCTTATGATTATTATCCCCATGATACCCTGAAGATTTGTCGATCTCTATTTTGACCTTGAGAAAAAATCGAGCAATTTCCTCATAGCTGTCGAAGTCATGGATCACCAGGGCTTTCCGAAAGCTAGGTTTCAGCCCACCAAATAAGTGGTCAACCTTGCATTCGAGGGTAATGACAAAGATAGAAGAATATCATGCAAGCCTTATGTAATTTCCCTCATACGCTCTGATGGATTCATCATCTTTTTTGATTGAGGGAAAAGAAGTCCCTTTCCATCTTAAGCCGGAGGGTGCGTGGAAAATATTTGTTGAAAACAATCTTTTAGAAATCCTTCCATTCTAATGCCTTGATCTCCTCCTCAAGATTCATATTTTTAATCAATGTCCACCATTGACGAGCTTCACCTTCTTTATGATAAGAAGTCAGAAGAACCTTATTTTGTTTGTAACATTGAAGGATGGATAATATCTTTTCAATGGGGTTGATCCATTGTTCGACGATTGATGGATCAGATGATCCATTAAAAGTAAGAGGAATTTGTCTCATGAAGCTCTCGATAGCGACTTGTTCTTTCTTAGGGGGGGGGGGGGTTGAACATTCGTCTTGACCCATGTTTCTATTCAAATCTTGAGTTAACTGAGAGAGAATCAGGACAAAGTTCACAATCCCTGCTCCCATCGGATTGGGAATCTCATTAGAACAGTCATCACATTGATCTTCACATCATTTGTTAGCCCGAGTCCTTGTATTAACATCCATTGGCTGGAATAAAAGTAAATTTAGGGTTAACACATAAAGGGTAATCTAAGGACAAAATAGATGACTTATAAATAACTTTTATTTCCTTAACTTATGAATCTATAGGCTTTAATCTATGTTATCCATGATCTACTTTGTAACATATATTCTTAGGGGCATTTTTATTCCCTTAACAATGGTTCATACTAATATTGTGAATTTACCAAAGAATATCCCCTGAGAGTGTCGTAACCAAGAGTGTAGCAAGGCCCATTGTCGTGTACCAAGATAACCCAGGTCAAGACCGAAACTCCTTGTCTAGGTTTTCACCCCTAGGTACATCTGTGCCAGAGCCACCTGTACCTGCTTATATCTAGAAAAGGATGTATTTTATTGATAAACCATTTACTCAATACCCACCAAAACATAGGGATTTTTCTATTAAACTTAGTCGTATCTCTAAGGATTCACTATGGTTTTCTAATCCTAATACCAAAAATAACTAAACCTATCCTCTGATACCAACTATATCAACATTTATCTTTATTATATACTTAAACATGATTTATTACATAAAACCTTAACTTGATACAACAAATAAGATAAAGAGGTCTAGTGTATTTGGGGCTTAGGAACATTACATAAAATCATAAAGTATAAAACACAACATCTTATTGAAAACTTCCTTTACATGACCACTACATTCCCTCGCACTTAGCATTGCATGGGATAACCCGAGGATATGCATAAGAAAAGGGTGAGCTATAATGCCCAGTAAGGGAATAAACATGGAATAAAATGAGGAATAAAATACATGTTATAAAATAAGAATATCAATGGAGCCCAAGAGAAACATGAAAATAAATGCATGATAAAGCATGATAATCATAACATGGAGATGTAGAAACTACATTTAACATGATATTAGCATGTGCCAAGGATCATTTCACATAGAGCATGGGTAAAACCTTATTTCACATGAAGCACGAGTAAACCCTCATTGCACTTGAATTAGCATGAGTCGACACTCTTTTCACATGATGTATCATGATACTATACTTTACCTGATGCATTGGAGCGCTATCCAGGCACACCCTTCTCAAACATTTCATTTCATACATAAGTGTGCCACATGGATTCATTAAACATCATCATTTATTCCATGATAAAGAAATGTGGGATTCATAAATGAAACTCTATAATCAATAAGTAAATTTTCATAAAGTAGAATACCCTTTATATAGAAATGGTCATGGTATTCACTATACAATGAATTTGTCTTGGAAAAACGTGGTGCAATTTTGGCAGCATAACGACCTGACATAAGAATTAATAAAACTGGTTGATGAGAGAGAAAGTGGAGTCTCATCATATGTACATGAAATGGAAATTAAGGGGGTAATATAGATACATGTCCCAATAAATGTAATGGAATTTAGATTCATAATACAAAATAATTGATTAAATGTAAATGAAGAGAGAGAAATTCCTAACAGAATTTTGGCATGGTAACAAGTGTACATGGAAGGCATTATTGAGATATAAAGGGGGTATACCATCATTAAAACATAAATATGGCAGTATGGGGGAGGTGATAAATCATACCCCCAACATTTATAATTGAAAATAAATGGACATAACAATGTTAAGAAACTTGGATAAAATGAGAAATGAAGGAATCCCTTACTTAGAAGTGTGATACCAAAGGATTGGGAAAGGCTTGAGAGAGACTTATTGGGAGATTGGGTCACCTTGGGTGGATTATAGAGAGAGGAGGTCAGAGGATGGATGAACTCCAAAGGCTTTGAGTGAAGAGGAAGTGGGATCTTGGGTGGGTTTATATTGGAAAGGAGAGGAAATTCTTTATTATTTAGGTTTGAGACACCACACATTAAACTAATCAAAAACCACAAACTTGCCCATGGTTTTAGCCCATGGTTTTTTCCAGAGGGTAGTGAAAAAAATATTTTATAAGGCCAATGGCCAAACTTCTTAAAATATTAGGGTTTCTTATGTGGAGGTGAGTCACACACTCAAGGAAATCATTTTAAAAAGAAAAATAGTTTTGTAAGTCTTGGAGGGTCCATTAAAGCCTTGTAAAATAAATAAAATAAACCTAAAATCACATTATTATAATGGTAAAACATATGTTGGCTGAACATAATGTTTATAGTATTTTATTACATCACTATTGTGTCATTATGATGTCATAAAATGCATTATATATTTAAATAGTATTTAATTTTTACCCAAAAATTTGACTATCTCAGAAAATTATGAAAAATTCATTTTTAAATAATTTTGATATCCTGATTCCAAAAATAATATTAATTTTTCTTAAGTAATTTTCTAAATATGTGAATTTTCACTTTTAAAATAAAAACTGAAATTTATCCAAAATTCATGTGTTTTGACAAAAAACAGATTTCAAACCTTAATAAATATTACAATTGTATTCATAAAAATTATACAATAATTTATATTTAATAAAAAATGTATTTATAATGATATTTCATTAAAATATTATTTAATTAAAAAATCCATTAATTCATTAAAATAGATTACTTAGTTGAATATTAACTAAAAAATACACTTTGTGCTTTAAAAACTCTTTACAAAGTAACAATAATAAAATGAATGTATAATATTTATACAAAAAAATAATGTACATAGTCATAGTTCTAGGTTCTTGTTACATAATCCCTTAAAACACCCGTATAAGACCTTAGGGTAAGGTGTGCAACGGTGACAGACTCTTGTGGTGGCTCAGATAACATTGCTCGAGTGGTAATCTCTATCAACTTCTACTTCTCTCGAAGGCAGTTCTGCTCGAGCATAATCTATTTAAGCTTGACTTGGGCTTGGTCAAGATCGAAGCCCAATGACACAACCTCCTTTCTGAGCTCCAACAAATGGGCTTCATATGGGGAAAGTCTACTGGATAAGGCCATTACTTCCTTTGTCCGAGTAAATTGGATTTGTTAATGCCCTATATTTATACTAATTATCTGATCAGTGTTCAACGACTATATTAGCAATGGTCACAATTCTTAACAGTATTTCAAAATCCAAAAAATAAAACCAAATAAGTGCATATGTATTACATAAGCATAATAATACATTTAAATAGACCAAGAAGAATTTTAATTAATGAATTTTTGGGTCTTTACACTTAAGCCTTTCAACATGAAAATATCTATGAGTATCAATTTGATGTTATTGATACTAATATCAATATAATTTTTAGTATTTTTTCATCTTTATTGTTATGAAAAAAATTATAACTTCTAGAACTAATAAAGGTGAGTCTGGTTAATTGGACACAAACTCATTATGATGATCGTAATGAAGAATAAAGTCTATACTTGAATACTTAAAAACTTTTTCTAAGTTTGGTAAATCAAAATTTTTTCTACAAAAACATACTAAAATATTTTGGAAATAAGAAATTTATAAATTATGTATTTAATAAAGAGTTTGTTGTTTCTAAAATAAAAGGAATGGAAAATTAATAAGTAAAAATTATGAATAAACACCCATTGGTTTAGATATGATCGGTATAGTGTGCCCTATGTACTTGTAACACGATCAAGTTTTGTATAGGAAAGCGACTATGAGTAGAGATTAGTGAGTTTTTTGTGGGCCTAGTTGGTTGAGAATTTTGATGAGTGTGGCTCTGGTGGAGTGATACACATGTGTTGATTTTTTGACCTTTTTGAAATTATTTTTTTAGAGTGGTATCTATAAATACAAATGGTGGGGATTACACCAATGGACCTTTTAGGGTATGACCCTATTTCAGAATGATATTTTGATAGTTATTATAAATAGAGTTTTTGTAAGTAGGGAATAAGTAATGAATTGATGTTTCTTATTGTAACTTAGGTATGAGATGGTTATCTAGTAATTTTCATTATATTTGGTAATGGATAGGGTGTGGGCCCTGTATAATTAGGGTTTAACCTTGTGGAGTGATGATAAGGAAAATCTTATTGTGGAGAGTGCCATATCGGTTGGAGGTGATATGGCCCAATGTGTATAGGGTCATGGTTTTATGAGACTATCTGTTGGAAAATCATTATGGAATTATGATATTGATGATAAAATGGATTCAAATTATTTATATTCCTTAATGAATTGAAAGTATAATTATATATGTTATAATAGGTGGATTTTAAGCATTGTCTTTCGGATCCAGATGAGAATTGAGATATTTCATGTATGGAACAAATAGGTGGTGCATCTGTGCTCATGAAAAGGCTAGATAATGATTTTTTTTATAGTTGAGTATCTAAAAATGTAATTACACCCAAATTTATTTGAGACTTTGGAAGATGTATATGGATGATCATGATATGCATTTAGGATTAGAGACACTGTGATAAGGTGTTTCTAGAAGTGAATTGGTAGCTGAATAAGAGTGTCATTAAGATAGGTCGACCATAAGAGGTCTGACAGGTGGTTTTGTTTGTAATTGGATGTGATGGGTGATAAAATACATTTGGTTCATGGTTTTAAGTATGAAAATTATGTTTTGAGAATTGGTAAAGGCTTTTCAAGAATAATTCAATGTGTTCATATTATTCATGGACGGTTGAAGCATCTCCATTTTGGCTTGAATATAGGAACACAAATTAGTAGTAATGATCATACAATATTTTTAATGGTTCTTGGGTGTGGTATGTTAGGAACTATACTAATAGGTTTAATTGATTTCAAGAATAGTTTCAATTAGAAAATCCCTATGTTGGAGAGAACCATGATAAAAAATTAGTTGCTATGGGATGAGATCTATGGTGGGGAGAGACATATGATTAATGACTAATTAAATGAGGAAACCATGAGTGTCTCTGGTTAGATCAGATTGGGTAAATTATATCTTGGTGTTTGGAATGAATTTGAGTGATGGATCACGTTTCAAATATTTGAGAATCTATGTTTAAGGTTTTGATATGAGAGTGAATTTATTGTTTAGAGATAGAATGCAACTATTTGAGTGGGAATTGGTGACTAATATAGGTAGGTAGATACAATTTGAAGACCACTTAGCCTTTTTGAGGATGATAAGTATCATGTAAAGGAGGTTATAAGAACCCTTGTCAGTATGGCTCATGAATTTCTATGAAAATTTGATTTTTTTAGTTAGTGCAGGGGTTATATTTTAAACTGATGTTCAAAATGCATTTTCATAAGTTAGAATCCCATAAAAAATGTGTTTTGGACATGGAATGTGGTTCAAAGGGTGGTTGAGAGAATAATGAGTGTACTAGAGGAAGGATGGGTGTCTGGGGATATAGGCTGCAGTCACCATCCTGTTGTTGGTTGGTCACCAACTAACGGATGGACAAGATAGTGGAACTTCTAGGCCTACATGGTCCACTAAGATTGCATGTGGCCCTATACTGGCCAGCTGATAGCTGGCTAGAGCCACATACAATCTTCATGTGGTCATCATTGAGTTGTTTTCCAAGTGTTGGATATCCAGTGGGGTTATAAGGGATAAAATTACATTTTCCACCCTCAAAATTTTAAAGGGGGTAATAATATTTTCCCTTCCTTGTTTCACGCATCATCTAGGGGTTCCTTCACCTTTCTTTACCTTATATAATCCATTAAACATGGTGGTTTTGGATGGTTTATATCAACAATATGAGGTACTTCATTGAAAATGGTTACCTCCATTGATATCCTCCTCACTCCACTATATTTCCCCCCTTATATGGTTTAGGGATAATATGAAAATTTCACCATTGGATGGTGAAATAATCTGAGACTCATTGGGATTTAAGATATCCTAATGATAGGGAATCCTAGGACAATGTTCACACATCATAATGAATCATTTTTGTAAGTTATATCACCATGGTGGATATTCTATGATTTTTCTCCAGAATAATTTTTTTGGTGAATGTTTTGTGGTTGTGTTTAAGGATTTTTTCAAGGATGGGTGCAGGTGAATACCATGGGTCATTAGCTAGTATTTGGTTATGGTTTAAGTGTGATATGGTCGACCAATGATTTTTTTGGTGTTATTTCTTAATTTAATTAATTTTATATAAATTATGAATTGTTTAATGTTAGTGGTTTTATTAACTATATAGTTTTATGTTTAATTTTTGAATTCCTTCCATGAGTTAGTGACTTGAGTGATTAGAAAATTTCTGGTTGGGATTGGATGAGTCTCTTCAAGAGCTTCCAGGTTTTTATTAAAGGGGGAAACAAATTTCTTGAGGTAGGTGGTCCTTAGTACTTTCTCTATGGTTGAATTCATATTTAGTTATAGTGCATGGACTTGTGGTATATCCACCAAGGTGTTGACATTCAAAAATAAATTTTTACTAAATTATTAAAATTAAATTTAAATGCTAAATTTAAAATGTAATGATTTAAAATGAAATGGAAAACGTGTTTAGGCCATGTTGACCATATACATTTCCATGATTTTCTCAACCACCAATAGTTGAGATTTTGAGTTGAGTTGGTATTCCACTGACATGTGGACATTTTTTAGGGTTTTCATTCACAAAAATGGAATCTTATTAACATACTTTACCTATCTTAATAGACTTTGAAACTTATATGTAAAGGTGACCTGACATGGAAACGTTTGTCCCTAATAAGGAATGTTGGACCCTCCTATGGGTGCCCTTGGAACATGTTCATGGGTGAATGTGATGTATTATTTTGTTTGGTCCTAGTAGGCCATATAATGACTCATGTCAAACTTTGAGGCCATTGATCTTAGTGAATTGTGGTTGGGGAGAGCGGTTCTCCACTCTTTATAGTGACTTGGACAAGTGGTTAGACCATGAGAAAGATTGTATGGGTTGGGTGATATGAATGACCTTGAGTGACCCAGGAGACTAAGAATATCCATGATCCATATCACTAGGAAGTAGCTTATGAGTCTTACCCTTAAGACCAACCAGGACACATTATGTATTATGAAGCTGTTGAGGAGTGTGATATCCCCTTTGATATGGGTTATTCCCTGAGTGACTTATTTGAGACTGAGGTACCCTAGTAGGGTGCCTCCACCTATATACTATGACAGGAAACCTGAGTAGGTACCTTGATTGTTATTGAACTAGATAAGGCATGTTTAGGAAATGGGTAGTGATGATCATGTGTGTCACCTTAGATCCAAGATCGATGTTTTGAGATAGTTATGATTGTGATGAGTTGGGGAAAGATCATGAGAACCAACCATTGTTTACATGGGTAGTTAGGTATATTTACACCCATGTTGATTATATATATATATATATATATATTCTTGATGTGGTATACATCCTATGTAAGGTCTTGTTAGGGAGGTCTGTGACACTATTGGCATGGTTTCCATATATTTAGAGTAAGGTTTACATTGGTTTTAGGTAGATGATTGGAATTTCCATGTGAAATATATCAGGGTTTTGGGTGTTTGGAATGCATGGTTTAGTCTTCCACACCACTAGGGACCATCTTCCAGTACCATTTAAAATTGGTATGGAGTAGTCCCTTGGTTGTGATATCAAGATGGAACTTGCCCCATGTCATTATCATATACACCAAGGTGAGTTTATCCCCAGAGTCATTATCACTCTTTACCAGGGTGCGTTTATCCATTTGGGTGTTATCACTTTATAATAGGGGTAAGGAACCCTAAATCATCTTATGGTTGGAATAGTAATCATGATGTGCTCAGAGACTCCCTGACACTATCTGAAAAAGGTATGGTCAATCAGGGCCTCATACCTGATAATCAATGGTTGGAATATTTATTTATTTTTTGTTATTTATTTATCTATAAATTTCATGTAAAAAATACATATAACAATATTTATGTTATATATGGGATAAAATTGGTGGTTCCCTATTGAGTTTTGTACTTATACCCTGCTCGGGCGGACATTGCACTTGGGTACCCGAGAGGAATATCACTTGGTTAAAAGAACAAGTTGGGAAGAGGCATGAAAAAGTTTTTTCTCAAGCTTGGCTACTCATATTTTTATAGATATTGATAATTTTTATGGATCATTCTTATAGTGGGTACTTTTATATTTTATTTCTTTTTTTTATTCTGTATGCATTATTGGCCCAGTGGGTGATTAGTCTTATATACATGTATGTAAGATTTTTATTTATTTTTACATTTTTCTACTATATTATTATTTTCCTATTCTTATGATCATGGATGGTGTATGATACTTTTTTATTTCTATATTTTATTGATACTCTAATCTAAGAGGTATAATCTCCATACAGTACCACTCTAGACCCCCGGTACTAGTCAGAAACCTCTAGCATAAGAGCAGGTGTTCTTGAGGTCACATAGTGACTATTCTAGTTACTATTTATAGTGAGTCTAGATGATATGTTAAATTAGATAGTACCTATGAAAATGGATACATACTTTTTAGAAAATCAGTGAATGCTTATGGAGGTATACACCATCTCAACTATGGATGGATAATCAACTCATGATATATATCAATCATGATATCATAAAGGGAATAATTTCATCAACATTAACCTATAATAAAAGTACTTGTGTACATTATGTATGATAACACCTTGAATATAATTGGAGAAATTACAATTAAATGGAACATGAATGATAGTATAGTTCAATTCATCCAAATAATGCACCACGTCAGGGGTTAAATAAGAATATATTATCTCTAGTATAATTTAATGAAATCATTTACAAGACTCGCACCAAGAATGGGGTGATGAATATTGTGAAGTGATAACTTGTGGAAATAAAGGAGATGAGGATCTCAAGGAACCAGTATATTATTATCAATGAAATTTACAAGGAGGTGGAGATAGTTTTGGCATCGACTACTTCAATAGGAGAATTGAAAACGTCATGGTATTATATATTTAGCTATATATCCAAATGAGACTTGAGGATTATTGATGATAAAAAGTTTTTTATCGGTATTATAAATGTATCCTTACATTTTTTAATAATTTTATTTTGATTATGAAACATAATTTTAAGTTTAGAACATTGATGAAAAGGAGCCCAAAGATCTTAGAGTTAAACATACTGATATTTGTAAAACATTGGTTATATATATAAGATAAGAAAATTAATTCATATCATTAATTGATTTTTATTAAAAAAAAATATTTGGTGAACCAAATTAAGATAAATTTATATGATCTTGAAATCTTAGAAATACTAAAACTATAGAGAGAGATTGAATCTATAAGGAAGGTCAAGTGTCCAAAGAATGAAAATGGTAGAGAATATAAAAGTGATGAGTTTGATACTTTCTATAAATTAGAAGACATTAATATGTAGTTTACAATGGTGTAAACATATTTGTATAATTTAGTGGAAAAGAATATTTATAGAATCTTTGGAGAGAATAAGAGAGACATTAAATAATTTTGGAGTTTCCAAGATGTTTTTTTGTAAAAAGTAATAAAGACCAACCGTAACACTACCAATTGATCACCCTTAGTGGTTATTTGTCTAAAAACACTAATAGATATGTGAATTGATAAAACCATTGTATATTTTTTCTCACATACATATTTATGTTCAGTATATACGATATTTAATGACTAAAAAGGATCAAAGTTGAACTCTATATCTATGAAATATATCTTCTTATGATACAATGATGTGTGAGGGAGTATCATTTATGGGACCCCACTATATAAAAACTTATCATATGCCGGGATATCATTTTTTATCAAATTAAATGTGAATATAAGGATTGAAGTACACATAGATACAGAGAAAATACAGACTACAATATCCATGATTCTAACGACCTAATCTTGACGTACATGGACATTACATTAATTTTGCATAATACTTAATACATGAAACAAACAGACACCCAAAGACAACATTATTTTAGTGTCTTTGGAAACTTGGAACATAATTTTCTAAATTTTTGAATTATCTTTAACTTCACCCATAAATATCTTCCCCTTTTTTTCCCACCTAAAAACATTCTTTATATCTTAGGGAAAAGAAAACATAAAAAGGGTGAGCTCAAATGCTCAGTAAGGGTAAACAATGAGAACATAAAACAAACCATAAACATAAAAATGTATAAACATGAACATAACGTTTAAATATCAAAATCATGAGTCATGAAATAAATCTTCATAGTATGTAAGGCATATATCATAAAGGAACATTAACCAAGAAAAAATAGTATTGGAATAAATCATGGAATTGTGGAAAAAAAATAATCTCATAATATGATTTCCATAGTATCCATGGAATTTCTACCAAGACCATCATATTGGAAAAAGTACTTTATTAAACCGGGTTTACCTTCCATTCCAGCCATGTATTACTGAACCAGATTTACTTTTCATTCCATCCCTCTATTATTGAGCTGGATTTACTTGTCATTCCAACCCTGTATTACTGAACCAGATTTACTTGTCGTTCCAGTCATGTATATATCATGAGATATAAATCTTTACCCAATGCATTTGAGAGATATATAGGTCCCATAAATCTCATAATGAAATAATTATTACATGTTCCACAAAAACATAAATCATTCTTCATAGAATAACCCATGAAATAAATGGGTTTCTTAAAATTCATTCCTTAATAATCCATATAAAATTAATGGATTTCATAAAAATAATTCTATCATAAAAACAATAAAATCAATGTATAACCCTATATCATCTTAGATATAAAATAATTTTGGTATAACACTTGAATATAATTCTTGAGGAAAATATTCTTTCTTTTTCTAAAAAGTTTTCTTTTCTCAAAATGCCACAAAATTTTAGAAGAAAATAAATTACTTGAAAATAATATTGAAATCATGTAGAGGAAGCTTAATTGAAATAAGGTGTCATGACCATAAAAATCCAGTCAATCCGTATAATTAAAAAAACATTATCCTTGTACGTTTTTTTTGGAAAAGTAAAAAAGTACCTTAAATCGAATAACGACAAAAGATTCCATTCAAACAATTTAATTAAAATTCACTAAAGGGTAAAATTAACTTTAAAAAAATTTATAAGAATAGAAATTATATTACATAATTAGGAAACATGTATGTGGATGACAAATATACCCTAGTAAATACTTACATATAAATAATCTCGGATAAAAATGAGATTGAAAAATTATCCCTTACCTTAAGTATGATATGCTTCCAATGTGTCAGAACCTACTATATAATGATTTAGATAATGTTATTAACTTATTCTATAATCATAATCTTTTTTATGATATCATATATAATTATATTATCATCCGTTTGTTAGTAACATTTGATTGTCACTCGTTATTCAGATATTGACTACTTTATGTTCTTATGCAATATTTGTAAGATAAGTTCTTTTTACACTTCTTATGTTATATTTAAATCATTTAAATAATTATATTAGTATTATAAATATCATATTTATTCATTCAATTCATGTATATAATCATGGTTTAATGAAGATTATGTAGAACGAATCACATCGCATCGTGGAGACGGTAGGTCGTACTTCCGCACGAGCGATGATATCATTCCCAAAATTATTGAATGGTATTGAAGTGGATGGTGTATGATGTTTCAGAATTTATATAATTTTATAATAATCAAGTATAATTAGTATTTCCAACATTATACCCTTATAAGTAAGGTGGTGGTGAAAAATAGATTTCACAATGGCGTGGAGACGGTAAGCCGTACGTACGCATGCACAGTGATTTCATTTTTCGTAGGATGGATAGAAGGTCAAATATGATTGTTTAATATTTATAATAACATATTAGTATTTTATTGATACTTATGTTAAAAATTTACAATTAAACAACTAATGAAGAGGAAGTAGAAGAAAAAATATGTTTGAAATAATCGGAAGAAGAGATTACCTCTTCATCGACGTGCTTCCTCTAAATCTATTCTTAGAGCACAAGATTTGGTATTTGAAGATGACCAGAACATCTAGAATGATAATAGGGAAGATGATAAGAAACAAAAGGAAGCGTATGTCTAATCTTGAATGCACAAAATTTTGTTAAGTGGTGATTGAGGAGGTTCCCCTTTATAATTTAGATTATAGGCACTTTTGGAAACTCTATAATGAATAATTTATAATAAAATAAAAACCCACTCAAAAACCTGAAAAATGTCCCAATTTAAAATATTAGATGAGATATGGTGGTAATATCATAAATCAATCAATTTTAGACATGTTTTTTTTTCAATTTAAGCATTATAATTATAATTAACACTTAGTTATTCTATTTAATTTTTAACTAGGGTAACAAATATTTTAATATTAAAAGGGTGAAATTTTTACTTATTTAATGTTAATTAGGATATAAATTAATAACGTAGTAAATTTTAGACCATATAATTATTATTATATATTTTTAAAAACGTTTTATGATTTTTAAATAATTTAATAAATCATTATTTTGAAAAAATATCAATTGTGTCAATTTTAACACTATTAATTTCAATGATTTCTAAAAATATCAAGATAAGATGTTATCCCCGAATCAAATATTTTATCATTTACTTATTGGGTCAATGGAATCTATAAAATTCATCGAAAAAATTAATAACCAAAATTATATTTATTTTAATATTTTTAATAACATTTATTTGATATTTCCATTAATAAAATAATTACTACATCAATATTGTGTAATTATTTAATATGATTATTTGATGAAGAAAAATTAAAAATAAAATACTAGTATGAATTTAAATTTACAATATTTCATAATAATATATGTAGTCAAATTTATCTGCTTGAAAATTCAACATTAGAAATTTTTTACTTATTAAAGCATGAATGTGACAATTTTAACATTACACATAAAATATTATAATTGTATTAATCTATTCCATATGGCTTTAAATGGTACATAACTAGACCATTGGATTATTATAGTCAATATATAATCTACCAATAAAATTTTTTAAAGTATTTTGGCCCTTTAATGGTTATTATCATTTTAATAAAAATTAGTTTATTGATTTCTCATAAATTAAATAATTTATGCATCATTCATATATAAAATTTTAATGTAATTATTTATTTCTTAAAAATTAAAAATAAATTACCATGATAAAGATGAAAATTTTATATTTCAAAAAAGGTTTTATAGTCAAATTTAGATTTTGTATAACCTTATTTTGAAAATGATATATTATTTAAAACATTAATGCGACATCTTTAAATTTTCATTAAATAAAATATTATAAATACCATAATATCACCCAAATGGCCCCAAAATGTCAAAAATAAATTTATATCCAGGAAATATGTTTATAAAATTAAAAATTACTATTTATATCTATTGATTCCACCCATTTGTCCATATGTGGATACGTTATAGATATTAAAGACAAAGAAAATGACACTTTTTGTCTTTCTTAGATTTTAATATTATTTAAGTCATTTTCATTGAGAAGTGTCCATTAAATGACATAATTTAGATCCTTAAGTGTTAAGGGTCTAATTGCATTCATCAAATAAATTTTTTTCATTTGTGTTGGTCATTTTATAGTCAATAAAAGTTTATTTTTAACCTAAATTACCTAATTAACCATTTACCATGGTAATAAAATTTACAGTTGTTACTATTCATATTGGTCAAAACTAAAAGGTACATACTTTCCAAATTTGGACCTCATAAATCCAAATTTGAAATCTGTTTTTTAAAATTCAATACATAGAAGTTTCATAATTAAAATTTAAATAATCAGTTAAAATGTCACAAAAAACAGGTTTTGAAAAAATGCCCCTTTTTAAATTGAAAATGATTTTATAATAAATTCATGTATAAAATCATTTTCCAAGACCAAAACTAGATAAAAATGAAATAATTAAAATTTAAAATTATCCAAAACACAATTTTACTATTTAATGACTTTAAAATAAAAAAAAATCAGTATTTTCACTATTTATAAAAAAATAAAACATATCAGAAAAATACGAAAAATTATATCAAAGTAAATTTTTACATTCCACGCTAAAATAAAAAGTTTATTTTGTCCAATTGAATATAAAAAGTATAAAAAACTTGATTTAAAATGGGTGCACCATCAAAGGCAGAAAAAAAACATTTTTTTGCAAAGTACTTCTTTTATCTGAAAAATTGATTTTGTTCTTATATCATGTTATATACAATATATAAGATGAATTTTAATGTCATAAAAAATTAAAAATGTGTTTAATAATATTCCCAATGACTAGTTTATATCCCATTAAATAATAATACTTTAATAATATATCATTGTTTAGTGAAACTCAACATTGTGTACAACGCAAGCTATCGTGGAAGGTCTCTCTTGCATGTAACACAAGCAAAGTCATATTTTCATGCAGTGAAATATTCCTTTGGTGTTTCATAAAACATAATCCAAACACAGTTCTTTTATACAATGAACAATATCTATACTCAGTGTTGTGTGTATCCTACCATAATTTAGTTTAGTGTGAAAGGAATGTTTGACTTAGTGCATTGGAAGATATAAATGAAAATTTTAATTTTTTTGATAAAAAAGTCCATAAACATTCAGGGTGTTACATTATACCCCCTTAAAAATGAATTTCTCCCTCAAAATTCATTGGGGTTAAAAATGGTTTACTACTTAAATGTTTCTTTAATGGAAACCCACATCTTAAAAAGGAATACTAAAACATTATTTTAAAAAGGAATGTTAGATACATAAAATTTACCTTAAGTAACTCATCACTGAGTTTCCATATAGGAGAAAATAGGTGGGAAGTAAAAACATGGATATAGAAGATAAATCTAACCATCTGGTTCTAATGAATGGTGATAGAGAATAATTTTTGGAGAAATTTAACTACAAAAAATAAATAAATCTGTGATGATTTATGGGACCATCTGATTCATCAGATTAGAAGGTACAAGGATAATTTTTTTTTTTCAAGATCCTTTTCCTAAAGTTGAATAATTTGTCATGAGAATAAATACATACTTGATTTTGGTACAATCTCACCATTGTTTATTCTTGTCACAATATCCACTTCATCTCTTATTTAAATAATTGAAGTTGAATTTGTCATTCTTGAAGTGTTAGGAGATTATGCGATAGAATAATAGGTCATTCCATCTATCTCAACAAAAAGGTTATCATAGGTAATCAAATGTTCATAAGGCCACATATAGTGAGATAATACATTAGTCTAACAAACTCCAACAAGAATATAACTTTTACTATCCAAAAATGGAAAACATTACAATCCTTCCAAAAAAGGGAAAATATAGAACTTTAGAAAGAGGTGAACTAAATTGATATAAAATTTATATCCCTTATCTAATAAGGTATTTCTTTTTTGTCACATTCCAAACATGTGAATACCTTAATAATGTATTCTCCTGAAACATGATAATAACATGAATTACCGTATAACCTTAATGAAAACATGAATTCTATCAAAATTAACTCTTTCCACACACCAATAATACCAAAAATTATATATACTAAAACCATTATATCACTTTTTCCTTATATCATTAATGAGGTCATAAATACTATCAAACATTTAATTATCTCTTTATTCATTCATTATGATCACATCATGTTCTTTCTAAAAATATTTCAATCACTTTTAATGGTTACTGATATCAATCAACTTATACTTTCAAATACTTAAGGGAAAAAATAGTTTAACAATCCTTATTTGTTTCTTTAATCTATAATACCATAAAATTATTTATATATAATTATTGTTGATAATAATGCAATAATTCTACTATCTTCTTAAACCATTGACCAAGATGCATCGTTTTATTACTAAACACTTCTTTCATCTCATATATCATTTGTAGTCTCTTCATCATCTTCAACATAAATATTACCCATACGACCATTCTATTCCTCTTCATGAGATTTTCCCTTAGGGAATTGATTTTCCTAATGCCTGTACATTCCACATTTAAAACATTTAATTGTTGTTCTTAGAAATAACATTATCCTTTTCAATTGTGTTAACCGACCTTTACAATTAATGGATTTGTGTATTTTTTTCCACACCCAAACCATCTTCCAATTCCTTGGAAAATTTTCCTTAATGCCTCTTCCCACATGATTTACATGAGGAAAATTGAACTTTCTTTCCTCTATGATCACCATGAAACTCTATCTTTCTCTTTTTAGTTGGGTCATGAAACTTAAAAAAGTTTATATTATTGATCATATTATGAGATTACTGATTAGGAATAATAATGATGTTTCCAACTCCAATTTCATTTAGTTTCTCATGAAGAAAATCATTCCATTTTCCATCATATTCTCAATTAACATGAACCCTCCAATTTCTATCCATTTTCTAATACCCAAAAAAAATAGTGTGAGAGGGAAATATCATAATAGGAATACAATATAATCAATGGGGGGGGTAATTTCAATATCTAAAATCATAGGTTTAATACTAGGTTATTCATGACATTTACTATAATTCTAGGACTGTAACCTATAGTTATACTTTACCTTATGGGCATCCCTAGACATACCTTTATAAATATATCTATGTATCTCACTAATGTTTTCGCATACTAGTTTTCAAAGGTTGACTAAACCTTTACTCTGATACCAACTCTTACGAACCAAGCTTTTTGTACATAGAAATTACATTACTTTTGTAGAATACTTAATACATGACATAAAGAGAAGCCCAAATACCATATTATTTTAGTGTATTTAGAAACATGGAAGATAATATTCTAATTCATTGAATGATCTTAAACATCTCTCATAAAGATCTTCATAGTGGAAAAATTACTTTACTGAATCGGGTTTAATTTCCTTTCCAACCATGTATTACTAAACCAGATTTACTTGCTATTCCAATACTGTATTACTGAACCAAATTTACTTTCCGTTCTAGACCTGTATTACTAAACCATATTGAATTTTCATTCTAGTAATTTCTATCTCATGATATATGGATCTTTACCCAATGTAGGAGATATTGGTCCCACTCATCTCATAATTAAATCATTCTTACATGTGCCACAAGAACATAAATCATTCTTCATAGCCTAACCCATGAAATAAAATGGGTTTCTTAAACATCACCCCATAATAATCCAAATAAAATAAATGGACTTCATAAGAATAATTCCATAATAAACAAAATCAAATCAAAGTATAACCCTATGTCATCTTAGATGAAAAATAATTTTGATAAAACACTCGAACTTAATTCCTATGGAAAATATCCTTTCTTTTTAAAAAAAATTATCTTCTCTCAAAATTCCATTAAATTTTAAAATAAAATAATTTAATTGAAAATAATATTTAAATAGTGTTGATTAGGCTTCATGGAAATAAGGTTTCATGAAACTATAAAAATCCTTTTATGCCATATTAGTAAAAAAACATTCTCCACATACTTTTTCTAGGAAAGTCAAAAAGTACCTCAAATCGAATAACGATAAAAGATTTATTTCATGCCATTTAATAAAAATTCACCAATGGGTAAAATTAACTTTAAATAATTTTATAAGTATATAAATAATAGTACATAATTGGAAAACATATAAGTGGATGATAAATATACCCCAGCAAATACCTATGTATAAACAATCTCGGATAAAATTGAGATTGCAAAATTATCCCTTACCTTATATCTGATATAATTATTATGTGTCCAAACCAACTATATAATTATTTAGATAACGTTATTAACTTATTAAAGAATCATAATCATTTTTATAATATTATATATTATTATATTATTATCTTTTTGTTAGTATCATTTCATTGTCACTCGTTATTTAGATATTGACTGCTTTATGTTCTTATGCATGATTTGTCAAATAAATTCATGTTACACTTATTAGGTTATATTTCTATCATTTAAATAATGATATTAGTATAATATATACCATATTTATTAATTCAATTCATTTAAATAATCATGGTTTAATGAAGATCATGTATAATGAATCACATTGCATCGTGAAGATGGTAGGCCGTACGTACACACAAGTGATGATATCATTTCCAAAATTATTGAATGGTATTGAAGTGGATGGTGTATAATATTTAATAATTAGTATAAGGTTATAATAAAATAATATAGTTATTATTTCCATAATTATACCTAAACATGTAAGGGGGTGGTGAAAAACAGATTACGCCACGACGTGGAGATGGTAAGATGTACGTACGCACGTGCGGTGATTTCATTTTTCATAGGTTGGATAGAAGGTTAAATATGGTTGTTTCATATTTATAACGACATATAAGTATATTATTGATACTTATGTTATTACTTTATAATTAAACAACTAATGAAAAGGAAGGAGGAGAAGAAAGAAGTTTGAAAGAATCGGTAGAAGAGATTACCTCTCCATCGACGTGCTTCCTCTAAATCTCTTCTTAGAGCACTAGAGTTGGTCTTTGAAGATGACCATAACCTCTAGAAATAAAATAGGTAAGTTGATAATGGAAAAGGGTATGCAATTTATGATCTTGAAGTCCCAAAATTAAGTGAAGAGGTGAGGGAGGATGTTCCCTTTTGTAATTGAGGTGAGAGGCAATTTTTAGAAACTCTATAAATAATAATTTTTAACAAAATCATACCCCACATGAAAACCAAAAAAATGTCCCAATTTCAAAGATGAGATGATATAGTGTTGTAATATTATCAAAAAATAAATTTTAGACTAGTTTTTATGTCAATTTAAGATTTACCATTTTAATTAACACTTAGTTATTCTATTTAATTTTTAAGTGGGGTAACAAATATTTCAATATTAAAAGGGTAAATTATTTAATTTTTTGAAGTCAATTAGACCATAAATGAATAATTCAGGACATTATAGACCATATAATAATTATTATATATTTTTAAAAATTATTTATGATTTTTAAATAATTTAATAAACCATTATTTTGAAAAAATATCAATTGTGTCAATGTTGACACTATTCATTTTAGGAATTCTATAAATATAAAGATAAGATGTTGTATTCAATAAATATATTTTATAATATCAATATGGGGTGAATGGAATCTATAAAATTCATTGGAAGAATTAATTATCCAAAATTATATTTATTTTCACATTTTTAAAAGAATTTATTTGATATTTCACTTAATAAAATAATTACTACATCAAAATTGTGTAATTATTTAATATAATTATTTGATAAGTAAAAATTAAAAATAAAATACTATAATGAAGATAAATGTTCTATATTTAAAAATAATATATAAATTTATCAGCTAGAAAATCCAGCATTAGAAATTTTATACTTATTAAAGTACAAATTTAACAATTTTAACATTACAATAAATGAAATATTATAATTATCTTAATCTATTCCATATGGATCAAAATAGTCCAAAACTCAACCATTAGATAATTAAGGTCGATATATACTCGAAAAATAAAATTTGGTAAGGGTTTTTTGGCGCTTTAAGGTTTATTATCATTTTAATAAAAAGTAGTTTACTGATTTTTCATTAAATAAATAATTACTACATTGTCCATAAATAAAATTTAAGATAATAATTTCTTTCTTAAAAATTACAAATAAAATATCATGATAAATATAAAAATTTTAGATTTAAAATAATTATTTTTATTCTAATTTAGATTCTGTATAAAATTATTTTAAAAATGATATATTATTTAAAACATGAATGTGACATCTTTAAATTTTCATTAAATAAAACATTATAAATACCATCATATCTCTTAAATGGAACCAAAACATCAAAAACAAATTTTTATCATGGAAATATTATTTTTAAGTTAAAAATTAAAATTTATATTTTTTGATACCACCCATTTGTCCATAGGTGGATACATAATAGATATTAAAGACAAAGAAAAGGACACTCTGTGTCTTTCTTTGATTAAAATATAATTTAAGTCATTTTCATGGAAAAGTTCCATTAAATGGAATAATTTAGATAATTAAGTTTTAAGTGTCTAATTAAATTCATAAAATAAATTTTTTTCATTTTTTGGTCATTTTATTGTCATTATAATTTTATTTTTAAAATACACTGCCTAATTTACCCTTTACCGTGGTAATAAAATTTACCATGGATACTATTCATATTGGTCAAAACTAAAAGGGTATTACTCACCAAATTTGGGCCCACTGAATCTAAATTTGACATCCATTTTTCAAAATTTAATACAAAAGAGACACAGAATTAAATTTAAAATAAACCATTACAATGTCACGAAAAACAGTTTTTGAAAAAATGACCCTTTTTAAATAGAAAATGTTTTTATAATAAATTAATGTATAAAATATTTTTTTTAAACCATAATTGAATAAAAATGAACTAATTAATATTTAAAACTAATCAAAACAAATATTTTTACCATTTAATGAATTTAAAATAAAAAAATCAGTATTTTCGCTATTTATAAAAAAATGAAATGTATCAGAAAAATACCAAAAATTCAACCACAGAAAATTTTTATATTACACACTAAAATAAGAATTTAATTTTGTAAAATTGAATATAAAAAAGTTTCAAAATCCATATTTAAAATGAGTGCGCCATCAAAAGGAGACAAAACAACATTTTTTTGAAGAGTACTTATTTTATCCAAAAAAATGATTTTTTTATTATATCATGTTCTAGAAAATATATATGCTGAATTTTAATGTTATATAAAATTAAAAATGTGTATAATAATATTAATAATGGCTATTTTATATATTATTAAATAATAATATTTTAATAATATATTGTTATTTAGTGAAACTCGGTTTTGCGTAGACTGTAAGCTATCGAGGAAGGTCACTATTGCTTGTAACGCAAGCCAATTCAGTTTTGCGTGTAATGAATGATTCCTTTATTGTTGTGTATAACATAATCTAAACATATTTATTTTATACATTTAGAAAAATTTATACTCTGTGTTGCGTGTAACATACAACAAGTCGGTTTAGTGTGAAAGGAATGTTTGACATAGTGAATTGCAAGATATAAATAAAAAATTAATTTTTTTAATAAAAAGGTCTATAAAAACTCAGGGTGTTAAAAAATACCCCCCTAAAAAGGAATTTAACCCTAAAAATTCATTGGGGTTATAAATATTTTACTAGTTGAAAGCTTCTTTCATGGAAACCCACATCGTTAAAAGGAATACTAAAACATCAATTTTAAAAGTAATGCTTGAAACATAAAGCTTACTTAAAGTAACAAATAACTGGGTTTTCGCATAAGAGAATATAGGTGGGAAGTGAAAATATGGATATGGAATAGAAATCTAGCCATCAATTTTTGATGGATAGTGATAGAGAATAATGTTTGGATAAAGTTAACTACCAGAAAGACATAAATCTACGACTATTTAAGGAACCATATGATTCATCAGATAAGAAGGTACTAGGATAATTTTTTTTGGTTTTCAGGATCCTTTTCCTAAAGTGTAATAATTTTTCATGAGAATAAATGCTTACTTTATTTGGGTACAATCTCACCGTTGTTCGTGCCTTGACCAATTTCCACTTCATCTCTAATTTAATGAAATAAAGTTGAATTTTTCATTCTTGAAGTGTTTGCAGATCATGAGATATAATGATAGGTCATTCCATTTATCTCAACAAAAAGGTTAGCACAGGTAATCAAATATGTATAAGTCCACCTATAGTGAAATAATACATTAATCTAACAAACTTTAACCAGAATATAACTTTTACTATCCATAAATGAATAATATTACAATCCTTCCAAAAAGAGAAAATATAAAACATTATAAAGATTTGAAATAAATTGGCATAACATTTTTCTCTCATATAACATAAGGTAAAACTCTATTGTCACATTCCATACAAGTGAATACCTTAGTCATGTATTCTCTTGAAACATGATAATAACATGAATTACCATAGAACCTTAATAAAAATATGCATTCTATTAAAATTAACTCTTTCCACACACCAATAATACCAAATATTATATATACTCAAACCATGATATCACTTTGTCCTTATATCAGTCATGAGGTCATTAATACTATCAAATAATTCATTATCTCCTTATTTCTTCATTATGTGCATATCATGTGCTTTATAAAAATATTTCAATCACTTTTCATGGTTACCAATATCAATAAACTTATAGTTTAAAATAATTAAGTACAAAAAATAGTCTAATAGTCCTTAGCTATTTCTTTAATCCATAATACCATAAAATTTATTATACAACATTATTCTTGATAATCATGTAACCATTCCACTATCTTCTCAAACCATTGAATGAGCTGCAACATTTAATTCCTCAAAACTTCTTTCATATCATATATCATTTGTATTCTCCTCATCATCTTCAAAATAAATACTACCCATACAGCCATGATGATTCTATTCATGATATTTTCCCTTAGGGTATCAATTTTTGTAGTTCTTGTACACTCCACATTTAAAACATTTAACCATTGTTGATGTCTTAGAAATACCATTATCCTTGTCCATTGTATTAACTGAACCTTTTCCTTTACAATTACTATATTAGTGTCCTTATTTTTCACACCTAAAGAATCTTCCAGTTCCTTTGAAAAAATTATCCTTGATGCCTCTTACCACATGATTTACAAGAGGAAAATTTAAATTTCTTTCCTCTATTATCACTATGAAACTTTATCTACATATTATTAATTGGGTTAGGAAACTCACCAAATATTATATTATTGACCATATTATAAGATTTCTGATTTGGATTAATAACAATGTTTCCAACTCCCATTTCATTTGGTTGCTCAGGAAGAATATCATTCCATTGTCCATCATATTCTCTGTTAACATGAATCCTCTTGTTTCATGCCATATTCTAAAACCTGAAAAGAATAGTGTGAGAGGGAAAATCATACAAGGAAAACAACATAATAAAGGGGGATTATTTTCAATCTATAATTTATTAGGTTTAATCCTAGGTTATTCATGATCGTTACTATAATTCTAGGACTCTAACCTATAGTTAGACTTAACTTTAGGGACATCCCTAGACATATATTTAGAAATATCTCTAGGGATCTCACTAATGTTTTCGCCTCCTAGTTTCGAAAGGTTGACTAAATATTATTTCTAATACCAACTATAATGATCCAAGATTGATGTACATGGACATAAAAATAAATTCTGTAGAATACTTAACGTATGAAACAAACAAACACCCAAAGACCATATTAGTTTAGTTTATTTGGAAACTTGGAACATAATCTTCTTACCTGGTGAAAGATCTTTAACATATCCCATAAAGATATTCCTTTTTTTGTTTTCCTACCTAAAACCATTATTTATATCCTTGGGAAAAGAAAAGATAAAAAGCGTGAGATCAAATTCTCAGTAAGGGTAAATATTGAGAACATAAAACAAAACATAAACATTAGAATATAAAAACATTAACATAAAGTTTAAATATAAAAATCACGAGTCATGAAATAAATCTTGGTAGTACGTAAGGCATAGATCATAAGGAAACATTAACTATGATAAAATAGTATTGTAATAAATCATGGAATTATGGAAAACAAATAAGATCCTAATATGATTTCTATATTATCCAAGGAATTTCTGTCAAGACCATCATAGTGGAAAATGTAATTTACTAAACCGTGTTTACTTATCGTTCCAGCCATGTATTATTGAATCAGATTTACTTGCCCATCCATCCCTGTATTACTAAACCAGATTACTTACAATTCCAGACCTGCATTACTGAACCATATTTACTTTCAATTGTAGTCATGTCTATCTCATGATATATAAATCTTTACCCAATACATTGGAGGGAGATATAGGTCTCACCCATCTCATAATGAAATCATTATTACATGTGCCACAAAAACATAAATCATTCTTCATAGCTTAACCAATGAAATAAAATGGATTTCTTAAACATAATTATATCATAATCCATATAAAATAAATGTATTTCATAAAAAAAATTACATCATAAACACAATAAAATCAATGTATAACCCCATTAAATCTTAGATGGAAAATAATTTTGATAAAACACTTGAACGTAATTCATGAGGAAAATATCATTTCTTTTTAAAAACTATTTTATTTTCTCAAAATTCCACAAAATTTTAAAAGAACTTAATTTAGTTGAAAATAATTTTTAAATATTATAGAGAAATCTTCATGGAAATAATGTGTCATGAAACCGTAAAAATTCATTCATACCATATAAGTTAAAAAACATCCTCCTCGTACATTTTTTAAAAAAGTCAAAAGGTACCTCAAATCGAATAATGAAAAAATATTCCTTTCATAAAATTTAATAAAAATTCACCAAAGGATAAAATTAACATTAAAAAATTGTTTAAGAATAGAAATAATATTACATAATTAGGAAACATGGATGTGGATGATAAATATACCCCAGTAAATACTTACGTATAAATAATATCTGATAAAAATGAGATTACAAAATTATCCTTTACCTTAGGTCTGATATGCTTCTTATGTGTCCGAAACTCTTGTATAATGATTTAAATAATGTTATTAACTTATTAAAAAATCATAATTATTTTTCTGATATCATTTATGATTATATTATTATCTGTTTATTAGTAGCATTTCATTGTCACTCGTTATTCGGATATTCACTGCTTTATGTTCTTATGCAAGATTTGTCGGATAAGTTTATGTTACACTTCGTAGGTTATAGTTAAATCTTTTAAATAATGATATTATTATAATATATATAATATTTAGACATTCAATTCATGTATATAATCATGGTTTAAAGAAGATCATGTAGAATGAATCTCATCGCATCGTGGAGATAGTAGGTCGTACGTATGCACGAGCAATGATATCATTCCCAAAATTATTGAATAGTATTGTAGTGGATGATGTATTATATTTTATAATTCGTATAATGTTATAATAATCATATATAGTTTTTATTTCCATCATTATACCCATCCAAGTAAGGTGGTGGTGAAAAATAGATTACACCACGACATAGAGGCGGTAAGCCGTACGTACGTACGTGTGGTGATTTCATTTTTCATAGGATAGACAGAAGGTGAAATGTCATTATTTCATATTTATAATAACATATTATTATATGAGTGATACTAATTTTATTACCTAATAATGAAATGACTAATGAAGAAGAAGTTGAAAAAGAAATAAGTTTGAAATAATCGGTAGAAGATATTTCCTCCTCCTCGACGTGTTTCCTCTAAATCTCTTCTTAGAGTACTAGAGTTGGTCTTCTAAGATGAAACAACCTCTAGAATGAAAATAGATAAGTTGATAGGTAAAATAGTCAGATGATGGATGATCATGAAGGCTCAAAATGAAGTGAAGAGGTGAGGGAGGAGGTGCCCTTTTAAAATTGAGGCGAGGGGCACTTTTGGAAACTCAATAAATTAATAATTTATAATAAAATCAAACCCCACTTAAAAAACATCAAAATTTACCAATTTAGAATATGAGATGATATAGGTTTGTAATATCATCAACCAATAAATTTTATACAAGTGTTTATGTCAATTTAAGCATTATCATTTTAATTGACACTTATTTATTCTATTTAATTTTTTACTAGGTTAAGAAATATTTCAACATTAAAAGTGTGAAATATTTACTTATTTGAAGTAAATTAGATAATAAATGAATAATTTAAGATATTTTAGACCATATAATAATAATATATTTTTATAAATGTTTTATGATTTTTAAATAATTTAATAAATCATTATTTTGAAAAATATTAATTGTGTTAATTTCGACACTATTCATTTCATGAATTTTTAAAAATATCAATATAATATGTTATTCTCAAAAAAAATTATAATATCTAAATGGGGTCAATATAATCTATAAAATTCATTGGAAAAATCAATTATCTTAATTTAAATTTATTTTAATAGTTTTAATAAAATTTATTTGATATTTCCCTTAATAAAATAATTACTACAACAATATTGTGTAATTGTTCAACAGACTTATTTAATTAAGAAAAATTAAAAATAAAATACTATTATGAATATAAATTTACAATATTTCAGAATAATATATTTAGTCAAATTTATTTTATTGAAAATTCAATATTAAAAATTTTATACTTATTAAAGTATGAATGTGACGTTTTAACATTACTTTAAATAAAATATTATAATTTTCCTAATGTATTCCATATGGATCCAAATGGTACATAACTCAACCATTGGGTTATTATAGTCAATATATACTCGAAAAATAAAATTTGGTAAAGTGTTTTGTCCCTTTAATAGTTATTATCATTTTAATGAAAATTAGTTTATTGATTTTTCATCAATTAAATAATTTCTGCATCATCCAGATATAATAATTTAAGGTAATTATTTCTTTCCAAAAAATTACAAATAAATTACCATGATATATATTAACATTTTATATTTTAAAAATTATTTATAGTATAATTTTTCTTTTTTATAACCTTCTTTTAAAAATGATATATTATGTAAAACATGAATTTGACATCTTTAAATGTTCATTAAATAAAATATTATAAATACCATAATATCTCCTAAATGGCCCCAAAATGTCAAAAATACATTTATATCAGGGAAATAAGTTTATTAAGTTAAAATTTAAAATTTATATTTGTTGATAACACCTATATTTCCATATGTTGATACATTATAGATATTAAAGACAAAGAAAATGACAATTTGTTCCTTTCTTTGATTTAAATATTATTTAAGTCATTTTCAGGGACAAGTGTCCATTAAATAACATTATTTATATCCTTATGTGTTAATGGTCATATTAAATTCATCAAATAAAATTTTTTAATTTGTTTTGGTCATTTTATAGTCATTATAATTTTATTTTTAACTCAAATTACCGAATTTACTCTTTACCATGGTAATACAATTTACAATGGTTACTATTCATATTGGTTACAACTAAAAGGGAAATACATACCAAATTTGGACCTCCAGAATATAAATTTTACATACATTTTAATAAAGTTAAATACACATAAGTTGAGGAATATAATTTAAAATAAACCGTTAAAATGTCTCGAAAAAATAGTTTTTTGGAAAAATGACCCTTCTTAAATGAAAAATGTTTTTATAATAAATTCATGTATAAAATCATTTTCAAAAACCATAATTATGTAAAAATGAACTAATTTAAATTAAAAACTGATCAAAAACTAAATTTTACTATTTAATGACTTTAAAATTAAAAAATCAGTATTTTCACTATTTAACAAAAAAATGAAACTTATCAGAAAAATACAAAAAATTCAACCAAAGTAAATTTTTATATTCCACACTAAAATACGAAGTTTATTTTGTCAAATTGATTATAAAAAGGTGTCAAAAACTATATTTAAAATAGTTTGTCCATAAAAAGGAAACAAAACAACATTTTATTTGAAAAGTACTTCTTTTATCTGAAAAATTGATTTTGTTCTTATATCATGTTCTAGAAAATTTATAAGACGAATTTAAATGTTATATAAAATTAAAAATGTGGTTAATAGTATTCATAAGTTATAATTTATATCCTATTAAATAATAATATTTTAATAACATATCATTGTTTAGTGAAACTCGGAATTGCGTACAACACAAGCTATCGAGGTAGGTCAATCTTGCATGTAATGCAAGCTAAGTCAGTTTTTCATGTAGTGAAAGATTCCTTTTGTGTTTGATATAACATAATTCAAACATAGTTATTTTATATATTAAACAAAATATATACTCAGTGTTGCGTGTATCATACGCCAACTTGATGTTGTGTGTAACATATGACAAGTCAATTTAGTGTGAAAGAAATGTTTGACTTAGTGCATTTCCAGATATAAATGAAATTTTTAATTTTTTCAATTAAAAGGTACATAAAAATACATGGTGTTAAATTATACCCCCCTAAAAATTAATTTTCCTCTAAAAATTTGTTGGGGTTATAAATGGTTTACTACTTGAAAGTTTCTTTCATGGAAACCCACATTATAAAAAGGAATAATAAAACTTCATTTCAAAAAGAAATGTTAGAAAAATAATGGTTAACTAAAGTACCTCATCACTAGGTTACCACATAAGAGAACACAGATGGGAAGTGAAAACATATATATAGAATAGAAATCTATCTATCAAGTTATAATGGATAGTGATAGAGTATATGGTTTGGAGAAAGTTAACTAATAAAAATCCATAAGTCTCTGATGATCTATGGGACCATATGATCCATCAGATAAGAAGGTACAAGGATAATTTTTTTTTGGTTTTAAATATCCTTTTCATAAATTTGATTAATTTTTCATGAGAATAAATACTAACATGATTCTGGTACAATCTCACTATTGTTCATGCCTCAAACAATTTCAACTTCATATCTTATTTAAGGAAATGAAGTTGAATTTTTCATTCTTAAAGTGTTAGAAGATCATGCGATAGAATGACAGGTCATTCCATCTGTCGCAACAAAAAGGTTAAAATAGGTAATAAAATATTAATAAGTCCACCTATAGTGAGATAATACATTAATCTAACAAACATCAACTGGAATATAACTTTTACTATCCATAAATGGATAACATTACAGTCCTTCAAAAAAGATAAAGTATAAAAATTTAGAAAGAGGTGAACTAAATTGACAGAAATTTTTTCTACCATATCTCATAAGGTAGTTCTTTGTTGTCACATTCCTAACATTTTAGTACCTTAATCATGTATTCTCTTGAAACATGATAATAACTTGAATTACCATATAACCTTAATGAAAAAATGCATTCTGTCTAAATTAAATCTTTCCACACAACAATAATACCAATAATTCTATATAATCAAACCATGATATCACTTTGTCCTTATATCAGTCATGAGGTCATTAATACTATCAAACATATCATTATATCCTTATTCCTTCATTATGTGCATATCACGTGATTTCCAAAAATATTTCAATCGTTTTTCCTAGTTACCAATATCAGTAAAGTTATACTTTTAAATACTTAAGTAAAAACTATAGTGTAACAATCCTTAGATGTTTCATTAATCCATAATACCATAAAATTACTTATACAACATTATTCTTGATAATAATATAATCATTCCACAATCTTCTTAAACTATTGACTGAGCTGCATCATTTTATTCCTCAACACTTCTTTCATCTCATATAAGATTTGTAGTCTCTTCATCATCTTCAACATAAATACTACCCATACGACCATTCTTATTCCCTTCATGATATTTTCCCTTAGGGAATCAATTTTCATAATGCCTGTACATTCTACATTTAAAAAATCTAACCGTTGTTGATGTCTTAACAATACCATTATCCTTATTCATTGTGTTAACTAAACCTTTTACTTTACAATTACTAGATTTGTGTCCTTATTTACCACACCCAAATCATCTTCCATTTCCATTGAAACATTCTCATTTATGCCTCTTGCCACATGATTTACATGAGGAAAATTGAACTTTCTTTCCAATATGATAACTATGATAATTCATATTTATCTTATTAGTTGATTCAAGAAACTACCCAAAGTTTAGATTATTGATCATATTATGAGAATACTGATTAGGAATAATAATGATGTTTCCAACACCCATTTCATTTGGTTTCTCATGAATAATATCATTCCATTGTCCATCATATTATCCATTAACATAAACCCTCCTATTTCTTTCCATTTTCTAAAACCCAAAAAGAATAGTGTGAGAGGAAAAAATCCTACAAGGAAAAAAACATAATGAAGTGGGAGTACTTTTAATATCTAATATCTTAGGATTAATACTAGGTTATTCATGATCATTACAATAATTCTATGACTATATCCTATAGTTAGACTTTACCTTAGGGACATCCCTAGACACACCATTAGAAATATATCTAGGGATCTCACTAATTTTTTTGCATCCTAGTTTTCAAAGGGTGAGTAAACCTTTTCTCTAATACCAACTCTAACGAACCAAGACTAATGTACATGGAAATAACATTAATATTACAGAATAATTAATACATAACACAAACATATTCCCAAAGACTGTATTATTTTAGTGTATTTTGAAACAAAGAACATAATCTTCTAACTTGGTGAAATATCTTCAACATCTCCCATAAAGATCTTCCCCTTTTGTTTTCCTACCTAAAACATTTCTTTAAATCCTGGGGAAAACAAAACATAAAAAGGGTGAGCTCAAAGAATCATTAATGATAAACATTGAGAACATAAAACAAACCATAAACATAATAATGTAAAAACATGGACATAAAGTTTAAATATCAAAATCATGAGTCATGAAATAAATCTTGGCAGAACATAAGTCATAGATCAAAAAGGAACATTAACCATGATAAAATAGTATTGGCATAAATCGTGGAATTATTAAAAACAAGTAATCTCCTAATATGATTTATATATTATCCAAGGAATTTCTTCCAAGACCATCATAGTGGAAAAAATTACTTTTTTGAACCGGGTTTACTTGCTATTCCATCCATGTATTACTGATCCAGATTTACTTTCCATTCCAGCTCTATATTACAGAACTAGATTTACTTGATGTTTTTTCCCCGTATTACTGAACTGGATTTACATTCATTTCTAGTCATGTGTATCTCATGAGATATAAATATTTACCCAATGCATTGGAGGGATATATAGGTCCCACCCATCTCATAGTGAAATCATTATTAGATGTGCCATAAAAACATAAATCATTCTTCATAGCATAGCCCATGAAATAAAATGGGTTTCTTAAACATAATTGCATCATAATCCATATAAAATAAATGTATTTCATAAAAATAATTCCATTATAAACACAATCAAATCAGATTATAACCCCATGTCATCTTATATGGAAAATAAGTTTTATAAAACACTTGAACTTTATTCTTGAGTAAAATATCCTTTCTTTTTCAAAAATGTTTTATTTTCTCAAAATGACAGTCAATTTTAAAATAAAATAATTTAGTTGAAAATAATCTTTAAATAGTGTAGAGGAAACCTCATAGAAATAAGTTTTCATGAAAATATAAAAAATCTATTTATGCCGTATAAGTTAAAAAAACATTCCCCCCGTACTTTTGCTAGAAATGTTAAAAAATACCTCAAATCGAATAACGACAAAAGATTCCTTTAATAAAATTCAATAAAAATTCACAAAAGGGTAAAATTAACTTTAAAAAATTGTAGTAGAATATAAATAATATCACATAATTAGAAAAAAAGTATGTGGATTATAAATATTCCCCAGTAAATACTTACGTATAAGCAATCTCAGATAAAAATGAGATTTCCAAATTACCCCTTACATTTGGTCTGATATGCTTCCTATGTGTCCAAACCTCCTGTATAATGATTTAGATAATGTTATTAAATTATTAAAAAATCATAATAATTTTTACTATATCATATATTATTATATTATCATCCATTTGTTGTTAATATTTCATTGTTACTCGTTATTAGGATATTGACTGCTTTATGTCCTTATACCAGATTTGTCAGATAAGTTCATGTTCCACTTCCTAGGATATAGTTAAATAATTTAAATAATTATATTAGTATAATATATATCATATTTATTCATTAAATTCATGTATATAATCATTTTTTTAATAAAGATCATGTAGAATGAATCACATCGCATCATGGAGACAGTAGGTCGTACGTATGCACGAGCGATGATATCATTACCAAAACTATTGAATGGTATTGAAGTGGATGGTGTATGATATTTCTGAATAAGTATCATGTTATAATAATAATATATTGTTATTATTTACATCATTATGCCCATCTAATTAAGGTGGTGGTGAAAAACAGATTACACCACGACGTGGAGACGGTAAGTCGTATGTACGAACATGCAGTGATTTCATTTTTCATAGGATGGATAGAAGGTGAAATATTGTTGTTTAATATTTATAATAACATATAATTATATTAAGTGATACTTAGTTTATTACATTATAATGAAACAAATAATGAAGAGTAAGTAGAAGAAGAAAGAAGTTTATAAGATTCGGTATAAGAGATTACCTCTTCCTCGACGTGCTTCCTCTAAATGAGTTCTTAGATCACTAGAGTTGGTCATTAAAGATGACCAGAACATATAGAATTAAAATATGAATGTTTATAAGGAAAAAGGGAAGGAGACGTCTGAGCTTGAAGGCACAAATTGAAGTGAAGAGGTGAGGTAGGAGGTTCCCTTTTATAATTGAGGAGAGAGGATCTTTTGGAAACTCTATAAATAACAATTTATAAAAATATCAAAAACCAAATAAAAACCACCAAAATGTCAAAATTTAGAATATGAGATGATATAGGGTTGTAATCTCATCAACTAATAAATTTTAGACAAATTTTAATGTCAATTTAAGCATTATCATTTTAATTAACACATAGATATAATATTTAATTTTTATCTAGGGTACCGAATATTTCAATATTAAAAGAGGGAAATATTTACTTATTTTAAGTCAATTAGAAAAATTAATTAATAATTTAGGACATTTTAGACCATATCATAGTTATTAAATATTTTTAAAAATGTTTTATGATTATTAAATAATTTAATAAATCATTATTTTGAAACAATATCAATTGTTTCAATTTTGACATTATTCATTTCATGGTTTTTTACAAATATCAAGATAAGATTCTATCCAAGAAAAAATATTTTTTCATATAACTATGGGGTTAAGGGAATATAGAAAATTTATTGGACAAATTAAGTATCCTAAATTATATTTATTTTAATATTTTTAATAACATTTATTTGATATTTCCCTTAATAAAATAATTACTACATCAATATTGTGTAATTATTCAATATACTTATTTTATGAAAAGAATATTAAAAATAAACTCCTATTATAAAGATAATTTTACAATATATAATAATAATATATGTAGTATAATTTATCTACTTGAAAATACAACATTAAAAATTTTATAATTATTAAAGTATGAAAGTAAAAATTTTGACATTGATTTGAATAAAATATTATAATTGTCTTAATCTATTCCATATGGGTCCAAATTGTCCATAAATCTACCATTGGATTCTTATGGTCGGTATATAATCAACCAATATAAGTTTTTATTGTTTTTTACCCTTTAATGGTTATTATAATTTTAATAAAATTTAGTTTATTGATTTTTCATCAATTAAATAATTTCTACATCATCAATATATAAAACTTTAAGGTAATTATTTTTCCCTAAAAATTACAAATAATTTACCATGATAAATATAAAAAATTTATATTTCAAATAAGTATTTATAGTTGAATTTATCTTCTGTATAACCTTATTTTAAAAATTATATATTATTAAAAACATGAATGTGATATCTATAAATTTTCATTAAATAAAATATTATAAATACCATAATATCTCCCAAATGGATCCAAAATGTCAAAAATAATTTTATATAATTAAAATATGTTTATTAGGTTAAAAATTACAATTTATCTTTGTTGATACCACCCATTTTTTCATATGTGTATACATAATAGATATTAAAGACAAGGAAATGACACTTTGTGTCTTTCTTTGATTTAAATATTATAAAGTCATTTTCATGGAAAAGTGTCAATTAAATGAAATAATTTTGATTCTTAAGTGTTAAAGGTAGAATTATATTCATCAAATAATTTTTTTTCATTTGTTTTGGTCATTTTATAGTCATTATAATTTTTGTTTTAACCTCAATTAATTAATTTTCCCTCTACCGTGGTAATAAAATTTACTATGGTTATTATTCGTATTGGTCCAAAATAAAAAGGACCTACTTACCAAATTTGGACCTAATGAATCCCAATTTGACATCCATTTTTCAAAAATCAATACACTAAAGTTTCAGAATAAAATTTAAAAAAACCGTTAAAATGTCACAAAAAATAGTTTATGGAAAAATGACCCTTTAAAATGGAAAATGCCTTTATAAAATATTATTTTATAAATTCATTTAAAAAATTAATAATTGGTTAAAAACTAATTAATTAAAATTTAAAAATAATCCAAAATATAATTTTACTCTTTAATGAATTTAAAATATAAAAATTAGTATTTTCACTATTTATCAAAAAAAATGAAACTTATCAGAAAAATACAAAAAACTGAACAAAAGAAAATTTTTATATTCCATACTAAAATAAGAAGTTTGTTTTTTCAAATTAAATATAAAAAAGTGGAAAAACTATATTTAAATTGGGTACACCCTCAAAAGGTGGAAAAACAACATTTTTTTTGAAAAGTACTTCTTTTATCAGAAAAATTGATTTTGTTCTTATATCATGTTCTAGAAAATATATAAGATGAATGTTAATGTTATATAAAATTCAAAAGGTGGTTAATAATATTCATAAAGGCTAGTTTATATCCCATTAAATAATAAAATTTTAATAATATATCATTGTTTAGTGAAACTCAGGTGTACAACACAAGCTATCGGGAAGGTCGCTCTTGCAAGTAATGCAAGACAAGTAAGATTTGCATGTAGTGAAAGATTCATTTTTTTTTTGCGTATAACATAATCCAAACATAGTTATTTTATACATTGAACAAAATCTATACTCATTGTTGTGTGTATCTTACGCCAACATGGTTTTGCGTATAATACACAACAAGTTAGTTTAGTGTGAAAGGAATATTTGTCTTAGTGCATTGTAAGATGTAAGATGTAAATGAAAATTTTATTTTTTTCAATAAAAAGTTCCATAAAAACTCGAGGTGTTACAATGGTGGATGATGGACTAAAGGATGAACATATTCCCTTTAAATCATTAATAGAGCATATTTATCAAGCATTGGCTGATTCTAGACCCCAATAGTTTACTTGAGAGAAAACGAGTATGCAAATATGAGTAAAAATATCTCTCTATGAGAAATATTAGGTGTTTCTTGTTAATAGAGGATGGAAATCGATCTTATTTTTTGGAGGTAACCCAGAGTCTAGATGTATCCTCACAAATTCTAGTGATTCATGAAGAACATGATTCCTTACACTAGAATTAATTTTGGGCTCTTATTATTCTACTTAATATAGGGAATTACATTAGAAAAAATTGGCCTTTAATATAAAGAGGTCTAAAAATGACAAGGTGGAAAGATATTGTTTGAGATTGGTGGTTAAAGGATATGGTCAAAATGAAGGTATTTATTTCAATGAAATATTTTCTCTTATTGTTATAATAGTGACTATTTGGGTATTTCTTGTTATGTTTTCTATATATAGTTTTCATCTATAGTAGTTATAAGTAAAGAAAATTTTTCTCCTTGGGGATATTGATGGATAATTTTATATTCTCCAACTAGAAGGTTTTATAGAATAAGGAAAATATAACTTGGTTTGTATATTGAAATAATATCTATATAGTCATAAGCATGCACCAAGTTGTTAATAAACGATATTTCATTCCTATATCATAATAATTAGATATAGTAGATGTAATTAAGATGCACTTGTATATTTTAGGGGCTTGGATAGTAATTATTTAACATTATTCTATTATATATATATGATATGTTGTTTATATACCCCAATAATGATTAGTTCCAGATTATGAAGGTGTAATTGGATAAGGAGTTTGATAAGAAGGACTTGGGAGAAAAAAATGATTCTTGGGATATAGATTTTCTCAGACATAAATATAATTAAGGGTTAGATATCTCAAAAGAATTACTTAAGGAAAGTATTTGAACACTTATATAAGATAGACTATAATACAATCTCTACCATCCCCCATTATTTTAATTTTACCCTCTACGATGAGTCCTAGAATTGAATAATAGAGGATAGAGATGTCTCTAGTACCCTATTCATCAATAATGGGTAGTCGGATGTTCACTATAGTTTTTACTAGAATAGACCATTTTTTTATATTTTAAAATGAAACATTTAAGGGTATGTGTGAACCCTAACAATTTCATTCAAATAAAACCATTAAAAAAAGAAAAAGTCTAACCAGATAAAGACTATTGGAAACTATCCCTCCCTAGAACCGCCTACATCATTATGTCAAGCCTCTAACTTCCCATGGACACTCAACAAGTTGTCCCAGGAAAGGTTGAATGAGCCCGTGCACCGATGGAAATAACCATTCCCTCTCCTCCATCAAAATTTAGATTGATATGAACTGGTCAATGCTTCTTGCTTTGAAACCACATCTGGGGAAGTTCCTAGTAGTATGTCTGGTGCCTTTCACATTCAAAAATCAAAATAAATCCAAATTCCAACAAGGTGTCTCTAATTAGGTCCAAGGAAGGAAAAAATTCTCACTTGAATCAGGATCTAAGTCGACTCCTCATGAAAAAATAGTTATCTGAGTACACTTGTTCCATCTTTATAGACTATCCCCTCAGGGGAGGGGGAATAATTATAGAAATTTAGGTTAAGATTTTATAATGGAGAACATACCACATTAATAGAATTTTATCAATGAGAGGTAGAACCATCACCCAAGTCAATTGGAGCCTTGGAAGTACGCACGCTAGGACCCACAGAGGGGTTGAAAACCTGAGAGCACAAAACCGCCTTTCCCTAGGACTCTGTTGCTGGCCCAACTGAAGTCACAATGTCACTTCCTGCCTCATCTACCCAGCATTGAGGACGAAAATAGATGTTCCTTGCATCAGGCCCAACTATTCCATCTTGGGAGGAGGAATATTTGTTGCCCATTTTGGTCTTCCTTCCTAGGTATAGAGTAAAACCATCATCATAGAACACCAATTATTTACACATATTCATAGGAGACCTTAGGGGATCCTTCATAGACGAAACCTTCAAACTTGAAACATGACCTTCCTTGGGAGGGAAGTGAGAGTGCAGGGAAACCTGAGAGAAGCCACTGCGCACCCCATAGGTAGAAGAGGGAGCCAACACCTACACAATGGATGTAGGATGAATACGATATTTATCTACATAGGGGGACACATCCACCCAAGCATCATAGATAGGGGGTGGGGGGACCTATGCAATGATTACCTCCATGCCGATAACATATGGACTTTTAATTCCCTTAATGGAAGAAATACAAAAAAAACCCACAACCTCCTCATAGATGATCTGCTGCCAGAATTTGTCCTCACCACCCACATATAGCCAAATGTGATGAGGAAGATTCCTTTATAAATCCATGTCAATGAAAATAAGTGCACACCAAATATGAAACACTCAAGAAGTAAATTCCTCAGTTTGCAAGAAACAACCAAGTCGGTCTATAATACCTTTTAGGACACCAAGGTTATAAAAGGGAAGAGGCATGCTGGGAAGCCGAATCCATAGGACCGAGCACTGAAAATATCATCCCATATAGAAATCAAAAGTCCACTGGAACATGATGAATGGTTGGTTTTCACACCTTTGAGACTCACATGACCAAGCCTAGAAAAAATCATCCAAAGACTGAAGATGAATACTAAAATGGTAGTGATATAGAACCCCAATAGCAGCAGATTTATACAAACCCCAAGTGGAATCCACATAGCATGAAAATATACTCACTGGGGGCCAATTCAGACCAAACTTTGTAACTAGGGTACGCGAATGAATTTCCACAGATTCATGGAATTCAGAAGGTGACAAGGAAAATGTTGGAGACCCATTGAGCGATTCCTAAGCCTTCAGAAAGATTTCGATAGTTGGCACCTTTGGGCGAAATGATAATAAGAATGAAGGGAGATCAAATTCCCTAAGAAACTCCGGTATATATGAATAAGGGGGTACCAATGACTCTAATTTCTTGACCTTCGATGGAGGGTACAACGCGACCATGGGCAGTGGTAGGGTTTGCCTCGAGCTGAGTGGGATCTCACTTACCATTTTTATATTCCTTTTACTATAATAGACATTGAACATAAATTGGGGGTAGATAGTTAGTATATGGAGAATTTAGGATGATATAATTAGAAAATAGTGGATAATATCTTGAGATACGTCAAAAATACCATATATGTTTCATAATATTTGGGAGGATCATAGTTTACTATCTTAGGTAATACATATTTAGATTTTATAGGTGATTCTAACCAGAGGAAATACACTATAAGTTATGTGTTTACTCTTGTAGGATGAGTAGAGAGCTAGATTTCAAATCCATAATTGGTTGCGAATTTATCCTTGAATGAGGCATAATATATGATAATTACATAGGTTTGAAAAGAGTATATTTGGATTATAAGGTTATCATAGGATCTCAAATATAAAAAATAAGATTCCTTTATTTTGTGAAAATTATATCGCCTTACACATTTTATGTAATTGGTCTTTTTATTCTAGGATGAAGCATATTAGAGTGAAATATCACTTTATTTGTAATGTGGTGGAGGATGTAATTTGAGGCTTGTAAAAAAGTTACACTAATGAAGATGTAATAAATTTTATGATGTAAATAATTTAATTTAATAAGTTCAAAGGGTAAAAATCCGTTATAATCCTTATAGAGACATAATAATCATGTTTTACATATACTAAGGATGTATACAGATGTGAGTGGTTCTTAATCAAATATCTAATTTAGAGATATGTCAAAATGTTTCTTCTATAAACCTCTTTATTTTATTAATGTGGTGACTACTGTTCCCATATCTTGTCAAAGGGGGTTGGAAGGGGTCAGTGTTGTGGGGGAAAACACCACCAAACCTATATATAGAGATGAGTGTGGAGGGGTTCGAAGAATCCTATAAGGGGTATCCCCTGACTATTTTGATCAGCAACATTAGTAGCTTCCTATTTTTTCATTTCATTTTTGTGCTATTTCATGTGGTGTATTTATCTACTTATTCAAGAGATAAAAATATGAGGGTATTCTCACTATAATAGTGATATGTGTGGAATAACTTAACCCATTATAAAATAATTCTATTTACTATATTTATTACCCATTATTATTTGAGAGGGAATCTATGTCACATCTGGTGTTTATTTCCCCAAATTTTTATAATTTATTTTTTAACATGATATTATTACCGCACTAGAGGGAAATCATTTTTAATCAAAAAATAAATTCATTAGAAATAGTCTCTCTAGTTGATTCTGAATTCATGTATCCTCTATTTAAGTCTCTATTATATATTTTCATTCATTTTCTTTCATAATAAAGAAACATAACCTTGGTGTTCCTACCATGTATTTCGGTCCCAAAGGATCTGCAAAATGTAAATACTTGTGTCCTTTTCTTGTTTCATTTATTTCATCCAATGTTGTGTATTTTATTTCTTATGCATCAATTCTCTCTCTATAAATAATTTTTCTTTATTGCTTCTATTCAATTGAATTTCTCATTTCATGATTTCAGAAACATTACAATAATTAGTTGGTATTTAGACCATTTAATATGGTATCTCATTCCTTGAACAACAAGATATTCCATAATAATTGGTATCATATTATATTTGGATATTATAAATGCTTCTATGAAATTTTAAATTAAAATATAGATAGAGAAAATAATTTTAGTCCATACTATATAAATATTCAGGTCCTGTTAGTCCAAAAAGATATAGATGATTCTCATTGAGATCATATTAAAAATATCACTAATATATTCACCAATGTATATAGTGTTACTTATTATACTGATAATTCCTTTTATATTTTGTATAAAACACATATATTACTCTTATTATTTTAAGTTGATTAAGTTTTGTGTGAAGATTATTAATAATTAACTAATTCTATTTTTAATGAAACTCAGAAACCTTTATGTAATCCAACAATTGGTTGAACTTAGAAGAATAGAATAATATGATCCTTTAAAAAGAATCCTAAAATTGAAATCTGGGCTCACATTGATGAATTTAATAAGATCTTTCTTGATTTGGCCAATATGGATGTTAAGATAGAAGATGAAGACAATAATATAATTTAAATTAATTCTATAGATAATTTAAATAATTTTTAATGAGATACAATGATGTTTGGTAGAGAATTATCTATAGAGGAATTCAAGTCTGCATTATTGTTTGACTTGAATATATAAATAAAATTATATAATTAGCATGCCACAAGCCTGATGAACATCGCAATAATAATAGGATCATTGACTGATGGTTTAAATATTTTTGTCAAATATTTAGGCCAATATGTTTTAAAATAGTATCACACCACGAGAAGGTAGTTAGGTTAGTGGTAGAAAGAGGTAGGATCATCAAAAATTGAGAAGTAAACTACAAATAGTCTTAATTAACCTATTTGTGGTGTAACATCAAGTTAAAGGGAAATTTAAAATGGAGTAATGATAGTATACCCTCTAATGGGTTGTATCTTATTTTAATATTCCATGGTGAGATGTCTTGGGAATTTTATATAAGATATTCGATATTATTTTAAATCTAAAGAATTATATCAGTTATAATTGATTAGATTCACTTATAATTATTTAATGTTTTCCTGGATGAATATTAGTAAAACTATAACCATTTAGAACAAATTATTTTATGGTTTTTATAAGTTTTATTTATGTTCCTCATGGTATGTGTGATGATTTATCAATTGATTTAAATGTTTTTTTATAACAAACATAGCTGATAGTTAGTGAATTGATGCATACTAGAAATGGACTATTTCTTAAGAAATGAATAAGGGATAATTGATTTTAATATATTTTTATAAAATATATGAATTCCAGTGAAAGAAGTATTTTATAAAGTTACAATTTAAATCCTAACTATAACCATGTTCTATAATAAACCAAATGATTGTAAATAAATAATTTTTCATAATAATAAATGGAATGAATAATATTTTTATGTGTTTTGTGATAATTTTTAACTCAATTTTGGAAATATTATTTGATTTTATCATGGTTATATATATTTTAAAATAAAATAAATATTTTAAAATTTTATTTAAAATAGAGGAACTATGTTATTATACTTCTAATCATAATAATTAAAATATTTTGGAAATAAATTTTTATCAAAACCTTTTGAAATGATGATGATTTGAATAAAATTAATTATAACATGATATATTGTTTTCTTTCATCAATATTATTGATTACATCTAAATGATTTTTCTTAAATTTCAGGACAGTTGTAATTGGTAATGATAGGTTTATTTTAGCTAGAATTCATATATTATTCTTATTATGCACATTAATTATATTAATCCTTGTTTTTCAATGATAAGATCCATTAATTTATAAGGAATCCAATTTAATTTAAGATTCATTAAATAATTTTCATAACAAATGATAAATTAATTCTCCTAGAAAATACATAATTCATAATATGTTTATTATACAATTTTTTGTAAGTGTGCTAACTATATTCTTACTTTATGTGATTTTAATAGGTTTTACTATAATTGATTCATTCCCTTCATGGTATGGAGTATTGTATGTTTTAATATTAACTTTATAGTTTGAAATTTATTTTGTTTTTAAAATCACAAGTTATATTTTTCAAGGGAAAAATTATCAACTGTGAACCAATATAGTTTTGAAAATAAATTTTATTAAATTAATCATGATATATTTAAATTCCTATATAATATAGTGATTATGAAAACCATTGAGATATGTTTGGTTAAAAATGAATTAAATTTTAAATAAAAAATGGTTTTTATCCAGTGTTGATGATTTTTTGTTTTGTAAATAATAATGGGTTTTAAATTATTTTAAAATATTATTTATATGTTAGAATTATTTTGCACAAGTTGAATTTCTATAAGATATAAGTTATTTTAACAAGTTTTCATTTTGTATTTTTAACTTTATATTATGGAAATATTTGAGTTATTTTTTATGTCCATTTCTCTCTTTTGAATGTTTATAAGTGAATTTTCATGTTTATTATTATATACTAGACATGAATTTTTATTTTTTATGGTTCTACATAGAATTTTTTTGGAGAACTATTATTCTTGAGAAAATGGTTTAGATGATTTTATTAGCATGTGTTTGTTATAAAATGGTTTATAAATATAAATGAAACCATTTTTTAAAAGTCTTTATATATTTGGTTTAAATTAGATTTATTATGAGATGAATTAGTTTTCATTTTGTATCATAAAACCCATTATCTTAGAAAATATTTATTTAATTATCATGTTGTTTGATTTTATTTTGTTGCGTAGAAGTTGTATAATGTTAAAAAAAAGATTTTTTAATTATAAAGAGAATTTAAAATCCAAGGATCTATGCTTTTGATATAATGATATTAGATTATAGAAAAAGTGTGAATATTGGTAGAGTTTAGTTTTAGTTTTAATATTATTTATAAGAATAACTAAAGTTGTTTTATAGAATAAAATATATTTTTAGTCATGTTTTAAATTGAATTTGTTGATAAATTTAGCTTATTTTCATAATAATGAATTAGAATGAATTAAAATTCAGTTTTAACATTTTTTTTTGTTTTGTTAAAAAATATTTGGTTTTATTATATTATTATGATTATAATGGACTTGTGATTTTTAAATGTTTATTTGATTCCAAAGGTGTTTTGAGAATAGTTTAATTTTATTCATTCTAAAAATGTGGTTATGGGTGAGAATATTTTACATAGTTTTTTGAAAATTATTTAGTGAGTGAGTGATTTTTTTAAGGGAGTGGTATTTATTTATTTTAAAAGGGTATATTCAGTAATTCTTTCACTCATTGTGTTTTTACAACTTGTTTGGATGAATTTGAATTTTTAAAAATATGTTTTACGATAGACTCATTTTAAATATGCAATACCATAGAGAGTTGGGGGGGAGTGGGGATAAGCAGTCCCCAAAAATAACACCTTAAAACACTTAATCTAGTTCCATTTTAATTTAGGATTGAAAAATGAAAGAAAGTGTTGATGAAAAGTGATATAGAGTGAGAAACAATTCACACAACTTAAAATATTTTTTACAAGGTTCACTTACCCTTTTTATTGAGTGGAAAATCCATGTTGTCCAATGATTATAATCTTCTTCTCCACATCCTTACTTTATTATAAAAATTGATCAAAGGAAATTGAGTAATAATTTGGTCTTGAACTCTAAGTAAAAGGACTAATATAAGTTCCAATGAGTTGATTAATCTTCTTATATTCCTCTTTAAGTGACATAAAGGTTTGATCAAGTGTTCACCTCAATATTCTCTTCAAAATTCACTAAAATATATCTAAAACTCTTTGGGGGAATGTATGGTAGACTATCAACATATCTCATCACTCCAAACCAAGAAAACCACATCACATTAAATAAGAATTTCATGACTCTAGAATATTGATGGTCAAGTACATCATAGTGAATCTGGTCAGAGGAATATCAAAAAACTATGACTATGACACGACCCGTCCTAGTGGGGCCCGAGCCGCAACTCCCCAAGCCCACCTCCAATAGCCAGGGGCTGGTGACTAGCATCGAGTAGGAATGCTACTAACATGGGACGAATTGCCTATAAACCTGTACACACGAACACGCATCTCTAACCCCATAAAGCTAAAAAGTAAAACTACTAAAAAGAAAAGATGCACTCATACACTAAAACCCAACCACAGAGTATGAAAGGAAAGTAAAGTACAATAAAGTAAAACCCTAGGCCAAAAGTACAAGACCACCAAAAAGAAAGTCTGTAACAAAGTCCAACTTGTAAAGAAAGGTGCTGGGACTACAGTCTGTAGCCATAGGAACACACCTCGGCTTGTCTGATCTCACTGAGTACTGTCCGGTCCTGGTCTGCCTAGAATCCTATCAAAGGCTCGCTCGTCTGCACAAGACATGACACGTGCGGGCAGAGCCCATGTAGGGGTGAGTATAACAATACTTGGTAGGACACCCCGAAACCACAAAGTAAATACAACAAGGGAAAATACCACAAAAGAAAGGTACAGTTAGCTCTACACAGTATATGTCTACCAAACATATAACAAGAATATCCATATATACTCATACACGATCGACTATCGTGAAACCCACCACTAGGACCCAACTCGAAGATTCCACTAAGCATACAACTGGGATAACACACTCCTAGGTCTGAAGAGAGAGATATGAAGTACTCTTTCTAGGAGAACACACTCCACAAGTACCTTGAGAACATGGTGCTCAGATGAGGACCACAACCAAGTCATGGGGTGATTCCGACAACTCAGTCTGATCTAATCCACTAAGCAGAGGATCAGTGCCTGGGTAAAGTTGGTCACATCAATACCAAGAATTCTACCTAGGGTTATAGGAATGAATAGAGGATCCAGCTCTAAGTTTCATAGAGGGGATTCCAACAACTCTATTTAGTAAGTTCTGCTGAAGGGATCATAGTCCTGTATAAAAGAAATGATACCAAAACCTTCAGGGGGAAAACCAAGGGTACAGACCCTATGAACTAGTCCAAGTCAGAGAAGACAAGTGGCTCAAGCCATGAAGAAAAGGTTACACGGCGTGCAGTATGGTTACACGTCGTGTTCCTTGACCCTGGGTATTGCCCGTGTAAATGGCCCGTGTCATTCATTCAAGCCGTGTAAAACCAAACTACACGACGCCTAGAAAAAGTCCACGCCATGTTCCTTGACCCCAGGTACTGCCCGTGTAACCGGCACGTGTCATTCATCTTATCGGATAGAAAACAACTACATGATGTGTAGAAGAATCACGCGCCGTGTCCGAGCACCTGGGCTCACTCCGTTTACGCTGGCCATGTGCCCATACACGGTCTCTGCCCGTGTACCAGTACATAGGGTATCCCGTGTATCTGGCCGGGTCTGGACGGGGAGGGGTATACACGCTGTGTCCTTGGCCGTGTTCCTAACCCATGTCCGTGTACTCCCGGAGTACACGCCATGTAGGTCGCCGACGAACACACGCCGTTTAGCCCATACTACATGCCATGTAGTCGGGAAATTTCCAGAACGCCGCCTTCTTCCTCGTGCTTCGACCGATCTTCTGGATCCACAATTTCTCGTTCGTTCGTCCCAATACTCAAGGGATTGGTTCGGTTCATCATACGAACACCATGATGGGTGTTTTCGGCCCATAAAACGGATCATAAACCTCAAACGATCCATCCGAAGAAAAACACCCGAAAACTCATAACTATCGATCCAATCTGAATCGTCCACCGATATCGCCGTCGCACCTCCGTGACACCGCTCCGGGGTTGGATCCATAGTTTGGGATCGTTTCATCGTAGAACGGATGCGCAAAGATCTGTCGTTCAACGACCCATGAAGAATGCAAAGAATACAAAGAAAAGAAAGGGGAGAAATCCAAAGAAACGAAATTGAGGAACGAACCTCCGCCATCGTTCATCACGTCGTTGATCCGCTCCTGTTAATGGGATTAAATGGAGAAGAAAATCAACAAAAATGGATTAACCGGGATTCAATCTCCCAAAAATCCCCAAAAAAAGCCCATCTGGCAAGAACGATTGATCCGTGGACTAATCTGTTTGTGTATTAGCCCGCATTCGTCATAGAAATCAAGAACGTGGAAGAAATCACAAACAAACATCCTACCTGGATTCCATGGCATTCGTCGGCGATGATCCGGTCGTTGCGTCTTCGTCGCCGTGTTGGGAGGTTTTCTCCAGATCCTCCAGAGCCGCCAAGGGTTTCAGGGTTATGAGGTTTGAAACCCTGTAACCTTGCTCTAACCTTTAATTAAAAAGGTAAGGGATATCTGTTGCAGCAGGTTTAAAAGATTTCACTGCAGAATAAAATATTTTTATTTAAATATTTTATTACTCTTACGTCCTAAAAACTGGATTCCACCACCGACCTTCACCAGCCGATGTTAGGCCTTGGATAAGGTAAAATATCTATTCTGAACGCAATAGTGCCCTCATATTTCTGATTCGAGCACCCGTTCGGTAGTTATTCCACTTTTTCAGGAAAACTTCACGCGCACGTTATTTAATTTTTAAATTAAATTCATACACTTGTTCCGGGCTCACCGGGCCTTGGAATTGCACGCCTTCTCAGAGCCCGGTCTTGATAGAACTCCCAGATAATATTAAAATAATACATGGAAAAAATCCGAGACATTACATCACACCCACCTTAGGGATTTTATGTCCCCGAAAATCCAAAACAAGGGCTACTCAAAAGATGTTGGTACTACACGCGAATCTGAGCCTCCCGCTCCCACGTTCTCTCCTAGAGATTACTGTACTACCACCGGACATGCACCAAGGGAATAGCTCGTCTATGAAAGATCTTCTCCTGTTGATCCTCAATCTCTACTGGGTACTCTGCAAAGTTCGCCCCATCATCGATGTCCAGCTCACCCCAGTCGATAACGTGCGATGGATCGTGCACGTACCACCGTAGCTGCGACACATGGAAGATGTTGTGTATCCGATCCATCTAAGGAGGTAGAGCCAAGTGATACCCCACCTCACCAACTCTAATTAGAATCTGAAAAGGGCCAATGAACCTCGGAGATAGCTTTCCACCTTAGTCAGATCTCCACAATCCCCGTCGAGGTGAGACCTGAAGAAACACATGGTCTCCCTCCTCAAACTCCAAGGGCCTCCGCCTCCTTTCGACATGTAACTTTTTCCGACACTATGTAGTCTTCATCCGCTCCTGGATGACCTTCACCTTTTCTGTAGTATCTCTCACCATCTCTGGGCCCATGAGTGTTGACTCTCCCGGGTCAGTCCAGCAAAGTGGGGACCTGCAAGGTCGCCCGTACAAAGCCTCGAATGGTGCCATACCAATAGTGTAATGATAACTGTTGTTATAAGAAAATTCCACCAATGGTAGGTGATCCTCCCAGCTATGACCGAAGTCAAGTATGCAAGCTTGAAGCATATCCTCCAGGACCTGGATGGTTCGCTCTGTCTAACCATCAGTCTGGGGATGAAACGCTGTGCTCAAGCGTAACTGAGTCCAAAAAGCTTCCTGTAATCCCTTCCACAACCGAGATTTAAAATGAGCATCATGGTCTGAGACGATCGTGGATGGAACTCCATGAAGTCGAACTATCTCTTGCACGTAGAGGCATCCCAATCTCTCTACTGAACTCTACTCCCTTATGGATAGGAAGTGGGCCGACTTGGTGAGTCAATCAACGATCACCCATATGGCATCATGTCCCCTAGACGTACGTGGTAAAACCGTCACAAAGTCCATGGATATCCCGTCCCACTTCCACTCTGGCACCTCAAGGGGCTGAGTCAAACCTGCTGGCACCTGGTGCTCAGCCTTTACTTGCTGACAAGTAAGTCTCTGAGAGACAAACTGTGCCACACCCTTCTTCATTCCTGGCCACCAGAACTGACATCAGAGGTCCTGATACATCTTTGCCACGCCTAGATGCTCCACCAAAGGGGATGTATGGAACTCCATCAGAACCTCCTCCCGCAATGTCACTGGTACTACTGTGCGCCCTCTGAAAACAAAAACATGCTCCCCACCTTCTGAAAATACACCAGCCGCATCACTCGTGGATATCTGAGAACTTAGAGTCTCATAGCTAGCATCCTCGCGCTGTGCTTCCCTAACTCGCTATAAGAGCGGAGGGGTAACAACCCCGGACTGAAGGTAGTCTCCCTCATCTCTATCCACGAAGGATAATTGTAAGGAGGCCAACTGCCTCGTCGCCTCATCCAGCAACTACGAACTGGATTTCCTACTGAGAGAATCTGCCACTATGTTCCCATATTCAGGAGTATGAACGATCTCAAAGTCTTAATACTGGAGGAACTCAAGCCATCGCCTCTGTCTCAAATTCAGATCCTTCTGAGAAAAGATATATCTGCGACTCTTGTGATCAGAGTAGATAGTAAATCGCTTGCCCATCAGGTAGTGCCACCATATATTCAATGCGATGACTACCACTGCCAACTCAAGATCATGGGTTGCGTAGTTCTGCTCGTGTGGCCTCAACTGACGTGAGCCATAGGCAATCACAACTTGCCTCTGCATCAGGACAAAACCAAGCCCAGTTCCTGATGCGTCGCAGAACACTACGTACTCAACACCCTCCTCTAGTATTCTCAAGATCGGGGCACTCGTTAGACTCTGTCTCAACTGCTGGAAAGACTGCTGTCATCTCTCAATCCACATGAAAGGCTATCCCTTTTGGTTCAAAGATATCATGGGTGCTGCAATCCTGGAGAAATCAAAGATGAATCTCTGATTGTAGCCTGCCCACACATGGAAACTCCACACCTCCGTCACGCTCTGGGGTGGCTCCCATGCTAGCACTGCCTCCACCTTGGATGGGTCCACTGCTACACCATCTTCCAAGATAACGTGTCCCATAACGTGGACCTCCTGTAACCAGAACTGACACTTCGAGAGTTTCCCATACAACTGGTTCTCTCAGAGTGTGTCCAGAACCATCCTTAGGTGTCTCGCATGCTCCTCATCGGATAGAGAGTACACAAGGATATCATCGATGAAGACCACTAAAAACAGGTCTAGATGGGGCTAAAAGATCTGGTTCATGAGCCTCATGAACACCGCTGGGGAATTCGTCACGCCGAAGGGCATCACCAAGTACTCATAGTGACCGTAGCGACATCTGAAAGTCGTCTTCAGTATATCCTCCTACCGTACTCACAACTGGTGATAGCCTGATCGTAGATCAACCTTCGAGAACCATCGTGCCCCTCTCAACTGGTCTAAGAGGTCATCGATCCTCGGTAGTGGATACCGGTTCTTCACGGTCACCTGGTTCAAGTGCTGGTAATCCAAACATAGCCTCAAGCTTCCGTCCGCCTTCTTGGAAAACAACACTAGGGCCACCCAGGGGGAAATGTTGGGTCTCACAAATCCCTCCTTCTGCAAGTCGTCCAGCTGCACCCTCATCTCACGAAGCTCTGCAGGAGCCATCTGATATGATGATGCTGATATCGGTGTCGTCCCGAGTTGTAACTCAATGCAAAAATCTATCTCTCGACGGAGAGGTAGCCCAGGGACATCCTTCGGAAAGACGTCCTCGTACTCAGCCACCACCCCTGGTAACTGGAAACTTGTAACATCTATTGTGCCAAGGGATAGGCTAGCTAACTGATGTGAAATCAGTTGATCCCTCCTATGAATGAGTCCATCCTGCGCTGCCTGGGTCTCTCTTTCACTGAAAAAAGAGAACCTCATTCCATCACTGCGGACACACCGCACCCTTTGCCTAAAATAGTCAATCTGGGCATGAACTAGGGATAGCCAATCCATACCAAGAAGGACATCATAAGGCCTAGACTCTACCACTAAGAGGTTCCAACCGAAACTCTCGCCTCCAAGGGTCAGGTCACACTGTCTACAGAGGTGTGTGATCTTTGAATCTTCTCTAGTCGGTGTTACTAAGTGTAAGGGTTGAGTCAACGACTCAACTGGAATCTCAAGGTCTAGAACAAGATAAGCATCCAGAAAAGAATGACTAGCACCTGTGTTTATCAATACGACAGCCAAAGTAGCAAAAAAAAAACAGATTGTACCTCTAATCATTTTGGGGGTACCTGGGTCATATGCCTCTACCGCCTGCAGCTATCCCTGCCTCTGTCCACCAGCTCTCTGAGACTGGGGTGGACCTCCTGGGGGTTGTGGTGGTAAAAGGTCGAAATGTCGACCACCTCCAGCTGCTCTCTCAACTCCCCTACCACGTCCTCCAGCCCACGGATCTGTCTGATCCACATGTTGCCTCTGCCTCGGTGGTCCATCCACTGCTCCCATGTCAGTAGTACGATGGGTTAGACAATCTCGAGCGAGATGTCCCCTGCCACCACATGAGTAGCATCGCCTCTCTCGAGGCTGGATGGATGCACCCTACAAACTTTGTACGGAAGATCACCTGTCCAGGGATCTCGTCTGAAAACGTCTCCCATGCCTGGGTCCTTGACGTCAGCTCCCTACTGCCGAGATCTCTGCTGCAGCTCGCCCACTACTGACATCTGCCGGCTGTCTCTGCTCTGCCAAAAATATATCGACCACCAGAGCCCGCTCGAACACCCCAAAATAAGTAGGAATGCTCATAGGGATGATTCTAGCTCAGATATCTCTACGCAAGCCGCGCTCAAAAGTCCAAGATCTAAAGTACTAATCTCTGACCATATCCATCGAGTACCGCGAGAGATCGGTAAACCTCGACAAATAGTCATCCACCGTCATGGTTCCCTGCTGGAGCTGAAGAAGCTCTTGTATGAGTACTGATCTCAGGGTAACCGGTGAAAACTCCTCTCTTAAGAGACGCTCAAACTCTGACCATGCAAGTGTCGCCTCTTTGTTGTTCTGGACAACCATACTCCACCATCATCATGCCGAGCCCTACAGAGGGCTCGCTGCCAGGATTACCATCTGGTCTGTTCATTTCCTGACCGAACGGAAGACTCTGGCTACTGGCTCAAGCCAGTCCTCTGCTTCCTGAGGGTCAGGATCGCCACGAAACCATAGGGGTCTCTGTCTCTGAAACTCGTGGAGTGCGCTCAGCCTGCGCTCCTCCTCTACTGGTACACAAGCACAAAACACTACTCCACAGGTGGTGGAATAACTGGCACACCACCCGATGGTAAAACAGGGGGATCCGTTCCCTGTATCGTGGCTTCATCACTGAGGGGGTCATGCTCGTGATCGAGCTGCTGGATCCTAACGGGAGCGTGTCGCGGAGGCATCCTGTAAAGAAACAAGATGTATCTCAGTGAGTGAGTATATCTGGAGAGCTGACTTAAGAAGTACATAGAAGCCACAACCCATTCCTATATGATGCATGTACCATTGTTATCCCCTGAAACTAGTGTTCTCATGTTCTGAGTAGAAAAGAAAGTTATCAGATTCTTGGTGTATGGATACGTCGGCCGCCCGCACCAACACTGGGGTCCCCAGCTTGAAAGCCGAACTCAAAACACTTAACACTGCTGCCCCAAAAAAACTCACAGATGCTCGGTCCTAAGGTAGAACTGACCACCTCTGATACCACTGATACCACTCTGTCACGACCCGTACCAGTGGGGCCTGAGCCGTAACTCCCCAAGCTTGCCTCCAATAGGCCAGGGGATGGTGACTAGCACCGAGTAGGCATGATAATAACATGAGAGGCATTGACTATAAACCTGTACACACGCACACACATCTCCAATCCCACCAAGCTGAAAAGTAAAACTACTAAAAGGAAAATATGTATGCATAAACTAAAACCCAACCATAGAGTACGACAGGAAATTAAAGTACAAGAAAGTAAATCCCTGGGCCAAAAGTACAAGCCCACCAAAAAGAAAGTCTGTAACAAAGTCCAACCTGTAAAGAAAGGTGCTGGGACTGCAGTCTGTAGCCATAGGAATACACCTTGTCCTGTCTGATCTCACTGAGTACCGTCCGGTCCTGGTCCGCCTAGAATCCTATCAAAGGCTTGCCCGTCTGCACAAGACACGACACGTGCAGGGAGAGCCCATGCAGGAGTGAGTATAACAATACCCAATAGGAAACCCCGAAACCACAATGGAAATACAACAAGGGAAAATACCACAAAGAAAGGTATAGTCAGCTCTACACAGTATATGTCTACTGAACATATAACAAGAATATCTAGATATACTCATACACGATCGACTATCGCGAAACCCACCACTAGGACCCAGCTCGAAGATTCCACTAAGCATACAACCGGTAGAATACACTCCTAGGACTGAAGAGAGAGATAAGAAGTACTCGTTCTGGGGTAACACACTCCACAAGTACCTTGAGAGCATGGTGCTCGGATGAGGATCACAACCAAGTCATGGGGTGATTCCGAAAACTCAGTCTGAGCTAATCCACTAAGCAGAGGATCGATGCCCAGGTAAAGTTGGTCACGTTGATACCAAGAACTCTACCTAGGGTTCCAGGAATGAATAGAGGATCCAGCTCTAAGTTTCATAGAGGGGATTCCAACAAATCTATTCAGGAAGTTCTGTTGAAGGGATCATACTTCTGTATAAAATAAATGATACCAAAACCTTCAGGGGGAAAACCAAGGGTACGGACCCTAAGAACAAGTCCAAGTCACAGAAGACAAGTGGCTCAAGCCATGAAGAAAAGGTTACACAGAGTGAAGTATGGTTACACGTCGTGTTCCTTGACCCCAGGTACTGCCCGTGTAAGTGGCTCGTGTCATTAGTTCAAGCCGTGTAAAAACAAACTACATGGCATGTAGAAAAAATACACGTCGTGTTCCTTGACCCCGGGTACTGCCCGTGTAACCGGACCGTGTCATTCATCTTGTCGAATAGAAAGCAACTACACGGCATGTAGAAGAATCACACGCTATGTCCAAGAACCTAGGCTCACTCCGTGTACGCTTGCCATGTGCCCGTACACGGTCTCTACTCGTGTACCAGTACACGGGGTATCCCGTGTATCTGGCCAGGTCTGGCCGGGGAGGGGTATACACGTCGTGTCCTTGGCCGTGTACCCAACCTGTGTCCGTGTACTCCCGGAGTACACTCCACGTGGGCTGCCGGCGAACACACACCGTGTAGTCCATACAACACACCGTGTAGTTGGGAAATTTCCAGAACGTCGTCTTCTTCCTTGCACTTCGGCCGATCTTCCAGATCCGCGATCTCTCGTCTGTTCGTCTTGATACTCCAGGGATTGGTTCGGTTCATCATAGGAACACTGCGATGGGTGTTTTCGGCCCTTAAAACGGATCATAAACCTCGAACAATCCATCCGAAGAAAAACACCTGAAAACTCATAACTCTCGATCCGCTCCGAATCGTCTGCTGATATCACCGTCGCACCTCCATGACACCACTCCAAGGTTGTATCCACAGTTTGGGATCATTGTGTCACAGAACGGATGCGCAAAGATCCGTTGTTTATCTCCCCATGAAGAACGCGAAGAACGTGAAGAAAAGAAAGGGGAGAAATCCAAAGAAATGAAATCGAGGAACAAACCTTTGCCGTCATTCATCAAGGTGTTGATCCGCTCCAGTTAATGGGATTAAACAGAGTAGAAAATCAACAACAATGGATTAACATGGATTCAATCTCCCAAAAATCCCCGAAAGAATCCCATACTGCAAGAACGATCGATCCGCGGACTAATCTGTTCGTGGATTAGCCCGCGTTCATCGTAGAAATCAAGAACAGGGAAGAAATCACAAACAAATATCCTACCTGGATTTCGTGGCGTTCGTCAACGATGATCCGGTCGCTGCGTCGTTGTCGCCGCGTTGGGAGGTTTTGTCCAGATCCTCCAGAGCCGCCAAGGGTTTCAAGGTTATGTGGTTTGTAACCTTGGACCCTTGCACTAACCTTTAATTAAAAAGGTAATGGATATCTGTTGCAGCAGATTTAAAAGATTTCGCTGGAGAATAAAATATTTTTATTTAACTGTTTTATTACTCTTACATCCCAAAAAATGGATTCCACCACCGACCTATGCTGGCCGATGTTAGGCCTCGCCTAAGGTAAAATCACTGTTCCGAACGCAACGGTGCCCTAAAATTTCTGATTCGAGCTACCGTTTGGGAGTTATTCCACCTTTTTAGGAAAACCGCACGCGCGTATTATTTAATTTTTAAATTAAATTCATACACTTGTTCCGGGCTCACCGGGCCTCGGAACTGCACGTCATCTCAGAGCCTGGTCCCAAAAGAATTCCCATATAATATTAAAATAATACATGAAAAAATCTGAGACATTTCAGACTAGATATCTAAGATGTCACTCAAATCATGGAATTTATTTTTCTCACCTAGATCATATCTCTGACTACTACCATAGTGTAGTGAATATGAAAATAATATAGTTTACTTAGCTCTAATGAAAATGATTATAATTGAGAGAATTGTTATTTTGAACATGGAATGCATTGGTTTTTTATTAAATCTCTATATACTCTATGTTTGTTTTTATTATTCCATGTCATAGTAGATAAACTAATATAGTTTTTTAACTCTTCATGGTGATATAAATCCACCTCTAAACTCTATGAAACCATTACCATCTCAACCATGGTTGGTTCCAATATAAAATAGGGTATAGTGTAGAAAACTTAGTATGTTGTTTAAGCTTCCCGTAGGCACCCTACACACTTATAGAAGACCATGAGAAGTCCCATGGACTTTTTTCCATCTAATATTCATTATCCCTTTTCATATACTAACCATTATTTATTTAAAAATCACCACATAATGGTCTGTTCCTCCTTAGAAATTATTCATTCCTTGGCATTAACTTTCATGTTTTCTATTAATCCATGAGAGTGTTGTAAAAAAATATACCATGAAAACATACAATGTTCTCAAGAAATATCTTCTTAAGAAACGAGTCACACACTGTGGGAATTTTTTTTGTCATAGGTTTTTTGTGACAAGTGGATAACCCATCCTAAATAGGCAATCGACAGAGACTATTTATGATATGAATCATATCCAGTTTGAAATACTTTTGGCATGCAGTGCATGTCAAAACACGAGAATACTATTTTACACAGGGATATACCCCTTCGCAAATACCATCCTATTTTTTTGTTATTTATGAAGGAGTTTACTCCCATCGTAAATACACTGTCAGAAAGAATGTATTTGCTACGCGTCCTGTTGCAAATACTTGACTTCATATTAAGTTATTTTTGATGAGATTTTCTCCTATCATAAATAAATTATCTATAGAGGGTATTTGCAATGAGACCCATCACACATACTCTTTTTTACCACCACCGTTATTAATAATGGTGGTACTATTTGTGACGGGAATCATGTCACAAATACTCCCATCACAAATGATTTGAACTATATATAACCCCACACTTTTTCCATTTCATTCTTCACAAAACTCTTCTCTCTTTCTTCGCTCTCATATACTTCTATTTAAAATTTTCAAATATTTTACCTTTACATGGGAGAAACTTTAATGTTTTTCATGTGCTAAAAGATTCATTTTTAAGGTATTTATTTGTTTTTTATTTTTATTTCCTTTAATTTATTTTATGTTATTAATAATTATTATTAATTAGTACTAATTAGATTTAATTAAAACTATTTAGTTTTATTTTACATAAGTTTTATTAGGAATATTTATTTTTAATTTGAAAGAATGATTTTAATTAAAAGTAAATAGTTTTAATTTGCAATAATTTGTTTTGATTATAAAAAATTATTAATAATTTGCAATAATTACTATTAATTAGCTGTAATTAATAATAATTAGTGTTAATTAATAATAATTAGGGGTAATTTTTAATAATTAGTAATACCTTAGTAAAAAATAGTAATAAATTGTTATAAACTAAAAAAATAGTAAATTGATTTAAATTATTTTAAATTAATAACATTATTTGTAAATTTTAGAAAAAATTAAACAAATAATTTTTTTATAAATTAATAAAAACATTACATTAGTAATAAATTGTTATAAAGTACAAATAATTAGTAAATTGATATTATTCATAAAAATTGATATAAAATAGTATACATTTGAAATTTGGTATAATTTACTATAAATTCATTTAATATAGTATAAAATAGTATAAATTATTATAAATTTACCAAAAACTTATAAATTTATAAAAATTAAAATTTTATAATTAGTAAAAATTTGTAATAATTATTAAAAATTAGTGGTAATTAGTAAAAATTAGTGGTAATTAGTAAAAATTTGGGCTAATTTGTGGTAATTAGTAAAAATTAGTGGTAATTATTAATAATTATTTGTAATTAGTAATATTTTTTGGTAATTAGTGTTAATTAGTAGAAAATTGTAAAAATTAGTAAAAAATTCTTATAAAGTAACAAAAAAATAGTAGAAATTAGTGGTAATTAGTAAAGATAAGTAAAAATTAGTAAAAATTAGTCATAATTATAAATAATTAGTAAAAATTAGTAAAAATTGTTATAAATTAATAAAAATTAAGAAATTAATAGAATTAACAATAAATTGATATAAAAACGTTTACATTTTCAATTTGATATAATTTATAGTAAATTGATATAAATTAGTATAATTTATTATAAATTACTATGAAATAATATAAATTGTTTCAAATTAAAATAAATTCATATAAAATAGTATAAATGTTCAATTTGATAGAATTTATAATAAATTGATACAAATACTATTAATTATTACAAAACTATAAAAATTATATATATTAAAAAAATTAAATTAGTATAATTATTATTAATTACTAATTATTAGTAATAATAAATAGTAATTAGTAAAAAAATGTACAAATTAGTAAAAATTAGTGTAAATTATTAAAAATTTGTAAAAATTAGTGATAATTAGTAATAATTAGTGGTAATTAGTAATAACTTGTGTTAAATAGTAAATATTATCAATAAATTGTTATAAACAAATAAAAAAAGTAAAAATAATATGTAATTAGTAATAATTAGTATATTTTTAAAAAATAATAAATATTATGAAACGATTTTTATAAATTAGGAAAAATAAATTAATTGATAAAATTAACAAAAAATTGATATAATATAGTATATATTTTTAATTTTATATAATTTACTGTAAATTGATATAAATTATTATAATTTATTATAAATTACTATGAAATAATATAAAATATTATAAATTACAAGAAAAGTAAAAATAAAATAGGTCGTCAAATTTCAGGTCTTGAGTAATGAAAAAATTGGATGTGGTTAATCCAAATTGGTCATTTCCAATGACCTAAATGTTGAAAATTCTATGATTTAAATATTTTTTGTAATTTATAATATATTTTATTACTTTATATTAAATTATACATAAAATGAGCATTAATTAATAAAAAATATAAATAATTACAAAATATTAGCGATAATTTGTAAAAAATAAGCAGGGTAGGTAGAATGTGATGCGTCGATGGCTGTAGGAGGAGGAGGAAGAGATGCACCGATGACGAGACATGGATAAAATTAATTAGTGTAATGATAAATTTGTACGACCACATCTTGAATTCAATCCATGAAAGTGAAGGTATGTTCAGTTACAAATTTTGGTTAGTTTTCATTACATTTCTTTAATTTATTTATGTACTAATTTCTTGATTATTTGTTCTATTTTTTCATAGATTTTCGCATATAATTTTCAGGAAGGAGAGTGATATTTTACAAAACTATTTTTTGAGGCATCGGTGTTGTGGTATTAGGTTCCCATTGACGTTCAATAGTGCATGTTTGATCACCGTATGATACGTAAATAAATAATAGATATTTTGAAATTTATTTAATTATTAACATTCGATTATTAAAAAATGGATGGTTTATGGTATCTCGTTCATGATAGAATGATGTTTTATATTAGGGAGGCTTGGGAGGAGTTTATAGGTGAGTGCCTAGGTTAGTTTTTACAAAATTTGAGGAGGAAAACCTTAAAGAATGTGGGAGTCACATATTTTGATCATTCTTATTGTTCCCATCAAACTGATTACATATCACCTTAGGTTTGGGGTGGATTATGTTTATACTAGATGAGAGGTAGTTTTTCGGGGAGAGCTTCATTAGGTTGGAATAACTAGGTGAGGTAGGAGGTGATGCATCATGGTGGTAGTCTTCATCCAGTATGCATCGATGAAATAAGGTATGCACATTTTTTAATAATTTATATAACTTTAAATGTAAACTATTTATTTTATACTCATATATGTAGTTAAACATCCCAATATTAGATAGTTCGATGTTTATAAGAGTATGTACAAGGATCCCATCACTAGAGAGATTACATGTGTTCTCCAGCATCATATTATGGTAAGTGTAATTTTTTTATGTCTAAAAATTAATTGCAAATAATATTTTAAGTATTTCTATTTTAAATTACAATTTAAGGAGTCATATGAGACCATGAATTCTCAGACACATTATGAGAGCTAGGCTGAGACTGGGAGTTAGAGAACCAGTGTGGTGGGAATTGATAATACAACATGGATGTGGGTGATGCAGTATGCTTTTGAGAATGGCCAAGTGGTTGATATCGATTCATGACTGACACCGGGATGTTGCTACGGTACTATTGTAAGATCAACATCTAGATCAAAGAGAGCTCATATAGATTTATCATCATCAGTCTCATAGTATGTGGAGAAGTTTTGAGCTCAGGGTAAAGATATTGAGTCCATTTATAGGGAGAAGGATGAGCTCTGTCTATAGTATCAACATGAGGAGGATGAGATGCAATGATGGAATGAGCAGTTGAACTAGTCCATGTAGTTGCTTGTTCAGGGATTAGGGATGGAGTTCTACCCCCTCATATTTCAAATGAACCTCTCCCCCTCCCCTCCCCATCTTAAGTGATGGATTCATTATAGACAAATTTATCATGTTAAATTTAATTAAAAATAATATATGTAATATTTTTATTATTTTAGATGTTTAAAATTTTATTTTTACAATTTTTAAAGTTATTTTGATATGTTTTTATTTTTTTATATCTTAATTTTTTTATTTTTTAAAATTATTTGTGATAGGTCTGTGATTCTTCACAAATAATCATTTGTGATGCAATTGTTTTTGGTGGGTTATTTGTGATGGGTCCCCATCACAAATAGATTTTCATGATGAGGTAGTATCACAAATAACCCATAAAAAATAATCTATTATATATTTTTTATAAAAAATATCTTAGTGTGAGAGTTATCCAACCCAAACACTATTATATATAATGATGTTTTTAGAGTTCTCCAACCCTCTTTGAAAAGATCAACATTATATTATCCAAGTCTCATGTGGGGCCTTCTTTTCTCTCCCTTGGAATTTTTAATTCGTGAGGGTTCCTCAAACTCCCCCATCAATAATAGAGCTTCAATACCCCTTTTATCTATTGGAAACAATATAAAAAAAAATTTATCCTTTAAAAAACATCAAATACTAATGTTTAATGTCTCCCCCTTTAAGGAAAATCCTTTTTTTCTCCCCCATTATAAAGGTTCAAATTTTATTCACCATCTACTTTTTGATTTTGAGGTGCTGATGAAATTAAATGAGATAAAACAACTATAACATATATAAATTTTATTTCATTTTACGTGAATATTCATTAGATCTCACAATAAATCACACCCCAAAACCTGTAGGTTTATTTTCTTTGGAGACTAGATACATAACCGACTTATTTAATAAGAATTATTTAACATCTTCCAAACATGTTCTTCATGCATGATACCCATGTAGAAATATTATACATAATACTCTTATTTATAACTAAAGTAATGGAAACATTAGAAAGGGTGAGATCAGATGCTTAGTATGTGGTGAACATAAGAGATATCAATCAAAGATCATAAGTGAGAATAAATTGATAATATGGGTATGAGAACATAATCAATGTATATATAAAAAAATAAGAGAATCCTGACCAATAAAATATAGATCATAAATCATTATTCATGGAATAATTATTTTAACATAAAAAAAGACACATGTTTTAAGAGAGTGTAAAAAGGAGTCAACAATCATAATCCATGAAAAAACTACATAGGTATCTTTCGTACCATAGAGATTTAGAATAGAAAGGTGCATGTAATTAAATATAGAAAATATTTTCTTATCTCAAGGATCACCTATCAAGACCATCATGGTGGATAGAGTCACAAAATGGATTGGGTTCACTCACCACTCATATAAACATAGTGGATAGATTCCAATAGTTCATTGGGTTCACTCAATATTCCCATAAACATTGTGAAAAGAGTCAAGTAGTGTATTGGGATTAATCCCCAATCCCTTAATTATCATCTCATGAGATATAAATATTAATGAAATTCATTGGAGGACTATATAATTCTGGTCCCACCCCTCACACAATGAAAAAAATTCATATGTATGACATATAGACATGAAAATTTTTATAATTCCATCATAGCTTAACTAACACATGTGAGAATAATGGTTTAATAAAAAATTTCAGTAGGCATGATCATAAGACATACATAGAAATAAAATAGATGGTATCACTAGAGAATATCTTCAATAAATGATAAAAAAAATTAAAGGATATTGAAATATATGAAAAAATATCTATAATATCATTATAAAATTACATTGATAAATAATAATAATTTCCCATAACATATTTGATAACTTTTATATTAAAGGAAAATAATTTTTAAAACAATAGAAATAAAAATTAGTTTTGAAATCTAGGATAAAATAGAGAGGAATATTCATAAACAAAAATAAAGAAGATGGTGGGAGAAAAATTGATCATGTGGAAGGAGTTAAAAAAATATTCCTTTTACTCTTTTGAAAATAGAGTCAAAGTCAATATAAAATAACCCCTGAAAAAAATATTAAAAGATATTCCTTTCATAAATTTTTAAAGGAATTAAAATAAAATATAAATGAACTCAAGAAATCATATATCTGTAGTAAATTGCATCCATAAAATAATATAAATAATATGTACCTAGTGGAGAATGATTCCCTACCGAAAGAAAAGAAAATATTTGTTCCACTAAGAGATATCCTTTTGATTGGATTGTAAAAAATGCAGGTAAAATGGTAAGAAGACATATAAACCAAAAAAATAGATAGATGAGATGAGAATATATGTGTTTTTAGATATAAATAACCCACAAATTATACCAATGTAAATTTAAACATAATCAATATTGATTTCAAAGTGCCATTGAAAATAAACACTTACCTTTACTCCCTAATTCCATAAAACACTTTAACCTACTATATAATAAAAATGAACCTCTTAATCAATTATTTCAAATCCTTATTCATATATAATACCTTTTGTACACTTAAATTATAATCATTTATTACAAATATATTATTTATTAATTTTTTATATTCATCATCAGATGTTAGTAATTTTGATTGTTTCATACAAGTTTTATAACGGAGATACCAATCCTCATTATTTGATAGAATGTTCATAATTAGTGGATTATTCAAGGTATTTAAAATATCATTTTTCAATTATTTATGTATAACCATATTCATTTTATATAATTTATGTGTATGGTTCATGATAATGGAATTTATAATGATTAAGTTTTGGGTATTTTACCGATAACAATAAGTTACTTTATAAATATAATTAATTTTAATGTCAATATTACATAACCATATTCATAACATAAATTAAAATTTAATATTTTATATTACTAGTATTAATTTATTGATACTCATTCAAGTTGGAAATTATGAGGATTGTTTTTAATCCTTCTTGTAGGTGGTTAAACCGACCCAAATAAGAACATGTTATAATAATTAATGAGTTCTGGTATAGAGTTTTATAATTATAACAACATTTTTTCAAAACAATAATTATTTTTATATAACATCATTAAATTTTAGAAATATATTTAGAAATATTGGATATGATAAGGAAATTTTAAAACATGGTAAAGAACTTGGTACTTAGTTAAATTCTGTCATTCTCAAAATCGGTTCCTTTGAAATGAGGGATTTAGACTTCTTTCATGGGAATAGATATAAGGACTTAGGATTTTCAAACATAAATATAAAATCATTTTAGATGAATAGTAATTACATAAAATTATGATCCTTAATTGTAATGTTTTATTGTATTTTGATACTTGATACAAAATCTTCTTATTGCATGAAATATTATCAATATCTCCAACAAAGATCATCCCACAAAGTTCTCTTCTTGGCATAACCTACTTGAACCCTTTCTTTATAACCCATGGAAAGGTAACATAAAAAGGGTGAGATTATAGGCTTAGTAAGGGTAAACATGAGAGACATCAATCATTAGAGGATAATATGACTATATGGTTATGATAACATATTTAAGTGCATGTTCTAGGAGTATAATATTCATACATAAAAACATATATTACAAGATTTGAAATCAATTCATATTTGGAATTTGGGAAAATAAGTGTGTCAAATAAGTAATAAACATCCAGAATTCATAACATATTCATGTGGAACCAAAATCAAAATAAATAATAATATTTAAAAAATATATAAATATAATAATTCCTATGCATAATCTTGTGAAAATAGCTAGAAATTGATCATACTCATACATCAAAAATTGAAAAACCTATTCACAGTCATGGAAATGAATTTTACTATAATAATAGCTAGAAAGAAATCATACTCATGAATTAATATGTGAAAAAAGGTATTTGAAATCATTTCCATTCTCATTATCATCATCATAATCTCATGAGATATAAATAACACTTTACTCAATAAATTGGGGGGTTATAATAGACCCAACCATCACATAACCATAATTTATTCATATAAATGTCACAATATCATAAAATATTCATCATATCATTATATCATAACCCATAAAAATTAATGGAGTGCCTTAAAACATCTCATTATCCTAATCACCGAGAATCCATATAGAGAATAAAGACGATATAATTGGATTATAACCCTGGTAAATAATAATTAACAACAAAATATATAATCATAGATTAAAATTTTATTTAAGTGATATCTAGAATTATTCTTAAGGAAAATACCCTTTCATATTTAAGTCACTTATTTAAAATCTAAAAAATTCCAAAATGTTAAAGGAAAAAAATTCTTTTAAAACAACATTGGAATCTTGTAAAGGAATATTTAAAGCATTGGTTGTTAATGATGGAGGGAACTTTTGTTCTTGTTGTGTACGTTAAAATGGAGATTTATTTCCATAAAATTTTCAGTCAAAATCCAAAATTACCTCATTTGGAAAATGAAAAGAAGATTTATTTTAAACCATTTAATATAAATTAAATCATGGGTAAAAATTAATTTAAAAAATTATATGATAATATAAAAAAAATTCTTGATTTTTTAGGAAAAATGGATATAGAAGAGAAAATATTTTTGACTGATGAGAGAAATGAAGTTGATTTTTCTGAAAAACATTTTTTCTGATCATTTTAAGTATCAAAGAGAGAAAAATGGAATTATTACTTGAAAATTTCATTTATAATCTTAAAATAAAAAACCATATGAAAGAGAGAAACAAAGATGTTTTTATAAATATAATAATTTTCATGATAATATTAATAAAAAATTAATTGGAGTTATATAAACCACATAAAATATATAAGTGGTTAATATGACATATGTATCATAGAAATAAAAGTGAGATGAAAATCCATTACCTCTTGTCTCATATTTATTCGAACATGTAATATCCTACAATATAATAAATATATAACTATTAAAAATTTATTCCAGATCCTAAATAACATATATCATACCATATATTATTTAATTATAATATCTTATCACTTTTTATTTACAATTTGTTGTTAAAATCATTATCCTTGGAGATAATTGCTTCATTTTCATGTATATTTTGGTTCTTCAGTTCTGATCCTCGTACTTTGGTCACAATTAAATTATATATGAAATTTTAACCAAGATTCAAATATCATAAATATTTATTATATTTATATATGTATATTTAGATTCATCTATAACATTAAGAATATAAAAATGATTTACAATGTTCATGGAGACGGTAAACCATATGTACACATGAATGCTATTTTCATTTTTTGATGGATGGAGTGAAAGAAAGGTAAATAATAATTAAACTTTTAAGAATCATAGTAATATCATAGATAACATATATATTTATTAAATCCATCATTATAACCTTCCAATTTAAGTAGTGATTAAAAAGGAATTACATCACTATGTGGAGACAGTAAGCTGTATGTAAACATGGAGATGTTTTCACTTTCCATGGGATGGAAATAAGGAAGATAACTGATTTAAAATATCAATAATAGTAATTAATTATATTTGATATACTTTATTAATTATATAAAATGGTTACCATGGATTTATAGTTGGTATAAGAAGAAATAAAATTTAAATTAATCGGTTAAGAGTTATACCTCTTTAGTGAGAAACCTCTTTTGGCTTGCACCTTAAGAATTGAAAGGATAGTATTTTGGAAATAAAATAACATATAGAACATGTGGAATGAATCTAAGAAGATATTTTAAATTTATTTTTTAATATATAAGGCTCAAAATGTGTGATGGAGATAGGATAAGAGGTTCCATTTTATAGGTGAGGGGAGGGACACTCTTGGAATTATTTAAAGTATAAAATCAATATAATTTGTTTTAATAAAGTGGATCCAAAATGATATATATCTAATATAAAATGATTATAAGTATAAATAATCTAATAAAATAATATTTTTATAAGTTTAGGTGATGCTTTAACCCTTATCTCTTAGTTTTAACCCCCATTAACTCTTTTGACAATTACCACAACATCAACATTTTTTACTCTTTAAGGATCGATAATGTTACTATAAAAGGGAAAGTGAACTGAAAATAGACCATTTTTTATATTTTAAACCATGTAAAATTAAATTTTACTAATTTATTATTTTTTGGAATTTTAAATAATTTAATAAAATATTATTTTCATAAAATTTCATTATGTCATTTTGGACACTATCCATCTAATTAGACTTTAAGTAATTCAATAAAAATAATTAATTTGAATATAAATCTTTAAAGAACATATAATATGTTATATTTATCTAAAAAATTCATGGAACACAATAATTCACAAAAATTTTATTACTTTTAATTTTTTTGAAATCATTTATTTTATTTTTTTATTAATTTAATAAATATTGAATCGGTGCAGCGTAATCATTTAATGTAATTATGAAATCACTAACCATTGAAAATAAATTAATATTCTAAAAAAATAATTTATCTTTCAAATAAAATTTTATAATATAACTTATCTTCATTTTATCCTTATGAAAAAAAATTAGAGAAAATAAAGTCAAGATAGTGACATTTTGTATTCATTCTTTTCTAAAAATAATATAAAGGTTATAATTAAAGAAAAACTCAACCAAGGTACCCCAAATTAGAATATTAGAAGTTATGGGGTCTAAATAAACTTAGAAATTCACATTTTGGAATGTTTTGGATATATTTGAAGACTTATATTATAGTTAAACCACTTTAAACCCATTCGACCATAACCATGATAATTTAACTTTTTACCATGATATCTTAATTATATGAAGAAAATGATATTTGGATTATAATTAATTTTTTAAATTTAAATTTAAATTTTATAATTAAATTTATCACACTTAATTTATATAGGATTAAAAAATTAATTTTAATATTAGAATAAAAAATGCATTAAAAAAGGTTTTTAGGAAAATACCTGATATAAGAGTAAAAATCATTTAACATTAAAATACAGTAATAAATTGGTTTCCAAAATTTATTTAGTTAAATAATAAAATATTTAAGGTTTTTATAATTTTTGAGCATGAAAAAACCAAATATATTTTTCTAACCATGCTATAAAATAAAAAGACCAAAAAATTGTTTTTAATTTGAATGAAATATAACTTATCATTACAAAAGTCAAGATAGGGTTCCAAAATTCAAAAAAAAAGATTTAAAATAGACTATTAAACTCAAAAATACATTTGGTCTAAAATTCTCATAAAATACGAAAAATACATGTGTTAGATAGATTTTAATGTTTTACCTCGTGTTTTTAACCCAATTTTACCCTTTATCGAGTTGATAAATTTTACAACTATTACTATTCATAATTCAAAAAATTAAAATGGAAATATTTACCAAATTTTATCCTACTAATTCATAATATGGAATCAATTTTTCATGATAAAATTCATAGGAATTTCAAATTTTAATTTAAATTTAAACTCACAAAGATCTATAAAGAGTGGTTTCTCGGGAAAATGAAATTTTCAAGAAAAATATGATATTATATTAACCCAATGACTAGTAATACTCATTATATGAATAAAAATTAATATATATAGGTATAATATTCCAATTTAATTAAAATAATTCTTCATTAAGTATTATTTTAATTAATCAAAAAGAAAAAAAAATTTACTTAAAAATGGTTTTTATAAAAATGTGTTTTAATCATAAAAATAAACTGATAACAAAATCAAGAATATATTCAATAAATCTCAAAATTCAATAAACTTTTTCAAATATGACATAAATCACATTTTCATCAAATCACTAACCAATTTCAAGGTCACTAATACAATCCCATTTACTTTATCATTATAAATCATCTCTTTATCCCAACTAAACATTATTAACTCAACATCAGGTATATATGAAGTTCTATATTTCCATTAATCAAGTATTCTTCCAAAATATCACCTTACCATTAAATAAATTTTATTGGTTATCGATACCATTCAACACATTCTTTAAAATCCTTAAATAAAAAATAATACGGGAAAAATCCTTAGACGTTTCATGATTCTTACAACTAGAATATTATTGGTATAACACTTATAAAAAAATTCTTGAATCCCAATACATAAACACTTTACTCATTCAACTTCATTCTTAAAACTTTAACCAATAATTATTATCTTATTACATAATACTTATTTCCTATCATATGTTATTTGTAGTCTCTTCATCATCAATAATAAAACAATTACTCATATAACCTTTCTGATCTTATTCTCAAGATTTCCCCTTAAGACCTCAATTTTCATAATACCAATACCATTCTCATTTAAAACATTCAATCATAAATGATACCATATGGAAACAACTATTTCCATACATTTTTTTAACCGAACATTGAATTTTTCCTTGGAAATTACTATCTTTGTATACTTTTTTTCTACACCAAAACATCTTCCCATTTATTTGATACATTACCTTAAGCGATTCTACACACATTCTCGACATGTAAGAAGCTGAATTTTATTTCCTACATGGTCTTATTAAAACTCTATTTTTCTATTATTAGGTGTATTAGGAGACTCAACCAATTTGATACTATTAATTGTATAAAGAGATATTTAAATAAGAATAATCACAAGGTTTGGTATTCTGACTCTCAATTCACTTTTTTACTCATGAGGCCAATAATTCCATTATTTATAACATTCAGTGTTAACATGATGTTATATAGTTTCATACATTTAATAAAACTAAAAAGAAAAGTTTAAAAATAAAGGTATATTAATCAGAGTGATCTATCATATAATCATGAAATATCATTTATGGGGTGTCTAAATCATGACACCTTAATCAAAATATATGGAAACTTAGGTTTAACCTAGCATATCCATGGACATTAAAAAGGCTTTAGGATGTAATCCTATACTTATACTTATCCACAAGGGTTTTACCAAATATTTCTAAACCTAATAACCTATTATTAAATAACCTTTAATCTTATACCAACTATAAGGACCCTAACTTTTCATACATGAATATAACATCATTTTAGATGAATATTAAATACATAACATTATGATCCACACCTAAAACATAATGTTTTAGTTTCCTTGAAGTCTATATACACAATATTCTTATTTCAGGAATGATCTTTAACACATCACAAAAATATCTCCCCACATATACCTTATATCAAACCGTTCTTCATAACATGGGAAAAGTCAACATAAGAAATGGAGAGGGCATATTCTCAGTAAGGGTAAAAATGGGAGATATAAATCATCAAAAGATAACATGATCATAAGGGTATGATAACATATTCATGTGGATATTCTTGTGTAAAATACCAATACAAAAAAACAACTATTATAATATCTGAAATCAATTCATATCTGTAATAATTATCAATAAGGTTGTCAAATTAGTAATCAACATCCAAGATTTATAACATAGGTATGTGGCTTCATAACCATAAGAAATCACAATAATATGAACATAGCTAAGAACATTCATGTCCATGAATAATATTTTAATAAGAGATATAAATCAATCATACTCACATATCAAAATGTGAACAATGATATTTAAAATTATGTCCATACATTTTCATATTATCATAGATAGAAAGAAATAATACTCATGCATCTATATGTGATAAAATCTATTCACAATCATGTCCATGATCAATATCATTATCTTATAAGATATAAATTTAAATTTACGGAATGAATTTTAAGGATATAATGGAACTGACCATCACATAATGATAATTCAATCATATAAATGTCATAAGATCATAAAACATTCATCATATTAATATATAATAATTCATATAAAATATAAATATTTCATAAAACATCTCATCAACATAATTATAGACCATCATAAGAAAGAATAAGGATAATATCATTGGATTATAACCCTAGTAAAACACAATTAACACCAAATGATATTATCATAGATGGGAAACATCTTCAAAATATATTTGGAATTATTCTTTAGGAAAATGACCTTTCAGTTTGAAATCACTGATTTAAAATAAAAAATTCTTCAAATATTAAAGAAATTATTTTCTTTGACTAATAACCTAGAAAATTGTAATGTAATCTTCAATTAATTGAGTGGCCATTATGTGGGGAAATTTCATTTATTCCATGTATGTTATATTAAATATTCCTTTCACATTTTTGGTAAAAAGTCAAAAGTAACTCATTTAGAAAATTATAGGAATAATTATTTATTATTATTTTTTTAAAATTCAATAATTAATAAAAATTAAATTAATGAAATAATAGGATAATATAAAAAAACTTCTTAAATACCTTTTTATCAAACATGGATATTCAAGAAACAATATTTTTGACTAAATAGATAAATAAAGTTGGGTTTTTCATAAAAACGTTATTCTTATCATTTTAAGTGCCATAGAGAAGAAAATTTCACCATTTATTGAAAATTTCATTGAAAAATAGAGGATAAAAAAATTCATGTTATTTATCTAAAAATGTTCCTTTAATTTCCTTCAAATTAATTTCATGAACAAAAAATCCGTATTCAAATGAGATTGAAACATAAATCTCTTACCATATGGTAACTTTCAAATAAAAACCACATGAAAGAGTTAAAATTCTATGGATATATAAATACCCATAATTTTCATGATAATAATTATAGTAAATAATCATGGTCATTATATATACCACATAAAAGAAACAATTAGTGAATATGGAATGTGTCTCACATAAATAAAATTGAGATAAAAATACCTTACCTCAGGTATCATATTTTAATATATGAATTTAAACCTAATGTATAATAAATATATATTAATTTTAAATATATTAAAAAAAACTTACTCATATATATAATTCCATATATGATTAACCTATAACATATTATCACCTATTTGTTAACAAATTTTATTAAAATCATTTTCTTGTCTGATTACTAATTCATTTTTCATGCATGTTTCAATTATGTAGTTTTAGTCCTTATAATTTGATCATGGTTCAATTATATCAAAAAATATATACATGATATAAATATCATAATTATTAATTATATATATATATATATTTAGAGTCATTCATAAAATTTAGAGTAGAAAAATGATTTTCACTATTCATGGAGATGGTAGGTCAAACATAAGCATAGATGTTCTATTTATTTTTTGACAGATAGAGAGAAAGAAAATTATATAATAATTCACATATAAATACTCATAATAATATATTAGGTAATATATATATTTTTTAAATTCATTATTATAACCATCTAATTGAAGTGGTGATTAAAAAATAATTACATAACTACGTGGAGTTGGTAAGCCATATGTAGGAATGAATGATGTTTTTTGTTTCCATCGGATGGAAAAAGGTGGATACTAGTTTTTACATCATCATAATAAAAATTAATTTTATTTAATATAAAAAATTAATTATTTTTAATGGATACAGTGTATAGGATTTATAATAAGAAATAAAATAGAAACCACTCTGTTAAGAGTTGCACCTCCTCATTGAGAAACCTCTTTTGGATTGCACCTTAATCCTTGAAAGAATATTATTTTGGCATGAATTTAAGATATGATATGTGAGTAAGGAATATTTTAAGATATTATGGTAGGTATTTGGTGATATAGAAGTCTAAGAATGTGTTAGTAATAGATAAGAAGAGGTTCCATTTCATAAGTGAGGGCAGGGGCACTCTTGAAATTACTTAAATTACTAAATTAATATAAATTAATTATTACATTAATGTAGCTCAAAATTATTATATATAGAATAAAATATTAGTATAATTATAAATCCTATAATGTAATAATATTTGGATAAGTTTTGAATATTTTTTAACCTTTGTCTCATAGTTTTAACCCCCGTTAACCCTTTTTGACTATTACCACATTATCAACATTTTTTATTATTTAAGGATTAATAATGTCACTATTAAAGAATAAGTGACCCATAAATGGAACATGGTTGATATTTTAAACTATGTTAAATTCATTTGGATGAATCTATAATCTTTATTAATTTTAAATAATTTAATAAAAAATTATTATCATAAAAAAACAGTAATTTAATTTTAGACACTATTAATTTAATTTGACTTTAAAGACATAAAAACAAAGATGAAATTAGTATATGAAACTTTAATACACGAAGAATATGTTACAAAAATATAAAATATTCCTGAAACATAATAATTAAATCCAATTGTATCACTTTTAATATTTTTAAGATCATTTATTTTATTTTTCTATTAATTGAATAAATACTGTGTTGGGGTTGTGTAATAATTTAAAGTAATTACACAATCACTAAAAATTGAAAATAAATTAATATGATAAAAAATAATTTATATTTTAAATAAAAAATTATAACTAAAATTATTCTATTTTTATCCTTATGTAAAACTTTTATTGAAATGAAATTCAAGATAGTGACATTTTGTATTCATTCTTTTCTTAAATTAATATAATGGTCATAATAAACAAAATGACACCAAGGCACCCAGAATTAATATATAATATGTTCTATGTTCTAAATAAACCCGCAAAATCAAATTTTGGCATGTTTATAATAGATTTTTAGCCTTATCTTATATTTAAACTACTTTAAACCAATTTAAACCTTAATCGCGATAATTTAAATTTTAACCACAATATCTTAATTATCTTTCCAAAATAAAAGGCTTATTGTAATTTTTTTTGAAATTATTTTTCAAATTTAGGAATAAATTTTTCCGTAATTAATTTATATAGGATGAAAAAATTCCTTTTAGTGTAAGAGAAAAAAAACATATCAATATAGTTTTTAGGAAATTACATGATTTAATAGTAAAAATCATTTAATCTTGAAATATAAAAATAAATTTATTTAAATCAGCTAATTTTTTATAAATAATATATTAATTACAATTTTTAAGCTTTGGGATTAAGCTAAAACCGAATGTATTCTTTCAATATTTCTATTATGTTTAAAAACCCAAAAATAATTTTTAAATTAAATAACATATAACTTATCTTTACAAGGTCAGGATATGGTTAAAAATTAAAAATAATGATTTAAAATACATTAAAAAACTCATTTATAATAACTTTGTTTTTAAACAACCCATACAATAGGATAAAGAAATATTTTAGAGATATTTTAATATTTTACCATATGGTTTTAGTCCAATTTTACCCTTTACTAAGGTGATAAATTTTACCACCGTTACTATTTAAAATTTCTAAAAATAAAAGAGTCGTATTTAAAAAATTTTATACCCATGATTATAAATATGGAATAAAATTTTAAAGATTCAAGTCACACAAGTTCAACAATTTAATTTAAAAATAAACATGCAAAGCTCAATAAAAATCTGTTTTTTAGGAAAATGCTTTTTTTAAGTAAAAATGTTCTTACATTAACCATCTGACTAGTAATATTCATTATATGAATTGAAATTAATTTATATATAAAAAAAATATATTTTAAATTGTTTTTTATTAGGGGTTATTTTTATGAATTAAAATGGAAAATCATTATGCACTTAGAAACATTTTCAGAAAAATACTTTTTAAGCATAAAAATTGACTTATAAAAAATCATGAAAATTATTGATTCAAATAAAATTAATTATATTATTATAAATAAAATGGATCATTTTTCACTTTTAAACAAAATAAAAAATATAATGGTACTTTTAAATTACTTAATTTAATGAAAATAAATGACAGTATTTGAAAAATCGATATTTTTTAACTATTCAACGAAAAATCTATCATTTTAGAAAAATCCCAAAATTTCACCCCTTGTTTATTTGTATATTATTATTAAAAAATAATTTTATAAAATAATATTTCTATATGTTTAATAAATTAATTTTAAATTCCTTGAACAAAATTAAAGAAAAAACATTTTTGAAACAAAAACTGACTTCACTAAAAATTATGTTCTTATTTACTAATAAATAATAAATTTGTTTATATTGAGTAGGATAATTATATATATATATATTATAATGTGGTTATTAATATTTATATCCTCCAATTAAATGGTTAGGTCACATTAAAATAATAATATTTTTATAATATATCTTAATTCTCTTGAAGTACGGTGTTGCGTTTTAAGCAAGATATCGAGATAAAATTTTGAATGTTACACCAGACTTCAGAAATATTATAAGAAAATTTTTGGATGGTAAAATGTTTAGGTATTAATGATAGATCCAAATTAAAATATTATTTTGGTAGGGGAAGAAGAGTGGTCCTTTTATAGGCAAGTTTTTTGTTACAATTCAGAAAATACCCATTATATAATGTATATGGTTTTCATTTTAAAAGGTAAGTGGATAAAAAGTGGAAAAATAATAGATATGGGTTTCTCATATCCCCATAAATAAAATTTAAAGAAATTTTTTTATTATATTTTAAGTCTTTACCACTTACTTGTACCCTTTTTCCTAATTTTACCTTTACTGTGGAAACACAGTTTTTACCTTGGTAACTTATTTGTATGCCTAAAAATGAAATTAAGCTTCTTTACTAATTTTTAAATTATGATTAATTTTTTTTATTAAATTCAATATATTTAAATTTATAAATATAAAAATAATTTAACATTTAAATGAAAATATAAAATATATAGAAAAATATTTTTTATAGAAAAAAGAATTTTTAAACTTTAACTATTTGTAGTATTATATCACATAGAATATTAATTAAATGAGTGTCAATATATATTTTTTACATTTAAATATGTTATTATAATCATCCTTTAAAAGAGACCAATTTAATTTATTATGATAAAAATAAACAATACTTTAAAAACCAATTCTTTGAAAAATATACCCTTTTTAACATTAAATTATTTTAATGACATCACCTTAAAAATAATTATTTATTTTCTAACCAATTATTTTTGTCAATAAATTGGTAATATAATATTAAATTTTTTTATAAACTCATTAAATAATTATTTAAATTATAATAATAATTATATGTAATAAATAAAAATAATTTTTTTAATAAATATAATCTTTTTATTTTATTTTGGAATTTTATATTATTTTTGAATTATTTAATTTATTGAAAATATTTAGATAAATTCAAAAAACCTATTGGGTATATTTATACCCAAAGATCACATATACATTAACTATATATCTAAGGACCATGTATCCAATAGTCATAGCTCCAATGACCATATGTCCAAAGACGACATATATAAAAATCATATTTTATTCCTATAAACTTCATTACATGCATCACTAAAATCATTCCTCTTATTCATTTAATTATCTCTCAACATGTATATTGTACTTATAATGTTATTCCTTCTTCCAATAGTTAAAATTCGAGGTATGATATTCATGGAAAATAAAAAGGATAAATATTTCATGTTTATGGTATTTTTATTAACTTTTGAATTTATTACACTTTTAGTTTTCTTAATGATATTTCATATTACATTCTTATAATGTATTAATTCTTATTTTTCATAATTATATTTTGTCTTAATAAAAAATAATGTGGTTTGTTTTAGTTTGGTGTTTCATGTGAAATAAATTATATATTTTAGATAGCTTTATTTTTTAGAAACCTTGATCTTAAACGAACAACGATATGCTATTGAAATATTATTATTAAATGTTACTATTATCACCTATCCATAAGATTGGAAAGTATGAATAAAACTAACTGAATTATGAAAATCATGTGCAAATATTTTTCTTAATTAATTAATTAATTCCAAGGAAATAATAACTCAATTTGAAATGTGAAAAATAAAATCATTGAATGTTAAAAGAACTATTTTATATATATTGTATTTTTATCTATATTATGTTACTTGATTAATAATGAAATATTATTTGGATGAAATATATTAATATTTTATGTAAAAAATTAAGTATAAATCATACATTTATTATCAGTTGGTTAGAAGTGAAGCTAATATCATTTGAAGGTAAAAAGAGATATTTTTTAGAAACTGTTTTTATGTACACAATGTATTTTAATCTTAGTAAATTAAAGTAATAACTATTGATGTATATTTTTAAGGTAATTTGTATATTATATATTTGAAAAAATATATTAATATTCATTTAATGGTTTTTACTATTTTAGTAAATAGTAAAACAATTTTTATACATAAAAAATACATTTTATCTAAAAATGATTTTTATGCTTTTTGTGTACGAATATTAAAATTAGTTTTTAAGATTATAAGAATTTAATCTCATAAATTGGGTTAAAAATTTGTAGTTATAATAGTTAATTTTATTTAATAATTTCTATTTATTTTCTTTCATAATGAATAGTTATTATGATAAAAATATTGTTATAAAGGTACGAGTTTAATGGGTTAAAAGAGGGGTTAACTGAGGAGATAGGTTTTAAAATATAAAAAAAAATTATTTAATTTTTTTATTTAATTGTTTTTTTATCTTAAAATTTGTATCCTTTAATATTTGGAAATTTATTTCCAATTTACAAGAGTAAGACATAAATTATATAATAAATTTTCAAGCATTTACAATTTTGTCACCCTCCTCACTTATACATGGGAGCATCCTATTCTAACATGTATACACCGCATTTTCCCTCTATATAACCCAATATATACAAAAATAACCTACCAAAATCATTATATATGAACTAGAGGTACATTTCTTCCCAAAAGACCCATCCAAGAATCCTTAAAGACCTTTTAAAAGGAGGATACCTAAAGAATAGGTATACATCCTCAACATCCCTTTTAATGTTTCTTTATACTTAAAAGTCATATAATTATTCCATAACCATATTATCATGATGAAATAAGTATATTTAATATACTAAAATGATTTTATTTTAATTTTATATCCATTTTCTATCTCCTTTCCATCCAATGATAACTTAAAATATCACTCAAGAATATATACAAACAAACGTCTCCATAAAGCAATGTATGCTATTTTCATCACCATCTCTAATGGATGGTTATGCTGATAAATATAATGGATATATAAAATTATAAAAACATAATTATTATTCTATAAATATAAGATATTATTCACCTAATTAACCTTCCATCAGTTGGAAAATGATAACACTGCTTGTGTGTACTTGTGGACTACCACCTCCATGAAGTGATGCCATTTGTTTTTCAATTAAAACTTACATGGATGGTAATAAGGATATATTTAATAAATATATATATTATATTTATAATATAATAATAATTATTATTTAATGTTTAATTATTACTTAAATTTATTTCTTTCTATCCATTAAAAAGTGGAAACATCACTCATGCGTACGTACGGACTACTGTAACCATGAAGTGATATAATTAATTTTTCATCACCACCCAATTTGGATGATTTTAAAAGTGTATATAATGAATAAATATGATATTTATGGAAATATTTATTTTTTATATAAGATAATACCATAACAAATCTGTATGTTCTAGAACCATTTAACAAAACTATGCATGGAAAGTGAACCAGGTTTCACCCTAATAATGCTTCTAATGATGAATTTCTAATAAAAGTGAAATTAGAAATTATAATGGAATGATATATAGTAATATATATATTAATATCATTATTTAATAGATTTATAATAAATCTATATTTATTAAATAGGAGTTTTGAATCTGTACTAATCAAGACGTGACATGAGGTAAGAATTTATATTACAATCTCATTTATTTTTGGGATTGTCTATGTTAAATTTATATTGATGGAAATTATATGATACTTATCTTTAAAAATAAATATATTTTATTATAATATTTCTATTTATTTTGTTTTCATGTTTTCTTTACATTTACCTCTCTTTGGTATATAAAATGATCAAGAAAATGTTTTTAAGAAAAGATGTCCTTATTTCTTATTTTCTTGGTTGAGAATATTTCTCCTCCCCTTCCATGTTCTTCAAAATGTTCTATATAATTTTTTATCTATAGTTAAATATTATAAAAATAAATTTTTTTAATATATTTTACTCTAATTTAAAATTATTAAAATTAATCATTTCAAATGTTTTTTGTATGACTTACTTTTAACTTTTTACAACAATGTGAAAGTATTGTTTTTTTACTTATTTAAAATGAATGGACAATCCTACTGTCATTAATTTTCAACATAATAAATATTACATTGAAATTTTATATAGTTTTAGAAATAATTTTCTATTTTCATTACTCTAAGAAATATTTTATTTAAAACTCACCAAAAAACAAACAATGTTTTTTCACATTTTCAAAGTATATTTATAGTGTTTTAATGGAATAGATTTTTCTTCTATGTTTGAATACTTTAAGGATTGTTATGATTTACTGGGGATATGATACTGTATAATCATCCTCTTTATTTATTTAGATAACATATGATAATAAATTTTTAAGGATGATTTCATGATTTTTTTTCTTTTCCACGGGTTAATTATACCATGGTGAAATGATGAATTTTTTTATGATCACATGGAACACTTATATATAGATTTAATTATGTGATGAGTGGACTCAAGATTATATATCCCTCTAATTCATTGGGTAATGATTGATATCCCAAGAGATAATATGAAATATAATGGTGTAACAACCCAAATATAGTAACCCATAACCAATGGTTATTTTACTACAATATCACAAGATACAAGGTATCATATCCTGAAGGATTGAGTAGTTTATTAGTGTTGAGATACTAGATACATATATGATTATAACATCACACTTGAAAACATTAAATAAAACCTAACATTATTATAATAAATTTATTATTTCTTTTAATATATCCCTAAAACCATTTATAGATCTATTTTTGGTATATTTTGGAAAGAAAAACATTATAATGGTTGAGATAATGCTCTATAAGAGAAATAAAAAAAGATATAATAGAAAAAATAAAGGAATAATAATATGGTAGAGATAAAAAATAATCAAATATTACATATTAATAATACCATAAAATGGGAATATATCCATAATGATATAAAACCATAAATAATCACATGGATAATAATAACTTGTTTCATAATGATGGAATTTGTAATGTTATACATCTTAATCGTATCAAAAAGGCCCTTTTCCAAGACATCATACATAAAAAGGGGAGGCATACACAAAATAAAAAATATAGTTTGTGTCTAGATAAATTTTGATCCATTAGGGGTATATAATTGTACCTTACCATCACTTACTAAATCTAATTAATTAAACACATAAAATAAATTAATAATAATTCAATAAAAAATTAATATAAACATTCATATCATATAACTAGAATATGAAAATTTAATATTTTATATAGTAAATCACTAGAGAACATGATCATAATTCATAAAAGGTAATATAGTGGATGATATAATTAGTGTGTATCCCTAGTAAAGAATAAGATTCAACAAAATATTTTTACAAAGATGAAAATACTTTTAAAAGATCATTGAAATATTTCTTGAGGAGAATTACCTTTTCATTTTGAAATCACTTATTTAAAATATAAAAGATTATATAATATTATGAAACACATTTTATTTAAAAATTACTATAGAAACTTTTAAATTATGTATCATGGAAAATAATATTAATGAAATTGGGAAAATTAGTTTATTAGGTAATTTTAATAAAAGGATTCCATTCACACCTTTGAAAGTGCCCGGTCAGGATAATTGTATCATCGAGAGGGGGAAGGGGTGAATCAATGATACTTTTTCTTTTATGTTTCCTTGAAAATGAAACAACCTTCACCATCTATTATAATTTTCATTCCCTACTGAAAACAATTTAAACACACATACATAAGAACATAAGAATTTATAAAGTTCACTATTTAATAAGAATATCTACGTCCTTGGTATGATTTGGAAATGATCCCAAACCAAAAAATCCACTAGAAAAATATCCTTTTTAAGTGGAATATAATTAGTAGGATATTACCTTACCCTCACGTTGCACAATGGAAACAATCCATTAGTGTGTGTTCACCCTCTAGCACAAATGGAAAATATAATGTCTGTGTAAAAACACAAGTTACTTGTGCCACCTTTTCAATTTCCACAAATATATTATTTTAAAAACAATTCTTCAATTTCTTACCCATAAGATGATAAGAACTTCAAGGACATTAATATAAAACTCCAATCCAATTTCAAGTCCAATTTTCCAAATATAATCTTCAAATCTGATTGGCTAGTACGATAATATATCTCTTCCAGAATATGATTGTGTCAATTCAGAATTACTTCTTCCTTAGTCCAGAAATCCAAATACGGAAATCCAAATCTGATTATCTATCCTGATATGATGACCACCCAAATATGATGACAAGCATAATATGATGGTCACCAGAATATGATGATCACTGAATATAATGATAAGCTAAATTCTTTTTTAATCATTGATATTATACTTTCACTTATATCTATCAAAACTTCTTTAAATCACCTCAATACAAATATTTATTTCTCTCCCTCAAAAATTAGAGCTTCTCCCTCTTATCTCATGAATTGTACACTTATCATTAGTATCCCAAAATTACGATGTGCTTCTCAACTTTTATAGGCGACCCCTGATTGGTTTTGATGGGAATCTAAAATAGTTTCCCACTCAACCAAATTCCCATAATCTTCATGATGAATTGAATTTTGGGTTCATCTTGACTTCATACATGCTTCTCAATTCTTCTCATATACTCTTGGTGCTTCTCAAATCTTCTATCAATTTTCTACTTTCTTTCAATTTTTATTTACAAGAACCATTCTTATTTTGATTTCGCATACTAATTACTCATTCTGATTTCTCCATTGCGATACTCCGAACCAGTCCGAACTAGTTAGACATAAATATGAATAAATAGATGTATTTTATCTTCTTTTGAAGATCCATTCTGATTCTTTATTATGTTGTTCCTTCTTCATTACAATTATTGTTACCAACTGTTGAAAACAAACATTTTCCTCAAATTTCAAGACCCCCCTCGACAGCACATCCAACTATTTCCTTCATCTTTTCTCTTGATCCACTTGAATGAAAAATAAAGTAATCCAACCCATTTAAAATGGTTGACTGAATTGTCAATTAATATCTGAACTTCTTCTTCATTTAACCCACCATATACTATTCTTTTTATTTCCATTCATTAGTTCCAATTAATTATTTATTCGATGATTATGACCGCATACCAAGTCTGATGGATCAGTATAAGCAACTTATTATTCTTTAACACTATCTTTCTATTTTGAATATGATTCCAATGACTTCTCCCAAAAAAAATATTCCTCTGGTGAATAAGATGATCTTCTAAATATGATGGACCAATTTTAGAAGATTCTACTTCAGTAACTTACTTCAATCACAAACTTTTTCTTGTATCCTAATTTCCATTATGTCTTTGAATACATTGAAGACTAGCTTTATCATCCCATGAATCTCAATGGAAATTATTTCAACTTCCCAAAAATAAAACAACTATATTTGTTTCCAAATCATCCTAAACATGATTTTCTAGAATTCAATTTTCTTTAATATGATTGGACTAAATATGATTGACCTGATTACGATATCCAAAACCCTTTTCTCTTAACAAAATACAATCAATTTGAATATGATTTGCATCCTCTCTTTCACTCCTTCTTTATTTCATCAAGAGTGAATCACAAGTTTTATAGAATACTAATGATTTATGAGAACTAAAATATTTGAAAATAATTGGAACATTTCAATCATAGTCATGAAAACTATGATTCTCCTCCAATACAATCACTCCTTCCATACCGAATCCAGAGTGAATCTGATGACTATTTACTTCTAACAAGATTCTTCCTCAATACGATTTACCTTTTCAAGAATTGTGAGTCTTATTCCTTGAATATGATGGTAATTCTGATTTTCAAGGTGATTTTCCGTTCTTCTCAAAATTAATTTCATTTTCCTTAAACATTCTTGAGAACAAAAGACAAAACCTGAATACAATAACCTTTATCATCAGATTGGTCCAAAAAACATTTCCGTTTGGATTTTGTTGTCAAGAAAGTTTCATAAATCTAAAAACTTTGTATCCTTAAGAAATATATTACTTATCAACAATTCTAAACATACACGATCTAACTTATTGTCAAAAATAAGGGTCATTGACAATAAAACCATGTTTTCCAAAATAAGTTATTTCAAAAACTTCCTCAGCCATTATTTTCTTCAACCTTTCTTGATATTTCCTCGAATACAAAATTTTTTTTCCTACAACCACTACAACAAATAGTTAGAATAGTTCACTCACTTACAATGCTGAATTCACAACTTACCCAAAACTCCCCCTTTTTATATGCATTCAAAATGATAGATTTATGAAACAATTGATATCTCCCCATTGAAAACACAATCCAAATGTAAGATGATAAAGGTGAAAAAACACGTACCTAAAACTTGATGAGAAAGTGGCTGGAAACCCACAATCATAATCAATTTAGAAAATGATTTCTTCAGTAAAGGTTTTGTAGAAATTTCAGCAACTTGTTCTGATGTTGGAACATACTCCAGCTTCAATTAATTCTTCTTCATATTCTCAATTATTAAATTATATTTGATATCGATATGTTTTGAATAAGAATGTTGAACTATATTCCCAGTGAGATTGATTTTACTTTTATTATCACAACCCAAGATCAAGAGTAACTTCACTTCTATAAGAAAATATTCTAATTGAGTTTTCATAAACATAAGTTTAGTAGCGTCTTGAGTAGAACGAACATACTCAACTTCAACCATACTGATATTTAATGAATTATTTTTCTTTCAATTCTAACTAACAAAACTCTTTCCCAAAAAGAATACTCTACCATATGTGGATCTTCTATCATCAACATTACCTGCCTAATCAACATTTGAATACCAAAACAAATCAATACTTTATGAGTCGTCATACATGATTCTAAATTTTTTTATACCTTTTATGTACCTGATAATTATTTTTCCTGAAAGTAAATGTGATTATTTTGGAGGACTCTGAAATCTTTCACACAAGGTAATAAAATAAACAATGTCGGGTCTTGAGGTAGTCAAATACAAAAAATTTCTAATAATATTTCAGAATTAATTCTTTTCAACTTCTTTACCTTCTTTATATTTATACAAATTTGTTCCCATTTAAATCAGAGTAGATATAGGTTTTTATTTTTCCATGACTAACCTATTTAGAAGTCCCTTAGAGTACTTTTTCTTGAGAAATAAAAACATGTTTCTCCATTTGAAAAATTTTTAACCCAAGAAAGTATTTCATTTTCCAAACATGGAAAATTGAATCAATTTCTTTATCTCTTCATAAAATTTATCAAAACAACTTTAATCATTCCCAAAAAATTTATTTTAACCAACCTAAACAATTAAAATGATGTAATACCTTTTGAATTTATATGATATAAATATCGTTATCAACTATTCCTTTTATGAAAGTCATCTTCCATAAGAAGGTATCCAATTCGGAATACCATGAACATGGAGCTTATTTTATCCCATACAAAGCCTTATTCAATCTATACACATAACCTACCTCTTTCCCAAAAAAAATCCCCAAGGTTTTTCAATGTAAACTTACTCATCAAGATCACCATTCATGAATGTGGATTTAACATCCATTTGAATGATCTTGTAACCTTATTGTGAAATAATACCAAGAAATATTCTGATTGTTTATAATATTACAACTGGATAACAGGTTTCATCAAAATCAATAACTTTAATTTATAAGTACCCTTTACACAATAATCTTGACATTTTTATAATCACTTCTCCTTCTCCATTCATATTTTTCTGGAAAACCCATTTTATGACAATAATGTTTTTGTTTTCTTGATTGGGTAAGAGTTCCCATGTATCATTATTTTCAATCTGATCCAGCTCTTCATTTATGCAATGAATATATTATTGATACTCAAAATATTCTTTCACATCATTCAGCTTCACTTTTTAATATAAATAATTATGTGTAATAGAATTTTTGGTTCTTCTTTTTTGAACCTTCTAATGTTGGTCTCCAATGATATTCTGAGATTCCACTTGATCCCTTAGCCCATGATGATATTTTCAAGTATCTTACTCATAACTAGAATTATATGAGTCTGATTCTTCTCTTTTAATAGGATTACAATTATCTATGTCTTTATCAGAATTATTATGAAACCTTTCATGTTTAAAATCATTATCATCCTAAATTTGTTTTTCTTCCTAAGAAATTTCAATAAATTTCACATCAATTGGATCAATAATTATTCCTATTTATTTTTTGAAACATATATATCATTTTTCTTCTAGATCATAGCCAAGAAATATTCCTTCTTCACCTTTCTGCACAAACTTTCCCAAGTTTCCACCTTTCTTCTTTATAATGCATAGACTCGCAAAAACTCTTAAGTGTTTCAAACTTTTAGTTCTTCCATAAAACAATTCATATGGAGTCATATGTGATCTTGGTCTATAGTGTATCGTCCTCAACCTAGGAGCCACTAAACTGGTGCCCCAAGCTGGGTAGTTATATGACCTCAAGCACGCCTCCCTGTATACTAGAGGTTTCTGACTAGCAACGAGGGTCAAATAGGACACATGGAGAGACTATACCCTCAATACTAGAGTAACCCATAACCGATAATAATCTAATTAGTAAAAAAAGAGATCAATCCATAACATACATAAGTAACCAATACCAAAACTGGATACAATCATAAGAAGCAATAAATATGCCATGCCATGCTACAATGTCAAGTGAACAAAACCCAAAATAAATAAAACAGTAGAATCCACAGAATGGTTTGGACTCCACATATGGAACATCACCCAAACATGTCCCATGTCCAACTCATCTCCCTAGAATAGGTCCCTTGACCTTGTCCTGACCTGCAAACATGAAATCTGCTCAGGTACCCTATAGTGGACCGAGAAGGGTTTGAGCGTAACTCAGTAGCCCATCAAAAACAGTGTCTACAAAATATCAAGCAAGGCATATAGTGCATGAAAAATATAAATAAAGTCAAGTTAAGGTAAACCATTCAATAATATATCTTTATTTATGTTCCATTAAGTTAACGTACCAATTTACCCATGTTTATTTTTAAGACATTTTATTTATCAGGTCACCCATTTCATGTGTTCAATGGATTTGGCATGGTCAATGTTCTCAACTTGTGGGAATCTAACAAGTCTTATCTCACTAGGCATCATTTGACAACAATTCCCAATATCCTCACCTAGAAGCCTCAGTTTGGGTGGAATGCAACCGTTAGGGGAATAGAACTTTGTCCCCTTCCCTAACCCATGCATTTAGGGGAGGAGCTAGAACCTCAGTCCAACTCAACCTATGGGCATAGAACCTCAAGTCAATATCCCACTTTACCAAGACATGTGTACATGCTTATTTATCATTCACCATAAAACACTATATCACAAAAACATATCTAACATCATTTACAACATCACAATAATCTTAATAAATGGTAAAATAACTTATTTCCTCAATCCATTAACACAATAATCATTTATTTTACTTAACCATTAAGACCCATTTACCATTTCCCATGTGTATCTCACTAAGCATATTCAAGTAATAAGCTAATCCCCCAGAATTTTTCTATTAATCCATTTAACCCTTTTTCATTCCTACCAAAAAACTCCTTAGGTCCTTACCCATCCTAAGTGTATTACCAAAACACCAATTAAACATCCTTTAATCATTTTAACATATTCATTATGGGATCTATGTTCTCACACAATGGCCTACATTTACTTTGATAACTCTAAGTCCGGGGAATATCGACATACCTCACGGGTGGCCCTAATTTGGTCGAGTCATCCACCTTGCATCCCATGGGGATCAAGAGGGGTTAAATTAACCATTTAGAAACCACTACATCACATCATGTCAAAGGCACCAAGAACTCTTCAAAAAGGGCCATAAATAAAACCCTACATGCACAAATCTACTAAAAAACCAAGGGATATAATTTGCAGGCCACCTACCTTGAATCGGTTGGTGAAGACACTCCCAATAAAAGCCTTATATATCAATTAAACCAACCCTTGAAGATTTACCCTAAAACTCACTCAAAAGTTAGGGTGTGAGAGCTTCAGATAGACAGGGGAAATAAATAGAAACCCTAAACTAAAAATAAAAGAAAGAGGGAGGTTAGCCTTACACGGATCTTCAATATGTAGCTCACAACACTCCAAATGGATTTGGAATGAAGTAGATTGATCCTTGGAAGCTCTTGTCCCATTGGCATGTTCCTAGGGCTGCAAGGGAGGAGGAGGAGGAAAATCCTAAGTGGTATATAAAATCTTGGAGTGGAAATTTTGTAATTTTTTAACAGTTTTTGGGCTACACGGTTTACCCGCACGGTTTTCCAAACCGTGCGCAAAATGGGCAGATGCTTCTATCCCAAAAGAGCCCCTCACATGGTTTACTCACATGGTTTTCCATACCGTGCACAAATCGTGCAAATGATATTGTTTGAAAATCTTCCTCTTGAACGGTTTACCTAGGCTTCCCTCATGGTTAGCACTAACCATGTGCAGACCATGTGGCTATCCCATAAAACTCATTTCCCCCTTTTTCGTGTCCTGAACCCCTAAAACACCCCTGAGCCTCCTCACGGACTTTGTAAAGAACTTAATTAACTAAAATAAAGTTCCTAAACTGAGACTTAAGTACAATATACCTTATGGAGAACTCCAGGATCTTACAACCTCCCCACATTATAACGACTCATCCCCGAGCTGCTCTTCCTGAGCATCATTGAGTTTTTAAAGAAAAGATATTGGGTCACTGGACCTACATATCTGATTCCCTCTCCCATGTTTCCTCCTAAACATTTCTATGTTTCCTTTGAACACAAACCAGGGGCACAACCTTACCCCGCAAAACTTTCCCACTATGATCTAAAATATGAACCGGGTGCTCCTCAAAGGTCGCATCAACCTCAAGCTTGACATCCTCAGTATTTATCACATGATATGGGTCAGGGTGATACTATCAGAGTTGTAAAACATGGAAAATGTCATGCATCCCACAATACCACTGTGGAAGATCCAATCTGTAAGCCACCGATCCGATTCTCTCCACAATCTCAAATGGCCCCACATATCTAGGCACCAAGTTTCCCTTATTCAAAATTAAACAGTAACCTAACCTTGGCGACACCCGAAGAAACATACTATGAAACCCCACAAACTCAAGAGGTCTACGACGCTGATCTTTATATGACTTTTTCTACTCTAAGATGTTTCCATATAATTTTGAATCAAACAAACCTTCTTCGACGTATCCTGCACAAGACTCGGTCCTAACAGATTAGACTCTCCAACCTTTAACCAACACAACATAGATCTACATGGTCTCCCATAAAGTTCCTCAAAATATTCCATCTGAACTGTAGCCTGAAAACTATTGTTATAAGAAAACTCAACAAGAGACAAGTGATTTTCCCATAAACCACTGAAATCAAGAACACATGCTCTCAACATGTATTCTAATACCTGAATTGTATTCTCTAACTAACCATCAGTTTGTGGGTGGTAAGCTATACTCAGAAACACCTGGGTACCAAGTGCCTTTTATAGTCCCTTCCAAAAGAACTAGGTGAAATGTAGATCATGATATAAAACTATGGTTCTTAGCACACCATGAAACCGTACTATTTCCCGAACATACAACTCCCCCAACTAGTCGATTTTATAGCTTTCCAGAATCGACAAGAAATGGGCCACTTTGTCCAGTCAATATACCACCACCCAAATGGAATCATTCTTTCAAGGCATCCTCAAAATACCCACTACGAAGTCCATCATGACGACATTCCACTTCCACTCTGGAATAGGCAACGCCTACAACAACCCACCTAAGCACTGATGTTCAACCTTCACTTGATGACAGGTAAGGAATCGTGCCACAAAATGTGCCACTTACTTCTTCATTCTCATCCACCAAAACTACCTACGTAGGTCTCAAAACATCTTAGTAATGCTTGGATGCACTACCCACATTAATGCATGGAACACACGCATCAACTCTTCTCGTACATCTGCCGACACCACAACATGACCATGAACATAAGAAACTCCATCAGTACTGAAGGTCCAACCAGAAGGTGACTCCCCACATTTAAGACTTTACTTCATTGCCAATCACTCCAGATCTACGAACCAAATCTCTTTAACTCGACTCAAAAGCACAGACTCAACTGCTATAGATGCAAGGGTCATCTGACCATGCCCATCCTATACCTCCAAATGCATCTCCGCAAACAAGGCCATCATCACCCACTCTAAATTGGTTTCCTAAACTACATGATTATGAGTCTTCTGGCTAAGAGCATTAGTGACACTATTCCCTTTTCTTGGTGTGTAAACCAATTCAAAATCAAATACTGTAGGTACTCGACCCACCGTCACTATAGAAGATTAATATCCAGGTGAGAGAAGATATATTTGAGACTATTATTATCAGTAAACACCGTAAAGGGTTCTCCCAAAAAAATAATGCCTCCAACACTTTAATGCATGAACCACAACAGCTATGTTCAGGTCATGAGTAGGATAATTTATTTCATGTTCCCTCAACTTCCTCAACCCATAAGGCACAACCCGATCATCCTACATCAACAATGGCCCATGTCCAACACTGGATGTATCACCGAACAAGGAATACTTCTTACTTGGTTTGTGTATGATAAAAATCAGTGCAGTGGTAAACTGCATCTTCAGCTCCTAGAAAGCATTCTCACAAGCCTTTGACCAATCTAACTTAACCCCCTTCTTGGTTAGGATTGTGACCGGCACTTCCAAATGAGAGAAATAACTAATAATCCTTCGGTAATAACCAGAAAACATAGAAAACTCCAAATATTAGAGATATTCTTGGGCTGCTCCCAAGACACCATATCCTGTACCTTTTCTGGATCCAATGACACACTTGAATCAGATAGGATATGTCCCAAAAAGTGCAACTCATAAATCCAAAACTGACATTTGGATAGCTTAACATAAATCCTATTCCCTCTTAGTATACTCAAGATGATTTCAAGATGTTTGGAATGATCATCATGAGTTATGGAGTATACCAAGATGTCATCAATAGAAACAAATAAAAACTGATCTTGATACAGGTGGAATATATATTTCATCAAGGCCATGAACAAAGTTGGTGCATTGGTCAAACCAAACGGAATTACTAGAAATTCATACAAACCATACCTACTTTGAAAAGTCGTTCGAGGTATGTCATAATGACTCACCCTCAAATGATGGTATCCCAATCTCATATCAATCTTGGAAAACACTAAGGCACCTCGAAGTTGATCAAATAGGTCATAAATTCTTGGAAGAGGGTATTTGTTCTTAACTGTCATCTGGTTCAGCTTCTTATAATCGACACATAGTCTCAATGATCCATTAGCCTTCTTATAAAATAGCACAGAAGATCCCCAAGGTGATGTACTAGGACGTATAAACTGCTTTTGATCTAATTCCTCTAACTAAACCTTTAGTTCTTAGAGCTCTACTAGCACCATTCAATAAGGTGGAACGGAAACTGGATCCACTCCAAGAAACAATTAAATCATAAACTCAACATCTCTTTTGGGTGGTAACCCTAAAAAATCCTCAGGAAACACGTCCTGAATATAGTCCACAACAAAACGGAAGACAAACTATCATTTCTCCCCATCATCTATCATAAGGCATGCCACTTTGGTTGTGAACTCCCCCATATGATGGTGCATCAGCCCTACGTGGACCGCTCGAGTATCCCACTCACCACGAAGGACATGAGTGCTCCCATCAAAAGATATGAATGTTACCCAACATTGGTAACAATAGATATCAGATTAATATAACACTAACCAATCCATTCCCATGATTATTTCAAAACCTGAAATATCTAAGACAAACAGATCCCACAAAAAAGGATACCGACCAACCTCTAGAGAACAACTGTTAAACTACCTTATGTCCTCGACTCACACCCCTAGTGGTGTATCGAGCGACCTTACCCCACATAAAATCTCTACGGTTAAGCTCAATACAACTAAAAACTTGGTAGAAATAAAGTAATGCATAACACCTGTATCGAATAAAGCAAGAGAAAACATGGAAATAAAGGAATGCATAACACCTGCATGGAGCTGACCTACCCCTTTACCCTAGGCTCCATCTTGAGTACCATGCACTGCACTCCTCTATTGGTAAGGGTGATCTCACTCCGGAGTTCCACGTCCACTTCCACTGCCAGTTTGGCCAGTGGAGCTCAAACTGCATACCTGATAAGGGGTAACCGACCCCCTACCTACACTCGACATCTATATCTTACATATATCATTCCCCGACCAACTCGGGCTCCAACAGAATCTTTGCACGTGGCCTACCCTACTGCATGCTTGACACTCAACTGGTGGGCGGGGACACTAGTCACGCTTGTGCCCTGGCCTACCACACTGAAAATAGAAGACCTGGTCACCACCCTGAGAAGATGACCCCCTCTTCTCACTACTCTATGTTGTCCCCCCTTTCTGGAAAGTTCCAAAGTGGTGACTCCTACTATCAAAAGCTGCACCACTTGCTCACCCACCTAGAACCACAAGTTCACTACTTGAGGCTCCCTTATAGTTTCCTTCTGAGATAATGTCTTTATCCACCACTTCAGAAAACCTTTTTATATTAAAAATATTCACCTAATACCTGATCTCATGTCTCATCCCATCCTGGAATAATTTCTCCACAACTGCCTCATATCCCGTCAACGTCAGGATGAAGCGTATCAAATCGGTGAAACAACTATCATAGTCCATCACCGATATTTCCCCATGAGTCAACCTCATAAACTATGTATCATTTTCCTTCCTCAATGTTTTTGGATAGAAGTTCTCAAGAAACATCTCTTGAAAATATTTCCACATCATCCATTTAGATTGCTCTGTCTTAACTATAATGTCCCACCAACGTTTCACATTCCCCCACAACATATAGGCCTCTTACTTGACTCTTTTATTGAGAGGTGTCTCTAAATGGTTGAGAATAGTATGGATGGACTCTATCTAGAACTCTGCTACATCTAGCCTACCCTCTCCTATAAATATCTAAGGCTGCTGTAGTTGAAACTCCCTGGTCAGTTCAAACATACTCGACATAACCCGCCCTGGGTATCATTCCGTCATCTGCATAAAACAAGTAATGTTCTCCTGGAACTACTCTTCCCTATATCCTTGGATCACCACATTCTCTTTCTCCAATACTGGAGGAGCATTATCTAAAACATCCTCATGTCTCCCAACCGACGCATGTCTTCGAGGTGGCATTTCTCTACAATGCCAAACATGATATTTAGAATTCAACCATAAAGCTTTTATGAGATGGAAGAGATATGTATAGGCTCTTCACTTGTAATAACCAACCCAGTTCACATACACAACCAAAAGGAGCCCACTCGCAACCGGGTCCCTACCCTCGACCATCTCCCTAAGTCCATGGCCAACATAGAATCTTCTTATTAGGGTTACAAGCCTTATCTTTTACTCCCATTCAAACCATTTTCATATTCCAATTTGCCTTTACAAAAATTTATTCCACTCTTAATTCTTTATCAAAAACCATTTTTTAATTACTACTAAACATTTTCACTTCCATTTTTTACTCATTCATAACATCTTATGAGGAATAATTCATTAATTTTAAGAGAATATATGCATCCTAACCTTTACATCCCACACACCCATCCTATGTGTGTGCCTATCATGATAAATGTCACTTTCCTACATAGGCTTCTAGAATGATGCATGAATGAACAACCATGAAATTTTCCAACCATGAGATAAATATTACAAAACTGTTAAATCACACAACAAGTACATCACCCAATAATGAAATATCATCAAATGTAACATCACACAACAAGAACAACAATACCCTCCCAGTGTGAATTGGATTTCCCCCATACATGGGTTAGCTACTCCTAAGCACGAGCTCATTACCAAGGCCCAAAAAATTCCTAATATCTTATCTACCATCCCCAAATAGTAAGAAAGAAAAAATAACTCCTCTAATACAACATTATAATTTCCTATACCTGAGAGACACTAAACCAGTGCCCCGGTCTAGGTAGTTATATGACCTCAAACATGCCTCCCCATAAGCTAGAGGTTGTCGACTAGCTGCGAGGGTCCAATAGGTCACATGGGGATACTATAATCTCAATACCAGAGCAATCCATACTAGATAATAATTGAAATATCAGAAACAAAAGAGAACAATCCATAACATTCATAAGTAACCAATCCCAAAACAGGGTACAATCATGAGTAACAATAAATATCCCATGCCATGCTATAGTGTCAAGTGAAAAAAATAAAAAAAAAGTGTAGAATCCCCAAATTGGCCCATACTATAAGTCTGGAACCTCACCCAAACATGTCCCATGTCCAACTCATCTATCTAGCATAGGGTGCTTGTCCTTGTCCTGACCTGTAAGAATGAAATCTGCTCGTGTACCCAACGGCGGCCCGAGTAGGGCGTGATCATAACTTAGTAGGCCACCACCAACGGTGTCTACAAAATATCCACAAAGACAGATAATGCATGAAAAAGATAAATAAAGGAAAGTTAAGGCAAACAGTTCAATAGGCTATCTCTATTTATGTTCCTTTAAGTTAACACATCAATTAACCCATGTTTATTACTAAGAAATTTTATTTATCTTGTCACCCTTTTCAAGTGTTCAATGGATTAAGAATGATCAACATTATCAACATGTTGGAATCTAACAATTCCTATCTCCCTAGGCATCATTTGACAATAATTCCCAATATCCTCATCTCAAAACCTCAGTCTGGGTGGAATGGAACTATTAGGGGAATCAAACTCCTTTACCTTCCCTAACCCATGCATTTAGGGGAGGAGATAAAACCTCGGTCCAACTCAACCCGTGTGCGTAAAATCACAAGTCAATACCCCACTCTACCAAGACATGTGCACGTGCTTATTTATCATTCACCACAAAACAACATATCACAAAAACATAGAAAATATCATTTAAAACATCAAAATAATCTCTATAAATGGAAAAATAACTTATTTCCTCAATCCATTAACACATTCATCATTTATTTTACTTATCCCTTTAGCCCCATTTCCCATTTCCCATGCCTATCTCACTAATCATATTAAAGTAATAATCTAATCCCCTCACATTTTCACATTAATCCATTTTACCCTTTTTCACGCCAACCAAACAACTCCTTAGGCCATTACCTAACCTAAGTGTATTACCAAAACACAAATTACACATCCTTAAATAATTTTAACATATTCCTCATGGGCTCTATGTTCTCGCACAATGACCTACACTTACTTAGCTAAATCTAGGTCTGGGGAATATCTGTATACCCCACAGGTGACCCTAATTTAGTTGAGTAACCCCCCTTGCATCCCATAGGGATAAAGAGGGGTTCAATTAACCATTTAGACACCACTACATCACATCATGTCAAAGGCACCAAGAAATATTAAAAAATGGTAAGAAATAAAACCCTACATGCACAAATATACTCAAAAACCAAGGGATATAACTTGTAGACCACATACCTTGAATCCGTTGGCGAATGCACTCCGAATCAAATCCTTAGATATCGATTCATCCAACCCTTGAATATTTACCCTAAAAATCACCGAAAAATGTAGGGTTTGAGAGCCTCAGATGGAGTAGGGAAAGAAGTAGAAACCCTAAACTAAAAAGAAAATCAAGTTGTAGATTAGCCTTACCTAGATCATAAATCCATAACTGACGGTACTCCAAATGGCTTAGGAATGAAGGATATTGATCCTTGGGAGCTCTTTTCCCTTTTGGGTCATTCCTAGGGTTGTAAGGGAGTAGGAGGAGGAAAATACCGGGTGGGATATAAAATCTTGGAGTGGGAATTTTGTAATTTTGTAATGGTTTCTAGGATGCATGGTTTACTCTCATGGTTTTCCAAACCGTGTGAAAACTGTGCGGATGATTCTATCCCAAAAGAGCCCCTTCACACGGTTTATCCATGTGGTTTTCCAAATAGTTCGCAAACCATGTAGAGGATACTATTCGAAAATCTTCCTCTTGCATGTTTTACCTGGGCTGCCCTCACAGTTAGCACTATCCATCCGCAGACCGTGTAGCTAGCCCAAAAAACTCATTTCCCCCATTTTTCATGTCCTGAGCCCCCAGAACACCCCCGAGCCACCTCAAGGACTTTGGAAATCACTTAATTAAATAAAATAAAGGGCCTAAACTGAAACATAAGTAAAACATTACTTACAGAGAAATCTAGGATCTTACATATATAAACATAAATTTTAAATATACATAGAAATACTCATGGATTGCCTCTAATAGTAATGAGAAAGACCATGTTCAGGTAACATAATTCTTTTTATTTCCACCAATCTTCTATTACTTCTTTTAGGAACCACATTTTTTGGGGATTATATGGAGAACTATACTCATTATGAATTCCATGCTTCTCAATAAAACATTCAAATTCACCACTATGTATTCAACACCAATGTCAGTTCTCAACTTCTTCACCAAATACTCACATTCCTTCTTAGCTTTCCTTATGAAACATTTAAACATTTTAAATGAATATAACTTATGTTTTATATACATAACATAAGTAATGCGAGTAAAATTATCAATGAATGTAAGGAAATACTTATCTCCATTTTTTGATTGTTTGTTCATTGGACCATAGATATCTGAATGAATAAGATCAAAGGTTTTTTGAACAAATCTTAACTTTATTGTCCACAAAATTTTTAATATTTATTTTCAAAAAAATAGTGCAACACCAATATCTTGTTCTTAGAATTTCAGAAATGTATCAGACACTTTTTATTTTAGATAAATTTCACATTTTTATTTGACACATGTGTCCCAACATCTTATGTCATAATATATTCTCTTCCACCATACTTAAATAACAAGATTTTTTTGTTTCACTAACTCGAAACAAGTTTCACTTTGTAAATTGTCCTCTTATAACAATCATTCCATATTTCTCACTCTTCAAAAAAAAATCCATCATTCCTAAAAGTAACTTTGTCACTTTTATCACACAATTGTGAAGCACTCAACAAGTTATGTTTCAACCCATCAATATATAATGAATTCTTGGATTCTAATTTCTCTTTCCCAATGACAGCTGATCCAAAAGCTTTGTTTCTTAGTGATTCATCATTTCCAAATGTCATATTTCCTTCTTTAAAATATTTAAATTTCTTAAAAAACGTTAAATATCCTGTCATATGATAAAAATACCCACTATAAAAAAATCTAAGGATGTTCTCCTTTTGTAGATTTTAGAGTGATTTCAACAAAAAGATATTTTTCTTCTTCCATTTCTTTCTTCAATTACGGATTCTGAGAATTGTTAAAAAGATTTTGATATGATGGTAACAATATGTACATCCTTTTTCAAGGTTTAAAAGTTGTTGACATATTTTAAAAATTGTTTCCAAAGGTTGGAAACTATTTTAAACTTTCACACCAACCTTATCAGGTTTCTTTAAAACAGTCTTATCAGACTTATTCTTTTGATGGAATTGAATCCCCCTAAAAATTTTCCTTCTATAACCTATAGAATAAAAGTAATGTTTTTTGTTGAACCAAAACATGTTTTCCTTATGTCTGAATCCACCATAATACTAATGGTCATCATCGAAAGAGTATTTTCCTCTGAAACTTCCATACAGATTGGAATTGTAAATATGTTTCTCAACAACCTTCCTATATTTCTTATATGAATCACAAACCTTTCTGTTGTAAATCCGAATCTCCCTTTTCTTTTCAACCTTTTCAGAAACATTAGTATTAGAAACTTTTTTGTATTTATAATTTTCAGATTCAGGGTTTTTAGAGACCTCTGAATTCCCAATTTTGTTGGTTTGGGGGACATAGATTAATTTATCAGTACTCCTCTTTCTAGAAACACTTCCAAGTTTATTCTCAACAATTGAAGGTAAATTTTATTGATCCTTATTAGGTTTCTCCTTCCAAAGACATTCACCAACATTAAAAATATATTTCTTAAACATCTATTTTTCTTTTTAGATTTAAAATGTTTTTTGGAAAAGTTCCAACTCTTCTTCCTTTTCCTTTATCTTCACTTCTAGGTACTCATTATGATACTTTTCTTCCTTAAGATATTTATTAAAATAATCAATCTATTTCCCCAACTTAGAATTCTAATGAGGAATACATTCTTGATTGTTTGTTGAGGAACATGCATCTTCCATCTTATTTTCTTGCTTCTCAAGACTTATAATCTTTCTCAAGCATTATTTAAACTCTTCTTTAAAAAGAAATTCAAGTTGAGTTTATTATTATTTGGATCTACTACTTCTGAATTATTCCTAATTAAGTATTACAATACAAGTTTTATCAATACTATACTCTAAAGATTTTTTATATTCAGCATCACTGCCTTCTACTTCTTTATAGTAAGTTAAGAAACTTATTCTTTTGGATTTAAATAATTTTCTATATTTCCCCATGGAATATGAGTTTTTTACCTCATTGTTTCTTCCATGATCTTCTTGGACTTATTTATTCTTCATCACTATACAATTATTTCTTTATTTGAGGAAAATTGGCCGCAAAATGCCCGATGAATCCATATAAAAAAATTTCAAGGAAAGTTTCCCTTTGTATTTACCTATACCTATTTTCACATTTTTTGAAACCAATGATAAAAAATCATGAAAATTTTTACATACCTAATTTTCAGAATTTGATCCACCAGCTTCATCTTCAATAAGAAAAATCTTTGACATTTCTTTCTTAGAAGACTTGAATGAAATTTCACTATCAATAAAAAATAAGCGAAGGGAATATACCCTCTAATACTAGTTAAAAATGACCAATTAGGATAATTGTCTCACTGGGAGCAGGTGGGGGTGAATTAGTGATATTTTTTCTTTTATGTTTACCAGAAAATGAAACAACTTTCTCATCCTATTAAATATTTAATTCCCTATTAAAGAAAATTAGAACATGTATCCATTAGAAAACAAGTTCTTACAAGGTTAACTATTAAATAAGAATAGATATGTCCTTGGTATTGTTTGGAAATGATCCAAAACCACAAAAATACACAAGAAAAAAATCTCTTTTATGTGGAATATAATGAGTAGGATATGCCATTACACTTGTGTAGAACTATGCAAATAATCTAATACTACGTGTCCACCCTCTAACACAATTGATGTAACGAAATTTTTGTGTAACAACCTATGTTACCTATGATTCCTTTTCAATTTCAAAAAATTTATTCTTTTTAAAACAATTCTTAAATTTCTTACCCAAAGGATGATATGAACTCTAAAGAAATTGATAATAAAACTCCAATATAATTCTACCAATCTAATATTAAAATATGATTTCTCAACAAAATAATATATCACTTCAAGAATACGATTGAGTAAATTCATAATTACTTCTTCCACCGTCTTGAAATCAAAATAGAGAAATCCTGATCTGATTATCCAGCCCAATATAATGAGAAACTAAATAAGATGACAAGCATAATATGATAGTTAACTGAATATGGTGATCACTAAATATGATGATCAAATGAATACATTGTAATCTTTCCTACATTATTTTCACTTCCCTCCATTAAAACATCTTCAACTCATCTCAATACTGAAACTTCTTTCTCTCCCTTTAACATTGGAGCATCTCTTAATCCTCCCATGATGAATAAAGTCATCTTCAGCATCCCAAAAGTGTGATGTACTTATTGCCTTTTATATGTGACCCATGAGCGGGTTGGAGGCAATTTGAAATGTTTTCCTGCTAAAAAAATCCATAAATTTTCATGATGCCATGAATTTCAGGTGCATCTTGAATTTATCAATGCTTTTTAATTCTTCTTATTTTTTCTCAATCTGTCTTGAAACTTCTATCAATCTTCTAGTTTCCTTCAGAATTTCTTTACAAGAACCAGTCTGATTCCAATTTCCCATATCGATTAGATCAGTCTAATTTCTTCATTACGATGCTCCAAACTAGTTAAACATAAATATGAAGAAATATATTGCTTTTATCTTCTTTGTATGATCCATTCAAATTATTTAACCTAATGTTCTTTCTTCGTTACAGAGATCTATACCAACTGTTGAAGAAAAACATTATCTTTAAATTTTAAGCCCCCCTCGACAACACATCCATCTATTTCCGTCAGCTCTTCTCTTGATCTACTTGAATGAAAAACAAAGTAATTAAACCTAATTGAAATGGTTTACTACATTGTTGGTTAAGCTCTGAACCTATTCTTCATATAGGCCACCACATACTCTTCTTTTTCTTTGAATTCATCAGTTCAAATAAATTCTTTCTATGTTGATTACAATCACATACCGAGTCTGATGGATCAGTATCAGTAGCTTATTCTTCATCACTTTCCATCTCTTCTAAATGTGATACCACTGACTTCTCCCCTAAAAAAATCTACTTATGGTGAATATGATGATATAATGAATACAATTGACTAGTTTCAGAAGATTCGACTTTAGCTACTTCCTTCAATCACAAACTTATGGATGTATCATGAATTCCTTCATGACTTTGATTACATTAAAGGCCAACTTTAGTATCTTAAGACTTATAATGGAAAGTATTGTAACTAAACAAAACTCTATCAACCATCTTTATTTCTAAAACAGTCTGAATACGATTTACTAGAATTCAATTATCCTGAATATGATTTCCCGAATACGATTGACCTATTTACAATCTCGAACACCATTTTCTCTTATCTAAATATGATCAGTATAAATAAAATTAGATACCCCTCTTTCACTCCCCTTTATTTCATCAATCTTGAAACAAGAGTTTTATATAATACTTATGATTTATGAGAACTCCAAGATCAGAAAAGTATAATCACATTTCAATCGTAGTTATAATAACTATGATTCTCCTCCAATTTGATCACACCTTCCATACAGGATCCAGAGTGAATATGAGGACCATTTACTTCCAAAAATATTCTTCCTCAATACGATAGACATTTTCAAGCATTATGAGTCTGATTCCTTGAATATGATGGTAAGTCAAATTTTTTTCAAATAAAAAGTGAGGTGATTTTCCTTTCTTCTCAAACTTCCTTTCTTATTCCTTAAACTTTTTTTACAATAAAAGAGAACACCTGAATACGATCTCCTTGATCATCATCTTTTTATGAAAAACCACTGTTAAAATTATCTTGTGTAGAGAATAATAAGAATATTCTTTTTAATTTTTTTATGAAAAGTAAAATATGAGTAAAAATTATTTTAATAAATCATTTTATAATATTAAATACATTCTATCAAACATATTATATAAAATATGTACATGGAAGAAAAATATTTTTGACTGAATAGAAAAAACAAAGTCTATTTTTCTTAAAAACCTTCTTTTAGAATTTTGAGTACTTAGATAGAGAAAAATGATAGTAAAACATTTAATTTTCATAAATAACCATATGATTAGAAAAATATATGAATATTAACATATAAATATCTTATAATTACCCCAATGGATACTTAAACTTATATAATCTCAAATAGGGATGAGAATGTGAAATAAACCCTTACCATAAGTATAACATTCTTCATAAGTGATTTTAACCTCCCATATAATAAATTAAAATTTAATATAATTATATAAAAAATAATATAAATACTTATAATATCATATATTATCCACTTATAACATTTCAATACCCATTTTTTTAATTATTGTTTTTTAAAATAGTCATTTCCAAGTGTAAACTGTTTCATTTTTCATATAATTTTTGATTTAGTAGTTTTGGTCCTTGTCTCTTGATCATGGTTCCATCATATCCAAAACCTTAATTATTTAATAAGTTTATTATTTAATCATTTTAAAAAATTTATAACCATTCATAAAAATTGGTTATGAAAAATTAATTACATCACTTCATGACGATGATAGTTCGTACGTATGCATGAGTGATGCTTTCATTTTTTGATAGATATAATGAAAGAAAGTAAATAGATAATTTAATTTTAAAGAATAATTAATACATCATAAATATAATTTATAATCATTATATCAATTCCTATTTCCATCTATTTAAAGAAGAAAAAAAATGAATCACATCACTTCGTAGAGGTGGTAGTTCACACGCACACGCGAGTGACATTATCGTTTCTAAACACATGGAAAGATAATAAGTTAGATAAGATATAATACTTACATAAGTATAATTATTTCATAAATATAATATACAATAATTAAATACATCTTAATATCCAACCCATAAATATGGTTATGGAAAATGATTCATCTTGCTATGCGGAGGTGGTAGTCCAAATGAATGCATGAGTGATACTTTCATTTCACATTTGATGGAAATGAGGTGGAAAATAGTTGTAAAATAATCATAATAACATATAGGTATACATATTATTATAGATTAATTATTTTATGATGGTTAAAATATATTTATATCATGTATAAGAAGAAGACAACTTTAAAAGAGTCGGTAAAGACTATTACCACTTCTTTAAGAGAGATCCTTTGAATTACACCTTACACATTCTAAGAATGTTTTTAGGAGAATAAAAATATCAATAATGAAGGGAATAAATATAGTAATGTTTTAGAGTTGGTATTTTCTGAGATATTTTGTTCAAAATTTGTGAATAAGGGAGGATAAGAGGTTTCCTTTTATTAGTGTGCGGAGGGACACACATAAAATCACAATATAAAGTAATTTTCTTGTAATGGTGGAACAAAATGGCCTGGAATTTTAATTTATGATAATATAAGGTTAAAATACCTCCAACCAATAATATTAATTTACGTTTATGTGGAATATTTACCCTTATCTCTTAGATTCACTACAAAAGACCACTTTATATGGTTTTTTTTACTTTTGAAGGGGTTATAACCCCTTCCAAAGACATTAGCAGTGATTGTGAGGAATTGATAGTAAAATCATGATAATTTTAGCAGTGTCTACATTAGATGGGATTTAAACCCCGTCTAATGTTGACATAAATTCGCATTCTCTTAGGGGTGGTTTTTTGGCAACCGCCCCAAAAGCTTTTATTTATTTATTTATTTTTATTTTTAAACAAGCTTCTATACCCTCTCGTGTTGCATCCCCTTCTATCATTTCACCCTCGACTCCCACCACCTCCTCCGTCCCATTCTCCCGACCCTCCCCACCTACGTCCCATTCTCACACGATCCCATCCTATTCTCCTGACCCTCCATTCTTCCTGTGCCTCATGTCCTCCCATCCAATTATGTACCTGCTCCCTCCAACACTCCAACCAATTCGGTGACACCCAAATGGGCCGCTCAAGAGCTGTCCTCACTGACTCCCTTTTTAAAAGTGAATCCAGGTGGGAATCGAATAGTGAACCTATACAGTAGAACTCTCACATTCCTACCACTATGCTAATTGCATTTTGTTAAATGAAGTACACATTAGCATATTTATATATTTAATGAATCTTATTTATATAAATAATATTTGAATAAATATTAGAATACATATAAACATAACACACACACATATATAAATTAAGATATACATTTTTATATTTTGTATTTATGTATTTATTTTATAATAAATTTATATTATGCTCAATTTAAACATTTATATAAAATAAATAATCTATATGTCTATCTACATTCATTTGAGTAAATATATTTTATAATATTATTTAAGTTATGTGTATACAAATATATTTATATATTTACAACTATATATTTTTAAATTATTTATATACTTAAATACATATATATATATTATATACATGTTTATTTAATAAATTTATTTATATAATGTCTTTAAAAATATATTTCTATAATGTATTTCAATATATATATATTTATTATTATGAGCACTAAAATATATTTATTTATATAAATTGTATAATATTATATGAAAAATTATTTATATATTTATAAATATATTAATAAAAATTATTTATATACTTAAATACATATTTAAATATTATATATATGTTTATTCATATAATATATATAAATAATTATATTTACATATATAAATATATATTTATAAATACATTCATGTTTGTGTGTGTTTGTTTATGTATTTATATAATATTTATAGATATAATATAATTATAATATATATTTAATTAGTTATTTTTATAGACTTATGTGTGTGTGTGATAACAATAACAATATTATTTTTATTACACCTATTTTTTAAAATATAAAAATTATATCTTTGTTTTATAAAGACTACATATTTATTTTATGATTTATATCACACATATATTATATTAAATACATTTATATTTTATATTTATGTAAATTATTTATACACATAAATACATATTTATATATTAATATATACATGTTTATTTAGATAATATATATATATAAGTATTTACTTAATACATTTATATAAGGTATTTAAAAATATATTTATATAATGTATTTTAATACATATATTTATTATTATTTACACTAATATAAATATGTATTTGTATAAATATTATAATATTATATATAATTAATATATAATTAACATATAATTATTAATATATGAAATACAATTTATAAAAATATTTATATTTTACATAATGGATATTATATGATATATGATTTATACATATATTTATATAATGTTATATTAAATACAATTTTATATTTTATATAATTAATATATATATTATATACAATCAATATTAAATAAAATTCAATTTATAAAAATATATACTTAATATTATATGAAATACAATTTTATATTCTATATAATTAATATTATATGAAATACAATTTTATATTCTATATAATTAATATTATATGAAATATAATTTAAACAAATATTTATATAATGTATTTCAATACATATATTTATTATGATGTACATTATTATGTATGTATTTCAATAAATATATTTTAGTAATGTTATGTAAATTAATATATATTTATCTGTATAAATTCTATTTCATATAATATTAATTATATATAATATAAAAGAATAAACATTTTATTTAAAAATATATTTGTTATTATTATAATAAAAAATATAAAAACTACAAGTTTGAGATTTTTTAGGATATATTTTTAAAATAAATTACATATATGTATATATTTATATAATATTTTTATGCTTTTATATTATAAATAATTAATATTTTATGAAATACAATTTATACAAATAAATATATATTAATGTACACCATATTATACAATTGTATTTATCTATACATATAAATATAATTAAATTAACTCAAAAAATACAATTATATAAAATCATATGAATATTTTATATAATACGTTCATATAATGTATTTAAATACATTTATATATTGCGTTCTAATTATATATATATATATATATATATTATGCCAGTTTATTTTTAAAAAAATAATCAGGGTTCACAAACCCCTCTAATCTCTTAAATTAGAGGGGGTTTTTGAACCCCCTCTAGTTTAATGAAATTATAGGGGGTTGTGAACCCCCTCTAATTTAAGAAATTAGAGTGGGATTTTGAACCCCCTTTAATTTAAGAAATTATAGTGAGATTTTGAACCCCCTCTAATTCAAGACATTAGAGAGGGTTTTCAACCCCCTCTAATTTAAGATATTAGAGGGGGTTTTGAACCCCCTCTAAAATCCATGTGGATATTAAAAAAATAATGTTAAAAAATTTAGAGGGGGTTCAAAACCCCCTCTAATTTAAGAAATAAGAGGGGGCCCATAACCTCCTATAAATTTGATAATTAGTGCGGGTTGTACATATCCCACCTCTAATTTTTATATAAAATTAATTTAGAGGGGGTTTATAACCCTTTATAAATTTGATTATTAGAAGGGGTTGTGCAGACCCCCCCCCCCCAATTATACAGGAGATGAAATTAGAGGGGGTTGTATATAACCCCCTCTAATGTACTGTTTTTTTTAGTGATTAACTCCCTATAAACAAGTTCTAATCTTAATCATGGTAATTTATTTTTAAAATTTTTAATATTCATTATGAAAAAAATAATTGGAAATTATTAACTAATATAAATTTTGATAATTATAATTATGGATTTTTTTAGAATATCCCATTTTTAGAATTTGTAGAAAATAATTTTTAATATAAGTGCACAAAATTCAACGAATTGTTTTCAGTATAAAAATGATTTTATATAAAAAATATACTATTGATTCCAATGGAATTATTTGGATTGTGTTAAATCAAAGGATAAGTATTTTTCATTAAAAGAAAACAAAAAACGAAAGGAACCATGGTAACATTTTATTAAGAGAGAAGAACTAAAAAATAGGTTTTATTGAATAAACACAATAATTAGATTTCCAAAATGTTAAGCATATATTTCTATATTCAAAATTGTATTTTTTTATTTAAAATATTAATTAATATATATTTTTTTATAAGAAAATATTTTCTTTAAATTTCAAGTTATTCTTATATCATTATAATTTCATAAAATTGACATTTTCTTTCAAATATATATATTTCACTATTCCCCAAAAATTAGAACAATTCAGAAAAATTTAAAAAAACACTCTTAGATAATTTTGAAATTATGAATTGAAAGATGATATTAATTTCCTGAAATTAAATTTATATAAATTTTGAACTATGTTTTTAATCTCATTCTTGAATGAAGTTATGTGCATTATACCACGTTTCTTTATAAAGAAAAGCTTACTTACTATCATTTAATCTTCGGTATTACATTTACCCCCATAAAAAAATTTTACCCATAAAATTTCTAGAATATAAACTCATGAATAGTTGTGGGTTGTTCTTTACCATATGTTTTTTAGGTTTCTACATTTCCTCTTTTATCTTATGATATTTTCTAAAGTATCTTTACCAACTGAGTTGTCTCATTCCTCAAAAACTATTATCTAGTGTCAAGAATATGGATGTGATCTTCACATTAAATTAAATTATGTTCCAATTATATTTCTTTAGTTTTGATCATATGCATTTCATTTGGAATGTACTTCCTCAATAATGAGATATGGAACACATCATTAACTTTAGAGAGTCTAGGTAGCATTTCCAGATGGTAAGGAACAACTCATATCCATTCTAAAATTTCAAAAGGCCCGATATACCATGGAATTAGTTTTACTTTAATTAAAACCTTATATCAACATTTTATGATTATTCATTCAAGATAACATGATCCCCCACTTTAAATTCCAAATCCTTCCTTCAGTTATCATCATAACGTTGTTTTATACTTTGATCTACCTTAATATTATTCTAAATAGTACTCAATTTTACTACTTTCTCATCCACAATATTTAGACATATGATATTCCTTTCATAAAACTCATCCTAAAAAGATAGAGTATGAAACCTCTTACCACAAAATACTTCATATGGTTCTATTTTAATGCATGAATGGAAACTATTATTATATTAAAATTACACAAAATGTAAATAATAATCCAATATATTGTGAAAGGAAAGTGAAAATGACCGCAACATTTCATTTAATGACTTAATCTTCCTTTTATTATGCCCATCATTTTGGTGATAATAGGTTGTTCTCAAATGTAGCTTAGTGCTAAGATCCTTCTGAAGACACTTCCATAATTTTGATGTAAACTGTGGATCATGATCAGATATAATCAAAAGAGGTGCACCATGAAGCATCCTAACCTCATTAATATAGAGACACATGATTCACTCAATAGGTATATCTTACCTTATAGAGAGGTAGAATTCACTATTAAGCTTCTTCTAGGAGCATCTCCAGTATCTATTCCTCAATATAAGATGGATCCTTTTGAGATTTAGGTATTTAATTGGTAGTTAGAGGACCTCGAGGTAAAAGGGTTTATAAGACCTAGTACTTATCCTTGGGGTTCAACCATTCCTTTTTCCAATAAGGAATATGGTACCCCTAAAATACTCTATGTATTAATAGTGGTTGAATCAACTTTCCATAAAGAACTGGTACCCACTTCCTAGTATAGATGATCTCTTTGATTAGCTACAAGGATCCGGGGTCTTATCGAATATATAATTGAGGTAAAGTTTTGATAAGGTAAGGGTTAGATTCTAAAATATATCACATACAACTTTCCAAATCATTTATGACCATTATGTGTACTTGGTAATCTTGTTCAATATCATGAGCACAATAGATAATTTATAGAACTAATGAATTGGGTTATCCACACATACCTTGATTCCTTTATAGTGATTTTTATGGATGATAACTTAGTGTATTCTAAAACTCAAAACAATCATGTAAAACAACTTGATATTTTGTTGAATACACTAAGAAAGAATTAGGTATATGTTTATATCAAGAAATTCCACTTTTGGATTAGTAATATTTATTTCCTGGATCACATTATATCTTAAGTAGGGGTATCTAAGGATCCAATGAAGGTAATATTTGTTGTTTCTTGGAAGAATCCCAAGAATGCCTTTGATATATAGAGCTTCTTGGGAATGACCGGTTATTATAGGTATTTTATTCATAATTTATCATGGCTCATGGAACCTATTATTGGATTGAAAAACAATAGAGTAAAATTCTCATAGTCTAATGTTTAGGAAAATTCCTATTAAGAGATGAAATGAAGGTTGACCTTAGCACTGATCCTGATTTTAACTGATCTTGGTTGAGGTTATACCATTTTTTATAACACATATAGAATTAATATTGGAGTAGTTTTGATTTTAGGTTATCAATTCATATTTAATGGGTATCATGAGAGAAATTACCTAATGAACAAAATCATTTTAGTAGTAATTATCTATGTTTTACATTATTATAGATACTATCTATATCGAAAATGGTTTATAGTATATACAGTCCATAAAATTCTAAAATACATATTCAATTAATTTTACTTGAACATAAGATAATGAATATAGGTTTAATACCTATATTATTTAGATTTTTATATTTATTATATTCCCAAGATAGTTAATTCAGGGGATAATTACCTAATCTAGAAGACTCAGACCCAATTGGTTCCAGAAGATAGTGTAGAGTGGTAACAGATAAATCTATTTTCTATAATGAATTTTGAGGTTTAGAAGATTCATGAGAAGCCTATTCTCACATATTTAATAGTCACCTCATCACTTATGGATCAAGTGAAGATGAGATAGATTTCATATCCTGAAGGATTGGTCCTCAGGGAAGGTGTTTTAGTTTAGGACATGTTGCTCGATTGGGTCATTATTGAGGATGAGATATTACATATTCATAAGCATGTTTGGGTACCTATAGACATAAAAGAGGAGGTGATTCAATAATCTAATGCCTAAAAATGGGTAGTAAATCCCATCCCTACCAAGATATATCGTAATTTAATCCACCAATATTTTTCATCAGGGATGAAGAGGATGATAGTAGGTTTTGTTACATGGTGTTTTAGTTATACATATTTGAAGGAAAAACATGAATGAACTTATAGTATTTTATTCACACTACCAATTTCTAAGTGGAAAATGGGATGAAATCACTACGTATTTTTTTACTGTATCAATACAATCATCTTCGGGAAGTGATACTGTATGGGTAATCACAAGAAACCTGATGAAGGTCACCCAATTCTTTCATATCAAGGATACCTTTTTAGTGTATGAACTTGGAAGGATTTATGTCTGAGAGATTATATGACTCCATGGTGTTCCATGTAATATCAGATATAAGAGGGATTCTTGGTTCACTTATCAGTTCTGGTAGGGGTTGTAGAAGGCTCTTGGATCATAGGTACTTCTGAGTACAATATATATCCCATAGACTAATGGTTAGTCTAATCATATTATATAGGTTTTCGAGGACATGCATAGGGAACTATCCCTTTATTTGGGAGGTTCATGGGAGAAACATTTAATTATTATTTAATTTTCTTACAAATATAGTTTTCAAGTGACTATTGAGATGACTCATTATTAGGAACTCTATGGATGGCCATGTCTTTCGCCTCTATGGTAGTTTAAGGATAGAGTGGTAGTGATACTAGGACCTCATATTATTTAAGAGACATAAAATAAAGTTCAAATTATTAGGAAAATATGGAAACAGATTATTATTAGAATAATTCTTATTCTAATCATCACCATAAACCTATGGAGTATGAGGTATGGAATAATGTATTCTTTTGTGTTTCTTCTTGATTGGGGAACCGAAAAATCAGGTGATAAGGAAAGCAATCATCTATATTCTTTAGAACTTTTGGGGTTTTGGATTGGGTTAAACAAATTTATTATTAGATATAAATCCATTCGATATATAAGCCAATACACAACATTTATCATGTTGTTTAGTTACTTCGTTATTACTCTAACTTGTATTTAATTGGAGGTTGATACCTCTTTTGGGGAGTATATCTTTCACATAGTTGATTGCTACATGAAGGCTCTATATGTTAGGTCATCTATTATAGTTTGGGTGGTATGGAAGCATAACCATGAGTTGTATGAGACATGGGAGTGAGATTCTGATATACATTATCAATGACTATAATTATTCTTATATTATCCTTAACCACCCTTAGAAGGGAAATTAGGGGCAATTTGTTTAAAAGAGGGGTTTCTGTAAGATACCAGGTTTTATGTGAAGTATAGATATTATTATTTTATTTCTATGTATTTTGTTTTATCTATATGGGAATTCCTAATTATTAAATAAAGGTTTCAGTAGTGTTAGGAATCAGATCCGGGCCCAAAGTTATAGTTTTTAGAGAAATAGGGAGAGGCACACTATTGGCACATAGTTGGTAATAACTATATAGAGCAACCATGAGACCCAAAAAAAAGAAAAATGTGGTTTTATCATGCGAGGGAGCCTTCACAATGATAAAAAACTTATAAATTTCATGTCTATTCATCACTGTGTGTGCATCGTTAGTACAAACCATGTGCCTAGGCCGTGCGGGGGTGTGGGTTTGGGATAATTTTAAATGAATAGTTTTTGTATAGTTTTTCTAATCATGCACATGAGTCGTGTGAGGGGAAAGTTATTAGAACATTGAAAATGGATGATTGGTGCATGCTTTGACAAAACATGAAGCCAAATGATGTTCCCCCATTTAAAAGGTCTAAAGGACCAATTTCCGCTTAAACCATTTAACATTTATTCCACTCTTCTTTTCCCTGAAATTCATAGAATACCTCCTTCTTAATATCTCCCCTCCACCAATTTCAATTATTTGAGATAAATCCTCTATCTAGTGTTTTATTTAATCACCATTCATCTTGTTGGACCCCCTTAGTAAGGCTATGATTCCATTTTCTTCTTTTCTTTGTTTATCTTTCCATGTTTGATTCTATTTCAATGAGAGCTAATATTCCCCATTTTCACGGTGTTTTATAGTTTCTATAACTTATCTCATTCTGTACTAAATTAGAGTCCAATAATTCACGAGGATTCCTCTATCATGAATAAGTTGGTGGTTTATACCTCTTCTTTAAAAGTTTAGGTGTTTATATTTGTTCACTATTGTTCCTCACACTAGACCTTCTTTGTGTTGATCCTAAAATATGAAATGCCTTAAATTGATCACTTGTAACGTTAATTGAAACGATATGTGAATTTTATAACTACTTAGTGGATGAAAACATGTTCCCAAACCACCCCCTTTAGTGGATTTGATTAAATCAATTGTTGACTTATTTTTTCCTTGTGGACAAAACACTACTAAGGTGTGTTTGGGTTAACCTTGGAAAGTGATATGTTTTAATTTGAAGTGTGATTTCTAAAGTATATGACACTAATAAATTTTATTTACTTATTATTCAGATGACTTTAATTGATGAATGGAATTGTTATTTGGCTTGTATTATGTTCCATGGCCTTGAGTTGTGATACTTTGGAGATGAGATTACACCATGCTTACTTTCGATATTGTACATGGTGATCCTCATTGTTCATTTTCTATATTGGGAATGGAACTCCATATTATTTATTAGAATTATTAGAAATGGTGCTTCATTTTATTTATTGGAATTACTAAACAAGGAACTATTTATTTTTTATTGGAATTAATGGACATGAGGATCCATATTTATTATTTAGAATTTATTTTACACGACACTCCTCAATGATTATTTTAATGTTATAAATGAAACTCAACTACATTATTGTTTAGGATGTTGGATATGGATATCCACATCATTGGTTGGGGTTGTCAGATATACCACTTAGTATCCTCAGTTTGGATGCTTGGGATGATTCCACTTAATTAAAACATGAGATCCCTATTTATATATTTCAAAAAAATTATCTTTCAATGAAGTAGGTATGGTCAACCATTCATCCCTTAAGGAACCCAAGCTGAAATGATTATACTTTATTTATTTTATAACTTTATTTATGATCATACCTACACACTAATTCATTTTATATTCACAAATTGGATTAGTTATAAACACCATTGGTGGTTGCCTATTGAGTTTTACTCACACCCTATTTGGGATGCTGATTGGTACCCAAACAATCTTTTTGGTTGCAGGTAGTAAAAAATGAAGTTATAAACATTTGATGCCTGATCATTTTGTTCTATACAAAAGTATAAGAGGAGATGACTAAGATAGTGCCCATTATGCCATTGGAGTACAAATTTTGTTCTTTTTGTATATTTTTGGTATTGAATGTACTGTTGTATGCATACTACCCTATTTCCCTTATTAATATTTTTATACATAACCATGAAATTATCTTTTTTACATGATACTGATTATGAATTAGGTTTATCATTAATATATTTGAGCGGTTTATTTGTGATTATTTGGCTACCTTATATTTATTTCTACCATTTTATTTATTATACTACTTATTATGGTTTATATATTATTCATTATTGTGATTTACTCTGATAAATATTGTATAGTATCCTCAATATACCATCATAGATCCTTATTTCTGGTTGGTAGCCTCTAACATATGGGGAGGATCCTTCAAGGCCATGTGGCCACTGAGTCAGGTCACTTATGAGTGGAACCATGCGATAACCATGATGTATGCCTCTATGCGATTCCATTGAAATTTTTCATTGGTTGAGAATGGTTATTTAAGCCATGTGACATGCCTATAGAATCTTTCAAGGTTTATGGTGGTTTTCCCAAGGTGTCAAATGATTTGAACATGATTTCCCCCCAACCATGTAGCACCCAGTAAAAATCATACACCCTTTGGACAACAGGGGTTGCACAGTTGGTGCATGGTTAAACCAAATGTGTTGAAAAACCATGAACCCATCTAGAATGGATAGTATGGGAACATGATAAAAGTGCATGGTTAAATTAATCATGGGTATTAATCCAATAAATTGTGAAACCACCTTCCAAACTCATAAAAAGTGGGATTTCAACATTTTTCCCATCGTTATTTTAAATCATAATCACTCATAATATCATTTTGGATCATCTAAACACTTACCAAGATCTATATAGGTCACACCCATTTTATTCTAGGTGGGAATACTACGTTATTGAAATATATCACTGAGGTATGCTACAGTTTTGATCTGGTTTCCCCTATTCTTTTTAGATCTATTTTAGATCCCTTACCCTATCATCTCATTAGAACCCAATTGGGGTGTGATGTTGAATATAATGGGTTTGATGAAGGATTGATGATTTTTCTTATGGATCAAGTATCATGATGACTTGATCTACTCTTCCCCCATCATTGTTTTCTAAGATGGTTTGTTCTACCTCTGTTTTTAAGTAGTTGTTTCTATACAATGGGAAAATTCTATGAATTGCTTATTATTGTTGTAAAATTCATTTATGATATTCATTTAATTAACGTTATTTCTGGTTTCAAATAATTTCTTGGAAAGATACATGTTTTTTAATTGTGTTTTCTTTAAAAATGGGTTTCACACAACAAGTGTTTGATGAAATGCTTGGATGGATGTTTTGTTTTGAAAATGGATTTTCAAACACTAAAGTAGATTAGATTGGATTTGAAAATGTTTCATAAAATTGTGATCATAGATTTTAAATATATTGTTAAATATTATCACATTGGGAACCTTGGGTGGGTTAGTAATAGACATGTCACTACTAGTGCACGTAATGCCACTATAAGTTTTGTGATATTGACATACCGTGGGAGGACTTGACATCAATTGGTGCCAAAATTTTATGTTTAATACTTATTATTATAGTATAGGGCCCAATAAAAACTTCTTTTCCATTTATGATTTATTTATCTAATGATGGATTTTGTCAGGGATTTTTGCTCACGTGTTTTCACATGAGGTTGTATCACATGGTTTGACATGATGTATTATGTCATGGATATGTGTTTACTTACTTACCTTATGGTGTGTGGATATAATTTCCAATTGTATCATTTATAATTATCATAATCATTTATTTAGGGAATTTGAAGTATTTTTTGACAAACAAATAGGAAAATGATTTAAAAATGGGTTTGGATTTATGAAAAAAAAATTCAAAAATGTTTTTAAAAGATATAACCATTAAATTCATGAAATTAGACCTTGTATAGACTCTATGGAATATCCTATTGGAAGTTTTTTTCTCACACACTATTTTATCCTTTAAATGGTTGTTGATGTTTTATTATAGGATTAAAGTAAAGGTAAGGGCACCTTGTAATATGTTATATTCTCTTATTTTCTCTACCATTGGTTCTAGATGGTTTAGATGTGGTGATTCATCATGTGGATAATTGATGGTTTTGTTTTACCTTTTGGTTTATACAGTTTATCTAGGATTGCATGGATCATGGATTTATTAGTTTAGTTCACTTTGAATTCTAGGTGTGTGTCATGTTTTGGTTATATTAAATACTTGTTTCTTTTATCTTGTTTCACCTCACCACTGTGATGGGTCAGCTAAAGTGGCTTATCTAGTTGAATCTGGTTGGTCTGTTACAGGATCAGGCATGATACAACACACATAATCATAGAAAATCATATATTTTATAAATAATCTCTTTCCAATACCATTACAATGGACATAGTTCTTTAGTTTATTGAGTTCGCTCTACATTCCCATAAACATAGTGGGAAAAGTATCATAGTGGATTTGGTTCACTCCCCATTCCCATAAAAATATTGGAAAGAGTCTTATATTTGATTGGGATCATTCCCCATTACCTTAATTCCCGTCTGAAGAGATATAAATCTTTACCCAATGCATTGGAGGGATATAAAATTTTCAACATGTAACAACTCACATCATTAAGGGTCATAAATTTTTGAAGGAATCTCAAATTTTCATTTAGTGAGGGGTGTGTTTTGAGGACTAGGATATAAAATTGGATTCCAGGTTTTAGAACACCTTTAAAATATGATTTTATATTTGGTTCAACACTTAATGTATTCTTTAGTCTTTCAAGAGGAATTATTGAAAAATATGGGGTTTAACATTGTTTTTTGGGGTTTTATCATTAGTTTCCTAGTGATGTTATTGTATGTAGAATTTTAAATATGTTTTTACACCATTTATTATTAACTAATAAAGGGAAAAAATATTTCATGTCATTTTTTAAAAGACCATCATATAAATCAGTCAAAATTTCAATAATGGGAAGAGTATTTCATGTCAATTATTGTATAATTGATGTGAAAACCCTATTATCACATCATTTGTTTAAAATTTACAATGTGGTAATCTATATTTCATATCATTTAAATAATAACCAACATGAAAAAATATTTTTTATATTTAAAAAAGGTTATACAATCTCCCATGTAAAAAATAAATTTTGAAAATTAAATCCAAATATAATAGCCCAATAATAAAAAACAAAACCAAAACAAGAAAATAGTTTCAGAAAATGAACTAGAAAAGAACCAAAAAATCAAATAATTTAAAATTTAAAATTTTGTATTTTAAAATTAATATATATATATATATATATATGAAACATATACTAAAACCCATTCAAATATATGAAATAATCCTCCTATTCTACTTGTAAGTGATTTAGATCTTTTTTAGAATATGGGAGAGTGTGATCACAAAGCTACAAATTTAAAGGAAACCATTTAAAATGTATTCTCAATATAATTATAAATTATATTATGGAATGTTTATGGTAAAATTTTACCTTGTATAATTTTGTAACTGTCTTGGTTGAAATTATTCCAAACATAAATCTTAAAACATAATGTACACATCCTTTTAATTTTTTTGAGGATTTCAGTTTTGTTTCAAAATAATTTTTTAGTTCAATTTTTTTTATGTTTTTGTAGCCAAAATGTAGTAATTATATATACAAATTCACCTATTCACACACATATTTGATCTTTTATTTCCTATTTTCTATTTTATATATATTTTAATTCAATGCCATATATGAAAATAATATTTATTAAATGAAATGAAAAGTCTTTATAATTTACAATTATTCAAATAATCAAATATAAACATCAAATACATTGTAGAAATTTTCTCACAGAACACCATTTATAGAGATTAACCTGTAATATGTCTTATCTTTTAGATAAGAAAAACCAACATCCAGTAACCACTAATATGCAAAAAATAAAATGTGAGTGGTTTTTAAGTTAATAAAAATAACACTTTAAGAAATATATGTTCTATACCATTCATTATAAGGATGTTTCCAACACTGAATTATATTATTTTGAAATCTTTCAGCAATATATACTTTTCTATCTACATTTATCATTGTTATCATTATTGGTGAAATAAATTTTAGGTTAAAAATCAGTATACTGATATCATATCATACTATATAACATGTGTATAAATATAACTAATACAAAGAAAACAATTAGTATTAAGTTTAATTATATTAAAAAAAATGAAAGAAATATGGTAATTAATTTACATGGAAATGACTTGTATCACATTGATTACAAAAAAATCTTCAGTTACAAGATCCATGATATCATTATTTAAAACCATAAAAGTCATTTCACACCTAAAAATGTTAGAATCTATTGGAAGATCATACAATTCCAACAAAAAATATGAATATGTTCATGATCTATCATATTCAGAACAAGTAGTATATGATTTCATAACACCCTATACTTGTTGTTTTCTATACAATATGTCTTTACCTTTAATGTATTCATATAAAAAGTTAGATAAATATATAATTTTTAAAATATTAATAAAAATTTATAACCAATATGAAATAAAGAAAATAATATATGAATACCATTGTGGTATTTTTTTATAAAAGTCTAAATGGAAAAAATATGAAAAGGTTTAATTTTTTCCAACTATAGTGACCTCATCTATATGAAATGGTAGACTTTCTGATCTACCTCTAATATCATATACTATGACCCTAAAGTAATCCTAATATATATCTTTTTTATGATGAATGATATCCCCAACATAATATATAATCCCATATATAGTAATTCAATGCGGGGGGATCATTAATATATAACTCACAATTTATTGGAATCTATGGAGGAGGATTTGTAGAAGTTGGATATATAGGAGGAGGTGGAGGAGTGAGATATGAAAAAAATAGTTGAGTGGGATTTATAACCTGAAAATATCATTTTTTGTGAATAAACATCTATTATTCCAAATCTCTAATCATATCCTCAATTCTATCACCCATATTATTATGTTTAGATTCTAAAGATTATATTTTTTTCATTTATTTAAATACTCCTTTGAATATTCTCTAGAATGGGAAAAACACTTTTTAAAGTGATACTCCCACCTCATACACTCATAAACGACCTGTGTATTTTGGATTTCCCAATATAGAATAAATATTATCCTTCATACCCTGAATTATGATTGTCCCCCATGTGCCTACTCCTTAAGGGATTACTCTATATAATATTTGAAAAATTAATTAGTTGATCAAAATATTAAAAGAGTAATCCCTTAAGGAGTAGGCACATGGGGGACAATCATAACTAATTAATTTTTCAAATATTATATAGAGTAATCCCTTAAGGAGTAGGAACATGGGGGACAATCATAATTCGTTATATCCCTGAACTATTTTTTAAAAAATGATTCTTTTCTATCTACTTTCAATAAACTTATTCCACATATCTTCATATAGATAAGGATATCTTTAAAATGGGTTTAAAAGTTTCCTTCCCCAAAAAGAAGATATGATGTGGGGTTTGATTTAAAATCCCTTAATCTCATAGAAGGTGAAGATAAACATTTCTCCATGACTTATATATTATCAAGTATATCAAAAGTTATTTGAAAAGAAGGAAATGAAACGTATATTAGTTAAAACATTCAATTTTAATAAAAATAAAAATAAACAACCTTACTAATTTTTTCCCATAATTAATATATTATAACTTTGTTGACATTTTAAAATAATAAATCAAAATAATATCTTTTTTTCTAGAGAATTCATTGCAATAAAAGAATTAAATTTCATTGAATTTAGACCCCTTTAGTTATCATTATCATTAAACTCAATATATATCCTATGATACTATTTATAGGCAGTTGATAATTTTTGTAAATGTGTTCTATCGCATTTATCAAGCCTAGAAGCTTTATATTTCTCTATCAAAGTAGATTAATTTTGTGAATAATGATGGGGATTCTCCTCAACAGAAGTATGTGTATGGTCCTCCCCCTATTCTCTTGGTGACATAGCTATTTAATCAAATATAAAAAAAGTTAAAAAAATTATATAAAAAATTATATAGATCCATCATATAAAAATTTTAATAAAAATTTTATAATTATATAAACAAAATAAAATAATATGAAATAGAAAAATCCTTAAAATATTCATTTGAGTAGTTCACAACAATGTTAAAAATAATACTGACAATATTCTTTATGTTTTTCATTAGTAGTTAACAATGTTAATAGAATAGTAACAATATTTATATAATATATAATTATATATATAATAAAATAATGTTTGGGTAACAATTTATACAAATACATAAATTATATATAAAGTCGAATAATGAGAAAATGTCATAAATTAAACAAAAATAATCTAAATAAAAAAATATCATATTTGTTAAAATCTCTATTTTAAGAAAAACTATTAAAAAAACTATGTATAATACTATATGAAACTTGGAAAGGTAAATAAGAAATAAATATATTCTACCTTTGACCATAGGAAATTACTAAAGGGTTTTTTTCCCATATTTCTTCCTCACGATCATTCCATATGTCACCAACCATGTCTATGACATGTTCATCAATATTATATGATAATGTTTCCATGGAAGTAGGTATCTAATATAAATCAGCATTATTGTGAAGTTTTTTATCACAAAATGTGATTTTTCCTTGAAAAATGGTAGAACACTTCACATTTGATTAATTAATAACATAGAATTTTTTCAAGTGTTTCCTTGCAAAAAGGATCAGATGTGTATTCTAATCTATTCAGATTTACTAGTGTTATACCGAATTCACGATTTTTAACATTGTTGATACTAATAAACCATTTTTAGATAAAAATGAAACTAGAAATTTAATATAATCAATCTCCCCTATTTCTCTAGAAATTATATAATAAGCACTCGATACAGAGGTGAAGTTTTTGTATTGGGCACTCAAAAAATGTATTGCTTCTGCAAACACCAATACACTACTATTCTGAACTACACTTTTATTTTCCTTATGTTGGGGATATAATGAATAGCCATTAATGTTATAAATGGACCATGTTATGAAATTTAATCTATGGCTATCCGCTGACCCTAATAATATTTCTAGTGCATTTGATATACCATCCATGGTCTCATTAAACCATGGAAAAAAAAATTAAGATAATTTAATATCCACATACCAATTTTAAAAATTTCTTCCCTAATATTTAGTATATATATATTTCCATTAACTTCATACTCAGAACTTGTTTTTAAATTTAATTATAGTCTAACCCCTAACCATTTCAATGTTTCGGGATCATCTATATTATTTATGATGTATAAATTTACTTTATTTATATGTTCACCTGTTAATGATTTTACCTTCAAGACATAGATACCCTTTCCACCCAAAAACTACTTGTTCATGGAGATATATATGAATATTGATGTAATCCACTATATAAAAGTTGTTTTTAATAAACCAAGACTCTTCTTTAGATATATATTTCTCATTAATGGAGGCTTCAGGTCAATATGGATTCTCAATATATCCCATTAATATATTAATATACCTTTCTAAAAGATACATTTACCATAGCTAAAATAGTCTAAAAATATTTATTTCTAACACCAAATGAAACATTAAATGGACCATGATATCATAAACAATGGAGGAATTTACATTTATAGTTGACTAAGTATAGATACAACATTATTATATAACTTATTCAATGAATTTAGATGAATGAATTTCTTAGAAATTGAATTTAAAAACTAAGACACCTTCAGGATAGTCAGTATAACATGGATAGAAAGTATTCTAGGAAAATAAAATTGTAGGTTGTATTGCAATATGATGTGAAAATGATGATATTTCATTCCGATCAACTTAAAATATTTTAGTAACATTATTTTTCTTACATTTTAAGAATTACCCTATGAATCTTTTATACCATAGTGGCACTAAAAAAATAATTTTCTCCCTCTTGGATAATGAATGAAAAGACGAAGGTATGAATTTTCATCCATTATTAGTGGGAGATAACTCCAAATGTATTCCCATTAAGATTAATACTAATCTTACATTCAACCAATCCTTTGTATTTCCTTTAATATCTAATAATGTTTCAACCAAAATTTCACAAATATTCTTCTCCACATGCATGAAATCATTGTTATTCTTGACCTCATCATATATTCAATATAAAATATCATAAAATATTTTTTATTTATTCCAAATATTTCTATAATTAAAATATTTTTGTGTCTTTCTAAATGTGACATCAATGTTTTTCACCCTCTCAAAATACTTATCAGTTGAAAAAGTTTTTGGAAAAATATCAAATTATAATGAGATGTTGAATTCATTTCTTAATATTTTTTAAGAGTGATCCATAAAAAAACCTTTGATAAACCATGTTTACGGTTTTATCGCATATTGTAGTTGATAATATGAACTCCTTTATTCATATATTGGACAATATTTATGCCCCATAACACTATATCCAGAAAAATTTCCATATGTTTGGAAGTTATTTATAGTGAACATAATAATTTCATTTAGTTGAAAATTATACATTTTATAAGAATCATACACTATGATACCATACCACCATAAAATTTTCAAATAATCTATTCATTGTGGTAAGAAAACTTCAATAACATTTATAGACTATTTTGGTCTATAAATAATTAAAATGCACATAATTATTTATGATTCAAACAAAATTCAAGAGATAATATAAGGCCCCGGCCTTAAACATTACTTAATATTGAATTAAATGAATAATTCACATTGAGGATCTTTTCAGGTTTAGATTTTTAGAGAATTAGGACATAACTATTACATCTCAAAAGATTACAAAGTAGAAACTTTTACTAAGTTTCTATAAAATAAAAACTCTTAAAAAGAAACATGTCTAGTTCCATGTTTTAGGTTGCATGACTTTCCCTTGATCCCATCCTTGACCCTATTCCACGTTAAGTCCTGTGAAAAACATTTCAAAAACTTGGGATGAGCATAAAAATCTCAGTAAGGGATTCACAAATAATGAAAACTGTTAGTTTTTTTCAAAACAACAAGTAAACCATGTATACTTTATCAAAGTAATACTTTTCACCTTTTCAAAGTAGTAAAAACTCTTCACTGAATAAAATTTCATTACTTACCCTTCTGTAACCAAAAGATTACCATAAAACCCATATAAATAACGCATAACATATAAAGGTAACTAGGGACATAAACATACTTAAGTGGAATAACCATACGGTCGACTTCCACACATATCACTTAATGGAATAGCCATACGGCCAACTTCCATACATACTTAATGGAATAGCCATACGGTCGACTTCCATACCCAATGAATTGGAGGTTATAATGTAACCACCCATCCTGGTATTCATGGCACCACCTATTATATGGTTTATCACGTAACCACCCGTGAAATGTCCAAGTACCATTATAAAATTATAACACATAAAACCAACATAAAGGAATGATAACATTTCCACATTTCAATTACAATATATCATTTAAATATATTGACATAATAGAATTCCTTTATCAAAACCATTTCCAATACCAAAATATAAAAAAAAGCATATGGTATTTATTTTATTTTAAAAACATTACATCTTGTTGAGGAAGCCAAATATCAAATAATACTCGCGGCGGCAGAAAAGGTCGTTGTCACCGCGTACGTAAAAAGAAACATTACTTTTTGTCATTTAGTAAAACACTTCGTAGAAAAAATATTCCTTTTGAATAAACATAAAAGTCAAAGGGGTTTATACACCGTATAAAAGAATGTTGTGTATAAAACAAAATATGCCTCAATGAATGGAGATTGAGACGAAGACCCATACAAAGATGGTATCCTTGGTTTAGGGATAAATCAATTGCATAATTATGTGTGACAAACGAATAAACCAAATATAAGTGGATATTAAGTGTAAAACAATCATAGTTAATTCACACATATTCATAGAACAACATATTCAAGGAGTACAATTTTATCCCAAAGAATCAAATTTGGGTTAAGAAGTTCCCTTGCAAAAATTTGACAGCCTAACGGCGTCACTTCAAAAATTCAGAAAATGAGTTGATGAGAGATAAAAAGGGAATCTCATCACTTGGAAATAAAATTTACATCAATCAAGATATAGAATAACATATCCCAACATAATAGTATGTGAATTAAAAGACATAACAAACAAAGTCTTTTAAAAAGAGGATGGTGAAAGGTTCCCTTACCGACATGGGTAACTTTCGAAAAGTACACCCCATTGAAGAAGTGGCATACAATGAATATGTAAATACCAATAAATGGAATTATATTACAAAAGGAATGTAATAATGGGCAGTACATAAACCACTCAAAGTAAATTGTGGCAAATGTAGCATAAATCTCACGGGAATAAAAGTGAGATGAAAAATCTCTTGTGAAAACTCGGCAGCCTAACGACGCCACTTAAAACTTCAAAAATGGATTGCTGAGAGGAAATAGGGTCTCTCATAACATAAACATAAAGTTTAAATAAAGAGTAATATAAAAGAACATCCCCCAACATAACAAAGAGGAGCTTAAAAGAAGTGACATAAAGGAGAGTACTTTAAAAGAAAGAGAGGGGTTAGATCTCTTATGAAAATTCGGCAGCCTAACGGCGCCACTCAAAACTTCCAAAATGGATTGATGAGAGAGATTAGGGTCCCTCATCACATGAACATAAAAATTACAGTAAGATTAAAATAAAATAACATCCCAATAAAAATAAAGATGAGCTTTAAAAGGAATGACATAAAAGAGTGTACTTAAAAAGAAAGAGAGGAGTAGGATCCCTTACCTCGTGTCCGACATGACTCGATCGTTCTTTAACGTCCTGAATAATAAACTTGAGTTAATTTCTATTTGATTAAGAAAATTTTTAAAGTTAATTATTCCTTTTATATCACTTATTTCCATGTCATAAACATTATGTAACCATTTAAGTTAATAATGTTTGTTTTGTCGATATTTGGTTCTTAAGTCGAAAGTGGACTTCTTACAATTACATGTTGTTCGTGTGGTCAAAGGTTCTTTATCTCAAGAATGAAATTCCTGATTTGGATATCATATATATCATATATATCTATCATATACATGTATCTATAATATCACATAATCATTTATAGGTAAGAAATGAAATGCACCGTTCATGGAGACGGTAAGCCGTACGTACGCATGAACGCTACTTTCATTTCTTTGTCATATTAATGGAATTAAAACTAAATGAGAGGTATGTATATTTTAATTCCAGAATTATATTAATCATTTATATGTATCATTCATTATATATATCCATTATATACATGTACTTTTAATATTACATTACATTTGGGGATAAGAAATGAAATGCACCATTCATGGACACGGTAAGCCGTACGTACGCATGAATGCTACTTTCATTTCTATATCATACTTTAATGGAAAGAAATAATAATGATATAGAGGTATATTATAATTCCAGTATAACATCATATATAATAACTTTAAATCCATCCTTTATACGTCCCACATATGGCATTAACGAATCACATCACTTTGAGGGGGCGGTAGTCCGCACTTCCTTAAATGAAGATATCGCGTTTACCCATAATGGAAACCATAAAGGTATGCCCAAAATGAAAAAAACAGAAGCTTAAGGAAAACATAAACATATTATATATCATATATAAATATAGTGTCGTCTTAATGGCCACCTTTGAAGGTGTTAAAATAATGTTGAACAATCATCGTTTCGGGAGGCAGAAATTCGCCATCCACGGAAACAGTATGTTCTTTAACCATTAGATGTAGGTGTGTGTAAGTGTAGCTAGAATACTTCTTATAAAAACATCCTAGTATATTGAGGATAATTTAGTTCTTACAAAAGAAAAGAATAAAAAGAGTTTAGGGGGTTGGAGAAGCAAAATAAAACAAAAGGACTCAAAAGAAGACATTACCTTAAAATCGGGTAACTCCCTTTGGTTTGAGCTCAAAGGCTTCCTTGGGAAGACTTCTGTCCAAAGTGAGGCTTCAAGGAGTAATAGAGGGAATTGTAGAGCCAAAATGGTCAGGGGTTGGCCGAGAAAAAGGCTTTGGGAGTGTGGGTAAGGAGGTAGAGGTGGGGGCCTTTTATAAGAGGAGAGGAGGGGCACTCTTGGAAGGTAAAGAAAAGTCACTTTATTTTAAAATGGTATTCGGATTTAAGAGGTCCCACATTTATGTGTTTCTAGGATAAGGTGATAAGGGTTCGAAATCCACCCATACAATAGTTTTTGGCCATGTGTAGGTCTTAGATTTTACATTATCTTTCTATTTTATTTAAATCGTTAAATAATGAGGTCATCGCTGCATCATCATGATGTCATAAATAATTTACTTTATTTAATGTCTAAAAATTATAAAAAAACTACTATGATGTAGGAAATTGTTTTATCTTTCTAATTAATATTTATAGTCAAAAATCCGACTTGTACAACCCCATGTAAAAATTGTTTTAGTAAAACACATCATGTGTGTGTCATTTTTACATTAACATTAAATAAAAAGTTATTTATGTCATTTCCCAACCAAAGTGGCTCCATGGGGTCCCCAAGTTGACCCATGGCTTTTCTTGGTCGGCCATGACACATCCAATAAGGGTAGGACATGTGTCAAGGTATTTTCATTTTATTATAATATCATTTTTGCCTTAAATTGCACTAATTACCTCTAATCGGGATTAAAAACTTAATAAGTTACTATTCACCAAAAAATTATTTTAATCCCATTGAACCACAATTTACTACTTAATTACAACCATGTATGTCAGATTTTTGAAATTTAAAACACAGAAGTGGTAAAATTTCATTTAAACGAAAAATCAGTTTTTATAAGTACCACTTAGTGGTTTCACTATTCATCAAAAATTGAAGTTTTTCAGAAAAATACCAAAAATTCACCCTAAGTTATATTTGATATTCCGAATTAAAAAATGAAGTCTATTTTACAAAATTAAAAACATATAAGTCACATTAATTAATTTAATAATTAATTCCCGCTGTCATGACAAATAGCGTGTTTTTATGAAACAATAAGTATCAAAAGATTGACACTAGTTTAAGTCTGATTTCAAAGTGAAATTAATTACAACGACCAATATTGGATTTAAAGGTAAAAATATATTCTAATTTCACTTTAAAATCAATTCAAAAGATAATATAATCATATAAATAAATTATATTAAAAAGAGATTTTGAATTAAAATACAACATTTTACACTATTCTTTAAAAAATGAATTTTATCGGAAAAATACCAAAAATTAACCCAAGGTAAATTATCATTGTCCCAATCATAAATAATATTTTTATTTTGAAAAATAGAGCTTATAAAATTGTCAAAAAGTGGATTTAAAAGGGGTTCGCCATCAAAAGGCGGTTAATCGACCTTTTAAAGAATATTAGAATGTTTACGCTTAAAAACTGGATTCATTTGCATTTTTGATCCTCTAACATTTATTGTAAAGAGTAAAAATATTTGACAAACATATATAATCATTTTTTAGTTAGTTCTATTCATTCCCGCCATTACAACGGCTAGGCGTTAACTACCATTTAAAATAATATTATTTTATTATTAGAGTGCAATGTAAGATTCCCAAGAAACTCGTTGTTGCGTATTGGGTACACCATCGAGCATAGCATCCCCTTTAAAGTAATATTAATATTTTATTCACAAATATGGATAAATATAAAGATGTCATATTCTTTATTTACCTGGGGTGTTACATCCTTCCCCCCTTTTGGGAATTGCGTCCTCGCAATTTTAAAATTGGGCTTGGAAACATCCTTGAAAGTCCCACATCGGAACAAGAGTCGGTAAAATAGTCACTTTGAAATAAAGGAAGATAAGTACAGAGGTCACCCAAGTTAACCCATACTAGGATTCCATGTATGAAAATATGGACATGGAAGAAAAAAACAAAGGGTCATGTTCTGATGGAGAGTGATAGAAAACATGTTTAGGATAAAGTTAACCAAAAGAAAATCACAAACTTGTGATGGGTTAAACGGTATTCGATTCCCCAGTAGGAAAAGTTAATAGACAATATTTTTGTTTTAAGTTACTTTTTATTGAGGAATTTATTCATAAGGAAACATAATAACTTATCATGTTGACTTTCAACTTTTATTAGATTCCTTACTCAAACTCATATTTTCTCCAAAAGACGAGTATTTAGGAAGACTTGTTCATATTAAGAGTACTATAATAAACTTCTAGAGAATCACCTAATCCACAAAAGAGAACTCTATAATTCCCATGTCTTTAGACTTTAACCAAAACCAAAACCAAAAAGGTTAATATAAGATCAAATAATCCAGAAAAGGATAACCCTTTATAAAAAGAAAATCTATTCTTAATCTCCAAAATTTGTCCAAAAAAACCCAAAGTTCAACAAGGACCATTCGATAATCAATTTTTCCATAAAATTATTCAAAGTAAACCAAATTAAGATTGAAACCCAAATATTTGAAGGATTTAGTCACATAGTCTTCCAAGTTAAATCGTAACATTTATCTCCAAACAACATCAGTTGCTCTTAATGTCTCGTATTGAAAAGTAATTAACCTAATCACATTTCCTCCATGATAGGTTAATAATTTTCATAAATAACCCAAAATCAACTTACTCTTAATTCATAAAATCATCTAACTAAAAAGAATCAGTAAAACTAACCAGGGACTTCATGTAGTCCAGTGGTAGGCGATAAATACCAGTCGCACTTTGGTTGTGGGTTCGATTCTCATAGCTTTGTCCGACGCGACGGGTTGTCACACGGTCTGCTTGTTGTCCTTTTTCCAAAACTATATAATTCTTAAAACATTCCCCAAAACGAGATAAAATCTTCATAAATAATCATAACATATTTTAACCTCATGTTTATCTCATGCCTTTCATTTTCCATCCTAACATATAATAACCCATAATTACCTCAAATGTAAGGATCATATAAACTCTAATGGTTACCTTTATAATTATTACCTAAACTTCCACATCGATTGGTCATCTCGTACATTATGCATTACAGATCATACCAAGGTTCAAGTGGTTGATCATGACTCCTTGATAGTTGGTTTAGAACAACCACGAGTTTCCTCATTGAATCCCCCATTTTATCTAGTATCTTAATCAGATAACCACCACAGTTTCCTTCAAACCTGTTGTCTCTTTGGTGCCTTCTAGATCCATCCATTCACTAAAAACAGAAATGTTAGTGTGAGTATATCAACAAAACCATCATGTACTAATGAGGAAGATAAAAACTAAGATATACTTACTCATTCACTTTATCTAAAACTAGGACTCTTTCTGAGATTCTAACCATTGTGGTAATGTCACTTATGCTTAAAGAATACCCTAACCTCTAAAGTTATCTAAACCGACCTTTGATACCAACTATAAGGCCCCGACCTTAAACCTTACTTAATATTGAATTAAATGAATAATTCACATTGAGGATCTTTTCAGGTTTAGAGTTTTAGAGAATTAGGATATAACTATTACATCTCAAAACATTAAAAAGTAGAAACTTTTACTAAGTTTCCATAAAATAAAAACTCTTAAAAAGAAACGTGTCTGGTTCCATGTTTTAGGTTGCATGACTTTCCCTTGATCCCATCCTTGACCCTATTCCACGTTAAGTCCTATGAAAAACATTTCAAAAACTTGGGATGAGCATAAAAAGCTCAGTAAGGGATTCACAAAGAATGAAAACTGTTAGTTTTTTTTCAAAACAACAAGTAAACCATGTATACTTTATCAAAGTAATACTTTTCACCTTTTCGAAGTAGTAAAAACTCTTCACTGAATAAAAGTTCATTACTTACCCTTCTGTAACCAAAAGATTACCATAAAACCCATATAAATAACACATAACATATAAAGGTAACTTGGGACATAAACATACTTAAGTGGAATAACCATACGGTCGACTTCCACACATATCACTTAATGGAATAGCCATACGGCCAAATTCCATACATACTTAATGGAATAGCCATGCGGCCGACTTCCATACCCAATGATTTGGAGGTTATAACATAACCACCCATCCTGGTATTCACGGCACCACCCGTCATATGGTTTATCACGTAACCACCCATGAAATGTCCAAGTACCATTATAAAATTATAACACATAAAACCAACATAAAGTAATGATAACATTTCCACATTTCAATTACAATATATCATTTAAATATATTGACATAATAGAATTCCTTTGTCAAAACCATTTCCAATACCAAAATACAAAAAAAAAGTATATGGTATTTATTTTATTTTAAAAACACTACGGCTTGTTGAGGAACCAAAATATCAAATAATACTCACGGCGGCGGAAAAGGTCGTTGTCGCCGCGTACGTAAAAAGAAACATTCCTTTTTGTCGTTTAGTAAAACGCTTCGTAGAAAAAATATTCCTTTTGAATAAACATAAAATTCAAATGGGTTTATACACCATATAAAAGAAGGTTGTGTATAAAACAAAATATTCCTCAATGAATGGAGATTGAGACGAAAACCCTTACAAAGACGGTATCCTTGGTTTAGGGATAAATCCATTGCATAATTATGTGTGACAAACGAATACACCAAATATAAGTGGATATTAAGTGTAAAACAATCATAGGTAATTCACACATATTCATAGAACAACATATTCAAGGAGTACAAGTTTATCCCAAAGAATCATATTTGGGTTAAGAAGTTCCCTTGCAAAAATTTGACAGCCTAACGGCGTCACTTCAAAAATTCAGAAAATGAGTTGATGAGAGATAAAAAGGGAATCTCATCAATTGGACATAAAATTTATATCAATAAGTATATAGAAGAACATATTCCAACATAATAGTATGTGAATTAAAAGACATAACAAATGAAGTCTTTTAAAAAGAGGAGGGTGAAAGGTTCCCTTACCGACTTGGGTAACTTTCGAAAAGTACACCCCATTGAAGAAGTGTAATAAAATGAATATATAAATACCCATAAATGGAATTATATTAAAAAATGAGTGTAATAATGGGCAGTACATAAACCACTCAAAGGAAATTGTGGAAAATGTAGCATAAATCTCACGGGAATAAAAGTGAGATGAAAAACCTCTTGCGAAAACTCGGCAGCCGAACGACGCCACTTAAAACTTCCAAAATGGATTGATGAGAGGAAATAGGGTCTCTCATCACATCAACATAAAGTTTAAAGAAAGAGGAATATAAAATAACATCCCACAACATAAAAAAGAGGAGCTTAAAATAAGTGACATAAAGGAGAGTACTTTAAAAGAAAGAGAGGGGTTAGATCTCTTACGAAAATTCGGCAGCCTAACGGCGCCACTCAAAACTTCCAAAATGGATTTATGAGAGAGATTAGGGTCTCTAATCACATGAACATAAAAATTACTGTAAGATTAATATGAAAGAACATACCAATAACAATAAAGATGAGCTTTAAAAGGAATGACATAAAAGAGTGTACTTAAAAATAGAGGAGTAGGATCCCTTACCTCGTGTCCGACATGACTCGATCGTTCATTAACGTCCTGAATAATAAACTTGAGTTAATTTCTATTTGATTAAGAACCTTTTTCAAGTTCATTATTCCTTTTATATCACTTATTTCCATGTTATAAACATTATGTAACCATTTAAGTTAATAATGTTTGTTTTATCGATATTTGGTTCTTAAGTCGAAAGTGGACTTCTTACAATTACATGTTGTTCGTGTGTTCAAAGGTTCTTTATATCCAGAATGACATTCCTGATTTGGATATCATATATATCATATAGATCTAGCATATACATGTATTTATAATATCACATAATCATTTAGAAGTAAGAAATGAAATGCACCGTTCATGGAGACGGTAAGCCGTACGTACGCATGAACGCTACTTTCATTTCTTTGTCCTATTAATGGAATTAAAACTAAATGAGAGGTATGTATATTTTAATTACATAATTAAATTCATAATTTAGATGTATCATTCATTATATATATTCATTATATACATGTACTTTTAATAGTACATTACATTTGGGGATAAGAAATGAAATGCATCGTTCATGGAGACGGTAAGCCGTACGTACGCATGAACGCTACTTTCATTTCTATCTCATATTTTAATGGAAAGAAATAATAATGATATAGAGGTATATTATAATTCCAGTATAACATCATATATAATAACTTTAAATCCATCCTTTATACGTCCTACATATGGCATTAACGAATCACATCACTTTGAGGGGGCGGTAGTTCGCACTTCCTTAAATGAAGATATCGCGTTTACCCATAATGGAAACCATAAAGGTATGCCCAAAATGAAAAATACCGAATCTTAAGGAAAACATAAACATATTATATATCATATATAAATATAGTGTCATCTTAATTTCCACCTTTTAAGGTGTTAAAATAATGTTGAACAATCATCATTTCGGGAGGCAGAAATTCGCCATCCACGGAAACAATATGTTCTTTAACCATTAGATGTAGGTGTGTGTAAGTTTAGCTCGAATACTTCTTATAAAAACATCCTAGTATATTGAGGATACTTTATTTGTTACAAAATAAAAGAATAAAAAGATTTTAGGGGTTGTAGAAGCAAAAATAAAACAAAAGGACTCAAAAGAAGACATTACCTTAAAATCGGGTAACTCCCTTTGGTTTGAGCTCAAAGGCTTCCTTGGGAAGACTTCTGCATAAAGTGAGGCTTCAAGGAGTAAGATATGGAAGTGGAGATCCAAAATGGGCAGAGTCTTGCCGATCCAAAGGCTTTCGGAGTGTGGGTAAGGAGGTAGAGGTGGGGGCCTTTTATAAGAGGAGAGGAGGGGCACTCTTGGAAGGTAAAGAAAAGTCACTTTATTTTAAAATGGTATTCGGATTTAAGAGGTCTCACATTGATGTGTTTCTAGGATAAGGTAATAAGGGTTTTAAATCCACCCATCCAATAGGTTTTGGCCATGTTTAGGTCTTATATTTTACATTATCTTTCCATTTTATTTAAATCGGTAAATAATGAGGTCATCGCTGCATCATCATGATGTCATAAATAATTTAATTTATTTAATGTCTAAAAATTATAAAAAAAATACTATGATGTAGGAAATATTTTTATATTTCTAATGAATATTTATAGTCAAAAATATGACTTTTAAAACCCCATGTAAAAATTGTTTTAGTAAAACACCTCATGTGTGTGTCATTTTTACTTTTACATTAAATAAAAAGTTATTTATGTCATTTCCCAACCAAAGTGGCCCCATGGGGTCCCCAAGTTTACCCATGGTTTTTCTTGGTCGTCCATGACACATCCAATAAGGGTAGGACATGTGTCAAGGTATTTTCATTTTATTATAATATCATTTTTGCCTTAAATTGCACTAATTACCTCTAATCGCGATTAAAAACTTAATAAGTTACTATTCACCAAAAAATTATTTTAATCCCATTGAACCAAATTTTACTTCTTAATGACAACCATGTATGTCGGATTTTTTGAAATTCAAAACATAGAAGTGGTAAAATTTCATTTAAACGAAAAATCAGTTTTTATAAGTACCACTTAGTGGTTTCACTATTCATCAAAAATTGATGTTTTTCAGAAAAATACCAAAAATTCAGCCTAATCTATATTTGATATTCCGAATTCAAAAATGAAGTCTATTTTACAAAATTAAAAACATATAAGTCACATTAATTAATTTAATAATTAATTCCCGCTGTCATGACAAATAGCGTGTTTTTATGAAATAATAAGTATCAAAAGATTGACACTAGTTTAAGTATGATTTCAAAGTGAAATTAATTCCAATGACCACTATTGGATTTAATGGTAAAAATATATTCTAATTTCACTTTAAAACCAATTCAAAAGATAATCTAATCATATAAATAAATTATATTAAAAAGAGGTTTTGAATTAAAATACAACATTTTACACTATTCTTTAAAAAATGAATTTTATCAGAAAAATACCAAAAATTAACCCAAGGTAAATTTTCAATGTCCCAATCATAAATAATATTTTTATTTTGAAAAATAGAGCTTATAAAATTTTCAAAAAGTGGATTTAAAAGGGGTTCGCCATCAAAAGGCGGTTAATCGACCTTTTAAAGAATATTTGGATGTTTATGCTTAAAAACTGGATTCATTTGCATTTTTAATCCTCTAACATTTATTTTAAAGAGTAAAAATATTTGACAAATATATATAATCATTTTTTAGTTCGTTCTGTTCATTCCCGCCATTACAACGGCTAGGCGTTAACTGCCATTTAAAATAATATTATTTTATTATTAGAGTGCAACGTAAGATTCCCAAGAAACTCATTGTTGCGTATTAGGTACACCATCGAGCATAGCATCCCCTTTAAAGTAATATTAATATTTTATTCAAAAATATGGATAAATATAAAGATGTCATATTCTTTATTTACCTGGGGTGTTACAGATAAGCTATAAAATTCCAATAAAACTAGCCATTAATTATGTTTCTTATTAATTATTTAATATTGATACATATATGTATGCACAATATAAGTATTATATTTCTAACTTTATTTATGAAAATATACAAATGCTAATAAGTTATCTTCCACTATGTACAATCTGCTAGATAACATAATTTTACATTAGATATTTGTAACATCCCAAGTAAGTAATGAATAAAAGATATTTTTATCTATGTCTATTAATGAATTAGATAGTGTTTTAGAGGCTTAAAAGAAGAATAAATCCAATCTTAAGCATGAAATACACAAATATTTTTAAAAGATTGTTTTACTGCCTTTTGCTGGCAAACCATCTTTTAAATCTATATTTTGACCATTTTATAAGCTCTATATGTCAAAAAAACATATTTTTTATTATTGGGATATCAAAATTTACCTTGCGTAAAATTTTGGTATTTTTATGACAATATTCATTTTTTAATGAATAGTGAAAATACTGCATTTTACATCAAAACTGCTTTTTAATCTAATTTATTTATATGATTAGATTATCTTTTTAATTGGTTTTAAATTGAAATTAGAATATATTTTTACCATTTAACCCAATAGTGGTCATTGGAATTAATTTCACTTTGAAATTGGATTTAAACTAGTGTCAATCTTTTGATATTTATTGTTTCATAAAAACACGCTATTTGCTCTGACAGCGGGAATTAATTATTAAATTAATTAATACAACTTATATGTTTTGAATTTTTTAAAATAGACATCATTTTTGTATTCGGAATATCAAATATATCTTAGGGTGAATTTTTGGTAATTTTCTGAAAAACATCAATTTTTGATGAATAGTGAAATCCCTAAGTGGTACTTATAAAAACTGATTTTCCATTTAAATGAAATTTTGCCATATTGTGTTTTGAATTTAAAAAATCCGACATACATGGTTGTCATTAAGAAGTAAAATTTGGTTCAATGGGATTAAAATAATTTTTTGGTGAATAGTAACTTATTAAGTTTTTAATCGCGATTAGAGGTAATTAGTGTAGTTTAAGGTAAAAATAATGTTTTAATAATATGAGATGATCTTGACACATGTCCTACCCTCATTGGATATGTCATGGCCGGCCAAGAAAATCCATGGGTCAACTTGGGGACCCCATGGAGCCACTTTGGTTGGGAAATGACATAAATAACTTTTTATTTAATGTTAAAGTAAAAGTGACACAAACATGAGTTATTTTACTAAAACAATTTTTACATGGGGTCATACAGGTCATATTTTTGACTATAAATATTCATTGGAAAGATAAAACTATTTCCTTTATCAAAGTATTTTTTCATAATTTTTAGACATTAACTAAATTAAATTATTTATGACACCATGATGATGCAGCGATTACCTCATTATTTGACGATTTAAATAAAATGGAAAGATAATGTAAAATCTAAGACCTACACATGTCCAAAACCTATTTGATGGGTGTATTTCGAACCCTTATCACCTTATCCTATAATTATATCAATGTGGGACCTTTTAAATCCAAAACGCATTTTAAAATAAAGTAGCATTTCCTTACTTTCCAAGAGTGCCCCTCCTCTTTTCTTATAAAAGGCCCCCACCTCTACCTCCTTACCCACACTTCCAAAGACTTTGTCTCGGCCAAACCCTGCCCATTTTGTTTATCCACATCCCTCTCTTACTCCTTGAAGCATCACATTGGGCATAAGTCTTCCCAAGGAAGCCTTTGATCTCAAACCAAAGGGAGTTACCCGATTTTAAGGTAATGTCTTCATTTGAGTCCTTTTGTTTTATTATGCTTCTCCAACCCCATAAACTCTTTTTATTAATTTATTTTGTAACAAATCCAGTATCTTAAAAATACTAGGATTTTTTTATAATAAGGATTTGATCTACACTTACACACACCTACATCAAATGGTTAAAGAACATACTGTTTTCGTGGATGGCGAATTTCTGCCTCCCAAAACGATGATTGTTCAACATTCTTTTAACACCTTCAAAGGTGGCCATTAAGATGACACTATATTTATATATGATATATAATATGTTTATGTTTTCCTTAAACTTCTGTATTTTTCATTTTGGGCATACCTTTATGGTTTCCATTATGGGTAAACGTGATATCTTCATTTAAGGAAGTGCGGACTACCGCCCCCACAAAGTGATTTGATTCGTTAATACCATATGTGGGATGTATAAAGGATGGATTTATGTTATTATATATGATATTACACTGGAATTATAATATACCTTTATATCATTATGACTCCATTCTATAAAATACGAAATATAAATGAAATTAGCGTTCATGCGTACGTACGTCTTACCGTCTCCATGAACGATGCATTTCATTTCTTACCTCTAAATGATTATGTAATATTATAAATTCATGTATATACTAGATATATATGATATATACATCATGATTATAACTCTGGATATAATGGATACATGAACAAATTGTAATTATAAAGAGCATATTTTGACTCAAGTACCAATGATCGTTAAAACGACCGTTATTAACTAAAATAATTACATATTATTCATGACATGGTAATAAGTGATATAAAAGGAATAATGAACTTGAAAAAGGTTCTTAAGAAAGTATAAATTAACTCAAGTTTATTATTTAGGATATTAAAGAATGATCGAGTCAAGTCGGACCCGAGGTATGGGACTTCATCTCAATCTCCTTTCATTGAGACATATTTTGTTTTATACACAACCTTATTTTATACGGTGTATAAACCCCTTTGACTATTACGTTTATCCAAAAGGAATCTTTTTTATACGAAGCGTTTTACTAAACAACAAAAGGGAATGTTTTTGTCGTATGTATGCGGCGACAATGACTTCTCTGACGCCGTGACCATTATTTGAGTTTAGACTTCCTCTACAATCCATAACTTTTTTTTAAATGAAAAAAATAAATACCATGTATTAGTTTTCTTCTTTTTTGGTATTGAAAATGGTTTTCATAAATTTTTTATTATATCAATGGGTTGTATTGATATCTTGTGATTGAAATGTGGAAATTCTGTGTTTCCTTTATGCATGTTTTATGTGATACGATTATGTTATGTTTCTTGGGAATTGTTATGAAGACTGGTGGTTCCGTGATAAACTAAGGGCGGGTGAGCCCGATATAGCTCTCCAATGCGTTGGGTAACATGAAAGAGTGAAACGTTAAGGTTTCTCCTAAGAGATTTAGGGAATATACTGTGATGGGTATTCCAAATGTAACCAAGAGGGTTACTCCCTATGTAAGAATGTTATGAATGCCTCAAGTTACCTTTATGTCTTATGATTTCTATGTTTTATTCATGATTTGATGAGGTATGTTAAAGTGCTTATGTTTTATGGTTAAATTATGATTTCATTCTTATGTATATATGAACCCATGTTTCCTTTCCATATTTTTATAACCCATACTGAGCTTTTTATGCTCATCCCAAGTTTTTTTGAAATGTTTTTCACAGGTCAAGGTAAAGGTACATGATATGATGATAGTGTCAAGGAAGTGTCAAGAAAGAATCCATGTTTTATTTTAAATATGTTTCTGTTGATGGGAAAAATGAATACTATCTTTATGTAACCACTTTGTTTAAATGTGGAATGTAGTGAAAGTTTTATGATCTAATTCTCTAAAACTCTAAACCTGAAAAGATCCTCAATGTGTAATCTTGTAATAACTCAAGATTATGTAAGGTTTAAGGTTGGGGCCTTATAGTTGGTATCATAGGTCGGTTTAGATAACTTTAAGAGTTATAATTCTATTAAATGATTATCCAAAAATATTTTTTTTTGGTCAAATTGAAATGATATAGAATTTGAAGATTACCATGTTGCTTCATCTAAGACATGTTTGTTCAGAATGGTTTTTCGCAAAGGAAACAGGGAAGCAGTGCTAGGAAGGCATACAGAAGGAAATAACCTTCCGAATCAGCATCCTGAGATGGTCGGAATTGGAACTGAACAGTTTGTTTCAGTAATGGTGCAGTTGACTCAAGCGATAAATGGTGGTGGTATCCATGCACGAGATCAGCCAGATCAACCGCAGAGGAACATGTCAGTGGTTGAACATTTCATGAGGCAACATCCCCCATCATTCAGAGGATCATCTGACCCTGTGCTAGCTGAAGGGTGGATAAAATCACTGGAGAATATTTTCTATGTCATGGGGTGTTCAGAAAATCAAAAGGTTAGTCTTGCTATTTACCGTTTGGAGGGTGAATCAGATCAGTGGTGGTCGATGGTTAAAAATATCAGGGACACTGATGAGGTTGATGCTCTCGACTGGGATGAATTCAAAGGTATGTTTCTTGAGAAGTATTTTCCTAAGGTTGTTCGACTTAGGATGGAAAAGAAATTCATGTAATTGAGGCAAGAGGAAGACTCAGTGGCCACCTATGAAGAAAGTTTCACTCGATTGGCAAGGTATGCTTCAAATTTTATCCGAGACCTTGATAGTAAAATCAATCGTTTTTACTCAGGATTAAAGCCAAAATATCGAAGGGCATTAGCTTCTCGTGAGTTTAAAAGTTATGAAAGGCTTGTTCGATGTGCTGATAAGGTGGAAATGGAGTTTTCCGATGATCAAGTGTTCTATAACAACCAATAGAAGAAGAGACCGAGGTCGCAGGAGAAAGGAAAGAATTCTTCAAAAAGGTCTGATGGTAAGAAAACTAAGTTTCCAGTTTGTGATAAATGTGGAAAAAGGCATGCTGGGGAATGTCTTCTGAATTCTGGAAAGTGCTATCGATGCAGTAAGATGGGACATAAGTCTTGTGATTGCACTGAAAAAGATCAGGGTGATGGTAAGACCAAATTTGATTCACAGTTAGTGAAATGTTTTAAGTGCAATAAGATGGGTCACTATGCAAAAAAGTGTCCGACAAAGAGCTTGAGTGATGGGAAGCAGTTAGACTACAAGCAGAAAGGGGTGGTGAAATCCCGTGCAACTACTTCAGCAGATGTCAGGTCTTCAAATGAAGTTGTATCAGGTACTTTGTTTGTTTCTTCAGATTATGCCAGTGTGTTGTTTGATTCGGGGTCTACACGTTCTTTCATCTCTGAAACCTTTTCTAGTAAAATGGGAATATCATATCAAGAAATGACTCCTGAACTTGTGGTAAAAACACCTGGGGTAAATGTTGAGGCAAAAATAATTTATAAGAATCTTCCTATCCTTATCTGTGTAAAGAACCTACTTGAAAACCTTATTGTTTTACCTCTAGTAGAGTTTGATGTTATCCTGGGTATGGATTGGCTCTCTATTTACCATGCTAAGATTGACTGTAGAGCTAAAGAAGTTTCTTTTCAGAAAGAATTTCAGTTTGTGTACAAGAATGAACCCTTACTATTGATAGCATATCAAGAGTCCAAGAAACTTGTAAAAGATGGAAATGAATGTTACATTACACACATCATTGAAAATAAAGGAACTGTTTAGATTAATGATGTGTCAGTGGTAAATGAGTATCCTGATGTTTTTCCTGATGAGTTCCCTGGAATAATACCAGATCGGGAAGTTGAGTTTACTGTTGACTTAGTTCCTGATGCTAATCCAATTTCAAAACCCCCTTATCGAATGGCTCAAATTGAACTTTTAGAGTTGAAGGAGCAATTGCAAGATTTATTAGAGAAAGGTTTCATTCGACCTAGCACATCACCATGGGGTACTCCTGTTTTATTTGTTAAAAAGAAAGATGGTTCTATGAGACTTTGCATTGATTATAGAGCCTTGAATAACATCACTGTTAGGAAAAAATATCCTTTGCCTCATATCAATGATTTGTTTGATCAGCTCCAGGGAGCTCAGTATTTTTCAAAGATTGACCTGAGATCGGGGTACCATCAGTTGAAGGTAAAGGAAGAATATATTCCGAAGACTGCGTTTCGTACAAGATATGGCCATTATGAATTTTTAGTAATGCATTTTGGGCTAACCAATGCACCTGCTGTATTCATGGACTTAATGAATAGAATTTTCCATGAGTTCTTGGATAAGTTTGTGGTTGTTTTCATTGACGATATTTTGGTGTTTTCTAAAAGTAAATAAGAGCATGAAAGACATTTGAGGGTTATTTTTCAAACCTTGAAAGAAAAGAAATTGTATGGAAAATTCAGAAAGTGTGAGTTTTGGTTGCAAAAAATTTCTTTCCTTGGTCATATTGTTTCTAAATATGGGATAACTGTTGATCCTGCAAAAACAAAGGTTGTTGAAGAATGGCCAAGACCCACAAATGTAACTGAGATTCCTATCTTCCTTGGTTTGGAAGGCTTTTACCGAAGGTTTTTTAGAATTTTTTCACAGTTATCTAGTTCAATGACTAAGCTAACTCGGAAGGGTGTTAAGTTTATCTGGACAAAAGAATGTGATGATTGTTTTGAGGAGTTGAAAAGAAGATTGGTGAATGCTCCAGTTTTGGAACTTCCTTCCAGGAATGGTGAGTTTGTTATCTATAGTGATGCTTCATTGAAAGGACTTGGTTGTGTCCTTATGCAGAATGATTAGGTAATTGCTTATGATTCACGTCAGTTGAAAACTCATGAGTTAAATTACCCTACACATGATTTGGAATTAGCTGCTGTTGTTTTCGCTTTAAAAATTTGGAGGCATCATTTGTATGGAGTAAAGTGTGAAATATATACTGATCACAAAATTTTAAAGTATATATTCACTCAGAAAGAATTGAACATGAGACAGAGGAGATGGATATAATTAATCAAGGATTATGATTTTACAATTCATTACCATCCGGGAAAAGAAAATAAAGTGGCTGATGATTTGAGTCGAAAAAGTAATGCTTCATTAACAATGTTGTGTTTGGAACGTGATCCTTTGGTTAAGGATTTGATGAACTTTGGAATATAAGTTGTTGGTGCAGGATGTCCTTCTATTTTATTTCAGTTATTAGTGAAATCTTCTCTATCAGACAGAATCAAGCAAGCACAGAAGCAAGACAGTTAGTTGCAGAAAAAGGTAGAGATGGTTCAGAAAGGTATGTTGCCTGAATTCAACATTGATAATGATTTTTTTTTAGATTTGGGAAGAGATTGTGTGTGCCTTGTGATTGACAGTTAAAGAGAGAGTTGTTATGTGAAGCTCATAGTTCTCCGTTTTCAGTTCATCCTAGCAGTACTAAGATGTACAGAGATCTACGGGAGTATTACTGGTGGGATGGAATTAAAGGAGATATTGCTGATTTTACGGTGAAGTGTTTGACTTGTCAGTAGGTTAAAGCAGAGCGGCAGTTACCAAAAGGGATGATTCAACCATTACCAGTGCCAGAGTGGAAATGGGAGAATATATCCATGGACTTTGTTGTGGGATTACCGAAGACATCTCAAGTTAATAATGCAATCTGGGTTATTGTTGATCGCTTGACTAAATCTGCTCATTTCCTTCCTATTCGAGATACTTTCTCTCTAGATCAACTTTCTCGATTGTGCCTTAAAGAGATAGTCAGGTTGCATGGAGTTACTCTATCCATTGTATCTGATCGTGATCCCAGGTTTACTTCTAAATTTTGGAAGGGCCTTCAGAAGTCGTTGGGTACTGAATTAAATTTTAGTACAAATTTTCATCCTCAATCAGATGGGCAGTCAGAACGAACAATTCAGACTTTGGAGGATATGCTACGAGCTTGTTCAATGGATTATCAAGGAAGTTGGGACCAACATCTTTATTTGGTTGAGTTTTCATATAATAACAGTTTTCATTCTAGTATACAGATGGCACCATTTGAGGCGTTATATGGTAAACGGTGTCGAACTCCAGCTTTTTGGGATGAAGTTGGTGAAAGGAAATTGATAGGACCAGAATTGGTAGAAGAGTTGGTAGAAAAATTTCAGCTGATACAGAAACACATGAGAACAGCTCAGAGCAGGCAGAAGAGTTATGCGGACAATAGGAGGAAGGATCTCTCTTTTGAGGTAGGTGATCATGTTTTTCTCAAAGTATCACCATGGAAAAGTGTGATGCGATTTGGTAAGAAAGGAAAGCTGAGTCCAAGGTTCATTGGACCATATGAAATTCTGGAGAGAGTTGGATCAGTCGCTTACCGAGTGGCTTTACCTCCGAGTTTATCTCAGGTACACAATGTTTTTCATGTTTCGATGCTGAGAAAGTATATGCCAGATCCATCTCATGTTTTGAGTCCAGAGGTAGTTCAGCTAGAAGAGAACCTATCTTATGGGGAACAACCGGTCCATATTCTTGACCACATGGAGCAGGTGTTACGGAATAAGGTGATTCATCAGGTAAAGGTTTTGTGGAAAAATCACATGATTGAAGAGGCAACATGGGAATCTGAAAATGCAATTAGGGCTAAATACCCCCACTTATTAGATAAGTAAATAAATTGCGGGGATGCAATTTTCTAAAGGGGGGAAGGATGTAACATCCCAAGTAAGTAATGAATAATAGATAATTTTATCTATGTCTATTAATGAATTAGATAGTGTTTTAGAGGCTTAAAAAGAGAATAAATCCAATCTTAAGCATGGAATACACTAATATTTTTAAAAGATTGTTTTACTGCCTTTTGATGGCAAACCATCTTTTAAATCTATATTTTGACAATTTTATAAGATCTATATGTCAAAAAAACTTATTCTTTATGATTGGGATATCAAAATTTACTTTGTGTAAATTTTTGGTATTTTTCTGACAATGTTCATTTTTTTTAATGAATAGTGAAAAATACTGCATTTTACATCAAAACTGCTTTTTAATCTAATTTATTTATATGATTAGATTATCTTTTGAATTGGTTTTAAAGTGAAATTAGAATATATTTTTACCATTTAATCCAATAGTGGTCTTTGAAATTAATTTCACTTTGAAATTTGACTTAAACTAGTGTCAATCTTTTGATACTTATTGTTTCATAAAAACACGCTATTTGCTCTGACAGCGGGAATTAATTATTAAATTAATTAATGCAACTTATATGTTTTGAATTTTGTAAAATAGCCATAATTTTTGAATTCGGAATATCAAATATAGCTTTGGGTAAATTTTTTGTAATTTTCTGAAAAACTTCAATTTTTGATGAATAGTGAAATCACTAAGTGGTACTTATAAAAACTGATTTTCCGTTTAAATGAATTTTTTCCATCTTTGTGTTTTGAATTTCAAAAATCTGACATACATGGTTATCATTAAGAAGTAAAATTTGGTTCAATGGGATTAAAATAATTTTTTGGTGAATAGTAACTTATTAAGTTTTTAATCGCGATTAGAGGTAATTAGTGTAGTTTAAGGTAAAAATAATATTTTAATAATATGAGATGAGCTTGACACATGTCCTAACCTCATTGGATGTGTCATGGCCGACTAAGAAAATCCATGTGTCAACTTGGGGACCCCATGGAGCTACTTTGGTTGGGAAATGACATAAATAACTTTTTATTTAATGTTAAAGTAAAAATGACACAAATATGAGTTATTTTACAAAAACAATTTTAACATGGGGTTATACAGGTCAGATTTTTGACTATAAATATTAATTGGAAAGATAAAAATATTTCCTTCATCATAGTAGTTTTTTATAATTTTTATACATTAACTAAATTAAATTATTTATGACACCATGAGGATGTAGTGATTACCTCATTATTTGACGATTTAAATAAAATGGAAAGATAATGTAAAATCTAAGACCTACACATGTCCAAAACCTATTTTATGGGTGGATTTCGAACCCTTATCACCTTATCCTCTAATTATATCAATGTGGGACCTTTTAAATCCGAAAAGCATTTTAAAATAAAGTAACATTTCCTTACTTTCCAAGAGTACCCCTCCTCTCCTCTTATAAAAGGCCCCCACCTCTACCTCCTTACCCACACTTCCAAAGCCTTTGGATCGGCCAACCCCTTCTCATTTTGTCTCTACACATCCTTCTTGAACTCCTTGAATCCTAACTTTGGGAAGAATTCTTCCCAAGGAAGCCTTTGAGCTCAAACCAAAGGGAGTTACCCGATTTTAAGGTAATGTCTTCACTTGAGTCATTTTGTATTATTTTGCTTCTCCAACCCCCTAAACTCTTTTTATTAATTTCTTTTGTAACAAATCCAGTATCTTAAATATACTAGGATGTTGTTATAAGAAGGATTCGAGCTACACTTACACACACCTACATCTAATGGTTAAAGAACATACTTTTTCCGTGGATGGCGAATTTCTGCCTCCCGAAACGATGATTGTTCAACATTCTTTTAACACATTCAAAGGTGGCCATTAAGATGAGACTATATTTATATATGATATATAATATGTTTATGTTTTCCTTAAGATTATTTATTTTTCATTTTGTGCATACCTTTATGGTTTCCATTATGGGTAAACGTGATATCTTCATTTAAAGAAGTGCGGACTACCGCCCCCTCAAAGTGATTTGATTCGTTAATACCATATGTGGGACGTATAAAGGATGGATTTATGATATTATATATGATATTACACTGGAATTATAATATACCTTTATATAATTATGATTCCATTCTATAAAATACGAAATAGAAATGAAAGTAGCGTTCATGTGTACGTACGGCTTACCGTCTCCATGAACGGTGCATTTCATTTCTTACCTCTAAATGATTATGTAATATTATAAATGCATGTATATACTGGATATATATGATATATATGATATATAAATCATGATTATAACTCTGGATATAATGGATACATGAACAAATTGTAATTATAAAGATCATATTTTGACTCAAGTACCAATGATCGTTAAAACGACCGTTATTAACTAAAATAACTACATAGTGTTCATGACATGGTAATAAGTGATATAAAAGGAATAATGAACTTGAAAAAGGTCCTTAAGAAATTAGAAATTAACTCAATTATATTATTCAGAAGATTAAAGAATGATCGAGTCAAGTCGGACCTGAGGTATGGGACTTCGTCTCAATCTCCTTTCATTGAGGCATATTTTGTTTTATACAAAACCTTATTTTATACGGTGTATAAACCCCTTTGACTTTTACATTTATCCAAAAGGAATATTTTTTATACAAAGCGTTTTACTAAATGACAAAAGGGAATGATTTTGTCGTACGTATGCGGCGACAATGACTTCTCCGCTGCCGTGACCATTATTTGAATTTCGGCTTCCTCTACAAGTCATAACTTTTTTTTTAAAATGAAAAAAATAAATACCATGTATTAATTTTCTTCTTTTTTGGTATTGAAAATGGTTTTCATAAATTGTTTTTATATCAATGTATTGAATTGATATCTTGTGATTGAAATGTGGAAATTCTATGTTTTTTTTATGCATGTTTTATGTGATACAATTATGTTATGGTTCTTGGGCATTGTTATGAAGACGGGTGGTTCTGTGATAAAATAAGGGCGGGTGAGCCCGATATAGCTCTCCAATGCATTGGGTAATGCGAAGGAGTGAAACGTTAAGGTTTCTCCGAAGAGATTTAGGGAATATACTGTGATGGGTATTCCAAACGTAACCAACAGGGTTACTCCTTACGTAAGAATGTTATGAATGCCTCAAGTTACCTTTATGTCTTATGGTTTCTATGTTTTATTGATGATTTGATGAGTTATGTTAAAGTGCTTATGTTTTATGGTTAAAGTATGATTTCATTCTTATGTATATATGAACCCATGTTTCCTTTCCATATTTTTATAACCCATACTGAGCTTTTTATGCTCATCCCAAGTTTTTTTGAAATTTTTTCACAGGTCAAGGTAAAGGTACATGATATGATGATAGTGTCAAGGAAGTGTCAAGAAAGAATCCATGTTTTATTTTAAATATGTTTTCGTTTATGGTAAAAATGAATACTATCTTTATGTAACCACTTTGTTTAAATGTGGAATGTAGTGCAAGTTTTATGATATAATTCTCTAAAACTCTAAACCTGAAAAGATCCTCAATGTGTAATCTTGTAATAACTCAAGATTAAGTAAGGTTTAAGGCTGGGGCCTTATAATATTATCTCATATACATTCTATCTTAACATTTTTTTAATCCTTTGAATTTTTAAATAAATATTTTAAATATATCATTATAAGAATATTTGAAATTTCATTTTTAGGTGTCTTTTTAATAGTTAAATAGAACTATGATATTTATTTCAACTTATAATGTAATTTACCATAATTGGGACACTCTAAAACCCTGTATATTCCATCATATATTTTACACATTTATTCAGGTAGGCATTCATAATATTTTACCCCAAACCCAATAGATAGAATATTTTCATTTCATTATAATATGAGTATGGAAGATTGTGTCTTTAGGAAGTATTTATTTCTGCAGTTTTAGAAACTATATAATTCTTATCACTCCATTCATTTTTTTCTATCAATTTAATCAATCTTAATTCCATCGACAAAGATATAAATTTCATATATCCTGGATTAATGTTTTCTCATCACCATAATCTAGAAGATCAATTATCAGTTCATTCAAAATTTCCTATAATTCAATATCACAAATCATTTATTTAATTTGATTATATTTATCATCTTGAAAATAAAAATCATTAATAAATCTTGAATTATTCCAAATTTTACCACGGAAAATCTATTGATTCTAACATGGATAAAAACTATTAAATATTAAATGATCTTTGATTTTTATGTTTTTCAATTTGTCTATATTTAAACATTTTTAAGTATGGATAGAAAAATGGTTGTTGTTTAGAACATTTGATTTAGAAAATTCTAAAGAATAATCAAAACCTTCCTTATATTCATTACCTATTCATAGTTTAATAATCAAACTATGAATCATTATTTTCTAAAAAAACAAAATTGGAAAATATGATAATATATTTTCAAATTTATTTTCATAAATGACAATAAAAAAGAAACAAAAAATATTTCAAAAACAAAAGAAAGATAAAATAATTCATAGACAGAAGTATCACTTTGAACATATTTAATTATTAATCTTTCAGAAAAATATAAAATTAAGAATGGTTTAGAAGAATTAACATTAATTTTAAAATACTGACCACAAATAAAACACAATTATTCTTTATTTTTATTTTGTAATTTCCTAATTATATATTTATTTTTTTCAAATTAAATAAAGAAATATCATAATATAAAGTTCCAAAAATTTAGGAGTGATAAAAAATGATGTTGAAAAACATGAAGAATAATATAAAGACATATATGCACTATATATTCATTAGGCTCTCCAAAAATAGATTTCATACACATAAAATTTAAATTATAATCCAATAACTATAATTTGACGTTATTAGAATAATTCAAATATTTATAAAAGTGTTATATTATATAATATAGAAAAAATAAAATTGATTCAATTTATAAATTCATAGGTATTCATAACATTTTAGATAGACACAAATACCAAATTAAAATTAATATAATGTTCAACATGAGTTAATCCATATTCAGTATAAGGGGTTTAATAAATAATATACTAAAATAAATTTATCTCCATATTCAAAATATGATCCTGAAATCTATCTTTCATTAGTGGTATGATTAATTTGAAGTTATAATGTTTTTTTAATCATAATATGATCATTAAATAAACATGATCATCTAAATATATATTATCATTACTCCCTATTAAAACTCTATAATCCACTATACCTTCAAAACACCAATTCAAAATGTATGAAAGTAAATATACCTTAGACACCCATTAATTAGTAAATTAATATTATTTATAAGAAAAACTATTTAAATAATCATTTAATCAAACCATAGTCTGAAAACATGTATTCATCAATTAAAAAATATATTATATATTTGAATAATTGGAACTAAAAATACAACCCACAAAGAGATATAATAAAGAAGCAATAATAGATATCATTCATGAAAAAAAACTAAAACAACATTCATCAGAATAAACATACCTTAAATTCATGAAAAATTAGCATAACAAACACAAATCACAAAGTAATATTGGACAGATGCAACCACAGTGGATGATGAATAATGAGAAGGTGAAGATGATAATGAAAATGACTGTAGTGGAATGAATGTGGGTTGGGACTGTGAGGAGGAATGTGATAAAATATCATACATTATAGTTATGGATAACAGAAAGGGTATTAAGAGGTGAAATTGAATGTGCGACACAGAATATGACAATTTTAATTTTTTTACATTTGATTTAAAAAAAATTATAGAACATATTTTTTCTATGTTTGTTAATTTTTTAATCAATGTAAAAAATATATATTTCATGATGGTTATAAAAAAATTAAGTGAAAGATAAAATAATTATTTTTATATCAGTTTAAAATTAACTAATATAAAAAAAATTATAATGTTGGTTTTTAAAAACCAACATTATAACCCCATTTTAAAAAATATATATTATATTAGTGAGGGTTTCAAGAGAGTTTATTCATGGATAGGTGTTGAAAAGTGAAACTGTAGACTATTCATGGTGTGAAAGGGGTCATTCATCCCATGAATAACCTTTATGTGTGTGTTTTACACCACAAATTAGGGATTTGGACTGTGAAGTGGTTTTTTGGATTTGGGGGTCACTTACATGGGTACTTCACTCTGTGAATAAGGGAATTCACCCAATGAAGGGTGCCCTTATATAGGTAAAAAGTGACCCCAACACAACATTTTTGTGGTGACTATAAGGTTATTTCCATGAAAGTGTTTAGGTATAAGGGCCCCCCTTCTTAGAGGAGGTTCACACTGTGAACCTTGGGCTCGCATCATGATCCATGCATGGTAGCCTCTTTCACATGGTCTCTCTAGTACTTTTTCTGAGGGTTTTATTTTGGGAACCCATCAGGGTTCTTCAGATATTAGTTAACCAAATGCGGATGGATATCCCCAATTGACAATCCTCCCCCCTTCACTGTAATTCCTTTAATTTAGTGGATTTATGAGGATTTCATCATGCTATTTTATATTAAGATATCCCCTCTCATTATCCTTGTTCTTATCCCTTGTTCTTCACTAACACTTGGTGTACATATTTAGGGTTTCAGCTAAATTATTTCTCTATAGAATGGATAAATTTTAATTCTCAATGGGGGTTATGCATGCCGCTCATAGAGGAGGTCCCAAGGAGAGGGAGTTAATTCGTTGTATATCATTAGACACAAGGTAAGTGGTTCTGTGAATTTATTTAGTTATTTTTGTAATTTTTGGTGAAATTATCCATTAGATATACATTGTTAATTTGGGATTTTTTTCATCTTAGGTTTGGGTTTATTTCGAGAGTGGATTTCACCCCATTGCCCAAGATTTTGGTGAGTATATATCATTGGGTAAGATTATAGGATTTATTCCTATTTGTCATAAATTATGAAATCAATTGAAATTTTTGTAATAAATTGATTTGACTTAGATAATTAATTATAAAGGGTTATAATTTATTAATTGTAATGTTGGGGTTTAGATAGGTGCCCTGATATTTGAGACAATGTTTGGATGAGAATAGGATGTGGCAATGAGAAAGTGAATTAAAGGGAATAACTTTGGTTGAGGTTAAGGGACTTGAATTTATTTGATTCTATTATTTAATAGGTGATTTTATGTTTGTGTTCCTCATTATTATTATCTTCTTGAATATTACCTATCTTGTGTGAGTTTATCCCTAGGTTTTTTATGAGATCACATTGGCCTAATAATAAATATAGACTATATATCTTACTAAATGGTTCTATGGAGGAACATTTGTCAAATGAGTTCCATTGGCCCAAATTATGTTTTTTTGTGGAATGGTTTAGTTTTCAAAAAGAAAATATATTTCCTTTTTATATATTTTTAATAAGGGGGTTTTAGCATAGAAGAGAATTATAAGAGAAAATTGGTGAACTGAGAAATGGATTTTTAAATGGTATTTTAGAAAGATAAATTGTATTTCTAATGAATATATAAATTGTATTTTTTCCCTAGTGCTAGGAATGTTAGATTCATCATGTGATGATTTTTAAAATGGTTTTAAAAAGGTATTTTGACTTTGTTTTTAAAGGAAACTAGATGGGATGGACTAAAATAATTTTGGTTTATTTGATAGTGTGAGGGTTATTATTTATATTCCAAATAATTTGTTCTTATGGTACTTTTTGATTGAGGTTTCTTGGTGTGTATGACGATGCATGATGTGTGAGTATTCCCATGATAATTTCTTTCATAATTCTTTGTGTTGGGTGTGTGGAACTATGAGAAATTTTTTTGGTAGAAAAATTGTGGGTTATTTTTAATGGAAAAAAGTCCCCATATACTATTGAGATGAGTAGTGCAACATGTTTGAGACATGAGAGTATGTACCTAGGGACTAGTGCCTTGGTTTTGAGATGGCGTGCTATATGATAGGCTACATAACCTATGTTTGTTTCATGTGATGTGCTAGGAGACCAACCCAAAGGGGGAGAGGTATCCTGAGGCCTAACCTTTGCTTGAGTGAGAAGACTTGGGTATTATAATGAAGAACTTTATCAGAGTAAGATTGGTTAGATATATTATATCCCGCCTTCAGAGGACTGGGTTGTGTTCTCATGGGATCTTTACTTAGTAGGTTTGGGTAGAGGACCACCCTAGGGGATGGGTCATGATTGACATGATAAATGGATGATGGACCTCACTTAAGTATGAAAAGATGGGTCAAGGTAAATAGAAATATGGGTTTTCTATGATATATGGGTTGTGTTCCATGTTTTGAATGACGAATTTCCTGGAGTCTTCAGGTTTTGTCCCAAAATTAGTGGTTACTTGCATTATGAACTACCTCTAGAAGAAGGGATAGGTCAAGTTTTTAGTATGACATACTTCTCAATGGATTTAAGTCTGAGTTGATGACATAGTTAGAAACACAACCCTATATATTTTGGTATATATGGCATTATGGTATATGATTATTTTCTTCTTCCCAACAAAGAGATAAAGTAGGTATGGTCTGGTGTCATGGTGGCCTAGGTAGCACATGTCAATGTAACTTGTATGACTATATGTGAATATCCTATTCTGTTTCTAGGTGGGTGTGTTTCATGGATCTGATTTAAAATTGTTATTTTTATATCATGCTCTATAAATTGATCATAGTATAAATTAGTATCTTTGAAGAATTTGGGGATCCTAATGGTTGCTATAATAACCCCTAACCATGTATATAACATGATTCTCAATGTATATACATTGAATCTCTTATTTTCTCTCAATAAATAATTTGTCTTGGAACATGAAATGTGGTTATGTTGAATTATTATAGAGGTTGAGGACAATGTACGATGGTATGTGAGTTGGGATAGAGGCCATGTGTTTTACTTTCAGTTATCATTCAACATGTGTACAGACAAGTGTTCCATTTTTTATATATGTTTCCATGTTATCAATTCCTTATTTTATATGTTTTTATATCATGAATATAGTTTATATCTTTTTATTATGGAATGTGGGGGTCTTTGAGGCACTTTATTTTATGTTTACTATATCTTTGTGAAGTATGATATACATATGGTTCATGCTAATTTTTTGGTATAATTTTAACATAACCCCTACGATCTATTTGGATGGTATAGTCAACCCATAAATATGATAGGCCCTCACCGCTACTCCGCAACCTATAGCATACGAGGAGGTGTTCTCAAGGCCATTTAGAAACCCCTACTCACGTTCCATTAAGAAAATTTGATTAGGGGTGTTACAAAGTGGTATCAAAGTATGTTTGCAAGGGATAGTTTTAGATAGATATTGAGTTATATTTTCAGGGCTTGAGAGGTAGATCGAGTTCATTATAAGCCAACATGAAATAAATTGAAACCAAAGTTCACAAGGAATGTCTAGTTTTAGGACTATGAACTCTAAGATGAGTGAGGCGTTGAATTGGGAAAATAATCCCAATATTGGCTGGATGATAGTTGAGATGATTTATAGAGATCATTTTCAAGATAGTGAGTTATACAAGCATCATTATAGTAGCATTCTAAGTGCATGATACTCATGAATATGTGTAGTGTTGTTTGACAAGTTGCATAATAGGAATCCATTATTAATTTAAATAATTAATAATATAAATGGGGTTTTCTTATATAATATAGTGGGTGAAAATTATTATGTATAAGAGGATATTGATTGATTTATTGTGATTGTGTGAGTTTGTCAACCATATAAAACCCGAAAACGAAACCCAGGTTCAACCCTTAAAAATGCTGTGTATTTTTTTATAAAAGAAACATGAATTAATACACAACATTAAGTACAACAGAGAACCTTTTACCGGTCTAGGTTCTGGAAATTTATATACATGACTTACATTTCAAAAAAATACAAATTGAAAACAATTATTCTTCAGCGTATTCCTTCCATAATAGAGTTTCAAAGCAGCAAGTATGCTAAAAATGAAAAGTGTTTATAATATATAGGGTGAGCATAAGAATGCCCGGTAAGTGGTTTTAAAATAACATACTATACCAAAATATAACTTTTGAAAACATTTTTTAAAACTTTCCCTAAAATGTTTTTCTTAAAGAAAAGATATAACACATGTAACATATTATAAAAGTGATCAATTAAAAACATGCAAATATAAATACAAGGATTAATGATTCAAATATAGGCATGCTCATTTGGAGTAATATATAAAATACATTCTAAACATGTATGACATAGGAATAAGTTAGTACAAATTAAATAGTTAAGAGTAATGAACAATCAGAGTTGCATGTAAAGGTAATAACTTCAATTTCAAACACTGAATGCTGAATCACTGAGTGCTAAACATATGTCACGCCATAAGAATTTAATTTTCTGATACTCATAAGGACTGCCTCTTAACCATGGATATTATACTAGTCAAATATCCATTTGGTTAAATAATTATCATACACATAATGAGGGAATGTATAACATCGAACTTTAATTTCTGTGTCAGGGCCTCGTGCCAAGACCTAGTGGCTAACCGTAACCGAACCCCAACCTGGAGAGACTCTGTAACCAGACTCCATCACAGAGAGTCTCTGTAACCAGAATCCAACTCGGAGAGCCTATATAACCAGACTCCAACCTAGAGGGTCTGCTGTATCTGGACCCCAACCCAGAGGGATACTTTTACCGATCCCCAACCCAGAACATACTAGTCCAATACATTCCCCATATGTTTAATAAGGCCATGTATCCAAAGTGTCTCATACCACATTGAATACCTAATTCCAGGTCTTTTATTTGGGGTGTCCCATAACACTCCAAATAATTACATTCTTAATTCATTATCATAATTGATGAATAGTAAATAGTTCGATTTATCAAATAAATTAATAACTTTACAACTGCTTCTATAAACTTTCAATGCATTACATTGCTATTTATAACTTCGGATAGGAATTATTCATTCTTAATTCATGCGCTAATAAATGGAAATGACATTGGACTAAAACATAACATGTCACTTAATATTTAAATAATAATTTTCCCAATGACATGCATAATCTTGTAAACCTTCTTTGCACATGTGATATTAATTTAAAACACTCAAGTAATGAGGTGACCACATAAAACGATAGTTCCTTAATTTTAAAAATCCTTGATTCATGGAAATGAATATTTATAGTTTAAAATGACCAATTTTAAATTAATATATTTGTCATTTGTACATAAATCATGTGCTGATAAATGGTCATGTCTTAATAAATGTGATAACCTATGTTTCATAGCATATATGGTCAACTGGTTTGCAGTGCAACATTTTTTATATGTAACACATACATTCATGAGAATTTAATTAAACATATCATAAACATACTATAAAAACTGAAGTTTGTTTTAGGCCAATTTAATTCAAGTTATGGTTAAATATTATAGGTGCATACATATAATCATTATATATATATACATAAAATATGTATATGTTGCACCCTTACTTTATATATTCCGAAAACTAAAAATTACATATTTACATAAATACCTCTTGGTTTGGATTTCACAGAGACTGATATTCATTGATGTCTCAGAAGTATTAATTACATCAATACATTAATTAAATTCTAATAATCCATACATAAAATTAGGGTTTGGGAAAATATACACAAAGTTTATATATGAGCTTTCATAATTAAACTGGTTTTAATAATTTGTCATAAGTAATAAATACTTTAAAACCTATTTAATACACCACTATCACTTGATTAAAAAAACAAACCATGTTAGGTTTATAACATGTGTGACCGTATGTATGTATATGTGTGTGTGTGTGTGTAAAAGTTTGGGTTTTTTATAATAAATATAAATCCAATTAAACCCAAAAAAACATTTCACATCCAACCCATTATTTAATGATAGGTATTCACCTTAAAAAAAAGAAAAATCGTAAATAGATTTGTAATTAATTACTCATGTATATCTGAATACACAAAAGTGTATATTTGACTTTGGTTTAGTGTAACCATTCAAAATAAAACCCTTCCATCATTTAAACCTTAAAAATAATTGTAAACACAACATCCAGACATTGAAGGTATATATTGGTTTGGATTTGAAATACATGTAAATATATATGTACATACGTAAATACGAACATTCCTATATATTGGGGTTTTCATAAGAAGTAAAAATCAAATTGAAATCCAAACATAATTTTCATCAAAAAACATTATTTAAGGGTTTGAAGTCATCATCTAAAATTCATAAAATAGATTTATTTTGAGTCACATAAATTGTTTTATATAAATATATGTATATGATTATATACAAAGTGTATAATCGGGTTTGTGGATAAAAACAATTGAAAATAAATCCTTACAAAACAATAATCTTAAATACAAATTAATTAGAGGAAAATAATCCATTACACAACCATACAATAGAGGGTATATAGAAATAAATAAATTTTCTTTACAAAATATAAGATCGTAAAATAAATAAATTTTTGAGACAAATATTTAACCCTTAAAAATAAATTTGAAAATAATAAATCCCTTGCTTTCTTATGGAGAAAGAAGTGGAGAGGAAATCTCCTACTTGGTTATCAAAAGAGTGGTTTGGATTATGTCTCATGACCATAGAGGAAGGTTTCTCCATATTTATAAAAATTGTGGACTTCTTAATTTTCCGAGAGAAGTTGAGTTATGTTTTATAATATTTTTTTAAATCAAAACAATGACCCAATAAAACCGTACTCTAAAAAAACAAAAACATGAGTCTCATTTTTTCCCAAATATGTTATTATTATTATTATTATATTGTATATAAAACCAAAATGGTGAGTTGTTACTTATATTTATATATTATTCTATTATGTTCCAGTTACATCAATTATTGAACTATTGTATATATATATATATATATATTATTTCTTCTCTTCTTTTTTCCTTTCACGTTATTTTTTTTAAAAACACCTATCATTATTTTTTATCATAATTTGTTTTGTTTCCTTTTTTATTAATTTCCTTTAGAATTTTTTTAAAGTAAACATCATTCCACGTTTTTATCTATTTTTTAACTCACATTTTTTCTTTCCTTCTATCTCGCGTTTCTCCCTTTATATTTTCTTATCTCACTTGTTTGACTTTTCTATCATGTCATCATTACCACTACAGTGATATATTTTTATATTATTAATTTTTTCCAAGTCATAATTAATATAACAATATATTATTACACAATTATTTATTAAAAAAAACATGTTACTATTTTTAATCAAATCCGGTTTTTATATATAACGTTTTTTTTACTTTTTTTATTTTAATATTTTTTGTTGATAAACATCACATTTTATTTTAGTATATACATATGAAGTACGTTTTTAAAATAATGAAACTATTATATACTTATAAAATATTTTATTTTTATAAATTAATAATAATTTCCTTAAAAAAATGTATTACCATTAATTATAATTATCATTATCATTAGTATACTTATCATTACCATTAAAATATTAATACATACTATATTTTTCAGATTATATTTATGTCAAAATAATAGTAAAATTAGTGACATAAATATTTTCATTTCATTATATACATGTAAAATATAATCATTTTATATTTTAAAGCAATTTTTCATTAAAAATATATATTTAAAATAAACAAATAAACTAAATATATTTATATTAAAAATTATTGTTTAAAAATTAATACCACATTAAATAATGTTTGTTCATAATTTTAAATCAAAATATTTTTATTTCCAACTAATAATATATTCAAAAACGTGTATATTAAAACATATTTTAAAATAAATAATATATTTTAACTTATTAAAAAATATATTTATTTAATGTAAATAATATCTCATTAAAAGTAATATTTTATAATCTTGAATAAAAACTTATTTTGATTACACAAAATAATTTAGTTTCATAAAGGTATTAATTAAAAATCCTTCAATATAAATATTTAATTAAAATATAAGTACTATTTGAAATTATTGGGGTGTTAAAAACCATTGGCCAATTATTTTTTGGATTCATGGTTTTGAGATAAATATAATTATGAAAGGAAAACTTGTGTGGTAGTATGAGGTGTGTGTGAAATGGATTTGTAAGATGGTTTTATGTAAAATAGATAACGAAGCTGGTGACTTTGAAACACTTTGTGATTATTTAGTTTTGTAAAAAAATAATGGAAAACTAGATTTTGAAAATAGATTTTAATTTTTTTTAAAATAGGTTTAATTTTCAATAAAGTAACATTTTAGGGTGGATAATTTGATGATTTTAGTTTTTGGTGAAAACTGTTGGATTCCAAGGGGTGTTTTGGAAACTTGGGTGAGTTTTGGGCCATGTAATTAAATATTAATTTTTTTTAAAATAAGAAACTAGTGCCTATGTAAATTGGTCAACTTTTATTTCTATGTTTTAGATAGTGGTGAAAAATATTATTGAAAATATGTGCTTGGATGATAGGATGTGTTTTTATTGGGACCTCTATTTTTATTGGTAGGTTAGTAATTATTATGATTGAATGTGGTGAAAAAGAAACTAGTATCTACATATAAGAGTTTACTGGATCTTTAATGGTTGACTAGGAGAGTTTCAATGGTTGGTTTGTGAATTTAGTGGGTATACGATTGTTTTTTGAGGGATTCTATTCTAGTGTGAAAGTGACCAGTCAGAGTATTGTATCCCTGATAGGGGGAGGGGTGCATTGGTGATACACTTTTTATTTTATGTTTCTTTTCAATTGAAACAACCTTTTCTTACTGTTAAAGATTTCAATTCCCTAATGAGAAACAAATGAACAAACATCTAAAGGTACACAAATATTTACAAGGTTCACTATTCAATAATAATATCTACATCCTTGGTATGGTTTTTAAATGATCCAATACCATAAAATCCACTAGAAATTAATCCTTCAATTATAATGAGTAAGATGTGCCCTTACACTCGTATAGCACTATGAAACAATATCACTAGTGCATGTGCACCCTCTTAGCACAATATGGTAATACAATTGTTTTGTAACAACTCATGTTATATGAACTTCTTCTCAATTCAACAAATGAACTCAAATAAAATACAGTTCATCAATTCCTTAACCAGAAGAAAGGTAAGAAACACCTGGACTTTCTTATGAAACACTGAGTCCAATATTTTCTGAGTCCTATTCCTTCGGGTCCGATTCTTACAAAACAATAATACCAGTCTGATTTTATTCAAATAGAACGCGAAAAATTATAATTGACACCACTTTAATTAATAAATACAATTGTCAAGACGAATAGAATATGAACGAATCAGCACCACCCGAAAAAAAATTCAATCCTAATAGAATTGATCTGTTCTTATCTCTATAAATATATAGCTTATCTCTCTTCTACTGTGAATTGTGCATGCATCAGAAGGTACAATTTAATTTTTTCTTTTATAGGTGAACTAAAATAGGTTTAGGCGGGAATCCCAAAACATTTTCCTGCTCACAAAAATTCACCCAAAATGCCATTTTACCTGAAATCTAGAAATACATTTTGGCATCTTCACCTCTTCTCGATTCTTCTCCAAACTTCTACCATCTTCACCTATTCTTATTCAGACTCCCATTTCAACAGTTGAGACTGATTTCAATTGTTAAGAATACATGGGTCAAATAAACTAAGTTTGATTCCTCATGCTGATTGCTGAATATGATTCTCACAACCGATTGGAATCAAAATATTGTATATGAATGTTCAGCTCTCCCTCGACAAATCATTCAGCAATATCCTTCCCTTTTCTTTTCTCTTGAACCACTTGAGAAAAATCACTTCATTCAAAAACCAATTCTTGAATCATGACTTCCTTAATGACCTTAAATTCATTGGGGATCATCTTTAGCATCGTGTGACTTCAATTAGAATGTATTGTACCTTTCCATTTATTCCTTCTTTTTTATTTTCATCTCAACCGAAGGGTGATCTTTTCAAAATACAAATGGTCTGGATACGATCATTCATAATATGATCATTTCTAGTTACGATCATTCTGGTTACAAGCATTCTGGTTATGATCATTCTGGTTATGATCATTCTGGATATGATCATTCTAGATATGATCATTTCTGGTTACAATTGCTGGTTACGATCATTTCTTCGTATGATAACTGGGTACAATCAAATACAATATGAAAACAATGATCTACCCTGATACGATATGATACAATCTAAAAATTATTCCTTTTTGATTAGTATCATCTCTTATCTTTCACCCAGATCTGATCAATTATAATCTAATAACGATGATCTTTGTTTGGTATTATTTTTATTCTTTCACTTTCACCCAGATACGATCATTTTGAAAAAAAATTAGCACCATCTCTAACTCCTTTATCAACACCCCTTTTCAATAAGTGCCACTTTTCAATCAGCACCACTTTTCAATCGACACCTCCTTCCACCAACACCAACTTTCAGCGACCCCACTTTTAATTGTTACCACTTTCTTTACTTTCACCCAGAATCAACTTCTTTTTAAAGACAATAGATACAATATCTTTCTCTTATTATCAGTAAGTTATCATTAATCGAAACTGCCTCTTAAATCTGGATATGATTGTTTTGAAAAAAAATTGGTACCACTTCTTTATCTCTACCATCCAGATAAGATAAATCTGAATACAATTCTTTTATGATTGGCAGCATCTCTTTCACTCCCCTTTCTTCTATCACGGTTGCATCACAAGTTTTCAATCCAAATTATGATTTATATGAAATAGAAATCAATAAATCATCATCATAATTACATCGAAAATTATCATAACTTTCCATTCACTTAAGTTTCTTTCTTTCCATATCATCCTGAGAAAAAAATTACTAAATATATGATTCCAATTGTCAGAAAACATGGGTCTGATTCTATTCAAGAAAAATCCAAAACAATTGTTTCCAAAAAACAATGTGAAGTAATTTCCTTTCTTTAAAATTTACATTAACAACAAAAGACAACACTTGAATACAAAACACCTTCATCATCAGCTTGGTCCTAACAATCTCACCTTTGGATTTTGTTGTCAACCAAGTTTCATAAATCACTGATCATTGTAACCTCAGGCAATGAATTACATATCAATAATTCTAATCCTATGTGAGCTAGCTCATTGTAGGAAACAAGAATCATTTACAGAAAAGCCACGTTGTCTGAACATTCTTCATTAACAAATAATTATTCTTTACCATCAATTCAAATCATCTTTCCAGGTTACATGGAAAACAATTCATTTCTTGTAACCACTCCAACAAATAGTTATAATAGTTCAATAAAAAAACAATGTTGAATTCACAGCATACCCACAACTCTCTCTTTTATACAAAAGATTTATGAAACAATACAATTATCCCACTTGAAAAAACAATACAAAGTTAAGATGAGAGTGGGGATAGATACACATACCTCAACCTTGAAGAGAAATAGGTTGGATACCCATGTTCAACCTCATTTTTGAGAATTATTCCTTCAAAAAAGTTTTTGTTAAAATATCAACAACTTATTCTGATGTTGGAACATACTCCATATTCAATTAATTCTTCTCTACATTCTATTTGATGAAATGATATTTTATTTCAATATGTTTAGAATGATAATGTTTCATAGGATTATTAGTGAGATTGATTTTACTTTTATTGTCATAACCCAATAGTAAGGGTAACTTCACTTCGATAATTAAATCTTCCAATTCAGTTTTCACCCACATAAGTTGAGTAGCGCTTGAGTATCCACAACATACTTAGATTCATCCATACCGAGAGTTAATAAATTTTGTTTCTTTGAATGCCAATTTACACAATTAATTCCCAAAAATAATACCCCACCAGATATGGATCTTATATCATCAACATTTCCTTCCCAATCTGCATTTGAATACCCAAATAAATCAATACAATCTTATCTGAAATACCTTATTCCAAATCCAATTGTTGTTTTGATGTATCTAATAATTCTTTTTCCCACAATAAGGTGTCATTATCTGGGAGCACTCTGAAATCTTTCACATAAGGTAACAACATAAAAAATATTGGGGCTTGAGGTAATCAAATAGAATAGACTTCCAATCAGCTATTCGTACTCTTTCTATTCCATTTCTTTTACATCTCAATCTTTACTCATCTTTGTTCCTACTAAAATGGGTGTCGAAATAGGGTTGGAATTTTCCATTACAAACCTCTTGATAAGTTCTTCTGTATACTTTTCTTGGGAGAAGAAAGTGTATTCTTTCATTTCCTATATTTTTTTCCCAAGAAAATATTTAATTTCTCCAAACATGGACATTTCAAATACATTATTCATTTATTCAGAAAAACTTTCACAGCTTCCTTCATCATTCCTAGAAAAGATAATACCATCAACATAAACATTTCCAATGATGGAATACACTTAACTTTCTTTAATGTAAATATTTCTATCCACTCGCCCTTTTTTAAAACTCATCTTTCTTAAGAATATATCCATGTTAGAATACCATGACCCCAGAGCTTGTTTTAGTCTATACAATGCCCTTTTCAGTCTTCACACATAACCCTAATCTTTTCCAATAACAAAGCCACAAGGTTGTTCAATATAAACCTCTTATTCAAGACCACCATTTAGAAATGAAGATTTAACATCCATTTGATAGATCTTGTAGCCTTGTTGTGCTGTAATAAAAAGAAATATTCTAAATGTTTCCAATCTGGCCACTGGAGCAAAGGTTTCATCAAAATAAATTCCTTTAGTCTTTGAATACCATTTGTAAACATATATTTCTTTATTTCTTATAACATCACCATTTTCATTCATATTGTTCCTAAAAACACATTTTTGTGCCAATGATGTTTTGGTTTTTAGGATTGGGTACAATTTCTCATATATTATTCTTTTCAATATGATCCAATTCATCATTCATGGATTGAACCCATTCCAAATGCTCAAAAGCTTCTTTGACATCATTTAGTTTATCTTTTTAATACAAAGAAGTATATTTCATGGAATTGTTTTTTCTTCTTATTTGAATCATCTGATATTGATCACTAATTATATTCTATGATTCCACTTGTTTACTCATCCTTGGAAAAGATATTTGATTGTCTTCATCATCACTGGAAATAGTTGAGTCCAATTCTTCAGCTTTATTAGTATTAAAATTGTCTGCATCCTTAATAGAATTATCATCTTCCACTTTCTCAACTTATTTGTCTTCTTGGACATGTTTATATTTATCAGATATTTAAATAAATTTTATAGCAATTGTATCAACAATTCTTCTTGTTTCTTTTTTTAAGTATCTATATCCTCTTCCTTCTAGAGTTTTTCCAAGAAATATTACATCTTTACCTCTCTGCTCAAGCTTACCATAGTTTCCACTTTTCTTCTTTATAATACATGGAATCCCAAAAATCCTCAAGTGTTTCAAACATGGATTTTATCTATAAAAAATTCATATGGATTCATACCTAATTGAGGATTATAGAAACAATGGTTTTGAATGTAAACACCATTACTTTTGTATTGTCTCCAAAAGTGATGAGAAAGAAAATGTTCATGTAACATGGTTCTTCCCATCTCCACCAGGCTTATATTATTTCTTTTAGAAACCCCATTTTGATGGGGCTATATAAGGAATTGTATTCATGATGATTTCCACAAATCTCATTATATTTTTCAAACACTTAACATTTGTACTCACCACTATTATCTCTTTGTAACTTTTTCACTGAATACTCACATCCCTTCTCTTCTTTTCTTCTAGAACTTTTAAACATTTTCAAAGAATCTGCTTTGTGTTTCATATACATGACACGAGTAATGAGAGTAATATCATCAATGAAAGTAATGAAATACTTATCTGTATTTGTTTATTTTTTTCTCATTGGCCCACATATACCAGAGTATATCAGCTCCATGGTTTGTTTTGAACAAATATCAACTTTCCTATGCAAAAAATTTTAATATTTCCTTTCTGTTAGATAGTGAGACACCAATATCCTATTCTTTGAAAATTAGGAATGTATCGAACAATATCTTTTTTAGATAACATTCTTATGTTTCTTTGAAACATGTGTCCAAGCATTTTATGCCACAACTGATTCTATTCTACCATATTCATGTAACAAGAGTTTTTTTTTCACAGACCTGAAACAATTTCCATTTTGTACGTTGGCCTCTTTTAATAATATTTCCATCTAATTCACTTTTCACAATTGACCCATCTTTTCTAAAGACAACTTTTTTACCCTCATCACACAATTTTAAAACACTTAACAGATTGTGTTTCATCCCATCAACATAAAAAGTTTTCTTTGATTTGATTTTTCTTTTCCAATAATGGCTAACCCAAAACCTTTTATTTTTAAGGACTCACCATTTCTAAATGTCATTGTTCCTTCTTTAAAATATTTCAAAGTCTTCAACAATTTCATGTCTCCAGTCATGTGAGAAGAACACCCACAATCAAGTATCCAGGGAAATTCTCCTTTTATGGATATTAATGCAGTTTCAAAAACAATTTATGTTTCTCCATTATTTCATTCTTCACCTTTATATTTTGATAATTGAGAATATTTTTCTAATTAAGTAGAAAAATAATACATCCTTTTGCAAGGTGTCCAGGTTTTTCACATCTTCCACCAATAATTTCCATGGATTGTATCCTATTTTCATTCTTCACATCATTCTTTTCAGATTTCTTCAAGAAAACCTTCTTATTTTTCTTTATTTGAGGAGATTGACTCCCCCTCAATCTCTGTCTTCCATAACTTATGGGAAAATAGAAATTTTTTTGATTAAACCAACACCTATTTTATGTGTTCCTAAATCAACCAAAATACCAGTAATACCCATAGAAAGAGTATTTTACTCTAATGTTTCTATACTGATTAGGATCATGAAGGTGTTTCTCAACCACTTTCATTACTTTTCCACCAAATATTATGTTATTAACAATGTTATTATACTTATTTTCTAATTTATTAGATTCAAATTTATTTGAAACCTTCTCAGATTTAGATTATTTCAAAACATTATCAGATTTAGGCTTCCATAAGACTCCAGAACATTGAGCATTTTTTCTTTTAGAAACAAATTCATTCTTCTTATCACCCTTTGAAGGTATATTCTGTTGAAACTTCTAATGTTTCTCATTATAAGAACTTTCAGAAACCTCAAGGATAGATTTTTGGAAACATATAATTTCCTTTTCAGCTTTAGAGAGTTTTTTTGGACAAGTTCCAACTCTTCTTATTTTTTCATTCAACTTCACTTACAAAAGCACATAACAATTATTTTCATATTCAAAAGATTGATTCAAATCATCAATCTATTTAACAAGATTTTCTTTCTCACCAGAAAAAAATTATTGGTTTCTTGAGCATTCATCTTTCAATTTTCTGTTTTTCTTTTCAAGTCTTCTGATCTTTCTCAGACATTCTTTCAACTCTTCTTCAAATGCATTTCAAGTTGAGTTTCTTCTTCTTCTTCATAACTACTACTTCTGAATTATTCATCATTCACTATTGCAATAAAATTATTTTCAATACCATACTCAATGGGTTTTTTTGGATTGAACATCACTCTCTTCATCATCATCATCTTTGGACAAGAAACTTCTTCTTTTGGATTTGAATAATTTCTTTTCATTTCATTTGTCTCCCTTTTTCTTTCATAATATTCTTGTATTTCTTTATTCAATATCACTATCCTCTTATTTATTTCTTCAAGGAAAATTATCTAAAAGTGAACAACACCTCCACATTCAAAAAATTTCTAGGGAAGTTTCCCTTTGTATTTCCATGTACCTGTTTTCACATTGTTAGAAAACAAGGATAGGATTTCATTGAGATTTTTTCATAACTCATTTTCAGAGTCAAAATCACCATCTTCTTCTTTAATAAAATTCTTCTTTGAATTTTCTTTATTAATATCTTTTAATGACAATTCTCTATCAAAATTTATTTATATCTTCATAGCGTTTTCTCTTCTCATTTCATAGGTGTTAATAGTGGTATGTAAATCATCAATAGATAATGTTTTAGGATCTTTGTTTTCCAATGAATAAAATATTTCATAAAATTTTTTAGGTAGGATTCTCAAGATATTTTCAATAGCTATAAAGTATTTCATCTTTAAACCAAGACATCTGATAGTACACACAATTTCATTCACCTGGGTAAAGAATTCCCCAACAGATTCATGCTCACCCATCTCCAAATATTCATACTTTAATATCCATATTTATAACTTTTCCTTCTTTAATTTTTTATTTCCTTTATATAAGTTTTTCAATTTATCCCATATAGATTTTTCTGTGGAAACACATTTCACTATCAAGAATTCAATTTCATAAAGTCTTGATAATATAACATTCATGACCCTTACATTATTCTCTAGAAACTTCTTGTCAATAGGAATAAGTGGAGAACTATCATCAATGGGAGGAAACTAAACTGTTGCAACTTCAAGAACATCATAACTGATAGAAATAATATATAGTAGCATTCTATCTTTCCAGATATGATAGTTATTTCTATCAAAGAACTTAATACCTTTAATATTCACTCTGTTCGTGTTCTCCGTCGGCAAAGAATAGAAAATTGAACCTGGCTCTGATACTAATTGAAAGTGCCCAGTCAGAGTATTGTATCATTGAGAGGGGGAGGGGGTGAATCAGTGATACTATTTTTCTTTTATGTTTATTTTCAATTGAAACAACCTTCACCTCCTATTAAATATTTCAATTACCTACTAAGAAACAAATAAACACACATCCAAAAGTACACAAATATTGACAAAGTTCACTATTAAATCAGAATAGATACATCATTGGTATGGTTTGGAAATGATCCAATACTGTACAATCCATTAGAAATCAATCCTCTGATTACATCAAGTAGGATGTACCATTACACTTGTGTAGCACTATGAAACAATCTCACTAGTTAATGTGCACCCTCTTAGCACAAAAAGGTAATAAAATTGTTTTATAACAACTCATGTTACCTGCACTTCTTTTTAATTCAACAAATGTATTCAATTGAAATACAATTCATCAATTCCTTACCTTGAAGAATGGTAAGAACCTCCTGGACTTTGTTATGAAACACTGAGTCCGATATTTTCTAAATATGATTCCTTCAGGACCAATTCTTACAAAACAATACTCCCAGATTGATTTTCATTCAATAGAATGAAATAGAGTAGAATCGACACCACTTCAATTCCTGAATAAAATTGTGAAGATGAATAGAGTATGATTGAATCAACACCACCCAAAAACAATTGTCAAGAAGAATAGAATTGATCTCTTCTTATATCTAGAAACCTAGAGCTTTTCTCTGTTCTATAGTGAACAATAAAAGCATTAGAATGTAAAAATTACTTTCGCATTTTATTGGTGACCTTAAATAGATTTAGGTAGGAATCCCAAAATATTTTCCCACTCACATAAATTCACCCAAAATTTCATTTCCCCTAAAATATCAGAATGAGTTTTGACTTCATTACCTCTTCTTAATTCTTCTCAAAACTTCTACCATATTCACCTATTCTTCTTCAGACTCCCATTTCAATTTCTGAGAAAAATTATAATTTTTAGGAATACAATGTTCCGATCAACTGAGTTTGATTCCTCATAACGATTTATGAATACGATTCCCAGAACTTATTTGAATCAAAATATTTTATTTTAAAGTTCATACCACCCTCCAAAAATCATTCATAAATCTCCTTCCCTTTTCTTTTCTCTTGAACCCCTTGAGAAACAATACTTCCTTCAAAAAACTATGCTTGAATCATGAATACCTTCATGAATTTAAATTCATTTAGGATCAGCTTTAGCATCGTATGACTTCAATTGGAATGTATTTTAACCTTCCATTCATTCCTAATTCTTTCTTTTCATCTCAACCCAAGCATGATCTTTTCTGAATAAAAATGGTCTAGATATGATCATCATAAATATGATCATTTTTTGTTATGATCTATCTGGTTAGGATCATTCTGTATATGATCATTTCTAGTTAGGACTGATGGGTATGATCATTTATTCATAAGATCATTGGGTACAATAAAATACAATATGAAAATAACGATCCGCCCGAATACAATATAATACAATCTGAAGCGATTCCTTTTTGATCGGTATCATTTCTTCTCTTTCACCTAGATCCAATCAATTGAAATCTAATAATGATGATATTTGATCGGTACCATGTCTATTCTTTCACTTTATCCCAGATACGATCATTTTTAAAAACAATCAGTACCATATCTTACACTTCTATCAACACCCCTTTTTAATCAGTTCAACTTTTAAATCAGAACCAATTTTCAATTGGCACATCCTTCCATCAACACCACCTTTCATCGGCCCCAATTTTCATCAGCACCACTATTTTTACTTTCACTGAGAATCAAATTGTTTTGAAAGAAAATTGATACTCTCACTTTCTCTTCTTATTGATATGGCTTCTTCAATCAACGCCTCCTAATCAATCTGAATATGATTGTTTAAAAAAAATTGATACCACTTCTTTCTCTATGCCATCCAGATACGATAAATTTGAATATGATTCTTTTTCGTTTGGAAAGATCTATTTCACTCCCCCTTTATTACATCAATCTTGCATCAAATGTTTTCAATCCTACTTATGATTCATATGAAATAGAAATCAGAAAATATTTGTCACAATTACATCAGAAAGAATCCTAACTTCCCATTCACTTAATTTTTTCCCTTCTCATCCTGAGAACAAACTTTCTGAATACATGAGTCCAATTGTTAGAAATCATGGGTCCTATTCTATTCAATAAAAAACCCAAAACAATAGTTTCCACAAAAAAATGAAGTGATTTTCTTTCCTCAAAACCATCCATGATAATAAAAGACAACACTTGATTATAAAAAACCTTCATCATCAGCTTGATCCTAACATAGTGGGATCAAGGTGCATTCTTTGTTGGAGCCTTTTATGGAAGGCTCTCGGATTTGGACATTGGGCTTGAGTATCTAGATGTGATTTGGTGGGTTCATGTATTGGGCCCATCGATGTGTTCTTGAGGGTCTTTTAGTTATGGCAACTTGAGTAGTATTTTATTTGGGATATTAAAACACCAGGGAGTCCTATTAATTAGAATATGTCATTTTTCGCATATTTTTATTATGGGGTGAACACTAAATTTAGGTAAATCAGATGTTGATACAACAATGTTTGAGAATCGATGTGTGTGGTTGAGTACGGTCTCAGTGTTTAGTGATCAGTGCTTCATTTTGGTGTTCGGGATGGATATGGTGGTTACATCGAATCATTACACGCAATAACAAATGATTTTTTAGACTATGGAGATCAGGATTTGGTTCAATAGTGTGATGATAAGGATGTGCGTATGGTGGGGAGAATCAAATTGGTCATGAGTGTGAGACCCTTACATCCAAAGGGTTATGAGAATAGTGAAACTAGTCGATGAATTATTGATATAATAATCAGATACTGGTATGTTGATAAACCAAATTTTAGAATTCAAGTGTATTGTTGGTTGGAGTTAGTGTGTTGGAATTGATCTTGAGTTGGATTTTTTCATAATCAAAGAGTGGGTTATATTGGAGTTTTTCCAAAGCTCATAGAGGAGTAAGATAGTGGATATGATCATTTTTATAATTGATCAATGATTTATAATGATTTTCTAGATTATATATCAATGTGGGTGTTTGGAATACATTGCAATGACTCTTAGAGTAAGGAAATGTGTTTGGGTAGTGCAGTGATGTGTCTGTGGGGGAGGCCAAGTATTTTTAGTGAAATCCATACAAGGAAGTATTGAATGGTGCTACAATGTCATGTTGGATGTGGTGAGTTTGGAACCATATCAAGAGAGTTATTTGGGATATGGTTGATAGGGTTAAATTTTTGAACTAGGGGTTTTAGAGGAAAAATGATGTATTTGGTCTTAGTGTTTAAGTTGTACAATGGAAGTGCATTTGATGCTCTGGGATGATATGTGATGGGATTGTCATGAAGTGAGGACCAAGGTAGGATGTGGTGTATATTTATAGGACTACCACAACTTCTTGAGGATGAAAAGAATTATGGTGGATAGTATTTAATGACCATCATTGTTATAGGTAATAAATTCATGAAGGAATTTTAATTTATTGTTTAGTGAGGGGTTCCTTTTGAGAATAATGAAATAAAACATTACTCTAAATGTTTGAATAGATTTAAAAGATGATTTTAGACATGAATTGAGGCTTGGTGGATGTCGTAGAGGTTTAACAGGACATCAGAGTAGTGGTCGGGTGGACAAGCTACAAAAAAGTATAGCTACCGGACATTCACAATTTGAAAGGGGTTATTCACATGAAGAATGACATTTACATGGATTGTTCATGACATGAATGAGGTATTCAGACCATAAGGGGGATTTTCAGTTTTGGGTGGCCCTTAAATGGGTGGTTCACAATTTGAATATGAACATTCATACTATGAACAGTACCCATACATAGGTGGATAGGTAACCTTATACATCATTCATGGTGTGACTATAAGGTTCACATGTTCACCTTTGACCGAATGTCATAGAGAAGACCATCCGAGAAATTACCCTCCCTATAAATCTCATCAACTATTAAATATGGTGAAAATAAATACAGGTAGGTGACACATCTGGTGTAGTCCATCACTAACATGGTCTCCTACATTAGATTCATGAACTCATGATCCTTTGGATACCTCAATGTCTCAGGATAGAAGTGTCTTAGAAACTTTTTCATGAAGTCCTTACAAGATAACTCCTCTTGTTGCCTAGCTCGATCTACCATGTATTAATAATGATTGTCTTATTCATGAATCATATATATAGAAATCTTCACCCCTTATATATGGTTGTCTAATGATTATTTATGATCATCTAGACTGAATTGATCTAGAACTAGGCTACCTGGAGGCCTCCCAACCCAGTGAATGAAGGTGGATGTTGCAGCTGGAACTCTCTCCTCTTCTCAGACATAAAAGTAATGGTGTGAATAGTCTCCCTTTCTATGTGTTTCATGACCCTCAAGAAGCTTTCTTGATAATGAACATATATATTATACTTAGGAGAAATATGAATCTATAGTTCAGCAGTGTAAGGAGTGTGATGATTGATACTCTACAGAATCTCGATTTGAAGATGAAGAAGATGATTTTATCTATAACATAAATGAACACCTTATAAAATTGGATAGAAACAAGTTAAACCTAAACATGTGACAAAAAAATAGAACCACTCGATCAACCTCTATCTAAATATTTCTTAATAAGTGAATTAGAATGACATATCAGTTCATTTTTTTACCTTTTTCATCAGATATATCAATAATCTCATTTCACAATTCATATAAGAAAATATATTACATGTATTAAATATTTCCCTATCATGAAAAATTCATGTAAATATATACCCCTATGTTCCTATCATGATGTATGAATACTCATCTCTCACCATAGTGGGCGATGATTATAAATCTCAAGAAATAATAACATCACACAATATGTGAATCACCCAAGGTGAAATAATATACACTGTAATAATAAACAACATGGATAGTAATCCCATCCATGGGAACTCAGATTTTCCTCTATAAATGGGTTAGCTACTCCAATACACAAGATCATTACAAAGTTATGGCACATTATAGTCTCTTTTTTACCTTTCCAAAATAGTTAAGTAACATAAAAGAATAGATTTAATCCTATAATAGAACTTTCAAACACCCCCAATCCATCACTCTCTCACATGTCCAAATCAGGTTGGATAAGGGACCTCAAGAATACCTCCTCATATGCCAAAGCCTTGAGACTAGAAACGAGGGTGTATGGAACATAACGGGGAGACTATACCCCATAGTACAGAGTTACAATGTACCAAAAAAAGACAAATATCAAATAATATAAATAGAGGAAATAATATAACTCAATGGATAAACCAAAAAATAAGATTCAACTAAACAATCCAATGATAATCAATGAATAATGTAATCAGAGGCCTGAATATAACTAAATACCAAACTGAATGTAATATAGATAAAATTCCATGATGACACAAATAAACTCAAAAGAACTATGTCTTAAATCCCATATCAGTCTTCTCTCTATTCTCCAACCCATCCATAAAAAAAATTAATAATAAGGTCCCTTGACCTTGTCCAAATGTGTATATATATAATCATCTTGGGTACCAAATAGTAGCCTAAATAGGGTGTGGCTAGAACTTAGTGGTCGACACTACCGTGTCTAAAAAAACCAGTCTAATGATAAGTGCATGAAATAAAATGATAAAAAAATAGTATTAATTAATAGATTAATAAAATACAACAATCAAATAGCTTCGACACCCTGATGTAATATCTCTGAGCATATAGAACAACCATTACAAACATAACTACAACTCTATGGAATAATCATATAACATGGTCAATCCCTATATGCATTACAACATCATTAGGAAAATCTCTTTATATAAGAAGTTAAGTATATGGGAAAATATCTTTATATGACCATTACAAGATATGAGAAAATTCCTTCATATAAACCTTTTATGATTCGGGAAAATCCATTTGTATAAGAATTTCAACATGAACCTAGACCAAGCCCTCTATATAATAATTACAACATGAATATTGGTCATGCTCGTTATATAAGAATTAAAAAATGAATCTAGGCCTAGCCCAATATATAATCATTACAACATGAATATCAACATAATTCATAATGGTAAGAATATCATAACATAACATGAATAAGCCACAATGGTTAATTCATCCAATTTCCTTTGTTTTAATTTCCCAGTCATTTATCAAATACCATCAATCAATTTATTAAACTTTTAATCCATTTTAAAGGTGAATCTATCACAATAAATCACCTAAGGTCTCATATCATGATAAACATATTTTTTAGCCATTATCCAGTTCAATATTTTTCATAGGTATGTTCAGCTTACAGGTAGGCACAATCAAGGTAACAAAACCATTAGATCCAAGGGATCCAAGGAGTAGTCAAAACATATGATTATCATTACCCATAATTTCATTAGTTAATTTTCACATTGTGTGGGCACAACTTCATAATATTTCACATATATAAAAAAATGATAATAGACCACAAGACTATGTTTTAGACTAGCAATGTATCTGATGATCAATGAAACACTCTCGATCGAAAACACTAATAGGGAACAAAGGTAGGGAACATCACAAACCATGATCACATGAGATCAAATAATGGTTCGATGTAATACAAGATTTCACACTATGATAATGGATAAAGGATAAAGTGAGGGTAAATCCAATGAAACTAAACTCATCGAAGATCAAAAATTATACCGAGACATCTAGAAGGGGTGGAATCACTCCAAAGTCTCCAAGAGTAATTTTAGAGTTTGACATAAGATAGCTACATGGGAATTATAAATAAATCATTTCTTGGTTCTAATAAAAACTATATACCATGACATATTATTGACGTGTAACCCATTCACATATTGAATTTCACAATTCAATAGATACTCTAAAAAATACATCATCATAAGTTAAACATAATCCTGGTCAACCATTGCATGATGTGAACTCATTTCATGGAATGTACCCATTTCAAATCATGAATCGATTCATAAGATCTACCTATAAATAGTTACACATCATGTAACATGTTCACGTTGTGTAATTTTCCATAAGATATCTTTCATACTAGCTCTTGTAGAAAGATCATAAACCACTTTTACATACTTCAAAACTCATTAATAACCCTCATAATCCCTTGAAACATTTATAACTAGTCTCCATTAATTAAAAAAAACATACAGCCTTAAACTTTTGGTCGTTTTTCCCACAAAAAACTCTTTGGCCCTAAAAGAGACTTGTCTACTAAAGATTAAAGAAGAATGAAAATCCATCTAAAATGGGTTCAACCAAAAACTAAAAGAGGTATGTACCTAGAAAAAGATATAAAATTTATCCTTTCATAAGGTCATCATCAAAATCTAAAAATAATATTCATTCTTATCCTTACACATTGAGTATACTAGAATATCATATATTAACATAACCAAAAATTGATCAATATAGTCCTTAAAAATATATTTATTGTATCCTTGAAGATGGTAATGTTATTCATAAGTCTAAAGGGTATCATTATAAATTTATAGATTCCATACCTCATATGTAAAATTGTTTTGTAAATATCCTCCCTTTTAACCCTTACAGGTGATATCCCTGTCAAAGGGTAATCATCAAGAACTATCAAGATAATCATAGTATATCAAATATATCATTGATATGAGGTAGAGGATGTATGTTCTTGATTGTGATTTTACTAATCCCATGATAATAAATGAAAAGAAACATCAATTCATCCTTCTTTTGGACAAAAAAGATTGGTGCACTCCATAGTGAAGTAATGGGGAATATAAAACCCTTTTCCAAATTATCTTGAATGTACTTCTTTTTTCCCACAAATTCAATGGGTACTATTATATATAGACTCCTTGAAATAGGTTTGGATCTATGTATGTTTTCAATTTAAAACTAAATCTCACACTCTAGGGTAAGACGATGTAGTTCTTTTAAAAATACATTAGTATATTATAGTAAAATATACATATCATCAATATTGACTTCCTAAATTATAATTTGAGTTATGAATCCCTCATTATTAGGTATTATTACCCATATTAAATAATTTGATTTGAAGGTGAGATTATCCTTATCTTGATACTTTAGATTAGGATGATATGAATTATGAAACGGGATATCTTATCCTAATAATTGATATGGGATCTATGTATGGATAGCTAATCAATACCCAAAATCATGTCAAATTGAACCAAGGGTAGAATAATTAGATGTGTATGAGGTATAATCACACAAATATCAGTGAAATAAAATTTTTAAATATTAGAAATGATCATTGTTTCACTAGTTGATTTCATAGATTTTTCAATATCCATCACTTGAGTTGTTGATTCCACATTCTTAAAAGAATTGTGTGATATGAAAGAATGTGATGAATCCAAATCAATTAATGTACTTGAAAATTTAAAATAAAGAGTAAGTATACCTTGCATCATTTTGTTATCATGATTTACCTTAGTGGAAGGGATTGCGAATTCCCTTCATTTTCCCTATGTTTGGGAGCTTTTTGGAGCCTGTTTTCTTTATTGTACTAATTTTAGGGGGACTAATTCACACAGTTTCCAAAATCATTGATAATGAATCATTTTTGTATGCCAGTACCATCATCTTGGTCCTTATCCTCATTTTTTGTGCTAACCATCCTCTTAGTCCTGCCTTGATAGTCATAATCATGTTGTCCTACTTTACCATACATAAAATGTGTCCATGATCATTTAAGTACATTACCTAAGTGCTTCCTCCCATACTTTTGGTATGTATGGGGTTGACATTTATTTCCCCCACGTGACTTACCATCGAAGATCCCTTGGTATTCCTTCATCCCTTTTCCCTCTCCAGAAAACTATGAAACTCTAGATTCCATCTCCACCTTTAGTGCACATCAAAAAATCTTCTAATAGCTTCCAAATTCCCTTATAGACAAAACTTTTTAAATAATAGGTTTTAATTCACTAAATAAATGATTTATTTTTATTTCTAGATCAAAGAAAAAAATAGATTCAAATCATGTAATCCTCCTGAGTTTTTTTATATTCTAATGGATTCATCCTCCATTTTTTTTTACTCCAAGAATTCCATCTACATATTCATGTGAAGAGTTTTAGGAAAATACTTCATATAGAACACTTTCTAAAGATTTTCAAATTCTATATATTCTGTTACTTATTTACTCATTGTATTATTATTAAGAGACTGTTGTTGGTCAGTCTCACCTTTTAAATGATAAACAACCCAAACAAAATTATTGTGTAATGATAGATAGTGAATGAAAAATATATTTTCCATCACATAAATCCATTTCTCTATGATAAGTGTATTTGAAGAGCCACTAAAAGAGGGTGTATTTTTCCACATGAAATACTTAGTAGTAAGTTTTTCACTCCTTGGTGTGCTCAAGATCTCAATGCGATTCAAAATATTATGCATAGGTTGAGACTGTTGAGTTAATATTTTTTTGAGTTATTTCACTCTAGATCCCATTCCATTGGGTTGTTAAATAGGAAAACCATTACATTGTACCTAACACTAATTTTCAACCCGAATCCTTCTAGTTCTAACCATTACTAAAACTAAAAAGGAGTTAACACGACTGATGAATAATTAGCATCATAAGTGAATAATAACATAAAATTAATCTAGCCTTAAAACATGTTATTCCTTGACACTATCATGATAGTCAATAATTATTATTTTTTTCAAACTATATAATTATTAGATAAACATTAGGTAGATTTTTCTTATACTTATTACCCAAATACCACAATGTAACCAAGAAATAAATCCTTTAAAATTTTCCAAAAAGAGTATGAGATTAACTAAAGCATATCCCCTAGGAATGTCTAGCTAGGTGTGTAGTTTTATACCAACTCATCATGTATCATAGCGATGATCAAGTGAATTTTCAACCATCCCTTTTGGGGTGTTACTACTAAGTTCATTTATCCAACACTTTCATCCACCTACACAATAATTTACCAATATTTCAGGATATCATCCAATACTTAAACTCATTTATAATTATTTTCTCTAAGTTTCTCTAAAAAAAATTTCAAAATTTCCTCCCTATCATCCAAAAATAACTAAACCCTTCAACAGATACCAACTATAGTGGAACGTTCTAAACATACCTCTATTTTACATCTATATATGATATAAACATTGAATTTTATAAATAGTAGTATCTAAGGATTGAAAGGTTTAGTGTTGTGGAGAAAAAATACATAATAATCTTATTTTACAATACTTGAGATAAGTTATTCTTAAAATCACCATATTATACCACCTTCTAGAAATCTCATTAGTATGAATAATCCTTATAACCTAGGGAAATAAAATATAATAAATATTTGAGCTCAATGATGAGTAAGGAGAAAATAAACATTTTGGAAAGGATAATTTCATAATAATATGTAAAATTATAATCATAAGAGAAATATAATAACAACATGATAGATTAATATAATATATAAGTGAGATTAAATGTAAAAGGAATAACTATATAAATATATAAAATATTAACATGGAAACATAATATATATAACATGGTTTAAAATCATTTAAAATAAACCTTGAATGATGAGAGAATAAGATCATAATGAATTATTTCCTTTAACTATAGAAAAAATATTTGCATAGGGAAAAAAACTTTAATGAGAAACACAATAAATTCCCATGATTATGAGAAACTAAAGCGTACTCTTGAATAATTTATCTCATGAGATATAAGCACTTATCTAATGAATTAGAGTGATTTAACAAATATACCTCTCCTAAGATTATAATATAACCTCCCATCCATGGTTTATAACAAAAACACATTTTTTTGGTTTATAATAGAACCACCCATCACTCATCTATATATATGCATTCCAATTAAAATAATTCAATTTTGACATCATCAAGAACCCATGGAAATAAAATTAGTTTAAAAAACAAAAAAAATGGAAATAATTCAAATTTTATAAAGAATCCTTGGAAATTAAGTGGCATTAATAAAACATCCAACTTAAAATCATTCGCTTTTTGTAAAGAACCCACATAAATAAAATGGTTTTTATAATGGCATTAAATATCATCTTAGAAAAAAACATTTGATATCAAAATGTTCTCACTAAAAATATCATGTAATTAAAGAAAATATCAGGTGAAATAGGAAAAAACCCATTGTATAAATATCATAATAAAAACCAAATCATGAAATGTTCATTTTGAAAAAAAATGTATTCATCATTGTAAAATTCGTAGTTTTGAGTTTCTCTTCATAAAGCCTCCATTGTTTTTAGGAAAATGTATAGGAAATTGTCACAACTTGAACCACCAGGGACCAACTAGCTGGTGCAGATTATAGCAGAAACTAAACCAATACCACCTCCATAGTCCATGGGTTGGAGAAAAGCACAAAAATGAAAAACTAATATGGGAGGCCTTCTCCTAATGTACCTATATACACACACCTAACAATATCGACATAAAAGTGAAGAAGAATAATAATAATAAAAGATACAACATCTAGAGAATAAAATATGCATGTAAATACCTCTAGGTAATAAAAAGAGTATGATAGAATAATCTATATTGTAAAGAAATAAAATACATGTATAATGATAAAATATATCCCTACTTGGTAATAAATTATAATTGTAACTACTGAGAGAGCCTGACCCCAAATATCCAAACACTAACCACTGTTTGCAGTCCAATGCACTCGAGTGTCCCTAAGATCCTATAAAATCACTACCAACATAAAAAACATATTCATAAGACATGAAATGTGTGTCCATATCCCATGTAGGGGTTAGTATATACATAACTAGTAAGATTCCATGAAAACTAGAGGGGCTGAATAAGAGACATGATAGAAGTGGAAAAATAAACCCATAAAAAGAGAAAAATGAAAACCATCAATATAGATACATTTACACGTATCAAAAACACAAATTATAGAGAAAATTGATCTCTATCTCACAACTTAGCCTAGGAAAAAGAATCTTTCATTAGTTCCAAGTGGTTCATTACTGATGCCCAACATCTCGTGTGCCTATCCAACATAGAATCTATGTGGAGACACACATCATCATTGGTTCACACAGTCAAGAGGACATAATATCTAGGTATAGTAAACATTCCATGGTATAACTGGAGTTTTCTACTCAGTATAGAAAGGATTCATTCCGTATTATGACAAGGGGGTGACACTCAGTAGATAAAGGACACATTCCTTGACTCTAAAGGAGGGTGACACTCATATGGATGAGGAAAAACTCCCTAGATATATAGGAGGGTTCCAATCTAATGTTAGAGGACCCATGCCTTGAATATTTGGGGGGTTCCACTCTGATGGTAATTGACCTATGCCCTGACTCCATAGGAGGGTACAATTCTGATGCTAGAGGACTCATGCCCTCACTCTATAAGAGAGTTCCAATCTAATGGTAGAGGACCCATGACCTAACTCAATAGGAGGTTTCCACTCAAATGGTATAGTACCCATGACCTGACTCTACAATATGGTTCTACATAGATGGTATAGGACCCATTCCCTGACTCCATTGGAAGGTTTCACTCTGATGATCATGCACTATCACTAGCATCATCAAGCGTCACCTAAGGAAGTTTCATGCTCGTAATATCACACATCATATCCTATAATCCACTATGAAGGACACCATCACATTTTATATTGAAAAAAAACTCTGGATAGGCTACTCGTAGGCCAAATTAGAGTCCAAATTAAGGATACATGAGAGGTATAAATTTCTTCAAAAAAGAAGTACATTGCATGTAGGGGACCCACATGGTGTGTGGTCCCACTCTGAATCTTGGATGTGTCCTCTCCAGCTCATGGATCACTATCCATATAGTATTTTATGTTATGTAAGGGTACTACATGTCATGTGTCATCCACCCAATGCCAACCCATGTGATTCTAATCCTGCTTGTGTCCTTCAGGTCATGCTAGTGTAACAAGATGTGAACATGTCCATGCCTGTGTCATCGTACATGGAATGTGCCCATTCATGTCCATGTCTGTGTACTCACTAAATACACATTAGGCTACCAGCTCCTAGTCCCAGAGTGTGTGGGGTCCCAGAGGGCATGTGATATTTAACTCACCCAGAAACCTTATCTACCATAGCTAATTCACTCAATGGTGTGTGTTCATTAAATTACACTTTATGTAGCCCATTTTTCATATAATTATATATATTCTCTATATATCCTAGATATACCATTCCCACCACCGAATATGATATTTTTTCACCCAAAAATGGTGGAAACCTCATATGGTTGTCGATTCCATCCCTCTAGTGGTTAGGAATCAGAACTCAATTCATCACTCGAAGCCCTCACGCACCATTGTCACTTGTGGAACCTCCTGATACCTCATTAGATTCCCAAATATATGGTGGAATCACCAGAAACCCAAAAATCATCCCAATCCATCCTCGAATCATTTATCTATTCATCGCACTTGAATCTGCTATGAATCTGATGGTCCAAAAATGTTGGATCTCGCCCAACATAGTTGAAATGTGGTCTCCATAGGCCAATAAAGAATAATATGAATAATAATGGGGAAAAAATAAAAATGGTTATAAAATAATTGTACATGAATTTTAACCCAATTAATATATATATTAGTGAAAATTGGTTGAGAAATCATGGAAAACAGGGAGATTAATCTAATAAACAATTTAATTTGACATGGGGCTTAGTTGAAGATTCCAGTTAATCACTAATCAATAAATAGATTGATAATACATGATTAAACTATTTAATAAAGATGAAAAAGACTGAAAATGATAATTTCTAATTTTATTTAGACCATGTATTGGTGAAGAACATTTTCACCAATGTGGGGGAAGATTTGTTGTTTTTGTTGCCCCTCAAGTCATCATGATCTAGATGCTATTCATCATCATCTAATCTCAATTCTCTAATGAGGGTGAAGGAATTATCCTCTAAATGGTCCCATGGTTATGTTTCTAACTCTAGAGATTCTCCATAACAATTTTTTATAGAGGAAAACTGTTTTAGGTTATTTAATAAAATATTTAATTTTATTTATTATTTAATTAACACGCCTCCTAATAGATTCTTCTATTGGACTCCCTATGAAGACCAACTTTTGGTCATGCCTAGGGTATTTCTCACACTCCATATTCAAATTCTATGTCATATTTTAATTTCAAGACACTATTTAAGAAATAACCAATTATTTATGAAAAACTATTCATGCATGATATAAAAAATATTTTTTTAAAAAAAATTAATTATGGGCACACTAGGCCTTAGAATAGCATGTCATCTTAGCACCTAGATATGAAAACATTACTTAGCATATTTAAAATTATTATAAGGAAAAAATTGTCTCTTCATTATTCCCTCCATGATTTTCATCATCGAAATGAAAAAAATGTCATGATATTGGGCCCGCAGCGAGCTCTGTTGCTCCGAGGAGATCTCTTGCATGCTCCCATACTACCACAACACATGAACCAAGGGCACATTCCATCCACTTAGGATCCTCTCCTACTGATCCAATATCTCCACTAGGTACTCCACAAAGGTGTCTCCATACATGATGTCTAGATCACCCCAGTCAATAATGTGCATAAGATCATGAAAGTATCTCCTCAACAAAACAAAAGGAAGGCAGCATGAACCCACTCCAACTATGGGGGTAAGGCGAGGAAGTGAGTATCCTTCCAAACCCTTTACAAGATATATAATGGATTTATGGTCCTTTAATATATCTTGTATCCCTAGTCGAATCTTTACAATCCTCACTATAGGGAGACACTCAAGAAAACAAGGTTTCCCTTCTTAAACTCCAAGGGCCTATAATGTCGATCTGTATAATATTTCTTCCTACTCAATATTGTTCTGATCTACTTAAGGAGAACATGAACCTTCTTTGTCGTCACCTGAACTATCTATAGCCCAAAAATATATGCCTCACCTATCTCAGTTTTTCCTAAGGGAGACATGTATGGTCTCCTATAGGGGGACACAAAAGGTATCATGCCAATAATATAGTGATAGCTATTATTGTATAAAAACACCACCAAAGGCAAGTGATCCTCCTAGCTCTGAATTAATTTCAACAAGTAAGACCCCATCATATCCTCTAGAACCTGGATAGTCCACTCAGTTTGGCCATCTTTCTTGGGGTGGAAATTTGTACTCATCCTCAGTTGGGTCTTGAATTCCTCTTGTAGACCTCTCCACAAATGTGATGTGTAATAGGAATCATCATTAGAGACAATCATTGAGGTCACCCCATGAAGTTATACAATCTCCCACAGATACAATTTTCCCAAACTCTCCAACGAATTCTATTCCCTAATAACAAGGAGGTGTGCCAACTTCATAAGTTGATCATCTATCACCCAGATAGTGCCATGGCCTCTTGTTTTCTAAGTAATCTCTTTCACAATGTCCACAGATATGACATCTCATTTCCACTCCAAGATCTAAAAGTGCTATAATAAACCTACTAGAACTAGATATTATGCCTTCACCTACTGAAAAGTGAGCCACCGAGAGAAAAACTTGACTATTATTTGCCTCATTCTAAACCACAAAAACTAATGTTGAAGGTCTCTATATATCTTCCCCACACAAGAGTATATAGCCAAAAATGATGTTTGAAACTCCCTCATCACCTCCTCCCACATTGTGATTGGGACCACTGTCTATCCCTAGAAAAGGATGGTGAGATTACCATGTTCATAATATCCATCTAGTCAATATTCTAAGGATATATAGTCACATAATACCTCACATATGATATCTACCAACTGAGACTCCCTCACTTGCTAGAGAAGCATAGGACTTAAAACCATTTATTGAAGAAAGGTTGAATTCTCCTCCTCTTCTAGGGTCAACTATAATGAATCCAACTGCTCATATGCCTCCTCCACCATGTGTGCTTAAGACTTCCTACAAAGGGTATCTTCCACTACATTTCCCTTCCCAAGGGCGTAGATTATCTGAAAGTAGTACTCTTGTAGGAACTCCAATTAGTGCTTTTATCCCACATTTAGGTTTCTCTATGTGAATACATAACTATGATTCTAATAGTCTGACTAAAAAACAAATAACTCCCCCAAAAAATAGTTCCTTCACATTATCAGAGTGAATACTACATCTTAGAACTCTAGTTCATCAGCCACATAGTTTTCCCATGTGGTTTCAACTTCCTCAACCCATATGAAATCATTACCTACCTTTGAATCAAAATTAAGTAGAGCTTAGCTCTAGAGATGTTGAAATATATTACAAACTCCACTCCATCCTCCTATAGTATCAAAAAAGGATCACTCAACATCCTTATCCTCAACTCCTCAAAGGATAATTGGAGCTTCTTAGTCTAGGTAAAGGACTTCCATTTCCGCATCAAAGTGGTCAAAGGGACTCCAATAACGATTATTTCCACTATGAACCTCATGTAGTACCCCACTAGACCAAAACAACATCACACCTCTAACACGCTCATGGTCCTATCCCATTAAAGTATAGAATTAATCTTCATTGGTTCCATAGATAATATTTTATTAGATTTTACATTCCCTGGAAGGTGAACCTAATGAATCTAGAGCTAGCACATCGAGAGTTGTCCATAAATCTTGTGCTCTCAGAGCAAGTGTAGGACCTTACTAAAGTGATTTTTATGATCCTCCTATAACATAGTGTATATGAGTATGTTTTCAATAAATGAAATGATAAATAAGTTCAAGTTTATCTATAAAATACCATTCATCAAATCCATAAACATAATAGGGGTGTTCTTTATGCTGAAATTCATCACCAAAAAATTATATCACCTATAACGGCATCGGAATGACAAATTTAGAATATCAGCCTCATTAACACTCAACTGGTGGTATCCGGACCTAAGATTGATCTTTGAGAACCATATCACACCTTGAAACTAATCAAATATGTCATAAATCTGACAAGGGGTATATTTTCTTTATTATGGCCAAGTTCAGGCAATGATAATCAACACAAAGTAGAAAACTATCATCTTCCTTTTTTCAAACAATATCAGATCTTCCTAAGGGGGGAACATAGGTTCTGATAAAACCCTCATCCATAAGTTTCTCAAACTATATCCTCATCTCCCATAGCTTGGTCGGGGCTATCTTATATAAAGAATAATAAGTTATCAGATCATTCCCAGGGTGCATGTCAATGAAAAACTCTATATCCCATCTCAGAGGTAGCCCCATAATGTCCTCAAGGAATACAACTATATAATCTACCATTAATTAATGAATATATATTCCTTAATAGCTCGATACACCAAGGGATAAACTCCCCATATTTTGGGTGATGGGAATTAGCCTCCTAATTTCAATGCATACCCTCTCAGCCATGAAATCTCTCTCATCCACAAAGGAGAATCATGTCCCATCTGTCCAAAGACATATGAATATTCTGTGGTAATAGTAAATATACACTAAGACTTTAGACAACAAATCTATAAAAATGATGATGTAATAAGCTCTAATTATAATGACCAAGAGGTCCCATGAGATATTATATCCACCAAATGATATCTTGCATTGTCGTTAGGTAAAATATATAAAATAAGTTTTCCCCATAAGAACCTCAATCTAGATATACTAGGATAATATCTCAACTAAGAGCTTTGGATCTTTTACCAAAATCATATAGATGAAGGAATGACTCGCACCAAGGTATACTAGTACTAAATAAAGATTTGAATTAACACATATTGTATATCTAATCATCTCATGAGATTTTGAGTCATACGCCTCCATAGAATGTAGTTGTACATTACCCCAACCACCATCACCCATATCCTGATGTGGGCCACCTGATAGTGTTTGTGGATGGATATCATAATTTCATCCACTATCTGCACCTCATATGTCATCTCTACCTCCATGGGGACCTCCCTAGCCATGCATTAGAGAACTATAATCATGGCGCTGCCTCTAAAATGGTGGTCCATATGTTATTTTTTTTCCTCCTTAGCACGTCGGGTTGGTAAATCACATTCCTTGTGACTTCAACCATCTTATTCATAGAACCTCACTTCTCTGGGATTCTATGTACCTTCATATAGTTCCTATTCTACATAACCATGTGCCTGAGTCAGGTCATAATGAGATCTCCTATATCAAGATTGTACGGATTGGAGATTACATCATGTTATAGAGGACTCAACCCTGTGACACCCACTTCCAACTCAGACTCTATGGAATACCTGAAATATGAATCACTCCATCATCAGAATCCTCTCGAACACTCCAGAATAAGTGGGTATTCATAGGGGTTCTACATTGGTCTGTATTTCTCTATAGAGACCCTTCTTGAACTTTCACACCCTGAAGTAACCATCCTAAATCATGTCAAGGGATTTCCGTGTAAGGTTATTGAACCTTATGGAATACTCAAAAAACCATCCCTAATTTATAAATCTCTAGGAGCTCCTGAATCATAACTAAGTGCAAGGGTGAGGCATATTACTCCTCAAGAAACAGCAGTTGGATGTCGGACTATGAGTTTGATGAATCATAATGTTTTTTCATAACAAGATTACACCAGTTCCTAGCTACTCCATAGAAAATATTCTCTAAAAGTTCCACCATATGATTAGTTTATTTCTTCATGAGTCTGAAAACTCATATAATTGGCTCAATCCAGTCCTTTTATACTAGGGTATTTGGCTCATCATATAACCATAGCATCCTCTTGTGATAGAACTCATGAGGTGTGCTAAGTTTATTCTCATCCTAAGAATATTTTTTTATTATAATATACTACTTCAAAAGTGGGAGTTCTTCTACCTATCCACTTGGGGAAATATATCTTGGGATATCCCTGGAACTGAGGCCCCACCACTCATCGGATCATAATCGTGATCCTAAATCGGCAACCTGGTTAGCAGTCTTTATGAAGGCATCTTGAAAATTTAATCAAGATATACCATAGAAAAATGAGCGTATATATATATATGGGGATCTAACACAATAATTTTTTTCAAAATACTCAATCCTATATGATTCATGTAGAATTATTCCTTATGACCAATTTCTAGGTATAGTGATTCAATAAGTAGATGGAAAAGGTTCATATCAATGGATATGTCTGACACCACACCAACACTAGAATCCCTATCCTGAAATCCACACTTGAGACACTTTTACATTTTTCCCAAATTCCCATCCAAATCCTTGTAAGGTGAATACACTCCAAACACTATCCCAAGGAAAGATCTTTTTTATACCAATTTTTCACGAACTGACCCACCGAGGCATGTCCAGATGGCGGAGAGATGAGCCAAAACTACCTTAAGCCCACCTCCATAGGATAGGGGATGGAGAAAATCATAAAATGTAAAAAAAACTAATATTTGAGTCTTTTTATTAATGTACCTATATTCACACAACCAACTATATCAAAACATAAGTTCATAGGAATAATAATAAAAGATGCAATATCAAGAGAATAAACCATGAATATAAATACCTATTGGGAATAAAAAGAGTATGAAAGTGTAATATGAAAATTAAAGGGTAAAAATAAACACCCAGTTATAAAAGATGTCCTAACTTGACAATAAACCTGAAAAGTAACTATTGAGAGATCCCATATCCAAATCTCCAAGGTCCAACCATTGAACGTGGTCCAATGCACTAGAGTTTCCCAAAGCTCCTCTAAAATAACCATCGACCTATCCACCATTTATATAATACACAACATGTATAGGTATATACCATATAGTGGTGAGTATATACATACTTAGTAGAACACTCTGAAAACTAGATGGGGAGAATAGGATTAATGATAGAAGTATAAAAATCACCACATAGTAAGAGTGAAAAAAAAACGACAATAAATATATATTTTCTCATAACAGAAAACAAATCACGTAAGAAATGAGATCTCTACCTCAATGCTAAACCCCAAGAAAAAGGGTATGTCATCAATTCAAATGGGTCTATCAATGATGCCTAGCATCTCATGTGTTTATCTGAACAATTATCTATGTAGATCCACTCCTCGCCATTGTACTACACAGTAGAGTGGCCATAATATATTGGTAGAGGACCCATTCCATGGTACAAAAAAATGGTTCCACACAGTATATAGAGTACCCATTACTTGAATCTATAGGATGGTGCCACTTAGATAGTCATGGACCCAAACCCTGACTCTGTAGGAGGGTACCACTCATATGGTTGTAGACTCATTCCCTAACTCCATAAAAGGGTTCCATTTTCATGGTAGAGGACCCCTGCCCTTACTCTATAGGATGGCGTAACTCTGATAATAGAGGACCCATAATCTGATGTCATGGTAGGGTGACACTCTGATGGTAGATAACTAATAAATAGACATTGTATGAGGGTTCCACTTTAATGGTAGAGTACCCATACCCTGACTCTGTGGGAGGGTGGCACTCTAGTAGTATAGGAACCATGACCTGACTTCATACGAGTGATAAAATATGATGGTATAGGAATCATTCCCTAAATCTACAAGAGGGTACCACTCTAATGGTATAGGACATGTGTTCGGACACTGCATGATGGCACCACATTGATGATCCTTCCCGATCACTATCATCACTGAGCACAACCTAACAAAGTGTCACACTCAGAACATCATGTATCATATCCTAGAAGTCACTATAAAGGTCCCAACCATGTTATTAATAGAGAAACACTCAGTATAGGATACCCAATGGAAAAAATCTGTGTCAAAATGAAGGAGATATGAGAGGTATAAATTTCCTAAAAAAGGAAGTACACAACTTGTAGGGGACCCACACGATGTGTGGTCCCACCCTGATACTTAGCTGTTTCCTTTCTAGCACATGACTCACTGGACATGTAGTACTAAATGGTATTTAATGGTACTTTAGAGACCATAGTTTTTTCCTATATGAATTTGGAATATTTCTAGGAATATTTCCCGAGCTAGGCACTAAGATAACATGTGATTCCAAGGACCGGTGTTCTTGGAGTTTATTTTATAAAGATATTAATTATATTTTATACTATACACGTGAAGGAAGTGGGATAACTCTCAAAAGTAAACTCGGATCATAAATTTAATCCCATGGTTGAGTCTGGAATGTGTTTTTTACCCTAGGAGAGTCATAACTTTTGTCAGTGTGGGCCTTCGGTAAAAGAATTCACCAAGGACGTAACTGTTAATAAAATAATAAAATAATAATATTTTATTTTGGACATTGTTTTGAGTAACTCTTGAATAGGGACTTGGATTGGAAATTCAAGACCCCATGTTGAGTTTTTAATGTTGTGTTTTCCCTAACTACAACCTAAAGTGAGAGGGCATGGGATGTTCGGATCCCATGACCATTGGCTGGTGCGGTTAACCCGTTCCTTGAACTAATAAAAATAGGTCATTATGGGTTCCTAATTAGGGTTTCCTCATAACCCCTCCACCAGTAGTGAGCTTCCCTCTTCTCCTCCCTTTATCAATTTAATGATGAAGCTTATAAGGATCACAAAAATCATTGGCAGATGTGCTCTTTGATGAAGAGTGAATCCAAATCTAGGTAAGATTTTTCCTTTGGATTCCTTTCCCCATTCTAGAATTATAAAAAAAATTCCTTGTCAATTTCATAATTTTGAACATCATCATCGATGGAAAAACTAACATATCCATCAATCTATGATTTTATTCCAGTTATTTTTCTCCCATTTATCTTTTTTTCATGCGTTCTTCATCGTTTACTTTTTTCCACATTGAAACAACAATGAATCTTCGAGCAGGCATGGATCTGTGTAGATCTAGGTCCAACGATTGCAAATTTGTGATTGTTTCCTTATTTTAAGATATATCAAATGTGCAGTATCAAATGGAAGGTGATGGAAGTGTGGTAGAAAATAGAATGTGACGACAGTGAATTTGGTGTGTGTGAGGTGGTCTGGTGAGGTCGTAGTAGTGGAGCGGCAGTACGTACAAGCCGTGGTGGGCAGTTCCAGGCGAGGTGGATGGTAGTGGTGAGGTAGCTGGTTTGGGTGGCTAGCAAGTTGGTGCAGTATTCCATGAATGGGATAGTGGAGGTCGGCTAGGGTGTGAGATGGTTGGTGGCTCCGTGCGGCGATTTGAGGCGGACAGCTGAGCGAGGTGGTGGGAGCGGTTGAGACAGGGGTGGATGACAACGTGATGTGGCAGCTCATAGTGGTTTCGGGAGCGAGGAGGAGACATTCTATGTGGAGGGATGGTAGTGGCTAGGGTTTATAGGGGGTGGCGTAGCACCACATGGAGACCAAGGGGGAGGAGGAAACCTAATAGAAAAAGAAAAAGAAAAAGAAAAATAATAATATTATTATTATTATTATTAACTTATTTATTTAAACCCCCATAACTCCCACTTGGGGGGTTCGATTCACACATTGTATGTGGTGGCATGACCCCATTTATGATACAGTAATTTTAAGACCATTTTAGATAATTTTTCCCAACCCGCGGCCAATGCCAACAAAATGCTTGTGTAGTAATAGATTTAATAATATTATTAAATCTTTGATCCACCATAACTCTTTCATATGAAATCCAATTGATGCACCATTAGTGGTGATGTGACCCTATCTTTAAGATATTAGATTCAATACCAATGTTGAGAATTAAATTCAGGTTCCAGTTTTTGGTCCATGAAACACCCAATAATATTATTATTATTGTTGCAGAATCTTATATCTGTCGTAAATATTCCATACGACATCGGAATAATGAACTGTATATGATTTTGTGACCCTGATATTAAAGTGGATTTCTCAAGACCAAATTCAGTTATTTAAATCAAGATCAAAGTGTGGGTCCCACAAATCCTAATTCAAGCATGTTGCGGTGAAATGTGACTTTTTCATCGGGTGTCAGATTTGGACAAATGAATAGTTGATCCCGTGCATTTTTTCATGAGGATCGAAATGGTTTGATTCATGTTTTTTATTTAGGGATATAGAAGTGGGGCCCTTGAGGCACTATTCATGCATAATGCAGTGAGATGCGGCTTCTTCACCGGGTGTCCAATTCGGGCGAATGAATAGTTGATCATATGCGCTTTTCCATAAGGATAGAATGGGTGTGATTAGTTTGGTTATCTGAATCCATTTAAGGAGGCATGTTAGTGAAATTAGGTTCTTTTCCCTTTGGAACAATAATGAGAATCATGCGCTCATCAACCTTTTGGCCAGATATTTCATGTAATATGGGAGTACACTGGCATGCCTAGGGGTACATGTACACAGTTTAGTACCTGAGTATGGATAGGTACACGGTTGAGTGATGAGGTGGGGTCAGATGTCATGTGGGCCATATACACATCATTTACCTCATTATTATTATTCTACCTCTTGTATCTCCTTCATTTGGGCTTGTATTTTAGTCTACGAGTAGCCTATCTAGAGCTTTTTTCTACATAGAACATGATGTTTCCCTCTATATTGGATTTCAAGATATGATGTGGGATGATTGGGGCCTGATTCTTATTCAAGAAATGTCTGATGACAACAGTGATCTGACACCGGCATATCATTGTTTTCCGAGAGGTACCATCCAAAAGGGATGAGCAGTGTAGTTCCTATATAGTTACTTCTGAGTGGAACCCCCATATCAGGTAGGGTGTAAATATTAAATGACCTAGAGTGTAACCCACATGTGATACCAAGGTGTGGGACCTCAACCATCAGAGTGGAACCCCCCATTAGCATGGGCGTGGTTCCTCTACCAACCAGGATGAAACCCCCCTATCATATAGGGCACGGGTCCCCGAAAACCAGGGTGGAACCCCTTGTTGTACTAGGGTGTGGGTCCCCAGACACTAGAGTGGAACCCCCCCATTGGCATGGGAGTGGGTCCTCTATGACTAATATTAGAGTGGAACCCCCCGTCAGCATGGGAATGGGTCCTCTATGACTACTATCAGAGTGGAAGCCCCCATCGGCATGGACACAGGTACTCTACAACTAATATCAGAGTGGAACCCCCTAATGTACTAGGTCATGGTTCCTCTACTTTGAGTTTTTTTCCACTCAACTGTGCGACATAGTGATGATACATGGTTTAATGTGCCTTTGGATTCACAAGAAAGAGTGACATTTTTTCCACTGAGACACATCCTCGTGACATGGCCTAAAACCATGTCGGTGAGTCAGTGCCACCCAAAGAGGATAGTATCAAGGTGTGGTGATTTAGTCTCTTTGACTTGTGTGTCCTAAGAGGACACATTGGGTGATGGGCATCATATATGGAATTTCTTTTGGAACTGATAGAGACTCTTCTTCTTGGGTTGATCTATGAGATAGAGATCCCCTTACTCTCTTGTTTGGGCTTATTTGGATAAGCATATATATATAACCTTTTTCATTACCCACTCCTTGGTTTTTGGTTACTCTCCTTCTAGGAGAGGCGAAGACGCATGGGGTATGCCACGTGCTTTCTTTGTTTAGATTCTCGTGGTTGGACAAGTCAATTATCATACTATAGGTAGCAAAGACTCGATGATAAGTTCATCTTATCACCGTTTAAAGTTCATTTTGTTTGGATGATTTTAATTCTACTCTCTTGTAGGGTTGATTTGTACTCTTTTACCGTTCCTTGTTCTCTCTACTTCTTTCCTCTTAAATGTATCTCTTATTTCTCCCCCTTCAACCTTTTTGAGGCCTTATACTAGGTATGTATATACTCTCCCCTGTATGGGATTCTCCCAACACATGATGTGTCTTTTGTAGATGACGAACAGGTTGACCGTGACTTAAGAGGAGCTTAGGGATACGGGGTTCATTGACCACGTATGGTGGTTGTATCTTGGGATTTAGGATCTGGGATCTCTCACCAATTTTACTTTTCCAATTTTTTTAGATTGGAGAAAGTTTCTGGTTGGGTGTGTATTTTTTCTCTTTACTTTTAGTTTACACTACCATACTCTCAAACTGTCTAAAGGTCCATCCATGATTTGTTTATTTTATAGTATTGTTTCATATTCTATTTCATTCCCTCTATACTTTTTCATTGAATTAGTTTTGTGTGTGTGTAGGTTTTTAAGAAAATGCCTCCAACATTTTAGTGTGCCTTCCATGCTTGTCGCCACCCCATGGATCATGCAACAAATGGGAACATGTCTCCTTATCTTCCATAGGTGGGAATGCACTAACCACCAAAGGAGGTTGTGTCTTCTCCTCCCCTAATCCCATCACTTTGGACAATAGATGGAACCAATCAAAATAAATGAAGAAAGGTTCTTCCTATCTCCATTTCTAATGCATATCGTCATCAGATCAAGGAGTATCATGATCTGGGCATCATTCTTCCTCCAAATCTTCATCATTTCGCAAACGAGGTAGGTGGATTTGAGTTTTTGTATTGATCCCTCCCATTATGCATTGTTCTTAGGTAATAGTTCCCAAATGTAGTTTTTATTGATCCTTTATAGGTAGATTTGTGAGTTTTGGGGAAGAACATGGTGAAATCGGATGTTTTTCATGTAATTATCGACTGGAATTACCGTATACATGGCATGTAGTTCAGTGACACACACTATGTAGATATTACTATTCAGGGAAGACAAACTTTTGGGACTATGATATATGTATGGGGGTTACATTCCATATAGTTCCCTAAACCGTGTGACCACGAGACATGGATTGGGTTAGCCATGTGAAAACACATGACCGTGTACTAACACGTGGCCAAGATACATGGACATGGGGTCTGGTACATGGACATGAGTAAACTACACAGGCATGTGGCCATCTAGCCTGAACATGCCATGTACTATGGGATGCACAACAAGTGAGGAACACGGTTGTCCAGTCCGTGTAGAATAGGAACACGGCTAAGGGCCGAGTGATGAGGGAAATGGTGTGTACCTCCTTTACACATTGTATACCCATACATGGGTTGGTAAACTGTGTAGACAAGATAAACAGCTAGGTGATCAGGTAGGATCACATAATTTGTGTGTCCCAATGCATGTCATTTACTCCTGGGAGATCCTCTGGGGATCTTCTACCTTCCGTATCTTCTTCAATGGGACATAGATTCATAATTTTGAGTTGTCTATTCTGAGTAGTTTTCCATGTATAAATCAATGGTTTCCTCCATTAAAACTTATGAGATACGAGGTTGTGTAAATTGAAAATATGCATGGGAAGATGTTATGAGCCAATGTTAGAGATTAGTGTGGTTTGTGTAGAGAGACGCTAGGACTGGTACTCCCCTGATGGTCTAGGGAGAATTTTTTTTGTTACCTATCAACTTAGGTAGAGACAGTACTCCCCATGTCATGGGCGTAGGTTTGTTACCTTTGGTTATTTTCTATCAGGGGTGTTACTCCCCTGATGAATTAGTTTGCAGGTTTCCCTGTGATGTTTGTGAAGGTGGACCAGGGTGTGGGTCCTATCTATATGATATATAGATAGAGTGGGTACTCCTTTACAACATTAGGGCACGGTTTATCTATTCTATGAGTGGGTACTACCCTGTCATTCTAGGTCATGATCCATCCATACGTATAGTTCTGGTACAGTCGGTACTCCCCAGTCATGTCAGGGACTGGGTCCTTTAGCCTGGGGTTAGTACTCCCCCATCATGTCATGGCATGGGTCCCCTATAGTGAACGAGCTAGAAGAGTCAGTACTCACCTTTTATACTAGGGTGCATGTCCTCTAGCTATAGAGTGGTACTCCCCTACCTGGTTAGGGTGTGGATCCTCAATCTATGAAGTTGTACTCCCCTATCGTATCAGGGTGTGATTCCTCCCTTCTTTGAGTGGTACTCCCCTATCGTTCTAGGGTGTGGGTCTTCACTTATGGATTAGCACTCACCCATCTCGGAGAAGTAGTGGGGAGTGGGTCCTCCATTGGATTTAGAGCTCCCTCATCTGTAGGATATAGTTATGATGAGTGGGCCCCTCCACTTGATATGAATGATACTTATATAGGAGTTAGTGCTCCCTTAATGGACTTACGTGTGGACCACTCTATACGGGATCAACAGAGGTTTCCTAGGATAGATAAGAGTATTACTCCCTTGATTGTGGGGCAGCGGTGAGGTGTGGGTCCCTCTATTCTCTCTTATTAGAGAGGATGCATGTGGTGCATAGTCTAGAGTAGTGTTTCCTCAACTGTGTGTAGTGGTGAGGGTTGGGCCTCTTAACTTGTGTTTCTTTAGTTTTTTCTGAGTGCATGGTGATGATTATGGGACCTCTGGTGCTGGGCACCAGATCTAGACCTCATAAGATGTTCCCAATGGAGAACGTTCTATCAGACGTTCCATTTGGAATGGTATAGTTGTTCCTATTGGAGTGAATTTCTCAGATGGGTTCCATTGAGGATGGATGAGATCATGGAGTGTATTCTCTTGGTTTTATGTGCTACCTTTGGAGCCTCAATTAGAAATCCTATTACTATCTTTGATTTTGGAACCTCATGAGACTTAATGTCTGATATGAGTATATGTGGGTGATTTCTGGGAGTCCTTAAAGTGTTGTCACTTTTTGGGGTTGGAAACCCTTATAGACTGAGATGACTTGTCATTTACATTAGAGGATGGTTTGATATGGATTTTTTCTCTCAATTGGGGTTCCCTATGGGTAGTTAGAGTGGAATTTTTTCCTTTTAGTTTATCCCTTTTTATTTTGGGGTTTTTGAAGAACCTACTAAGTATTTTTATACTCACCACTACACAGTGTAACACCCCAAGATTTTATGAAAAATATTATTTTTAATTTCATTAATGTCTTGTGTTGTACGCTACACCAAAATAATCTTGCACAACATTCATCCTTGACTTCCCTTGCATTACACGCAATCACGACCTTCCTCGATAGCATGTGTAGTCCACAATACCGAGTTTCACTAAACAACGATATGCTATTAAAATATTATTAAAACTAGCCGTTATGAATAGTGTTAACTAAATTTTCAATTTTATAACATTATTATTCATATTACACATTTCTAGAACATGGTATAAGAATAAAATAAATTTTTCGGGTAAAGTAAGTATTTTTCAAAAAATGCAGTTTTGCCGCCTTTTGATGGCGCACCCACTTTAAATCTAGTTTTTGACATGTTTATAAGTTAAATTTGACAAAATAAAATTCTTCTTTTGAATCAGGATATAAAAATTTACATTAGATAAAGTTTTGATATTTTTCTGATAACTTTCATATTTTAATGAATAGTAAAAACACGCTATATTTTAATTAAAAACAACTTTTTTCATCGTAATATCTTATGTGGTTAAATTATAATATTGAATGGTTTTGAAGTATAAATAGAATATATTTTTACCATTTAATATAATTTATGTCATTATCATTGATTTTACCTTGAATTCTTAGGTTAAATCAATTCAATCTTTTGCAATGTTTTAAAGAAAAACCTGTTTTCTTTCGACAATGGGATTAATTTTAATTTAATTTCTTCATATTTTTTGTATTGAATTTGGAAAGATTGATTCCATATTTGGAATCAGTGAGTCCAAATTATTTTAATAAACTACGTTTTATTTTTGGGCATTGTGAATAGTAACTACGGTAAATTTTATTTACTATAGTTAAAGGTAAATCAGGTAATTAAGGGTAAATATAAGATTATAAAATTACCCTAACACTTGTAAAAATCCTATTGTATGGCTAAAAGTAGACCCATATAACCTAAGGGTCTGATTAGATTCATTTTATGGACTTTTTTCCATGAAAATAATTTAATTATTATTAAAACCAAAGAATGTGACAACATGTCACTTTCTTAAATCTTATAAGTATAATAATTTTAATTTAGTGATAAACTTAATGAAAATTCAAACATGAATAGTATAAAGAAATCTAAAACAATTATCTACATCATAGGAATTTATTTAGAATTTTTAGGGATTAAATAATTGTCATTTATTATGACACAAAGATGATGCAGTAATTGGCTTATTAATGAAATATTGACATAATTGATGTTATAAATTACCAAATAAATGTAATTTGAGACTTTTTATGACTTAAATTAATTTTATAGGTTAATATGACATGTTATTGTTGATATAAGTAACTTGTTTCGAACTTATAATTCTGTTATGAATTACATAAAAATCATGTACCAAATAGTGTCAAAATTGACATAAATTAGTTTTTAAAAAAAATATTATATTATTAATTGTTATTTAATTCCTAAAAATCTAAGGTTCAGCCAAATGACTTAGATAAGGATAGATATATTAATAATAAACAACTTGGGGTTCGTTTGGCTTGTTATGGTAAGTTTATTAACCATATAGTGTAAGAAAAAAAAAAGACACGGTAAAAGTTAAATTATTTAACTTAGAGTTAAATCTAATTGATAAGGTTAAAATAATAACATAAACTTGTCTAAATCCTATTGGATGAGAGTATTTCGACCCATAACCACTTTATATTCTAAATAAGACCCTTTGGAACCATTATAAACCGAATTTGACCTTAATATAAAATAATATTTTTAGATTTTCCTAAGGTGCCTCTCTCCTCCCTTATAAAAGGGCACCTCCTCCCTCTCCTCCTCACACCAATTTGATCATTCAAGCTCGGAAAAACCCTGCCAAAATCTCTTCTCCACTTCCCTAGTATCATCATAGAGGTCCTGGTCTTCTTCAAAGACCATCCTTAGTTCTTTAAGTGGAGGTTAAGTGAAGGCGCGTCAAAAAGAGGTAATATCTATTACCAATCTTTTTCAAATTCTTTCTTCTTAAACTTCTTCTTCTTTAGTTGTTTCATGATAAAGTAATAACATAAGTATTTATTATATACTGATATGTTATTATAAATATGAAACAACTCTAATTAACCTTCTATCCATCCTACGGAAAAAGGAAATCACCGCGCGTGCATACATACGGAATACCGTCTCCACGCCGTGGTGTAATCTATTTTTCGCCACCACCTTAATTGGATGGGTATAATGGTGTAATGAGTAACTATATATGATTATTATAAAGTGATATTGATACTGAAATAGTATACATACACTTCAACACAAGTTCACGATCATGAGAATGATGTCATCGCTCGTGCGTACGTACGGACTACCGTCTCCACGACGCGATGAGATTCATTTTCCACATTAACCATTCATGAATGATTATAAAGTATATATAATGAATGATAATGAAATATATGACAAGTTAAATCTACTGGATTTATGTATGTATATATATATGTATGTCATCTACTTACTTCCATTCAAGACAATAAGGAAAGGAAAACAGTGTTCATGCGTACGTACGGACTACCGTCTCCATGAACGGTGTGTTTCATTTCATTTATCTATCTATTATATATATATATATATATACTGAATATATATGATATATAAATCATATTTTATATTCTTGAAGTAAGTAAATCATGATATAATTAATAATAATGTCAAGAACAACAAGTCCAAACACCTACGATAAATGAAACGATTTTACCCAAAACGCTTCTTTAACATGGAATTTACAAAAGAACGGGTAATATAAAGTCATAAGTGAACCATATATGATATCATAACAATGAAAGTGATTCTTTAATAAGTTAATGAAATTATTTAAATCATTATACAGGAGGTTCGGATACGTACAAAGCATATCGGACATAAGGTAAGGGATAATTTATCAATCTCATTTTTATCCGAGATTGTTTATTCGTAAGTATTTACTGGGGTTATCTTTATCATCCAAGACCATGTTTTCCAAAAATGGTTTCATGTATGTTTAAATTCCTTTTTACCCATTTTTGACTTTTACTACATGGTATGTAAGGAATCTTTATTTTGTTTACGTTACGAGGTACTTTTTGACTTTTTCGACAAAAATACGAGAAGAATGTTTTTTTAACTTATACGGCATGAATGGATTTTTAAAACATTATTTCCAAGAAGCTTCCTTTACAAGTTTTAATTTTTATTTTTAATCAACTTCTTTTAGTTTATAATTGTATGACATGTTAAGAAAGGAAAAAAAATTTTGAAGTAGAAAGGATATTTTCCTCAAAAATGGAGTTCAAGTGTTTTATCAAAATTATTTTCCATCTAAGATAATATAGGGTTCTGTTTCTATCCCTATTATTAAATTGATTAGATTATGCTGTGATGGAATTATTTTTATGAATTCCTTTATCTTATATGAATTGTTTAATGATGTCATGATGTTTAAGATTCCCATTTTTATTACATGGGTTATGCTATGATGTATGGTTTATGATTTTGTGGCATACATAAGAATGGTATCATTATGAGATGGGTGGGACCTATATCTCCCTCCAATGCATTGGGTAAATATTTTATATCTCATGAGATAGACATGGTTGTAATGGTAGGTTATACCGGTTCAGTGAAACAGGACTGAAACGAGGGTGACTCGGTTCAGAAATGGACTTTGTCCACTAAGATAGTCTTGGAAATGAGTCTTGACTAATAAGATATGATTCTCTATGATTATGTGTGTATTCCACAAAGTTTCATGTTTTAAGTTATGATTATTGGGATTTCATTTCACTACTATGATTTATCCCATCTTATGAAATTATGCTCTCTTTTGCAGGTTAAGATTTCCAAAATGTTATGTTCTTATGAATATGATGTGATTGTTATTTCTTTTGTTTACCCTTACTGATCATTTGAGCTCACCCTTTTATGTTTTATTTTCCCCAAGATATAAAGAAAGGTTTTAGGTAAAAAAAAGGGAAGATATTTATGGGAGATGTTGAAGATCTTTCACCACGATTAGAAGATTATATTCCAAGTTTCCAAATACACTAAACTATTATGATCCTTGTGTGTGTGTTTTTGTTATGTACTAAGTATTCCACAAAAGTAATGTAATGTCCATGTACATCAGGCTTCGGGTCTCTACAGTTGGTATTAGAGGAAAGGTTTAGTCAACCTTTGGAAACTAGGATGTGAGAACGTTAGTGAGATCCCTAGAGATATTTCTAAGGTACGTCTAGGGATGTCCCTAAGGATAAGTATACGTATATGATATAGTCCTAGAACTATGGTAACAATATTAGAATTTAATCTAAGATGTTAGATATTGAAGTTACTCCCCCTTTATTATGATTTTTGCCTCTAACACTTTTCTTTTTGGGTTTTAGAAAATGGCTGGAAACAAGATGATTCACGATAATGGAGGATATTATGGACAATGGAATGATATTCTTCATGAGAAACCAAATGAAATGGGATTTGGAAGTCCAACCATCATTATTATGCCGAATCAGCAATCTCATAATATGATCAATAATCTCAAATTTGGTAAGTTTCCTGACTCATCTAATAAGAGAAATATGGAGTTTCATGATGATCATAGAGGAAAGAAAGTTCAATTTCCCCTATGTAAATCATGTGGTAAGAGGCATCAAGGAGAATGTTTCAAAGGAACTGGAAGATGATTTGGGTGTGGAAAAGAAGGACACAAAGCCAGTAAGTTCAAAGGAAAAGGTTCAGTTAACACCAGGGATGAGGATAATGGTATTGTTACGACATCAACAATGGTTAAATGTTTTAAATGTGGAATGTATGGGCATTATGCAAACCAATGCCCTAAGGTAAAGTCTCATGAAGATAATCAGTATGGTCGTATGGGTAGTATTTATGTTGATGATGATGAAGAGACTACAAATGATATGTGAGATGAAAGAATTGTTGAAGCTCGGTCAATGGTTTAAGAATGTAGTGGAATGATTACATGTTTATCATGTGTAATGTTGTATAAGTAATCTCATGGTACTATGGAATAAAGAGACATCTAAGGATTGTTACACTGTTGTCTTTCCTTGAGTTTTTAAAGTGTATGATTAATGGTACCAGTATCCATGAAATATTATTCAGATATTTTTGGAATGTAGATGATATGCGCATAATGAAGGGATAAGGAGAAAATTAAATGTTTGATAGTATTCATGAGCTCATGACTGATATAAGGAAATAGTTATATCATGGTTTGATTATATAGAATTTTGGGTTTTTGGTATGTGGAATGCGTTAACTTTTGACAGCACTCATGTTTTTACTAAGATTCAATGGGTATTCATTTTTCAAGAGATTGCATGATTATGGTATTCACATGACTGGAATGTGACGAACAAGATATATGAGGGATAAATGATGGCATTCATGTGATCATTTTCTCTATACTATGAGCTTGGACCGAAGTATTTTGGATAAGCCTAAAGATTGGAATGGATTATGTTGGACATAAGTTAGTATTGTTTAAGTATAGAACCTTTTTTCTATATTATTGATGGAATGTTATAGTAATATAGTTTTAGAAAAAGGACAACCTGCAGGACGGGCGACAAACCATCGCGTCGGACAAGGCCGTGGGAATCGAACCCACAACCGAAGTGCAACTGGTCATTATCGCCTACCACTGGCCTACAAGAAGTCCATGTTTAGTAGAAACTAGTTTTATTATATTAAGCAGTATGGTATATAAAGTATAAGTCTATTTTAGGAACCATATATGATTAATCTCACTATAGAGGGACTTATATATTTTTTGATAACTTTTCTAACCTTTTGTTTGAGACAGATGGAATGACCCATCATTCTATCACATGATCTTCTATCCCATCACGAATGACAAATTCAACTTCATTTATTTAAGATATGAAGTGGAAATTGTCCAAAGAACGACCAACGGTGAGACTATACTGAAATCACGAAAATATTTCTTTTAATTCCAATATCATCAACTTTAGGGAAACGATCTTGAAAACCAAAAATGTTGTCCTAGTGCTCTTATATCTGATGAATCAGATGGTACCTTAGATCATCACAAATTTATGGCTTTGTGATTGCTGGATTTTCCATAGCCATGTTCTCTACCACTCTCCATCAGAACATGATGGTTAGATTTCTCTTCCATATCAATATTTTCACCTCTGTGGAAACCCAGGGATTAGTTTATTTGGGTAACCATTACGTTTCATACTTTTTTTTAAATATTGGTTTTGGTATTCCTTTTTACGATGTGAGTTTCTATCAAAGAAACTTTCGAATAGTAATCCATTTATAACCCCGACGAATTTCGAGGGCGAAATTCATTTTAAGGGGGTAGAATGTAACACCCCAAGATTTTATGAAAAATATTCTTTTTAATTTAATTAATGTCTTGTGTTGTACGCTACACCAAAATAATCTTGCACAACACGCATCCTTTACTTTCCTTGCATTACACACAATCACGACCTTCCTCGATAGCGTGTGTAGTCCGCAATACCAAGTTTCACTAAACAACGATATGCTATTAAAATATTATTAAAACTAGCCGTTATGAATAGTGTTAACTAAATTTTGAATTTTATAACATTGTTATTCATCTTACACATTTCTAGAACATGGTATAAGAACAAAACAAATTTTTCGGGTAAAATAAGTATTTTTCAAAAAATGCAGTTTTGCCGCCTTTTTTAGGGCGCACCCACTTAAAATATTGTTTTTGACTTATTTATAAGTTCAATTTGACAAAATCAAATTCTTCTTTTGAATCAGGATATAAAAATTTACATTAGATAAAGTTTTGATATTTTTCCGATAACTTTCATATTTTAATGAATAGTAAAAACACGCTATATTTTAATTAAAAACAACTTTTTTCATCGTAATATCTTATGTGGTTAAATTATAATATTTAAAGGTTTTAAAGTATAAATAAAATATATTTTTACCATTTAATATAATTTATGTCATTAGCATTTATTTTACCTTGAATTCGAAGGTTAAATCAATTCAATCTTTTGCAATGTTTTAAAGAAAAACTCATTTTCTTTCGACAACGGGGTTAATTTTAATTTAATTTCTGAATCTTTTGTGTATTGAATTTGGAAAAATTGATTCCATATTTGGAATCATTGGGTCCAAATTATGTTAATAAGCTATTTTTTATTTTTTGGCATTGTGAATAGTAACTACGGTAAATTTTATTTACTATAGTTAAAGGTAAATCGGGTAATTAAGGGTAAATATAAGATTATAAAATTACCCTAACACTTGGAAAAATCCTATTGGATGGCTAAAAGTAGACCCGTATAACCTAAGGGTCGGATTAGATTCATTTTATGGACTTTTGTCCATGAAAATAATTTAATTATTATTAAAACCAAAGAATGTGACAACATGTCACTTTCTTAAATCTTATAAGTATAATAATTTTAATTTAGTGATAAACTTCATGAAACTTAGAACATTAATAGTCTCCAGAAATCTAATACAATTATCTACATCATAGTAATTTATTTAGAATTTTTAGGGATTAAATAATTATCATTTATTATGACACAAAGATGATGCAGTAATTGTCTTATTAATGAAATATTAACATAATTGATGTTATAAATGCCCAAATAAATGTAATTTGAGACTTTTTATGACTTAAATTAATTTTATAGGTTAATATGACATGTTATTGTTGATATAAGTAACTTGGTTCGAACTTATCATTCTGTTATGAATTTCATAAAAATCATGTACCAAATAGTGTCAAAATTGGCATACATTAGTTTTTAAAACAAATATTATATTATTAATTGTTATTTAATTCCTAAAAATCTAAGGTTCGGCAATATTACTTAGATAAGGATATATATATTAATAATAAACAACTTGGGGTTCTTTTGGCTTGTTATGGTAAGTTTATTAACCATATAGTGTAAGAAAACAAAAAGACACGGTAAAAGTTAAATTATTTAACTTAGAGTTAAATCTAATTGATAAGGTTAAAATAATAACCTAAACTTGTCTAAATCCTATTGGATGAGAGTATTTCGACCCATACCCACTTTATCTTCGAAATAAGACCTTTTTAACCATTATAAACCGAATTTGACCTTAATATAAAATAATATTTGGAGATTTTCCTAAGGTGCCCCTCTCCTCCCTTATAAAAGGGCACCTCCTCCCTATCCTCCTCACACCAATTTGATCATTAAAGCTCGGCCAACCCCTGCCAAAATCTCTTCTCCACTTCCATAGTATCATCCTAGATGTCCTGGTCTTCTTCAAAGACCATCCTTAGTTCTTTAAGTGGAGGTTAAGTGAAGGCGCGTCAAAACGAGGTAATATGTATTACCGATCTTTTTCAATTTCTTTCTTCTTCAACTTCTACTTCTTTAGTTGTTTCATGATAAAGTAATAACATCAGTATTTCTTATATACTTATATGTTATTATAAATATGAAACAACTCTAATTAACCTTCTGTGCATCCTACAGAAAAAGGAAATCACCGCGCGTGCGTACGTACGGAATATCGTCTCCACGCCGTGGTGTAATCTATTTTCCGCCACCACCATAATTGGATGGGTATAATGGTGTAATGAGTAACTATATATGATTATTATAAAGTGATATTGATACTGAAATAGTATACATACACTTCAACACAAGTTCACGATCATGAGAACGATGTCATCGCTCGTGCGTACGTACGGACTACCGTCTCCACGACGCGATGAGATTCATTCTCCACATTAACCATTCATGAATGATTATAAAGTATATATAATGAATAATAATGAAATATATGACATGTTAAATCTACTGGATTTATGTATATATATATATATATGTATGTCATCCACTTACTTCCATTCAAGACAATAAGGAAAGGAAAACAGCGTTCATGAGTACGTACGGACTACCGTCTCCATGAACGGTGTGTTTCATTTCATTTATCTATCTATTATATATATATATATATATACTGAATATATATGATATATAAATCATGTTTTATATTCTTGAAGTAAGTAAATCATGATATATGTAATAATAATGTCAAGAACAACAAGTCCAAACACCTACGATAAATGAAACGATTTTACCCAAAACGCTTCTTTAACATGGAATTTACAAAAGAACGGGTAATATAAAGTCATAAGTGAACCATATATGATATCAAAACAATGAATATGATTCTGTAATAAGTTAATGACATTATTTCTATCATTATACAGGAGGTTCGGATATGTACAAAGCATATCGGACATAAGTTAAGGGATAATTTATCAATCTCATTTTTATCCGAGATTGTTTATTCGTAAGTATTTACTGGGGTTATCTTTATCATCCAAGCCCATGTTTTCCAAAAATGGTTTCATGTATGTTTAAAGTTCTTTTTACCCATTTTTTACTTTTACTACATGGTATGTAAGGAATCTTTATTTTGTTTACGTTACGAGGTACTTTTTGACTTTTTCGACAAAAGTACGAGAAGAATGTTTTTTTAACTTATACGGCATGAATGGATTTTTAAAACATTATTTCCAAGAAGCTTCTTTTACAAGTTTTAATTTTTATTTTTAATCAACTTCTTTTAGTTTATAATTGTATGACATGTTAAGAAAGGAAAAAAAAATTTGAAGTAGAAAGGATATTTTCCTCAAGAATGGAGTTCAAGTGTTTTATCAAAATTATTTTCCATCTAAGATAATATAGGGTTCTGTTTCTATCCCTATTATTAAATTGATTAGATTATGTTGTGATGGAATTATTTTTATGAATTCCTTTATCTTATATGAATTGTTTTATGATGTCATGATGTTTAAGATTCCCATTTTTATTACATGGTTTATGCTATGATGTATGGCTTATGATTTTGTGGCACACATAAGAATGGTATCATTATGAGATGGGTGGGACCTATATCTCCCTCCAATGCATTGGGTAAAGATTTTATATCTCATGAGATAGACATGGCTAGAATGGTAGGTTATACTGGTTCAGTGAAACAGGACTGAAACGAGAGTGACTCGGTTCAGAAATGGACTTTGTCCACTAAGATAGTCTTGGCAATGAGTCTTGACTAATAAGATATGATTATCTATGATTATGTGTGTATGCCAAAAAGTTTCATGTTTTAAGTTATGATTATTGGGATTTCATTTCACTACTATGATTTATCCCATGTTATGAAATTATGCTCTCTTTTGCAGGTTAAGATTTCCAAAATGTTATGTTCTTATGAATATGATGTGATTGATATTTATTTTGTTTACCCTTACTGAGAATTTGAGCTCACCCTTTTATGTTTTCTTTTCCCCGGGATATAAAGAAAGGTTTTAGGTAAAAAAAAGGGAAGATATTTATGGGAGATGTTGAAGATCTTTCAACACGATTAGAAGATTATATTCCGAGTTTCCAAAGACACTAAACTATTACGATCCTTGTGTGTGTGTTTTTGTTATGTACTAAGTATTCCGCAAAAGTAATGTAATGTCCATGTACGTCAGGCTTCGGGTCTCTACAGTTTGTATCAGAGGAAAGGTTTAGTCAACCTTTGGAAACTAGGATGTGATAACATTAGTGAGATCCCTAGAGATATTTCTAAGGTATGTCTAGTGATGTCCCTAAGGATAAGTATACGTATAGGATATAGTCCTAGAACTATGGTAAAGATCTTAGAATTTAACCTAAGATGTTAGATATTGAAGTTACTCCCCCTTTATTAGGATTTTTTCCTCTAACACTATTCTTTTTGGGTTTTATAAAATGGCTGGAAACAAGATGATTCACGATAATGGAGGATATTATAGACAGTGGAATGATATTCTTTATGAGAAACCAAATGAAATGGGATTTGGAAGTCCAACCATCATTATTATGCCAAATCAGCAATCTCATAATATGATCAATAAACTCAAATTTGGTAAGTTTCCTAACTCAGCTAATAAGAGAAAGATGGAGTTTCATGATGATCATAGAGGAAAGAAACTTCAATTTCCCCTATGTAAATCATGTGGTAAGAGGCATCAAGGAGAATGTTTCAAAGGAACTAGAAGATGATTTGGGTGTGGAAAAGAAGGACACAAAGCCAGTAAGTGAAAAGGAAAAGGTTCAGTTAACACCAGGGATGAGGATAATGGTATTTCTACGACATCAATAATGGTTAAATGTTTTAAATGTAGAATGTACGGGCATTATGCAAACCAATGCCCTAAGGTAAAGTCTCATGAAGATAATCAGTATGGTCGTATGGTTAGTATTTATGTTGATGGTGATGAAGAGACTACAAATGATATGTGAGATGAAAGAATTGTTGAAGCTCGGTCAATGGTTTAAGAATGTATTGGAATGATTATATGTTTATCATGTGTAATGTTGTATAAGTAATCTCATGGTACTATGGAATAAAGATACATCTAAGGATTGTTACACTGTTGTCTTTCCTTGAGTTTTGAAAGTGTATGATTAATGGTACCAGTATCCATGAAAGATTATTCAGATATTTTTGGAATGTAGATGATATGCGCATAATGAAGGGATAAGGAGAAAATTAAATGTTTGATAGTATTCATGAGCTCATGACTGATATAAGGAAATAGTTATATCATGGTTTTGAGTATATAGAATTTTGGGTTTTTGGTATGTGGAATGAGTTAACTTTTGACAGCACTCATGTTTTTACTAAGATTCAATTGGTATTCATTTTTCAAGAGATTACATGATTATGGTATTCACATGATTGGAATTTGAAGAAAAATATATATGAGGGATAAATGATGGCATTCATGTGATCATTTTCTCTATACTATGAGCTTGGACCGAAGTATTTTGGATAAGCCTAAAGATTGGAATGGATTATGTTGGACATAAGTTAGTATTGTTTAAGGATAGAACCTTTTTTTGATATTATTTATGGGATGTTATAGTAATATAGTTTTAGAAAAAGGACAACCTGCAGGACGGGCGACAAACCATCGCGTCGGACAAGGCCATGGGAATCAAACCCACAACCGAAGTGCGACTGGCCTTTATCGCCTACCACTAGCCTACAGGAAGTCCCTGTTTAGTAGAAACTAGTTTTATTATATTAAGCAGTATGGTATATAAAGTATAAGTCTATTTTAGGAACCATATATGATTAATCTCACTATAGATGGACTTATGTATTTTTTGATAACTTTTATAAAATTTTGTTTAGACAGATGGAATGACCCATCATTCTATCACATGATCTGCTATCACATCACGAATGACAAATTAAACTTCATTTATTTAAGATATGAAGTGGAAATTGTCCAAAGAACGACCAACGGTGAGACTATACCGAAATCACGAAAATATTTCTTCTAATTCCAATATCATCAACTTTATGGAAACGATCTTGAAAACCAAAAATGTTGTCCTAGTTCTCTTATATCTGATGAATCAGATGGTACCTTAGATCGTCACAAATTTATGGATTTTTGATTGCTGGCTTTTCCATAGCCATGTTCTCTACCACTCTCCATCAGAACATGATGGTTAGATTTCTCTTCCATATCAATATTTTCACCTATGTGGAAACCCAGTGATTAGTTTATTTGGGTAACCATTACGTTTCATACTTTTGTTTTTAAATATTGGTTTTGGTATTCCTTTTTACGATGTGGGTTTCTATCAAAGAAACTTTATAATAGTAAACCATTTATAACCCCGACGAATTTCGAGGGCGAAATTCATTTTAAGGGGGGTAGAATGTAACACCCTGAGATTTTATGAAAAATATTCTTTTTAATTTCATTAATGTCTTGTGTTGTAAGCTATACCAAAAGAAGCTTTCACAACACGCATCCTTGACTTTCCTTTCATTACACGCAATCACGACCTTCATCGATAGCGTGTGTAGTCCGCAATACCGAGTTTCACTAAACAACGATATGCTATTAAAATATTATTAAAACTAGCCGTTATGAATAGTGTTAACTAAATTTTGAATTTTATAACATTATTATTCATCTTACGCATTTCTAGAACATGGTATAAGAACAAAATAAATTTTTCGGATAAAATAAGTATTTTTCAAAAAATGCAGTTTTGCCGCCTTTTGATGGCGCACCCACTTTAAATATAGTTTTTGACATGTTTATAAGTTCAATTTGACAAAATAAAATTCTTCTTTTGAATCAGGATATAAAAATTTACATTAAATAAAGTTTTGATATTTTTCCGATAACTTTCATATTTTAATGAATAGTAAAAACATGCTATATTTTAATTAAAAACAACTTTTTTCATCGTAATATATTATGTGGTTAAATTATAATATTGAATGGTTTTAAAGTATAAATAGAATATATTTTTACCATTTAATATAATTTATGTCATTATCATTGATTTTACCTTGAATTCGTAGGTTAAATAAATTCAATCTTTTGCAATGTTTTAAAGAAAAACCCGTTTTCTTTCGACAACGGGATTAATTTTAATTTAATTTCTGCATATTTTGTGTATTTAATTTGGAAAAATGTATTCCATATTTGGAATCAGTGGGTCCTAATTATGTTAATAAACTACTTTTTATTTTTGGGCATTGTGAATAGTAACTACGGTAAATTTTATTTACTATAGTTAAAGGTAAATCGGGTAATTAAGGGTAAATATAAGATTATACAATTACCCTAACACTTGTAAAAATCCTATTGGATGGCTAAAAGTAGACTCATATAACCTAAGGGTCGGATTAGATTCATTTTATGGACTTTTTTCCATGAAAATAATTTAATTATTATTAAAACCAAAGAATGTGACAGCATGTCACTTTCTTAAATCTTATAAGTATAATAATTTTAATTTAGTTATAAACTTCATGAAACTTAGAACATTAATAGTCTCCAGAAATCTAATACAATTATTTACATCATAGGAATTTATTTAGAATTTTTAGGGATTAAATAATTATCATTTATTATGACACAAAGATGATGCAGTAATTGTCTTATTAATGAAATATTGACATAATTGATGTTATAAATGCCCAAATAAATGTAATTTGAGACTTTTTATGACTTAAATTAATTTTCTAGGTTAATATGAAATGTTATTGTTGATATAAGTAACTTGGTTCGAACTTATCATTCTGTTATGAATTTCATAAAAATCATGTACCAAATAGTGTCAAAATTGACATAAATTAGTTTTTAGAACAAATATTATATTATTAATTGTTATTTAATTCCTAAAAATCTAAGGTTCTGACAAATGACTTAGATAAGGATAGATATATTAATAATAAACAACTTGGGGTTCGTTTGGATTGTTATGGTAAGTTTATTAACCATATAGTGTAAGAAAACAAAAAGACACGGTAAAAGTTAAATTATTTAACTTAGAGTTAAATCTAATTGATAAGGTTAAAATAATAACCTAAACTTGTATAAATCCTATTTTATGAGAGTATTTCGACCCATACCCACTTTATCTTCGAAATAAGACCCTTTGGAACCATTATAAACCGAATTTGACCTTAATATAAAATAATATTTTGAGATTTTCCTAAGGTGCCCCTCTCCTCCCTTATAAAAGGGCACCTCCTCCCTCTCCTCCTCACACCAATTTGAGCATTCAAGCTCGCCCAAACCATGAAAAAATCTCTTCTCCACTTCCCTAGTATCATCCTATAGGTCCTGGTCTTCTTCAAAGACCATACTTAGTTCTTTAAGTGGAGGTTAAGTGAAGGCGAGTCAAAAAGAGGTAATATCTATTACCGATCCTTTTCAATTTCTTTCTTCTTCAACTTCTTCTTCTTTAGTTGTTTCATGATAAAGTAATAACATAAGTATTTATTATATACTGATATGTTATTATAAATATGAAACAACTCTAATTAACCTTCTATCCATCCTACGGAAAAAGGAAATCACCGCGCGTGCGTACGTACGGAATACCGTCTCCACACCGTGGTGTAATCTATTTTCTGCCACCACCTTAATTGGATGGGTATAATGGTGTAATTAGTAACTATATATGATTATTATAAAGTGATATTGATACTTAAATAGTATACATACACTTCAACACAAGTTCACGATCATGAGAACGATGTCATCGCTCGTGCGTACGTACGGACTACCGTCTCCACGATGCGATGAGATTCATTCTCCACATTAACCATTCATGAATGATTATAAAGTATATATAATGAATAATAATGAATTATATGACATGTTAAATCTACTGGATTTATGTATATATATATATATGTGTATTTCATCTACTTACTTCCATTCAAGACAATAAGGAAAGTAAAACAGCGTTCATGCGTACGTACGGACTACCGTCTCCATGAACGGTGTGTTTCATTTCATTTATATATCTATTATATATATATATATACTGAATATATATGATATATAAATCATGTTTTATATTCTGGAAGTAAGTAAATCATGATATGAGTAATAATAATGTCAAGAACAACAATTCCAAACACCTATGATAAATGAAACTATTTTACCCAAAACGCTTCTTTAACATGGAATTTACAAAAGAACGGGTAATATAAAGTCATAAGTGAACCATATATGATATCATAACAATGAATATGATTCTGTAATAAGTTAATGAAATTATTTAAATCATTATACAGGAGGTTCGGATACGTATAAATCATATCGGACATAAGGTAAGGGATAATTTATCAATCTCATTTTTATCCGAGATTGTTTATTCGTAAGTATTTTCTAGGGTTATCTTTATCATCCAAGCCCATGTTTTCAAAAAATGGTTTCATGTATGTTTAAAGTCCTTTTACCCATTTTGACTTTTACTACATGGTATGTAAGGAATCTTTATTTTGTTTACGTTACGAGGTACTTTTTGACTTTTTTGACAAAAATACGAGAAGAATGTTTTTTTAACTTATACGGCATGAATGGATTTTTAAAACATTATTTCCAAGAAGCTTACTTTAAAAGTTTTCATTTTTATTTTTAATCAACTTCTTTTAGTTTATAATTGTATGACATGTTAAGAAAGGAATTTTTTTTTTGAAGTAGAAAGGATATTTTCCTCAAGAATGGAGTTCAAGTGTTTTATCAAAATTATTTTCCATCTAAGATAATATAGGGTTCTGTTTCTATCCCTCTTATTACATTGATTATATTATGCTGTGATGGAATTATTTTTATGAATTCCTTTATCTTATATGAATTTTTTTATGATGTCATGATGTTTAAGATTCCCATTTTTATTACATGGGTTATGCTATGATGTATGGTTTATGATTTTGTGGCACACATAAGAATGGTATCATTATGAGATGGGTGGGACCTATATCTCCCTCCAATGCATTGGTTAAAGATTCTATATCTCATGAGATAGACATGGCTGGAATGGTAGGTTATACCGGTTCAGTGAAACAGGACTGAAACGAGGGTGACTCGGTTCAGAAATGGACTTTGTCCACTAAGATAGTCTTGGAAATGAGTCTTGCCTAATAAGATATGATTATCTATGATTATGTGTGTATGCCACAAAGTTTCATGTTTTAAGTTATGATTATTGGGATTTCATTTCACTACTATGATTTATCCCATGTTATGAAATTATTCTCTCTTTTGCAGGTTAAGATTTCCAAAATGTTATGTTCTTATGAATATGATGTGATTGATATTTCTTTTGTTTACCCTTACTGAGAATTTGAGCTCACCCTTTTATGTTTTCTTTTCCCCAGGATATAAAGAAAGGTTTTAGGTAAAAAAAGGGAAGATATTTATGGGAGATGTTGAAGATCTTTCACCACGATTAGAAGATTATATCCCGAGTTTCCAAAGACACTAAACTATTAAGATCCTTGTGTGTGTGTTTTTGTTATGTACTAAGTATTCCGAAAAAGTAATGTAATGTCCATGTACGTCAGGCTTCGGGTCTCTACACACAGGCTTTACTCACACATGTTTTGTGTCTTGTGCGGACTATAGGCATTTCTATAGAGTCCACATAAAACCCAAGGTAGGTAGTTCTTTGTGAGATAGAAAGACTGGGGTGTTTACTAGAGATGGGTCTAGGAGCTTTCTGGTAGTTGTAGTTGACAGTGATCCCTTCCTTCTGAGTATGTTGGATGCTTTTATAGTTTCCTTTGGTGGGTATTGTTTTTTCCTTATTTTTCTTTCAATAATTTTGTTGTACTATAGTTGTTGGATATAGATGCATGCATGAATTGGTTGCCTTTTGGTTTTTACATTATATAATTTTGTGAGCTTGGAGATGTGTGTGTGTGTGTGTAGGTACATAGGAAATGCCTCCAATGTTAGTGATATACCAGCTCAGTGCTAGTCACTAGCCCCTATCATAATAGAGGCGGGCTTGGGGAGTTGTGGCCCTGTCCCCATCTAGGACAGGTCATGACCGGTACTACATGACATGTTTCATCCACATATGGCCTACCAATGTGATTCTAGTTATGCCTATTTCCTTCAGGTTGTGCCGATGTAACTGGACCTATACCTGGCCATTCCCGTATCCTCATACATGGTGTGTGCCTAGTCAAGTCCATGTACAGGTACTCCCAGAGTACGTAACAGGATGTCAGAACCTGGTCACATATTGTGTGGGGTTCCCACACATCTTGTGATATTTAATTCACCCAGAATCCCTAGCCACCACAACTGAATCATGACACGACCTGTTTTCATCAAAGTACATGTCGTTTATTCTAGTTTTCTGTAGAATTATAGATTTGGTCTGAGGATCCCAAATATTCCATTCCCACTACCAAGTCCTCTATTCTTTCCCCAGAAAATAGTGGAAACCTCCCTTAATCATTGATTTCGGCCTTCCGGTGGCCATAAATTAAAATCTAATCCATCGCTCGAAGCCAGTACACACCGTCATCTCTCATACCACCTCCCACTACCTCACCGTATTTCTAAATCCATGGTGGAATCACCCTAAAAAAACATACCAATCCATCATCTAGTCAGGGATCCATTCAAAAAACCTAAATCTTCCTTGAATTTGGTGGTTTTATCATGCTCGATCCCACCCATCAATATTGAACCATGTTCCTCGTAGGCCATCGAGTAAGAAAATGAAGAATGATGGGGGGAAATCACAATAAACAAAGGTGAAAAAAATCCTAAAAATTCCTAGACAATGAATATATATTAGGGAAAAATGGGTGATAAATCATAAGGAAAAAGGGATATAAATTGAATAACCAATTTAATTTGACATGGGTCGCATGCGAAGGTTCTAATTAATCGATGATCAATAAGTATATTGATAATCCAGGATTAAACCATTTAATCAAGAAGGATAAAACCAAAAATTATTATTCCTACCTCAATTCAGATAATTTATTGGTGAGGAACGCATTCACCAATGTTGGGGAAGATCTATTGAATTCTTTATGCCTCAATTCACCTTAATCTATTTGATTTTCGTCATTTGATCTCAATTCATCAATGAGGGTAAAGGAATTCTCCTCTCAATAGTCCCTAGGTTTTGTGGCAAACCCTGGATAATTTTCATAATAGCATATTTATATAAGTAAATAATTTAAGGTTATTTAATTAAAAATAAATAAATAATTTATTTATTTAATTTAATGCCCTCATAAATGGATTATTTTAGTAGACATCCCATGTTAACCAGCTTTAGGTCACACATAGGGTAAATCCCATGCATCATATTCCACTGTGGTCTTAGATTTTTGTTTCAAGATTATGTTTAGTAGATATCAAATTATTTCTAAAAGATAGTGCATGGATGATATAAAAAATATTTAATATTTTAAAAAAATTAATCTAGGGCACACTGGGCCTCGAATCATCCACCTTCTCAGCACCTGACACTGAAAATATTACTTAATATATTTCAAAATATTATAAGGAAAAAACATGTTCTATATAAAAACAATTATGAAAATTTATTTGGTTCAAAACTCTTTTCCCCCAAAAATAAAAATAGGACATCATTTAATTTTTAAAGACCTATAAAAAATAAGTTCAAATAATAAATTTTATATCTCAAAAAGGAGGTTGAGTTACCATGTCCCTTACATTTTCCCTTGATTTCCTATTAAATTTTTATCCTCCTTTATCATAATTATAGAAATATTAATTACCTATTTTATAATATTATTTAGTTAAATTTCCACTTATACGCTTCATTAATAACAATTCACTTTATATATTATATTATTATAATATCCTTTTAAAATCGAGTGTTAATAATCTTAACCATTATGAGCATAGTTTGTAAAAGTGATGTTGATCTTCATTTTCATTCCAAATATCATCATTTAAAAACCACTAATGGTTCTGGAATTGATGTATTATAAAGAATTATATTTCTATAATTCCATTACCTTTTATTTTTAATCATGTTTCATGAAAATTAAAATATCATTAAACTAGTTTTGGGTTATTTACTGATATTGATAGATTTCCTTATAATGATCATTAATTATTTGTTTGATTAAAAAAGTACAACATCAATGATATATTTTACTTATAAATATCATATGTACTCAATAAATATAAAAAAACAATCAATTTTTCTAATTTAATGAAAATGAAACACATTTATTCATGGAGACAGTAGTCCTCACAATACACGATTCATGTTGTCATTTTTCTTAATCGAAAAGGGGAGGGTGGATAATACTTATAACATAAGTATAATAACATACCCATATAATAATGAAACTTATATTATCATTTTATCATGGTGAAATTTAATTTTGGGAAGAATAAATGTACTTAAATAAATATGAAAGAGAAAGAGTTTCTAGGAACTTATACCTCGCTTCTTAGATTATCTTCTTTTCAAAGGCGATTAAACCTTTAAGGGGTTGTATTTTAAAATACCAAAACCTCATTAATGTTTCGAATTATGTTGAGAAGAGGTTTTGGAAGAGTTTTTTTGAAAACATAAGAGTTTTTTGTGTGACAGGTGGTGAGGAGAGGTGTACCCCTTTTATATGTGAAAATGAATGACGTTTTTGTAAATACCCAAAACCTTTCAATAATGGGAAGTCACTCTAAAGGGAAGTGGCCCCAAAATTGATAAATAATGGATTGGATAATAGATGATTCAAATTAAAACCACCACCATTAAAATAGTAATATTTTTTGAAAATATTTTTTCATTCCCCTCTAAGGTTACTCACTTTTACTATTTTAGTTTTCCCCACGGTAATTAGTCTTTTACCCAATAAATTTATCCTTTAATCCATAAAATAAAATAGTCCTTAATACAAAATTTATACATAATTATTCAAAATTTTAAATATAATTTTTTATTCAATTCTTAATTCTGATAAAAATTATTTTGAAAAAATAAATGTATAATGTATTAAAAAAATTATGAAAAAATATAAAAAAAATTCTAAAGAGTAAAATATGGGATTATATACTAAAACCAAAAATTTTAAAATTAAAAATTTACTTATAAAATATATATTTTTTCTTAAAAAGGTTTTAAAAATTTTCAATTCATATGTATACACTAATAATTTCAAAAATCCATGTTATTTCTAAATATTGTATTTTACACTATTCACATAAAAATAAATCTTTTTAGAAAAATATCAAAATATAATCATAAGATAATTTAGTTGTGATAAATCCAAAAAATATGATAATTTTTTAAAATTCACATTCTAAAATTTTTAAAATTAACCTTAAAATAAAAATATAAAATATCATGAAAAATAGTTTTTTATAAGAAATCGTTTTTTAGAATATTCACTATTCTTCTAAAATAAGTGCTGATGAGGAATATATCAATCCTATAAAAATAACCTTTTTATAAAATACATTTTTTGAATAAAAATAGATCTTATTAGTTTTTTTCATACTAATTTATTGTATGTTTTAAATTCAAATTTATTTTGTTTTGTTTATATATATATATTTATAATCATTCATTTATCACTTCTCATACCTGATAATTCTACAACTACTTTATAATGATCTATGTTTATTTGGTTTCAATGTTTCATGTGGATAAATTCATAAAACATAGTATTTATTTAAGGAGGAAATACTTGTTTCATTACACTCTTTTATTTTTAAAATATTCATAAATGCATGGATGTCTCTTTTGTGATTAGTTTTTTAAAACCTATTTTGTTTGTGTTGTGAATATAATAGTTTTTAATAAAATAAATGTTTTATTCACCTATATTTTAATCATTTTTGTTTATATATATATATATATATATTTAAATCATTCCTCAATAGTTTATCTCATCCCTTATTACTAGTTTCAATCCTCTATTAATCAAGGGAGTGCATTTATGGCCATGTGGAACTTCAATTTGAGTATCAGGGTTCATATCTCTTGGTTTCCATGTTATAAGTCAGTTTTAAAGAACTATTGTTAGGTTATGTCTTGAGAGGACTTGTAGGAATTAAGAATAAGATGGTAGGAAATCAAAATGTAACCATAAAAATGTGTATTTGACCTCTTTATAGTGAACTTTGAGATACCGGGAGGTCTGAGAAATTAAAAGATTGGTGATGAACTTATATAATGTTATTATTTATTATATTTTAACCCATGATGTGTTAGAACTATAAATAGTTCCTATAACCTGATAGGTATGGTAAGTAATTTCATCTTATGATCATGAATTTGAAGAAATGGTTTTTCTTACATGAAAAATAGATTTTTAATGACATAATGATTTTCCCCATTTGAAAAGAGATTAGAAAATTTATTATAAAACCTTGTTTTAATTATTTTGAGAAATTAATATGAATTTGGATTAACCATTGGAATGGGATAGTGATCCACACTAACATAGTATAGAATGGAATTTTATGGCGATCATCTATTTATAAATTATGTGATTTTGATTGAAAAAATATATATGTTATATAATTTTTTTTATCCAGAAGAGTTCATGTTGGATATGGATAAGGAAGATTAAAAGTTTCTCCAATATATCCCCAGATGGATAGCATGATTATATTGAATATCCGACCATTTTATAGGTAATGTAATCAAGATGGATTGGGAATATGAATTTTTTAAGTAGATTCAACAATCATTTAGAGGTGATATTGGACTACAGATGGAACAAGAATAGTTAGATAATATCATCTATATATACTATTTTTATTAATTCTAGATACCTATAAGGTATATTTCATGTCTGATTTACTTGAAGCGCCAGCTTAGAAATAGTGGGATATGGTAATAGAATTTGGACTTCATAAAAATTATGAATGGAAGTGTTTCAATAAGATATTCAATGACAGGAATTTTCTTGAATAACTAAATCTCATGAAGGAACATGAAATTTTATATTTTTAGGAAGATAATATGTCCATTATGCAAAATAATCATGTTGGACCTTTATGGTATACACCATAGTTAGTGATAAATGAAAACTTCAAGGCTAAATGATTTAATATACAGTTGAATCTATAGATATGATTGAGGATTATCTTAGTCAGTCTACCTACTTATATGGTGGTGGTAATTATGTCAGTTATATTGTAGGTATAATTTTTAGACACTTAGAGTGAGATAATTTTTCTTCCATGCATAGGTAAATGAATTACTAAAAATTAATTTTTTTATTATCAAAAACACTTTTTTTGGAAAAAGTGAGAAACCAAAATTCACTTGGAACAAGCACTAAAGGAAAACACCAAGTTGATAAAAGATAAATTGAGCCTATTTTCATTCTTATCCCTAAGAAGTTTCCAGGAGATATAGGTTACTGAAGTTTCTAGATCATCCTTTATAAGGTCTTTAAAATTAATCTCCATCTTGTCCCATGCTTGCATGTACTCCTCTTGATTGATCTTCCTTAAATTGAAGCCTCTTACTAGAATAAGGTTCTTCTTGTTGATCCAATCACTCTGTTCTCAATTAGTATCCACAAGGATAGTCCTTACCATCATCTTCTCTATGACCTCTAAAGAGGAATTTATTATTAGGGATTCCTCTTCCATAACTTCTCTAAAATGCAGGAGGATCTCCAAAGGTTGTATAGCTTCCTCTATTATCTCCTAAAGATCAACCCTAAGAGGGACAGCCCCACCGTCTGCATCCTCCACTCAAGCAGAAATTCCAGCAATGTTTATATTAATTTCCTTCATCTTGGATTTCATTTTTTTGGAAGATCAAGTCTCCATTGGAATTGGTAGATATGAGTAATATTTTTGGACTTTCTTACTACCTTGCCAACCCTTCCTCCTCCTCAAGCTGCATAAGTCTCTATCATGAAAATATTGTGCAGTATCTCCTAATAATGAACTAGATTACTCATAACTGGAATCCTCCCTGGGTAAACCTTTCTCCTCATTGAAGAACTCTTCCCAGTATACCTCCTAGGTAGGAACTTCCTTTCCTAATCCCTCCAAAATATTACCCAACTTAATAGATGGGAAATAACTCCTCAGGCATAATTTGTTCACAAAAATGGATCAATCTCTTGAGAACCCACACCATCAGTGTTTCCAAGTCCTGTAAGTAATTCTTTCTCATAGGAAGAGTCCTGAAGGGCCTTTGATCTTCCCTCACCCCCTTTTCTCATTTCCACTTCCTAGTTGACACTATAACCGGTCTCAACTTTTGAGGTCTCAGAAGTTTTGGGATCCGGAATGCCTACAGAAGAATAATTATCCACCTATAGTCCCAATTAACCTGAAGAGCCTTGTAAACCCAAGTTTTTCCTCAGTCAACTGAATATATTAGAAACCAAAGGGTTTTCCTCTTGAAAATCAGGATGGAAAACCTGTTCCAAAGCTGGAACAAAGCCTACATCAATATGGATTTTTTCAGCCAACCCTCCAATAGGCCCATGTCCTTTGTCACTAACATCTGAATCCACCACCCTATAAGATTCACTTTTCTTGAAACCCCACCTATATTCTACCATATCATGGCCAATATTCTTATAGGAAGCATAGAAATAAAACATTGACTCAAACTCCACAAATTGTTTCTATCAGAATTCTTTCCCAACACAAATCCATACATACTCAGTTGGAAGCTTGGAAACATCAACTTTCACACATACCTGAGGAGCCATAGGGCAGAAAATGGAATGGGTCATACTGTTTGAGCACAAATACCTTCCTACTAGATTCCCTATAATATTAAAAAAAATTGGGGTTTTTAAAAGGTAAGGGAAGTTCTGGGAATCTTACCCAAATTGTCGCGGTTGGAGAATTGTGTTTCATGTGAAAGTTAAAGGACCACCAGAAAAGTTATAATTGAAGTCCATTACAGCTATGGGGGAACTGGACCAATCCATAATCAAATATTTATCCATAGATAAATGGATCATCAGATTAAAATTATCTATCAGACCAACCGTAGCTCAATCTTGCAGACCTGATGACCCAAAAATACATCAGTTGAATGAATCCATAGAAGGGAAACACTGCTTAAAATGTGAAACTAATTTGATATTGAGTAGAGACAAATATTAGGTAAACTCCAAAGAAGAAATAAAAAGCTGGGGGAAACCACCAAAGAGATCAGGTACCTGAGGGCCCCGTAAAATTTGAAAGAATTAAGGAAGGAAATTATGGTTAGACGGGGGAGAAAGAGTGAGAGGTGACTCCATCAAAGGGTGGAAAAGGTCCCTCCCCCACCGATGGGGGGTAATATCATGATATCCATCATTGTCATAGTTTGGATCTTCTATCTCCAAACCCCTCTAGATCCTTCATCCAACCAACCTTAGTAGGATTTGACTCGGTCAATTTCCGTCTCTATTAAGTAAATGAATGATCTAAATCAATGTCCAAAAAAGAAATCATAAGGACTTTTAAAGAAATATTTTTGATTTCATATACTTATTTTTCACATATGGAACTCTACAAAAAAATTAAGTTTTATGGGGTGAGGTATCTGAAGACAAATATGAAGCCTAACCTAATATATGATTCTAATGTGGAATTTTTTATCATTAAAAGAAGTTTTTTGGGAGATTCTCCTTGGTGAAATATGGGGGTACATCAATCTAAGTGCATATATGGAGTATGCAAGTTGAAGTATCAAATAAAATCGGGTTATTAACTCATAAAAGAGTAAGGTGGATTTATCAAGAGGAGATTTTATTGCCTCTAAAGTATCCTATAAATCTCTTTATAGCATACAAAGCATCATAGGAGGTTGATATTAATGCATGAACTTTCATGGTATAAGGTAAATTTGTAATATATTATATGATTATTTCTATATTTTTGACACTAGAGTATCCCATTCATTCATATATACATTATTGGTTAGTCAATTGGTGTTGTTAGTAGATTTGATTATACATTATTTGAAAATTGGTACACCAATGGAGGGAAGGATTGATCAATTTTTTAAGTGTCCATCCAACACAATAATGATTGGTAATATGGAAATCTCATAGAACTTCATAGATCCTATGGAAAAAATATATGACTTACTTTTCAGGATGGATTTCCTGGGTAAATTTAAGGATGGTTGTGGTCATAGAATTCTTTTTGTGGTTTGAGATGAGAGTACCTATACTTTAATGGGAGAGTAGGATATTATTTGTATTAATTCAGGTCAAATAGAAATTATTTTTGGGTTAATATTTTTTAAATTGGGTAGATTATTACTTTAATAAATGGAAGGAGAGGGTTAACCTTAAATTCTAGTGGTATTAGATATATATCCATATGTTTTCCCTAAAGATTCTTATAGATTACCACCAATGAGGGTTATGTAATATTATATTGACCAGTTCCTATAGCATGATTTATTTCCCTAAATTCCTTAATATGGAATAAAAAGAGTTGTTGGAGCCAAAGGTAAAAGTTGGTTGGTTTGAGAAAAAGGAATCCATTCGATCAAGTGTTTGTTTTGTGGGAAGCACCAGTACTATTTTTCAAGAAATATGAAACTATCTTGAATATAGTCTATTATTTTCTTAAGTTAACCAAGTGATGGAAGGTAATAAAAAGACCATACCCTAAATTGATGATATGTTTGACCAGTTGGAGGGATCTTGTTGGTATTCCAATATTTCCCATCAGACTGGATATCATCATTTTGAGGTAACATAAGAGAATGTTTTGAAAAAATAATTTTTGAAGTTAGTGTAACAATTAGAAGTTCTTATTCATGCCTTATGGATTTTATAACACATAGGTAGTGTTTATGGAATTAATGAATCAAGTATTCAATAATTTTTTGGATACCTTTATAGTAGTATTTAGGGATGATATCTTGATACACTCTTGAAAAAGAAAGATCATAGGAAACACAGAGTTTTTTTTGAAACATAGCATGAAAATAATTTAAATTCAAAGATATTTAAATGTCACTTTTGGATTCAATATGTAAATTTTATAGGACATGTTTCTTCTAAAAAAATTATTTGATCTAAAAAAGGCTAAATAGGTGACTTCTTGGGAATTACCTATGAACATATTTTAAATGTGGAGTTTTATGGTTTTGGATATTTATAAGAATATATTTATTCTATATTTATTTAAATTAGGTTATTCTGTGATATCTTTTACTATAAAAGGAGGTATTTTTTATATTGTTATAAATTTCTAATAATTATTTCATGAAATAAATAAGAGAATTACTTTACCTCTAGTTTTAATTCCTCCAGAATCATAAGTTGGTTATGAGGTGTACTCTAACACATATGAAGAGTGATTGTGATGTGTATTAAAATAATGAATCAAGGTTTTAGTCTATGGGTCTAGGAAAGTGAGACCTATTGAATATAATTATCTTACACGTGATTAGAAGATAATATTTTTCATTATTTGAAGTGTGGTAAGAATTACCATTTTTCAGAGAAAATTTTTGTGTTTATAGATCACTAGTGTATGATGTAAATTTTCTAAAATCGTGATCTCTACCTATGATGGTGAAAGTTTGTATAGTTATAACATCCTAAAAATTCTTTCTATAATTAATAAAAGTAAACTCTTTTTTCATAATGAATATTTTATTATATTCCATAATAGAATAATATAGAAATAATTTTTCAAAAAAATATATTACATTTAAACTAATAAAACCAATTACTACAGCTAAGAATAGTACAAGGATATAAAAACCAAATAATATTGACCATTAAATGGTATACTCCATAGGTTCAAACTCTATAAGTAAGATTAATCCTACCCTAAAAACTATTAAAAGAAAAAAAACCTTATGAATAAAATTAACATTATCAAGGAATTATAAAAACCATAAAAAATAAATTAGTAAATTTCGATGATTAGAAAATTATATATTGGGAATAAAGGGAAAGTGACCACTGAAACCTAAATGTTATATGGCTTTTGGTCAGTATGACCATTATCCAAAATAACAATTGGTCAATATAACCATTTTTCAATATGACCATTGGTCAATATGACCATTCATCAATATGACCATTGGTCCATATGACCATTGGTCCATATGACCATTGGTCAATATGATCATTGGTCAATATGACCAATGATAATTATGATTATTAGTAATAATTTTACTTTTATAATAAGTGTTTATAAAGTGAAATGATAACTCATGGTGAATGTAAAAGGGAAAGTGACCACTGAAACCTAACTGTTATATGACTTTTGGTCAGTATGACCATTATCCAAAATAAAAATTGGTCAATATGACCATTGGTCAATATGACCATTAGTCAATATGATCATTGGTCCATATGACCATTGGTCCATATGACCATTATTCCATATGACCCTTGGTCAATATGACCAATGATAATTATGATTGTTAGTAATAATTTTACTATTATAATTAGTGTTTATAAAGGGAAATGATAACTCATGGTGAATGTAAAAGGATAAATAATAGCCTCACCCATCAGATTTATTCTATTTCAATCTCATTTCTTGGAATTTGGGAGGGTTGTAGCATCACTGGGGTTTTCCCGTGACCAAGCCCAAATAGTTCAATAATATGTCACTCTTGAATGAAATCAACTATGGGATTATTTCAAGTTAGTGGAGATCACCACTAGGTGGATGTTATATAAACAACCCCATGAAACTACCACCATCAAAAACCTTACACTTAGGGTGTATTCTAGTGTAATAAGGGGTTATGTATCTTGAATGTAGTATCATAAAAATTTATCTTCCTTTTCATAAATGAAATAATTATTTCTATAATTCAATTTTTAAAAATATTTCATTTAATAAAATACACATGAATATAGGATGAATTTTGATAAATAGATTTTTTCATATAAATAAAACATAATTTAATTTTAGAAATTATATACACTTCTAAAAAAACTCAGTTATTCTAAATAAAATTTATTTTATGTAAATGCACTTATAAAACAATATTAATTTAAATAAAAACTATAATTTAATTTTATAATGTATTAGGAAATTTTTATAAATGCAAAAACTTTGTTACATTGTAAAAAATATTAGTTTTCAATAAATAAAGAGTTTAAATATAAAAGTTTGAATTATCATATTTATAGAATTATTTTTGAAAAAAAAATTATTTGAAATCATCATGTTGGAATTAGCGTAGGTTTCTTTTGAGAATTTTCTAAAAAAACATTATTTTTTAGTGAATAGTAAAAATATAGTTTTGTGTTATAAATATGTTACATGAATTAAAATATGTATAATAATTATTTAATAAGTAATTAAGTATATTCCACACCCTAAAATATGTTATTTAATTAATATTATGTATTTTAATGCATTTAAATCATTTCCCAAACCTATAAATGACTTTCCAAAATCTATAAAGTAAATTATGAATTTAAAAACTATAATTTTTGGATAAATCATTTATCCATGTCAAAAGAAATATTAAAATATTGATTTCGATTAAGAAGGATTAAAATACTATAAAACATGACTCGAATGTCTAAAACCATGGGAAATCTATTTTCAAGCCATTGAGTTTTCCATTTTCCTCAACCTAGGATTCCAAGACATATATTTGGATATTATTGAACAATTCCTCCTCTTTAACTATAAATACCCACCCATCCACCATTCATATCCACACTAAATCTCTAATCCCAAATTTTTGGGTCATGTTTTAACCCAAATAGTCCCTCTAAGGTTTCATTATGTTCTCAAGGATCTGTCCTCATGTTTTAGAAAGAAACTCTTTAATGTAAGGCAATTCTCCACATCCTCTTATATGTTCAAGTACCTATTTTGTGGAATGTTTTCCAAAATTTTGTATTTCAATATTTTCATACCCTTTTTATTAAATAATTAATAGAAAAAAAATTTATCAATGGTATACCTTTATCTCCTCCCATTATGTCATTTCCTTAATCCGCATTTTATACTGAGATGTTGCTGAATTCAATTCTTAAATTTCTATCTTTACATGAAAATTATTATATTATGAACAACCAAAACATTTCCTTATCCATGGGTATTCAAAAATATGTAAATATAATTTATTTATTCTAGTATTTACATGCACTAAACCCATATTCCCTTTCCATGGGTTAAAAATGATGTAATGTTAAAGTCTTTAAGCACTCATGTACGCAATGATTCTATATAAAACTCATTATTTATTCTCTATGGTTTATTGATGAAATGATTTATTATGATCAATTTGGATCAAATTTATTAAGACATATTAAGGGTTCATGCTGATATTTATCCAATTCATTGGTTAAATAATTAATCTCTAAATATGACATGTTTTATGATACCTTGGTAAATAACCTCATTAATTATGATTTATGACACCTTGGAAATAAGAATTGGTGATATGATTATGATTTTCTCATTTTTATGTTATAAACATATTTCCATGTTATGATTCATGAACATTCTATTATAATACTCCTAATGTTCTTATGATCATTCCCTATTGTTATTCCTTATGGTCACTTGTTGAATATCCCCTCTATTTATCACTATAGTGGGTTTTATGCTCACCCATTTCTTTTGATGAATGTCTGAATGATATGATGTGTAGTAAATTTCAAGTGGATTAAAAGATATTTTATATTATTCATGTATTATTTCACTAATTTATAGTAAACTAAACCTCAAAATATCCTTTTTAATATTAAGTGTTCTAACATGTAATGAATGTTACATGTATTAAAAAGGGGTTGGATTCCATAGTTTGTATAAAAGTTAGGCTAAGTTATTTATGGAAATTGTGATTATGAAAAATTATTAATAACCCTAAGGATAAGTCTACATATAATAAACCTTCCTATAATTTTGGTGAAGTATTAAGTGAGTGAGAAATGCAATATACATCTGGATATAACAAGTGGATGTGGCTCTGGAATAGTTTTACCTAGGGGTAAAACCCCAAAAAGGGTGCATTGGGATTTGACTCAATCATCACCTAGGGTATGAAAACGAACCTTGATCCACACCTAGTTTTACACTCCTAATGAATATGATTGTTTAAACATAATATTTTTATGATCCGCTATGAAGGATATATAGAAAATGAAGTTGTTATTACCAGATATTGATGAGTAATTTCATTAAGAATGTTGTATTAGGACATAAATGCACTTTAGAATTATAAAATTACTAAAAGTAACAAGTTTCTCACTAAGGTTCTCTTATTTTTATAAAATGGTAGGAAATAGTAGGAACTGTGAAAATGATGATTATAATAGATGATACACTAATATCCTTCCTAACATGATAGAAGACGTAATATAATACTTTATGAGGATTATGAATCAACTATCTTGAGTTATGAATAATAACTTGAATCTTGTAGAGCATCCAGATTCACCTTAAATAGAGAAACATGAATGTGTGTCCTTCAAGCATCAACAAACAACTTTCTTTAGTTGGTCTATTGATCCATTAATTTCCAAATAATTGAATACCTCTATATAAAATATATTTTTTATACTCTATTATTTAGATCAAGATAAATTCAACTTGGTAGTATACCTCGTCAAAGTAGAATCTGGTAAGTGGTGGAAATTGATTAAGAAAATGAAGCTAAGAGGGGATATTTATGCTATAGATTGGGAAAAATTCAAGAGAACAATTTTAGATAAATATTCTCCTCATTCAATGAGAGAAAAGAGATAAGGAATTCTTAGAGATGAATAATAAGGAAAATGAATTAGTGGGAAGATATGAAATTAAATTTACAAGACTATCTCAATACACCATGAAGTTTGTTATTGATCCTAATGGAAAGGTTCATAAGTTCTTTGGTGGGATGATACCCCATATGTAGAGGAATCTAGAAAATCAAGTCTATAAAAGTTATGAGGAGATAGTGTGGAGTTATTTAAAGATCGAAATGGATTTTGGAGAGACACAGTGGTTATATAGGATGAATTAAAATAAGATAGAAATGAAATCAAACTCATGGGATAATTTTGATCAAAAAATAGGAGTAAATAAACTATAACTAATAACATATAACAAATTTTGGGAGAAACATTAAAGTAAAAACTTTATTTAGAGTGGGGAGTGATAAAATTATGGATGATATGGCTATGAAGTTTTTAATTTTCATAGTGAGTTGATTCCACAATATATAATTTCAAATGGAAAAGGGAATAGGTGCAAGTACAACTTTATGTTCAATTCTTTAAGTGTGGACATCTTGGGAACTTTTCAAATCAATTTCCATATTATAAGATTATGGATGGAAACCACCATCAACCTCGTCACAGGACAAGTTATAAAGTTCATTCTTTTACAATCACAATGGAAAAAGTATAGGCTCCAAGTGATGTGGTGGTAGGTACACTCATTGTTCTCTCAACTATAGTACATACTTTTTTTTACTATCAAATTTGGTGAGTAAAATATCATAATAAATCTTATGGTCATCCCCATGGTGGAATTTTACACTATTCTATGATTGGATTAGATCTCAAATTATAATTCTAAGATCAACTATAGAAGCAATGAAATTTCAGTGGTCTTGAATGGAAAACCTAGATTTATTTTCATATAGATATTCCATCTTGAACTATGTTTAGAAGAACCTATTATATCCTTTTTTAAGTAAATTATTGGTGTAGAAAAATAATAAATATATTGTCTAAAGATAAAATATTCCCCTAATGTTCAGGATTACATTGATGTTTTTTCAAAATAGTTACCTGGACCTCCCTAAAAAGAGAGGTATAGTTCTCCATTGAACTTTTTCTTGGATCTAAGCCAATATATAATACCCCATATAGAATGAAATATATGGAGTTATTTAATTAGTGAAGAAACTTAAAGATATTTTGGAGAATGGTTTTATTTGACCAATTGTGTCTCCTTGGGGATCACCTATTCTCTTTGTGAATAGGATGGGTGGATCAATAAAACTATGCATTAATTATAGATAACATAATGGGATCACAATAAAGAAAAAATACACTCTTCCAAGTATTAATGAGTCATTCGACTAGATTTGTGGGTCTCAATTATTCCCTAATATTGACCTTCGATTAAGGTATCATTAGTTAAGGGTGAGGCAAGAAGATTTCCAAAAGACTACCTTCTAAACATAATATTGTTATTAATATTTTCTTATTATTCATATTTTCATGTCTAATTCTCCTCCCTTAGTTATGTATTTGATGAATATATTCTTTAGGGACTACCTTGATAAATTTGTGGTGTTATTTATTTATGATATTCGTATATATTCATAAATTCAAGAGGAGTATGAGGATCATATCAGGTTTAATTTACAAACTATGAGGAAGGAAAATCTATTTTATAAATTCAAAAAATGTGAGTTTTGGTTATAATAAGTTTCTTTCATGGAAAATGGTTAAAGAGGAGTGGACATGTCCTACTACTATTGATTATATTCATTATTTAGTTGGTCTATCACTATAATACAGAAGTTATGTGAAAAACATTTCATGAATTTCAAATCCACTAACAAAGTTAAATCAAAATGGAGTTTGGTTTATCTCCATAAAAGATTCAGAATAATTTTTCCAAGAGCTAAATAAGATGTTGGACAGTTCACCTGTGCTAACCCTACCCTTCGTCAGATGAGGACTTTTTATCTATATTAATTCATCTCTGAAATGGAATGGATGTGTCATTATATAAAATGATAAAGTAATCTATGATGCATCTCGATAGCTAAATCCTCAAGAGAAGAATTATATTAATTAGGATGTGGTGTTAGTGGAATTCATTTTTTCACTAAAGACTTAGAGACACTATCTTTGTGAGGAAAATGTGATATATACAAAGACCACAAAAGTTTCAAGTATATATTCACTCAAAAAAATTGAACATGAGACAAAGGAGATGGTTGAAAGTTATTAAATTCTATGATTATTCAATTCATTATCACCCCATAAGGGTAAACAAAGTCACAGATTCATTTAGTAGGAAATATCCATGTGTTCTATAAATAATGAGGATTAGAGGAGATCCACTAATCAAGGACCTAGTAAGGTTGGATATGGGAATAATTAAGTAAGGTACATAATCAATCTTATCCCAAATAATTTCACAACCATCATTACTAAAGAAGACCAAGAAATATCAAAGAGACGATACTTTAATTAAAAAGAAAATAAAGGCTATGAAAAATGGTAAGATTGATTAATTTAAAATTGATCAATAATTTTTACTAAAATTTGGTACAATTCAATGAATTACATAAATTCTAGAGATAAAGAAGGAGATAAAATAAGAAACACACAACTCTACATTATTTATACACCTCAGAATCACTAATATTTATATGGAACTTTGTGATCATTATAGGTGGAGTAATATAAAAATGTATATTAGTGATTATAAACTACGGTTCTTTTTGTGTCAATAATTGAAGGAAGATTTAAAACATCATAAAGGGGTATTAAAACCACTACCCATACCTGTATGGAAGTGGTGCAACATCACTATGTACATTCTCTCAGGACTTCCTAAGACATCCAAGGTTAAAAATTCTATATGGGTAATAATTAATAGATTGAAATATTCTACCCATTTCATTCCCATAAGACTTTAATTCTCCCTAGAACATCTATCTTGCCTCAATATTCAAGAAGTATGAAGACTACTTGGAGTAACCCTATTGATTTTTTCTGACTGAGATCCAAGATTTACTTCTAAATTATATAGGAGCCTTCAAAAGGCTATGGATACATAAGTAAGCCTTAGCATAGTCTATCATTCTCAAATTGATGGGTAGTATAAGAGGACAATTCAAAAATTCGAATACATGTTATGGGCTAGATCTCTTGATTTTCAAGGGATTTGGGATCAACATCTTCCAATTTTTGAATTCTCCTATAACAAAAGTTTCTACTCGTGCATTCAAATGGAACATTTTAAAGCTCTATATAAAAAGATATTGAACTCCAAGATGTTGGGATGATGTTGGATATGGGAAATAGGTGGGATCATACATTATGAAGAAGAATATAGAAAAATAAAAGTGATTATGAAACAAGTCAATGATTCTCAAAGTCAATAGAAAATTTATGTTGATAAATTAAGTAAGGACATAGAGTTACATTTTGGGGATCATGTATCCCTCAAGATATCTCCATGGAAAGGAGTCATGGGGTTTGGAAATAAGGGGGAAATAATTCTAATGTAAATTGGAACATTTGAGATTATGAAGTGTGTAGGAGCGATTTCATATAGATTAACACTAATTCAGAATCTTTCAAATGTCCATGATATCTTCCATTTTCCCAACTAAAATATTACATGTGTGACCCAACACATGTACTTGAATCTAATGTTGTTTATTTGGAACTGACATTTCATATGAAGAGGAATCGATCCATATCCTTGACTTAAGGTAAAAGTGTTGAGGAATAAAACAAAACAACTTTTGAATGCCCTATGGTTAAATCAAAAATTTTAAGAGGCTATCTAGGTCATAAATAAGAAGTTAATAAAAAATACCCACATCTTTTTTTATGTTTAAAAAAATAGAAAAAAGTTTCTTAAAGGGAGAGAATGTAATGTATTGTAAATTCATTCTATTATTAATAAAATAACTTTATTTTTTCATAATAACCATTTAATTATATTTCAATGTGAAAGTGTATAGAAATGTTTTAACAAAAACAGATATTACATGTCATGTAATAATACTAATTACTAAATTTAAGAATAATCAAGGATATAAAAGCCAAAGAATATTGATCATGAAATTATTTACTCCATATTTTTAAACTCTGGCAGGAAGATTGAACCTACCATGAAAACTATTAGAAGAACTAAATTTTTTAGGGATATAATTGTGATTATTAATGAATTATAAAAACTTTTGAGAATGAAGTAGTAAATGTTGATTAATGGAAGATTATACATTGAGAATAATAGGAAAGTAACTATTGATACATGATCGTTATATGACTATTGGATAACATAAACATTGTTCAATATTTATATTGGGATATATGACCATTAATAACAATGTTACCCTCAAAATTAGTGTTTATAAAGGTAAATTAAAATGGATTTTAGATACAAAAAGTATAAATGATGGCCTCATCCATTAGAGTCATGACTTTTGAATCCCATTTTTTAGAACTTGAGAGGGATGTAGCGTCGTTGGGGTTCTCTCTTGGACAAGACCATGTAGAGCTTTAATAAGTGAGGCTCGAAAAAAATTGACTATAGGAGAAATTTAAGTTAGTGGACATCACCACTAGGTCGATGTTAGTTGAACCACCCCATAAAATTACCACAATTTCACAAATTACCCTTAGGGCGTATGACGATGTAATAAGGGGTTTTGTATCTAGACCTTATTTTCATAAAAGTTTACTTTTATTTTTATAAATAAAATAGTTATTTATTTAATTCCATGTTTATTATTATTTTATTTAATAAAATACACATGATTATAGGATGAGTTTTGATAAATTTATTTTTTGGATACAAATAAACCAACATTGTATTTTTAGAAAATATATAAAATTTTATAACAAACATAGTTACTCTAAATATATATATATATATATATATATATTCTTAAAATTTTATTATAAAACAATATTTATTTAAATATAAATTATAATTAAAATTTTCAATTACCCACGAAATTTTTATAAATGTCATAAAGTTGACAATGTCATAAGAACTGTTATTTTTCAATAAATAAAGAGTTTTTATTTAAAATATAAAATTATCATATTTAAAGAATTATTTTGATAAAATTTAAATTATATTTTAAATTAGCATATAGAAATTTTGTTAGGGTGAATTTTTAATAATTTTCTAAAATAAATTGTTTTTCAGTGAATAGTAAAAAAACAAAGTTTTTTGTTTTTAGCATGATTTATGACTTGAAATATATATAGTAATGATGTAATAATTAATTAAATAAAATAAAATAGCTAAAATATTTTATTTTATTAATATTATGTATTTTAATGGATCTAAATCAATTTCCAAACCTATAAATGACATTCTAAAGTCTAAAATTGAAATTGTGAATTTAAAACTATAATTTGTGGAAAAATAAATTTTACACTTCAAACGTTATATTAAAATATGGATTTGGTTTCTAATTTATTAAAATAATATAAATCATGACTCAAATGTCTAAAACCATGAGTAAAAAATATGTTCAAGGCAATTGCTTTAAATTTTCCACAACCTATAATTCCAAGACATATATTTTGGAAATTAATAAACAATTCATCAACTTTTACTATAAATATCCACCCATCCCCCATTCCTATACACTATAAATACATAAACCACAATTTTATGGTCATTTTACCTTCCAAAGAGTACCTCCAAGGTGTCATTAATTCCTCTAGGTGGCATCCTCAGTTTTTAGGGAGCACCTCTTCAATATAAAGGAATTCTCCACATTCTTTTTTCTGTTCAAGTACATATTTTGTGGAATTATTACTAAAATGTTGGATTAAAATATTTTCATAAAATTTTAATTACACCATTACATAAAAATTATTGTTTTATAAATGGGAGAGCTTTTTCCCTTCCCATTATTATATTTCCCTAATCCATATTCTATATCGACATATTTCTAAATTCATTTCTTGAATTTCTCTCTTTCATAAGAAAAATTATTATGTTGTGAATACCCAAAACACATATATATCCATTGGTATTCACCTAGATGTAAATATAATTTATTTATTCATGTATTTACATTTACTGAACCAACATTCCTTTTACATGGGTTAAATAAATTTATAATGTTCATGTTCTTAGGCACTTACGTATGAAATGATTTTATATAAAAATCATTATTTATTCTCCATGGTTTATTGATTAAATGATATATTATGATAAATGTGGCTCACATTAATTAATACATATTAAGTTTGATCACTGATATCACTCCAATGAATTAGTGAAATAATTAATCTCTAAAGATGGCATGTTTTATGATACCTTGGTGAATAACCTTGGTAATTATGATTTATGACACTTTGGTAATAAAACACAGTGATATGATTATTAATGTCTCATTTTTTATGTTTTATAGACATTTCCATGTTATGATACATGATATTTCATTTATTATATGCATCATTCTCTTATAATAATGCACTATTGTTATGTCTTGTGGTCAAATTCTAAATATCCCCTTAGTTTATTCCCTTATTGAGATTTATGATCACCCCTTTCATTTGTTGTATGTCCCAAGGATTTAATATATAGTAAAAGTAATATATTATTATCCTAGGAATAATCCGTTTAAGTGTATTGGAATAATTTTTATGTTATTCATGTATTATGTTCCTAATTTCCAAGAAACTAAACCTCAAAATATCCTTTTTATTATATTGTGTTGTACCATGTGATGAATGTTTCATGTATTAAAAAAGTGTAGGATTCCATTATAGTATCTACAAACCCTTGACTTTAAACTTACATATACACTATAAAAATACAATTTTGAGATAGATTCTTTGAGCAGGAATATTCTAATTCTAGTAGTGAAGGAATTAGGGGAACACTTCTAGTTATTGGGGTTATTAGTGGAATGTAACATGAAAGTATAGTAAATAGTGGATGTTGTATTTTTCTCAAATTTAAATTTAAAATTAATGTTCATATAACATGTTAAAGATAATTGGTTATCATATGATTAATATAAGGGAATGAAGGACACATTATATGGTTTGGATACCACTGGTAGATAAATTGTTGCAACATATTTGTTTCTTTGTTTTAAATAATGGATAGTGATTCTTGTGTAACTAAAGTGATTTTTTTTAACTTTTCACCATTATAGTTAGGAAATACATCCTTGGGATACCAATATGTATCATGAAATAAAATTATAATTCTATTATTCAAGAATGAGGAAGTATATTCCAAAAAAATCTCAGTGTTTTAATTGTGTACAAGTAATGGAAAATCAGAAACATCCAGTATGTTTGTTACATCCATTTTCTATTACCATATAGAATTGGGAATATATTTTATTGGATTATAAAATTAGGATATCAATATGACCACATAATCATAAGGGTGTTTGGGTAGTTGTGCACCAATTAAAAAAATGGATTATTTCTTTCTTATTCTAGAAACATTCATAGTTTATAAACATTGTATACATTATTTAAAATAAATAATTATACATCATGGAGTTCTGATGTCAATTTTATAAGATAGTGATCTATGGTTTTTATCTTGATCCTAGAAGGGACTCAAGATTACTATTGGGATTCTATTAAAAATTAATATTAACTAGAACCCTAAAATAGATGGATAAAAAATGAGTGTTTAAAATTTTGGAAGATATAATTCAAGAATACATTATCAAATTTGAAAAATCCTAAGAAAATTATTTATCACTAGTATAGGTTTTTTATAAGAGAAATTATCAATCATCAATATATATGAATCCATTTGAAGTGTTATATAGTTGATCATGTAGTTCACCATAATGTTTTACGGAGATATGTGAAAAGAATAATATTGTATATAGTTTTTTTAATAGATAATATATCAAGTTAAATTTATTTGTAAACATGTGGTTTCAGCATCAAGTCCATATAATTTCTATGTTCATTATAAAGAATGACCCTATAAATTTGATGTTAGGGATCATGCATTTTGGGAATTGTCTCAATGGTTTGGACACCATAGATTGATAAATTATAGATGGTTGACACCATAGTGTATGACATCTATTGATATCATAGAACAATTTATTTAATTATCCTACCAGTTTGAATTACCACAAAATTATGAAAAAAAATATATTTTTTACTTGTTTCTTAATTAAAGAAGCATTTATGCAATGAAACTCATGTTTTGAATTGGGATATGGTTGTGTTAGTAACAGATACATTTTATATAGAAAGGCGAGTATGAATTGTGGATAGTAGAGAGAAAATTATATAAGGATGAGTATTACTTTGGTGGGATAGTTATGAAAACATTGGGAAATATAATATGAACATTAAAGAAAAATGTATATATGAAATAGGAGTTTTCTGAGCTTTTTGGTGATAAATAGTTATTTTTTTGGATGAAATGTTCTGTGGTAGAGAAAATTATAAACCATTTAAACTTATTTAATGATTTAGATGATTGTATCTATTTATTTATTTATTTGTGATTATATATAATTGAAATTAAATTTAATTATTTAATTTCAAGTTATAGAATTTTTTGACATGGGATTGATAAGAGTTTGAGTATTAATGGGACTTAAAAAAATAAATTTTTAAAATTAATTGGGAATTTTAATTTTATATAAATAACTAAAAACTATTTAAGATCAATGATATCAGAATTTGAGGATTTGAGAGAAATTTTCCTAGGTATATTATTCTACCATGGAATTTTGGTAGTATTTTTCCATAGATTTTATTTTCAAAGTTATGATAATTCAAATAGAAACTTTAATTTGGTTTTATATTGGTGAGAGAAATAGTTTTTTAGGGAGGAAAGAGGATTTGAATGTTTACTCGTTTCATGGGAGTTTTTAGTGGTGGGTTTATAGAGTAATTAGATAGAATATTATATAAATATACAAAAGTCGTGTAATACTTTATTCTTCAAAAACTTATTTTATAATTTTGACTATAGTGTAAAACACAAGGAATATTATATAGAAGGTGATAATTGGATAGATTTTGGTAAAATATTATATCAAATAATACTTAATTCAATATATTTTATTTGAATTTTTCAGATTATCTCCTGAGAATCTAAAGTCATAGAATTATCATTTTTTAGGTGCACATATATGAGGTGTTAAAATATAATTTTACAATATTTGACATAGTTTCATGCCACTTTTTTATACTTACTCATTGAGGATTTTTCTCTTGTGCCTTGAAACTAAGGAGTTAACATGGGTCATGCCTAGTTTCATAAGGGTATGTTGAGTCATTAGAAGTTATATACTTCTATACAGAGATTTTAATGAAGCCTATGGCCCCTAATGGAGGTCATTAACTCTTATATATTGAGATGCATTAGGCCATTCGAAATATGCATATGCCATTCTAAATTCCTTTATTATAAATTTCCCTATTTTTCTCTTAATAAATATTATGTTATATGGTTTTCTCTACACATAACATTGAAATAAAAACCAATATTTATCATTATAAGGAATTCATATAATTAGAAGGTGTAAACAGTAGTAACATAGTTATGAAATATATATAAATGAATATATATGTATAAGAAAAAAAATAAAAAACACCTTAAACATCATACTCAATTAGTATAGCTGAAGAAATAATAAGTTAAATTTTTATCAAAAAAATGTATTTTATAAAATGAATATTTTTTACAGGTTTTATATATTTATGATTAGCACTAATATTAGAAGAATGGTTAATATACCAACAAAATGATTCACTATAAAAACTATTTTCATGATATTTTATTATTATTTTATGGTTAAATTTTAAAATTGTATGATTTGAAGTTAAAAAACTAAATATTATTAGAGGATTTATCATGGAAATATTTTCTTAATATAAATATTTTTACCTTTTATAAAATATTTGATTCTTAAGTGAATAGTGAAAAATACCATTTTTAAAAATATTGTGGCTTTTGTAACATCACCTGGATATAATCATAACCTAAAACATATGAAATCATTTTATTACCCAAATATATAACTTTTATGTAAAATTTTATAATTTAAATTTTCATATTTGAATTAAAAACCTATATTTTATATTTTATAATATAAGAAATATTTTCCCAAAAATAGATTTAAATACATTATAAATTAGTATTTTAAAAATATTTTTTATCAATTGAATCAAATAAAATTATTTAAATCAAAAATAAATCAGTCCAAGTTATCTAATAAGGTCCACTTAACTGTTAGGAAGAAATATTAAGTTACCTCATGTAAATATTAGTTACCATGTTAAAATGAATATTTTTCAAAGAATAATACTTTTCAAAATACCATGTATTTTTAAAATTAAATGAAATAATTTTAAATTAAATCTCTAAGATAATGTTTAAACATATATAAAAAATAATTAACACTCATTTAATTGTAATAAATGTTAAATAAGACTAGTAACACTTAAATATTAAAGTGATATTTTTCTTGAAAAAAATAATTTTTCAACATAATATAAATTTTTATTTAAAATTAAATTTTATCCTATTTAGAAATTTAATTAAGATAAATGGATCCCAAATTCATATTCATTATTTCAAACTTTGTAAATAGGCTTCTAATTATATTTTTAGTAGTAAATTAATTGACATGATTAATATTTAATTATTAGCAATAAGTATTTTAATGACTAATTTAAGGTGGCTTGAATTTTCCAAAACTAACATGACCTTTAGACCTTCAAGAAAAACTTAGTTAGGTTTTAATATCTTTCCTACATATATTATTAATATCCTTTCACCTAACTCTCCTAATATTCATTCCATTTTATTCTCAACCCTTACATCCTATTTTTTACTTGGAAAATCCCATCTTATTCACCTATAAAATGGGATCACTTCCGCATATTCAATACTCCACTCTTTTTTTGAAATTATATTGAACCCCTATGAAAATTTCTTTCCCTTGAAGTCATTTACAATCCCTAATGCCCCTGGTCACCAAAAATTATCCTAAGACCCTCAAATCTATGTCCATCATCAAGAGGAATATAATGAATCAGATTATCCATTTATTATTTTTCGATATCAAATGGATTATTTTCGAGACCAGACTCTAAGACGACGTGTGATTTTGAGACCTAGGGTTTCTAGAATAAATGTTTGAAATATATTAAATATATAAAATAGCATGGGCATGTAGTTTTCTTGAAAAAGTGGAATAACTTCTAAAAGGAGTCCTAGATCAAAAATATGATGGCACCATTAGGTTCAAAATGTGGATTTACCCTATGAACAATATAACCTTTGTTGGTATGGATCATTTTTTAAAAAGTTGTCACAGGCATAAAATGAATAAAATAAATAATTATTTTATTTTATTTAATCCATTGACATAGTGACTTATTTATTTTCATTTTAAAACATGCTTATGAAATATTTTAAAGGTCAATCACATAACCCTATAAACCTAAGAGAGTCGTTGGAGATCATGGAGGAATATCTATTTATGATTGACAACTATATTGAGGTTCATTTTTTGTGTTCATGGTTGTGCTTTTCTTCCCCGGTTCTTCATTAATTGGGGGGAAATTGTTTGGATTTTAGTTCAAAAAATACCAATGAAATCGATCATAATGTACCAATTTCTTAATGAAATGATTTGATATTAAAGATATGTTATGGGCAGGAATTGAATATTTTGAAAAAAAGGAATTGGTATCAGATTGGATGGTTTGGATACCTAGTTATTGTCTTCTTTGGCATGCAATGAAGAAAGACTTTCAGGGGGGTATTTTTAGAGGTTTGGTGGGAGAAATATGGTGATTGATGGAAATGAGGTGACTGTATTAGATCCATGATTTATGATGAGATCGATGCCAAAATATGAGGAGCCAATGACATGAGCAAATGCGGGAGGAAGAAAAGGGGTTTTTGTAAAAACCTGATATGGTGAGTACTAAGAAGCTACACACTGTGTGGGTCCCTTAAAGAAGAAAATTGGGTTTTGAAATGATGTTAAGGATCACATGGAATGTGACCCTATCACATGTCATATGACCCATAAGCATGTACCTTAGAGGGTACATGGACATGACCTCAGCGTACATGCCCACGGGAACACCGTGTACTCCAACATGAACATAGTCAGGACAAGTCTACATGTGTATAGTCAGGTTCTTGGACACAGGCAGAAGTACATTGGGCATGATCTATACTTCTAAAAAGACATGGCATGGGCCATTTTACATGGGCAAGACCTGGTGCTGAAGGGACACACCATGTACTCCTATTACACATTATGTACTCCTTCAAACATGGATTAGATCCCTTTTCCTATGTATCTTTGTCAATTTTAGTTAGGGTGTGTTCACTAAATATATTCCCTAAGGGTTGGTATAGAATCGCCTCCTACACAAAGGAAAGTGGTCCATTAAGAAATAATTCTTGGATATAGTTGTTGGAATCCTTTTGTGAGGCCCAGAGTGAGATCCTCTATCATATTCTTGTATGAGGTGGAGTTCTTGGTATCATTGTGACCAAATCTACATGGGAACCAATAATATACTTATCAGGGTATTTCAAACTGAGTTTTTGGTAAACCCCTTGGCCTTGGGTCTGATCTTCCTATGTGTATTGTTCTCTTCAGACTTACATTTTATTATTATAATGATGATACCCAAAAAGAACTACCTATCTGATAGATGTCATCAATTCTCTTTGAATCATAGAGTGTGCTCTCTTAGATGCTTGTTTCATGTGACCTTCGAGCTAGAATCAAATATTGGAATTATGGTTGTGATTTTAACTTAATATTTTGTTCTTTTGTTGAGTATATGTGGATATTCTTGTTATATGTTTTGTAGACATATACCTATGTAGAGCTAACTGTTATTATTTTTTTATATGATTTTTTGTTTTGGGATGTCCTCTCAGGTATTGTTAAACTCACACATGAAAGGGATTTACCTACACATGTTGTGTCTTGTGCCTATGATTTAACCTTTGACGGATCCCTAAAGGTACTAGGAATAGAAGGTTCTTAGTGATCAGAACAAACTGAAGTTTGTTCCAGTGGTATCTTGACAGTAGTCCACATATTTACTTTTAGGTTGTAATTTTTTTCAAAATCTTTATGGTGGACTTGTATTTGGCCTTATTTACTTTCCATTAAATCTTTTCATTATCTAGTTCTTGGATTTATATGTATTCATGCATGGTTTTTTAGTTGTTTTTACATTTCAGTATTTTGTGGGCTTGGTGATTTGTGTGTGTGTGTGTGTTTGTGTATAAGTACATAGGATAAGTCCCCCCATGTTAGGAATATGCCTACTCAATGCTATTCTCTAGAACAAGGGCTATTGGAGGTTGTATTGGAGAGTTTCATCATGGGCCCCATTGGTATGGGCCATGACAGATTATTATCCAAGAAATCGGTTCTACCTTAGCACTAGAGTTTGTGAGATTCGTTTGGGGAAACTTTGTTAATAATTTTGAGTTTGGATTTCAGTCTATGGACTCTAGTGTTGGTGCAGCAGCTGACATATCCATACATCAAGACTCTAGTCACATGCCTTTCGACTCAGTACATAAGAAAATTGTTAGTATGGAAAGTAATGGTATATGCATCATATAGAAATGGGTTTTGGTTTCCATGTCCTTCTTGATTCATCTCTCTAGATATATTCATTAATTATTTTATATCTTGTCTATTTTAGGATGCCTCTATGACATGTTACAACTAGGATTCTACATCAGGATCATGAGGATGATCCCCTCAGTGATGAGGCATCATTTTAGTGACATTCCTAAAGATGTTACCTCTAAATGGTGCACCATCCATGCCACCACCTGTAGAGTATAATATGGTACCCATAGTACTAGATGATGAGGTGTGAAGGCTAAGTGAACTTCATGAGTTTCAATGGAAGATATCCCTCAGGTTTCAAGGTGATACCAACCTGAAGGTAGGTGAGGAATGGGTTGAGGTGGTGACATGATTTTTCTATCTGGTCAGGACACCAGCATACCAGATGGTGGTCTCGGAGGAAATCCTTATTCATTGATCTGTAGAATGATGGGTGTTTTTAGTGACCTAGTCTTATGATGATGTGACTTTAGAATTTTTATATTTTGATCTTCTTTTCAAGGAGAAGTTATCTCTAGCTAAACCATGGGATCTATATATTCAACGATGTTCACCAACCTATCTAGGTACTTGATTGATATGGTTTGGTATAAGTTCTTCTAGGCTCAGAACATATAGAGAGTAATTTTTAGATAAATAAAATCCATCATTATACCTTTATTCATTCATAATTATTATAGGTTGATAAAGATATATTTTTTGGTTGAGAGTTTTCTGGATGAGTAGATGTAAAAGGTGGTTGCTAGTAATGGGAAAGTAGAAGCGGATACTTTGGAAGTAGGGATCTGATTTCAGTCTTAGGGACTTGAATGTGGGAGACATTTTAGGAGGAGGTCCCAAGATAGAGGGTTTACACTTGAGGGATCACAATATGGTTCTATTTAGTTGAGGGGGATGTAGTTCTACTCGTGTGATGGTAGGGGACATCATACATGATATTTTCTGATCCACCATATAGCTAACAGAGAGACAGTAGATGGTCCATCGAGGTAGAGGCAATAAAAAGAGTAGGTATGTCAATAGTGCGGTAGAAATTCTAGAGAAGATGGGAAAGCAGACAAAGGTTTTTTACATATTGACTTTTTACCACAACCACCCTCAGGTAGTCCATGCTAGGATCAGGGAGCTAGAGGACAGGGGTGGTGGCTGCTGTAGGAAATCGAAGATTACAACCTAGAGGCTCTAGGAATGATACGAGGTACTATATATGTATTTTATACCTTAAATAAAATATTTATAGACATGAGTTTTATTCATTCATTTATTTACACGTATCTGGTTTGAGAATTAGAGATTCTGTTTAATCCCTTGGCTTGACCCTTTCTCTTGGAGACTCGTACTAGAGATAAATTAGTGATCACACACATGTACTAATAATGTGACCTAAGTCTTGGAGATGAGAGTTTTTGTTTGGATATCATTGTAACATCAATGAATCCATACAAATTCATCTTATATATGGACTATTTATCTATAGTTCATACCTAGATTGACTATTTCAGGTGGAGTATTCAGTGTTTCTACAGTTATGGGACTATGTTTTACTTTTTGGTTAAAAAGGAAACCCAGGAAGTGCATGAAAAACTCTTTCATAGGAGGGTGTAGTTGATTACTCGTTAGTTGTCTAGCATGACCCTTGGTGTAGTGGATGTTATGAGTTTTCATTTCCCAAGGGTGGTGTTGGAATATGAGGATGTCTTTCCTAAGTATGTTCTAGGTTTACCTCCCCACACATATATAGACTTTTAAATTGATCTAAACCTAAGGATGACACCGATTTTTGTGGTAGCATATCGGATGGCTCCCACAGAGCTTCGTCAGCTCAGGATGTAGTTGGAGGATTTATAGAGGAATGGATTTGTTAGACCCAGTTTTCCCACTTGGGTAGCCTCAGTTTTGTTCTCCAAGAATGCGGATGAGAGATTGAGGTTATGTGTAGAATACCGACACTTAAACCAAGTGACTGTGAATAAAAGGTATCCACGGTTGAGGATCAATGGCCCCTTTGATCAGTTGAGAGGGTCATGATGGTTCTCAAAGGATGGCCTCATGTCAGGCTATCTCCATTTGTATGTACATAATGAGGATATACTGAAGACAACATTTAGATGTCACTGCATTCATTATGAGTACTTGGTGAGGCCCTTTGGCATGAAAAATGCCCTAGCTGTGTTCATGGGACTCATGAACCGGATCTTTTAGCCCTTCTTGGAATGGTTCACAGTAGTCTTTAATAAAGATATATGTGTGTACTTGGAATCGGAGGAGGAGCACATGAGACACTTGAGGATGGTTTTGGATGTACTCTGACAACGCCAGCTTTTTGGGAAGCTCTTGAAGTGTCACTTCTAGATACAGGAGGTCCAACTTATAGAACATGCTATCTCGGTAGATGGTGTGGTACTAGACCCAGTGAAGGTAAAGGTGGTGTTATCTTCGGATCCACCCAAGAGCATGATGGAGGTGTGCAACTTCCTTGGGTTGGCAAGATATTATGGTAGATTCATACCTGACTTCTCTAGGTTATCATCACTCATGATGGATTTGACCCATAAGGGCGAACCATTCATGTGGACATAGAGATGAAAGCTGGATTTTTAGGAGTTGATATAGAGATTCATGACCACTCCCATCATGAGATTACCAAAGGATGGTGAAGAGTACATGGTGTTCTATGATGCATCAAGTACTGGTCTTGGTTGTGTTATGATTTAGAGGAAGTTGATGATTTCCTATGGTTCACATCATTTGAGACCACATGAGAATAACTACACAACCAATGATCTTGAGTTAGTAGTTGTAGTCTTCACACTAAATATGTTACTGCACTACCTAATGGGTGAGTGGTTCATCATCTATTCTAACCACAAGAGTCTCAGGTATATCTTCTCTTAGAAGGATCTAAATTTGAAATAGAGGAGATTTCTAGAGTTCCTCAAGGATTATGACTTTTATATTTTCTATACTCTTGGGAAGGTGAATGTGGTAGTGGATGCTCTCAATAAGAGATCTTGTTCGCAGTTTTTGAATGAGGATTCATAGTAGTTGTCCACCTTGTAGTTATCTACTGTGGATGGAGATGGAGAAGCTTACCTCTTGTTGATGGTTGTTTCCCCTCCACTTTTATAGAAATTCAATGAATCTCATATTGGAGAAATTGACTTTAAGACCATACATACTCAGATATCCATTGTACATGCTCCTGATGGATTTTTTGAAGGTGGGGAGCATGGTTCCCTTTTAAGAGGATGAATGATGGTTCTAGTGATGTTGCACAAGGAGTTTTTGAGAGAGTTTTATATATCTACTTTGGCGGTATATCCATGTGTGTTGATGATGTACCAGGATAACTGATGTCAGTTTTAGTATCAAGAGATGAAGAAGGGAGTTGCAATGTTTGTCTCTTGATGTCATACATGTCCATAAGTGAAGGTTGAGCACTAAGTTTTTGTAGGTTTAGCTCAATCCCTTGAGGTTACAAAGTGAAAGTGGCATGAGATATCCATGGAACTCATGATGGGATTATCATATATGTCCAAGGGACCTGATGTTGTTAGGGTGATTGTATACTGGCCCACTAAGTCATCCCAATTCCTAGCTATTCAGGAGAGAAGTTCAGTAGAGAGCTTGGGATGCCTTTGTATGTAGGACATTATTAGACTCCATAGAGTCCCATCGAAAATCATTCCTGACCATGATGCTTGATTCACATATCTATTATGGAAAGGATTTTATGATGTGTTTGGGACACATTTATGCTTGAACACAGCGTTTCACCCCCATACTAATAGCTAAACTGATCAAACTATTCTGGTTCTGGAGGACATGCTACGAGATTGCATGTTGGACTTTGGCCATAGTTGGTAGGATCACCTACCATTGTCAGATTTTTCACACAACAACAGCTAATATTCCACCATTGGCATGGAACCATTCGAGTCCTTGTACGGACAACCCTAAATGCCAATACTTTGCTGGACTGACCCAGGAGGGTCTACACTCATGGGCTCATAGTTGGTGTGAGCCACTACTGGGAAGGTTTAGATCATATGGGAGTGGATGAGGGTTGTTGATCAGTCTGAAGGTCATCACATCCCTCAAAATAATATTTATAACTCTTACAATAGTAGAGTGGTGCAGGGTCGAACCCAAAGGAAGGTAGGTGAGTAATTCTAACGTTTATTGAAAACAAACCCCATTGTTGTTAGTAGTAGAGGAACATCTTTTCCTAATTTTTACTTTTATTTTTTTTTATATTTTGATAAAAAGACAATAAATAAAAGATAGTAATATTTCATAAAGTTGGATTAAAAGAAGGTATATGATAATAAATAGTGTAGATAGAGGAAGAGTAAAGTGATTCAATACTAATGTCAGGGGAAGTAATTCTACTGACTGTGAGGATAACCTCTTCACAAAAAAACAATTTCTTTATCAACCTCAAAGATAAATGGATTAGTCTCCCTCGCCAGGAGCTTAATCACTTAGAAAAATGGTTCTATAATTTCTCCATAACTAGAAACACTAGACTGATAGAGTGTTGAAAAAGATTTACTGTTGAAATTTATCTCGCTGGAATAATCAAATAGTACATAATTTATGTATTTTTTTGAAATACATCCATGATATTTCTCTTCGAGAGATCATGGAGTAATGAAATTAAATTTATGGAGATGTAAAACACAACTGATTAAGATATGAAGTTGATCTCTCCCGTCAATTTCAAATCATAGGAAAAATATTTTGCAAAGAAGTTGTGATATATGAACCAGTAGAAGTAATTCCCGAAACATTAACAATTACACATAAATCATTAAAAAATAAAAGTTTTTCTCAAAATTGAATTATAGAAACTTGAAATAAATTGAAAAGGAAAAGAGTACTCCCTCAAAATCTCCCAAGAAACAACTCTGTTCTGCACCTTCTGGTCTCCTGTTATCTCATCCCTCTGTCTACTCATCTCTAGCTCTTGGATCTGCTTCACTCTCAAAGTATCATGTCACGAAAGTCCAAATGAGAGTCATATTCCTGCTTGTGTTGCTTTGTTTTCTCCCTTTCAATCTTTCTATCATCTACTGCTAAATCACCATCCAACTTCACTAACATAGGTTGGTTCTTCAATCTTGAACCGCACAAGTGCACTCTTGTCATGCAACACGCATCACAGTACTTTTTCCCTTGTAACTAATTGCCAACCAGGCAGTTGAAGTGAACCTGGTTAGGATTCTGTATCCTCTGTGAACCTGCACAGTTAAAATAGAGAATAAATAAATAATTCAACGTTGAATGTTAACTTTTTTTAATAAACAAATGTTTAATTAATGTAAGATTAAATGTTATTTGGTTTATATTAATAACTGTTAGTTATTAATTTAATTATTATTATTTTAAATTTATAATTAATTTATTTTATTTAATGTTATTATAAGTTATTATTTATTTAATTAATTTACTATTAAAAAGTTTTTAATTTTTTAAGTTAAATTATTAAGATTCAATGTTTATTTATTAATAGTATTAAAACTTAAATATGTTTTTAAATTGGATTAAGTACTTTATTTTATAAATTTAATTAATATAATTATTCTATTTAAGAAGTTAAATTATAAATATTTATATTTATTTATATTTATTTATTACTAATTAATTTTATTTATAAATTATTATTATTAATATTTTAGTTTTATAAATTTTATTAATTTATTTTATATTTTATTTTATAACTTATTTAATTATTTATATTAGAATTATTATAATTTATAATTATTATATTTTATATTTATTTTTTATTGTTTTTTTTTTGTTTTATCTTAATTTTTTTATAATTATTTTTAATCGCCCCCATCTTCTCATCTTCATCCTTGCGCACAAGGGGGGAATTCGTGAAGCTTCCCCTGGAACGGCAGGTGGCTCCCCTTCACCAGCTCATGAACAGTGGCATGGACAGTTCTCAGTAGACCTCTTCCATTTTCTTAGCTATGATAGTCCACCTTCTCAAACTCCCACGGTGGCAAGAGTCAGACAGTGGTGTTCTTCGAGTTTGGCCTCGGTTGGGTGCTGCGAGGGTTACTCCAGATTTGCAGAGGACAATAGTTTTTAGGCATCCCTGCTTCTGATGATGGTGCAGCTCTCCTCATCTGGGAAATAGGTTGCGGCGAAGGACCGGGTAGCTCTTGGATTTGATTTGAATTCCATATTCACCCCTTCAAATGGTGGCGAATGGATACTATGGGTAAAGTGAGTTCGGAAAGGGGTTTCTCCAGATCTAAATTATTTTGTTGTTTGAATTGAGATTAAACTGTTGTAGGAGTTCATATATTTGGTATCAATTTACAGGTTTGATTCTGTAAATATGTTGATTCAATTGTGTTTGTGGTGATACGTGATTGAGTTGTGGTTCTAGGAAGGAATGATGGAGGATTAGTGGCGGTGAATAGTGAATGGAGTAAGGAAAAGGCGATGGTGTGTTACGGCTATCGATAATGGTGGGAGGATCGATGAGAAGCAAGGAAGTGGAGGCACCGTAAGGTAAGGGAAGTGGCTGAAACAATGAGACCGTGAGAAGCAGTGAGTGAAACAGTGAGAAGAGGGAAATAGTGCCACAGGGTTGAGAAAGACCGGTGGTCGTGAGTTACGGCAGTAGAAGGAAACGGTGGCATAGTTAAGTGGATTGGAACTGTGCCAAGATGAAATAGTAATAAAAGTGCTAAACTGTGTCACCATTCTTGGACAGTACGGTGCACTGCAAAACAGAAAAAAGAAATAATTAATGTAATAAAATAAAAACTCACTAGAAAATTAATTAATTAATTAATAACAAGAAATAAAATTTAAAACTAAATGAATAATTAATAATAATGATTAAAATCAATAATGTTTTATGAAAATTCACAAAGTAAAATTAAGATACATTCAATAAATTTTATTACATAAAATTTAAAGGAATTTAAATTATTTATTATGAACAAATTAAATAATATAATATAATTAAATGTTGAAAAACTAAATAAAAGTTAAATTAATGTATCGACTAATAAAATTAATGGAAAAAAATACCATACTTAATTATAAAAGTTTATTAATAAAGTTATTAACTAAAAATAATTGTTAAAATATATTAAAATGATATATATTGTTAAAAGACATCTAATAATTAGATTAAAACAATTAAAATTATGTTATTTTAATTATTTAATATTCAAAGGATGAAATGTTAAGTTAAAAACTATGTTATTAAAATGAAAATAAAAATATTATTTAATTAATAAATAAAGATGTCAAATTAATAATTATGAATACTAGAACCACTAAACTAAATAAAAAAAATTAATTAGACTATAAAAATAAAGTAAAACTAAATTTATTATTTTAAAATCTAAAAATGAAAAATTATTTATAAAAATTGATTATTTAATAAATTTAATTATAAAATTACAAAAGTGTTAATATTTAGTATAAATTGCATAAATAATTAATTAAATCACTAAAAATTAATTAAATAGATGTGGAAAACTATGTAAAAATTAGGCCACATCAAATTTCCCCACACTTAAACATTGTTCGTCCTCAAACAATTTCATGCTTTATATCTTTGAAAAACAGAAGTGTATTTATTAATTAGCTCAAAAAGTAACATGTTTGGAACTTTCAAAATAGAGAAGTGAACTATCAATAGGATTTTGAAAAGATAACATCAAATCAAGTCTTTATTATTTACAACTCTTAAAGGTAATCGAAAGAGCAATGAATAATCCACCATTAAGGATGTTCTGCCTCGTATATGAATCTGCCTAATGACCTATTTTAATTAAAACTTAAGTTCTAAATCCAAGAGTGATAACAAGTTAATTATCTATGGTATTAAGAACTTAAAAATAGGTACCTTGTACTTTAACTCATTCCTAGGTTCCAAAATAAATAATGTTTTCTAAATCACCATATTGATACAACCTAAATGACTCCCATGTGAACTAATTGTCCCCTTCTTCATCTGGAGTTCATCATTCCACTCGCCTTAATAAACTCGTTTTTGACCCCAAACACTTTATTTTTATTTTCCCCAAGCCATGTATCATGTTCTAAGCACTGTGTATATGCACTTATTCAAAGTGTACAGGCTTATAGTAAACCGAAATGCACCCAGTCTCAAGGGTCTCAGAGATTCGCGGTGGGATCTCAAATGCCCAAATTACTCCAGTTTCAAAAGATTTATATAAAAACCATTTATATTGGCTCATTAAGGTGATTAATTTTAATAATTTAAAGAAAAGTGAGTTCCCTAAGATCAAATTCAAACTTCCAGTTCCTATAGATATGACCTCAACTCCACAAAAATATTACCCATATCACTCTCAAACATAGTTCCTAAACCAATTTTTCATAAAATCACTAAGCAAGTTCACTTAGAAATCATTCATCCTTATCAATTTTAGATTCAAAGAAAGTATTAACTACTAGTAATTAACTTTCCTTAGGGAAGACCCATTTGGAGTATAGAGTGAAGCCTAAAATTTTCTAAGAATTTTTAAAAATAATTAACCATTTTTACAAAAAGTTTGAAGTGGTAGTGGGAATTAAAGGGCTTTCAATTAAGAACAATCTAGCTAAATTATGGATTGACCCCCTCCCCCACACATAAAACCCAACTTTGTCCCCAAAGTTGAATTTAAATATAGAGAAGAACAATTTTACAACTATAGTTTAAAACAGATTTCAATTTTTTAGATTAATGACATGTGTAAAAAGTCACATTGAAGTTACAAAGTAATGTTTTCCATAAAGGTTATTTTATAACAAGATTACATGAATTATCATTAAAGTAGTGGAAAATATTTTCAATACAATTCAAATTGTAGAATATAAAAAATTAAAGTATAAATTGTATCGGGTGAAAGCTTGTTTAGAAGATTTGGTTCAATAATATATTCAATAAAGCGGAAAACAAGTATGCCAAACACCCAACAACCTAAGCAGATTCAATACAAAGCATTAACAGTCAGCCTATATGTACCCCCCCACACTTAAGTTCAAGCAGTGGAATGATTTTAATAAAAATGGAATTCAATTTTTCAGTAAAAAGAATGTGAAGAGTTTTTGTACAACATAGTGACATGTAGAATAATTTTTAGTAAATCAATAGGAAATGTAGCAGAATTTTTTGTGAGCAGAATTTTTCTATGTAAATAGGAGAAGAAAAATAAAATTTAAAATGTATAGAACTTCCCTGAGTATGTTTAACTAGAAATAATCCAACATGAACTCAAAATGAATTTAAGAACAATGGAATATTATGCTCATTTGAAACACCATCAGCAGCATCATTCTAATAATGAAAATAAGAAGAAGGCAGGATAAGTACACATATCTAGAAAAACACCGAGCAAGAACACCAGCAAGAAGTTTTTTATTCAAAGTAAAAAATGGAACAAAGAAAATGAAAAAACAGGAACCATGGGTTGACTCTCATGCAGTATTGAGTTTTAAGTCTCCAGTTAGACTTTATTCAGAATCAGTTTTCAAGAATAGTGAAGGCAGCCAAGTCCTTTGGATGTCCTTCAAAATAGATTTTGACTCTCTATCCATTAACCACCATGGGTTTTTTCTCTTCACCAACAATTTCTACAATTCCATTCTTTAACACTCTAACAATTATGAAAGGTCCAGACCACTTGGACTTCAGTTTTCCAAGGAAGAGTTTGAGTCTTGAATTATAGAGAAGGACCTTCTGTCCAGATTTAAATTATTTGGTTTGAATGATATAATCCTGAAAGATTTTAGTCCTCTCTTTATAAATTCTTGAATTATCATAACTCTCTATCCTTATCTCGTCTAACTCACTTAGCTCAAGTAATATTCTCTCACCATCACTCTTAAAATCAAAGTTCATAGCCTTAACTACCGAATATGACTTAGGTTACAACTCCATAGGTAAATGAAAACATTTTTCTAATAAAAGCGTATATGGATACATATTTATTGGGGTCTTGAAAGATATTATATATGCCCATAAATCTTCATCCAGTTTAAGAGATCAGTCTTTTTTAGATCTTGAGATAGTTTTTTCAAGAATTTGTTTCAGCTCCCTATTTGAGATTTCCACTTGTCCACTGAACTGTGGATGATAAAAAGTTTTAGTCTTATTAACACAACCATACTTTTCCATAAAATAATTAAATTTTTAGTTCTTAAAGTATGTTCCATTATCACTAATAAAGGCTTTTGGGACTCCATATCTTAAAAATATTTTCTTTTTAACAAATTTTATTACATTGTTTTCTTGATTGTTAGTCATTTCCATTACCTCAACCCACTTTGAAACATAATCTACACCAACTAATATGTACGCATTCCCATGAGATAATGGAAATGGACCAATGAATTCTAAACCCCAGACATCAAAAATTTGCACTTCTATAATACCTTTTTGGGGTAACTCATGTTTTCTACCAACATTACCTAACCTTTAGCACCTATCATATCCAACCACATTGCTCCTAATATCCTTGAAAAGGTTGGGGCAATAAAAATCATATTGGAGGACCTTTTGATCTATCCTTTCACCACCATATTGAACTCCCCAAGATGAGGAGTGAAAACTCTTTAGAATAGGCAACATATCTTCCTCAGGCACACACCTCCTAAGAATCCCATCAACCCACCTCCTAAACAGAAAAGGGTCATCCAAAATGTAATACTTAAGTTCAGAGATGAATTTTTTTCTTTGGTTATTGGAAATATTTTTTGGAAAGACACCTGCTTTCAGAAAATTGGAAAAATCTATAAACCATGTAGACTATATGATTGACAAAGTGGCCAGTTTTCATCCAGAAAGGAAGAATTGATCACCCTTGGATCTTTAGAATGGGTGTGAGGAAGCCTAGATAGGTGATCAGCAACTAAGTTTTTATCTCCCTACTTATCCCTTATTTTTAAGTCACATTATTTTAGAAAAAAAATCCATCTAATTAGCCTGGGTTTGGTTTCTTTGTTAGAGAGAAAGTACTTTAAGGCAGAATGGTTAGTGAAAATAATGACTTTTGAGCCTAAGAGGTATTGTCCAAACTTATCTAGAGAAAACACAATAGCTAACAACTCCTTTTTAGTATTTGTATAGTTTCTTTGTGCCTCATATAAAAGTCTGATAACATTGTATACCACATGCAATTTCTTATCTCTCTTATGTCCAAGTACAGCTCCAAGAACCATATCACTAGCATCACACATAAGTTCGAATGGGAGTTTCCAATCAGGTTTAGTGATGATAGGTGATGAAGTGTTTTTTTCCTTAAGTAGATTGAAATATTTCAAATAGTTTTCATCAAAATGAAATGGAACATATTTGACTAAAAAAGAACAGAATCTCTTAGTTATTTTAGAAAATTCTTTGATAAACCTTCAATAAAAATCAGCATTCCCTAAGAAACTTATTACACCTTTTATATTTTTAATAGGTGGGAGTTTTTGAATGACTTATATCTTTTTAGTATCAACTTCCAAACCTCTCTTTGACACTTTATGTCCTAAAAAATACCTTTAGTAACCATAAACTGACACTTTTCCCAATTAATCACAAGGTTGTTTTGAATTCATTTTTCCAAAACTAACCCCAAATTTTCTAAACATGTACCAAATGTGTTACCAAAAATACAGAAATCATCCATGAACACCTCAATGATCCTCTTAACCATATCAGAAAAAATATCCATCATGCACCATGGAAAGGTAGTTGGGGCTCCACACAACCCAAAAGGCATTCTCCTGTAGGAAAATGTCCCAAAGGTGCATGTAAAGGTAGTCCTCTTCTGATCCTCTAGAGCATTAAGAATCTGGTTGTAACCAGAATACTCATCTAGAAAAAAAAAATCATTCCCAGTAAGACTCTGATGCATTTGATCAAGAAAGGGCATTGGAAAATGTTTTTTCCTGGTGGATTCATTAAGATTTCTATAATCTATATAGACTCTCTGTTTGGTGTCTTTTCTAACTTGTATTTCTTCATTCTCTTCATTTTTAACAATTGTGAAACCTACCCACTTAGGTATAACTTGGACAGGACTGACCTAAGTACTATAAAAAATGGGATAGATTATACCAGTATCTAGCATCTTGATCACTTTCTCCCTAGAAAATTCTTTCATGTTTTGATTCAATCTTCTTTGACATTCTACCCTAGGTTTATGGTCACGTTTATAGGAATTTTATGCATGCAGAATGAGGTAATAATTCCGTTGATGTCAGCTATACTCCATCCTATGGTTTATTTAAACTTTCTAAGAACATTCAGCAACCACTCTTCTTGATTTTCATTCAGATCACCATAGATCAAAATAGAAAGTGTGTAATTCTCACCCAAGAATGAATATTTCAAATGAGCATGAAGTGGTTTCAGTCCCAGAATGGGTGGTTTTTTCACTTGAATGAAGACTCTTGGGCCTAGGTGGACCAAGTTATTCAACATATCTCTTATAAGGGGTATGAAAAAAATGAAAGATTTCCAATTTCTAGATCAGTTTCAGATTTCACAGTGCTACTGTCCAAAGTGTACAGCTCACTATCCAAATTTTCTAGATTTGAATTTAACATATTTATTAAAGCAGAATCATCGTGTTGTCTTAACAGATCTCCCTCAACATCAAAAAAATTATTAGCAGTGTTTGTAGGAACATAAACACCCTAAAATTCACTCAAAAAAACTCCTATGTTAAGAAACAGAGGACTCTCCTACAGTAGAAACTAGACACTTGTCTAGATCTAGAAAAGTTTTGGGATTCAGTGTGTGAGTAGAATTTTGAACTTGTGAAAAAAACAAATCAGTATTTTCGGATTACAAGTTTATTTCTTCAGTGGATGATTTATTTTCAAATTATTCTAAGTTTCTAGTTGAGTTTTCATCTTCCAAATACTCTACCATTGAACAGTTTTCAAAAAAGGTTGGTCCTTTGATATTTTTAAACACATTAAACTCTTCTTGTTATTATCTAATTTTAAAAATAAGTTGACCTTTAGACACATCAATTACAGCACCACCAGTGTCCAAAAAGGTCATACCCAAGATGATGGGAACCTCTTGATCACACTCTATATCAAAGACTAAAACGTTTGCAGATAGAAATAACTTCCCAACCCCAACAAGAAGGGCATATAACCTCCCCACAGGATGAGTGAATGAATGGTTATCCAACTAAAGTATGAAAGTGGTGGGTTGAAGATCACCCAAACTCAACTATTGGAATAATGAGTATGGTAGTAAGTTAATACTAGCACCTATGTCACTAAGTAATTTGAGTTTATCAAAATTTCCTAAGGTACAAGGGATGAAAAATCTACCTGGGTCTTTAAGTTCGGGTGGGATTTTCTTTTGGAGCACAACACTACACTCTTCAGTGAGGATGTAGGTATCAAATTATCCAAGAGTTTTTTTGTTTAAAACAATTTTTTAAGAGATTTTATGTAAGATGGAATCTTAATTAAGGCTTTAATGAATGGAATTTTCACTTGAAGTTTGGACAAGAGACCAAGGACCTGAAGAAGTTCAGCCTTAGTGTTACATTGAGGTTTTAATTTCTCAGGGAAAGGGATATGTGGGGAAATGTTTTTTAGGATAGTAGTAATATCCCTAATTTCATCATAAACATTTTCTTTTACTTTATTATTTTGATTTTTAGAAGGATTTTCAGCTTGAGTTTCAGACAACAAATTCAGATTTTGATCATTTTCAAGACCTTTCTGTGAATTTCTAGATTGTGAACAAAGCATATTTTTATTTCTAGATTCAAGAGGTTTTTCATTTTGTAAATTTTCAAAGTCTTTTTCAGATTAATATTTAGTATTAATCTCACTTATATTGACAACATCCATATATTTATCTCTAGGATTAAGTTCAATTGTGCTAAGCAATATTACTTTATCCCTAGATGTAAAGTCTCTAGCTATTTGGCCCAATTGAGTTTCTATGCTATGGATTCTAGAATCATTTTTCATTTTATCTAACTCATATTTATTTTGATGTTTATTTAATTGATTCATGCATATTTATTGTTGAAAATTCATTTTATTCAAAATTTGATCCATCTTAGAAGACATTTGTCCATCATTATTACCTTAAGAGTTTGAAGTTTCACCCCTTTGTTGATTTTGAATGTTTTTTCTTGGTTGGTTCGGGTAATTAGGGGTAGTGGTTTGTTTAATCAGGCCTTTTTATTTCTAGGATAAGTTTGGATGGTTCCTATATCCATGGTTGATTTTTTTTGAAAATGGATCTTCTTTAGGGGGCATCCTAGGACCATAATTGACAAAATTTGAGTTTTCTTGTCATTGGGTTGGCATATAAATGTTTGGACAGAGGTTTTATATATGCCAAAACATTCCACATTGGGCACACTTTTCCCTTAAATATTGATTATTGTTTTGATATCCTAATTGATTAATAGTTTTCTTTTGAATTCTGGTTCATTAAATACTGAAGTTGGTTGGTGATTTCAGAAAGTTGTGCTTGAGTTTCATTAATTGAACAAGAATTAACATTAAAATTCCAATAACTCATTTTCTTCTTGAATTTTTATGTTGTGAATTTAAAGTAATATTATTAAATATTTGTTTCAACTCTTCATCAGTCTTATCCTTATAGTTACTCCTAGCATCTTGGTCCACTATTTTCTGACAAGAGGAGGACAACCCTTTATATAAGGTATCCATGACAAGGTGGGATGGGAGTTGATGATAGGGGAACTTCCTAATTAGTTCCCTGAATCTATCCCAAGATTCATGAAAATCATATCCATAATCTTGATAAAAACTAGTGATTTTTGTTCTCAATTCACCCTTAAGTCTTTGGGGATAGAATTTCATGATAAATGAGTTGTACGCCTGATCCTAGATTTTAAAAAATTTCTCATCTAGGATCAAAAACCAGTTCCTAGCATTCCATTTAAGGAAAATGGGAAAGACTCTCATTCTCAAATAATTTTTAGTAATTACTAGAAGAGGTAACTAATGCATAGTGTTATAGAATTCTCTAATGAAGGAAAGAGATTCCTCCTTAGAGAGCCTAATAAATGCTGGAAGTAGTGAAATGTGGGACTATTTTAGTTCATAGTTTCAGGATCTTGGTGAAAGTTAGATTGAAGAAGGATTACTTGACACATGAGGGATTTGGAACTACCTCATCCTAGGACTCTCATTATTTAAGAGTTTTAGATGGTTTTGGAATTCATGAGGTTCCGGAACCCTATTATCTAAATTTTCCATTTCATATTTGTTTTTATTCTTAAGAGAAATGAGGTGTTTTTCTAATTCCAAGTTTTGGGGCTCTAATCTATTAGTATTAGAACTATTTTCCTCGGAAATGTCACCAAATTTTGATCAGGCTGGAGGTTATCACAGTCATCTCTCTTAACCTTAACATTAAAAAATTCAAACTCAAGGGATCTTATGGGTGAACTATGATTAGAAAGTTTATAAAGTGGGTCAATAAAGTGTTTAACAGAATCATGTACACTCAAACTCAAGTGTAAATACCCCTATAAACTAATATTAGCATCCAAATGATCTTTTTCACCCAACTCAGTTGATTTTTGATGTGAAAAACAAGGAATAGTCAATTTTTGTTCACCCAAAGATCCAAGTTTGGAAATATTATAAATATCTTCCAAAATTTCCTCATCAGTTAAAAAACACTCAACTTCTATTACCTCTAATAAATCAACTCTTCCTAAATTAAGTGTGTGTCTAACCACTTTTTCAAGTTCACATTCAAAAGATTCACTCTCCAAAACAATGTTTGTAGTGTATTCTAAAAAATTCAAGTTAGGGGGAGAAATGTTGAACTCAACATAAATAAATTGATATTTCATATTGTTCAAATTTAAACATTTACCCCCTGTATATCAGCACCGTTTTCAATTTTAGCCCTCAAAATTTCATAAAATTGATCAATGTGAGAATAGGGAAATGAGATATCATCATTTAATCCTCCAATGGACCAAAGGCCTCAATTTTTTATTGATTTTGATAATACACCTTTCAAGGGGTGAGGTGGAACCCTTACTGGGTTTTTTTATTTCAAAACAGGGAAGAGAAGTTTCCAAAACTGGTTCAAAAATTTCAAATTCTGAGATTTCTAGTTTAATGTTATCTTCCAGACTATTTCCCATTTTCAATTCAAGTTTATTGTTCAGTATTTCAATATAGTTGGGTGAAGAGTTCTTAACAATCCAGTTTTCATTTTTAAATTTGTCTTCAACCCAAGTCATTTTCTTTTCAAAGCTTCTAAAATAGTGATTTTTCTCAAAAGTATGAATTATGAAAAGTATTGGGAAATCCTTTTCAGACTTTTTCAGTTCAATTTAAAAATTATCCAACTCAACAACATTTAAGTTATTTTTGGGATCTTTAATGTTGTTTTCTTGACTTTGTGAGTTGGTTATTTCAAATTTTAGTTCATTAGATTCATATTCTTTAGAATAAAAGTGTTTTTGCCCAATTTTAGAATCACTATCCTTTTTAACTTGATTTTCAAATCTATAATAAATTTTTTTCTTTTTTACTAATTTTAACTTCTTCATTTTCTTTAAACCTAATTTTTAATTCTAATAGCATATTTTCTAATCTTTTCATTCCTTTATCTTGCTATTGAGAATCTCTAAGTTGAATTTAATGGGTTTGATTTAACTAGGAGTTCCAAACATCTATCTTATCACCCATTTTAGATTCAATTAATTCAAGTTTAGATAGGATGTCAGTATTAGACTCAAACTGTTCATTCTATTCAATATAAAGAGAATGTTGTGGCTGGTTATAAACACACTACCAAGCAGTGTTCCCATAACAGTCACAAAAAACACAGTAAAGTTCAGAATCATCCATTTTTTAAAATGATAAGATTAAACACACTTTCATATTCAAGCAACTGAAGAAAAAATTGTAATCAGATCAAATGGTGAAAATAGTTTACAATTTTTTTATCATATTTTTTTTATAATTTTTTATGTGTTTTTTATATTTATTTTTTAAAATTTTATAAAACCTTAATCACTCAATGCATTTCCTCCCCAGCAACGGTGCCAAATTTTTATCATTCCAAAGGTCATCATAGCCCTCAAAATAATATTTATAACTTCTACACTAGCACAGTTGTACAAGTTCAAACCCAAAGGAAGGCAGGTGAGTAATTCTAAGGTTTATTGAAAACAAACCCCACTATTTTCATCAGTGGAGGAACATGTTTTTTCTAATTTTTACTTTAAATTACCTTTTTTTGAGGAAAATACAGTAAATAAAAGACAGTAATATCTCATAAAGATAGAGTAAAAGAAGGGATGTGATAACAATAGTGCAGACCGAGGAAGAGTAAAGTGATTCAAGACTAATTCTAGGGGAAGTAATTCTACTTATTATGAGGATAACCACTTCACATAAAAAACAATTGCATTATCAACCTCAAATATTAATGGATTAGTCTCCCTCAACAGGAGCTTAATCACTCAAAAAATTGGTAGTAGAAGTTCGCCACAACTAGAAACACCAGACTGACAGAGTGTTGAAAAAGATTTACTGTTGAAATTTTTCTTGCCAATATAATCCAACGGTATAGAATTCAAATATTTTTTGAAATAAATCCATGATATTTCTCATTGATAGATCATAGAATAATTAAATTAAATTGATGGAGATGCAAAACACAATCGATTAAGTTCTTAAACTGATCGGCGATATCAACTTCAGATCTTAATCGGTTGTGTTTTGTATCTCCGTCAATTTAATTTCATTATTACATGATCTATCAATGAGAAATACCATGGATGTATTTCAAAAAAATACATAAATTATGTATTGTTGAATTATATCGGTGAGATAAATTTTAGCAGTAAATTTTTTCAACATTCTTTCATTCTGGTGTTTCTAGTTATGGAGAACTTCTAGTACCACTTTTCTGAGTGATTAAGCTCCTAGAGATGGAGACTAATCCATTCATCTCTGAGGTCGAGAATGAAATTTTTTTATGTGAATAGATTATCCTCGTAATTAGTAGAATTACTTTCCCTGAAATTTGTCTAGAATCACTTTACTCTTCCTCTTTATGCATTGTTTGTTATCATAGCCCTTCTTTTACTCCAACTTTATAAAATATTATTGTCTTTTATTTACTGTATTCTCAACAAAATACAAAAAAAATTAAAATAAAAAAAAATTATAAAAGGATGCTCCTCCACTCCTAAAAATAGTGGGGTTTGTTTTCAATAAATCTTAGAATTACACACCTACCTCCCTTTGGGTTCCACCCTGCACCACTGTGCTATTGTAGGGGTTGTAAATATTATTTTCAGGGCTATGAAAACCTTCGGCCTGATCAAATTTTTTGAATAGGCCAGAGGTTCCTCATAGCCCTCAAAATAATAATTATAACCCCTACACTAGCACAGTGGTGCAGGGTCAAACCCAAAGGAAAGAAGGTGTATAATTATAAGGTTTATTGAAAACAAACCTCACTGTTGTCAGTAGTGGAGGATCATCTTTTTCTAATTTTTTATTTTATTTTATTTTTGTATTTTGATGAAAAGACAATAAAGAAAAGACAATAATATTTCATAAAGCTTGAGTAAAATAAGGTCAATGATAACAAACAGTGCAGATAGTGGAAGACTAAAGTGATTCAAGACAAATGTTAGGGGAAGTAATTCTACTGATTATAAGGATCACCTCTTCACATAAAAAAAAATTGCATTCTCAGCCTCAATGATGAATGAATTATTCTCCCTCTCCAAGAGCTTAATCACTCGGATGAGTGGTTCTATAAGTTCTCCACAACTAGAAACAGTAGACTGACAAAGCGTTGAAAAAGATTTACTGTTGAAATTTATCTCACCGATATAATCCAAAAATACAGAATTTAAGTATTTTTTTGAAATATATCAATTATCTTTCTCACCGAGAGATCATGGAATAATGAAATTAAATGTATGGAGATGAAAAACACAACAGATTAAGATCTGAAGTTGATCTTATCGATCAGTTTCAAATATTAGGAAAAATATTTTTCAAATAAGTTGTAAAATATGAACCAGTAGAAGTAATTCCCTGAACATGAACAATTACATAGAAATCATTACAAAATAAAAGGTTTTATAGATTGAATTGAAAAAACATGAATGAAATTTAAAAGGAAAAGATTTGTCCATCAAAATCTCCTAAAAAATTGCTATGTTCTACTTCTTCTAGTGTCATGGGGTCTCATCCCTCTCCCTACTCATCTCCAGCTCCTAGATCTACTTCACTCTCAAAGTATCGTGTCATGAAAGTACAAATAAGAGTCATATCCCTGCTTGTGCTACTCTGTTTTCTCTATTTTAATATTTATGTCGTCTGTTGCTAAATCCCCGACCAACTTCACCAACATAGGTTGGTTCTTCAATCTTGCACCACACACGTCCACTCTTTTCATGAAACACATGTCACTGTATCTTTGCCACTGTAACTAACTACCGACCAGGCAGTTGATGTGAACATAGTTAGGATTCTGTATCCACTATGAACCTTCATAGTTAAGATATAGAATAAATAAATAATTCAACATTGAATGTTAACTTTTGTAAATAAACAAAAGTTTAATTAATATAAGATTAAATGTTATTAATTTTAAATTAATAACTATTAGTTATTAATTTAATTATTATTATTTTAACTTCACAATTAATATATTTTATTTAATTTTATTATTATTTATTATTTATTTATTTAATTTTTTATTATAAAAGTTATTAATTTATTAAGTTAATAATTTATAATTAAGTTAAATTATTAATATTCAATATTTATTTATAAATACTATTAAAACTTAAATATGCTTTTAAATTAGTTTAAGTACTTTATTTTATTAATTTAATTAATATAATTATTCTGTTTAAGAAGTTAAATTATAAATATAAATATAAATTTATATCTATTTATTAATGATTAATTTTATTTATAAATTATTATTATTATTATTTTAGTTTTATATTTTTATTAATTTATTTTATATTTTATTTTATAACTTATTTAATTATTTATATTATAATTGTTATAATTTATAATAATTATATATTATATTTTTTTATTGTTTTTGTTTTTGATTTTATTTTATCTTAATTTTTTTATAATTATTTTCAATACCCCCCATCTTCTCATCTTCATCCTTACCCACAAGGGGGGGGGGGGGGGGTTCATGAAGCTTCCCCTGAAACGACAGGAGGCTCTCCTTCACCAGCTCATGAACGGTGGCACAGACGGTTCTCAGAAAAACTCTTCCATTTTCATAGCTCTGATGGATCGCCTTCTCAAACTCCCATAGCAGTGAGAGTCAGACAGCAGCGTTCTTCGGTTTTGTCCTTGATTGGGTGCAGTGAGGGTGACTCCAAATTTGTAGCAGAAAACGGTTTTCAGGTGGCCCTGCTTCTAATGATGGTGTGGATCTCCTCAGATGAGAAACAAGTTGTGGCGAAGGTCAGGGTAGCTCCTGGCTTTGATTTGAATTCCATCTTCACCCCATCAAATGGAGAAGGTTAGAGACTATGTGTAAAGTGAGTTCGAAAAGGGGTTTCTCTAGATCTAAATGATTTTGTTGTTTTAATTGAGATTAAACTGTTGTAGGAGTTCATATATCTTGTATTATACTGAGGTTGTATCAATTTACTGGTTTGAGTTTGTAAATATTTTGATTCAATTGTGTTTTCGGTGATGCGTGATTGAGCTTTGGTTCTCTGAAGGAATGATGCAGGACCGGTGTCGGTGAATCATGAATGGATCAGGGAAATGGTGATGGTGTGTTACGGTTGTGGATAATGGTGGGAGGAGAAGTGAGAAGCAAGGAAGCAGAGGCACCGTAAGGGAAGGGAAGTGGATGAAATGGTGAGACTATGAGAAGTAGTGAGTCAAATACTAAGAAGACAAAAACAGTGTCATAGGGTTGAGAAAGACCAGTGGTGGTGAGTTATAGTGGTAGGAGGAAATGGTGGCATAGTTAAGAGGATTGGAACTATGCCAAGTTGAAATAGTAACAAAAGCGATAAAACCGTGTCACCATTCTTGGATAGTATGGTGCACTGCAAAATAGAACAAAGAAATAATTAAAGAAATAAAATAAAAACTCATTAACAAATTAATTAATTTATTTATAATAAGAATTAAAATTAAAAACTAAACGAATTATTAATAATAATGACTAAAATCAATAATGTTTTTATGACAAATCACAAAGTAAAATTAAGATACATTCAATAAATTTTATTACATAAAATTTAAAGGAATTTAAAATTATTTATTGGGAACAAATTAAATAAAATAATATAATTAAATATTGAAAAATTAAATAAAAGTTAAATTAATGTATAAACTAATTAGATGAATAGAAAAAAATACCATGCTTAATTATAAAAGTTTATTAATAAATTTATTAAGTAAAAAAATAGTTAAATTATATTAAAAGGATATAGATTGTTAAAAGCCATCTAATAATTAGATCGAAACAGTTAAAATTATGTTATTTTAATTATTTAATATTTAAAGGTTGAAATGTTAAGTTAAAAACTAAATTATTAAAATAAAAATAAAAATATTATTTAATTAATAAATAAAGACGTGAAATTATTAAATATGAATATTAATTCCACTAAACTAACTAAAAAAATTAATTAGACTATAAAAATAAAGTAAAACTAAATTAATTATTTTTAAAGCTAAAAAATGAAAAATTAATTATAAAAATTAATTAATAAATTTTATTATAAAATTACCAAATTTTTATTATTTAGTAAAAATTGAACAAATAATTAACTAAATCATTAAAAATTAATTAAATAGATGTGGAAAACTATGTAAAAATAAGGCCACATCTGTTGCACATAGCCATCAGATGTTTTATGTGGATAGATGACAGAGGCCTTTGGAATTTGAGGAGGGAAACCATGTGATGCTATGTATTTCACCTCAATGTGGATTATAAAGATTTGGCTAGGGTGGGAAGTTATATCTGATATTCATTATCCCTTTCCAGATACTATGTAGAGTTATTGAGGTGGTGTACTGCTATGATCTACTGCCATAGTTAGACTGGATACACAGTGTCTTCTATGCTTCACCAATGATGAGGTATATGTATGATCCATCTCACATTATTGATAGGGGAGAGTTGGAAATTGAGGATGTAGCTACCTTTGCTGAGTTCCTAGTGGAGATCGAGGATTGGTAGGAGAGGATCTTCTAGGTGATAGTGATTCCTTTAGTGTGTGTCTCGTGGTAGCATGGGAGTCTTTAGAAGAACTCCTAGGAGAGGGAGGCTTAGATTCATGCCCAATACCCACATCTCTTTGTTAGCCACTTGTTTTGGCTTTTTGGGAAGTAAATTCCTGTGGTGGGGATAATTTAATGACTCAAATTTTCCACGAATTATTTTTGGGTATTGTATGGATTATTTTTTAGATCGGGCACTGAGATGGTGTCTGATTCCAAGGCTCAATGTGGAAAGAATAAATGTTTGAAATATATTACATATATTAAAAAGTATGCACATGCATCTTTCCTGAAAAATTAGAATAAATTCTAAACAGAGTCCCGAATTAAAAATTTTAGGGAACCATTAAGTTCAAATCTCAAGTTTTACCTTAAGTATGACGTAACCCTTGTCATCATGGGGAATTTTTGAAAAAGGCATCATGGGCGTAAAATGAATAAAATAATTAATTAAATTATTTTATTTAATCTATTAAGGTAAGGACTAGATTTGTTTTTTGTTTTTAAACACCCTTATGGTAGATTTTTAGGGTCTTCTGCATAACCCTGCAAACCTAGGAGAGCCATTAGAGAGCATGGAGGAAGATCTGTTGATGATGAAAAACAGATTGAGGTTCCATGATCAATATGCAATGGAATTGTAGGATCTATCCAATGATGATGATGCATCCATGATTTTCATCAATGATTGATACAAAATCGATGTAGTATATTTTTCTATTTGTAATTATTCATTTTTTATGAATCCTACAACAAACATGAATCAATAAACTAATGCATTTATTCCTATATTGTGCATGTTTTGGATGCATGGTATATTTTTTTGATAATAGGGGATTGCTTTTTAATTATTTTTTATCTCTTTATTCATTATTATAACATAAATGAATTCATTTCAACATGAACATTGGTCAAGGTTTGTTCCTTATGTTTGGGTCTATTGTTTACTTCCCCAATTAATCATTCATTATGGGAAAACTGTTTGGCCTTTGGTTCAACAAATATCAATGAAATTGATTTTTTCCACCTGTTTCTTGGGAAAACAACTTGATATTATAGATCTAAGATCGACATGACTTGACAGTTGTATGAAAATGGATGTAGAAGATGATCAGATAGTTTAGATATCTGGTTTTTGTTTTCTTTAGTGTGAAACGAAGAATCATGTTTGTAGGTGTCTTCCAAGTGATTTTGGTGGCAGGAATCTGGTTTTTGATGGTGGTGATGTTTGGCCAGAGTTGATCCATGATTTCAAGTGAGATCAAGACTGATATGTGAGGCAACAATGGAGAAAGTGAACATGGGAGGAAGAAGATGTGTTTCTAGAAAAACCTTATCAACAAGGCATGTACTACAGAGCTACACACTATTTGGGGACCTTATATCTGTGGCTAGGGATTCAGAATGAAGTTAAGGATCACACAACATTTGACCCTGTCACATGGAATGTGAACCTTCCCAGGTGGATTTGTGTGTACCTTAAGGGGTACATGAACAAGGCTTGAGAGTACACAGCCATAGATATGCCATGTACACCTATACAGACATGGAAAAGATAGATCTACGTAGGAATACTAATATACTCGGACACAAGAAGATGTACATGGGAATGGGAATGTCGTGTAGTTCTACACTAACACAGTAAGGGATTTTTTATAGAGGCGGGACTTGGTGTCAAAGGGGCATATTGTGTACTCCTATTATACACCATATGCTCCTTTAATCTTGGATTTTATCCCTTGTCCTTTATATCATGGACAAGTTTAGTTAGGCTGTGTTCCCTATATACATTACATGAGGGTTTTTATAGAATCACATCATGCACATAGGACATCGATCCATCCAGTGGGACTTCTTTAATATAGTTTTTGGAATCCTTTTTTGAGGCTGAGAGTGATATCCTCTATCATCAACTTTCCCTAGGTGTAATTCTTAGTATTTTCCTGACCAACACTGCATAGGCATCGATCCTCTACTTAGTGGGTTATTCTAGATTTATTTGTTGGTATACCCCATGGACTTGGGTGTGATCCTTATTTGTGTTTCATTCTCTTCAAACTTACAATGTATACTTCTAATGGTAAGACCTAATGAGCACTAAATACCGGATAGACTTCATCAGTGTTATCTGACTCATGGAGTGTGTTCTCATAGTTGAATGCTTTGTGGGACCTTAGAGCAGGAATCCTAGACTGGCATTATGGTTGTGAGTTTACCTTGAGACTGTGTGTCTTTATTGACTATATATGGATATTCTCATTATATGTATTGTATACATATACCTCTTTATAGATTAATGTTGTTATTTTTTATATGCTTTGTGGTTTTAGTTTTTCCTCCTGAGTATTGTTATACTCACCACTGTACGGGCTTTTTCTGTAGGTTTCATGTCTTGAGCATACAATCAACCCTTATACATATTCCTTGAGAGTCCAGGACCAGATGGTGCTTAGTGAGCAGGATAGACTGAGGTGTGTTCTTATGGTATACTAATAGAAGTCCCCATAATTACATTCATTTTTGTGTTCTTGTATTTTATCCTATTTAATTTCCATTACTTATTGTCACACTTTGTTTGTTGGATTTAGATGTATGCATGCATGGTTGTTGATTTTTTCTTACATTTCATCATTTTAGGGGTTGGAGATGTGTGTGTGTGTGAGTGTGTACATGTACTTATGAGAATTCCTCCCATGTTAGTGATATGCCTACTTAGCACTATTCTCTATCCCTTGGCCAATTTCAGGTGGGATTGGGGATTCATGGAACTAGCCCTATTGGGATGGGTTGTGATAAGGAAGATCAATGTCTCAACAAAGGTATACATCTTTCTTAATGATTTGTTAATATTATTTTCCTTCTAAACAAACTATAACCATAGTATAATAATAAAACTAGCACCATTTGTGTGTTTATATGTTATTATAATAACTGTACAAACATTATTTATTCTATTCCATTTACTGATAAAAACAAGAATTATAATTAGTTTTTGTGTGTGGATTATCACCTCCATGAAGTGATACTTTTAGGTTTTCATCAACACCCCTCATAAATTGCTCATTTTGATGGAATTAATGAATAGATATGAATTATATAATTTATTTATAATTCTAAAATTATCACTAACTATCCACCTTCACCCTTTTCTTTTATTGAGAAACAAAAAATCTAATGGGGGGTTGTGTGGACTACTACCTCCGTAAAGAATCGTTTTTATTTTTTATTCTAGTTTTTCATTATTTATCTGAACATATTAAAATCTATTTCAACATCATAAAAATATAAAAATGATATCATTATTTTTTTATAATGAATTTATGTCAAAAGAAAAACCTCCATAATCATACTCACAAGTGTGTTCAAGAATGGGTCAATTTGACTACAAACATGAATAATTATATGAAATTATGTCATGGTTGATTATGAAAACGTAATTTTTGGTATAATATTTCATAACTATGTAAATATATTTTTTTTTCATAAATTTTACATAAATATTTGACTCATTAATTAAGAAAAAACCCTTCATAGGTAGAAAATCACTAAAAAAATGTTCCTTGTCAATTTCATCTTCTGCAATAAAGATTAAAATAATTAGAAAATGTAATTTAAAAATAATAAAACATTATAAGTAATAAATTATAGTAACATTTATTAAATTAAAATGATGAACTTTGGAAGATTAATTAAAACTAACACTTCTCAAATAAATCTTCTACCAACGATCAAAACTCTAAACACTCGATGTGGGAAAATAGGCAAAAACAAACTAATATACATATAGATAATGATTATAAATGAAAATTGAAAATATTTTTGGTCTTGATTATGGTTAAAAAATATTCGATTATGGTATTTATGTTTTTTAAAAATTATTTTATAGTACATTTGACTAAGTGGGGAAACAAGGTAAGGGTTTCTTTGTCTCAAATTTGTACCCCTGGAAACATGTTTATGATATACACCATGTTTCATTTTAAATAGTGTAAATACTAAACCATTTTCATTTTGTATATTTATTTCATTATATTTAATGGTATAAAATTTTTTATTCCACGTTCATTCTCTCTTGGGGTTTTGATTCAAGAAACATAAAGGTTCTAAGGGTTTTATATCAAAACATCCTTCTTTGAGAAACATGTTATTTTATGCACCCAATTTATTTTAAATGTTGTATATAGTGAAAACTGGATATTTAATATCCTATATTATTATTTTTTATTTTATTTTAAATTAAAAATAAATCTATATATCTTTCAATATGTTTTTATAAATATGTTTCTTAATTCTTAAGGGTTTTTATCTCAAATTCCTCTATTTGAGACACGTTTTTTATTATGCACATAATTCCATTTTATAGAGTGTATAATGAAAATTTGAGATATAATATCATGAATTACCTATTATTAATCATAATTTAAGTTCCATTTTAATCTCTCTCTTTAGATAGGATTTTATTTAAATACTCCTCATGTTGTAATTATTTTTTATGACTTGGTTATCTACTTCATCTCATAATAAATAATTTTTTTCGATTATCATTCATGATTGTTCTGTTATGGAATATTATGATATTATAATGTAATTACACCCTTTTTTGTAAATCATGTCTCACACCAAATTATTCTTCCTAGATTATTTTAATGTTTAGTTAAAATTCATTTTTTTAAGAATATTTCCCAAAAAATTTAAAGGATTTTTCTTTCATGACTATATTTTTACTTCACACCAACATAATACTTTCCCAAGTGGAAAGTGAAATTATTTTTATACCCAATGACCATTTTATTCCCCTTATTTCATTTTAATGAAAAGGTTTCTTTTTTTATTTTCAATTATGTGGGTTTTCAGGTTATTCAAAATATTTCACCATCCTTACAAAATAAAAGGTTTTATAATCCACTCCACATTTTCTTTTGATAAATTTTATGTGTTTTTAAAGGTTCCCTTATTAAAGATTCTTTTGAAAAAAAAGATAATTTTTTTTAAATCTTTCTCACTTATCTTTTTTAAAGCGTTATAAAATGACCCCCTCTCTCCAATGATACCACAATGAAGGGAGAGAGATAACGACCCCTGAGTCTTGCCACTAATAGGCATGTAACATCCCGGATCTGGGTGCAACACAATGGGTGCCCCGAACCCGGTTAGTCACATGACCTCAAGCGCATTTTCCCAAATTCCAGATGATACTGACTAGCAGCGAGGGACAAAGACTAATAGTGGGGAAACTATGCCCTCATTTGTCAAAGTGTAGCGTAGCAGAAATAAACATAGCATACAAAAGTAGAATCAGTAAAAAATATTGAGCTAAAATGGACAACGAAATTGAAGTAAAAGATAGCCAAAAGTCATATATATGATAATGAAGTATGTCTTTAATTCTAAGAAAGCATCCAAAACAGGATACATTGCTATCTAATACAATACATAACAAGGTACAAGTACAACAAAACAAAACCAAAACAGTGCAACAAGAACCCAGCAGCATCGCAAGCCTATGCTTGGTCCCATTCTCTCCTACTCCTTTGCAACAATCATGTACCTGTATAGGGACTCTTTCCCTTATCGACACCTGCAGCAACATAATCTGTTTGGGCCCAAGACATGACCCAAACAGGGTGTGAGAAATAAATCCCTATAGGAAACCACCAAAGGTCCATGCCCAACTGTCAGTGAAAATGTGCAATAGTAGTGTGCAATAATAAAATGCAGTAAACTAGGAAGTACTCAAAAGTAACCATTCCTACCAGTTACACTACCATTATAATAATTATTTAACAATTCAATGTAATTGAATTATGACTTTCCCAATACTCGGCCTCAAATGAAAATCTCTTATACCAGTTCCATAGTAGAAACCACAACAAGCTATCTAACAGATAAAATATGACAGTAATACCAAGCCTGTGCTTTAGCGTGGCAGGTACAACCTAAGAAAATAACCACAGTGAATATTCAAGTAAACATTGTCCTCATACATGTAATTCCTTACCCTGAGGAAAGTAGAAATGAATCCCTCAGGTGACTGCCCTCAAACATAATGAATATTTCCCTCAGGCATATGAAATATCAACCTCAGGCATAGAAGATACTGCCCACGGGTATAAGAAATGTTACCCTCAGGCTAAACGAACACTGCCCTCATGCTAAACAAAACACCGCCCTTATACATTCCATAGGAAAAGCAAGTAATTGGGCCAATCCCAACACATAATCAAGAAATTTATATATGTTTCCTCTCAAGAAAACTCAAAACATACTATAATCACGGCATGACCATGAGTATCCTGGCCAAACAGATAAACAAGGGAAACGCACCCTCGGGGTGGCCCTGGATCAAAGCAACGATCCCAAACAGCAGTTTACACTTTATTCATTAGATTACCTATGAAATTCTAGGTATCTTAACAGTCAAGGATTCAGCCATACAACACCCCGAACATGGGCGTGTGGCACTACGATACACAAAAATAACTCGACAGTTGGAATTAAACACAACACCACCTACCTCGATCTCCTTTGATCGATATACGTGAAAGGCGCCTTCGGAAACAGCCAAGAACGACATTGATCTAAGATAAATGATTACATGTTCAAACCAAAATAACTACCCTTAGGAAAAGAATTGAAAGGAAAGACTCAAGGAGAGAGAAGACCTTACCTGTGCGGTCCAAACGAGATCGATGTCGGAGGAATCGGAGTCCCGGTGAGCATTCGGGAGCTTCTCCAAGTCTCGACCTCCTCTCCCGGTGCTCTTGGTTCGTTCTATGCCTCCTCTGCCGAATGAAGAGGATACTACCTATTTTTAACAAAAAAAATAACTACATGGCGTGTACTCTCAAGTACACGGCGTGTACTCTCAAGTACACGGCGTGTACTCTCAAGTACACGGCGTGTACTTTCTTTTTAACTGCTCATCGGCGAATACTCTCCACCACCTTACTGTTCATATTTCGACTGATTACACGACATATATTACTAAGTACAGATCATGTACTATCCTTTTTTAACTATTCATCTGGTGGCTACTCTCCACCGCCTTAATGTTCACCTGCCGAATGATTACACGTCATGTAATACTAAGTACACGACGTGTAGTTAGTTTTTACACCTTTAATCGCCGACATGCCGACACGCCCTGTATACTCATCCCACATGGCCAAAGTACATGACATGTGGAAAAAGTACACGGCGTGTACCCATAAATTTGGGATTTTTCCCACATTCCCCTTGATTTCTCAAAAACACTTCAGGAAAAAGAAAAAGATGAAACCTATACCTCAATAATAAGAAACGAGTTCTTACAAACTTCCCCCCTTAAAGTAATTAGTCCCCGAGTTTCCCTTCAAAGGGTGGTGAAGATAAAGCTGAGAAAAACTCTAGCCATTGAGCACGTACGTCGGTCTCTCGCTCCCAGGTTTTGTCCTGCACTCGGCCATGCTGCCATAACACCCGTACGAGAGGAACTGACCAGCCTCAGAGAACCTTCATGCTCCTATAAATAATACGAATCAGATGTTACTCAAAGGATGCATCAACCTGAAGTTAAACCTCATCCAGCTGAAAAACATGAGATGAGTCTGAATGATAATGGCGTAGCTAAGATACGTGGAAGATGTCGTGCATAGTCTGGTACCTCTTTGGTAACTGAAACCAATAAGCAACCGGCCCAACTCTCTCCAGAATCTCAAATGGCCCTAAACACCTCAGTGAAAGTTTACCCTATCTCCTGATATACCTATGTCCCAACCTCAGTGAAACACACAAGAAAACCTGATCCCCGACCATGAACTCCAAGGGTTGTCTGCGATGATCAACATAATATTTCTGACGAGACTGTGCAGTAGCCATCCACTTCTGAATCAACAGGACTTGCTCTGAAGTCTCCTATATGAGACGTGGTCCCAGTAAACCTGCCTCACCTGCCTCCAACTATCACAAAGGTGATCGGCATGGCCTACCATATAAATCCTCATAAGGTGCCTTCTTAATAGTTTCCTGAAAACTATTATTGTAGGAAAACTCGACCAGGGGTATGTGCTTCTCCCAAGAGTCCCCAAAGTCCAAGACGCATGCACACAACATGTATTCTAGCACCTGTATTGTATGCTCTAACTGGTCATTGGTCTAAGGGTGGTAAGTTGTGCTCAGAAGCACCTACGTACCCAGTGCCCTCTAAAAACTCTGCTATAAACGAGACGAAAAACAGGAATCCCTATCTGAAACGATAGAATGAGGTACCCCATGAAGAGGTACCACCTATCAGATATACAACTTCCAGAGATCATCAACACCAAAGGTATCCTTGATCAGAAAAAAGTGAGCTACATTCATAAGTCTGTCCACAACAACCCATACGGCATCATTGCCTCGAGGTGACCTCGGCAACCTGATCACGAAGTCCATCGTGACATCATCCCATTTCCACTCCGTAATGGGTAACTATTGTAATTGTCCGGCTAACCTCTTATTCTCCTCCTTCACCTGCTGACAGGTGGAACATCTTATAAAAAAACCAGCTACCTCTCTTTTCATACCAGGCCACTAATACTGACGTCTCAAGTCACGGTACATTTTTGTAACTCCAGGATGCACTGCCCAAGCTAAAGCATGAAATTCATGCATCAACTTCTCAAGTATATCCCCTGGAACCCTCACTCATCCATGGATATGTAGTACCTCGTAATCTCCTATCGTCCAACTAGGAGGAGGGTCCTCACTTGCCACCGACTCCCATAGAACTAGGTCTTTTGAATCTGATAGTTGTCTCATCCTCACTCTATCCAGGAGGGTAGAATTCACAGCTAAGGATGAAAGATAGGCTCTCCCCTAACTATCGTGCACCTCCAAATGCATCTCAGAGAACAAAGCCATAAGCATCCACTCACCACTGGCCTCCTGCACTAACTGTATCTAATTCCTCCTACTTAGTGCATCAGCCACTGCGTTACCCTTACCAGGTGTATAGTCAAGCTCAAAGTCAAAGGACTGAAGGTATTCAACCCACCTTCATTGTCTCAAAATCAAGTCACACTGGGTAAAGATGTATTTAAGACTTTTTTGGTCTGTAAACACCACAAAATGTTCTCCCAAGTGATAATGTCTCCAACAGCATAACTCATGAACAACTGCAACCAACTTGAGATCATGCATCGGGTAATTTCTCTCATGTGGCCTCAACTACCGAGAACCGTACACAACTAATCAATCACCCTACATCAACACTGCTCCCAGCCCAATACATGATGCATCACAGTAAACTGTATATCTCTTCCCTTGCTCTGGAAGTATCAGGACTAGTGCTGATGTCAACCTTCCTTTCAGCTCCTGAAAGGCTATCTCACAAGCTTCCGAACAAATGAACTCTATACCCTTCTTAGTCAAACCCACAAACGGCGCTGCTAAGAAGAAGAAGTCCTATATAAAGCGCATGTAGTAACCAGTCATCCCCAAGAAACTCCGTATTTCAAACACTTTCTTAGGCTTCTCCCAGGAAACTACTGTTATCACCTTCTCTAGGTCTACTGAAACTCCTGCCTCTGAGATAATATGACCCAGGAAGTGAATATGGTCCATCCAAAAGTGGCACTTTGAGAAATTATCATATAAATGATGCTCTCTCAGTGTACTCAAAATGATCTAAAGATGTGTGGCATGGTCTTGTTGAGTGTGATAGTACACCAAGATATCATCAATGAATACTACCACAAAAGAATCTAGATATGGATGGAAAACTCGATTCATTAGAGCCATGAAAACTGTTGGTGTGTTTGTGAGTCCGAACAGCATAACCAAGTACTCGTATACACCATATTTTCTTCGAAAGGTTGTAAGTGGTATTTCTGATGGTCTAATGCGCAACTGATGATATATGGATCTCAAGTTAATCTTTGAGAACACCTGTGCTCCAAAAAGTTGATCAAAAAGATCATCAATCCTTGGTAAGGGATATCGGTTCTTAACCGTCAACTAGTTCAGTTTTCGATAATCCACGCAGAGTCTGAGGGTACCGTCTGCCTTCTTCGCAAACAGGACAGGCGAACCCCAAGGAGAAGTACTGGGTCGGATGAAACCCTTTGCCTACAAATCCTCCAACTGCTTCTTAAGCTCCTGAAATTATAGCTTATCCATCCTATAAGGATGAATAGACACCGGTGTCGCTCCTGGAACTATCTTAATAGATAAATCCACCTCTCGCTCCATAGGTAGACCTGAAAATTCTTCTAGGAAGACATCCCTAAAATGATTAACCACTGGAGGGAAATCCTTATGAAAAGTTCCCTGGTCATCCAGATATAAACTCACAATCTGGGCTGTCACTCCACCTCTCCCATGATGATCGGGTCCAGTTCGGCTCGACTAGACATCTCATTTACCCTTTTATAGAAACTCTCCGCCCTCTGGTGATGTGAAACTCACCCTGCGACAATAGAAATATATAAAAGCTCGAAATAGTACCAACCAGTTCATCCTGAGAATGAATTCATAGCCCATAATCTCTAAGACATAGAGGTCCCATAGAAAGTGACACCCACCAACCTCTAGGGGGCACTCCTTGCACTGACGCACACATGTCGTTCTAATTTCCAACGAAGTGTCTAGCATTATGATATCAGAAGAAGAAGAAACAATAAGCCCAAGGCTCTCCACAATGGGCATAGATATAAAGCTATGTGTAACACTAGTATCGAAAAGTACAGAAGATAAAACAGAAGCAGCTAGAATAGTATCTTTGACAGTGGAAGGTCTGGGATCCTGCTCATATTGGGTCGGTTGCACTACATATGTATGCCTAGTGCCATGGCCCTACGACATAGCTTGGCTACCTTGAGCTGACCCGCCCTGCTGTCTCTGAGATCCTGGTGTCTGGCTACCATGGCCACGACCACCACCTAAGCCTGAACGTCCTGATGTATTCCAATTCCCTGACTGGTAAGAAGCTGTTGACCCTGCTTCTGCACACGAAGTCTACACAGAACCCCTCTCACTAGTCACTGGTGGAAATTCCCTACAAAAACATTGAATATGACCCATCCTGCTGCAAGCTCGGCACTCCACTGGGTCACGTGGACACTGAGGTCTCTTGTTCCCCTCTTTACCATACTGGTAGCACATTACCTGGACACCTGAAGAATTATTCTGGCTAGTATTTCCACCTTGAGAGAAATCCATCTGCCTCTTCCTTTTTCCAGTAGAGATAGTACTAGAGACCGGTGCTGAACCACCCTGGTCCACACCACTAGCTTCATGTAGGTTCCGCTTAGTAATCAACACCTGGTTCACAATATCATGCACTGTAGGCAACCTGAAAACATTCACCGGCACTTGAATTTCATATAGAATACCATCCTCAAAGTGTCTATCCCTCAACGTATCATCACCCACCAGAATAGGTGAAAAATGTTGTAGCTCGGTGAAGCAGGCATAATAATCCATCACTAAAATGGCACCCTGCTGCAGATTCATGAACTCTCAAGCTCGATCTGCCCTTAGCATCTCCAGAAAGAAAAATTCATAGAAGACTACTTGAAAATATTCCCACTCCATGTTCCGATGATGCTCAGTCTAGGTGGTAACATCCCACCATCTCTAGGAAGAATCACGCATCATGTAAGTATCGAGTTTGACCCTCCTCTCAGGAGGCGTCTCCAGATGCTCGAAGATCGTCTGCATAAAACCCAACCATGACTTCGTAGCCTACGGTCCGCCATCTCTTGAAAACATAGGAGGATGTTGCTGCTGGAATATACATGTCAACTCTGCCATAGATGTGGCAACTGACGGTGCTCACTAGAAGGTTTGCATGAACCACATGAAGCCTTCACAGAACTGTGCATCCATGCCTGCATTCGGTATAACGTCTGGAGCCGCATCTGGCACTGCTAGAGGATCCACCGGTAGCCCATGGACTACCATATCTAGAGTATAATCGTCACCACTTTCTTGGAGAACAACTCATGTTCATCTCGGCAGCATGATTCTACAAGTTCAAACACACGCCTTAGTTTACTATTGAGGTTTCTTTTGTCCGGTTAAGATTTCCAATGAAAATGGAAACAAAAACCACATAAACTGGAAAAAATAGACTACACGGAGTGTATAAGGTCTACACGGCATGTACCCTTAATCCCTTACATGGTCGTGTTCTGATGCCGGCATGGGCATGTCTAAACCCTAGGTACACGGCGTGTTACACCCACACACGGCGTGTACACCACCCTGTCTCCCCATCCACACGGCCAAGTCCACACGGTCTCTCATCGATCAAGACTACACGACATGTCCCAAAGGTACACGGCGTGTACTAGATGAGCTTCACCGACCCGTGTTGTTCGTGAAACGGCTAGATACATGGCTTACACTACACAACATGTTCCTTACGGACACGGTGTGTACCAGAAGAGGTAACACCGACCCGTGTTATTAACTACACGGCTGGATCCCCAGTTTAAACTACATGGCATGTTCGACAATGACACAACGTGTTTAAGATAAGATTTCTCCGTCCGTGTTGTTAGCCAAATAGGTGGACACAAGGTCAACACGACATGGCCTGTACAACTGGTACACGATGTGTTCCCTCAAGAGTTTCCCTATCCCGTGTTTCTGCCTACACGGCCTATGACACGGTTAGAAACTACACGACGTGTACCTAAAAAAATTTCATTTCCTCCGGAACAGAAGAGCACATGGTGGGTAGTCAGAACTACACAGCGTGTATTCTGGGTTTTTTCCGGACAGTAAGCCTTAGAAAATACTCTGGAGCCCATTTTTCTTTAATTTCAAGCTACGGTATGCCAAATTCTGATCTGTGGGGGGCCGTACTCCCCGTGAACCAAATCTTGGCATCTTATACATGTTATAATAAGGTAAAAAAGTCAATGATCCACCAAATTCTGGTTGATGAGGGCCCATAATCCTCAATAACCAGAGTTTGGCGTTCATTCACAACACCTTACATAACAATACCCTACCAAATAGCAGGTATTTTATCAAGGCATCTATCACAACAACATGCATTTTCTAGCACAACATCTATCATGACAACATGCAATTTCTAATGCACCTACGTGGCATAGAAACTATGCATGACAAGTGATTATAACATGTTCCTAAATGATGCATGTGATGGCATACCCTCATCTCATCGGGTTTCAACTAAATATAACCCAAGTATAAAAATATAAATTGCACACCACAAGTGCGTCACCCAACGGTGAAAATCAAATCAACTGTAAAATTGCAAAACCAGAAAAATTGCAATTAAATGAGGTAGATTGGATTTTCCCTCTACACGGGTTAGCTTCTCCTGGGCACAGCTTATTACCAAGTACCTATTCCGTCCTATCCTCAACTATAGGCTCCAAATAGTAAGTCAAGAAGAAAATAACCTACCTCTTGTACCACTTTGTAACTTCCCAGATCTAGGTGCCACACAATGGATGCCCCGAACCTAGTTGGTCACATAGCCTCAAGCACATTTCCATAAATGCCAGAGGTTTCCGACTAGCAGTGAGGGCCCAAGACTGATAGTGGGGAAAATATGCCCTCATTTATCAAATTTTAGCACAATGGAAATAAATATAGAATACAAAAGTGGAAGAAGTAAACAATATCGAGCTGAAATGGACAACATAACTGAAGTAAAAGATAACCAAAAGTCATATATATGATGATGAAGTATGTCTCTAATTCTAAGAAAGCAACCAAAATAGGATACAATGCAATCTAATACAATACAACACAAGGTACAAGTACAGCAAAACAAAACCAAAACAGTGTAACAGGAACCCAACAACATCGCAAGCCTAAGCTCGGTCCCATGCTCTCCTATTCCTCTACAACAATCATGTACCTGTATAGGGACCCTTTCCCTTATCGAAACCTGCAGCAATATAATCTGTTTGGGCCCAAGACATGATCCAAATAGGGTGTGATAAATAAATCCCAGTAGGCAACCACCAAAGGCCTGTGGCCAACTCTCATTGAAAATGTGCAACAATAGTGTGCAATAATAAAATGCAGTAAAATATGAAGTACTCAAAAGTAACCATTCCTACCAGTTAAATTACCATTTTAATAATTATTTAACAATTCAATATAATTGAATTATGAGTTTCCCAAGACTCAGCCTCAACCGACAATCTCCTATACCAGTGCCATAGTAGAAACCACAACAGGATATCTAATAAGTAAAATATGACAATAATACCAAGCTTGTGCTTTATCTTGGAAGGTACAACCTAAGAGTATCACCACAGTGAATATTCAAGTAAACATTGTCCTCATACATACAAGTCCTTACCCTCAGGCAAGAAGAAACAAATCCCTCGGGTGACTACCCTCAAGCATAATGAATATTTCCCTCAGGCATATGATATATCACCCTTAGGCACAGAAGCTAATAGCCACAGGAATAATAAATGATACCCTCAGGCTAAATGAACACTACCCTTAGGATAAACAAAACACCGCCCACAAACATTCCATAGGAAAAGCAAGTAACCGGGCTGAGCCCAGTGCATAAGCATGAAATTTATATATGTTTCCTCTCAAGAAAACTCAAAACATGATATAATCATGGCATACCCATGGTTATCCTGGATGAATTTCTAAACAAGGGAAATGCACCCTCGGGGTGGCCCTGGATCAAAGCAACGATCCCAAACATCAGTTTACACTTTATTTATTAGATTACCTATGAAATTCTAGGTATCTTAACAGTCAAGGATTCATCCCTATGACACCCCGAACATGGGCGTGTGGCACAAAGATACACAAAAACAACTAGATAGTTTAAATTAAACACAAGACCACCTACCTCGATCTCCTCTGATCAATATACGTGAAAGTTGCCTTTCGAAACATCCAAGAAAAACATAGATCTGAGATAAATGATTACCAGTTTAAACCTAAATAACTTCCATTAGGTAAATAATTGGAAGGAAATACTAACGTAGAGGGAAGACCTTACCAGTGCGGTCTAAACGAGATCGACGGCGGAGGAATCGGAGTCCCGGTGAGTGTTTGGGAGCTTCTCCAAGTCTCGGCCTCCTCTCTCAGTTCTTCTAGTTTGTTTTATGCCTCCTCTGACAAATGAGGAGGCTACTGCCTATTTTTAACAAAAAAACATAACTACACGGCATGTACTCTCAAGTACACAGTGTGTACTTTATTTTTAACTGCTCACTAGCAGCTAATATCCATCGCCTTACTGTTCATCTTCCGACTGATTACACGGCGTGTATTATAAAGTACACGGTGTGTACTATCCTTTTTTAACTGTTCATCTGGCAGCTACTCTCCACTGCCTTACTGTTCACTTGACGACTGATTATACGTCATGTAATACTAAGTACATGGTGTGTAGTTATCTTTTACACCTTTAATCACTGAAATTCCTACACGCCCTATATACTAATCCCACACGGCCAAAGTACATAGCGTGTGGAAAAAGTACACGGTGTGTACCCATAAATTTGGGATTTTTCCCACATTCCCCTTATTTTCTCAAAAACACTTAAGGAAAAAGGAAAAGAAGAAACCCGTATCTCAAGAATAAGAATCGAGTTCTTACAAGGCCCCAGGTTGGAGACTATAACCAAGGGTATAAAAATATTATGAAATGGGAGGCATTTTACTCTAAAATAATATATGATTGGATGATAAGATGAATCATCTGCAAAAAAATCGATGACATAATATAAAAAAAACAAAAATCATCCCACATGCTAGTATAAATAATACTAATACAGATAAAACTCTCTAAAAGTAAATACCCAAAATAAAATCTAAAGTAGTGACACAATAGATATCCAAATATCTGAGATAGTAAGGTCCATCATTATCCATGTTTTCCTCCTAAAAATCTAAAATCAGTTTATATATTTAGTGTGAGAATACAAGTATACTCAATAGGAAAATGAAATTCTATCATGCACATGTAAAAGAAGCATACTAATGCACCCATGAGAAAACTGAAAAACCAACATCACATATACTGATTTTCTAACCAAACCCAAGCTCATCAAGTCATGCTCACCAAATAACACAATCCAAGTATAGTAACATAATAATAATCATAATGATAAAGGGTACCTCACACCTCATTCAAAATAATTTTCCTCTCCCATATGCAAGGATGGAAATAATGGAACTCTTATATATTCTGAATACCACACCTCCCTAGAAGCACAGTCATATCACATCACACCAGCAAGCACATGGACCACTACCCCAAAATCATGGTCACATCGCATTTCTCTTGGAGACACCTAGGAAATCACATCAAACCCACTTACATAACCAGAGTAACAGGGTATCATGAATTTGAATGACATCAAACTCGTGATCTCCTATTACCACACATGAACCCCACCAGAAGTCTCCCCACAAGTATGGTCATATCACATCTCACCCAAAGACACTTGGGCTCAATGCCCGACGAGAACACCCACATCACATCTTGTTTGAAGACACCTGATCTATCACAACCACTATGTTATACACTAATATACCTCCATCCATTATATCATTTTCAATAACTACCTCACTTATAAGAGAGAGTGGTAAAGAGTGGACATCCATCAATCCATCCTCATCATCAGGATGTTTGGGAAAACACACATTTTGTGACTATGTGGGTTTCAACACATATTGTTCAATGTGGGTGGGGTGTGTATAGAAATCATAAGGAATATACAAGAATATATATAGGCACACACAAGACCAACCTATGGATACACAAAAATGCACTAACCAACTCACAACATACCCCACTTTTGATACCACCTCTAAATGCATAACACCACACAAGCCACAATCCACATCATACAACCAACTGATTACATTATCCAATCCATTCATTTTATAATTAAGCATCATGCACATTTAACCACATAGACCATCATTTATTTATTCATTAACCATTCACATCACATTAACCAAACAAAAACTCTGGCCATTTCAATCATTATTAAATAATAATTTATTCCATAACTACTCGAGAATCAAGCAAAACGAAACCACACATCACAAGAATCTCATCATCCCCATCATACCATCACCTTGACACCCCACAATCACAGCCAAACAACCACCACCTTGTCATCCCAAAATTATGGCCAAACATCCACCACCTCACTTACCCCCAAAAGCACAGTCAAAAAACCACAAGCTCCCCCCCCCCAAAGCATGGCCAAACAATGACCACTTGACCACATCAAAAGCATGGAAAAAACCTCCACCTAACTACCCCAAAATCACAGCAAAACAACCGTCTCCTCTCTACCCCAAAATCATGGGAAAAAACAACCACCTCACCACCCCCAAAAGCATGACCAAACAATTACCTCACCACCCCAAATGCACGGACATCAACCATCAGCCCAAACCACACATCATATCTACATAAAAATCACACATACACACCTCACAAGCATGACCACACATCACAACACAACAAGGATCATTTTAAAGATTTAATATATTGGATTTTATCACATTACACTTTATTTTAGGGGAATTAGCACACAAACCATAATCCTGGGGTAACCATTTTATTATCTAAATATAGGTGGTTATCCAATTTCCATTTTAGGGTGAAATCACAACAGTCACAACAAACATAGTAGTCACAACACATATCATCCAGCATAAATAAATCCCCTAATAGCCACAATTTTTAATTGGGTATCTAACTTGTACAATCGTAATATCAAAATTATATCAAAGCTATAAAAGCATGTCAAACATTCTCCTTTCCCCTTAAATTTCAATTAAATAATTAATTATCTTTGATTTAGTAATAACAACCAAAAACACATTGATTAAAAAAAGAAAGAAAAAACCTCCAACATGATACATAATAAAGAGAAACGATGGATTCCCTACCTTAAATAATTTTTTCCAAATCTCTTTTCACCAAAGGGCGAAGAAGAAATGCCCATAAACCATAACCACACACAGGGAACTATATATCAACCTGAACCAAATCAAAGATCCATTAGAACACATCCCCATACAAAAAAAAAGAACATCACTGCAGTGAATCCCTAGTAAATGAATGGAAGAAACTCAACCAATAAAGTCGATAAGAACCATGGATCGCCAACCAACAACCACCAGAACCAATGGATCAGAGAGAGGGGGAGGAGGTGAGAAGATCCTATCAATACACCTAGGAATCATCTGGAATGATAGGGGGAGGTACATACTAATGAAGTAAAAATAATCTATAAGGGTAATTAAAAAACCTAGAATTTCACATTTACATCATGTAAATTTTATATAATGTTTAATCCTTGAATTTTATGAATTTTCTTACTTCCACCAAAAAAGCATCACCTTGAAATTTATTTAATACAATCTTTGAATTTAACTTACATGGTGTGTACTCATTTCAGGGGATACCCCTTATCTATAGACAATATGTGAACCACTCAAATACACAAGTAGTGAACTACCATTACATGTCATGTAATACACATACATGGTGTTTATTTCCTATAGTATATCTACTACACCTCTAGCCTCAATCAAAAACTATCAAAACTTCCCCCAAACACCACCAACTATAAAAATGAAAAAGTAATCAACTAAGAAGTCATGTAACATTACATCAGATACCTCCCAAATGATTCTTTTCCTTGAGAATCCAAAACCAAGAATGGAAGGAAAAGGGGTCCGAACAACCATCTTGTGGGATACCACTCTTGTATATCATCATACCTGAAATGATACCACCATCCAAACATGTCAAACCAAAGGATCACAAAACATCCTACACAACCTCATAACCACACAACCACATCACTACAACCATCCAACCTTACAACCACTGTACAACCATCTAAACCTCCACATAGGCCAAACCAAAACCATTATAACCAATGAATCACACTGCCCCAAATACAGAAATTAGTGAATTCTATCCTCCATATCAAGATACTATCCACTATGGGAGGCACTGACATGCCCACACAGGTTTAATCACATCATAGTTAATGCATCTCGATTTGGAATCAAGTACTCCCCTTTTAATATGTTATAAATTTGTCACACAATATACATTACAACCCAAATAAAATAGCCCATCACATAGAATAGAAGGATCCAAAATCACATAAAAAAGAAAAAAAATAGCTTTGTGTACTGGGTACACATCTGCATCTCTCACTCCCAAGTACTCTTCTCTAGGCCACCATGCCTCCACAACACATGAACTGAAGGAATGGTTCTTCCTTGTGACACTTTATCCTGATGATCCTAGGTCACTAATAGATTCTCCACAAATTTCATGTCATCCTCGATATCTAAGTCTCCCCAGTCAATTCTATGGGGGTCATCATAAAAATGCTGAAGAATTTGAGAGACATGTAAGCAGTCATGGATCCTCTCCATCCACGGTGGAAATGAAAACTAATATGACACCTCACTAAATCACCCTAAAACCTAAAATTTCCTAAAAACATTGGAGGAAGCTTTATTCCCTTAATAAAAATTTAATTCCCACATCAAGGGGAAACATTCAAGAAAAAGTGGTCCCTATAATTGCACTTCAAGGGCCTCCTCATGTGATCAGCATATGAATTCTTCCAATACTGCACTACTTTCATCCTCTCACAAATAAGTTGTACCTTCTCTATCATGCTCCTGAACCACATCAGGACCAAGAACTTATACCACCCCAACCACCTTCCAACATAATGGATATTGACATGGCCTCCTATAAAATTCCTCGAATGGATTCGTGCCAATGGAAAAGTGATAACTATAATTATAAGAAAACTAGACCATGGGAAAGTGTCATACCCAAGATCCGCTAAGGTCCAGGACACATTCCCACAACATATCCTCTAATGTCTATATAGACCACTCCATATTACCATATGTTTTAGGGTGGAAAGTAGTGTCGAGGCACAACTAACTGCAAAAAGAATGATACAATACCCTCCAAACATGTGAGGTAAAATTTACATCCTGATATAAGACAATGGAACATCTAACTCTATGAAACCACACCACATCATTCACATACCTTTTAGCCAAAGAATCTACTTCATCTGACTCCTTGATTGCTAGAAAATGGGATGATTTTGTGAATAGATCCACGATCACCCAGATAGTATCACAACCCCCTGATCTCTAGGTAACCCTATGATTAAATCCATCAATATTTCATCCCATTTGTACTTAGTAACATCCAAATGCTACAAAACAAATGCTAGGAACATGATGATCAACCTTTACCTATTGGAAAACCAAGTATTTTTCCATAAACTCTGCCACTATCCATTTCATCTTGGGAAACTAAAACTACATCCTCATCCCACAGTACATCATGGAAACTCCTATGTGTACCGCAAAAGGTGAGCTATGAAACTCACCGATATCTCCCTTATGCATCACCTATGGGACACACATCCTCTCCTAGAACAACACCTAGTTTCGACCATCCTATGACTATCCCTCGGGAGCGTCACCATGGAAAAAAAGATTACACATCACCTCTTCATCTATGTTTCACCACTGAGACTCATCCACCTACTATATCAAAGACAACTCCATGATCATCTGATGAAGTCAACCTCAACCACTACTCTACCCAACATCAAGATGCATTTTTTAAAACTCCTCCATTCCATTCCAAACATCCCCAATCTCATGAACAAATTCCTTTCAATAATTTCTACTTAAAGCATTGGATACAAAATTCCCTTTTTCTAAGGTGTAAGAGATCTAAAAACTATAATATTAAAGAAACTTCATCCATCTCTACTACCACGGATTTAGATAACACTAAAAAAAGATATACATAAAACTCTTGTGAACCATGAATACCAAAAAGAACTCCCCAATGAGGTAATTTTTCCACAACTTCAACACTAATACGACTGATACTAACTCCAAATAATGTGTGGAATAGTTATTCTTTTGGGGATTTAAGTGATGCCCAGAAAACAACTACCTTGGCCTTAAACGGGTCCACTACCACACCTTTATGAGACACCACATGCCTGAGTAAATTCACCTATCATGTCCAAAACATATACTTGGAAAATTTTACATAAAGCTGGTGGCGTCAAAGAACCTGCAAGACAACTCTGAGATTCTTATCATGCTCCTACTCAGACCTCAAGTTGGACAAGATATCATCAAGGAATAAAATGATGGAGAGCTCCATGAACTTATAAAACATGGATTTCATAAGCCCCATGAATACAGTTCATGCGTTTGTAACACCAAACAACATGAATACAAACTTGAAGTGCCCATACCTTCATCTGAAGGTTGTTTTGGGATATATCACTCCTTCACCCTCAACTAGTGACATCCTAACCATAGATAGATCTTGGAAAAACAAATATTCCCTCTCAACTAGAAAAAAAGATCATATATCCTTTTAAAATGGTAATAGTTCTTGACCATTACCTTTTTCAACATCTGGTAGTATATACACGACCTCATACTACCATCTTCCTTCTTGGTGAAGAATAATGGGGAACCCCACAGTGACACATTAGGCTGGATAAAACCCTTTTACATCAGATAATCTATCATAATACTAAACCCCCACAAATCAGAAGGTTCTATGCAATAAGGATCCATATAAATCCTAGAAGTACCATGATGTAGGTTTATCCCAAACTCAACATCACATCGAGGGGGTATCATCACAACCTCCTCAGGAAAAAAATCTAGAAACTCCCCAAAACCCTAGGGACCTCTATTATCCCTGCATACACTACTTCCACCAAGAAATCAACCATTAAATAAAGAAGGGGATATACATGTAGAATATCCACCTAAAAAATACATTCACCAATGAAAACCACACACTATCCATCCACATCCATGAATAAGAACCTCTTCCAGAAGCATTCAATAATGGAATTTATGGAATACAACCAGTTGATTTTGAGGATGAAATCATATGTATGCATCTGTAGAAATAAAATATCCCCATTGGACTGATGTGGCCCCATCACCAGTCTACACCCCTGTAACACATCATATAATCTGGATTGACCTTCTATTGTCATAGTCAACACTAGGTATAGTATCTCGACTTTTTATTACATAACTTTTCATTACATTTTGCAAACATAGGATCTTTAAAGTCCAGTGTCTTGGAAATCATGAACCTAAAACATGAAAACATAAAACATTATTATAATAAACTTGTAGGGATTCATAATAAGTTCTTACTAAGTAAAATTATTTAACCTAGATACATACATCATAGGAAAGGGTGAGCAGAAGGCCCAGTAAGGAAAACAAGGGAATCAATTTACTTGTGAAATCAATAAGAACTTGATAAAAACATAAAGACATGAGAAATGGAAGTACAAGTCTTTCATAATGAAAATAACTTGAACCATAATATGAATATTTTGCTACAACATTTAATTTAGACATTCATGAACATATCACCAAGTTTTATCCTCAAGGTGTCATAAAAATTACTAAGGTTATTCACCAAGGTATCGTGAAACTTGTCATCTCTAGAGATTAAATTCTTTACCCAATGCATTGGAGCGCTATCAGTGTGAACCCTTAATATGTATTTATTTTCATGTGATTCACATATATCATAATCCTACATTTCATAAATAACCCAAATCTAATAAAACAAATGGGTTTCATATCGACATCATGACGTTTTAAAAGTGTTCAAAAACATGATCATTATGTCATTTATAACCCATGAAAGGGATTGATGGTTATATGTATGTCAATTATAGAATAAATAATATAATTTTTATGTCTTTATAAACATAAATATAAATTAAATATATATGGGTATTTACATAAATAATATTAGAGAATTTCTTGATAGAAAGAGAGAGAAAATTTGAGATGAAAATTCTGCAACATAACGGCTACATAACATCATTTTAGAAAACAATAAAAAGAAAGGGGAAATGTAACACCCGAGACTTTTATGAGAAATATTTTGTTTTTATAAATTATAAAAGGAATATTTAACTACACAAAACACTATCTTGTCTTGCTTTACACGCAATCGCGACCTTCCTCGATAGCTTGCGTCGTACGCAATACCGAGTTTCACTAAACAACGATATGCTGTTAAAATATTATTAAAATTAGCCGTTATGAATAGTAATAACCACTTTTTGAAATTTTGTAAATTTTATTTTTCAAAATTGACTTCATTTTTGGATTCAGAATATCGAAATTAGCCCAGGCTGAAATTTTGGTATTTTTCTGAAAACTTTCAATTTTTGATGAATAGTGAAACCACTAAGTGGTAGTTAAAAAAACTGAATTTTTCATAAAACTTAATTTTACCGCTTCTGTGAGTGGAATTTCAAAAATCCGAGAGACACGGTTGATTTTAGTAAGTAAAATGTGGTTCAATGAGATGAAAATAATTTTTGGTGAATAGTAACTTTTTACTTTTATTTACCACGGTTAAAAGTAAATAGGGTAATTAAGGGTAAAAATGATATTATTATTACCCTAACACATGTCTTAATTCTATTGGATAAGTTTAATTCGACCAAAAACAACCTTAGGAATAAAATATGACCATTTAGGCCCACTTGAATTAGATTAGGACATTTATTATTAATTTATTTAAAGAAGGGTTAAAATAGTTAAAATCAAAGTTTAATAACTAAATCATTTTTAATATAGGTTTATAAATAAGATAAATTCGACTATAAATATTAATTAGAAATCTAAAAAGATTTAATACTTAATGGTATTTTATTTGTAATTTTTAGACATTAAATAATTTAATTTATTTATGACACAATGATGATGCAGTAATTATCTTATTAATGAAATATTGACATAATCGATATTATAAATACCCAAATAAATGTAATTTGAGACTTTTTATGAATTAAACTAATTTTATAGGTTAAAATGACATGTTAGTATTGATTTAATTAACTTTTTTCGAACTAATAATTCTGTTATGATTTTCACAAAAATCAAATACTAAATAGTGTCAAAATTGACATAAAATATTTTTTAAAACAAATATTATGTTATTAATTTTTATTTTATTCCTAAAAATATAAGGTTCGGCCAAATGACTTATATAAGGTTATATATATTAATAATAAACAACTTGGGGTTCGTTTGGCTTGTTATAGTAAGTTTATTAACCTTATAGTGTAAGAACACAAGAAGACACGGTAAAAGTAAAATTATTTAACTTAAAGTTAAATCTAAATGATAAGGTTGAAATAGGAACCTAATCTTGTCTAAATTATATTTTATGAGAGGCTTTCGACCCATCCCCACCTTAGTTTCGAAATAAATCAATTTGGAGCTATTTAAAACCGAATTTGGCTTTATAATAAAATAATATTTTTAGTTTTTCCAAAGGAGCCCCTCTCCTCCCTTATAAAAGGGCACCTCCTCCCCCTCTTCCTCACACCACTTTGAGCCTTCAAGCTCGTCCAACCCCTGCCAATTTCTTCTCTCCACTTCCCTAGAGACATCCTAGAGATCCTGGTATTCTTCAAAGACCAATTTTAGTTCCCTAAGAGGAGGTCTCAAAGAGGCGTTTCAAAGAAGAGGTAATGTCCGTCACCGATTCTTTCAACTTTATTTCTTCTTCCACTTCTTCTTATTTAGTTGTTTAATTATGAAGTAATAACATCAGTATCACTCATATACTGATATGTTATTATAAGTATGAAAAAACCCTATTTCACCATCTATCCATCCTACGGAAAATGAAATCACCGCGTATGCGTACGTACAGAATATCGTCTCCACGTCGTTGTGTAATCTATTTTCCACCACCACCTTACTTGGATGGGTATAATGGTGTAAATAATGGCTATATATAACTATTGTAAAGTGATATTGATTCTGAAATAGTATACATACACTTTAATGAAATTCCACGATCATGGGAACGATATCATCGCTTGTGCGTACGTACGGAATACCGTCTCCACGATGTGATGCGACTCGTTCTACATGATCTTCATTGCATAATGATTATATAAATGAATTTAATGAATGAATATGATATATATATTACACTAATACCATTCTATAAATGATGTATCTATAACCTAAAAAGAATAATAAGAATTTATTCGACAAAACACGCATAAGAACAAAAAGTAATAAACACCCGAATAACAAGTATCAATGAAATATTACTAATAATAAGCTAAGAATATGACCATATATGATATCATAACAATGAGTATGATTCTTTAATAATTCAATGACATTATTTAAATCATTATACATGAGGTTCGGACACTTACGAAGCAAATCGGACCTAAGGTAAGGGAAAATATCACAATCTCATTTTGATTCGAGATTGTTTATACTTTGGTATTTAATGGGGTGTATTTTATCATCAACATCCATGTTTCCTCAATATGTAATATTTATATCCTTCTAAAATATTTTATATCCAATTTTACCCTTCGGTGAGTTTTTAGTAAAAGATATGAAATGAATCTTTTCTCGTTTTTCGTACGAGGTACTTTTTGACTTTTCCGACAAAAGTACGAGAAGAATGTTTTTTTTAACTTATACGGCATGAATAGATTTTTAAAACATTATTTCCAAGAAGCTTACTTTACAAGTTTTCAAGTTTATTTTTAATCAACTTCTTTTAGTTTTAAATTGTATGACATGTTAAGAAATGAAAATGTTTTTGAAGTAGAAAGGATATTTTCCTCAAGAATGGAGTTCAAGTGTTTTATAAAAATTATTTTACATCTAAGATAATATAGGGTTATGTTTCTATCCCTATTATTAAATTGATTTGAATATTTTGTGATGGAATTATTTTTATGAATTCCTTTATCTTATATGAATTGTTTTATGATGTCATGATGTTTAAAAATCCCATTTTTATTACATGGGTTATGAAATGATGTATGATTTATGATTTTGTGGCACACATAAGAATGGTATCATTATGATATGGGTGGGACCTATATCTCCCTCCAATGCATTGGGTAAAGATTTTATATCTCATGAGATAGACATGGCTGGAACGGCAGGTTAAACCGGTCCAGTGAAACATGACTTAAACGAGGAGTGAACTCGGTTCAGAAATGGACTTTGTCCACTAAGATAGTCTTGGAAATGAGTCTTGACTAATAAGAAATGATTCTCTATGATTATGTGTGTATGCCACAAAGTTTCATGTTTTAAGTTATGATTATTGGGATTACATTTCACTACTATGATTTATCCCATGTTATGAAATTATGATCTCTTTTGCAGGTTAATATTTCCAAAAGTTATGTTCTTATGTATATGATGTGATCGATATTTCTTTTGTTTACCCTTACTGAGCATTTGAGCTCACCCTTTTGTATTTTTTATTTCCCCAGGTCAAGAAGAAGGATATTAAGTAGGATATGCCAAAAAGGAACTCTAGATATGATGAAATAAATGGGAGACAAAGTAGATGATTTATGAACCAGTTGTTTATGTTTCCCAGTTTCTAAAGACACTATACCTATACGGTCCTTTCCTGGTTTTGTTATATGTTGTAATAAGTGTGCTTCAATTCTGAATTAATAACAATGTATGTAAAGTATGGGTCGTCACAGTTGGTATTAGAGGAAAGGTATAGTCAACCTTTGGAAACTAGGATGTGAAAGCCTTAGTAAGAACCCTAAGGATATGTCTAAGCATAGAACACAATCTTAGTGTTTTAGAAATGGCCATGAATAACCTAGGATAAGACCTTAAGTGTGAAATTTTATTCTTGATTATGTGGTTTTCCTATTATAATTAGTGTTGATCACACTATTCTTCTTGGTTTTAGTCAATGGCTGGAACCCGAAGGAACCGTGTTAATGTGGAATGCGACAGGCAATGCAATGATTGTCCCCCTGAGCAACCAAACATTATGGGAGCTAGAATGAAAAATCTTGTAGCCATTCTCACAAAACTTTCTCAAGCTATGAATCATTTAGGACTTCCAAACGAGAAAAGGAAGGAGAACCATTCTGTTGAATCCTTCATGAGGTAGCGTCCACCTTCATTCAGCGGGTCTACCGATCCATTAGTTGTTGAACCATGGATTAGTACTACTGAAAAGATATTTTTAGTTCTTCAATGTTCCGAACATGATAAAGTCAGCCTAGTAGTTTATCGTTTGGAAGGTGATGCTGATCAATGGTGGAATCTTATCAAGAATACGAGGCCAAGAGATGAAATTGAGTCCATGGAATGGGACGAGTTTAAGAACTTATTTTTCAATAAGTATTTCCCTCGTATTCTTCGAACAAAGATGGAGAAAGAGTTTCTTGAACTAAAGAAAAAGGATGATGAATCTGTTGGTACCTGCGAAGCAAATTTTACAAGACTTGCAAGGTATGCTTCTGGTATTATTTTCTAACCTGAGAGTAAGATCGATCGATTCTTTAGTGGCTTAAAACCAAGTCTTCGAAGGGCGTTAGCCATAAGGGACTTCAATAGCTACGAGGAAATCGTTCGATGTGCTCTCAAAGTTGAGATGGATATTTGAGTAACCCATCAGTCATATGGGTTTGATAAGAATAGGAAAATGGAATTCAAAGGTAAATCTAAAGAGTACACTGAAAAGAAGATGAGTTTTCCCTTATACTCAAAGTGTGGAAAGAAACAAGGATGGAGTTGTCTTAAAGGGACAAGTAAATGTTTCAAATGTGGAAAGGAAGGTCATCGGGCATTTGAATGCCGCAATGATGGGAAGAAGATGTATAATGATGAAAACAAATAAAGGGATACACAAAATGAACCTACTACACTTCAATATTTCAAGTGCAAGGAGATGGGGCATTATTCCAATCAATGCCCAAATCCAAGGGTTGATGATGATGGTCGACGTCAACAAACTCTTAAGGCTAAAGAAAAAGGAAAGTAACATGCAATTTCTATCAGCGATGTGGAGTACGATAACGATGTGGTGAAATGTACACTTATCATCCAATCTAAAGTAGCAAATGTTTTATTTGATTCTGGATCCACCCACTCCTTTATTTCTGAAGAATTTTCTAACGGTATCACCGTATTACCTCAACAATTAGATGTTGAGTTAGCTGTGACAACCCCTAATGGAACAATAGTCACATCAAAAGTTTATAATTCTTCTCCGATTGAAGTTTTTGGGAAAGTGCTTCCTGAAAATCTTGTGATCCTTCCTATAGTGGAATTTGATGTGATTCTTGGCATGGATTGGCTTTGTTTATATGGATCTCATATCAATTTCCAAAGAAGGGAAGTCACATTTCATGTTCTAGATCAATCTATGATCGTCTATCGATGCAAGGATGAACATAACCTTCCAGTGGAAATTTCTTCCATCTTATGGGTCTTTATTCCACTAAATGAAGTTTATTTATCTCAAATGGTTGGTGAGAAACTCACTATTAAGAATATGCCCATTTTACGGGAGTTTAATGATGTCTTTCTGGAGGAATTTTCAGGTCTTCCACCAAATCGTGAAGTTTATTTTTCAATATAACTCGTACCGGGTTCTTTGCCTATTTCAAAGACACCTTATAGAATGGCCCCAATTGAGTTGCAGGAATTGAAGAAGAAACTCCAAGAGAATCTTGATAATGGATTCATATGCCCTAGTGCGTCACCTTAGGGAGCACCTGTTCTGTTTGTTAAGAAGAAAGATGGATCAATGAGACTCTGCATTGATTATCGAGAACTTAACAAGATCACTATCAAGAACAAATATCCTCTCTCGCACATTGATGACTTATTTGACCAACTACGAGGAGCACAATACTTTTCCAAGATTGATCTTCGTTCAGGGTATCATCAATCAAGGGTCAAAAGGGAGGATATACCAAAGATGACTTTCCGTACAAGGTATGAACACTATGAATTTATAGTGATGCCATTTGGTCTTACTAATGCCCCTGCTATCTTCATGGATCTGATGAATAGAGTCTTTAGAGACTATCTTGATCAGTTTGTGGTAGTCTTTATAGACGATATTCTTGTATATTCAAAGAGAAAGGAAGAACATGAAGATCACTTGAGAATTATATTGAAGACCCTGAGAAAGGAGAATCTTTATTCCAAATTTACCAAGTGTGAATTTTGGCTTCAAAAAGTTGCATTTTTGGGTCACATAATCTCAAAAGAGGGGATATCTATGGATCCAGCAAAAACAGAGGTTATCGAAAGATGGTCGAGACCAACAACAGTAACTGATATCCAAAATTTTCTTGGTTTGTCTGGATATTATCGACGTTTTGTGAAATATTTCTCACGATTATCTAATCCACTCACCAAGTTGACTTGTAAAGGAGTTAAGTTTGTCTAGACGGAGGAATGTGAAGAGAATTTCAAGGAGTTGAAAAGAAGGTTATCTAGTGCACCTGTGCTCACACTGCCTTGTAGTGGAGAAAGGTTTGTGATCTACAGTGATGCATCCAAGAAGGGATTGGGGTGTGTTCTTATGCAAAATGATGTGGTGATAGCTTATGCCTCACGATAGTTGAAAATCCATGAGCAAAATTACCCAACTCATGATTTGGAGTTAGCTGCAGTAATATTTTCATTAAAGATTTGGAGGCATTATCTTTAAGGAGAAAGGTGTGACATTTATACTGATCATAAAATTTTAAAGTATATTTCACACAAAAGGAGATGAATATGCGCCAAAGAAGATGGTTGGAGATGATTAAGGATTACGACTGCTCAATTCATTACCACCCTGGGAAAGCAAACAAGGTGGCAGATGCATTAAGTCGAAAAGACCATGCCAGTTTATCCATGATGAGGATCACAAAAGATCCAATATTTATGGATTTACAAAGGATGGACCTTGGAATTATAATGGAAGGGTAAAAATCTTATCTTTCTCAAATGAATGTTCAACCATATATACATGTGAAGATTAAAGAGGAACAGAAAGAAGATGTCGAGTTACAAAAGAAGGTGAGAAATGTTCCTGAATTCAACCTTGATTGTGATGGGATAATAAAGTTCAGAAATCGGGTTTGTGTTCCTCCCATCCCTAAATTAAAGAAGGAGCTGCTGGATGAGGCTCATAGTTCTTCATTCTCTATTCATCCTGGAAGCACGAAGATGTATAGGGACCTGAAGGAGTACTTCTGGTGGGATGGCATGAAAAGAGATGTTGCAGAATATGTCTCTCGATGCTTGGTTTATCAGCAAGTTAAAGCTGAGAGACCAAAGTCTAAGGGGATGTTACAACCATTACCCATACCCGACTAGAAATGGGAAAACATCACTATGGACTTTGTAACAGGACTTCCTAAAACATCCAAAGGCAATAATGCTATCTGGGTCATAGTTGATTGTCTTACAAAGTTTGCACACTTCATTGCTATTAGAGAGGATTTCTCTCTGGATCATCTTGCCAGGATATATGTAAAGGAAGTGGTAAGATTTCATGGAGTACCACTTTCTATTATATCTGATCGGGATCTGAGGTTTACCTCAAATTTCTAGTGAAGTCTTCAGCATACTCTGGATACAGAGTTGAGTTTCAGCACTGCTTATCATCCTCAGATAGACGGTCAGTCTGAGAGAACAATTCAAACTCTAGAAGATATGTTGAGAGCTTTCTCTATGGATTTCAAAGGTGGTTGGGATCAACACCTAACTTTGGTGTAATTTTCTTATAATAATAGCTTTCACTCCAGTATTCAGATGGATCCTTATGAATCTCTCTATGGAAAAAAATGCAGGACTCCAACTTGCTGGGATAAAGTTGGGGAAAGAAAGCTATTAGGACCTGATCTTGTTGATGAGATGGCAGAAAAGGTCAGATCTATTCAACAACACATAAGAGCAGCTCAGAGTCGACAGAAAAGTTATGCCGAAAACCGAAGAAAAGACCTAGAGTTTGAAGTGGGTGATAAAGTGTTCTTACGAATATCTCCCTGGAAGAGGGTCATGAGATTTGGAAAGAAGGGGAAGTTGAGCCCTAGATATATCAGTCCTTTTGAAATACTGGATCGTGTTGGAAAGGTAGCTTACCGATTGTCGCTTCCACCGAATCTCTCTCAAGTTCACGATGTGTTCCATGTATCTCTCCTAAGAAAGTACATACCTGATCCTTCATATGTACTCAACTCAGAAGTTGTACCGCTGGAACAAGATCTTTCTTATAAAGAACAGCCGATAGAGATTCTCGATCGTAGTGAAAAAGTCCTACGAAACAAGACCACTCGCTTGGTGAAAGTTTTATGGAGGAACCACCAATTAGAAGAAGCTACATGGCAGCTTGAGGATATGATGAGGGAGAGGTATCCTCATCTGTTTGTTATAAAGTGACGAATTTCGAGGGCGAAATTCATTTTAAGGGGGGTAGAATTTAACACCCGATACTTTTATGAGAAATATTTTGTTTTTATAAATCATAAAAGGAATATTTCACTACACACAACACTAGCTTGGCTTTCTTTACACGCAATCGCAACCTTCCTCGATAGCTTGCGTCGTACGCAATACCGAGTTTCACTAAACAACGATATGCTGTTAAAATATTATTAAAACTAGCCGTTATGAATAGTAATAACCACTTTTTGAAATTTTGTAAATTTTATTTTTCAAAATTGACTTCATTTTTGGATTCAGAATATCGAAATTAGCCTAGGTTGAAATTTTGGTATTTTTCTGAAAACTTTCAATTTTTGATGAATAGTGAAACCACTAAGTGGTAGTTAAAAAAACTGAATTTTTCATAAAACTTAATTTTACCACTTCTATGAGTGGAATTTCAAAAATCCGAGAGACACGGTTGATGTCAGTAAGTAAAATGTGGTTCAATGAGATGAAAATAATTTTTGGTGAATAGTAACTTTTTACTTTTATTTACCACGGTTAAAAGTAAACAGGGTAATTAAGGGTAAAAATGATATTATTATTACCCAAACACATGTCCTAATTATATTGGATAAGTGTAATTCGACCAAAAATAACCTTAGGAATAAAATATGACCATTTAGGCCCACTTGGATTAGATTAGGACATTTATTATTAATTTATTTAAAGAAGGGTTAAAATAGTTAAAATCAAAGTTTAATAACTAAATCATTTTTAATATATTTTTATACATAAGATAAATTCGACTATAAATATTCATTAGAAATCTAAAAATATTTCCTACATAATGGTATTTTATTTGTAATTTTTAGACATTAAATATTTTAATTTATTTATGACACAATGATGATGCAGTAATTATCTTATTAATGAAATACTGACATAATAAATGTTATAAATACCCAAAAAAATGTAATTTGAGACTTTTTATGAATTACACTAATTTTATAGGTTAATATGACAAGTTAGTATTTATTTAATTAACTTTTTTCGAACTAATCATTCTGTTATGATTTTCACAAAAATCAATTACTAAATAGTGTCAAAATTGAAATAAAATAGTTTTTAAAACAAATATTATATTATTAATTGTTATTTTATTCCTAAAAATCTAAGGTTAGGCAAAATGACTTATATAAGGTTATATATATTAATAATAAACAACTTGGGGTTCTTTTGGCTTGTTATAGTAAGTTTATTAACCTTATAGTGTAAGAACACAAGAAGACACGGTAAAAGTAAAATTATTTAACTTAAAGTTAAATCTAAATGATAAGGTTAAAATAGGAACCTAAACTTGTCTAAATTATAATGTATGAGAGGATTTCGACCCATCCCCACCTTAGCTTAGAAATAAATCAATTTGGAGCTATTTAAAACCGACTTTGGCTTTATAATAAAATAATATTTTTAGTTTTTCCAAAGGAGCCTCTCTCCTCCCTTATAAAAGGGCACCTCCTCCCCCTCTTCCTCACACCACTTTGAGCCTTCAAGCTCGGACAACCCCTGCCAATTTCTTCTCTCCACTTCCCTAGAGACATCCTAGAGGTCCTGGTCTTCTTCAAATACTAATTTTAGTTCCCTAAGAGGAGGTCTCAAAGAGGCGTTTCAAAGAAGAGGTAATGTCCGTTACCGATTCTTTCAACTTTATTTCTTCTTCCACTTCTTCTTCTTTAGTTGTTTCATTATGAAGTAATAACATCAGTATCAATCATATACGGATATGTTATTATAAGTATGAAACAACCCTATTTCACCATCTATCCATCCTACGGAAAACGAAATCACCACGCGTGCGTACGTACGAAATACCGTCTCCACGCCGTGGTGTAATCTATTTTCCACCACCACCTTACTTGGATGGGTATAATGGTGTAAATAATGACTATATATGACTATTGTAAAGTGATATTGATTCTGAAATAGTATACATACACTCCAATAAAATTCCACGATCATGGGAACGATATCATCGCTCGTGCGTACGTACGGAATATCGTCTCCACGATGTGATGCGACTCGTTCTACATGATATTCATTGCATAATGATTATATAAATTAATTGAATGAATGAATATGATATATATTAAACTAATACCATTCTGTAAATGAGGTATCTATAACCTAAAAATAAGAATAAGAATTTATTCGACAAAACACGCATAAGAACAAAAAGTAATAAACACCCAAATAACAAGTAGCAATGAAATATTACTAATACTAAGCTAAGAATATGACCATATATGATATCATAACAATTAGTATGATTCTGTAATAAGTCAATGACATTATTTAAATCATTATACAGAAGGTTCAGACACTTACGAAGCAAATCAGACCTAAGGTAAGGGAAAATATCACAATCTCATTTTGATCCGAGATTGTTTATACTTTGGTATTTACTGGGGTGTATTTTATCATCCACATCCATGTTTCCTAAATATGTAATATTAATATCCTTATAAAATATTTTATATCCAATTTTACCCTTCAGTGAGTTTTTAGTAAAAGATATGAAAGGAATCTTTTGTTGTTTTTCGTACGAGGTACTTTTTGACTTTTCCGAAAAAAGTACGAGAAGAATGTTTTTTTTAAACTTATACGGCATGAATGGATTTTTAAAAACACTATTTCCAAGAAGCTTCCTTTACAAGTTTCCAAGTTTATTTTTAATCAACTTATTTTAGTTTTAAATTGTATGACATGTTAAGAAAGGAAAATGTTTTTGAAGTAGAAAGGATATTTTCCTCAAGAATGGAGTTCAAGTGTTTTATAAAAATTATTTTACATCTAAGATAATATAGGGTTCTGTTTATATCCCTATTATTACATTGATTTGAATATGTTGTGATGGAATTATTTTTATGAATTCCTTTATCTTATATGAATTTTTTTATGATGTCATGATGTTTAAAAATCCCATTTTTATTACATAGGTTATGAAATGATGTATGATTTATGATTTTGTGGCACACATAAGAATGGTATCATTATGAGATGGGTGGGACCTATATATCCCTCCAATGCATTGGGTAAAGATTTTATATCTCATGAGATAGACATGGCTGGAATGGAAGGTTAAACCAGTTCAGTGAAACAGGACTTAAACGAGGAGTGAACTCGGTTCAGAAATGGACTTTGTCCACTAAGATAGTCTTGGCAATGAGTCTTGACTAATAAGAAATGATTCTCTATGATTATGTGTGTATGACACAAAGTTTCATGTTTTAAGTTATGATTATTGGGATTACATTTCACTACTATGATTTATCCCATGTTATGAAATTATGATCTCTTTCGCAGGTTAATATTTCCAAAAGTTATGTTCTTATGTATATGATGTGATCAATATTTCTTTTGTTTACCCTTACTGAGCATTTGAGCTCACCCTTTTGTATGTTTTATTTCCCCAGGTCAGGAAGAAGGTTATTAAGTAGGATATTCCAAAAAGTAACTCTAGATATGATGAAATAAATGGGAGACAGTGTAGATGATTTATGAACCAATTGTTTATGTTTCCCAGTTTCTAAAGGCACTATACCTATACGGTCCTTTCCTAGTTTTGTTATATGTTGTAATAAGTGTGCTTCAATTCTGAAGTAATAACAATGTATGTAAAGTATGGGTCGTCATAGGAAAAAGGTCTCCAATAAATAAATGAATAATTTAAAGTAGAGGTATATAATACAAATAAATAAGATCGTGGTGTGGAATGACACACCAGATGAAAATGAAACTTGAAAGAAAAGAGAAAATGCGATTTCTTTTACTAAAATTCGGCAGCCTAACGACGTCACTTAAAAATTCCAAAAATAAATTGATGAGAGAAGAAAGGGTATCCCATCATTTGGACATGAAATGTACAGTAATAAGAATATATAATAACCTAACCTCACATAAGAAGATGGAACTGGAAGACAAAACTTAAAGGAAATCATGACTAAAAAAAGAGGGTGGAAGGTTCCCTTACCATGAAGAGTAACTTAGAAATCTTAAAGGTTGGGACCTTGGGGGGATTGAGGGAACCTTTTGAGGACTCCTTTGGAGGTAAAAAGACTATAAATTCCTTGAGGAGGATTTTGGAATGAAATTAATGAGGGAATGGCTTGGTATTTATAGGAAAAGTGAGGGAATATTTAATTAATTTCCAAGGGACCCCACATCGGTGGTATTTGCAAAACCATGGGCTTTCCCATGATATTTTCCCATGGTATTGTATACTTGGGACACCTCATAACATATATTACTATTCACAAGTCAACCAGATTTATTACATCATGATTACATCATCAATGATGTCATTAAACACCCAAAACTCAAAACTGTATTTTTACTATTCATAAAAAATTCAACTATTTCAGAAAAATCTCAAAAATTTTATCCTAACCTAATATCGATGCTCTAAATTATAAAATGAAATCAATTTTATGAAAATAATTTTATAAATATTTTTAATTTAATTTTTAAATAAAATCATTATTTATTCTAAATAAACAACTTCAAATCTATAACTTGTTTTGTAACACCTTAAAAAATAATCAGGGTCTCATAAAATTATCATATAACTATAAGAGAATAAAGTAACAATTTATGATTACATTTTATGAAAATAAATTTCCATTTTAAATTAATAAATTAATTATAAAATTGTAAATAAAGTATTTATGACATTCAAAAATACCAAAACTTATACTATGATCGTTTTTTCACTTTTAAGATGTCAACCTTATATTTATACATTCGTGGGTGAAGTTTCTATTTTTTGGCCAATTTACTAGTCATCACTATTCATCACTATTCATCACTATTCATAAGGGTATATTACTATTCATACTTTACTATTCACCAAAAATTAAGTTGATCTTATTAGACTCTAAATTTCTTACTGGTCACAATTGTAGAAGACCATTTTCTCAAAATCATTTCACATTATTAGTTATTTAAAGTTTACTTAATTTTTTTAAAATACCCTTTTCCAAAATCATCAATAATATTCATCCCATATTTATCTGCACATTAGAAAATCACAAATTTTACCATAATAATAAATAACAGTTTTATTTATACCAAGGGATTACAAAAAGTATCTAAGGCCTTGTTACATAGCCCCTAACAACACCTGCATAGGACCTAAGTGTAAGGTGTGATATGACGATAAAATCTTAGGGTGGCTCAGACAAAATTTCCCAAGTGGTGATTTCTATCATCTTGAACTTCTTCCTTAGGTGATTCTATTCAATCTCCACATGTTAGAGTTCATCTTGGTCTTGATCATGAGCAATGCCCGGTGAATCCACCTCCTTCCCAAGCTCTGACTGTAATTCCCTGACCCTAGTTACCTAGAGTCGGTGCATTATTACATAACATTGGCATGATATAAGGAATCATGTCCCGAAAGACTAATCAGCTTAGTAGCCTTGGAATTACTAGATACATTCATTAGTTTTACATTACATCATAAAATAAAAACATCAACAACATTTGTCCCCTTTTGAAAACACTTATATCCTTAGCATATCCCTGGAGGTCAACCATAAAATACTTCTTCACATCTTGGGAAAAATAAAACATAGAAAGGGGTGAGCCCAAATGCTCAGTAAGGATAACAATATAGCGGAAACTTTCATAAATAAGTATAAACATTTAAGGAAATGTATAAGATTAAAACAAAAGCCTTTTAAACTTAAACTTCAGCATAATCTGGAAAAGATAAAATCAAATAATTCCATTTACTTAATCACGTGGATATTCTACTAGTCGAATAATCACATGGAATATCAATAGCCACCATCATAATGATGGAATTCATAATTCCAGACTTCATAACCACATAGTCAAGGTCTTGTGCCAAGAATAAAAATAATATTTTGTAAAGTACTTGTTCCAAGACACTAGTTTGTCTCATGAGACCTACCGATGCATCGAGGAGCTATAGCGGGATCCGCCCATCATTTACTAATTCCAATGCATTCCTTATATGAAAAGGTATAAACATAACATAAACATTCATATTAAAACTAGCATAAGAAATGTCAATAATTTATCCATAAACCATGAATGGTATAAAAATAACACATCCATAGTCAAATATATCACAAAACCTTCAATACAATATGGAAGATTTTTATCATAATAAATAAACTTCAAATAGTTTTAAAATCCATCAAAGATTGTTGACATAGATGAAATCAAAACTTTTTGAGAGAAATATCTCTTTCTATTTTGAAATCATTAAGAATTCATGTAATTATAAAAGAAAACATTTGTTTTTAAAATATTCTTATAAGCTTTTAAGGGAATATTCAACGATGTTATAACGGTGGAAAATAGCCGCACTTGCCGTATAAGTTAAAAAAGACATTCTTACCTTAATTTTGTCAAAAAGGTCATAAAGTACCTTGTTTGGAAAACGACAGAAAGATTCCTTTAAAAACATATAAGGTCAAATAAGCATATAAATGACTTTAACCCATTGTATAGTAAATAGTAAAAATGTTTTGAAATACATTTTTAAGAAAACACGGATGTTGATGATAAAGAGGTTGTAGTAGATTCTTACGTAAAAACAACCTCAGATAATAAAGATATTGTAAAATTAACCATTACATTGTATTTTTACATGGTTGAGGGTACATTAAACTCCTATATAACAGTTAAATCATTTTTATTAAATTATACAAGAACCATATACATAAATATGATCTCATATATGATCTTCTAATATTTCTTTGTTAATAATATTTTAGTAGTATCATCGTTTCGGGTGTTAGCAGATTTGTTTTCCTTTATATGCTTGGTTACTTAAGCCATGTTTGTTATGGATAGGATGTATTTGATTCATATATATAATGATATTATGTTCATAAATATTATTTTTAATCATAAAATGAAAATTATTATTGAATGATTACAATGGGGAATGAATCTCATCGCGTTCGTGGAGACGGTAATCCGTATGTATGCACGAGCTACAATATCATTATATTGATGGATAAATCATATGTAATTGGATGGTATATCATATATACAGAATCATTAAAATGTTATATTTATTATTTACATCAGTTATACTCATTATTATACCCATCCAAATAATGAAGTGTTTGGATAACAAACTACACCACGTCGTGGAGATGTTAATCCGTACATACGCACGTATGGTGACTTTGTCATTTATAGGATGGATAGAATAACGAATTTAGTTGTACCATATTTATAAAATCATCATAGTATGTATAAGGTACTGGATTTATTATTTTGGTATGGAAACAACAAAGAAAGAGGAAGTGGAAGAAGAAAAAAACTTGAAAGAGGTGATGAAATATTTACCTCTTCTTCGGGTTCTTCCTTTTGATTTGATCAAAAGGGATCCTTAGGTTGGATTTATGACCAAAGGAATGCCTCTAAGATGAAGGGAGTAAAGTTGGGAGGATATTTTGGCAAGTTTTTTTCTATCCAAAAGGCTTAGGAGGTTTGAAATTAGGAGAAGGGGAAATACCCTTTTATATGGCTAATAAACTTACAATAACAAGCCAAGAGAACCCCATGTGGTTCATTATTAATATATATAACCTTATATAAGTCCTTTTTCCGAACCTTATATGTTTAAGAATATTATATCAATTAATAATATAGTATTTGTTTTAAAAACTCAATTATGTCAATTTTGACACTATTTAGTATTTGATTTTTCGAAAGCCATAAAAACTTTATCAATTAAAATAAAATTTATTTAACCAACCATAACATGTAATATTAACCTATAAAATTAGTTTAATTCATTAGAAGTCTTAATTTACATTTATTTGGATATTTATAATATCTATTATTTTAATATTTCATTAATAGGGTAATTATTGCATCATCATTGTGTCATGAATAAATTAAATTATATAATGTATAAAAATTATAAATAAAATACCATTATGTAGGAAATATTTTTATATTTCTAACTAATATTTATAGTCGAATTTATATTGTGTGTAACCTTATACTAAAAATGGTTTAGTTATTAAACTTTGAATTTAACTCCTTTAATTATTCCTTAAATAACATAATAATAAATGTTCTAATCTAATCCAAGTGGACCAAATAGAATCATATTTTATTTATAAGGTAGTTTTTGATCAAATTATACTTATATAATAGAATTAGGACATGTTTTAGGGTAATTATGATATTATTTTTACCCTTAATTGCCCTATTTACTTTTAACTATGGTAAATAAAAGTCAAAAATTACTATTCACAAAAAATTATTTTCTTCTTATTGAACCACATTTTACTTACTGATATTAACTATATCTCTTGGATTTTTGAAATTCAACTCACAAAAGTGGTAAAATAAAGTTTTATGCAAATTTGCAAATGCTCCTAGGAGGTGGGTAAAAGACGGTAAAAAGTTCAATAATATTTTTATATATCTAAACTTATTATAAAATGACTCCAATGAATTAAATTGAACTTATATAGGTATTATTTATCTATTTTGACCTAAAATAAATTTAAATAAAATACAAAATTATTTAAATAAAAAGTTGGTTTTAACCATTAACATTGTGTTTTAACTATTCATCAAAAATTGAAAGTTTTCAGAAAAATACCAAAAATTCACCCTAAGCTAATTTCGATATTCAGAATTAAAAAATTAAGTCCATTTTGAAAAATAAAATTTATAAAATTTCAACATGTGGGTATTACTATTCATAATGGCTAGTTTGATTGGTCGTGGTGTGTTAGAATCTCGAAGTTGCGTACAATGCAAGCTATTGCATTATTCAAAGGGAAACGTATCATGGAAGCTTGGGGTGTTACATTCTTCCCTCCTTAAAATAATTTCATCCTTGAAATTTCTATAATATTACTACATAAAAAGATTTAGGTGGTTTCGTTATCATAAGTTCCTTGGGTTCCCACATTGCCTCTTCCATCTTATGGTTTCTCCATAGAACTTTTACCAGATGAGTCGTCCAGTTTCTCAGCACTTGTTATCTAGTATCAAGAATTTTGAAAGGCTCTCCATAATAAGGAAAATCAGGTTTAAGTTCAATTTCCTAATAGGTGATTACATGCTTTGGGTTAGGCATGTATTTTCTCAATAGTGATACGTGGAACACATCATGAACTTTGGAGAGACTTGGAGGCATTGCCAAACAATAAGCTACAACTCCAATTCATTCTGTAATTTCAAAAGGTCCGATGTAACTGGGACTTAATTTACCCTTCTTACTGAATCGTATAACTCCCTTCCATGGAGATACCTTCAAGAAAACATGATCTCCTACCTGAAATTCCAAATCCTTCCTTCAGTTATCAACATAGCTCTTCTGCCTACATTTAGCTGCTTTGATGTGGGTTTGGATAACCTTCACCTTTTCCATCGTTTCCTCAACAAGTTTTGGTCCTACAAGTTTTCTTTCACCAACATCATCCCAACAAGTTGGTGTGAAACATCTCTTTCCATATAATGCTTCATATGGCGCCGTCTAAATACTTTAATCGAAGCTATTGTTATAGGAAAATTCTACCAGAGGTAAATATTGATCCCACATACATTGAAAGTCAAGTGAGAAAGATCTCAACATGTCTTCTAAGGTTTGAATGGTCTGTTCTGATTGTCCATTAGTTTGAGGGTGGTAGGTAGTGTTCAAATGAAGTTCAGTATCTAGGTCTTTCTGAAGACTTTTCCAGAATCTTGATGTAAAACGGGGATCACGATCAGAAACAATCGATAGGGGTACTTCATGAAGTCTTACAACTTCATTAATATATAATCTTGCTAAACATTCAAGTGGTAAATCTTCTCTTATAGCAAGAAAATGTGTTGACTTGGTAAGATGATCAACAATGACCCATATTACATCATTTCTTCTAGGGGTCTTTGGTAGTCCCTTGATAGAGCCCATCGTAATATCATCCCATTTCATCTCAGGTATGAGAAGAGGTTGCATGACTCCTCTAGGACATTGTCTTACAGCTTTCACTTGTTGGAAAACCGTACATCTCGACACAAAATTAGCAATCTCTCTCTTCATGTTGTCCCACAAAAAATGTTCTTTCAAATATCTATACATATTAGTGCTACCAAGGTGTATAGAGAAATTGGAGCTATGAGCATCATCCAACAATTCCCTTTTTAGATCAGGTATATGGGAAACACAAATTCACTTCCCAAATTTCAAAATTCCATCTTCATATATGAAGTCAATCAATCTCACATCGTCCACACCTTTAATTTTTTTTTTAAATTCCTCATCGTCAGTATGATAAATTTTTATCATTTCTAGTAAAGATGGTTTGGTAACCATTTGAAAAAGCATTGACATTTCACCTTCCATGGTTATTCCCATATCCATATTTACTAGATCCATGTATATAGGATCCTTTTCAACTCTCATCTTGTTCAAAAATCCATGATCCTTTCTTCTCAAAGCATCTACTACCTTATTTTCCTTCCCCAGGTGGTAGTGTGTAGTGAAATCATAATCCTTGACTAGTTCAATCCATCGCCTGTGCCTCATGTTGAGTTCTTTTTGTGAGAAAATATACTTCAAAATCTTGTGATCAGTATAAATCTCACATTTTTCACTATAGAGATATTGTCTCCATATTTTCATAGAAAAGATTACAGCTGCTAACTCAAGATCATGAGTGGGGTAGTTTTGTTCATGAATTTTTAACTTTCATGATGCATAGGCAATAACTCTATCATTCTGCATAAGCACACAACCAAGTCCTTTCTTTGAAGCATCACTATAAATAACAAACCCATCATTCCCTGATTGTAGAGTCAAGATAGGAGCATTAACTAATCTTCTCTTTAGTTATTCAAAACATTCTTCACACTCTTTTTTCCAAACAAATTTAACCCCTTTATGAGTGTGCTTGGTTAACGGGTTAGCCAATTGGGTAAAATTCTAAACAAAATGCCGATAATAACCTGTTAAACCAATAAAACTGCGTACCTCAGTTATACTCATCGGTGCTGGCCATTCTTGTATTGCCTTGGTCTTTGAAGGATCAATATAGATTCCATCCTTAGAAACAATAGGGCCATGAAAAGAAATCTCCTGAAGCCAGAATTCACACTTACTAAATTTCCCATATAATTCATTTCATTTAAGAGTCCTTAGGATAATGCTCAAGTTATTTTCATGATCTTCATAGATTTTTGAGTATACCAAAATATCATAAATAAATACCACTACAAATTCATCAAGAAATTCCTTGAAAACTCTATTCATTATATCTATGAAGACATAGGGTGCATTAGTCAATCCAAAAGGCATTACTCTAAACTCATAATGCTCGTACCTAGTTTGAAATGTTGTCTTTGGAATGTCTTCTTTCTTCACACACAACTGATGATATCTAGATCGAAGCTCAATCTTCAAAAAATATTGAGCTCCATGAAGTTGGTCGAATAAATCATCAATGTGAGGTAGGGGATACTTGTTCTTTATTGTTATAGAATTGATCTCCCTATAGTCAATGCACAACCTCATAGATCTATCTTTCTTCTTAACAAAAAGGACAGGGGATCCCCATGGAGAAACACTAGGGAGAATAAATCCCTTGTTACTCAATTCCTCTAGTTATTTCATTAGTTCCACAAATTCCACAGTGGACATTCTATAAGGGGTCTTCGATATGGGATTTGAATCTGGAATTAAATCAATGGAAAACTCAATTTATCGTTCTGGAGGATGTTCAGGTAAATCCTATAGAAACACATCAATATATTATTACATAATAGCTACATCCTCTATTTGAAAATTCATTTCCTCACCCATAGATATTTAATTCTCTTCTTCCCCAATAATTGAATTTAGTAGAGAAACTGGATGCGGATCTAGATAAGAATCAGGTGGTGACATTTCTACTCTAAATATAAGGTACTCCTTATCATCATCAAAAATTGTAACCTCCTTCTTCTTACAATAAATTTTCGCATCATTTTCCTAAATCCAACCCATTCTAAGGATTATATCAAATTAAATCATGGGTATGACGATGAGATTGGTAGATAAAGAACATTTATATGCCCCAATGGGAACTAATTCACAAAACTTTGTTGCGATGATACTTCCCTTAGGTGTTTTGATTGAAAACTCCCTTCATAAGTCAAATTTAAAATATCTAATTTTCATAGCAAACTGGTAAGATATGAAACAATGCAATGATCCAGAATCAAATAAAGCATTGGCTAAACTTGAGGAAACCATTAAATTACCTACCACCGCATCTTTCGAAACTTTAACCTCAGCAGTAGTGATCGCATAATCTTGGCCTTGATCCCTTGGCCATTCCTAAGGTAAGTTCCCATGGAACTTAGAACATTCATTTTCATAATTCTCCTTTTCTCTACAACTGTAGCATTCAACATTGATAGCCTCTTTCTTCCCCTTGTAATCACGAGCTTGGTGGCCTTTTTCGCCACACTTGTAACAGACTCTCATTCCCTTCAGGAAAGTACTGAGGTGTTTCTTCCCACATTTACCATAGGATGGATATTCAACTTTTCCCTTCTTCCCCTTATTTCCATTTCTAGAGTGTTCAGCAGATCTCTTTTTCTCTTGCTTTGCTTTGAAGTCGTAAGACTTAGAGAATTCCTTTTCTGTCTTGATATCACATGAGACAATATCTTCATATGATGAGAAGGATTGTGAGACTAATTCTTAATGGAGAAATGGATTTAACCCATAAAATAATCGATCAATCTTACTCCTTGGGTTATGTATATAATCTACTGCATGCCATGAAAACCTTGTAAAGTCAGCCTCATACTTTGCGACATTCTCATCCTCCTTTTGCCTCAGAATCAGAAATTGTCTTTCATTATCTGCTCGATGGTCACGAAAAAAGTATTTTTCAAAGAAAATATCTTTAAAATCCCTCCATTCTATGCTCAATACTTCTTCATATTCGTTTGTGTTTTGGATTAATGACCACCATTGATCTACATCTCCCATTAGGCGATAAACTACCATGACAACCTTTTCCCTTTCACTACTCCCCAAAGCATGAAATATTTTCTCTATGGAATTTATCCATTGCTCATCTACAAATGGATTTGTAGACCCATTTAATGTTGGTGGTTTTTTCCTCGTGAAGCGGTCTAACATTGATCCTCTACGTTGTGGATTAGGATTCTCTATACGGGTAAGGTTATTATTCATAACCTGAGTGAGTTTTCCTAGTATGGTGACAAGATGATCAGCACCAGTTGCATCACCAGCTCCACTATAATTATCTTGAGTAGGAGAGAAATCCCTACATGGATTACATGGGTTGAAACAGTTTCCATTACTTTCACTAGGTTCCATTTCTAAATAATAGCATGCACTATATTAGTTTATGAATCGCAATACATAATTCCAAACTTGTAAGACAGTTAACATAAATTAGACAGTTTATGGATATAATCCATAATCCTAAAAATGTTTTCTTTGAGTAAGTATATACTCATAAAGCCTTCATAATGTTTTTTAAAGAAAATGATAATTATCTTAAGCATATCCCCCGGTAGTGTCGTAACCAAGAGTGCAGCAAGGCCCGTTGTCGTGCACTAGTTCCTGTTCAAGTCTAGCTCAAAGCGGTGTTTTTGGGTTTTACCCCTAGGTACATCTGTGCTAGAACTACCCCTACCTTATCATATCCAAATAGAGATGTATTTCTTAGAAAACTCACAAAATCTCTAAAATAACAAAATTCTAGAAATTTATTCTATACTAATCCTCAAAGTCCATCTTAGGTTAATGTTCTCTAATCAGAGTTTTTCTAAATCAAGCTTCCAAGGTTTGTACTAAACTTCCTCTGATAGAAATTGTAATGCCCCAACCCCAATTACCTAGAGTTAGTGCATTATTACATAACAATGGAATGATACAAGGAATCATTTCCCGAATGACCGATCAGTTTAGTAGCCTTGGAAGTAATAGATACATTCATAAGTTTTATCTTACATCATGAAATAAAAACATCAACAAAATTTGTCCCATTTTGAACACACTTATATCCTTATCATATCCCTGTAGGTCAACCATAAAATACTTCTTCACATCCTGTGAAATTTAAAACATAGAAAGTGGTGAGCTTAGATACTCAGTAAGGATAACAATATATTGGAAACTTTCATAAATGAGTATAAACATTTATGTAAATATATAATACTAAAACAAAAGCCTTTTAAACTTAAACTTAATCATAATATGGAAAAAATAAAATCAAATAATTCATTTACTTAATCATATGGATATTCTACTAGTCGAATAATCAAATGAAATATCAATAGCCACTTTTATAATGATGGAATGCATAACGCCAGACTTTATAACCACTTAGTCAAGGCCTTGTGCCAAGACTAAAAAAAAGATTTTCTCAAGGCCTTGTTCCAAAATACTAGTTTGTCTCATGAGACCTACTGATGCATCGATGTGCTATAGCGAGCTCCACCCGTCACTTACTAAGTCCAATGAATTCCTCATATGAAAAGGTTTAAACATAACATAAACATTCGTATTAAAAATAGCATACAAAATGTCAATACTTTATCCCTAAAACATGAATAGTATAAAAATAACACATCCATAGACAAATATATCATAAAACTATCAATATAATATGTAAGATTTGTATCAAAACAAATCAACTTCAAATAGGTTCAAAATTCATCTAAGAATGTTGACATAGATGAAATCAAAACTTTTTGAGAGAAATATCTCTTTCTATTTTGAAATCATTTAGAGGTCATATAATTATAAATGAAAACATTTATTTTAGAAAATATTATTATAAGGTTGTAATAGAAGTTTCAGCGATGTTATAATGGTAGAAAATAGCCGCACCTGCCGTATAATTTTAAAAAAGGCATTCTTACCTTATTTTTGTCAAAAATGTCATAATGTACCTTGTTTGGAAAACAACGGAAAGATTCCTTTCAAAACATATAAGGTAAAATAAGGGTATAAATTAATTTAACCCATTGTATAGTAAATAGTAAATTTTTTTTGAAAAATATTTCTAAGAAAACACCGATGTGGATGATAAAGAGGTCCAAGTAGATACTTACGTCAAAACAACCTCAGATGATAAAAAGATTGTGAAATTAACCCTTACCTTGTACTTTTCCTTGTTTGAGGGTACATTAACCTTCTGTATAATAGTTAAATCATTTTTATTAAATTATACAAGAACCATATACGTAAATATGATATCATATATGATCTTCAAATATTACTTTGTTAATAATATTTTAGTAGTATCATCATTTCAGGTGTTAAATGATTTGTTTTCCTTTAAATGCTTGGTTACGTAAGCCATGTTTGTTATGGATACGATGTATTTTATTAATATATAGAATTATATTATGTTCATAAACATTATTTTTAATCATAAAATTAAAATTATTCTTGAATGATTACGATGGGGAATGAATCTCATCGCATTCATGGAGACAATAATCCGTACATACGCACGAGAAACAATATCATTATATTGATGATGAAATCATATGTAATTATATGGTAAATCATATATAAATAATTATTAAAATGTTATATTTATTATTTACATCAGTTATACTCATTATTATACCCATCCGAATAATTAAGTGTTTGAATAACAAACTACACCACGACGTGGAGATGGTAATATGTATGTACTCACGTATGGTGAATTTGTCATTTATAGGTTGGATAGAATAACGAATATGGTTGTACCATATTTATAAAATCATAAAAGTTTGTATAAGGTACTGTATTTATTATTTTTTTATTGAAAAAACAATGAAACAGGAAGTGTAATAGGAAAAGAACTCGAAAGAGGTGATGAAATATTTACCTCTTCTTTGGGTTCTTTCTTTTGATTTGATCAAATGGGATCCGTAGGTTGGATTTATGACCAAAGAAAGGCCTCTAGGATTAAGGTAGGAAATTTGGGAGGATATTTGGTCAGGGTTTGTCTGATCCAAAAGGCTTTTAAGGTGTGAAATTAATAGAATGGGAAGTACCCTTTTATAAGAGAGGCGAGGGTCACTTTAGGAAAAGCTTGAAATATTATTTTATAATAAAATAATTTTCGGTTTCTAATGGCTCAAAAATGATTTATTTCGAGGATAAGCTATGGATGGGTCAAAAACCACTCAACCAATAGGTTTTAGATAGGTTTAGGTCACAATATTAACCTTATCTTTTAGATTTAACTATTAGTTAACTAGTTTGACATTTACCATGTCTCTTTGTATTTTTATATTATATGGTTAATAAACTTACTATAACAAGACAATAGAACCCCATGTGGTTCATTATTAATATATATAACCTTATATAAGTCCTTTGGCCTAACCTTATATTTTTAGGAATATTATATCAATTAATAATAGAGTATTGGTTTTAAAAACTCAATTATGTCAATTTTTGACACAATTTAGTTTTTCATTTTTTTAAAAGCCATAAAAACTTTATAAATTCGAATAAAATTTATTTAACCAACCCTAAAATGTCCTATTAACCTATAAAATTAGTTTAATTCATCAGAAGTCTCAATTTACATTTATTTGGATATTTATAATATCAATTATTTTAACATTTCATTAATAAGGTAATTACTGCATCATTAATGTGTTATAAATAAATTAAATTATTTAATGTCTAAAATTTTTAAATAAATAACATTATATAGGAAATAGTTTTAGCTTTCTAATTAATATTTATAGTCGAATTTATATTGTGTGTAACCCTATATTAAAAATGGTTTAGTTATTAAACTTTGAATTTAACTCTTTTAACTCTTCTTTAAATAAAATAATAATAAATGTCCTAATCCAATCCAAGTGGACCAAAGAGGATCATATTTTATTCATAAGGTTGTTTTTGGTCAAATTATACTCATCTAATAGAATTAGGACATGTTTTAGGGTAATTATGATATTATTTTCACCCTTAATTACCCTATTTACTTTTAACCGTGGTAAATAAGTCAAAAGTTACAATTCACCAAAAATTATTTTCCTCTTATTTAACCACATTTTACTTACTAATATTAACCATGTCTCTCTAATTTTTGAAATTCAACTCACAGAAGTGGAAAAATTAAGTTTTATGCAAATTTGAAAATGCTCCTAGGAGGTGGGTAAAAGATGGTAAAAAGTTCAATAAAATTTTTATATATCTAAACTTATTATAAAATTACTTAAATGAATTACATTTAAATTATATATATTATGTATCTATTTTGACCAAAAATAAATTTAAATAAAATAAATAATTATTTAAATAAAAATTCAGTTTTCACCAATAACGTAGTGTTTTTTTACTATTCATCAAAAATTGAAAGTTTTTAGAAAAATACCAAAATAACACCCTAAGATAATTTCAATATTCCGAATTCAAAAATGAAGTCCATTTTAAAAAATAAAATTTATAAAATTTCAAAAATTGGGTATTACTATTCATAACGGCTAGTTTGATTGGTCAAGGTGTGTTACAATCTCAAAGTTGTGTACAATGAAATCTATTGCATTATTCAAAGGGAAACGTATCGTGGTGGCTCGGGGTGTTACACTGACAGATGGGCTTCTTACGGCCCGAGTCTACTGGATGAGTCCACCAACTCTTCTTTATGTATTAACCAAGATCACTTAAATTTCTAAACAATAATTGTAACGTAAAGAGTTTAGTTTCCAACGGTCATATTGACCAATGGTCAAATAACAGTCGAACCCCAACAGTCTCACTTAATTATACTCACTCCATTAATTAAAGGATATAGTTTTGTGGAGTATAAAATGAAATAACACATAAATTTTGGAAACAAATATTATTCAAAATTTTGGGTCGTTACATTCTTCCCCCTTAAGAAATTTCGTCCCCGAAATTTTTACTCGTACCATAAGAAGAGAAAAAGTGTGGGTACTTCTGCTGCATAGACTCCTATGGTTCCCATGTGGATTATTTTCATTTGTGGTTCCTCCATAACACCTTAACAAGGTGGGTAGTCTTGTTGCATAGAACCTTGTCTCTACAATCCAAGATCTCCACCGGCTGCTCCTCATAAGAGAGGTCATGTTCCAGTTGTACCACCTCTGGATTTAGTACATGTGAAGGGTCAGGTATGTACTTGCTCAAGAGGGATACATGGAAGACATCATTAACTTGTGCTAGATTTGTAGTAAGTGCAAGCCGATAGTCCACTTCTCCTACTCAATCAAGGATTTCATAGGGGCCAATGTACCTAGGGATGGGATTACCTTTCTTCCCAAACCTCATGACTCTCTTCCAAGGTGAAATTCTAAGAAAGACTTTGTTACCAACATCAAATTACAAGTCCCTTTGATGGTGGTCGAAATAGCTCTTTTGTCGACTCTGAGCAGCCTTAATGTGTTTTTGGATGGCATGAACCTTTTATGTCATCTCTTGCACAAGATCAGGACCAAGAAGCTTTCTATCACTAGCTTCATGCCAAAAAGTAGGAGTTCTAAATCTCTTACCATATATAGCTTCATAGGGTGCCATATCAATCCTCGAGTGAAAGATGTTGTTGTAAGAGAACTCAACTAAAGGGAGATGTTGGTCCCATACACCTTTAAATTCCATTGAGCATGTTCTCAGCATGTCCTCAAGTGTTTGAATAGTCCTTTCAGATTTTCCATCAGTTTGGGGTTGATTGTTCATACTTAAATTCAATTCATTTCTCATAGCATGTTGAAGACTTCTCTAGAATTTTAATGTGAACCTGAGATCATGATCAGATACAATAGAAAGTGGAACTCCATGCAGCCTTACCACTTCCTTCACGTAAATCATGGAAATTTGATCAAGAGATAAATCTTCCTGAATGGAGATAAAATGGGAATTCTTGGTGAGACGGTCCACAATAACCCATATATAATTTTTTCCTTTGGAAGTTCTTGGGAGACCAGTAACGAATTCCATAGTGATATTGTCCCACTTCCATGCTGGTATGGGTAGTGTTGCAATACCCCTTTAGGAATTTGTTACTCTACCTTCACTATCTGACATACCAGGCACCTTGAAGTGTATTCAGTAATCTCCATTTTCATATTATCCCACCAATAATGATCATGAAGGTCCCTATACATTTTTTTCCTTCCAGGATGTATAGAGAAAGTAGAGCTATGAGCTTCATCCATCATATCCTTCTTTATTTCTAGAATAGATGGAACACGTAGTCTTGTACGAAATTTCAGTACACCTTCTTCATCAATATTGAACTTGAGAAACTTCACATCCTTCATAGCCTCAAACTTCTGCTGTAACAAAGGATATTATTTCTGAGATTTCTTGATCTTCTCTAGTAATGATAGTTGAGAAAACATTTGGTTTAGGGTTGATTATGTCCCTTCCCTTATGATTCCCATGTCCAGATTTACTAGGTCATTGATCAAAGGATCTCTTTGAATCCTCATCATGGAAAGAACTACTGGGTATTTCCAGTTTAATGCATCAGCGACATTGTTTTCTCTTCCGGGATGATAATGAATTGAATAATCATAGTCTTTGAGAAGTTCCAACCATCTCCTCTGTCTCATGTTAAATTCCTTTTATGTGAAAATATACTTCAAACTTTGATGGTCTGTGTATATATAACATTTCTCCCCATAAGGATAGTGCCTCCATATCTTCACAGCAAAAACGACCGTAGCCATATCCAGATCATTCATAGATCTTTCTTCTCATGAGTCTTCAACTGTCGAGATGCATAATCAATGACTTTGTAAATTTTCATGAGGATGCACCCAATCCCATTTAGAGATGCATCACTAAAAATAACAAATCCTTCTCCACTTGAGGGAAGAGTTAACATGGGTGCAGTAACCAATCAATTCTTCAGCCCTTGGAAACTTTCCTCACAATCCTTTGTCCAGATGAACTTGACCCCTTTTCGAGTTAACTTGGTTAATGGATTATAAATTCCTGAAAAGTTTTTCACAAACATTATATAATATCCTGTTAATCCAAGGAAACTACAAATCTCAATTATTTTTGTAGGCTGAGGCCACTCCTCTGCAACTTTTGTCTTTAGAGGGTCAACTGTGATTCCTTAATTGGTTACAATGTGCCCCAAGAAAGAAACTTGTTGAAACTAAAATTCATATTTTATTAACTTCCCAAAAATAATCTCCTTCCATAGAGTTTGCAAAATAACCCTTATATGGTCCTCATGCTCCTTGCGACTTTTGGAATATATCATAATATCATCAATAAAAACTACCAAAAAGTTATCAAGGTAGTCCTTAAAGACTCTATTCATAAAATCCATAAAAATAACATGTGCATTAGTCAGTCTGAAAGTAATAACATCAAACTTATAATGCCCATATCTTAATCGTAAGGTAGTTTTCAGAATATCATCTTTCTTCACCCTCAATTAATGAAAACCAGATTGAAGATCAATCTTAGAGAAGAATTGAGCCCCACGAAGTTGGTCAAATAAGTCATCAATTATTGGAAGAGGGTATTTGTTCTTCACTATGATCCTGTTCATTTCTCTATAATCAATGCATAGCTGCATCAATCCATCCTTCTTCTTCACAAAGAGAACTGGTTCTCCCCAAGGAGACACACTCGGTCAGATAAAAACCTTCTAAAAAAGATCTTGGAGTTGTTTCTTTAACTCCTCCAGCTCCGCATTTTTCATCCTATATGGGGTCTTTGATATTAGATGGGATCCAGGTACAAATTCAATGGAGAACTCTACCTCTCTTTCTGGGGGAGGTCTGGGTAACTCCTCAAGAAACACGTCAACGTATTCTTGGATGATAGGGAATTTTTTTCCTCAAACTCTCATTTCCTTCTTCTTCTTCACCGATCAACTCCATAAAGAAGGATATAAGAGGTTTTTTCTAGATAATGATCAGGTTGATATATCTCTCCTTATAAGATAGTTCCAGATTTTTCATTCAAGACTACTGATATTTCCTTGCTTTTTCATTTGATATTAGCATTATACTTTGAGAGCCAATCCATCCCTAGTATAATGTCGAATTCTTGAATGGGAATGACTACTATATTTGAGATAATATTTTTATCACTAAAGTAAATACTAGAGTTTCTAAACACTGATGATTCCTGGATAATCCCACCAGGAGTCTTGACTGATAACTCTACTTTTAGCAAATTGGGGGTTGATTATAAATTCTTTGGGAACTTGGAGGAAATAAAGGAATGAATAGAACCCAAATCAAACAAAGTACTTCCTAGATTTGTGAGAATAACAAGAGTACCTGCCACCACATCATTTAGCACTTCAAATTCAACTGTAGTGATTGAAAAAGTAGGACCTTGTTCCGCTGGACTTTGCTGAGGCTGATGGTGATTCCCCTCCACTGCCCTCGAATTTGGACACTGATTGGAAAAGTGCCCAAGTTGTCCACACTTATAGAATTGGACATCAGGTAGGGCATGTACTATCTTCCCTTTGTCGATAGTGTTGGGAATTTATGGATTCACCTCACTATGAAAATTCCATGCAATGTGGTCATCTCTACCACACTTACACAACTTCCCACTCCTAAGCAGGCAGTTCCCCGTATGCTTCTTCCCACATTTATTACAAATGGGACATTTTACTTGATTTCCTCCTATTCCCTAATCGAAGCTCATCCCTAAGCTTAGATCCATAAATATTTTATTTTCATTGGATTTATGAGACCATTTCATCTCACCAAACTCCAGTTCGACTTTCATCACACTTCGCAAGATCTCCTCATAGCTATCATAATATCGGTTGGCTAGATTCTTACACAGATGTGGTCTCAGTCCACCGAATAATCTATCAAACTTACCAATTGGATCAATGAAAAAGCTAGAGGTGTAACGTGAAAGACTTTTGAAGTTCATCTCATAGATTCCCACATATTCATTCTCTTTCTACTTCAGCTCAAGAAACTCCTTCTCCATTCATATTCTCATCGATCGAGGGAAATACTTGTGAAAGAATATCCCTCTGAACTCTTCCCACTACATAGCTTCAACTTCTACTTTTGGACTTGTGTTTTTTATCAGTTCCTACCACTAATCAGCTTCTCCCTCTAAGCGATAAATAGCCAATGTAACCTTCTCTTGTTCAGAACAGCAGAGCACATAAAATATCTTCTCGATAAAGCTAATCCACTATTCAGAAATTAATGGGTCGGTAGATCCACTAAAGGATGGTGGTCATTGACACATAAATGACTCAACATAATTTTTTTACCTTTGTGGTGATATTGTTCTCTTAGCTTGATTCAAGTTATTTCCCATAGATTGAGTCAGTTCGTTCATCATTCGCATGAAAGTTTCCATTACGGCTTCCATCTGAGGGTCGTCAACGCATGGTCCATTACGGTCACCATTTTCACGGTTCCTCATATTTCCCGCCATTTTCTAAATGAATAAAACCTTAGTGATAAACTTATTTGATTTAATAATCTTTTAACTATAAAGTATTTTTAGTCTTAAAACTTCATGCTTTAAACAATTACATTTCTCTATAAATCCTTCATATTGATTTATAAAATGCTTATGATTAACCAAACATATCCCCCATGAGTGTTGTAACCAAGAGGGTATTAAGTATTGTTGTCATGTACAAGGATACCCTAGGTAAAGACCGAAACTCCTTGTCATAGTTTTCACTCCTAGGTACATACGTTCCAGATCCACCTCTACCTGCTCGTATCCAGACATGGATGTATTTTCTTGATAAACCACTTACTCAATACTCACCAAAATACCAGGAATTATTCCTATATTTAAACTTTTCTATAGGGTTCTTAATAAGGTTTTCAGAGCCTAATTTCCATAAATAACTATACTTTTCTTTTATACCAACTACGACATCCCACCTTTTTATTACATAACTTTTCATTACATTTTACAAAGAGAGGATATTTAAAGTCTAGTGTCTTGGAAATCAGGAACATAGAACATGAAAACATAAAACATTATACTAATCCACTTATAGGGCTTCATAATAAGTTCTTCCTAATAACAATTATTTCATCTCATAACCTGGAGACATACATCAAAGGAAAGGGTGAGCAGAAGGCCCAGCAAGGAAAACAAGGGAATCAGTTTACTTGTGAAATCAATAAGAACTTGATAAAAACATAAAGACAAGAGAAATAGAAGTAGAGGAATTTCATAATTAAAATAACTTGAACCATAACATGAATATTTGGATAAAACATTTAATTTATACATTCATGAACATATCACCAAGGTTCATCCTCAAGGTGTCATAAAAATTACCAAGGTTATTCACCAAGGTATCGTGAAACTTGTCATCTCTAGAGATTAAATTCTTTACCCAATGCATTGAAGCACTATCAGTTCACACCCTTAATATGTCTTTATTTTCATGTGATCCACATATATCATAATCATACATTTCATAAATAACCCAAAGCGACTAAAATAAATGGGTTTCATATCGACATTGTGTCGTTTTAAAAAGTGTTTAAAAAATGATCATTATGCCATTTATAACCCATGGAAGGGAATGAGGGTTATATGTATGTAAATTACAGAATAAATAATATAAATTTTATGTCTTTATTAACACCCATATAAAAGAAATAGATATGGTTATTCACATAAATAAGATAAGATAATTTCTTGAGAGAAAGAGAGAGAAATTTTGAGATGAAAATTCTGCAGCATAACGGCTACATAAAATCATTTTAGAAAACAATAAAAAGAGAGGGGAAAAGGGTGTCCCATAAATAAATTAATAATTTACAGTAGAGGTATATAATAAAAAGAAATAATATCCTGTTGTGGAATGAAACACCACATGAAAATCAAACTTGAAAGAAAAGAGAAAATGCGATTTCTTTTACGAAAATTCGACAGCCTAACGGCGTTACTTAAAAATTCAGAAAATAAATTGATGATAGAAAAAAGGGTATATAATCATTTGGACATGAAATGGACAGTAATAAGAATATATAATAACATACCCTCACATAATAATATGGAAACTGGAAGACATAACTTAAAGGAAATCATGACTAAAAAAGGAGGGTGGAAGGCTCCCTTACCTTGAAGAGTAACTTCAAAATATTGAAGGTTGGGAACTTGGGGGGCTTGACGGAACCTTGGGAGGACTCCATGGGAGGTAAAAAGACAATAACTTCGTTGAGGAGGATTTTGGAATGAAATTAATGAGGGAATATCTTCGTATTTATTGGAAAAGTGAGGGAATATTTAATTAATTTCCAAGGGATACCTCATCGGTGGTATTTGCAAAACCATGGGCTTTCCCATGGTATTTTCCCATGGAATTGTCCACTTGGGACACCTCATAACATATATTACTATTCAAAAGTCTACCTGACTTATTACATCATGATTACATCATCAATAATGTCATTAAACACCCAAAACTCAAAACTGTATTTTTACTATTCACTGAAAATTCAACTGTTTCAGAAAAAACCCAAAAATTTACCCTAACCTAATATAGATGATATGAATTAAAAAATGAAATCAATTTTATGAAAATAATTTTCTAAATAATTTTAATTTAATTTTTAAGTAAAATCATTATTTATTCCAAATTAATAACTTTAAATCTATAACTTGTTTTGTAACACCTTAAAAAATAATAAAGGTCTCATAAAATTATCGTATAACCATAAGACAATAAAGTAACAATTTATGATTACATTTTATCAAAATAAATTTCCATTTTAAATTAATAAATTAATTATAAAATTATAAATAAATTATTTATGACATACAAAAATACCAAAACTTATACTATGATCATTTTTTCACTTTTAATATGTCTACCTTATATTTATACATTCATGGGTGAAGTTTCTATTTTTTGGCCGATTTAAAATTCATTACTATTCATACTTTACTATTCACCAAAAATAAGTTGATCTTATTAGAATCTAAATTTCTTACTGGTCACAATTTTAGAAGACCATTTTCTGAAAATCATTTCACATTATTAATTATTTAAAGTTTACATAAATATTTTAAAATATTCTTTTCCAAAATAAACTTCTCATATTTATCCGGGCATTTGAAAATCACAAATTTTACCATAATAATAAATAAAAATTTTGTTTATAACAAGGTATGACAAAAAGTATCTAAGTCCTCGTTACATAGCCCCTTATAACACCTGCATAGGACCTAAGTGTAAGGTGTGATATGGTAATATAATCTTGGGGCGGCTCAGACAACATTGCCCGAGTGGTGATTTCTATCTGCTTGAACTTCTCCCTTAGGCGATTCCATTCAAGCTTCACATGTTGGAGTTCGGCTTGGGCTTGGTCCAGAGAAAAGTCCAGTGAATCCACCTCCTTCCCAAGCTCAGACAGATGAGCTTCGTATGTCCCAAGTCTACTGGATGAGGCCATCGACTCTTCTTTCTGTACTAACCAAGATCACTTGTTTTTATAAACAATAATTGTAACGTAAAGAGTTTAGTTTCTAATTGTAATATTGACCAATGGTCATATAACAGTTGAAACCCAACAGTCTCATTTAATTATACTCACATCATTAATTAAAGGATATAGTTTTGTGGAGTATAAAATGAAATAACACACAAATTTAGGAAACAAATATTATTCAGAAGTTCGGGTCATTACACTAGGTGAATGAGAAGCCTCCCTACTCCTATTCCCAAAGCACGGGCTAGCGTGGGTGTAACAAAGGATTGTGAAGCTCCTGAATCAAACCAACAACTAACAAGGTTATATGAAAAACTGATAATACCTGAAATGATCTCTAGTCCCTCTGGCCATATTGCCTCCATTGTATGAAATTGACTATGAAAAACTCCTCTACATCTCTGCTGATAACCAAATGCATTACCATTCTTGGGTCGAGGTCTTGGAACATGAGGAACATCTTGAGGTCGGCCTCTACCTAATTTATTTTCCCTCGATATAGCATAACCATGATTCCCCTACTGCTGAAACAATCTCACTAGAAAGTGCTACTGAGGCTAGAACTGAACCATTCCAACTCTACTATATTGATCTTGGGTAATCACTAGGCACTGGTTCTAGTGATGTACAAGAACCCTACAAACCAAAAAAACTACACAAAGTCCCCAGGAAGAGCATGGAAACCATTGGACTTAGATAGACATAAGGGAAACTATTGATTTTGACTCCCCACTGGTCAAAACCTTGAAGGTATTGGTTCCTGAGACCTTCCACAGACAAATTTTCTCCTTAAGGAACCTTTTTGGTTCCCCTCTTTAGGTAAACCTCCACATGGGTGCATCTTATTTATCACCTTTTCCTTCTTATGAACCTACATATACCTTATAAATGTAATTTCAGTGACTAGATACTAGATAGATGGATGGAGTGCCTCTTCAAGACGTCTCACATGAAACTCCTCATCTAGCTAAAGATATGGAACAAAATGAAGAAGGTCCTTAAACTTGATTCCCAGCTCCCACACTGACATACTCCCATATTAAAGAGAAAGAACCTCCAACCTCTACACTATCTTCGTGGTTTACAAATAGACCTCTACTCAGAATTCCTTCTTGAAGTCGACTGATGAAACTTCTGCCTCATTCTCTCTCCCAGATACAACATCTACTACTAACATGTAGCTCCCCACATCTGATTGGACACCAAAGGAACCCAATACTATTTTTGGGGCCCAGATCAAACAGAAAGAGATCTCAAGATCCTCCAATAAGCTCTCTGCCGCCACATATAAAACTCTAACCTCATGTTTCCTTCGATCCTTCCATTAAAAAGAGAACAATTCCCTCTACCAAGCCTCATCCTCCTCTATTTTTTCAACCCTATATCAATTAACCAAATCATTCCATCAACCCTCAACTTTCTAAGCCACATGAGGACAATGAACATGATCTATAGCTAAAAGGAAAACAAGAATCTATAATCTTAGGTAGTATGAAATTTTTATTTAGATTCATTTTATTAATTTTATTGATTATTAACTTTCCTAAAATAGCCCAATTCAAACAAAAACACATGTCATCAAGGTATATGTACTTCTCATAGGTCTCTACCTAGCAAATAGTTCCACCTCACTTAGTCATTCAATAATCTCAGACTTCATAACTTGGATCATGGGGGACCCTAAAATCTCATGTCTTGTTCATTCTCCATGCCCTATGTCATGAACCATGGTCAAATAGCCCTAATTCCATAACAAACCATAAAATACTCACTATTTCTATCTCCATACTCTATCATATCTGTCAACCATAAGCCCATGATAAAGGGAGAGAGATAATGAAGCCTGAGTCCCTCCTCTAGTAGGCCTCAGGTTGGATACTATCATCAAGGGTATAAAACTGTCATGAAATGGGAGGCAATACCCTCAATAGTAATATAGGATCTAGAGATAAGAATAATAATCTACAAAAAACTTTGTTCCATAATATAAAAAGAAACAAAAACCATCCCACATGCATGTATAAGTGAAACTGATATAGATAAAATTATCCAAAAGTAAAAACCCAAAATTAAACACCCAAAAGTAAATCTAAAGTAGTGACACAACAGTTATCCAAATATCTGAGCTAGTAATGTCCAACAAAGTCCATGTAATCCTCCTGAAAAACTAAAATTTAGTTCATATACCTAGGGTGATCATACAATTATACTTAGTAGAAAAACCAAAGTCTCTCATGAACATGTGGAAGAAGCATACTAATGCACCTGTGAGAAAATAGCAGAACCAACAGCACCTATATTGGTATAATAACCAAACCCAACCTCACCAAGGAATGATCACCAAATAACACAAGCCATGTATAGTAACATAATAAGAATGATATTGATCAAGGGTACCCCGCACCACTTTCCCACTAATTTATTCCTCTCAAACTCAAGATCGGACATCCTAGTTCTCCCAACTCTTCTAAATACCACACTACCCCGTAAGCACGGTCACATCACGACCGCAAACTATTGGGACAAATCCCCACAAGCACATTCACATAACATTGTAGTCATAGACACCTGGTCGATCACATCATAACCACTACCATAACCAAAGTAGTAGCGTATCAAGAACATGAAGTAAATAAACCTCATTCCCTCCTCCTAACACACATGACCCCTTCTAGAAGACACCCCACAAGTATGATCATATCAAATCTCTCCCAAAGACACCTAAGCTCGCCACCCCACAATCACATCCACATCACATCTCACCCAAATACACCTAGGCTATTAAAACTACCATTTAATGCACTAAAAACCTCTATCCATCATAGCCTATAAAATACTGACCTATCCTAGAAGAGAGAGAGGGAAGATTGAGTATCCAAACATCCATCCTCATCACTGGGATGTTGGAAAAAACAACCTTTTTGTGATTATGTGGGTTTTAGAACATAGTTCTCAATGTGGGTGGGATGAGTACAGAAATATCAAGGAATATAGAAGTATATATATATCCACACACAATCCCAACCTAAGGGTACAAAACAAAGAACTAACAAACTCAAAACATCCCCCACTTTTGATATCACCTCTAAATACATAACACCACAAGCCACAAGACACATCACACAACCAACCAATTCCATTATACACCCCATTCATTTCATTATTAAGAATCATGCACATTTAACCAAACATCCCATCATTTATTTATTCATTAACCATTATTGTCCCATTACCCAAAGAAAAACCCAATCCATTTCAACCATTATTAAATAATAATTTATTCTATCACTACCCAAGCATCTATAAAAAGACAACCAAACATAAAAATAATCTCATCATCCCCATCATGCCATCACTTCACCGCCCCACAATCATGGAAAAACATCCACCACCACACCACCCTAAAACCATGAAAAAAACCCACCTCCTCACTATCCCAAAAGCATGGTGAAACAAACACCCCCTCATCTCCCCAAATTCATGGTCAGACAATTACCACCTCACCTCCCCAAAATCACAGACAAACAACTACCACCTATCCACCCCAAAAACACAACCAAACAACCACCACCTCACTGTCCCAAATGCATGGACAAACAACCACATCCTCACTACCCCAAAAGAAAATCTAAAAAAACAACAACCTCAATGCCCCAAAACCACCTCCAAACAAATTCCTCACCACCCTAAAAGCACGGCCATAAAGAATCATCCCCAACCACGCATCATCTACACATCGCAATCACACATCAATACCCCAAAATCACAACCACACATCACAAAACAACAATGATGATTTTACAGATTTAACATATAGGATTTTATCACATTCCACTTTATTTTATGGTTTGTATCACACAAACCATAATCTTAGGGAAACCATTTCATTAGCTGAATGTAATTAGTTTTCCAATTTCTATTTTAGGGTGACATAATAACAATCACAGAAAACATAGTGGTCACAAAACATATCATTCAGCACCCAAAACCCCCAACGACTAAAATTTTCAGTAGTGCATCACGCTTATACAATAAAAATATAAAAATAGTATCAAAGATGTAAAATCATGTGAAACATTACCATTTCCCCATAAATTTAAATTAACCAATTAATTATCTTTGATTAAGTCAGCACAACCATAACCTATAGATAAAAAAAGAATGAAAACCCCTCTAGAATGATACATAGTAAAGAGAAATGAGGGATTTCCTTCCTCAAAGAAGCTTTATCAACTCACTGCACACCATAGGGAAAATAAGAAAGGTCATAAACCATAACCGCACACATAGAAATGTGGATCAACCAACACCACAATAATGATACATCAGAATGCATCCCCATACACAACAAAACCAAAAGAAAATTATTGTAGTGAATCCTATGGATAATAATGAAAGATACACAACCATGAAATGGGAGAACAATCTATGATGGATTTTCAACTAACAACCACCAGAACTAATGGATTGAAGTGGGAGGAAGGATGTTTAAGGATCCTCTCTAGGAACCTAGTAGTCATCCAAAATGATAGGGAGAGATACAAACTAATGAAATAAAATTCATCTATAAGGTCTATAAGATGACCTAGAATCACACATTTTGACATCGTGTAAATTTTACATGGTGTGTAATCCTTGGGTTTTCTGAATTTATCAAATTTTTCTAAAAAAAGAATCACCGGACATTTATTTAATACACATTATAAATTCAACTTACATGGTGTTTACTCATTTCACAAGATACCACTTAGCTGCATAAAAAACATGAACCACCAAGTTAAATAAGCCATGAACTGCCATTACACATCATGTAATACACTTATATGCCATTTATTTCTAGTAGAAGCACTGTTATGCCTCCAACCACCACAAAAAACTCTCAAAACCTAATCCGAACACCTCCAACCATCAAAAATGGAAAAGTAACAGACTAGGAATGCACATACCATTAATCTTTATGTATTTTTTAATTCTCTATTTTTAAATATTCTTTTAAAGGTAAAATTATTTTCTTTTTCTTTTTAAAGACTTCATGTCTTTTCATGTCTCCTTTCATAGAGATTGTTTTTAATGTAAAAGTTTTCAAAGTGTTTTTACTTATACTTTTTAATAACCATTATTTATTTTCATGGATACTTTATTTTTATCTCATTATATTATAGTTTTCAGAATTATTTATTTATTTTCCTAGAAAAAATTAAAAGTAATTTGTGCATAAATTTTTTAATTTTTTTTCTAAAAACATTTTCATTTTCACTTCTATTCAACCACTAAGGTTTTTCTCTCATTAAGTGATGTTTTGATCTTCCTATATATTTTATTATGTTACCAAAACTTTTAGAAAATTATAATTTTAAATCCTATGATTTCTTAAATTCATGTTATATGATAAGTTTAAAAAACCCATTATTTTTCCATGGGTTATTTAAGATATAATAATGATTGATTTTAAGTGGAACACATATGTATGGATAATGAGAAGTGGGGTCCTATATCACCCTCCAATGGATTTCTTTAAGATTATATCTCATGATATATTCAGATGTGAACATAATGAGATTATTCACATAGGTGTTGACCTTATGGGTTTCCTTGTATTTTAGGCATGTACATAATGATTTTATTCACATAGGTGTGGAATAATGGGTTTTTTCACACGTGTTTTCATATGATTATATTTGTTCCTCATTCCTAATTTTTTCATTAAGTCTTGAAGACTTTTCAAGATGTATTTAATTTCCATGAAATTCCATGTTTTCATGATTATTATTATTATTAATGAATAAGATTATTGAGATTTTTTAGAGCCATGCCATGTATTTTATGCTTCCTTAATGATATTTTTGGGATACTATGTTACTATAACATGATTTATAATTTTCTTATAAGATAATTTGATATTCTATTATGATATTTATGTCTCCTTTATATATTCATTCGAGTTATGATATATTTTCTTGTAGTGAGTGTCTGAGGTCACCCCTTTGTTATATTTTCAATCCTTTGGTAATGAAGAAGATTATATGGTGTGAGATATCTAGAAAAGGGTCAAGAGGATCATGATTAAGGATAAATTTTCACAAGTGTAGTAATATAATATGTTTATAAATATAATTTTAAATACACTAAACATTTTGATCTTTGAGTTATACGACTTATTTTGATATGTTATACCATGCGATTATTATATTATTAAAGTAAAGTTTATATTGGATTACTTTAGTTGGTTTTAGAGTAGGGTTTAGTTATTTTTGAATATTATTTTAGTTATTTTTGGAATTATATTAGAGAACCTCAGTGAAAACCCAAGAGGTGAGTCTATATATAGAATGATATCCTGAAATATTAGTAACATTTTGAGTTGATTCCTTTGCCTATAAATACATCCTAGACTGGATAATATAAGTGGATACATAATCTGGTAAATATGTACCTAGAGGTATCAAGCATGAAAGAAATTTGATGGGTATTAACTCAATCAGCGCCTAGTGCACAAAAAAGAGAGGCCTAAATGTACAACTAGTTTGACACTCTTGAGAGAAATTATTCAGTTAATAATATGCTCTTCATGAACTACTATAAAGGATTTATTTTCCAATCACTTCTAGGTACTAGATTGAGGAGTCAAATAGAACCCAAATTAAGTAAAACTAGGAAGAATTTTGAATGATATAAGTTAGACCAAGGATGATATATGTTGATATAAGAATGATATCAGTTAAAATATGATTAATATTGGTTAAATAAAGAGTGATATAGTTTAAACTAAATGAATTATAGGGTAAAAAATAGGTATTAAAAAGATATAAATCTCTAGGTTAAATTTCTCTTTTGTTATCTTGGACACTTATCTTATGTTGATAATTTTTCATCACTCCCATTTACCCCTTTTTTGGTTTTAGTGGTGGTTGGAAGTAAAATGAATCAATTCAACCATGGGTATGAGGGGAAACATGATGATTACCTCAATAATAAACCCATTTAAATGAGATATATATTGATAAATCTAGTGATTATGCCAAACCAACTATCATGAAACATGATTAACAATGTAATAGTAGTTGGAATCTTGAGTTCACCAAATATGATAATGATAGAGACTCATGAAAATTTAATCAATGATGATGATGTAAGAAAGGATATTCAAAAACCTATATGTCAAAAATGTGGGAAGAATCATCAAAGTAATTTCCTCAATGGGATTGGATGATGCTTTACTTGTGGTATAGGGCATTGAGAGGGAAAATATCTGGGGAAAAGAAGTATAAAATCAAGTAAGATAATGTTCTTCCTTAATACCCACTAACTATTCGATGTTTTAGAAGTGAATAATTTGATCACTATGAAAATCAATGCACCAATCCAAGATTTAAAGTAGATGACTGACACCAATCATCTCATATGTCATGTGAACATGGAAATTCCTATTAAACGACTTTTTTTGAGGTAGATAGTGATATGTCACTCTAAACATGTTGAGGTCTTATGTAATCTAAGATTTCACCTATTATGTATTGATATATAAATAAAAAAAAATTCAATGGTATAACTATTATATCCAAGGTATATGAAATGTATTCAAGGATTGATGAACATTGTTCCTTATAAGTTTATCTCCTCTCCACTTATTGGTATTCTATTTGGAATGGAATATCTCTTTTTATTAGGTCTCATATCAAATTTCTTATAGGAAAATATCACTTCATATCCTAAATTGACCCATGATAAACTATCAATGTACATTAATTTAGGATCTTATAATATAAATTAGACTCATTGTATGAGTTTTAAAATTGTGAGGGGGTAATTTATTTAGGGTGGAATGTACAAACCCGGGTTTTTCTCCTTAAATAAATATTTTTTCCTATGGTTTTCTCCACACACAACACTAAAAACCAAGCCAATGTAGATCATCATAAGGTAGCCATAAAATTATCATATATAAACAGTGGTATTAGAATTATAAAATTTATAAAAATGAATATATATATATATATATAAGAACAAAACAAAACAAAATTCACCATAAACATAAAAAAATTAGAATATTTAAGAAACTAAAAAAATATTTTTTATGCTTAAAATTAATTTTATAGAATGTATATATTTTTTAATTTTTATATATTTTTTATTTGAAATAATTTCAAAATAATAGTTAATATGCCAAAAATGATTCCCTATAAAAAGCTGTTTTTATGATATTTTGTGATTTTATTTTAAAGTTAAATTTATCAATTTTATGATGTTAATTTGAAAAAATTAACATCGTTTTTGGATTTATCATGGTCATATTAGATTAATATGGATTTTTTAAACATTTTTTTAAAAAAATTAGGTTAATAATGAAAAATATCTTTTTTTTAAATACTATGGATTTTGTAACATCACTTGGATATAAGATTAATCTAAAATATATGAAAAAAATTTCTTAACCCAATATATTTATTCTAACTAACATTATATATTTTAAACTATCGTGTTTTAATTAAAAACCTTTATTTTTTATTTTTAAACATAAGAATTATTCTCTCAAAAAATTACATTACACACATTATACATTAGTATTTTAACATTATTTTTTTATCAATTAAATCAAATGAAATTTTTTTAAGAATTTAAAATTAGTGGGTATAAATTATCTAATATGCCCTATATTATTTTTAGGAATAAATATTTAGATACCTTGGGTAAATATTAGTTATATTTTTAAAATGATTATTTTTTAAAGAATAATACTTTTCAAAATAATGCATAGTTTTAAAATTAAATGAATCGATTTTAAATTAAGGATGTAATATTATATTTAAAAATATATAAAAATTAATTAACACTAATTTAATGGGTAATCAATGTTATATAATACTAAGGAAACTAAATTATTAAAAATATATTTTTCTAGAAAAAATTTTTTTCCAACACATTATTTATTTTGATTTAAAAGTTAATTTTATCCAATTTAGAAATTAAATTAAGATAAATTGATCATAAATTCAGATTCAATACCTCAAAATTTGGTAATAAGGGTGTTCTAATATTTTTAGTAATAAAGTAATTGACATGATTAATGTTTAATTATGAGTAATAAGTGTTTAAATGACTAATCTAAGGTGGATCAAATTTTCCTAAATTAACATGACCTTTAAACATTATAAAAAACATTTTTTAGGTTTAAAATTTTTACCTAAATTTATCATAAATCTTTATTTACCTAACTCACGTAACTTTCAGGTAATTACATTCTTACCCATTGCTTGCCATTATTTCCCATGGAAAAGTCCATCTTCTACACCCATAAAACGGTGATCACTTGCACCCTTTAAATAATCCACCCATATTAAAATAATTCCTTAAAAACCTACCCATATATCATATACTTAAATTCCTTTACTTTATATAATTCCCCAAGTCACCAAAATTACCCTAGGTTTCTCAAATATAAGGCCTTCATCAAGATGAAGTTTAAGGTCTCAATGTAGGTATCACATATTTATTAACATTTATTTCTTATTATTTAATCTATACACCAAATATAACCATAGTATAATAAAAAAACCATAACCATTAGTGTTTTTATATTTTATTATAATAATGGTAAAACCATTATTTATTCTTTTCCAACTACTAAGAAAAATAATAATCATCGTTAGTGCATGTGCGTGGATAGTTTCCTTTACAAAGCGATGCTTTCATTTTTTCATCACCAACACTCATGAATGATATTTGTGATGGTATTTGTAAATAAATAAGATTTATATAATTTATTTATTATTATAAAATGATAAATTACTACACACATTCACCCTTATCATTCATTGAGTAATATAAATGCTAATCACATGTTGTGCTAACTACAGCCTCCATGAAGAATCATTTTTTCGTTTTTCTTTTTGATTTTCATTATTTATTCAAACATATTAAAATCTAGTTTAAAACTATTAAAATATAAATATAATATCATTATGATTTTTTTATAATGATATTATGTAAAAAGAAACACCTCCTTAACCGTACACATCAATCAAGTTAAAGCAAGTTCAAAATTAGGTCAGTCTGACCACCTACTTGAATAATTCTATGAAATTATATTATTGATAATTATGAGAAATTAATTTATGTTATAATAAAAAATAAATATATAAATAATTATTTTTCTTTGGTTATATAATGTATATATCAATATTTTAATCATTAATTAAAAAACCCATTATAGATTGAAAATCACTAAACAAATTGTTCGTTGTTGGTCTCATCTTCAAGGATAAAGAATAAAGTACAAATGAAATGAAATTTTAAATTAATAAAAAAAAATATAAGTAATACATTAAAATAACATTAATTATCTTTTAATTTTTAACTCTATAAGAGTAACAAATATCACCATCACTCTTATGAAGGTTCTACAAACAGTTAAATTAGTAAACACCCGATGTTGGGAAATAGGAAAAAAATAACTAATATACATATAGATAATGATTATAAATGAAAATTATAAATAATTTTTGGTATTATTATGGTTATAAAATAGTATATTGATATATATTTTTTATTTTTATAGGATTTTAGATCACATTTGACTAATCAAGGAAACAACATAAGGGTTTGTTGTCTCAAATTTGAATCCCTTAAGACATGTTTATGTTTTACACCACGTTTCATTTTTGATGATTTAAATACTATCCCCATTTTAATTTTGTATCATTATATCATTATATTTAATTATTTGAAGTATTTTAATCCATTTTAATTCTATCTTGGGATTTTTATTCAATATATACAATGGTTGTAAGGGTTTCATCTCAAAACACCATTCTTTGAGGCACATGTTCTTTTATACACCCAATTTTCCTTTAAATTGTGTATATAATACCAATTGAATATTTAATATCATATATTATTATTTCTTATGGTATTTTAACTCCATGTTAAATCTCACTCTCTTTCAAGTTGTTGTTATTAATACAATTCTTATGTCCTAAGGGTTTTTTGTATCAAATTTCTCTCTTTGAGATATATTTTTTATTATGCACCTAATTCCATTTATGTAGTGCATATACTAAAAATTTGAGATATTATATCTTGAATTAACTTTTATTAATGGTAATTTAAGTTCAATTTTAATCTCTTTATTACACTATGATTTTATTTCAATACTTCTCAATTTTTTTGTTGTTTTCAGGACTTAATTATCTTCCTTGGGTCATAATCACTCTTTTGATGTATTCTGACCTATGATGATTATATAATGTATCTACACCTAGTTTTCTAGTGAAATCATGTTTTACACTAATTTATTCTTCCTTTATTATTTAAATGTTTTGTTAAAATTCATTTTTGTAAATAATAATTCACATTACATTTAAAGGATTTTTTTCCATGTCCATATTTATACTTCCCACAAAAATTCCCCTTTACCTAGTAGAAACTCAATTTTTTTTTACCTAAAATGATACTTTTATTACCATTTTTCGTTTTAAATAAAATTTTAATCTATTTCTTTTAATGATTTATGTTTTCAACAAAGTTATTTTAAAATTTTCAAAAGATATTTCCATCATTAAAAAATAAAAAGTTTTATCATCCACTCCATGTTTACTTTTGATTAATTTTAATAATTTTTTAAGGTTACATTATTACATATTATTTTAAAGAAAAATGTAAAAAAATTCAAATTATTTTCACTTCCCTTTTTGATAACTTTATGTATTTTTCAATTCCACATTATTAAAATTCCTTTAAAAGTAAATTTTTTTTAATTTTTTTTGGAAGACTATACGACATTTTTAAGACTTCTTTATTAATAATTATTTAAAAATTAAATGTTTTTAATTTATTTTTATATATCATTATTAATATAAATTATTTATTTTAAATTATTATTTATTTGAAACTTTTTATATTTTGGTTTTCAAAACTCTTCTCATTCTATTTTCAAAAAAAATGAAAGCAATTTATGCTTTAATGTTTTTAAAAGGTTTTGTGAAAACTTTTATATTTTCACTTTTATTCACCCATGAATGTTTTTATTTCATGAAGTGTTTTTTTGATCATAATATATATGTTATTATGTTATCAATCCTTTAGTAAAATGATATTTTTACATACTATGATTTCTTCAGATCATGTTATGTTATTAGTTTAATAAACACATTCTTTTTCCACGAGTTATCTAATATATGATAATGATTAATTTTAAGTTGTAAACATATGTATATATTATTATTGGTGGGGTAATATATCTCTCTCCAATTTATTGGTTTAACCCTATATCTCATGAGATAGTTAGTAATGAAAATAATTAGTTTTTTTACACAAACATGGGCCTAATGGGTTTTCTCATATTTCATATGTGGACATAATGAGTTTCTTCACATAAGTGTGGGAATGATGAGTTTTCACACATAGGTTTTCCTATAATTATGGTTTATCCACATTTCAATGATGTTCATAAATTCATCACAAATTTTCAAGATGAATTTCATTTCCATGAAATTTTTTTTTCTTGATTAAGCCTTTTAATGTATTCCACACTTTTTTTTCGTTCACACATGTTATATGATTATTGAGATGTGTTTGGGATATGATGTGTCTTTTATGCATCCTTAATTATATTTTTATTATCTTATGTTACTTTAACATGTTTTATAATTTTCACCTAGGGTATTTTTATATTTATTATGATATTTATTTCTCCTTCATGTTTTCCTTCATGTTTTGATATGTTTCCCTCTTAATGAGTTTTTGAGGTCACACATTTCTTATGTTTCCAATAGTTAGGTTATAGAGATGATTATATCATGTGATATATCTATAAAAGGGTCTAGAAGAGCATGATTAAGTACAAATGTATAAAAGTGTAGTAATATAAGATGTTTATGCTGCTAATTTACAAGATAATTAACCTTCTAGTCTTTAGGATATGTGATTAATTATGAGATGTATTAATAAAATGATGGGATTTTTGTGTTATTTATGTTATTTATATCTTTATTAAGTTCATTTATATATAGGGTTATGATATTTAGTTTATTAATTTATATTTATAGAGAATTTTTATGATCAGACTCAATGATCTACCTTAAAAGAACATCAAATTTAGAATTCATTGAAATTATGGGAAATAATGTTTAAGTAGGTTTATTATATACTTTATATGAGATTATTTAATTCATTATAATTTTTTGATTTATTATATAATGAATTATTTTAATTTAATGATTTTTATGAGAAACCATTATTTTTTTTTAAAATATGATAATTTTATGGAATTTGATTTATATGGAAATGAAACCTAAAAGGGGTCAAATTTTGACAAATGATTATGATGTTGTTTATTTAGAATTATCAGATTGTTTTTTAGTGTATCTACAATAGTGGATTTTTTATGAGAAATATTTTGAAACCTCTCAGCTCCACCTATGTCAAATATGAGATATACAAATAATTCATTAAGGTGATAAATGATTGGGATGACCATGGATGAAAGTATCTTTATCACGGTAAAGTGGATGGTTTAGGTTAAATGTGTTAGTAGGTGATAAAAGTATTTACACAAAATAAATAGTTTGATAATGATTTGATTCCATTCAGGAGATTTATGACACATGTCTAGGTAGTTTCTCACAAGCATTGATTGATTTAATTGATTGGATTATGCACTAATTTTTCTATAGAAAGGGTGGGTTTTCAAGATATGGGGAGTTCTTAGTGTAACTTAGGAAAACATAGAGTTTATAATGTTTTTTTAGTGAATTGTGAGTTCTTATAGAATTTTAGGGAAATGGGAGGTTTCCATTTTATCTTTAAAAAGGGAGGCTTTCTAAAATGATATTTTTAAGAAGAAAACAATTTTTATAAATTATCTTTTACAAAATGAATTTGAAATTTTATTTTTTTAATTTAACTATTTAGATATATTTATAGATAATAATGGATTTGGGGTAATTTTTGGTAAATCGATTTTTTAGATGAAATCCATTATTATTTATAATTATTGATTCATAATTAATTATTTATATTTATCATATATGGATATTTATCCAATTCATTTGAAAACCCTAACAAGTCTATATTCACTCCTATATGTGCACTTCAATGGATATGTAGATATGGTTGTTTAAGACTCATGGAAAAGAAAAGTTTTTTTATTTCATCAGTGGAGATCCATAGATCCATGTTAAAGATATGTTAAGAGGACATACTATATCAAGTATGAGTCAAATTTACTTTTTCATCTCTATGGATATTTTGATGTTTCTTTTATGTTTATTATTATAAAAAAATATGTTTTTTCTATGAATTTAATGGGTTTTCATAAAATAATTGTATACATCAACATGAAATGTTATATTTTTGGTTTATATCTTTCATGATAAATCATTTCCCAAGGGTTTAACTTATCCAATATAATTAGTTAGAAACCTCAAAAAATAAGGGGATTTTTCTTGAGGCTATGTGTCACTCCAATTTGTGTTTAGGTATTTAGTTTCATAAGTCAGGGTGTTAAAAAATAATTTCATATATGTTGAAATAATTACCCCTTCATATGTAATATTACTCACATGTAGTTATGTTTTTATTTTAAGGTTCAGGTAGAGTTAGTTGAAGACTTAACTAATCCCATATATTTTTGATATATATAAAGATAATGATCATCCTTATAGTGGATAGTTGTTATTTTGACCTTTTAATTTGGGTTTCCATTTTAGGAGTGTTGTGTATTAGAAATTATGTTAACAATTATGTTATAAGTAAATGGTGATAGTATAATTATTTTAAATGTGCATGTCATGTATAATTATGGGTATGTTTGTGTCTATATTTTTTTAATTTTCTTTAAATAATAATAATTTTAAATATTATAATTAAATAATTATTCTAAGTAATTGATTCATCCCTTATTGCTTATTATCTATGTTGGTCCATCCCATAAATACCAAAAATATCATCCTCTGAAGTGATGCATTTTAATGATCACAAGACAATCATAATTTTATAGAATATATCTAAATAATTATTTTTATTATATTAAGTAGAGATTATATATGTGTGGGAGATAAAAAAATGGAAACAAGAACAATATATCATAACTGAATAGCTTACCGGTAGAACATCATGTAAGAAGGATGAATTTTTTAACTGATATAATAGAAGTGAAGAAATGGATTATATAGAAACAACTTCATTTTCTGGACTTAAAATACAAAAATATAATACCAAAAATGAAGGAGAAAGAAATAATCTCAAAATATTCAAGAAAGTATTGAAAACCATTTAGGAATTATATCCAATGTTTCACTCCTACCATACCTTTAAAACTAAATAAAAACCATAGTTTTTTTAATGGACATGGAAGTAAAACTATAATATATTTATGTCCTATAATTTCATTAAAATAATTATATTTTATATGTTTTTAAATTTAAAAAGAATCCAAATTTCATTTAAAAGGATATAAGCATAGAGGTCACGAAAGATTCCACATATGATACAATGATCAGGCATATAAATGGCTACTAGATAAGCCACATTGAACATAAAAGTTAAATGATAGATAATTATAAAATAATTCACATTAGTTCCAAATATTTTATTCTTAAATGGTTATATTCAATAATTTACAGAGAATTAAAAGGATATCCCATTATAAGTAATGATTTAAGATGGATTAAAGATAGATTGATACATAGACAAGAGAGGATAAAAGTAATATTATTGTGCTAAGGATATCCAATGTATCTAAACACCTCTATTAATTATTTTTCATCATTTTCATACTCTTCAAAGAGTAAGATTTTTATTCTTAGCTTTCCTGTATTTATTTTTAATCATTTTCACTATATCCTTTCTTGTTTTGTATTCTCTTCATAATTCTACAAGGACCTCATCATCATACTCACTCTATTCCATCCTTTGTACCACGTGAATAAAGAAGTACTAGGGATAAAGTTTGAAACATCTACCAATATTCTGAATGATGAATTCTAAGTTATATGGAATTTTTATCTATTTATCTATTTATAAATGAATTTATTGGGATAAATAATTTTCCACTTATCTAAAAATGGACATTTCTTATACTCAGTGTTGTTCCGACCTGGGTATAATATCCACCTGTCACTTTGGGATAGAATTGATTTTTTTTGTGGATAGGAACTTGTTATATTTATAAATAATATAATATTATAGACTTTTTGTCTTAAAAATATTTTTAAAAAAATATTTAATTTTAAACTTTATTATTTCAGTATTTTTTTTAATTGGAAATGTATTCTTATTTACATTAATAAAATATTATTTAGAGAAAAACCATTTCTGGAGAGTTAACCTAAATAATTCACTCAGTATCCTCCAGATTCTTTATAATTATATATACACTTTATTAAATAATAATATTTCATATATTTTAACCTGTTGAATTAGAAGGAAGGAAGTCTTTAATATGAAAAGATGTTTCTTGGGCATTAATCATCCTTCCAATTTTGGATCATTATTTTCTATATATATTTTTGTTTTCAAACTTTTAATTTTCTAATACATTCTTAATTAGTTTTGATTTGATTTATTTATTTAAGAATAATGTTTATTTAAAGGTATTTTTTCATGATCTTTTGAATTTTCATCCCCTCTTAAAGTTACCTACCAAATTTAATCTCCTTCTAATCTAGGATAAAATTTGATATTGTGGATTATCACTCTGAAACTATCAATCCCTAAATTCTAGTATTTTTCATTGAAAGTGAGTATCTGAAATATTTTTAACTCTAAAAACTCAGAGAAAAAGATCCAATAAGTACCATTTATTCTTGTATTTTGTTCTTAAAACCATTTTCAAATGGATTTAACTTATTTTTAATATAACTTATTTTTTAAAATGGAAATATTTAGTGGAATCATTTATAATAATTTTTCTTGATTGGATTATCATTCTAGGACCTTATTCTATTCCTATGAAGGTGATAAAATCCTTTAATCCTAAGAAAATTTAAAATTTTAATTTAAATATATCGATATACAATATTTTAATATATAAAAATTGTTATGAAGTAAATAAAATTTTCATTACATTAAATTAATCAAGACATATATAAATCAATTTATCTTACATTTTATAGAGATTCTCTATAGAATTTTACTACTACCAATACTTAAAAACAATTAAAGGAAAGATCCATTTAGATGGATAAACAAATTATCTCTAAAGAAATCTATTGATTGATTAAGAATATATTATATTGGATCCCTACATTATTTAGAAATTTTATCTCTACTTTTATGAACATGTTCCTCAGTGTTTCCCTAGATGTATCTACATTACAGTGTAAAATCTTCTTCCACAATTGATGGTCCTTGACTGCCAAAGAATTAACAGTATCACCACATGCATGTCAATTTTTTTTTAAAAATATCATAATAATCAACATATAAATGAGTTAATTCACAAATACATTGTCATATTCAACCTCAAAGTCAATCCTTTAGTTAATTAGAACTTGAATCTACTTACCACAATGAAAATGAAAGCCAACTATAGCTGGTGCTCATTAGTCCCTCTCACACAAAATCAGTTTTTTCTATTGTTCTTTTTATATTTTATTCACATAGTCACATCAATATTATTTCTATATTTTGAATATAGAAAATATCCTTTAATTTTGGCACGATGATCTTTTCAAGTATCTATTCAATTTCTAATAGGACCATGTGGGTCGGCTCTACATGACCTCATAATTTTTAACTAGTATTGAAAAAATACCTATCTCCACTAAGAAAAACTAGTAGTAAATATTATTGACATATCTTATAGTCTTTATATTTATAAATGATTTTAAATATTATGTTGAAAATTAATAAATTATCATGAGAAGAACTTCTCATCACTCACATTTTAATTCTCATTAAATATTGTCTTAAATCACTACTAACTTTATAGCAACATCATACTATTTTATACTTAAAGAGAAGAAAATAATCATCTAACTTGAATCAATATAATTATCTCATTTTCATAACTGTTAAATCTTAAAAATGAAATATAATTTATTTCATATCACTTTTGTGAGATCAAGTACAACAAACTTTCTTAGAATATTTTATATATAAATGTAATCTATTTTCCCTTTACCACCACCAATCTTTTTTTTCCATTTTCTAAAAAAGTCACTTTTTGGAGAAGTGAGAACCTTACAAAAAATTGAAAGACAATCTCGAACAACACACACATAAAACAAAATCCACCACAAACCTGATTCCAAAAATCCACATTCAAAACTAAAGTTCAAATTCAAAAATTGGAATCCTGGGAAAAGCGTGCCGCCCGAGAAACCCACCCTCGAGGGAGAACTAACCGCATCATCACTCACCGGCCTAACATCATAGCACTATCATCACTTTCACGTCATTGTCTTCACCACTTTCATCACCATCCCTTTACCACATTTAAATAGGAACTGTAGTAAAATATCTTATGTATGCTTCTTAAATATATTTTGTATCATATAATATCTTTAATTTATAATGTCTGAGGACATATTCCAACATATAACTTCTATATTATAAAATTGTATTATGTGTTAACCAATAATTTTTCATTTTCATCTTTTTAGAAAATTATTCACCATATAAATTATGTATTCTCTAAATGTATTTTGTATACTCTAAAATATCTAACTTACCAATATAAGATATTTCTATTTCCAATTTTATCATACCATTTGGTATATATCTTCAGTATGCATTGAGATATGTTGAGTATCATCAAAACAATCATACATACAAAATGAAATATGTTAAAAAACCCAATTTTCAATCCTAGACACTAAAAATTCTTCAACTTCATATTATATTCCAATTTCTTCTGTATCATATGATAATATTACACCCACCTTTTCCATTTTTCATCTATATAATATAATATAATAAATTCTTCAAATCATCTCATAACCTCTTCAACCATTATCAAGAAATATATAATCAATCAAATTCATCTCAAAAAAATTCTCAAAAACCTCCAATGATCTTAACTAATGGTTAAAAATAATTGTAGTGAACCATAAAATATTCCATGGGTTTTAAAATATCCCTCTTTGGAATAGATTTCAACCATAATAACCCACAGAAAGTTTCATAAATTCATAAACTTTCTCAAAGTTAAATTTATTAACACCAAACTTCCTAATAAAATTTTTTTTTACATATTTACATCCTTTAGTGATAAGAAAATTAGGTCTATCTAATTTTCAGGATCTCCCTATCTATAAACTCACACAGTACTCTCCCTTTTTTCAATAAACTTGTCTTTGTATTCAAAATAGTAATACAAAAGAGTTGTGTACCTTTATCTCCCTTTGAAAATAGAATCCAATGGAATGTGGGTCATTCCAAAGTACTTCAAGTGAGTGGGAAAGGGTAAACATTAATATTCTTTCTTAAACCATTAAATATGTACTTTGGAATGGCCTTTGTGAAAATATTTACAATTTTATAGCTTATAGGAATTAATTTTAGCCTCACATCTCCATTCTTGACCTTATCTTTGATAAAGTGATATATGATGTCATTTTTTTGGATCTAGAGTGCTACACTAGATTCTATGAAAGATAAATCTCAGTTTGATTATCATAATAAATTATCAATGGCTTTACAATTCCCATAATTAAATCTTATAACTACTCTCTCATGCATATCATTTACATAAAATCATGTATTGTAGCCATATACTTATCCTTTTTAGGGTTGAGTATCATTTAGTTCTTGTTATTATAATTCTAGTTCACTCAACCTTTTCTTACAAATAATATTCCACCTGATTTATATTTATTTTAATCATAGTCTCCATCCCAATCAGCATCAATGTATCTATACAAGTTCATGTTCTAACCTATTCTATACATTACCTAAAATGTTAATTCCCTTTCATGTATTTCATTACTCTCTTGGAATCCATCAAATGTGATTATTTTGGATCAATTTTATACCTTTAATGTAATCTCACCTCAGAAAAAATGTAAAGTATTGATATGGTGAGATAAATAAAACTATCAATCAGCCTTAAAAATTCCTTTTGGTTCATACTTTTTCCTCCAATAACCTTTCTCAAATTCACCCCAACTAGAATGGGTGTGGATACCACTTTGGAATATTTCATTCCAAAAATTGTTCAATAATTTCCTAGAATATTTTTCTTAGGATAAAATGTTAAACTCTACTTTTTACACAACTTGTAATCCCATAAATATACTCATATATCTACTAATTCATGCTCAAATTTACCCAATAGATGAAGGTAGAATGGTCCTTGTAGTCTAGCTTGGGTTGTCGAATACACTGAGACCTAAGAAGATACCTAAGATATAAAACCTATGAGTTGGATTTTTGGATATGAAGTGTCCAACATGGTTTTGATTTTAGTTGGTTTTAAAGAACACTAAGAAACCTGAGTTAATTCAATTCAATGAAAATGGGTTGATCTTAGGATTATTCTCGGGGTGGATTGAATGAATTTTACTTCCATAGACAATTTTGGTTTTATTAATTCTTCATGAATCCATTCTTAAAAATAACACTAAATTCATCATTTTCTATTTTGATACTAACTAAACTCAATTACTAGTCCCATACAAACATAGAGAACTAAATTCATGATCTCTCCATGGTATATGGTCATTTTAGTACTTGGATTTAGCATCCCCAAAACACAGTGAAGATGAAGAGTGGAAATAACTGAAGAATGGAAGTATTAAATTAGTTTTCCAATTAACAACAATTTGTTCATAAAATAAAATTCAATCCAACCTTTTCATCTTCCTACCATCAACCTGTTAAAGTTTTATCCCTCTATTGATGGTATACTCTTAATGGTGGGTGGAAGATGGCTTAAAAGAATTGGATTTAAGAAATTAAAAACATGAAAATAACGATCACTCCTTCGTGGGTGTGAATGAAATACACACCTATGTATGAACTAATTCACCAAAACATACAGATATCACTATTATTTGTGATTATATAGTTTTAATGAAAGAAATGGGAAGAATTGAAGATAAATATGTTTATTAAGAACATCAAAATACAAAAAAGAAACTTACATGGCAATTGAAAACATTACAAATGAACTTTGGCATAATAAAATTACATAAAAAACAAGAGATATATTCCCCCTCACCACCACTTCCTTATATAGGAAATTTTGAAGCCTTAGGTCGAGCTTCAATCAATGTATGCCCAATTGTTAAATTAATTTAGGCCTTAGGGTGGTGGAAAGTAGTGGAGGAATTGATTCCCTCTTTGACTTTTTATCCTCCTTATCTACCCTGGAAAGATCATCCAGTATGGAAAAGCATATCACCGAATCTCGGTGTTACATAGAATATTATTCTATTTACATATATGTCTTCTAGACTTCTGTAAAATTTTGTCCTATTTGGAGTTGTGGATCGGGAGTTATGGATGATTTAGTGGGATAACATTTTGGGCCGCAGATTTTGGCCCAGATTTTTATATTCTATTTGGGCCGCCTTAATATCCACCATGGATGTCGAATTAGAACTATATCATGAAGAATTATTTGTTAATATACATGTCTTATAACATACCATGAAATTTGGGATTCATTGAGGCTGTATTGGGGTCCCCAGACTCTCATCAGTGGGCTGGTGTCCAATCTGCCTTCTCCAGAATTATTTCCTTTCATCACCAAATATCCCCATTATCCTTTATGAATCCTCCATTGATCCCTAAATGAAAAGTGTTCATATTTAAGTGTAGATATATTTACCAAAATACCAAATTCAAATATAGATAATTACATTCCTTAAAATCATATGAATCATTGGGCCTAAATTGGTGTACATTAGGCATGAAGTGCACAAATGATGAGAATGGATGTTCAAAATTAAAATCCACTAACTCAGGACCATAAGATCAAAAATTAACATTTAATACCATTAAAATTTAATTAAAATATGTGTTTTTATTGGCTAATCACACCCCCAAACTTGATATTTTCTAGTCTCGATCAAATAATTCAAAGATTATATTTAAATTATTTTTTCAAGTATATTATAACAAACAGTGATCACAATGTAAACTACACACAAATATATCTTTATAACCTATCAAAATAATTTAAAATAATATATATTTAAAATAATATCCCAATCCCAATCTCATTACTTTGATAAAATCCATCATCATACTTCATCCAACTCAATTAGGTGAAATTATGTGTTGTGAATCACAATAGATATGGGGGTTCATTTTCATTCAAGGGGGAAATCATGGAAGCGATAGGTGGAATAACATTTAATCCTAAGAGGATTATTCATCATTCTTTTTTTTATTTTTATTTTTCAATGTTTCCATAGTAATTGAGATTTCAGTTAATCAAATTAACCCATATAGAAATACTTTGCTGATGAATCCCAAACTCAAAGGCCTTAGGGAACTAAGTGAAACCCACATACTCAGGCATCATCTTGAGTTAAATTTATCAAAAACAAAGTCATATTACCATAAATATAGATATAGTAAAAATATCAGGGCTAGAAAACTCTGGATTCACGATCCTCAAGTGCCGAAAGCCTCACATTTTATCAATCCATTGATCTACACGCAATTTTTTATTTTATTTTTTATTTTATTTTTTTTATTTTTTTTTTGAATACTCATATTATTCATAAAAATCAAACCATACTATGCTATTTATTATGGGACCTTGAGAATTCAAATTAGTACCCCATAGTCTAGAGGACGTGCATTGTGGTATTTTGATTTAATAGATGAAAATAAAAATGATGAAAATTCTCATTGGACAACCAAACTTCTAAAATCAATGCTTGTAAACTTAATCATGAATTAAATAAAGTGTCAAGGAAATAAAAATTATTTTATATGTAGTTTTAATGTGAGAAAAGATTTTATTATATTAATGATAAAAGAATTTTACTTATTTTTTTCTCATTGTTTTTTTAACAAAAATTTTGTTTCGACACCCCCCAACTTAGAATGAAATTGTCCCTAGTTTCTTAAAAAGAAAAGAGAGTAGAAAGTTGGTGGGGGGAATGATTTGGAAAGGGCATGGAACAAGTTCACCTAGTGGATTGATAATGATGATTGTGGTGCTCCCAAATCACTCTTTGTTCTCAAGGGAGATATAAGCACCTCCTTTATTGAATATGTATCACCCAAAATAGTCCTTAAACCATACAAACAAGAACAAACCAGACAAAACAAACAACACAACAATTTACTTAATACCAAGTCTCGTCATTTTTATGGTTTTCCTTTTATCTATTTTTTTAAATCAAACTGATGATACATTGTCTTATTTTTAATTTTTGGGTAAGGTAGTACTCAGGGATCACACCGCATGACATATATGAATACAGTGTTCCCCTTTTATACCCATACATACTCATAAGAGAAGAAGAAGTCAATAGTCTGAGGTAGAATAAAACTATATCAAAATGATCCACTAATCCTATTTGAAATATAAAGTTGATTAAAACAACGAAATGATTAGAAACTTGAAAACCACGGGTTTCCTCCCATGTAGCGCTTTGTTTAACATCATTAGCTCAACTTGGACCACTAATTGATTAATTATTTTTGTTATCTAAGGTAGGTTCACAAAATTATTCATCAACTTTATGTTTTTGGAATGGTTCTATGAATGGTTTGACTCTATGACCATTAACTTTAAATTTTTGACCATTGGTGGGATCTTGAATTTCAACAACCCATGGGGGTACACCTTATGCACTATGTATGAACCTGACCATCTAGACCTCAATTTTCCTAGGTGTAAGTGAAGTTTAGAATTATACAAAAGAACAGGTTTTCCTGGTTTAATGTTTTTGGTTTTAAGGTTTCGATATTGGAAGGCTTGTACTTTTTCTTTATTGATCCTTGAATTTTCATTAGCCTCCATCCTAAGTTGCTCAAGTTCATTGAGATCTAATTTCCTTTTTTTTCCTGCCAATGAGAGGTCACAATTCATTTTCTTAATGTCCCAAAAAGCCTTATGTTCAATTTCTACTATCAAATGTCATTCTTTTCCCTAAACCAATCTATATGGGGACATTCCTAAAATGGTTTTAAATGTGGTTCGATAGGCCCAAAGGGAATATACGGGTTTTCTTGACCAATCTTTCCTAGATGGATTAACATTTTTCTCAAGATTTTTTTTGAATTCTCGATTGGCTAAATCAGCTTGACCATTGGTATGTGGGCGGTAATCAGTGGACACTTTGTGAGAAATTCCGTACTTTTCCATGAGTGATGAGAAAGGATGATTGCAAAAATGAGTTCCTTGATCACTAATGATAGCCCTAGGAATCCCAAATCTAGAGAAGATGTTTTCTTTTAGGAATCTAATCAAATTTTTATGATCATTGGATTTTTTGGGAATGGCCTTAACCCATTTTGAGACATAATCGATAGCTAAAAGGATATATATATATCCCCTAGAGTTTGGGAAGGGACCCATGAAATCGATTCCCCAACAGTCAAAGATTTCAATCACTAAGATGGGAGTGAGTGGCATTTGATTCATTTTTTGTGATGGACCCTACTTATTGACACTTAGAACAGCTTTGAAAAAATGTGTAGGAGTCCCTTGATTGGGTGGGCCAGAAGAGACCACACTAAAGAACCTTAGCATAAGTTTTCTTAGAGGAAAAGTGACCTCCACATTCCTCACTATGACATAATTTAAGGATGGACTCTTGTTCAGATTCTGGGACACACCTCTTAATGACTTGGTCAAGACAGAACTTCTAGAGGTATGGATCATAAAACACAAAGTTCTTGACATTAGAAAGGAATTTCCTTATAGAATGAGTCCCTAAGAATTTTGTAAAGACTCTTGTAACTGATAAGTTGGATATTTCGGCATACCAAGGGTAGTCACTCACAGAGTATAGGTGTTCATCATGGAATGAATCAGACACAGAAAGATGATTTGAGCTATCTTTGAATTCCATCCTAGAGAGGTGATCTGCTACAAAATTTTGAACACCATTTTTTTCCTTGATTGTGAGTTCAAATTCTTGTAAGAAAAGTACCCACCTAATCAGTCTAGCCTTGGAATCTTGTTTTTGGAAAAGGTATTTCAGGGTTGAATGGTCAGTGAAGACAATGATGGGTGATCCTAAGAGATAGGACCTGAATTTCTCTAAGGAAAAGACAATAGAAAGAAACTCTTTCTCAGTGGTGGTGTAGTTAATTTGTGCATTATTTAATTATTTTCTTTCATAAGCAATGACACATGGATTTTTATCACACCATTGTCCTAAGACTACTCCTACAGTGAAGTCACTCGCATCACACATGAGATCAAAAGAAAGTTTCTAATTTGGAGATTGCATAATAGGTGGAGACATAAGATCTGAATTGACTGTAGAGAATAATTCCTCATAGCTTTATGTCCATAAAAATGGAGCGTCTTTCACCAATAGAGCACAAAGTGGTCGAGAAATAGAGATGAAATTCATAATGAACCTTCTATATAAACTAGTATGTCCTAATAAATACCTCACTTCCTTGACGGTTTTGGGTGATGGAAGGTAACGAATGATGCCAACCTTGGCTTTATCAACTTCAATCCCCCTACCTGAGACCAGATAGCCTAGAACTAGTCCCTCTTTAACCATGAAATGACATTTTCCCGGTTTAAGAGCAGATTCTTTTCTTTACATCTGGAGAAGAATCTATCCATATTCCTCATACATCCCTAAAATGTATCCCCAAACACATAGAAGACATCCATGAAGACCTATAGAAAATCCCCTACCATGTCTGAGAAGATTCCCATCATGCACAACTGGAAGGTTCCAGGGGCATTACATAATCTGAAGGGAATGTGTTTGAAGGCAAAGGTGCCGAATGGACAGGTGAATGTAGTCTTCCCTTGATCCTCTATGGATACCTCAATTTGATTATACCCCGAGTACCCGTCTAAGAAACAGTAGATAGAATGACCTTCCACTCTCTCAATGGCATTTTCAATGAATGGTAATGGGAATTGGTCCTTCTCGGTAAATGATTTTAGCTTCCTATAATCGATGCAAACTCTCTAGCCACTACTCACCCTAGTTAGAAGAATCTATCCATCCTTATTGGTTATCACTGTGATTCCTACCTTCTTAAGAACCAATTAGATTGGGCTCAGCCACTCACTCTCAGCTATGGGATAGATGATACCAACTTTTAACAATTTCATAAAATCCTTACTTACTACCTCCATGATATTAGGATTGAGTCTCCATTGAGGTTGATGACATGGCTTTGAATCAGATTCTAGAATAATACTATGTGTCCCGATTAGTGGGCTAATCCCAGGAATATCATACAGGGTCCAACCAATGTATCTATTATGTTTTCTAAGTACATATAGAAGCATCCTCTCATGATTGTCTTCAATAGAAGAATAAATGGAAATAGTATGTGTTTGATTGTCCCCTAGAAATGCATACTTGAGTGCAGCGAGAAGTTCCTTCAATTCAAGATCAGGTTGGTTCAGAATTTCAGAAGAATATTGGGACATTGGATCAAGATTGATTTTTTTCCTAGAGTTTTAGATAGAATCGAATCCCTATGTATAGAAGTTTCAGATACAAGATTGGTTTGATCATATTTAGGGAAGGAATTTTGATTGGTCTCCATGAAAGTGGTTTCCTGAAAGGTTTCACTAATTGTTGGACCTAAGACTTCATCATAAGAGCAATTTAAAAATGATTCAATCTAAGGAGATAAACTTCTTTAACGTGAACACAAGAAATCAATCTCATCCTAACTTAAACATCCATCAAATATTCCTTGATGTTCTATGTATTCATTAAAAATGATTCCTATCATGTTTACTTCATGAATGTCCTCGTCATCCCCTATTTGTGAGCTTGAATTATAGATTTTAAATTCTAGACTTATGTTTCCAAAGGTGATGATCATGTTACCGTTTCAAACTCAGATAAAAGATTTGATTGTTGCAAGGAAAGGATGACCAAGGATGATTGGGGTTTGTTCGTTATTTCTGAAGTTTGGATGGTTGTCAAGGATAATGAAGTCATCATGGTAGATAAAGTTTTCATCCTTTACCAGAATTTCCTTTAAAATACATTTTGGAACCCTAATGCTACGATCAGCAAATTGAAGTGTGAAAGATGTGGGTTAGAGATCTTCTAGGACTAACTAGAAGTACAGAGCATAGGGAATGAGATTGACACTAGATCCTAGGTCACAAAAGTCCTTGACAACTTTTCTCTCTCCTAGTTCAACATTTATGTAAGGGAAACCTGGGTATTTCAACTTAGGAGGAATGGTCCCTTGAATGGTGGTACTCACATTAGTATCCAAAAGGACTTGGTTTTTATGTGAAAATTTTCTTTTAAAAGTGAAAAAGTCTTTAAGGTACTTTGAGTAGGAAGGTATGGTTTGGATTTCATTGAGAAGGGGAATGTTCAACTTGACTTGTGAGAAGATTTCCCTTAATGTTTCACTCAATTCAGGATTTGTTTTCCCCCCTCATGCGTTGAGGAAATGGTGTAGTTTGTGGGGTTGTTTGTTGAAGAGTTGTTTCTTCGACAGTGTTATCATGTTTTTCAGTTTGATCATTTGGTTCATTTGAATTTTAATCCAAGTTTTAATCTTTATATGGGTTCTTAATTAGTTTTTCATGTTTTAAAATTGATTTCCCACTTCTTAAAATAGTCATAGCCTTTATTTGTTCATGAGTTGTTTGAGTGCAACTTGACTCTCCCCTTACTGTTTTTTGTCAAATGTCTTGGGTAGGCATGCGTGCCTTTCCAGATTATATGGTTTGAAGTTATTGTTTTAGGGAAGAGACTTCTAAGTTCATCCTTTCCATTTGTTTACACAATTGTTCTAGTAGGCTTTGTGAAACAGTTTGGGTTGGTTCTAGAGAAGATTGGTTTATCCAAGGTGGATATTTTGGAGGTGGGATGGTTTGTTGAAAATGGACCGGTGGATGTTGGTATTGGATAGGTTGGTTTTGGAACTACTTATGGGTTTGGTAGTTCTGATGGGGGTAAGGATTTTATCCCTGTGGTTGGATAGGTTGTCGGTTATATTTCCAGTGAAATCCTAGGTGATCATTATACCTTGGGTTGAAGGTGTTTTAGTATTACAGCTTTTAAAAGTACAAAGTATTTAATTTCATTGGGGGTCCTCCTAAAAGAACATCCTTGACAGATGGAATGGATGGGAAGTTGTCTGTCTTATGGTCATGTTTGTCACAAATTGTGAAAATAGGGTCTACAGTTTAGATTTCATGGACTTTCCTAAGGTCTATCTCTTCAACCTTCCTAGAAAATGTTGTGAGTTTAGCCCTAAGGCTTTCCTCTTCTCTAAGTGTATTAATTATAGTAGTTCATTGTGGATTTTTAGAATAAGGTGAAGTTCCCCATGTTTGGTTTTGTTAGTCAAGGATTTATAGATACTCATAAGAATCATTTGGGGATTTTTTTAAAGGTTCCATTACACATCATGTCAATGAATTGTTTGTTCCCTGGGCCCAACCCTTCATAAAAAATTATCACTTGTTCAGGTATAGAAAAACCATGATGTGGAACCATTTTTAGGGTGTCTTTGAACCTCTCTCATCTTTCATAGAATGACTCTCCCTCTTTTTCAAAAAAATTTTGGATGCTCCTTTTAAGTGCAATTTTTTTGTGGTGGGGAAAGTATTTTTTGTAGAATTCTCTTTGTAATTGGTCCCAAGAGTTGATGGATGATGGTATCAAATTGTTTAGCCAATTTTTAGCTCTATATTTTAATGAAAAATGAAATAGTCTCATCTTAGCTGATTCTAGTTGATTTAGGGGACACATGGTTTCTACAATGTCATCGAACTCCTTAACGTGAAGGTAGGGCTTCTCGGACTCCATTCCATGGAATGTGGGAAGGTAGTTTAGGACATGGGGTTTAAAGATGTAGTTGGAATATCCTAGGTAATTGTGTCTAATGCATGAGGGGGCATTGTTCAAGGTAGGTTTGAGGTATTCATTCATGGTTTGATCGACTGCATTCCCTAAGTTTGGGGATGCCTCATTTGGATTTCCATTTTGGTTTCCACCCAGGTTTATGAGTTGGTTTCTTTGAATACCTTCCATTGAAATGGGATCAATTTTTGACTCTAGAGTATCAAATATATTAGGATCTAATGGAAACAATCCCCTAGGTTCACTTGACTTCGCTATCCTAGGACTTTCCACCCTAACTAATCTGTTTGAATTATCACGGGTGTAAGCAGACATGCGCCAAAAAAAGAAAAAAATGAGAAAGGGACAAGATAAGAGATCTTGGGTGAGAATACAAGAATGGGTGTGAGGATAGAAGTTTTTGGCCTAAATTACTTACTTGGTCCCCAGAAACAATACCAAAATTTAGTTCACACTCAAATTTACCCAAGAGATGAAGGTAGAATGGTCCTTGTAGTCTAGCTTGGGTTGTCAAATCCACTGAGACCTAAGAAGATACCTAAGATACACAACCTATGAGATGGATTTTTGGATATGAAGTGTCCAAATTTGTTTTGATTTTAGTTTGTTTTAAATAAAACTAAGAAACCTAAGTGAATTCAAATCAATGAAAATGGGCTGATCTTAGGATTATGCTCGGGGTCGATTGAATGAATTTTACTTCTTTAGACAATTTTGGTTTTATTAATTCTTGATGAATTCATTCTTCAAAATAACACTAACTTCATAATTTTTTGTTTTTATTCTAAATAAACTCAATTACTAATCCCTTACACACATAGAGAACCAAATTCATGATCTCTTCAAGGTATATGGTCATTTTAGTACTTGTATTTTGCCTCCTCAAACATAGTGAAGATGAAGAGTGGAATTAACTGAAGAATGGAAGTCTTAAATTAGTTAGACAATTAACAAAAAATCATTCATAAAATAACATTCAATCCAGACTTTGAATCTTCGTAGGATCAACCCGTTAAAGTTTTATTCCTCCATTGATGGTATACTCTCAATAGTGGGTGGAAGATGGCTTAAAAGAATTGGATTGAAGAAATTAAAACTGCAGAAATAACGAGCACTCCTCCGTGTGTGTGAACGAAATTCACACCTATGTGTGAACTAATTCACCACAAAACAAAGATATCACTATGATTTGTGATTATATAGTTTTAATGAAAGAAATGGGAATAATAGAAAATAAATATGTTTATTAATAACATATAAATACAAAAAAGAAACTTACATGGAAATTGAAAACAATACAAAGGAACTTTGGCATAATAACATTACATCAAAAACAAGAGATATCTTCCCTCTCACCACCACTGCCTTAAATATAAAAATTTTAATCCTTAGGCCGAGATTCAATCAATTTATTCCCAATTATTAAATTAATTTAGGCCTTAGGGTGGTGGAAAGTAGTGGAGGAATTGATTCCCTTCTTGACTTTTTATCCTCCTTGTCTCCCCTCAAAAGATTGTAATTTATGGAAAAGAATATCGTCGAATATCGGTGGTCCATAGAAGAGTATTTTGTGTCCCTTGATGTCTTATAGACTTCTGTAAACTTCAGAACTATTTGGAGTTTTGGATCAGAAGTTATATCCTATTTAGTGGGATAACATTCTGGGCTGTAGATTCTGGCCTTAATTTTGATATTTGATTTGGGCCACCTAAATAACCACCATGGAGGCCGAATTAGAACTTGGTCCTGAAGAATTATTTTTTACTCTACATTTTTTATATCATCCCATGAAATTTGGGCTTCATTGGGGATGTATTATGGGTCCCACACTCTCATCAGTGGGATGGTGTCCAATCTGCCTTCTCCAGAATTATTTCCTCTCATCACTAAATATCCCCATTATCCTTTATGAATCCTCCATTGATCCCTAAATGAAAAGTGTTCATATTTAAGTGAAGATATATTTACCAAAATACCAAATTCAAATATGGATAATTACATTCCTTAAAATCATATGAATCATTGGGCCTAAATTGGTGTACATTAGGCATGAAGTGCACAAATGATGAGAATGGATGTTCAAAATTAAAATCCACTAACTCCGGACCATAAGATCAAAAATGAACATTTAATACCATTAATATGTAATTAAATTATGTGTTTTTATTTTCTAATCATCTACACATATACATTTGAAAGTAGATTTTTTATTTTACTTATAAACTATTCATAAGAATACTTCTTTTCTCCTATAAAAATAATTTCATCAAAATAAACTAAGATAATAAGATTACATATTCTAATTTCATTCACATAAATATTAATTCCAAAATTCCCTTTAGTGAATTTTATATCTCTCAGGAAACTATCAATATTTTAGTTTTAGGATCTATGGGCTGTAAAGACCCGTAAAATTCAAGGGAAATTTTTTCTTAATTTTCTTTGGGAGTTTACAAGAATGCAGTTTCTGACGGCACCTGATTCCGAGGCCCGGTGTGCCCGGAATCATTTTCCAAATTTTAGCTCGGGTACGTTCAGTGAACGAATGAACGGGATTTCCTAACTTTTGAATCGATGCTCAGAATCGAATTATGAGGGCATCGATGGAATCACAGCGCTAGTAATTTATTAGGAACACTATTTCTGGAGTTGTGTTTGCTCGGGTGTGGTTATTAAAATTTTGGGTTAAGTAAAGAATAAAATAAAATGGTGCAACCAATTTTATTTTTATTTAAAATAGTTTAACCTAAGCTAAGTGGTTGGAGTGGGACCCACTATATCCTACTCCACTAGGTAGGATATTTGTGGGGTGGGTCCCACACGAGCCCCACCTATTCAACTTCCTCAAACCCCCCTCTTTTAATTAGGTAACGCACCCGCACCCCCATTAATTGAAAATTCAACTCATTAATTGATTAACTTATTCAAAGTAATTAATTCTTGAATTCAATTAGGATTTCAAATTTTAAGTTGGCTTGTGTGTTAATTAAATCAGACAAGGTCTTATTTCATTAAGTTGTTGTTTTGGTTGTGCGAGAGGATTTTGGGAGAGGATTTGCTCTAACTCTTGAAGAACATCTTCTTCCTTGTCGAAGAACGCAAAGAACGCTGAGCCTTCGACGAAGAACTCTGTCACCGCAAAGGGTAGTTCGTCGTACCATCTTCTTCCCTCTCCGCAGCCGTTGAGAGATGCCATCCTCAGAGATCGACGACGCGACGCCGAAGATTCTCTTCTCCGCGACGCCGATGATCCTCCTTCCACGACGCTTACGGAGTCTCCTTCCATGACAAACCGCGTTCGATGAAAACGATTGAGGTAGGGGATTTATTGTTTTTGTTCATGAATACTTCCGTCGACGTTCTTCGTTTTCAAATTGGACCACCTGTTATCGCAATAACAGGAGGAGGTTGGACCGCACGAACATGGCTGACTCCCCTCCCCCCTTGATGCTTGATTTTGTTGCGGGACGAGAAAGGAAGCGCGGTTTCATTGCAATGCGCGGAAATAATAAAGAATGAGCGGAGAAGCGCAACGCCGTTGTGCCGCGCCGTTCAAGTTAAACAAAGCCACGGCGCCGTCGCGCCACATCGGAGAACCTCAAAGAGGTCGCGGCCGAAGCGGGGCCGCGGCGGAGCAGGAAGTGGCGACCGGCTTCTGGCCGCCGACGCCGGAGTATGAGGGCGGGACCCCGGCAGTCCCGCGGTAGCATCAAATGGCCGGCCGGCTTCCAAGAATCCGGGGTTTGTAACCCCCGGTTGCCCGAAGGAGCGGCCCCCCACATGGGGCCGCGGTTACCCGAACAGGGGGGCAGCGAGCCCCCCCCCCCCCCCTTCCGCTCAGCCGTTTCGGCCGAGCCGCCTGGCCACGCTGGCCAGGCCGAGCGCGCCAGGCCGAGCCGCTAGGCCGAGCCACCCAGGCCGGGCCGGGCCGCGCTCTAATGGGCCGGCCCAGACCCGGGTCAGGTCGACCCAGTTCGGGCCGGGTCGGACCGGGCCCGAACCCCCTATTTTCAGACCTCTTTCGTTCTTTTGTCCAAAACATGGGCTACGGACCTCTGATCGACGCACCATAAGATGAGATGCAATCCTTGGATCGAGACGGTCATTTCGGTATATTACACTCAAGGTTTCGGAGAACTTTGGGTTCGGCCGGGTTGGTTCGAACACGAAACCAACCGGGCCCTTGGAGCGGAAACGCTTATAACCTGAGCTCCGGACGTCTGATTGACGTGTCGTCAACTTTGATGGATTCCTCTTAGTGAGACGGACATTTTGGATTAATCCTCTCTAGGTTTGGATGCAGTTGGAGTACGGTCGGGTTGGTTTTGACTTTAAAACCAACTGGGCCCCTCGGACGAAAAAGCCAATAACTCTCAGACCGGGCGTCCGATTGACGTGTCGTCTGTGTCGTTGAGTTCCTGTTGACAATACATATCTTTTGGATACATAAACTCCGGACTTCGTGTAAGTTGATGTATCAGCCCCTCGGCTCGTGGAGTGGACCCTCCCCGAACGATCTTACTGTGTGCGGGAACCCTAGAGTTGGCTGCGACTGTGACGATGATGAAGACAGTACAGGAATCCTCTGTGGGTTCGACAGCGATGACTACAGCACTCAGAGATCCTCTGTGGATCAGTGCTTACCGATCCTGTGTGGATCAGATCCTGTGTGGGTCAGTGCTCAGTGGTCCTGTGTGGGCCAAGGCATACCGATCTTGTGTGGGTCAGATCCTATGTGGGTCATTGCAGGGGTTATTTACCTATCGATCCTGTGTGAGTCATTGCGGGGGTTAGTACCTATCGATCATGTGTGGGTCCGACGACTTAGATGAATCAGTGGCTACATCTGATCATCTCTATCGTCTTATGAAGAATTTTACCTGTGTGAGCTAATTCTTGACTTTCAATCTTTATCTTCAATAAGATTGCCTTGATATCCTGTGTGGATTATGTTATGCTTCCTGTGTGGATTGGGTTATTTTTTCCTGTGTGGACTGGGTTGTACTTGGTCTCGGATGTTGGAGCCGAACTGGAATTGATGACTTAGGTATATGTATGGGCATATACCTAAGTAGTGTCGGATGTTACTTCGTGATTGTATCTTTCCTTTTTGGATTATCCTTTGGGGATTCGGGGAGACCTTCGGGTGTCTCGATATCCCTACTGAGTAGCTTATACTCACCCATGCACGGGCTATGCCCGCACTACGTTGTGTTGGATGCAGGCGACAAACAACGCTGATTGTGATTGAGGCTTGTGGAGCGAGACGGTACCTGGAGGTGGACCACTAGGTGGGACGTACACGGAGCAGACGGCTGGACCCGTGGAGATGTGGAGACTATCTGAACCCACCCTTCAAGTGGGACTTCCAGTGGACGGCTCGACGTTGCAGCTTACTTTTCAGTTGTTGTACTTTCTTTCCAGTTGTACTTTACTTTCAGTTTGGGTTTGTATTCTGACCCACTTACTTTTCCGCACTCACTATTGTACCCAGTTTTGCTTAGTGTTTAATTCTGCTTGCTTACTCTGTGGTGTTTTTTTACTTTACAAGGCAATGCCTTCCCCTTTTTGTCGGGATTTACGTCTTGGTGCTAGTCGCCAGCCCCTGGCCTATGGGAGGCGGTCTTTGGGTACTCACGACACGAGCCCCGAGGATGGGTCGTGACAAATTGGTATCAGAGGAGTTAGGTTCTACCGCAGAACTCAGGAATCTGATCTTTTTCTATGCGAAGCAATAATGTTAAGTGTATTGAGTGTGTTTATCAGTCCTGGGAGTCCAGTGTTGGTGTGGCGGTCGACGTATCCATACACTAGGACCCTGACTTCTGATTTCCGAATTAGTGTACGAAAACATTGATTGTATGTGTGTTTCAAGTTTTCTTTTTGATTAATTTGTGTCAGTTCAACAGGTATACTGTATTGACCGTGGTGCACCTGTCTCTTTTCAGGATGGACCCATAACGTAAGACAGTTAGGGTTCCGAGTTATTTACGTGACGACAGCCCACCGAGCGACGAGGCCTCAGTGCAGGGCCCCATTACTGCGGATGCACGGGCGGTACCACTACCCGCCGAGCCACCGATGCTACCAGCCCTAGCTGCTGAGAGTGCACGTCGCCTTGGTGCACTGAACGAGTTTCAGCGTCAGAGACCGCCCAGGTTCTGCGGGGAGATGGACCCTCAGGCAGCCGAGGATTGGCTGGAGGTGGTTGTGCGAGTTTTCAGGTTAGTGGGGACACCAACTGTCCTCATGGTGATCCTCACAGCGATCCTCCTGCATGCGGCAGCAGGCAGATGGTGGAGCTTGATGCTCCAGGTGCACAACGAGGCATCACTCCTCTGGAAGGACTTTGAGAGCCTCTTCTGCTCGGAGTTCGTCCCAGCCACCCTCCATGTGGTGCGCATCCAGGAGCTTCTACAGCTGCGGCAGGGCAGCATGACGGTCACCCAGTACTCGGCGATATTTATCGATCTCTCATGCTATTCGACGGACATGGTACGGGACCCATTCTTCCGAGCCCGAACCTTCAAGCAGGGATTGAGGCATGAGATCAGGGCATCGCTGATCTCCCTCAGCATTCCGTCCCAGGCAGGGGTACTGGAGAGAGCCCTTCTCATCGAGAGCTTTCTTGCTGAGCCTACACCAGCAGTGAGACCTACCACAGGGCGGCACGTAGCAGAGTCTTCTGCAGCTGGCAGTCGACAGATGACACATGGGTCCAGGCGGACCAGACCCTCAGGCGGATGACCTCAGGACACTGGCTCAGAGGTGCGGGGCACACAACGCAGAGCCAGTCTTTCGAGAGGCAGACAGTGCTACGCATGCGGAGGGTAGGTCCACATGGCTCGTGACTGCCCGACCCGCCGTGCAGAGGAGCAACAGATGGTTGAGGGACCACCCAGGTAGAGGCAGAGGGTCGACCTTGGCAGTCCGCAGGGAGCAGGTGGACGAGGCAGAGGAGATGTCCGAGAAACAGGTGGTGGGTGAAGCTTCGAGGCTCTACCACCACCACCACCAGGAGGCCCACCCCGACCACAGGGAGCTGGCGGGCAGAGGCATGCACAACTTCAGGCAGTGGAGGCCTACGACCATGGTGCACCCGAGATTATTCGAGGTACTATCTGTGTCTAGTCCACCCTTGCTGCAGTTCTTATAGACAATGGAGCGAGTCATTCTTTCATTGTCGCTGCCCTTGTTTGGAGCCGTTGGCTCGATCATTACGGCTAGAGACTCCTATGGGAGAAGACTCAACGATTACGCACTAGTTCCGGTAGTGTGAGATTACTCTAAGAGGCAAGAGCTTCGGCTGGGATCTTCTTGTAGCGGCGTCGAGGCCTTACGACGTCATCTTGGGCATGGATTGGTTATCTATAGTCCATGCTCAGATTGACTACATTAGGCGCAAGGTTTGATGTGTTCATTCTGATGGGAGTAGGTTCAGCTTCACTGGTGAGAAGGGTGCCTTTGCAGCACAGGATGGACTCACGCAGAGGAGAGGATAGCCCATCACTCATCAGTTGTCTATCAGTTGACATGCGGAGTCTGAGCTTACCTTCTGTGGTGGATCAGTATGCGGACATTTTTCCTGACGACGTTCCAGGACTACATCCTCGCAGAGAGGTAGACTTTTATATTGACTTGTACCCCGGGGCAGCCCCGATATCCACTCCAGCATATTGGATGGCCCCCGTTGATCTTTGAGAGCTACGGGTACAGTTGGAGGACTTGTAGGGCAAGGGATTCATCCGACCCAGTGTTTCACCCAGGGCTTCCCCGATTTTGTTCACCAAGAAGGCAGACGGGAGCTTGCGACTGTGTGTCCATTACCATCGCATGAACTAGGTGACCGTGAGGAACAAGTATCTGCTATCGAGGATTGACGACCTCTTCGATCAGCTCAAGGGAGCACGGTGGTTCTCAAAGATAGACCTTAGGTCAGGTTATCATTAGCTCAGATTTTGGGACGAGGACGTGCAGAAGATGGCCTTCAGATGTCGGTATGACCACTATGAGTTCTTGGTTATTCCATTAGATGTAACCAATGCTCCAGTAGTGTTCATGGGCCTCATGAACAAGATCTTTCAGCCTTAACTTGATCGATTTTTCGTGGTCTTCATCGACGACATATTGATATACTCGACGACTGAGGAGGAGCACGCCTACCACTTACGGGTTGTACTGGACATACTCCGAGAGCACCAGCTTTACGGTAAGCTCTCGAAGTGTCAGTTCTGGATACGTGAGGTCCACTTCTTGGGACATGTCATCTCTGAGGTGGTATTTGCGGTGGAACCTGTGAATATCGAGGCATTGCTATCTTGGGAGCCACCTAAGAGCGTGACAGAGGTGCGGAGTTTCTTGGGACTAGTTGGGTACTACCAGAGATTTGTGCCAGACTTTTCTAGAGTTGCGGCACCACTCTCCGCTTTGAGAAAGAAGGGGAAACCCTTCATGTGGTCAGACATATGTCAGTAGAGCTTCCAGGAGCTGAGACAGAGATTGACCAGTGCACCTATCTTGAGGCTACCGGAGGAGGAAATAGGGTATGTAGTCTACTGCGATGCATCAGGGACCGGACTCAGATGTGTCCTAATGCAAGAGCGAGCATCGATCGCCTATGGATCACGATAGTTGAGGCATTATGAGCAGAACTACGCTACCCATGACCTGGAGTTAGCAGTAGTGGTCTTCACTCTGAAGATGTGGCGACACTATCTGATGGGCGAGTGCTTTACAGTCTATTATGACCACCAGAGTCTCAGGTACATATTCTCGCAGAAGGACCTGAACCTGAGACAGCGACGATGGTTCAAGTTCCTCCAGGTCTATGACTTTGAGATAGTCTATACTCCTGGAAAGGGGAACATAGTAGCCGATTCTCTCAGTAGGAGGACGGGCATTCAGCTACTTGGGGAGGCGACAGAGAAGCTAGCCGCTTTGCAGATATCCTTCGTGGATAGTGATGGAGCAGCCTTTCTATAGTCACTCACAGTCACTCCTCCACTTCTACAGCGGGTCATAGAGGCACAGTGTGGGGACTTTGACTGTGAGACGCGGTGTGCACAGATATCCTCAGGACTGGAACCTGATGGATTCTCTGTTGGAGGTGATCACGTCATCCTTTTCAGAGGGCGTACCATGGTACCAGCTGCTTTACGGGAGGAGGTACTGAGGGAGTTCCACACTTTCCCTTTAGCGGTACATCCAGAAGTGGAGAAGATGTACCAGGACCTCAGATGATAGCACTGGTGGCCAGGTATGAAGAAGGTTGTAGCAAAGTTCGTTTCTCGATGCCTCACCTGCCAGCAGGTGAAGGCGGAGCACCAGGTACCAGCAAGCTTGGTACAGCCCTTGGAGGTCCCAGAGTGGAAGTGGGACGGTATATCTATGGACTTCGTGACTAGACATCCACGCAATTCCAGAGGTCACGACTCCATTTGGGTGATTGTCGACCGACTCACCAAATCGGCCCACTTCTTACCCATCAGAGAGCAGGGCTCAGTGGAGAGCTTGGGAGGCCTCTACGTTTAGGAGATCGTATGGCTTCATGGTGTTCCATCATCTATCATCTCCGATCGAGATGCACGCTTTACTTCCCGGCTTTGGAAGGGGTTATAGGAGGCATTCGGGACGCAGCTACGTCTGAACACCGCCTTTCACCCTCAGAAGGATGGTCAGATGGAGAGGACCATTCAGACTCTCTAGGAGATGCTCCACACATGTGTCCTCGAATTTGGTTGCAGCTGGGAGGACCAGCTACCCTTGGTGGAGTTCGCGTACAACAAAAGCTACCACTCCACCATTGGGATGGAACCATACGAGGAATTGTACGACCGACCTTGCAGATCACCTCTGTGCTGGACAGACCCTGGGGAGTGAGCACTTATGGGACCGGAGATGGTCTAGGCCACGACAGAGAAGGTCCAGGTCATCCAGGAGTGGATAAGGACAGCTCAGAGCTGGAAGAAGTCTTATGCTGATAGGAGGCGGAGACCACTAGAGTTCGAGGATGGGGACCACGTCTTTTTACGGTTCTCACCTTGACGTGGATTACAGAGATTTTCCTAAGGCGGCAAGTTGTCTCCGCGCTTCATAGGACCATTCTAGGTCCTCGGAAGGATTGACGAGGTGTCTTATCGCCTGGCTCTACCACCTCAGTTGCACCGGGTGCACGATGTCTTCCACGTATCTCAGCTGATGAGATACGTGCACGACCCGACACATATCATTGACCATGGGGATATGGACATTGATTATGGGGTGACTTTTGCGGAGGTCCCAATGGAGATCGAGGATCGATAGGAGCGTGTCCTACGTGGATGGTCGATTCCTCTAGTGTGCATCAGATGGCAGCACGAGAACCTCTAGGAGAGCACTTGGGAGCGGGAGGCTCAGATGCGTGCACAGTACCCACATTTGCTTCCCTAGTTTATGATGTATCTTTATGGGGACGTAAAACCCTGAGTTGGGAGAAATGTAAAGACCCGTAAAATTCAAGGTAAATTTTTTCTTAATTTTCTTTGGGATTTTACAAGAACACAGTTTCTGACGGCACCTGATTCCGAGGCCCGGTGTGCCCGGAATCATTTTCCGAAGTTTAGCTCGGGTACGTTCAGTGAACGAACGAGCAGGATTTCCTAACTTTTGAACCGGTACTTGGAATCAAATTCCGAGGGCACCAATGGAATCACAGCGCCGATAATTGCTCAGAAACACTTTTTCCGGAGTTGCGTTTTCTCGGGTGTGGTTATTAAAATTTTGGGTCATGTAAAGAATAAAATAAAATGGTGAAACCAATTTTATTTTTATTTAAAGTAGTTTAACCTAAGCTAAGTGGTTGGAGTGGGACCCACTATATCCTACTCCACTAGGTAGGATATTTGTGGTGTGGGGCCCACATGATCCCCACCTATTCAACTTCCTCAAACCCCCCTCTTTTAATTAGGTAATGCACCCGCACCCCCATTAATTGAAAAGTCAACTCATTAGTTGATTAACTTATTCAAAGTAATTAATTCTTGAATTCAATTCGAATTTCAAATTTTAAGTTGGCTTGTGTGTTAATTAAATAAGACAAGGTCTTATTTCATTAAGTTGTTGTTTTGGTTGTGTGAGAGGATTTTGGGATAGGATTTTCTCTAACTCTTGAAGAACATCTTCTTCCTCGTCGAAGAACGCGAAGAACACTGAGCCTTCGATGAAGAAATCCGTCACTGCAAAGGGGAGTTCGTCATACCGTCTTCTTCCCTCTCCACAACCGGTGAGAGACGCCATCCCCGGAGATCGACGATGCGACACCGACGATTCTCTTCTCCACGACGCTGACGATCCTTCTTCCGCGACGCTTACAGAGTCTCCTTCAGCGATGTCCCTTTCCGCGAAAAACCTCATTCGACAACAAAGCTTGAGGTAGGGGATTTATTGTTTTTGTTCGTGAATACTTCTGTCGTCGTTCTTCATTTTCAAATTGGACCGCCTGTTATCGCAATAACGGGAGGAGGTCAGACCGCACGAACATGGTCGACTCTCCTCCCCCCTTGATGCTTGATTTTGTTGCAGCACGAGCAAGGCAGCGCGGTACCGTTGCACCACGCGGAAACAATAAAGAATGGGTGGAGAAGTGCGGAGTCGTCGCGTTGTGCCATTGAAGTCGAGCAAAGCCACGGTGCCGTCGCGCCGCGCTAGAGAACCTCGAAGAGGCCGTGGCCGGAGCGGGGTCGCGGTGGAGGGGCGCGGCGCCGTAGCGCCGCACCGGTCGAACCATGACCGCGGCAGAGTAGGAAGCGGCGGCCGGCTTCCGGCCGCCGGCGCCGGAGCAGGAGGGCAGGACCCCGGTGGTCCCGCGACAGCAGCAACCGGCCGGCTTCCAAGAAGCCGGGGGTCGTAACCCCCGGCTGGCCGAAGGAGCGGCCCCCCACATGGGGGTCATGGTTACACAAGAAGGGGGAAGCGAGCCCCCCCCCCCCCCCCTTCTTCCGCTCGGCCGTTTCGGCCGAGCAGCCTGGCCACGCTGGCGAGGCCGAGCGCGCCAGGCCGGGCCGCCAGGCCGGGCCGTCAGGCCGGACCGCTTAGGTCGGGCCGGGCCTTGCCCAGGCTGGGCCAGGTCGCACCCAGGATGGGCTGGGCCGCGCCCTAATGGGCCGGACCCAGACCTGGGTCGGGTCAACCCGGTTCCGGCCGACCCAGGGGGTATCGGGCCAGGTCGGACCGGGCCCGAACCCCCTATTTTCGGACCTCTTCGGTCTTTTGTCCATAACTTGTGATACAGACCTCCGATCGACGCACCATCAGCTGCGATGAAATCCTTTCATCGAGACGGTCCTTTTGGTATATTACATTGAAGGTTTCGTAGAACTTTGGGTTCGGCCGGGTTGGTTCGAACACGAAACCAACCGGACCCTCGGAGCGGAAACGCTTATAACGTGAGCTCCAGATGTCTGATTGACGTGCCGTCGACTTTTATGGATTCCTCTTAGTGAGACGGACCTTTTTTCTTACTCTGCTTGAGGTTTGGACGTAGTTGGAGTACGGTAGGGTTGGTTTTGACTTAAAAACCAACCGGGCCCCTGGGACGAAAAGGCCAATAACCCTCAAACCGGGCGTCCGATTGACGCGCTGTCTGTGTCGTTGAGTTCCTATTCACGATACAGAACTTTTGGATACATCAACTCCAGACTTCGTGTCAGTTGATGTATCAGCCCCTCGGCTCGTGGAGCGGACCCTCCCCGAATGAGCTTGCTGTGTGCGGGAACCCTAGAGCTGGCTGCGACTGCGACGACGATGAAGACAGTACGGGAATCCTCCGTGGGTTCGACAGCGATGACTATAGCACTCAGCGATCCTCTGTGGATCAGTTCTTACCGATCCTGTGTGGATCAGATCCTGTGTGGGTCAGCGCTCAACGGTCCTGTGTGGGCCAGCGCATACCGATCCTGTGTGGGTCAGATCCTGTGTGGGTCATTGCGGGGGTTAGTTACCTATTGATCCTGTGTGGGTCATTGCGGGGGTTAGTACCTATCGATCCCGTGTGGTTCCGACGACTTAGATGAATCAGTGGCTACATATGATCATCTCTATCATCTTACGAAGAAGTTTACCTGTGTGAGCTGAGTCTTGACTTTCAATCTTTATCTTCGATAAGATTGACTTGACATCCTGTGTGGATTACGTTATGCTTACTGTGTGGATTGGGTTATGTTTTCCTGTGTGGACTGGGTTGTACTTGGGCTCGAATGTTAGATCCGAACCGGAATTGATGACCTAGGTATATGTATGGGCATATACCTAAGTAGTGTCAGATGTTACTTCGTGATTGTATCTTTCCTTTTTGGATTATCCTTTGTGGATTCTGGGAGACCTTCGGGGGTCTCGGGGTCCCTACTGAGTAGCTTATACTCACCCATGCACGGGCTATGCCCGCACTACGTTGTGTTGGATGCAGACGACAGACAGCGCTGATCGTGATTGAGGCTTGTGGAGCGAGACAGTACCTGTAGGTGGACCACTGGGAGGGATGTACACGGAGCGGACGGCTGGACCCATGGAGCTGTGGAGACTATCTGTACCCACCCTTCAGGTGGGACTTCCAGTGGACAGCTCGACGTTGTGGCTTACTTTTCAGTTGTTGTACTTTCTTTCTAGTTGTACTCTACTTTCATTTTGAGTTTTTATTCTGGCCCACTTACTTTTCCGCACTCACTATTGTACCCAGTTTTTCTTAGTGTTTACTTCTACTTGCTTACTATGTGGTGTTTGTTTACTTTACAAGGCAATGTCTTCCCCTTTTTGTTGGGACTTACGCCTTGGTGCTAGTCGCCAGCCCCTGGCCTATGGGAGGCGGGCTTGGGGTAGTCACGACATGAGCCCTGAGGATGGGTCGTGAACCATTTTATTTTAATTTAAAGTAGTTTAGCCTAAGCTAAGTGGTTGGAGTGGGACCCACTATATCCTACTCCACTAGGTAGGATATTTGTGGGGTGGGGCCCACACGAGCCCCACCTATTCAACTTCCTTAAACCCCCTCTTTTAATTAGGTAACGCACCCGCACCCCCATTAATTGAAAAGTCAACTCATTAATTGATTAACTTATTCAAAGTAATTAATTAATGAGTTGAATTTTCAATTAATGGGGGTGCAGGTGCGTTACCTAATTAAAAGAGGGGGTTTGAGGAAGTTGAATAGGTGGGGCTCGTGTGGGCCCCACCCCACAAATATCCTACCTAGTGGAGTAGGATATAGTGGGTCCCAATCCAACCACTTAACTTAGGTTAAACTACTTTAAATAAAAATAAAATTGGTTGCACCATTTAATTTTATTCTTTACTTAACCCAAAATTTTAATAACCACACCCGAGAAAACGCAACTCCGGAAAAGGTGTTCCTAAGCAATTATCGGCGCTGCGATTCCATCGGTGCCCTCGGAATTTGATTCTGACAACTGGTTCAAAAGTTAGGAAATCTCGCTCATTCGTTCACTGAACGTACCTGAGCTAAACTTTGGAAAATGATTCCAGGCACACTGGGCCTCGGAATCAGGTGCCGTCAGAAACTGTGTTCTTGTAAAATCCCAAAGAAAATTAAGAAAAAATTTCCCATGAATTTTACGGGTAAGCCGCAGTGGAAGGCGGCGGTCCCGCGGCCGCGCGGGACCATAGGGGAGACTGGGGGTCGTAACCCCCGACGGTCAAAGGGAGCGGCCCCAAGTGGGGGGGGGGGGGCTGCAGCTTCAATCAGGGGGGCAGCGCCCCCCCCCCCCCCCCCCCCCCGCCCCTTCCACGACAGCTCGGCCGAGCCGATCTGTCTGGCCACATGGGTCACACACACCCAGGCCGGGCCGGTCTGCGCCTCAGTGGGTCGTACCCGGACCCGGGTCGGGTCGACTCGGTTCGGGCCGACCAAGGGGGTCTCGGGCCGGGTCAGACCGGGCCCGAACCCCCTATTTTCAGGCAGTTTTCGTTCAAACACCCATAAATTGGGCAATGGACCTCCGATCGACGCACCATTAGTTTCGATGCGATCCTTGGATTGAGATGGTCGTTTCGGTATATTACACTCAAGGTTTCGGAGAACTTGAGGTATGGATGGGTTGGTTCGAACCCGAAACCAACCAGGCCCTCGGAGCGGAAACGCTTATAACATGAGCTCCGGACGTCCGATTGACGTGTCGTCGACTTTTTTGGATTCCTCTTAGTGAGATGGACTTTTTGGCTTACTCTGATCGAGCCATCCACTGGGTACAATAGTAACTACGGAAAAGTAAGTGGGCCAGAATACAAACCCAAACTGAAAGTAAAGTACAACTAGAAAGGAAGTACAAAAAAAAAAATAAAGCCACAACGTCAAGCCGTCCACTGGAAGTCCCACCTGAAGGGTGGGTATAGATAGACTCCTCAGCTCCACGGGTCCATCCGTCTGCTCCATGTACGTCCCGCCCAGTGGTCCACCTCCAGGTACCGACTTTCTCCACAAGCTTCCACCACGATCAGCGTTGTCTGTCATCTGCATCCAACACAACGTAGTACGGGCATAGCCCGTGTAGGGGTGAGTATAAGCTACTCATTAGGGACCCAGAGACCCTAGAAGGTCTCCTTGAATCCACAAAGGATAATCCAAAAAGGAAATATACAATCAAAAAGTAACATCTGACACTACTTAGGTGTAAGCCCATACATATACCTAAGTCATCAATTCCAGTTTGGATCCAACATCCAAGCCCAAGTATAACCCATTCCACACAGGAAAACATAACTCATTCCACTTAGGAATTCGCAACCCAATCCACACAGGAAATCACAACGTAATCCACACAGGATATCAAGTCAATCTTATCGAAGATAAGATTCGTTCAAATGCCCGTAACATGGGATATGGACATCTTATTGGAACACCGTCAGTTGCGAAGCGATCCTTGGATTGAGATGGTCATTTTTGTATATTACACTCAAGGTTTCAGAGAACTTTGGGTGTGGCCGGGTTGGTTTAAACATGAAACCAACCGGGTCCTCGGAGCGGAATCACCTATAAGTTGAGCTCCGGACGTCCGATTGACGTGTCATCAACTTTGTTGGATTCCTCTTAGTGAGATGGACCTTTGGGCTTACTCCTCTCGAGGTTTGGATGCAGTTGGAGTATGGCCGGGTTGGATTGTACTCGAAATCTAACCGGGCCCCTAGAACGGAAAAGCCAATAACTTTTAGACCGGACGCCCGTTTGACGAACCATCAGTGGCGTTGGTGATCACGTCGAGAAACGGTACCTATGAGTATACCCTATGTGAGTTCGGGGTACAGTTGAGATACGGTTGGGTTGGTTCGTACACAAAACCAACCGGGCCCCTCGGACGCAAAGGCTAATAACTCACAGATCGAGCATCTAATTGATGCGTCGTCTGTTGCATTGAGACCCCTATGATGAGGCGGTCATTTGAGATACTTCTTCATGGGACTTTGTGATACTTGAGTATAGACCTATAGCTCGTGGAGCGGACCCTCCCGGAGATGAGCGTACGGAGTACGGAGACTGTGTAGCTGGCTGAGACCTGATGACTGCTTGTCCGATTCGATTTGGAGTGACTTGCATAGCCCATTGGGGAGCACTACTTTGTGAGGTGGCAGACCCATGGCAGGGGAGCACTAATTTGTGAGGTGGCAGACTCGCGGTACTTGATAGGAGGAGTACCTCTGTAGTCTATGAGGGGGAGCACTACTGTGTGAGGTGGTAGACCCATGGTGGAGGAGCACTACTTTGTGAGGTGGCAGACCCACGATACTCAACCGGAGGAGTACCTCAGCAGTCTTAGGTTAGTGAGTAGTACCTCGGCATCATGACAGGATCACTGTACTCGTCAGATATGTAACTCTTCAGCAGTTACGGTTTCGATAATGAAAAACCTGGTTTGAGCTGAGTCATTGACCTTTGTGTTTTCCTCGTGATTGAGATGGGTTACTAGATAACTTACGTATATGTATGGGCATATACCTAAGTTATGGTTATCCGTCGACTTCATATCTGTGTGACACCTCGTGGTTGAGATGGGTTACTTGGTAACTTAGGTATAAGTATGGGCTTATACCTAAGTAAGGATTATCTGTTGAGAACTTTCTTTGTGATTATCCTTGTTGGATTTAGTGAGGCCTTGAGGGTCTCGGGGTCCCTACTGAGTATCGTATACTCACCCATGCATGGGCTTTGCCCGCACCTCGTTGTGTTGGTTGCAGACGTCGGACATCACTGATCGTGGTTGAGGCTTGTAGAGCTGGACGGTACCTGAAGGTGGATCTCACGATGAGTCGGTACCCGGAGGAGACGGACAGACGTGGAGTGCTGAGGAGTACATCTATACCTACCCTTCATGTAGGAACCCGGAGGACGATACAGGAGCTTCTTGTCACCTTTCAGCTGTTGTCCTTTGAGTTGTACTTTACTTTCAGTTGTAGCTGTATCTTTATTTTGGGCTTGTATTTCCGACCCCTCGTACTTTCAGCACGTTTGTTATACTGCTTTACTTAGTGTATCTTATGCTTGTACTCTGTTTGTGTGTGCTTTCATTTCGTAAAGGCAATTCCTTCCCTTTTGATTGGGATTTACGCCTTTGGTGCTAGTCTCCATCCCCTGGCCTATGGAAGGCGGGCTTGGGGTAGTCACGACACGGGCCCCGAGGACGGGTCGTGAAAAATATTGGGGTAGTCACGAAATGAGCCCCGAGGAAGGGTCATGACATGGGCCTCTATTAGACCATATAGAGCTTTCCTCAGCCGGTACACTATAGTTTCGTCAATTTAAAGAATAAAACCAACATACTTTTCAATATATACTTCTTATTAAACTTCTCCATTAAATAAATCTGACTTCACATTCATTTAAAAAATAATAATACCTATGATATGAAACATCTACTAATATCATAATGGATTCATGTCTTGAGGTATAGTAAAATATCTCCTCAAAATCAACTCCTTCAATTTGAGAGTTGAATTTTTATAATAATCTATCTTTTTTTTCTGGAAACATCACCTTTATCAAATAGTTTTTTTTTAAAAGTCCACTTTTTTCAGTTGTAATTTTCTCTTTATTTCATGGAAAAGGTTCCCTAGAGGAATTTAGTTCAACCTAATCAAGGAAATCATTCAATGTATCTATCCATTTTTTGTTCTCAATAATCTAAACAATGTTTTGTGGATCATCTTTTTAAATAAAATATGTTTGGTAATTGCACCTCAATCTTCAAAAAGTATGAACATGTGAATTATAATTTCCAATTATATTTCTTGCTTCCGTATACTTTTCACCATTTTATATTTCAATTTATCATATTTATTAGTACCTTCATCATCACTATGATTCTTTGAATCAATATTAGAATTATATTATTTATTTTGAGATTCTTCATCTCTTATTTTCTTAAAATTTTATATATTTCCAACATCCCCATTTTAAAAATATACTTTAATTACCTCATAATTTTTTTTTATTTACTGTAATCCTTACATAAAAATAATATACCATCTTTTTAAGTCTCTTATTCCTACACTTATACTCACTTACACTAGATAAGTATCCTATAAAAATGTATTCCTTGCATTTATCATCAAATTTCCCTTAATTTTAATTTTTGATCTTTTCAAGAATAGACTTATAAATTCTCTAAAGTAATTAAAAAAAGATTTATTCTTGAAATAAATATCATCAAAAGTTATATTTTATTTGGGACTCATTAAGAATATATTATGAATATGAATAGTTGTTCATGTAGCTTCTTTTAATAGGAATTTTGATTGTTTGAATTCAATAAGCTCGTTCTTCCCATTTTAACCAATATTTTATTCGTTAATTTTATAACTCTATTCTAATGGGGATTATAAGGATCACTATGTTTATGTTTAGTCCCATGATTATAATTATTGGATTCAAAATAATTTCACATTAACTCCCTTACATTATCAGTTCTCAACTTCTTGATGTAGACTCCTAACTCTTTCTCAACGTGACTTTTGAATATTTTGAACATCTTAACTACCTCAATAATTTTTTAATAAACATAAAATTATTAATCATGGAGAAATAATCTATGAATGTGTTAATTAAAATATCAACATTATTAGATCAATGTCTCATCATACCATATAAATCAAAAATGAATTAATTCAAATGTAATAGTGGATTTAATTTCAACTCTTTTGTTTTTTCCTTGTACCATATTCACCTTATAACATTTTAAAAAAGGACATATATATATGTATTTAGTTTGGGTAGATATAACTCTACATTTTCTTCTAATATTTTGTTCAAAAATATTTTCAATAAGGTGGGAAAATCCTCTATTCCAAAATAAATTATCTTCTCCTCTTAGATAACAGGATTTACTTTAATCGATAATTTGGAAGAAGTTACCACTTGTTGTTTCACCCTTATCGATAACTCTTATAAATTTTATTTTGTTGATCAGAAAATATTTTATTCTAGAAATTACTTCATTTTAATCATCTCAATGTTTTATTATACTCAATAATTTTTTCTTAGGCCTATCAGTAAACAAAAAATCTATTGATTCACTTTTTTTAGATTCAATCTCAATTGTGCCAATTCATATAATTTTTAAGAAACTTTTATTACAAAAGTAACTACACCTTCATCATGATAATCAATATTATTTAATTTTTTATCTATATAAATATGAAATGAACATCCACTATCAAGTATCATTTTATTCTTACTATTACTTATATTAAATTCTACCTCAACAAGAAGTGACTTCTGAGCCTTTTTTATGCCCTGAACCTTCTCATCTCCTAAATCTAGAATTTTTTGGCTTGGAAGTGTTTCCATAAATTCTTAAAAATAATGAAATTTTTTGTCATACCTTAGATATATTTCATCTTGGAAATAAAACCAATTATGATTTAGAAATCTTGATATATTTTTGTTCACAACTTGCTAATTTTCAAAATTATTTTTTATCTTTCTTGGATAGATCCCCTCACTTATTATCTTCTCTAACACTATAGAAATGAAAAATTATACCAGAAAACATATTTTTCATGCCAATATAGTCCAAAATACTAAAAAAAATCCTTTAAATAAAATCCCCTAAGAAATTGATGAATCTTTCTATGAATTCCTGATTTCTACCTAGGTATATTCCTAGTATCATTTTGCCTTTGACTTGTATAAATTTTCCTTCTCTGGTTATCTCCAACTTCCCTTGATAAAGAAGTGGTTTTATCATTAATTTTCTTAAAAAACATGGAATATTTTTCTTTATAACTTTCTCTATTATCCAAAATATATTTAATATTTTCATGGTTCATAGGTACAGATTTTACTTGAGATTTTGGACAAAAGTTATTAGAAGTTTCAGATGACTCATCCTTTACTTCCATATAATTATTATAGTAACCTCTCATCTTATCAAGGATATTTTCATATTTAATAAATATTAATTTTTTCTTGTGAGTTCATCTTACATTATATCATATTTTTTAAAATAGTTCAACATTTTTTCTTGTTTGATGGTCTTCACTGTGAGAAGTTTTTTCCCTTAAGGTACACATTCTCCTTATAGTGAAATTAATATTTACCTTTCTTTTTCTTATCAAATTATTTAATCATATATTTTATTTCTCTCTTATATTATTTTTTCTAGTCAATACATTCTTCAATCTCATTTTTCAGTGTGTGATAAATGTAGTTTTCTTCACTTTTATCCTCACTGTATGATTTTATTTATTTTTTTCAATATGATTCATGAAGTTAAAAAAAATTGGTGTTTATTCTTAAGATTGACCACTTAAAGAGAAGTATTCATATTCATCCATGTTTTAAATGTTTCTTATTTTCTATATTTGGGACCATTAATTATTCTTATAAATTTCTTAAATTCCTTAGAGTATTTCCCAAATTTATTTTTCTAATATTTTTCTTCATCATCATAATCTTGATATTATACACCCTTCTTATTTAGAAAATAAATTTCCAAATTCCGGATTGTACCACACTTGAAACACATTAGTGGGACCATAACCTTTTACCTGCCCTTCACTTTACTAAATTTATTTGAAATAAAATCCATTAGCCACTAATGATCATCATGCTTTTATTCGCCATCTTCATATTAGTTTTAGTACTCATTTACTTCCTCTATGATTTTAATATTTTCCATGGACTTAAAATCCATCTCTTCCTTGATCACCTTTTTAAGAGAATGATATTTTCTCATTTTATAACAAATTGGAAAATTATGTAGTTCAAAAAGGAATATTTAATATTTTTCCTCTAATGAAGAAACTATTACATCAAACCTATTACAAGGGTTTCTCATTAACTCCTTATCAATGGTTAAATAAGAGAAAATGTGACCAACACAACTAATATTACTAAAAATTCCATTCACTCTTATAAAATATTCATCAATAGTATCATTATCTCCCATTATATCAACTTTAATATTTACCATCAAAAATTATAATTTTTATTATTTCACTTTAATGTTCCCTTCAAAAATGTTCTCAATCTTATCTAGTATCTCTTTTAATGTTTTGATTCCCATCAATTTTGTGACAACTCATTTAGATAAAGAAATTAAAATTGCATTAATTTCTTATCGATAAACTTAAAAATTTCTTTTATCTACAAATATTATAGGATAATATATTTTAACTAGAGTAAACTCCATTGTAACAATATCCTTAACTTCAACTCTAATAAAATGAAGATAAAGAATCATCTTATTCTTCCAACCATGAAAATTATTTCGATAAAATGTAATAAAACCAATATTGCAGAAAGGATTATGTTTCTATATCTAATTATTATTCAATAATATATCTTTTAGAATGAACCCAGTTTTATCTAATACCAATTAATGTGCCTAGGTAAGTGGTGATTTATCACTAAGAAGGGCTGAAGATTCGATGATACTTGTTTTATAATTTCTTCTATGAAATTGACCTCTATGACTGATTAAAGACTCTATCCATTTTCTTTTAACATCAATCTCACATTTATTCAACTAATGTAAATAAAATTAATGTGTAAATGAATAGTTTACATAGTTTTCCTCCAATGTGGGTTACTACTCCTTTTTGAGTTTGAGTTGATTCTAATACACATATTTTATCATTAATTTATTACAGTGATTAAAAAAGGTGGGAAGCTATCATCCTTAGATCAACGCATATAATGGTTTGAAAGGTATCATTCTTAACCCTTGGGAATTTATCATCCTATTACCAAAAAACTATGTCTTGAAAGTATGAATTCACCCAACCAATTCATTATATAATATACTATATCTCTTCACTCTTTAACATTCCACCTTTTACTCTTATAAAAAATATCTTCAGTGTTCTCCTAGATATATCAAAATCATAATGCAAGATCTTATTCCGCATCTATATGCCTTTAACTACTAAAGAATTAATAGTTTCCATGTATTCTTATCATAATTATTCTAAAACTCTAAAAAATTATAAATATATAAATGAGAGAATACATGTATATTTTTTATTCTTCCTCCTCAACAAAAATATTTTTGTTAATCAAGACTTTAATATTCTTGCCTTGTTATGGATGAATACCAACAGTAGTGGGTTCTCTTTAGTATCTCTCATAAAAATAAATATATTTTGTTTTGTTTTTATATTTTCTTCACAAAATCAAATGAATATTTTTCCTATAATATTAATAAAAAACCTTTAATTTGAGAGTAGTTGTTTTTTTCAATGATTTTTTACCATTTCTCAATTGAATCATAGATTTCTTATCCCCATGACCTGAAAATAATTAACTAATATTTCAAAAATACCAATATTCTCATTAACAAATGATTGACAATATTCTAAATAAATCATCTAGTTTTGATATTCATAAATAATTTACTATATTCTATTTAAAATCATAGAATTATCATGTTAATATCTTCATATAAACATCCATTTAAATTTCCACTAATCTATTCATGATTAATTGTTGACATTATAATAGAACCATGATCTTTAATACTTTAAGATCAGTAAATAATCATCAAACTTGAATCACCAAAAATCTCACATTTTAATAAGTGGTAAATCATATATAAGAAATGTATTTTATTATATATCACTTCTACGTGCTCAAATATATTACACATGCTCAAAATAAATTACATACAAATGTAAGGTTTTTAAAAATCTTTGTGTTTTCGTAGAAACTTGAAAAAAATATACTCCATATACTTTTTAAATATCATATATATCATGTAAGACCTTTATATTGATGTATTTCAACATATATTCCAGTATATATCATCTGTATGATCAAAATATCTTATATATCATAGTAAGATTTTTTTCCCATATTTCAGTACACTCTTCATTATATATTTTCTATATTATCTTAATATATTCTATATGCTTTAAAATATCTTACATTCCAATGTAAGATCATTTATTTTCCAATTTTAGCATACACATCAGCATATATCTTCTGTACAAATTGAGATTTGTCACGTATCATCAAAATACCCTTACATACCATATGAAATATATTATGTTCCACAATTTTACTCACATAAAATTTTCTAATTCTCTATCATCATATTAGAGTGTAATATATTTTTTATCAACTAAAAATATTATGTATACCTTTTTAAATTTTTAAATTCAACTCTAAATATAAGAAATTCTTCAAATCATCTTAGAACCTATTAAACCATTTTTAGGGAATCTCTGATTACTTAAATTAAACTTAAATTCATTATCATAAAACTCTAATTATTTTAAATCATGGTTGAAAAAAAACAAAATACACTTTTAAGAATTCCATGTTTTTTTAGATATTATTATATTTCAGGACATACCACTAAAAATTATTGATTAAGAATACAAAAAGGTTTGGTTTTACTCAATCCTTCCACTCCAAAAATCTGATGAATACTAAGAAGATTCTCAAGTGGAGGGAATATAATAAAATTTAGATTATAAAGGAATAATTAACTATAGTATCCATCCTAAGAAGATTTTGGATTTCAAATCCATCTTTCCCAACATTGATCGTGAATATTTACTAAAAAAGAAAATTTACCTCCTTGGATCATTAATCAATGAATATAATTAATAGTGGTAGAACATGTCATAATGCATAATAAATATTTTATATTATTAAAATTGTAATCAATGATGTAACATCAAGAAAATTTTAAATATTACCTTTGTTTTTTAAGATAAAATTGATTTATATTTTCAAAAATATGCATTTAAAGGTGATATTTTGTATTTACTATTAGATCACTAAATATTTAACTCAACAAAGGGATATTATGTGACATTTAATATTCCCATTCATGTATTCACTGATTTTTTTTGTAAATTTTTAATTATAAGAATTTAAATATTGAATTAATTCTTTTATTCAAACTTACTCCTTGATATATTCTCATTTATCAATTCTTAAAAACATGTTCTGAAGTCGTTTACTCTATTTATAGCTCAAGAAATCTCTTTATTCTCAATTCATCCCTTTATGAGATAAGCTTTCTCTTATTTCTTATTCTATTGGTTTTTTCACCCTTATTTTTAATTTCATACATTTTCTCTAAAACACATATATAATGGGTATAATATTTACCTATTTATTATTGAGAGGGACCTCTATGTAGTGGAATCAACTATATCCCCTGATCTTAATAATGATGGTAAGTCATCCTCTCATTCTTCATCATTATTTGAAAAGGGTTTGAGGTTAAGGACTATTAGGCAATAGGTCTAGGAACAAAGGGAGGGATAGTGGATTTGAGTCAAATAAGTACCTATTTTCATATGGAATAAAAATAGGTATCATAAGAACTATTCAAAACTTTATAAAACATTATGGAATAATTGGGTAGATAAGATTACTAGCTCTGGAGAGCCTGGGGGAATACTTTATTAGGACTAAAAAATGTTGTTCCTCAACTTCCCAATGATACATTAGACAAGGTATGTGAGGATACCCATGCTAAACTCATATTGGAAGAAGGAGATATTAGTATGTTAAAGCCTAGGGGTATGAATTCCAAAAATAAAGATATACCCATGGATGCTAAAGCTTCTTATATTTTTTCCTTTCCTATTCCTTTTTAAATGATTAAAGACATAAATGATTATTTTAGGAAATAAATGATAGGTAAATAAAAATAAGTAAAGGAAAAGAAGATCATTTTTAATTTTTATTCAAAAGATAGTATTAAAGTACACACAAATGTGAAGACATTATGCTAATGACTACTTATTAAGCTAGATTCCTAAGTTAAAAGAAAAGATGAATCCATTTATTCACAAATGGAATATAGTGATTTTTACTATGGATATTACCTTGCAGTTATAACCTTGATGTCTTCCATTTTTGAAGCTATCCTCCTAGTATATCCTCATCTTGACATTAGTGACCTATCATGTAAGTACTAATATCTGTATCCTGAATTAAATTGTTATGCTTCTTAACATTAAATGTTTATTTATTTTATAGGATTATTTATATATAATAAAAGTTAAAACCAAGGTTTTTTCATGTGTTCCTTTATCAGAGAATCTAGTCCCTAGAGAATTATAAAAATATTCCTCCACTTTAACACTATCTTATTTCAAGCTGATTTCTTCAAGAAAAAATTGTTTAAGATTGGAATGACTTAAAGTAAGAGCTTCATAAAGGAAAATAAATAGTGTATATGAAGATATACAGATATTTGAGAAGTATAATAAATGATTAATTTCATTATTATTATTTCTATATTGTATTTATCTGCTTAAATTTTTTCTCTCAATATTTTCATCATCTATTTTTTACTTTAAATATAATTTTTTTACTATTAATCAATTTCTAATGATTTACATAGATGTTTCTCATCCCATATAAAACTAATGAGTTTAGGAACTATAAGATTAATATTTTAGGAATAATAAGAAAACATCTATGAATTAAATGTTTTACCAAACATAACATATGCTTCAAACATTTTTTAAACTTTATAATCAAGCCAAATCAAATCAAGTAAGAATAAACTCATAGTAAAAATTACATATATCAAAGTATATCATTTTTTTAAAATATAAAATTGGATATTATCTACCAAAAATAAAAATAAGTTCATTTCAATCAAAATTAATAAATTCCAACACTAGTTAAGTTGATAAAATTTAATAATATTATACTTTCTTATGTTTTATTTTTTAATTAATTGAAAATATTTTACAATTGGTAAGGGTTATTTAGTTTCCAATTTTATAAAAACACACTCTTATCATATTTTTATTTGTTTATATTTGAAGTTGTGACTATCTAAATTATAAAATTTTAATCTTTTTTATTTTTTATTAAACCTTTATTATCCTCCCTGTGGTTCTAAAACAAAATTAAAAAAGGAGTATTGTTCACTCTTAACATTTTAAAGAATATTTTTTTACATAGGTAGAAATACTCAATTATATTACATAAGGGGTTGGACTAATTTTATTTTCTATCCACCATTTTCCTATTAAAAAAAGAAGATATTTAAATTTTTAATGGCCATTCTTCTCAAAGTGGGAGATTATGTTCAAAGGGGAGTGTATAGTAATACATATCTTACCTCTATAAATTTTTGATAATCATAAAGGGGCAGAGTAGAGATGAAACCAAATAAAGGGTTAGTTGATTTTAAACACTAAACATAATTATAATATATTACTTTTATTATCTATTTTGTTTCAATAGGTACATAAAGTTTTTAATCAAACTCAATTAAACTTTGGTGTATTTGATTTAACTTTAATATATCATGGATTTTGATCACTAAAAGTTTATATTATTTGGTCTTCCTTAAGATGCCACTATTCTCATCCTTTATAATGATGGATTTTAATGATCATGAGATTATTATCATTTTATATAATATATGTGTATAAGTCCTTAGAGTTTATGAATTAGGAAATGTAAGATGAAAAAATTACAAACAAAAGATAGATATTGAAAAAATTTAGAACTGACTGATACTACATATAGCACATCAAGTAAAATAGATTAAGTGGTTAATGGATAAATCAAAAGTGGTGTGATGGATTCTATGTAATTAAATTCATCATAAATGATATTTACTCAATTTTATAATTTCCATTCAATGGTAATATTTTACATGATGATAAATCAATAAATATTACATATATTAGCTTAATAGATTAAATTTAAACAATCCTTAAAGATGCCACGTCAAATAAAGTGTTCATAAAGATAAACAACCATAGGAGAAGCCATTACATCCACAACTATCAAATTTGTAATGATAATAAAATAATACAAATCATCTCTAATGGATATATTTTTTAATATTTGGATTATATACACTATATAAAGTTCTGAGGAGTGATTATTTGAAGTATTGATTTGTGATAGAGCATAGTGGGATCAATACTCAGACAATAGTGAACAATGGGAGCACTAATCACCATCAATATAAGGATATACCACACATATCAAATCATTCATTTATTAATTTTCTTTTATTTGATCTTATTTTAAGATAAAGATGTTTTATTTTGTCTTTCTTACCTTTCTCTTTGAAACATTTTTCCTTATCCATTTTTCCACTTAAAAATGGAATAAGGACCCCATAATTTTACTAACTCAATTCCTTCCTGTATTCCTTATGAATTATGAATTATTAGGGATAATAACTTAACCTTTTACCTATCCTCTTATCAAATAAGTTATTTGTATAAGTAATTATCATAAAGTAATCTTTTTATTTAAAAATTACCATGGATAAAGACTTGTATTTTTATCAAAAAAGTGGGTGTTTTTATACTTATCCTTATTTGGATCTAGTAATATGATCCCCTTATTGATTTGGGTAAAAATTGGGGAAAAAATTGGTGATATGAACTTATTTTATATATATAATAGGGGTGTGAGGATTTTTTATCTTGAACATTTTTAACATTTCTTATGTTATTTCCTTCAAAAATTTATTTTAATTTATATATTTATTTCTCATTGGTATGTATCCATATTTAATTTAATTTAATATTATTTAGATCAAGAACAATACTCTATAGTGAGTATAAATTATTCAATCACTATCCTCTAGAGTTTTTCAAAATCAGTGTAATTTATTTTTTATTATATTTTAGATATTTTAACCTTTTTAATTGAAAGGCAAGAATTATGTGATCCAAAAATTCCTTTCCCAGACACTCATCCTATTTTAAATTTCAAACATTAATTTTCCATGTTCTTTTATACTTTCACACTTTATATTTTCTATTACATACTTTTTAGTTTTTACTCAAATTTCTTGATTCAAGTGTGAAGTTTATTTAGTGGGGTTTTGTAGGAGCTTTTCAATTTAACATACTCATAAAGTTTCCATAGATAATATTTTAACTATCTAGAATAGAATGAAACCTATAATGATCCAATATAATTCAATGGATTAGTGGTGATATTTATTGAGGTTTTTTTATTATGGGTAAGGGTGTTATAAAACAAATTTCTACTCCTAACACAATTTGTACAAAACTTGGAAATAGTGATTATTGAATGGAAATAAATCCAAAATGTCATCAAAATATAATCGTATGTTTTCATTTCATAAAAAAATATAAATGTACATTATATATGAAATGTTATTGATAATTTTTTTCACAATTATCATAAAGCCAGACATTAAAGGGATATATAAAGGGTAATATGGTACACAACTATTTATGGATTATTATATACACTAGGAAAGTAGAAAGAATTATTAGAATGAAATGGTGTTGACTGGGATGAAGTTTTTCTTAAAATAAATTCTATAACTATTTGGGACTTTTATATTGGAAGAAAATTTATTGGATAGTTGAGAAATAATAAATAAATGGTCTCACTTAATATAGATGAATTTGGGAACACTTTACCTATAAAGGCATGCACCAAACTAATTTGGATAAAGTAATAGTTGGAGTAGTTTGGTGAGAATATGATAATACTATATACATAGCTCATGTAACAAGAATATTGAGATTATATACCAATTTATCCAAAATAATATAGAATAAAACGTTTTAAAAGTTGAACATAAGGGGACAAGTGATCAAATAGTTAATATTTTTTATAAAACCATTAGATACCCAATATTTGGGATGTATAAGTTAATTCATGGAGTTCTACTATCTCCCTCAACTTGAGGAGAATAATAATAATACAAATACCATAATATGTTTTAATTGTGATAAGTGATTATTTTTATGTGAAAGAGACTACCATTTGATTTATTGAAAAATGGGGTGTTCCCATTAATTGGGAAATATAATCCTTTATGATTTTACAAATAAATACTTGATATATATGAAGATATATAATATGCAGTCTAGAGAAATTTAAATATTGAATAAATAATCACCTAAAACAATATGTTTTATTAAAATAGGGAGTGTGGCTTTATAAATGTCATTGGTAAAGGTATGATAAATAATTCAACATCATTATACTTAGGTATCTCAAATTGGACATTAACTCAAGTGATCTTAAGGATAATTAAAAAAATTCCTAGTAAATGAAAGAATAAGTTCTCGAAAAATAACCTTTAGATGTTTTTTTAAAAAGGGTAAAAAATTTAAAGACATGTTATAGAAAGAAATATTTAAAAAGTTTGGTAAAATTTTAGAAATAAAATAGTAAAAACTACTAGATCAAAATGGTTGAGATTTATTTAGAATTTGAGAAAAAAATATTTTAGAATTCTTGTTTGAAGTTTATAGAAAAAATAAAAAGGGGTATATTTTTTCATCCAAATAGGTTTTTTGTAATTTTTTATTAACCTAAAGGAGTTATTTTCAATGTTAAAAAGTTTTTTTAGTCAATAAAATATAAGAAAGGAGTTTGTTAGATCCAATAAAAGTAAATAAATGAGTTTTTTGTAATTGATGAAGTATTTTTATAGTTAATTAAGAATGTAATTATAATTTTTTTGTTCTATAATATCAACTTTGTAGTAAATATAAGGTGACTATTATGATTATGAAAGATATTTAAATGAGAATTATCAATTCATGTAAACAATTAATTCTATAAATTAAAGCTTATATAAGAGTTGATTTATTATTTTATAATATTAAACATCATGAAATGTTTTTATATAAAAGATATTGTGGTGTTAAAAAGTCTAAAAAGAAGTTATACATAAGATTGATTCAATATATTTGAAGGTTTTGTAATAGTAAAACAATGGAATAGATATTTTTTAAGAGTTAAGTTAGTTTTATACATGTTATATGACATTGATAATAATAAATGAAGTTGGTATAATAGTGAGTAGATTATTTCAAAGGATATGTGGGATTAGTTTAGAGACTATATGATATTGATCTATAGGTTACAAATAATTCATTCCAAAGGCTATGTTTTCAATATATTTCTTAAAATGATTTTTTAGATGATTAAATTATGATTTTGTAGAAGGTTTGAATATATCATTATCAAAATTTATGTGAGTTTAAATTGAATATTTGGTTTCTATATTTATAAGATAAATAAGATTTTATATATTTTAGATATTTAAATAAAATATATAGGTTTGTTTAAAAGGTTTTTTGGTTTTTTGTATCTCAATAATTATCATGTAAGTGAATTTGGTGGTTGAAACCAAGAAAAAAACCAAAATATTAGATAGAGGGAATTAAAATTGATGATATAAAAGAGAAATTATCAACTAATTTAATTATTTTATAAGATTTTGAGAATGGAATATAATGAATTTACTTCTCATTAAGATGTTCTATTGAATAGAAACAAACATACTAACAAGGTATTAATTATGATATCATTATTATCATTGAAAATCCTATGATTTGATTATTTATATCCTCTTTTTCACAAAATAGTGTGTAAGGAGGTAAGAAGAGGGTGTGTTCCTATGGCTAGGTAGTGAACCATTATTTAGATGTTAATAAAAAATAGTGAGTTTAATGATCATTATGTGTATGCTCCTTGGTCATAACCAATTTTGAGTAACCTTGTAAAAATCAGGTGTACTAAATTTTTTTGTTTTATTTATGTACATTGACAATCATGAAAACAATATGTGGTATGTAAATTAGTTAATTAATTCTTCTAACAAGGAAACTAGACCCATAAAAATGGGATGCTTCATGGAAGGAATTTAATACACTAATTTACCCCCCCCCCTCATCATGGTTTCTTGGGACCTTGGTCACATCTTAATATGTACAATAAATAGATAAATTATGTTGAAAAGGATGATAACCAATATAGTTATTGTGAATTGAAATTTTCACTGTAGTTTTATTAACCATGGTGGTATCTATATTATGAATATAATGAAAGTAATTAGTTGTGGTGTAATTATAAATAAATCACCCAATATAACTCACACATATATGGTAGATCCTAAAGGAGGACCATTGGAAAGCAGTTGTGATATGTGCTTGAGTGAAATGAAAAAAAAATCAAGCAATTAGGTGGTTGTTTTTTAAGAAAAAGGGGAAATAGAAATACAAGTTTAGTAAATGGACTCAATAACCTACCTCAAACTAAGTAGGTTTAATTAATCTTCTCCCAATAATCCCGTTTAATTTTATATATTTTAGAAGTAAGGGGAAGAAATTGGAATCAAAGAATTATTTATCAAATGGGGGACATGGAATGAAAAACAAAATAATTTTTTTATAATATATATATATATATATATCAATTTTGTAAATAATATTATGATACTTCTATTTTTATTGGTTGGAATATCACTAACTGATAATGGTAGAGAAATCCATTCAAGATTCATGTACATCCAAGTATACATGTGTATGTAAAAGGGGGAGTTTTATTAATAACATGGTATTATTTATATTTTCATTATTCTTAAAGTCTATCTTTTGAATCTATATAATATTTTTTTTAAAGTATATTTGAATTTATTATATCTAGAGGTATTTTCATGATAAATTAATGGATAAATTTATATCATTAGTTAGGTATATTGTTTCATAGATTGAACCATGACATAAGTATACTTATAGGGTTAGATAATTACTTCTTAATGAGTGGTGAGATAACTATTTGAAATTAAGAAAAGAGTTTCACTATGAATGTGTAATGAGTGAATCGAAAAATTAAAAATCTAAATATTTGTATTTGGGTGTCAAAGGAGGATACAAATTGGTTTACTAGATAACAAAATCCAAAGTAGAATATTGTTATACACCATAGATTTATCATTTAATTGATTTTTTCCAAATAGTGAGGATAAAGCATTACATAAGATTATTATATATAGGAGGATCATTATAATAAAGAATAAAGGTAATGAATCCATTAAAGATGGATAATATAATACGTGTCATGGATGAATAACAATTCCATATATGGTTGGATTCATGGAATGTACATAATAAGGATCCTCAGATCTATGAAGTGCCACTGATATCCACATTGAGATAATAGAACATTATCAAGAGAAAGTGAATAAATGTTGACGATTCAATGTCATTATACTTAATGTATGGTTGAAAATGAAGTAAGGACTTGAGATTAGCTAGATAAGTTCCTAGGATTGTATTGAAATCACTTTGTATATCAGTAATCATTATAGAGAAAATGTTTCAAAAAAAATTCTTGGATATTATGTTAATAGATTACGGGATAAATCAGAGTGTGATGAGGGAATTATAAAATTAGAATATATTGAAAAAAATTAGTAATATGAGGAGTTTCAAGTAATTGAAGTTGTTATCAAAGCCTAAAATGGATATCACATTAGGTGACAAGACATGTCACTGTATGTGGAAAGGTTAATGAAAAGTGAAGAAATATATATTGTAAATTAGGATATTCCTATATAACAGGAGGTGGTAAAGTTATGTGAAATAGATATTTAGTAGTATAGTATGTTTTAATTGGTGATATATGGAAATTAGAAGTACTGAAACAAGTCCTAGATGGTGAATATGAGTATTTCAATGTATAGTATGAGTCACAGATATAAATTGAAAAATATCATAAGATGTATTAAATTGATCTATTTTCATTGGATAGTATAATTAGCATGTCATAGGTAGAGATATTATCTAACATTTATCTTAAGAGTGATTTAGTGAAGAATATACTAAGGAACAAAATATCACAGAAAATGATATACATATATCACTGGGTGGGCTTAATGGATGTAGAATACTTATAAAAGACACCAAATAAATACATATAGTTTATATATGTTCTAGATACATTGAATAGATTTTGAAAAATACATATTAACCATGAATTATGCTTGTATAGTGAAGGTGAAACACCTCATATCCATATGAGGTATAAATTCTACATAAATTCTACCAAAACATACATATTTTTATATTTTTAGGCTATTGTAGTTGTTCAAAGAGGCCTAAGGATAAATTCTAGGAAGTTATATCTAGGTTTAGGCTGAGGAATCTACTGTAGGTGGCTTATTACACTATAAACTTGGGGGTTTCTCCATGATGACAGGTTATGTAAGATTAAAAAAATTCAATAGGTCAAGCATCATACCATATCATAGGGAATTGTAATGAGATGGGGGCTATATATGATTAAATATTTTACTATGTGTGGAATATCACATCATAATTCATTAAGGTTATATTATGAAGACATTTTTCAATGGGAGAATCATATTGAATTATAGGTAGTTGCACCACAATTCCTTGGGATAATATTTTTTAATTCTACCATGGAGTTGGGTTTCATGTTGTGACCAAAGGGGCCTCCCCATAAGACTGACCCTATAAGGAGTGTAACATCATTATCCCTTTAGTCACACCAAAACCAACCATAATTGAATCTTTTTATGTTTTAATCTAATTAATTTTATGTAAATCCTTGTTAAATATGGTATTAATCCTCCCACATCATCTATTCAAACCACCAACACTCTTGGGGTTCTCTTCTCCCCTATATGTACTTCCACACTCTTTACTATCAAGATTAAAGTTTCATTCATCATGGGATATATCAAGAGGTACATATATCACTCTTATTTGATATATTTCTTGTCACATCTAATTTTTTATCATATTCAATCATTTAAGCCCTAAATTATTGATTTTTTCATAATTTATTATCTCCCCTTATTAAAACCATTTCATCTAGATGTATTCGAATAGTGAGTTTTCCTTTGACTGAGGTATGTGGTTTCTAACAAACCTTTATGGTTTATGTTCATTTCATGAAATGTGTGATGAATGATCTCACCTCTCATGTGATATTCACCTATAATTATTATGAAATTATTTCCTTTTACCTTGATTGATTATGGTGAGAATTTTTAAGTCCTAAAAGTACCCTCCAATTGTAATACCTTGATGAAATGGTCATTGATAGACACACTCTTACATAAAGTGTATTATAACTTATACTTAACACCCCATTTGGGATTATTTAAGTTGTATTATGACATAATGGATCCTAAATGGGTTCCTTTATCCCCCTTTGAGTTATGATAGGTTTGAATTGGTGTGGTTGGTTTGAGGTTTAACCCCCAGGGAGTGCTCTCTAGTTTTCATGAATCCCTTTTGGCTATATTTTTTGTATGTGGGGTGAGTTTTCCTTTCCCATATAATTATTTGGAACTATATATGATATGCCTTAGTTTATGAGCTTAGTCTAAGTATACTGTTAAAAACCAATCTATAAATAAATTTTTTTTGGGAGATATATCAACCTTAAATATAATTGTTGACATAATGATGTTAAAACTTTCAAGTATACACCTTATGAATATTTTTCTATATTAAGAGGATGATATGCCCTTTTCCAATGGTGGGTATGGATAGATTAAAATTACTACTTGTCTTATTCCTTTCCTAATGAGGGATGATATGCCCATTATCTTGTTTGTTTTTAATAAATACTCTTTTCCCATTATAATAGGATACACTTCCCACCATGTTGTGGAATAAAAAATCCATGTGGTATTAATGATTATCGTAATGGGTTAAAATGCCCAACTATTGTATATTTCCCTTGGAAGTGGGATACACTAACCATTATGTGATGCTTTAATAGATAAGGACAAGTTTATTAAATGTTAATAGTAAGGGTGGTATGTGATTCCATATCTTATGGTGTGGCATGGGACTGAGGACACTTTTCCCTTTGGTGACCAAGCACAATTAAGGAGATTTTATTCCCTCATTTCATGATGTTTGCATAATGTTATTCCCACTTGTGAATATTGTCTTAGGGATAAAATTCACACATTTTTGAATATTTTATTGAGACGTACTACCCATGTATTAATGATTATGGTGCCACATAAATGTTATTCCAATTACTCTTACTATGTTTTTTGGATATAATTCTTATTTATTGGTTATTATATTATGACATGATATTCTACCCTTTGGTAATGACTTGGTATGGGAAATATAGTTAGTTGTTTTATGATATGTTTAGAGACATCCCGACATTGGTCAAAGTAATTTAGTCACACATCAATGTTTGTGTAGTAACCGTGGCAATGAAATATTTGTTATCATTGACATTGTCTATTTACCTTTATTTAAGAGAATATCATATTATTCATGAAATTGATTGTACTGGAATTATTTTTAGACACAGTTGATGGTGACCTACTCAGTTTTACTCATAATCTTCTCAAGATCCTTAGTACTTGATAATACTTTATTGTATGGGATCTAGGTAGGGGGAAAATGCCCAATATCGACGAATGAGATTTAGATCTTGGTAAGATCTTGGAAAAATATCATGAATGGAATAAAGAATAGTTTTTTTTATCTCTAGTATTTTTCTTATTCTTGGGACATTTATCACATGATATATAGAAGGGAGATCCTATATGTTTATGTATAACTGTCTGACACTATAGCGAGTCATTTTATTATAGTTTGGGAAAATTTATTAATGTATATATAATTTTAGCTATAATTTCATTCTTTATGATTTGTTTATTTTAGTGATGTATGTTATTATATCACTTATACTATAATTTATGGCTATCCATACCAAAAATGGTAGCATCTTACCAATATATACATATACCATCACCCCTGGTTGGAGGCATTTATTGTAAAAGGAGGCACCCTTAAGGTTGTGGTAATTGGTTTGGTCATAGTAGAGGAAAATTAATTTTGGATTCTAAATAGTGATATTAGAGCCTTGTTTTTATTTTTATTATTATTATTATTTTTTATTATTATTTTTTATATAGTAGATGGGAGATAGGATGTGGTCAGAATCTAAGAAGGTGATTATGTTGAGGTTAGCTAACCCACATGTTAGGAAAGTCCAAATTACTGATGATGGTATTATTGTTCTTGGTTTTCTATATTACAGTTGAGTTTCTTTTTCTGAATATGATGCATTATGATATTTATTTATAGTTTATTGGGTATTAATATAAGACCAGTGTTCCAATAGAGCATGTGTCCAAGCATCACTTTTTTCATATAGGATTCACATGGTAGTCTTGTGATTGCCTATATTTTAGCACCATGATTATGATATGGGGTTATATTATTTAATTTCATAGTAACAAATTATATTGTGTTTTACTTTATAAAGTGGTGGTGCAATTCTACATAACTAATCCATAATTATGTTATGGTGTTGTTGAATTGATAAACTGAATCCAATTTGTATCTGATTCTATACATAATATAGAGTTAATAATTAGGGATAGAGAGATAACAAGAGATTATGTGAGACTTCTATTATACTAGGGCTCTTTTATAAATTAGTTGGATGCTTTAAATTTTACTACATTTCTCATTTATTATATTTTTACTTATTATATATATATACATAATTTGGAGCTATTAATCTAGAATTATAATGGAATAACACTTCAAAGAATATATATTGAGATACAAAAGGGCTTTGACAAGCATTCCCCACTGGTTGTTGAGTTGGATCTCTCAATTATGCTTATACCCCTCTTGATATTTAGCTCCATAAGATTCTTCATGATGTTGTTTAATATAAATAATTTGGCACTATAAAATGTAATCCTTTCATGTATGATATTACTAGGTAGTTTTTGTTGTAACATTAACTTCTATTAGTTGGATAGGTTGGGAATTAGACTGTTTAGATGTGGGTTGAATTCATACAGGCTATCTTCGATCATCTAGAGACATCCCTTTTGAGGTAGGTGAATATTTTAGTGTATATGTTTCAAGGACCCATGAAGATTTGTTTGTATTTTGTTTTTGATGGATCTTATTCCTATATTCATTTGGAGTCAATGCAAACCTACTTTACAAAGTTCTACAGTCACTTGGAATTCACCTGTGACATCTTAGAAAACTCACTGGTTGAGAAGATAGAGGGTTAAGCTAACCACACCCTTTTGTGGGGGACTATTTCCTACACTTGGATTCTCTTATATATAAAATTCATGTTATTTAATCTTAACTAAATTCCAATTCAATACTAATTACCCTAACATTTAATAATTATTTGTTATTATATGTCAATGTGAATATCTCTATATATCATACGTGTCAAATTTATGTGAACATATATATATATATATATATATATATATATATATATATATTATAGGTTACCTATTGATGAAACCATATAAATATATAAAATTTTCTCAATATTTATCTTATTATTACTTAATGATACTGGTTTATAGGTTAATGGGTTTTAAATACACATAGTTGGGAACTCTAGAGTTTATCATTGTATAGGAAGGTAGTGGATGTTTTGGTGTCTGGATCTGGCTAGTGAACTAGATTCCTATTTATCCTTGTGAAAGGAATCATAACTCTTATAGTTCAGTTCCACATAATGGGACATGTTGTTCCTTTTAATTTCATGGGAAAGGGAAATATCCTTGCAGTTTGACATCATGTGGTATGAACGACTAGGCAGAAGATGCCTTACAAAGGTTAATTTTGGATTTATTCATGATCATCCTTTCTGGTTGAACTCTTAGATAATATGTCCCAATGAGATTATGTAGGTCTTACAAAGAATATGACCCATTTAAGATAAGTTCCACCAAGAATATGGCCCAATAAGAATAATTTTATGAGACCCAGAGGGAATATGGCCCTTCAAGTGGCGGATTGATTATATCATAAATATAGACTAATAGAGGATGGTCTATAGGTAGTATGGCTCTAGTAGATATTTCTGGAAAACAGATAATGTTGGGTTTGAGCCTCAAAAAGGCATCATAAATATCATATCTAAATAGGAACTAAAGCTCATATAGTTTAAATGGAATACTTTACAATCATGTGATAAGTACAGTATCATGTTGTTTAACATAATACACTAAGGATATTGTTGTATAGCTTAACATCATGTGACTCAGATTATGTCCATACAGTTTAACATCATGTTTTGGGGACCTATATTTCATTAAAGGTGTGAAAATATAGAGCCTTATGGGTTTTATACATATGGTTATTACCTTGGGATGCTTCATCAAGAATATATCCCATTGATAGAATATATAACAGGGGATTCACTAAATAAACATGTCTCATCGTGAAATTGAATTCCTCATCCTTTGATAGAAAAGAAAACATGATTAAAATCCATATTAGGCTTAAAACATAAAGGTGTGTCCAATGTATCCTATATAAAAATTAATCAGATTCCTCAGAGTTCAGAGTTCATGTAGTTTAACATCACGTGACAAGAATATTAACCATGTAGTTTAACATATTATGGTGAGGAAGGTTGATATGGTAAATTGTATTTAAAAAAACTAACCATAACCTATAATCCCATGTGAGGCACACTTAGTATGATAAATAGGAGGTCATATTAATATGGTTATATATCTTGGGGAATTTGTGATTTCATTAATGGAATGACCTCCCTAAGGGTAGTGATATGGTTCCCATAGAAAATATATCCCTTGAGAAAATTTATATGCCTTCACATGGAATATTGAAATGTGGTAAATTTTATGATAACATTATGAGGTAATTATGGTCTCCATAGGGAATATATCCATGTGTAAAGATATGATAAAAAAATATATATGAGGTTGTTTAAATATTGGGTGTGGGGCCAAGGCCTTGAAAAAGTGCCTTATGTATACTATTTAAAATAGGAATTGGAGTCTGTATAGTTTATATAAAAAGAAAAATACATATGTAAGAGGTCCAAGAAACATTTTTATATGGAAGGAGGACCCATATTCTTAGGAAGGGGTTAAGCAGTCACATGAAGATTATGAAGTCACACAGTCATATGGAGTAGGTGGGGTCATATGATTGTATAAATAAGAGGGGGTCACATGATCTCATATCCAGTATTTGGTTAAGAAATCATACGACATGATTACATGATATAGAGTTAATCACATGATAATGTGGATAAGAGTTTTTCATGTGATAACATGATGGATTGATCATTACTTGATCGGCACTTGTATAGATGGTCACATGATTTAGTCATTCATAAGTGTTTATGTAATTTACAAATGATTACCCCTCTTCCAAATTCACATCCTTCATAGTTACTCACCAAATTTCCAAATGGGGTACTTGGAAATATCTTAACAAAAATATCATTGCACAGATGTCTATTTCATTGTGTATATATCTTTCTTAATGGATATATGAGTTCTTTATAGCCATTATCTTCTTATATATATAGCTTCATATGGTAGGAAATACACTTACATGGGTTTAAGGTGGTGGAAGACTCACACGTGATTCGACATCATCTCATGGGACCCACGTGACTAATACCACAAGACATTGATCATGTCTCTAGTGCATCATATGATCAAGTGCGACTAAAAAAATAGTCATTTCATTGAAATCCTCCCCCCAAGTTATTTGTGTGAACTTATGGGCATCAACAGATCACATATCTTGGGGACTCATGTGATCATCAATGTTTGAAAATCCTTCTATCATGTATATCAATTCCTGAGCCTACAACATGAATTTATGGGTATCAGGTGATTTCATATCTTGGGTCATTATATGATCATAACTTTCTACAAATTCATCCATCATGAAAAGACTTTCCTGGTCCTATCACATGAATATGTTGGTTACAGGTGATCACGTAACCAGGTATGTGGTGCATGATGTTGTGAAGGTTACATTGGTGTATAACCCAATCACATGACTTTAAAGATTTCATATAATCTGGTAATTTAGTGTTTTTATTTTAAGTTCATTTATCCCAAAATGAAATCCATAATTTTCATATTTCTCACCACTTATTCTTATTAATATTTTTTTGGTGGGAGTTAACAAATTTCCCACCCTCAAAAATGAAGTTTGAAAGAAGAAGAAGAAGAAGAAGAAGATAGGACTCGATTTTGGGGAAGTGGAGACTCACATGATAAGACTCTTGGTCATTATAGTATCTTCAAAATTCCATGATTCCATCGCTATAAATAAGTGGATGAGGGGTTGCCTCTATGATCACACTTTAGTTATCTATATCTTTGTGAACTATTGTTAAGGAAACTACTTTTTTGTGATTTCTTTATGTATCCTCTTCCCATAAACAAATCATTTAACCCATTCTCATAACCCGCGTCATGTGAGAGAATCATGTAAACACTATCATGTAACCATAAATGGTAATCCACTTAGATATTTCATAGGATCAGATGTACTTTATATATATATATATATATGATAATATGATTGACCTTCGACCATACATTCCCCTAATGTTGCAGCAATCAATGAAATAATGTGTCCCTATTATAGTAATGAAATTGGGTGACCTTGTATAATTCATATGACCCCTTTTTATAGTATGGAATTAGTGGCTCGATGTGTTAACATGTTTAATAGTATGGAGGTTTACCAATGTGAATTTGTTCAATCCTCTCACATGCATATTATGAGTTTTATGGGGGTGAATCTTCTAGAGTATATGATGTCCAATTGGATACCTTTATATGGGTTTTCCCTTTATAATAACTTATCAATATTACGACATAGGGTAGGGATCATGCCTCTTTCTTGGACTGTTAAGACTCACAACACATTCTTGGAAAATATTTAGTATATGGTTCATTTATACCATAAGGTGGATCCCTCTAACAGCCACATGATAAGGCATGTTATGATGAATATTTATGATAAATGAAATGATTCTAAGCTCTATAAATACATTTACATATAAAAAAATTTACAATTTTTATCAAATTTGAAGAATAAATTATCATATATCTATGATATTAGATATGGTGGGGGATTCAGAATAAACTAGAATGTCCCTTCTAGGTGTAGTGAAATAGCATAGAGTTTTCCGTACAATTATTAGAAATAGGCTTATATCAAGCTATCTTGGTTTCATAGGCTCTATTCAATTGAAAAAAATGTCTTATTTCAGACCTCATCAGTTTTTGGAGCCTGGATACCAACACTTCCATATAATGCATAGTGAATTCAGTATAAGTATTTTTTATATTGAAAGGATTAGTGGTGAACTGACCCTTGGAGAAATTTATGAAGAATTTATCTCTCTCTCATATGGTGTTGAATGGAATCCTCCTATTGTAAATGAACTCCTCAAAATGTCCAAATAAGTCCTTGGTAAGGATCTGTATCTAGGTGCTAACATAACTTTTAAGAAGTGGGATGTGTTATTTGTCAAAAAGACTAGGTATGGACCATTAGATAAGAATCCCAGTTCTTTCCCCTAACATGAATCCTATGGTGTAGAGGGTGCTTTCTATAATATTATTTAAGAGGAATAGTTCAACAATTGGGGATGCATAGTCACTTCTTGGGTTTATCACCTCATTCAACTAGATAAATTTTTTAGTAATTTTCCTTAGTGGATACTTATTCTTGTTTCATGAGAAAGGTGGAGTAAGGGTGACCACCTTTGTGATGTTGGAAGACTTGTAATGTGGTATACAGATTGTCTTGGTTGTTCCTCTATAAGCAAAAATTTATCACTAATTTCTCTACATTTATATAGTAAGGGCCCCGTATATGATTTTAGTCCCCTTCCATGTGTTATAGGGGTGGATGGGAGCTCACAAGGGTGGTTATGAGTTCATTAACACCCAATTCATTAATGGTTCCCAATTTAGGACATTCTTCCATAGTATCATCAGGTTTTGGTCAATTATGTTGAAGAATTAGGAAATAAGTAAAATGATAAACTGACAAAATTAATTTTTTTTTCTCTCGTATGGAGTGCCAACATGATTCATCACTGAAAATGGAAAGGGAGATCATAAAGTCTAAACTTATCTAGTGGTTTTACATGAGTTTTTCTTTGTAACTTGGATCAATGGAAATATTTTCTATGAATGGTATTCACCTTCTAAATTTGGGAGGTAGTTTCGGTGTATCCAGATGATGTTCTCTACACCTCCTAGAAATATTCATTCAAAGAGGTACACCATGGTAGATAACCAGTTCTAGCTAATGTTTTCCAAGAAAAAAACCCTGATCTGGGTGACCTTCCCTTAAATTGGTGTGGGTATTGGGATATCATATTCCTATGCTAAAACCTAGATCTGGACTTATCCCAATGGTAAATTGGTTTTACTAGCACCGAGAGCTAAAGAGATACCATCGGTAGTCGTGGGTGTGGCCATAAGGGATATGATGATATTTAAAAGTTTAAGGCCCAATAAGAATCTAACGTCTAGTTGGTTAGTGTCTCCAGAGATACCTTGTATGAGAATTAAGGTCTTTGATCCAACTACTTCATCGGGTAGAGCACCGGTGAATGTAGTTTAGTTAGTGAAATTCCCATGAGCAATGTTCTATCCAGTGGTGTGCCTACTATAGTTATAGTGGTTTTCTTAATTGTGTGTAATAATTGGGATACTTTGATGAGAAAAACATCTATTATAAATTCCTGGAAGGTTCTTTGTCTGGAAGATGTAGTACTGGAGGGATTTGGGACTGTAAATTCTCCTAAAAGCATCTCATATGAGACAAATAAAATCAAAGATGAGTAATTCATTCAAGATATCATTGTTTTATACACTTAATCAATTTTATGGTTCATTATATGATTTGGGTATTAAAAATGATAATTTATAGTATAATAGAAACCGGTGATAATGGGGGAGGCCAGCATAGTTCCAACAAGAAGATGGGATGAATTTTATTATTACTCACACACATATTTCTTGTTATGGAGACCCTTATTATCTTTCCTTTAGATATTTTATGAGGATGGAGATATTTGGTCACCTCTCATTTCTCTAGTATACTCTATTGAGGGAATAGTGACCAAAGTTGATCCACATGATGGTGAAGAGGCTGATGATCTAGGATATCTATAGAGACCCAAACTTCTCATGCAAAAATATTAAATCTAATTAGACAAAAATTCATTACATAACTTATCATTCCATTCCATAATTATTTAGTTCTAGTTAATATGGAAACATAATCACATAAACAACTATTTTATAAGTGATCTACAATATCTCCCACTAAGTTCTTCATAACTACCAAATTTTTTTAACATATCCTACATAATACATCTCTTCATAATTTAGGGAAAGGAAATATAAGAATGGGTGAACTCAAATTCTTGGTAAGGGTAAGAAAGAGATATATAAATATAACATGAGGTTATAGGTATGATAACATGATAATAACATATAAAAACCATACACTAAATAACACATATCATAAACATGATTCATGGCATAAATCTTGGTAGTTCATAAGACATGAATCCTAAAATAATCAATGAACATAGGGAATAATATCATAACATTGGCATGAGACATATATTTTTGGAATATATATAATCATAGAAAATATTATGTCAAGTCTACCTACTAAGATATGCATAACATGTAGGTTTGGGCTAACCACTCGAGTACCTACTTTGGGCTTGGGATAATCTCTCATGTACCCTATTTTGGGCTTAGGATAACTTCCCTTATACCCACTTTTGGGTTTGGGATAACCTCCTATGTACCCTTTAATCTCATGTAACATTAATCATTTCCCAATGAATTGTATGGATATATAGGTCCCACTCATATTTTTTATAACATAACCATTATCCTTGGTTATAACATAACCATCATCACATAATGAAAATCATACATGTGTATGCCACAAGGTCAGAAAAAATCCATCATATCAGAACCCATGAAAAGAAATGGGTTTCATAATAATTACATCATACCAAATCCCATGAAAAAGAAATTGTTTTCATATATATTTCATCATTTCATCATAGCATTACCTATGAAAAATGGATTAAGTTTCATAATCATTTTATTGTGGTATAACCCATGGAAAATAATTGAGTTTCATAAACATTTTATCATGGAATAACCCATTGAAGAGAAATAGATTTAATAAAAATATTATCATCATAAACATAAACCATCTAGAGAAATAATAATAATGGTATCCTTGGACCATATACCTAGTAAATCATAAGTAACATTGAATAATGTTATCTTAGATTGAAAAATATTTTGAAAGAAAAATAACATGGAATGTTTCTTTATCATGTATTCTCTTGAAACATGGTAATAACCTAAATTACCATAAAACCTTATTGAAAACATAAATTATTCCTCATTCCTCAAATAAATCATAGATTATTAGATATATTACTCAAATCCAAAAATACTTTAAACTCCATCAATGATAACATAAACTACTTTTTCAGCTAATCATTAATCTGTTCCAAGGTAATCTGTACTATCTAATTTTCTTTATCTATATCAATCATCTCTTTATCCCAAAATCATTACCTCAATATCTGGAGAATATTAAGGGTTATCTTTACCTTAATCATGTTTTTTTTCATAAATATCACCTTATAATTAAATTGATTTTCTATTTCATCGGTGTTATTTAATATATTCTTGTAAATCCTTAATGAATAGATTATAATGAAAAGTGATTATATATTTCATAAATATTTAATTATGATATATAATCAATTAAATAATTATAATTCATTCTTAAACCATTAACTAGGCTTTATAAACTTATTCCTTAATACATAATTCCATTTTTATTCCATATAAGGTCTCTTCATTATCAGCAGTATAACCATTACTCATACCACCTTGCTAATTCTCTTCATGAACTTTCACCCTAGAACATAGATTTTCATAATTCCCATAAATTTTACATTTGAAACATTTAATTATTGATGATACCTTAGGTAGATCATTATTCTAATATATTTCTTTAATATAACTTTTCCTTTTTCCTCAGAAATTACTAGCATTGTGTCCTTCCTTTCCACACTCAAAACATCTTCATGTTCATCCGATATACTCACATGAGTGCTTTTTCACACATTCTCAACATTTATGAAACTAAATATTCTTTCTTATATGGTATAAACCACCTAAAATCTCAATAAATTCTATGCTTCTATTATTTTTTGTGTCTGAGAGTTGGATAAGGTGAAAGTTTTCAATCATATTTCGTGATAATTGATTAGGAAAATTCACAATATCCTTCACTCTATTCATCATCCCATTTGGTTTCTCATCAACACATTATTTATCAAATTTAACATTAACTCATTTCCTTCTTGTTCCCACCATTTACTAAAACCAAAAAACATATCACGGGTAATAATATTCATACTAGGAAACCACTAAATCATCAAAAATCCCTTATAGGATGTATAAATCATGATACCTTCTTGTCAATTTATGATTCCTTGGGTTTATCATAGGTTATTCATGGTCACTATTCATATCCTTCATGATGGTTCAGAAATAGTTTATAAATTTTAAAAGAATATCCCCCAAGAGTTTCAGACCAGGTGTGAAGTAAGGCATGCTATCATGCACTTGGTGATAATCGATTCCAACTCAATAAGCCCTTTTTAGAGTTATTACCCCTAGACACCCCTATTCCAGAGCCTTATCCACTTATAGTATCCATAAAGTGATGTATTTACTTGGAAACAACTCGGTCTATCTTTTACCAAAATTATAGGATGTTTTTCTAAACACTGACTCATCTTGTTACTTTTCCTTAGACATATCACTAGAAATATCCTTATAAATATACCTTGGGATCTCACTAATGTTATCTCATACAAATTTCTAAAGGTTTACTAAACCTTTCTTTGATACCAACTATAGAGATTCAAACTTCTCATATATAAATATTACATTTTATTAGACGAATATTCATTACATAACATAATGATCTATGCTAGAATCATTTAGGTCTGGTGTCTTTGGAAAATTATACACATAAACAACTAATCCATAAGTGACATATTCCATCTCCCATTGAGTTCTATATAACTAAAATCCTTCTTATACATATCATACCTAATACCTTTCATCATATCCTGGGTAAAGGAAACATAAGAAAGGGGGATCTTAGATGATCAGTAAGGGTAAACAAGAAAAATATTAATATAAAATGATAATATGGGTATGAGAACATGAGGATAACATATTAGAACCATATCCTACATATCACATATCATAAACATGATAATTTTATAAAACATTTTAGTTCATAAAACATGAATCATAATTGAATCAAAGAACATGATCCGTGATAACATAACATTGGCATAAGAAATAGATTTGTGGTATATACAAAAGCATAGAAAATATTATGTCAAGGATACCTACTAAGACATTCATAACATTATAGTCTGGGGATAACCACTTATTTTCCTTCTTCATGAATGGTAAAACCTTCTGTGTACCCTCTTTTGGGATTGGAATAACCTCTTGTGTACACTATTTCAGGATAGAGATAACCTCTTATGTACCGATGGAGATCATATAACATTAATAAATACCCAATTCATTGGAGGTATATATATGTCCCAACTATCTTGATTATAACATTACCACCATCCTTGTTTATAATGTAACCACCATCACATAATGAAAATCATACATGTTTTCACTACAAGGTCATAAAAAATCCATCATATTAGAACTCATGAAAATAAATGGGTTTCATAAGCATTACATAATACCATAACCCATGGAAAAGAAATGGGTTACATATATATCTCATCATTTCATCATAGCATAATCCATGTAAAATGAAAAAAAAATCATAATTACTTTATCATGGTGTAACCTGTGTAAAATAAATGGGTTTCATAAATATTTTATCATGGTATAACCCATGTAAAATAAACTAGATTCATAAAAAATCACTATAAAAATAAATCATTCAAAGAAATAATAATAATATTATCCTTGGATCATATCTCTAATAAATCATAAGTAAGATCAAAGGATGTCATATAATATAGAAATTGATTATGAAAGCAAAATCACTTGGAAAATTCTTTTGGAAAATAAATTTTATTTTGAAAATAAGTTATTAAATTAAGAATTTATAAAACATTTTGGTAATCCTTTTCTTTGAAAATAAACTTGGAAATTTATAACATAATATTTAAAAATAATTAAAAAAATCTTGAGGAAAATTTCCTTTTTTCTTTGAAAAACACTTTTTAAAACTAACATTTTATAAAACATTTTGGAAATAGTTTTCTTAGAAAATTAACTTTGAAACATATAAAGGAAGATTTAGAGAAATTATTTGGACACAATGGGGGAAAATACCATTCATGTTATATATTTTAACAAAAATATTCCTTTCACATTTTCGATAAAATAGAAATGGGATTTATTAGAAAAATGGAGAAAAGTTTCCTTTCAATAAATTTTTTTAAAAGGTCAAACATGGATAAAATTTTATTTTATAAATCATTTAGAGGATTTTAAAACATTTTTTATGACCTTTTTAGAAAACATTTTTTGGGAAGAAAAAATATTTTTGGTATAAAAGAAAAATTATAGTGACCTAACCCTAGATAGCTCGGAGTCGGGGTCTTCTATCAATTACATTAGCATGATTATAAGGAATCAAATCATAAAGGACTAAGAGTTTATTAGTCTTTATAAATGAGATACATAAATGAGTATTGTATTATAATTGAATACACTAATTACAACATAATTTATTCATTTTTATAAATAAATAAATTTGAGGGTCACTTTATTCCATCTAGTAAATCCCTATATAACTTTCATGGTAGGCTTCTTGAATTCCTAGGGAAAGAAACATAATAAGGGTGAGCTCAAATGCTCATTAAGGGAAAAATATATTGGAAGAAATAAATAATCAATGAGAATAATAATTATTGAATGGTAAATAATAGAACACACATACCATATAATCAACAACTTGAGAAGGATGTGCATAAGCAATATGGAAAGGTAATAAATGGAAACACTTTCCATTTAAACAACTAGATAAGGAAAAATAAATATAGAAAGGTAATAAACTGAAACACATGACATTTAATTAATGAACTTAAAATTAAGTGTATTCATAGATATGTCAATGTAAAATTTCATGGATGAATAAAAACTGAAACTAAATGAGGGATATTCTTAATTATCAGACACTATGTTTCCTAGTTACATGGTACATTTACCGTCAACACCTTTCACATGTCAGTTTACAAATTATAGGGTAAAACCCCATCTAAGGAAAATATCCAAATGACTCATCCCTTGAGACTACCGATTCATCGAGGGGATATCTATAACTGGGCCCCACCCATGTCGTACCAGTCCAAAACATTACCCATATACCAAATAATCAATTTAACAATGTGCCTTATCAAATATCTATATGGAGTAAGAGATATAGATTTATCAATATTTACCGAAATAATCAAATAACATTCAAATGAAACACCATATGATAAATAGTATATAATTCAGGAAATAATCAAATCCATTAAAAATTATATAGATATTTAGGGGAATTTCAATGTCGAATTATCATAGGAAATTGAATATTTAATGTGTACTAAATGTAATCAAGGAATTTAATGTGAATAACATCCTTTTCCAAATCATTCATAAACCATATAGAGGAAGATTAAGGATGGTATCCACACAACATACCCCAAGTGGAGTAAAATAAAGGGTTTTTTCATTGATGAATGGAAATATTATAAAATATCTTTTAAAACATTTTTGAGGAAAATATAATTTTATTTTTAAAAACCTTTTAAAAAAACCTTTTCTTTTAAAATAAATTTTAAAAACATTTTATTTCAAATTTAACCTTTTAAACATGCAAATGAATCTTCGAAGGAATGACACCAGGTAAATCCGTACATGTTGTACAAGGTAAAAAGAACATTCCTTTTGCAAAGTAAAAAGGTAAGAAAAGTGCCTTGTTTGGAAAGTGACAAGAAGATTTCATTGAGAACATAGAAAAAAAGGGTAAAATTTTATTTTCCAAATTATTTAAAAATGAAAACATTTTAATAAAACATGATTTTTAGAAGAAAATAGGTTCTCCGACTAAGAGATGAATAAATTTGGGTTTTCTAAAAAACATTTTATAAAACATGTTGAGTACCAAAGAATGGGAAAATGGTAATAATACTTGAAAAATGTCATGAATAACCAATGGATAATAAAATTAAAGGTTTTATTGAACAATGTTTATATAATTTCCTATAATAGAAATACTTTTGAAATATCATTAAATTTATTATTGAAGAAAATAATCTTTAAACATTCCAAAGTGTCTCATACCAATTTAACACATTTTAAAACATAATCCTCATGAAGGAATAAAATTATATGCAAGTTTAAAATACCATGAAGGTAAAATAATTAAAGATATAATATAACCAAATGGTTAGTATATACAAGACATAAAATATGTAAGTGGTGAACATGACATTTATCTCACGGATTTAAAAAGTGAGATGAGAATCTCTTACCATGTGTTTCCTTTCAGGTGAACATCCTTCAACTTACTATATAATAAAAATATGTTAATTATATACTTTATTGAGAACCTTTTTCATGTTTATCATTAATTTTATTTAACTTATTACTATGTTGTATAAAACTACTTAAATAATTATGTTTACATCAGTTATTTTGACCAGATTCGGTTTATGTGTCAAAAAAATAACTTTTGTTAGTCAACTATGCTCAAATGGGTTATTATATAACATTTCCAGAATAATAATAATGAAATAATTATAATATTTATACATAAATTATACTTTTAAAAACAATAATTACATACAGTTATGAAAAATGAATCAATGTAACAATCATGGTGATGGTAGGTCGTACATACGCATGAGTAACGTTCTTATTTTTCAATGATCGTTATGGAAAGAAGATCAGTAGCATTATATCATTACAAAATTATCATTATATCACAAATACCATATTATTTACTCAGATATACTTATATATATATATATTTGATGTAAAATGAATCACATCGTGTCGAGGAGGTGGTAGTCCACATGTCCATGACCGACATTATCACTTTTTAGTGTGTGAAAGGATAATAAAGAAAATGATATATATATATATAGAGGGAGAGAGATATAAAGTTAATTATGTCATTAATATCATATAGATATTGTGTATGTCTCATATTTTTAATTATAATCATCCTTTATAAATTCCATGGATCGTGTGAATGAATTACATCGCTTTGAGGGGCGGTAGTTCACACTTCCTCAAACAATGTTATCATTTTTATATAAAATTAAAATTATAAAGATATGTTTTTTAAATGAATTAAATAAGTATAAATACATTATAAATATCATATATAACATATATAAAAATAGTTTCTATCATAATTACCACCATGATAGGTGGTAAATGAAAAATGAACAATCATCATTTTGTGAGGCAATTGTTCCTTGTACACAGAAATAGTATGTTCATTACCCATTATATGGAAGTGTGTGTAAGTGTATATATAACAATTACTATAAAAACATCCTATTACATTTATTATATTTTGTTTCTAATATAATAATGTAATAATAATTTTTTATGGGGTGGAGAATGGAAATAAAACTAAAGATTTTAAGGAAATATGTTACCTCTTAATCGGGTAACTCCTTTTGGTTTATACCAAATGGCTTCCTTGAAAGGATTTATGCCCAAAGGAAGGCTTCAAGGTTGAGGGGAGAAATTTTGGGAAGCTATTTTGGAAAATATTATCTGAACCTAAGTGGTCTAAGAGGTGTGAATAAGGGGGAGAGGTGGTGGCCTTTTATAAGGGAGGAAAAGGACTCACGTGGTATTTTTTAAAAGAAGCTAGGTGTACCCACGTTTTTGCCTAAAAAAGTATTTAAAACCAAAAAACTTAATAATTTAAGTTAAATTTATAAATTATTTCCTTCTAATGAGTTTTGGACAAGTGGATAGGTCATTTGGGCCCCTAAAATAAAGGTTTAGTCCTTTATTACACTTAACTTTTCCTTAATAATTATAATTAATTTTAATCACTTTCACTATTTTTTTTGGAAAAAAAATAAATTTGGTATTATTAGAAATTATAAATAATTCTGATTCCAAATATGGAATCCATTTTTTCAAATTTTCATCACATAATTGTAAGAATTTGATTTTAATTTAATCCCACAGGCGGGGTGACAATGCGGGTTTTTAAAGTAAAAACATCCAAAATATAGCTATATTTATATAATAAATTTCAAAGTGAAATTAGTTAAAATGACATAAATTCTATTAACTGATAAAAATATGATATAATTAAACTTTAAAACAATTAAAAGTATAATTTAACATTATAAATAAATTAGATGAAAAATTAGTTTTGAACTGAAATTCATTATTTTTAACTATTCGTTACAAAATGAAATGTTTCATAAAAATATCAAAAATTAAACCTAAACTAATTATTATATTTTAGTTTCAAATATGAAATTTATTTATACATATTAAATCAATTAAAGTTTCTAAATTAATATTTAAAATGGGTTCTCGATTAAAAGGTTGTGAAATTGCCTTTATAAAAATATAGGTTTTTATGTGTAAAATAGAGTTTGTTCTTATATTATTCCTATAAAATGTAATGGATGAATATAAAAAATATTTTATTGAATATATAACATATATATATCATTAAAATTATTAACTAATTGTAATTAATTATTTTTATTAAGAAAAAACTCCTTTGGAAGCATAAATATAATAATATTTCTTTTTTATATCTAATGGGTTCTTATTTTCGTTTCTCATTAATTTATAACAAGTGAATTAATTTTATATTAATATAAAACATAAATTTTCCTAAGTTATTTAATACAATTCAAAACCACTAACATAATGGCTAGGTTATATAATATTATATTAAATAATAATATTTCAATAATATATTAGTGTTCGATAAAACTCATTCTTGCATGTAACGCAAGCTATCGAAGAATGTCTCTCTTGCGTGTAATGATCACTAACTCGGTGTTGAATTAATCAAAACATATAGTATCTATTTAAAATATTAAATATATTATAAATTATCTGGATATTATATTCTCTTACAAGATTGGTGTCGCATGTCATACACACTATCAAATACAATGTTATTACTTTAGAATTTTGGGGTGTTACATTCTGCCCACCTTAATTAAATTGAATCCTCATAATTTAAAATTGATATTAGTGATATATTTTTTGATATTTACTATACTAAAATCCCAAATCATGATAATGGTTCATAAAACATCCTCTAGAAAAGAGATAATGGGAAGTTTAAAGTTCACATGGACTAACATATAACTAGGTATCTAAGTGTGAGAATATTAGTGGAAAGTATAGATATGTACTTAGATAAAAACTGTAAATATTTAAAGGGATTGAATGAGGTCTTCAATAAAAAATAATTTAATGATCAGTAGAGAGTTTCAGTCCTCAAATCCCTAAATCTGAAATGATTTATAATACCGTTAGTTCAACATAAATTAAGGTATTAGGACAATATTTTTTTCAAAGTCATTTTCCTAATGTTGGGTAATTATTTTACTGATCAAGAATATAAGGAAATATTCTTACTTGATAGGTTTTAATTTCATAGGAATAATCTTAAATTTTGGTTGTGGTTCAATCAAATTCTAATTCATCCCCTTACTACCATAAATTAATTACCAATAATTAAATTTTTTTAATTCCTAAAGCACTAAAAGAAACTTTTAAAGGATAATAAGGCCTATAAAAGAGTGAGAAGTTTAACTATTTTTCATTAACTATATTCCAAAAAAAATATGGTTAATATATTAATCTATAATACTCAAAAGTGATACTATTGGTTCATCATTAATATTTTTTCATCAAATTTTTTAACTAAAAATAATGAAAAATTAACCAAGACATTGTGTAGGTCAGTGGTTATTGTGAAACCCTTATCGTCCTTCAGTCGTGGATTCAAGACTCGTGGCCTTGACAGATTTGATTGGTTGTCACCCAGATTACAGGTTTTCCTTTTCTAAAACCATATTAATTTAATTTCCAAAATATTATGGACATCCTTGAAATTAAATGAACTATTAACTAAGGTTTTCTATACAACCTCAATACATTAATACTTCATCAATTTATTTTCACATAGGTCCTTCCTTGGTATTGGGTTTATACATGATATTTTCTATAGGGTTTCAAAATTATGACACCTTATATTCATTCTAAAACACTATAGGTTCAACATAGGTTAATTATTATGTATCCAAATCCTTCGTAATGGTTTGTGAAGAAAATTTGAATTGTCCTAAGTATATCCCCTGAGAGTGTAAAAACATGTGCATAGTAAGGCTCATTGTTATGTACCAAGTTACCTGGAGTAAGGCCTGGAACACCGTATTATAACTATTAATCCTAGGTATATATCTTCCAGAACCACATCCACTTGTAGTATCCAGACAGGGATGTATTTCTAGGAATATCCACATGATCTCTCATTAAAAAAATTCTAGGATTTTATTCTATATTTATCCTCAAATTCAACCTTAGGGTTTTTTTCAGTAACCTATGTTTTCCTAAATCTAGTTCCTAAGGTTTCTACTAAACTTCCTTTAATACCAAATATAGAGACCCAACCCTAGATAACCCTGATCTGATGTCTGTTACCAATTATATTGACATGATTATAAGGAATCAAATTCTGAAGAACTGAGATTTTGGTAGTCTTGGTAAACCAGATACATAAATGAGTATTGTATTATAAATTAATACATTAATTACAACATAATTTTTTTATTCTTTCTAAATATATAACATCGAGGGTCACATTATTCCATCTAGTAAATCCCTACATGACTTTCATAGTATGCTTCTTGGATTCCTGTAGAAAGAAACATAACAAAGGTGATCTCAAATTCTCAATAAGGGTAAAATATAGCGAAAGCAATAAATAATCAATGAGAATAATAATTATGGAATGGTAAATAATAGAACACACAAACCATATAATCAAAATCTTAGAAGGAAGTGTATAAATAGTATGGAAAGGTAATAAATGGAAACACATTCTATTCAAACAACTATATAAGGCAAATTAAATATGGAAAGGTAATCAACTAAAACACATTCCATTCAATAAATGAACTGAAAAACAACTGTATCCCTAGATATTTTGATGCAAAATCTCATGGATAAATAATAACTAAAACTAAATTAGGGAAATACTTAATTATTTGATGCCATGTATCCTAGGTATATAGTACCTTTACCATCAAGACCTTTCACAAGACTATTTGCAATATATAGGTTCAAAACCCATCTAAAGTGGTTATCCAAATGAATCATCCCATGAGACTACCGATGAATCAAGGGGATATCTATAATCAGGACCCATCCATGTTGTACCAGTCCAAAACATTCCTCGTATATCGAATAATCAATTTAACAATGTGCCTTATCAAATATCCATATAGAGTAAGAGATATGAATTTATAAATATTTACCCAAATAATCAAATAACATTTAAATTGGGATTCTATGTCACCTTAGGGTTAATGGTATTTATCCTCAACCTAGATGCACTTTTGAAGTGTTTTGGAAATCTATGCTCCCAAGCTAGATTAAAGTAAATGTTGATGGTGCTTCTAAATGAAACCCAAGCCCTTTGGGTTGTTGATCTATTTTTAGAAACCACTCCAGGTAGATTCTTGGATGTTTCTATGGAACTTGTGGTATCTCCTCAACTATGGAGGCTGAAATGATGAGTGTGATCTATGTTATCTCCTTCACCAAGAAACATGGTTGGAACAACATTTGGATTGAAAGTGACTCAGCTACCATCGTTCAAGCTATTTGGAATGGTGTGATGCACCATGCATGGCCTCTTACAACAATATGGATGGACTATCTTCATTCATTCATGGAATTCAACTACATTATTACACATGCCTTTTGTGAAGCGAAGATAGTGGTGGATGGTCTTGAAAATATTGGAGTCAACCATGTCACCACTTGGTTGGATAACCTCCCTGTTGTTTTACTACCCCATTATATTAGAGATTGTAAAAGAATCTCATCTTTTAGAGTTATGTAATTTATTGTTTTAATAATAAATTTTATGCTTTGGTATTTGACCAAGGAACCACCTTCTTAAAAAAATAAATAATATTCAAATTAAACACCCAATGAGAAATAGTATATGGTTTAGGAAATAATCATATCCATAAAAAATTATATGGATATTTAGGAGAATTTCAATGTCAAATGATCATAGGAAATTAAATATTTCAAGTGTACTAAAAGGAATCAAGTAAGTGAATGTGAATACTATCCTTATTCAAATAAATCATAAATCATCCAGAGGAAGATTAATGATGGTATCAATACAACATACCACAAGTGGAGTAAAATAAATGGTTGTTGTTGTTGATGAATGGAAATATTAAAAAAGATCTTTTAAAATCATTTTTGAGGAAAATATCATTTTTTTAAAAAAAATTGAAAAATAATTTCTTTAAAAATAATTTTTTTAAAAAATTATTTAAAATTTGACATTTTAAACATGGAAAGGGATATTTTAAGTAATGATAGCAGGTAAATCTATTCATGTTGTACAAGGTAAAAATAACATTCCTTTTTCATGGAAAAGTGGTTATAAAAGTGCCTTATTTGGAAAGTGACCAGAAGATTCCATTGAAAACATTGGTAAAAGAAAAAAAGGGTAAAAATATATTTACCAAATTATTTTAAAAATATTTTTGAAAACATTTTAATAAAACATGGTTTTTAGAAGAAAATATTTTCTCTGACTAAAAGAGGAATAAAGTTGGGTTTTCTGAAAAACATTTTCTAAATCATGTTGAGAACCAAATAGTAGAAAAATAGTAATAATACTTTAAAAATTTCATTAATAACCATAGGATAATAAAATGAAATGTTTTATTTAACAATGGTCACATAATTTCCTCAAATTGAAATACCATTTAAAGAGAATTAAAGTTATTATTGAGTAAAATAATATTTAAACATTCCAAAGTGTCATATACCACTTTGAGACATTTTAAAACATAATACTCATGAAGGAATAAAATTATATTCAAGTTTAAAATAAATTTAAGGTAAAAGGATTAATTATATAATATAAAAAAGGGTTATTAGATACAAAACACAAAAGATTTAAGTTTTGAACTTGACATTTATCTTACAGATGTAAAAGTGAGATGAGAATCCCTTACCTTGTGTTTCATTTCAGGTGAATGTCCTTTAACTTCCTGTATAATAAACCTATGTTAATTATTTAATTTCTTGAGAAAAAAATTCATGATTTTAATTAATTTTATTTCACTTATTACTATGTTATATAAAACTACATAAACAATTAAGTTTACATCGGTTTTTTTGACCAAATTCAGTTTATGTTTCAAAAATAATTTTTGTTGGTCAATTATGGTCAAATTGGTCATTATATAGAATCTTAAGAATAATAATAATTAAATAATTATCATATTTATACATAAATTAAACTTTTAAAACAATCATTATATATGGTTTTGAATAATTAATCATCATTATAATCACAGAGACGGTAGGTTGTACGTACGTATGAGTAAAATTCTTATTTTTCAATAATTATTTTAGAAAAAAAGTGGAATTATATCTTTAAATAGTGATAATTATGTCATATATACCATATTATTTACTCATATATACTTATACATATAATTACTTTATTTAAAAATGAATCACATTGTGTTGAGGAGGCGGTAGTCCACACGTTCATGACCGACATTATCGCTTTTTAATGTGTGAAAGGATAATAAAGAAAATGATATATATATATATATCCTGAAAGTTAATTATGTCATAAATATCATATATATTTTCTTTATGACTCATATATTTAATTATAATCATCCTTTATATATTCCATGGATCGCGTGAATGAATCACATCGCTTTGAGGGGGCGGTAGTCCACACTTCCTCAAACGATGTTAACATTTTTAAATAAAATGGAAGGTATAAAGATATTTTTTTAAATGAAATTAAAGAAGTATAAAGAAATTATAAATATAATATATAACCTATATAAATATATTTTCCATAATAATGGCCACCATGATAGGTCGTAAAGTAAAAATGAACAGTCGTCGTTTCGTGTGGCAGTTGTTCGCCGTACACAGAAATAATATGTTTGTTACCCATTAGATAGAAGTGTGTGTAATTATAGGTTTAAAAATTAGCATAAAAATATAATAGTATGTTGAGTATACTATTTTTTTATACAATAATTTAATAAGAATATTTTAGGTGGTGGATAATAGAAATAAAACTAAAGAGATTAAGGAAAGATGTTACCTCTTAATCGGGTAACTCCTTTTGGTTTATACCAAATGGATTTGTTTGAAGGATTTGTGTCAAAAGGGAGGATTAAAGGTTTAGGGTAGGGATGTTGGGAATTTATTTGGGTAGATATTTTCCAAACCTAAGTGTTTTTTGATGTGTAAATAAGGGGGACATGTGGTGGCTATTTATAAGGGAGGAAAAGGACTCACTTCATATTTTTTAAAAGAAGTTAGGTGTACCCACGTTTTTACCTAACAAAAGTCTTAAAAACAAAAAAAATAAATTATTTAACATGAATGGTTGAATTATTTCTATTTAATGGGTGTTTGAAAAGTTTATAGGTCATTTGGTCCCCTAAGATAAAGTTTTAGTCCTTTATTAAGCTTAATGTTGACTTAATAATTGTAATTAATTTTAATCACTTTCACTAATATTCATGGTCAAAAAAATTGGTATTATTATACATTATAAATTATTATTATTACAAATATTTAATACATGTTTACAATTCCAATCATATAAGTGGATTAAGTTGATTTAAATTTAATCCTACAGGCAGGACGATAATGCAGGTTTTTAAAATAAACACGTCCAAAAGTTTGCTATGTTCTTATAATAAATTTCAAAGTGAAATTGATTACAATGACATAAATTATATAAATTTATAAAAATATTATCTTATTAAACTTTCAAAATAATTAAAATAATAATTTATCATTATAAATAAATTTTATGAAAAAGAAGTTTTGAAATAAAATTCATTATTTTTAACTATTCGTTACAAAATGAAATATTTCAGAAAAATATCAAAAATTTACCCTAACATAATTATTATGTTTAACATTAAAATATGATGTTTATTTTGAAATATTAGATCAATTAAATTGTCTAAATTAAAATTTAAAATGGGTTCTCTATTAAAATATGGTAAAATTACCTTTATAAAAAATATAGGTTTTTTGTGTAAAATGGAGTTTGTTCTTATATTATGCCTATAAAACCAAATAGGTGAATATAAAAAATATTTTATTGAATTTATAACATATATATTTCATTAAAATCATTAAATAATTGAAATCAATTATTTTTATTAAGATAAAAATCCTTTGGAATCATAAATATAATAATATTTATTTTTATATACAATTGGTTTTTATTTTAGTTTCTCATTAATTGGTAACCAATTAATTAATTTTATATTTATATTAACCACAAATTTTTATAAGTTAGTTAATAATATTCAAAAACACTAACATAATTTCTAGGTTATATCATATTATATTAAATAATAATATTTTAATAATATATTATTATTCGATAAAACTCAGTATTGTGTGTAATGCAAGACCTCAAAGAAGGTATCTCTTGCGTGCAATGCAATCCAACTCAGTATTTAATTAATTAAAACATATAGAATCTATTTTAAATAGTTAACATATTATGAATTTTTTATATAATATATCCCCTTATGCGCTCGGTGTCGCGTGTCATACACGTTATCGAATACAAGGTTCTTACTTTAGAATTTTGGGGTGTTACAAAAATAAAGTCTATTTTCTTTAAAAAAATATTATTTTGAAAAGATTTTGTTTTTTTAATCATTAAAGTAGTTTTCCATGACCTTCTTGATTTTAGAGTTTCTCATCAAGTACCATCAATGACACAAGTGTCTACAACTGAGAAAGATACACTTTAAATCCATCCAATTGGACCTCTATATCTAGACAGGGTCCATATAGGGGTTAAAAAGACTAAGGTCTAAATATAATTGGAACTAATGCCTAATTTGAGTGTATTAACCCTTTTATCCTTTTATCTAGCCCATGTTAATTCACATATGGATACTCCTTATAAAAGAAAATATTATCTCTTAATCCATCTATGAAGGGTGGATATTTGGGAAAGGGTAAGTGTTTCTTCTGAAATTGGGTATACAACCAAGTATATTTCATATTGTATGACATTTTTCTATATTTGTATCTCTTCATTATTATGATCCCAACACATTATATAGTCATACTACATTGGTGGGAGAGACATCATCAATTCCCCTTGGCCACTTACCATAGGATAACATGTATATTTTCCCTCAATTCATGGTCAAAGTGATAGGTTTAGCTATTATTAAAGCCAAAAGGGTATATTCTCAGGGGTTAATAGAGTTATTGATTATTTAATGATATTTTTTATGTCTATAGTCCAATAGGATTTATATGTTTAATTATAGTAGTTATACCTCAGATATTTGAAATATATGAGGAACAAGCCTACTCTGAATCAATCCATCTAGGATATGCAAGTACGAACCCCTCATAGAGTGACATAGTTCTAGAATACATCACTAATCCTAGGATAGTCCTAGGTATAGTCTTGTAATATTCATCATTTCGACAATAGTTGAGGTTAAAATTATGGAGAGACATATGGAGATTGATTATAGAGGTCCCATTTGAAGAGATCAATGACTGATTAGGTCATCTCAAATATATATTCATGACCCTTATTTATGGTGGGTTCGACTATTGACTCTCCGCACTAGGTTGAAGGAGGTGGTATAAATCAAGGAGTAGAAGAGGGGCCTTGAGTTTATAATTCCAATAGAAGAGTTCTTAGCCTTAGTTATGAAGTATCAAAATGAGTCTCTTGATAAATCCTCTAATCATGTGATAGAAGTAATAACGCATCAAAACTTGGTCACTGAAGGGTGAGATGAAATTGACAGGATTCAATAAAACTTTTAACACTTGTTTTAAAATCTTACTGCTACTGATAATATGGTGATATAACAACATAGGATCATTTATATAGTGGAAAAGGCTAAGAATAATAATTTTTCTAGGGTAGAGGTGTTGGGACTAATTACATGGGTGGAAAATGAAAATATAGATCACTTTTTCTACTCTATAACCACTATTGGACAACAGATAGTGGAGCTCAAGGAGTATTCCAATCATAATATATCATTTTATTATAATTTTAGGATTCAATTATTTATGGGATCATTAGAGAGACTATAATATATGGAGGTTCCTAACTCCTTTTGAACTATCAATGATTAGATCTTCTTTCATTCCATGTGTTATTTCTGATCTTTTATTTTAATTCATACTATCTTAATGACCTAATATTTTGTAAATCATAGAGGGAAGTTATGATTCTCAAAATTTTAAACTAATCCAAATGAGAATCTAAATACTTTAGCCATAATTATTTCTGCCACATTATGTCTCATGGATAGATAACATTACAACCACCATCACTGATGCACTAGAGTTGGTCTATTCAGAATAATGATGAATTCCTTATGGGTGTGACCCATGAACCGATATCAATATAAACACCAACACTGAAACACTAGATTTGGACCATTCATAATAATGATGAAATCCTTTTGGGAAAGGGTCATAGATAGATAATGGTATAAAAACTATCATTGATTCACTAGATCTAGTCCATTCAGAATAAGGATGAACTCCTCTTGGGAAAGGCTCAGGGATAGATATCAATATAAACACTATCATTGACCCACTATAGTTGGTAATTTCAGGATAATTATGATTTTTTTGGATAAATATAGGTGATTTTGGTTAAAATGTTAAGGAAAGGAAATTATCTAACTTTTTCCTAGGTTAGGGGACTAGAAAGAACAAACTAGCTATTTCCAGGAAAATATGGTAGGTCACATGAGCATTGTTTATTTTTATTTTATTTCCCTTAAATTCCCCTAATATTCACACAAGGAAGTCTTAGTTTTTAGGGAATGGGATTTTTATTAGGCCATACACTGAATATTTTTGACCTAACAAGGTTTATGACTCTTTTGCTTCATTTTGAATAATCAATTTTTCCTAGATCATGCAAGGCATATGTCTAGGAATCAAGGGCTAAACTTTTTCCCAGACCTCACTTTATATGTTTTCAATCTGATGAGTACATTGTATTTTTCCTTTTTGAATGCTCAATTTTACTTTAGTAATGTTGGGTTCATTCCTAGAAAGTGCAGACTCAACTTTTTCTCAGGGTTCCCTTTGTAGGTTTTCAACAAGGAGAGTGTTGAGTCTTTTTCAATTGGTAATTTAATTTCATTGAATTTGGACCAATGTGTTGTTCATTTTAGGTTCATGTGACTAATATTATCATAAGTATAAAGAATGATTCACCACATCCTTTCCCAGAGAAAGGGTATGACATATAGTGGTGTAACATTGAGGATATATGATCTACCCAAATGGTTGGATTGTACATTGCATAAATCATGTTCAAATAAGTTTGAACCAATTATGATGAGATAAGAAATAAATGTTGGGGATAACCATGATTAAAATTTGGGTGATAGATTTTGTGGCAATGTTTTAGGATATACAGAGATCGGAGAACCTTTTTTCTTGGGATAGTGTATCCAACAAACTTATCTCATCTTATGATATGGTCATAATATTGGTCTTATGAGCTTTTAACCTATTTTATTTAATCTATAATATTTTCCTAATCTCATTAAGAGTGAATTATAGAAAGTGGGGGCTTTGATTTTTCTTATACCACCCTTTATGGGTTTTGAGTATTATTATTTTTGTCTTATTGAATTTGTAGTTTAATTTCTTGATATCCAAATCAATGTAGATGATTTGGAAGGTCCTGTAGTATGTTCTTTTGTAGTTTAAGTTCATATATATTTGATTGAGTTTTGTTGAAGTTTAAGGCCTTATAGTTTTGACCATGTTTTTTTGTAGTTTAAGGACATATATATTTGACCATAGTGTTTCTATTGTTTAATATCACATATCTTGTACCATATTATTGTTATAATTTAATTCCATATATCTTTCACTATACTTCCATGTGTTTTAAGGTCACACTATTAGGAAATTCAAAAGGTTCAAGGATTAGGTACCACATCTTTGATTTTTTAATAGGTATGAAACACAAAGATATGGTATTGAGGATATTTAATCCACTTAAATGGTGGAATCATGAAATAGGTAAATCAAGAATTGATGAGTTTGAATCTAGGTGGTGATATTTGGTATGCATGTTAGGTATGATTATTAATCAAACTAGGGTGAAAATTTTTATTTTAGTGGTTTTGGGTTGTTCAAAAATTAGAGGATTATTTTTCAAGGTAAAAACACCTCTAGTTGACAGAAAAAATTGGGGGCACATGTGTAGGATCCAACATGGGTCATATATGAATAGTATATCAGAGGATTCCCTTAAATCAAGATACACTCCTTACTAATAACCATGTAAGGTTTATTATGATTCAAATACTCTAGAAATAAAGTGTGTTAATAGAGTATGATCACTCAAGGATGTTTCTAGTACACAGAAGATCATGTCATTTCATATCGAACATATAGGTGAGGCTAAGATTTGATAAATCATTGTTCTTGCATTTTCCTATATTAGGGGGTTTAGTTATCATGGATCAGCTTCTACAAGGGCTATATGATGGGTCTTCTGAGATTTTTTATTTTTTCCAATTCACTCTAAATTTATCCTAAACTATACAGATGAAAATATTAGTGGGTAGAGACTTTAATTTTTTTCTTAGGACACCCTTTATAAGTTTTTGTCTTCATAAGTTTTATTTCTCTTTCACTAGTAATTTAGGGTCTTCCGATTCGAACTATGCAAGTCTAAATTTTATGTTCATACATATTTGACAAATATTCACATAGTTTAGGGTCGTGATGTGTGGTCCATAGTATATGATGTTTTAGGTCCTTATGTGTGGACCATAGCACATGTAGTTTTAGGTTATGATGTGAAGTCCATGGATAAAGGGGAAGTGTGACATAATAATCTAATTAAGATTCCTAATTCCAATAATACTCTAATAATATTTTTAATTAGGGATGAGGATGTTGTAAATCATGGATCTAATTTATCAGATCATGAGTAATTGTATGAGACAAACATGAAAGGGATGAGCACTTTACATATTCAAAGTATGGATTATGTTGAGATGTTTTTAGGGAAAATAGAATTAGGAGACCCATTTTCTTGGGGTGAAGAAGCCTCTGGTTGGAAATCTAAATTGAGGGCGTATACGTCGGAGCCCAATTATGGAATGTATGCATATATAAATAGAAGTGTACCTTGAATTCAGATGCACTCATTACTTATCACCATGAAATATTTATGTAACCAAATATTCTCAAGATATGATGTGTGATTTATGGACTATAATGTTTAGGAAAGGTGATGGAATTATCCAAAACCCCAATTAATTATGGTTTGTCTATTAAGGTCCTTTGATAAGGAGTGGGAATAGATGATGGTCTTTATAGTTTAAATTCATGAAATAGGAATGCAATTGTTGTGTAGTTTAACATCATACAACTAGGAATTAGGTGTTATATAGTTTAGGGTTATTCAGTGAGGACCTAGACATAAAGAAGTTTAACATCATGCAACAAGGATTTGGATGTCATAAAATTTAACATCATGCGATAGGGACATTGTGAACTGACATGAAGATTATGAAAAGTATATTTTTATATATCTCACATTGGTTGAGGGTATCAATATGTGGGGTACATTTTCATCCTTGTATAATGTTATAGATAAATATCCATATACTAGGGGGTATTATATATTTTTAACTCATACATAAGTAAATAGAGTCTATAAAAAGAGCCCATTCTTGATTAGTTTTAGGTCTTCCAAGGTGGGTCATTTTTTCACCCCATCTGTAGTGATGATACTCCTAGTCACACAAAATGGGTTGAATTATCTTGACCTATAAGCCCACATGATTCATTCTAGATGTGAGAAATATTAGGTGATTACCGAATAACTAATATCAGATTTTCTAGGGGTGTATAAAAAAGATAGGATAAGAAATAGTGGGGATATTTTATCATAGCATATGTTAATGAGTATGTGATGAATACTATAATGGTTCATTTCTATGATCTCTCTTTCCTTAGGGTAGGTTTGAGAATGTACCCCCACCAAATGTTCATATATCATAAGAGGGGATGGAATTTTTTATGATAGAGCTTACATCTAAGCCTTGATATAATATCTAGTCATGTATTGAGATAATAGGAACTTGGACACACATAGTTATTATAAATAGTTTATGTAATGACCCGCCAATTCTCCTTGGCTTGAGAGATCATGAGTCATTACTTGGCCTTAAGTGACATCCCCAAGGTGTCAAAGGCTGTAAATAAATGCCGAAGGGTTTCAAAACACATGGGGGACGATTTACCCTTTCAATGAAAACAACCAACAAACAATGTAAACTAGATAAAAATCTCCAAGAAACCACTATATGATGCATGATTTTAAACCGAAACAACTCAACCATTATTTTCATAATAACCCAACCAAGTGAAATAATGGAATACAAAACCAAATCAGAGTAAACAGTGAAAAGAAAACTATAAGACTTCAAGATGACAACCCAACTCCATGCTCCACAAGCTCTAAGCTCCAACATCATGAACCAGCCCAAGAGTCATGGAGTAGTGCTATAAACGTGTGACACTTTACCTTTTCCAACATCCCGGTATATGACATCTGCAAAAGCACCATCGTGCGAAAGCAGGGGGTGAGTAATGAAACTCAGTAGGTTTTCCCCGATGACTTCCCAACCCATTCCTCTAGGATAAAACATGTTAGCACATTTATATAAAACAATTTATATCAAACAATTCCAAAATGGTTCAAAATATAAAAAGTTCCAAATCAAAACCATTTTCCAACAAACCCAATCTTCCAACCAAAACCATCTTTTCCAAGAAAAACAACCAAACCAAGTTTCCAAATCAAAACCACATTTCCACTTTGGCATAACCATTCCATTCCACATAACCACATCATTTCCCATGCATGCATCATTATGATAGTTCCATATGCATGAGCGGTCTCTCATCGATCTACCAAGTCGTCACAAGGTAATTATTCCCCATTTTCCATTACACTTTTGGAACTGATCATAAGGTTATATTTCAACCAAGCCTCATAAATGCAATATGAACACACACACCAAGTATGCCCAAAAACCACACCATTTCAACCATACCAAAACCATTTCAATAAAACATTCCTTTTATTGAAAACCTTTTTCCCTCAAAACATTTTCCCAATCCAGAAAATCCATATTTTAAAATCACTATTTTAAAATCAAGAAACCAAATCAATTTGCACAAATCATTCTTTCAATTTCCACAATTCCATCAAAACCCATAAATCATCATTAAAGAAGATTTATAACATGTGTTGCACCAAATTTCACAATAAAAACCAAGAAATTAAATCAATTTGAACTAAGCCTTCAAGTTATAAGAAATAGTAATCAAGAGTGAAGCCACTTACCTCAAAAAATTAGGCGAAACCAACCAACAGATGAAGAACGCCAACAAAACCGAGCTGATTCTCCAAAAACCCTCCTTAGATCTCTTCTCCTAACACAACCAAGATGAAATCTTGTCATATTTGGCATCCACACCCTTAGATCTACCCATAACGGGCATATATCTAAGAAAAAAAGAGAAGAGGATAAGTATATCTAATTAGATCTAAGAAACCGATCAAGAATGATCACATACCTTAAGAATACGGCTTTGATTTTCCAAGAGAACCCTTCGAATTGCCTCCGGAATGCCTGGGAGAAGTCCTCCAACCTTCAAGGGAGAGTAATCCCGAGTTAGGGACGCTTAGGAGATTTAATGAGGCAATTAGAGGAAAAACAGATTAGATCCACAATTTTAGGATCTAATTTTAAGTGACCGCACGGTTAGTCCGCACGGTTTGACAAACCGTGCGCTAACCGTGCGTTAGCTTCTGCCTCGGAAATCCTTCACGCACGGACTCATCGCACGGTTTCCCTTAACCGTGCGCTGACCGTGTGAAATCCATTGCCTCCCCAGTCATCCATGCACGGTTTGTCCGCACGGTTTAGACTAACCGTGTGCTACCCGTGCACCTTCCCCTTTTACTTCTAACTTGAATCTAGGATCTCCTGACTCTCCCAAACATCACCCTTAACTTTTACAACAAGAAAAGAATCAAGTAAGGGTTACATACCAGAAACCGGGGGTACTAAATTCTCCCCACCATTGGCCTTTTTGTCCCTAGAAAGTAGAAAACCATCTCTTTCCTGAAAGAGTTCTGTCCACTGCTCTTTCATTTTTTTCTCGCGTTCCCAAGTCTCTTCTTGAATCTGACCATGTCGCCACAAAACCCGCACTAGGCTGATGCTTTTTCCATGCAAGACTTTATCCTGCCTATCCAAAATCCACACCGGGATGTATACCAATGAAGCATCTTCCTCTAGGTCAACGTGATCCCATCTGATCACATGGTCAGGATCGGGCTGATACTTCTTCAATTGAGATACATGTAACACATTATGCACTGCACTGAACCGTGGTGGTAATGCCAACCGATATGCCACCTCTCCAACCTGTTCTAGTATCTCCAAAGGGCCTATATATTTAGGAGATAACTTGACCTGCTTCCCAAAATGGTGATGTCCAAGTCTTGGAGAGATCCTCAAGAAGACATGATCACCCACAACGAACGACAACGGTCTTCGACGGTTATATGCATAAGATTTCTGACGGCTCTGATCTGTCTCCATCCTCTTTCTAATCAATTGAATATTCTTTGTTGTTTCTTGGACAAGGCTCATCCCAACTAGTTAAGTTTCACCCGTTTCCACCCAACATAGTGGAGAACGACAAGGACGCCCATACAATGCTTCAAACGGAGCCATGCGTATCAAAACTTGATAGTTGTTATTGTATGAGAACTCCACTAAGGGTATATGCTCCTCCCATGAGCCACCAAAATCCATTACACAAGCCCGCAACATGTCTTCCAACATCTGTATCATCTTCTCGGATTTCCCATCCATCTGAGGATGATACGATGTGCTCATCGTCAACTGAGTCCTCAGAGCTTGTTGTAAGGATTTCCAAAAACGAGATGTGAACCTCAGATCTCTATCTGACATGATTGAAACTGGTACACCATGTCTCTTTACCACTTCCCAGATATAGATTTTTGAAAGATCTTCCACCGTATGAGTTTCACGAATAGGGATGAAATAGGCCGACTTGGTCAGACGATCCACTGTCACCCAGATGGCATCGTGTTTCTGGACCATTCTTGGAAGACCTGTAACAAAATTCATTCCTATATGATCCCATTTCGAAACTGGGATAGGTAAAGACTGTAACATACCAGCTGGTCTCTGATGCTCTTCTTTAATCTGCTGACAAGTTAAGCATCGCAAGAAGAACTCAGCCACCTTCCTTTTCATTCTGCTCCACAAAAACTGTGCCTTTAGCGCCTTATACATCTTCTGAGTACCTGAATGTACAACCCATCTTGAATGGTGTTAAGCATTAAGGAGTTTTTCCTGACATGCTATAGGTACAACCATCCGAGTTCTGAAACACAAAACTGAACTCCCATCTAGCTTTCATCCCTCAATGGTCTCCCCACCATTGAGTTTTGAACTCATTTAAACGCAATCTACATCAGATGCATGTGCCTCCTTTACTCTCTCCACCAAATCAGGAACAAACATAGCTGAAAAGAAAACCAAAAAATCACTTCAGTTTTCACATTCCACATGCATGTCAGCTAAGATCGATATCAACTGCCATTCATCTGAATATTACTTTTCCAACTGAGCATACGACTTCCTGATTAATGCATAGGCCACCAAATTTCCCTTACCCGGTGTATACATCAAGTAGAAGTCAAACATTTTAAGATACTCCATCCATCTCCTCTACCTCAGATTCAAATCTCGTTGTGTGAAAATGTGTTTCAAGATTTTGTGATCTGTAAACACAATGAACTTCTCACCAAAGAGATAATGACGCCAAGTCTTCAAGGCATGTACAACTGCAGCTAACTCCAAATCATGCGTTGGGTAATTCTTCTCATGCACGCTCAATTGCCTTGACCCATAAGAAACAAATGGTCTCCTTGCATGAGAACACAACCCAACCCTGATCCTGAAGCATCACAATTCACCCCAGACCCCTGTCCTGATTCTGGTAAGATCAAGATGGGTGCTGATGTAAGGTGGACTTTCAACTCTTGAAAAGATCTTTGACATTCCTTATTCCATTGAAATGCACTGTTCTTTTTTGTCAATGTTGTCATAGGCGAATCTAGTCGTGAGAAGTCATGCACAAAGCGTCGATAATAACCAGCTAGACCAAGAAAACTGCGTATCTCAAAGACATTCTTCAGCGGTTTCCAAGAAAGAACAACTTCTATCTTTTCTAGATCCACTAAAAGACCTTTCTCAGAAACAACATGGCCCAGAAAGCGTACTTCTTTTATCCAAAAATCTCACTTTGATAATTTAGCATACAGCTGATGGTTCCTCAAGATTTCCAACATTGTCGCCAAGTGTTGCTCATGCTCAGCCCTTGTTCTTGAATACACCAATATTTCATCCACAAACACCACAAAAAAAGAATCCATATATTGATGAAATATATGATTCATCAAGGCCATGAAGACTATTGTTTCATTCGTTAGACCAAAAGGCATGACTATATATTCGTAGTGGCCATATCTGCTTCTGAAAGCTGTCTTCGGAATATCCTCCTTCCGAACTCGCAACTGGTGATATCCTGAACACAAGTCAATCTTGGAGAACCACTGAGCTCCCTTCAATTGATTAAATAGGTCATAAATGCATGGAAGTGGATATATATTCTTTATCGTAACTTGTTTAAGTTTATAATAATCCACACATAGCCTCAAAGTTCCATCTGCTTTCTTTACAAACAAAATCGGTGCTGCCCACGGAGACACACTTGGCCGAATAAAACCTTTGCTTTCCAATTCTTCCAACTGCACTTTCAATTCCTTTAACTCTATTGGTGTCATCTTATAAGATGGAAGTGAGATAGGACTGGTCCCCGGGATGAGATCAATCGTAAACTCCACTTCTCTTACAGGTGGTAACCCTAAGAATTTTTCAGAAAACACATCAGGAAATTGATCCACGACTACTGGAAAACTATTATTCACGATCTAGTCCATCGATTCCAAGTTTAACGCAGCCAACTAGTAAGAGATTTTTGCCACTGCTGGTGCCAACAATCCCGTTGCACCTTCCTTCACCACTCTTTCTTCTCTAAAGAGATGCTCGACGCCATCCTCAGTCGTGAAACTGATTGTTCTGCTATAACAGTCGATGTGAGCTTTGAGCTCTGTCAACCAATCCATACCTAGGATTATATCATAGACATCCATCTCTAATACAGAGAAACCCCATTTCATCTCAGCTCCATAAACAGTTATAGAACATTCTCTACACACGAGGGCTCTACATTCTCTTTCACCGAGAGGTGTTTGAAGTTTTATCACAGAAGGAATCATTTCAACTTTTAAGTTTAGCTAATCAGCAATACGAGAAGAAAGAAAAGAATGTGATACACCATTATCGAAAAATACTTTCATGAGGGTAGAATTAAAAAGAATCATACCTCTCACCATAGATGGTCCAGACTGGTCATCTACAATCACCTGTTCCGCTCCATACAATTGATTTGTTGCTACACTTTGATCCTTATTGCCTTGTTGAGATTGTCCTACCTGAGGAGTCATGGTATTCCTGGAATCACAATAACTAGCTCTATTCTACTGGTGGGACTGATTTTGTTGTCCTCGCCCTGTCGAAGCATAAGATGCTTGCGATGCCTGGGAAGTGTCACGTGCACCCGACCTCGGAGCACTGCGACAATATTGATGAAGATGCCCCATATTGTTGCAATTGTGACATGATTTCGGTGGTGCTATACATTCTTGTTTCATGTGGTCAATTGCGGCACATTGAAAACACCCGGCTTTCATCATGGGTCGTGGAGGAAGATTCACTGATCCAGCCGTTTGATTCTGATTTTCACTCCCACCTTGGAAGTAGGTGTCCCTCTTTCGCTTGTTCCCAGCATTAGAGTTCCCCATGTTCCCGTGGGTATCATCATACTTCCTCCTCTCATAACTCCTGAGATGTCACTTTCTGCTATTGTTTCTTTGTTTACCATATTCATATAATCTGTAATACAGAGCACATATATCTTTGAGAGAATCTCATGTCGCAACCCTGATTCAAAGATGCGTGCCTTCAACAATGCACTTGCAGCAACTTCTGGTGGAAAGCGTACTAAATTCATGAATTTAGCTGCATACTCCGTGACAGAGAAATTTTCCTGCATCAGGCTGAAAAAGTCAGTTGTCCTCTGGATCTTTAACGTGTGAGGATAGAATTTTTTATTAAACAATTCCTCAAATTCCTCCCAACCCAGGCCTTGATCCACCTTAGCCTGCACCACCAGCTCCCACCACTATCGTGCAAGATCCTCCAGCATATACGTTACCAGCTTTACTTTCAGCTCTACTGGTGTGCCGATGAAATCGAAGATACGATTCATTCTTCTTAGCCACACCTCCGCCTTTTCTGGTTCGGAATCACCCCGAAAGATGGGTGGATTCTACTTCTATAATTGGACGGAATGGTCTATATGCCTTGACTCATCCCTCCAATTACCCGTGTCCACCGCTTGGAATGCTTGAACTATACTTTGGACCAGCTATTGGTTCACCTGTGGCTCAGGCGCGACCACATTCTCCGCAGCCTCTTCCGTTTGGTTTCTACGACGTCTAACGGGTGCCATTTTCTATACAAACAACGCACGCCGTTAGTCTCACTTCCAAGAAACTGAAGACTTAGCATTTCAATTCCTATCACATCACTGTCACAACATTGATTTCCAATAATTTCTAAAACAGATCTTTTCTTTCTTTTGAAAATAAATCTATTTTCAAAATATAGCAACCATTATCTTTTGAAAGTCTTTCATTTGAAAACATGCTTAAAATTTCCAGAAATCACGCTTTTGCATCAAACCATAATACATTTCTCAAAATGATTTTTTCAGTCTTAGTGGGAAGTCATTACTCTACAATGCATTTCATTCTTATCTCATTGGCTAAACCCATGACAATGAGATTTTCAACATTCTAGAAGTGTCTCCAAACACTTATATACCCAACTCCCTGGTAACTTGAAGTTCAGCATAAAGGGGTTAGCTACGTCCTTTTATGCTATACCTTTCAAGTTCCGATAATCCTACTCCTTTATAAGATTCCAAGCCAAGGAATAGACAAGAAGGAATTTCAACTCCAAGACCAATAACATCAATGACCACTTGTTAGGCAAGGACCCAACAAGCTGGTACCATTTTTACCTCAAAGGAAGGACCATACTGATACCATTTGTAATGACCCGCCAATTCTCCTTGGCTTGAGAGCTCACGAGTCATTACTTGGCCTTAAGTGACATCCCCAAGGCGCCAAAGGTTGGCAATAAATGCCGAAGGGTTTCAAAACACATGGGGTACAATTTACCCTTTCAATGAAAACAACCAACAAACAATATAAACTTGATAAACATATCCAAGAAACCACTATATGATGCATGATTTTAAACCGAAATGACTCAACCATTATTTTCATAATAAACCAACCAAGTGCAACAACGGAATACAAAACCAAATCAGAGTAAACAGCAGAAAGACAACTACAAGACTTCAAGATGACAACCCAACTCCATGCTCCACAAGTTCCAAGCTCCAACATCACGAACCAGCCCAAGAGTCACGAAGTAGTGCTATAAATGTGTGACACTTTACCTTTTCCAACATCCTGGTATATGAAATCTACAAAAGCAACATCATGACAAAGCAGGGGGTGAGTAATGAAACTCAGTAGGTTTTCCCTGATGACTTCCCAACCCATGCCTCTAGGATAAAACATGTTAGCACATTTATATAAAACAATTTATATAAAACAATTCAAAAACGGTTCACAATATAACAAGTTCCAAATCAAAACTATTTTTTCAACCAACCCAATCTTCCAACCAAAACCATATTTTCCAAGAAAAACAACCAAACCAAGTTTCCAAATCAAAACCACATTTCCACTTTGGAATAACCATTACATTCCACATAACCACATCATTACCCATGCAGGCATCGTTATGAAAGTTCCATACTCATGAGTGGTCTCTCGTCGATCTACCAAGTCATCACAAGGTAATTATTCCCCATCTGCCATTACACTTTTGGCACCAAGCACAAGGTCATATTTCAACCAAGCCTCGTAAATGCAATATGAACACACACACCAAGTATGCCCAAAAACCACACCATTTCAACCATGCCAAACCCATTTCAATAAAACACTCCTTTTATTGAAAACCTTTTTCTTTCAAACCATTTTCCAAATCTAGAAAATCCATATTTTAAAATCACTATTTTAAAATCAAGAAACCAAAACACTTTGCACAAACCATTCTTTCAATTTTTACAATTCCATAAAAACCCATAAATCATCATTAAAGAAGATTTATAACATGATTTGCACAAAATTTCACAATCAAAACCAAGCAATTAAATCAATTTTAACTAAACCTTCAAGTTTTAAGAAAGCGGAATCTAGAGTGAATCCACCTACCTCAACAAATTAGGCAAAACCAACCAACAGACGAAGAACGCCCACAAAACCAAGCCGATTCTCCAAAAACCCTCCTTAGATATCTTCTCCTAACACAACCAAGATCAAATCTTTTCATATTTGGCATCCACACCCTTAGATCTACCCATAATGGGCGTAGATCTAAGAAAATGAGAGAAGATGAGAAGTATATCTAAGTAGATCTAAGAAACCGATCAAGAACGATCACATACCTTAAGAATCCAGCTTCGATTTGCCAAGAGAACCCTTATAATCGCCTCCGGAACTCCTGGGAGAAGTCATCCAACCTTCAAGGGAGATTAATCCCGAGTTAGGGCCTCTTAGGAGCTTTAATGATGCAATTAGAGGCAAAACGGATTAGATCCACAATTTTAGGATATAATTTTAAGTGACCGCACGATTAGTCTGCACGGTTTGACAAACCGTGTGCTAACTGTGTGTTAGCTTATTCCTTAGCCATCCTTCACACACAACCTCATTGCATGGTTTCCCTTAACTGTGCACCGACTGTGCAGAATCCACTGCCTCCCCAGTCATCTACGCACGGTTTGTCCGCATGGTTTAGACTAACCGTGCGCTACCCGTGCACCTTCCCCTTTTACTTCAAACTTCAATCCAGGATCTCCCGACTCTCACAAACGTCACCCTTAACTTTTACAACAAGAAAAGCATCAAGTAAGGGTTACATACCAGAAACCAGGGGTACTAAAGTTTTCCTTCCAAAAAACTGATTCATTTGTAGGGGAAAGTAGAAATTTCTAAGTATAGGTCCTTAAATGAGGAGAGCCATATTTAAGGATCCTATTAAGGTATATATTATATGAAGTATGGGGTCTTTTTTAGTTCTTGATTTTTGATAGATCTAATTTTTATGTGACTTAAAAACAACTTTTTATAGTATTGAGTATGGATAAGACTCTTTGTGAATGACATGATTTAATCGAGCACTAAGATTAAATGGGGGGTTTATAATCTTTATATTCGGACCCAATTTAGGAATTATTAGTGTTAATACATATCATTTTAAGAAAATAATCAATCCATGTGTAGTTATTATATTTTTATTCCATATATAGATCAAGATCTTGCATAGGGGTGAGGGAATTTTTTATTATAGGTTCATGAAGAACTTATTGGTGAACACTCCCAGTAGATCAAACTTGAATTCTAGGGTGGGTATATTTTATTTATACTCTTCTAAATAGTATAGGTTTATATAATAATGAAGGAAGATGGGTTTCACCTTAATATAGAACTATCCTAAATACATATGTGCCTCTGGTAGATCCAGAAGACCAGTGTGAAGGGATTTGTTTTTGAAGTTTTGGTTAGTTATAATATTGGGAATCTTGGTGTCACTATGTACTCTATAGAGATAAGAATCAAGACACACATAGTTCCCCCATTAGAGGTCCCCCTATATAGATATGGATCATTTCTAGTAGAAGTGGTGAATTTTGTTTTGAATTTGGTGTTTGTCACAAGGTTAAAAAATCAGGCATCACTGTGTATCTTGTGTTGACAAGAATCAATCAATATATAGTTTTCAAATGTAACCTATATAGATCAAGATCATATGTAGGGTGAGAGACATTTTTTTTGTAAATCAAGGTTGAAAAAATAATAAGAGATATGTGAATCTATATATATCTTGTGTTCATATGAATCAAACTATATATTTTTCTTGTAGAATATTCTTCATGAAAATCAAGCTCGTTCATAGAGGATGGTATTTCTTGCATAGGTTCACAGATGAATAAATCTATGGAAAATACTCCTATATAAATCTAGATTATATGTAGGATGGATCATTTTATCAATCTATAAACTTGTGAGGCCTCTTCTTCATAGATATGGATCATGTACAGGGAAAAATAATTGAGCCTCACCTTAGTGTGGTGTCTTCAATGAAATAAAGTATTACCAAAAATACTCATACACTATGTGAGAAGGGGATAATTTTTTAAAATGTGGTCATACCCAAAATAGTTGATCAAGGTTTCACTATATATTATGTGTTTACAGGTTTCAATCAATATATAATTCCTGAATAGAAGTCTCCCACATATATCTAGCTCATATGCAGTGGGAAGGGTAATTTTTTCCTTATAAATTTTAGGTGGTTCTACAATATAATATCTCATTGTCACTATGTATCCTAAGTTGAAAATAATCAAGCAACAAGTAGTTATCAAAAATAAGGATCCCTTGTACTGATCTTGCTTACGTACAGAAGGGGTTATTAATGCTCTAAGGCACATGTGGATTGTTATTACAAATAAATATACATAGATAAAGCTCTTGTGTAGGGTAGAAAGCGTTCATAGATAATGTGTCACTATAGGTAGTTAAAATTCATATAGGATAGAATTAAAACTCTTAGTTTAACACCTTGGGTAGGGAATATTACCATGTTTTTTATCATTGTACGGTGATTATGTGGATTTTATTCAGTTTAACAGCGTGTCTCCAAGACCTAGATGTATTTTGTAGATTACACAAAGTATTTTTTGAGTGACCTTTCATTAGTAAGAGTGTGACCCTTTCCTCATACATCATTTTCATGGAGTAAGATTTATTGGAATAGACCTTTTGTGCGATATAAGGACCTTCCCACTTTGCTTATAACTTTATAGTCATCTTCCATGGTATCACCAAGGTTCTGAGAACCAATACCAACTTTCCTTGAAGGAATGAGTAAATTCAGAACATCTTATTGAATTCCAGAACAATCTAGTTCTAATGAAATTCTAGATTGTTCAATGTGTGTAGCCTCTTTTCATCATGTCATCCTAACTCATAAAATCACTTATGTGATTTTTCATCTTCAGATATATGGTATAATATAGTGATTCAAAGTGATGGAAACTAAAATTTGGTGGGAATTACTACCTTTTTTCCATAGACAATAAAATATGGGGTCTCTTGTGTGGCATTATGGGTTGTGGTACAGTTAGTCCACAAGGCTTGTAGGAGTTTTTCCGACTCAGATTTCTCATCTTTACCAACCATTTTTTGGAGTATGTTTCAAAAAATCATGTTTAATGAATATATTTTCTAATTTATTATTGTGTGAAAGTAATATTAATGGTTGGACTCAATGTTTCACTTTGGTATATCCTTTTAAACTCAAAAAAATAGAATTTGGTTCCATTTTCCATCAAAATCACATGAGAGACACCAAATATCATGTTAATGTTAGACTTCATGAAGTAAAAGATATTATTCATCCCAACTTCCTTGAAGGATATGGCCTTCCCCCATTTGGAAAAGAAGTGTGTGGTAGCAAGGATGTACTTAAATGACCTAGTTGTGGCTAGCGGATATGGCCCCATGACATTTATTATCCATATGGAAAATACTCAATATTATTTAGTGATATAAAATAGATCTAGGGGAGATGGATTAAATTTTCAAGAACTTTATAGGCATGACACTTTATAGTGAATTCAAAACAATATTTTTTCATTATCATCTAGAAATAACAAAGCCTCCTGATTTAGTGGGAGAGCCTTATTCCTGACTGAAGAGAACTACATGAGCCTACATTAATTTTCTACATTATATTGAGGTTATCCCATTCTTCAATGTATCTAAGGAGTAATCCATCAAAACTCCATTTATAAAGTACTTTATATTCATTTGATCCATTTCAAAGGGTTAAGTTTACCAATCGATGTTAGATTTGATATTTTTTTCCAATCTGATGGGAATGTCCCATTTTGGAGGTAGTACATTATAGAGCTTAACCATCCAATAATATATATCATTTCATTAGTACTTAGGACAATTCTAATATAAAAGATTCATACATATCACATATGATTATAGGAGAGAATACGTTATGATGTGAAATTTGGAATTTTTTCTCTCCCTATTCAGGGTTGGTTAGGGTTGTGGATATATTATCTAGTGCATTAGCCTAAGCATTCTCTAAGTGGGAAACATGATTTAGTGTTGGTTTAAAAGGGAAATCCTCCATCTATCCCCTCACATAGTTGATGGTAGGGGTAAAATCTTTCTTCTTGATTACATAATCACCATTAATATACTAAATCACCATTTTTAAATAACCCTTGACATTAAAATGGTAAATATAAATATCTAGGTATATTTCTAGGCCTATGATAATAGATTTATGTTCCATCTCATTATTGGTGAATCCTTCAGATAATAGGAATGGATGGGTAGAAATTCCTCAATCAAGAAGGAAAAAAAATCCATAAACCAACTTGGTTGAGCCTTAGGATTTCTGATATTTTCTAGTTTAGACTTTGTGTGGGTCCATCAAGAAATATCTCCCATGTTTGTGGAGTATCATGGGCATAGAAAACATCTTCATCTAGCATCTTGGTATTTACTGGCATATTTTTCAGGTCTGTGTGTGTTGTGAGGAAATTATCTATTTATTTCCCTTTGATTTTCTTATATGATATGAATTGTACGTCTTATTATTATAGGATAATCACCCATCAGTCTATATTCCTGGTCAGTATAGGTTAGCTGAGAATATTCTTGAGTAGGTTAATATGTGAGAGCAAGTGGAATCCATGGTGTTGTAGGTAGTGTCTCTACTTTTTCACCACAAAAAAGTGTGCAAAATAATTATTCTTGATTTCAAAATATCAAGTATTGGTATCTAGAAATCATTCTTCTAAGATATTAGATACTATTTTCTATCCCTGCATCAGTTCTCTATATGATGAGGGTGCCAAGTGATTTCTCCATTGTGTCCATGTATAATATTAGTGGCTACCCTTTAATTGGTGTAATTAAAACCAATGGATGTAGTATATATCGCTTAATGTTTTCAAATAATTATTGGTAATCTTTATCCCATTGATAAGTGACTCCCTTCTTCGTCAACCTGTTAAAGGGGAGAATTTGATAGATAGGGTTAAAATGAAATGCCTAATGTAATAAATTCATCTCTAAATACCTATAAACTCTTTATGTGTTTTAGGAGATGAAATTTCTAGGAATTCACCATTCTTCACAGGGTGGATCTTGATGCCACATTGGCATACCAAAAAACAAAATAATTTCCCTATCATCACCCTAAAGACACACTTCATAGGGTTTATCTTTAATTTTTGCTGAAGTATCTTATTGAATATTGTTTTAAAATAAACGATATGGTCCTTGTTTTGTAGAGAGTTAACCTACATATTTTTAACATAGTATTTCATGATTATTCCAATAAAAGGGTTTTAAAATGTGATTTGTGGTGAATTGGTAATTGGTGCTGAAATTATTCAAACCAAAGGGAATAAACTGGTAGAATAATTTCCCTTGGGTCACCTTGGAGATAGTGGATTCCTCGTCTTTAAGTGAAATATTTATCTAATTTAACCCTGGGTATCCATCCATTATAGATATGGCTTGGAAACATATGGTTTAATAAATTGGGAGTTCTATAATCAGAACTGGGAAATCATCATCCAAACAGTGTCTCTTGAGATCTCTAAAATTGATGTGGACCCTTATTTGTGTGTTCTTTTTCTTAATAGGTATGATGTTAGGAAAAAAATTTAGGTATTTAACCTCTATGATTAATTTGGATTTGATAATATTATCCACTTCAGAAACTACCTTAATAGAATGCGAGGGATGAATTATTCTAGATACCTTCTTGAATCCTTAATGATCATCGAGAAGATCTAGGATATGGGTGGATGCATTGGGATCCATCCCTGTCATCTCTAGGTAATTATAGGTGAACAAAAAAAAATTCAAGAAGGTTGCATACATATCTTTCTCTTATAGAGTCATGGAATAACTAAACAATGTGGGATGTGGATCCTCCTCTATGCCTAAATGTACTTTTCTAAGATCATCAATGGTGGTAGAGATTCTTTCCTCCAATTTTGGAGGGGAATCTATGTGGTTTTCATCTTCATATTTCATATCAACATTTATGGAAGTGTCCTCAGTATTGGTAGATAATATGGGTTCATATCTATCTTTTGTGAAGTTTTGGAAGTCATTCATGGTCCCTGTGATAGCCATGTTATGGGTATCATGATCAAGAGAACTCCATAGATGCTCACTTTATTCTCTATCATCATCAAAGAAATAATATATATTGACATCCTTAGTTTTAAGTGACATAATAGGGTAATTTCCAATTTCCTCTGACAGTGCAGATAAATTATGTGATTCATATGGTGATGGAAAAGGGGCATTCTTAGTTGGGACATTGATGACCTTGCGTGTGACCTCACTAAATCTATAATCTATTTCTTTCATTATCTATTAAATAAACTCTCCTTAATATAATGATATTAAAAACATTCAAATGGGTAATTATCACCACATAACATTCCAACCTTTCTGTTGATGGAGTACTTCAAGCATTGATGGTATAATGATGTTATTATTGCATGGCTATGAAGCCAAGGTCTTCTGATCAAAACAGTATATGTTGTGTACTACTATAAAACCATTAAATCAACATTATACACTAATTCACCAAACTATGCCTTTAGTATGGTCTTTCCATGAGTATTTTCTTTCTCTTATCCCACCCTTGAATGGTTAACTTTGAGGTAGATAATTTTTCCTTATTGTATCCCAAAAACAAAAGAACCTAGAATGATATAAGATTAATCCTAGAACCATAATCAACTAGATATAATAGAATTAAAAAAATGATATTTCTTGAAATAGGCAGGGGTTTTATATTCTCTTGAATGGTTTCTTCTCAATATTTCTCTATTATTGAGATTGTGGTGTAAAATTCTACTAAAGTTGTTTTTTATCGATACACCTCAGTTATGGAGACTTCTAACTCAAACTTATAATATCTATAGTTAGTCATCAACAAGAATCTCTTAATGATCTTTTGAAATATTAATTGCATCCAAAATTAATATCTTGATCTGGATAACCACCAACTATTTAAAAATATCATACTTCTACATCCGGGGGTTTTACTTATCAATGTTGGGTTTCTCCTTGGAATGTGGCTTGGGGGTTTAAGTGCTTGACATAGGTAGATATATCACTTGGATATAAGTTGAAGGAATACCTATTTTTAATGGTTTGAGTATATATAATCTTACCACTTTTCTAGTTTATCCAGATAGTTGAACAACCACTAATAGATCTTCTAAAACAATCTGGTTTGAAAAACTCTTAAAAGATTTTGGGGTGTCTCTATGCTTTTGTTGGGCTCACTGGAGTTCTTTATGATGGGTTTCAATTGTATATATAGCTTTGGTATGAATTTTTCTGAGCTAATGAGCGCATCCATGATTTCAACTCTTACTATTCCCTCATATTCTATAGCCTCTACCTCCAGTTCCCTAACCAAATATGGGGAACTCTGGCTTATATATAGATTCATCATCAGATAAAGGGCTGGTTAGATGAATGACATTAAGAAAAACAAAAAATTATTTATCAGATGAGGGTTCCATTTAGAGGGGCAGTGCATGTACTCCGAATAATAAGGGAAGGAATTTGGAAAGTGTCTTGGTTGGTTTGGGTGTTGGATGTGACTTGTGTTCTTATTTATTATTATAATTCTTCAAGTTGTTTCTTCCTCTAGAGGATGTGTTTGATGGTGTCCCTTTGTATAAATCAGGAGGTTCCATGACCATAATATATTTATGAATTTTTTCCCAGAGAATGAAACAAGATCGATCAACTATTTTTGGATCATCCAATCCTAAAAATTTCATTCACACCTATCTATGACTTCCTTCTAGTCATCCACTCCCTCTAATTGGGTGGTGGAAACATGGACCATAGTATCACCTATCCAGAATCAACAGTGTTATGTAGGATATATTTAAATAAAAATTAGTCATGGATGGTGTAACCCAGACTCTAATGAAAAGGGAAATATTCAATATGATAATAGAGATTGACTTCATTAGGTTCCTTGGGCTCAAGGATTTTAAGAAGATTTTTTTCCAAGGATATGAGAAAGTAACCACAAGCTTGTTCATTTTCTAAGGAATGGTTTTTCCTTATGTTTATAAAATATAGGGAGTTATTGATCTATCTTTTCCTTCAGATATGGGAGTTATTGTTTTTATTATCACTTAGTGGGAGGTATTAGGTGATATGAATTTGGTCTGGGTGTTCTAGTAGTCATTGGTGTGGGTTTGAGTAAAATAGTAGTAGTTTATAACATATGGTATATTTACCCTTATATTGTGGGCATGGGTTAGGATTTAACCCCACTTTATTGAATATTTTCTTCTAGATATTAGATCATTTATTAAAAATCATAAAATTCCCTATATATTTTAATGAGATCAATAGTTTTTTTCAGTTCTTCATGGTGTTTTTCTACACAAAGTTCTAATAAATACTCATGTGGGAGTGAAATATTGAGAAACTACAACAGGACTTTCCATACGGATATAAATTAAGATAACCTTTCATTATCTTTCTATTCAATGAGGTAAATGAAAGAAATCATATTTATATATAAATTAATAAAGTTATTTTTGGTTAAGGTCTTTTAATCCTATGATGAACCGTCAAGGGAGGATACTAGACCATATGAAAGTCAACCCCACCGATGTTTACATAGATCATCTTAGTTTTTCTAAATCATTACAATCTTGTGGGCCCATCTTGGGGCCACATTAGGGAATCAAGTTTGAGATATGTTTCTCTAGATCTATCATGACATCAAATTTTGGGAAAATAAGATTCCCAAAATCGGGTTGAGGTAGAGTAGTTTCTACCCATTCGGGATATGGCTTCCTCTCAAGATACACTAGGACACATCATACTTCCATGGATTCCATTAAAGTGGTGATAGAATCGATGTTGTTAAGTATTTTTATAGGAAATTTTGTTTGAGTTTCCCCCAAAGTGTGAGTAATGGGAAAGGCTTTATCCATTCATTTGACATCTAATAACTGCTGACTATTGGTTTGTGCCAAGACTGGGTTATTGTCCCAGTATGAGGGAAGTATCTCACATAACTAAGTGAAATGTTATACCTTCTCAATTCTCATATTCAAATAGACTAACTATCTAGATACATAGTTAACCTGTTACTCATAATATATTCCCAAAGGTAGATTAACTCCATCCTGGTGAGTGGGAGGAGCGATATTCAATTCTTCTTGGTGGTGATACCTAGTGGGAATATTACCCCAAAGTATTTTCTCATTGAACCATTTGATATTGAATATATTACCCTCATATTGTTCTAAATTATCTTCCATATAGAGGAATTTGGGCTCTATTAATGGTTAATGGGATGTATCCATGTATTTCTCATTATCTCTAGTGTAATGGAATCAAGGGTTTGGAAACTCCTCATTCATAGGTGCCAAGTTATGGTTCCTCTTATAATTATGGGTTCATGTGGCCTCGAATATTGTTTAAGTATAAACCATGTCTCAAGATATTTTTTCCCTATTGCATGCCTCAGTATTTCTATTTTAATCTATATTATATACCATATTGATATGAGTGACATTCATTGAGGTATAACAGGTAGTAGGAATTATCTCGTCATCAACCAAGTAATAGAGTGACTTTTCACTACCTGCTTCCCCTTTGAGAGTTATATCAAGGTATTCTTCTTATCCCCTTTTCTCAATATTCCGCTTCAGTTTATGGCCTTTTTAGGGTCTAGTATTATTTTTTAGATGTTCCCTAGTTATTGATATGTACATAGTGATCCTAATGGAATATTTGAATGTCCTTACCAATCATGTTTCGAATGAAATGGGTGTTCCATGTGGTGGTAGGAATGATAAGGGCGCCAATTGTTGGAGACTATTTCCCAATTAGAAAAGACTGATTTTATTTGATGAGATAATAATTATGGCCCTATTCCTAAGTGTTGGTGTTGATATGGGTCCACCTCTAATATTTATTGAACCTGATAAGGGTTTGATAGTTCCATAGGTGGTGGTTTTATTTAAAGCTTCCACCAATATATTTTGAACCTACTAAGGGTTTAATGACCCTAGGGGTGGAGGCAGTGGTAAAAAATACCCCAACCTTGAAGGATAGGGTTTCTCCCATATAACTATCATAAAATATTCCAATTCAATATTCTTCATTTGGAATATATTCACATGATTATGATCCAAGTGTAATGATTTCTTAGAATGTCAGTTGATTTCCATAAGGAGTTTCCTTATAGCATGTGGTTTCAGTCCTCTCATATGAGATGTTTTGTTATCCTTTTAGGAGGATTGGATCAAGGGATTACCAACAGCCCACACTCTCTAGTTACTATTCTTTTTTTCCCTATAGATAAGATGATTTTTTTCATCGACCAGCTAGGATGCATGTTATTTAGATATATGGCCTCTCCTATGAAAATTACATTGTAGGATATCATCTTAGGGGGTCTTTTATATCCTATAGATGAAGTAAAGTGTAATTATACATACTCTCCCCATACCCATATGATTATATCAGATGAGGCATTAGTGGTTCTTTTCTGGAGGGTCATTAGATTATGGATACAAGAATTTCATAGGCTCTCACAGTGTCTTCCTCGCCCTGGGTCCCGATCCATGGGAAAATTAGCAAGGTATATCTGATAGAAAATCTAGTTTACTTCCTCAAGATGATTTTAATATCCCTTATAATATAGGTTCTTATCCTCTTATCAGTAAATATTCTCCCATAGGTTATGGAATAAGTAAATCGTTCATTCCCCTTTTAACACAACTAGGATGTCATAACCAGAAGTGGGGTAGGGAATAACATAGTTGGAAGATTAGTCTCATCCAAATTGTTCAACAAATCCATACCAGCCTCTTCCTCATCATAGGTACATTCCTCTAGTTATTTATACTAAAAATTCCACTTTTCTATATACATTTTCTCATGGTCTATAGAAGGTAGATATGGTGGTCACCACTATGGGTCACCTACTGATGGAGGTGAGGTGTCACTGGAAATTGATGGGGCACCATATACAATTGACCCCAATGTTTCAAGCACTTATTTATATGATTATTCCCTAATAAGTGGAGTGTATCTTTTAATAGGTGAGTTATTACCATGGGGCGGTTTTCCATAGTGTATGTTAGACATAGGATCCACATAATCCATCTCTATACTACCGCAATGACGAATTTCATGGTGTATTTTCTCTTTTATTTATTATGAAGATTCCTTAGGTGCCTAAGATTCTATAAATAAGTGTCGTATAGCCTTAAGGATTTCAACATTAATTTGGGTAAGAATGTGATCCCCGTCCTATTTTTCAATTAGAGTATGTCATCCTATAATTTGAGGTCGAGCATGAATATGATATTTCTGCTTCACAGCCGTCAAATTATACTGATATCTTTCTTTAGTTGTGATGGGGATATATTCCCACTACCAATAATATTCTAGGATATTCTGGTAGGATTTTTATTTTTTAGTAGAAATATTATCCCATATTTGGGTGGTTTTCAAGATATGATGTCCAATCATGGTTCAAATGGTGATATGCACCCAATTCTGGTATTCATTCCCCACTAAGATATACTGATGGACCACCAAGATAGGAGAAGGGATATGGTATTTATCCTATATTTTCTAGGAGGGATGTTAATGAAATCCTTCTTTGGAAGGATAAGTAATATGCACCTTACTCTAGTAAAAATATAGAATATTTTAGAATGATCTTGAAAGGTTGGTAGGGATATAGGCCGACCCGAAGGTGACTACTAGAATATGCTGATGAACCTCAATTAGATTGGGTGTATGCGCCTGATACTTGTATAAATTTAATATTACAAACTCTTTTATATAGGAATATGAATTTTTCTTTATGTGATTATCAAATTAGGTTTATAAAACCCATTCAAAATGGGGATTTGAGATTGATCATGAACCTCATCCTTTATCAAAATATGTCAATAATCCACTGAACATGAGAGAGAATGTCTGCATGCTCAAGAGTATCTATTTGTTTATAATGGATATATTGATATATTACTCTAGGATTTGGAATTAGAGCATGTACCTATCCCTATATGATCATCAGAATATGATGTTGAATATCCCCAGTTTCTTCTAGAATATTCTAAAAATTTAGAAGGGTTTTAATAGAAATATGTGCCTTCTCGTTCACTATTTCCAAGATATGTTAGCATAAATATTCAACCGAAGTGGGAATATACACCAACTATTATCCACCATTTGACATCAGGATATGTTTATAGGATTCAAACATGGGGGATGGAATATGCACCTACCCCTTTCTAGCTAACAGAATATGTTGGAATCCTTTCTGTTAATAAACATGAATGTGATCATACACATGGGGTGTCATCATAGTATATATGTGGGGTTGTTTAGTACAATAAAATATATGATCCCAATTCCTATGATATGTATCTTGTTTAACCTAGAGATATTCCCTAGATTCCTAGGTCTGAGTGACTGAGGTGAAGTTTTATTTGTCCCTCAAACCCACATTTATAAGATAATCAATGTACTGGTTATCATGAAATGGGGATAGGCTCTGAAAGTGGATATTGTTTGTGATAATAATCATAGCCTTCATCATAGCTCTCCTCATATAGGACAGGCTCATGACCTTGATCACCTTGAGAACCTTCCATATTTTCCATAGTTTTATATTTTATTATTCCAATGATTTTACAAAACCATTTCATTCTCCACCTGTGACTAGAGGTGTAGGGTAAGTGATGTTTTCCTTCTTTTGTGGGGTTATGGATCTTTTGGAATCTAAAGTAACGAAACGCTTGTTAAATGATGGTTTCATATCATTGGATAAAATTTATCTCTTAAGAAGGGTATCTATGGAAAAAAAGACAAAAAAAATGAGAATTAATGTAGCAGCTTAGTAAGAAAACATGCTTTTCTGACTGATTAAGGGTAACTCAATTTTTTTTGTTAATGAATGATTCACATCTGGTTCAACATTTCTATTTTCATGGAATAAATAAAAAATGGTCTAAAGTATGGGAAACCTAATTATTTTAGTTATTAAAATATTCATGTTGTTTTCACCATTTTCTTTTGAAATCCCTCACACCCACACCAGTTTTGAGTCAATTTGAACCGCCCATCTAAAGGTAGATAGTCATTGGTACTTTACCGGTGACATCTTAGAGGATAGGAGTTCAATATCACCACACCCTTTTGAGTAGGATTATTTACTACTTCAATAATCTCTTATAGATTTATGTAATGTTCATGAATCTTTCCCAAATCCTGATATGAGTCTGATTACCATAATATTTAATAATCGATTATTGGATTATGCCAATGTGAATATCTATACATATCAAAGGTGTCCCATCAACATGAACATTTTTATATATCATAGGTTCTATATAAATGACACCATATATATATATATGATAGGATATTTATATTTATCATATTATTACTTAGTGATGATGGTTTATAGGTCACCATATTTTAAAGACACATAATTTGGATCTCTATATTTTACCACCATCTAGGATGGTAGTGGATGTTGGCAGTGTTAAGATTTTTTCCATTAAGGGTATTATGATATATCCTTATTAAAGTAATTAAAACCCTTGTGGATTGGTTATACATAACATGACACATCATTTATTTTATGGTCATATAATAAGGAATGATCCATTTAGTTTAACACCATGTGGTATAGATGACTAGGAGGAATATGCCGAGAAATAGTTAGTGTGGGGCTTATTAAAGAGTGGACCTATTTGGTTAACCTCACAAGGAATATATACCAACATTATTAGGTTATACTTATAAATAATATGGCCCTATGCAGATAAAGTTCACCAGAAATATGGCCCAACATGAACAATGTGATGAGACACAGTGGGAATATGGTCCTCTGGGTGGAAGCCTGATTTTATAAAAAATATGGCTTGTTAGAGGATGTTATATAGTGAATATGTCCCTTATATAGGTGTGTGGAATATTGATGATGTTGGGTTTGTTCCTAAAATATTTATCATACGTATCCCATTGAAAAAGGAATCAAATACCATGTAGTTTGAATAGAATAGTATAATGTCACGTGATAAGGATTGTACCATGAATTTTAATATCATGCATTAAGGGAATTGTTATGTTGTTAAACATTATGTGACTAAGAATTTGGTTGCATAGTTTAATGTCATTCTATGGGGACTTTGTGTCATAAAAGGTTCACCAATAGAGAGTCTAATGGGTATCATGCATATAGGGGATTCCATGGGGTGCTTCATCAGGAATATTTCCCTTTGAAGGAATAGAATATATAGTCAAGTATCACTCCTAAAAAATTGTTCTCATGGTGTGGGAACATTAATCATCTAATAGTGGAATAGAAAAGATGATTAGACTCAGTATTGGGCTAAAACCTCAAAGGGGTATCTTAAAAATCCTATACAAGTAGGATTCATAGACCTTATATTTCAAATTTCATGAAATTTATAATCATGTGATAAGTACATTTACCATGTAGTTTAATGTCATATGGTGAGGATGTATGATATGGTAAAGTTTCTTTAAAACAACTAGCATAAACTCTAATACCATGTGATTTGCGTTTAGTGTGATAAAAAAGAGGTTGTAGCTAATTGGTTTTATGGCTTGAGGAATTAGTGATTTCAGGAATGGTATGACCTCATGAAGGGTATTAATATGGATCCCATAAAGAAAATTTCTCTCAAAAAAAATTATAGGCCTTCACATGGAATATTGTAATATGAAATCTATATGTGTTAATATCGTATATGGGGGAATTTCATATGTAAGATATTTCACTTTGTCAATTCATCACTTTCTCTCAAGAATATCTCATATATCCTGCAACATATTATATAACTTAATGATCTCAGAAACTTTTCCATTTTAATTTCTTCTAGAAATACATTTCATATCATTTTATTTATTAGTTTTTCAACATCATGTAGTTTCTATAATCATTTCAAATATTTTCCAAGGAGTCTCCGCCACTTCAAATCACTTTGTAATAACTTCAAATCATCTATAATCAATATAAAAAACTCAATGCCTTATGTGATGAATAAATATTCCTTAAATTATTTCATTAATGTTCCATTATCTCAATAATATAATTTCTTCTCACAACATCATATAAATATAATATAGACAACATCTTTCCTTTATACATGATATTACCTAAGTTGTAACTCCACAACCAACCTTTTAAACATAATTATAAAGATAAAAAAATAACAATCAACATACTCCATGGAACTAAAAATCTATTCAATATACATAAATCCACTTAAACCAATTATACACATAAATTCTTAAACAAATTTAAGAGGATTTAGGAATCATCAGTTGATCAGTAATCCCCATGCAATACTGGAAGAAACATAACCAATCATCCTTTCCAAGGGAATAAATATTTAATTATATCACTTATGCAAAAATCACACTTACTTATTTTACATTATAAATAGTGACAATATAATTAATCTTTTACTTTCTAATTAACTCTTATCATTACATATTAACATCATGCTCATTTCCTTCTTCTCCATTGACAAAAAATACATTAAAACACAAATTGGGTCTGAAAATATCCCCCTTCATATTTTTTTGTCAAAACCAACTATAGAAAATGCATGTCAAAATGTATTATATATATTATTATATATCCATTTTATTTAAAATAAATAAAAATAAATTGATATAGGAGGGTATAAATTCACTTAAAGTAATGTTCCATTAATTATTCAACTATAATTCTACCTGATCTATTCTTGGCGTAGAAAATAAGAGGGTTTCATTGGCACAAAAATGCTATCTATATTCTACATAATATAACACCAACTAAAATTTTATTTTCCAAGAATTTATCAAATATTTTTAGGATAATAAAACGCATCAATAAAAATTGTTACAAATATTCTCATTAAATTTTTCAACCTAAAATCCTACACTCATCTTAACACAAATATTAAAACATTCAAAAATAATAAGCTGATTTAGCTTCAAGAACCAGCCTAGGAAATTCTCCAAATTTATTTAGTTTAATTTCACTAATTAAATCAATTTATATCCCTTAATAGAGTAATTTAATATTTTAACACAAGTATGAGAGAATATTAAAATATATATTTTCCAATGATATCTTGTTAATAACCTTCTATAATTTCATATTTTCATATTTTGATAAGTATATCAACCTCTCAAAACACTTTAAATAAAATCCCTTATAATAGAATTATTTATAAACTTATTTATAAAGGTTTATATTTTAACCAAATATAATTTAATATATAAAATATTGAGATCATACTAATATGATGAATTCTCCCATCTATAGTCTAGTTTTTATAGTATGTATATTTCCTCATTAGTTCTCTCTATTAATACATGCATCACCATTAATTCATAGAATGGAAAGAACAAACAAAATATATGGGAATAAGGTGGAACAAATTTAATTATTTTTTATAGAAACAAGGTTGATAGTTTCTTCTCAACTAAGAAACTCTTCCCTCTTTAAATTATTTTTGGGAAAACTCTTCAAGCTTTGAATTTTGATTTTCTAATAAGAATACTTCGTTAGTAAAATGGACATCATTATTTTCTCTATTATCTTATTATATGGGGTTTCCTTACTAACTTTATCCATAAAATAACATGAATTTCTTGTTATATATTATTAATAATCTCCATTGGATCTATAAACATAACCAAATAGTCCCTTGAGACATGATCAACTTACTTATACCACCAATGAAACTTCTCAATAGTTATTGGGTCATAACATCTTGAAAAACTCACATGAAATTTGAATTATTCATTCAGAATTAATTCTTTCCCTTTATATTTTTCCTTCAATTATGTTTCTACTATTTTTATTTTCATTTCAAATTAGGTTTTCCAAATAACTATACACTCTTTAAGAGAATAATCCAATTTCTTGAGACTTCTGCATGGAATCTAAGGTATTTACTCCATCAAACCAATCCTATTATTTCCTTATTGGATTGATTATTTATTTTTTATTATCTTTCTTCCATTAATACCATAAATTATGGATTTTTTACAAAATTCCATAGCGTGTCAGCTTCGTCCAAAATAGAAGAAACTCTTTATTCTTAGTGAGGAATTCTTATTGATCTTATTGGGTTTGTTTTAAATAATATTTTATTTTGATTATTTCCCAATGATATCTTAATTTAAATTATATTAAACATATAATTTTTTTTCTTCTACCATAAAATACTTTAGGTTTTTTCTTGGTTTACTTTTAAAATCATGAAACTTTACTATGACCACTTTGGTTACAACTTCCATATAATTTTCTAATAATTTTAAATCTATTTGAGATAAACAAATTTTGATCCTTATTATGTGTTCGTTTAGGTATTTTATCAATTATCTCCCTTGTTATTGGATTTATTTATCTTTTATAGTTTTATATATTCTTCCAAAAATTAGGGTCTTTGTGCCCAAACCTTTGACATAACCAGCAATATCCAAAAACCATGTTTTATTTTATTTAAATATAGTTTGTCTAGAATTAAATGATTCTAGTTTTTATGATATATCAATATTAATATAGGATTCATTTGGGGAACAAATTTTTCAACAATTTCTTAAATATTCCATAGATTTAGTGGTGTGTTCCTCAATGATTACTTTCATCCATTCTTGTAAATATTTTGTTTTTAAACATGAATTTTACATGAAACTAGAATTAGTAAAAACATAATTTTTGTAATGGATGGTGCCTTTTTTATATTTCTATAGGTTAGTAATTATATGATCATAGGAACCTTTTTTCATTAGATAGAGTAATTTTGGAACAAGATTCCTCTTTGGAATTGTGTGTGGTAGTAGCACTTTTCTAAGCTTGTTGTGAATACTCAACTTTTTTCACTTATGGATTTTCAAGTTTAATATCCAATTCAAAACAATTCATAATGAGGATATTTTTCTCATAAACTAATGATATAAATCCATATTCACAATTCTTTATAATATTCATAGCTTTATCTTCATACATTTTTTTCTCTTAAATTAGATTACTAAACACTTTAACAGTATTTGATTTGATCTCCTGTTGTGAATTCTTTACTTTAATATGAGATTTGTTTTCTAATTCATGTATGTTTTCATCATTACCCTTATTATTTCCTTCTCTTTATTTAAATATATTAATCCATTCATCCAAAAATCTAGATCACCTTTCTTCGGGCTCTACATTCATTTCACATATGGATCCTACTAGTTTGGAGAGATTTACACATGTCAACACTTTTTCTTCCAAACCCTTCACCATACCATCACACTCATATTCAAGATGTGTGATATCATCCTACATACATCTAAAAGATCCCAAAATATAGGTTATTATTTATTTGGTAAAATTATGCATGATATCCTTTAAAGAGCCAATTGATTCATATTGTGGATCCCCAAAACTATGATTATCCCCACTTGTGCTTGGTTCATTTATAAGAAATTGTTGAAAATATATTTTTATTGCCACATTTTTATGAGAAATATTTTAATCATATTAGGTAGAATGTTTTTATATCATTTTATTACTGGATCTAGCCACTAATTTTTTTCTTCCATTCTATATCTATCTATATTTGGATTTTTGGATGGGGAAACTAATTTTTGTTTCGCTTTGTATAAGAGTGATGAAATCTGATTATAAGTTCCTACAATAGACATATTTTCATTGTATATAATTTAATGAACCCTAATTTCATTAATTTTTATTAGTAGAGAGTTATTTTATACTTATTTCATTGATGAGGATTTTCTCAATTTATTTTCATCTCTTTTCTTTATGTAATTCAGTGTCCTGAGAGTCAAATATTACATGGTTTCCTTGATAAGGAACTCACATGATTATTAAAATATAAACATTGTTGGGTATTTAAAAAGATAAACTCAAAACATCAAATACTTCAAATCTATATAATATTGAGAATCCAATCTAAGGTGGAACCAATGCTTTGATACTGATGGTTAGAATCATTTGGGATATTTCCAACACTAAGAAATGGGTGAATCGGTGTTGGTATCTTATTACCAATTATAATGTTATCTTGTATTTACCTATGGACTTTATTAGAGAATGTATCTCTCAAACTTTATCTTCTTTGTTATGTATGCATGTAATGATAAATATAAAAAAAACACACACAAAATACACCTAGGTTTGTTAATGAGGTTTACCTCTAAGATGGATGAAAACTTCCCTCATGTATAATGGTTGTTAGCCCATGCATGCACAGCTACCCTTTTAATATCAAGATCAAGACCAGCCACCAAATTTCTCCCCTCCATTAAGGATTTTACTTAAGCATTGATATTCAGTGTCTTTTTCTTGTCTAATAAAAATCTATTCATCGAATAGAAAATTATCTTTCGAAAAATCTAAGAACACCTTCCCATAAGCCTCTTCCACTTCCATGATCATATCAGAAAATAAACCCATTAGAGATGATCCTCCCCTGATTCATTAAAGGATTGAGATTGTAATTTCCAAATTAAAATTTTAGTGAACACATTTCCTATTCAAATTGTATATGAATTATAAAAATTGAATGAATAAAGACAATCAACCCAACATGCCTGTCACAATTTCAGATCCTTCTGAGTAAAAATCTACTTTAGTATTTTATGATCAGAATACACTATAAATTTCTCCTCAAAGAGATAGTGGCACTAAGTCTTAATATTATGCATCATTTATTCTAATTAAAATTCATTTTTAGGGTAATTATTCTCATGCTGGAATAGTTGGAAAGAGACATATGGAACCACATGTTTCCACTTCATCAGAAAAAATCCTAATCTCATACCTCAGGAATTGAAAAAAACATCATAGCCCACACTCAGTTCTAGAAGAATCATAACTTGATATTAAGTTTACCACACCTTTAGTTCATCAAAATATCTCTTCCATTTTTCATTATACTCAAAATTAACACCTATATGGGTTAATTATTTCATCAAAGATTCAATCTTGTAGAAATCCTAAACAACCCGCCTGCAATAACCAGCCGATCCCATGAATCTCTAAATCTCAAACACATTTTAGGGTTTCTCCCAAGAAATCACCACTTAGACCTTTTAAATATTCACATATATTCCCCAATCAGTTACAACATGACCCCAAAACATCACTTCTTGTATTAAAAACACCCATTTGTTAATCTTTCCAAACATGTGGTGTTATTTCAAAGTTATGAATACAAAATGTATATTATCTTGGTGTTCTTTTTATAATTTTAAATACACCAAAATATCATCCATAAAAACAATTGTAAAATAATCTATGAACCAGTAAATTATAGTGTTCATCAATTACATAAATACTATAGGATAATTAGTGATACCGAATGGAATAACTAACAAAACGAAATAACCATACCATCTCCTAAACAATGTCTTAGGTATATCCTCTTATCAGACTCTCGACTGATGGTATTCCATTCATAGGTCATTTTTTGAAAACCTTAGGCACCACTAATTAGGATGAATACATCATCAATACTAGAAAATAGATACTTATTTTTAACAATCACCTTATTAAGATTTATATAATCAATAAAAATCAAAGGCTTCAATCTTCTATCTATATTAAGAAACCTATTAAATCCCATGGTGAAACACTCCGAGGAATAAATCACATGGGCTCAAGATCTATAATCTAAAATTTAGTTCCTTTAACTCAACATGTTCCATATAATAATATAGAAAGGAAATTGGACTCATCCCCAAAAGTAATTCAATAGAAAACTCAATCCCTCTATGATACATTTTTTAATGAACCAATATAGATTGACAAGTCACATCACCCAAGATAGCTTACCACAAGGTGGATATCAACACATAAACCAAACATTTATCAAGTGTATCTAAAAGGAGATAAATAATCAAAGTAGAAAACTAAAGAAAAATACACATCCATGAGAAATACAATGATAATCCAAAAAGGATAAAACTATAATCAAAACTCTATAAGAACAAAACCAAGTCTCAATGTGACCATCCACTACCTCCAAACCAACTCACTATGAAGACAATAACAACCTAGAAATGTTGGTGAGATATATGATTCCATTCCCTTTACATGTGTCCTACAAAATCTGATATGAATACTCCTAAAGGCATATTAAATGAGTGAAGTAAACACCTAGTAGGATACCACCATGAATCTAACCAGTTTCTATCTCTATGAAACTTTTATTTCTATCTATAAAACAAAACAAGTTTATAACTATATTTCAAATTAAAACCATTTTATAAAAGATCCATTGGTTTCCTTAAAATTATTTAATATGCATATAAACTAGGAATATGAAAAGTACATAAAATATTGTATAGAGGGAATAATCATAATAATCTATGAAAATAACATAGGATAAACATATTATCCATTAAACATAAAACAATACAACCGTGTATAAAACTAAGAACAAGTTGGATATAGACTATGGGAATATATAATAGGGAATATTAATGAACACTAATCTAATAATATCATGATTATTAGCGATAATGAGTCCTTCCAAAGTTTATCAATATCACAATCATTACTCTTACTAGTTTCACACTCACTAAGGTTTGCATATTTCCTTAAACTGATGCACCCAATGTTCCCAATGTGTTGTATTTCTCAAAACAATTAAGTAAACCATGCTCACAAGTTTATAAAACATTTCCAAAATTAATTCATCATATTTTTCATGATTGAAGATCTATTTAGAGTAAAAATAATCTTTTAGGTATTTCATTAAACACATGATGTTCATAAAACTAATTTTAAATAAAAAAACCCTTTCAAAATCATTTCTCATGCCACCAATGTTATACACTAATGGAAATTCGGGATATAGACACGGTTTAAAATGGTGGCTATAGGTAATATCCATGGTTTGATGAACCATAGATAAGTTTGGCATGGCTATAGGTATACATCCATAGTTCAAATTATGGTAATATAACTATAGGCATGGTTTAGAACTGTGGCTATACTAGAGGATAGACACACTTTATTACCACGGTTTCTAACTGTGGCACTAGACATATACCCACGATTAAAAACCAAGTCTATAGGGTCTGAAAATCCATAAAAAATACCCCCCCCCCTACATATCCCCCCACCCACTCCCTTTATATTATCCAACCCCCCTGTAGCCCCCTCCCCTTTCTAGACACCCCCCTTCTTGGGCATCCCCCCCCAAATAGCCCCCACCCTCTCCCCTGCACCCCCCCCCCCCCACACACAGTAGACCACCCCCCTGCAGCCCCTCCCCCATAAAAACCATCCCTTACATAGCCCCCCTCCTCCCTGGACACCACCCTTCTTGGAAAGTACCCCTGGACACCCCCCCCCCCCCTCCTGGATATCACCCCCTGCACACCCCCCCCCCAAAGTAGCTCACCCCCTACAAAGCCTCCCCTGGACAGCCCCTCCTCCCCGGACACCCCCCCCCCCTTCCTGAACAACACCCCCTGGACACTGGACACCCCCTCCCTCCCTTCTAGATACCCCTCGCCCCAAGACACCCCACCCCTTCCTTGACACCCCACCCTCCTTCCTGGACCCCCCCCCCCCCCCCCCACCCCCCACACACACACCCCCACCCCCTTGTAGTATCCCCCCCCCTCTACTCCCCCTAGGCACCCCCCCCCCTCCTGGATACCCCTCCCCCTAGACACTGGACACCCCCCTCCCTCCTGAACACCCCCCCTCCTGGACAGCACCCTCTAGACACCCCCCCCCCTACTGGACAGAACCCCCGGGACACTAGACACCCCCTTCATGGACAACACCCCCCTGCACACCCCCCCCCCTTCCTGGACAGCACCCCCACTTCCTGGACAACACCCCCCCCCCTTCTGGATAGCACCCCCCCCCCTTCCTGGACAGCATCCCCCCTTCCTGGACAGAACCCCCTGCACATCCCCCCCTGTAGTAGCCCACCCCCTGCAGCCCCCTCCCCCCTGAAAATCCTCCCCTAGAAAGCCCTCCCCCCTGGACAGCCCCCTCCACCCCTGGAGAACCCCCTACAGTAGCCCAGCCCCCCTACAGCCCCCCTCTCTCCCTACAAAGCCTCCCCTGGATAGCCCCCCCCCCTCATAGATACCCCTCCCCCTGAACATTTCCCCCTTCTACAGACCCCTCTCTCATGGAAACCTCTCCCCCTCCCTCCTGAACACTGGACACCCCCCCCCCCCTCCTGGAAATTGAACACCCCCCCCCCCCCCTCTGCCTCCTGTTGGACACCCCCACCCTCCCTTCTTAACACCCCCCTACAGTACCCCCCCCCCCTGTAGCCCCCTTACCCCCTTCAAAGACCCCCTCTTAGACCCCCCCCCCCCCCCTTCCTGCAGACCCCTCCCTCCTGGACACCCCCTCCCTACAGACACATCCTTCTTGGACACCCCCCTCTCCTTGGCACTAGACGCCCCACCCTACATATACCCCCACCCCCTAGACACCCCTCCCCCTCCCCTGGACACTGGACACCCCCCACCCTCCCTCGTGGACACCCCACCCTCCCTCCTTGACACCCCCTCCCCACATGCACCCTCCCACCCCTCCCCACCCCCTCCCCCCTTCACACCCCCTCCCTCCCCCCTCTTTCTATCCCCTCCCTCCTGAACACCACACCTACAACAAGCTATGAATTCTAGAAAAAAAAGGTCACCTGATTATTCAAATCCTCTCCAGCCATAAAAAACTAAGTTCCTACATAAATGAGAGGAAGTATTAGGGTGTAACACCCAACTCATCGCCTATCCAAGTTTGGTATCAGTGGTTTGGGTCATGTTAGAATGGTATCAATGCAATCTGAGTCCTAGTTATGTATTTTAGAGTTTATGTTTATATTAGGATTGGTTTTGGAAACTAAAGGCAATGGTGTTAAAGGGTTAATTGTTGGTTTATCAGCCCTGATATATATAATTACATTTTTGGAAAACCATTAAAATTTTACATAAACTTCCATGCCATTACACAAGAGAACTGATCATGAAAACTAAGAAAACGAGCACTCCCGAACAATAAAATTGAATACTATAACTCATCAAAAAGGGACATAAATGAACTTAATAAGGTTATAATAAATCAATTACATGTAAAATGGGTTCTAAAAATGTTAATTAATGGATATAATTTGATTATCCAGGACATTAATATCAAGTCAAGAACACCTTTGGACTTATAGTAAGGGATTATACCTGAACCTCTTTTATTCTTTCAGGTTAATATTTATCTCTTTTTACCCAAATGAGATTCTATTTTATTTTTATGTACATATTATATATTCTATTTATATATTCCAAAATCATGTATCAAGATCTTTCCCTCCTTACTTTTGGGAATATACAATTTTTTTAAAGGTTCCCTGCTCAATTCTTCTCGATAAGCAAGCCCGATTTAATGGAAATTCTCAGATTCTTTCCCATTTTTAAGTGCACTATATAATCTATTTTGAGCCACCATATATTTTTATAAAACCACTCATTTTATTATGAAATCCTTCTTGGTTCACTTCTGGTTTTATATAAAATATTATGTCTTTTCTGTTCTAAATGATCTTTGATATTTTCCATAAACTACACTAAAATGTTTTAATTATAAAGTTTCTCAAATACTATTTTTACATGTTATCACTTTATTTTGAAATAAATTATCATAATATATTCCTATTTTATTTTATTAATGTCCATGTATGTTCAAAATCCATTCTTTCATGGACACTTTTATGATATTCCCATTAGTAATGCCTTATGACATGATTATGATACCCATTTCTTTCCATAAGTAACCTTTATGTTATGTTTGATTACCTATGTGTGACTCTTTGTGTAGAAATAATATTGATAAACATGTTATGATGTGTGTTCCTAGACATTACTCCAATTAATTGGGTAAATTTTAGTCTCATGAGACATTATGTGCAACGGTCTTGGTGGTTAGCGTTGACTCTTGATCCTTTATGTGCAACGATCCTTGACTCATGATCCTCTATATGCAAAGAGCCTTAACTCGTACTCCTCTATGTGCAATGAGCCTTGACTCATTCTAAATTCATTTTTTATAGTTCTTCCACATTACTATTATTCCATGATTATATGATCCCATATTCTACATCTTATGATTCCTTACGTTTAATCATGTTCTATGCCTTTTTATATCATTATGTTATTCTTTCTAACCCATGTGCTAAGATTTATTCTTATGTTTATTCCCTTACTAGGATTTTATCTCATCCCTTTGTTCATGTTATCCCCAGGTTATCCTATGTAGATGTATGATCACAATGGATGTTTGGATCTCTTTATGAATATTAAATAATGAAATGTTTTATTTATTCCCATGTTTTCAGTTTTATGTACCTAGTCTTCCAAGACACTAGACTTTATGATCATTGGATTGTAATTTTATGTTTAATTATAGTTAAAATCATGTAATATTATGTGATAAAGGCTAGGGTCACTATAGTTGGTATCATAGGACACATTTGGTTATTTTTCTAGACTAGGAATATGACACTTTAGTAAGAAACTTAGGGATAAGACTAAGCCTAAGAAAACATCCCTAAATTTTGGTAAGTATAAAGTAAGTGTTTTATCAAGAAAATTCATCCTTTTCTAGATACTACAAGTGGATGTGGTTATGGTATAGATGTACCTAGTAGTGAAAAAATCAATAAGGTATTTCGGGCCTGACTCGGGGTAACTTGGTACACAATAGGAGGCCTTACCGTGCACCTGGTTTGACACTCCTAGGGAATATGCTTTGGTAAATTCATAAGCTCATTACGAACCATTATTTAGGGAACAAATAAATTCCCATAAGAATATATGTTAGGAAATGTATCATGGATACCCTATATTGAAACCTAGGGAATCACAAGTTAGGATATACTTTTCCTTTAAGAGTTTATCCTTTTATATTTAAATTTTCCTTTTTATGCTAAGTGTTCAATCCCCCTAATTGAACTTTCTTTTTCTTAGATAATGGAAGGAAATAGAACACATGACAATAATAAATGTGATAGGTAATTTGATGAATACCCTAATAAAATTCCAACTATGATAGGAACAAGTGATCAAAAATTTATTAAAGTACTTGCTCAACTGGCTCAAGTTATGAATAATAACTTGAATCATGCGGAACTCCCTCCTTCTCCCAAGGAAAGAGAAAGTTACAATCAAATCCTTTGAATTCCAAGGAGGAAATTGATTTCATGGATTGGGAGGAATTAAAGAAATTTTTTTTCAATAAATATTTTTCCCAAACCCTCAGCCTCAATATAAAAATAGAGTTCCTCGGACTTTTGTAGAAAGAAGATGATTCTATCAGGGCGTATAAGGAAAATTTTACAAGGCCTTCATGGTACACCTCTGGCTTTTGTCATGAACATTGAAATCAAGGTAGATTACTTCTTTAGCAGACTAAAACCAATTCTAAAAAAATCATTGGCAATTTGAAACTTTTAAATCTATGGGGAGATTTTCTATTGTGCCCTTAAGGTTGAAATGGAGATCGGAGACTCTCAGTGGTCTCATGGGCCTGATGAAAAAAAGAGGAAAATGGAGGTTAACATGGGTGGATTGGAAAAAAATCCCATAACGGAAAGAAGACTAAGCATCCCATATATCAAAATTGTAGGAAGATTCATCCTGGTAACTATCTGAAGGGAACCAGGAAATGCTTCAAATGTGGAAGAATGGGGAATCTAGATAAGAACTACTGAAGGGATATGAAAAATCCCACTAACATGGAAGAAGAAAGAAATTTTCATATCAACTCTCATCCAGTAGTGCAGTGTTTCAACTTCAAGGTGCATAGGAATTTTATAAACCAATTCTCTAAGCTTAGGATCTTCGGAGGTAATCAAGAACAACCTCCAAGGAAATAAGAAAGGTATTATGTTACTACCACTACTTATGTGGATCCAAACAATGATGTGGTGATAGGTACGCTGGTTATTCATTAAAGAATAGCGAATGTATTATTTGATTCTGGTTCTATGCATTCTTTCACATCTTGCAAGTTTAGTAGAACTATTCAAACACAACCTAAAAATTTGGAGATTGAGTTATCTATCAGAACAAATAATGGGGAAATTATTTCATCCAAAGTACATAACTCCTCCCCGATTAATTTTTGTGGACTGAACCTCCTATCAAATCTTGTTTTACTTCCTTTGGTGGAATTAGATGCTATTTTGGGCATGGATTGGCTATCTTTATAAAAATCCAACATCAAATATCGGGAAAGGGAGATCACTCTTCATGTCTCGAAGCATCCTAAAATTATTTACAAGTGTAAATAGGAGGATGAATCTCCTTCAGAATCATCGTATCAAGTTTGGATACTACTGCCTTATGAGAAAGCATATCTCGGTCAAATGATTGCGACAAAGGAGATGATCATGCTCAAAGACATACCCATCATGAGGGATTACACTGATGTATTCCCTGAAGATTTTATTGGTCTTCCTCTTGATAAAGAGGTTGATTTCTCAATTAATATTATTCCTAGATCTCTACCTATATCAAATACACCTTATAGAATGGACACTATTGAGCTAGAATAACTGAAGAATTAGTTACAGGAGAATCTAGATAAGGGTTTTATACGCCTAAGTGCTTCACCATGGGTTGTGTTAGTCCTCTTCATCAATAAGAAGGATGGATCAATGCGTCTCTTTATCAATTATCACGATCTCAATAAAATCATGATAAAGAAAAAGTATCCCCTGCCACTAATAGATGAATTGTTCGATCAGCTACATGAGGCCAATTATTTCTCTAAGGTGGACCTTTGGTCGGGATATCACCAATTAGAGGTGAGGATGGAAGATATTCCCAATACTACCTTTCAAACAAGGTATGGACACTATGATTTCATAGTTATTCCCTTTGGACTCACTAATGCTCCCACAATATTCATGGACTTAATAAATAAAGTCATTAGTGATTACCTCGACAAATTTGTGGTAGTCTTTATCGATGATATTCTAATATACTTCAATAGAAAGGAGGAACATGAGGAGCATTTAAATACTATGTTGAGTACTTTTAAAAGGAATAAACTTTATGCAAAGTATAATAAATGTGAGTTTTGGATGGAGTAAGTATCATTATTGGGGTCGGTAATCACCTATAAAGGAATATTTGTGAACCCTTTAAAGATAATGGCAGTCGAAGAGTGGCTCAAGACAACATCTGTAATGCAGATCCATAGCTTTCTTAGTCTATCTAGGTATTATCGATGATTTCTAAAGAACTTAACATGATTTTCAAACCTAATTACCAAGTTAACACATAAGTGGGTGAAGTTTTTCTAGACTCAAGAATGTGGGGAAATCTTTAAGGAGCTCAAAAAGAGGCTTATCACTGTGCTAGTAATCACACTCCTAAAAAGTGTAGAACTCTTTGTGGTATACATCATTTCTTCAAAGAAAGGATTAGACTATGTACTGATGAAAAATGATAAAGTGATAGCCTACACCTTAAAGAAGTTGACAATTCACGATCAAAACTTTATTATGCATGATTTAGAGTTTGAATTTGTGATCCTTGCATTGAAAATATGGTGGCATTATCTCTATGGGGAGAAGTGTGAGATATATAATGATCACAAGAGTCTCAAATATATATTCACACAGAAGGAGCCTAACATGTTCTAGTGAAGATGGTTAGAGCTCATCAAGGATTATGACTGCTTGATCCACTACCATCTTAGTAAGGCATATAATGTGGCGGATACTCTAAGTAGAAAGGATATTGAATCTTTATCAATGATGAGAATTAATAAGGATCCAATCTTCTTAGACTTAAAAAATGATGGACATGGTAATAATTAAGGTGGGAACATAATCAATCCTTTCTCAAATGATTTCTCAAATGTCCCTTGTGGAGAAAATAAAGGATTCTTAAAGAAAAGATATGGAAATTCTAAAAAGGGTGGAAGCTATTAGAAACGGGAAATACTATAATTTCAAGATTGATGAGGAAGGAGTTGTAAGATTTGGGTCACGATTATAGGTACGATCTAATACATAGATAAATAATGATCTTCTAAATAAAGAACATAGCTCAACCTTCTCTATTCACCCAAGGATCACAAAGATGTATCAAGATGTCTGAGAGAACTATTGGTGAAACAATATGAAGAAGGATATTGATGAATATACATCAATGTGTATGGTATGTCAATAAGTGAATGATGAAAGAAGAAATTATAATGGGATGATGAAACCACTACCCATACCAGCATAGAAGTGAAAGAACATTACCATGGACTTTGTCACTGGACTTCCAAGGATATCCTGAGGAAACAATATTATATGGGTCATTATGGATCATCTCACAAAGATAGCTCACTTTATCATAATTCGAGAGGATTTCTCATTGGATCAAATTTCACAGATATATATCAAAGAGGTGGTAAGGTTTCATGGAGTACCACTATCAATTATATTTGATCAAGATAGAATATTCACCTATAAGTTTTATAAAAGTATAAAACAATATATAAGTACTAATATTAACTTTATTACATCCTATCATCCTCAAACTGATGGACAATTTGAGTGAATTATTCAGACACTAGAAGACATATTGAGAGCGTGTTTTATAGACTTCAAAGAAGTATGGTACCAATATCTTCTACTGGTCTAATTCTCATACAACAATATTTTCCACTCCAACATCCAAATTGATCCATATGAAGCCATTTATGGTAAAAGGTGCATAACACCAGCATACTGGGATGAATTCAGTGAACGTAAGATGCTAGGACCCGAAATGGTCAAAGAAATGGTGGAGAAGGGGAAAACCATTCAGCAGCACATCAAGGCAGCCCAAAGTTGACAAAAGAGCTATGTAGACAATCACCAATGGGGCCTAGAGTTTAATGTTAGAGACATAGTATTCCTCTGAATATCTCTATGGAAGAGTATAATGAGATTAATGAAGAAAGGGAAGCTAAGTCCCAGGTACATCAACCCCTTTGAGATCCTTGATCATGTCAGAGTTATAGCATGTCGGCTAGTACTTCCACCAACCATGTCTCAAGTACGTGATGTATTCCACATATCTCTCTTAAGGAAGTACATACTAGATCCTTCACATGTACTAACTTCAGACTTGGTATAGTTGGAGAATGATCTTTATTACGAGGATTAGTCAGTGAAGATCTTGTATCATAGAGATAAAGTTCTATGAAGAAAGACTACTCAACTGGTCAAAGTACTATGGCAAAACCATAAGTACGAAGAGCCATTATGGGGACTATAGGAAGTGATGAAGGAAAAGTAACCATACTTGTTTTCATCTTAGAATCAAAAACAAAATTTCGAGGGTGAAATTTAATAAGGTGGGAAGAATGTAATGACCTAATGTTTTATCAATGGATTTCCCTTATTATAATTATGTCTTATAGTATAATCACATAAGATTGCCTATAGAACACAATGAAAACTTTATAAATGAATAATTAGTGAAATAAAAGGTATCTCTATAAGTTAAGAAACACATTCTGATGAAATAGTAACTTGACCTTTGAAATAGTAATTTGACCCTTATGAATAGTGAATTGGTCAATGTAATAGTAACCTCACCAATGAAGGTATAAATAAAATTTTACCATATTATAAGTGTAAATATGATATAATTATATCATATTATAAGTAAACAAATATTTTTAAAAATTATTAATTAAGTGTTAGTATTTTTATAATTCATAAATATTTAATTATGATTTTATGAATAATTTAATAATTTAAAAGAAAATTTATTTTCATAAAATTTAATCATAAATCATTTTTTTGATGTCTTATTATTATAATATAATTTTATGAGACATTAATAAATTTTTTAAAGTATTAGAAAAGTAGTTTTAATTTTAAATTTTGTATTTTCCAAGTAAATAATGAAATTAATTAAAAATTAAATTTATCATATTTAGAAAATTATTTTCATAAAATGGAGTTAATTTTTTAATTATACATGTCGATAAATGGTTAGGGTTAATTTTTGGGATTTTTCTGAAATACTTGAATTTTTGGTAAATAGTAAAATACGATAATTTATAGTGTAAGTAAATAAATGAATTTTTGAGTCATGCTTGAGTCATGTATGATGTAATTAACATTTGGTTTGAATTCACATGCACACATTACTTTATTTGGTCTCAATAATCATCATTATTTCTTTTCTTGAGCAAAATAATAAAATATTGAGTAAGATAATGAGAAAACACCCATCTCATCCACTATAAATACCACCCATCACAACCTCTTCTCCTCACACCTCTCAAGCCATGAAACTTGTCCTAATTATACTCAAATATCCTCCTTATCCCCTTACCCATGTCTAGGAGATTTTTTTCTTAACAAAAGACCAAAACCATTTCCCTAAGGAGGTTCTCAAGAGGAAGGAATCAAGAGGTAAATTCCTCTTTCCAATTCTTTTATTTTTATTTTCAAGTTCCTTTCTCATCTTTTTATTTACTTAAATCCCTTCATCCAAATGGTATGATAACTCCAGTAACTTAAATATACTGTAATTTTGTTATGATAATGTAATAATTCTTCATCATCTCTCTTTCCCCCTCATTTTATACTAAAAATGAAAATATTATCCGAGATGTGTTAATTTATTGCATTCAAGGACGACGGGATTTAAATTTATATTACCATCTTAAAGGCTAGTAATGAAACCATTTTTATGGTTGAACCAGATCATAAAATATTTATTATATCTTATTTAATGTTATGAAATCATTTTTTGTATATGATGTTACTTTATAAAACAAAATGAGTTTGTTGTGATCAAAGAAACGCCAAATTAATCCAAGAAATTATCAATAAAAGTTTATCTAATGGTTCATCCTAATCCCATATAATAAAATGAATTATATAAAAAAATTATCTTATGTAAGATCATTAATATATTATAATTACACTTCTGGAAAATCATTCCCATTTTCCATGAACTTCCATACCTTTATACAAGCGAACTGATCATGAAAATTAAGAAAACAAGCACTCCCAAACGATAAAATTGAACACTATAACTCACCAAAAAAGGACATGAATGAAATTAATAAGTTTATAATAAATCAATTACATGTAAAATAGTTTCTTTAAATATTAATTAATTAATATAATTTTATTATCTGGTTCATTAAGATCAAGTGAAGAACACCTTCGGACTTAAGGTAAGGGATTCTACCTGAACCTCCTTTATTCCTTCGGGTTAATATTTCTCCCTTTTTAACCAAATGATATTCTATTTTTTTATGTTAATATTTTAAATGCTATTTATATTTTCCAAAATAATGTATCAAGATATTTATCTTCTTATTTTCTAGGATATACATGTTTTTAAAAGGCTCCCTACTCAATTCTTCCCGATAAGCAAGCCGGATTTAAGGAAACTTCCCGAATTCTTTCCCATTTTTAAGTGCACACTATAATATATTTTGATCCGCCATATATTTTTATAAAACCACTCATTTTATTATGAAAACATTCTTGGTTCACTTATTTTTTTATATAAAATATTAATCTTTTTCTGTTTTAAATGATCTTTGGTATTTTCCATAAACCGCAGTAAAATGTTTTAATTATAAAGTTTCTCAAATACTCTTTTTACATGTTATCACTTAAGTTTGACATCACTTACCATAATTTATTCCTATTTTACCCTAATAATTTCCATGTATGTTTAAATTCTATTCTTTCATGGACACTATTATGATATGCCCATTTGTAATGCCTTATGACATTATTATAATACCCATTTTTTCCATGGGTAACATTTATGTTATGTTTGATTACCTATGTATGACTCTTTATGTTGAAATAATATTCATGAACATGTTATGATGGGTGTTACCAGATATTGCTTCAATGCATTTGGTAAATTTTAGTCTCATGAGATATTATGTGCAACAGTCTTGGTGGATAGTCTTGACTCGTGCTCCTTTATGTGCAACGAATCTTGAATCGTGCTCTTCTATGTGTGACAAGCCTTGACTCATTCTCCTCTATGTGTAAGGAGCCTTGAATCATGATAAATTCATGCTTTATGGTGCTAACACATTACTATGATTCCATGATTATATGATCCCGTGTTCAACATGTTATGATTCCTTATGTTTAATCATGTTCCCTGTCTTTTTATATCATTATGTTATGTTTTCTAACCCATGTACTAAGATTTATTATTTTGTTTATTCCCTTACTGGGATTTTAGCTCATACTTTTGTTCATTTTATATCCAGGTTATCCTATGTAGATGTATGAGCACAATGGAATTTATGATCTATTTATGAATTTTAAATAAAGAAATGCTCTATTTAGTCCCATGTTTTCAGTTTTATGTATCTAGTCTTCCAAGACACTAGACTTTATGATCCTTATATTGTAATTTGATGTTTAATTATGCTTAAAATCATGTAATATTATGTTTTAAATACTATAGTTTTTATACTTGTGGTTATTATGTGGTAACACTCACCTTAAGATATACCTATAGAAGTTATAATCTATTACTTCAGTAGATAGAGTGTTTTTATATGACCTAATTTCACTACCTTTCAACAAAGTATGAGCTAATAGTATACTTTTCCCATGGGATTTTTTCACTTATTTATTTCATGATATTTTAGAGTTGACACTCACATGAATATATTCTCATTGTAAGTGAGTTATGTCCCCTTATTCAACTTTTACATGTTTATATTATCATTTTCTTAGGGACTAGTAGCATTTTAGGAGTGGGGATGATATTTTGAGGGAGACACTTGGATTGATATTTATCATACATTTATTTCAATATTCAACCCCAATTTTTTTTCCCAAAAATGTCATTTTTTATGACCCACCATCCCACATCCTCATAGAACAATTGAACCTAGTGTTTTTTCCACAAGATTAGTGAATTATTTGATTTACATTATATGAGATGTGAAATTCAAGGAAATAAAATGTTAAGTATTCATGTGTATGAGAACCGAGCATAAATTTTATGATAAATTGTCTAGATTTATGAGAGTAATGGTAAGGTAGGTAACATGATATAGGTGTGTATATGACTATTTAAAAAATAATGCAAGTGAAAGATAAATTGTTTTTTAAAATTAATATTTTAAATGAAGTTGATGTGTTATGTGAAAAAGGATTCGAAATTATGTAACTTGTGATTGTTTTGTTCCAGTTTGACTAAAGGTGTATTTAGGTGTTATTTATGATTATTTTTCCCATGAGTGAAAAAATTAAAGTATGGGGAATTTAATAGACATGGAAATCACTAAAATATTTGTATATTTGTAATCATTATTTTAACTAATTTTTTTAACCAATTTTATTTTTTTAGATTATTTTTATTTCTTGAAGTATTTTAGTTATTTAAAAAAAAAATTAATTACATATTAATATTATTTGCAATTAGGGTGGCACCGGAATCATAAACCCTGTAGTCCTATATCCAAAAGGCTATGTCTCAAATCCTAGAAAGCCCCTTGGGGGATTTATGATGCAGGTGGTGATGCAGACATGTCATGGGTAGGCGATGATGTAGGCATGACACGGGTAGGCGGTGATGCAGAAATGATTTGGGCTTGGTGACATAGATAGGATGATGTAGGAATGACACTAAATTGATCTTTTGGTCCATTTAATGGGTCTTTGGGGCATGTAATAGGCTTCATGCCCACTGGGACTTTGGTTCATCCATACAAAAATAAATAACTCTTTATGAGTGGGATATCCCCTAATAGGGGCTATGGAATTCCTTTACAACCTATGTGTGAGGTGTTTATGTGTTTTATGTAATTTTACCCCCAATCACCTTATATATTATGGCATCCCACCTTTTTATTACATAACTTTTAATTACATTTTACAAACAGGGGATCTTTAAAGTCTAGTGTCTTGGAAATCAGGAACATAATACATGAAAACAACATAAAAATTCTTCTAAACCACTCATAAGGATTCATAATAGGTTCATACTATGTACAATTACTGCATCTCATACCCTAGAGACATACATCAAATTTAAAGGGTGAGTAGAAGGCTCAGTAAGGAAAACAAGTGAAACAGTAGACATGTGATCTTGAACAATATTAATAAAAACATGATAAAAGTCATAAAGGAATGAGAAATGGAATAATAGGAATATCATAATTAAAAGGACTTGAAACATAACTTGAATATATGGCTACAACATTTCATTTATACATTCATGAACATATCACCAAGGTTTATCCCTGAGGTGTTATAAAAACTACCAAGGTTATTCACCAAAGTATCGTGAAACTTGTCATCTCTAGAGATCAATTCTTTACCCAATGCAATAGAGTGCTATCAGGGCGCACCCTTAATATGTCTTTACTTTTATGTGATCCACATAGATCATAATCAAACATTTCATAAATAACCCATAGTGAATAAAAGAAATGGGTTTCATTTCTAAATCGTGATGTTTTAAAAGTTCTTAAAAATAAGATCATTATTTCATTTAAAACCCATGGAAAGGGAGTGAGGGTTATATGTATGTCCATTCCAGAATAAAATATATCCTTTTTATATACTTATTAACACCCATAGAAACGAAATAGGTCTGGGTATTAACATAAATAAACAAGATAATTTCTTGAGATAAAGAGGTAGAAATTTTGAGACGAAATTTCTGCAGCATAACGGCTATATAACATGGTTTTAGAAAATAATAAAAAGAGAGGGTACAAGAGTAACCCAATCATAAATAACTCATATTAAAATAAATATACATAATAACATGGAGTTAAGAACGTGGTATGGATATTTTAATGACATACCACAAGAAAATGAAACTTGAAAGGAACGAGAAGATGCGATTTCTTTTACGAGAAATTCGGTAGCCTAACGGCGTCACTTAAAAATTCAGAAAACAAATTTATGGGAGAAGAAAGGTTCTATAATTAAATGGATAGTAATAATAACATATAAGAACATACCCTCAACATAAAGAGATGTAAAATATAAGACACAACATAAAGGAAGTCATGACTTAAAAGAGGAGGGTGAAAGAATCCCTTACATTGAAGAGTAACTTTGAAAGCTTGAAGTTCGGGACCTTGGGAGGCTTGAGGGTACCTTGTGAGGACTCCTTGGGAGGTAAGGAGACCAGAACTTCTTTGAGGATGATTTTTTAATGAAATGAATGAGGTAAATGGCTTGGTATTTATAGGGAAAGTGAGTGAATAAATTATTAATTTCCAAGGGACACCTCATCGGTGGTATTTGCAAAACCATGGGCTTGCCCATGGTATTTGCCCATGGTATTGACCACTTGGGACACCTAATAGAATATATCACTGTTCATAAGTCGACAAGAAATATTACATCATTATTACATCATTAATGATGTCATTAAACACCCGAAACTCAAAACTTCATTTTTACTATTCACTGAAAATTCAATTGTTTCAGAAAAAACAAAAAAATTCACCCTAACCTAATATTGATTCTCTAAAATCAAAAATTAAGTCCATTTCATGGAAATAATTTTCTAAATATTTTTAATTTAATTTTTAAATAAAATCATTATTTATTCCAAAAATAAAACTTTAAAACTATAACTCATTTTGTAACACCTTAAAAAGTAATCAAGGTCCTATAAAATTATCATATAACCATAATACAATAAAGTAAAAATTTATGATTAAATTTTATGAAGATACATTTCCATTTTAAATTATTAAATTAATTATAAAATTTTAAATAAGATATTTATGGCATACAAAAATACCAAAACGTAAACTATGATCATTTTTTCACTTTTAAGATGTCAAAAATGTATTTATACATTCATGGGTGAAGTTTCTATTTTTTTGGTCAAATAACTATTCATTACTATATGTTACTATTCATATGGGTATGTTACTATTCCTACATTACTATTCACTAAAAACCAAGTTGATCTTATTAGGATCTAAATTTCTCATTGATCACAACTATAGAAGACCATTTTTTGAAAATCATTTCACATTATTAATTATTTAATGAATACAAAAATATTTTAAAATACCCTTTTTTCCTAAATTCATCAATAATACACATCCTATATTTATCCTGATATTTAAAATTCACAAATTTTTCCATAAGAAGAAATAATAATTTTATTTATATAAAAGGATTACACAAAGCAGCTAAGGTCTCGTTACATAGCCCCTCACAACACGAGCATAGGACCTAAGTGTTAGGTGTGCTATGGTGATAGAATCTTGGGGTGGCTCAGACAACATTACCCAAGTGGTGATTTCTAACATCTTGAACTTCTCCCTTAGGCGATTCCATTAAAGCTTCATACGTTGAAGTTCGGCTTAGGCTTAGTCTAAAGCAAAGCCCAGTGATGCTACCTCCTTCCCAAGCTCTGACAGATGGGCTTCATATGGCTCGAGTCTATTGGATGAGGGAATTCAATCTTCTTTTTGTATTAATTGACCAAGATAACCGTATTTATAAAAACACAATGTTAAGATTATAGTTTCCAACGGTCATATTGACCAATGGTTATATAACAGTCGAAACCCAACAGTCTCATTTTAATTATACCCACTTCATTAATTAAAGTATATAGTTTTGTTGAGTAAAAAATAAAATAACACACAAAAATAGGAAAAAATATAATTAAAAAGTTTGGGTCGTTACATTCTTCCCCCCTTAAGAAATTTCATCCCCGAAATTTTATCTCGTACCCTCTGATGGGAAAAAGTGTGGGTACTTCTATCTCATAGACTCCTCAAGTTCCCATGTGGCTTCTTCACATTTGTGGTTCCTCCACAACACCTTAACAAGGTGGGTAGTCTTGTTGCATAGAACCTTGTCTCTACGATCCAAGATCTCCACCGGCTGCTCCTCATAAGAGAGGTCATGTTCTAGTTGTACCACCTCTCGATTTAGTACATGTGAAGGGTTAGGTATGTACTTCCTCAAGAGAGATACGTGGAAGACATCATTAAATTGGGCTAGATTTGGAGGAAGTGAAAACTGATAGGCCACTGCTCCCACACGATCAAGGATTTCATAGGGGCCAATGTACCCAGGGCTGAGCTTCCCTTTCTTCCCAAACCTCATGACTCTCTTCCAAGGTGAAATCCAAAGAAAGAATTTGTCAACAACATCAAACTCCAAGTCCCTTCGACGGTTTTCAGCATAGCTCTTTTGCTGACTCTGAGCAGCCTTAATGTGTTGTTGGATGCCATGGACCTTTTCTGTCATCTCTTGCACAAGATTAGGCCCAAGAAGCTTTCTCTCACTGGATTCATCCCAACAAGTAGGAGTTCTACATCACTTCCCATATAGAGCTTCATAGGGTGCCATTTAAATGATCGAGTGGAAGATTTTGTTGTAAGAGAACTCAACTAAAGAGAGATATTGATCCAATCCACCTTTAAATTCCATTGAGCAAGTTCTTAGCATTTACTCGAGTGTTTGAATTTTCCTTTCATATTGGCCATCAGTTTGGGGGTGATAGGCCGTACTGAAATTCAATTCAGTGCTCAGATCTTGTTGAAGACTTCTCCAAAATTTTGATGTGAACCTTGGATCACGATCAGATACGATAGAAAGTGGAACTCCATGCAGCCTTACCACTTCCTTCACGTAAATCCTAGAAAGTTGATCAAGAGAGAAATCTTCCTGAATGGAGATAAAATGGGAAGTCTTGGTGAGACGGTCAACAATAACCCATATCGCATTATTTCCTTTGAAAGTTCTCGGGAGACCAGTGACAAAGTCTATAATGATATTTTCCCACTTTCATACTGGTATGGGTAGTGGTTGTAATACCCCTTTAGGAATTTGTCACTCTGCTTTCACTTGCTGACATACCAGGCACCTTGAAGTGTATTCAACAATCTCCCTTTTCATATTATCCCACCAATAATGATCATGAAGGTCCCTATACATTTTTTTTCTACCAGGATGTATAGAGAAAATAGATCTATGAGATTCATACATTATCTCCTTCTTTATTTCCAGAATAGATGGAACACATGGTATTGTACGAAATTTCAGTACACCTTCTTGATCAGTATTGAACTCAGGAAACTTCTCATCCTTCATAGCCTCAAACTTCTTCTGTAACAAAGGATCTTCTTTCTGAGATTTCTTGATCTTCTCTAGTAATGACAGTTGAGAAATAATTTGGGTTAGGGTTTATGATGTCCCTTCCCTTATAATTCTCATGTCCATCTTTACTAGGTCATTGATCAAAGGATCTTTTTGAATCCTCATCATGGAAAGAACAACTGGGTCTTTCCTGCTTAATGCATCAATGACTTTGTTTGCACTTTTGGGATGATAATGAATTGAACAATCATAGTTTTTAAGGAGTTACAACCATCTCCTTTGTCTCATGTTCAATTACTTTTGTGTGAAAATATACTTCAAACTTTTATGGTCTATGTATATATCACATTTCTCCCCATAAATATAGTGCCTTCATATCTTCATAGAAAAAATGACTGTAGCCAGCTCCAAATCATGCATAGGATAATTTTTCTCCTGATACTTCAACTGTCGAGATGAATAAGCAATGACCTTGTCATTTTGTATGAGGACGCACCCAAGCCCTTTCAGAGATGTATCGCTAAAAATAACAAATCCTTCTCCACTTGAGGGTAGAGTTAACACAGGTGCAGTAACCAATCTCTTCTTCAGATATTGGAAACTTTCCTCACACTCCTTTTTCCAGATGAACTTGAACCCTTTTCGAGTTAACTTGGTTAATGGATTAGAAAGTCATGAAATTTTTTTCACAAACCTCCTATAATATCCCGCTAATCCAAGGAAACTACGAATCTCAATTATTTTTGTAGGCTGAGGCCACTCCTCTATAACTTTTGTTTTTGTAGGTTCAACTGTGATTCCTTCATTGGTAACAATGTGCCCCAAGAAATCAACTTATTGTAACCAGAATTCACATTTACTGAACTTTCCAAAAATTCTCTCCTTCCATAGATTTTGCAAAATAACCCTTATATGATCCTCATTCTCCTCGAGAATTTTGGAATATATCATAATATCATCAATAAAAACTACCACAAAGTTATCAAGGTAGTCTTTAAAGACTCTATTCATCAAATCCATAAAAATAGAAGGTGTATTAGTTAGTCCAAAAGGCATAACAACAAACTCATAATGCCCATATCTTGATCGGAAGGTAGTTTTGGGAATATCTTCTTTCTTCGCCCCCAATTGATGATAACCAAATCGAAGATCAATCTTAGAGAAGAATTGAGCCCCACAAAGTTGGTCAAATAAGTCATCCATTCTTGGAAGAGGGTATTTGTTCTTTACTGTGATTCTGTTAAGTTATCTATAATCAATGCATAGCCACATCGATCCATCCTTCTTTTTCACAAAGAGAACAGGTTCTCCCAAAGGAGACACATTCGGTCGGATAAACCCCTTCTCCAAAAGATCTTGGAGTTGTTTCTTTAATTCCTCCAGCTCCACATTTTCCATCATATATGGGGTCTTTGATATTCGATGAGATCCAGGTACGAGTTCAATGGATAACTCTACCTCTCTTTCTGGGGGAGGTCTAGGCAACTCCTCAGGAAATACGTCAATGTATTCCTGGAAAATGGGTACATTTTCTATCCTCAAACTCTCATTTCCTTCTTCTTATTCACCGATCAATTCCATAAATAAGGATATAGGAGGTTCTTCTAGACAAAGATCAGGTTGAGATATCTCTCCTTTGAAGATAACTGTAGGTTTTCCATTCAAGACTACTGAGATTTCCTTGCTTCTACAATTAGTCTTAGCATTATACTTTGAGATCCAGTCCATCCCCAGTATAATTTCAAATTTCAGCATGGGAATGACTACTAGATTTGTGATAATATTGTGCTCACCAAAGTAGATACTAGAGTTTCAAAACACTAATGATGCTTGGATAATCCCACCAGGATTCTTGACTGATAAATCTACTTTTAGCAAGTCGGGGGTTGATTATAAATTCTTTACAAACTTGGAGGAAATAAAGGAATGCATAGAACTATAATCAAAGTACTTTCTAGATTTGATAGAACAACAAGAGTACCTACTACCACATCATTTGGAGCTTCTAATTCAGCTATCGTGATAGCAAAAGCACGGCGTTGATCCATTGGCCTTTGTTGAGTCTGATGGTGGTTCCCCTCCACTTCCTTCAGATTTGGACAGTGATTGGAAAAGTGCCCAAGTTGTCCACACTTAAAGCACTGGACATCAGGTAGGGCATTCACCATCTTTCCATTATTGTTAGTGATTGGAAGTTGAGGTTTCACCTCACTACGACAATTTCTCGCAATATGACCATCTCTTCCACACTTGTAGCATTTCCCTCTCCCTAGTAGGCAGTTCCCCAAATGATTCTTCCCATGTTTATTACACGTGGGAAGTTGCACTTGCTTGCCTCATATTCCTTGATCAAAGATCCTCTATAAGATGGGATCCATTGTTCTCTTTTTTTCATTGGATTTATGAGACCACTGTGTCTCACCAAACTTTAGTTCGACTTTCATCGCACTCTGCATGATCTCCTCATAACTATCATAGTCTCGATTGGGTAGATTCTACTGCAGATGAGGTATCAATATACCAAAGAATATATCAACCTTACCATTTGGATCCATGACAAAGTAAGAGGTGTATTGTGAAAGTCGGGTGAAGTTCATCTCATAGCTTCCGACAGATTCATTCTCCTTCTGCTTCAGCTTGAGAAACTCCTTCTCCATTCTTGTTCTCATGGATCGAGGGAAATACTTACTGAAGAAAATCCCTATGAACTCTTTCCATTCCATAACTTCAACCTCCACTCTTTGCCTCATGTTTTTAATAAGCTCCCACCACTGATCAGCTTCTCCTTCTAAGCGATAGACAGCTAGGGTGACCTTCTCTTGCACTAAATAGCGGAGCACAGAAAATATCTTCTTGATAGAGTTGATCCACTGCTCAGCAATCAATGGATCAGTCAATCCACTGAAGTTTGGTGGTCATTAACGCATAAAGGACTCAACATAATTTTGTTCCCTTCACAGTGAGATCAGTCTCTCATCTTGATTCAAGTTATTTCCCATAACTTGAGTCAGTTGGTTCATCATTCGCATGAATGTTTCCATTCCGGCTTCCATCGAAGTTCTGTCAGTACATGGTCCATTGCGGTCACCATTTGCACGGTTCCTCCTATTGTCTGCCATTTACTAAAAGAATAAAACCTTAGTGAGAAACTTATTTCATTTAAGAATCTTTTAACTATAAAGGATTTATATCTCAAAACTTCTTTAAACAATTACATTTCTCTATAAATCCTTCATAATGATTCATAAAAATCTTATGATTAACCAAACATATCCCTCGCAAGTGTCATAACCAAGAGTGAAGCAATGCCTGTTGTCATGTACCAGTTCCCATTTGAGTCTAGCTCAAAGCGGTGTTTTTGGGTTTTACCCCTATGTACATATGTTCCAGAGCCGCCTCTACCTACTCGTATCCAGACAAGGATGTATTTTCTTGATAAACCACTTACTTAATACTCACCAAAATACCAGGAAGTTTTCTTATATTTAAACTTTTATATAGGATTATTCCTAATGATTTCATAGCCTAATTTATATAAATAAATAAACTATCCTTTGATACCAACTATGGCATCCCGCCTTTTTATTACATAACTTTTCATTACATTTTACAAACAGAGGATCTTTAAAGTCTAGTGTCTTGAAAATTAGGAACATAATACATGAAAACAACTTAAAACATTCTTCTAAACCACTCTTAAATCTTCATAATAGGTTCATCCTATGTAAAATTAGTACATCTCATACCCTGGAGACATACATCAAAGAAAAGGGTGAGCAGAAGGCTCAGTAAGGAAAACAAGTGAAACTATGGACATGTGATCTTGAGTAATATTAATAAGAACATGATAAAAGTCATAAAGGCATGAGAAATGGATGAATATAAATGTCATAATTAAAAGGACTTGAAACATAACTTGAATATGTGGCTACAATATTTAATTTATACATTCATGAACATATCACCAAGGTTTATCCCCGAGGTGTCATAAAAATTACCAAGGTTATTCACCAAGGTATCGTGAACCTTGTCATCTCTAGAGATTAATTCTTTACCCAATGCATTAGAGCTCTATCAGGTCACACCCTTAATATTTATTTACTTTCATGTGATCCATATATATCATAATCAAACATTTCATAAATAACCCATAGAGAATAAAATAAATGGGTTTCATTTCTAAATCGTGACGTTTTAAAAGTTCTTAAAAATAAGATCATTATTTCATTTAAAACCCATGGAAAGGGAGTGATGGTTATATGTATGTCCATTACAGAATAAAATATATCCTTTTTATATACTTATGAACACCCATAGAAACAAAATAGGTCTAGGTATTCACATAAATAAACAAGCAAATTTCTTGAGAGAAAGAGGTAGAAATTTTGAGACGAAATTTCTGCAGCATAACGACTATATAACATGGTTTTAGAAAATTATAAAAAGAGAGGGTAAAAGGGTAACCCACTCATAAATAACTCATATTACAATATAAATACATAATAACATGGAGGTAAGAACGTGGTATGGATATTTGAATGACATACCACAAGAAAAGGAAACTTGAAAGGAAACAGAAGATGTGATTTCTTTTACGAGAAATTCGGTAGCCTAACGGCGTCACTTAAAAATTAAGAAAACAAATTCATGAGAGAAGAAATGGTATCTCATGAAATGGATAGTAATAAAAGCATATAATAACATACCCTCAACATAAAGAGATGGAAAATATAAGACACAACATAAAGGAAGCCGTGACTTAAAAGATGAGGGTGAAAGAATCTCTTACCTTGAAGAGTAACTTTGAAAGATTGAAGGTCGGGACCTTAGGAGGCTTGAGGGAACCTTGGGAGGACTACTTGGGAGGTAAGGAGACAAAAAATTCTCTGAGTATGATTTTGGAATGAAATTAATGAGGGAAATGGCTTGGTATTTATAGGGAAAGTGAGTGAATAAATTATTAATTTCCAAGGGACACCTCATCGGTGGTATTTGCAAAACCATGGGCTTGCCCATGGTATTGGCCACTTGGGAAACCTCATAGAATATCTCACTATTCATAATTCTACCAGAAATTTTACATCATTATTACATCATTAATGATGTCATTAAACACCCGAAACTCAAAACTGCATTTTTACTATTCACCAAAAATTCAACTGTTTCAGAAAAAACCCAAAAATTCACCCTAACCTAATATTGATGCTCTAAAATAAAAAATTAATTCCATTTCATGAAAATAATTTTATAAATATTTTTAATTTAATTTTTAAATAAAATCGTTATTTATTCCAAAAATACAACTTTAAAACTATAACTCATTTTGTAACACCTTAAAAAGTAATCAAGGTCCCATAAAATTATCATATGACCATAAGACAATAAAGTAACAATTTATGATTAAATTTTATGAAGATACATTTCCATTTTAAATTATTAAATTAATTATAAAATTGTAAATAAAATATTTATGGCATACAAAAATACCAAAACTTAAACTGTGATCATTTTTTCACTTTTAAGATGTCTAAAATGTATTTATATATTCATGGGTTAAGTTTCTATTTTTTTTTGGTCAAATTACTATTCATTACTGTTCATATGGGTATGTTACTATTCCTACTTTACTATTCACTAAAAACCAAGTTGATCTTATTAGACTCTAAATTTCTCACTGATCACAACTGTAGAAGACCATTTTTTGAAAATAATTTCACATTATTAATTATTTAATGAATACAAAAATATTTTAAAATATCGTTTTTCCTAAATTCATCAATAATACACATCCTATATTTATCCGGATATTTGAAATTCAAAAATTTTTTCATAAGAAGAAATAACAATTTTTTTATATAAAAGGATTACACAAAGCAGCTAACGTCTCATTACATAGCCCCTTATAACACCAGCATAGGACCTAAGTGTTAGGTGTGTTATGGTGATAGAATCTTGGGGTGGCTCTAACAACATTGCTCGAGTGGTGATTTCTAACAGCTTGAACTTCTCCCTTGGGAGATTCTATTCGAGCTTCATACGTTGAAGTTCGGCTTGGGCTTGGTCCAGAGCAAAGCCCAGTGATGTTACCTTCTTCCCAAGCTCCGACAGATGGGCTTCATATGGCTCGAGTCTACTGGATGAGGCCATTTAATCTTCTTTCTATATTAATTGACCAAGATAACCGTATTTATAAAAACACAATGTTAATATTATAGTTTCCAATGGTCATATTGACCAATGGTCATATAACAGTCGAAACCCAACAGTCTCATTTTAATTATACCCACTTCATTAATTAAAGGATATAGTTTTGTTGAGTAAAGAATAAAATAACACACAAAAATATGAAACAAATATAATTAAAAATTTCGGGTCATTACATATATATATATATATATATATATATTAGATATTAATATTATTTTTAGTATAGAATGATTTTATATATTATGTACAATTATATATTATTATTAATATTTGTATTATTTATATTAGTATTATTATCATTATTATTGAATTATATTAACATTTATTTTTAATATTAATTTTATATTATTATTTTGTGTATACTTATAATTTCATCTAATCATATTTAATTTTAGTATATATACATGTGTGTGTGTGTGTAATTCTAGTTATAACTAATCATTCATATTATTATTGTTATTATTATTTATTTTTATTAACTAGTCATTTAGGAATATGTATTTTAATTTTTTGAATTTTTGAAACCATACAGGCGCATTGGGAGATTAGGCCTTTGTAAAAAAATTATGGAGATCTTTTCCTCTATCCATCTAGTAGGGTCACCAACACTCTTTTCCCTTCATCTGTATACACCATAAATCTTCCACACTCAACCCAACATCCTTTTTATCTCAAAAATTTGAGATATCTCTTCATCTCTACTTTAATATCACAACCCCCACTCTCCTCTCATGTTCGTAGTGAGCAATCAGTAATCTTGGAACCACCTTCCTCCTACAATTTTTCATCATTTAATCCATTGTCTCTCCTCTTTTACATTATATACTAGGTCAAAAATTTCAAAATATAGCTTTTTGTGATAGTTCATACCAACAATAATAACCCAAAGTGGCATAGACTAAGAAATAACTATTAATATATAAGTTTTCCTTAAGTTGGTTTGGGTTTAGAAACACATAAAGGATTCTATTTCATCCCATATTTAATATCATGGAAATTATTCAACACGCTGGGCAAATAATGTCAAGAAACATCACTTAAAATCAATTTTCTCATCTCAAAAATAAAAAGGAAATATAATAATGAGGAGTAAGACTTGAATGATATTCACAAGTACAACCAATTTAATAAAATTTATAAATTTATCAACATGGAATGGTTTTTAATTTCATAGTATCAGAAAAACCTCATTAAAAGTATTTAGGGTTTAAAACCATTCTTTTATATCTCCAAAATATAAATAATCTTATTTCTTATTTTGGAAATACCAAAGGTAGGCACATTGCAGGTATATCCCAAGAATTACTCAGTGAGTTGAGACAACTTATCGATATCAATAATGAGCATTCTAATTCCCAACTATCTTCAAGTAGCCATGGAGTTCAATAGACCATAATACCATAACCAAAGGAACCAAATACAAAATTATTATAAGTTAATAATAACCAAAAATTGAAGGAATCCTAAGCAAGAATCTCCTCAAATCCATTAAAATATAGAATAAACTAAACCCATGAATAACTCCTATAAAACATCAAAAAAATCACCGCAATTCTAAAAATCCATATGGAATAATATTCCTCAATCACATTCAATTTAAATAATGATTAATAGAGAATAATCAACCCACGTGATCCTTATTGAAGCAAAAGGGGAGAAGGCCCCATGATCTAGGGTGAATCTCACCATGCTCTGGTGGAGTTCACTTTAGAATCCCTAACCATAAAAAATAAATTAGTAAATAAGGGTAAATGAATAGAAAATAGAGTAGGGGTCTTACTAGGAAAACCCAAGAAAAACATACATAAATATTGAATCATTTTAGATGAATATTCAATACATTTCACAATAATACACACCTAAGGACCGTAAAGGTTTAGTGTCTTTAGAGATTGGATACGGAAAAATATTATTTCATAAAATATCTTCATAATTTATCATTAATTCCTTTTATCATAATAATCTTATTATAAATAACCCATTTAAAACCTTTCTTTATAACCTATGGAAAATGGAAACATAATAAAGGGTGAGATCGGATTCCCAGTAAGGATAAACATAAGAGATATCAATCAATGATCATAAGTGAGAATAAGGGTATGATAATATGACCATAACATAATAAATTCACACCCAATCAATTAATTATCATTAATAATGAGTCATGGCCTAAGGCTTTGTCATAACAAAACACAAATTCCATAAGAGTCTGTAATCATCAATAATCAATCTTGATCCATGAGAGCATATCATAAAAATAGGAATGTGTAACAAGCATAAACATATAGCATTGTGAGAATGTATAAATAGTAAAAGATTAACTCATTAAATTAAGAACATAAAATTAGGTCCTTACTTAAACTTATGAACATTAAATGTGGCCAACACATAGATCCATGGACATGAAACCAGGTCCATTCATAAACTTATGTACATGGAACCAAGTCCATGCATAATATTATAAATAAAAAATCAAGTTCATTCATAACATAGTTATATCATGAAGTATCTATTTTTACCCAATGCATTATAGGGCTATAATAGACGCACCCATAATATAAACTTAAAACATAAATGTTCCATAATATCATAAAAAATTCATCAAATCATCATGTCATAACCCATGTAAAGGAATCAAGTTTCATTCTATCCTTTCATCATAACATAACATGTGGAAAAGAAATGGGTTTCATTGATTCATCCTTGAATATTCATCATAATAATCCATCTGGAGGAATAAATTGGATTTTAACATAAGATCATATCCCCAGTGAAACATATAAATCTTTGAAGTATAAAAACATGTATGAAAAATATATTTAAAATATCATTTAAACCTTTCTTTGAAAACATGAGGAAAATATAATTTTCTTTTGATAACATTTTAAATAAAAATTCTCATAATATTTAGAAAATGATTTTATTTGAAAATAAACATGGAATCCTTTTAAGGAATATTCAAAGAAAAGAACAGTTATAATGGTGGAAAAATCCATTCATACCATATATGTTAAAATAGAACACTCTTTTCATAATTTTGAAAAAAATTATAAATGGATTTTTTTGGAAAAAAAATCCTTGAAAATATTATTTTTAAAACATTATAAAAAAATTAAAAGGTAATGAAAAATTAAATTTTTAAAAAAATTCAAGTATTGGTAAAAACTTATATAAATTAATTTTTAAGAACATGAACATATAATAAAAAGTTCTTCAACCAAAGAGTAAATAAGGTCTGATTTACTTTAAAAAATATTGATCATTTTAAGTTCCAAAGAGAGGAACATGATAATAATTTATAAAAATTATAGTAATAACCATAAAAGAATAAAATATATGGGTTTTAAAGGATAATATCCATATAATTTCCCTCAATAAAAATATATCATAGAGAACATTGAAAATAAATGAGATTGTAACATAAACCCTTTGCCTCAAGTATCACCTTACTTCATACAAGATCAAACCTTCTATATAATAAATATAGATTTATTATAAATATAATATATAACCATATTAATACATATCATACATTATATTATTTACTTATAATGTTTTATCACCCATTTATTAACAATTCTTTATTAATATCATTGTTTCAAGTGATAACTATTTTATTTTTTCATGAAAGTTTTGGTTTGATAGTTCCAGTCCTTACACCTTGGTCAAGGTTTCATCATCTCAAAAAAATTAATCATGATATAAGTATCATATTTATTAATTTTATAAACTTCATAAAAATTGATGGTGAAAAATTAATTACATCACTTCTTAGAGATGGTAGTCCATACATACGCACAAGTGATGTTTTCACTTTTCAATGGATGGAACAGAAGAAAGGTAAATAAAAATTAACCTTCAAAAAATAATTATTATATCAATAATATAATATATATATATATATATATGTGTGTGTGTGTGAGAGAGTGAGTATTAAATCAATCCTTATTAACATATATGCATATAGGAAATGAAAAACGAATTATATAGCTTCCTAGAGGTGGTAATCCACACATACGCACGTGAAGGATTATTATTTCCCAACATAGGGAATGGTAAGAAGCTAAATAGTATATTGTAATTATATAAGAATAATTATTTAATAAATATATGTTTATAAACATTAAATCAATCATAATAACTAACCATGAAATATGGTGATGTAAAATGAATCATATCACTACGTGGATGTGGTAGCCCACATGTACACATGAGCAATACTTTCATTTCCCATTTGATGTAAAGAAGTTGGGAAATGGTTTTTCAATAATCATAATAACATATAAATATATTGATTATGATAAATTAATTATTTTAGAATATATAAATATATTCAAATGAATCATAACAAGAAATAAACTTTTAAAGGGTCAATTAAGACTATTAACTCTTCTTTGAGAGTCCCCCTTTGGCTTTAACCATAAGCCTTCTTGGAATGGTATTAATGTAAGAAAAAGAGCAGAAGAATGAAGGGAATAAATCTAGGAAAGTTTTTAGTCAGTTATTGGTCAATCATAAGGCTCAAATTTTGTGAATAACAAAGGGGAATAGGGGACCTTTTATAAGTTAGAGGAGGGATACACATGGAATTACTTATGAGATTTAAATAATATAAGGTCACTTTCTTATGAAAGTGAAACTAAATGTCCAAGAATTCAGAGATTGGATAATATATGGTTTAAATATATTCAACCAATAATATTTATACAATTTTAAGTGTCATTTTATCCTTATCTCTTAGTTTAACTCCCCACCCCCACCTGAGGTAAACCTGTATTAACCTTAACCATGGTAGAAAATTTTTACTATTTTTTCTATAAATTAGGATAAAAAATTAAGTTTAACCTATTAAATTATATAAATTATGATGTTTAAAATTATAGAATCCATTTTAAAAGATTCAATTTCTTTAATTGGTAGAAATTTATTTCAAAATAAGTGCATAAAATGCAACAAAACTGTTTTTAAAAAATGCATATTTAAGCATAAAACTAAAATTATTCTTATTCCTTGATAGTAAAGAAAATTATATGGAAGTTAAAATATTTTATTGAATATATTATCTGAACATTTCATTTAAATAATTCATAAAAAGTGGTTAATTTAATTTATTAATATAAAAACACATTGCGTACATAAAAAAGTGTTTTTCAGAAAAACATCTCTTTTTTACTTTTAAATGATTTTATTTTCATATCTAACCAATGGATAACCAACGGATTCATTTTATACCAATGTAAAAAATAATTTTTCATAATTTATTTATTCCAATTAATACCATAAAATCCAATATATAGGAGATAATTTTCACATTAAATAATAATAATTCAATAGTATATCACGGTTCATTAAAACTTGGTGTTGCATTTAAAGTAGACTATCTAAATTTTAAATTTATTTAAAGAAAAAAATATCATAAAATATCATGATGTAACATTCTACCCATATTAAATGATTTTTTCCATTGAAATTATATCACACTGATACAAATAATTGTGGATACTTCTTCCTCATCACATCCTCGGGTTCCCATGTAGCTTTGTTAAATTTGTGGTTTCACTAAAAAAAGTTGTTTGGGTGAGTGGTATTGTTCTGAAACAATTTCTCTCTGCAATCCAGATTATCCAATTGTTATTCCTCATAATATAGATCGTACCACATTGGTATGATCTCTGGGTTCATTACATGTCAAGGATCAATTATATACTTCCTTGAGATTGATACATGGAACACATCATGAACTTGAGAGCGATTCCTTGGAAGATACAAGGGATGAGAAATCATCCCAATATTGTATAGAATCTTGGAAGGGTTGATATATCTAGGGATCATCTTTACCTCCTTTCTAAATATCATAACCTTATTCCATGGATATATCTGTATAAAAACCTTGTCATTTAATTCTAACTCCAGATCTAATCGATGATTTTCAACATTGCATATCATTCGACTTCGAGCTACCTTAATGTTTTATTGAATGGTTCTAAATTTATATATAATTTTCCTATCTATATTAGTTCACAATAGCTTTATTTCTCCATCTTTATCTCAACACATTGGAGTAATGCACTTCCTATTATAGAGGGCTTCATATAGATCAATCTAAATGCTCAAGTGAAAAATATTTTTGTAAGAAAATTCCACCAAAGGAAGGTGTTGTTCTAAAACACATTTGAAATCCATAGAAAAATATCTCATCATATACTATAGGGTTTGAATGGTTCTCTAAGATTTTTTATATGTATGAGGATGATAATCAGTTTTGAAACTCAATTTAGTATTTAGAGCTTGCTAAAGACTTCTTTAGAACATTGAGGTAAACCTAGGATCTTGAATAGATAAGATATAATGTGGTACTCCATTAAATCTTACTAATTCCTTAATGTAGATACTGGAAACTTGATCAAGTGATAAATTTTCACTAATGGTAGTAAAATGTGTTGATTTCATAAGTATATTGACTATAACTAAAATATCATTATGGAATTTTGACGTTTTGGGGGGTCTAATGATGAAATACATGGTAATGTTTTCTTATTTCCATTATGCTATGGGTGTTGGTAATAAAAACCAATTATAATTATATCTCTTATCATTACCTTACTGATATATTAAGCATCAAGATAAAGACTCCACAATGTCTATCTTCATGTTATCCCACCAATAATACTCTTCCAAATCTCGATACACCTTCATACTTCTAAGATGAATAGAGAATTATAAACTATTAGATTCATTTGATTTACCCTTCATCGAGTTTGGTATTTATGGGACACATACTCAGTTCCTAAACCTTATAATTCCATCACATTAATGGTTTAATTCTGGAGCGCTCCCCATCATCTTATGCAGTTTCATGTCATCCTTTGGTTCCTCCTTAATCCTCAAATTAATGGACGGTTGAACATTAATCTGAGAAAGATAAGATATTCCCCCTTTTCTAATAAGTTCTAGACTAATATTATATAAATCTATAATTATTAGATCTCTTTTAATCTCTATCATGAACAAGATAGCATGTTCTTTCTGACTTGGAGGATCAGCCACCTTATTCTCCTTTCCATGGTTGTAATGTATTGAGTAGTCATAATCTTTAATAAAATAAAACCATCACCATTGGTGCATATTTAACTCTTTATATGTGAATATATACTTAAATATTTTATGATTCATGTATATATCACATCATTCAAAATAAAGATAAAGCATTCATATTTTCAATTCCAAAAATATTATTTCTAACTCCAAATCATGTGTCGGGTAATTTAGCTAATGAATTTTCAATTGGAATGAGGCATAAGTTATCACCATGTAAATATCTTCTTCAATTCATCACTATAGATCACAAAACCTTATCTATTGTAGGTTATTATGAGTATAGGTGCATTGAACAACCTTCCTTTTAGCTCCTTGAAATTTTCCTTATATTTATCTATCCATAAGAACTTGGCTCCCTTCCAAGTCAACTTGGTTATTGAATTAGATATCCATGAGAAATATCACACAAAGCATTAATAATATCCAACCAACACAAGAAAATAATTTATCTTAGTTATCTTGTTTGGTTTGGTCCATTGGTCAATAAATTTTATCTTTTAAGGATCCACTGATATACCCTCACTTGAGATTATATGACCCAAGAATGAAACTTACTCAACTGAGAATTCATACTTTATAAATTTTTTGTACTACTTCTCATTTCTTAGGGTCTTCAATAAAATCCTAAAATAATCTCCATGCTCTTCCTTATTCTTTGAATATATAATAATATATTCTATGAAGACTGCCACAAAATAATCAAGGTAATATCTAAAGAGTTTATTCATAATATCCATGTTGATAGTATGGGTATTTGTTAGTCCAAATGGAATTACTATAAATTCATAATGAACATAACTCATATGTAAGTTTGTCTTTAGTATATCCTCCTTCTTGAAATTCAATTAATGATACCTAAAATTAAGGTCAATCTTTAAAAAGTAGTGATATCCATATAGTTGATTTAAAAATTCATCAATAATGGGTAAAGGATACTTGTTTATTATATTGATCTTGTTAAGTTATCATCATCATAATCATCATCATTCTTTATTTACATTGTAATAAAGTGTAGAATAAAAATAGTAAGAAATAGATAGTGGTAGATAGAGAATCATGGAGGCCTAAAATAATGAGGCCTGAGTGCATCCCCACTCACCAGGTTCACCCCCTCGAGAGGCAAGCATTTTATTCTTGGGAAGAAAGTAATATTATCCCCTTGGAACACCATTGAGGTAAGATAATACACAAACTAGTTACCCTCATTCCAAGTATGAAGGAAATATATATATGACTGTTGATAAAACCCCTACGCCTTCTAGTAATATAGGAGATTTTTCAAAAAGTGGTTCTTGTTCCATGCAGGGAATCATGAAGAGTCATGGAGTCTATTTCCACCATTGCCCAGCCAATGTTCCTTTGTCTGCATAGTCGAAGACCTACTAACATTTCCAAGGATTCAGCCTGAATGGAATGACCATAACCAAAGTACAATGTACAAGAAAATTTAACGGATATCCTAGAATCGTGAACCACACCACCTACATGCATGGCATTTATGCAACGTGATCTACTCATGCAGAGTTTGTGTCTCGTGATATTGGGGTACTAGTAAAACCAATATCCCAAATTGCCTCTGTGGATAGAGTGGTTGGATGAGTTTTTATCCAAGATTGGTCTAAGGGTGGGGGAATCGTCCCTGTTTTTGAATATTCAAACCATGTCAACTGAGAGGTTCATGTTTTTGGAGACCAATGCTTTCCCCATGGAGATAACCCCATCAAAACAAGTTGAGTTCATCACCCTCTAGATGCATCAATAGCCTGCTTACATCACCATGACCCTAGAATTATTCTTAGTCCTAGTATTACTCACACCTTGGAACCATAATTTGAGAAAATTGATTCCTCGTAGATCCTGGTGATAAATACTAGTAAATCATCTGAATAAACTCCAAACCATACATTCCTAATTGTCTTGAAAAAACAAGTGATCTGAGCTTTCCTCAGGACAATCCCTGAAATATGAGCACCTATAAACCAGGTCGATTCCTATTTGTTTAATGTTATCATAATTGGGTAGCACTCGGTTCCTAAACCTCCAAATGAGGAATTCATATTTTGAAGGAATTTAATTAAACCAAAGCATGTATCCCCAGTTATCAGTGTGGTTTTGTGGAGATCATCACCCTCCGATGGTCCTTCACCGAGAAGGATACCAATGAAGACTCGGTGAAGACACACTTGTCTAGCTCTGTATTAATTTAAATGATATCAAAAATTTCATATTGAATCTTATCCAAAATGAAATAGATAAAACTTAGGTGCATGCTTGCATCCTTGAAAGTTATATCTAGAGTGAGACAGTTAGTAAATCCATGCTTAAAAGCCATCCAGTTGTGATGAAAAAATGATATATCACCCCTCCCCAATAACCATATAGAATCAATTTCAAGAGACGAAATATGAGGATAAAACATGGATCATATAGAATAATATTTCCCTCCCATCATACCTATTTCCCCTATATATTTTTCACCCATAAACTTGCCCTAGAGGGACTGTTCCTTAATTACATCCAGTGTAAACTTTGCATGTCGTCCATGTAGTGTGTCCAAGATAATTATTATATTAATGTCATCCTCCTTCATAGGCCTATCCATACTTGTCTAGGAAGCCTAGGTTTTATTTAATAGAGATAACTAGAAGGAACATGGTTAACATTTAATGTTTCAAATGTGGAAATTATGGGAATTATAAGAATCAATTTCCCAAGTGGAACTCTCATAAATAGAATTGGGAATGTGGTATAGGTATTGGTTATACTTATGATGTTAAGGAGACCGCAAACGACATGTGAAACTTATTTTATGTTCTTCCAGTATGGTTTACATTAATCATAAGAAGCATGATTAGATTTAGGTTGAGGAACCTTAATAAATGATTCATATTTCATATTCTAGGAAAGAGGTATTAAGTAAGAAGTTGATGAGGCCTAATTAATTATTTAATAATAAATAGTAATTAAGTATTTATGTTTTGGAATTCAAATATTATGTTATATAAATCATGAAATGTATGATTATTTTCAATATAATTTTTCATTCAGGGTTGAAAAGGACATGTTGAATGGTGATGAAGACATAGAAAAATGATTTCATGTAAAGATGATATTTTTATTAAGGTAATATAACCCTTAATTAATTCCTGGTGTTGAGATAATGATGTCTGGATAAACATATTATGGATATGAATAAGTAAATTGGGTGGTATGGATTACCTTGGAACTGATTATTGACAAAGTGTTATATGTCATCAAGGATGAATTTTAAAATTTCTTGGATTTAATAATATATCCATTAATCATTGGAGTAAGGAAGCATGCATGTTTTCCAAAAGTATTTATGGTAGTTAAGGTTATTACCATATTTCAAAAGAGTATACGATAAGGGTATTCACATGTTTGGAATGTGAAAAACAAGTTGTACTTTGTGATATATTGGGGATTAATATTAAGTTTCTTTCATGAAATTCTTTCTAAATCATTTAACTTTCATCTTTCATAAGGATTATAAGGTTAACCATTTATGGGATTTTTAAGTTAAACTTTGGATGAAGTTTGTGAGAATAAAGTATTATCTTACCACATGAGGATTTAAGAATATTGGATAACCTATAATAAAAGTGTGGTTTTGATGATAACTAATGACATATGGGATGGAATATCATGGATCTCAATATCTATAAGTTCTTTAGGAATGAAAAATTCACCATCATTCCCTGGAGTAATTGATTAAGTGGGAAATGATCAAGGAAAACCCAAAGGGTGATATTGTACATATGAAAAGGAATAAAATCAAGTAAATTTATTTCCTTATGTTCCTAGATAGTAAAATAAATCCTCAACTATAAGAAAAATATATTGAAAAATATTTATCCTAACACCTTTATTTCTAATGAATCATATGGTCCCTTAGATCATCATAGGTTTATGGTTTTGTGATCACCCACTTCTACTAATCAATGTTCTCTATCAATATCCATCAGAACTTGATTGTTATATTTTTCTTCCATGTCCATGTTTTCACTTTCCACCTATGTTATCATATGTGGAAACCTAGTTATATATTACTTTGGGTAACTGCTATGTTTCCAACTTTCCTTTTTTAAAGGAAGTTTCAGTATTCATTTTTATGATGTGGGTTTCTATGAAATGAGCTTTCAATTATTAAAACTTTTATAACCAAGAAGAATTTTGGGGGTGAAATTAATTTTAATAGGGGGTAGAATTTAACACCTCGAGATTTTGTGAAATATTTTTTTTTCAAATTAATTTATCTTTTTGATAATCTACATCTTACATGACACTGGAAATAGTTTTATATGTGTGTGTGTGTGTGTGTGTATTAAAAAACTAAGTCAAACATTCCTTTCACACAACACAAATATGGATTGCACAACATGAAACACTAACTTTTCTTGTGCTACACGCAACACAAACTTGGCATGTGCTACACACAACACTGACTTGGCATATGTTACATCCAATACTAAGTTTCTACAAAACATCATTTTATTATTATAATTATTTAAATGATTTATTTATAACCTATCCATTAAAACTTTGTAATGTGAATAGTAATAAGTAATTTTAAAATATTTTTATAATGGTTTTATATAAATAAATCTTATTGATAATGAAACATATAATTTTTTGTAGAGTCTTTATATGTTTACAAATACTATTTTCACAAATAAACAGCTTTTTATGTCCTTCTATGAAGAAAAAAATTAATTTTAGACACATATATAAATTGAATTTGATAAAATAAACTTAATTTTTTAATATATAATTCTGAAAATATCTTAGGGTGAATTTTTGGTATTTTTTTGAGAAACTTCATTTTTTGATGAATGGTGAAAAATATTGCATTTTAGTTAATAACTACATTTTTGTTTAAATAATTATTAATATAAAATTATAAATTAAATTTGTTTTAAGGTCACGTTATATCAATTAAATATATATTAATACAATTTAGGTCATTGTAATTAATTTCACTATGAAATTGAATATAAAAACTTAACAAACTTTTGAACATTTTTCTACTTTAAAAACTCATTATTTCGTTATGTCTGTGGGATTAGCATTAATCTTAATTTTGACACTTCTGTGGATTGAATTTTTAAAAATGTAAATAAAAAATTTTAATCAGTATAATATTTATATTCTAATTATATCATGTTAATTTTTGACCAAAAATATTAGTAAAAGTGATTAAAATTAATCATAGCGATTAAGGTCAAATTAAGCGTAATTGTGTACTAAACCTTAATCTTAGGGGGCCAAATGACCTATACACTTATAAAAAACCCATTTTATCGACATATTTCATAAATAAACCTTTAATTATTTATTTTTTTGGTTTGGTATGACTTTTATTAGGTAAGAACACGTGTACATCTAACTTATTTTTAAAAATTCCAAGTGAGTCCTTTTTCTTCCCTATAAAGAGACACCACCTCTCCCTCTTCTTCACACCTATAAAACTCTTAGGTTCATAAAATATCTACCCAATAAATTTACCAACATCCATAAATTCTTAATTTAATCCTCACTTTGTATATAAATAAATACAAGTAATCCTTTTGGCACAAACCAAAAGGAGTTACCCGATTAAGAGGTAACCTCTTCCCCCAAGCTCCTTTCTTTTATTTTCCTTCTTCACCACCCTACACTATATTTATTCCATGATTTTATAATAAAACCATTATATTAAATATAATATGACGTTTTTATGATTATTTATTGACCTAAACTTACACACACCTCCATATAATGGGTAATGAACATATTGTTTATGTGTACGATGAACTACCAGCTCACTAAATGATGATTGTTCATTTTTCATTTACCACCTATCATGGTGGAAATTATGATGGAAAATATATTTACATATGTCATATATTATATTTATTATGTATTTAATATTATATATTACTTTTACAACACATACCTTTTTACTTTACATTTTTTGTAAATACGATAATTTCGTTTGAGGAAGTGTGGACTACCGCCCCCTCAAAGCGATTTGATTCGTTCACACACTACAAGAAATGTATTAAGGATGGTTTTAGTGAACTTATATGATATATATGATATAATAATTCTAATTTAATAATTATATATATACATATATAGATACTTATATGTCATTTTATTTCTTTCTTCCAATACGACAATAAAAATAGAAACAACATTCATGTGTATGTATGGCTTACCGTCTCCATGAACGGTGTATTCCATTTTGTACATATATATTATAAATATAATTTTAATAAATATATAATTTATATAAATTATATTTATATCATGTTTTACATTCTTTAAATCATTATATAAGTATAAGGACCAAATATATAACAAATTAAGACACATGCGAAAAACAAAGTGAATATTACCTGAAGTGAAACCTTAACATAGGATTGTTAACAAGAGGATGATATAAGGTCATAATAAAACCATATATGATATTAGATATAAGAATATGATTCTATAAAATATGTATAATAAACTTATATTTATTATACAGGAATCTTGTACAAGTATAAAGAGAGTCAAGACACAAGATAAGGGGATTTCATCTCACTTTTTATTTCCTTGAGATACATGATTTATTCACTACTAATTTTGTTTGTGTGGTTTGTATACTACCCATGGATGTATTAAATTATTTTTATACTTAAATTTATGGGTATTTAAATATCCATTCTATGATCTTTATTTCTTTGGCTTTAAGTTTCAAAAGTTACCAAATTAGTAAAATAGGTTTGTCTCAATTTTTCTTCTTTGGGACTCATGTTTTATTATGCACCTAAATTCTTTTTTAGGTGTATATAATTCCATTTTAAAAGTTATATCATGAATATAATTATTTTAATGATATTTTAATATTAATTTTATTTTATTTTCTTACATGGAGAGTATGATCTCAAGTTACCAAGTTATGAGAGTTTATTGAAACAATCTCATCGTTTTTCAAGATTGTTTATGATTATGATTCCATTGATGAAATCTTATGATCCATATCTTAAGAACTCTAATAAATTTTCCTATCCTCTAGTTATTTATGATATATTAATGTATTGGTTATATTTTCCACTATTTGTTACATAACATAGTTAAGAAAGTGTTTTTAATAAATCTCGACTTTACCCTTTCTTCGGTCGGAAATCTGTATTCCTTCAGAACAATGTTTTATAAAAAAGGGTTTCCAAGAATATTATACCAATATCCTATGATAATTAAAAGTAATTTTTAACCTTTTTTTCTTTTACCAATGATTTCAAAGGAATATTCTTACCAATTTTTGAATGAGGCATTTTTCTAACATTTTTATCATGCAAAAGGAATGTTCTTTTTACCGCATACGACATGTACCTATTTACCCACCGTCAATTATTTGAAGCGTTTTTTCATGTTTAAAAGGTTATTTTTCTAAATAAAATTTTTTTTAAATAGATTTTCAAAGAAATGGTTTTAAAAAGTTTTCCAAGCCTCATTTATAAATTTTCATGGAATATTGTTTTAAAAAATGTTTTCAAGTTTCTTTTATAAGTTTTCATGGAAAATTGTTTTTGAAATGTTTTCAAGCTAATTTTATAAGTTTTATAAGAAAATGTTTTTCAAAATTTTTTCAATATATACTTATATTTTTTCAAATAAAAAGGTTTCCAAATGTTTTTCAATGCTTTATTTATAATTTTCTAAGTTTATTTTCAAGAAAATGGTTTTAAAAAAGGTTTTATGTTTTAAAGTGACTTTTTAAAAGAAGAAAGAATATTTTCCTCAAGAAATGTTTTTAAAATATATTTCCATGTTATTTTCCATCTAAGATGAAATATTTTTATGTTACTCATTCCCTTCAAAGAAATGATACAATTTTTCCATTCATATTTCTTCTTGAATGTTTTATGTTTTGATGGAACAATGCTTATGACACCCGTTTCTCTTCCACGGTTTATATGCTTTTGAAATCCACATATTTTCATGAGTTATTATTTTGATAAAATGATTATGAAACTTTTGTTTTTACCTATAATATGATATGATTTCTTGTTTATGACACCCATTTCATTTCATGGGTTACGATATGATTTTTTATAATTTTGTGGCACATGTATGTATGATTTTATTATGAGATGGGTGAGACCTATATCTCTCTCCAATGCATTGGGTAATGATAAATGTTTTATGATATAAAAGGGTACACGGGAGGACCTCCCAAGACAAAAACAAGGGTTTACATAGAAGGACATCCCAATCCTGAAACAAGAGGGTACACAGGAGGACATCCCAAGCCCGAAACAAGAGGGTACACTAGAGGGCATCCCAAGACTGAAACAACAGGGTACACAAGAGGACATCTCAAGACTAAAACAAGATGTTAAAGTGGAGGAAATACAAAGCCCTGAATAAGAGGTTAAATGGGAGTACATCCCAATCCCAAAACATGAGGATACGTTGGAGGGAATCCCAATCCCGATGTAGGTACACATGTGATTATCCAAAGCCTAACATATAACAAAGGCCTTGGTATGCCTCCTTGACATAGGGTTTTTATATGATTATGTGTTTTCCAAAATTCCATGTTCTATTTCTATGTTATTATTTCATGGATTAGATTTATTATTTCTTTATGATTCATGTCTTATAAACTTATAATCTTTATTATGATCTCTGATATGTAGGGTATGATCTTAAAATGTTATGCTCAATTTTCATATGCTTTTGTTCATGTTATGATTACATGTTTCCTTTATTTACCCTTACTGAGAATATGATTTCATGACTTTATTATGTTTCATTTCCTTAGGTTATGAAGAAAGGTTTTAGGTAGATGTAATAAAGGTGGAGATATTTATGGAAGATGTTGAAGATCTTTCACCGGGATATAAGATTTTTTTTTTCAAGTTTGCAATCCTCAGGCATGTATTTTTTTGTAATATACTGAATATTCATCTAAAATAATATAATATCCATTTTTCTTAAGAATATATCACTATATATATCCAAAAACCCTAAATAAATTCATATTTGTGTACTACTCGAGAAAATAAACACAATGGTATAGTCAAAATTTTCTTAGTATGAGACATCATCATATTAAATGTTTGAATATATTTAATACCAAAAATAAACATTAAATAATATCATATGGGTTTATTATCTTCAGCATTGTGATATATTTAAAAAAATAAGTAAAATGAAATATTCATAAACCACAAATGGACTTTAGGTGAAAATTTTGTGTTCATGTGAATATTTAGAGAGAAAAGGTCACATGGTGGCCCATAGGAATGAAACATGGCACTATATGATAGGGATATGGACTTTAGAGGTTTGTGATATGTGGTGAAACATAAACCCCCATGAATTAATTGGTAGTGAGTAGACATTAGGTTGGGCTATAAGTACTCAACCTGATGGTTTAAAACCCGAACTGACCATACAATCAAGCCTTGACACATCATTGCATGTCAAAACTAAGCCTGATTGGCCTCATGGGTTATAATTGAAAAGCAATCATTATCTTAGATATGGTTACCCCTTATACTTATTACCCATTCATGTGTGGATTTGGCTAACTATCTGATATTCACAATCAAACAATTATTATAGGTTGCATTGGCCCCATGATGCAACAAATCTAATTCAAGTGTGGTCAACCAAATGACCCTACTCTTTCTTATGGAAATTGGACCATTTCCCCCAAACCATAGTCACCACAATAACTATAATTCCACCCCCACTAACATTTATCTCCCACTAGTAGTACAAAAACCTCAATCAACCATGATAACACTCATTTCATCACAATGAACCTTGATCAGACTTTATTTTCATATGAATATATTCCATAATGTGGGTTTAAATATTCTAGGACTAGAGGGGTCTCAGTCAGATTAGTTTTCTTCCCCCTTTTTTTTCAACTCTATTCAGTAGATAAAGGTAGTGGTTTCAAGGTTTGGAGTATAGATAGTGGTGGTTGCATCGATCAAGGGGAGGCCATGATGGAGGGGGAGGGTGACCTGTCATAATTGGAATAATATTAATAATATTATATATAATAATATTATTATTAAAATATAAGTAAAATTAATTAATATTAATATTATATAATAAAATTTTCAATGAAATTATTAAAATATATGAACAAATTGGAAAAGGAGGTCCAACAATCCTACCTAAAGGGGGGCTACCATAACCTTATTTCCCTTTGTAGTTTTGTGTTGTCTTGAATTGTAAGTGAAAAAATAATAGTTATTTAAGGGAACTAATTTATTTATAAACAAAACCTTCCAACTAGGGTTCTAAAATCAAAAAAATAAACACCATTCCTATGTAAAATACTTTAGTTGTAGAAACACTACACAAATTAAATTCTAATGTGAGTCCTGGTTTATAAGATATTTTCAATTTTTTTCAAAAAAGGAACCTTGTTTGTGAAAATATATATATATATATATTATCCAACCATCTCATGGCACTCTATTAATGTTTTTAAAAATAAAAAATTGTGAATATGGGAACCAATGAAGCCAAAATGGGATCTGTATTATCAATAAAGGAAAAATTATTTCAAGGAGAATCTAAGAATTTACACTTTTCTTTCATTTAATTGATAAAATAAACATGGTGAATCATTTAATATATTATGTGTGGAAATGATTCCAGTAATAATTTTACTTGGAAAATGAGATATATTGAGAAACCTATATACATATTCACATGAAGGAAAATTATTATGATATTTGACAGAAAAATATATAGACTATGGTACCAAAATAGCATGACATCTCCACTACACCCAAGAAATTATTTTAAAACAAATTTTATTTTCACAAAAAACATATTATCCCTAACACATTTGAGCTTAAAATTTCCTATGTATTATGTTTACAAATAAATAATAAGAAACTCATTACCAACTCCCTCAAAAATTTAACCAACTTTAGAAATTCTACAAGAGAATTTATTATAATTAAAATTTCATTCTTAGTACAAAAAATAATTTTTTAACATTTTATTCCCTTCACCAAATTGAACTTTTTTATTCATGCTGTATAAATATGTTGTTGATCTATTTCAAATAGAACTAGTTTTTAATACATTCAAAATAGTCAAATGAAAAAAAACCAATATCAAGATTCTAGTCATGAACAACATATTATCAAAATTATAATCATTAACCAGTACTAATTAACTATGTATAGAAATAGAATAAAATAAATATAATTATTTTTTGAAAATGTTATATTATCTTCTAAGTAAAAATTTCACTAAATACACATACTTATTAAATATTTTGAATTTAAAAATAAGTACTTACTTTAAAATAATTGAAAAAATACCAATAATACATCATTCATCACACCAAGACAAACAAAACATTTTAAATTATAACACAATACATATATTATGTGCAATTCATCTATAAACATAAACTACTAAAATATAAAATAATATAACAATAACTAAAAAATATTATCCTCCTTTAAAGAAAACATACCCCATTTTTCGAAATTAAGAAATTAAACATTTCATTTTAGTCTTATACAATAGAACACATGTTGTTTCACACCAAAATTCACATAAACATAATACTTAATTAAGAAAAAATATAACACAAACATAAATTAAAAAAAAATAAAAACTATTTTAATTTGAAAAAAACTATATCGAGACAACATATTTTTTATATTTAAATAACTAAAAATGTCAGTTCATTCCTTTTCTACAGATCATATGTTTTGGGATTAAAAAAATATATAAATAGTTAACAATAATTATTAAAAATAAAAAATGAAATAATGAAAAGAAATGAAAAAACATATATTAAATAATTATTATTTGAAAATAGTGGAATGAAAAACTGAAATAAATAAAAATGTATCTTTACCCATTTAAATCATGTTTTCCCCTCTTTAATAAAAAATTAACTCTTACATGGTAGTATTAAATAATGTAACACATTAACTGTGATCCCAAAAACCAAATAAACAAAATAATTTACTGATAAAAAAATAATAAAGAAATAATTTAAAATAAAAAAATATATCAATTTAAAAAAATAAAATGATATCATTTTTTGTGTTTAGAGAAAAATTAAAAAATTATGTTAATTCTTATATAATAAAACATATGTTCTAGTATTTCAAAATAAATATACACTTCATAAAATTGTTTTTAAATTGTAAATAAAATCATAGAAATTATATAAAACAAACATGAAATAATAATAACTTTTTTGGTTCTTTGATAAATCCTAAAAATGTTAACCCAGTATTATAAAATGAAACATTTGTTTTATGATTAAAAATTTAAAAAAATATTAATAAGATTCATTATAAAACATAAATAAATTCATAAAAATCCATTAATTAGCAACCAAAGAATCATTTAGAAAAACATATATTATTTGTTGGATCTCAAAATAAAATGTTAAAAACATCAATTCATTATTTTAAAACATAACATATGTTTTAAGATAAAAAAATGATATAAATTATAACATCAATTATTAAAAAATAAAAATAGAAGTATAATTGATCATACAAACATGTAATGTGATTCATTCTAAATCAATACATAACATTTTTTTCTATATATATATATATATATATTATGTTAATTAAAATTAATGAAATAAAATATTTGAGTTATAAAATTTAAAAACACATCAAAAAAATATATTACACACAAAAATTTAAAATCATGCAAAAAAAGTAATCATTAACAAATAATTTCAAAATGATTAATTATAAAAATTGAAAAAAAAAGAAAATTATATAAAAAAATAAACTATGGTATTTTTATTTATCAAAAATTGTTTTTATGAAATAATTTACATAAAATATTGACATTTACATTGAAAACAACAATCAAAATAAAATGATAGATATAAATTAATATTAAATATAGAATAAAGTTTAACAAAAAATCATAATTATTAAAAAACAAATCAAAATAAAAATAGAAAAAATTATGTTGAGTTAAAATGATATAATCATATTAAATAACAATTTTACGATAAATCAATGATTTGAACTTGTCTAAAAAATTAAATCTTTTAACCTAAGGATACATGGGTAATTTATCAATAATTTTATGTTTTTAATTTAAGAATGTCCTAGTAATGAGTTCGGAAAAAACACATTCCTAAGAAATTTATTAATGATAAATATAGAGATAAAACAAGGGGAAATTACAAATTGGTGTATGTATCACCCCTAACATTTGAGTAATAAAGGTAAATTAACTCATCATTAATATGAAAGGACCAAAAAGGGTTCTCATTCTCCACTCTCTTCTTATGAAATGCATCAACTACAATATTATCTATCTTTTATAATTAATAAAGAAACTTCAGACATTCTCTATATAACTTCTATAAAACTAGGGTTGATTTTCACTTATAAATGTTAGCTACCAAAAAGGATTCACTTTCATTCCATAGCGTGTTCCATCCAAATTTCTCAAAATTCATAACTATAAAAATGACTTCTCATATCTCTATTTGTGGGGGAAAACATTATTAATAGTTTTTTTGTTACTATATTTATTGAAAAGGTTTGAAGCTACTGAAAGAATATATTGATAAATTATATGTGAAGTTTTGGGGGGGGGTTAGGAGAAAACTATTAAGGATAGGGTTTTATGCGTAATTACAAATGGGTTATGTGATCTCAAGATGTTTCTTGAGTTACACAATCACGTAAACTATTGGGGATAAAACTATTTCATAAAGAAATGAGATCATGTGATCACATATTCTATGAAACAAAGGATGATTAAGATAATTCTTTCAGTCACTTGAAATCATGTGATCTCATGAAATAAAGGTAATATACAACCACATAAGTGATGCATATGATTTAAGTAAATTTTTATAAGGTGGATAAGGATTTTAGTCACTTAGAATCAATTGACCAAATATGTTTCAATTGATCTTGTGATGAATTCAGGTGAAGCACATGAGGGAAGTGATGTTGTCCGAGGTAGAGAGGCTTTTGACATGCGATAATGGTTGAGAACATGATCTCAAATTGATCTTGTGATTGTAATAGGAAATTGGAATTTCCAGATAAGTATTTCTATAGAGGTCATGTGATCTCTTGAATCAACCTATGTTCTGTGAAATGCATAATGAAGAAGTATATTATTTTTCTAGGAAAGTGGATCAGAATATTGACTATGTTTATCATAGTTAAGGTGGAGGATTTATACCTATAAATTCCTCTTAAATAATTATTATCTATAAGAAATTTTCTTATGTTGTTTGATTTGAATCAAATTTCAAAGAAGGAGTTTTGTGTGAATAAATATAGATTATGTGATCGATGTCATGTTAGTGGAGTCCAATAAGAGTTTCACATGAAGCAAAGGGAGTTATGTAATCTCAATAGTTGAATAAGAAGAAGAAAATAAAGAGCCTCACATAAATCTAAGGAGGTATCATGGTCACATATATATGGAAGGATTGTTTCAATTAAGGATTCAAAAAGGATTTAGTGGATTATGCTCTTGCAGTCATGCGAATGGAATGTTTTTATCGCAAATAAAAGATGTAGGTTTTCACTAGTAATTTCATGATGAAGTCTTGTGATCACATAAGACAATGTGGGTTATGTTCTCTATAAATAAATTTTATGTGCTTCAAGGATAAAATTTATGCATGAATGTGTTTTTTAACCCTTTGATAAAATAGAAGGGTAATGACTCACTAATTTAAGTGTGAACCAACTTTGAACTGATAAACATCAATAAAATATTTAACTTGAAGAGCAATGATTTCACTTAATTGGAGAGATACTAGTGAGCATTCAATTTGGGATTGATTATAAACAAAGAGAGAGAGTGAGTCCACTCTGATCATTATAACAGTAGTTTGCTATAGTGGATTTGATGCATCAGTACATCATTATTTTATTCTTCTTGAACTATCCCAGTTAAGGGTGAACTATGTAAAATTTTTGTTTCTTGTGCATGTTTTCAATTCCTCTCGTACATTTGTATGGGAAATATTGCAGAGTGTTTTTTGTTTGATAATGAAAAATATCCAAAAAGGAAAGTGTTTTAATTTATCATACCCTTATTCACCCCTAGTTATTAAGTCTGGTAGGGATAATAATTTATGTCAAATGGAAGGGTTAAAGTTATAATTTCTCTCTTAATGAAATAAATCGATGTTGTAAATCACAAAGGGATTCTGATCTTTGATGGAGTAAATTTTAATCTATTCATGAATTAGATACAACACTACTTACAATATTTAAGTATGGATTTTTTATAACTATTATTCATGGTATTTAATCTGGTATAGATGGGGGAGATTTATTATAAGCAAACTAAAGAGAATTTCATACCGACACTAGTGGAATCAATGCTTTAGGCAGAGTCATATCTAACATAATCTTTACAAAGGTGATGTCCTCTAAGTCATCCCATTCCATGTTGGAAAAGATTATAAATATATATAAATGTTATTAAAAAGTATGGGAAGAAAAATTGAATGATCTATGTAATAATTATGAGGACTTAAGGATACACCCTAATTATTTTTTTGATGTTTTATTTGATTGGGTAAATGTTATTATGAGATACATGCAGTTTATCATAGAAATAATTGAAAATGTAAATATCGTCAAGCACATCATGAGATGAATTCCACCTCATTCCAGTCCAAAAGGATATGTATTGGAGGAAAAAAGTCAAAGTAGATGACATTGGATAGATTCACAATTCTCTTATCATATACAAGATGAGAAATTATAAAAATAAGGCTATGGAAAAAGGAAGTCTAATGTTGTGGAATTCAATTCCATGAAGAAACTCACCATATAGGATGACTAATAATAAAGGGAATTGGATGATGTGATATCAATCCTTTCCTTAAATATATAGGAAAAGAAAATTTTAAATGAAAACTTCCACTGACATGATTTCAATGTGGAAATGTTTGGAATCTTATAGTAAATTTGCACAAGAATTTTCATTGTAATGATTTGGATGATGATAAAATGCCTATAAATAATTCTTCAACTAATTTTAAATATAATACACACACTAAGAGATAGTTTTTCAAAAATAAGAGCATGGTTTCATAAGAAAATGAGTGTTTTGAATAAATTGAGGAAAAATAAATTGAAAACCTCAAAGACCAGAGATAAAATTCTTTGGTGGAGGTTTCAGGTAATTTCTAGACAATGGAAGAGAGTGAAAATGATGATGGAGAATTGTAAGAAAGATCTGATCTGTATGATGAATTAAAAGATTCTCTTGAGGAGATGCATGTTTATAAATCCAAAATAAATAAATCAAATATATTGGTTCATGATGATAAAGTCTATATACAGCAGCATGAGAATAGAAGTCTAAATTGAAGGCTAAAATTGAAAGGATTGTATATAAAAAGATATAAAACTGAAAGAAAATCATTGAGTATAAACTCAAAGTTAAATAAAAAACCATGGTTATCGATACTTTTACTAACACAATAAAATATCTACTCAAACATATAAAATAAATTAAAGAGTGTGTTATTAGAATATGAATAAATGTATAAGATAATGAAAAACTTTCGACTCCTAAAATGAAATTAGGAAAGTATGTCACATAAGTGATTTATAAAGGAAAATTATATTATTTAGGTCTAGGAAAATAGTCATATAATTGTTAGGAAAATAAAAAACACATCAGAATGAAACAACTAGTATGGGTATTGATCACAAACATAAATCTATGATGATTGGTAGCATACCACAAGCACCCACTTTTAGGTTGAAGATTAATTTGTGTAAGAATTAGAATCTAAAGATTTAGAGAATCCAAGGGACAACCAGTGATGTAGAAATTCCACATAGTAATTCACCTCATATCATGTGTTATTGTTTTGGAAATATGGGACATTCCAAAAATGTATGTTTCATAGCTAAGAGGTACTTAAAGGAATGATAGAAACATAGGTAGTCATATAGAATTCAATATTCTAGGAATTATTTTTTATGGTTATTATTTTTTATGTTGAGGACTCAGACACATGTCTATATATTTCTCATCATCAATGTGAAGGAATGTGTCAGAGCAGACCTAATTTGGTTGAATGAATAATCTTAATGTAGCATCCCACAAACTAAAAATTCAAAATTTATTTGTATCTCTACATGATAAAATTGGTACAATATAATCTAAGGATGATCAATAACACTACTCAACATCTAGTATAATTTCAAAGACATGGATCAAGAATAAATGAGTGGAACAAGTAGTGTTCATAAATGCTTTTCTAAAAGTATCATATCATGTTGGTGTATAGATCTTTGATAGTGGATTCACTTCCCACATGATAAGAAATAAAAATATTGTCATAAGAAGGAAGAGGCCCGAAACCTTTAGAGAGGATCTTTCACATCATGTTTATAATTAATTTAATTAATTTCATAAAGAAAAGAATACCTAGATCTTTGGTAATTTCTTCATTGATGATGTTGATCATCCGAAATGAACCTACTAGATTGTCTATTTGTTCTTACGAGGATACAAACCAAAATCTCTCAAGCAGTGATCCACACGTGCTCTGATGGCCTCTGATCAACAACACTCATTCTTTAGGTTCTAGCATGGTGAAGTGAGTGTCTTGTGTCGGTCTTTATTGATCTCTTATTCTTCAGTCTTAAAGAAAATATCTCATTCTTGAGAGGGGTGGGAAGAGTATTTGAGAGAGAAACCATTTAGCTCAATAATTCTGAATTCACTGAGTGTGCAGTTCAGTATATGGCACAATAGACTTACATGTCTATTTATCAACATGGGGCTTTGGTTACAATATTTAATTGTGTAATAGTAATTAAATACATTCATAACCTTAGAGAAAACCCATGATTTTAATAATAATATCATGTCATTATTTATGGTGTGCTAACTTGCACAAAACGGAATTATAAATAAAATTATGTGTCACAAAATAATAGCAGTATTATTATTATTTTAACTTATGCCAACTAGTTAAATAATTATTTACCATATTTCAAATAATTATTTTACTATCGAACCGGCCTTGGTCCGCTCGAACTCCACTTCCATTTATTGAACACCTGAATAAATAAATAAATAATTTATTTTCTTAAATAAATATTTTATTTACAAACTAGTAAATAAATATTTATTAAATGTTAAATAAAATAAATAAATATATTTTAACCACAATCTAGTGAATAAATATATATTTAATTTATGAAATCATTTTATCTTGAATAAAATTATTCCACTTTCTTGAGAATAATATTTATTCCATTAATTAAATTCAAATAGAATTTAACTGAGACCACCAGAAACACTTAGTGTGTGACCCTCTAGGATTATTTCTCATTGGAATTAGGCGGGCTTGCCTAAAGTCCAAGAGTACTATCTAGAAAAGGGTTAGGTAACCTAAGAGAAAGAACTTAAAGTCGTAACAATGACATCCACATAAAAATTATCACTGTGTAATATAATCCCTTTGTCTCAATATCTCATCAAACAGGTTTCGTGATAGTTTCATAAACCTTTGTGCTTGATACATTGTTCTTTGACTACCTTAAATAAACACGTTGTTACACCATGGCCAAAGAATTTTGCATGACAGTTCAATTTCAATTAAAGGGCCAAGATATCAACTTCTATAAATGGAAGAGACAAATCCGTCCTCGACTTATCCATTAATAACATGCTACTCACGATGCACCCAGCGTACCCTACTTCTCTCCAACATATGGTGTGACGGTTTTCATCAATAAATCAAAGTACGTGAGTTGTAACATGTATTAATGATAATCTTAAAGTCTAAGGACTATTAAACATGCTCGCATATAGGAATATCTGAGGACACCAAAACATGCAGAATTTCTACTGGAGGGTCTATTCTCATAATCTCCCATTTTGGAGATTACTAAGTACGAACTTCATGAGAGCAAGTCTCATCTTCTTACAAGTACTTGCACCTGATGGTATGTATACTATGTGTCCCATAATAGTATTTCATCCAACTGCAAAACTATATTTAAGAATATTGTTATATCATTTCAAGGTTCTCATCATAGTGGGGAAATTTTATAACCTTATCAATGCAACCAATACTCTAGGACATTATTACATCATAGTCATGAAGAACAATGAAAAATATGTAATAAGATGTTTAATACATTAAATATCCATGTAATAAAAGTAAAAACGGTTGGTTATGGGACACCAACTCTAACAAACTCCCACTTGGACTAGATCCAACTACCTATGGCTTTCAATTCTCTAGACCTCATATGATGATCATGTTTCTGCTGAGTCAAGAATTTAGTCAAGGGGTCTGCCATGTTGTCTTCCATGGAAATACTACTCACTGCAACTTCACCTCTCTAAGAAAAATACCTCAAGAGATGATACTTATGAAGTATGTGATTCGTCCGCTGATGTGACCTTGGCTCTTTTGCGAGATCCACCATTGTAGTATTATCACATTACAGTGTGATGGGATCTTTACTACTAGGTATAGTATCCAACTCCTGGAAAAATATTTGCATCCAAACTGCTTCTCTATCTACCTTAGAAGGTGTGATATACTCAGACTCTGATGTAGAATCTGTGACCACACTCTGCTTTGAGCTCTTCCAGCTCATTGCACCTCCATTCAAAGTGAAGATGTATCTTGTTTGCGACTTTATGTCATCTTGATCAGTCCGGAAACTAGCATCTACTTATCCTCTTATTACTAGTTCCTCATCTCATCCATAAACCAAGAACATATCCTTAGTACACCTCAGATACTTTAGGATATTATTGACTACCATCCAATGGCGGTCACCTGGGTCAGCTTGATATATGCCTACCACACTCAATGTATAGGCCACATCCAGCCTAGTACATAGCATGGCATACATGATCAACCCAATCGTTGATGCGTATGGATTCTTTGTCATTATCTTTCTTTCCTTATGTGTTTGAGGACACATTTTCTTGGGAAGATTAATGCCATGTGACACTGACAACAATCCCCTCTTAGATTGTTCCATACTGAATATCTTCAGTATCTTATCAATGTATATACTTTGACTTAGGCCCATAAATCTCTTGGATTTATCACGTTATATCTTGATCCAAAGAATATATACTTCCTCACCTAAGTCCTTTATGGAGAATAATTTATTCAACCATGCATTAATAGACTGTAAGATTGGTATCTCGTTTCTAATAAGTATTATGTCATCAACATATACTATTAAGAAAACGACTTTAATCCCACTAAACTGTTTGTAGACACAATGCTCGCATTCATTCTTGATAAAACCAAATTTTGTTATTGCTTCATCAAAATGAATGTTCCATGACCTGGATGATTTCTTTAATCCATAAATGTATTTCTGCAACTTTTATACCTTATTGGAATCCTTTGGAGTCATAAACCCTTCAGGTTGTGTCATGTAGACATCTTCCATAAGGTTCCAATTAAGGAAGGATATTTTGACATCTATTTGACAAATCTCATAGTCATGGTAAGAGGTAATGGCCAATAGAATTTTGATGGATTTTAGCATTGAAACTGGTGAAAAGGTTTCGTTGTAGTCAATTCCTTGACGCAGTTTGAACCCTTTTGCAACCAGTCATGCCTTATAGGTACTAACTTTTCCTTCCATTTCCATTTTACTTCTTGAATACCCATTTTCAACCAATAGTATTTACATCAACTGGAGGATCTACCAAAATTTATACTTAGTTTTGGTAGATGGAATCCATCTCATAATTCATGAATTATTGCCACTTGGAAACATTTGTGCCACTTACTGCTTCGTTGTAGGTTAGAGGATCATTATTATTAACTAATAATGAGTCACCTTCCTCGATAACTAGAAAAACTATACCAATCCAATTTTCTAACCTCTCTTGTAATCCTACATAGTTCTTGTGTCTCTAGAATATTTTTTCTTCCACGAGGCTTTGTGGAATCTATTTCTGTACCAAGTCTTGTGTACCTTGAGCCTCAACTTCATCGAAGTCTATCTTTCTCCCACTATCTCTTTTGGAGATGTTCTCCCTATCGAGGAATATTGCATGTCTTTCCACTATAACATTTTTTCCTGAGGGTTTGTATAGGTAATATCCCCTTGTTTCCTTGGGGTATCCTATAAAGGTACTCTTTGTGCCTCGGGGTGCAAGTTTGTTACCTGAAGAGGCCTTAACAAATGCATTGCTTCCCCGCACATGTAAATTCGATAACATGGATTTCTTTCCACTTCAAAACTCATATGGAATACCATTTATTGATTTAGTTAGTACTTGGTTTAGTATGTGCGTTGTTGTTTGTAACGCATATCCCCAAAAGGATAATGAAAGACTCTCATGACTCATCATTGATCTCATCATGTCTAACAAGGTGTGGTTCCTCCTTTCACTCACACCATTACACTGTGGCATGTAAGGAGGATTGAATTGGGGTAGGATCCCAAACTTTCATAAGTAATCAATGAAGTTTTGATTAAGATATTCTCTACCTCGGTATGAGCAGAGTTTCTTAATCTTCTTACCAAGATGGTTCTCAACTTCATTCGTGTATTCTTTGAACTTATCAAAAGAATATGACTTATACCTCGTTAATTAGATATATCCATATCTACTAAAATCATCAGTAAAAGTTATGAAGTATGAGTACCCTCCCCTTGCTTCAACTGGAAATGGTCCACACACATCAGTATGAACTAATTTAAGAATCTCTTTAGCTATTTCACCTTTCCTGCTAAATGGGGCTTTGGTCATTTTTCCTTGTAAACATGCATGACATACACCAAGTGGTTTTAGTTTGAAATAATCTAAATATACATCTTGATGTAACTTTTTCAAGCGTTTCTTATTTACATGACCTAGTCGGTGATGCTAAAGTTGGGTGTGGTATGATTCATGTGAAGTATCTTTGTTATCGATTGCTATTACTTGGTTTGTATAATCCAACACATAAAACCATTGTATAAATGTTCCCTACCAAAACAAATTCTATCTTTGTAAAAGAAGCAACATTCATTTCCAAACTTGAAAAAAAAACATCTGTATCTAATCTATATATATAAATAATGTTTTTAGTAATAGACGGCACATAATAACAACCCTTTAATACCAAGATCATCCCATTTGGCAATGTGAGATGGTAGTCTCCGATAGCTACAACAGCAAGTCTGGCTCCATTGGCTACTCATAGATCTACCTCCCCTCAGTCAATATTCCTGAATCTACTTGGTTACTATATTTGGATACATATATAAGCACAATAAGATGTATCTAATACCCAATTTGAAGAAATATATAGATTAAATTCGATAAAAAATGCACCTGAAGCTTCCCCTTGCTTCTTAGACTGGGTACAGTTCTTCTTCCAGTGGCCCTTCTTACCACATGTGAAACAAACAGCTTCATGTTCCCTTACCTCCCCTTTGATCTTCCTTTTCTTGGAAGGGCATGAAGAAGCTTTGGACTTAAAGCTCTTCACCTTCCCTTTCCTCTTATTCACCATAATGATGGAAGGCTTTTCGTGTTTCATATATTTTTCCACTTGGTGAATGAGGATAAGAAAATTAGATATAGACTTCTCAATGTTGTTCATATTGAAATTAACAACAAAGTTGGAGAAGCTATGATAGAGTGATGCAAGAATGAGATCGGTACCCAGTTCTTCAGGGAGTTTAAACCCTAGAACCTCCAAGTACTCAATGTGGCCAATGATCTTGATTACGTGAGGCCCAACTGGGGAACCCTCTCCAAGATTACTCTGAAAGAGTTCCTTAGAGATCTTAAATCTTTCTTGTCTTTCTATCTACTGGTAAAGACCACAAAGGTGATCGAGCATGCTATAGGCATCCATGTTTTCATGAGACTTCATGACCTCACAAGAAATTGATGATAGTATCAAACATTGAACATCAACCATGTCATTTATATGTTTCTCATATACCAATAACTCTTCATCACTCACCTCTTGGACAGGCGGATTAGGTAATGGTGACTCCAGAACATAAGACTTTCGTTCATGGCGTAGAATAACCTAAAGGCATCTAAACCATTCCTAGAAGTTATTATCGGTGAGGTTGATGTCTTTATCTATAATTGATCATAGGGATAGTGTGGTTTAAGAGTTTGTCATTTTATTCTACAATTAAAAGATTAGATCATTAGTACTTTCTTGATTAAATTTTATGATAAATAATAAATTAATTTTATTAAGTCTCCCACGATTTTATCAAGTCCCAATGGACTTCACCATTGAATTCAGAATGTATATTTTCCATGACTTTCTAGTGGCAAGGATCCATATTCCCCTTCGCATAATCCCAAAAAGGGTTGGTCAAGCTATTTGAAGGTATTTAGGTAGGTAGATCTTTGCCAACTGCGGGCTTGCAGCTCCTTGATATGTTGAGTGGACTCCCTAATCCTGAAATCCTGACTTTGGATTTCCTCAACTCTTGCCTCCAATATTACACCAAGTCTAGAAAGGTATAATCCTCTTGATGTAATATGGTTAATTCAACCCAAAACCTTTCATAAGGGCTTCCTATATAAAAGTAAGTGTCCTAACAAGGGTTTTTCAAACACATAATTTTATTGAGTTTTTCCCTTAATCAAGTAACGGAAGTCTTGGTCTAACTTAATATTTTATTTGAGGGGTTTTTATCTCTTATGCATGAATTTCATATTATCATTATCACATGATTGTTAATATTAATTGGAACTTACTTAAGTAACTAACCATGTATTGATAATATTTACGCATAAGCATGGTTTATTTTAGTTCCATCTTACATGCTTTTATAATTCATTAATTATGTGATCATGACAACACATCCATAATGATAAACCATGAAAATGACATAAATAAAATAAAGCAAATGGAATGATCATAAGATTTTCTAATGGTTACTTTATCTATCAGTTGATAAACTAACCATGACCTAGGGGAGAAACACCCTGAACCTTTTGGGTTCATGTTTACAACTTTCCACATGTCCACCTTTGTATCTCCTCGGATTGGTTTTGTCTCGGATTCAGATTGAACTATCTCCACTAGCTTTGGAGTTCCATCCATTACATATTATTTTTTAAACTTGCATGTATGTGAGGGGTAAAAAGGGGGGATTACATAAAAGAAACCATTGGCACACAAGACCTACATATTAATGAGGAGATATGGCTCGCAGGCCAACAATTAATTTAATAAATTAATTAAAATGAAACCAATCACATTCAAAGGTCTTGGTCTAGCTCATGATCACCCACATACATGTCAGAAGTTACATATTTAATAAAACTAGTATTCAATTATTTAATCATTCTTATTAAGATAAATTGCGCTTGAATCTATTAATTATTATCTTTAATTAATCAATCATTTTATCTTGATCCTTTTCTTAATTTCCTTGAGATTCTCATCATTGTACATAAATGCGCCTTAGAGGTAAGCTGGTGAATACCCATTCGAATCTACCTAACATGTATTATATTCATATATTGTTTTACTCTTCTAACATATGGCATACATGATACTTCAATTCATAGAGTAACAACATGTAGTACAATTTATACATGATAAGTAGTTCTAAACATTGAACAAATATTAAAGTTTTAACTTTGTGTAATTTAGTAAACTACATGATGCGTAGTTCCAACTACACGGCGTGTACTACCTTCACCGTCTTTCCTGAATTACACGCCTAGGGACTCAACGTGTGAGTCATACTTCAGAAATTTCAGAGTACACAGCATGTACAGTGGGCTACATGTCGTGTTGTCTCTGCATTACATGCTTACCGGTTGGCTTAGCCGTGTATGGGATACACGGTTTAGCCCTTGACCCAAAGAAACTGCATGTCGTGTCTAATGGGCCAAATGGCATGTAATCTAGTATTCATGTGCCTATCTATCCTTGTCAACATATGGTGTAAAATTAACTACACCACGTATAATAAATGCACACAGCTTGAGTAATTGATGAATTACTCTCGATGTGTTGTGCATGACTATACAGTGTGTAGTACAGATTACATGGAATGTATGGCAGAGAACACGGTGTGTAAGTCTAAACACATGGAGTGTACTTTCGTGTCACCTGGGCAGAATCATCAGCACCTATTGATGAGTTCTTCATTTTAATTTTAATTAAAGAATCAGTTGTTTCTATGAAATCTGTGTGAAAAGAAAAGAGGGAGAATAGATCTCGAAATACATATTACAAGAACGATTAACCTTGAATTGAAAAACTAAATTATTAAACCATAAATCATCAACGAATTATTTAAATAATTATAAACTATGATGTAACCCCTCCCATTCAACTTGAAGGTTATGGTCGCAGTAGAAGCATGGTTGGAACGGCACCCAATTTTAATTTTTACCATGATCAATGATTATTCTAGGACCAAAATGACGATTAACACCAGTCTCCAAGGAATAGAATCAAAGAAATAAAATCAAATATTTAGATAAATAAGGAAGAGGCCCGAAACCTTTATAGAGGATCTTGCACATCATGTTTATAATTAATTTAATTAATTTTATAAAGAAAAAATACCTGGATCTTCAGTACTTTATTCATTGATGATGTTGATCATCTGGAATGACCCTTCCATATTGTCTTGTTGTGCTTATGAGGATCCAAACCAGAATCCCTCTAGTAGTGATCCACACATGCTCTGATTGCCTCTGATCAACACCACTCATTCTCCGGGTGCTAGTGCGGCAAAGTGAGTGTCTTGTGTCAGTCATTCTTGATCACTTGTTCTTCAGTATTGAAGAACATCTCTTGTTCTTAAGAGGGGCGAGAAGAGGATTCGAGAGAGAAATCCTTTATCTCAACAATTCTCAATTCACCGGGCATGCAGTTCGGTACATGGTAAAATAGACGTACATGTCTATTTATCGACATGGGGCTTCGGTTAAAATATTTAATTGCGTAATATCAAATAAATAAATTCATAATCTTAGAGAAAACTCATGTTTTTAATAATAATACCTCGTCATTATTTATGGTGCACCAACTTGCGCAAAACGGAATTATAAATAAAATTCTGCGTCACAAAATAATAGCGGTGTTATTATTATTTTAACTTGTGCCAACAAGTTAAATAATAATTTACCATCTTGCAAATAATTATTTTACTACCAGGCCAGCCTTGGTCCACTCGAACTCCACTTCTATTTATTGAAAACCTGAATAAATAAATAAATATTTTATTCTATTAAATAAATATTTTATTTACAAACTAATAAATAAATATTTATGAAATGTTCAATAAAATAAATAAATATATTTTACCCACAATACAGTTAATAAATATTTAATTAATTTATGAAATCATTTTATCTTAAATAAAATTATTCCACTATCTTGAGAATAATATTTATTCCATTAATTAAATTCAAATAGAATTTAACTGAGACCACCAGAAACACTTAGTGTGTGACCCTCTTGGATTATTTCTCGTTTGAATTAGGTGGGTTTGCCTAAAGTCCAAGAGTATTGTCTAGAAACGGCTCAAGGAACCCAAGAGAAAGAACTTATAGTCGCAACAACAACATCCACATATGAACACTCACTATGTAATATAATCCCTTTGTCACAATATCTCATCAAGCAGGTTTCATGATAATGTCATCAACCTTTGTGCTTGATACATCATTCTTTGACTACCTGAAATAAACTCATCGTTACACTATAGCCATGTAATTTCATACGATGGTTGTATTTCAATCAAAGGGATGAGATATAAACTTCCATAAATGGAAGAGATGAATCCTTCCTCAACTTATCCATCAATAACATGCCACTCTTGACGCACCCAACGTACCCTACTTCCCACCCAAACATATGGCATGATGGTTTTCATTAGTAAATCAAAGTGCGTGAGTCGTGAAACGTATTAATGATAATCTTAAAGTCTAAGTACTATTACACATGATCTCATATAGAAATATCTGATGACACCAAAATATGCAGAATTCCTACTGGCGGGTCTGTTCTCATAATCTCCCATCTTGGAGATTACTAAGTACAAAATTCATGAGAGGAAGACTCATATACTTCCAAGTACTCACACCTGATGGTATGTATACTATGTGTCCCATAATAGTATGTCATCCAACCGCAAAAGTATATTTAAAAATATTATTATAGCATTTCAAGGTTCTCATCATAGTGGGGAACTACCATGACATTATCAATGAAACAAATACTCTAGGACATTATTGCATCATAGTCATACAGAACAATGAAAAATATGTAATAAGATGTTTAATACATTAAATATTAATGTAATCAAAGTATAAATAGTTGGTTATAGGACACAAACTCTAACAGGATTCACTTCCCACATGATAATAAATAATAATATTGTCATAAGAATCAGGTATAAAAAATAATTTGTCTTCAAATTGGGAAAAAATGAAGGCCTAAAGATTATTTTATCAAGAAAATCCATGTTTGGGAGGAAATATATGAAACGTGAAAATGTATTGGTAGTTGAATTTCTTAGACACAATTTACATAGCGTCAGTCAACTATGTAACTTAGGGAATGTTATAATATTTACTAACATTTTTTATTATCAAGATAAAATATGGTATAATGGTGATATAAGGGAAACAATACTTTTTTAGTAGAGAAGAATATATGTACTTTTTGTCCAAGGAAGAAGAAAATAGGTTATGGTATAAACATCTTGGTCATATAATCCAACAATCCTTGGATGATCTTAGGAAATGTAATGTTACTCAAGATCTCCCTAAATTATCACAAGATCATGCTCGTACATGAGATCATTTCCAATAAGGGAAGATCACTTGAAATATATATAGGGAGAAAGAGAAAAGGTCAACAAGAGCACTTGAACTAGTGCATTTTGATGTGTGTGGAACTATTTTACCAAGAGGTATTGATTGGAACAAATATTATATCATTTTCATTAATTATATTAGAATAATGGAATGGATTTTTGTTATAAACTATAAGTCTGAGGTGTTCAATTTCATTAATCAATATCATAGGGAACTTGAAAGGATACTAGTTCAAAAAATCTAGATGTTCTAAAATGAAAATGGAATAGAGTTCACAAACATCAAAGTGTAAGATTATCTTGAGAATCATGGGATAACGAACCAAGTCTCAGAAGTTGGACCTCATCATCATAATAAAGTGGTTGTTAGGAGTGATAGTATTATCAATAACATGACTAGAATTATTCTTATTAATAAATATATACCAAATAATTTTTTGAAAGAAGCAGTGTTGACATTAGTTAACATTTTTAATAGATCATTTTTGTGTCCAGGTGAATAAAAGAATATATATGCGATGTTGTATACAAAGAATCCAACATTTATGTACTTTTGAGCCATCAAATGTAAGTGTTTCAATCTCAATAAGGAGAAACACTAGGAGTTTGAATCCTATGGAGATTAGAGGATATTTTTTGGATACTCAGGAAAAATATAACAATATAAATGCTTCAATAAGCAGCTAAGAAAGGTTGTGGAGAGAAATGATTCTATTGGGATGGAAAATGAGTAGAATCATTAGCAGATCAATGAACAGTGTGAGGAGGAAAGTGTTAAATAGATGAGAAACTCATTGGGGATTGGAACTAACTATGGTAGATTCATAAGAAGATTCAAATGATGAGTAGGATGAAATTAGACCTATAAATGTAGAGAAACTGATGATCTCAACTGAAATTGATAAGTAGAAATTAATTGGGGATCAGTCAATATCAATGTAGATAAGGATAATGAACACTAAAAAAAGAATTTTTTCTATCATAGGTAGATCCTGTGTGTTTTGAAGAATACACAAGTGATGATAATTGGGTTTTGGTGATAAATAAAGGGATTGACCAAACAAAAAAGAATTAGATTAGGGAGATTGTTTCAAGGTTGAAAGAAAATAATGTCATTTGGAATAAATGTGTCTTATGTAACAAGGTGAACGAAGAAGGAATGGTGATTTGATATAAATCATTACACATGTTCAATGGATACTCCCAGATATAGGGTATCAATGTTGATAAAACATTTTCTCCTATTATAAGGATAGAGACAACTAGATTATTTTTTGACCATATTAGTGAAAAGGAAATTCAATGTCTTCCAAATCGATGTTGTGACAACATTTTTGAATGGGGTTTTGGAAGAAGTATATTATATTGAAAAATATAAGTTTTTATCATTCATGTAGACTAGAATAGTGTTTATCGGTTAAAAATGAATTATATAGATTAAAGAAGGCAACAGAGCACGGTATTCGTGACTTGAATGGTGTTTGAAGAATCTTAGTTTCCCATACAGTGGACTCAATTTTAATCTCAATGTCAATAATGAGATTAATAAATGGATGATGGTGATGGTGTATGCTTATGACATAATATTTGGAGGATTTAATTAATTGTAGTACAAATAGTTTGTTTAATTCGTGAAATGGGAGCTTGAAATGTAAATATTTGGTGAGATGGCATTTTCCTTGGTTTATAGGTAACACAAGGAAGGCATGGAACATTTATTTCTCAATATTAATATTCCAAGGATGTTCTAAGAGGATTTGGAATAGATAATTCTAAGGAGATAAAATATATTGTTTCTATCTAGATGAAACTATTAGGGGATGATAAAGTAAAAGAGATCAATGCCGCATAATGAAGGAATATTATTGGGAACCTTTTGTACTTAAGAGTGACATTACTTTACATTTTTTCCATATTATTGGAATCATGATAATAATGTGATCCCAATTAAATCAAATTATATACAGTAAAAAAGAATAATTCTATATATTAGTGGGTTTAGGTTTACTATACAATGAAAAATCCTAGCATGTTTTTTTGGGTTATACGGATGCATATTGGGATGGTTCAACAAATGACACAAAATAAAAATTAGGTTGTGTATTCCATCATGGTAGACTATGGATTTATTTATTAAGAAAGAAATAAGATTAAGTACCTCAAATAATCATAGAAGTTGTATATATTGCAACCACTCAAGCTTGTATATAGTTACTTTTGATAAAGAAGTAACTTGAATATATGGGATTTGGGGAAAATTCTATGACCAGAATATATTATAATAATTAAAGTGATATAAATAAATGAAAAAAATATGTTCATACTCAGGGATAATGCACATTGAAATCAAAATATCACTTTATCAAGAATAAAGTAGCGCATGGTCTTGTGAAGTTGTAGTATGTGCCTAATAAACTATAGGTTCCAAACATCCTAACAATGACCATACCAAAAGAATCATTTAGATGAAATTAATTGGTTCTTTGAGTTTAGTCGAATTCTCACACTTTAATGTTGTGGATGTGGTACGCCCTCTCCTAGAGGAATGTTATGGTTTTCTCTATGTGCTGATATGTTTTCTTTTTGTGTTACAGACCTCAATAGAGTGAAATACTGGTTTGTTGAAAAAGGAATATAAATATTGATCAATAAAGGTGGAGAATCTAATAGGGGGACCATTAAAATAGATGGAGTTTTAAAATATGATGATACTTAAGTCGTTCTTTAAATGAAGAGGAATCATGAAAAGCAATGAACTTCTGGTTCATGATGCTAGTAGTTGATGTGTAAAATTTGATATGTGAACTTGAGGGATAAGTATGTTTTATATTTTAGTATAAAGAATGTTTCCAAAGGTGGGATAGAGAACTAAGTTATTTTTTGATGAACTTTTCATGTTACTTATTTTTCTCATGTTGATATTGACTCTTATAGGCATAGAGTACATGTTAAGGATGTCCTTGATCACTAATTGGGATTGTAGGAGGAAAATGGATCTTCATATTTTATAGTGTTGTCAATAAATATAAAGGAGATAATTTTACTTAATTTTTTGGGGGTTTTTTTTGTTAAAAAGGTTTGAAGCTACTGATAAATGTTGTTCACAAAGGTTGTGTGTAGTTTCTTAGACTTTTGAGGAGATAATCACTAAGGATAAGTCTCAGTGTGGAATTACAAATGAGTGATTCAATCGAAAGATGTTTCTTGAGTTATGTGATTTCATAAATCGATATAGATAAAATGATCACATGAAGAAAATGATATCTTGTGATCGCATGATCGATGAAACATAGGTTGAGGTGAAGAGGTCTTGCAGTCCCTTAAAATTATGATATCTCATGCAACAAAAGGAAGCTCACAATGTTATAAATGAGTCACATGATTGAAGTAAATCTTTATAAGGTAGAGAATACTTGTGTTCAATCAGAATCACACAATAACACATGTACTAATGGATATCGTGATGAATTTAGTGTCATTACAAGAAGTCAGTGACACTGTCCAAGGTGGATAGGATTGTGACATGTGAGGAAGTTTGATTTCATGATCTTAAAATGATTATGAGATCAAAAGAGGAAAGTGGACTAACATGGGCAGTTTTTTTATAGATCTCACAAGATCACTTGAGTTATATGGTGTTATGTGGAACATGTAAGGCAGAATCATGTTGTTTTTATAAGGATATGTATTAAATAGGTGACCAAGTTTATTAGAGTTGAGGAAGAGGATTTATTCCTATAAATTCCCCTTGACTAATCGGTGTCCATAGTAAATTTTCTTAAATGTTTTGATCTACAAAAATGTTTGGAGAAGGAGTTTCACATGAAGAGAAGGAGGTTACACAACTGAAGTCATGTAAGTAGAGTACAATAAGAGTTTTACATGAAGAAAAGGGAGTTATGTGATCATATAAGTTTCATTATAAGAAGTGTATAAGGAGACTCACATTAAGAGAAGGAGGTATCTCAGTCTCACATATGCATATAGATTATTTGAACTAACGATTCATGAAGGCCTCAACAGATTACATTCTTAGGGTCTTATGACTAGAGATTCACAATCACAAATAGAAGAATGAGTATTTCATGGGAATTTCATGATGGAGTCTTGTGATTTATGTAAGCCAATGAGAGTTACATGCTCCAAGAGGAAAGGTTATGAGCTCTAAGAAGAAAATTTAATCTAAAGGTGGTTTTTATCTCATTGATGAAATGAGAGTATGATGAAACCCTCATTTAATTTTGAACCAACTCAGAACTGATAAATATCATCAGAAGATTCTACTAAAGGGGTAGCATGTTCACTTTGGTAAAGAGAGAGTAGCAAGATTTAAAATTATGATTGGTTATAAATTAGGAGAGTCATTGATTCCACTTAGAACGTTATAATAGTAGTTCACTAGAGTGGATTTGTTACACTAGAACATAATCTTTGTATGCTCAATGGACTAGCCCAATTAATGTTTAACCAAGTAAAATTGTTTTGAATTGTGTATTACTTCATTTCTGCTTATAAATTTCTATAAGAATGAGTGAGAAGATATTTTCTTTTAAGAAAACATTATCCAAAAAGGGATGTACTTTAATCTATCATACACGGATTCACCCCCCCCCCCCCCGTCCCTCATGGTATTAAGACTGATAGGGTTTCAAATGCAATGTTGGTTCTAAGTGATTGTTGAAAGGATCCCTTGATGAATCCTAAGCTTGTTCTAAAAATTTCACCATATCCAAAGGGGGTAGAATATCCATGAGTTATCCCATACACATTGATTTTAATCTACTATAAAATCAATGTAATATATCTCAAAAATTTGGGTAGGATTGGATTTCTAGGCACACCACTAACCCCAAACTATTTAGTGATAATGAGGCCCTCTAGAGTTTGGATCATGAATCCCACCAATAATTTAGATTCTATTTCTATATTCATCATAATACCTACAATGATACATTTAAGTGGTAAAATTTTCCCTTAAAATATATGGTTATTCCTAGACTTCTAAATGTAGTGAAGAACATAAAAAATCGAGGAGAAGAGGAGGTTCTTCGATTGCAAACTCAAGTATTGTTTGAATAAACAATCCACGAATGCCTCCTCATTTCCATCAGTTTGTAGCTTCAATTAAAGTTTCACTCAATCTATTTACTTGTTTTTTAGCAAACAATCATTCAATAAAGAGGTGATGATAGATCTCAAAGTTTCTAAGGAAATTCGAATAGCAGGACACCATAAAAATTCTAAAGGTCCGCAAATTATCCACTCTAGTAATAAAAAACATTGGATCATCCAATAGTTATTCTAGATCATGTCACGTGTGTCTTTAAAAAATTCTTAAATACTAAATAAGGGTCATGGTTGTTTTATAAAAAATAAGAATCCCACGTCACATTTTTTAAATTCACCAAAAAAATAATAATGATTTTATCCTACTTTAAAAAAAATTCTTTAATAAATATTATTTTTTATATTAAACAAATTTTTTCTTTTAAAAATTATAGAAAATTATTTAATATTTTCCAAACTAATACTATTTTTAAAAACACACAAAAAATTGTTTTTAAAAAGATATGAAATATATGTTCTTTTAAGATAATTTTTTTTAGTTTTTTCAAAATTATTTAATTTTTAAAAATAAACCCTTTTTAGGAAGTATAAAAAATATTTTTAAATATTTTAAATTATAAATATTTTTTTAATATACAATAAATTTTAATTTTTTCCTAAACAAAAAATATTCATATTTTATAAAAAAAATTATAAAAATATATTTATATTAAAATTATAAACAAATTATTTACTCTCTAAAAAAATTATTTTTCCACAAACATAAATAATGTATTTCTCTAAAGGGGAAATGGTATTTTTTTTAAAATAATTGAAATTTTATTGAAATTTTATGTACTATAATTTTACAGTGGAATTTTCAATTATGATTTTGTAAAAATATATTTTTCTAATGTGTTTTTGAAACATTATTATTTATATGTAAGTTATTTCCATATAAAATTAAGTGACAAAAAAAATGAGCAAAAATACTTATTTGACGTTTAAAAAAATTATGAATTTTTTTTTAAAAATCATTTTTTTAGAAGATTTAGGATTTCTTAATTATTTTAATAATGATACATTTTATTTCCCCTTTATAAATGAATAATATTTTTAGGGATAAAAATTTCTTTTTTTAATGAAGTACCTATATTTTTTAATCACTATTTTTTTCATTTTTATAAGTAATTACATGTTTCAATTTTTTAAAAATGTGAAATAGTTTTTTTAATGAATTTTTCACTTGAATTTTATTTTCAAAATTCTCATTAGAGTTTTTTAATTACTTTTCTGGTGAAATTTTTAAATGAAATATTTTTTTAAAGATGTAAAAAATCCAACTACAAAATTTAAATAGGAAAATCCAATATTGAACTCCACTCAAAATTTTATTTAAAAAAATCCACTAAAAAATATTGTGGAATATTCCATGAAAATATTCTGGTAGATAATTCATGTGGAAAATTCAATTAAAAAAATATTATGGAAAATTTTATTGAAAATTTAATCAAGAAATACTTTCAAATATTTGAGTGTATTTTATTAGCCTTCAGAGGTATTTTTAAAATCCAAAATTCAATAGAAGAATAGCTCAAAAACCCATTATTGTAACATCTTAGGCCGGTTGGCCACTAAACCGGTAGCTGGACTGATGGGTCACATGGACTCAAGCACACCTCCCCATATGAAAGAGACTACTAACTAGTAGTTAGGGTCTAAGTAGGTGGTGGTGGGGAGACTATACCCTCATGATCAGAGTAGCACAATGGTATATTAGGAAGTAAATAATAGACAACAACAGAAGTGGTAATGAATAAAAGATAAAGCAATTGAAGAAGAATATAACAACTGAATAAAAAATGGTTAATGCTAATATACAACAATCCATGCATGTATAAATGATGATACATAAATAAAATAGTAGAAATATAGAAAGGAAAAAAGAAACAATGTAGTATAAGAATAAATAAAAGAAGTAAAAGTCCCAAGGGAGAACTCCGCGAGCATCCTAAGCTCCAGCTCAGTCCTGTGCTCCTAACTTTCAGGTACAATCTAAGAAGCACAAGAAATGATCCATGGTCATGCGCACATGATATATACTTAGGTACCTCAGTGAAATGGTGTCCCAAATAGTGTGTGAGATATAAATCCCACTTGGTTACCACCCACAGTTTCTACAACTACATCCATTCTGTGAATATAAAGTAAAGAAATGTGCAGGTATAAGAAAAATAACAATAAGCAGTGCTGAATAAATAAATAAATACCATTTGGCTCATCTTCCAATAGGATATTCGGCCGACTCTACCAGCTTTGTCTCATGGCTGGAAAGATGTTCTGATCAGTAACCATATGTATATAGTGATAATATATACCTAGTATAGTTATATTTTTCATCCACCAATATGAACCAAGTATGTGCAGATGTAAGTGTCCATATACCTGGAATACTAATTGCTGGATAGACCTGGGCGTAACTCAGTCATCCATAACTAGTCTAAACGAGCCTATGAGCACAAGAAAAAGGGTACATTCCCTACATCACATAGTGAGTGTGAGACATCATGCTCATCACTCTCAAAATGGTGAGTGTTCTTTCATGTCAACACTCGAAGTTGTGAGTGTGTCTTCATGCTAGAACTCAACTAGGGATTTTGTGTGTCAGGTCCACCTTCCATGTAGTATCACTAGTGCTAGATGTCATGCTCAATAACCAATGTAAGGGAGATTGATACTGCCATGCTCGATAGAAGACTTACCATCGTTCCACAACCTATATCAAGGAGTGATCGTATTTATAATAATAATCATGAGGCATTACCTCTCATGCTTCACATTTATTAAGCCCAACTATAACAAATGGAATCACAATTATAACAATACAAAAAATCCATACTTATATAATTATAACAAGAGGCATGGTCATACCAACCAACTCAAATCCATTTCAATTTAACCATTTAAAACATTCAAGGAAATAAAGTCATCATGAACGATCTATCCAAATTAATACTTTTCATTTAATAAAATAAAACATGGAAATTCACTTATCAAGGATCAATGAGAAACTTAGAAGGTGTCATTGCAAAAAGGGAATTCTCCAACTTGGTCAAGTCCGCTTATAAAGCAATCCATGCACTTAAGAGGTTCTTCGTTCAGTTTTTAATTGGACAGGAGTGAGCCAAGTCATGCACTTAGATGGTGCATTGGATAAATTCAATATTTAATATAGAAGGAGAGAAAATCCATTTAATAACAACTTAAATGGGCACGAACTAAACATGTCTTTTATCTAACATCAAAAAAATCATAGGAGAACTATAGAGTAATAAACCAATCATGGTTTAACTAGAAATCAGTTCTTTTTAGCTTAGAAAAGAGTTCACATCATATGTGGGGTTTTCTTATAAGAACATGGCATTTTATATCAAAAAAATCATTGAGCATAATCAAGCATCAAGATAAGATTCATAACTCAATTAAATTTAAAGAAGCATTTTAGAAAAACCACCAAACACAGAAAAACAACACTGAGCTTCAACATGGTACTTAGGAGGTTCCATTTTCAATTAGGATATCACCTGCATGAGGAAAACCATTACCAATACATGTCGACTAATTAGAAGGAATTTCAGGCATTTAATCAATTAATTCTAAAGGATATAATACAGAAGACACAACCAAGGGGTGTCTGTGATCAAGGTTGGAATCCACAATTTATTTTATCACATCTCAATAGGAGTAATACAAGGTGTGTAGACAAATTAAAAAGGAAGAACTCGATTTAAAGGCAATGTGTAGAAAAGGATGGTGTGCGGCCCAATGACAATATTTATAATTCAAAGAAAAAATGTGAAAATCCATAGAACTCCTACCTTCTTCATAGGATGCTTTACTCATCCAATATCAAGGTTTTATTTAGTCTATCTTGGAAGAGATCGATAAAATAGTAATTTTCCCATAAAATAGGGAAAATGAGCTCACACCAAAATAACAACACAGATTGAAATAGAAACTTGGAAAGGAAACACGAGGAATCGATATCTTTTCGATGCAAATCCATAGAGACCAATGGCATTTGATTTGGGCTTTGAATGGAGGAGTCTTTAAAATTCTAGCAGAGGGGGGAAGATGAACCCATAGCTCATAGGAGGGGCCTCACACAGCTAGAGAAAGAATAAAGTAGAGAAAAAAAAGAAAACTTAAACTCATTAAGGGAAAAATGTTAAATTCACCCTAAAAACTGGGCTACATGGTTTGGTTGCAAGGTTTGGCCGCACGGTTTTCTAAACGGTGTGCCAACCATTCGGCACCTGCTGCTTAGGAAACCCACCTCGCACGGTTGTCCTGTATGGTTTGCTCTAACCGTGCACCTACCGTGTGATGAATTGTATGAGGAAACTTCCTAAGTGGCACTAACCATGCAGTCTAGCTGCATAATTTGGGTAAACCGTTTCATACAAACCATGCAATCTATTCAGGCCTCCCAAACTTCTGATTTCTGGGGCCCAGTAGTCCCAAAACTTGATAGAGCACTTAAGGAACCTCTTGGTCCTTTACCCAAGTCTAATAACAGCACTTTGAAGTTTTCAAACTCTCGTAATTATATTTTGAATCATGGTTTTAAGAATGGACCATCCGCCAAACTCCAAAATTCAAATTCCCTTAGAATTCTACCGTGGATCGAAACACTAGTCATTACAACCTCTCCACCTTAGAACTTCTCATCCCCAAGAAGCCTTTGGGAATAGAAAAAACATCACCCGACTTACTAGGGTCATGAAGTCTCATTCAACAGTCACGTTGTGTTTTTCAAACACCCAACGCACCTCAAATCCTTTCTTAAGCGTATGAAACTTAAGCCATGAAAACCTGATCCAATGCTCATTTTCCAAATTATGATAGCATTATGAAATAACCATTATATGCATCATACATGAGTCTCCTATAATCATTTTTACACCCTCTCTTCCTGAGCTGGCTTAACAGGTATTAGAGACACCAAAACCTTGAATTTCCGGTGTTGTGGTACTTTATGAAAGAACATTGTACTACTCTTTGGAAACTTCTGCCAGTTTGGACCATTTCTTTGTCCAATATGATCATAGTGTAATTGAATTAGCACGAATGTCCTGAAGGCCTTCTTTTTATTGATTTTTGATAACCCCCCTTTTAAGGGATGAGGGGGAACCCTTACAAGGCCCATAGGCTCAGAGATTACAAGGCTCGTAGGCTTAGGAGATTACATGACCCGAAGGTCTTAGGGAATTCAACCAGACTATCTACAAGGAACTGCCCCTCCCAAGCATCTGCATCGTGATAGTATCTCTCCACCTTTGCATGGCCATCTGGCTAGGCTTCCCGTGCAAGCACAGTTTTGGCTACACCACTACTCTGAGAGTCCAAGTTAGACACTAATCTATCCAACTACATTAACTCACGACTCCTTGATATCTTGAGTAGAGTCTCATCTCTTATAAAGAATTACCTTGCATGCTCAACAATTTTCCTCTAAAGTTGCAAAAAAATATCTTTTTCTACTCCTTTTTTGTCAACTTTAGTTAAGTCAACCCATTACTCTCATAAAAACTCATTGGTGGTAGGAGACACCCTCAACTTTGACTGATGAGAACCCCACACACCCAGTTTTGTTCAAAGTTGAACAATGGGAGGCATTTAATGACTTGGTATTTTCTTTGAGGGATTTGGTAATTTAATATTGATGAATGAAATCTTTTTCTATTTAACATGCTTATTCTACGTGTTCACACTCATAACTTAACCATTATTTTAAGCATAAAACATTTACTACACATGTTCATTTTATCTTTGCATGCTTGTTTATTATTATACTATGTGACCGTATGTAATAAATACACATTCAAAAAATAATAAACAATACACATGATAAAAAAAATAATGACATGATCATGAGTTGTTAACTATTGGTTAATCCATCTAGTGAATAATGGATTAACCGATACCCTAGGGGAATTCCTTAAGTCAATATCTGACTTGAATTCTAGTGCTTGTAACTCTCGTGCATTTCACTTGCTTGGTTTATGCCAATTATTAACTCGAACCACTTTACCACGAAGTCCTCTAATCTTTTCAATGTAAACTCACATACAGGTGACAGGAACTCAGGGTGTGAAATTATATTTATCACCTAAATGTGGACACACAGTCCCTTAAAAAATTAAAGATGGAGGGACGATGCACAGATCATCAAAATAAAATAATTTTTACACTTTTAAAAACTAAAATAAAATGATTAAATTAAATAAATAAATCAAACATGCATAGGTAAATCTCGGATCATGATTAGTCAACATGAAATTATATTTCATAAGAAAAATTAAATTTGTTAAAATTCAACTAGAGGATATTTTTAATGCATGAACTTGCATTAAAATAATTTTAATTAATTATAAATATGTACCACATCACCCAAAATAATTTTATTAAATCCCAAACAATTAAAATTAATTTTTAGAATTTTTTCATAATTTTTAGGGCCCATTTGGACCTAAAGAAGATCCATAAAAATTAATGTAAAGCTTGTGATGGGTTAAATGAGTCGGGCTGCTCAGACCCAGACCAAATTAGTCTGGCCCGAGAAGGGGTTGGCTTCATTTTAAATGAAAATCAAATATATATATATATATATATAATATAAAATTATAACAAGATTCCCCAGGAATCTTTGTCCCACTTTTTAAATATATTTTAAACAAGCTTCCATGGGAAGCTTTGAATAAGCTTCCAAGAGAAGTTTTGTCCTTTTAATTAAACAAGCTTCTATAGGAATATTTGAACATGCTCCCAAGGGGAGATTTATCCTTTAAATTAAACAAACATCTAATGCAATATTGTATTTCCAACAGAGTACCCCAAATGGCTTTCAGTATATCTGGTTAACACGCAACATACTTACATCATGCAGTGACTAAAATTTCATCACACCAATAGCCATTAAAGTGAATCAAAAAATAAAACTTTACTTTTCATAGCAATTTTTATACAAAACTCATTGATCTTCAATCAGCCATATCTTGGTGATATGAACTTGTATCGACACACCACTAGTTACATTGGGACCTTATCAAAACCCTTTTTTCGAATCATAGAAAATGTAATTGAAATTTCCAAGTTTTTGACTTAAATAATTACATGTTTTCTCTAGTACCAATTGAAGGGACCTGGGGCGTAGCGGAAACGTGATAAACGTGGAATTTAAAATTTTGGGTTTGGATTCATGTTAAAAACACTAAATCCAAAAAAAACTCATTTCTCATATTTCTAAAAGGATCACATGTAATTAAATTTAAGCATGACAGATAAAATCAAATGAAAGCTTAAATGGTACCTTATTCTTTTGAAGTCGTCAGTTTGATTCGCTCATTGTCGATGTGTCATGGCTCAAATGTGCCAAGCTAGGCGTCCTCTAGATCGTCTACATGTGCACCAAAACTCATGGATATTCGATCTATGTTTTATGGGTGCTATCTTGGGAAATTGAAGAACTTTATGATGTTACTTTGATCTCCTGAAGAATGCGAACTTGATCGAAAAAAACGGGATTGATTTGACCTTATTCTTACGTTGAAATATATCTAAGAACTTGAGAAGAGGGGAGAGGAGAGATTCTCCCACTAAATTCATCCAAATGGTTGATCTCCCTAATCAAGAGGATAAAATGAGCTTTTATACCTAGGTTTTACTTTCCAAAATTGCACTTTGATCTCTAGAAAGTAATGACCTTCATTTTAGACCTTTGCACATAAGTATGACTTAATAAACTTTTCATATATGTCACAAATATTTTATCACTCACTTGCAATGCTATAAAATGTTGCGTGATAAAATACAAACCATTAACTCGGCCCTTAATCTCCCCAAATAATTTAACAAACTTTGAACATCCTATGTTCGTTTGAAAAATTATATTTTCTCATATTCACTTTTATGATAAAAAAACTTGTGAATACCTTGAGAAATAAATTCAATCATCATTATTCTAAACTTCAAAAATATAATTGAATTATTTTTTCTTGTGATTGGTCATACTCGATTGTTCACTAGCCCCGTACATGGGTCCCACTTTGTCATAGACTCTTGTCCATTAGAATATGTGGAACTTGTGGATACACTTAGCATGTGACACTCTAGGTCCTTATCTCAATAGTAGTGAGTTCAACCCACAGACCAAGAGCAGAGTCTAGAAACTCATCATGACCCCTATGGAGATAAGGAATGCCATAGTTATGACTACCTCCTACGAACATGTTCTATGTAATATAATCTCTTTGTCTCATGATATATCATAAAGAAGGATTCACACTTGTGTCATCATCATTTTCTTGATTTATATATTTCATGACCTTGTTGGACAGACATACCTTCTTATACCATGTCCATAGATTTAATGAAGGTACTACTATCCTAGTCAACCTGGGCCCACGAGATATGTCTTCCTAAACTCGGAAGCAACAAATTTTATCATGATCATTCAACCAATGTCATACCACCAATGACGCACCCAACACAAACTACCTCACCACACTTTAATGTCATGGTTTTTTCATTGCATAAAAGTACACGATCAAATGGTATGAATTGATAAGGATCTCAAGTCCAGAGACCAATACACATATTCATAGATATGAACAATCAATGACACCTAAAACATGTGGTGTTCCTATTGGCGGGTTTGTCCTCATGATCTCATCTACTCGAGATCAGCAATTATGAACTTTGTGAGAAGAAGTCTCAATACTTATGAGCCCCAAACACCTGATAGTCATACATCATATGTGTTCTGATAGTATGATGTATCTAGAATATAGGTTATATGTTTAATATTACTGTCATAATATCTCAAGGTTCTCATTATAAATGGGAACTACTATAACCTTTTGATACGACGTGTAATCTAAGAACATTACCATGTAAACAGTGGATGCATAAATATAAATACAATTATAGTAAGAATAAACACATGTATATATCAAACTGTATACATGTAATGGTAATCAAAAGTATTGTTCAAGTTGGGTCTTGGTAACCCATTATTACAACAAACACTCGGTGTGTTGAGATGAGTGGGGTAATCTTATTAGGTCGTTGGACTCAACCCCTACCCATGTATACGACATGGGTTTCAATATACATGGGTAGACCTTCATGTTTCATTTCAAGCACTGGTACTAGTTGAAGTTGTGGATATGGTTTGGGGTCAACAATGTATCAATGGTTGATGATTCGGCAAGATCTTACTAGTTAGTTAGGTCGGTGGTCATTGTACTTTTTATGCCATTGTATTTCATATGCATCGACCAATGTGCTTGCATGTTTATTTATATGTATTGATGCATGTTATGCATATATGTTACTATTACTCTATTATGTTGTGATGCATCATATAAATTGTTTTCTACTTATATATTTTGGACTATGAGGGCCCTCATAGCTCCATGTGTATTGTCTATAGGTTTTAGGTTTGGCCACTATACAGACGGGTCATGTTGGATTTTTTGTAGAGTCGGACATGGCCCTTGTGCATTCTAATTGATGACACAGTCTTCCCATAACTTGTTTTATGATCTCATCCATAGTTGAAGGCCTTTGATTTGGGAGGAGGCTTGCCTAAGGTCATGTGATGACCTCACTTATGTACTATTCGGGTGACCCATGCCAGGGCATTATAGTGCCTTTTCCTCTTCTCATTCAGTGTATGATCACCTCGAGTAAAGTGTTTTCCTTGATCTTGACCACATCGATGACTTACAGGATTATGATTATGGGTATTCATAATCACTTTAAAGAATGGAGATAAACCGGTTAGTATAGATTCATAGTTCACTAATAGAAAAAATAACATTCGTGTTGGGGTTTTATCATTGGTTATTTATATAATCGACGTTAAAACCCACCGCGACATGGGTTTTAATGTTGTTTATTTATTCACTAATGTTAAAACCCACCACGACATGGGTTTTAACATCGGTTATATGAATAACCAATGTTAAAACTCCAATTTTGATGGGTTTTAACATTGGTTAATAAATAACCGACGTTAAGAGTAAAATTTTACATCACGTGCCATCGATGTTTCAATTTTTTCACAGTGTGTCCTTTCATTTTTTAACTTCCCACTTAAAATTTAATACGTTGTGAGCACAATTTTTCAAGTATCATCTATATAACTTTTCATTCTCCCTCTTTATACATTTTTTATCTACCCTTCCTTTGATCCAAAGTTTTGTCATTCCATCGCTTCTCCATTCCACGATTTTTTCATGGTATTTATAATTATGCTATCATTATTTCATTTTTATGGTTTTGTTTCTTCATAGGCATATTTTTTAACAATTTGTTTTTTTTTATGATGAAGATGACTTCTTCCAATCATGTAGAAAAAATAAAGCTTCTGTAAGAGATTTACCGACCAGGGTTTAAAATGTCTTAACAGTCATAGTTTAGAATATTGTATGGGTTCCTTGTTCAAAATAAAATGAATATCAATAAATGATATTTAGATTTAAATGACACCACCACAAGAAAGGAAAATAAGCCGAAGTATTAAGTCTATTTTTCTTTTTTTTCATATGGTTTCTACAAATTTATAATTCTTTTATCTTGTATTTTGTTCAAAAGGAGTTACATGCATTGAAATTTAAAAAAAAATCAGACACATTGCACATTAGTTATTTTTATAACTGACGTTATAAGTGACTTTGGATGTTGGTTATAAAAATAAGTGACATCGAAGGTCTAAATATTTAAGCTTTTGATGCTGGTTATCAAAATAACTAATGTCAAAAGATAAACTCTCAGGACTTTCGACATTGGTTATTTTTATAATTGGTATCAAAAGTCACTTATAATGTCAGTTATAAAAATACAGATGTTATAAGTTACTTTTTATGTCGGTAATCAAAATAACCAATGCCAAAAGGCTTGACATTTTATCAGAATAGATATTTTAATGTCAATTTATATAAGCGACATTAAAAAAAATACTTACAACATCAGCAGAAAAAACGACGTTAAAAGGTATTTTTTTACTAGTTCCTCATCAAGAGTTCGTTGTTTTGTTCCACAACAAGAAGACAAGAGTATAATTCGTAATATTTTGTAAATCCATTTTTATTTATTATTGTTGTAGAATAACATCTGAGGCATGAAAGGTAGAAAATGTTTTTTTCTAAATTATCAATGTCAATGATATTTTCTCCACACAGTTTTAACTGTGATCACTACTATAAAAATGGGCAAGGGAAGTTCCACCTTATATCAGCGCTAAGCAAAAATCACTGATAAAGAAACCATGTATCAGCGCTAAAATTTTAGCACTGATACAGGGTAACCTTTATCATCACTAAAAAAGCACTGATAAATAGAACCTTTATTAGCGCTAGAAAATCGCTGATAAAGAAGGCGTGTATTAGTGCTAAAATGTTAGCACTCATATAGGAAGAATTTATCAGTGATTTTTTAGCGCTGATAAAAACGTAGTCCCATATTTTATAAAATCGGTCGCACAGTGTCCTCGATTTATCGCGACCTAAATCTCTCACGGTACTGTAACCCTGCGAATCCCCTCTGCCGCCCCCCGATCTTCGCGTTTCCGGACCTCTGCCGCTAGCCCTTCTCCTAATCCTCCCCCTCAAACCCCTTCGGCAAATCCTCCTCCCCACAAACCCTACTTCTACTCCTCTTCGCTCGACCCTACTCCCCGCGAACCCTACTCCTCCATTTCTCTTCGGTTGGCGGCTCTTCCCGTGCACCTCCACCTCTGGAAGTTTCCAAGTGTGTGGTAAGTGATTCAATGATTTTACATTATTATATGATTTTATATGCTTTCTTAGTTTCATGAATGTGTTCTATGGATTACTTTTTTGGTGCGAAATATGTTTTGGAAAGGTTTTGAGATCTACATGTGAAGAATTTTTTTTCTTCTAAAGGAATGTTTTTATGTTTCATGTTATCTTTGTTGAGGTGTTTCTTAAATATATTTTATCTATTGTGTGAAAGGTGTGAAATGAAATGATTTTTCAAATAGAATTAATGGTTTTAATGTTTTGAATGTGGATTTTATAAGAGAAATTCATTTTTGTTGCATGTTGTATTTTTTTTGAACCTGATATGTGTCTTTGAATTGTGAATGTGATTTGAAACATGTTATAAAATTGATTTTATGTGAGTATGAATTTGAAAGGGGATTTTCGCATGGAAATGGTTGGATTCCAAAGCATTATTGCATGGAAGCATTGAATATTTACATCTCGTACAGACATTAAACCCACTTGAAAAGGGTTTTACATGTTTTTACTACCCTGTGTAGTGGAATGGAATCATAAACATTGAGAGGTACCAAATCATAGTAATATTATTCAATAAAAATGGGATCCTATAAATATATATTAGGAACGAAACAACTTCATGCAGTGGATTAATCTCCGGTAGGAACTGATGTGGGTCATGCGATAGTGAGAGGCACCATTTCCATTTTTTTCATTAGTGTATGTTTTATTTGATATTGGTTCCCATAATTATTTCATATCAAACCTCAATATAGAACTACTGAAACTTATAATAGAGATCATGGCTTATGTGATAGAGATTGTAACATCTCTCTGGATAAAGAGAGAGTAAGGTCTCTGATTCCCCTCTCATGATTTCTCTTTTTCAGAGATTTAGATCATATGATATTTTTTGGTTCTTAAAATGATTCCCCTATATGTTATTCTCAGAATGGACTGACTAGTTTCTAATAAATCTTGGATTTACTGTTATCATCGGTGGGTGTCCTTCACTGCCCCTGATGGGAAATTCCATGTTTTCCATAGAGAATAAGACATGAGGTCTAGTCGAGCTAGACCTCTTCTTCCAGAGTTGAGTGGGATGATATCCTTTTATGCTATTGAACTGGAGTAAGAATCCTATTATAGTGAACTTCCCCTAGTAGCTATTGAATTTCCAAAAGTGTTTCCTTTAGTCTTTTTTGGTCTACCACTAGAGAGGAAGGTGGAGTTCTCTATCAACTTGGTGATGGGTACAAAACCAATATCTATTCTATCTTACCATATATAACTAATTAAATTGAAGGAACTAAATAATCAGTGGGATGAATTGGTTTCCAAATTATTTATTTAACCTAGTGTGTTGCCTTGGGAAGAACTGGTGCTTTTCACCAAGAAGGTCATTGGAACCCTTCGCTTGTGTTTGGATTACCAGAATCTCAATCGGGTTATGATCAATAAAAAGTATATGTTGACCTATATTTATGATTTATTAGATCTTCTAAAGGGGGGGAGTGTTTATCTAAGATCAGTCTTTATTTTAGTTAACACCAGCTCAGGATCAAGGAGTTTGAGATTTATGTGTGACTATATACTTATTATATTTTCTTATTATTTCTTACACACCACCACTTGAGTCGAGTAACCTGATTGAAATCCATATGGGTACTTTGGTTCTGATGTAGATATTCTTTTTTTATGTGTTTGTGACATGTATGTGTGGATATATGGGTATTTAGGCATGATGATATTGAATGTAGGGCAGAGACCTAGGAGTGGTAGATGTATCATTCTTGATCATTCTTGTGTTTGGACTGGGGTGATTTGAGGAAACTATAATGAATCTAAAGTAATTTTATTTAATGAATTCCATATTGTAGAGATTATGAGAATCCTTTCTTTACTTATAGATTTGGCTACTGGTTTTCATCCATATGTATTTTAGGTTGGTGAGGTATAAAAGGATGGACTAGTTGACCATAGAAGGGTTGACCTGATAGAGGAGGATGAGCCATAGAGGATGATGTCGTGTGAGTTTTACCATTTATGACACAAGTGATTATCCTCGCGAACCCCTTTGTGTTTGGAAACTGTGTTGATTTTGATGGGGGGTATATCCTGGTTCTTTTGATTTCTAAATCTTTAATGGAAATGGTTAGGCTCTATTAATCTCTATTTTTATAAGGAAGTGGTTCTCTTTTACTGTATTTGGAAGTCTTTTTTTGTGTACTTGAACCATAAATACTAATATTTGAGATTCAGATAGGATGGAGATGAATAAAGATTGGATGGATGTTAATCGTTTGACAATAGAGTATGAGAACGGAGTGAAATAGTTCATCAAGTTTGCAAAGTATCACGCAAAGGATCCTTGTCAAATCTTTTGTCCATGTTTACGTTGTTATTATTCTAGACTACTTACTCTAGAGGAGTTGTAAGAACATTTTATATGTCATGGAATAGATCGGAGTTATAAATGTTGGAATAAACACGGAGAAAAAGCGAATGTAGCTACTTGCTGGGATAAAACTGTGTTTTATGGATCATCAGATATGAATACAAATATGGATAATGAAGAAGACCATATGGAGGATGTGATTACAGATGTCAATGATGATGATGATCGTATTGAGGAAATGACGAAGACAATTTAAGATGAACTCTGTGATTGCCCAAAATTGTTTGAGAAGTTAAAGAGTTGTGCAAAGATGCCATTGTATGTTGGTTGCACTAAATATACAGCATTTTCAGTTGTACTGAAGTTGTATAAATTGAAAGCAGGCAATGGATGGGGTGATTTTAGTTTTTCGGAACTACTTGATCTCTTGAATGACATGCTCCCGGAAGATAATGAGCTCCCAAGCCAGACATGTGAAGCTAAACGAATGTTATGCTCGATGGGTATGATTTCTGAAAGAATACATGCTTGCCTGAAAGACTGTATATTGTTTCTCAAGGAGAACAAATCACTTACAGAATGCCCAAAGTGTGGTGCTTCTCAATACAAGAAAGATGAATCCAATCCTACGAAAGTTTTATGGTACTTTCCAATCATTCCAAGGTTTAGGCGTCTATATAGAAGTGAAGAAACTGCAAGACAATTTTCGTGGCATGCAGATAAAAGAAATAAAGATGGGAAATTACGTCATTCGATCGACTCTCCTCAATGGAAGAAAATTTATCACGAGTATCCTGAATTTGGAAAAGAGCCGAGAAACCTTCTTCTTGCGTTATCTATAGATGGAGTGAATCCTTTTGGTTTTCAAACCAGCACTCATAGTACATGGCCTGTTATGTTGGTAAATTATAACTTGCCACCCTGGTTATGCATGAAGTGGAAATTCATCATGTTATTTATGCTTATATCAGGACCAAAAAAACAGGTAACGATATTGATGTTTATCTGGATCCTTTGATCGAGGATTTGAAGTTATTGTGGGATTCATGTGTTATGTTGTATGATGCTTATAAAAGTGAATACTTCACGTTGAGAGCGATGTTGTATGGGACAATAAATGATTTCCCTGCTTATGGAAATTTTTCAGGCTATAGCATTAAAGGAACTCAAGGGTGTCCCATGTGCGAAGAAGATACAAAATCAATTAGGTTGAAACATTCATCGAAATATGTGTTTCTAGGACATCATAGATTTCTACCTCATCGGCATAAGTACTGATCTTGGATGACATCATTCAATGGAAGTTCAAAACAACACGTAGCACTGTCTCCACTAACAGGTGATCAGCTGTTTGAGAAAGTAAAATATGTGAACACTGGTTTTGGTAAACCATTTTCGAAAAACCTTATGAAAATCGGTTGGAAAAAAGATCAGTTTTTTTTGAATTACCATACTGGAATTGTTTGTACGTCAGACATTTTCTTGATGTGATGCATGTGGAAAAAAAACGTATGTGACAATGTTATCAGAACATTGCCCAATGCTCCTGGCAAAAAAAGGATGGAATTAAGGCAAGGTTGGACATGGTTGACATGGGAATACGAGAAGAGTTGGCTCCCGTGAAGGGTGAAAATCGAATGTTTCTTCCTCCATCTGCTTATACTCTTTCTAGGGAAGAGAGATATCATTTTTGCAAATTCTTCAATGATGTAAAGGTTCCAGAGGGGTATTCATCAAATATCAATAACATTGTTTCAATGAATTATTTGAAGTTAAAAGGTTTGAAATCACATGACTGCCATGTTTTGATGTAAGATCTAATTCCTATAGCTTTACGGTTCATTTTGCCCAAGAATGTTCGTCATACGTTAACCAAACTTTGTTTCTTTTTCAAAGATATATGTAGCAAAGTTTTAGACCCGAATAAATTTCCAGCTATGGAAAAAGAAAATTTCATCATATTATGTGAATTAGAAATGTTTTTTCCGCCAACATTCTTTGATATGATGGTTCATTTGATGATTCACTTGTTGAGATAGATTTGACTTTGTGGTCCTGTGCACTATAGATGGATGTATCTTATTGAACGATATATGACGATTTTGAAAGGGTATGTCAGAAATCGAAGTCGTCCAGATGGTTGTATAGTGGAGCGATATATTGTTGAGGAAGCCATTGAATTTTTTATCAAATACCTATCTGATGTGGAAAGCATTGGTCTCCCAAAATCTCGTCACACTGGATGCATTGAGGGTGAGGGAATTTTTGGAAGAGATGTTGTGACAATCAGTATTACAGATCGGGAGTAGACCCACCTTTATTTTTTGCATAACAGTTGGGAGGTTGCTCCATATATTGAAACTCACAAATAAATTCTTAGGCAGTTGAATCCATCAAGGGATGAAAAATGGTTATCAAATACACATAATCAACAGTTTATAGGATGGTTTCAGGACCATATTTTTAAGCAGTTGGATGAAAATCCAAATTCAATTTCAGAACGACTTCGATGGCTAGCTACCGGACCAAGTGTGTATATATTATCTTACAGTGGTTATGTAATTAATGGTTATACATTCTATACAGATGAACATGATGAAGATAGTACCATGCAAAATAGTGGAGTTACACTAGTGGATGAAGCGATGCATGTTTCTGGTAGTACGGACAGAAATCCAATTTATTAAAATATGTCATATTTTGGCATTATCAAACTAATATGGGAGTTGGATTATACGACATTCTAATTGCCGATTTTCAATGCAAATGGGTTGATAACAATAGTGGTGTTAAAATAGATGAATGTGGATTTTTGAAAGTTGATTTTAGTAAAGAAGGGTACAAAGACGAACAGTTTATAATGGAATCACAAGCGGTGCAAGTTTTTTATGTTCCAGATCCCGCAAACTGAAAGTGGTCGATTATTCTGTTATCGTCCAAAACTACTGAAGGGTCTAATGAAAATTCAGTTGAGGATGATCCTTTAAGTGGTACGTTGCAATCATTTCGCAGCGGTCCCAATGTAGATGATGTTTTGTATGTTAAAGGAGACCATAATAAAGGGATTTGGATAATCGATAAAGGTGTCAAATCCCTTCAGCCTTTGAAAAAAAGAAAGAGAGTTCAATAAACAGGTTATATTTTTTTTGTAATATAGATCTTGTTATCTCATGTTATTATCTTATAATTACTGAATTTATGTAATTTAAATTAATTGTTCAACCACTTTTGCAGATAATGACTTCTGCACATTCTGGTGCTCCTAACCTTGAGGTTGAACAAGTCTCTCAAGCTGATGCGGCTGCTGCTGCTCCTGCTGCGGCTGCTCACAGTGCATAGAAACAACAAGTTTCTGAACCTGTTGTTGCTCCTAGTGTTGAGGTCCAACAACCATCAACACATGTCATTGCTACCATTTCAGATGAACATATATATGATGTTGATATCGATGAAATGGTCGGGAATGATGGACCGACATCACAGAAAACATAGGTACGTCGTAGTTTGACGGTGTTAGCCAAAGTTCTTAAGGTGAAAAGCAAAGGCATCAAATTTGATGTCGGATGGAATGAACGAGGCCAACATGTGAATCCCCACAATGCTATGTTTAGTAGTTACATTAGAGTTGTCACTCGGCAACGCATGCCGATTGACATAGATTCATGGCACCATGTTGTGTTCGGGCTGAAGGCTGTAATTTGGGAAGAAATTACAGTAACATTATTAATTTATTTCTTTAATTTACTAGCAAATAAAATAATGAAACAATGTCTTACTATTCTCAATCTCTTGCAGAGTACGCTTATAATATAAGATTCACACAAGGATTATGTACTAAGGCTTGCAGGAAGGATTCATTGAGGTTTTCACTCTATTTTAACAAGATGTCACCTGAAAGATTCCAAAGGTAAAATAAACCCGCACCCACCCATTGTCTACGCTCATCTGATATCCCAAGAAGCATGGGATTCATTTATTTGCCGTCGTGGGGATGAGAAGTTTCAGGTACATTGTGGGTGATAATACGTTGTTTGAGGATACGTGTATTCATCACTTTGATTGTCAATATTTCATTTATGAAACAACAACTCTGTACTGAAAATAAGGAACGTGCATCAAAACCAACATACCCCTATCGTAAAGCAAGGATGGGGTACGCTTCACTAGAAAAGAAAATGGTACATATTTTAAATTTACAATAATATTGTTAGGTGCCAATAAACAAAATCATAATTATCTTTCTACGTTTATATGTAGATTGATGAGTCTAAAACCAAAGACACTTCCATCCCACGTCATGTGCTATGGAAGGAGGCACGTGTGAATAAGGAAGAGAAGCTAGTAAATGAGAACACACAAAAAGTGTGGGAAATATGTGTAAGTATGACACGACGATAAAAAGATTTGTTTTAAATTGCTATTACATAAAAATAATTAGTTATTTTCTTATATTCGACAGTCACAGGAATCAGTTACACCTGTAGCGGGTGCAGACCTATTATCGACGGCTTTGAAGCAGCTAGAACAATACGGTCGTGTCAGAGGTGCGAGGTTTGGGGTGACACCCCGAGTATATTTTGAGAATAAAAAAACGGATGATAGAGATAAAAAATTGAAACAAATGAGCGAAAGACTAGAAACCCTTGAAGTAAGATTGCAATAGAAGGGAGAGTTGCTAGCAACTTTTATGGGTGGGAAGCAAGGAGAAGACACAACTCAGGAACAACCAGCGCGTGAAGATCCCCCCCCCCACCCCCACCAGCTTTGAGGTGATCCATTCCCCTCAAAGAGCCGTCTTAGCCGTGGTAATCAATATTCTAATAATTGTTTTCATGAAATGTGAATCAGACAAACACTGATACTTTTTTTGTACTGATCTTCTATAGGGTGATAATGATTGTGATTTATATCTGTCAACACCCACTTATCACCTTGTAGCGAGGGCTACAGTATTCAACATCCCAGATGACACGCTGCATAATAGAACACTTCTGAAAGATCATCTGAAAGTGACAATTACTGTAGCTCATGAGCCAAATTCAGAGCTACATATTCCACTTGATGACGATTATATTCATACGGTCGAAAAGGCTATTTGGACATTCATTACATGGTTGTCACAACTTGTAAGAGTACATGCGGATAAAAGGTATTTATTTACTTTTTTTCAAGCTAAACCTTTAACAATTAATGAAAAAAGGGTCTGAACCAATGAATGTTATTATAGATGGAGAAAGGGAAGGGGTGACAAACGTCGGCTCAAAACCATCTAAAGGATCGACCAAAAAATCCCAAGGAACTACTGAAAGCACAATAACACCACATGTTCTCTATCCACATTTACTAGCATTGAAGACTCATGTGGATATGAAGCTAAGAGGTGGTAATAGTCATATAGTGGTTTTCGAAGAGAATATATACGGAGAGGAAAGTCAAGATTTCGTTGCTGCTGAAAATGTAAATGAGATCCTTAAAAATGGTTGGCTAGGCATCACAATTGTAAATATATATATGAGGTATGTTTTCATGAATTGATTTTCTAAAAGCTGATATATTGTGCAAATTATGACTAAATGCATTTTAAATTGTTGACAGACGTATATATGAAAAAAAGTTGAAGGAATTTTCTCATGACCCAAAATTCGGACTCGTTGGTCCTCATACCACATCAACACATCTAATGAAATTAAAGCCATCAAAAAAGAATTAAATAGTGAAAGGCTTGCTAAAAACATTTGAAAGCAAGATTACATATAACAGACTCTTCCTAATACCAACCATGCAGGGGTAAAACTCTACGATTAAAGCATATCAATTATATTTTCACTTCTTTTATTACTTATTCCTTTTTGTGTTTTTAGGCAACATTGGATGCTAATTGCGGTGAACTTGGATACTCCAAAGATTTATTTTCTGGATTCAAAGCAAGGATATCCATCAAACTGACCACACATGATGGAGTTTGTGAATCTGTAAGACACCATATCCTACGTTTTAGGTCTAAACATCAAGTAATATAATTTATATTATCTTTTACTGATGATTCTATTATGATAGGGAGGTGTATCATTATCATCTAAAAAAAGGAATGAGGACAGGGGATAAGCATAAGGTGGTGAGCAAGTACTACGTCTGGACAAATATCAGGGTATATATGATAAAATTTCACTATCCAAACACATCTCAACACAAGTTACATATTCTCCTAATGAATAATTTTTTTACAGTGTCCAAAATAAACAAACGATAGTGATTGCGGTTATTATGTTTGTAAATTTATGAAAGAGATTGTTTTTCATCAACAAACTAGCATCCCTAAAGAGGTATTTTCAAAAACAAATACTAGTTCATTTAATTTATTTATTAATTCTTTATTTTTATATTTTGAAGCACTACTCTGACTGCCGAAAAGCCTCATACTCACAAGATGATATAGATTTGTTTAGAAACGAGTGGGACACATACCTAATGGCAGGTTGTACACAAATAGCACGAAGATCTGACTTGCGGACGTGTACAATTGGCGGTCATTTTTGAGAGGGGTTAAGGGGATCAAAAGATGAAACATTGTTGTATGTAAATGTTCGTAGGAAAATTGTAATTGTTATTAAATAAAATATCATTTCTACAATGTGTCATTTTCCCATTTTAACAGATGATATGCACAAGCAACATGCAATAATGATGAACCACTCAAAGTGTCTCTCTTTTGTTTAAAATGAATAGATTTTTAAGTGAAAACAAAAACTGACGTACGGAAATCCGACCAAATGCATTCAGATTGTATTAATCCTTTAGGAGAATGATCCATGGGTCATTTGGGACGTGTATGAGTCAACCCGGACTCAATTCGAGGCACGGTGTGGCCGGTATCACTCAAAGGGTCTCTCTTTTGTTTAAAATGGACACAATTTTAAGTGAAAACAGGAACTGACCTACGAAAATCCAACCAAACACATTTTGATTGTCTTGATCCTATAAGATAATGATCCATGGGTGCATTGGGGATGTGTACGAGTCAACCCCACCTCAATCTGAGGCACGGTGTGTCTGGTATCACTCAAAGTGTCTCTCATTTTTTTAAAATGGACACAATTTTAAGTGAAAACAACAACTGATGTACAGAAATCCGACCAAAAGCATTCGGATTGTTTTGATCCTTTAGAAGAATGATCCATAGGTGTGTTGGGGATGTGTATGAGTCAACCCCGCCTTAATCTGAGGCACGGTGTGGCCGGTATCACTCAAAGTGTCTATCTTTTGTTTAAAATGGACACAATTTTAAGTGAAAACAAAAACTGACCTACGAAAATCAGACTAAACGCATTCAGATTGTCTTTATCCTTTACGAGAATGATCCATGGGTCCTTTACGATGTGTATGAGTCAACCTGAACTCAATCCGAGGCACGGTGTGACCACTATCACTCAAAGGGTCTCTCTTTTCTTTAAAATGGACACAATTTTAAGTGAAAACAACAACTGACCTACGAACATCCGACCAAACGCATTCATATTGTCTTGATCCTATATAAGAATGATCCATGGGTGCATTGGGGATGTGTATGAGTCAACCTAGCTTCAATCTGAGGCACGGTGTGGCCGGTATCACTCAAAGTCTCTCTTTTGTTTAAAATGGACACAATTTTAAGTGAAAACAACAACTAGCCTATGGAAATCCGACCAAATGCATTCGTATTGTGTTGATCCTTTAGGATAATTATCCATGGGTCCTTTTTGATGTGTACGAGTCAACCCCGCCTCAATCCGAGGCACGGTGTGGCCGGTATCACTCAAAGTGTCTCTCTTTTGTTTAAAATGGACACAATTTTAAGTGAAAACAATAACTCGCCTACGGAAATCCAACCAAACGAATTAGTATTATCTTTATCCTTTAGGATAATGATACATGGGTCCTTTGTGACATGTATGAGTCAACCCCGCCTCAATACGAGGCACGGTGTGGCCAATATCACTCAAAGTGTCTCTCTTTTGTTTAAAATGGACACAATTTTAAATGAAAACAACAACTCACCTAAGAAAATATGACTAAACGCATTCATACTATCTTGATCCTATAGGATAAAGATCCATGGGTGTGTTGGGGGTGTGTACGAGTCAACCCTGCCTCAATCTGAGGCACGTTGTGGCTGGTATCACTAAAAGGGTCTCTCTTTTGTTTAAAATGGACACAATTTTAAGTGAAAACAACAACTGACATACGTAAATCTGACCAAATGAATTCGGATTGTGTTGATCCTTTAGGAGAATGATCCATGGGTCCTTTTTGATGTGTACGAGTCAACCCCACCTCAATATGAGGCACGATGTGGCCGGTATCACTCAAAGTGTCTCTCTTTTGTTTAAAATGGACACAATTTTAAGTGAAAACAACAACTGACCTATAAAAATCCGATAAAATGCATTCATATTGTATTGATCCTTTAGGAGAATGATCCATGGGTACTTTGTGACGTGTACGAGTCATCACCACCTCAATTTGAGGCACAGTGTGGCCGGTATCACTCAAAGTGTCTCTCTTCTGTTTAAAATGAACACAATTTTAAGTGAAAACAACAACTGACCTACGGAAATCCAACCAAACGCATTCGGATTGTCTTGATCCTATAGGAGAATGATCCATGGCTGCATTGGGGATGTGTAAGAGTCAACCCCGCCTCAATCCGAGGCACGGTGTGGCCGGTATCACTAAAAAGGTCTCTCTTTTGTTTAAAATGGACACAATTTTAAGTGAAAACAACAACTGGCCTACGGATATCCGACCAAACGCCTTAGGATTGTGTTGATCCTATAGGAGAATGATCCATGGGTCCTTTGAGACGTTTATGAGTCAACCCCGCATCAATTCGAGGTCCACTGTGGCCGATATCACTCAAAGTGTCTCTCATTTTTTTTAAAAATGGACACAATTTTAAGTGAAAACAACAACTGACCTATGGAAATCCAAACAAACGCATTCGGATTGTGTTGATCCTTTATTATAATGATCCATGGGTGTGTTGGGTACGTGTACGAGTCAACCCCGCCTCAATATAAGGCACGGTATAGCCGGTATCACTCAAAGTGTCTCTCTTTTGTTTAAAATGAACACAATTTTAAGTGAAAACAACAACTGACCTACGAAAATCTGACCAAACGCATTCAGATTGTCTTGATAATTTATGAGAATGATCCATGGGTCATTTTTGACGTGTAAGAGTCAATCCGGCCTCAATCCGAGGCACGATGTGACCGGTATCACTCAAAGGGTCTCTCGTTTGTTTAAAATGGACACAATTTTAACTGAAAACAACAACTGACCTACGAAAATCTGACCAAACGCATTCGGATTGTGTTGATCCTATAGGATAACGATCCATGGGTCCTTTGAGACATGTATGAGTCAACCCCACATCAATATGAGGCCCGTTGTGGCTGGTATCACTCAAAGTGTCTCTCATTTTTTTAAAATGGACACAATTTTAAGTGAAAACAACAACTGACCTACGGAAATCCAATGAAATGCATTCAGATTGTATTGATACTATAGGATAACGATCCATGGGTCCTTTTCGACGTATACGAGTCAACCATGCGTCAATCCGAGGCCCGCTGTGTCCGGTATCACTCAAAGTGTCTCTCATTTTTTTAAAATGTACACAATTTTAAGTGAAAACAACAACTAACCTACGGAAATCTGACCAAACGCATTTGGATTGTATTGATCCTTTTGGATAATGATTCATGGGTGCATTGGGGACGTGTAAGAGTCAACCCCACCTCAATCCGAGGCATGGTATAGCCGGTATCACTCAAAGTGTCTCTCTTTTGTTTAAAATAGACACAATTTTAAGTGAAAACAACAACTGACCTATGAAAATCTGACCAAATGCATTCAAATTGTCTTGATCCTTTACAAGAATGATCCATGGGTCCTTTGTGACGTGTACGAGTCAACCCGACCTCAATACGAGGCACGGTGTGACCAGCATCACCCAAAGGGTCTCTTGTTTGTTTAAAATAGACACAATTTTAAGTGAAAACAACAACTAACCTACAGAAATCCGACCAAACGCATTCAGATTGTGTAGATCCTATAGAAGAATGATCCATGGGTCCTTTGAGATGGGTACTAGTGAACCTTGCCTCAATCTGAAGCCCCTTGTTGCCAGTATCACTCAAAGTGTCTCTCATTTTTTTTAAATGGACACAATTTTAAGTGAAAACAACAACTAACGTATGGAAATCCGACCAAACGCATTCGGATTATGTTGATCCTTAAGGAGAAAGATCCATGGGTGCATTGGGAATGTGTACGAGTCAACCCCACCTCAATCCGATGCACGGTTTAGCCGGTATCACTCAAAGTGTCTCTCTTTTGTTTAAAATGGACACAATTTTAAGTGAAAAGAACAACTGACCTACAGAAATCTAACCAAACGCATTTGGATTGTGTTTATCCTATAGGAGAACGATCCATGGGTCCTTTGTGACATGTACGAGCCAACCCCACCTCAATCTGAGGCATGGTTTAGCCGATATCGCTCAAAGTGTCTCTCTTTTGTTTAAAATGGACACAATTTTAAGTGAAAACAAAAACCGACCTACAAAAATCCGACCAAACGCATTCAGATTGTCTTGATATTATAGGAGAACGATCCATGGGTCCTTTTCAACGTGTAAGAGTCAACCCCGCCTCAATATGAGGCATGTTTTGGCTGGTATCACTCAAAGTGTCTCTCTTTTGTTTAAAATGGACACAATTTCAAGTGAAAACAACAACTGACCTATGAAAATCCAACCAAACGCATTTGGATTGTCTTGATCCTATAGGAGAAAGATCCATGGGTCCTTTTAGATATTTATGAGTCAACCCCACCTCAATATGAGGCACAGTGTGGCCGGTATCACTCAAAGTGTCTCTCTTTTGTTTAAAATGGACACGATTTTAAGTGAAAACAACAACTGACCTACGGAAATCTGACCAAACGCATTCGGATTGTCTTGATCCTATAGGAGAAAAATACATGGGTCCTTTTTGACGTGTATGAGTCAACCCCGCCTCAATCCAAGGCACCATGTGGCCGCTATCACTCAAAGTGTCTCTCTTTTGTTTAAAATGGACACAATTTTAAGTGACAACAACAATTGACCTACAAAAATTCGACCAAACGCATTCAGTTGATACTATAGGATAACAATCCATAGGTCCTTTTTGACATGTATGAGTCAACCCCGCCTCAATCCGAGGCACGGTGTGGCCGGTATCACTCAAAGGGCCTCTCGTTTGTTTAAAATGGACACAATTTTAAGTGAAAACAACAACTAACGTACAGAAATCCAACCAAACGCATTTGTATTGTGTTGATCCTATAGGAGAACGATCCATGGGTGCGTTGGGGACATTTAAGAGTCAACTCCGCCTCAATCCGAGGCACGGTGTGGCCGGTATCACTAAAAGGGTCTCTCTTTTGTTTAAAATGGACACAGTTTTAAGTGAAAACAAAAACCGACCTACATAAATCCGAACAAACGCATTCGGATTGTGTTGATCCTTTAGGATAACGATCCATGGGTCCTTTGTGATGTGTAAGAGTTAACCCCGCCTCAATCCGAGTCACGGTGTGGCCGGTATCACTCAAAGTGTCTCCCTTTTGTTTAAAATGGACACAATTTTAAGTGAAAACAACAACTGACCTACATAAATCTGACCAAACACATTCGGATTGTATTGATCTTTTAGTAGAATGATCCATCGGTTCTTTGAGACGTGTACGAGTCAACCCCACCTCAATCTGAGACCCGGTGTGGCCGGTATCATTCAAAGGGTCTCTCTTTTGTTTAAAATGAACAGATTTTTAATTGAAAACAACAACTGACATATGGAAATCCGACCAAACGCTTTCGGATTGTATTGATCCTTTAAGAGAACTATCTATGGGTCCTTTGCGACGTTTACGAGTTAACCCCATCTCAATCTGAGGCACAGTGTTGCTGGTTTCACTCAAAGTGTCTCTCTTTTGTTTAAAATGGACACAATTTTAAGTGAAAACAACAACTGACATACGGAAATCCAACCAAACGCATTCATATTGTGTTGATCCTTTAAGAGAACGATCCATGGGTGCGTTGGGGACATGTATGAGTCAACCCCACCTCAATCTGAGGCACGGTTTAGCCGGTATCACTCAAAGTGTCTCTGTTTTGTTTAAAATGGACACAATTTTAAGTGAAAACTATAACCGACCTACGGAAATCCGACCAAACACATTCGGATTGTGTTGATCCTATAGGATAATGATCCATGGGTCCTTTGCGACGTGTATGAGTCAACCCTTCCTGAATCTGAGGCACGGTTTAGCCGGTATCACTCAAAGTGTCTCTCTTTTGTTTAAAATGGACACAATTTTAAGTGAAAACAACAACTGACCTACGGAAATCCGACCAAACGCATTCGTATTGTCTTGATCATATAGTAGAACGATCCATGGGTCCTTTGTGACATGTACGAGTCAACCCCTCCTCAATACGAGGTGCGGTGTGGCCAGTATTACTCAAAGCGTCTATCTTTTGTTTAAAATGGACACAATTTTAAGTGAAAACAACAACAGACCTACGGAAATCCGACCAAATGCATTCAGATTGTATTGATCCTTTAGGAGAACGATCCATGGGTCCTTTGTGACGTGTACGAGTCAACCCGACCTCAATCTGAGGCAAGGTGTGGCCGGTATCACTCAAAGGGTCTCTCGTTTGTTTAAAATGGACACAATTTTAAGTGAAAACAACAACTGACGTACGGAAATCCGACCAAACGCAATCGGATTGTGTTGATCCTATAAGAGAACAATACATGGGTCGTTTGCAACGTGTACGAGTCAACCCCGCCTCAATCCGAGGCACAATGTGGCCGGTATCACTCAAAGTGTCTCTCTTTTGTTTAAAATGGACACAATTTTAAGTGAAAACAACAACTGACCTACGACCTGGACACCCCCCACCCCTCTGGACACCCCCACCCCGTGGAAAGCCCCCTCAACCCCCTGGACACCCCCACCCCCTGGACACGCGTCATGGATAGCCCCCCCCCCCACCCCACCTCGGACACCCCCCCGGACACCCCCACCCCCCTGGAAAACCACCCCCCTATTGGACGGCACCCCCACCCCTCCTTGACACCACCCCACCACCTGGATACCCCCACCCCCTAGACACCCCACAACCATGGACGGCCACCCCCACCCTCCCGGACACCATCCCACCCCCTTGGATAGCCCCATCAACCCCTGGAAAGCCCCCCCCCCCCCGACACATTGGACACCAGCCCACCCCCCTGGACACCTCATAGACAGCCCCCCCCCCACCTGGACACCCCCCTCTTTGGACACCACCCCACCCCCTTGGACAGCCCCCAACCTCCTTGACCGCCCCCACCCCCCTGGACACCCCCAGCCCCTGGACACCCCCATCCCCCCGGACTCCCCCATCCCACCCTCCTGGACACCACCCCCCCCCCCTTGGACAGCCCCACCAACCCCCTTGGACAGCCCCACCAACCCCCCAGACCGCCCTCAACCCCCCGGACACCCCCACCCCTGGAAACCCCCCCCCCCCGACACCCTGGACACCAACCCACCCCCCTGGACACCCCCCCCCCTCACCTGGACACCCTCCTGGACACCCCCACCCTCCTTGGACAGCCCCCCAACCTCCTGGACCCCCCACCCCACCCCTCCCCCTAGACACCCCTTCCCCCCCGGACACCCCCATCCCCCCCGAACACCCCTTACCCCCCTTGGACAACCACCCAAAACCCCTGAACAGCCCCCAACCCCCTGAATTCTGAATTGAATTCTTTATGTACTTAATTAACTTATGAATCATGTGTTAATGGTGTACGGGTATACTTGTTGTATGGGTATACTTGGTCTAATTAGCTTATTGAGATGCTGAATTTTTTTCAGGTGTTTGGGTGTGCTGCTGCATATTTTTTTGTAGCAGCAGACATGGCATTTATCAGTGCTTTTTTAGCGCTGATAAAGGGAGCCTTTATCAACGCTAAAAAAGCGCCGATAAAGGATCAGTTTATCAGCGCTAAATGAGCACTGATAAAACACACATTTATCAGCGCTTTTTATCGCTGATAAAGGGGTTTTTTATCAGCGCCTTTTTAGCGCTGATAAAGTCCCCCTTTATCAGTGTCGAGTTTTACAGTGCTTTTTGAGCGCTGATAAAGCCCGTTTTGAGCGCTGATAAATACCGTTTTTGTAGTAGTAGATGCAATTCTAAACATTACAGAGTTACATTCACTTATTGATTTATATTCTAGGAATCATAAATGACTTGAGTTCATATTGCTCTTTTGGTAGAGTCGTATGTGATCATACCGCACTTTGAGGTTTTTCCATAACACTAGAGGATCTTTCATCATCAAGTACTCATTCTTCAAATCCTTATGAAGGTAATAGAAAAAGAATACCAAGGCTCGAGCATGACTTTGAGTGGAAGTTTGATTGCCAACTTTGATCATCTTGTTGAGGCCGTTTGCGGCAAGATGTATCTTGGCATCCAAGATCCAAGAAAAATAGTTCTTTTCGGAAATGTCAAGAGGGAGAAAACCATGCTTCACAGCATTCGCCTTGAAAAATACGACTTACCACTTTATTACTAACCTCTCTGGATTAAGGAAGCACATGTTGATGACATGTTGAAAAACTAATCAAACACCGATTGAAACCATGAAAATTTGAAACCAGAAATGCGTGATTGATCATACGTGAAGTGAAGCGTTGACGAAACATGGAATCAAATATTTGTAACGATGACGACAAACAAAATATAGCAAAGTAAATGAAGGTAGACAAGAGTCAGATAGAAAGTATAAAAGATCAAAAGTTATCTCTTCTATCAACACATTAACATATATATAGGATACATGAATATGTTGCAATCAACAGTTTAAATCAATCTATATATCTCACGTCAGGTCCAATGATTGAAATACCAAGGATTGAAGTAAATGAATGGTTGACCGCATGGAGAGTTTTTCGAGAAATTAAGAGTGATCATTATATCAAACCTATGACATCCACGTAAATAAATTATAGTTAATTTATGTTATTAAAAAAAATAAATATATAAGATCAATTACATTTGCCACTGCGAAACACAACGTAAGAAAAAAAACTGCATTAAACATGGGGATTCGAGGACTTGTCTTGTAATTAGACCCTCACTCCCAAACTCAAACCATTTCACTACCAATGGTGGGGCAAATATATATATTTATATATATTTATATTTATATTTATTTAATATATAATTTAGTTCTTATATTATGAATGAAATTGATTTTAGTAAATTCCCAATTTTGATGGTATCATTCTTCCTTGCCCCTTATGTTTCGACAAAACAGACAAGACGTGCAGGTTCCTCCGCCGGTTCCCCTCGCCCTCCTCCCGGCGGTGGTGAGTCGGTCTGCGTTCCCCTCGCCCTCCTCCCGGCGGAGATGCAACTTCCTTCGCCCCATGTCAAAATCTACGCTCATTAACCTTGACATTTCGATTCTGCTTTCTTCCCCACTCACACAGTGATACGCGGATATGGGGTTGGAGATTGTGCAGCCGAACACTTTGTTTAAGGGGATGCTGCAGCATCGATTTAATCCCTGTGCATCTATCCTCTTCTTCGTACTCTGTGCTTTCTCCGATCGCCAGAGGTACGCGCTTGAACCCACTTTCTAATTGGCGGATGGAATATCTCGCCAATATCAAAATACTGCGTTTGCTCGGTTTGTGTGTTCTGGGTTTGCGCAGGGGCAGAGAAGTGTCGTTTACGAAGGCTGGTTGAATGAGAAGTTGGTTGCTGTGAAGAAACCCATTCTGTCTACCTCAGAGGACATTGATAAATTCCACAAGGAGTTGCAACTGTTATGGTTTGCTTTTTAGATGAGCGGGGCTTGTCATTTTTCTGTTCTCTGTTTCGCGAGGATGTTGGCGATTGATTAGTTTTTAATTTTTTGATTTTTATACTTGATAACGAAGCAAATTGGATCACCCTGGGTTAGCCAAATTGGTTGCAGCACATTCAAAGCCGTCCAATTACATGTTCTGGATTCCAGTAAACATGCTTGTATTGCTTTACACCCCTCCACCTTCTTGTTTCTTTCTCACCGTAATCAATTTAGTAAATCTTCATCTGTGATATCCTGTGGTTTGCATGCTGGTAGCTAAACAAGAATTTTAAAAAATAAAAACGATTGCTGCAATCTGGAATTTAAATTCTGGCTCCTGCTTTTTGCAATTTGTGAAAATTGCTAATTATTCTATCCTTGAGTCTTTTTCTTATTTCAATACGTTTGACCTCATTATATGCTGTTTTGTGTTGGAAGCATGCTCTTTAGAAAATAGAAATGTATCTTGTGTGTCATCTTGTTTACTTAATAATTTAGGTGCTTATAATGTACTTAACAAGCAATAACACTAGAGATTAGTCTGTGTTCTTGCATTCATTCTTCTCTGGGCCGCTAACTTTGGTGGAGTCAAGGATCACAGATTAGTAGTCTGGTGAAGTTTTGATTTTTCTTACTAGGTTTTATTTTCTTTCTTTCTTTCTTTTTCTCACATTTTTTTTGTTTTGTTGTTTTGTTTTTGTCATGCTGTGCTTATGATTTTCTTTCTTTTGCTTTATTAAGTTTTAGTGAGGATTTGTTGGGTGATGAATTGCCTACATCTGTTTTCCTTTTTCCAGCTGAAGCTCTGCAATATCTCCATACCCTTGGGATTGTACATAGGGATGTGAAACCAGCAAATATTCTTGTAAACATCCTTATAAAAATCTCAGCCCCCCCACCCCCACCTCTTTTTTATGATCGTTTTGTGAAAATTTAATTTCATTTTGCAGTGCAATGCTGTAATATATTTCATCCCTTTTATGCAGCTTGATGAGAATCTTTGCCCACACCTGACAGATTTTGGTTTAGCTGAGTACAAGGAAAATCTTAAGAAAGTGAACATGGCTAACTGGAGATCATCTGGCAAGCCTACTGGTGGCTTCCATAAGAAAAATATGGTTGGCATGCTCATCTACATGGCCCCAGAGATACTTAGAGGGGAACTTCATACAGAGAAGTCAGATGTTTACAGTTTTGGAGTATCTGTCAAGTAAGAATTTTTGTGCAAGCTGAGGTTATGGCATACCTATTTCACTGTTCTCTTTAGAATTTGCAAAGCTTGATTTTCTGCTGGTGTCTGTGCTGTTCAGCATGCAGAGCTTGATGGATCTACTTTTATAAAATTAAAATATCCACTTAACCCCAAGTTTTAGGCCTGGAACATGAACTTTGGTGACATTTGTGAGGTCAACTGGGACTCTAAATATAACTGTTTAAAAAAAACTTGTATATTGCAATTAGGCTGCATTTTATACTTTATATGTTTGGTTGGTTAAAACTGCTACTTCTTATGTCATGTAATTGGAATAAGCTTATTTTTCAAATCCATAAGCTTTTGCTATTATCTTTTTGTTTTCCTCAGTTTTTAATATCTGGAGTTGATTTTTTGCAGTGAGCTTCTTACTGGTGTTGTTCCGTATACTAATATTCAAGCAGAAGCTCAGTTAAATAATTTTTTAAGATGATTCCATATGCTGTTGTAATGCAGGCTTTGATGTGTTTCCGTCTTTTGAGCAGTAGCAAATGTAGTTGACTTGTTTTAGTGCATATAAGATATAAATTTTCATTTGTTTGCTTTGAAGAAAGTGTATATATGTGTTAGTATTTGTTCAAGACACCCTCCTTCGGCTTAGCTCAAGTGATAGTGGAAATTGGACATTATGCACTGAAACTAACAAGGTTTAAGGTTTGGCATGTACCTCACTCCTATGGTTTACCAAGTGTGGAAAGTCCTGAATGTCGCCATCCAATGGTCAGTGGGTAAAAGTACTTATAAAAAGTGTAGGTGTAATGACAGTGTCATTTTAAGTATTTTGAAGGCAGACAAAATATTTTTTGGTTTGCGTGACTCTGGTGTAATGAATCTCCAATGCAAAGCAACATGTTCTATCATTGTTAGTTGTAATTTTGAAAGAGTTGTAACATTTTTTAATCAAAATTGTTTGAATGAAAGGAATCATTGTTGGATGGGTGTAGATTTCAAATAACTAATAGCAACCTTGAATGTGATTGTGTCAATTTGTTGTGTGTGTTGTAGGTTCCGGGCGCAGCGGAAGCGCGTTGGTGGGTTTGTCCAACTTTAATTTTAACGTTAAACAACGTTCAATCCGAGATCTGTCACGATATAAAACGCCGAATCTTCGGAATAGAACGAAAAGAAAAGAAGAGTCCCAGAACCCTTGAAGAGGATCATCATATGTTGATTATAATTAATTTAATTAATGCATAAGAATTACCTCGTTGGAATTCTTTCTTCGATGATGTGTCCGGTCACGATTCGGTGATCCGTTGTTGCGTCATAGAATCCAAGTGTAGAATTGCTCTAGCGGTGATTCACACGTGTGTCACGTATCTCCGGACGTCGCCGAAGGAATCTCCGGGTGCTAGCGCGGAAGAACCTTCGCTTGCGATGTCCGCCTTCGACTGCCTTGATCCGGTGGAGGATCTTGCTCTCGTAACTTGAGGGCGTTCTTGGTGGAAAGGGAATTCTCTCTTGGCTTGAGAGTATTTCCAAATCCGTTGTGCACAACAATGGCTCTACAAAATGTTGGGGTTACGAGGATATTTATAATCGAGTTTGAGGTTAATAGAGTTATGACAATAAATAAACGCGTTACGCGTTTTATTTATTTAATTAACTCTTATTGAAAACCCCCATGTCGAATTATTAATTCCTTGACATGCGCCCACGCTGATTATAATAAATATCATTTAATAAAACAATATTAAATCCTCAAAATCCCAACTGGAAAAACTACACGGCGTGTAATAATTAATACACGGCGTGTACTTGTTTTCCATAAAACTACACGGCGTGTATATTTAATATACACGGCGTGTACTTTTATTTTTCATTTTTCTCCACCACATTTATTAGACCTTGAGTAATGACTATTTATTTCTTAAATAAATGTAACTGCATTACTCGCTAATAAATATATTATTTCGTCCACAATATATTCTCTCGAATAACTAGTGTCAAAATAAATACGATCAGACATCCTTAAATAATTATTAAACCACAGTCGGGAATAATATTTATTTAACTTGTTAAATTAATATTTAACTGAGATACATGGACACACTTAGTGTGTGACCCTCTAGGCCTCTTTCTCAGTGGCATTAGGCGGAACCTGTCTAAAGTCCAAGGTTAGCGTCTAGCAACACGCCAAGACACCCATAGAGAAAGAAGTTAACGCCGCAATGACGTGTCACCTCCTACGAACGCTTACCGTGTAATATAATCCCTTTGTCTCGATATCTCCAATCAAGCGGGTTGCATGCTAGTGCCATCAACCCATGTGCTTGATTATTCTTTCTTTGACTTCCCGGAATTGAACTTGTCCATACCTTACCATGGTCATGGATTTATTTATGTTATATCAATTCCATCAAAGGGCCTGAGATATCTACTTCCGTTATGGAACGGAAGGGACAAATCCTTTCTCGCATTATCTATTAATGCGGTATTACTCGTGACGCACCCAATGTATCATATCTCGCTGCGAACAGTGTGTCGTCACAGTTTTCATCAATACATCTAAGTGCGCGAGTTGTAATACCCATTAATAATAATCTTAAAGTCTAAGGACCAATACACACATTTGCAGATAGGAACATCCAATGACACTATGAAATGTGGATTTCCTACTGACGGGTCTCGTTCTCATAATATCCTCCTGGATATTACCAAGGGCGCACACCATGAGAAGGTGCCTCAATGTTTTATGAGTCCTCACCCTAATGATCTGTATTATTTGTGTCCCTCAAATAATATCATCCGGCCATAGAACATACATTCAAGAACAGTTTTATGGCACTTCCGGGTTCTCATCATAGCAGGGATCCGCTACGACCCTTTAATGCAACAGCTGTCCTTAGGACATTATCACATGACATGTCACGCAGAAGAACAATCAAGATGTGATAAGGCTTTTATTTAATGAATAAAGTACAAAGTAGTTGGTTTTAGACCACCAACTCCAACATGTGTGGGGTGGGGGGGGGCTGTGGAGGACACATTGAGGGTGACCTATTAAAGTTGAAGGTCTACTTTTGTATTTCTTAAACCACGAGACTGAAATGATGAAGAATACAAATACCTAAAAAACATAGAAATTTTGACATGGTTCACCCTCAATGTACATTTTTTTTTTTGCGGATGATATAGTTCTCATTGCAGAATCCAAAGAAACTATTGATTTAAAGTTAGAGCCTTGGAAAGAGATTTTAGAATCGAAAGGTTTCCGTCTCAGTAGAGATAAAACAGAATATATGGAGTATCATTTTAGTAAAGAATTGCCTATTTATGGTATGAACGTGAGATTGAGAGAACACGTTATTTCAAAAGTTGATTGTTTTCGATATTTAAACTCATTTCTGCAATGTGATGAAGATATTATGCAAATGTATTCAATACGATTCAAACCGAATGGATAAAATGAAGAAAAACTTCTGGGATGCTTTGTGATCGCAAAATTCTTTTTGAAATTGAATGACAAATTTTATAGGACTGTTATTAGACCATCTATTCTATATGGTAATGGGTGTTGGCTTTTGATGGGACGTCTTGAACAAAAAAAAAAGGGTGTGAAAATAAAAATGTTAAAACGGACACATGGACATGCTAAATGGATAAGATTAGAAATGAATGTGTTTGAAAGAGATTTGGAGTGACTCTGATTGACGAGAAGATGACGGAAATTGGATTAAGATGATTTTGACATATTAAAAGAAGACTTAGGGATGCACCTATTAATAGGGTAAACATACTAACAAATTAGAAGTAGAGACAGACCTAAAATGATCTTTAAACAAATCATTCAAGACAATCTTGTTCTAAATGGTTTCAATGAAAATATGATATTCAATAGAGCTAATTGCGACGTTTGATTCATGCAGCCGACCTCATTTAATTGGATTAAAACTTGTTTGTTTTTTGTTGTTCGTGTCATTGATGTTTGGTTATCATTGGGAAGTAATGAATAAGACCAAAATGGGAGGCTTGTTTCATATGACTGGAAAATCTGTTTAATCACAGTAGGAGCAGAAAACTCATGGTTAGAAAGGAAACTATGGTAAAATGTCAACAATATCTATATTTAACCCGTATAAAAAGTAATATAATTAGCAGATTTCTAATGTGTTACCATATTTGTCTACAATCGGGCTAGGAAGACAGTCAAGGAACTGAGGTGTTCCTCAACCCTCCCAAATTATTAAGCTAAAGAAAAAATCCTTAATTTTTTTGGCCAAAATAACTTTTAAGCTACTTGTGTTTGCCCAAAGTCTTGCGTTTCATTGGCAGGCCCATACTGTGCTAGAAATGAACCAACTGAGCAGCAACTTACTTCCGCTGTTGTGTCTGATGGATTGCAACCAATTCTTGCTGGTCCTGAGTTCGGTGCTCCTGCAAGTCTATTTTTAATACAGAGGTGTTGGGATGATAATCCTGAAAAAAGACCTCCTTTTGCTGATGTAGTCTCGGCCCTTTCTCTGTTATTGGATCATAGCGTGCAAGTGGAGAAAGAGAAAATGGCCCCAAACAAGTCTCTTGTTTCTCAGGAAAATTTGATCATTAAAGCGGTCAATCAAGAGAATGTTAATTGGTTGGCTCGAGGAAGATCTTTTTATAAGTGTTGTTACTGATTCTGCAATAAGATCCTGGAAAGAGAACGCGTCATTGATGCTGGAGAAGTGAAATGGCAGGTGGGGATACATGGAGGGTCGGCCCTGCAGCACTTCAGGTCACCCGCTCTATCGGGGATAGATGATCTGAAGCCTGCAGTGACGGCAAAACCAGAGGTTACAGAAACACTTCTATCAGCAGAGGACGAGTTCGTGATACTCGCCAGTGACGGCCTCTGGGATGCCCTGAGTGGCGGTGACGTGATAAGCATAATCATCGCCACCGTGAAAGAGGCTGAGATGTGTTCCAAGAGACTTGCCGCCGCAGCTGTCGAGCGTGGCAGCAGCGACAATGTGACCGTCATCATTGTTTTTCTCCGCCCAGTCTCCACGGCAGAGAGGGTCTACCAGGCTAGGAGAGGGTCTACTAGGCTAGGGTTCTCCTTGCAGCATATTTAACCATGAAAGAACTATGATTTTGCTCAGACAATCATAATCATAAATTACATGTCTAAAACCATTCGTTTGTAGAGATTCGCCGGCAGCCTGGGCGTGGGCACCGCCTGCAGCGGCTTCCGCATGTAAGTCACCATCCCGGGACTCTCGGCCATGTCGATCTCCTCCGCCGCCGTCCCCTTCGGCGGGCTCCAGGCGAAGTGGTGGAGGAGGTGGCCGAGCATGGAGGTCACCAGGTTGATACCCAGCTGGGCCCCCGGGCAGACCCGCCGGCCCGCCCCGAACGGCAGCAGCCGGAAATCGTGGCCCTTCATGTCCACGTCGTCCTCCAGGAACCTCTCTGGGCGAAACTCCAGAGGGCGAGCCCACACGGCGGGGTCGCGGGCCACCGCCCAGACGTTGACGTGTACGCTGGAGCCCTTTGGGACGTCGTACCCCCCGAGCTTGACGTCGGCGGTGGCGCGATGCGGGAGCATCAACGGCGTCGGGGGGTGCAGGCGGAGCGACTCCTTCACCACCGCATGAAGATAGGGGAGGGCGGCGAAGTCGGACTCGGTGAGGACGCGATCTGTCCCGGCGACGCGGTCCAGCTCCTCCTGAGCCTTGAGCTGAACCCTAGGGTTCCTGATCAGCTCCGCCATGCACCATTCCACCGAGATCGCCGTCGTGTCCATCCCCGCCGTGATCATGTCCCAGAGGAGGCCGATGATGGTGTCGTCGCTGAGGTCGTACTTGTCCTGCAGCGTGAGGAGGGCGTCGACGAAGTGGTGCTTGGCGTCGCCGGTGCGGCGGCGGGCGGCGGTGTGCTCGTCCATGATGGCCCGGGTGAGGCGGTCGCGGCGGGCGCCGTGCTTGGCGAAGGCGTCCTCCTCGAGGGGGAACATCCAGCGGAGCCAGGGGATGTGCTCGGCCATGGCCAGGGAGGCGCCGAGCTTGAGGCCGTTGGCGACGATGGCCTTGAACTCGCGGCCCTGCTCATCGACGGCGCCCGCCGCGTCCACGAACCTCTTCCCGAAGGCGAGGCGGGTGATGTTGTTGAAGGCCACCGCGCCCAGGTGCTTCTTCACCGCCACGCTCCGCCCATGATTCTCTGTCAATCAATCTAAATTACACGAAGAGAATGACGAGTGACTGGCCGAGCCGCCCATTCCCACGGCGGCTCCACCACCAAGCCGGCCAACCACCGTCCCGACACGGTGGGGTCCCGGTGGCTTCATTCTCAATCATTATTACTGTTGTTCGTCAACTAATTTTAGGCACGCGATTGATACCGCTTTAGGCATGTGATCGTTGACGGTGAAATAAATTAACTTTTATAGAATTGGGGAAAGTGCGCAGCCGAAGGAGGCGTACCGGGATCGGCGCAATCCTTGAAGATGGACTCGACCATGGCGGTAACCTCGTCTTCCCTGATGGGGCGGAGCGCCTCCAGTCGCTTGGGGGTGAAGAGCTCCAGGGTGCAGACCTTGCGGACCTTCACGTAGTGGGGGCCGTAGTCCGCCCATATGAGGTCTTTGCCGTCGCGGCTGAACTTCGCCGCCGATCTGCTCCGATGGCGATCCGCCAGCTGCTGGTCGCGGTCCTTAAGAACCTCCCTCGCGAGCTCCGAGTTGGAGACGACGACGTTCAGGGTGGATCCGAACCACACCGAGATGATGGGTCCGTAGGTCTGCGCCCACTCGTAGAAGCAGCGGAACCTCACGGGCTTCACGTCGTAGAGGTTCCCGACCACCGGCCAGGGGCGGGGGCCCGGCGGCAGCCGGTAGCGCAGGCGGCGGTAGAGCGCGTAGGCTAGGAGGAGGGCGAGGAGGGAGGCGGGCCAGAGCAGAGGAGCCATTGTGATGTTCATATTCGCCGGATTGTGTTATATATAGAGAGAGAAAGAGCGAAAGAGTGGTTTCGGCCGGTGGGTTTGGTGAGGCGGCACTGTCAGTTTACTGCGGTTGGTGGAGGGGGGTAAATTCCTGGGGTCCGTTGGCCGGTAAAATATTTTATCTGTTTCCGGTATTTCCTCTTGTTATTAGTGAAACGTTAATATGTTTTACATAACAAATGTTGTGCACTTCGGGTGCAGCTCAGTTGGTAGGTGCTCCTGAGGGTCTCGGTGAGGTTTTGAATTTGAGTCTCGTCGAATTCATCCCTGTATTGTCTGTTGTATGATTTTCGTTGTACTGAAACCCTTTTCTCGAATAAACTGAGGCTTCGGTAAGTTTTATAACATAACAAATGTTTGGTTACATAATAGGGATGAAGTTGACATTTTTAGTATTTGGTGTAGTGATAAAAAGATATTATTTCATGTTTGTGTTGTGTGTTTTTAGGCTTTTATTAATGATTTATTTTTATTTTTGTTAAGTGTATATTGGTTTTAAAATCATGTGATTAATAATGAAAAATGAATTAATTTAATTTCATTAAAATAATTGATATATTATAATTGATAGAATCATATGGTAAAAACTAATATAATATTAAAAAATTATAATATACTAAAAACTAGTTTAACCTCGAACCTCTTTCCTTTCAATGGTCAGTTCAGTTCTTAGTACATTGATTCCATATGCTGGACAAAAGATTTTTTTTTTGATTTTTTTTTGAATTGGAGTGATTTTGTTTCTGTTTTAAATCGCTTCTTTGTTATGTTTTTTCCTAGCTAATTCTTATGTTTATTTGGTTTTTGGGATCACAAAACATAGGCTATGTTATATAAGATTATAATGTAAGATGCTCAGTTGCAGTGGCCCTGTGGGGCGTCAAGGAGATCTTGAGTTTGAGTCTTCCCAACTTCCTGTATGTGTGTTTCATGTTTTCTTTGTAGCTTTGTAATTTCTCACTCCCAACCGTTTGTAATAATGTATGATTTACTTTTTAATTACGTAGACAAAACATGCATTATGAGAAGCATGAAGCATTTTGATTTATTGTAGTTTATTGTTTTGCACTTTTCAAATAATTGTTATTTCATTTTTGTTTTGTGTTGTTTTTTATACTTTTGTTAGGGATTCTTAATAATTATTATTAAGTATATCTATATTTTGTAATCCTAAAACATATGTACAACCAAATATGCTACACAAGTTGGTTTTTAGTTTAAATATGTTATGAATAACAGGAGTAGAGTGACAACATAATGTGTTTTGAAATAGTTTGTTGCGTTATGTGGAGAGGTTATGTTGTTTTGAATCTACAATATAGATATTTTTCTATTAAAGATCTCAATAATTTTTATTCATGTGGATGTGTATGTAGGCCGATCAAGATATCTAATTTTCATAGTGATATTATTCCTATATTCATTTATGAACATACGATATTAAATCCTACGATTTGTTATGTTGATGTTACTAAGAGAAAGGAACCAAGGAGCCCCACAAACATTCAATATCAATATATATTTTTATTGGATCTATGTCATAACACCAAATCTAGCATGTCAACACCCAAATTATCTCAAGAAAATTCATACATAATTATAAGCATGACGAAACAGAATAAACAATACCTTGATTGTTTTGCATGATCCTTTCGTGTTCTGCTTGTTGTCGGTTCATTGTTGCTTAACCTCTAATGTGTTTTTATGATCACAAACACTTCAGGTGTTTCTAACCATTGTTTTGAGTGTTTTTGGTTATAGTGTTTAGACTTTATCCTAAGGAATCAACAGACCATGTGGAGGCGTCAAGGGGAGCTTGGAGGACTATTTCCAAGATCTTCACTACCAGGTTGCATCAACTACCTGATAAGGAGGCCACCGACCAGCCAGTGGTGATGGACAGAACCACCATACCACCAGGAGTACCACTAGCTACCCAGTGGAATGTTACTGGCTACCCAGTGGCATTGGACAAAAGAAGATTTCTTCTAAGTAGCTCACTAGCTACCTAATGTAGCACATCACCTATTTGGTGGAGTGTGCAATAGCCCATGAAGCTACAACAATGGCATCGACTAGCCAACGCCATCAGACCAGCTACCCGGAGGCTTCGATCCAAATATGTCAGAGCATTAAATAACGGCTTTAAAGCGTTGACTCCACTCATTAAAGCCTTGGTTCAACCCAAGGGACCCCAGCTCCTATGAAGATTATAAATAGACACCAAAGGAGGCTTGGATCTAATAAACGATCCTCTGCAACAACTACTTTCCACCAAAATGATTCTTGATAGATCCGTAACGTGCCTTTACAAGAGATCTTCAAGCATCTTCCTATTCTCAAAAGGCAAATCAAACTTCTACTACTTCAATCCAATTTATCTTGCCTTTCTTTTTTGAGCCAATTGCTCCCTTGTAATTTCTTAAAGGCTCTTCCACTTTTAGTCTCTCTCTCTCTCTCTCTCTCATTTCCTTCCAAGTCCTCTAGAGAGAGTTGAATGCTTTGTAAAGGGTTTGTAAAAACAAATCTCTATATTCTTTATCTTCTTCTTTATGTGCTCACCACCGTTAAAGCGAGAGTTCTTAGTTCTATGTTTATGTTAAAACCAAGAGTCTTCTTTTTGGTTTTTGGTTTCCGTTAAAACCAAGAGATTCTCTTCTTCTTCTCTGGTTCTTGGTTTTCTGTTAAAACCAACGGAGCAATATACTCTCTCAAGCCTTCTTGAGGGGAGGAGACGTAGGTGCTCGTTCTTGAGCTATTTCCAAAGCCCTTTATCTAATTGTTCCTTTTTAATTTTAGCAATTTATTTTCTGTTACGCTGAAGGTTTTAATTTCCGCTACGCTTGCTTTTCTTTGATTGTTTTATGCTTAAATCGATTGTTTGCATGATAATTGCTTTTATTTTATATCATCATTTTAAAATTGTTTTTCAAGGCAATTCACCCCTCTTGCCATTTTATCATACTCACCTACATTTGGTATCAAAGTAGATCTTTGTGCTTTTCTCAAAATATCATTGTTTTTAAAAATAAGTTTTACGACACTAATATTTTCATGCAAAATTTGAGCATATTTTAAGGATTTTGAATGGTTTTTAATGAATAATCTCATATATTTCAATGTTGCATATTTTAAGGATTTTGAATGGTTTTTAATGAATAATCTCATATATTTCAATGTTTTATTCAAAAGGAAGGCATCATCGACATAAGGTGGTGAACACCGGCGGGCAGGGGCCCTTCAGCCCCAACACGACTTCATTACAGTGTGGGAGCCGCGCCTTGCATTATAAACACTCGTCCTTCCATTTGTCTATTCCGATGTGGGACACAAATGTTTTGATTATTGTTCAATTTTAAAGAAACGATGACATTTTATCCAGCCGCGTGCTCGCCCGTGCTTGGTCACCCAACTCCACCACCCTCTGCTGCTATCTCCGCTTGTCGTCGCCCCTCGAAGACTTTGATTGCCACTACTTAACCGGGAAAATTCCATTCAAGCCACTAGGGAGCTCGAGCTTGAGCCCTTGCATTCTTCCGCCACCCCTGATCACCAGAGATCGTCTTCTTTGCCTCGGCCGACACCAATGATGCCTATTTTGAAGCCTCATTCGGCCACTTCGAAGGCCAGATGGAGGAGTCGAGCCACTGCTTCTTCTCCACTGGACCACTACATGCACACATGCCACGTCGCCACCACCAAGCACCATACACGATTCAAAGCTGCTGCCTGCGTGGATAAAATAATACAAACATCCGATAACATCAAGTGCTTTCAAAATCTTCACACCTGTGAGTCTCATAGGTGTTCAATGAGATTTGGAAAGATCCCCATGGATTTGGGAAGAAGCATGATCGAGGGATCCATTCTCCCTACCTATAAAAGTAGTGCCTCCACTGCTGAGGAGGAGGAGTTCGCGCCCGAGGGGGGGATGTCCTGTGAAGCTGTTGCCCCCTTCTTCTCTTCTATTTTTATTTTTCTTTATTTTATTTTATTTTTTGCTTAGTTTTATTTCAATTGGAATCTAGTTTTCTTTTGTAATTTTTATTTCCTTAGATAATAATACATATGCATTTTTTATTATTTTGTGTCCCACCCATCCATTCTTCTTCTTCAATCTTCTTCTTATTCTTCTTTTTTATTTTATTTTATTTTCTTCTTCTCCTTTTATTTTAATTTTATTATTTCACGTGTTTAATTTTCTCATCCTCTTCTTACTCTCCTTTCTATTTTTCTTTTACTCTCTCTCCCCTCACTCTCTCTTATATATATTTTTTATTTTATTTTCTTCTTTCTTTCCACAATGAATTCTTACCCTAAAAAATGAGGGGCTAACCCAAGGCTTGGCCTGGGGGAGGTAAGTGGTGTTTTCCATTCATTCTACACTTAAATTCTTATGTTTTATTAAGTTTTTGATGATCAAGATTGAAGTGAATGAGTGTGGTGATTGTCCACCGCAACAGTGAACTCAAAATCATTTCTATTATTTGTTTAAATCATTTCCCTCTCTTTCACTAAACATAATATCTTCATGTGATGAAGTTGAGCTGTTTAGTGGATGAAACGACATACGATAGAGTTAAGTCCTAGAAGATGTCACATTCTTGATTGAGGCGTGCCATAACCTTGATTACAAGAGGAGGTAGAATTGAGATTGCTGAAGGAATTCAAGTTTTCACACCACTAAATAAAAAATAGTAGTTTAAGAGTGAGATTTCAGGATTAAACCATCAAACTAAATTTAATCACCAATAACGAGAATGACAAAATCCATAAACCAAACCATAAAGACCAAGTTCTTTCTTTTCTAATCACATTCTATCATTGCATGTTAATATAAATTTTATAAATTCATTTATCTTCTCAAAATCTATTGTCTTCATAGATTAAATAAAAACAAATAAAAAGGAGTTTAAGTGAGTTAGATTAAGTAGGTGAACAACTGAGAAAGCTCCTCAAGTGAGACGACTCTGGTCAGCCTTTGTGCTGTATCAGGAAAATAAATTTGCTTTTTCCACGCCCTACGATTGGTGTGCTATCAAAACTAGCATCGTTGTCGAGGAACTAATTAGTTATTTTCTTGCTTTTTCTATTTCACATTTTGTAGATAGTTTTTTATAACTTTTATAAAAATAAAAACTAAAAAAATCCATGATGTATTCAAATTCGGATTATTATGCATGGTTTGATTACTCATAGGTGCAACAACAACAACAAGATGAAGAAACTCAAGAAGGTTATAATAGAGCCATGGTACAAGAACTTAGAGAAAGCATAGAACAACTGACAATCAAAGTTGAAAGATTATTTGAATGTGTTCATGCATTGATGGAGAAACCAGAACCTGAGCAAGAACTCGAGGAGGCCAAGGAAGAAGTACCACCTGAGCTTCCAAATTTTACTGAAGACATCAAAGAGGTTGAAGCCCAACTCAAGGACCATCAACAGTTTAACCATCTCAAAGATCAAATCAAGGAGTACCATGAAGAGCTATAGAGTAAAGATGAAGAATAACATGTTGATAGGAATATCGGAAAAGATTCAGATTAGTTTTGGAGTAACTGGATAAAAGATAAAATGAAACGAGATCTTCCCATCTATAAGATTGAATAATCAACACCTGACTATCTATTATTAGCCATGGAAGAGGTGGAAGCCACAAAAGTGATGAGATTTGAAGAAAATATGGAGGAGCTCGACTACCTACCTTCATCCACTGAGATTCAATTTCAAGAGGCACTTACCACTGAGGAAGTGATTAAACCCGAAACAACTTAGGGAGATGATCTTAATTTGAATTATTTATTTTTCTAATCTTATTTAATCTGATCTGAGTATCACTCTTAATTTCTTTGAATTTTCAGATTTGTTAAATCCTTGTTTTTCCTTAGAGGAGGATGAAGAAACTACACCTGAACCTGCTGAGGAAGACATTGAGCTCCCTGATTTTGTTGAACATACATTTGATTAGGCCCATGAAGAAATCCAAGTAGGTGAACCCAAGGAAATCAATCCATAAGATGCTCATATTGAAAGGGATAAATTTATTATTAAAAATTTAAATTTAAATTTTATTCAAGTAAAAATAACTGCTTACATTCCCTTTAAATGTTCAATTCATACAACCCATGTTGAGCCAACACTAGAAGAGCAAGAGGAGGTTGCACACTAGAAACCAAGAATGAGGATGACTCATACCTTCATCCTACCCCCACCATGCAAGTTGTACTTAATTGTGAAGGGTATGAATTTGGTATACTCTATGCATGGATCATTCCTCACTAAGAAGGAAATGCGGAAGTTGGGAAATGCCACATGTGGTAGTTCAAGTCAAAGAAGCTTCATCCACCATTAGACTTCAGATAACAGCTGGTACTGCCCTTGGGAGGAAGTAAAAATTCAGGGCCCACTTGGGAGATCATACCAAGATTTATCCTTTTATTTGTTTTCTAGGAATTTAGATTTCAATTTCAATTTTAGTAATTATTCCAGCATGAAACCCACTCCCTATTATCTTTTAGAGCTTAAATGACACGATCCTTATGCTTAATTGAGTAATTTTATTTTTTAGGTTCATAATGGCATAAGACAGCCCCCAAGAAAAAATTGAAGGAAGATGACTAAAGGTTCATGGGAAAGGGATTTCACTTTTACTGTTTAAAATTTTAAACTCCCTATATTTTTTTTCCAACAACCTATTTAAATCTTTAAATTTAAATTACATGCCCATGATTGAATTTATGATTTACATGAATTATTTGGGAGACGTGAGTTTCTTAGTAATCCCATGATTCCATATTTTAGATTTCAATGTAATGATATTGAATGAGTAAAATAGAGAATTGAATGATTAAAGTGAAACATGAATATTAAAATGAGGACTCATGATTTGAGGCAATTAGTTGATTCATATAAATGAAATTTCCCAATCATTTATCATGCTTTGAATTTATGAAATTCATGTGAATTGATTTGTTATTATTAATCATGGCTCGAGTGATTGTCCACTATCAAATGTCCCATTCTCAAGAGGATTTCTAGACCAAGTAATTCCTGTTTATTCTTGAGCATATTTCTTTAGTGATCTAGGGACTTTCCACCTAATTGAACTTGTACTACAATTTTCAAAGCTACTGACTGTGAAAAAACACATTTAAAATGATTGAGACATATTTTAAAAATCCCTTATCCTTAAATACCACCTTTACATTAATTCTTGTTAAGCCCATAGAGACCATGAATGACCTTGTTAGGAATGAGACTTGTTTCAAGTCATTTTTATCCATTCATACCCTCCTCTTAGCATTTGAAAGATAATTTAAAGTTGAAGTGTGGGGGTGAAGGGAGTCACGGAGGAAGGGGTGAAATTAACTGTATAGAAAAAGTGTGGGGGTTCTACATATGGGGATTTAGAAAAGTTTATATTCATTGTACTCTTTATTGTTTTCCCTTCTTGAAAAAAAGAGAGGAAAAAAATAAAAATAATGGGTTGTGACTTAGAATAATAAAAAGTCACCATCACCAGACCAATGATTTTTATCATATGTGGTTAGGTGGTCTATGTGAAGTTTATTCTAAGTATAACTTTTGAAAAAGAAAAAAATGAAAAATTACTTTGAAAAAAGAAAAAAGTATAAAAGTAGAGAAAAATTAAAGAGGGTTCACAAATCATTCATTATGATATACTTTGATCATAACCTTACTTTGAGTTTGGGGAAAGTGGGAGTTGTTACAATTTAAAGGAGAGAATCTCATTAAACTTTTACTTCTAATATCATGATTTATACTTTAAGAGAGAAACCCCCTCTTTTAAGCCTTAATATTTAAATATCAATTCTTACCAAACTTAAGTCTCACAGACATTATAACCTTAGTTGAAAATCCATCATGATTTTACATGTCATTTGTCTTTACAAAGTAGAGAAAGTAGTTACTTTAAAAGCCTATGGATAAGGAGCATGTTTTCATAATATGAGCATAACTCTACTTGAATTAATATCATGAGTGACGAGAGAAAAGATTGAATAATGAGGTAAGTCATGATTTGGCATGTATAATAATAATGAATTGAGAAACTTGAATTTATGAAAGGATATGTTCCACCAATTTAAAAAGGGAGAAATTAAAATGCTTGGATTGATTGATTTCTTTGAAAATTGAGAAATTAATTTGACATTTTATGTGGATTTTTGAAAATTTTATTTGACATTGAAAATTGTTTGATTTTATTACTTTGAAATTTGAATAATGGTAACATCAGTGAACTCTTGAATTTAATGTTGATATTTTATTCTTGAGGACAATCATAGTTTAATTGTGGGGGTATTTTACACATTAATGTTTTCATGCAAATTTTGAACATATTTTAAGGATTTTGAAAGGTCTTTAATGAATAATACCATATATTTCAATGTTTTATTCAATACCAAGAATTTATATTTGAGAAGTTAAAATGAATTGAAATGGATAAAAGAATGTTATTTTTTTATTCGAATCTTGCATATAATTTTTTGAAGAATATTTTGTTAAGTGTTAAATTTTCCTAACCCTTTCAGGTTTACATTACCAAAAAAAAACAATCTTGGGCCAACCCATCAACCAGGGCCTGCACGCCACGTAGGCATCCCACAAGGGGCTACCCGGCCATACAGGCCCACAGGAGGACCAACTTGAGAAGCGGGATGCATGGGGTATTCGACCTGTGTAAGGATTGCGGGGGTCAGATCCATGGGAGATTATAGTTGGGCCACATCCCAGGAGCACCGACCTGTGGTGGTGAAACCCATAGAGCGATGGGAGGAAGGAGTCGCCAGCACGAGGTGGTGCATGGTGGTGGGTGGGGGGTCCTCCAACCCCCCACAACCTCATTGTGGTATGGGAGTCATGCCTTGCCTTATAAACACTCACTCCTCTACTTGGTTTTTCAGACGTGGGACACAAATGTTTCGATTATCGTTCAATTTTAAAGAAATAACGATGTTTCATCCAGTCACGTGCTTGCCCGTGCCCAGATACCCAGCTCTACCACCCTTTGTCGCTATCTTCACTCACTGCAACCCCTCAACGACTCCAGTCTCCACTTTTTAACTGGAAAAAATCCATTGAATCCACTAGGGAGATTGAGCTCCAAACCTTGCACTCTACTGCCACCCCTAATCCCCAGAGATCATCTTCTTCACCTCAACCGACACCCATGATGCCTATTTCAAAGCCTCACACAACCACTTCAAAGGACAGATGAAGGAGGATATGAGCCACTTCTTCTTCTCCATTGGACCCCTGCATGCACACATTCCACATCACCACCACCAAGCACCATGCACAATTCAAAGCTGCTACCTGCGTGGATAAAAAAAATACAAACACCCGATAAATTCGGGTGTTTTAAAAATCTTCACACCCGCAGGTCTCACAGGTGTTCAATGAGATTTGAAAAGATCCCCACAGATCTAGGAAGAAGCACGCTCGAGGGACCCATTCTCCCTACCTATGAAAGTAGAGCCTCCATTGCTGAGGAGGAGGAGTTCGCACCCAAGGGGCAGATGTCATGCGAAGCTGCTGCCCCCTTCTCCACTTCTATTTTTATTTTTATTTATTTTATTTTATTTTTTCTTAGTTTTATTTCAATTGTAATTTAGTTTTATTTTGTAATTTTTTCCTTAATTAATAATGCATGCTTTTTTTTATTATTTTTTGCTCCACCCATCCATTCTTCTTCTTCATTCTTCTTCTTCTTATTCTTTTCTATTTTATTTTATTTATTATTCTTCCTCTTTTATTTTTATTTTATTATTTGATTTGTTTAATTTTCTAATCCTATTATTAATCTATTTTCTATTTTTCTTTTATTTCCCCCCTCTCTCAATTTTATTATTTTTATTTTATTTATTTTATTCTATTCTTTTATTCTTTCATTCCAAAGTGACCTCTTACCCTAAAAAATGATGGGCTAACCTGAGTCTTGGCCCAGAGAAGGTAAGTAGTGTTTTCCATTAATTATGAACTTAAATTCTTATGTTTAATTAATTTTGTGATGAGAAAGAGTGAAGTGCACGGGTGTGGAAATTTTCCACCATGACACTGTACTCAAACCCATTTCTATTCTTTGTTTAAATATTTCCCTCCTTCCCACTAAACATAATCTCTTCATAAGATAAAGTTGAGATGTTTAGTGGATGAAATAACATACGATGGATTCGAGTCCTAGAAGATGTCACATTCTTCATTGAGGTGTGACATCAACCTTGATTATAGGTAGAGGTGAAATTGAGATTTCTAAATGCATTCATGATTCACATCACTAAATAAAAAAATAGTAGTTTAAGAGTGATATTTCATGATTAAACTATCAAAATAAATTTAAACACCAATAAAGAGAATGATGGAACCCATAAAACAAAAAATAAAGACCAAGTTCTTTATTTTCTAATCACATTCTGTCATTGCATGTTAGTATAAATTTTAGAAATTCATTTATCTTCTCAAATTAAATTTCTTTCATAGATTAAATAAAAAAAAAAAGAAGAAGTTTATGTGAGTTAGATTAAGTAGTTGAACAAATGAGAAATATACTCAAGTGAGATAACCCAGGTTATCCTCTTTGATGCATTAAGAAAATAAATTTTCTTTTTACATGCCCTACAAAAGGCTTGCTGTCATTTTAGTTTTCATATCTTAACCAATTTCAAAATTTAATCTTTTTATGACATCTTTTTCAAACACCCATGGTACCCCTAAAGGGAAATATATGGGTCATACACCTTATTTTTATGGTTTAAACTATATTTATTGGAAGACTCATATGTCAACGTTTCTTAGATCTATTTGTTATCTCATATGGAAAATTTTTATGGATGGTTATATTCCTACTAGTAAAAAATAAAAAAATGGACACCCAATGATATTAATGCTTTTGAATTAGAAGATAAATCTATAAATTTATTTCATTGTGGATTTGGTGAAAATGAATTTAATCATACTTCTACTTGAAAAATTACCCATAAAATCTGGAAACTTTTAAAAGTTACTCATGAAGGAACAAATAAAGTTGAATATACTGAACTTGATATGAATAAACAAGATTTTGAAAGTTTTAGTATGCATCCTAATGAATATATTACTAAATTTTTTATGATATTTAATGAAATATGAAATGGAATAAATTCTTTTGGTAATACTATTACTACAAAACTCTTGTAAATAAAATTCTTTGGGCTTTCTTAGTTCTTGGGCACCTAAGGCGACAACAATCTAATAAGTGCAGGACATAAAGAACATGTCGATCGAGGAGCTAATCAGATCTCTCATGACTAATGAGATCACAATGAAATAGAAAGATGATAAGGAATCCAAATAATTAAAGGAGAAAAAAATGATTGCCATCAGAGCAATTAATAAAAACTCTTATGATGATTATGAAATGACTCATACAACCAAGAAGATAAACAAATTCTTCAAAAGAAAGAAACCCTACCAAAACATTCCAAAAAGGAGGATGATCAAAGTGAAATAGAAGTGACATGATTTTAATTCAAAAAGAAGGGTCACATAAGGTTGGTATTGTAACATCCTGATATTTCAAAAATGAAAGACAATGTTTGATAGCATACAAGATAGGCAACACTGAGCTTAAACTAATAATGAATTATTATTATTTAAATTTGACTATTATAACCTAACCATTAAATATGAGAGAATGAATAGTATTAGTGAAATTATCAAATATATAATGTAAATAATCATTGATAATGTATTAATTAATTATTTTTAAATAAGCTCTCAAATTTTTAGTAAAGTCATTTTATTCTTTAAAAATATATTTTCTTCAAAAATAGGTTTTCTTGTTTTTTAATAGTGATTATTATAATTAATTTCTAGAAGTTTAAGAAAATTTATTTGAAAAAATGAATTTAATTTTTTAATTTATCATGTCAAAATTATTTTAGGATGATTTCTTTTATAATTTTATAAAAAGATTAATTTTTCAGTGAATAACGAAAAAATATCAATTTTTATAAAACTATAATTTTCTTTATATTAAAAAAGCACCTTTATGATTTGAATTTGATCTCAAATTAACTTACATGCTATTTAGATATATATAATCTAATTAATTACATTTTAATCAACTATATAACTTATTTTTATATAAGTACATTTTTTGTCTTAAAAAACATATTTTTCAAGAAAACTATTTTTCGTTGTGTTTTGTGGGATTAATTTTAAATTAAATTCTACCAATTATTTGAGTTGAATATCAAAAAATTTATTCCATATTTAGAATAAGTGGGTTCAAATTTGGTAAATATATCTATTTTATTTTTTATCATCATGAATAGTAACTACAGTAATTTTATTACCATGATAAGGGTAAATCAGGTAATTTAGGTTAAAAATAATATGATAAGGACTCAAAAATGACTCAAAAACATGAATTAATTCTATTATATGAGTAAAGTTTATCCATAACCATCCAATATTTGGTTATATGGAATTCTCTGTCCATTTGGATGAGACTGTGATATTTACAGTATTTTTTATTTTAAGAAAAGTCAAACATGTCACATTCTTGTTTTTAATAAATACAATATTTTTAATATGGGGTAATCCAGAGGAAATGTTGTACTATAACTAATATTTTAAAATATAAAATATTTATCTTCATCATGGTAATTTATTTTTATTTTTTATAGAATAAATAATTACCTTAAATTCTTACACAATGCTGACACAGTAATTATTCAATTAATAAAAATATCAAATAAATAATATTTAAAAAATATTAAAATTAATATAATCTGAGATATATAATATGATACATGAATTTTATATATGATCTTGACATGTTAGGGGCGTGTTAAAATAATTTTTTTTCACTTATAAGTGATTTTTTGAGAAAGATGGAGGCTATGCCTCTTTTATTAAAAGCAAACAAAAGTTAGGAACTGAGAAGAGTACGAGAATACAAGGAAAACCCCCAAAGAAGAACTATTTGTTAATATTTTTCAATAGTCGCTCAGTGATCCTAATTTATTCTTCTCAGATTGCATTCCATTCGGCTCTTGCATGACCACGCCCCGACCCCTCGATCTCCCCTGACTTTGGGGAAGAGATTGTAGTCTCTCATAAAGTGTCTCGGTATCAGTACTTTTAGAATCAGAGCTACCCTCCTATATTTCTTTTCCAGGAGAGGCATCTCTTGTCACTGATGTCATCATCCTCTCGACCACCCTTGCTTCAATCGAAGCCAAAGCCTCCTGATCAAGAGATCTCTGGATTGAATCTTGCATCTTGATGGGGCCATCAACATTATTGATATTTTATAATAAATAATATTTTATTAAATGATATAAAATTCCTAAAAATCATAATTTTTTTCAATTTATTAGGACATGTTTGATAATACAAACCATTTTCCATTTATGAGTTTTTTATCCATTTAAAGTAACTATATTGACCCTTAAAGAGTAAAAATCCTTGTCACGGTAAGTATTAAAAGGGTTAACAAGGGGTTAAAACCAAATGGTAAGAGTACAATTGTGATCCAAAATTTTCCAAAAATTATTTTATGATATTATTTCAACATATCATCATCCTATATTATAAATAAATAAGTTCGGATCTATTTTTAATTGAATATTAATTTATATTAATTTAATATTTTGAGAAATTCCAAGAGTGCCCCTCCCTTCTCTTATAAAAGGGTATCTCTTCTTCTCTTTACTTTAAAATTAATAACCCATTTTAGGATAATACCAACCCAAATCCATTTCTAGAATCTATCACCTCATTATAGAGGACTTATTTTAGACTAACCACAAACTTTAGTGGCCTTAAGGTGTTAAGTAAAGGAGGTTTTCTAAAGAAGAGGTGTCGTTTTTAATCGAGCATTTCTATTTTATTTCTTCTTCCACCTCCTTAAAATATTATTAAAACAAGATAAAATAATAACACCAATATAATTAATATAATTAGTTTTTATTATGTTAATGACATATCCTATATCCATATCCTCTTCTATCAAATGGGAAATGAATCTGCTATTCGTGTGTATGGCGGACTACCGCCTAACAAACCGATGTAATTCGTTTTACATCAGCATCTATGATGGATGGATTATAATGATGGAATAAATGTTTATATATGGTATTAATAACATATTTATTATTATTAAAATATAATATATTATTTACCTTCTTACCATTCCATACATTAAAAAATGATAACGTCGTTCGTGCGTACGCGTTGACTACCACCTCTACGAAGCGATGTGATTCTTTTTTCATCACCACTTCACATAGATGATATATATAAGTATATTTAAATAATTAATATTATATTTATGATATTATTACTATTATTTAAAGATAAAATAATACTTACCTTCTTTCTATAATGATCATTAAAAAATGGAAACGTTACTCATGCATACATACGACCTTCCGTCTCCATGATTGTAACATAATTCATTTTTCATGACTATATTTCATGATTGGTTTTAAAATTATAATTTATGTATAAAAATTATAATCATTTCATTAATATTATTATGGATATGGTGGATTAATGTTAACTTTGACCATATTCAAATTACCGAAGTCATTTTGGACTTATGAATCGAATATCGTCAAAACATCCAACATGAACTTAAATAATTAAGTAATTATTATAACATGATATTAAGTAAAATAAAAGGAATAATAAATTTTAAAAAGGTTATAAAGAAAGTAAATAATTAATATAAGTTTATTATTCAGAAATATAAAGAATGTACGTGATGCGTCAGGCTCAAGGTAAGGGATTTTATTTTAAAAATCCTATTTTAAATTTCATATTTCAACTCTTTTTAAAAAAGTAAAAAGGAATGTTTTTTATATGGAACGATACTTTTCCCACCATCATGATTCTTAAATTTTTTGAATTTTACTTTATAATTTTTCACAATCCTTTTTAAAGAAAATGGTTTCTTTATTATGTGCTTAATTTTTAGATTTTAAAAGTTATTTTTACATGAAAAAGGTATTTTGATATCAGAATGTGTTTTGAACATAAGTTTAAAAGAGTTTTTAAGGGTTTTATTCATGATATTTTCCTTGGAAATTATTTATAAAGGATTTATCCCCATTATAGCTCATAGTATATCTCATTATAACTTGTATGATGGGTGCGTCCAGATAACACTTTAATTCATTGAGTTCTCCAAAGGTGGAAGTCGACCGTATGGCTATTCCATTTGTAAGAGTGACTATAAAAGTGATATGATAATGATGTTCCAAGAAACCTACATTAATTTTCTATGCTAGATTATGATTTTTCAAGGAAATGATTGTTTTCAAAAGGTAATCTAAATATAATTTATTTTAAAACAATTATTATATACCCTTTTAGGGTAAACATGTATGTTTTTTTAAGAAAAGGTTTTTCATGGGTTTTCATGTTTTTCACTGGACTAAAGGTTTTTGTTATTTTAATGGACCTTACTGATATTTTTTTTCTCATCCCATATTTTAAAATGTTTTTATAAGGATTTAAGGATGATTAGGGACAAGGACGAGGTCAATATCAAATTTATGAAGATATGAAATGAAAAAGAAACATGTTTCTTTTTAAAGTTTTTGTTTTGTGGGAAGAATGGAAACTAATCAGAAGTGTCCACCTTGCAAAATATGGTCTTTTATGTAATAGTTATGACCTAACTCTCTAAAAATATAAACCTAAAATATCTTTGGGAATTAAAGAAAGTTAATTCTAGTCTAAAGACACCAGATTATGTGATGTTTAAGGCCAATTCATTTGACAAGATAAATATATATATACATATTGGATATATTTAATTATATATTATTCATTTTTTTATTCAATAATGCATTGGGTTTTGGTTTGTTTTCGTAGGAATTTTGAATTTTGGTCTCAAATAAAGAAATGTTGAAAAATGGAAAAAAGGTTTTGCATGTCATGTATAATATAAATGACCTATATTCCTCATTCATGGCATCCCCATGGACCGAAGGCCATCCCATGAAGAATTTACATGATGTGAAGAATTTACATGATGTGAAGACAGTACACGACAAGTACATTCATTATATTTCATGCGAGTTTCAAAATACGAATACCTCTAAAATTGAATCACATACATGGCGTGTAGAGATTACACGATGTACAAAGTTCGAAGATCCAATCCAGTCAAATATTTTCCCCAAACATCCCATGAGATTCAAGATTTTTAAAGACGATTGTGGATCCAAAATACATGACATTAAACCCGATCACACAACATGAAAATGTTAGAAAAAAGTCACTTAAAGATAGTACATGATGTGAAGGTGTTACATGTTGTGTAATTATTGAGCCTATTTATTTTATAGTGGGTCAGCCATGCAAGAGAGTTCATACCTATGAGTTCACTCTCATTTTCTTCTATTTTCCTTTGTAAACCAGTTTTAATTCATTCCTTTTCTTGTTTTATTAAATCCTTTTGAGTTGTTAATCATCCTCCATCCTTTATTCATCCTTTGTGCTTAAACTTTTGTTTCGATGCTCACTTTCAATAAATAATCACCACTCTTCATCCACAGTTGCTGTTTCTTCATTTTTCTACATTACGAGTAAGTATTTGATTGGATTTTTATTACTTTAAATTTTTTAAACATTTATTGATAATTGTTTTATTCCTGAATTTCCCATTTCTTATTATTTTCATGATTATAAATAGCATGTTTAGTATTTATTTTCTTTTGATCATTATCTTCATGCACGACTAACCCACTTAAGGTTAGGATTTGATAGTAGGGGTGTTTCTGAGCCTAATGAATCTATGAGTTAAACCTTGGTAACCCTACAACTAGTAATTAGGTTAAAAACAATTTTTCACCACATTTTCTTGCATAACCTTGACCATGGGAGGTGTAATTGAACAAACCTGTCCTAGTTAGATTTGAGAAGGATATGACCATTAGCCCATGCCAATTTCTATATAGAAGCTAAGTGTAATTCACATAGGATATTAGCTATACCTTGACCAAGGGATAATTGTTGTATATGTAGATTCAATTGTTTTGACCTAACCTAATTAGTGAATCTTGAACCACTTTGCAACCTGATCCATTGGGATATTCCAAGCTATATTTAAGATTATCTTCTTCCAAGAGCCCTAAATCCAAACTACCTAGTTTTAGAAAAACCAATATTGAAGAGTGAACATGAGGAATCCTTTCAAAGGGTTTTGTTTGAATGGTTTATTTCCTCTAGTGATCCCTATGGGTTCGAACCCACACTTCCACTTTACTATACCCTAATAGTAAGTGTATTTTGGGACTATAGATTTTAAATCTGATCAAAATTGATATGAATTCAATGATTCATGCAAGTTTATAAAATTTTGGAGATATTTCCAGGGATTACTATTTCCTAGGAATAATATCCTTCAGATCAAACCTTGGATTGCCTCACCCTCTCCCACTTTATTCTTTATCCTTACCATTTTCTTTTAAAATTATCTCCTTCTAGTACACTTTCATCATTAATCTATTTTTCTCGTCTAGTGCATGCGTTAGGGACCCTTGACTCACTCAAGGATCCTGGACGTGCAAGAACTATTCTTTTCAATACCGACATCGATTGAACAATTATTGCATACTGCCACTTCACAATGGCTGAGCACAACAATTTTGTGCCACCACACCTTCAAAACCCCCAATATGCACCACATGACAATCAAGGTGAGTGACCAACACTTTAGGAGTGTACCATAATAGACTACAACTTTCCATCCATTACTAGTACTACACCCAACATTGTACTCCCTTATATTTAGGCACACAATTTCAAAATAAAACCTGGGATCATCCATATGATCTAGAACATGAGGCAATTCAGTGGACTACAAAGTGAATCCCCCCATGAGCATATTTACATCTTATTAGAGGTTTTTGATAACTTTCAAAACCATGAAGTTTCTTTAGATTCAATTAGACTCCATGTCTTCCCGTTATCCTTGCACAATCGATCCATGGATTGGATCAAAATCTAAGTTCCTGAGTCAATCATGAATTGGTATGATCTATCCAAGAAGTTCCTGGAAAAATAATTCCCTCCAATACAAACTTGGAAGCTCTATAATGACATTAAAAACTTCACCCATGTGGATGGAGAGTCAACTTGGGAGGCATGTGAGTGATTTATGGATTTCACCAGAAAGTTCCCACATCATGGAATTGATGTGTGGATATAATTAAAAAATTATACCAGGGACTTCAACCTACTGAAAGAACTATAGTGGACACCACTGCAGATGGTGGACTCGTTATTAAGATGCTCGAAGTGGGATTATCCATTTTATATAAAGTATCCCATAATTCCAGTATGTGGAAAAGTGATAGAGGAATGCCTCAGTGTGAAATCCATCAAGTGAAAGAGATTACCCACCTTGAATCTCAAGTGGAGGCTCTTACAAATAAGATCAATTCATTCCAATTACCTACTGTAAATCCACCCCCTCTTACTCATGTAATAGATATTCAATCCTATGAAATGTGTGAAGGCCTGCACCTGTACCAAGATTATAGGGAAGACATCTAGGATCCCCAATTCCATTATTGCAATTATGTTAATTATAATAAAAAAAATCAATAGTACTAGCATCCCCAACAATATCAACTGTAATATTACCAAAAAAGACCATATCAATAGACACAACAAAAAAAAAGGTTATTTTAAAAAGAGGAGTGGACAAGTTCCACCAAAGAATCAAGGACCACTGAGGTACTGACTAAAAGGTCCATCTCCCCGACCACAACAATAATTCAAAAAACCTTTTCCTAGAACTCAGTAGCTTCCACAAGCTCAGATACAGCAAATCCAGTAAGATCTGATAATACCACCACAATAAGCCCAAACCCTCCAATACAATCTTGAAAACCTGCTCAATGTCTTCATGTATAAAGTAGGCTAAAATATTATAACTCAATAGATGGAAATGAAAAACCAAAAGGCTTCACTATGCAACCTGGATCATTAAATGGGGAAGATCTCTAAGACTTTATCTGATCGAAACTAGTTACTTTTCTTGGTAATACCAAAACTCATCCGAGGGAGGAGGATAAATCTATTGTTTTCAGGAGTGGAAAGATTCTAGACTTTTAGTATCCATACTTAGGTAATAAAAAGTAGTTTGAATAATCTGATAGAGCTGGTAAAGGGAAACATTTAAGAGAAGAACCAACTAAGAAAGCTCCAAAAAACGAACAACTTGAAAAGGAAGAAGTTTATATAGGACCAGCATCATACAAGACACCTCTCCCTTTTACCAAAAGTATGAAACAAGCCAAAAAAGTAAGGGAAATATAAACAATTTACAGATATGTTTAAACAATTTCATATCAATATTCCCTTTGTAGAGGTGATTACTCAAGTTCTCGCTTATGAAAGATTATTTAAAGACTTTTTGTCCTGTAAAAAGAAAATGGAGGAATTATGATTCGTCTCCCCAAATGAAGAGAGCTTCATATTTTTTCAATGGAAGTTACCTCCAAAAAATCTATGACCTTAGAAATTTCTCAATTACTTTCACTATTGGGACATGTACTTTTAAAAAGGCCTTGTGTGATCTAGGTGCAAGTATCAATATCATTACCATAAGTGTTTATAAGAAATTATGGCTCAGAAAACTAAAACCCACATGGTTGACACTCCAACTTGCTGACCGCTTAGTCAAGCATCCTCAAGGATTTATCAAGGATGTCTTAGTAAAAGTTATCAAATTCATTTTACCTACTAATTTTCTCTTCCTGGACATGGAAGAAGAAGGAGATATTCCCTTCATACTAGGAAGACCATTTATTACCATTGGGAAGGTTTGGATTGATGTTAACCATGGGAGTTTGATTTTTATAGTTGGTAAAGAACAAGTTGTGTTTGATTTAGTGCATACCACTAAGAAAAGTGACGAGTCATTAAATTGTGAATCCATATCTCTTAATGATAAAAAATATGATCATGAAACTGATAAGAATGACAATAAGAAACTACTTCATTTTGAAAAGGTATACAGTGATCACAAGAAGAAATATCAAACTACACCTCTAACGAGGAATTCTTCCCACATTTATTCCCCTCAATTTTCAAGAATCATTCTACAAAGGATGTCTACTCATAGTTAAAATCATCTAAATCAAAGCATGTCTAGTTCTATAAAATAAATAAAGCACTAAATGGGAGATAACTCAGGGTAGATTCAATAGGCCATAATAGGTTAGTTTAGTATTTAAGAAGGTTTGGCATCACTAAAATCTTGTCAAGAGGACCTTTCCCAAAGAGGGGCACAAAATGAAAATACATGCTGTATGATTCTTACATGACGTGTAAGTGTCGAGCACCTGAAAATTTTGAAAACTCATGATTTTCACATTGTGTATACATTGCAAGAAATGTAAATTTAGGGGTAGATTTAAATGTCACGAACCCTAAGATAATGACCACTACCCCCATCCCCATTATCTACCTGCGCATGACTCCTCCACTCATGACGCTGTGCCTCCTCCTCCCTCAACATTGGTCTTTCTTCCTCTTATCCTAACCTCACCATCACACATCATCCCCTTCCTCCTACTCCCCACTACCAATCCTCCATGGACCAAACAAAGACTGTCCAAACCTCTCCAGCAAAATTTGTGCATGAGTGGGATGAGATTCCCCCACCACCAAAGTGGCAGAAGGTTACACCAGATCCACCGCTCATAAAGCCACCCTCCTCAACCTCCACTTTTTCCTTTGCCTCTACTTCGGCTTTTGAGGGGTCATAGTCATATTCTAGCAGGTTGTAGTGCACTACCCACCCGCACCTACACCCTTGCTTCTGCTTCTCTTTACTGGAGCACCAGGTCAGGTTAGTCTATCTATAAGAGAAGCCTTTGAGGACCAATAAGACGCTAGACCTCACAGTGCTTGATAGAATCCACATTAATTAGGTTGTCCTTGATCTCGTTGACCAGCTGTACCTCTCTCCTATCACCCAGGTACATGAAGAGACATTCAAGGATCACTTCCTTGAGTTATTGACCACCTTAGAGATGTCCATCGACTCCATCTAGTTTAGAATCGGTGGTAGGACATGTGAGATCACCCTTGGAGACTTTTATATCAGTCTCGGTGTCTACTTCACCAATTTCATCGGATCTCTAGTCTTTCTAACATTACAACTCGAGCCTAACAAGGCTGATATTGCATGACTTTGGGGGAGGATCACTAGTGATCTGTGGACCCCCTATGATCCTCACAAGATGAATAGAACCCATCTTAATGGTGCTTCTCTTCATATTCTATACTGGGAATTGGCTCATTAGATGCTCATATGGGAATCAACCATATTGAGGTACCCATCCTCTCATCATCCATGGGTGGACCAACCACCAATATGGACAAGTAGTTATTCAAGTTCTACCAGACCCAAGTGAGGAGGAATTGAGGTACATTTATGGGAGGCTCCTTCATTACCCATATGTCCATGCATCTTTTTGCCTTCGAGGTCATCCAGTCCCACACCTCCCTCGGCATGATGGGGTGCATCAGCCTCCTTTTACTCCATAAGATGGGGCTGCTCATGAAGAGCGATAGCTTTTACTGGTGGGAACTAGGATATCTTGAGGATGATGATGAGGTACCTTCCCAACACACAGCTGACCCTAACTCACCCATCTATGACCCAACCTCCACCACCACTACTCCTTCTTCCACCTCTATCACCACCTATTTCCATGTTACCACCACCAACACCTCCACCAATTCCCCTGCCCCTATCATTACAACCAAAACCATTGGATTTTCCACATCTGCACCTACCCCTCTTCCTCCATCTGACCTATGGCCTACTATCCAGTTTCTTTTGGAGAACTATTTCCAGATCTACCTTCATCTAGGAATTCTATTTAGTGAACCATCCTATTTCACTATACCTAATACACTATTAGCCTCTGTATCCACCCAAACACCACCCTTTGTAGCCCCCACTCTATCATCCACCCACACCCCACCTCTTTCCCCAACCCAACCCCCCCTTGATCTAAAAAATTATGCTGCCCAACATGAGTTTTTAGAAGAGCATGATCGATGGGGAAAGGGACCCACCATTCCATCTTCATCTGAGGTTCCCTTGATCAATCCAACTACTAAACAATCAGCCTCCATATAGATTGAAACCTTGCCTTATGCATCCTCAATCAAGACCACTTACAACACCATGATACTTGATATAACAGTCAATCCTCTATCCCCATAATCCATAAATGATATCAATAGGGAGGATATTCTATAGGAACCCACTGTCCAGGAGGGGAATCTTGATATGGATTTTGATGGAATTGATATTATTATTTATTTTTATCATGATCTGCTCCCATTTTTACTCATTTTGGGTGTTATTTTTACATTACTTGTATTCCATTTTCCTTATTGTATCATTGATTAAATATATGGATGAGATACCATTTTTTGGGTTCACTAATTTCTGGATTATTTTCATTTCACTACTACATTTCCTTTGTAATTTCTAGCTATTATTCATCTTCTATGATTATTTATTCACTTTTATTTCAACCATCTTCACTACTACATCAGACGTCTCAGCATTTGGTTAACGTCGAGCGCTATCTTGAAGAGATATCACTTGATATCCTTGCTCAAGAGGGATCCCCACTATGAAAATAAAAAATTATGTTATTACCACATGAGATTAATTATTTCTATTCATATGATGTGGTTCATCTTTCCAAGATTCCCTATGAGCTCAATGACATAGCCACCATCACCTGTTGGAGGCAACAGACCTCTGAGCAGATGAACGACACTGCTTGATCCCTTTTTTCAATCTGTCTAGATAATGACATCATTATTAGATATTTATGGGAGGCAAACCATATTTTTGTATCATTTATTTTAGTCATGTTCTTAGTATAATTATTTTCCATTCGCTTTAATTTTTTTTATAGGTCATCCAAAACGTCACTATAATCACCTTATTGCATTTATCTGAGCTTATTTTCCTTATTTTCCACTGTATTCACCTACCATTTTTTGATTCCATATTGTATTAACCCTGTGGACTAATGTTTTATCTAGTGCAAAAATTTTGTTTATAACAATTTTTGTAGGTATCCAAAATTCAATTCAGTATCCAATAAGTTTTTCCATGGCATGAAATTCACTATAGGGAGCTCTTGATTCCCTAATTTCAAATTCAAATTTCAAATTCATTTTTCTCTATATGTTACTTTCTATCTTACTCATGATGATTTCCATAAAGTGAATAAACTGTCTCATTTTAAGTGTGTGTGTGTGTGGGGGGGGGTCTTTCTTGAGCTGTAATGTCGATACACTTGGATTATTTCTTTTTTTTTTCCACTTATCTAGGATAATTTTTTCATTGAAAGCATGATTTAAACTTGAAATCTCATTATAACCATTTAAATAAAATAAAAAGTTAGTTTAGAGATTATTGAAACCCATTTTTTATTCCTATTTAGATTTTTTATCATGATTACTGAGTTTAGTACTTTAATTCAAATTCAAGATTCTTGAAATTTATTTTGATTGACTTATTACTAGATTTTATACCTTGAGTGATTTCTATTTATTTTTATATACTCCCATTCCAAATACGATTTTGGACCTACACTTTCATATTCTTTTCTGATCATATTTCTTGAAAGAAACTTGGGGTGTGTAAACCTATCTGAATTTGCATTGAGATTTTATTGAGGATATTATTGAACAAATATTTTTTTTAAAATGATTGAGGAAAACTTTATGAGCCAATTTTTTTTGAGGACCACCTGTACATATTTTATTTTTTATCCCATAGTATCCACGAGTAAACTTGTTAGGATGAAGCCGTTTCAAGCCGATTATCCCTTCCTACCCTTCTCTTAGTAGGATACATGATTATATTTTGAACAGGTGTGGGGGAATTTTCATTAATTAGGGACACAAGATGTTATCATTGAGGATAAATACATTGGAACTTTCACTAGAATAATATGATTTGGTCCCAGAATACTTTTGTAATTTTTTTTCTCTTAATCCATTCCTTTGAAAAACAATTATATAAAGAAAAAGAAAAAGAAATTGGGTTGTATATTAGGAAGGTAAAAAATCACTATTACCAGACCAATGAATCCTATAATGGATCATATGTGGTTAGAGGATGGATATGAGACCTGTCCTAGAAATGATTTTCAAAAAATAAATAAAAATAAAAATAAAGTAATAGGGTACATTCTGGATACTTACTTGATATACCCATGGACCCACTTTCAGTAGTTAGATCATGGAAACACTTTGTTCAATAGGAGTCACTTAATTTCACTATTCATGAATTTCATGCATTATAATTTAGAGATTACCCTCCTCTTGATCTTGATTTTTAATTTCTACCCACCCATCCTCATCCTTAGAGACATTTGAACCCTATTGTTGAAGCCCTCAGGATTGATTTTGTATTTGTGTTTACGATGTAAAGATGTTAGAAATAATGAAATCCTATTGTTAGGAACATGTATTTAGGGTATGAGCATAACTCAAGTTGCATTTTACCTTGAGTTATGAGAGAAAATTTACTGTGAGGTAAATTTAAAAATGGGTATTATAATGCCATGACCTCAGTTTCTTGGAGCCGATACATTATTTATAACATTGGAATAATTACAAGAAAGTCGTATCTTGAAAGAATTAATTAGTTTTAGTAGTTTTGAAAAACCAAATACATACATAAGTTTATCATTACAACTTGGAATTAAATATAATATGGAAATTCCTTTGAAAACATCCATAACTCCTAGGTTACCCCTACAGGTCATTCACAATTTACTTCTTCACATCCTAGGAAAATAAAACATAAGAAAGGGGTGAGCTCAGATGCTCATTAAGGGAAAGAAATAAAGTGGAAGATATCATAAACAAAAACATTAGACATGGTGAATAACTAAAAACAAATGTCTTTAAAAATGAACTTGAATATAATATGGTCGGAATAAGGCCTAAATAAATAATTCCATAATAAAGAATAATCATGGGTATTCAAATAATGGAATAAACTCATGGACTATCAATTACTTGTTTCATAAAGAGGGAAATGAATAATTCTGGACATTCTAAAATATACCATCAAGGCCTCACCCAAGACATCTGAAAATGATTAAGGCCTCAGCCAAAACCATATCTAAAAATAGGCAAGGCCTCAACCAAGTCCATATTTATTTTGTCTCATGAGACCAACCAATGCATTGACAGGATATAGTGGGCCCCACCCATCACTTAATAATTCTAATTCATTCCTCATATAAATGGGGATAAACTTAAATAATATTTACATTTATATTGAAATTAACATATGAAATGTAAATAACTTTTCCCAAACATAAACACTAACCATTCAGAGTAATATGGTGAATGGTTTCAAGATAACAAATCCATTATCAAAATAATAATAAATAATTCAATAAAATATGATAGATGATATAATAAAATATTAGTTTCAATTATACATAAGATTCAACAAGAGCGTTAAAATAGATAAAATTACTTTTATAAAATCATCGAGTAATTATTGAGATAAATACACTTTTACTTTGAAAAGAAGATTTCTTTTGGAAAAATATTTGTATAACACAAGATGTGAAATAATATAATTTTCTCATAATAAAATGAGTGATTTTAGAAAAATAATGGTGGATAAAAAAATATTATAAAGCGTACTTGAACATAGGTAATAATTCGAGAAGTTCCCTTGAAACAGACTTGTATTTTGGGAAGAATTTTTGAAAGATCCTTTTAAAGCATGAAACTCCCCATAAAATAAAGAAGGATTATGATTGATAAAAATATATATATATAATTAACATAGAATTTATTACAATTAAATAAGAATAAATAATAATTTCGTTGAGGTAAGTAGAGGATAAGAGTAACCCGAATGAAAATGAAGGTTCGGGTAGAAAATCCTTACCTTATGTTCGAATGTATTCTGCACTTGACCTTAATTTCATGTATAATAAAATTAAATCCATTAATAAAATAATTTATAACCTTATATAAATATATTTTATTCATTAAATTGTTATTAAGTTAATTTATTTCCTTATTGATAAGTTATAAGATTGAATTCTGTCGTTCTGGAGTGTTCGTTTCCTTGATTTCATGATTGGATTTCTTGATTATAAGAGTATGGAAGTTCATGTAAAATGGGAATTAAAGTACATAATTAATGTTATATGTTATTAATGATCATAAATAAGGTTAAATTATCATATAATTTATTTTTATATTTTGGGTGATGATGAATCATTAGAAAAAACTTTAATGATAATCGCTTGGATTATTTTGAGCGGTTTCGCTCACAACAAGCTTGTTTTTATTTATTATTTCACAATAAGTGCGTATGATGATTACAGAACATTAAATAAGATAAAATAAATATATTATGATCTTGTTAAACCATAAAAATGGTTTCATGACTATCCATGAAGACGGTAATAGAAATTGAAAACCCGTCGTCCTTGAATGCGATAAATTAACACATCTCAGATGGTGTTTTCATTTTTTGTATAAAAGGAGGGGAAAAGAGATATGATGATGAATTATTACATTATCATAAAAAAATTACATTATTTTTAAGGTACTATAGTTATCATACCTTTTTGATGAGGGTATTTGAGGAGATGAAGAGAAAAGAAATGAACTTGAAAGAAAAAGAGAAGTTGAGAAATCCCTTACGAAAATTTGGCAGCCTAACAACATCACTTAAAAATTCATAAAATTTGTTGATAAGAGAAAAAATGGGTCTATCATAATTTTTAAATAATATTGAAAATAAGGGGGATATGGAATAAAATATTACAACATAATCCAATGGAAATTAAAAAGGAACAACATAAAAGGAGTTCTTGAAAAAGAGAAAGGTGGTAGATTCCCTTACCTTGTAGGGTAACTCCTAAAACTTGAAGGTTGGGGCCTTGGGGGATTGAAGAAACCTTGGGAGGACTCCCAGGGAGGTAAAAATATCATATATTCGAGGATGATGAATTTGAAATGAATATAATGCAATAAATAGGTGGGTATTTATAGCTAAAGTGAGGGAATTTTTTATTAATTTCTGAGGACACCTCAACAATGGTATATGCAAAACCATGGGCTTGAAAAAGATATTTTCCCATGGTATTGGCCATTTGGGACACCTAAAATAATATTTTAATGCACACAATTCAACCAGAATTTTATATTAATTATTACATCATTATGATGTCATTAAACATACCGAAAACTCAAAACTATATTTTTACTATTCACTAAAACCTAAAGTATTTTATAAAATAATAATAAATTTAGAATAACCTTTTATCAAAATTATTAATTAAAAAATGATATTTATTTTATCATAATAATTTTATAAATATGAAAATTCAAAATTTTATCTATGAAATTACTTATTTATTAAAAAAAATAGCGGACATAAAATACATAGTAAAATTTTTGACACTTAAAAAAATAAAATTATTTTATAATTTATAATTAAAGAAGAGTTTTTTTATAATAATATTTCATTATAATAAACATTAATAAAACATTAGTTTTATATAATAATTTAAATCTCTCTGAAATGTTCAATTTTTACCCGAAAAATAAATTTATCAAATTTGTCATATTTTTAAGAAAAACTAAACTCAAAATAGAAATGATAGAACACAAATTTTATTTATAATTTATTAGGTGAGGTTACCATTCCATTGGTCATATTACTATTCATAAGGGTAAAATTACTATTCCAAAGGGTCAAGTTACTATTCACCAAAAAATTAAGTTGATCTTATCAAACCCCGAATATCTTACTGATTGCAACCGTGTATGCCTATTTTTTGAAATTAAAAACACAAAAACAAAAAAAATATGTTTAATGTCTTGGTTATAACTATCTATTATAAATAAAAAAGTGTTTGTTTCATAGAGACTCAGTGTTTCATGCATTATATATTAAATTTATTTGTAAATCCTTAGGGTGTTACATTCTCCCCCTTACAAAAATTTCATCCTCAAAATTACTAGAATGTTACCTCATAAAAATATTATGGTAGTTATTCATCATAAGATCCTCAAGATACCACATTGCCTCTTCAATTTTATGATTTTTCCAAAGCACCATTACCAACCAAGTCATCCGATTCCTCAACACTTATTCTTTAGTGTTCAGAATATGGATAGGCTCTTCATAGTAAGATAAGTCAGGTTCGAATTCTATTCCTTTAAAAGTGAGGACATGCATTGGTTCTGGCATGTACTTTCTCAATAACGAGACATGGAACACATTGTGTACCTTAGAAAGTATAGGAGGCATTTCCAAATGATAAGCCACAACTCCAATTCTCTCTAGAATTTCCAAAGGAACTATGTACCTAAGTCTCAATTTCCATTTCTTTCCAAATCTTATAACACCCTTACTTGGAGATACTTTCAAGAAAACATGATCTCCATTTTGAAATTCCAAATCCTTCCTTAGATTATCAGTATATCCCTTTTTCCTACATTGAGCTAATTTGATATGGGTTTGAATAGTATTTACCTATGTTGTTTTTTCCTCCATAATCTCTGGGACCAAAAACTTCCTTTCACCAAAATCATCCTAACATATTGATGTATGACATGTCTTTTTGTACAATGCTTCATATGGTGCCATTTGAATACTGGAATGAAAACTATTATTGTAGGAAAACTCCATCAAAGGTAAATAATGATCCCACATACCTTGAAATTTGAGAAAGAATGATATTAACATGTATTCTAAAGTTTGGATCTCTCTTTCTGATTACCCATTAGTTTGGGGGTGATAAGAAGTACTCAAATGAAGCTCAGTGTCCAAATATTTCTGAATTTTTTTTCTAGAATTTTGATGTAAAATTAGGATCATGATCAAACACTATTGATGGAGGTGCTTTATAAATTCTTACAACTTCATTGATGTAGAGTCGTGCAAGGCACACCAGTGAAAAATCCTCCCTTATAGTGAGGAAATGTGTAGATTTCATTAGTCCATCAACAATTACCCATATCGCATCATTCTTTCTTGGAGTTTTGGGTAATCCAGTGAAAAAATCCATGGTTATTTCATCCCATTTCCCTGTAGGAATAGGTAGAGGTTGCATGAATCCTATAGGATGTTATCTTTTAGCCTTCACCTATTGACAGACTAAACATCTTGATACATAATCATCAATTTCCCTCTTCATGTTATCCCACCATAAATGTTCCTTAAAATCTATATACATCATAGTGCTACTAGGATGTATAGAGAAATTCAAACTATGGACATCATCCAATAACTCCCTTTTTAGCTCAGGTATATTGGGAACACATATCCCCTTACCAAACTTCAGAATTCTATCTTCATATATGAATTATGCCAACTTCCCATCATTCACAAAATTAATTTTCTTTTGAATATTCTCATCATCAGGCTGAGAACTTTTAATCCTTTATAATAAAGATGGTTGGGCAACTAATTGAAAAAGTAATTATGTTTCAACTTCTTTGATTATTCCCATATCTATCCTCACTAGATCCATGTACATAGGATCCTTGTCAATTCTCATTTTTTTTATAATTCCATGATCCTTCCTACTCAATGCAACAACTACATTATTTTAATTTCTTGGGTGGTAGTGTATAGAACAATCGTAATCCTTGAGGAGATAGAGCCATTTATTTTACCTCATGTTGAGTTATTTTTGTGAGAAGATGTATTTCAAGCTCTTGTGATCAGTATATATCTCACACATTTCACTATAGAGATAATGTATCCATATCTTCAAAGCAAAGATTACAACTGATAACTCAAGATCATGAGTTGGATAGTTTTGTTCATGAATTTTTAACTGCCTTGATGCATAGGCAATAACTCTATATTTTGCATTAGGAAATAGCAAAGTCCTTTCCTTGATTCATCACTATAGATTACAAATCCACCATTCCCCGATGGTAGAGTCAGGATAAGAGAATTCACTAATCTCCTCTTTAATTCTTCAAAACATTCTTCACATTATTTTGTCCATACAAACTTAACCCCTTTATAAGTAAGCTTGGTTAACGGGCTGTCTAATCAAGGGAAGTTCTGAACAAAACGCCTATAATAGCCTGCTAAACTAATAAAACTACATACCTCGGTTATGTCTGTTAGAATAGTCCATTCCTAAACTACCTTTGTCTTTGTAGGATCAACTAAGATTCCATCCTTAGAGAAAATATGGCCAAGAAAAGAAACTGTTTGAATCTAGAATTCACACTTTCTAAACTTCCCATACAAATCATTTCTTTTAAGATTCTTCAGAATAATATGCAAGTGATTCTCATGATCTTTATAGATTTTGGATTATACCAAGATATCATCAATAAATACAACAAAAAAGTCATCAAGATATTCCATAAAAACTATATTCATTAGATCTATGAAAATAGAGGGTGCATTAGTCTGTCCAAAAGGCACTACTGTAAACTTGAAATTCCCATATATAGTTCAAAATTCTATCTTTGGAATATATTCCTTCCTCACATGAAACTGATGATATCCATATCAAAGTTAAATCTTTGAAAAGTATTGGGATCTTTGAAGTTGATCAAATAAATCATCAATGCAAGGTGTGGGATACTTGTTCTTTATTGTAATAACATTGATCTCCCTATAGTCAATGCACAATCTCATAGATCCATCTTTCTTCTTAATGAAAAGAATAAAAGATCCCCATAAAGAAACACTAGGGAGAATAAATACCTTATCACTAAATTCCTCTAGTTTTTTTCTTTAGTTATAATAATTCCAAAATGGATATTCTATAAGGAGTATTTGATATAGCCCTTAAATCAGAAATTAAATCAAGAGAGAACTCAAATTCCTACTCTAGAGGGTGTCCAGGTAAATCCAATGGAAAAACATCAATACATTATTGCATAATAGGTACATTCTAAATTTGATGATTTCTTTCCTCACCCACTGATATTGCATTCTCATCCTCACCAATAATTGCATTAAGTAGAGCTACTGGGGGTGGATCTAGATAAGAATTAGATGATGACGTTTCTACCCTAAAGACAATGGATTCTACATCATTCTCAAAAATTGTAACTTTATTCTTCTTGCAATATATTTTTTCATCATAATTTGAAATACAATACATACCAAGGATTATATCAATGTCAATCATGGGTATGATGATAAGGTTATAAACTAAGGAACATTTATGTGTCATAAGGGGGATTGATTGACACATCTTCGTTGCAATGATACTTCCCTTAAGAGTTTTTACTGACAACTCCTTTATTAAATCAAATTGTAAATATCTAATTTCCTTGTAAAATTGGGAAGATATAAAATAACGCGATGATACAAAATCAAATAAGGAATTGGCTAAGTTTGAGGAAATTATTAAAGTACCTACCACCACATCATTAGAAATTTCAATCTCATCAGTTGTGATCGCATAAGCTTAGCCTTGATCCCTTGGCCTTTTATGAGGCCCGTTTCCTTAACGCTTTGGAAAATCATTAGCATAGTGCCCCATATCCCTACAATTATAGCATTGGACATTGATAACTTCTTTAATTTCCTTATAATCACCAACATGATGGCCTTTCTGTCCACACTTGTATCACATTCCTTTTCCTTTGAAGTAGTCACCGAGGTGTTTCCTTCCAAAAGTGTCACATGTTGGAAAATTCCCCTTTTTATTCTACCCTTTATCTATTCTATCACATGAAACCCTCTTATTATCTTGTTTTCCATTAAATCCATAAGACCTAGATAATTCTTTCTCTATCTTGATAGCACATGAGACAATGTCTTCTTATGATGAGAAACTTTGAGAGACTAGTGCCCTTCGGAGGAATGGTTTTAACCAATCAAAGAATCGATCAATATTGATCCTTGGATTAAGTATATAGTATGAACCATGCCTTTATAACCTTATAAAGTTGTCTTCATACTTTGAAACATTTTAATCCTCTTTTTATATGAGACTCAAGAATTTCCTCTCCATATCCTCTTGTTATTCAAGAGGAAAATATTTCTCTAGGAAAATTTCTTTAAAATCCATCTATTACATTTATTCTATTTCTTCCTCCTCCTTTGCGTTTTGAATTAAATACCACCACTCATCCACATCTCCCAATAGACAATAAACCACCATGAAAACATTATCTCTTTTGTTACATCCCAAAGTGAGAAATATATTCTCTAAAGAACTTATTCACTACTCTGATACAAATGTGTTTGTAGTCCCATTGAATAATGGAGGCTGTTTTCGAATAAAGTGGTCTAAAATTACTCCTCCACATTTTGGATCAAGATGATTCATATAGGTAAGGTTATTGTTCATAACCTGATTCAGTTGTCCCAGTATAGTTACAAGTTGATCAGCATCAGTCATAGCTCCAGTACCAATATCATTATCTTGCATAGGAGGGAAATCCCTACATGGGTTATGTGCATTGATACAGTTTCCATTACTTCAACTAGGAATCATTTCTAAATAATGGCACACACTGTATTAGGTTATGAATCATAATGTATAGCCTAAAATTTCAAAATACTTAATAAAATTTAAATCCTATTCATAGCTAATCTCACAATCACAAACATAATTTCTTTGAGAAAAAATTTACTTTTAAACCCTTCATAATGGCTTGTAAATAAAAATCGAGTTATCTTAAGTATATTCCCCAAGAGTGTCAAACTAGGTGCACAGTAAGGCCCATTGTCGTGTACCAGGTTACCCTGAGTCAAGCCCAAAACACCTTGTTAGATTTGTTACTCCAAGGTACATCTCTACCAGAACCACATCCACTTATAGTATCCATAAAAGGATGCATTTTCTTGGAAGATACACATAATCTATTCCTTACCAAAATTATAGGATGTTCTTATATAATTATCCTCAAAGTCTCTCTTATGGTTTTGTTCCCTAATCTACATTTTCTAAATCTATTTTCCAATTTTTCTACTAAACTTCCTCTAATACCAACTATAGTGCATCGACCCTAGTTGCCCGAATCCGGTGTATTATTTATAACATTAGAATAATTATAAGAAAGTCATATCCCAAAGGAATGAATTAGTTTAGTAGTTTTGGAAAACCAGATACATACATAAGTTTAACATTACAACTTGAAATAAAATACAATATGGAAATTCCTTTGAAAACATCCATAACTCGTAGGTTACCCCTACAGGTCATTCATAACTTACTTCTTCAAATCATGGGAAAATAAAACATAAGAAAGGGGTGATATCAGATGCTCAGTAAAGGTATACAATACAACAGAAGATATCATAAACATAAACATTATACATGGTGAATAACTAAAAACACATGTCTTTAAAAATGAACTTGAACATAATATGACATGGATAAGGGCTAAATAAATAATGCCATACTAAAGAATAATCATGGATATTATACTAATCAAATAATCTGATGGACTATCAATTACTTGTTTCATAAAGAGGGAAATTCATAATTCTGGACATTCTGAAATATACCATCAAGGCCTTGGACAAGACATTTGAAAATGATTAAGGCCTCAGCCAAAACCATATATGAAAATGGGCAAGGACTCAGCCAAGTCCATAATCTATTCTGTTTCATGAGACCTACCGATGAATCAAGGGGATATAGGGGGCCACAACCATCACTTACTAAGTCCAATTAATTCCTCACATGAATAGGGATAAACTTAAACAATATATACATTCATTTTGAAACTAACATATGAAATGTAAATAACTTTCCCCAAACATAAAAACTAACCATTCAGAGTAATATGGTGAATGATTTTAAGATAGAACATCCATAGTCAAACTAATAATAAAATATTCAATAAAATGTGGTAGATTATATCATAAAAGATTATTCCCAATTATAGATAAAATTCAATAAGAGTGTTGAAATAGATAAAATTACTCTTATAAAATCGTCAAGTAATTCTTGAGATAAATACTCTTTTACTTTGAAAAGAAGAGTTCTTTTGGAAAAATATTTGTTTAACACTAGACGTAAAATAATACAGTTTTCTCATAATAAAATGAGTGATTTTAGAAAAATAATGGTGGCTAAAAATATATTATATATTGTACTTTAATATAGGTACGAATTCGAGAAGTTCCCTTGAAATAAGATTGTATTTTGGGAAGAATTTTTGAAAGATCCTTTTAAAGAATGTAACTCCCCATAAAATAAAGAAGGATTCTGGTTGGTACACATATATATAACATTAAAACAAAATTTAAATGGATTAAATAATAACAAATAATAATTTCATTGAGGTAATTAGAGGAAAGAGTAACCCAAATGAAAATGGAGGTTCAGGTAGAAAATCCTTACCTTATATCCCAATGTATTATGCACTTGGCCTTAATGTCCTGGATAATAAAATTAAATCCATTAATTAAATAATTCAGAACCTTATATACATATATCTTTTTAATTAAAGTTTTATTAATTTTATTTATATCCTTATTTAGAAGTTATAAGATTGAATTCCATCATTCCGGAGTGTTCGTTTCCTTGATTTCATGACCGGTTCGATTGATTATAAGAGTATGGAAGTTCATGTAGAATGGAAATTGAAATACATAATTGAATTTATATGTTATTAATGATCATAAAAAACTTTAAATGATCAAATAAGTCATTCAGATATTTTGGGTGAGGATGAATCATTAGATAAAACTTTAATGATAATCGCTTGGATTATTTTGAGCAGTTTTGCTCACAACGAGTTTGTTTTGATTTATTATTTCACATTATGTGTGTATGATGATTATAGAACATTAAATAAGATAAAATAAATATATTATTATCTGGTTCAACCATAAAAATGGTTTCATGACCATCCATGAATACAATAATAGAAATTTAAAACCCATTATCCTTGAATGTTATAAATTAACACATCTCAGACGATGTTTTCATTTTGTGTATAAAAGGAGAGGAAAAGGGATATTATGGTGAGTTATTAAATTATAATAAAAAAATTAAAATATATTTAAGGTACTGGAGTTATTATACCTTTTGTATTAGGGGATTTGATGAGATAAAAAGAAAATAAAGGAACTTGAAAGAAAAAGAGAAGTTGAGAAATCCCTTATGAAAATTCGACAGCCTAACGACGTCACTTAAAAATTCATAAAATATTTTCATAAGAAAAAAATGGATCTCTAATAATTTTTACATAATATGTACAGTAAGTGGAATATGTAATGACATATCCCAACATAATCCAATGGAAATTAAAAAGGAATAACATAAAAGGAGTGCTTAAAAAAGAGAAGGGTGGTAAATTCCCTTACCTTGTAGAGTAACTCTTAAAACATGATGGTTGGGACCTTGGAGGATTGAGGACACCTTGGGAGGACTCCTAGGGAGGTAAAAATACCAGATATTTGAGTATTATGAATTTAGAAAGGAAGTAATGGAATAAATGGGTGGGTATTTATATCTAAAGTGAGATAATTTTTTATTAATTTCTGAGGACACCTCAGCAGTGGTATATGAAAAATCATGGGATTTCCCATGGTATTTGCCCATGGTATTGGATAATTGGGACACCTCATATAATATTTTATTGTACAAAATTTGAACATAATTTTATATTAATTATTACATCATTATGATATCATTAATCATATTGGAAACTCAAAATTGATTTTTACTATTCACGAAAAACTAAAATATTTTATAAAATTCTCTTAAATTCAGCGTAACATTTTATCGATGTTCTGAATTAAAAAATGACATTTATTTTATCATAATAATTCCCTTAATATGAAAATTTTAAATTTTATCTATGAAAATACTTATTTATTAAAAATAACAGCAGACATAAAATGCATAGTAAAATTTTCAACACTTAAAAAAATAAAATTATTTTATCATTTATAATTAAAGAATAGTTTTTTGATAATACTATTTTATTATAATAAACATTAATAAAACCTTAGTTTGATATAATAATTTAAATCTCTATGAAACATACCTTTTTTACCCAAAAAATCAATTTATCAAATTCGTCATATTTTTAAGAAAAACTAAACTCAAAAAAGAAATGATAGAACAAAAATTTTATTTATACTTTCTTAGGTGAGGTTACAATTACATTGGTCATATTACTATTCATAAGGGTAACATTAATATTACAAAGGGTTAAGTTACTATTCACCAAAAAATTAAGTTGATCCTATCAGACCCCAAATATCTTATTGATCGCAACTGTGTATGTCCGTTTTTCAAAATTCAAAACACAAAAGTGGAAAAATTATGTTTAATGGATAAGTTATAACTATCTTCTATAAATAAAAAAGTGTTTATTTCATAGAGACTCAGTGTTTCATGCATTATATGTTAAATTTATTTGTAAATACTTGGGGCATTATAAGTATAGTATTTAAGGAACTGTTATGAAATTATGATTAAAGGAAGAAAAAATCTAGATAAAGAACTGAACTATGAGGCATGACTTATTTTATCTTCATGATTGATTCTGGAGGATTGAGTTTTTTTTACTTATACTTAGTTTTATTTTCCTAGTTGTAATGAATATTTCCTATTTTAAAAAATGTTCTTTTGGAATCCCTATTGAGATGCTTTTTTCTTGAGAAAAAACAACTGTTCAAGTGTGGGGGAATTTGATAAGATAAATTTATAAATACACACTAGATACATTTAATTAAGTATTTTTAATGTTTTGTTAGACAATGCACTAGGTTTTGGTTTTTTTATAGGAATTAGGAATTCTGGACTCAATGTAAGAAATGCTAAAAAATGGAAAAAACAGGATTTACATATCGTGCATAATATACATGGTGTGTATCCATCATTGATGGAATCCCTTTGGAATAAAGTCAAGCCCGTAAAGAGTTTACATGAAATGAAATAGTGAAAATGTGTATATTCATTATACATCATGTGAGTTTCAAAATCCTAATCCCACTGAAAGTGAATCACATACATAGAATGAAAAGATTATATGATGTGCATAGTTTGAAGATCCCATCTAGTCAAATATTTTTCCTAAAGATCCCGCAAGATTCAATATTTTAGGAGGTGATTTTGGATACCAAATACAATAAATGAGACATTATTAAATTATGTGTAGATGTTGGGATAAATTCACTTAAAGATAGTATACAATGTGAAGGTATTACATGTCGTATAACTGTCGATCCTATTTATTTTCCAACAGCTCCGCCATGCAAGAGAGTTTATACCATTGTCTCTCATTTTCTTCTATCTTTTTCTTTTGTTTTCCTTTTTAAACTTCCTTTAATTCATTCATTTTATTTTTTTTGTTAAATAATTTTGAGTTTTTAATCATCCTTTATCCATTCTTCATCCATTGTGCTTCCACTTTCATTTCAACACTCACTTTCAATAACCAATCACCATTCTTAATCAATAGTTTCTGTTTCTTGATTGTTTCTTCATTTGAGTAAGTATTTAATTGGATTTTCATTGCTTTCAATTTTTTAAAAATGGAGTGAATTTTTTTAATCCCATATTGATTATTTCTGATCCGTTTCATGATAATGTATAACATGTTTAGTATTTCTTTACTTTTGATCATTACCATCATGCGCGGCTAATCCACTTAGGGTTAGGGGTCAAGATTAGGGGTGTTTATAATCCTAATAAATACATGAGTTAAACCTTGGTAACCTTATAGATAGTAATTAGGTTAAAAACAACTATCCATCACATTTTCTTTCACAACCTTAACCATGGTAGGTGCAATTGAATGAACTTGACCTAGTTAGAGTTGAAAAGGCTATAAACATTAGCCTATGATGATTTCTGCAAAGAAGCTAAGTTTAATACACCTAGTTTTTTAGAAATACCATGACCAAGGGATAGTTACAACATAGTGAGATATAATTGGTTTGACCAAAACCAATTGGTTAATCTTGCAGTGCTTCGCAGCCTGAGCCGTAGGACTATTCCAAGATAGATTTAGGATTATCTTCTGCCAAGAGCCCTGAAATTGACCCTAATCCCTTCTTAGTTATTTGAATTAAATCTAAACTACCTAGTTTTATAAAAACTAAATATTGAAGAGTGAACATGAAGAATCCTTTCAAAGGGTTTTTTTCAAATGGTTCCTTACCTACCAATGATCCTTGTGGGTTCGACCCATCACTACCACTTCACTACGCCCTAGTATTAAGTGTAGTTTGAGAAAATAACTTTATAATATGATCAACACCCATATGAATTAAGTGATGCATTCAGGTGAATCATCCTTACAATTGGTATCAAATAAAGGTTTAGAAAACTTTGGATATTTGGATGCTCTTATGTGTGGTTTTCTTAATATTTTTGGACACCATCATGGGTTTATAAGTTTAAGGTTGATTATATGTTCAATGTATCAAACATCCATATTTTTGTGTTAAGTGATGGATTTAGAAGGTATTAATGATATTTTTGGATATTGTATTTATAAGGGTAATTGAATTAGGTATAAATGATTTTAAGTTTAAAGTATTATGGAATTTCTAAGGGTATTTTATTATGAAGGACCATTTCCATTTTAAAATGAAATAATTGATTTCATTTTTTAATGACGTTATTTTATATAGATTAAGAATAGTTTATCAATATGGAAGTAAAATGATCCTTCACAACCTTCTTATCCCTTAATGATGATTTTATTGTCACTATTATTACAAAATCTTGTTCAATTAACTTTGACAGCTTTCTGAGTATTCTAATCACCTATAAGAAACTTTTTGACTTATCTAACTCATTTTCATTCCTACTTTTTTATGGGTTGTAGTATATTTTTAATTTGATTTCAAAATCTCAACTATACCAACTATTTCAAAAGACTAATTATATAAATGACATAACCATTTACGTTCTATAATATGGGCATTATATTGGAAGATAAAGGGGATATCAAAGAAATAATAATGTTTGGATTTAAGGTATGAATTATTTTCTAAATTTATAAGTCTGAAATATTTTTGGGTTCATATTGATGAATCATAAGGATATAATTAATATCTTTTATTATAGTAATGATGTATTAAGGAATAAGATGAAAAATCATGGTTAAAAGTTTAAGAAGGAAGTTGAAGGATTGATGTGTTTATGTTTTAAGTTTTCAAAATTATGATATAGTGGTATTTTATAAATGTTATGGGAATCATAAAACACCTAAGGTTTTTTATATAGTAGTTTTTTTTCAAAAATTTTAAAACATATGTTATATGGAATCGATACCTTTGAAAAGTTTTTTAGCGAAAAGTTGATAATTTTTGGGATATATTTATTGAGTTTTGATAAATGTTTGAGGTACATGTAACCATCAAGTTTAACATGTGAAAAATGTTATTTGAGGAAGAATGCCTTTAATTTTGTTAGATATAAGTTTAATGATATTGGCATTTTTTACGGTTTATATGATATTTTATTTTGAGTTAATTTTGGGTTATTACATTTTATAATTCAAAATGAAAGGTATAAGATAACCTTTGAGGCTACAAAATTTTCTATAATGTTGAATACATTTAGGTTAATTTTGAGGATGTTTATCACATTTTTGAAAATGTTATAATTATTATATTAATACAATTTTATAAAAAGGAAAACCCATAGGCCGGGTGGAAACTCATCATATCTGAAAAGGCCACAAGGTTTGAACTCACAATTGAAAGGCGACAAGGATACATTGCCTACCACTGACATGCATGATATCCTAGTCAGTATGACATTGTTTATCTTTATTTAAAATATTTGACAGTCATAGGTTTAGTTAATTTTTGGAAAATATGATTTATCATATATATAACCATGAGATTGGAAATTGATTTAGTGATTACGTGATTAAAATTATTTTGGAAGAAGGTCACTATTATTTTGGGGAACATTATAGGATTAAGGTAAACATAATACTATGAGATTTTATATGATAAATAATTGAATTATATTTTGGAATCATAAATGATTTTATTGTGGATTATGGTGATTTAGGTTATTTATAGAAATGAATATAATATCATGGAGATTATGTGATTAGGAAAATTATATTTTTTGTATGATAATTTAAGATTAATTGATGTTATTTGGAGATAAATGTTAAAATTAATATTGGAAGACTATGTGATCAGATCCTTCTAATTTTTGGGCTTCAATATTAGTCTGAAATATTTTGAGGAATTTTAAGGATATTTATTTTTTTTGACTAATCTATGTTTAACATTAGGTATTATTGTTGAATTTTTGAGATGAAATTAGTTTTCTTCATCTGGAGGTTTATTCTTTTTAAGAATTATCTTACCTTGTGCTAAAGATTTTGGTTTTTGTTAATACCCAATGATATTATTAATAAATTGTTATTATTTTTTGGATTATGTGATGCATTATAAGTTGAATATAGTGATTCAAGGATAAAAAATAATATTTAATACTCATCATTTGGATAAAAAAGATGATTTTTTTTGGAAATTGATTAAAGGATGAAATTATACTTTTCAAGTAAGTATATTTCTCTATGATATTAGTATATATGGAAATATAATTCCTCAACTATAGTAAAAGGAATTTGAAACAAAAATGTTATCCATTTACTTTTATTACTGAGAAATAAATGGCCTTTTAACCCGTAAAAAATTTATAATTTTTATGGTTAAAATTCTCATGACCATCTTCTCTATCACCCCCTATCAGTCCTTGAGAGTTAGTTTTCTCATCCATATCCATGTTTTCACATCCCACCAACATTTTACTACATGGAAACCTAGTTATTTGTCATTCTAGATGACCAACATACTTCTCTTTCTCTCTTTTCAAGAGAAAGTTTTATTAACCACTTTTATGATGTGGTTTTTCAACAAAGGTATTTTGAAAAGTCAAACCCTAGTTACTGAGAACGAGTTTAAAAATTATGAGGAATAAATTTATTGGGGGGGGGGGAGGAAATGTAACATCATAATATTTTAAAAATGAAATACTATCTTTGATATCATATAAGATATGAAACACTAACCACGCTGTCATGACACATCAAATTGATTATATTTTTAAGGTTGATTTATACTCTAGGGCAGACCCTAGGTCATCTCTCTAGGAGCATTGATAGGTTTTGAGTGTGTATTTTTAATAATAACAAAAAAAGAGGGGGTGATTTTGTAAATTTTTTTAAGAAATTAACTTAACGTAAAGAGTTGTAAAGTTGAAAGAAAAAGTGGATTTTAAAAAATATGAGATAAATAAGTGATCATTGCTAAGTTGATACGAAACTTGAAGATTTCCTTGTTCTCAATTGGTAATTAAGTTTTTTTTTGTAATCCTTTGGTTGAGGGATGACCAAGATCTTAGTTCCCCTCTTTCCTCTTAAAATAATGCATAAAGAACCACCCATTGACACAAAAATCGCATTGTCAAGGTTTGGAACTCAAGAATAGAGTGAGGTCTATCAAAGCATACTGAAATCTCATGTATGTGTGAGAGAAAGAGGATGCTTGTGTTATCCAATCTGAACAACTCAAGATTACCACTTGAATCTCAACCCAATCGGTATTGAAATGAGAAATTTTTCATTTAATTAAACCAAATAAATGCATTCAGAGAAGAATCATATAAATATTAAACATAAGTGAAATAATTCACACACAAATTACACAAAACCAGTAGAATATAAGGTGCCGAAACTCCCTCTTCAAGTGTGTATCTCCCTCACAATGATCACCCACCGTTTAGCTCAACATCGAGAGGAGGAGAAGGCTCGGGTGGAACCCATTTATCATTGTTGATCCCACTATTACGATAGGGGCCTCTAGAACTTCTTATATGATGAGAGGAATCCATTGGGTCTCCAAAATACCAGAGCTTTGCCTCCTGGTCGAACTTGAAAATGGGGAGCCCAAGGTTCTATTTTATAGGAAAATGGGAAGGTGGTTTTGAGCACATAGATTTCTTAAAACCACTTGTCACATGGGTTTTGACCTCCAGATAACCTTATATCTCTTTGAAGAAAATAAAAAAGTTGTATCCTCACCTCTTGGATGTCTCCACCGAAAGTTTGGAACAATTTGGACAACTAGAGCCCGAGATATGGACAGATCACATCACACCACTTTTGACTTCGTTCAGATTCGGTGTGCTGGATAGATTATGTTTTTTGGGCCACTGGATGGATGAATGTGTCTTGGGTTACTTCAGATGAAATGTATCCCAATGAATTTTGGACCAAACCACAAAATTTCAGCCAATTTGGATGCACGGTTCAGGATAAGTGCACGGATGAGTCCACTGGTGTGCATGGATCTTGCGCAGTTTGGCCCATTTTTCTTGGACATGATCATGGGTCCTCGAAATCACCTCCTCTTGCAATGGAATCATCAAAACAAGTAACATTGACCATTTTAACAGTGATAAAAACAAAATAAATTATTCAAACATGGAATTAAATTTGTTATTATTTTTATAATTTTCAATATAAAACAAGTTTAGCATAGTGGTGTAAGGGTGAAAATGAAACAGTGAATCGCAGTGCGATCAAACACCAATTTTAAATGAATAAAAAATTGTTATTGTTTAAATTTGATAGTTATAACATATCCGTTAAATAGGTGAGAATTAATAGTATTAACAACATCATTAAATATATAATGTTAATACTCATTTATAATGTATTAATTAATCCTTTTTAAATAATCACCCAAATTTTTAGTAAAGTCGTTTTATTATTCAAAAATACATTTTCTTCAAAAATGAATTTTCTTGATTTTTATGAGTGAATATTATAATTAATTTCTATAAGTTATAGAAAATTTATCTAAGAATTTAAGTTTTTGATTCATCTTTTCAAAATTATATTAGGATTATTTTTTAGAATTTTATGAAAGGATTAATTTTTCAGTGAATAGTGATAATACCGATTTTTATAAAACTGTCATTTTCTTTATATTTAAAAAGTAACTTTATAATTTGAATTGATATAAAAGTAACTTAAGTACTATTTAGTTATATATAATCTAAATAATTATATTTTAATCAACCTTATACCTTATTTTTATATAAGTACATTTTTTGGTCTTAAAAACACATTTTTCGAAAAAATGGGTTTTTGTTGCATTTTGCAGGATTAATTTTAAATTAAATTATACCACTTATGTTATTTTAATATTTAAAAATGGATTCCATATTTGGAATTAGTGGGTTAAAATTTGGTAAATGGGTATCATTTATTTTTGTTCATTATGAATAGTAACTACAATAATTTTATTACCACGGTAAGGGTATATCAGGTAATTTAGGTTAAAAATAATATGACAAGGACTCAAAAAAGACCCAAAAACTTGAATTAATTTTATTTTATGATTAAATTTCTTCCAAAATCATAAAATATTATATTATATGACATTTTATATCTATTTGGATGATATTATGACATTTATAGTATTTTATTTCAAGAAAAGTCAAACATGTCACACTCTTGTTTTTAATAAATACAATATTTTTAATATGGGGTTATCCAGAGTATATGTTTGAATATAAATAATATTTTGAAAGATAAAATATTTATATTCATAATGTTATTTTTTCTAATTTTAAGAGAATAACCAATTAACTTAAATGCTTACACAACACTGACACAATAACTATTCAATTAATGGAAATATAAAATAAATAATATTAAAAAATATTAAAAGTAGCATAATTTGAGATATATAATGTGATAAAATAATTTTATATATGAAATTAACATGTTAGGGATGTGTAAAAATACTTTTTTTGAATTATAAGTGTTATCTTTATATTTTTAAAGTCGAAGTAATGAATAGTTTCTAAAAATTGACATTATTGATATTTTATAATAAAAAATATTTTATTAAATGATATAAAATTTATAAAAATATTAAATAAGGAAAATTTATTATGATATTTTTCATAATATAAACCATGGTCCATTTATGAGATTTTTTCTATTTATAGTAACTATATTGGCCCTTAAAAAGTAAAAATCCTTGTTGTCACGGTAAGTTTTAAAAGGGTTAATGAGGGGTTAAAACAAAATGATAAGGGTACGAATGTGACCTAAACTTGTAAAAAAATTATTTTATGAGATTATTTATTCCTATAATCATACTATATTTTAAATAAATAAGTTTGGATCCATTTTTAATTAAATATTAATTTATATTAATTTAATAATTTGAGAAATTCCAAGAGTGCCCCTCCCCTCTCTTATAAAAGGGAACCTATTATTATCTTTAATTAAAACTTAATAAACTATTTTATCTAGACAATACTTGACTAAATCCATTAATATAATCTCTACCCTCATTCTAGAGGCCTTATTTTATTTAGAACACCAACCTTAGTTGTCTTAAGGTGTTAAGCAAAGGAGGTTGTCCGTAGAAGAGGTATTGTTTTTAATCGATCATTTTTGCTTTATTTCTTCTTAAAAATACTTAAAATATTATTAAACCATGAGAAAATAATAACAAAAGTATCCTAAATATACTTATTTTTTATTATGTTAATGAAAAACCTATATCCATGTAATCTTCCATCAAATGGGAAATAAAATCGTCTTTCGTGTGTACGGTAGACTACCACCTCGTGAACCGATGTAATTCATTTTCCATCACCATCTCTCATGGATGGATTATAATGATATAATTAATGATTATATATGATATTAATGAAATATTTATCATTATGAAAATATAATATATCATTTACCTTCTTACCTTTCCATTCACTAAAAAGCGATAACATCATTTGTGCGTAGGTGTGGAATACCACCTCCACAAAGCGACGTGATTAATTTTTCATCACTGAATCACATGGATGATATATATAATTATATTTCAATAATTTATATGATATTTATTATATTATTATAATTCTATAAAGATAAAATAATACTTACCTTCTTTCCATAATTATCATTGAAAATGGAAACGTTACTCATGTGTACGTACGACCTACTGTCTCCATGATTGTAATATAGTTCATTTTCATGAATATATTTAATGATTAATTTAAAAGTATAATTTATGTGTAAAAATTATAATTATTTCATGAATATTATTCTGGATATGGTGGAGTAATTACCACTTTTACCATATTCAAATTATCGAAGTCATTTTGGACTTATGAACCGAAAATCATCAAAATATCCGACGTGAACTTAAATAATTAAGTAATTTATATAAAATTGTATTAAATGAAATAAAAGGAATAATAAAATTTAAAAAATTTCTAAAGAAAGTAAATAATTAACATAATTTTATTATTTATAAAGATAAATAATGTATGTGACATGTCAGACTCAAGGTAAGGAAATTTCTTTTAAAAATCCCCTTTTAAAGTTCCTCTTTCAACTCTTTTTAAAATAGTACAAAGTAATTACTTTTTATAATAAATGAGTCAATTTTATTGTCCTAATGATGATAAATTTATTTTAAGTTTACTTTATAATTTTTCAATTTTCTTTTAAAATAAAATGGGTTTTTTATTATGTGTAACACCCCAAGGTTTTAAAAATAAATTGAAATGCATGAAACTTTGTTTTAAGTAGATAATTATAACTATACTTTGAACATAATTTTTCCTCTTCTGTGATTTGAATTTCAAAAAACAGTCATCTATGGTTGTGATCAGTAAGTTATTTGGAGTCTGATAGAACCAACTTGTTTTTTAGTGAATAGTAACATACCCTTATGAATAGTAATATGACCCTAATGAATAATAATTTGTATTATTATTTTATTTTATTAAGTATTTAAGATAATGACATCTTGATTAATTTTTCAAGGTGTTAAAAAGTGAGTTATAGTTTTAAAATTGTTATTTTTGAATAAATTATGATTTTATTTAAAAATTAAAATAATAATATTTAGAAAATTATTTTAAAAAAATGGATTTCATTTTTTAATTCTACACATTGAAAAATGGTTAGGGTGATTTTTTGGGAATTTTATGAAATTCTTGAATTTTTGATGAATAGTGAAATACGCCAAATTACCGTATATTCAAATTATAAGTTAAATACACTATTTTTGACATCATGGATGATGTAATACCACTTGTTTTGAAGTCAAATGATCTATTTACTATTATTATCACAATAATTAAGATTATCCATAGTCTTGGACAAAAATATTAAAATAATGATTAAAATAATGTAAAATCTCTCCTCTCCTCCACTATAAATACCACCCTCATTCCCCTCTTCCTATCACACCTCTCAAGCCTTGAGCATTGTCTAAGTTCTAAAAAATCTCCTCCCCAAGGTTATTTCCCACATACAAGACCTTTTGTTCTCAACAAAAGGCCAAAACCAAAGGCCTTAAGGAGAATCTCAAGGAGAAGAGATCAAGAGGTAAGAATCCAATTCCTTTTCATGTGTTTTCTTTTTCAATTCCTTTATTTTATTATAATATCTCCCCCTACCCATATCAAGGAGGTATGAAATCTCTATAATATTATGTATTCTATATGTTATCATGTTCATGTAAAAAAAGTCATTATGTTTCTTCCTCTCATCTTCCTCTTATTCTAAAAATAAAAACACCATCCACGATGTGTCGATTTACCAAATTAATGGATGATGTGTTTTCAATTTCCATTAATTTCTTAAAATATGATCATAAACCCATTTTAATGGTTGAAAAAGACTTAAAATTTTCTGAATTAACCTATTTTATTTTTTGGAATGAACTTCTATGCATGAAATTAAATTATATAATGAAACAAGTTCATGATTATCGAGGAACCACAAAAAATGATCCAAACAAATATCATTAATGTTTTATGTAATGATCCATCATCATATATGATAAAAAAATGATTTATGGTATAATTATATATTATATAAACATATGAATACCATTTTATTCCACTTATGGAATTTCATTTCCATAGGATAAGAAAATCAAATAAAATCCAGCCATGCAAATCATGTAAAGAACGCACCCAAAACAATGGAAGGAACAAAATACTAATAATTAAAGGGTGAAATGATGTTATGAAATGAAAATATAAGGTATTATAAACATGAATATTTTTTATAAGATATTAATAACACTCTTTTAACCATTATAAAGTAGGTTTAAATAAGTTTGAAGTAAGAAAAACTCGAGGTAAGGGAATTCTTAACTCGATTTCTATTCTTTATGCTAACCTTATAATTCATTAATTATGTGGTATTAAAATTATTTGTGTGATGGATTTTGTTTATATTATGTTTAATTATGTGTATTTATAGTGTATATACATATTACCTCCACTTTATTTAGTCTTACTTCAATTATATGATATTTGTAAGGGGATTTTCTTTTAAAAACCTCTTAAAATTCTGTTTTACAAAATTCAAAAGAAATGTCTTTATGCAATTATTCATGTTGTATGATTATGTTCTAGTTCTTGGGAATTTTTTATGATGAAGGGTGGGACCTATATATCCCTACAATGCATTGGGTATGTGTAATTTGTAGGTCGGCTATATGGTTACTCCATGTGTAGCTGTGATGGTTACACCATAAGGTAGTTGCGAGGGTTACATTGTAAGGTAGTCGCGAGAGTTAAAAATAATAAGGTAGTCGTGAGAGTTAAAATATAAGTAATTAATCCCCCCAAGTTACCTTTATGGTTATATTTATTTCCTTTATTTTTTGGGTAAATCTCATGGAAATCTCATGTTTCACAAAGTTAGTTTATATGGGTGAAAAGTATGTCTATTTGAAAATGATTTCATATGTTACAAGTATTCATAGAATAATGATTTATTTCCTTATTTTTATATTCCTTATTGAGATTTTTGTTCTCATACCAAGTTTTTAAATGATTTTCAAAGTTTATAAGTATGTGTAAGACAAATAAGGAATCCAAGTTAAATGTTATGAATATTTTCCAAAGAAAACATGTTTTATTTGAAAAGTTTTATATTTTGTAAGAAATGGGTACTGTTTTTTGTTGTATCTGATCTGTATAAATGTGGAATGTTATGTATGTGTTATATCCCAATTATCTAAAAATATAAACTTGAAAACATCCTTAATATGAAAGGAAGTGTGTTCGTGACTAAAATTCAAGATTATATAATGTAATAGGGTTGGGTCCTTGTAGTTGGTATCAGAGTATGGTTTAGATAACTTTAGGGGTTGAGATGATGATAATATAATTCCATAATTTTTTTTAATATATGTTTAATTTGAAATGAAATAGAATTTAAATTTTACCATGTTTCTTCGACTATGATATGTTTGTTCAGAATTTTTTTCCACAGAAGAAACATGTAAGCTGAAGTGGAGAGGCACCGATAGAATGATATCCTTCCAAATCTGTAGCCTGGGATGATAGGGATTTGAACTAAGTAGTTTGTGATAGTAATGGCTCAGCTGATGCAAACAATAAATGGTGGTGGCATCCATGCAAGATAACAACCAAAGGAACCACAAAGGAACATAAAGAAAATGAAATATTTTATGAGGCAAAACCCTCCTACTTTCAGTGGATCTTCTGACCCAGTAGTGGCTGAAGGATGGATTAAGTCCCTTGAAAAGATATTTGATTTTATGGGATGTTCAGATAATAAAAGATAAGTCTTTCCATATATTGTTTTGAAGGTGAAGTTGATCGGTGGTGGTTAATGGTCAAGAATACCAGGTATAGAGAGGAGATTCATGACTTAGAGTGGGATGAATTTAAAAGTCTTTTCCTTGAAATATATTTTCCAAAGGTGGTTGAGATTAGGATAGATAAGAAATTCCTTGAATTAAAGAAAAAGGAGAAAGATTCAGTGGCCATGTATGAAGAGAATTTCACTCGACTGGTGAGGTATGCTCCAAATATTATTCTGGATCTTGATAGAAAAATCAACTTCTTTTAATCAGGATTAAATCCAAGGTATCAAAGGGAATTATCCTCTTGTGAATTCAAAAGTTATGAGAAACTTGTCTGATGTAATGAGAGTGTAGAGATGGAGTTTTCTGATGATCACACTCACTTTGACAATAATGAGAAGAAGAGGTCTAAATGGAAAGTGATGGGTAATAATCAATCAAATAAATCTGATGGTAAGAAATTCCAGTTTCCAGTTTGTGAAAAGTGTAGCAAAAAGCACCCGGGGGAATGAATTACCAAGACTGAGAAGTGTTTTCGATGTGGTAAGTTTGAACATATGGATTAAGATTTTAATGAAAATTGTCCTAAGACTAATCCTAATAAGAAAACTGTAAAGTATTTTAAATGTGGTGAGATGTTCCATTGTGAAAATGCCTACCCAAAGAGAGATCCAAATGATGCAAATAATCCAGACTATAAGAAGAAAGGTGTAGTGAGATCCTTTGTGACTATGTCAGCAAACGTCGGTCCATTCAATGAATTTGTATCAGGTGCCTTATTTTTTTACTCATATTTTTCTAAAGTTTTGTTTGATACAGGGTTTACACATTCCTTTATTTCTGAGGAATTTTCTGGTAAATTGGAAATATCACCTCAAAAAATGAGATGGGAACTTATTGTTATGACACTAGGGGGAAATATTATAGAAAAGAGGAATTATAAGAATATTTTTATTATAGTATGTGGAAATAATTTACCTAAAAACATTGTTATTATTACCTTAGTAGAGTTTGATGTCATTCTAGGAATGAATTGGATTTCTGTTTATCACGCTAAGATTGACTGTAGAGTTAAAGAAGTTGTTTTTTGAAAAAGAGTTTTAGTTTGTATACAAGAAAGAAACCATAAAGTTGATAACATATCAGGAACCTAAGAAACTGTTGAAATATAGAAATGAAATTTATCTTTCCCATATTTTTGAAATTATGGGAACTGTTTGAATTAATGATGTGCCAGTGGTAAATGAATATCTTGATGTGTTTCCCGATGAGTTACCCAGTTTCATACCTGGTTGGGAAGTCAAATTCACAATTGACTTAGTTCCTAATGCTAATCCAATGTCAAAACTCCCATATTGTATGGCTCAAAGGGAACTTATTGAATTTAAAAATCAGTTACATGAGTTTCTTGATAAAGGCTTAATTCATCCTAGAACTTCACCATGGGGTGCTCCTATTTTGTTCATTAAAAAAAAAGATGGTTCCATGAGACTTTTCATTAATTATAGATCCTTGAATAACATCACTATTAAAAACAATCATCCTTTTCCTCATATAGAAGACTTGTTTGATCAGTTCCAGAGAGCTTAGTACTTTTCCAAGATTTACTTAAGATCCAGATACCATCAGCTGAAGGTGAAGGGGGATGAAATCCTGAAAACAGATTTTTTTACTAGATATAGGCATTATGAATTTTTTGTTATGCTATCTAGGTTAAATAATTCACCCATTGTATTCATGGATCTTATTAATAGAATATTTCATCATTTCTTGGATAAGTTTATGGTAGTGTTTATTGATGACATTCTGGTATTTTCTAAGAGTAAAGAGGAGCATGGAAAATATCTAAGGGTTGTTTTGAAAACCTTAAATGAAAAGAAACTATATGGAAAATTCAGAAAGTGTGATTTTTGGCTTAAATAGATTTATTTTCTTGGTACATTGTAAATAAGTATGGAATAACAATTGATCATTCCAAAACAAAAGTGGTCGATGAATGGCCAAGACCTATAAATGTTACAGAAATTCATATTTTTCTTGGATTAGTAGGTTATTACTGACAATTTGTTAAAAACTTTGCAACATTATCTAGAACGCTAACTAAGTAAAAATTACAATGGGATAAATTTGTTTGTACAAGAGAATGTGACATTTGTTTTCAGGAACTAAAGAAGAGATTGGTGAATGATCCAATTTTTTCCTTGCCTTCCTGAAATGGTGAGTTTTTCATCTATAGTGATGTTTCCTTAAAGGGACTTGGTTGTACTTTGATGCAGAATGATCAAGTAATTTCTTATGCTTCAAGACAACTAAAACCTCACAAGTTAAATTATCCCAAACATGATTTGGAATTGGAAGCTGTGGTTTTTTATTTGAAAATTTGGAGGCATTATTTATACGGAGCCAAATGTCAAATATATACTGACCATAAAAGTCTGAAGTATATATTCACTCAAAAGGAATTAAACATGAGGAAAATAAGATGGATTGAATTGATAAAATATTATGATTTCATGATTAATTACTATCCAAAAAAATAAAACAAAGTGGTAGATGCCTTGAGTCTAAAACATCACACATCATTAACCATGTTACATTTGGAACATGATCCCTTGATTAATGATTTGATGAATTTTGGATTAGAAGTTGTTGGTGCAAAAAATATATCTATTTTTTTTAGGTTTCATTATAGTCATCGTTATTAGATAGAATTAAGCAAGCACAGAAGGAAGACCATGAGCTACAGAAAAAGGTAGAATTGGTTAAAATGGGTAAGTTTCCAAAATTTAACCTTGATAGAGATTGTGTTTTGAGATTTGGAAAAATATTATGTGTCCCTTTTTATTACTAGTTGAAGAAATATTTATTGTGAGAATCTCATAATTCTCCATTTTCAATTCATCATGGTAGTATTAAGATGTACAGAGACCTTCAGGATTATTACTAGTGTGATGGAATGAAAAGAGATATTTCTGAATTTACCATGAAATGTTTGACATGTCAATAAGTTAAAGCAGAGCGACATTTATTGAAGGGTATGCATTAGCCTTTTTCAGTCCCATAGTGGAAATGGGATAATATATCCATGGACTTCTTGGTTGGACTACCTAAGACTTCTCGAGGTAACAATGCGATTCGGGTTATTGTTAATCAGCTGACTAAATCTGCACATTTTCTTTCTATTCGAGATACAATGTCTTTGGATAAGCTTTATCAACTGTACCTTAAAGACATTGTCAGTTTACAGGGAGTGCCTCTTTCCATTGTATCTGACCGGGATCCCAGGTTCACTTCTAATTTTTGAAGGGCCTTCATAAGTCACTGTGAATAGAATTTTATTTCAATATATCTTTTCATCCTCAATCAGATGGGCAGTCAGAATGAACGATTGATACTTTGGAGGATATGTTTCGAGATTGTTCAATGGACTATTAGGTAAGTTGGGATCAATATATTTCTTTAGTTTAGTTCTCTTATAATAATAGTTTTCATTCTAGTATACAGATGACACCTTTTGAGGCATTGTATGAGAAGTGGTGTCGAACTCCATATTTTTGGGATGAAGTCAGGGAAATTAAGTTTATGGGACTAGAATTAGTAGAGGAAGTGGATGATAAAGTGAATATGATCCAGCAACACATGATGACAGCTCAAAGGAGGCATAAAAGTTATGTAGAAAACAGAAGGAAAGACTTTTCTTTTGAGGTAGGTGATCATGTTTTTCTCAGAATCTCACCATCGAAAAGTGTTATGCATTTTGGTAATAAATAAAAGCTAAGTCCATAGTTCATTGTAACTTATAAAATTTTGGAGAAAGTTAAACCAGTTTCCTACCGAGTAGCTTTGCCTCTGAGTTTATATCAGGCACACAATGTTTTTCATGTTTCGATGTTGAGAAAGTATGTGCTAGATTCATCTCATGTCTTAAGCCCAGAAGTAGTTTAGCTGGAGGAAAATATTTCTTATGAATAGAAACCAGTTCAGATTCTTGATCAAAGGGAATAATTATTGAGGAATAAGGTAATCCACTAGGTAAAGGTTTTGTGGAGAAACCACATGGCTGAGGAAGAAACATGGGAATCTAAAAATGCTATGAGGGAAAGGTACCATCACTCATTTAATAAGTAAATAAAATTACGAGGATGCAATTTCCAAAAGGTGGGAAAATGTAACTCCCCAAGGTTTTAAAAATATATTGAAATTCACGAAACATTATTTTAAGTAGATATTTATAACTATCCTTTGAACATAATTTTCAGCTTCTATGATTTGAATTTCATAAAACGGTCATCTATGGTTGTGATCAACAAGTCATTTGGAGTCTGATAGAACCAACTTGTTTTTTAGTGAATAGTAATATACCCTTATGAATAGTAATATGAACATAATGAATAGTAAATTTTATTATTATTTTATTTTCTTAAGGATTTAATATAATGACATCTTTATTAATTTTTAAAGGTGTTAAAAAATGAGTTATAGTTTCAAAATTGTTATTTTTGAATAAATTATGATTTTATATAAAAATTAAATTAATAATATTTAGAAAATTATTTTCAAAAAATGGAGTTCATTTTTGTATTATACATATCAAAAAATCATTAGGGTGATTTTTTTGGATTTTTTCTAAAATTCTTGAATTTTTGACAAATAGTGAAATACGATAAAATATAGTATATTCAAATTATCAGTTAAATACACTATTTTTGATATCATGGATGATGTAACCCCACTTGTTTCAAAATCACATTCTCTATTTACTATTTTGATCACAATAATGAAGTCTATTCATAGTCTTGGACAAAAATATTAAAATAATGATTGAAATAATGTAAAATCCCTCCTCTCCTCCACTATAAATACCACCCTCATTCCCCTCTTACTATCACAACTATCAAGCCTTGAGAATTGTCTAAGTTCTACCAAATCCCCTCCCCAAGGTTTTCCCCACGTCCAAGACCTTCTGGTCTCACCAAAGGCTAAAATTAAAGGCCTTAAAGAGGATCTCAAGGAGAAGAGATCAAGATGTAAGAATACACTTCCTTTTCATGTGTTTTCTTTTCAATTCCTTTATTTTCTTATACTATCTTCCCCTTCCCTTATCCAAGAGGTATGAAATATCTATAATTGTAATGTCCCGGATTCGGGTGCCACACAATGGGAGCCCCGAACCCGGTTGGTCACATGACCTCAAGTGCATTTTCTCAAACGCCAGAGGCTGCCGACTAGCAGCGAGAGCCCAGGTCTGATAGTGGGGAAACTATGCCCTCATTTTTCAAAGTGTAGCGTAGCAGAAAAAGAAACATAACATTAAACAGCGAAATTAGTAAACAATATACAACTAAAATGGACAACTGAAGTAAAAGAGAACCACTAGTCATATATATAAAGATGCAGCATGTCACTATTCTATGAAAGCATCCAGAACATGATACACTGCAATACAACACAATACAACTCAAAGTACAAGGTACAGCCAAACAAAACAAAGCAGAGTAAACAGATCACAACAGCATCGCAAGCCTAAGATCAGTCCCATGATCTCCTACTCCTCTGCTACAATCATGTACCTATATAGGGACTCTTTCCCCTATCGAAACCTGCAACAATATAGTCTGTTTGGGCCGAGGACATGACCAAAACAGGGTGTGAGAAATAAATCCCAGTAGGCACCCACCAGAGGCCCGTGCCCAACTGTTAGTGAAAATATGCAACAATAGTGTGAAAAAGTAAATTCATTAAACTAGTAAGTACTCAAAAGTAACTATCAGTACCATTTTCATTTCCATTTTAACTATTACTTATCAACTCCAAGCTTGTGATTCGGCTTGGCAGGTACAATATAGAAAATCACCACAGTGAATATTCTAAATAGCCATGTCCTCAAACATACTATCCTTACCCTCAGGTAACAGAATCAAATACCTGGAGGTGATTTCTCTCAGGAATAACAATCATTGCCCTCAGGCATACGTGATATTTACTTCAGGCATAGAAACTAATTCCCACAGGCATAAAAAAAGGTTACCCTCAGGCTAATAACCACTTCCCTCAGGCTAATAGAACACTACCCTCAGGATAATAGAACACTACCCTCAGGCTATTAGATCACTGCCCTCAGGCTAAAGGAACCGATCGAGCCCAAAGCATAAACAAACAACTTATATAAACTTTCTCTCAAGAAAATGCAATGCACAATATAATCATGCCATACCCTCGGGTATCCTGGCCAAACGGCTAAACAGAGGAACGCACCCCCAGGGTGGCCCTAGATCCAAGTAGTGATCCCAAACAGTAGTTTAAACATATCATTAGATTATCTATAAAATTCTAGTTATCTTTTTAGCAAAGGCCTCAGCCATACGACACCCCAACCATGGGCGCATAGCACAACGGTACACAATTTTTACACAGCAGTTGAAAGAAACATCAGACCACCTACCTCGATTGCCCCTGATCGGTTTACGTGAATGAAGCCTCCCGAAACGCCTGTGAACGACTTATATTTGGGATAAAATTTCACAAATTCAACCTCAAATAACTTTACATCGAGAAATAATTGGCAAGAACTACTCAAGGAGAAGGAAGGGCTTACCTGTGCGGTTCAAAAGAGATCGACGGAGTAGGAATCGGGTTCGTAGTTTGCGGTCGGGAGATCTTCCAAGGTCCGACCATCTCTCCCACACTTCAAATGAACCCACTGCCTCCGCTATCAAATGAGGAGGCTACTGCCTGTTTTAAGCAAAAAAACAAACAAACTACACGGCGTGTACTCTCAAGTACATGGCGTGTACTTTTCATTTTCTTAAACTATTCTTCTAGCGGCTTCTTTCCACTGTGGCACTATTCATCCGTCGACATGAGTACATTGCGTGTATTCCTGATTACACAGCGTATACTGTCGCTCTGCTGGCAGCTGCTTCCACCACCTTACTATTCACCTGCTGACTGATTAAACAACGTGTAGTCAGTTTTTACACTCTTCATCGTCGACCGGCCTACACGCCCTGTGTACTCATCCCACACGGCCAAAGTATATGCCGTGTGGAAAATTACATGGTGTGTACCCACAAAATTTGGTATTTTCCCCATTTTTATTATTTTTTCAAAAACACTTAAGGAAAAGGGAAAAGAGGAAACCCGTACCTAAATAATAAGAACCGAGTTCTTACAAACTTCCCCCCTTAAAGCAATTCGTACCTGAATTTCCATTCCCAGGGCGGTAAATATAAATCTACAAACAACTATGGCCACTGAGCACGTACGTCGGTCCCCCACTCCCAGGTTTCGTCCTACACTCGGCCATGCTGCTATAACACCCATATGAGAGGAACTGACTGGCCTCAGAGAACCTTCATGCTCCTATCAACAATACTAATCAAAATCTCCTCAAAGGATGCATCGACCTATAGTTCAACCTCCTCAGGTTGAAAGACGTGATATGGGTTGAGTGATAATGGCAAAACTGAGATACATTGAAGATGTCGTGCATGGCCCGATACCTCTGTGGTAACTACAATCGATAGGAAACTGACCCGACTCTCTCCAGAATCTAAAAAGACCCCACATACATCGCTGAAAGTTTACTCTGTCTCATGATCCGTATGTGTCCCTACCTCGGTGAAACACGCAAGAAAACATAATCCCTGACCACAAAATCCAATGGTCTTCTACGGCGATCAACATAAGATTTCTGACGAGACTGTGCAGTATCCATCCACTTCTGAATCAACTTGACCTACTCAAAAGTCTCCTGCATGAGACATGGTCCTAGTAAATCTATCTCACCTGCCTCCATCCAGCACAAAGGTGATCAGCATGGCCTACCATATAAAGCCTCGTAATGTGCCATCTCAATAGGTGCCTGAAATATATTATTATAGGAAAACTCGACCAGGGGTATTTGCTTCTCCCAAGATCCCCTCAAGTCTAGGACGCATGCACGCAACATGTCCTCTAGCACCTGTATCGTACGCTCTGAATGGCCATTGGTTTGAGGGTGGTAAGTTGTTCTAAGAAGCACCTGTGTACCCAGTTCCCTCTGAAGACTCTGACAGAAACGAGATGTAAAGAGGGTGTCCTTATCTGAAATGATAGAACGAGGGAACCCATGAAGGCGTACTACCTCTCAGATATACAACTTCCCGAGCTCATCAACACCGAAGGTCTCCTTGATCGGCAAAAAGTGATTCACCTTTGTAAGTCTGTCCACAACAACCCACACGACATCATTGCCTCAAGGTGACCTTGGCAACCCGGTCACGAAGTCCCTCGTGACATCATCCCATTTTCATTCCAGAATGGGTAACTGCTGTAACAGTCCAGCTGGCCTCTGATACTCCACCTTCACCTACTGACATTTGTAACACCTCGTAACAAAACCAGCTATCTCTCTTTTCATAACTGAACACCAATACTAACATTTCAAGTCACGGTACATTTTGGTAACCCCAGGATGAACTACCCAATTTGAAGCATGAAACTCCCACATAAACTCCTCACGTATATCCCCTGGAACCCACACTCGTCCATGGAAACACAACAACTCATCATCAACTATCGTCCAACCAGGAGGAGGGTCCTCAATTTCCACCGACTCTTGTAGAACTAGGACTTATGAATCAGATAGCTATATCATCCTCACTCTATCCAGGAGGGTATAATTCACAACTAATGATGAAAGATAGGTTTTCCCCTGACTATCGTGCACCTCCAAATGCATCTCAGAGAACAAAGCCATAAGTTTCCACTCGCCACTGGCCTCCTGCACTGCCTGTGTCTGAGTCTTCCTACTCAGTGCATCAGCAACTGCATTACCATTACCAGGTGTATAGGCACGCTTAAAGTCGAAGGAATGAAGGTATTCGACCCACCTTCACTGTCTCAGATTCAAGTCACGCTAAGTAAAGATGTATTTGAGACTTTTGTGGTCAGTGAAAACCACAAAATGATCTCCCAAAATATAATGTCTCCAATAGCGTAACACATGAATAAAATCTGCCAACTCGAGATCATGTATCGGTTAATTCCTGTCATGTAGCCTTAACTGCCGAGACCCGTATGCAACTACTCGATCACCCTACATCAACACTGCTCCCAACCCAATACCTGATGCATCATAGTAAACTGTATAGATCTTCCCTTGATTTGTAAGTATTAGGAATGGTGTTGATGTCAACCTTCCCTTTATCTCCTGAAATGCTGTCTCGCAAGATTCTGACCAAACGAACTTCACACCATTCTTAGTCAAACCGATCAATGGCGCTGATAAGCGGGAGAAGTCCTGTATGAAGCACCTGCAGTAACCAGCCATCCCCAAGAAACTCTGTATCTCAAACACTTTATTAGGCTACTCCCATGAAAATAATTCTCTCACTTTCTCTAGGTCTACTGAAACTCCTGCCTCTGAGATGATATGGCCCAAGAAGTGTATCTAGTCCATCCAAAATTGTCACTTTGAGAGCTTAGCATATAGATGATACTCTATCAGTGTACTCAGTATGATCTCAAGATGGGTGGCATGGTCGTGTCAAGTGTGAGAGTACACTAATATTTCATCCACGAATACCACCAAAAAATAATTTAGATAAGGGTGGAACACATGATTCATTAAATCCATGAAAACTGCTGGCGCGTTCATGAGTCCGAACGACATAACCAAGTACTCGTATAGACCATATCTGCTCTGAAAAGCTGTAAGCGGTACGTCCGATGGTCTAACACGTAACTGATGATATCCGGATCTCAAGTCAATCTTAAATAAGACTCATGCTCCCCGAAGTTGATCAAAAAGATCTTCAATCCTTGGTAAGAGATATCGGTTCTTAACCGTCAACTGGTTCAGCTTCCGATAATCCACACAGAGTCTGAGGGTATCGTCCGCATTCTTCGCAAAAAGGATCGGCAAACCCCAAGGAGAAGTACTGGTTCGGATGAAACCCTTTTCCCGCAACTCCTCTAACTGCCTCTTGATCTCCTGAAACTCAGGTGTGGCCATCCTATAAGGAGGAATGGACACCGGTGATGTTCCTGGCACAATCTCAATAGAGAAAACGACCTCATGCTCCGGAGGTAGACCTGAAAAGTCATCCAGGAATAAATAATTGAAACGATCAACTACTGGATGGAAATCCTTCTAAAAAGTCCCCTAATCATCCAGATATAAACTCGCAATCTGGGTTGTCACTCCACCTCACCCACGATTCTCGGGTCCAGCTCGGCTCACCTGGACATCCCACTCGCCCTTGTACAAGAACTCTCCGCCCTCTGGTGATGTGAAACTCACCCTGCGATGATAGTAGTATACAAAGGCTCGAAAGGGAACCAACCAGTCCATCCCGATAATGACATCATAACTCATCATCTCTAAGACATAGAGGTCCCACAGAAAGTGACACCCACCAACCTCTAGGGGGAACTCCCTGCACAGACTCACACCAGCCGTTCTAGTTCCCAACGGAGTGTCTAGCGTCATAACATCAGAAGAAGAAGAAACATAGAGCCCAAGGCTCTCCACAATAGGCACAAATATAAAGCCATGTGTAGCACCCGTATCGAAAAGTAATAAAGATAAAAAAGAAGCTACTAGAATAGTACCTCTAACAGTAGAGGGTCCAGGATCCTTCTCCTGTTGGGTGTGTTGCACTGCATATGTCTGCCCAGTGTCGTGAACCTATGACACAACCTGGCTATCCTGAGCTGACCCACCCTGCTGCCTCTGAGATCTTGGTGTCTGGCTACCACGACCATGACCACCATCTCTGCCTACACGCCCTGACAGATTCCAGTTTCCTGACTGGTAAGAAGCTGTTGGTCCTACTCCCACATGCGGAGTCTACACAGAACCCCTCTCACTAGACACTGGTAGAAACACCCTGCAAAAGTGCTGCAGATGACCCATCTTGCTGCAATCTCGACACTCTACTAGGTCTCGGGGACACTAAGGTCGCTTGTGCCCCTCTCTACCACACTGGTAGCAGATGACCTAGCCACCTGAAGTATTCTTCTGACTAGTACTACCACTGTAAGAGAAGTACATCTGCCTCTTCCTCTTATCGGTAGAAATAGTACCCGAAACTAGTGTCGAACCGCCCTGGCCCACACCACTAGCTTCCCATAGGTTCCACTCTGTAATCGGTGCCTGATTCACAATAGAATGCACGGTAAGCAACCATAAAATTTTCACCAGTGCTCGGATGTCACACCATAGACCATAATCAAAGAGTATAGCCCTCAATGCCTCATCACCCACCAGAACGGGTGAAAAACGTTGAAGCTCGGTGAAGCGAGAAGAATAATCCATCACTGACATGGCGCCCTGCTGCATATTTATGAAATCTCAAGCTCGATCTACCCTCAGTGTCTTTGGGTAGAAGAAGTAATATAAGGATTCCTGAAAATCTTCTCACGCCATGTCTTAATGATGCTCAGACTGGGTGGTAACATCCCACCACCTCTTGGAGGAATCACGCAACATGTATGTAGTGAGATTGACCCTCCTCCCAGGAGGTGTCTCCAGATGCTCGAATATCATCTTCAATGAATCCATCCATGAATCTGCAACCTGTTGTCCGCCATCCCCTAAAAACGTAGGCAGATGCTGCTGCTGGAAGATACAAGTGAGCTCTGCCATAGATGTGGCATACAACAGTGCTCCCTGGAAGGTCTTCATGAACCGCATGAAGCCTTCACAGAACTGTGCATCCACGTCTATGTCTAGTATAACAGCTGGCGCTGCATCTGGCACTGCTAGTGGTTCCATCGGTAGCCCATGGCCTACCACCTCTGGATTAAAATAGTCACCGCTCTCTTGGCGAACAACTGGTGGTCATCTCGGTGACATGAATCTACAAAGTCAAACACACACCTTAGATCAAGATTATTTAATATTGAAAGCAAGGAGACCAAGAAGGGAACAGGAGAAAGAAAGCACTCAAGATTTACAAAACTTGACTACACGACGTGTATAAATACAACACAACATGTTATCTCAGGCCATCCATATGGGCGTGTACTCCAGCTTAAACTGGTCGTGTAGCACCCCAACCACACGACATGTCTTCTGAATACACGGTGTGTACTTGAATATTTTTTCCCTGCCTGAGTCCTTATACATGGCTAAGACACATAGCTCTCCTAAAACAAGACTACACGGCGTGTCCCACAGGTACACGGTGTGTACTCTACAAGCTTTCACCGGCCCGTGTTGTTCGTGACATGACCTGTGTACCTAGGTCACACTACACGGTGTGTTCCAAAAAGAAACGGCGTGTTCAAAGAAGCCCCAGACCGACCTGTGTTGCTCTCTACACGGCCGACTACACGGCTAACACTACATGACATGTTACAGGTGGACACAACATGTACTAGGAAAGATAACACCAACCAATGTTGTTCGTGACACGGCTGGGTACCTAGGTCAGACTACACGGTGTGTTCAAGGTAGAAACGGTGTGTATGTCTTAAGGTTTCCTCCATCCATGTTGTTAGTTACACAGGCGAACACCGGGTCAACACTACACGGCATGTACAACCGGTACATGGCGTGTTCCCCCCAAAACTTCCCTATCCCATGTCTCTGCCCACACGGCCTATGACATGGTAAGAGACTACATGGAGTGTAATTAGGGTACATGGAATGTACTTAAAAAGTTTTCATTTCTTCCCGAATAGAAGAACACACGACGTGTTTCCATAGAACCACACGACGTGTATGCTAGGTTTTCCGGACAGTAAGCCTCAGAAACTACTCCGGACCCCAGAAAAACACCGAAACAACCATCTAAGTGCCAAATTCCAATCCGTGAGGGCCCATACTCCCCGCGAATCAAATCTTGGAATCTTATACATGTTATAACAAAATAAACACGTCAATGATCCACCAAATTCCGGTCATTGAGGGCCTATACTCCCCAAAAACCAAAGTTTGGAATTAATTATACCAAAAACCTCACACAACAATACCCTATCAAACAACAGGTATTTATCAAAGCATCTATCACAAAAGCATGCTTTTCTAGCACAAAAACTATCAAAACAACATTCAATTTCTAATGCACCTACATGGCATGAAAGAATGCATGACATGTGATTTATAGCATGTGCCTAAATGATGCATGAGATGGCATAACCTCATCTCATAGGGTTGCAACTAAATAGAACCCATGTGTAAAATATAAACATCACACTAAAAGTGCATCACCAAATGGTGAAAATCAAGTCAACTTGAAAATTTGAAAAAACATAAAAATTGCAATAAACGAGGTAGACTGGATTTTACCTATACACAGGTTAGCTACTCCTGGGCACATCTTATTACCAACTACCATTTTATGTCCTATCCCTGACTATAGGATCCAAATAGTAAGTCAAAGAAAAGAACCCCTCTGATACCACTTTGTAACGTCCCGGATCCGGGTACCACACAACGGGTGCCCCGAACCCGGTTGGTCACATGACCTCAAGAGAATTTCCACTAACAGAAGAGGCTACCGACTAGCAGCGAGGGACCAGGTCTGATAGTGGGGAAACTATTCCCTTATTTTTCAAAGTGTAGCATAGTGGAAAAAGAAACATAACACTCAATAGCGGAAGCAGTAAAAAATATACAACTAAAGTGGACAACTGAAGTAAAAGAGAACTAGCAGTCATATATATAAAGATGCAGCATGTCAGTATTCTATGAAAGCAGCCAGAATAGGATACACTACAGTACAACATAATAAAACTCAAAGTACAAGGTACAACCAAACAAAACAAAGCAGAGTAAATAGATCACAGCAGAATCACAAGCCTAAGCTCGGTTCCATGCTCTACTACTCCTCTGCTACAATCATGTAGCTGTATAGGGACTCTTTCCCCTATCGACACCTGCATCAATATAGTCTGTTTGGGCTGAAGACATGACCCAAACAGGGTTTGAGAAATAAATCCCAGTAGGCAGCCACCAAAGGCCTGTGCCCAACTGTTAGTGAAAATATGCAACAACAGTGTGCAAAATTAAATGAAGTAAACTAGTAAGTACTCAAAAGTAACTATCACTACCAGTTTCATTACCATTTTAACTATTACTTATCACCTCCAAGATTGTGCTTCGGTTTGGAAGATACAACATAGAAAATCACCACAGTGAATATTCTAAATATCCATGTCCTCAGACATACTATCCTTACCCTCAGGTAATAGAATCAAATACCTGTAGGTGATTTCCCTCAGGCATAAAAATCATTTCCCTTAGAAATACGTGATATTTCCCTCAGGCACAGAAACTACAGACCATAGGAATAAACAAAGGTTACCCTCAGGCTAACCAACACTACCCTCAGGCTAATAGAACACTGCCCTCAGGCTAATAAAACACTGCCCTCAGGCTAATAGATCACTGCCCTCAGGCTAAAGGAACCCTCCGAGACCAAATCATAAACAAACAATTTATATAAAATTTCTCTCAATAAAATTCAATGCACGATATAATCATGGAATACCCTCGGGTATCCTGGCCAAATGGCTAAACAGAGGAACGCACCCCCGGGGTGGCCCTGGATCCAAGAAGTGATCCCAAACAGTAGTTTAAACTTATCATTAGATTATCTATACAATTCTAGATATCGTTTCAGAAAAGGTCTCAACCATACGACACCCCAACCATGGGCGCGTAGCACAACGGTACACAATTGCAACACAATAGTTGAAATAAACATCAGACCACCTACCTAGATCACCCCAGATCGGTATACGTGAGTGAGGCCTCCTGAAATTCCCGTGAATGACGAAGATCTGGGATAAAAATTCACACATTAATCCTCAATTAACCTTCCCTTAGGAAATAATTGGAAATAACTACTCAAGGAGAAGGAAGGGCTTACTCATGCGGTTCAAAGGAGATCGACGATGTAGGAATTGGGTTCGTAGTGTACGGTCGAGAGATCTTCCAAGGTCCAGTCGTCTCTCCCATGATCCAAATGAACCCACTACCTCCTCTGTCAAATGAGGAGGCTACTGCCTATTTTAAGTGAAAAAAACAAACTACACGGCGTGTACTCTCAAGTACACAGTGTGTACTTTTCATTTTTTTTAAAATGTTCCTCTGGAGGCTTCTTTCCACCACGACACTGTTCATCCATCGACATGAGTACACAATGTGTATTCCTGATTACACGGTGTGTACTGTCGCTCTGCTAGCGACTATTTCCACCACATTACCATTCACCTGCTGACTAATTATACGGCGTGTAAATACTAAGTACACGGCGTGTAGTCAGTTTTTACACTCTTATTCACTAATAGGCCTACACGCCCTGTGTACTCATCACACACGACCAAAGTACATGGAGTGTGGAAAAGTACATGGCGTGTACCCACAAAATTTGGTATTTCCCCCCATTTTATTTATTTTCTCAAAAACAATTGAGGAAAAGGGAAAAGAGGAAACCCATACCTCAAGAATAAGAACTGAGTTCTTAAAAACTTCCCCCCTTAAAGAAATTCATCCCCTAATTGCCCTTCCAAGTGTGGTGAAGATAAAGCTATGAAAAACTCTGGCCACTGAGCACGTACGTTGGTCTCCCGCTCCCAGGTTTCGTCCTACACTCGACCATGCTGCCATAGAACCCGTACGAGAGGAAATGACCGACCATGGAGAACCTTTGTGCTCCTATCAACAATACGAATCAGATGATCCGCAAAGGATGCATCGACATGTAGTTCAACCTCCTTGGGATGAAAGACGCGATACGGGTCTGAGTGATAACAGCATAGCTGAGATACATGGAAGACATCGTGCATGGCCTGATACCTCTATGGTAACTGCAATCGATAGGCAACCAACCCAACTCTCTCCAGAATCTCAAATGGACCCACATACATTGGTGAAAGTTTACTCTGTCTCTTGATCCGCCTGTGTCCCAACCTCGGTGAAACATGCAAGAAAATCTAATTCCCGACCACGAACTTAAAGGGTCGTCTGCGGCGATCAACATAAGATTTCTGATGAGACTGTGCAGTAGCCATACACTTCTAAATCAACTGGACCTACTCAGAAGTCTCCTGCACGAGATGTGGTCCCAGTAAATCCATCTCACCTACCTCCATCCAGCACAAAGGTGATCTGCATGGAATACCATATAAATCCTCATAAGGTGCCATCTCAATAGTTTCCTGAATACTTTTATTATAGGAAACATTGACCAGGGGTATATGATTTTCCCAAGTGCCCCCAAAGTCCAGGACGCATGCACACAACATGTCCTCTATCACCTGTATCGTACACTATGACTGGCCATCAGTTTGAGGGTGGTAAGCTGTGCTCAAAAGAACTTGTGTACCCAGTGTCCTCTGAAAACTCTGACAGAAATGAGATGTAAAGCGGGTGTCCCTATCTAAAATGATAGAACGAGGGACCCCATGAAGGCGTACTACCTCTCAGATATAAAACTTCCTAAGCTCATCAACACCGAAGGTCTCCTTGATCGGAAAAAAGTTATCCACCTTTATAAGTCTGTCCACAACAACCCACACAACATCATTGCCTCGAGGTGACCTTGACAACCTGGTCATGAAGTCCATCGTGACATCATCCCATTTTCATTCCGGAATGGGTAACTACTGTAACAGTCTAGCTGGCCTCTGATGCTCTACCTTCACCTGCTGACATGTGGAACACCTCGTAACAAAACCAGCTATCTCTCTTTTCATACCTGGCCATCAATACAGACATTTCAATTCATGGTATATTTTGGTAACCCCAGGATGAACTGCCCAAGTTAAATCATGAAACTCCAGCATCAACTCATCGTGTATATCCCCTAGAACCCATACTCATCCATGGAAACACAACAACTCATCATATCCTATCGTCCAACCAGGAGGAGGGTCCTCACTTGCCACCGACTCCCATAGAACTAGGACTTATGAATCAGATAGTTGTCTCATCCTCACTCTATCCAGGAGGGTAGAAGTCACAACTAAAGAAGAAATATAGGTTTTCCCCTCACTATCGTGCACCTCCAAATGCATTTCAGAGAACAAAGCCATAAGCTGGCACTCACCACTGGCCTCCCGCACTGCCTCTGTCTAAGTCTTCCTACTCAGTGCATCAGCAACTGTGTTACCCTTACCAGGTGTATAGGCAAGCTCAAAGTCGAAGGACTGAAGGTATTCAACCCACCTTCGCTGTCTCAGATTCAAGTCACACTGAGTAAAGATGTATTTGATACTTTTGTGGTCAGTGAAAACCACAAAATTCTCTCCCAAAAGATAATGTCTCCAACAGCATAACACAAGAATAACAACTGCCAACTCGAGATCATGCGTCGGGTAATTCCTCTCATGTGGCCTTAACCGCTGAGACCCGTATGCAACTACTCGATCACCCTATATCAACACTGCTCCCATCCCAATACCTGATGCATCATAGTAAACTGTATAGCTCTTCCCTTGATCTAGAAGTATCAGGACTGGTGCTTATGTCAACCTTCCCTTTAGCTCCTGAAAGGTTGTCTCAAAAGCTTCTGACCAAACAAACTTCACACCCTTCTTAGTCAAACCCGTCAATGGCACTGATAAGCGGGAGAAGTCCTGTATGAAGTGCCTGTAGTAACCAACCATCCCCAAGAAACTCTATATCTTGAACACATTCTTAGGCTTCTCTTAGGAAACTACTACTCTCACTTTCTCTAGGTATACTGCAACTCCTGCCTCTAAGATGATATGACCCAGGAAGTGTATCTGGTCCATCCAAAATTAGCACTTGGAGAGCTTAACATATATCTGATGCTCTCTTAGTGTACTCAGTACGATCTCAAGATGGGTGGAATGGTCGTGTCGAGTGTGAGAGTACACTAATATGTCATCCATTAAGACCACCACAAAAGAATCTAGAAAAGGATGGAACACACGATTCATCAAAGCCATGAAAACTGTTGGCGTGTTCGTGAGTCCAAATGGCATAACCAAGTACTCATATAGACCGTATCTACTCCGAAAAGCTGTAAGCGGTACATCCTATGGTCTAAAGATGCAGCATGTCACTATTCTATGAAAGCATCCAGAACAGGATACACTACAATAAAACACAATACAACTCAAAGTACAAGGTACAACCAAACAAAAAAAAAGCAGAGTAAACAGATCACAACAACATCACAAGCCTAAGATCGGTCCCATGCTCTCCTACTCCTCTACTGCAATCATGTACCTGTATAGGGACTATTTCCCCTATCGGAACCTGTAGAAATATAATCTGTTTGGGCCAAAGACATGACCCAAATAGGGTGTGAGAAATAAATCCCAGTAGGCACCCACCAAAGGCCCGTGCCCAACTGTTAGTGAAAATATGCAACAACAGTGTGCAAAAGTAATTGCAGTAAACTAGTAAGTATTCAAAAGTAACTATCACTACCAGTTTCATTGACATTTTAACTATTAATTATCACCTCCAAGATTGTGCTTCGGATTTGCAGGTACAACATAGAAAATTACCAAAGTGAATATTCTAAATAGCCATTTCCTCAGACATAATATCCTTACCCTCAGGTAACAGAATCAAATACCCACAGGTGATTTCCCTTAGGAATAACAATCATTGCCCTCAGGCATACGTGATATTTCCCTCAGGCATAGAAACTACTGCCCACAGGCATAAACAAAGGTTACCCTCAGGCTAACCAGCACTGCCCTCAGGCTAATAAAACACTGCCCTCAGGCTAATAGAACATTGCCCTCAGGATAATAGAACATTTCCCTCAGGCTAATAGATCACTTCCCTCAGTCTAAAGGAACCGACCAAGACCAAATCATAAACAAACAATTTATATAAACTTTCTCTCATGAAAATTAAATGCACAATATAATCATGGAATACCCTCGAGTATCCCGACCAAATGGATAAACAGAAGAACACACCCCTGGGGTGGCTCTGGATCCAATCAGTGATCCCAAACAGCAGTTTAAACTTATCATTAGATTATCTATACAATCCTAGATATATTTTTAGCAAAGTCCTCAGCCATACGAAACCCCAACCATGGGCACATTGTACAACGGTACACAATTTCAACACAAGAGTTGCAAGAAACATCAGACCACCTACCTCGATCACCCCTGATCGGTATACATGAACGACATATCCTGAAATGCCCCTAAACGATGTAGATCTGGGATAAACGTTCACACATTCAACCTAAAATAACTCTCCCTCTAAAAATAATTGGCAATAACTACTCAAGGAGAAGGAAGGGTTTACCCATACGGTTCAAAGGAGATCGACGGCGTAGGAATCAGGTTCACGGTGTGTGGTCGGGAGATCTTCCAAGGTCTGGCCGTCTCTCCTAGGCTCCAAACCAACCCACTACCTCCTCCGTCAAATGAGGAGGTTACTGCCCGCTTTAAGAAAAAAACAAACTACACGACGTGTACTTTTCATTTTTTTAAACTGTTCCTCTGGTAGATTCTTTCCACCGTGACACTGTTCATCCGTCGACATGAGTACACGACGTGTATTCCTGATTACACAACATGTACTGTCGCTCCCCTGGCGGCTGCTTCCACTACCTTACTATTCACCTGTCAACTGATTACACGGTGTGTAAATACTAAGTACACGGTGTGTAGTCAGTTTTTACACCCTTCATCACCGACAGGCCTACACGCCCTGTGTAATCATCCCACATGGCCAAAGTACACGACCTGTGGAAAAGTACACAGCGTGTACCCACAAAATTTGGGATTTTTCACCATTTTCCGTATTTTCTCAAAAAAACTTAAGGAAAAGGGAAAAGAGGAAACTCGTACCTCAAGAATAAGAACCGAGTTCTTACAATAATATTATGTATTCTGTATGTTATAATGTTCATGTAAAAAAATTCATCATCTTTCTTCCTCTCCTCTTCCTCTTATTCTAAAAATAAAAACCATCCATGATGTGTTGATTTACTAAAATCGTGGACAATGTGTTTTCAATTTCCATTAATTCCTTAAAATATGATCATAAAAAACTTTTAATGGTCGAAAAATAATTTAAGGTGTGAGAATTAACCTATTTTATGTTTTGGAATGATCTTAAATGCATGGAATTAAAATATATATTGAAACAAGTTCATGATTATCGAGGAATCGACAAAAATTATCCAAACAAACATCATTAATGTTTTATCTAATGATCCATAATCATATATGATAAAAAAATTATTTATAGTATAATTATATATTTTAAAAAAATATGAATACCATTTCATTCCACTTCAGGAATTTTATTTCCATATGACAAGAAAATCAAATACAATCCATCCATGGAAATCATGTAAAGAACGCACCCAAAACAATGGAAGGAACCAAATACTAATAATTAAAGGGTGAAATGATGTTATGAAATGAAGATATAAGGTATTATAAACATGAATATACTTCTATAAGATATTTATAACACTCTTTTAACCATTATACAGTAGTTTTAAATAAGCTTGAAGTAAGAAAAACCTAAGGTAAGGGAATTCTTAACCCGATTTTCATTCTTTGGGTTAACCTTATACTTCATTAATTATGTGGTACTAAAATTGTTTTTGTGATGGATTTTGTTTATATTATGTTTAATTATGTGTATTTACGGTGTATATACATATTCCCTGCACTCTATTTAGTCTCACTTCAATTATATGATATTTGTAAGGGTATTTTCTTTTAAAAACCTCTTTTAAAATTCTGTTTTACAAAATTAAAAAGAAATGTTTTTATACAATTATTCATGTTGTATGATTGTGTTATGGTTTTTGGGCATTGTTTATGATGATGGTTGGAACATATATCTCCCTCCAATTCATTGGGTATGTGTAAGTTGGAGGTCGGCCGTATGGTTACTCCATGTGTAGCTACGATGGTTACACCATAAGGTAGCCGTGAGGGTTACATTGTAAGGTAGTAATGAGGGTTACAAATCATAAGGTAGCCATGAGAGTTAAAATATAAGTAAGTAATTCCCAAAGATACCTTTATGGTTCTATTTATTTTCTTTATGTTTTGTGGAAATATTTTGGAAATCTCATGTTTCACAAAGTTAGTTTATATGGGTGGAAAGTATGTCTTTTTGAAAATGATTTTGTACATTACAAGTATTCATGGACTAATGATTTATTTCTTTCTTTTTATATCCATTTATGAGATTTTTGTGCTCATACCGATTTTTTAAATGATTTTCACAGTTTATAAGGATGTGTAAGAAAAATAATGAATCCAAGTTTAATGTTATGAAGATTTTCCAAATAAAACATGTTTTATTTGAAAAGTTTTATATTTTGGAAGAAATGGGTACTATTTTTTGTGGTATCTGATCTTTATAAATGTGGAATGTTATGTATGTGTTATATCCAAATTCTCTAAAAATATAAACTTTAAAAGATTCTCAATATGAATGGAAGTGAGTTCTTGAATAAAATTCAAGATTATGTAATGTAAAAAGACCAGTTCCTTTTATTATGTGTGCAATTTTTAGATTTTAAAAGAAAATTTTACAAGAAAAGGTTATTTTGATATCCAAAAGTGTTTTGAACATGAGTTTAAAATATTTTTCAAGGGGTTTATTCATGATATAGTCATTATAAATTATTTATGAAGGGTTAATCACCATATAGATCATGGGTGATCCTGTTATAACTTATATGATGGGTGAGCCCAAATAGTGATACAATGCATTGGGTTCTTCGGAGGTGAAAGTAGACCGTATGGTTATTCCATATGTAAGAGTGATTATAAGAGCGATATGATAATGATGTACCAAGACACCTACATGAATTTTCTATTATGGATTATTAGTTTTCATGGAAATAATTTATTTCAAAAGGTTATCAAAATATCATTTGTTTTAAAACAATGATTATACCCTTTTTGGGTAAAAAGTTATTTGTTAAGAAAAGGTTTTTCATGGGTTTTCATGTTTTTAATTGGTCTAATATATTAATTTATTTTAATGTCCCTTACCAATATTTTTATTCTCACCCCATGTTTTAATTTTTTTTCATAGGGATTTAAGGATGAGTAGGGATAAGGATGAGATCAAGATAAATTTTTTGAAGATATGTAATGAAAAGAAAAAATGTTTCTTTTTAAATGTTTTATTTAGTGGAAAAAATTGATACTAATCATAAGTGTACACCTTATAAAATATTTTTTTATGTAAGTGTTACGACCTAACTCTCTAAAACTATAAACCTAAAATATCTTTGGGAATAAAAGAAAGATAATTATATTATAAAGACACAAGATTATGTGATGTTTAAGGCCAGGTCCATATAGGAATTCCCCTTGATCAAAAAATAGAACAAGACAAAAAATAATAAAATTAAGAAAAACTATAAGGTTTCAAACTGGAGTGAAATAGATGATTATCTCTTCTTAATCAAGTCAAGCAACAAAAGTTCAAAGTGTCTCATGGTGGAAGTTGAGGTTAGTAATGAAGTAGACTCAAACTCCCCACCTCCTCAAATTACTATTCTTCCTCTTCTTATTCCAATCAAATAAGATATAAAGATCCAAAATATGATCATTATCAACTTGAATAATGTATTTAAAAACTATATTTATTGTACAAAGAGATTAAAAATAAATATAATCAAGCACTTAAAGAAAGGTATAAACTTGCAATAAAAAAAGATGAATTATCAAAAAAATTGAATAAACGACCAAATGTGCATGATTTACAATAGAATATAAATTATCTCAAAAAATATATAATGAAATTAACCTAAGGTAAAAAATATAAATAATTTTTTTGGTTATAAACATCCTATAAATTTTTTTTGGTTTTGTTTTTTTGAATAATGCTAGTTTTTCTAAAAAGAAAACTTTTTTTTAAAGCGATTTCAATTTTTTTAATTATTTTAATAAAATTAGAAATCTAATTCATGAATGTAATTGAAAAAATTATTCATATGGTATACCAAAAATTATCCATCTTTCATACTATATCTTATCTCAAAATTTTTTTCAGAACAAATCTGGGTACCAAAATCCCTCTTAGTTAACATATGCAAACCCAAAATTTGTGTACCAAAATATTTATTTCTTAATTTTTTATAAAACATGTACATAAATTAAATACCAAAAATCATCATGGTACATGGTTAGTGTATTCTCTCAACACATGTATTTTCATACCACTGAATTTAATCAACTTGAAAAACTTGATGGAGGATATGTGACATTTTGTGACAATTAAAGAAGTAAAATCATTAGTATAACCACATTCATTTTTCTCAATTCAACACTTATAAACTATCTTTTATTAATTTATGGTTTAAAATCCAATTTTATAAGAATTATAAAATTTTGTGATAATGGCTTTAAAATATCTTTCAAAAATGATTTTTTTCAAATTTTTTAATCTCAAAGAAAAACTTTTATTTATCACTTTTGGTTTTCAAAATGTTTATATTATCAATTTAAAATATCTTTCTTATTAAAATGTTAAATTTTTTAGAATTAAATATAGAGTCTTTGATTTTTCATAGACATCTTGGTCACTATAGTGTGTGTGTGTGTGCGCACACACACACACACACACACACTCTCTCTCTCTCTCTCGTTAAGCTTAACCTACACCATACAGTACGAGATTTACCAAAATCATGTTTCAAATATAATGTTGTTTGTGAACATTTATAACTTGGAGAGAAAAAAAAACATATTTTAAACCTAAAAAAGAAATATCAACCTTTAAATTCCTTGATCTTGATCAACTTGATCTTTTTGGACCAACTCAATTCAAAAGTATTAGAGGAAAATCATACTATTTTGTGATTGTTGATGATTATTCAAGATTAACTTGAGTTTTTTTCTTATCACACAAAAATGAGGCTTATAAAGTCTTCATAATATTTACCAAGAATGTCAAAAATGAAAAATGGAAAAAATTATTCCCATTCAAAGCAATCATAGGGGAGAGTTTGATAGTAACAATTTTGATGAACTTTGTGCTTCACAAGGTTATAATCCTACTTTTTATACTCCTAGAACACCTAAAAAAAATGGGTTAGTCAAAATATGGAATAAAAATATTTAATAAATCTCAATATCCCCCTTTAACAATTTCAAACTCTCATAATACTTTTGGGTCAAGGTGGTCAATACTACCTGTTATATCATAAACAATGTTTTTATAAGACCCTTACTCAAAAATTCCCCTTATTAACTTTGAAAAAAATAAAATTATGAAAGTTATGTTTTCAAAGAGTTTAGATGTAAATGTTAAATTTTTAACACTAAATAAAACCTAGGGAAATTTGATCCAAAATTCAATGAAGAAATATTTATTGTATACTCAAACTCAAGTAAATCCTACTGCATATTTAATAAAAGAACCAAAACCGTTAAATAATACATTCATATAAAATTTGATAAAAATATTCCAAAATATTTATCCTAATTAAAATATGTGGATAAAATTAAACCTATGAATTTTAACATTCCACCTTCTGATAAAAGTCATATCAAATTTGAATCTCCTTCCAACCCTTTACCTAAAGATATGAAAAAAATATAAAGGCCAACCCTTGGAAAATATTATTGACAATTAGCAAGATGGTACTCATAGTAAATTTTTTTCCTTAAATGAAGTTGATCATCATTCTTTTATTTATTTTCTAGAACCTAAAAACCTTGTTGTTGATATTAACGATGAAAATTGGGTTTTTTCTATGCCATAATAACTAAAAAAATTCAACAGAATAATGTTTATACTCTTGTTGAAAGTCCTAACAATCATCCTATTATTGGTACAAAATGGGTTTTTAGAAATAAATTATATGATCAAGGTAACATCACTAACAAAAAATCTATACCCATAGTGAAAATCTATAATCAATAAGAATTAAATGATCATACTGAAAATTTTCCTCCCATTACTCAACTAGAATCAATAAGAATCTTGTTGGAATTTATCGCTCATCTAAATTTCAAAAAAATTCAAATGAATGTTAAAAGGGATTTTTTAAATGGTTTTATTTCTAATTTTTTTTGTTAAACATCCACCTATTTTTGAAAATCCAAAATTTCCAAATTCAATTTTTATGTTAACCAAATAATTATATTGTTTTAAAAAAATACCCTTGGGATTAGTACAAAAGTTTAACCCATTTTGTTTTATCAGTTGATTTTAAATTGGGAAATATAGATTCAAGATTATTTCTAAAAAATGTTTTAAATGAACTTTTAATCATTCAAATATATGTTTATTATGTAAATTTTAGATCAATAAATTAATTAATTTGTAATAAATTTTCAAGACTTATTAGAAAAGTATTTGAAATGAGTTTTATGGGAGAGTTAAAATTATTTATTGGTTTTCAGATCTATCAAAATTGGGATGATGATTTTATAAGACATAGAAAATACACTAATTAACCTAAAAATATTTTTTTTCATGAATCATACTAAGGAAATTAGTACACTTATGTGTACTTCCTGTAAGATAATATTGGATGAAGCTAATAAACTGGTTGAAAATAAGTTTTATAGAAGTATGATTGAGATTATTTTTTAACTTATTAAAACCGAGCTAGATAACATGTTTAGTGTTTATCATTGCACTCATTTTCAAGAAAATACAAAATAATACAATTTAAAATATCTTAGAAGTATTTTTCACTTTTCAAAAGTTTCTAAAAATCATGCTTTATTTTTTCCTAAAGGAACCTCTTTTAAACTTTCAAGTTTTTCTGATACTAATTTTGGAGGATGTCAACTATATAGGAAAAGTAAAAGTGGGATTTTCACCTTCTTAGATATTCCTTAAAATCTTGGAGTAGTAAAAAAGAAAAATATAGTTTCACTTTCTATAACTAAAGCTAAATATATAGCCACAAGGATTTACTGTTCCTAAATTATATAGATTAAATAAAATCTATTAGATTTTAGGATAAAATTTCTTCTTATTCCCATTAAATGTGATAGTTCTAGTGTAATAATAATCTCAAGAAATCCTATTCGGTATGAACATACTCATCACATTGATATTTAACATCACATTTTGAGATACCAGTTTCAAAAAGGAGATATCATGTTATAATACATTAGAATGGATCTTAAACTAGCTGATATCTTCACAAAACACCTTTATTTATATTGTTTTAATTTTATTAAATAAGATCTAAGAATGTCATTCCTGTTTTTATTTTTCATTATTTCTCTTCTTTTTTTCTCTTTTCAAATCACGATTTTCTTTGAAAATATTTTTATTATTTTTAAAAAATAATCTTGTTCAAAATTTTAAAATCCTATTTTTATAATCACATTGATTATATTATGCATGTTTTATATTTTATCTCTTATCCATCTACTCCTTTTTACTTAGAAGTATTTTTTTAATAAAAAAGGGGGATAAAGTTTTAATGTTTATGGTGGAGGAAAGTATAATTTTTTGGGGAGAAAATTTTAATAGTTTCAAAATGGAGGAAGATATCTCTTTGTTTTCAAAGGAAGAGAAGGATATTATTTAAAGTGGAAGACATATTATTTCATGGAAAATAATATTTCTAAATATTTTATCATTTCCCTCTTTTTTTCTTCACCTTATTCTTATCTATTATTTTTTATTTTAATCTTAAATGAGTGTTTTGATCATCAAAAATGGAGATATGACTGAACCTCTAATTTTTTTTATGATTATAATCACTTATGGTGTTTCTAACCTTTTTTAAGTGTTTCTTGGTTATAGGTTTTATACTTTATATTATGGAATACATATACCAATTGAAGGATTCAAGAGGTGATTGGAGGACCATTTCAAAGTTCCTCATTACTAGGCTACATCGGCTACCTGGTAGGAGGCCACCAGCCAGCCTGTGGTGATGGACATAACCACCATACCTCAAAGAGTAACATCAGTTACCTAGTGGAATGTCACCAGATACCTGGTGAAATTAGAAAGAATCATATTTATTCTAGGTAGCTCATAAAATACCTATTTTAGTGCACTAACTACCTGATAGAGTCTATAATAGCCCAAAAATCTACAATAAAGGCACCGGCTAGCCAGTGGCATCAGATTGGCTACCCCGTGGCTTCTATTAATATTTGTCAAAGAGAATTAAATGATGGATTTAAATAATTTACTCCACTCATTAAATCCTTCACTTGACCTAATGGACCCCCATCTTTTATGGAGTCTATAAATAGACACCAAACGAGGCTTGGATATTATCAACAAACATCTATGATAACTATTTTCTACTGAATAATTCCTGATCAATCCATGGTATGTATTTTCAAGATATCTCTGAGAATATTTCAATTCTCAAAATTTAAATGTAGCATACTGACCTAGATCACTATATAGATAACGACTGGAACGATTCACTACAAGACCTTAAGTGCACCTCCTCGTACACCAGAGGCTGTCGACTAGTAGTAGGGGTATAAGATGGTATCATGGGGAAACTGTACCCCCTATATCAGAGTGCATAATAAAAAATAAATAACTAAATGAAAACCAAATTAGTAAATAGTTATATCCCCCAAAATAAATTGATATCCAATTATAATAGATGAAATGCAGTAGAGGCCCGAATAACCATACTGTACAAAAAAAGACTGCTCACTGGTCCAGTCACATATATAGACCATAATAAAAAAATAAAACAAAGGGATATACAAAATCTTTTAGATGAACCTCATCCAATGTATTGATAATATTCAATCAATCCTACTCATCCACACTATCTCAGACCTTATCCTAACTAAGTTTCTTAAATAAACAAATAAGAGATGCTCGGGTACCCAAGTGTAGTAGCGACCTGAGAAGGGTGCGAGTAAAACTCAATATTCCACCTCCAATAGTGTCCAAATAAATATATTATGAGTATATATTTTATGAAATATAACAAAAACATGGTTATCAATTTATAAATTAATACTGAAAAAAATTAAATAAGCCTACCGACCCTTGAGCTCCGAGTTGACACCTAAGGTCAACCCAACCTACTTTAACACAATGTAGGCTATATCTTTCAATTATTGGATTATACTACCCCGGATGAATCACCCATGCCATGGAATATTTTCATGACAAGGAATAATCACTAATATTATGAATCAATAAATAACGTGTCTTTCTCTTGGGAAACTAAGTAACTGATAATCTCTCCCTCATGCATCAAATATAAACATACATCCATAACTTAGGAAACAAGAAATCAAGAATCAATCCCTCTAGTGGTTTGTTCACATGAATCTATACCTTAAGTGGAATGTAACCATGAATCTAGCCCTTAAGTAGTACTTTACCATGCATCTAGACCTCAGGTGATATGTAACCATAAACTCATCCCTGAGATGTAAACAAAATCAAGGAGTCACAACAAGATAAAAACTCAAGAAGGTTATGTAACATCCCTCCCTTAGGAATTAATCATAACAGAGTCACCTAAAAAATAGCTAAATAAGGAATTCACATAGATATGCACCAATCATAATAGAAATTTCATCATAATCCATATTGTTCACTTCATCCAATTACCAATTATCTATCCATTTACATTCCATAAAGTCAGGTTCCCAATTATCATAATAATTTCAACTCATTCCATTCATTTATCATTCTGGACCAAAATCCATTAACATTCCAATATAGTTATAACTCATCATGTTAACATGCTAAGACAATTACATACTAAATCATCATACCATTTACTCTTTTTTCTGATTTCATGTGAGTAACCAATATAAGGAAAAAATAAATTTAAACCTAGTTATTAGTTGTTATAAAAATTTAACTAATTCCATTTCCACTACGGGAAAAACCACTTATTGCGACGGGGTATTTGCGACGGGCTTTATTCCCGTCACAAAAACTCTGACAAAAAACGTATTTGCGATGGGAATATATTCCCCGTCGCAATAGCTATGGCGCGGTTTGCGCGCCAAAACGTGGGAAGTCTATCTGCGACGGTCTCCTTCTACCCGTCGCAACTTCCCGGCGGTGGTAAATACTATTTGCAATGGGTAAATTATCCCGTCGCAAAAAAAATATTCAGAAGGTGTTATTTGCGACGGGTCTCGTCGATAATACCGGCAGCGGTAAATATGATTTTGTGACGGGGATATCCGCCCGTCGCTAATGGTGTGTTGGCAGGCAGCTATTTGCGACGGGCCCGTCGCAAAAACCCTTTTAACCACCGCCCGTAATTAATGCTGGCGAAGGTATTTGCGACGGGTCCCATCACCAATACCGGCGGCGGTAAATAAGAATTTGCGATGGGGATATCCGCTCGTCGCTAATAGTCTGTCGACAGGCAACTATTTGCGACGGGCCCGTCACAAAAACCCCTTTAACCGCCGCCCGTAATTAATGCGGGTGAAGGTATTTGCGACGGGATACCGTCGCAATACCTAGTATTTGTGATGGTATCCCGTCGCAAATAAGACCGTTGCAAATAATCTAACCTATATATACACCCCACCTGTTTTTTTCCAAAACATTCAGATCTCTCTTCCTCTCTCTCTCTAACTTCCAGTTATAAGTAGAAAATTTCTTTCATTTTAATTTTTTCTTACGAGAAGAGGAGAGAAGGAGTTAGAAGGCGCAAATTACTTCAAAATATCGAAGGTATTTATATTTTTTTTTAATTTTTTAAATTATTTTTAATTGTTAATTTTATTTTTAATTGTTAATTTTAATTTTTTTAATAGAATATTTAGTAGCTATATAGTATAATTAGATTAAGTGGTTGTACCAAATAATCCTTGTTTGAATACGAACAAGTAAAGGTGGCTCTAGAACAGATGTACCTAGGAGTGAAAACTCTGACAAGGTGTTTCGAGCTTGACTCGGGGTAACCTGGTACACGACAACGGGCCTTGCTGCACTCTTGGTTCGACACACCCGGAGGATGTTTTGGTAATAATTAGAAAAATATATATTTAATTATATAAAATTAGAAATAGTTATATTTAATTATAAATAATTATATAATTATCAAATAATTGAGAAATAATTAGATTTAATTAGATTTAATTAAAATAATTATCAAATAATTAGAAAATAATTAGATTTAATTGATTAGAAATAATTAGAATAATTAAAATAATTAGGAAACAATTAAAATAGTTAGGAAACAATTAAAATAATTAGGAAACAATTATAATAATTAGGAAACAATTATAATAATTAGGAAACAATTAAAAATAATTAGGAAACAATTAAAAATAAACAATTAAAAATAATTAGGAAACAATTAAAAATAATTAGGAAACAATTAAAAATAATTAGGAAACAATTAAAAATAAACAATTAAAAATAATTAGGAAACAATTAAAAACAATAAGGAAACAATTAAAAATAATTAGGAAACAATTAAAAATAATTAGGAAACAGTTAAAAATAATTAAGAAACAATTAAAAATAATAAAAAAACAATTAAAAATAATTTGGAAACAATTAAAAAGAATTAAGAAATAATTAAAAAGAATTAGGAAACAATTAAAAAGAATTAGGAAACAATTAAAAATAATTAGGAAACAATTAAAAAGAATTAGGAAAAAATTAAAAAGAATTAGGAAACAATTAAAAAGAATTAGGAAACAATGAAAAAGAATTAGGAAATAATGAAAAAGAATTAGGAAACAATTAAAAAGAATTAGAAAACAATTAAAAAGAATTAGGAAATAATTAAAAATAATTTGGAAACAATTAAAAAGAATTAGGAAACAATTAAAAAGAATTAGGAAACAATTAAAAAGAATTAGGAAACAATTAAAAAGAATTATTAAACAATTAAAAAGAATTAGGAAACAATTAAAAAGAATTAGGAAACAATTAAAAAGAATTAGGAAAATTAGAAAGCGTGATTGACTGCTCATCCACCTCAATTTTCTTTTCATTTGTGTGTTGAGGCTTGATAGGAAATTTCTACCTCCACATGTAATATTTTCTTTTACTGTCAAAATTATCAACCTCCTCGCCAGTATAGAGGTGAGGAGGTTTATAATTTTAATAGTAAAAACAAATATTACATGTGGAGGTAGAAGTTTCCTGTCAACCTCAACACACAAATGAAAAGAAAATTGAGGTAGATGAGCGGTCAATCACGTTTGTTTTTCTATTAAATGATTGATTAACCACCCGACCTATATACATATCTTCATATTTCTAATTAGTAACATAATTAGTAATATAATTAGTAACATAAATAGTAACATAAATAGTAACATAATATAAAATATTATATTACTATAATATTAATAATTAAATAATACTAATAATATAATTATTTTATTATTATATGTTTAATATTTATAAAAAAATATTAATATTATTAAAATTATAAAAAAATTATAAAATATTACAATTATCAATATTTTCAACAAGTTTTGCTCTATTCTTAACATGTTCAAATCTTAAAGGGTCACCAATTTTCTGGTCATGCCCAATAAAAAGTTTGCGTCAACCGCGTCCAATGTAAACTCCATAATTGTTCATACTTGGTTGATCACCTCGCAAGTAGAGTTGCAATAGGACAACCCAAGTCATGTCTTTCTCATCTATAAGAATCATATCACATGTATTTTTATATAGACCATTCTTTCTTGAAAAATTAAGGGAAATATAATGAAGTTCTCTTAATTTTTCAAAGAAGAATGATCTATGTAAAGGGTCATGCGAAATGATTCTTAAAGACGATAACGACATTACTTGTGTCGTCCTATTACAACACTACTTGCGAGGTGATAAACCATGTAAGGACAATTATAGAGTTTACATTGGACATGGATGACGCAAAATTTTTATTGGGAATGAACTGAAAATTGACGACCCTTTAAGATTTGAACATGTTAAGAATAGAGAAAAATCTGTTGGAAATATTGATATTTGTAATATTTAGTAATAATTAGTAATAATTAATCAAAAATAAAATAAATTCGAGTACATGGTTATAAATTGGCACAATTTCCAGTGGATTGGCGGTTACCTTTTGTTCAATGTCTCATATCTTTGTTACTTTCTCCCACTGAAATCAGTATGAAAAATGTGCTCTCACGTATGTCAGAGCAAGTTTTTTATACTGATTTCAGTTGGGAGAAAGTTAAAAAGAGATGATCCGTCGGACAAAAGAGGCTCTTTTCCCTGACGACTCATCTCCTTGCAAGGAGATGAGTCGTTAGGAAAAAGAGCTGCCGACAATCTGCTGGAAACAAATAAGAATAATTAGTAATATAATCACCACAACGATAATTAAATTTTTTTATTTAATTATTCAAGCATATTTCATTTTGTCAAGTATTGAGAAGTATTTCTAAATTAATAATAATTAGTGGGGATGATTACAAACTAACTGTGTCACCTATAATTATTGGTAATTACTAAGAAATAACTATAATTATGTATCTTATCTTTTTAGGATATTGTTTTTCTTATATCAAATTATTTAACAACAGTAATGGTTTTAAATTTTGTAGAAACATGTATATGAATATAGAACAAGGAAATCAACATCAATCATTATTAGATGATCGTACTTGGATAAATCAGCACAGAAATCCAAATGGTTCTTATTTAAATCTTGTATATGTTGATGGTGTTGAAGCTTTCTTATCATTTTCATCATCAAACCTAGAATTTGTTTCAGAAGGGACAATTAAGTGTCTTTGTAAAAAATGTACTCTGAGAACGTTTGAGACATTTGACATCGTTGGGAAACATATCTTGTATTATGGTTTTCAATCAGATTATATTTTTTGGTATCAACACGGTGAATGCAGTTTCAGAGAAGATACTAATAATTTGATTCCAGATCCATCACGGTTTCAGAATTTAGTACATGATGTTGTAGGGTCATCCATTCAACAAAATGAAATAGAGGATGATGTTGATTTACCTCCCGAGTTGGTACCATCTGAATTTGCTGAGTTGTTCAAGTCTGCTGAGGATGCATTATATCATGGTTGCAAGATAAGAAAATTAGAAGAAGTTGCAAAATTTATGGCTATTAAATCAGATAATGGAATGTCAAATAACTATTTTGATCAGATATTTTCTTTGGTTAAATCATTGTTACCTGAAAGAAATGTGCTGCCTGCTAATTATTATGAGAGCAAGAGACTGGTTCGTAATCTGGGCCTTAGTTATCAGAAGATCCATGCATGTTCAAACGATTGCATCTTGTATTCTGGTGAAAATGAGTCGTTGGATAGTTGTCCCACGTGTGGAAAATCGAGGTTTAAAGAAGCTCAATCAGGGAAGTCTGGATTGATTCCTGTAAAATAGTTGAGATATTTCCCGCTTACACCCAGGTTGCAGCGTTTATTTATGTCTCAAAACAGAGCGACAATGATGTTATGGCACGAAACCAATATTTCAAATGGTTAAATCTTGATTAATCTATCTGATGGTGATTCATGGAAACATTTTGATCAAGTGAATCCGTCTTTTTCTTTAGAATCCCGGAACGTGCGATTGGTCTTTCTACTGATGGTTTTTGTCCATTTGGATCTTTTGGTAGTCAGTATTCTTGTTGGCCTGTCTTTATAACTCCGTAAAATTTACCCCGATGGATGTTGATGAAAGAGCCTTATATATTTTTGACATTATTAATCCCAGGTCATCCGAAAAAGAATATTGATGTTTATTTGAAACCATTGATTGATGAGTTAAATTTATTGTAGAGTCATTGTGTTGGTACATATGATGCTGCTGCGAAACAGAATTTTGTAATGAAAGCTACTTTGATGTGGACAATTAGTGACTTCCCGACATATGGCATGTTATCTGGCTGGAGTACACATGGTCCAAAATCATGTCCTTACTGTATGGGAGACAACAAAGCATTTATACTCATTAATGGAAAAAAACCTTGCTATTTTGAATGTCATCACAAATTTCTTCCAATCGATCATCCTTTTCGGAGGAATAAATCTCATTTCAGAAAAGGAAGAATTGAAAGAGATGAACCTCCAAAAATGATCTCAGGTACAGAGTTATAATCAGTTGTATTTTCATTACCTTCCATCACTTTTGGACCGACAATAAACCAACAGAAAATTCATGGCTTTGGGAAAGAACACAATTGGAAAAAACGAAGCATTTTTTAGAATCTTTCATATTGTTCTGATTTGTTGGTCCGACACATGTTGGATGTCATGCATATTGAGAAGAACTATTTTGATAATTTATTTCATACAGTTTTGGATACACCGGGTAAAACCAAAGATGATGTAAAGGCACGATTAGATCTTTCCCAAATTTGCAGGTGACCAGAACTTGAATTGTTTGAAAATGTCAGATCACAGAGATTATTGAATCCAAAATCAGCTTATACACTGACCAAAGAGAGTCGCTTATTATTTTGTCAGTGGATTGCAGATTTGAGACTTCCCGATGGCTATGCTTCCAACTTGGTCAGATGTGTTAAAAATGGTCATATTACCGGATTAAAAAGTCATGACTGTCATGTTATAATGGAAATACTTATGCCTATTAGATTAAGAGGTTTTTTGAATTCTATGATTTGGGATTCGATAATAGATATATCATATTTTTTACGAGACATGTGTGTGGCGACAACAGACTATGATACACTAAGAAAACTAGAAGAAGCTGTTGTAGTAATTATATGCAAACTGGAAAAAATCTTTCTGCCAGATTTCTTTGACTCAATGGAACATTTGATATTATATTTTCCACATAAAGCAAAATGTGGAGGTCCGGTTCAGTTTCGATGGATGTACCCATTTGAGAGATGCATGCAGAAATTGAAGAAAAAAGTACGTAAAAAAGCATCAGTTGAAGGCTTAATTGCTGAAGATTATTTGCAAGAGGAAATTTCTTTATTCTTCTCTCATTATTTTGAATCTAAATATCCCTCAAAATTTAACCACATGGGCCTGAATGAGGGTAATGTTGATGATGATATGAATAATCAATTATCAGTTGTCAATCATCCCAAACTTGGCTTTGGTGGAGTTCATGATAGATGACTTTCAGATGATGAACATCATAGAGCTTATACATATGTTCTACTTAACTATGAAAAAATGTCACCAATTGTACAGTGAGTTCTCCTATCCCTTATTCTATAGATTATGTTATAGTAAATTAATCATATTGTATTTGCAGGTTATATGATGATCATATCAAGAAACAATTTCCACAAATTACAGCAGCTGGCTTAGAAGAACGTCCGCAAAAAAAATTTTCCTACTGGTTTCAAAAACTGGTAATGTAGATTATTTTTTGGTTTTACATATAAAATCAATTTATTACTTGTAATAGTGATAAATGTTTTAAAATTTTCAGGTATCTGTACATGCTGATAAGATTGATATTCGATTGCGTATATTGAGTAGCCCACCATCCAAAATGGTTAAATATTATAATGCATATGTGGTGAATGGTTATCACTTTCATACACGTGCATATGGGGAAACAAAGAAAACAATGAATAGTGGTGTTTGTTTGAAGGGATCACATTATAGAGATATTGAAGTTTACTTTTACGGCATGCTTGAAGAAATTATTGAACTGTGTTATTTGGGACAAAATTATATAACAATGTTTAAATGTTGATGGCTGGATACTGAGAGAGGCTTGCGTATTCATCTGACTCATGGAATTGTTGATATTAAACATAAAATTCTTCTTGCATTAAATGAACCATTTTTATTGGCTCATGAGGCACATCAAATTTATTATGCAAAATACTGTGCTACTGCAAAAGAGTTGGATGATTGGTGGAGTATAATAAAAGTTAAATCTCGAGAAAATTAGTTTACTCAAACTGAATGTGGTTCCACTAAAGTGCAAGGAAATGAAATTTTTCAGGACACTCCTCAAAACACATCTTTTTCACAAAGAGACATGAATATCGAGGATGAAACCCCACAGTTAAGGGTCGATGGTGATGATGTTGTCAATGATGTTACAACTGAATTTGAAATGACAAGAGATGATGAAAGTGAAACTAATATTGAAATTGATGATGTTGATGAGGAAGATGAAGACATTGACATTGACAACTATGAAGATGATGATGAAGATGAACATTGACACAATAAAATGCTGGTTAGAATCATAATAAATATATATCTATACATAATATTTATTTTCAACTGTTTTCTAATAACAATCATTTCACATTTCAGATGGACTCAGAAACGTATCGTTAGTTGCTGGAGGCTGATCTACCTATGGATGACGAGGTTCTTGAGTCATCTGACCCGCAGGATATTGGCACTACAGGGAGCACTCAGAGGGGGCGTGGTCTTGCCATACTGATGATTCCAGATCCTATCCCGGAGCGACGTCCACCTCTTGGATTCGATGCGCACATGCGGTGGTATGGTAACCTGTGTATTTTAGTTATCTTTCATTATAATTTATTTATATTTTAATTGTTTGATTATTTTTTATTTTTCCATAGTTTTATGCATATAGCTATTGGACAGGGGAGCGCTATCTTGCACAATTATTTTTCTCAGCCCTGGCTCACATGGGATCAGATTCCCGCTGATGTGTAGGATGTCATGTTCGATCATTGGCTGGTACGTAATTAAATATTATTTATTTTGAAATTTAATTCATTAATAACTTTATATTAGGGTTTATGGTATCCCATCGATGAGAGCATGCGTGCCACTATCCACGTGGCATGAGTGGTGTCTATGCGTGACCGTTTCCGTCAGTTTTTGCATAATCTGAGAAAGGTTGCTGTGAGGAAAGCCGAAGTGATAGAATTTGATGAGTCCTGTAGAGCCCACCGAGAAAAGTACATTTCATCTCACGTTTGGGATGGATTATGTACACACTAGTTGGGTGGTGGGTTTCAGAGGAGATCTGCATTGGGTCGACAGAATCGGGGGAGACAAGAGGCGACACATCGAGCCGGTAGTCGTACATTCAGTGCACATAAAGAGCATCTGGTAAATACTTATTTTTTAATATTTTATACAACTTTAAATATAAAAAATTTATTTTATATTCATATAGGAATCCGAGCAGCCCGGTATTACGACGTACGACATTTATCGGAGGATGTACACTAATCCGGCTACTGGAGAGATTAGAGGTGACCGCCAGCGTCAGATTGTGGTCAGTATTATTTTCTTTTCAGTTTGAAAATTAAATGCATATAATCTTTTCATTATTTTAATTTCTAATTGAAACTTAAGGAGTTATATGAGGCCGCAACCTCTCAGAATCAGGCTGGGAGTCAAGACGAGACGGGTGATCAGACTAGTGCCCACCATTTTGATGAGATGACATAGATGCAGGCGACCCAGTATGGCTTTGAAAAGGGCCAAGTAGTTGGTATTAGCTCTCATTAGACTCATGTAGCTTATTATGGTACTTCTGCAATGTCGGCGTCTAGCTCGAGAGGAGCTCGTGGAGAGAAATCATCTTCTGCCTCACAGTATCAGGAGCAGCTACGTGCTCAGAGTCAGCTTATAGAGGATTTGCATCATGGGCAGGAGCAGATGCGTCAGTAGCATGATGAGGAGATGCGCCGATGGCAGGAGCAGATGCGTCAACAGTAGGATGAGGAGAGGCGTCTATATGAGGAGCAACATCAGGAGCATATGGAGTATATGCGTCGTCTGACTCATAGTTTAGGGATGGAGTTTCCTCCACCACCTCCTCTAGGTCCTCCAGATTATCCACCCCAGTGATATTTTTACATGTAATAAACATTTAAGTTCGTAGTTTATTGTTATATTAACTATTTATAATTCCTCTTTTATATTGGTACGAATATTGCATGATTTAATTTGTTTTTATTTTTTAAAATATTTTATCACTTATCAGTATTATTTTTAATGTCTGTTTATTTTAGTAATATTACTTTTAATATTTTATATTTATTGTTAATATTGAGAAGTTTATAATTTTATAATTTTATTAATATTAATAATATTAATAATATTTTTTCATAAATATGTATGTTTATTTTAATAATAATAATATTATATTAATTTTTTATATTATTAATATTAGTATTATTATTATATAATATTATTTTATTTATATTCATATTATTATTATTTTTTGATATTAATATTTCATAATTATATTATATACATTTTTTATTATTAATATTATAATAATATAATTTCTTTATATTATTAATATTAATATTATTATTATATACATAATTTAATAATAATAATATTATATTATTTTTTTATATTATTAATATTAGTATTATTATATAATATTATATTATTTATATTCATATTATTATTATTTTATATTAATATTTCATAATTATATTTTATATATTTTATTATTTATATTATAATAATAGAATTTTTTTATATTATTAATAATATTATTATTTTTATATAATATTATACGATTTTTATTAATTATTTTATTTTTTTTATTTTTTTTAGTATTTGCGACGGGGTGCCCCGTCGTAATTTTTTTTACTGTCCCATTTGCGATGGGAATAATACCCGTCGTAAAAACTATTTCTGCGACGGTCCGTCGCAAATACCTACGTCACAAATATTATTTAAATTTCCCATTTGCGACGGGTCAGAAACCCGTCGCAACTAATATATCTGCGATGACCCGTCCCAAATACCTTTTTTATATATAAATGAAAACCAATTTGCGACGGGGGAAAAATACCGTTGCAAATACTATTTTTGCGACAGGACCGCTTCAAAAACACCTATTTGCGACGCTGTTTTCGGCAACGGGCGATTTGCGACGGAGCTCCGTCGCAAAAGGTCTTTTGCGACGGGATCCCATCGCAAATCGTCTATCGCAAATATTCTGTTTTCCTGTAGTGTTCACTTATCATTTAAGCACAATGACCATTACACATATCATCATGTACCTCCTCCATTTATCCTTTATACTAACTCTAATTACATGAAAAATTACCACTTCTAATCTTTGTTATTAATTCTCAAGCCAATCATCATAATTACTAAGTTTGAAAAATTTCATGTCAAGACAAGTTTTCAATTCGCATGACCAAAAATTCACATGGTTAAACCAAAGTGTGACAAAAATCCATTTATTCAAGAGGTTCTAGTTTCATTCCATTCAATATCCAACAAGGTGATATGGGTTAGCACATCCCTTGGGTGGCCACCAGTCTCGATGTCAACATCGACGGACCCAATGGTGTCCTAGGGAGGTCTATGCATAAAGTTTTTTAAAAGTAGTGGATAATAATTTTATTAGGTCACACACTCAGAATACTAGATTGATCACACATATTTCATATGCTATAAAAGATAAATAGACAAAATGGAATGGTTTTAGACCACATTCCTCAAATGAAGATAATTCAAAGCCAAGTAAGATCCATTAACATTGACTACATTGCCCATGTCCATTCAGTTTTCTGTAAACACCATGATTACCTATCTCATGCCAAAGTAGTATAATTAATTAATTATAAATAAATTATAATTAATTAAATTATAACAAGGAACCTCACATCTATAAGACAACCATGATGAAAGACTCACAAGATAAAATCACCTAGCTAGAACAATGTCCAACTATCCGTGGATGGCCCACAACATCCTTCCAACTTCATTATAGGAAAAATACCTAGCACGATAAAACACAAAAACAACCAATTTAATAAAATTAAATTATAAAATTTGAAATGATAAACCAAAAACATACCTTTACTAGATATCCCTAAAAAATGTCGCATTCATCAACACAAGATATCTATTTTCCATTCCAATCCAAGATCTTATCATCCTTCGACAAGTCCTTCAAGATTCGATAGATTCTCTATCATATTTTATCAATCAAAATTAAGGCATGAAAAATTGATGAAGGAGTCATTGAGGATAATTTGAAACATCAATGGATCATAATGTCTATAACTCACTGGGAGGAATCCATCACAACCAACGAAGATTCAATCGGTGAAGGGATGAGATTGTTAGGGCTCCTGAAACCCAACATATCCCATTCCCATAACTTCTTGCATAAGGGGTTTGAAGGGATGAATTTTAAATGGTTTCTAAAAAAATACTATCACTTAAAACATCCACCAAAACTGGCCAGGGAAATTCATGATATAAAAAATGATTTCACGTATTGAATTTTCAGGAAAAGGCCCCATCTTCCCTTTTTCGCATCCCGAGTTCCCCCAATCATACCCCTTGAATATAATTCACATCCTAAATCATATAAAGTACTTGAATATAATTAAATATGTGAATTATATTCATGGGTTATGACCAAGGTAAGTTGGGATGCGAAAAAGGGGATATGGGGCCTTTGCCTGAAAATTACCCACCGAAGCAATTTTCAGCAGTCTGAATGCCCTTCCATCCTCCGATGCTCACCCAAACCCCTAGGAATTCCTCTCAAACCTAAATCTTGTTTAAAAACACATTGTGTGGACACTAAAATTCTTATAAACTCATTATGATTCCTAAATTTTGAAACAACTTATCAACCAATAGAGAAATTCAAATTCCTCTGAAAAACTTGACCCATTCAGATGTAGGTTATTAAAATATTCCCAATATAAAACCTATCATCTGTAGGAAATATAATTGGGAATATACCAAACAATACCAACCTACACAGGTTGCAAAAAAATCTCAATTCACTAGGTTCTACTCTAGAATGGTGAAATATATTCTGCTGTGCAACTACAGACACAAGTCACATTGTTCATCAAGACCAATACACTACTCATAATCACCATCAAACCCTTAGAAAAAACATCACAATTCCTATATATTTACAAAAAACCATTATTTCACCAGCTAACTCATCAACAGATTCATGGTGATCCCCACTATAGAACTCAACTTTTCATAACCACTTATGACCCATGATGTTCCCCATCACTGGGATCACTTATCAAAACATGATCTTGGTGGTCTAGTGATCCTATCAACATATTTTCTATCTATCCATACCCAAACAGAGTTAAAACACCCAATAGATCTAGTACCATTACTCATCTATGATTCTGAGTTAGAAAAGATGAGTATCCATTGCCCATGCACATGGCCCACATACACCGACCTCTCCTCAGAAGGTACCGACTAAACCTCAGAAATATCTCATCGCACCTAAAATGATGTACCAGAACCATGGTACTAACTTCCCTAGATTTTCTAGAAATTTATCCCAAAAATACACCTTCAACACTTTTCATTGTATGTTTCACCTTCTCAAACATGTCATGAAACATTTCATCACATGTTTCACCCCCTAAAACATGTTATGAAATTGGGATTCACCCATTTAAGCAAGCGATAGAATTGGTTCACCCCCTAAATCAAGCCACAAATCAAGGAACACCCCACCAAACATGTCATGAATGGTGTCTCACCCCATGAAACATGTCATGAAAAAGAGGCTCATCCCATGAACCATGTTATGAAATGGGGTTCACCCCATGAACCACCTTCCGACTACACTAGAACATTCCTAGACTAATGAAAATGAACCAAATCCATCCGATGTCTCATCCAGATTTCAAATATTGTGTTTTCACTAAACTAGATAAATCATATTTGAAAAATTTCCCGCATTCGAGCACTACATTGACTATCCATGACCGAATCAACAAATCCAAACACCCTTTCCATGAGAGGTTTATTCAATAACCATATATGCTTGAATCCCCACCATAAAAAATTTCATTACACCACTCCGTGAGCACAACCCCAGGTTTCCCTTCATCCAACTAGAAAGACATTTAGGTAGCCTGGTGTACAGCCAATTCTATTTGAGTGTACTCAAGAAAATTTCAAGATATCAGGAATTATTATCTCTAGATTAGAAGAAAGCTAATATTTCATTAATGTTTACCACCAAAACCCATTCATTTCTAATGTCACCCCTTACTGCAGGGATACATCATACTCATTAAAGGGTCCCAGACCTCCCTAATTACAAGCATTTCACTAAAATTTGAATACCATGATTCCATAGGTACTCATTAGTTAAATATTACTAATGATTTAATACTATCTTCCAATAATACATGAACGACAATCTATTGTGGCACTACTTCCACTACACTGCTTGGGTACCTGGATAGTTTTTGATGAAAACATAACTGATTCATTATACCAATCAAAAACTAAACTACCCCACCATTTCTAGTTCATTTCACCTTGATTTCACCGAAAAAAATAGGTGTTTACTCCCGAGCCACCCATTCACATATCCCAAATGACATCACACATCTCCAGCACAAGCCTACCATCTTAACATCACCAGAAACCCCTTTTTTCCTATGACCATTCACTAAACCCAACTCAAAATTCCATGAGTAATACATCACTAAAAATAGTGTAATGAACCCAATCCTAGTATCCTAATTTTTGTGGTTACTTTATTAAATTATTAGTAGATACAAGTGGTCACATCCTAAAAGACCAAATATTTTAGTAATCTTGGAAAACTAGATACATACTAGAAATTCACATACATTTAAAAACATAAAATACAACAAAATATTTTCTTTGAGATCATCTTTATTACCTCTATAATGTCCCTGAATATCAATCATAAAACATTTACTAGAATCCTATAGAAAGTAAACATAAGAAATGGGTGACCTCATATGCCTAGTATAGGTAAGAATACAACAAAAGATAATAAGGAATGAATAATATGATATGAATAAATGATAATCAAAATAATTTCATATAAATAATTTAATAATCTAGAAACTCATCCATGTATATCATAAAAAATAAAATAATCACATAGAAATCAATAAAAAACCTCATAATGATAGAATGAATAATTAAAAACATCTAAAACATACCATCGATTCCTTATACCAGGACATATGAAACATCATTGAGGCCTTGTGCCAATACATCTATATAAATGGGTAAGGACCTAGTCAATACCTAATCTAGTTTGTCTCATGATACCAACCAATGAATAAAGAGGCTATAATGGGACCCAAATATCACTTACTAAGTCCAATTAATTATTCATATGAAATGGGATAAACACAATCAATACAAAAATTTGTATTGAAAACTAGCATATAAAATTTTAACACTTTCCCAAATCAATAAACATAATCATAAACCATGCATAATAATATGGAAATTAGCATCGAAATAGTACATCTAGAGTAATATGGTGAATGGTATAATTAAAAAATATTCCCAATGGGGAATAAGTAAAATAAGGGTCATTGTCATTGATTAATAGAAATACCATAAAAATAAAATTTAAAACAACTTTTAAGAAAATATCCTTTTCACTTTGAAAATAACTTTTAAAAACTAAAAATTTCTAGAATATTAGGAAAAAAATTCATTAAAAATTACATTTTTATATTTTAAAGTAAGTATAAAAATAACTAGTGATCATGATAGTGGTAAATTCAATTCATTTTGAGTATGTTAAAAAATATTTCTTTCACATTTTCAACAAAAAGTCAAAAAGTACCTCGTTCAAAAAGAAACAGGAAGATTGATTTTAATTTTTTTTAAAATTAAAACATGGGTAAAAATTAGTTTCAATAATTATATAATAATATTAAAAACATTTTTAGAAAACATGGACATGGAAAATAAAGGATTTCTCACTGAAGATAGAAATAAATCCATCTTTTCTTCAAGACATTTTATCAATAATTTAAAGCACCAAAGAGAATAAAATAATTATATTACTTGAAAAGTTCATGAATAACCATAAGTTAAGAAAATATATTTGTTTTAAGATAAAAATATCAGAAATTTTCCCTAAGGTAGGATTAAACATAAACAATCCCATATAATGATGAGATTGTGAAATAAACCCTTACAACTTTGGTAACTTATGAATCATAATCCCTATAAAATAAATTAATTCAAATGAAACATTAAATACAAATAATATAGATTTATACATGATATAACATATTAAAGAGATATTATATACACCACACAAAATTATTTAAATGGTGAATATGGCATATGTCTCACGGAAGTAAAAGTGAGATGAAAAACCCTTACCTAAAGTCCAATTTTCTTCGTATGTGTTTGTAACTCATTTATAATAAATATAGATTTATTATAAATCTATTATATAAACATAATATGTAATACCATATGTGAATTTATTATAGTATTTTATGACCCGTTTATTAATTTTCTTTTGTTAAAATCACCGTTTCTAGTGATAATTTTCTTCATTTTCATGCATATTTTGGTTCAGTAATTCCAGTAATTTTTTCTTTGTTCATGGATCCATAATATTAAGAATATTAACCATGATATAAATATTATATATAATAATTATATAAGTATCTATAATATTCTATAAAAGTTAGATTTTGGAAAATGAGTTACACCGTTCATGGAGACGGTAGGCTATACATACACATGAACGCTGTTTGTATTTTTCCAACAGATGGAATGAAATAATGGTAAATAATATTACACATTTAAAAAAACATTATTATATAAAATATATCATATATATTTATTAAATATATCCTTATTACTATCCATGTCGAAATAAAATGAAAGAACTTTCACATCGCTATGTTGAGGCAGTAGTCCACACGTATACACGAGCAGCATTATTATTTTCCATTGGTATTGAAGTTAAGAAGGTATATGTGATATTATAATACCAACAGTATATAAATTTAATAAATATCATAGGAATATGTTAAATCCATCATTATATTCAGCCATGAGAGGCGGTGATGGAAAAATAATTACATCAGTTCACGAGGAGTTAGTCCGCCGTACACATGATCGATGGTTTCATTTACCATTTGACGGATGAGGAGACAGATATAGGTTATGAAATAAAAATAATAAAATCTAATTATTTTTTAAATAATGGTGTTATTATATTGTAATTATTAAGGCATAAATTAAGGTGGTAAGAGAGGAAGTAAAAAGAAAGTGCTTAGTGAAGACAATTACCTTCACTTAGAGAAACCTCCTTTAGATCTCTTATTAAGGACCCCAGGGTTGGTATTTTTGAATAAAAATCAGATCTAGAACTTATATAATTATTCTTTATAGGTATTGTTTTTGGTTTTTATGAGACAAATGGATTGTGAGATGTGAATAAGTGAGGGGAAGAGGCCCCCTTTTATAATTAAGGAGGAGTGACATTTTTTGAAAATACCGAAAACTATTCAATAATGGGAAGTCACTCTCATGACATGTGACTCCAGATTTTATAAATAAATAAGTTTAGGGATTATTTGGTTGATACAAAACTCCATCATAAAAAATTAAATGTTTTAAATATGTTATTCCTTATTCTCCAAGTTTACTCACTTTTATCATTTTATTTTTCACAACGATAACTAGTCTCATTTTGTTTACTTAGGTAATTTATTGTAATGGCCCGGACCTCTCCGGCCCATTCCTTTGTCAAAAGAAGGTCACAAAGTGTTCTGGAGGGTAAAATGGACTTTTCCCACACTTTTCAGAATTTTGAAACTACACGCCATGTAGTGTGAGTACACGCCGTATACCCCCTCGCCGGGTATAACCCGTGTTGAAGGCCATGTCCTTGCCGTGTGAAATAAATGGGTAAACATCATGTGTCCAATACTACACACCGTGTAGTCCCTCCCCGTGTATGCGTTACCCTCAAGCCGTGTGTTGACCAGTCAACGTCCGTGTGCCATGTTGGAGTCGTGTCCTTGTCGCGTGAAATAAATGGGTACACGCCGTGTGTCCAATACTACAGGTCGTGTAGTCCCTCCCCGCATATGCGTTACCCTCAAGCCATGTGTTGACCAATCAACGGCCGTGTGCCGCATTAAAGGCCGTGTTGGAAGCCGTGTGGAGACCGTGTGAAATGGCCGAGTACACGCCATGTACCATAAAGTACACACCATGTACTTTTGTTTTTATCGCCTATAAAAGGAGGGGCCCCTCCTCCTTTTCAACTCACCCCTCTCCTCCCCATTCCTCTGAGCAGAGCTCTCCCAAGAGACTCGAAGGATCCTTTTCTTCCATAACTTCTTTGTCCGAGCTCTGATTTATGATCCGTCAGTGGCCACGAGATTGTAACGACAAGGCGGAACTTCTGATCTTGGATCCATTGTCTTTTATTCGACCTTTCCTTTCCAACTTCCACATGAGGAGGTTTTGCCGGGACTCGACAGAAGTGACGAACATCGACGGACGTCTTCTAAAGTTGATTCGGGGTAGTGTTGTGATCAGAACCTGTTGAGGTAGGGATCTTACCTTCATCTATCTAAATTTTGTATCATGTGGGGTGGGTATCCTCTTGTATTCATGAGAAACGGTTAAACTAATAAACGAAGATAATAACTGGTTAAAGAACGGGGATGTGGAAGTTGTTATGTTTATCTTTATATCCTGTGATATTATGTTGTGTATTGAATCAGATTCTGCCTACTGAAAATCACGGTTTTTTGGGGCATTTTCTTGCGCAATTAAATGTTTCCCTATCTTTATAGACTGTTTTTGGGGATGGAAACTTCGTTGAATGTGGAAATTTGGTTAATCATGTAAAGTTGGCTGATTAAAATCTGGAACCTTTTTGTGATCACCCCGGTTGAACAAAATGGAATAATGAACATGTGGATGTTGGCTTGGATACGTGGCATGTGAAGGGGGTGTTTTGTGGGTTGTTGTGGATCGGGTGAGCAGTGGGCTGTGGTTGGCTTGGTTGTGGGTTGGTGTGAATGTTATGTTGGTGATGGGCAGTGAGGCTGTGATAAATGGTATTAAAGGGATAATGATGTATGGGTATCAGTGTGTTTGTGGTTATGATGGTTGGAAGCAGGGCTGCAGGGATGGGTTTGAATGAGAACGAGCTATGGGTTGTGAATAATAAATAAAAAGTGGAAGAGTTAATGGATGGTGGGTCATGGTAATGGAACAGGATTAACAATCATTGGGTTGGTTGGTTAATAAGAAGGGACTTGTTGTGCCACTTGTGTTTTTCCTAACTTGATTTGTGGATGGCAGGGATATGTTTCACGAACGATTGATATGGTTGGTTGCGGTTGGTTTCCCAATAGATAAGGAACTAAATAAACTAATTCTTTTGAAACGTAAAAACCTAAATGGGGTTGGGGTTGTTTATTATATGCATGCTTCGTATAGCAGTGCCGAGGCACGTGCTCAGTTTCTCTGTCTAGAAGCCATAGGTTGGGCTGTGTGTTTGGTATACATATATGTATCTGTATCTTTTATGTTTTATCGCACCCCACCCATGTTGAGAACTTAGTACCGGACACTCCCATTTCATGGGAGAGGGTGTTTTCCCCTTAGTTACTAGCTCCTTCCTGCTCCTTCTTCCCTAGGCTGTGATGGCTTGAGGCGACCTTACACCTAAGAACCTTTAGGTAGGTTTTGATTGGGGTGGTTTTAGCCCAAGACTCTTTGGTCAGATTTTACTGTTTCCCAAGAATCTTCAGGATGAGGCCTAGGTGTGTGCGGGTGGGATGTGTGGTTCTTGAGGCCCAGGTGTGTACGGGCAGGATATGTGGTTGTGAGGCCCAGGTGTGTGCAGGAGGGATGTATGGTTTATGAGGCCCAGGTGTGTGCGGGCGGGGAGAGTGTGGCAGCGTCAGGACGTTCACCGTTAGGAAGAGCAGCTAACTAATGGGAAATGGTGCGGGGTACCCAATACTCTTGTTCTTATATACTACTACTACATGTTGTGATTGTGTTTTTGGTGAGTGTGGCTGGTGAGGTTGGGTGGATAGATTTCCCTGCTAGGTTTCTTCTGTTGTTCTCACAGGACATTAGGATGTCTCCCCATCTGTGCACGAGATCTTTAGGTTTCCCTACTGAGTATACTTGTATGCTCACCCTACGTTTACTTTCAGGTTTCCAGGAGGACTACCAGGGCCGTGCGGGACCCTACTAGTAAGAAAGTTGGAGTTGTTGCAGTTTTTGTACTCTTGTTTTCTTTTGGTATTGTACTTTTGAGCTTTCTTTTACTTGTACCTTGTTTCAGAACTATTTAAACATGCATGTGGGATTGGTTTGGGTTTATTTCTATACACTTGTTCTTTTCCTTTTTGGTGGTTGACTTGTCCTATTTCCCGATCTTAAAATAATAAAAGGGTAATGCCTCCCATATTTGTAAAAACTCATACCCTTGGTGATAGTTGCCACTCTGGGGCCTACTGGAGACGGGACTTTGGGGTCATTATCTCCCTTTCACCATTGCCATCTCAGGAGGGGCATCTTTGGTGGGAGGGGGTCGTGACATTTATCCTTTAATAATAAAATTAAAATATGAATTATTATATAATTTTTACCCAATAATTATAAATATTAAATCAAAATTTTTATTTAATGATCCTATGTGCGTTTAAAATCAATTTTAACACATGTATATGTAACGAGTAAAACCCCATTTTAACCTTAGACGCATTAATTAATTTTTAGTGTTTTTACTAATCTATATGGAAAAATTAATTTGAAATTATTATATATAATAAATTATTATAACTCTAAATATTTAATAAATTATATAAAATTTAATTCAAATAAGTGGTAGAATTTAATTTAAAATAAAATAGTCAGACACGACAAAAAATGGTTTTCCAAAGAAAAATATTTCAAAAGTTTTAAAATATTTTATATAAAAAATTAATATTAAATTGATTAAAATAACATAAATTATATTAATAATAATATAGTTGAACTAATATTACTTTTAAAATAATTTAAAATAAAATTTAACTTTTTAAACGCTTTAAACAAAAAGTAGTTTTCAATAAAAACCAGTATTTTCACTATTTATCAAAAAATTAATCTTTTCAAAAAAATTTAAAAAATACACTATAAGATAATTTTGAAATTATTATTCAAAAAAATAATTTCATTTCTTAAAATAATTTTTTTGAAAGTGTTAAAAATTATTTTTAATATAAGTGTGTATAACGCGATGAAACTGTTTTTAAAAAAAATATTGTTTTAAGCATAAAACTAGATTTATTCTTATCCCATGCCAAAAAAATATTAGATAAATGATAAAATATTTTATCGAATAGATAATATATAAATTTCATTTAAATCATTAAATAATAGTGGCTAATTTAATATATTAATATAAAAACACATTGCCTCATAAAAACAGTTTTTTCAAAAAAATACTTATTTTAATTTCAAATGATTTTTATTTTAATTTATACTTAATTAATAACCAATTAATTTAATTTATATATGTGTAAAACATATAATTTTCATAATTTAGTCATTACTATTCATATATGACAATTTAATGGATACATTATAATGGTCACATTAAATAATAACATTTTAATAGTATATTGCAGTTCATTTAAACCCAGTGTTGCATATAATACAAGACATTGAAGAAATAAAAGTTATTTAAAGAGGAATTTATTATAAAATATCAAGGTGTTACATTATACCACCTTATATAATTCTTTCCCACACAATTCTATTTTGGTCATCATAGGACTAACCTTTTTTGAAAACCCACATCATAAAAGGGTTAATAAAACTTCCTCTTGATAAGAGGGAAAGGAAAGTATGAAGGTCATATATAATAATACATAAATAGGTTTATATATAAGAACAAATTAGCGAGAAGTGAAAATATGGAAATATATAAAAAATGTAAATACTTATAGGGAGTGATATAGATCATTGATCATAATAAAATGAATGATTAAGAGAAATTTAACAACCAAAAAGCCATAAATTTGTGATGAAAATTAAGGTAATGGGATGAAATTTTCTTTTCAATATTCATTTCCTAAAGTTAAGGGATTATTTTACTATTATTATAAATAAAACTATAAAATATACTTAACATATTTTTATTTCATAATCATAATTTAATCCTTTGGTTGTGCTTTGATCAATTTCTAATTCATTTCTTACTCTAATAAATGAATATCCAAGATGAATTTTTATGCCTGATGCAATAATATTAACTTTTAATGGATCATAATATCCTTAAAATAATTAAAATTCATTCTTACTATCTCTATATATATTTAAATACCAAAATGGATAGCACGAGTTATCCAATAATACATTAATTTCTAAAACCTTAATCATAATCCCAAAGCTCAATTTAATCCATTTCATAAATAGTTAACCTTAAGACTCGTCCTTTTTTTTTTGAAAAAATTAAATGTAAAAAAATTTAGAAGTAAGGTCACTAAATTCCCAAAATCAACTTAACATTAGATTACACAAACAATATAATTCAGCTCTTAATGTCACATACCAAATATGTAAATACCTTGATCACTATAAAACCTTAATGAAAAACCCTTACCTCAGGCCTGATTTCCTTCATAAATTTCCATACCTATTGTATAATAAATATATATTTATTATAAATATATTGTAAAATAATACTCATATACTATGTATGATTTTATTATAGTCTTTTATGACCCTTTTATTAACAATTCTTTGTTAAAATCACTATTTCAGGTGATAATTGCTTGATTTTTCATGTATATTTTGATTTAGTAATTTTTGTAATTTTTTATTTGATCATGATTCTATCATCTCTATAATTTCAACCATGATATAAATATAATATAAAAACATTATATAAGTATTTATAATATACAATAAAAGTTAGATATTGGAAAATGAGTTACACCATTCATGGAGACGGTAGGTCATATGTACGCATGAACACTATTTCTATTAACCCAAAATATGGAACAAAAGAAAGTTAAATATTATTTCACGTTTATATAACCATTATTATATAAAATATATCATATATATTCATTAAATATATCCTTATTACCATTGTAACATCCATAATTTTTAGCTAGCAAAAATTTATAATGGAAATTGAACTTTTCATTTGGTGGACAGGCCAAACCATAAATCAAGCCCTATAATGTAATTTAGAGACTTGGAACACATAAAAGTGTTTTTTAGAAGGGGTTTAATGATTAATAAGTTTCTTTGTATTTGGGATGCTTTTCTGGAGAGTCGGGCCCCAAAACTCTCAATTTCTAGGAGAAACATACATGGATCACAATTTGTTTAAATCGTGCAGCCCCTTAGGAGAAACTATGCATCCTTGTAAGGGGGTGTCACATGGTTTGTTAAACCATGACTGTTGGGTTAAATGGACATGTGTAATGTATGTAGTAAATTTTAGGGGTGGTTACACATGCTGCACATGTTTTTCCAAACCATTCACCTAGCCTCATGGTTTGTGCCGCTTAACCAGTAGCATCGCAAAATTATCACATGATTAAATTAAACCATACAACCAAACTGTTTGGGGGTATAGATCTTGATTATTGAGATATTAATTGTTGGAACATGGTTATCCAAAAAATGTGTCCTAATCATGCACCTCATTAAATAAGAAAATTGATGATTTTTTTCCTCTAACCCTTTAAGGGTTTACACCTCTTTTCCCTCCCCCATTTATCCTGAAACTCCCCGCGTGTGCCTAACACTCCCTCTCCTACTCCTTGGTGAATCTACTCCGTTCCATTACAAAATTTAATTCCATAAAATTAATTTTAAATCCCTAAATAATTCTAAAACTCCTCATGCTTCATTTCCTTGTTTACCTCTCCATAGAGAATACTAAATCAGTGCAAGCTAATTTACCATATTTTCAGTGAGTTTGGATAACCTTATAATTTCTCATATTCCGACTCAAATCCTAGACCAATATTGGATGAGTGGACCATCATAAGCACAAGATAGACAGTCTTTACCTTTTACATAAAATGTTTGGGTGTTTTATAGGTTTCTCCATTGTGCCACACATCGGACCTTCTAGGAATTTCTCCTTAAAATAACAGGCCCTTAAATTGGATGTTTAAACCATGATTTAAACATGTTATTACACCCTACACTAGTTTTGAGGTCATAAAACTAAACCTAAACCACCCTTGTGGTGATTTTGTGATATTGACCATGTTTACACCAACCCATGGAGTTTTTTGAGCTTGAATCTTATTAAATGGATCCAAATAAAATAGAATAAAATATTAAATGTTTAGTACCTTGGTTAGAACCTTGTCATTATAAGTGAAAGGATTAATATAATAGATTAAATGGGAATTGTATAATGAAATGGAAAATACCTTGACTTATGTTAATTATGTAGTTATTTAATGTAATGGAATGAACATTAACCTAAACCACCTTCTTATCTTCTATATGTGGATTAAATTAAGAATAGAATGTGATAAATTAAATTGATATGGGCATGGAAACTAACATGGACCCTTGAATCATTATATAAATTATGTTGAATGGGATTTCACGGTATGGAACCTATGTGATGAAACATGGTATGACACTGATGACCTACTTATATATATACGTGTGTGTGTGTGTGTGTGTGTGTGTTGAATTGGATTCCTTAGATTATAACATTAGTTCCATATTTATTAGACAACCTTGGGGATAATCCTTAGGCTCTATCCAAGACTTCATCAAGTTTTATATAGATGCGTTTTGTGGACTTGAAGAGGATGCCCTGGTCAATGTCCTTGGGTCTTGGCCCATGTAGGTCTATATTTCACCAAGTTTCTATAGATGATCTTCATAGACTATAAGAGGATTCCCTGTTCAATGAACTTAGGTCTTGGAGATCATAGTTCAAATACATAATTATTCAGTATATGACAAGATTGATACTCGATATATCGGTGTAGGCTATTGTTGGTGTTTCTATCTATTTATAATTAATCTTCTTTTATATATTTATTTTCATAGCATGTTCTTATAGAATATATTACATTATTAAAATTTAAAGCTTTATTTCTATTATATATTCACACTTATAAAACCTATATGCATAGACTAGATTTGTTATAGACACCATCGGTGGTGGACTACTAAGTATATCTCACACCCTGTTTGGTTCGCCATTGCACTGGGGTACCCAAATATATCTCATGATTATAGGTCGAGGAACATGATTTGTGATTTCCTATAATTGTCCTTTTAGTCTAGGATATATTACATGAGCAAAGGAACAATCCTATTCTCATGATGTTATTAGAGACAAATATGATGTCTTATTTATTTATTTATTTTGTTAGCCTCATTATGCACTGTGTATACCTGCCGATATTTATATCAGAGCATGTTCTTGAATTATCACTCATTCATTTATTATTGATGATCAATTATTTTTATTCAATTTCCTTTATTTATTATTGCTTCCATGATATTTATTTATAATACAGAGGGTATTGAATCCCCACCATACCACCTTTTAATCCTTATTTCTAGTCGATAGGCTCTGGTGTATGTGGTGGTGCACTTTAGGCCTAGTGGAAAATTGACTCGGGGCACCATTCTAAGTGTCTCCCAGGTCGAGATTCTATAAACGATATCATAGATTTATTTTCATTTTTTTCTTACTATTTGGGATTATAGAAATGAGACTGGGAATGTGTCATCCCTTGGTAAATAGATCATGTTTGGGTCCATCTAACCCACACATGAGGGAAAAATCAACTTTCCAGGTATGAGATTATTGTTTTATATTAAATTTGATTATTATCTCACCTTGGGTGATTGTTGTACTTCCATTAGTTATTGATTCATTGGTTATGTATATTTAACCTTGACTTGATATGTAAAGGAAGTATTATTACATGCATCATTATAGGAACATAGAATCCACATTCCATGCATATGACATGCCAGGTAGTTAATACAAAAAAATGCAAGTATAGTGGTGGTTTAAACCATCGCTAGATGGTCCTACAACGATTTCAAAAAACCACTTCTAAAATCAGTGTTAACATTAAATACATGATGGTTCATTACATTTAGCGGTGGTTTCTGGAAAGTGTCGTATAATGCATATTTTGCGGCGATTTTTTTTAGTTTTAGTGGTGGTTTTCACTTAAAAAAATAACTGAAATCTAGTGGTAGTTAAAACTATCTCTAAAGCCTGAATATTTCACCAAAAAAACTGCCACTAATACAGATAAAACCACCGCTAATTCAAATTTAGTCATATTTTGTGGTGGTTTTAACTATCACCCTAAAAAATACCATAATATAGCGGCATTTTAAACCACTGAGAAAAAAACTACAAATAGTGGTAGTTAAAACAACCTCTATATCATGAATGACAAAAAAGAAGCTACAGGTTCTGCAGCCCCAGAAACTGCAGCCATAACAACACAACAGTAACACTGAAATTTTTTGCTCCAAGGACTTTCAAGGTAATTAAATTGTGTGTTTTTGGTGCTGGAGGTGTTTATGGAAGGTATGAGGAGAGGTATGTTGATTCAGAACTAAAATTCTAGTTACAAAGGTGGTTTATAGTGTGAATAGTTAGTTCACAATGTTATGGAATTTAGATTTATGGCCTGAATGTTTTTCATGGCACGGATTTTTTGGGGAAGAATTCCTAGATAGATTTGACAATGTTTTTGGTTGAGTAGATTCATGACATTAATGTATTATTCATGGTGTAAATTAATTTTACCTAAGAAAACATGAATTTTGGGGGATATTATAAGTACGTTGACATAATAGTATTCATGAACTAAAATGAATACATTACATGAATTTCCGTTCATCATGAATATTCATGATGTGAATCGATTCATCATGTTTTGAATGTGATAGTTATAGCATACTTTAAATTATGGATCATTACAGATTTATCTTATTTATCTTGGTATTGAGGGAAAACCCTAGTGATTTTAAGATCTCTTCCATCCCTACTTCCTTTTTTGATCCTTGGATTCTCGAGGTTCAACATCGCCAATCAGAGGTGAGTTCTCCCATTTATCCCTTTAATTGTCTTCTTGTTATTCTCTCACGAAACTTCTATAATTTCATAATTTGAATCATTGTATGGTCAGCCTATATTTTTTAGGAGATGTTAAAGTGATATATGTTAATATTGGGTTCCTTACTCATGTGGGTGTTTTATCTCATAGTTTTCCTTTATAGAAACTCATAAATATTAAGTTGAGGAAGGGTATTTGATAAGTCTCTTTTTTACGTGTAAATTTTGGAATTAGAATGAATATGTTTCCATTGGGTGGATGGTATAGACCAACCTAATGAATAATATATCTAAAATTAAGAATGAACTTGGTTGGGATATTCTATCACATGTTTTTATGCTCTATTTTGCATCATCATTTTTAGGTATTGTGTTATCCATTCTTTTTTGTTGTTATCATGATTTTTTCACATGGAAATTGATTAAAAACATAAATATGGTAATATTGTAAAAACTAATGGTAGAGGCATGGAATATGTTTACCATTCCTCCTGAGATTGATGAAGTCTCAAAGACTATTTTGGTTGGAAAATCTAAAAACTCATCCATACCCTTAGCATACTGAGGTGTGTTACTCGGTAATGTGATCCAACTTTTATCCACATATATCACAATGTGACTACACATTATGAAAAAAAATTAAAACACATAACTATTACAAAATAGGAAAATAGATTCATATATACTGCTTGAAAAAAATATGAATATGTTAAATAACCATACACTAGCTTTTAATGTACGTATAACCATATGTGAAATAAGAATTATAGACACTTATAAAAAATAATAAAACTATTTGGACTATTATAATATGTTGATGAATAAATTGGTGTATAGTAGTGAACTTTGACCCTTCTTTAATTGATACAAAATAAGAAAATATAGGGAAACTAGAAATGCCTCAACAAATTAGTACAATGAATCCATGAAGTTCTAAATTTCTTTCTTATTCTTTATCCAATTCTTTCATTGGATTATATTTATAAAAAAAACACAAATGGATAAAATTATTTAGAAATCCATTGAACCACATACACATGGGTGTTTCAAAATTCTTCATCATACATTTAAAACCCAAAAGTTAGAAATTAAGATAAAAACATATTACAGTTTAAAATATCATGCTCAAATTCAAAAATACTCAATTTATTTCATTACTGGTATCATTTTCCAGTGATAAAGACTTTTTACCATTCAAATAGATGAGACACACCACTACTTAAATATAATAAGGAAATTTTATACCTATATAGCCCACTTAAGGCTAAAATATTTTTTTTCACGGGCTACATAAGGGTACCTCATAATTTTTTATAATTTATGTAAAGGTAACCTTTAAAATATACAACTCACATAAAGATAAGATTAATTTTACACATGCTATATATAGGTAAATTATAATTCTATATAAGGGTAAGAACAAATTATAAGCATTTCATAAGGGTAACTAGTAAAGTTGTTTTAAGGTAAGATTTTACTTAAACTAATCATGTAAAGGTAACTACAAAAGATGTATAAAGGCACTCAAAAGTTACATAAGGGTAATAATATTTTTCTAAAGCATGCATAAAGGAAAAAAATAAATTACATACACTATTTAAAGGTAGATAGTTCACTACACAAGGGTAACTTACATTTTATTCATGCTTCTTAAGGGTAGCTTAGCACTTGCGTAGAGGTAAGAAACACTTGTGTAAAGGTAAGAATCACTTTCATAAAGTCAAGAAACACTTGTGTAAATGTAAGTAGAGCTTACGTAAGGGTAAAACCAAGAATACAAAGCATGCGTAAGTGTAAAAAGGTACATATGTAAAGGTAACACACAAACTATAAATTCCATGTAAGGGTAAGAAACACAGTTACGTTAGGAATATAAAAATACAATATAAACAAGAAAGATTCCATAATGAAGAAATTAGGGGAAATGATATAATATAGAACTAGATAAAACTCCCCAAAACCACTAAGTAACCATATAATACAATATAAATAAGAAATATTTCATATTGAAGAAACTAGGGGAAATTATATAATATAGCACTGGACAAAACTCCCCTAAATCACTAAGTAACCATATAATTGAATTTGTCATGGGATCTACCCTAGGAATACTAATGTGATAAGTAGTTAACCATATATGGGAATAACCACCTAAATAACCTATCTACTGGATTGTGATACTTATATAACTAAAAACCAAGTTTCCCACACAAGCCTCATGATGAAACCCCCCACCTAGACCTTGTTCCTATAATGACTGGTTTGAAACTAGTGGCATGTGAAACAACTAGGGAAATAAGTTAGGTCATCCAATTAGTACCTAGTTTCCCATGACCAATAGTGTAACTAAGGCATAGTGAAAATAGGACAAGTTTAACACATGAGGAATAACCATAACTACACTCAACCCTAACACCCAATGATGTAGTAACCCATACATACATAACATACAGTCAAGGAATAAGTATCACATTATCATGAACGAGGAGCAACAAGAATTATATATTTATCAAAAACCCACACAAGTGGTAAATTAGAAAGGGGAATCAAGGGTTTCCTTCCACATACACCATTTAAAATAAATGTTCTAAACATTAATTTGACACCAAAACATGTCTTGGAATGAAAAAAATTCATTTTTCATAAAATAATTACCAAACACAATATATAAAATGATGGAAAACACCAAATAATTTAAAACATTTTAATTTCACCCTTACACAAGTGTTCTCTTCTTTGAAAAAACAAATTATGGACAATGACCTTCATTTACCTCAAAAATCACATGAACATAACTTGAAACATTTTAATAGGTCCACAAAAATCAACCATTTCTTTTAAAATGTTTCAATGATACACTTCAACAAGGTTCTTTCTCTTTGAAACTCAAAATTAGGAAAAAGGGATAACCACATCCATCAAACCATTTAAAACAATCCAATAATACATTTTAGAAGTTTTGAACCATGTACACATTTAAAATACAAATTTTAAATACATTAAAACAAACTTTTTAAAACATTTAGAGGTCAACACCTCAATTCCAAATGAAATTATATTCAAAACCTTATTTTCACACATTAAAAATCATAATCGGGTTAAAACCCATTTCAAAACATGATAACCATTTCCAAAGGAAATAATAGATTTCACAAGAATATTAGAATAATAAAACATTACATTAAAAAAAATGAAAACATGGTATTCAAGTGAAAACCCATTTATACCAACCTCAAAAACACCAAGAAATATTTTCAGAAAACCATTGGTATATCAAAAATATTTTTAATTTCATAAAAATGGAATTTAGAAAGTAAACGCATGTTAATAGGGAAGCCAACTCAATACCCAAAAAGTATACCTCATGTTAACAGGGAAGCCAACTCAATTTCCATATAATATCTATAGTTCTTGGAAAATCATATACCAAAAATAGGCTTCTAGATATGTCACAATTTAAAATATGAGGTATTAATCATTAGTTTACATCAATCATAAATTGAATTACCTAAGATATCCTACCTTGGAGTGTAACGATATGTATTTTTTATCTTAAATATAAAATTTTTGAGTTGAAGAACCTTGGTGGAGAGGGACGGTGAGGGATAGCGAGGTGTGGAGAGGGCTGGTGAGGGAAGGTGAGGCACGATGAGGCACGACAATGGCCGGTGAGGGGCAGTGATGGGTGACTATAGGTATTGGTAGGGCTTTGAGGAGTCGGTGGAGTGGGGGGGGGGGGGTTGGAGGGGGGGGGGGGTTGGTGGTGTCGGGGGAGGAGGAAGGTGTCGTGGGTATGGAAAAATTTAATGTTTTAGTGGAATTTTTTAGAAACCTCCGCTAAATTATTTTAAGCAAAATTAGAGGTGGTTTAATAAACTGCCACTAAAAAACCGCCGCTAAACTCTCAGTTTGGTGTAGTGAGTTTGCATCATAAATTGCATGGTGCATGATGGTTTTTATACCCTGCTTAGGTGTTTATTTAGCATGCTTTCCTGTATACTATGGTTTGTGATCTATCAGTATGATTATTTGTTTACCATAATTTTTTGATTTCCATATTATGCCTATTTTTATGGTTGTGTTAGCATGCTTGAATGAGTATTTATCATGCTTTCTTTTATATCATGTTATAGTGACAATTATCATGCTCATATTTATACCATGATTTTACATATTTTTAGCTTACATACATGTTTTTATTAATTAGTGATAACATACCTAGATACATTTATGACATATGTAATTGGTTATTAAAGTGTCTGCATCAACCTAAATGGTTACTTACCATAAATTTTTATTGTGAAACCTTAATTATCCAATAATTACATGTTTGATCCACGGACCATTAGTTTCATGGGCTAAAAAATTTGTGGTTGTGATTAAATGGGTGAAACTAAAAATTTATAGAGTGTAAAATCCTTTATAAATTATGAATGGTATCCCATTTAATAAAACCATTATACATGAATTTGGAATATTTGAGACTGAAAATAAAAACTTGGTTATAGTTACATGAATTCCAACTGTAACTTATAAAGGAAAGTACATTTATAATTTGGGAATATAAATTCATTTAACTAAAGAAGGATATATATATTTATAAATGTATAAATTTGAATTCATATAGAAAATGGTTACTTTTAAAAAAATGATAAATTGTGACTTAAGGGGCTTCTACCTTTATAACATGGGCATGACAACCCATATGACCAAATTCCTAAATGTAACACCCTGAATTTTTTTTGAAATATATTTTTTTGAATAAATTAAAGATTTTTGATATTTTTTGAAATGATGAGTTTATATTGTATTACATATGACTCTGATTATAGTTTTTAATACGCACAATATCAAGTTTAGCTTGCGTTACATGCAACACTGAGTTTAAACGAAAGACGACATACTATTAAAATATTATTATTTAATATGATAGTTATAACATAACCATTGGAACGGAAGGTAAGAATAGGATTAACTAATTTATGAAAAATATATGGTTTATAAATATATATAAAATGAATTATTTTATTACCAATTAATTAGAAATATAAATAAGAACCATTTTAAAACAAAGGAAATCTTTTTCTGAAAAACCTTTTTATGAAAACAATTTTTTTTACCTTAATAAATTAAAAAAAAACACTTTTGGTGAATATTTTTAATGAAATGTATAAATTATATATTCAATAAAATATTTAACATTCATCCTATGTGTTTTTTAGACAAGATATAGTAATAAATCCAATTTTACACTTAAAACCTATATTTTTCAAAAAAGTAGTTTTCTCGCATTTTTCAAAATCATTTTTAAACCAATTTTTGAAAATTTTAGAAAATTTATTTTAAAAAATAAAATTAATTTTTGAAAACAGAAAATCAAAGTTATCTTAGGGTAAATTTTTGAGAACTTTTCTAAAAAGATTAATTTTTTGATAAATAGTGAAAATACAGAATTTTAATTGAAAACTACCTTTTAGTTTAAATTATTTATAAAGATAAATTATATTTTAAATTAGGTTTAAAGTAAAATTAGTAAAATTATATATCTATTAATCCAAATTAGTTCATTATAATTAGTTTTACATTGAATTTTGATATAAAAATGTTTCAAACTTTTGAACAATATCTCTTTAAAAAAACATTCTTTCTCATCGTGTCTGTAGGATTTAATTTAAATTAAAAATTTCCAATTTTGTTAATGGAATATGGAAAAATGGATTCCATATTTTGAATAATAATAATTTATATTTTATAATAATTTCAACATGAAGTGTCCAAGGATTATTTAGGTACTACTAACGAGGGGGGGGGGTGAATCAGTAGTACACTGTTTTTAAAAATTCATTTAATTTTTATTTTTCACGACCTGTCCCCTAGGGCCCATGCTGTGACATACCCCATGCCTACCTCCCGAAGGCTAGGGGTTGGCAACTAGCACCGAAGGCATCAACCTCCAAGTGGGAGGTATTTTCCTGAGTACCTGTACGCATGCACACACAACCACATCGCAAATCTGTAAAAGTAAACATGCATGACACATAACAACCACTGAGTAAAAGTATAAATTGTAGGTCAAATGGCCCAGAATACAAACCCAACAAAAAGATAAACTGAAAAAAGTAAATTAAAAAGAAAACTCTGAAATTTGTCTGCTAGAAACCCCACCTGATTGGTATGTATAGAGTAGCTTCCATATGCTATAGAAGTACACCCCGCCTGCTTGGTCTCACTGGGCACCACCAGGTCTTGGGCCACCAAGTCCTCTGTCAAGGAGGCAGTCATCTGCACCAGACACAACATGTGTAGGTTATGCCTGTGCAGGGGTGAGTAATAATATACTTTTTAGGGATAGTAAAACAAAAAGGAAAGACCAAAAAGCAATCCACATAACAAAACACGAAACATGATCACGAAGCATAATCACGACACAAGATAACTCACACCAAATATAATCTAGAGTAGGAAAATAAGACCAATCAGTTGTATCATTGAACACCTTGGGCTGCTGAAGAACTCCTCCTAAATGAGTACAATGGGTCTGACGGGTCACATAGAATCTTCTTCTCACTAACCTTGGAATGTTGTGGTACTCATCCCTGATGAGTACCATGGGTATGCCAGGTCACACAGAAGCCGCTCCCCACTGTGGGCATGCCGGGTCAAATAGAACCCGCTTCCCACCTTTTCCATACTAAGGTACTCCTCCTGTCGAGTACCATGGGTCTGCCGGGTCACATAGAGCCGATCCCCACCATGGGCCAGCTGGGTCACACAGGAGCCACTTGCCACTGGGCCAGAGTAGCTGATCCACATATGGCCTCTTTTCAGAAGTCTTTAGGTATCATATAACCGTAGGGTTTCCGCATGCAGTGCACATGATTCAGGGAGAACCACTCATCAAGCCATTCATCAAATTTCAACTTCCATTAAATCCTCCATAGAGTATGCCAAAATATCTTCCTCGTCATGAGGGTTCCAACGCTGCAAACGGCTTTTCAATAGAGATATTAACATTTTTCCAAAAAGGGGATGATTGGGTTTAGGTTCGGTCTAACCCGACCTAGTCAGGAGTCTACTGACCCCACCCAAACTTGGCCCGCTGGGACGGCCCACTCCCTGCATGTTCTGCCTGGATGGGATGCGGCTAGAACCCACGTCCATCTCCCTTTTGCCTCACGGGTCATCCGTGGGGACATCACCTCCGCCGCATGAAACGTGATGCGGTGCTGCATCCGCGGTGCACTGATGCAGCCGAGTGGCCATGTCCACCCACCTCTAGCCATTGGCATAGAGGCCGATAGCTAATTCCTCTCCGCTGCGGTCCGATCTGGCTGTGGAGGTTCCTTCCAGCGTGCTGTTGTGGCGTGCCATTGTGGCGTGCCGCCAACCACCTGCGGCTGCCGCCGGCGTGCCGATGGGTTCTTCTATTGACCAACAGGTCCACTATGGTAGTCTGTTCTTTGCGCATCCTACACCTATGGCCTCCGTGGGATGTCTCCTTTCCTATAAAGGCCTAGAATTTGTCTTGCCGCCAATTTGAATGCTCGACCATGAAGAATGCACAAATTGGAGGGGCTCTGGACTTGTTCCTATCAGCCAACACCTTCCGTGTTAGAAGTTTAAAATAGGGGAGTCTTGGGATCACATTTCTATCATATAATCATCAATCCTGATGCAAAAACCCCAAGGAAAATACCCTCCCTCAAGAAAACATGACCTGCAGATCAAACTATTTGTGGGTTGATCCGCGTTCATTATTTTAGAATAAGAATGAGGAAAACTTAAAACAGTTAAACCCCTAACTTGAAGAAGTTCGACATTGAATTTTTCTTCCTGTGAAGATTCAAGAGTTTTAAGGCATTAGTCACTCACTAGTCTCATTCTTCGATATGAGTCAGAGTCATTAATGATCTTCTGACATTCATTGTTCATCGTTGGAGAGAGTTCTCACCATCAGTTCGTCAGAGAAATTCTACCCTTTGATTATCAACTCTCCAATGCATTAACCCATTAAAAGAAAACACATCGTAGAATTTCTATTACACTACGATGACGCGTCATTACGATATTTCATTTATGAAACTGTTTATCTATTATGCTTCAATTAATGCATCGTTACGCCTCACAAAAACAATCCATTAATGAGATTCATTTAATGCGCCTCGTCATCTCACCACAATACCGCCTTCCACCGCTCAACGGTGAGGGAAGCAAATAAAATAACATTTTAAATTATTTTATTATTTTCTAAAAAGTATGAAAACTATATTTTTTGGTCGATTCTCACCGGTCTAAGTTAAGTCCTTTCTAGGAAAATCCAGGCATTCTGAGTTCAACAGTGCCCTCAGATTTTAGATCCGAGCACCAGTTCAAAAGTTATAAAAACTTGCTCGGACGTTTACTTAAACGAACTTAAAAAAGTTCAAAATTCTATTCTAGGATCACCGGGCCCCGGAATCACATGACTTCAAAGAGTCTTATCTCGAAATAATTCCATATAATTTAAAAAAAATTACATAGAATTTCTAGGACATTACATTACTCCCCCCTTTTAGGGATTCATGTCCTCATAAGCCAAATCAAGGTTAAAAAAATGAGGGTACTGAGCATGAATATGAGCCTCCTGCTCCTATGTGCTCTCTTGGAGGTTCTTGTGATGCCACCAAATACGCACTAGATAAATAAAACATCCATGAAGGAACCACTCCTGTCTATCCACTATCTCTATCGAGAACTCCGCAAACGTCACCCCATCATCAATGTACAGCTCGTCCCAGTCGATGACGTGTCATGGGTCTTATACGTACCTCCTCAATTGCGACATTTAAAAAACATCATGCACCCAGTGAATCTTTGGTAAAAGATCTAGGAGGTTTAACACCTCACCAACTCTACTAAGAATCTGAGAAGATCTGATGAACCTAGGAGATAACTTGCCGCCCTAGCCAAATCTCCGCAAACCCCATTAGGGTGATACCTGAAGGAACACATGGTATCCCTCCTCAAACTTCATGGGTCTCCATATCCTATCATCATACGATTTATGTCTACTCTGTGTAGTCCTCATCTGCTCTTGGATGATCTGCACCTTATGAGTGGTAGCCCGTACCAACTTTGGACCCATGAGTGTTGACTCCCCTGGGTCTGTCCAGCATATAGGTAATCTTCATGGACACCTGAATAAGGCCTCAAATGGTTCCATGACAATGGTGAAGTGATATCTGTTGTTGTATGCAAACTCCACTAGTGGAAGGTGGTCCTCCCAACTATGACCAAAATCAAGGATGCAAGCACGAAGAATGCCCTTCAAGGTCTGTATGGTCCACTCTTTATAACCATCTATTTGAGGGTGAAAAGATGTGCTCAAGCGCAGATAAGTCCTAAATGCCTCCTGTAATCCCTTACAAAACCGGGATGTAAAGAGAGTTTCACAGTCTAAGACAATTGTCTAAGGAACCCTATAAAGCCGCACTATCTCCTAGACGTAGAGGTGTCCCAAGACCTCTACCGATCCTTGTTCCCAAATGGGTAGGAAGTGAGCCGACATTGTAAGTTGGTCAATGATAAAAAAAAATAGAATCGTGGACCCTAGACATGCGTGGTAACCCCTTCACAAAGTCCATCTAGATACCGTACCACTTCCACTATGGTACCTCATGTGGATATGCCAAACCTACTGCAACCTGATTCTCATCCTCCACTTGCTGACGAGTGAGGCATCATGAAATGAACTCTGCCATTGCTTTCTTGATCCCTGGACACCAGTACTGACATTAGAGGTCTTGATACATCTTCTCCACACCAAGATGTGCCACCAAAGGGGATGTATGGAACTCTCTCAACACATCCTCCCACAACATCACTGTTACTATGATGCATCCTATGAAATTGATGACGTGATCCCCACCTATCAAAAATCCATCAGGAGCATGTCCTGAGGATAAATGAGCACGTCGGGCCTCGCAGTCAACATCCACAAGATGTGCCTCACTGAATCGTTGTAAGATAAGGGGAGTGAAAGTCATTGATTGAAGGTAAGCTGCTCCATCATCACCCATAAAGGATATCTGCATCACATCTAGCTTCTTCGTCTCCTCACTCAGTAACTATAAACTAGAACTCCTGGTGAGCATGTATGCGACTACATTCCCCTTACTAGGAGTATAGAATTTTTCAAAGTCACAGTCCTAGAGGAACTCTAGCCATCGCTGCTGTCTCAAGTTCATGTCCTTCTATGGGAAGATATACCTGAGACTCTTATGGTCGGAGTAGATGGTAAACCATTCAACCATCAAGTAGTGTTGCCACATCTTCAAGGAAAAGACCACTATTTATAACTTTAGGTCATGGGTCACGTAGTTATTCTAATTTTGCCTCAACTGCCGTGAGCCGTAGGCAATCACTACTCACTCCTACATCAGGACACAACCCAATCTAGTCCCTGATGTGTCATAGAAGACTACATACCCAACACCCTCTTCTGGTAGTCTCAAGATGGGGGCACTCATTAGTCTCCACCTCAGATCATGGAAACTCTGCTAGCACTTCTCTATCCACCTAAAGGGATGTCCCTTCCTTGTCAAAGATTACAAGGGTGCTTCTACTATGGAAAAGTTAGGCATGAACCTCCGGTAATATCCAGCCAACCTCAAGAAACTCCACACCTCAATCATGCTCCTAGGTGATTCCCAAGCAAGCACTTCCTCTATCTTCACCGGATCTACTACAACTCCAGCCTCTGAGATGATGTGTTCCAGAAAGTGGACCTCCCAAATCCAAAACTGGCACTTCGAGAGATTAACATAAAGATGGTGCGCTCGAAGTGTATCCAGGACTATTCGCAGGTGTGTAGCATGCTCCTCCTCTGACGCTGAGTACACCAATATCTCATCAATGAATACTACCACGAAATTATTGAGGTAGGGCTGTAAGATCCTATTCATGAGTCCCATGAACACTAGTGGAGAATTGGTCATTATAAAGGGAATCACTAAGAACTCATAATGGCCATACCAGAATCTAAAGGCTTTCTTCAGTACGTACTCATCCCTACTCGAAGCTGATGATAACCTGATATGAGGTTTATCTTCTAGAACCACCTCGCTCCCTTAAGCTAATCAAAGAGGTCATCAATCCTCGACAGTGGATACTTGTTCTTCACAATCACCTGGTTCAAGCACCGGAATTCCACACATAGCCTCAATCTCCCATCTTCCTTCTTTGAAAAAAACACTAGGGATGCCCATGGTGAAATGTTGGGTGTCACAAAGCCCTTCTTCTGAAAGTAATCGAACTGTACCCACAATTAAAGAACCTATGTGGGAGCCATCTGATATGATGGTGTGGATATCAGTGCTATCCCCAAGTATAGATTCATGAAGAAGTCTACCTCCCTATGAGGAGGTAGTCCTGGAACATCCTTAGGAAAAATATCCTCATACTCATCCACCACTACAAGAAAGCTTAGACTCCTCTCTTTCAAAACACTGAGAGTGAGGCTAGCCAATTGGTGAGAGATTGGATGCACCATCCTCTAAGAAAGTCCGTAATGTGCTGCAAAAGTTTCTCTCTCTCTACTGAAGGAAAACCTGGTCCCATCATCATGGACACACCTCACTTTGCGCATAATACAGTCGATCTGAGCATGGATTGTAGATAACCATTCCATACCCAAGATGATGTTGTAAGGCCTCAATGCCTCTACTAGGATATCCTAGCCGAAGCTCTCACCTCCTAGAGTAAGCTCACACTACCGAAACCAAAGTGTGATCACTGAATCCCCTCCCGTAGGAGTTTCTAATCATAAGGATCGAGCCAACAGCTCCATCAGAATATCCGAGCCTTGAATGAGGTCCATGGAAAGGAAAGAGCGACTGGAACCCATGTTTATAAGAACTGAAACTAAGGTGGAGAAGGAACATATTATAAATCTAATCATCTCTAGAGCACCATGGTCATAGGCCTCCATTACCTAAAGCTGGCCTCACCCCTATCCGCTGGCTCCCTGAGCCTGTAGTGGACCACCTGGGGGTGGTGGTGGTAACACCTTGAACCGTCGTCCACTACCTAATTCTTGGCCTGATCCCCTACCATGTTCTCCTCTCTGCGTACCTCCTCGATCGAACCTATGACTCTGCCTTGGCAGTCTCTCGACCATATGACTATCGTCTGTTCGGCAGGTCGGGCAGTCACGATCCATGTGTCCCTGCTCGCTGCACGTGAAGCACATCCTGGTTCCCTGCTGACTCCCTCTATTATGGGAGCCCCGCACTACCGACCTTAAGTCCTGGGGTCTTCCCCTGAAAGATATGACCCACTTGGGTCCGCTCGTCTACTGCCTGATGCTCACTACTAAAGACTCTGCCGCCTGATGTCTACTAGTGGCTTCAGCTGTCGGTGCCTGCTCTGTCAGGAATCTCTCCACAATAAGGGATCAATCTAGCACTCAAGCCTAAGTGGGGATGTTGAGAGACAATATGGATGCCCTGATCTCCCATTTTAGTCCCTTATCAAAGGTCTAGGCCCTGAATAAAGGGTCCTACACCATGTTTGTGGAGTAGCAAGAGAGGTATGTAAACCTTGAAGAGTACTCAACCACCGACATGCTGCCCTATTGTAGCTGAAGCAACTCCTGTATGCGCAAAATGCACAAAGTCACATGGAAGAACTCATCTCAGAAAAGCTGCTCGAAGTCAACCCAAGATAGGGTCGCCTCAACATTTGTCTGGATGGTCAAGCTCCACAATCTCCTTACTGAGCCCTGTAGAAGGCTCATAGCCAAGATCGCTATCTGGTCAAGAGGTGTCCTCACTAAGCAGAAGACCTGAGTCACTGCCTCCAGCCAGTCCTCAAAAACCTGAAGATCTATCTCTCCCCCAAACCTAAGAGGTCTTTATCTTTAAAACTTGTTCAAGGCACTGAGTCTGCGTACGTCCTCTATCAGTAATACCAGAAATAACTGCTGATCAACGGGTGGTGGAAACATCGGTGCACCACCCGATAGGGCTATCTATAGTACTGGTCCCTGAACTGACGCCTCATTGCTAGGCAGACTATCCACATGATCACGTATCAGAAGCCTAACTAGATTTATGTATGGAGGCATCCTAAAATAGATCAAGATGTACTACAGTTATAAGATTATACCTAGCGGGATGACTCTTATTCAAGAAGATCATAAGGAGACACTTATACTACCAGTGTTTTCATGTATAGAGCTAAAAAATAGAATTTAGGGTTCGAGTGTATGGATACGTCAGCCACCGCACCAATACTGGACTCCCCAAATATGACATTAGAACTCGAAACATTCAACACCGTTGCCCCAAAAAAATAGACTCTCGGTCTTTGAGGTAGAATCGACCACCTCTAATACCACTTTATCACGACCCATCCCTCGAGGCCCATGTCGTGACATAACCCAAGCCTACCTCCTGAAGGCTAGGGGTTGGAAACTAGTTCCGAAGAAATCAACCTGGAAGTAGGAGTAATTTTATTGAGTACCTATAGGCACACACACACAACCACATCCCAAAGCTGGAAAAGTAAAAATGCATGCCACTAAACAAGCACTGAGTAAAAGTAAAAACTGTAGGTCAAATGGGCCAGAATACAAACCCAAAAAAATGATAAACTAAAAAAAGGAAAGTAAAAAGGAAAATTATGAAATCCATCTGCTAGATATCCCACCTTACGAGTAAGTAAAAAGTAGCTACTGGAAGTTGTAGAAGTACGCCCTGCCTGCCTGGTCTCACTGGGCACCAGCGAGTCCTAGGACACCAAGTCCTCCATCAAGGTGGTAGTCATCTGTACCAGACACAACATGTGCAAGTGAATCCCATGCAGGGATGAGTAACAATATACTCAGTAGGGACCAAAAACACAAAGTAAATACCATAAATCAATCCATATAGAAAACCACGAAACATGATAACGAAGCATAATCATGACACAAGAAAGCTCACACTAGGTATAATCTAGAGTAGGAAAGTAATATCAATCGGTCGTATCATCAAACACCTAAGGCTAATAAAGAACTCCTCCTCAATGAGTACAGTGGGACTACTAGGTCACACAGAAGCCACCTCCCACTAAACTTGGACAATAGCGGTACTCATCCCTGATGAGTACCATGGGTATGTTGGCTCGCACATAAGCCTCTCCCCACTGTGGGCATGCCGGGTAAAACAGAACCCACTTCCCACCTTGGCCATACCGAGGTACTCCTCCTGTCGAGTACTATGGGTCTGTTGGGTCACACAGAGCCGTTCCCCACCCTGGGCCTACCAGGTCACACAGGAGTCGCTTCCTACTGGGCCATAGTAGTTGATCCACACAGGGTCTCTTGTCAGCAGTCTTTAGGTCTCAACCAACCATAGGGTTTCCGCATGTAGTGCTCTTTATTCAGGGAGAATCGATCCTCAAGACATTCATAGAATTTAAAATTTCATGAAATCATCCATAGAGTATTTCAAAAGATCCTCCTCATCACGAGGGCTCCAATTCCACAAACGGCTCATCAATTGGATGCTCGATTGGAAAGATATTGGTGTTTTTCCAAAAAGGGGCCTGATGGGTTTGAGTCCGATCTGGCCCGATCAGATCGACCCGACCCAGTTAGGAGTCCACCGACCCGACTCGGGTCCACTGAACCGACCTGGACCTAGACCAGCTCGGGTCCGATCTGGTCAGGCCTGCGCCCTGCGTGGTCTTCCAGGCTGGGAGGCAGCTGGAAGCCGCATTCGGCTCGCCTTTTCCCCGCGAGTCATCTGCGGGGCTAGCGCATATGCCGCGTATGACGTGGTGTGGTGTTGCATCAGCGGTACACTGACATGTCCATTTGGTCGTGTCCACCCACTGCCATTCTCCGACATAGAGTCCGGTGGCTACTTTTGCTTCGCCGTAGCCCGAGCCGACCACGACGGTTCCTTTTGGTGCACCATCATGGTGCGCCGGCACACGCCCGCGGCCACCGCCGGCACCGAAGCACTGATGGGTTCTTCTGCAGACCACCTGGTCTGCTCTGGTGGTCCATTCTTTGCGCCTCCTATGCCTCCAGCCTTTGTGGGATGTCTCCTTTCCTACAAAGGCCCCGAATTTTCCTTACTGCCAATTTGAATACTTGGACACCAATAATGCACAAAGAGGAGGGGCTCGAGTCTTGTTCATAATGGCCCACACCCTTCAGGTTAGATGTTTAAAAAAATGGGATGCTTGGGATCACAGTTCTATTGGATAATCATCAATCCTGGCACAGAAAACCCAAGGAAAACACCCTCCCGCAAGAATACATGATCCACCGATCAACCTATTCATGGGTTGATATGTGTTCATTGTTTTTGAAAAAGAATGGGGAAATATAAAATAAATAAACTCCTACCTCAAAGTTGTTCGACATTAAATGGATCTTCCCATGAAGATTCATGAGGTTTAAGGCATTCATCACTCACCGGTCCCATTCTTCAAGATGCGCCAGAGTCGTTAACAATTCACCAATATTCGTTGTTCATCGTTGGAGAGAGTTATATCCATCAGTTTATTAGAGAAATTCCACCCTTTTATTCTCAACTCTCCAACACATTAACCCATTCAAAGAAAACACATCGCAAAATTTCTGTTACACTGGGACATCGTGTCGTTACGCTGTTTCATTTATGAAACAATGTATCAATTATACTTCAATTAATGCATCATTACACTGCACAAAAATGAGCCATTATTGAGATTTATTTAATGAGCCTCATCGCTGCACCACAACGCCTCCGTCCACCACTCAATGGTGATGGAAAAAAATAAAATAACTTTTTAATTATTTTTATTATTTTCCAAAAAGTACAAAAACTATCTTTTCCGGTCAACCCTCACCGGTCGAAGTTAAGTCCTTTATAGGTGAATCCCAACGTTCTGAGTTCAATAGTGCCCTTGGATTTTTGATCTGAGCACAAATTCAAAAGTTAAAAAATCCCTCTCATACGTTTATTAAACGAACTTAAAAAAAAGTTCAAAATTCCATTCCAGGCTCACTGAGTCTCGGAATTACGCGCCGTCAAAGAATCTTGTCTCAAAATAATTCCATATAATTAAAAAAATTACACAGAATTTCTGGTACATTACATTATTCAACTTATGTGACTGATTAAAGTCTTGATCATTCATCTTTAATCCTAATACTCACCTTGAAAGTAGTAATATTAAAGACATCACAACACATAGGGATTTACATGGTTTGGTAAAAAGACCTACTACTTGTTGTGTTAGTTAGACCCTCTAACATAGATTCTCCACTATAACAGAAGGTGATTAAAACAATAATTGGTTAGACTCCCCAATATAAAAATTGGTTATACCCCTAGTTCTATTCATCCTTTAATAGTTGTTTTGATCCACCAACTTCACTTTCTTTACAATTATTGGTTAGACCCCCAATCAAAATCTCGCATCAATTGGTTATATCCCCTAGTTGTAGCCTTAAATTCATATGGCTTGATCCACTATAGAAAAATCTTTATATGATATTCCTACATGAGCTTGTTTAATCACACCGGCTCATGTAAAACTTGAAGTACCTTTGCAATGATTCTGGTATTTCTCAATAAATCAGATCACTTATAGATAATTATCTTTCTTAGTACAACACTGCTTGGGTAAGAATTCGTTCTTCTACTAAAGACTTGACCTCACTAAACACTGAAAACTTGGATATGAATTCATTCTAAAAAACTTTTTGATATTCTATTCCAGATTCAGTATCAAAACAATACACACTAAATATGAAATGTATATTTCTTGTTTGATTCATCAAACTTCATACACATATATAATATAATGCATGGTCTTCTCAAGAGATGCATAAAATTTACACTTTCATGACTGCATTATTTCATGTGCTTGCATGTTTTTATAATGCACACACATTTAAATACAATTAATCTTTCACATGTGTATGAGATCATGGATGGATTCATGTAATTGTTTCCACATGGAACCTCAACCACACACTTTCCACTTTCCACACACACAATCTATCTCAATCTTATCACTTTCTTCACACACACCTTGTAAACACCACACTGTCCACTATTGATACACAATGAATGTACATTCACGTATGTGTAAATACATGAAAGAAATTATCAATTCCTTATTAGCATATCGATTTTTTTGTCTTCTCAAACACTTCATTCAAGATGTATCATGACTTTCCATTCATGCAAGACCTTTTTTACACCAGAATCACAAACCCAATAGTCTTCTTCATGTAATCCTTCACTTAAGTCAGTCATGAACTAGTTAACAATGTACTTAATGGAATCCAAGGGAGATTTGTATTACTATATCTAAATTAATTCACGGAAACTGGTTTCATCACAAATCACTTCAAGTGTGAAAGACACATGTCGAAGGCTCACAAGGTTCTCTTCTTCTTCACACAAACAGAGACTACGCGAAACTTCTTTCCACCAAATAGATCATTTACAAAACTTTTTTTTGCTCATGGATCAGTCTAAAAATTCTCATTAATCTCATACTAAAAATGAGAAAGATAATTGGTATTTATAGACAGAATTTAACCAACCTATATCATGCGCACCACCTCACCTAAGGATTCATGATTATGGGAATCGTCGTCCCTGATAATATTTCATTTGTTTCATTTATTTTTTTCATCGTTTTTTTCTTCGCTGAATCATGAAAACATAATTGCATGATTTTTTTACCATCTTAGAATCATCAAGATAATGAAATGATTCATAGAAGTCTCGATTCAATCAATCAATGGATATCGCTGTATAGAGATCCCGACAAATAGAAGGAGATCTTGAATGAAGGTAGAAGACAACTCATGACTTAGATCGGTTGATTATGATTAAACAGATAAAATGGTCATGGTTATTTTCATATATTTTGAAGTATATGAATAGTTCCTTCACCCATCCCGCATTAAAACAAATATCGGTTGCATGATCCCTTTTAAAATAAGCCGCACCCACAACTCGGTAGATATGGTTACCGAACACCCCCTCACTCACTAACACCACCCTGTGCCGATGTTAGCCTTCACCACCATGACGCCCCACATGGTGGATTTCTATTTCTACCATGCACCTATTTGGTCATTCTTTACAAACCATCTACCGCCACCCTGGCCCGGCTGAGGTTTCACCTACCCACCTTAGTAGTGGTGTGGGTTTATAATCTTGCTATTGTGTCTGGCTAAATTTTTATCCAAGTCTAACCAAGAAATATAATTCAAATATGCCAAATCAACCATAATCAAATATTACAACCCAACCATACTCAAACAATCATGTAAAATAAACACAATTTTTCATGGCCTCTTTTAAAAAACTATTGTAAACATTATGTTACATCAAAGAACCTCAAAACATATTGAAATAATATTCCAAACACTTATTGAAAACAAATGAAATTCACTAGGAACTTAAATATCCTCCTTTTCATTTGTTTTAAATATTTATATTTCAATATGTATTATTTTCTTTCTCCCCTTTATTTAAAATGAATACAAAGGTGAATTCAGGAGTTCTTACAAAAACCAACTTCTCCTTAACTTTAATTTCTTCTCAATGAATTAAACCAAATTAAATAATATAAATGATATTTTAATTAATCTACTCTAATTCCATGAGGGAAAACACAATGAAGCAAATAAGAGAGATGTCACCTAAACATAAAAGCTATTAAAATTTTATAATGTGATACCATTCTCAAACTTGTTTCAACAACATTATCATAAGGGATATTTGAGTAATATTGTTAAGATATTTACTATACACATCTCAAAAAAAATATAAAGTTCAAGTGAAAAAACACATTGCTCCCCCTTTTTTAGCAGAATATCAACTCTCTTATGAAAATATATTTTTTAAATATTCAGGTTATAAATTTGAGTGTGATCATCATTTTCACAAGATTGTGAATATCTGAAATCCCCAAATCATCTATGTTCTCTCTCAAGGTATGTATCTATATCCTTCAATTCCTTTCATTTTTGTAAAAAAGAATTTTTATAACGGAATAATGTGGAACCTATTTATTCATTATAAATAGGACTCAGGCTGAGAGTTGCCTCTCAACATTTATTTTCCCTTCTTAATTTTAAAATCTAATTTGGAAGAGTTATCCATGAAATTTTGGGTTGTCCTATTCCCAATTTTTTCACACCTCCTAATTTTTAAGTCATCAATTTTATATGGATTATAAGCACTCATCCTTAAAAATTACATAATCTTGAATTAAATGGATAATTAACATTGAGGATCTTTTCAGGTTTATAGTTTTAGAGAATTAGGTCATAACATTTACATAACAACATGAATATTACATGTAGACAATTCTACTCAGTATCCATTTTTTTCATAAAATAAAAACTCTTGAAAAAAAGAGTCATGTGTTCCATGTTTTAGACAGCATGACTTTTCCTTGATCCCATCCTTGACCCTTATTCATCTTTAAGTCCTGTGGAAAAAATTTCAAAAACTTGGGATGATCATAAAAAGATCAGTAAGGGATATAAAATAAGGAATTAAAAAATTATCCCATCAATAAAAACAAAACAATAAAACCATACTTTTCAATCATATCATACCTCATGAAATCATAAGATTTATGAATAACACACAGAAAATCATAAATCATAAAGGTAACTTGTGGAATCCATATCAAACTTACATTTTAGCTATCAAAAATACATAAGGATACATATTTGGAATTCCCATCATAGTATATCCCCTAAATCTCTTAGGAGAAACATTCACGTTTACCTCCATCACGTTACCCAAAGTATTGGAGAGCTATCTCGGGCTCACCCGCCTTAGGTTTATCATGGAACCACCCATATACGTAAACAATACCCAATATCCATAACATAGTCATAACCCATAAAACAAACATAATGGAAAGATAAAATTTCCACATTACAATCACAATATATCATTTCAAAATATTGAAAAAATCAAAGCTTTTATCAAACCATTTTCAAAACCATTTAAAATATTAAATAAAGTGATTTTTGAATCAATGTGTCCCATACCACTTTGAATCTTTTGAAAGAAATTTAAATTTCAATAAATTCATTTCCATATGAATAAATCCTTAAAACAATTTTTAAAACATGGACATTAATGTGAATGATTTTGAAGAATAAACCTTTAAAACATTTAAAACGATATTTTAGTTAAAGAGTTTTAAAAAAAATGAGAGACCCTGTAATACAAATAATTGAGGAATAACATTTAATCATAACTTAATAATATCATGAGAATAAAGTTATTCATGATATAATATTCTAAAGGACAGTATATACACCATATAAGAGTGAATTGGTGCATATTAACAATAAAGTCTCAATGGAAATGTAAATTGAGACGAAATCCCTTATAAAGATGGTATCCTTAGATTAAGGATAAATCAATTACATAACTATGAGTGAAAAATATAAATACACCCAATATAAGTGTATATTAAGTGTAAAACAATCAGATTTTATTCACACATACTCATAGAACGACATAATCAATAAGTAGATGTTTAACCCAAAAATTGAAATTGGGTTAAGAAGTTTTCTTACAGAAATTCGACAGCCTAACGACTTCACTTTAAAATTCATAAAATAAGTTGATGAGAGATAAAATTATATCTCATCACTTGTAAATAAAATTTACATCAATAAGGATATATAAGAACATATCCCAACATAATAATATGTAAATTAAAATACATAACAAAAAGAAGTCTTTTAAAAAGAGGAAGGTGAAAGGTTCCCTTACTGATTTGGTAACTTACGAAACGTACACCCCATGAAAGAAATATCACACAATGAATATGTAAATACCCATAAATTAAAATATATTACATAAATAATACAATCATGGGTAGTACATCCACCACACAAAAGGAAATAATGGCTAATATAGCATGAATCTCACGGGAATAAAAAGTGATATGAAAAACCCTTACCACGTTGTAATCAATCGAGTCGTATGAGAAAAAGTTAATAACCGCAAAATGAATCATATAATACCATTAATATAAATAGAATAATGATAATATATATCAAATGGAAATAAAAAATACACCACATGCAATAAATAAGTGGTGAACAATGGAAATCTCACGGAATTAAAAGCGAGATAAGAAATCCCTTACCTCGTGTCCAACTTGACTCATATGTTCCTTGTTCTTCCTGAATAATAAAATTAAGTTAATTTATACTAGATTCATAACCTTTTTAATTTTTATTATTACTGTTATATCACTTATTACCTTTAAATAACAGTTAGTTAATTATTTGAGTTCATATCGGACATTTTGTCGATGTTCGGAATTTGAGTTAAAAATGAACTTGTTATAATTACAATTTATCCATGTGGTCAAAAATAAATTATCTCCAGAATGATATTAATTATTTAGATATCATATATATAATATATATCAAGTATATATATATATATATTTATAATATTACATAACATTTGGAGATAAGAAATGAAATGCACCGTTCATGGAGACGGTAAGCCGTACGTACGCATGAACACTACTTTCATTTCTATTTAATATTTAATGTAATGAAAACTTAATGATAAATAGGTATATTATAATTAAATTATAATATAATATGATATATATTTTACATAATTTCATTTACTCCATCATTATACGTTCCATGTATGTCATGAACGAATCATATCACCTTGAGGGGGCGACAATCCGCACTTCCTCAAATGAAATTATGGTGTTTACACATATAGGAAAACATAAAGGTATGTTTGTAAATAAAAATCAAAGAATAATATAGAAAAAAACATAATATATATCATATATAAATATATTTCCATCATAATGGCCACCATGAGAGGCGATAGGAGATAATTGAACAATCATCGCTTCGTGAGGCGTTAGTTTTCCATCCACAGAAACAGTATGTTCTTCACCCATTAGATGGAGGTGTGTGTAAGTGTAGTTATAATAATTCTCATAAAAAAATCCTAATATATTTAGTATATTGTTTTTTTTATAAAATAAAGGAGTAAAAAGATTTTAGGGGTTGGAGAAGTAAAATAAAACAAAAGAACTTAAGAGAAGATGTTACCTTTAAATCGGGTAACTCCCTTTGGTTTGAACCAAAAGGGTTTATTGAAGTACTTTATGCCTAAGGTAAGGCTCATAGTATGAATAAAGGTATATTGGGAGCTTATTGGATTAAATTTTTTATGAGATAAAGTCTTGAGAAGTGTGAGAAATGGGTAGGAAGTGAGGGATTTTTATAAGGGAGAGAAGGGGATCTTTAGGAATGTTTGAAACAATTATTTTATTATAAACTCATCTTCTGTTTCAAAAGGTCAAATAATCATTAAATTTCAAAGTTAAGATGACTCATGGTTGAAATAAAATCATCCAATAATAATTGGACAGTTTTTGGATATTGTTTTAATATTTATAATTTTATTTATTTAAATCATTTATTAATGAGGTAAATATTGGATCATTATTGTGTCATAAAAAATTTAATTTATTTGATGTCCAAAAATTATAAAAAAATACCATGATGTAGGAAATATTTTTATCTTTCCAAAGAATATTTATAGTCGAAAATATAACTTATATAACCCCATGTAAAATTGATTTACTAAAAGATATTTGTTTATGTCATTTTTGTCTTTACTTTAAATTAATTATATAAAGTGTCATTATTACTCCCATGTGGCTCCATGGGGTCCCAAATTCGAGCCAAGTATGACCATGGTCGGATATGTATCATCCAATAGGATTAGGACACATGTTAGGGTAATTTAATATTATTATAATATTATATTTTACCCTTATTTACTATATTTATCCTTTAATCATGGTAAATAAAATATTTACTAAAGTAAATATTTAAAATGTCTAAAAATAAAAGTTACCTATTTAAAAAATTTGGACCTAATGATTCCAAATATGGAATCCATTTTTCTAAATTCAAAATACAGAAGTGGTAGAAATTAATTTAAAATTAATTCCCGTTGTCAAAACAAAAAGCGTGTTTTTAAGAAATAATAACTATCAAAAGATTGACACTTGTTTATGTCCAATTTCAAAGTGAAGTTATTTACAATGTCCAAAATTGGATTAATTGGTAAAAATATATTCTAATTAAACTTTAGAACCAATTAATAAGATAATATAACCATATAAATAAATTAGATTAAAAGGCACTTTTGAATTAAAATACAGTATTTTTCACTATTCATTAAAAAATGAACTTAATTAGAAAAATACCAAAAATTTACCCAAAGTAAATTTTGATGTCCAAAATCTAAAGAAGAATTTTATTTTGTCAAATAGAACATATAAAAATGACCAAAACTAGATTTAAAGATTGTTCGCCATCAAAAGACGGCAAATCAACCTTTTAAAGAATATTAGAGTATTTATGCTTAGATTCGTTCACGTTTTAAGCCTCTAAATTTTATTGGATAAATGTAAAAACATTTAAAAAACATGTATAATCATATTTTTGTTAGTTCTATTTCTTACCACCATTATAACGGCTAGGCGTTAACTACCATTTAAAATAATAATATTATATTATTAGTGTTCAACGTAAGATTTCAAAGAAACCCATTGTTGCATATCGAGAACGCCATCGGACATAACATCCCCTTTAAAGTAAAATTAATATTTAATTCAAAAATATTAATATATATGAAAAATTTCATGTTCTTTATTTACCTGGGATATTACATGGATCTTCATAAAATTATTCAACCGTTACCACTTTCTTTTCATTTTATTTGATAAGCTTCTGATCGTTTTCAAATTATTTCAACTTCTCACAAAATTCACTGGTGATTATAGATTTCTTAAATATCTAAATTTTCTTCTCATTTTAACTATGAGAATCTCAATTAATAAACAAACTCTACATTTATTTGATTTATGACCTTCTTGATCACATGTACCACACAATTGATTCATGTAAGTTCTTCATTTATAGTTTAGATGATGTCTTGATGACATGCTTCTCTTCTTAATAATTTGATCTCATTTGCTCAAAATTTATCCCCATTAATTCATTCCTTTTTCTTGGGAGGAACGTATTATACCAGTATGAATAATCTTTGTGAAAAAATACTCCACAACCCCAATAATAGCCTCTAAACCTTGACATTTTAGATTGATATTAGTTATTCTCTAAAAATTGAAGTTGTTTATTTTTTATAGATTGTTACTGTATCTGTTTAGGAGAAAAACTTCTAGATGAATTAGTCCAATCTTCATTTATGGAATTTATTTTCTCATTTTTTATTTTGGTTTAGTTGGATCTAGTCTTTTTTTTCAGACCTGCATTATTAGAAATACCAAATGTATATTGATATTCATTTGGTTTAGAATCAAACTTTTTATGTGGACCCTTATTCTCAAAATATTTATAAGATTCACCCTTAATATCAACAAATTTGGTGAATTATTAATTCATATTCTTTAACTCACATTGAGATAAAAGGCACATAGATTTTTTCTCAGATAATTCTTTCTATTTCTTAAAAAGTCTTTCTCCAAGATCTTTCACCATTTTCTCAAATTCATCTAATTTTAGTCAGTTTTTTATATTATCTTCAAAAAATGATGATTATTCCTTTTCAAGATCTTCATTTACAATATTTTTTATATTTCCTTATAGATCATCTATCTTAATCTTATTTTCTCTTATTTCATTAATATGAATATCCTATTTATTGACATGTTTTTTATTCTCAAAGGCAATCTTGTGATTTTTTCTCTTCAATTTTTCTTTTCCTTCTTGAGTTTTATATTGTAAACAAGAATAAATTCCATATTTTATGTTAACATCCACTCTAAATAAATTCTCTCATCACCTTTATCACCTTCAAATATGTCTCTAGATTTATTTTATTTTTCCATAAAGAATATATAATTCTTATAATATATTCCATCTTCTAACTCAATAATTGAAGATGAAAACTCATCCATTTATGTACTCATCATATTTATTTTCTTGGAAGTAAAAATATTCTTATTCTTATCCCACTTCCTTTTCTGGTACTTCTTATCCTCTTCATCCGAATCAGTGTCATCAGCCATATTATTTGGATAGTTACCTGTAAAATGACCACTATTGTGAAAATTCCAGAACTTTGGTGGTTATTAGATATTTCAATTCTATATTCCCCATTTTAATATCCTTGTAAAAAATACTATCATTTTACTAAAATCTTGTTCAACTTATTAATCCTCAGAATCAATTGATTCTGGTTCTTCTTTGATTCATGTTTTACATTTTATCATGGATTTAAAGGCCATCTTATCTCTTGCCTTCTTTTTGAATGCTATAATTCTTCTCATTTCATATGTTATGATAATATTACGAAGGTAATACAATGATATATCTTATCACTCTTATATAGTTGAAATATATGAGTCAAATATATTTTGGAAACTTCTCATAAGCTTATTTAAAATAGTATAATCATCCAACTTCTCACTAAAACCTTGGATATTGTTGACAATCACATTTACTCTTATAAAGTAGTCATCAATGATTTCTTCATATTTAATTTTAATATACTCAAACTTTATTCCCCATATTTTCAACTTGGGTTATTTGAATTTAAGATTTCATTTATAACATCTTCTTAGTTTATCCCATATGTCTTTGGAAGTTTGTAGACCCATCACTTTAGTGTATACTTTTTTTGATAAAACCATCAAGATTGCATTCTAATCCTTTCCATCAACTTTTAGATATATTTTATTTTCTTGAGTTATAGGAACATCCTCATTGATAGGTGGGAAACCCACTTTTACAACATTCTAATTTCCAGACCAAGAGATATAAGGTAAGGAAGCATCCTATTCCTCTAACTATGGTAGTTCATGCCATCAAAAGTAAGAATTCCTTAGCCATTAAATAAATTCCAATTATCCATTTTCAGATTTTTTTGGATATATTGAGGGGAACTTATGATATGATACCAATTTAAGTGTCCAAGGATCAGTTAGGTACCACTGAGAGTGTGTTTGGGGGGGTGAACCAATGGTACACTGTTTTTATAAATTATTTTACTTTTGATTAAACCCATGTGACTAATTAAAGTCTCGATCCCTCATATTTAATCCTCTGCCTCACCCTACGAGTAGGAATATCAAAGAAAGAAAAAAATGTATGGGTTTACAAGGTTTGGTAGAAAGAAATACTCCTTTATGTGTTGTTAAGACCCCAACATGGATTCTACACTATAATAGAAGGTGATTACAACATCAATTAGTTAGACCCCCAATTAAAAACTGGTTATACACCTAGTTCCATTCATCCTTCAATATTTGGTAATACCCCCAAACTACACCTTCTTCAAAGTGATTGGTTAGACACCCAATCATAATCTTCCAGCAATTGGTTAGACCCCCCCATCTATAACCTTCAAATTTAGATGGATTTATCCACTTTAGAAATCTCTTTAGATGATTTTCCTCCATGATCTTGCTGGATTACACTAGCTCATGTGTAAATTTAAGCACCTTTGCATTGATGCATATATTTATCAATAAATCTAGTCACATGTATATAATTAGCTACCTCAATACAATACTACTTGGGAAATAATTATTTCTTATGTTGAGGACTCGACCTCACTAAACACCGAAAAATCAAATAAGAATTCCTTCTAAAAAACTATTTCATATTTTGTTCCATCTTCAGTCTCGAATCAATTCACACTGAATATTCAATATATATTGAATGTTTGATTCATTAAACTTCATGAACTTATATAATATACTTTATGGTCTTCTCAAAGAATGCATAAACTTTACACTTTCATGCATGAATTATTATATGTGTAAACATGTTTGTATAATGCACGGACATTTAAGTCCACTTCATATTTTATGTGTGCATGTGAGAATGCATGAATTCATGTAAGTGATTTCACATGAAACCTCAAACACACACTATCAAATTTTCACACACACAATATTTCTCAATATTATCACTTTCTTTACACACACCTTGTAAACACCACACTGTCCACTATTGATACATAATGCATGTACATTCATGTATGCATCAATAAATGCATAAAATTTTTACTTATTTATTAGAATAACAATGTTTTTGTTATTCTAAAACCCTTCGTGCAAGATATATCATGGCTTTCTATTCATATAAGACCTTATTTTCACAAAAACCTCGAACCCAATGGTCTTATTTGTGTAATCCTTTCTATAAGTAAGCCAACATTAGTTAATAGTGAACATCATGGAAGAAAATGGAGATGTGTATTGTGATATCCAAATTGATTCACGGAAACCGGTTTTGTCACAAAGAACTTCCAGTGTGAAAGACACATGTCGAAGGCTTGTGAGGTTCTCTTCTTCTTCATGCAAACAGAGACTGCAAGGAACTTCTTTATGAAAATCACTGCATTTCCAAAAATCTGTTTAGCTTATAGCCCACTCTAAAAATTAACATTAAGATTATACTATAAACGATCGAGATTAGGGGTATTTATAGATTGAATTTCACAAACATAGCTCATGTGAACTGCCTCATCTCATGCTTTACGATTAGAAAATAATTTTTATTTTCATATCTTTTGAAGTGAATGAACAGTTCCGACACCTATCCCACGTTGAAATGAATCTTGGACACATGCTCATTTTTAATTAAAGCCACATACATAGCCTGATAGAAATGGTTACTAAACAATCCCCTCACTCTCCAGCACCTCCCCATGTTGGAGTCTCTCTCCCCCACCATGAATCCCCACGTGATGGATTTCTATTGATCATGTGCATCTCTGTGGGCATGATTCAGAAACCATTTTCTACCATGATGGCCCATTCGAGGTTGCACCTTCCCACCTCAACAGTGTTACGAGTCCCTCCACTGGATAGTGTGGATGGATAAATTTTTATCAAAGGCCAAACAAAAAATATAATTAAAATATTCCAAACCAACCATACATAAATATTTCAACACAACCACACTCGAACCCTCATCAAAATAAACACAGTTTTTCATGGACTATTTTAAAAAACTATTGTAAACATTGTGTCACATCAAAGAACCTAAAAAAATGTTTAAATCACCCTAAAAACACTTATTTACAACAAATTAAATTCATTGGTCACTTAAAAACTTATTTTTTGATCAAAATAAATAGTGAAAACAATAAAAATTAATTATTACAGTAAAGGTAAAAATTAGTTTACTGGGAGGTTAAACTAAAAAATAAGGGTTAAAATAACCTATAAACTTGTCTAAAATATATTTTATAGACATATTTCCACCTTATAATGTCTAATGTTCTAATTTTATTCATTTTTTACACTTTTTTCATGTGAAAAACATGGGTACACCTTTTATTTTAAATAATTACAAGTGTTCCACTCACCTAACTTATAAAATTCCACCCCCTATCCTCTCTTATTCACACCTTAAAAACATTATGGTTAGACCAATACCTACCCAAATAACTTACCAACTTACAAACTATCATCATATAAGCCTTATTTTGGATATAAATCCAAACAAGGAAGGCTTCTGGTGCAAACCTAAGGAGGATACTCGAAGAAGAGGTAACGTTCATCAATGATAATTTTTGTTTTCTTTATTCCTCAACCAACATAAATTATTATTATACCATGATGATATAATAACCAAAATATCTTAAATATAATAATATTTTGTTATGTTAAAGTTATTACCTAAAACCATCTCCACTTATATCAAATGGGTTACTAAATCATCATTTGTGTGTATGGAAAAATACTATCTCGCGAACCGATGTCATTCATTTTTCCATTAACACCTATCAAGGAAGGAAATAATTATAGATTTATTATTTATATACAATATATATGATATTATTATAATTATTAAATCATTATATCACATATACCTTCATACTATCTATTTTTTTGGGAATACGATAATAAAGCTCAGGTGTATGGAGGAATATCACCTCGCGAAGCAATGTGATTCGTTCACGCTTTACATGTAAAGTAATAAGGATAGTTTTAATGAAAATATGTGATAAATATGAAATAAAAATTAGTATATAATGATAATATATAATTTTCCATTAGTTATATTAATTGTAGAAGAAAATGGAAACAACGTTCATTCTTACGTACGGCCTATGATCTCCATAAACAATGTATTTCATTTTTTATCACTAAACTTTATGGATTACTATAAATAAATATATAATTAATATATGTGATATTTATATCATGGATAAAATTCTAGATATTATTAAACCATGATCAAATTAAGAGGACCAAAAAATATAATATCAAAACTTACACTAAAAACAAAGCAGTTATTGCCAGAATCGTGACTTTAACATGGAATTGTTTATAAACAGGTAATAAAAGGTCATAAGTAAATTTTATATAGTATGATATATATATGTGTGTGTATGGTTATTTAATATATTTATAATAAACTTATATTTATTATACAAGAGGTTTTAACATGTAAGAAAGAAGTTAAGACTTATGGTAAGGGATTTTCGTCTCACTATTTACTTTTGTGAGACACGTTCCATATTCACCACCTATTTATTTTATGTGGTGTATATAATTTTCATTACTATATTTTATGAATTTTATCCTTAAATATATTTTTATTTACATATCCATTTTTATCACTCTTTCACGGGTTTACAGTACAAAGGTTACCAAAGTGGCAAGGTATTTTTGTCTCAATTTGCCTTCTTTAAGACGTATATTATGTTATGCACCTATATTATTTCATGAGATGTATATAAAACCCACTTGAAATGTGATATCATAAATTTATTTACCCTAATTATATCTTAATATCTATTTTATGTTATTCTTTCACGGGGATTATGATTTAAAGTTACCAAAGTGGAAATAATCTTATGTTACAATCTCATCATTTATTAGGATTGTTCATATTTCCTATGATAAAATATTATGATACATATCCCAAGAAAATCATGAATTTTATTATCCTATGGTTATTAATAATATTTTCAAGTAATAGTTACATTTTTACACTCTTTTTTACTTAAAATAATTGATAATTTTTTTTATGAAAATCTAAATTTATTTCTCTCTTCAGCCAGAAATATGTTTTCTTCCAAAAACCATGTTTTCCAAAAATGATTTTTTAATACTTTCCTATTATTTTTAAAATAAATTTTTAACCATTTTTTAATTTTTTAAAAATTATTTGAATGTAATATTTATGTTATTTTACAAACAATTCCTGTTTCAGTTTTACAGAAAAAGTGAAAGGAATATTTGTTTTAACATGTATGACATGAATAAAACTTACCATTGTCACGAAAATTACTTTATTTGAAGATTAATTTATAAATTTTCAGATTTATCTTCAAATAAAATCATTTTCAAAAAATTTTATGTTTTAAAAATTGTTTTTTCAAAGCTGAAATGATATTTTCCACAAGAAATGTTTCAAATGAACTTTAAAAACAATTTTATATCTAAGATGACATATTTTTATGTTAACAAATCATTACTAGGGATAATAACAAAATATACAATTATTATTATTTCTATGAATGGTTTATTATAAAAAGATGTTTATGAAACCCATTTCTCTTCCACATGTTATAATTTTATTAAATTCTTATGAAACCCACTTCTTTTTTACAAGTTATGCTATGATGAAATGATTATGAAACTTGTCTCTTTTACATGGGTTATGATATGATAAATGTTTATAAAAACCCATTTAATTTCACAGGTTATGATATGATTATTTTTTTATGATCATGTGGTATAGAAATCTAAGTATTATGTGATGGGTGGGACCTATATCTCCCTCTAATGCATTGGGTAATGATTAATATTATATGAGATAAAAGAGTATATGAGAGGTTATCCCAAGCCTAAAAAAGGATACAGGTGAATTAATCCAAATCCCTAAGTAGGTACGTGAGTGGTTATCCAAATCCTAATATGCTATGAATGTCTTTATGGGTATCCTTTATATAATTTTTTTATGCTTATATGTATGCAATCAATCTATGTATTATGCCAATGTTATACTCTCATGGCTCATGTTACTTTATTTCCTTATAATTCATATCTTATGAATTGCTAATATTTATGACATGACCTAATATTATGATATTTAATATGAAGGGTATGGTTTTAAAATGTTATGATTTTGTTATAATATACTTATGATCATGTTATTATTATGTATCTACCTTTTTTACCCTCACTGAGCATTTGAGCTCACCCTTTCTTATGTTTCCTTTCCCCAAGTTATAAAGAAAGGTTTTAAGTAGGAGTACTAAAGGGGAAGATATTTATGGTAAATATTGAAGATATTTCATGAATTAAGATGATTGACTTCCAATTTTTTCAAAGACACTAAGCTATTATGGTCCTTAGGATTGTTTTTGTTTAATGTAATGAATATTCATCTATAAAAATGTAATATCCATGTATGAGAAGGCTGGGTCTCTATAGTTGGTATTAAAGGAAAGGTTTAGTCAACCTTTGGAAACTAGAATGAGAAAAATTTACTGATATCCATAAGGTTATTTCTAAATATATGTTTAGGTATGTATTGAATGATAAGTGTAAGGTTGATTCAAAGTATATGAAAATGTCCTAAAATTCTGGTAAAGAATAGAACAGGTAATTTCTAAGAAATTACATCCCTATATGGATACTACAATTTGATGTGACTCTGGAATAGAGGTAACAAGTAGTAATAACTCTAAAATGGTCTCATTTATATGGACTCGATTTCCACTTGGTGCATTACAAAGATACTTACTAGACACCTGGTTTGACACTCCCATGGGATAAGATTTGGAAATTCAAAAACTCTTTACAAATCGTCATTAAGGATTTAAATAGATGGTAAATATGAATGACCTGGGATAAACTTAAGGGAAAATATATTAAAAATAAGGTTCCATGATTTAGATATCCTATAAGTTATTTTCGTGATTATTTGGTTTCCCATTATGATTAACATTTCTTAAACTATGCATTTTGGTTTTAGTCAATGGTGTGAACCATAAGGAATCGAGATAACATTGAATACGACATAAAATTTCATGATAAGAAAACAAATGGGATGATGACTGGATTTAATAATGTTGTGATTATTCTTAACCAAGTTATCATAAAACATGATTAAGAATGTGAACCTTAACCAACTCTTGGACTCACTAAAGAAGAAAATGGTAGAGTTCTCTAAGAGTTCAGGTAGTGGATACCATGGAGGAAAGAAGATTAATTTTTTTATATGTAGATAATGTGGGAATAATCACTCAAGGTAATGTATTATAGGGATGATAAGATTTTTTGGACATGTAAAATAAATAAACAAAGAAAGTAACTACAAAGTAAAAATAAAAATTTTGGTTAACACAATAGATGAGAATAATGGTCTTTATAAGGTATCATCGATTGTTGAATGTTTTAAATGTGTAAAGTATTTCCATTATTCAAATAAATGTCATATGGGGAAAACACATGAATATAATCATAAAGTTTGTATGAGTAATGGTTTTTCTATTGATGATTAAGAGACTGTGAATGACATATAAAAGGATAGAGGTATTATGGAATAAGATGATGAAGCCTTGTTAATGGTTTGAGAAGGAATTTGGATGATTGATGTATTTATGTATTATAATTCAAATATTATGTTATATGAATTAGGAAATATATATAGATTTTTTAGTATAATTTGTTCATTAAGGATTTGAAAAAATATGTTAAATTGTACTGATGGAATAATGACATGGTTATATTTTGATTAAGGGAAGATAACCCACAATATGTTATGGATTTTGAGATAATAATGTTGGGATAAAGAGATGTTATATATGAATAAGTAAATTGGATAATATTGATTACCTTAGAAATGATTAATGATTTGTTGACAAAGTGATTTATGCTATCATTAATGGAGTTTACATCATTTTTTATTTAAGGAATATATACAATAAAAAGTGTTTTATGTAAGGAATGAGGAAGAATTTATGTTTTCAAAAAGGGTTTATGGTAATTAAGGTTATTACCACGTTTCAAGAGAATACACGATGAAGTTATTCATGTATTTAGTATGTGACAATCAAGATCCACTTTATGATATATGGTGGATTAGTGTTGGGTTGTTTTGAGAAATTTAGTGTTCTTATTAATAAATTTTAAATTTTGGAAGGGTTATAAGGTTATCTATTTATTTAATGTTTTAAGTTGAATTTTGGATGAGGGTTTAGAGATTAACATATCACTTCACCATTTGAGGATTTATCTACATTTTATAAACAATGATAACTTTTTTTAACTAGAGATATAAAGAATGACTTATCATTCTATTATGGATCTTATGATCCATTAGTGCTTTAGGAAAAAAATAATCTTCATTTCTCGGAGTAATAGATGAAGTATAAATTGATCGAATCATAACTGAAGGATGAAACTATGCTTACGATACAATAGAAGGCTAAGCTCTAGGTATATTAGTTCCTTTGGAATTCTTGATTATATCAAGATGAAAACCTATTGATTGGAACTTCCATTAAACCTCTCTCAATTTAAAGATGTGTTCCATTCATCTCTCTTGAGGAATTACATATACAATCCATTAAATGTATTGAAATCATAGTCCGTACCATTGAAGCATGATATTCCTTATGAGGAATAACCGGTACAGATTCTATATCAAATAGAGAAAGTTCTACAAAACACGACCACTTACCTATTCAATGTTTTTTTCATGAAACTACTAGCACTAATAAGCTAAATGGGAACCTAAGGATGTAATTAGGCAAAATTATCCTCATTTTTTGGTACCAAAGTTTTGAATTTTGAGGGAGAAATTCATTTTAACGGGGGTAGAATGAAACACCCTAAGATTTAGTGAAATAAATATATTTTTTAAATAAATTTAATCCTTTTGACATTTTGGGCCATAAAAATATTATATTTTGTTACATGTAACATTGAGTTTATTTTTCATTACATGAAATATCGAGTTTAGCTTTCATTAAACACAACACAGAGTTTAAATGAAACGTGACATACAATTAAAATATTATTATTTAATATGATAGTTATCACCTAGCTATTTGAATAGTGAGTATGAATAGGATTAACTAAATTGTGAAAATATATGGTTTATAAATGTATATAAATTTATTATTTGATTTCCAATTAATTATAATTTTAAATAAGATCCATTTTAAAATAAAGGAAATATTTTTTTGGAAGACCTTTTTTATAAAAACAAACATGTTTTACCTCAATAAATTAAAAAAAATGGTAAATGATTTTAATGTAATTTATATATTATATATTCAAAAAAGTTTTTAACATTCATCCTATGTGTTTTATAGACAATAGATAAGAATAAATCTAATTTTATGCTTATAAACTGTATTTTTCTAAAAAGTAGTTTTGTCGCCTTTTGCACACTTATTTTAAAACTAATTTTTGAAACTTTTAGAAAATGTATTTTATAAAATAAAATTAATTTTTGAAATCATAATATCAAAATTATATTAGGGTTAATTTTATATAATTTTTTGGAAATATTATTTTTTGATGACTAGTGAAAAATTATGAATTTTAATCGAAAACCACCGTTTTGTTTAAATTATTTTTAAAATAAAATTATATTTTAAATTATTTTTGAAGAAAATTTAGTAAAATTATATATCTATTAATAAAAATTAGGTCATTTTAATCAATTTTATATTGAATATTTTTATAAAAAAAATTCAATCTTTTGAACATTTTCTCTTAAAAAACCCGCTTTCTCATCAGGTCTATGAGATTAATATTAAATTAAATTTTGTCAATCCTATGAATAGAATTTGAAAAAATGGATTAAATATTTTTAATCATAATAATTTATATTTTATAATGATTTCAACTTAATTTTTTACCTAAATGAATAGTGAAATTAGAAAAAATTAATTAACGTGGTTAAGGTAAAAATGAGTTTACCGTAGGGTTAAACTAAAAATATAAGGGTTAAAATGACCTATAAAATTTTACAAAATATATTATATGGTAATATTTAAACATTTTAATGTGTAAGGTTTTAATTTTATGCATTTTTTAACCTTGTGGAATGTGAAAATAATGGGTACATATTTTTCTTTCAAAAAATTACAAGTGTGCCACTTACCTCACTAATAAAAGGCCACCCCTATCCTATCTTATTCTAAAATTAAAACCATTTTTTTCGGCCAATAACTTCTTATATAACTTCAAAAATTCCCTCCTATCATACTAAAACCATTAGTTTGGATAGAAATCCAACCTTTGAAGGATTTTAGTGTGAACCTAAGGAGAATATCTGAAGAAGAGATAACATTCACCAATGAGTGTTTTTGTTTTATTTATTCCTACACATCATTAAATTATTATTATAAAATTATGATATAATAATATCAGTATATTTAATATACTAATACATTTTTATGTCAATGTAATTACATAAAACCGTATCCACTTTTATCAAATGGGTTACGATATCATTGTTCGTGTGTACAGTAGACTACCGCCTCACAAACCGATGTCATTCATTTTTCCATTAGAACCTATCAAAGATGTACATAATGATGTATTTATTATTTATATATTATATTTATAATATTATTATACTTACGGAATCATTATATCAAATATAACTTTATACTCTTCATTTTTTGGGAATATGATAACCTCGCTTATGTGTATGACAAATTACCGCCTCGTGAAGAGATGAGATTAATTCACACTTTACATGGAAGGTAATAAGGATTTTTTTAATGAAAATATATAATAAATTTGAAATAGAAATTATTTAATAATGATAATATATCAATTAAATTTATTTATTTTAATCTGATAAGAAAATGGAAACAATGTTCATACGTACGTAGGACCTACCGTCTCCATGAATGGTGTATTTTATTTTTTATCACAAAATTTTATAGATTAATATAAATACATATATAATGAATATTTATGATATTTATATAAATTTTAAAATTATTGAGATTATAAAACCATGATCTAAGTAATATGACCAAAAATAACAAATCAAAACTTACATGAAAAACAAAGTAGTTACTTCCTGAAACGTGACTTTAACATGATATTATTAATAAAAGGGTGATAAAAGGTCATAATTAAATCATATATGGTATGATATATATATTTATGGTTATATAATATATTTATAATAAACTTAAATTTATTATTAAGTAGGTTTTAACATTTACAAAGGTATTATAGACTTAAGGTAAGAGATTTTCATCTCAATTTTTACTTATGCGAGACTAATGCCATATTCACCACCTATTTATTTTATGTGGTGAATATACTGACCATGAATATATTTTATAATAAATATACTTAAATATATATTTATTTAAATATCAATTTTATGATCACTCTTTCATGGATTTACGTTACAAAATTTATGAAATTGGTAAGATATTTTTGTTTCAATTTTCCTTCTTCGAGACATACGTTATGTCATTCACCTAGGTTCTTTCACAAGGTGTATTTAAAAACCATTTTACATATAAAATAATGATTTTATTTATCCTCATGATATTTTATGTTCCACTTTATGTTATTCTTTAATGGGCGTATGATTTAATGTTACCAAAGTGGTAATGATTTTATGTTAGAATATCATCATTTATCAAGATTGTTTATGTTTTTGATGATAACATATTATGATACATATATCAAGAAACTGATGAATTTTCTTATCCTCTATTTATTCATGATATTTTCAAGAAATATTTCCATTTTATACTCTTTAATAGTTAAAACAATTGAGAATTTTTTATATTAAAATACGACTTTATTTCTCTCTTTAGTCGAAAATCTATTTTCTTTTAAAACCATATTTTCCAAAAATGTTTTAAAAAATGTTTTAGTATTATCCAATTATTTTTAAAGGACATTATTACCCATATTTTAATTTTATATTTTTTTTAAATGAATCTTCATGTCATTTTCCAAACAATGACCATTTGTATTTTATCATAAATGTGAATGGAATTTTTGTTTTGACATGTACCACATGAATGAAACTTCCCATTTTCATAACCATTATTTCCTCTAAAGATTAATTTTTATGTTTTCAATTTTATCTTCAAATAAAATTATTTTCAAAATGTTTTATTTTTTAAAAATTGTTTTATAAATCATAAAAGAAATTTTCCTCAAGAAATATTTTAAATGATCTTTCAAAATCATTTTACATCTTAGATAAAAACCATTGATGTTACATATTCTTTACTAGGTATATGAACCAAATATACCATTCTTATTATTTTTATAAATGGTTTATTATTAAGATATTTTTGTGAAACCCGTTTCTCTTCTAAGGTTTATACCATGATATAATTATTATGAAATCCACTTATTTTTTTTCACGAGTTATACTATGATGAAATGATGAAATTATTATGAAACCTATATTTTTTCCATAGGTTATGATATGATTAAATTTTTATGAAACCCATTTCATTTCATGGGTTATGATATGATTAATGTTTTATGATCTTATGGAACATAATTGTACATATCATTTAATAGGTGGGACTTATATCTCCCTCCAATGAATTAGGTAATGATTAATGTTATATAAGATTAAAGGGTACATAAGAGGTTATCCAAATTTCTAAAAGTTACAAAAAAGTCATCAAAATCCTAAAGTATGTATATGGTGGGTTAGCCTAATCCTAACGTGTTATTAATGTTTTGGTTGGTATCCTTGACATAAGATTTTCTACGCTTATGTGTATTGCAAAAATCTATGTCTTATGCCAATGTTATGATATTATGGCTAATGTTCTTTGATTCCCTTATGATTCATGTCTTATGAAATGTCAAAATTTATGACATGACTCAATATTATTGTCTTTGATATTTAGGGTATGGTTTTAAAATGTTATGATCATGTTCTTATACCCTTATTCTCATGTAATGATTACGTATCTCCCTTGTTTACCCTTACTAAGAACTTGAGCTCACCCTTTATTATGTTTCCTTTCCCTAGGTTATAAAGAAAGGTTTTAAGTAGGATTACTAAAGGGAATGATCTTTATGGGATACATTTAATATCATTCATGAATTATGAATATTGTGTTCTATGTTTTAAAAGGTACTAAACTATTATGGTCCTAAATAATGTGTTTGCGTAATGTAATTAATATTTATATATAAAGATGTAATATCCATGTATGAGAGGCCCGATTCACTATAGTTAGTATCAGAGGAAAGGTTAATTAACTTTTAAAAAAATAGAATGAGAACATTTTAGTGATATCCCTAGGTTTATTTCTAAGGATATATATATATATATGGATGTATATAAGGATAAGTCTAAGGTTTATTCGAAGTATAAGAAAATGTCTTGAAATTTTGGAAAAGAATAAAGAAAGGGATTTCCAAGAAATCAAATCACTGTATGGATACTAGAAGTGGATGTGTCTCTAACACAAAGGTTTTAATGGTAATAACTCTAAAAATAGTTCATTGATTTAGACTCAATCATCACCTGGTGCATAAAAATAGACCTTACTTCACATTTGGTTTGAAACTCCCAGTAGATATTCTTTGGAAATTTAAAAACTCTTTATGAACCATCATAAAGGATTTAAATAGATGATGATTATGAATGACCTAAGATAAAACTAAGGTATCATAGATTAAAAAGAAGGAGTTATTATTTCTACATCATATAAGTGATTTTCATGATTATTTGGGTTTCTATAATGATTATCATGATTACAATATGATTTTTGGTTTTAGTCAATAGTGGGGACCAGAAGGAACTGGGTTAACATTGAATGTGACATAAAATTTGATGATGAGAAGCCAAATAAGATGATTACTGGAGTGAAGGTTGTTGTGATTATTCTTAATCAGTTATCAAAAAAAAAAAGATTAACAATGCACACCTTAACCTACTCTCAGACTCAACAAAGAAGAGAAGTATAGAGTTTTCTGAGTGTTTGGGTAGCAAAGACCATGAAGGAAAGAAGATATAGTTTCCTATATGTCAAGAATGTTGGAAGAAGCACTCAAGGTAATGTCTCATAGGGATGGAAATATGTTTTGGGTGTGGAAAAAAAGTACACAAAGCAAGTAACTACAAATGGAAAATGAAAATTGTACTCTCCCTAAGGTATAATCGACTATTTTATGTTTTAAATATGGAAATTATGACAATTATGTAAATAAATTTTCTAAGGGGAAAACTTGTTAAGATAATTAGAAAGGTTGTATAAATAATGGTTTTACTATTTATGATGAAGAGACTATGAATGACATATGAAATGAGAGAGGTATTAAGGAATAAGATAATGAATCCCAGTTAATGGTTTGAGAATGAAGTTGTATGATTAAAGTATTTATGAATAAAAATTTGAGTATTATGTTAAATTAATCATGAAATATATATAGAATATTCAGTATAATTTTTTTGTTAAGGATTTTAAATAATATATTAAATGGTATTACTGAACTAATGGAAAGGTGATATTTTGATTAAGTAAATATAACCATTAATATGTTCCTGATGTTGAGATAATGATGTTGGGATAAAGAGATATTGAAAATGAATAAGTAAATTGGATAGTATTGATTAACTTGGAATTGATTAATGATTTTTTGATAAAGTGGTTTATTCTATAATTGATGGAGTTTACAACATTTTTGAATTTAAGTAATATATCCAATAATCTGTGTTTTATGTAAGGAATGAGGAATAATGTATGTTTTAAATAATATTTTATGGTAATTTAGGTTATTAACATGTTTTAAGAGAATACACGATGAAGTTATTCAGGTATTTAGTATGTGATAATCAAGAGCCACATTATGATATATGGGGGGTTAATGTTAGGTTGATTTTGAGAAATTTAGCGACATTCCTTATAAATTTTAAATTTTGTAAGGGTTATAAAGTTATCCATTTATTAAATGGTTTAAGTTTAATTTTGGACGAGTCTTTAGAGATTAATATATTACATCACCATATGAGGATTTATCCATATTGGACAACTGATGCTAACTTTTTTTTAAACTAGAGATAGAAAGAATGACTTATCATTCTATTATGGATCATGTGATCTATTAGTGCTTTAGGAAAAAAATTCACCCTCATTTATTGGAGTAATATATGAAGTGGAAATTGATCAAACCATAATTTAAGGATGAAATTGTTCTTACAATACAATGGAAATCTAATCCTTAGGTATATCAATTCCTTTGAAATTCTTGATCATATCAAGATGGAAGCCTATCGATTGATGCTTCCATAAAACCTATATTAGGTTCATTATTTGTTCCATTTATATCTCCTAATTAAGTAAATACCTAATCCATAACATGTAATGAACTCATAGTTCATACCACTGGAGCATGACATTCCTTATGAGGAATAACTGGAAGAGATTCTAGATCGAATATAAAATGTTTTTTGAAACAAGACCATTAACCTGGTAAATGTGTGGTGGTCAAAACACCATCTTGAGAAAGCTATGTGGGAACCTAAGGATTTAATGAGTAATAATTATCCTTATTTTTTGTTACCAAAGGGATGAATATTGAGGGAGAAATTCATTTGGGGGGGGGGGTAGAATGTGACACCCCAAGATTTTGTGAAATATATTTTTTGAATAAATTTTATATTTAGATATTTTATGCCACACTGATTTTAGATTATGTTACACATAACACTGAGTTTAGTTTGTGTTACATGCAACATAAAATTTATCTTGTGTTAAACATAACACCAAGTTTGAATTAAATGAGGCATACTATTAAAATATTATTATTTAACATAATAGTTATCACCTTACCATTGGATTGACGAGTATAAATAGGATCAACTAAATTCTAAAAATATATGGTTTATAAAAGTATATAAAATTAATTCTTTTACTACTAATTAATTATAAATGTAAATAAAAACCATTTGAAAATAAAGGAAATATTTTTCTGAAAAAAGTTTTTTTATGAAAACAAACACATTTTAGATCAATAAATTAAACAAAATAATTTTGGTGAATGAAAATTAAATTTATATATTATATATTCAATTAAATGTTTAAAATTTATCTTATTTTTTTTATAAATTAGTTATAGGAATAAATCAGATTTTATTCTTGAAACTGTATTTTTTTAAAAAGAAGTATTTTCACATTTTGCGCAATTAATTTAAAAATAATTTTTAAAACTTTTATAAAATTAATTTTGAAAAATGAAATTAATTTTTTAATTCATAATATCAAAAATTATATTAGGTTTAAATTTTAGTAATTTTCTGAAAATATTAATTTTTTTTTGATGAATAGTGAAAAATACTAAATTTTAATTGAAAACTACCATTTTGTTTAAATTATTTATAGAGTTAAATTAAATTTTAAATAGGTTTTAAAATAAAATTTGTTTAATTATATATATATTAATCCAAATTATTTTATTATAATCAATTTGATATTGAACATTGATATAAAAACATTTCAACCTTTTGGGCATTTTCTCTTTAAAAAAATATGCTTTGTCATCACATGTGTGGGATTAAATTTAAATTAAATTATTTTACTTATATGAATTGAAATTGGAAAATTTGATTCTATATTTGGAATCATAATAATTTATATTTTCTGATAGGGTTAACTTAATTTTTGAGCTAAATGAATAGTGAAAACAATAAAAATTAATTATCACAGTTCAGGTAAAAAATGAGTTTATCAGGGAGTTAAAATAAAAATACAAGGGTTAAAATGACCTATAAACTTGTTTAAAATATATTTATGGAAATATTTTGACCTTCTAATGTCTAAGGTTCTAATTTGATCCATTTTGGACCCTTTTTTCATGTGAAAAATGTGGTTACACATTTATCATTCAGAAAATTATAAGTGTCCCACTCACCTCACATATAGAAGGTCACCCAATATACTATCTTATTAAAACATTAAAACCATTTTGGTTTGCAAAACCCATGACCAAATAACTTTTGAAATTTCCTTCTCTCATCCTAGAATCCTTATTTTGGACAAAAAGCTAACCTAGGAAGGCTTTTGGTGTAAATCTAAGGAGGATGCCTGAAGAATAAGTAACATTCATCAAAGAAAATTTTAGTTTTATTTATGCCTAAACCTCATTAAATTATTATTATACCTTTATATGTAGGATTCCAACAATGTATGATAAGTTTAGTTTATGCTTGTTACATGTGGAAACTGTTTAGAGTTAAATGTTGGTGAGCAGCCGAGTAAGGGTTGAGGATCGACCGTTTCAAATATGACACTTGCGGGCAGTGTGAACCAGAGATTTGGTTAATTAAAAGGATGTACGTGGGATGAGGAAAAAACAAAAATGAACCTATACACTCATTTTCGAGATACTTGGTTTCAGGTGTTGAAAACAGTAGGTGTTGCCTCATGATGTTATCATGGCTTAGAGGGAGCTATATTCGCCTATCAATAAAACATCACTGTACTCCTAATTAAGAGAAGATTGTTCCCCTTATCTTAAAATTTACATAAGTACGTTAAGATAGTGTTGACTATTCACTAATCTACCTGTTTAAATAGATGACATGGTTTGATGAATGGAATCCATTGAAGTTACACTCATGGAGCAATTTTAAGATAATCCAAATGGTGAATAGTGAACTATTGATCATTGGAAGGTGATGACCCTTGTTGTGATTCACGTTTGGAATTATATATGAGATATGTTCCATGAAAGTGTTAACAAGTGGTGGTTGATGTTTATCTTGTTTCTTGGGATGAGTATATTTTTATCCATTCCATGGTTATGACTATAAAAGGATGGGGCATGGGATGTAGTTTCAGTTCCTTTTTTCATTATAGAAATGATAGTAATGATGCTTCTAATGTGTAGAGTAGGATTTTTTTTGTTGGTGAACACCCCTCATGTGGGTAGGGTCATGGAATCTTGAGACTTTCATGTGGTGGTTGATTTGGAACTCATATTCACTTAAATAAATGGACCAAAATATGGATCAAATCCTTAGTAAGTTTTATGTATGAGTTCTATTATGGTTTTGGTGAAATAAAGATATGGGAATTAAGCTCAAAGTACCTTATGATGATCCATAGATGCTGGATCAGAATAGTATCCGTGCTAGTGTTATATCATTGTGAAAGATTTTAGAAGGATATATTTTTTCATGGAGACATCACCACAAATTGGTATAGGATTCGATGAGCATGCTTAAAACAATATCATTACATCTTGGGATATTCCATCATATCCTGTTTGATCTTGTTTGATTGGAGTTCAACCATTTCATTCATATCGAGGACCAAGGGTATTTTCCTCACATGTAATTTGACGAATTCACCTGGAGCATCGCTAGAACACTACAAAAATGTTTCGGCATGTAATTATGATGGTGCGAGTACTATGACTCAGAATTTTTCATATTAAAATTAAAACCTATGGGGGAGAACCATAGGCCCGATTATGTGATCGTGTCTCATGTAATATGGGATTGAGTAATTGCCTTCTTAATGTTTCTATGATAGTGTGATCATTGAATCAAGTTTTAGAATCTTAAGTACAACATGTTTAAAGTGGTTAATAAAGGTATGTTGGGTGTTTGGAAATGTAACATGACTATCTAAACCAAAATTCATGACCCGATAAGGATAAGTGATATTTTCATTTTTCCCCAAGGCTTCTCAGGGATTAGAATTTCTAATGTGGGGAGGTAGAAATGTCCCGTATTTTTATCTAGTGTAAATTTATAAGGGAAATTAGACTTCTCATTTGGTGGACAGGAAAAACCTTAAATTAAACCCTAGAATGTAATTATGAGAGTTGGAACACTTAAAATTGTTTTATTTAGATGTGGTTTAAGGTTCGATAAGTATATCTAGAGTTTAGATGAGTTTCAGGAGTGTTGGGACCTGAAAATTTCACTTTTCGAGAGAAATAGATAGGGCACACTGTTTGTTTGAACCGTGCAGCCCCTCGAGAGAAACTTTGCGGCCTTATAAGTGGGTGTTACATGGTTTGTTAAACTATGAAAGGTGGGGAATATGGCTGTGAATTTTTTTTGCAGTAAATTATAGAGGTGGGTATATGGGCTATAAATTATTTACAAAACTGTACTCTTAGCCACATTGTTAGTTCCACTTAACAAGATGTGCCACATGATTGGCACGTGGTAAGATTAAACCATACTTACAAATCATGAGGGACATAAATATTGAGTAGTGATAGATACATGATTGGTAAATGGTTAGAAAAACCCTACATCAAAACCTTGTTCCTCATTAAATCAGGAAAAATTATTATTTTTCCTCTCACCCTTTAAGGTTTTACACCTTTTTTTCCAACCCCATTTCTCCAGAAGCTCCTTGTGTGAACATAACTCTTAATATCCTCCTCCACGATGAATATCCTCCATTCCTTTTCTGAATGGAACTAATTTAGATGTGTTGTAATCCCATAGGTAAGTTTAAGATTCATCATTCTTCGTTTCTTCATTTATATCACCATATGGAATGCCAAATCTGTGCAAGCGAATTCACCCTATTTTTTGGGAGTTTGTCTAATAATATTATTTATACCATTATAGCTTGAATCAAATCCCGATATTGGATTATTGGACCATCCTAAGCATGAGGTAGGTGGTCTATACCTTTTCCATAAAATGTTTGGGTGTTTTATAGCTTGCGTCATTGTGCTGCACACCGAACCTTATGGGAATTTATATTTAAATTAATAGGCCCTTAAATTGGAAGTTTATACAATGATTTAACCAATTATTAAACCTGTATGAAAAGTTGGAGGTCATCAACCTCAACCCAAACAACCCTTGAGGTTAGTTTGTTATATTGACCATGTTTACGCCAATACATCGAGTGTGTTAAGATCAACTCTTATTAAAGGGGGAAAAATAATTAAATCAAATGTTAAAGTTTGAATACCTTTGTTAGAACCTTGACATTATAAGTTAAAGGATTAATGAATTGGATTAAATGGGAATTAAGGAATGAAATGAAAAATCCCTTGACTTATTATTATCATGTGGTTATTTAATGGAACAACATGGAAATTAACATGGACCTCATTATTATCTCCTATATGTGGATTGAATTAAGAATGGAATGTGATGGATTAAACTGATATGGGCATGAACACTAACATGGACCCTTGAATCATTATATGAATTATGTTGAATGGGATTTCATGATATGGAACCAGTGTGACATAACATGGTATGTAGAATGCGATAAAACTGTATATTATTTAAATTAATTAAAATGACCTAAATTGGATTAATTATAATATAATTTTACTAATTTTACTTTTAAAACAATTAAAAAAATGAAACTTTTTATATTCTTTAAATGAAAATTAAATTTTCAATAACAACCAGTATTTTTCTCTATTTCTTAAAAAACAATATTTTTTAGAAAAATATAAAAAATTAAATATAAGATAATTTTGACATGTTGATTAAAAAAATTAATTTCATTTTTTAAAATAAATTTTCTAAAATTGTTAAAAATTATTTTTAAAATAAGTATGTAGAATGCGATAAAACTGTTTTTTCGAAAAAAACAGTTTTAAGCATAAAATGGGATTTATTCTTATCACATGCCTAAAAAATATTAGATGAATGATAAAATATTTTATTAAATATATAGTATATAAATTTAATTAAAATAATTCACCAATATATATTAATTTAATATATTAATATGAAAACACATTGCACTCATAAAAATAGTTTTTTAGACAAATATTTCTTTTACTTTAAAATGAATTTTATTTCCATTTTTTATTAATTTATAACCAATGAATTTATTTTAAATATGTTTAAAACATATAATTTTTATAATTTAGTTATTCCTATTTATACACTACACAAACTTTGTTGTTTAGTGATGGTTTAATAAACCACTGCTAAAAAAATTAAATGATTTAACAACCTTTTTATAGAAACTACTAGTAAATATTATATGTTTATTAAAAAAATAACTTCTCCCCCACTCCACTATTCTTTCATGATTCCCCACACCAATCCCCCATCCCCCCAATCCTGATCCCTCAACTACTATGGTTTCCCCTCACCCGCACTTTGGTATCCCCCGAGCCCTTCGATCCCAAGCCCCCCAAGCCCTCACTGGTGATGTAGTCACCCTTGAGCCTCCGAGACAACTCTCCCACCACCCCCCTCACCCGAGATGTCACCCTCACCTGAGCCCTTTCCCTCCCCCAATCCACCACCCTCGCTTGAGACCTCTCCAGAGTTGCAGCCACCCTTGATCCCCCTGATCCATCATTCTAGCCTTCTTCTACAATCCATCCCTGCCAGCACCCTTCCCCCCTTCTCCCTAGACTCCCCCAGTGGTAAGACCTATTTTTACGATCCCTTATCCCATTTCAACATCTAACCAATTTTTTGGTTATGATTAAGGTTATGGTAATCTCTAATGATGTGGATGTTGGTTGTCTAGATAGAGGAGGTTGCTTATTGGCTCAATTGTACAATCACCTACTTGTATACATCACCATGGTCTAAAAGTATAAGGTAAATCTTCATGTTTCAGTTTAGGTTAATGTATTTTATTGAGAACATGTTTTATTGGTTATTAGAGGATGATAATTGATTAAATATACATTGTGAGTTAGGCCAGATTCTATTCTATATCATTATTTTCAATTACAATGAATATATTTTAGATAGTTTGAAACTTGTTATTTTTATGAATTTAAGATGTTAATATTTATTTTTTATTATTTTTATTTATAGTTAATACATCATGTAGGTAGTTCTTATTAGAAAATTAACTATAAGGCCCCAACCTTAAACCTTACTTAATCTAGAGTTATTACAAGATTACACATTGAGGATCTTTTCGGGTTTAGAGTTTTAGAGAATTAGATCATAAAACTTGCATTACATTCCACATATAAACAAAGTGGTTACATAAAGATATTATTCTTCATTCCCATCAATGGAAACACATTTAAAATAAAACATGGATTAATTCTTGACACATCCTTGACTCTATCATCTTATCATGTACCTTTCCCTTGACCTGTGAAAAACATTTCAAAAACTTGGGATGAGCATAAAAACTCAGTATGGGTTATAAAAAAAAACATGGAAAGGAAACATGAGTTCATATATACATAAGAATGAAATCATACATTACCCATAAAACATTGGCACTTTAACATACCTCATAAAATCACGAATAAATCATAGAAATCATAAGACATAAAGGTAACTTGAGGCATTCATAACATTCTTACGTAGGGAGTAACCCTCTTGGTTACGTTTGGAATACCTATCACAGTATATTCCCTAAAATCTCTTCGGAGAAACCTTAACGTTTCACTCCTCCGCGTTACCCAATGCATTGGAGAGCTATAACGGGCTCACCCTCCCTTAGTTTATCACGGAACCACCCGTCTTCATAATAATTCCCAAGAACCATAACATAATCATATCACATAAAACATGCATAAAGAAAACATAACATTTCCACATTTCAATCACGAGATATCAATACAACACATTGATATAAATAAAACATTATGAAAACCATTTTCAATACCAAAGTAAAAGAAAAGTAAAACATGGTATTTATTTTTCTTTTAAAAAGAAGGTATGGCTTGTAGAGGAAGCCGAAACTCAAATAACGGTCACGACGACGGAGAAGTCGTTGTCGCCGCATACGTACGACAAAAACATTCCCTTTTGTCGTTTAGTAAACGCTTCGTATAAAAAATATTCCTTTTGAATAAACGTAAAAGTCAAAGGGGTTTATACACCGTATAAAAGAAATTTGTGTATAAAATAAAATATGCCTCAACGAAAGGAGATTGAGACGAAGTCCCATACCTCGTATCCGACTTGACTCGACCGTTCTTTAATCTCCTGAATAATAAACTTGAGTTAATCTCTACTTGATTATGAATCTTTTTCAAGTTCATTATTCCTTCTATACCATGTTATGAACATCATGTAATCAGTTAAGTTAATAATGTTCATTTTGTCGGTATTTGGTTCTTAAGTCAAAAATAGACTTCTTACACTTACATGTTGTTAATTTGGTCAAAGTTTCATTATATCCAGAATGGTATTCATGATGTAGATATCATATATGTCATATATATCCAGTACATACAAGCATTTATAATATTACATAATCATTTAGAGGTAAGAAATGAAATGCACCGTTCATGGAGACGGTAAGCCGTACGTACGCATGAACGCTACTTTCATTTCTATTTCGTATTTTATAGAATGGAATCATAATGATATAAAGGTATATTATTATTCCAGTATAATATCATATATAATATCATAGTTCCATCCTTTATATGTCCCAAATATGGTATTTAACGAATCAAATCACTTTGAGGGGGCGGTAGTCCGCACTTCCTAAAATGAAGATATCGTGTTTACCCATAATGGAAACCATAAAGGTATGCCCAAAATAAAAAAAACAGAAGCTTAAGGAAAACATAAACATATTATATATCATATATAAAAATAGTTACATCATAATGGCCACCTTTGAAGGTGTTAAATGAGTGTTGAACAATCATCGTTTCGGGAGGCAGAATTTCGCCATCCACGGAAACCGTATGTTCTTTAACCATTTGATGTAGTTGTGTGAGAGTGTAGCTCAAATAAATCTTATAAAAACATCCTAGTATATTTAATATACTGGTTTTGTTACAAAATAAGTAAATAAAAAGAGTTTAGGGGGTTGGAGAAGAAAAATAAAACAAATGAACATGAGAGAACGAATTACCTTAAAAAGTGTAACTCCTTTTGATTTGAGCCTAAAGGCTTCCTTTGAAAGGATTCTGCCCAAAGGGAATCCTCTAGGATGAGGAGAGGGATGTGGAGAGAGCAAATGGGCAGGGGTTGGCTGAGCCAAAGGCTTGAAGAGTGTGTGAAATGAGGTAGAGGTGGGGGCCTTTTATAAGAGGAGAGGAGGGGCACTTTTGGAAAGTAAAGAAACATTACTTTATTTGAAAATGTGTTTCGGTTTTAAAAGGTCCCACATTGATATAATTCGTGGATAAGGTGATAAGGGTTCGAAATCCACTATTCCAATTGGTTTTGGCCATGTGTAGGTTTTAGATTTTTCATTATCATTCCATTTTATTTAAATCGTCAAATAATGATGTCATCGCTGCATCATTATTATGTCATAAATAATTTAATTTATTTAATGTCTACAAATTATAAAAAAAAATACTATGATATAGGAAATCTTTTTAGCTTTCCAATGAATATTTATAATCAAACTTTGGACTTGTATAACCCCACTTAAAAATTGTTTTCATAAAACATATTATGTTTGTGTCATTTTCACTTTAACATTAAATAAAAAGTAATTTATGTCATTTCCCAACAAAAGTGGATCCATGGGGTCCCCAAGTTGACCCATGGCATGTCAAGGTCGGCCATTAAACAACCAATTAGGTTGGGACATGTGTCTAGGTCATTTCATATTATTAAAGCCTTATTTAGACCTTAAAATACCCTAATTACCACTAATCGCGATTAAAAACTTAATAAGTTACTATTCACCAAAAAATTATTTTAATCTCATTGAACCACATTTTACTTCTTAATGACAACCATGTATGTCGGATTTTCAAAATTCAATACACATTAGTGGTAAACTTTCATTTAACTGAAAAATCAGTTTGCTTGATTACCACTTAGTGGTTTCACTATTCATCAAAAATTGAAGTTTTTCAGAAAATTACCAAAAATTCACCCTAAGCTATATTTGATATTCCGAATTCAAAAATGAAGTCTATTTTACAAAATTCAAATCATATAAGTCACATTAATTAATTTAATAATTAATTCCCGCTGCCAGAGCAAATAGGGTGTTTTTACAAAACAATAAGTATCAAAAGATTGACACCAGTTTAAGTCTAATTTCAAAGTGAAATTGATTCCAATGACCACCATTGGATAAAATGGTAAAAATATATTCTAATTTCACTTCAAAACCAATTCAAAATATAATCTAATCATATAAATAAATTAGATTAAAAAGCAATTTTGATGTAAAATGCAGTATTTTTCACTATTCATTAAAAAAATGAACATTATCAGAAAAATACCAAAAATTCACACAAGGTAAATTTTGATGTCCCAATCATAAAGGATAAGTTTATTTTGACAAACATAGTTTATAAAATTGTCAAAATATAGATTCAAAAATGGTTTGCCATCAAAAGGCAGTAAAACAATCTTTTAAGAATATTAGTGTATTCCATGCATAAGATTGTATTTATTTTCATTTTAAGCCTCTATAACACTATCTTAATCATTAATAAACATAGAAAAAAAAATATATTATTCATTACTTACTTGGGATGTTACATCCTTCCCCCCTTTAGAAAATTGCGTCCCCGCAATTTATTTACTTATCAAATAAATGGGGGTACTTATCCCTCATTGCATTTTCGGATTCCCATGTTGCCTCTTCAATCATGTGGTTTTTCCACAAAACCTTTACCTGGTGAATCACCTTATTCCGTAACACTTGCTCCCTGTGGTCAAGAATCTGGACCGGTTGTTCCTCATAAGATAGGTTCTCTTTCAGCTGAACTACCTCTGGACTCAAAACATGAGATGGATCTGGCATATACTTTCTCAACATCGAAACGTGAAAAACATTGTGTACCTGAGATAAACTCGGAGGTAAAGCCACTCGGTATGCAACTGATCCAACTCTCTCCAGAATTTCGTATGGTCCAACAAACCTTGGACTCAACTTTCCTTTCTTACCAAATCTCATCACACTTTTCCAAGGAGAAACCTTGAGAAAAACATGATCACCTACCTCGAAAGATAGATCGTTCCTCCGGTTATCCGCATAACTCTTCTGCCTGCTCTGAGCTGTTCTCATGTGTTTCTGAATCAGCTGAACTTTTTCTGCCATCTCTTCTACCAATTCTTGTCCCATCGACTTCCTTTCACCCACTTCATCCCAGAAAGCTGGAGTTCGACACCGCTTCCCATATAATGCCTGAAATGGTTCCATCTGTATACTGGAATGAAAACTGTTATTATATGAAAACTCAACCAAAGGAAGATGTTGGTCCCAACTTCCCTGATAATCCATAGAACAAGCTCGTAGCATATCCTCCAATGTCTGAATTGTTCGTTCTGACTGCCCATCTGATTGAGGATGAAAAGCTGTACTAAAATTTAATTCAGTACCCAACGACTTCTGAAGGCCTTTCCAAAAGTTAGAAGTAAAACTGGGATCACGATCCGATACAATGGAGAGAGGAACTCCATGTAACCTGACTATCTCTTTAAGATACAAACAAGAAAGTAGATCAAGAGAGAAAGTATCTCGTATAGCAAGGAAATGAGCAGATTTGGTCAAGCGATCAACAATAACCCAGATTGCATTATTACCTCGAGATGTCTTCGGTAATCCAACAACAAAGTCCATGGATATATTCTCCCATTTCCACTCTGGCACTGGTAAAGGCTGAAGCATCCCTTTCGGTAACTGCCGCTCTGCTTTAACCTGTTGACATGTCAAACACTTCATAGTAAAATCATCAATATCTCTTTTCATTCCATCCCACCAGTAATACTCCCGCAGATCTCTATACATCTTAGTACTGCCCGGATGAACTGAAAACGGAGAACTATGAACTTCACATAACAACTCTCTCTTCAACTGTGAATCACAAGGCACACACAATCTCTTCCCAAATCTCAAAACATAATCATTATCAATGTTGAATTCAGGCAACTTACCTTTCTGAACCAGCTCTACCTTTTTCTGCAACTCACTGTCTTGCTTCTGTGCTTGCTTAATTCTATCTGATAGAGATGATCTCACTGATACCTGAAACAAAACAGAAGGACTTCCTGCACCAACAACTTCTATGCCAAAGTTCATCAAATTGTTAACCAAAGGATCATGTTCCAAACACAACATTGTTAATGAAGCATTACTTTTTCGACTCAAAGCATCAGCCACTTTATTTGCTTTTCCCGGATGGTAATGAATTGTACAATCATAATCTTTGATTAATTCCAGCCATCTCCTTTGTCTCATGTTTAACTCTTTCTGAGTGAATATATACTTTAAACTTTTGTGATCGGTATATATTTCACACTTTACTCCATACAAATGATGCCTCCAAATTTTTAAAGCAAAAACAACAGCAGCTAGTTCCAAATCATGTGTAGGTTAATTTACCTCATGAGTTTTCAACTGTCGTGAAGCATAAGAAATTACCTGATCATTCTACATTAGGACGCAACCAAGTCCTTTCAATGAAGCATCACTGTATATAACAAACTCACCATTCCTGGAAGGTAGTGCCAAAACTGGAGCATTCACCAATCTTCTTTTCAATTCCTGAAAACAATCATCACATTCTTTTGTCCAGATAAACTTAACACCCTTCCGAGTTAGCTTAGTCATTGGACTAGACAACCGTGAAAAATTTCTAACAAACCTTCGGTAATAGCCCGCCAAACCAAGGAAGCTACGAATCTCGGTTACATTTGTGGGTCTTGGCCATTCTTCCACAACTTTTGTTTTTTGCAGGATCAACAGTTATTCCATCTTTAGAAACAATGTGACCAAGGAAAGAAATTTGTTGCAACCAAAACTCACACTTGCTGAATTTCCCATACAGTTTATTTTCTTTTAAGGTTTTCAAGATAACCCTTAAATGTTTTTCATGCTCCTCTTTACTTTCAGAAAACACCAAAATATCATCAATGAAAACCACCACAAACTTATCCAAGAACTCATGGAAAATTCTATTCATTAAGTCCATGAATACAGCAGGTGCATTGGTTAGCCCAAAAGGCATTACTACAAATTCATAATGGCCATATCTCGTACGGAACGCGGTCTTCGGAATATCTGCCTCCTTGACCTTCAGCTAATGGTACCCCGATCTCAAGTCAATATTTGAAAAAAACTGAGCTCCCTGGAGCTGATCAAACAAATCATCGATATGAGGCAAAGGATATTTGTTCTTAACAGTGATATTATTAAAGGCTCTATAATCAATGAAAAGTCTCATAGAACCATATTTCTTTTTAACAAATAAAACAAGAGCACCCCATGGTGATGTGCTAGGTCTAATGAAACCTTTCTCTAATAAATCTTGCAATTGCTCCTTCAACTCTAAAAGTTCAATTTGTGCCATTCGATAAGGGGGTTTTGAAATTGGCTTATCATCAGGAACTAAGTCAACAGTAAACTCAACTTCCCGATCTGGTATTATTACAGGCAACTCATCAGGAAAAACATCAGGATACTCATTTACCACTAGCACATAATTAATCTGAACAGTTCCTTTTTTTTCAACGATGTGTGCAAGGTAACATTCATTTCCATCTTTTACAAGTTTCTCGGCCTCTTGATATGTTATCAAAAGTAAGGGTTCATTCTTGTAAACAAACTGAAAGTCTTTCTGAAAAGAAACTTCTTTAGCTCTACAGTCAATCTTAGCATGGTAAATAGAGAGCCAATCCATACCCAGGATAACATCAAGCTCTACTAGAGGTAGAACAATAAGGTTTGCAAGTAGGTTATTTCCACAGATAAGGATAGGAAGATTCTTATAAATTCTTTTTGCCTCGACACTTCCCCCAGGTGTTTTTAACAAAAGTTCAGGAGTCATTTCTTGAGATGGTATTCCCATTTTACTAGAATAGGTTTCAGAGATGAAAGAATGTGTAGACCCCGAATCAAACAACACACTAGAATAATCTGAAAAAACAAACAAAGTACCTGATACAACTTCATTTGATGGACCGACATCTGCTGAAGTAGTTGCAAAGGATTTCACCACCCCTTTCTGCTTGTAGTCTAACTGCTTCCCATCACTCAAGCTCCTTGTCGGACACTCGTTTGCATAGTGACCCATCTCATTGCACTTATAACATTTCACTAACTATAAGTCAAATTTGTTCTTACCTTCACCTTGATCCTTTTCAGTGCAATAACGAGCCTTATGTCCCATCTTACCACATCGGTAGCACTTTCCAGAATTCAGAAGACATTCACCAGCATGCCTTTTGCCACATTTATCACAAACTGGAAACTTAGTTCTCTTACCATCAGACTTTTTTGAAGAATTCTTACCTTTCTCCTGCCACCTCGGTCTCTTCTTCTACTTTTTGTTATAGAAAACTTGGTCATCGGTGAACTCCATTTCCACCTTCTCAGCACATCGAACAAGCTTTTCATAACTTTTAAACTCACGAGAAGCTAATGCCCTTCAATACTTTGGCTTTAATCCTGAGTAAAAACGATTGATTTTACTATCAAGGTCCCGGATAAAATTTGGAGCATACCTTGCCAATCGAGTGAACCTTTCTTCATAGGCAGCCACTGAGTCTTCCTCTTGCCTCAATTCCAAGAATTGCTTTTCCATCCTAAGTCGAACAGCCTTAGGAAAATACTTCTCAAGAAACATACCTTTGAATTCATCCCAGTCAAGAGCATCAATCTCATCGGCGTCCCTGATATTTTTAACCATAGACCACCACTGATCTGCTTCACCCTCCAAACGGTAAATAGCAAGACTAACCTTTTGATTGTCTGAACACCCCATGACATCAAAAATCTTCTCCAGTGCTTTAATCCACCCTTCAGCTAGAACAGGGTCAGATGATCCTCTGAATGATGGGGGATGTTGCATCATGAAATGTTCCACCACTGACATGTTCCTCTGTGGTTGATCTGGCTGATCTCGTGCATGGATACCACCGCCATTTATCGCTTGAGTCAACTGCGCCATTACTGCAACAAACTGTTCAGTTCCAATTCCAACCATTTCTGGATGCTGATTCGGAAGGTTATTTCCTTCTGTATGCCTTCCTAGCACTGCTTCCCTGTTTCCTCTGCGGAAAACCATTCTAAACAAACATGTCTTAGATGAAGCAACATGGAAATCTTTAAATGCTATATCATTTCAAAAAAAAATTTGGATAATCATTTAATAGAATTATAACTCCTAAAGTTATCTAAACTGACCTTTGATACCAACTATAAGGCCCCAGCCTTAAACCTTACTTAATCTTGAGTTATTACAAGATTACACATTGAGGATCTTTTCGGGTTTAGAGTTTTAGAGAATTAGATCATAAAACTTGCATTACATTCCACATATAAACAAAGTGGTTACATAAAGATAGTATTCTTCATTCCCATCAATGGAAACACATTTAAAATAAAACATGGATTAATTCTTGACACATCCTTGACTCTATCATCTTATCATGTACCTTTCCCTTGACCTGTGAAAAACATTTCAAAAATGTGGGATGAGCATAAAAACTCAGTATGGGTTATAAAAAAACATGGAAAGGAAACATGAGTTCATATATACATAAGAATGAAATCATACATTACCCATAAAACATTGGCACTTTAACATACCTCATAAAATCACGAATAAATCATAGAAATCATAAGACATAAAGGTAACTTGAGGCATTCATAACATTCTTACGTAGGGAGTAACCCTCTTGGTTACGTTTGGAATACTCATCACAGTATATTCCCTAAAATCTCTTCGGAGAAACCTTAACGTTTCACTCCTTCGCGTTACCCAATGCATTGGAGAGCTATAACGGGCTCACCCGCCCTTAGTTTATCACGGAACCACCCGTCTTCATAATAATGCCCAAGAACCATAACATAATCATATCACATAAAACATGCATAAAGGAAACATAACATTTCCACATTTCAATCACGAGATATCAATACAACACATTGATATAAATAAAACATTATGAAAACCATTTTCAATACCAAAGTAAAAGAAAAGTAAAACATGGTATTTATTTTTCTTTTAAAAAGAAGGTATGGCTTGTAGAGGAAGCTGAAACTCAAATAACGGTCACGACGGCGGAGAAGTCGTTGTCGCCGCATACGTACGACAAAAACATTCCCTTTTGTCGTTTAGTAAATGCTTCGTATAAAAAATATTCCTTTTGAATAAACGTAAAAGTCAAAGGGGTTTATACACCATATAAAAGAAAGTTGTGTATAAAATAAAATATGCCTCAACGAAAGGAGATTGAGACGAAGTCCCATACCTCGTATCCGACTTGACTCGACCGTTCTTTAATCTCCTGAATAATAAACTTGAGTTAATATCTACTTGATTATGAATCTTTTTCAAGTTCATTATTCCTTTTATACCATGTTATGAACATCATGTAATCAGTTAAGTTAATAATGTTCATTTTGTCGGTATTTGGTTCTTAAGTCAAAAATAGACTTCTTGCACTTACATGTTGTTAATTTGGTCAAAGGTTAATTATATCCAGAATGGTATTCATGATTTAGATATCATATATTTCATATATATCCAGTACATACAAGCATTTATAATATTACATAATCATTTAGAGGTAAGAAATGAAATGCACCGTTCATGGAGACGGTAAGCCGTACGTACGCATGAACGCTACTTTCATTTCTATTTCGTATTTTATAGAATGGAATCATAATGATATAAAGGTATATTATTATTCCAGTATAATATCATATATAATATCATAGTTCCATCCTTTATATGTCCCACATATGGTATTTAACGAATCAAATCACTTTGAGGGGGCGGTAGTCCGCACTTCCTAAAATGAAGATATCGTGTTTACCCATAATGGAAACCATAAAGGTATGCCCAAAATAAAAAAAACAGAAGCTTAAGGAAAACATAAACATATTATATATCATATATAAAAATAGTGACATCATAATGGCCACCTTTGAAGGTGTTAAATGAGTGTTGAACAATCATCGTTTCGAGAGGCAGAATTTCGCCATCCACGGAAACCGTATGTTCTTTAACCATTTGATGTAGTTGTGTGAGAGTGTAGCTCAAATAAATCTTATAACAACATCCTATTATATTTAAGATACTGGTTTTGTTACAAAAGAAGTAAATAAAAAGAGTTTAGGGGGTTGGAGAAGCAAAATAAAACAAATGAACATGAGAGAACGAATTACCTTAAAAAGTGTAACTCCTTTTGATTTGAGCCTAAAGGATTCCTTTGAAAGGATTCTTCCCAAAGGGAATCCTCTAGGATGAGGAGAGGGATGTGTAGAGAGCAAATGGGCAGGGGTTGGCCGAGCCAAAGGCTTGAAGAGTGTGTGCAATGAGGTAGAGGTGGGGGCCTTTTATAAGAGGAGAGGAGGGACACTTTTGGAAAGTAAAGAAACATTACTTTATTTGAAAATGTGTTTCGGTTTTAAAAGGTCCCACATTGATATAATTCGTGGATAAGGTGATAAGGGTTCTAAATCCACTCTTCCAATTGGTTTTGGCCATGTGTAGGTTTTAGATTTTTCATTATCATTCCATTTTATTTAAGTCGTCAAATAATGATGTCATCGCTGCATCATCATTATGTCATAAATAATTTAATTTATTTAATGTCTACAAATTATAAAAAAAAATACTATGATATAGGAAATCTTATTATATTTCCAATTACTATTTATAATCAAAATTTGGACTTGTATAACCCCACTTAAATTTTTTTTTCGTAAAACATATTATGTTTGTGTCATTTTCACTTTAACATTAAATAAAAAGTAATTTATGTCATTTCCCAACAAAAGTGGATCCATGGGGTCCCCAAGTTGACCCATGGAATTTCATGGTCGTCCATGACACAACCAATGAGGTTGGGACATGTGTCTAGGTAATTTCATATTATTAAATCCTTATTTAGACCTTAAACTACCCTAATTACCACTAATCGCGATTAAAAACTTAATAAGTTACTATTCACCAAAAAATTATTTTAATCTCATTGAACCACATTTTACTTCTTAATGACAACCATGTATGTCAGATTTTCAAAATTCAATACAAATTAGTGGTAAACTTTCATTTAACTGAAAAATCAGTTTGCTTGATTACCACTTAGTGGTTTCACTATTCATCAAAAATTGAAGTTTTTCAGAAAATTACCAAAAATTCACCCTAAGCTATATTTGATATTCCTAATTCAAAAATGAAGTCTATTTTACAAAATTAAAATCATATAAGTCACATTAATTAATTTAATAATTAATTCCCGCTGCCAGAGCAAATAGCGTGTTTTTACAAAACAATAAGTATCAAAAGATTGACACCAGTTTAAGTCTAATTTCAAAGTGAAATTTTTTCCAATGACCACCATTGGATAAAATGGTAAAAATATATTCTAATTGCACTTCAAAACCAATTCAAAACATAATCTAATCATATAAATAAATTAGATTAAAAAGCATTTTTGATGTAAAATGCAGTATTTTTCACTATTCATTAAAAAAATGAACATTGTCAGAAAAATACCAAAAATTCACACAAGGTAAATTTTGATGTCCCAATCATAAAGGATAAGTTTATTTTGACAAACATAGTTTATAAAATTGTCAAAATATAGATTCAAAAATGGTTTACCATCAAAAGGCAGTAAAACAATCTTTTAAGAATATTAGTGTATTCCATGCATAAGATTGTATTTATTTTCATTTAAGCCTCTATAACACTATCTTAATCATTAATAAACATAGATAAAAATATATATTATTCATTACTTACTTGGGATGTTACATTAACTATCTAATGTTGGTAAGGAGACATAACACCTATATATCAATGACTAAGTGGAATCTCTATTTTTCTTCTCCATCAAGGTACTTTGGAAGTTATTATTGATTTTAATTTATAAATAGTCCTAGAAGGATATCAATATAAGTCATACTGAACTGATCCCAAAATAATTTCATGTCCATAAGCATACCATATCCTATGAAATTATCCTATTTATGTATTTTTCTTTCATAATTTCCAACTAAAATTTTAAATATATATAGTATTATATAAATTTATTTATCTTAAATTGAAGCTCAATTTACTAATACCTTTTGATAGGAAATGACAATGATAATCATAAAAATTATTCTAACAAGATTCAATGGTTTATTTTACATGATTTTTTAAGATACACACTCTATAATTTTACATGATCCTAACCACTCAACTATGGTACACAAATGAGTTTGATAAATTTCACACATTATCTATTCAAATAATTAAAATAACACATTTATAATCTATTGTAACCAAATGAAAAAACTAACACCATATAAATATATTCTAGATAAATATAAATCTATCATAGAATTTATTTAGATCTAATAATAAAATTTATTTAATTATCTATATAAAAAATCTCAATAAATTATTTTTAGGGGACCTTATTATAAAAACTAATCACCCTAACATGATGAGATCAAAATTTATCTTTTTTATCCACTTGAAATTGGTTTGAAAGTGGTTAAATTCACTATAAAAATCCAAAAACATTATATATAATTATAGAAACATCATTCCAAAAACAACATGATAAAGCATTATAATATTCTAGATTTGAATCTACCAGCCATCCCATGTTAGTCATGAATAAAAACATGATTCTTCTATTTATTTGATAATTATTAAAATGTTCCACTACTATAGAAATATTCCATAAGAATTTAGAAGTAAATTTCATCCTTGAATATCTCTTATTATTCAATGAATTATCATCTTCCTTCTCATTCCCTTTTTTATAGTTGTTTTAAATAGTGTTTATTTAGTAAATAATTTTATAGTAGCCTCTCAGATCATCAAATCCTTATATTTCATCATTCCTATGGTGATAGAAATGAAATCTAACAATTAATAAAAAATAAATAATATAGAATGGTTTTGGTGATGATTTAATATCAATATCATGAGACAAAATATGTGAATAGAAAGATAAAATTTCCAAATTGATCATGAAATAGAAATATTGGTCTATACATGTGACTTGAAATGGTATGAAAAAATTAAAAAAACGAATTCAAATTAATTTTATGATTCTTGATAAAAGATAAAAATTCATTATTTAGAAATAATTTTCTCATAATCATATTTAGAAATAATAATGTATGTTATTTGAGAGGGAAAATCTTTATTATTGAGTGTGATATATTCAATGCCGCATATTATTCTACCATTTCTAGAAAATCATATAATATTTTGTTACAGTAGAGATAATTTCATTCCATTTAATTATATGTTAGGAATTCAAATAGAATCCATGATTTTATTAATTACCATGTGAAAATATTGAACAATGATAGAGATAAATCACTACATTAAGATAATCCTATATATTAGTGAATAAACTATTGACTGATAACCCATGCTAGGTTTCTTACATGGGTATCCTTAGGAAAAAAGATACTATGTTTTCTAACAAAAATAACATTATTATGTTTTTATTCAGGTAAATTACTAACCCTTCTAGTGTCGATGATTAAAAATATCTTATGTTTTTATAGGAATCATAATAAAAATATCACTCCATTAAGGTCAAATGAATATAATATTAGCTGTTTAATTCAGGGAATGGTTAGAATTATATTATAAATGAATTTTACTGATATTATTTATCTAGAATCGAAACAAATGATATATTTATCATTCTATTAATGACCTTAAAAATTTTAAATATATATATTCCTTCAAAATTGATTTTATGAAAAAATTTAGATTTCTAAATTGGTTTTCAATGTGTGGTTTGATAAATAATTTTCAAAGAATATTTGAAATGTAGTTTTCAAATGGTGTCAAAATGGCTTGGCTTCTAAATCTATTTATAAAAGACCAATTGAAACTTTAAGAAAAACGTTATTATAAATGTGAGAGACCCTATTGAGCCTTGTGTGACTATAGTTACACCCAATGGGTCTTGTGATCCTATGAGGGGATGATTTTTATTGATGAATCTTTGTGTGTTTTTTTAACGATTTTATGATTTTTCTCTTCATTATATTTTACATAGTACTATCCATGATTGATTTAATTTTTTATGTTGAATTTTTAATTCCTTGTATGACTCTTATTTTAACTACTTGGGTTGTTCTTTTTTCACTTCAATTTGTCTCCTTTCATACTTAGTAATACTTATGTACTTTAAATTTTTAATAAATTGTAGGCACATTGTGATATATATAGATAAAAACTAGATCACATTACCATGGAACACACCTCAGTATGCTAAGGGTTTGGAGGATTTTTTATATTTTTCAATTTCCAATCGATCCGTTGATGGGACTATAAGATGTCTATGTCCAAAATGTAAATTTAGAATATGGTTGAAGATAGATGATGTTTATGAGCACTTGATATTGAAGCAATTCCCTGCTCAATATTTGTGTTGGATTTTTCATGGAGAATCAAATGTTACAGAAAGTTTGAGCATTGATTTCAATAAAAAGAATGAGATCCCAACTTCTTTGATAATGTAAAATGAAATGAAAAACCTTATAAACGATGCTTTGAGCATTTCAAGACAATGACATCAATATCAAAACATATCAGAACAACCCGTTGAGGGTGATACAAATAGTAACTTGACAAGTGATGTTTTGGGGACTATAGGAAAACCAGATCAAGATTATAACATATCATTGGATACACCTATTGATTATTTATAGAATAATGTAATAGAGAACTTCACCAAGTAAAAAAAAAATACATTTCATGATTTATTTGACGATGGAAATCAAAAGTTGTATGGTGGATGTTTTAAATATTCAAAACTTTCTTTTCTACTGAAGTTGTATCATATCAAATGCCTATGAAGAATTAAAAATAAGGCGATGCCCATGATATTGGAATGTTTGTGTGATGCATTTCTTGAAACTAAGATCCCTAATTCTTTTTATGATATGAAAAAAGTTCTTAACAATCTTGGTTTTAATTATACAAAAATACATGCTTGTCCCAATGATTGTATGATTCAAAAAATTTTCTTATTCTAGATGGAATTTAATGGGTGATATTGGAAGTATGAATAAACATACTACTATGAATAATAAGAAAAATAAAACACCTGCAAAGGTTTTTCATTACTTACCTTTAAAGCCTCAATTGTAAAGATTATTCATTTCATCAAAAACCGATGAGCACATGAAGTTTCATTTTATAGATATAAACATTGATGGGTTAATATGACATCAAAGATATTCAAAATAATGGAAGAAATTTGATTCATTACATCAATATTTCTCATATGATCCTAGGAATGTTCTATTGGGATTGGATGTCGATGGATTCAACCCATTTGTGACTTTGAGCACTAGTTATAGAATTTGGCCAATTGTTTTGATCCCTTACAATCTGCCTCCATGGATGTGTATTAAATAGAAGTATTTTATCATTTTGATGATTATTCCTAGAATAAATTCCTATAAATTATATTTATGTACACATGAATCCTATAATTAAATAATTATAGGAGTTTTGGAGAAATGATGTTGAGACATATGATGCATCTTCTAGAACAATGTTAAAAATGCACGCTGCTCTAATGTGGACCATTAGTGACTTCCCTGGACTTGGGAACTTATTTGGTTGGAATAATTACATGGGTTTATCTTGTAATATTTGTAACATTGATTTTTCTCCCAAATGATTACCTTTATATAATTTTTTTTCTTCTTGTTTCATTGAATATTTCTCGATTCATCTCATAAATTTCAGCTGAACAAGTCAAAATTCAATGGTTCTGTTGATCTTAGACAACCTCCAATGTTGCTGCCAGGTTTTGAAAATTTGTCACAACTTTTAAATGTTGAAATATAATTTGGTAAGGTTCATCATTTGAATGATAATGGTAAATGAGTTCAAAGTGAATCATCAAGTGAAATCGGAATGCAATAATGGAAGAAAAAAATCATATTCTTCAAACTTCCATATCAGGAATTTAATTTGTTATAGAATAATATTGATGCTATAAATATTGATAATAATGTTTCTAAAAATTCAATCTTCACATTGCTTAATGGGCATGGAAAATTTAAGGACCATCTCAATGCTCGAAATGAATTACAAACAATGAACACAAAGCATGATCTCTAGCCAGATGAGAATAGAAATTATGATCCAACATTTTTTGAAATGAAAAATAGGGATACAAATACATTATTTTGAATTATAAAACATGTGAAGGTATCTGATGGGTATTTAAGTAACATATCAAGGTATGTTTACTTAAATAATCATAGGTTACATAGATTGAAAAGTCATGATTCACATATTTTTTTACAGCAGTTACTACCATTGCCATTGTGTACATTATTATCTGAAAAGGTTACTAGTGTTGTACTCTAATTTTTCACATTCTTCAGATAGATAAGGGAAATAACTCTACAACCATATGATATTGAAAATTTCACGAACCAAGCTGGGTCGCCATCTGACCCGTCGCCCGACCCAGTCCGTGACAAGGCCCAAAGGGAATTCCCAATCCCCACGGGTTGGCACAAGTGCCTGGGTATCAAAACACAACATGTGAATGATTTACCCGGAATAATAAACACAAACAACCAACAAGGTAGATAAACTGAAATTGAAAACTGACAACCAGATATACCCTTAACTTTGGACAAAACATAAAGTTTACAATTCAACCCAAAACCCCAAGAAGACTGCAAGGAGAAGAAAACCAACACATTTATTCACACCTTCATGCCACATGAGGAGCCACCTACTCAAACCACCATCTTCAGACCTGCACATGAAACCATTGACAACCCGAACCACCATCGATGAGCACGATGTCACAACCTAGAGACTACCATAAACAAGGTCTACATACACCCTAAGGTGTATGCAGGGTGTGAGAAAAAGGTCCAGTAGGACTTCACCCAATAAAAAGGTTCCACGTATAAACATTAAATGAAAAATACATTTGCATGATAAATAAATGAAAGGACACAAAATCTTGAACAACTTTAAAGAAACAATCTCTATAAGGAAATTTTTTTTCAAAGAAAACAACTTAATTAAAAATAAAGCACCATTGCAGTTAAGAAAACCCAAACCTTCAAGAAAACCCAAAAGCTACACCGTATGCTGACGGTGAGTGTATAGTAGTCCAGGAGCACCAAAAGTGGGAGAGGCCCTATTAGTACTAGTAAACGAATGGGACCCTAGAACATCGTGTCTTGGTGAATAGTAGTATAGGAACCATAAAAAAATACGTTCTCGTGCATGAGCCACTAGTAGGGAAATACATCCATAACCTAGTGGTCTCAAATCATCATCCAATGTTTAGTTAGTTTTGTAATTGTCAAACCAGTTAAGTGAAACTGGACCAGAGACACTTCTGTATCACTAGCGCGCTAGATGTAGTCCGCCCACCTAGTACCCAAGCTTCCCCTTTTGTGCTCAAGATGTTCAAATTTCACATTTCATGTCAAACTCAGACAAATAAAACAAACAGGGTGTAACATAAACCCAACGTGACACTTCCACACACATAAAAAACCATTTGACAAAGTACACACACCAAAAGACTTTACCCAACTCAATTAAAACAATTTTTGAATTACTAATAATTCTTTATTAAAAAATATTAAATTATTTATCAAAAAATTATTTAAAAATAACCATAACATGACTAACACAAAAGAAACAACTTAGCCCTACACCCTGACCAAACATACCTGACGCCACATGAAGAACACAACCTACACCACTCACATCCATTAATAACCCAATCACACGGTTAAAAGACCATTTTCCTAATTAAACAAAACACTAAAAATTTTATTACACAATTCCAGAAGATGAAACATGACTTTAAACACCAAAGACACACTCAAATCCCCTTTTCGGACAAAATACATATGAATGCTACACCAGAACATAAACTGCGCACTTTGCGCATTTACACAAAACAAACACAAAATTTATAAAACACTGGAAGATAGTTCAATGTGGGTTTTCACAGAAACAACCCATTCAAACCACACAACACCTTCTCTTATGACCAAACACATGCAACAATATATCGAAAACACATTTAACACCACTTGCACAGCTAAAAAACTAACTACACATATTATTAAACACTAATGATAGACTAAAAAAACAAGTTTTCAAACAGAGAACGTACTCACACCGCATAAACATACTGCTAAACAAATATAATGCATATAAAAACTTCAAGATAACTAAATCCTCACCCAAAATAATTAATCAAGTAATATTGTGAATTAACTAAGAAAGCAAATTAACTTATCAGATAATGTTTAAATGCAGAACCACCTACCTCAGGTGTCGAATACTCCAACACTCGACGTGAAACTCCAATTTCCCATCAAACGCACCAAAAAAATTCCGAAATGAACCTTAGAAACAATATATCTACAAATGAATAAAAATAGAACCAAAACACACCAACCATTCCAAAACAAAAACACCATTTTCACCATAGAATCAAGTCATGAACACAGTAATAAATTCAATCAAGCATATTAAATTCGTCTAATGGTGTTAGGGCATGGAACGACTTACCTCGTATGAAGAAAATCCCAAGTTTTGGTGTGAATTCTAATTGTGTGCCAAACGCACCCCAAGAAAACCCTAAGGAGTCAAGCTCCATCCAAAAAAAATACAAAAAAAAACATGACACCATCCTAAAACTAATACCCAACCAACTGGAAAACTAAACCCCAAGAACAAGAGAAAAAACCTTAGAAAAGGGGAGAAAATGGTATATCGTAGGGAGAGGGTGTGGCGACATGACAAAGGCTCGACCAAGGGTGAGGTGGGTAGGGGTGCAGTGTGAGGGGAAGGACGGAGAGCTGGTCGGCTGGGGGAAGCCCGACGAAGACCCTTGGACAACAGGAGGGCCACGCATGGGCAAATATGGAATGGGGTGGGGGAGGGGGTTGCTGGCAAGTTTGCTGGTTGGGAGGCAGGGCAGATGGCCATGGGGGAAGCAGGTTGCGATGTGGAGGGCCGAGGGGAAGTGGCGCGGACCATCAGACAGTGGAGAGGGGCGCGGTCTGGCGACCGGTCAAGGAGAGGGAGAGGGAAGTCACAACCGAGAGGGACGTTTGATGGGGTGGGAGGGAGGCCGGCGCAAGGCTGAAGATGGAGCAGGCTGGTCGGGAGGGGGCAACGACAAGATGGGTTGGCTGAGAGGGGCGACAACACGATGGGGATGAGAGCCGCAATCTACAGGGGAAAAAAATGACGGACCAAGGTAAAAGGGGGGAAGCGCAACCCTAAATAAAAATAAAATAATAACAAACAAGATAAAAATAAAATAAAAAGATAATAAATATAATAATAATATAAATAATAAATTAAAACAAAAGTATTAATGATAAATAAAATAACCTAATCATCATCAATAATATTGAAAAAAGTAATCATACTAATGACAAGAATAAGAATTTTGAATAATAATAACATTATTATCATTATTTATACAATTATATTATATTTTATTTTTTTCCTATTTTGTGTTCGCTCGTTACTTATTTAATTAATTATAATTTATGGTAATAAAAATAACAACCTTAATGATATTAATAATTTTATAATAATAAAAAATGGTTATAACATAACATAATATTATCAAAAATAATTATTATCACAATATTAATAACTTAATAAATTATATATTCTTAACATTATTAATAATAATATTAATATTATTATCAAAAAAATTATTATTATTGTCATTAAAACAATTTTCTTAAATTCTGTTAAAATTCTTACTTTTGTTTTTTTTTTATTTTACAACTCATTTAATTTTATTTCATCATCACTAATTCATTTCATTTAATTAGTAGAACATCAAGCAGGCATGCGGGAAACCGAGAAAGGATGTGCGGCTTCGACAACAGCGCGCCAAACACTGTCAAGGCCAAAATGTGTGATTTTGAATACGTACACAAAATTTTAAACCGTCTCCAACCAGGACTACCCAATTCCCATAAATTAATAAAATAATCCAATTAAAGATGACGGGTGTGACAGAAAACCTTCAAGATATTTTTATTGAAACTTTTTGTAATAGAGGTGATCTTTCATCCACCATTTTTTACTATCATGATGAATTTAACTATGTATTTGGTCAAGGAAACTAAATTAATAGGCCCCATACATTATCGATTGATGTATCCAATTTAGAGTTAATTTATTTATGTGTTTTTTATATTAATAAAACAATTCTTGTAACTTTATTAAATGTACAATTATGAATTATTTATTTTATTTCACATATATCTTGGTCGTTTGAAATCACATGTGGGAAAGAAAGCTCAACCTAAAGGCTCTATTTCTGAAGGCTATTTGGAAGAGGAGTGTCTTAACTTTTGTTCTAGATACTTTGATGATATTGAGACATGATTCAATCGTGTTGTACGTGTTGATGACACGTGAAATCAATCTCAACTATACGGAAATAAAAAATCTTTCCTGCTATTGGTCGATCAGTTGGGAGGAGATAAAATGTTACACTAATAAAAATGAAATTATTATAGGTACATAGATATGTGCTACCAAATAACGAGATTATAGGTAAATTTATTGAATAGATAAGGATACAAACAAAGATATGAATGATAATTTGAACATGAAATGATAAAGATATAACAAAAATTGTTTATAAAGAGCTTGTAGAATGGTTTTCAAATCCTGTAAGTCCATAAATACTATAATCAATACAGATATTAGGTTGAAAACATATTCTTTAAATCTAATAATATATATTACTTTTTTATATCATGAATAATGATACTCGGGTTGAGTTTTCATAAGATTTGAAGTTTTTGGCTCCAGGTACTCTAAAACAGGCTAGAAAGTTTGATTCTTACAATGTGAATGGATTTAAATTTTATACTGTCAATCGGGAAGAGGTTTCAAAAACAAATAACAGTGGTATATTTATGATTTCTGATTTTGGATCCTATGGAAATTTTATTGATATTATCAAATTAAACTACCACATTAATTTTTCAGTTTTTTATTTAAATGCAAGTGGGTCAATATTACCAGGGGTATTAAAAGATACTTCTTGCAATTTACTTTTGAGAAATTCTCTCTCTTGATGGATGTTAGTGACTATGAATTACATGATCTGTATATCTTATCATCACAATTGAAAATGTTATATTATGTGGAAGATATCCTGGATGAATGGTGAAGTGTAGTTGTTCATGTAAAACAAAGAGACTTGTATGATATGGATGATGAAGTAGAATATTTAACCTCTGACATTGAATCCCATCAACAACAAGAAACAAACTTATTTTTCCACCATGATATTGAAAATATTAGTCTTTCAAGGTTGGATGAAGTAGATGAAGTAATGATGGAGCATGAAAATGAAATTATTGGAGAAAAAATGATTGTATGTGAAGTCATCCAATAATTTATCAACCAATTATATTATATGTGAAGTCATTCATTATCATAACTATGTATATTTTGTTTATCAATACCTTGAATCTGTTATCATTTTTATTTTTTTCTGTATGATTTTTTTGAAATATATGTTCTGAATTTAATTTTATTTTATTAAATGATAGAAATTCAGAGGAGGAATAATTTCTTTGATCCCAGTAAACTCTCTGCATCTGAGATAGTGCCTCCCCATTCAACAGGTTTAGCGGTGAGGGAGAAGGTAATAAATCCTATTTCTTTGCAAAGATATTGGAGGGTGATAGTTATAGGTTCAAATTTTAATTTGAATAAAGTTATTACACCTTTTTATACTACTAACTATTTTTTTCATAATAGATTCAAAAAATGTTACTACAGAGATAAATATGAACAATTCATATGTTTATAATATGAATGGATTGAGTATAGTTTTCCCATTTGAAAATTATGGGGTCCCTATAGATGATGCCACAATATTATTTTTCCATATTATAGGCCAATTAGTAGTGGAGATGGTTACCCTTCCAATTACCAATGCTAATTGGAGGCATTTCCCTCAATCTTGGAATAATGAAGTCTTTGATTCATAGATAAAGGTAATTTTAATAAATTATAGTGTAATTTAATATCATTGTGTTATTAAATTCTAGTATTTTAAAAATTAATCTATTTGTAATGATGTTATTCTACATTACCACAGCTGAGAGGGAGTTTTTTGCAATGAAAAGTACAATTCGAGAACAGGGGGCTCATATAGAGATGCAAGATGCAAAGGTCATTACTCTATAGAAAGTGTTGATTGAATTATATCATAAGATGACTAGATCTTTCCCTGGTGATATTTCATCGATGGATGGTAGTGAGAAGGTAAATCACACAACTTAAAAATCATTTCGTACATAAAATTTTATTGGTTTTAAGTTTTAATTTAAATATACAACACTATTTAATTTTCAACATAATTTTCATGAAGGTTCCGATAGTAGGAAGTGGATACAGACATGGATAAAGTGTCGAGCAGAGTTCATTGGGATGGTACATGGAGCAGTGAAAGTGAAACACCAATCAATATGAATTTTGACTATTTCATATACATTTTCATATATGGGACTGATTTATTAGGTCCTTTTACACCTAATTGTCCAAAATGATTTAGATACATAATTTTATCAATGTGGTACATGAGAAACACATCAAGTTGGTATATTTAATTCAAATTTGATAGGGGTTAGGGTGTATATAGAAAATCTAGTTATTATTTATATCTTGATGTGTTATAGTTTCCTGGTGTACTTATTGCCAATATATCTTATAGTGACATTATTATTTCCCATTGTGTAAATCATGGTTTGAGTTGTGTTTCTACTATGGGTGTTTCATCTGACTATTGTGGTGATTGGTGTTCCATTATAAGTGAAATGGTTGAGTATTCCATTTTGGATATCTGTTTTTTTGGACATTCTGGGGTTATAGATTTTTCAGCTGTATTTTTTTAAAAATTAATATATATCAGCAGTTTAAACCACCAGTATTTAGGATCAATATTTTTTTAGCAGTGATTTCCCCTCCCAAAAAAATCCCAGGGGATAGCAGTGGTTTAAAACACCGCTATCCCCTCACCATTTTTTAGAGGGGAAAAAACCTCTAAAACCAAAAAAAATCACCACTAAATAAACATTCTGCGATGGTTCCCAAAAAATGACACTAAATGGATGGAATCTAGGTGAGTTATATGCTGAAGACAACTTTAACTGTAGTTTTTGGAAACCATCATAGAACCATGTGGCGACAGTTTAGACCGCTGCCAAATTAGAAAAAACTACTACCATATGTTGATTTTTTTGTAGTGATGTCCGTCAATTTGACACCTAGGTTATAATAGTCACATTAAATAATAATATTTTAAAAGTATATTGCAGTTTTTTGAACTCAGTGTTGCATGTAATGAAATATATCAAAGAAATAAAATTTATTTAAAAGTGAATTTATTTTAAAATATCAGGGTGTCACAACTAGGATCAAAAGCCCATTCATCTAGCTGAATATTCCTCCTGTCCTATTAGCCTCATTGGCCTCTAAGCATCCTTGAAGTTCCCATACACCAACTTGAACTTCTGCACAAGTCAAGTAAAACAACATGGACACCTATCAACCTATGAATCATTACCCAATAAAATTAATTTATTCATGCTCTAGCCACCCTCTACTCAGTTATCTAAGGTTGAAACTAATTTCCACACTAAAAAATGTAATAATATAAGGTTGAGGCAACCAAACAATCTTATCCCTCAAACTATCCTTAAAAACAACTGCAATCACTCGAGGTGCTCCCTTTAGAAGAAACTAAGGCATAAACATGCATTTTATAGGGACTCGATGAAACTTAAAATTCCTTGATTCTATAAAACAACACATATATAGTGATGAGGTAACATCTCTAATGGGTCACCATAAATCAAACTGAACACTAACTCACTAGGGTTCGATTCTAAAATAAGATTATCAAGGTTTACCACATAACCCTACTGGTGAAATCTCATAAAATACACTAGGTCTAAAAACCTATTCCACAGGTCAACCAATCATAAGGTCACAACCCCTAGAAAATCAATAATGCTCCCGTCCCAACATCACATGACATCAACATGTCAAAACTTCCATCTATAGGGTCACAAAAATTAACCTAAACAAAACCCACCCACAAGAGGTCTAATGTTTTTTCACATATGCTCTATTGACCCACCAGGGTCACTAGACATGTTATGTACAAGAACTAATTCACCATCCTCATCATCGATCATCTCACCGTGGATCCACATGTTTTTCCATCATAAGAAAATACATATAAAATCACAAACTAGAAATCCTATAGGTTATGTGAATCTTGCATGCCTGATATGATACATGAGATGCCTCTTTCCTCTATAGGACAAGAGTCAAATAAAATCAACCCACTGGCCTCTTGCCAATGGGATAAGATCTGGATATCCATCATAAATCAAAACATCCAAACCACATGTAAAATTCCCGAGTATAAAATTAAATAAAAATGTAACAATATAAAATAGAATAGTATTACCATGCCCCAGTAACCTGGATTTCTTATCATAATATGTGTTCTTGACACTCCAGCTAAAAATCCATCACATGATCCAATAAATTCCTAAATTACCAGTCCACCATATCCAAAAATTGTAAGGTAAAATAAAAATAATGCTCTGATACCACTTTATAACATCCCACCCTAGCTGACTCTATAGCCATTGGCTAGATTGTTTCGCCACAAGACCTCTGGAACACCTCCCCATACACCAAAGGATGATGAATGACAAAAATGGTCTAATATGGTACTATTGGGATACTATAACCCTATATCAAAGTGTGAAATAACAAATAAATAACAAAATTCTAATCATGATAGTAAATAATCAGAGTATGAAAAATAAATAGACATCCAATAATAATACAAGAAATGCGGTCGAGGACCAAAAACCATATTGTACAAACAAGGACCACCCACTAGGCCTGTTACATATACATACTATAATAAAATAAATAAAAATAAATAAAATAAATAAAATAAAGGTCACTATGATATCTCTAAGTCAAACCTCATCCAATCTCATGAGAAATTTGTAATTAAAACTCAGGAGATCACCACCAATAGTGTTTAAAAAAATATAATATGAGTATACAGTGCATAAAATAACATGATGATAGGGGCATGGATTCAAAAATAAATTTTGAAGAACATCAAATAAACCTACTAAAACTTGATCTCTAAGTTGACATCTGAGGTTATCTCAACCTATTTTGACACATTTTCAGGTATCTATCTTAATTGATGGATTCCCTTACCCAGGATGAATCACCCATTCCATGGAATATTCTCTTATCTAGGAAAAATATTTGATATAATGAATCAATAAATAGTTTGTCTTACCCTCAGGAAACCAAGTAACCAAGCATTTCAATTATAGGAACCAAATATAAATATACCTCTAGCCCTTGGACAATAAGAAATAAATCATTAATCCCTCAAGTGGTTTATACTTCCTAGGATGAATTTCCAATATCACGAATCAAAAAATAGTGTGTCTTTCCCTTGGGAAACCAAGTAACTATAATCTCTCCCTTGAGAATCAAATATAAACATACCTCTATCCCTCAGATAGCAAGAAATCAATCATCAATACCTCAAGAAATTTGTACCCGTGCCTCTAGACCTCAGACAGTATGCATTTATACCTGAGGAATTATATTAATGTGTATCTATCCCTCAGGTGGTATGTATCCATTCAATTGGCCCTCATTTGTCATTATAATCAAGGATTCATAATAAAAAAACTCAAAAAGGTCATGTAACATATCTCCCTCGGGAATCAATCATAACAAAGTCACCTCAAAACAAACTTATAAATAATAAATTCACATTTCCAAGAACCAATCATAATAGACATGTCATCATAATCCATATTAGTCAATTTATCCAATTACTAATTATCTAGCAATTTAAATTCTATAAAGTTAGGTTTTGTATTATCATAATGATTGCAACTCATTACATTCATTTATAATTTTGTACAAAAATCCATTGACATGAAAATATAACCACAACTCATCATGTTAACATGACATGATGATTACATAACTATTCATCATACCATTTACCCCTTTTTCCAATTTCATTCCAATAACCAAGACAAAGAAAAAATTTATTTAAACCCAGTTATCAATTTTCTAAACCATTTAACTAATTCCATTTCACTTATCAGTTAATCAAAATTACCATTACACATATAGTAATGTCCCTCATTTATTGATCCTTTATACCAACTCTAAATACATGAAAAATTACAACTTTTAATCTATGTTTTTAATTCTCAAGACAATCATCACAATTAATAATTTCATAAAATTTCATGTAAAGAAATGTTCTCAATTCACATGCCCAACAATTCACATGGTTATACCAAAATATGAACAAAATAAATTTATTCAAGAGGATCTAAGTTCATTCCTTTCAAGATCCAATAAGGTGATAAGGGTTGGAACACCCCTCAGGTGGCCTCCAGTCCTGGTCTCAATACTAAGATTCCCAACAAGGTTTGAGGGAGGTATATGCATGAAATTTCATTAAACCAGTGGTTACCAACTTCATTAGGTCATGAAAACAACATACCAGTTTGATTTCACATATTTAATATACTAGAAAAGTGAAATAGACAAATGGGAGTTATTATAGACTACTTACCTCAAAGGAAGATAACTCTTGGCCAAGAAATATCCAATGTCTTTGACCACATTTCCCAAGTTCACTCGGTCTTCCAAAAATTTACCAAGTTCCTTTATCATTCCAAAAGTTATCCAATTAATTAATTATAAATAAATTATAACTAATTAAATTATAAAAAGGAATATTAAATCTATGGTGAAATAAAACCATGTCGAAAGACTTACCAGATAACATCTACTAGCCAGAACAATGCCCGACCATCCATGGGTGGTTGACAACACGATTCTAACTAAATTCTAGGGAAAATACTTATCACACAGAAACATAAAAATAACTAGTTTAATAACATTAGTTTGGAAACCTTGAAAAGATAAAGTAATGATGTACCTTTACCAGAGCACCCTCTAACAACTTGCGATAATCAACTTGGGATATCCCCTTTCCATTCCTATCCAATATCTCATAATCCTTTGACAAGTCCTTCAAGATACAACATATTCACCATTTGATTTTATCAATCATAATCAAGACAAAACCAATTAATAAAGGTGATTTCAAGGAGAATTTAAAATATCCATGGATCGTAATGTCTATAAATTAGTGGGAGGAATCTATTGCAACCAACGATGCTTAAATTAGTGGAGGGATGGGATTGGTAGGGATCTTGAAATCCAAAATCTACCATTATTGTTTCTTATTGTGAAAGGGGTTTAAAGAGATGAATTTATGAGGGTTTATGAAAAAATAACTTCACATAAAACATCCAAAAAAAATTTCCAAGTAAATTCATGATATGAAAAATGATTTCATGTCCGGAATTTTTGGGGAAAAGGCCTTTACTAGGCTTGGCTAGCCTATGTCACACTACAAAATTATATACAAAACCCTTGAATCCAAATTTCATATCTTGAGTTCCCCTGGTTACTCCTAATGAATATAATTCACATCCTAATTCATATTCAGTACATGAATTCCTCAATAGAGAAATTTTTAGAAGCCCAAGATTCCCATTCCTCCTCAGTACCTACCTGAACCCTTGATACTTCCTCCAAAACTTAAAACTCACCCAAAAACACCATGTTTGGATTATAAAATGCCTAAAACCTCATTCCAATTTCATAATTTTGAAATGAATCATCCACCAATAGATAAATTCAAATTCTCATTGAAAACATTAATCCGTTCGAACATGGGTTCTTATAGAAAACCAAGATTTAAAAACTTCAATCCAATTTCTTTTTCTTATTTTTGACCCAATTTCTCCCTTATTTTAATTTTTTAAAGGATTTTACACTTATAAATTTTTTCTATCTCTATCTATATATTAATATTCTATTTTATTATAAATCCTATAGAGATATATAAGTTCTTTTTAAAGGTTTTTTTAAAAAATATCTACCTTATTCATCATCTTTGGGTTCTCAACACCATTAAAGTGAGGATTATTGGTTCATGGATTCCATTAAAACCAAGGGTATTATTTTTGGTTCTTGGTTTCCATTAAAACTAAGGGATTTTATTGTTCTTATTTAGTTCTTGGTTTTATATTAAAACCCTAGGAGAAATATAACCCTCTCACACCTTATTTAGGGGAGGAGACTTAGGGGATCATTCTTGAGATATTAGCAAACAACTTTATCAAAGCGTGAATTTTTAATTTTGGAAGTTTATTTTACATTATGCTTTATGTTTTAATTTTTCACTATGCTCACTTTTCTTTGATTTTGAATTCTTAAATTGATTACTTACACAATAATTTCTTTTATGTTATAACATCATTTTAAAATTGTTTTTAAAGTAAAATCACCTCACTATTTCCATTTTATCCTACTATAAATTACTTTGGTATCAAAGGATATGTAATAGAACCCCTATAGATTCATCTACACATGATCCAGAAGCTCAAGGACATCAATCTTTGATTTTCATATGTTAAAGTGGAACAATGAAATGCATTACGATGAATATATTATTTCTAGAACACCGCAAACATGATATGAAAAGGATTAATAATATAATATGTGTTCCACTCTCTTATTTATCTCTCTATAACTTATGAGAATGGAAATAAGGGTTTTAAATTCGTGAAAAATGATGAAGCTATGAATTTTTTGTCTAAAATATGTTTTTATACCTATGTTATGATTTTCTTAATTTCACTTTAGTCCTTTAAGAAACATAACCTATAAAAATCACCTAAAAACACACATAAGACTTAATTAATTTATATTAAGTATTAAAAACACTTTATCAGATATTTTAACACATAAATATCTCACATGATAAAATATAAACTATTAAATGGGATTGTGTTCCACATATGTACTTAATGAACCTTGAACATGTAATTCTTATTCAACAAAAAACTTCTCATATTCAATTATTTAAAATTTGAAAACTTATGAATATGTTGAAAAGTAAAATAAAATTATATTATTTTAAACTTTAATAACATATTATTGAATTTATTTATTTTACTTGTAATCATTCGCACTCATATGAATGCTAACTGATAGACATGGTGCCATTTAGTTCTAAACTATAATTCATCTAAATTAGTGGAGCCACTGGATACACATGTGTGTGACACTCTATAGTTATATCTTGATTGAAGTGGATAAAAATCATAAAAAAATGTGGATATAGTAACACATAATGACCTCTAAAAAGATAAAGATAATTTATAATAAAAAAATATTCCTATAAACATTCACTATGTATTATAATCTTTATGTTAACTGATATCATATCTAATAGAACATGTACTAGTGTCATTATCCACTACTAGAAAGTTATACTTTACCAATGGTTTGAAATCATTGGTAAAGGCTGGGAAACCATTGGTATAAACTATACCAATGGTTTTCCAAACCGTTGGATGTGGAGCCGTGGGGATAGATATATCCCAACATTCTATGAGAACCGTTGGGATATGGCAGTAAAATTGATTATATTCCAATGGTTTAATGTAACCATTGGTATAAATATTTACCAAAGGTTTAAAACCATTGGAAATATCGAACATCTTGTCTATACCAACAGTTTTCAAACCGTTGGTATAGACTTTTACCAATAGTTCCCCACAAATCGTGGGTAAAAGTTAAGTAAAATGTTCTATAACAATGGTTTGTAAATCGTTGGTATATACTTTTTCCAACAATTCACATGAAAAAATTTGTATATGTCCTATTTAGACACATATGCCAACGGTTTACAACCATTGGCATAGGCTTTATACACCTGCAACAAGCCTGCCTCCCCCCCTATGCACCTACAACACTTCCACCAGTAGGACTGCCTCCCTCTGTGAAGACTTCATACAGAATTCAATAACTGCAAAATACATATATAATTCTATATGAATTCATAAAGGATTCATAAAACATATAATTATAAATACCTCCAATTTTTTATTTAATTACACACATAAATAATTGATAATTCATAAGTTAATTAATAATTAACACAGACAAAATTCAATTCAGAATTCAGAAGTCAAATACCCTATGCAATATAAAATTCTGAATTGAATACATACAATATTGAATTCTCTATAACACATACATAATTTAATTCATAATTCATAATTTAATAACCCCTATATAAGAAAATCATGTTTCAGGTTTTGAATATGGTGTTTTTGTTTATAGGCATGGGTGAATTCAGATGAGATTTGAATTTTTGGATAATGTGGTATGCCATGTTGTAGTAAGGGGTAATGTGACATGGGGGTGGGGGGATGTCCAAGGGGTTGGGGGATATCCAAGGGGGTAGGGGTGTCCAGGGAGTGGGGGGGGGGGGTATCCAAGGGGTTGGGGGGTGTCCAGGGTGTTGGGGGGGGGGGGTCTGGGGGGATGGGGGGGGCTGTTCGGGGGGGGGGGGTGTCTGGAGGGGGGGGGGTGTCTGGGGGGGCTGTCTATGGTGGTGGTGGGGCTTTCCATGGGGGTGGGGGTGTCCAGGGGGGGTGTCTAGGTGTGGTAGGGCTGTCCAGGGGGGGGGGCTTTCCAAAGGGGTAGGGGGTGTCCGGGGGGGGGTGTCCATGGGGGTGGGGTGTCAGGGGGGTGTCTAGGGGTGGGGTGGTGTCCAGGGGGTAGAGGGGCTATCTAGGGGGTTGGGAAGTTGTTTTAGGGGGTAGGGGGTGTCTGGGTGGTGTGTGTGTGGGGGGGGGGGGTGTCCGAGGGGGGGGGGCTGTCCATGGGGTTTGGGGGGGTGTCCAAGGGGGTAGGGGTGTCTGGGGGCGGTATCCAGGTGGTTGGGGGTATCTATGGGAGTGGGGGTGTCTAGGGGGTGGTGGGTGTGTCCAGGGGTGGGGTGGTGCCTAGGGGGTTGGAGGGGCTGTCCAGGGGGTGTCTAAGGGGGTAGGGGTGTTTGGGGGGTGGGGGTGGGGGTGTCCAGGGGGAGGGGGCTATCTAGAGGGTGGGGGTGTCAAGTGGGGTGGGGGTGGGGTGTCTGGGGGGTGGGGTGGTTTTCAGGGGGTGGGGGCTATCCAGGGGGGGTTTGGGGGCTGTCCAGGGGGGTCAGGGGAGTCCGAGGGGGGGGGTGTCCAAGTGGGGTGGGTAGACTATCCTCAGGGTTTGGGGTTGTCGAAGGGGTTAGGGGGTGTCCAGGGGGTGGGGAGGGGGGGGGGGGGGGTTGTGGGGGGGGGGTGTCCAATGGGTGGGGATGTCCATGGGGGTGGGGGTGTCCAGGGGGTGGGGTGGTGTCTAGTGGGGGTGGGGGCTATCCAAGGGGGTGGGGGTGTCTAGGGGGTGGGGTGGTGTCCTGGGGGTGGGGTGGGGTTGGGGGATATTCAAGGGTTGGGGGGGGGTATCCAGGGTGGTGGGTGGGGGGGTGTGGGGGCTGTCCATGGGCTTGTCTAGGGGGTGGGGGTGTCCAGGGGGTGGGGTGGTGTCTAGGGGGATAGAGGGTATGTCCATGGGGTTGGGGGATGTCCAAGGGGGTATGGGGTGTCCGGGGGGGTGTCCAAGGGGTGGAGGTGTCTATGGAGGTGGGGGGGTGTTCAAAGGGTGGGGTGGTGTCTAGGGGGTTGGGGGGATATCCAGGGGGTTGGGGGGGGGGGGGGGGCTATCCAAGGGGGTAGGGGGTTTCCGGGGGGGTGTCTAGGGGTTGGGGGCTGTCCATGGGGGTTGGGGGATGTCCATGAGGGGTGGGGGTGTCCAAGTGGGGTGTGGGGGGGCTATCTAGGGGGTGGGTGGGGGTCTGTCCATGGGGGGTGTCTAGGGGGTCGGGTGGTGTCTAGGGGGAATGGAGGGGCTCTCCAGGGGGTTGGGGGATGTCCAAGTGGGTAGGGGGTGTCTTGGGGGGTGGGGTGGGGTGGGGGGGGGCTATCTAGGGGTGGGGGGCTTTCCCGAGGGGTGGGGGTATCTAAGGGGTGGGGGTGTCCAGGGGTGGATGATTCTATATATTTCCGACCACAACTTCAAGTTCACAGTCAAATATGACAATTGATCTATTGAATTAATCAAAATTAATAAATGGATCGTTTCCATTGGCAGTAGGGATGGTGTCAATTCCATCATCACCATCATAAAAAATATGTCTTGGAATTACTTCAATAATGACACCAAATGCAGGTCAAAGATGTTCTTTGACATAAAAAACTTGTTTCACCATTGATTAAAATATATATGGTTCATCGGTTGAAATAGTGTGATTCATATTAATTACTATAAATCCACAATCATCAATAAATGTGCCTTGCCTCATAATCGAATCAAACCAATAGCATTTCACCATCATGACTCATCCTTGAGAGTAATAATTCAATATTGTTATTTTTTCAATGACTCCATAATAACCTAAATTTTCAAATCGCGGTCTACTATCTGATGTACTGTCATAAATATCTATTTGGAAGTAACCATAACATCATCATGTTGTGTTCTCATGTTATTTTCTCATTCAGTGATAATAAATATATACCCATTGATAACAATTGATTTACAATCACGAACCACAGTATTAGGACCAAAAGCTAAAGCTCTTATTTCCTCAGAGACAGAGTCAGTAGAAAAACACAATACCTAAAATATAAATGAATATTAATCTTAATTTAATATTATTTTAATTATTTTAAATAGTAATATTATTACCTTTAATTTTAACTAAGCAGAAAACTCTCTACTATGCAAAGTCTCCCTCCTTATCAAAGATAAAGTATGTTGTTTTATATTTATCTTCTCTTTATGTTCCATGTAGATAAAAATAGGAATAGTTTAATATATATATATATATAAAATATACATATTCAATTTACTTACAAGATGTATTCATCAAACAAATCATAGTTGAACAAAACTATGCGATGTGCCATCTTCCACTCTTCAAGGATTAATTTCGTCAATGTATATGATCCAGGAATTCTTCCTATTTAAGGAAGCGATGGAAAATTGGGTTTAATTTTCTTATATTATTCTTCTTCATTTCTCATTGGTCTGTTCATTCTTGTAGTAAGATCAGATAAATACATAGAGAATAAATCCATACATTCTTGAGCCAAGTAACTGTTCACAGTAGAACCTTCAGGATGATTCCTGTTTCGGACATAAGACTTTAATGCGTACATATTTATTTTAGTTGGATACATACAATGAAAATAAATAGGTCCTCATATAAGTATTTAAGTTTTAATATTGAATTTCAGATGCAACATGAATGTGAAAAATGATGGAGGAAATATTTTCTCTAACTCACAAAATTAATGGGGCATCTAGAAACATTTTTCCATGAAATACTTGGACAAATTCTTAGCACAAGGATCTCTAAACAAATGGCACAACCAAATAAAATCCACCCTTACATTATTTGAAAAAATATGACACATTACTATTGGAATCAACTCATGTAGAAGGATGTGATAATCATGATTCTTCAAGGATTTTAGATTTAACTCTCTTCTGTTGACCCATTTTGATATGTTTCTTGAATTGCCATCAAGAACTTTAATAGTCTCTAGTACTTCTAGAAATTGATCTTTTCTCTGTAGGTGTCATTATATAAGAAGCACATGGAACTCACTATTTATTTTCACTAATATGCACAGGATTCAATTTTGGTCTGATGCCCCAATCCACCAAGTCATGCCGAGACTGTAAATCATCTTTTTTTCTTTCCATTAACATTTAGAAGAATTGAAATCAACATTTCACATATATTTTTTCAAAGTGAATTACATCTAAGAAATGATGTAAAAAATTGGATGACCAATAAGGTAAATAAAAGAAGATAACTTATCTTTTCCAATTGTAACAGGTTTCAATGAAAACATTCTTTCTCTTTCCATATTTCATTTGACCCTTCCCAAATGAAAAATTGAAATCTTTAAATTCATTAAGTACATCAGTTCCAGACATATTATGAGTTGGATCATCAGTCTTCATGGTATTGTCAAATCTCCAACAATTATTTCTATATGGATGGTCCATTGGAAAGAATTGTCGATGTCCCATAAAACTGAAACTACATCGATGTTTTAGTCTTCTAGATCGTGTATTCTTCATACAAACTGGACATGATAGTTTTCCATTTTTTCTCCATCCAGCATCATTTCATAATTAGGAAAATCATTGATCATCCACATAAGTACAAAACACATCCAAAATATGTCTTTCGAACATGCATCGTATGTGTGCACACTCACATCCCAAAGAAGTTTCAACTCTTTTATTAAAGGTTTCATGTATATGTCTATATCATTGTCGGGATCAGAAGGGACATATATTAGTATACTCATGAAAGTGAAAGGTTTTTTCATACACAACCATGGGGGAAGGTTATAAATGTGTATAAAAACCATCCATGTGTTGTGCGAAGTAAGAATCTACCAAAACAGATTAAAACCATCACATGAAAGACCCAACCTCACATTACACACGTCAGCTGCAAAATCAGGATAATGAGAATCAAATATATGCCATGAAAATCCATCTACATGGTGAACCAATTCATCATTAGTCTCCATTCTATCAGTATCATTCCATAACATTTTTATTGATATTTCATTAGACATAAAGAGATTCTAGAGTTTGGGGATAAATGGAAAGTGCCACATTACTTTTTGTGGCACATGAGATGGTGTTCCATCGGCTTTTTGCTTCCAGTGGGATGTGAAACATTTTATACAATAATTTCATTCAGTAGTTTCCTCCCAGAATGAATTGCAATCTTTTTGGAAAGCATGATTTTTTTTCTTGAAAATCCAAGTTCCTCAACTAAATTTCATGAAATATAGTGGTTTGAGGGAATATTTGCATCATCTAGAAGTAAGTCCTTCAAGAAGGTAAGAATGTAATTGATGGAAGTATTAGAAATCCCATACATAGTTTTCCCATGAAACACTTAGATTAAAAATTCCAGCTTTTTCATTTTTTCGTATTGTCGATATACTGGATTTATGGCAGCATCATTCAATTTTTTCACCCTGACAACATCATTATTTTCATTCGATGCATCATGTGTGCTCATATTGAAGTATTATTGGGTCAGAATCCTTTATTTTTCATGATGAAGAATAAATGAAATCCGGTCATATAACAAATTCTCCAATCCAGTCCTCTCATTTGGATCATCACCAAATTGAGATTTCATTTTCTCCCTATTGTGATACCACACAGAGTAGTTTTCTTGAAAACCATATTTGATTATGTGGTAGATAACTTCTTCACGGCTCAACCAAGGTCTTCCAATACAATTTTAATAGCGGAAGTTTATGTGACCACTATCTGAAGCATTGTGAAATGTAAAATCTAAAAATCTCACCAAATTGTTTTGAAAATCACTTGAGATCCGATCGGTTTCATACATCCAAATTCTATACATTCTATTAAAAAAATTGTTATAATTCATTTCGTCAAAAACAATTCAATAAGATTTAAGTTTCAACAAAAATATATTTAAGTAAACAAGAATTGTTCACTTTATATGAAACCATAACTGACACACTACTCTATATGAGAATCATAATATAAAAGATAAAAAAATAATATATTTATGACAAAATATATTTGAAGAACTATACATGAGTATACAAAATCATGTACACTTGTGGAGGAGAATTATTCGGGAGTTGAGTAAATTTTATATCGAAGAAAATTTATATTTTAGTAGATTATTTGGGTGATATTCATAATATATATTATAAATAAATGTGAAATATAATCTAAAAATGATGGTAAAAAGTTACTCAAGGATTGAAACATCATAGTCATACATATGGATCATGATCCAAGAAATATTAAATAGAACTAAGAAGAGTTTGATGTCATAAGATGAAGATTCCACGGAAAAAAGAAGCATGATTCCACATACATGGAGATTTCAAATGATGAGATTGAAATTTATTTTTCAAATGGGATAATCTATTCCCATTCTAGATATCCATAAAGGAAGGGGTTTCTAGTTGATGTAGTGAAATATTATAGATGACCCAAAAGACTATTGGTGTAAACCATGAATATCATATATATAAATCACAACACACCTAACTATAAACACACCTCCAAATATCATATGTGGATCATATTTTATCTTCCACTCTAAATATCATACATGAATTCTAAAAAAACACACATAATTGTAAACACACCTCCAAATTTTGAGCTAGGTATATGGATTATTGATTCTTGAGAGGTTATCTGAGAGCTAATTCTGGGTTGTGATATAAGGTGTAAATATATTATTTTCTATGTTTATAAAATTTTGTGTGTGTGTAAAATATAATCCAATAAATGTTGTTTAAGAATACGATCCAAGTTTCAATGGGACACTAATAATGGGATTATGATCCTTGTTATATCATTAGATGATATGGAGTTGCACGAATGTTAAATTTGTATGAGATCAATATGGATAGTGGATAAGAACCCGAGTGAGATTACTTTGTAGAGATCAGTTCTTCTTAGAAGGGTAAGAGTGAGTGTTGGTATGGAACTTCAAGAAATGTCGTAACATGTGAAAGAAACTTTACATTGGTTATATGTGATTCCAATTTTTTTGTAGAGTATCAGAGTGGACAAACCACCCCCTCCCTGGACAGCCCACACCCCCCACACCCCTGCAACCCCCACCTGGATAGCCCCCACCCCACCTGGACAACCCCCCCCACCTAGACATCCCACCCCCTCCTCCCTGGATAACCCACACCCCCATCCCCCACCTAGACAAGCCAACCCCACCCCTTGGACAACCCATCCGTCTCCCTGGACAGCTAACACCCCTCTCCTACACTCCTGTAGCCCCCAACCCCCTACATCCCCCTTGGACAACCCACCCCCACCTAGACAGCCCACCCCCACCCCCACCTAGACACCCCCACCCACCTAAACAGCCCACCCCCTCCTCCCTGGACAACCCACACCCCTCTCCCACCTGGACAACCCACCCCACCCCCTGGAAAACCCACCCCCTGGACATCCCACACCCACCTCCCCCACCTGGACATCCCACCCCCACCCTTGGACATCCCACCCCCTCCCTGGACATCACACCCCCCTCCCCCACACCCATGTAGCCCCCTACCCACTGCACCCCCTAGACATCCCACCCCCCATCTGGATAGCCCTCACCCCACCTAGACAACCCCCACCTGGATAGCCCCCACCCCACCTGGACCGCCCTCCCCACCCCCACCTAGACATCTCACCCCCACCTAGACAACCCATACTCCCACCTGGACAGCCCCCCCCCCCCACACATGGACAGCCCACCCCCTCCCTAGACAACCCACACCCCCCTCCTGCCCCTGGACAACCCACCCCACCTCCTGGACAACCCACCCCTAGATATCCCACACCCCTCCCCCACCTTGACAGCCTACCCCAACCCCTAGACATCCCACACCCTCATTGGACAACCCACACCCCCCTCCCCCACACCCCTGCAACCCCTACCCCTCTCAGCAGCCCCCTACCCCCTGGACAACCCACCCCCACTTGGACAACATCCCCTACCCCCATGCAACCCCCCTTAGGGTTATTTTATTCAAAACTATTTTATTCATTAATAAAGGAAAACCATCATGCATTATCCACTTCATTCAAAACAACCCATTCAATTTATCAAAACATGAAAAAATCAATTTATAAGGATCTATGGGTCACTTAGGAAATGAAATTGGGGAAAGGGGAAATCACCTACATGGTTAATTCCAATTTAAAAATTGGTCCAATCACTTAGGTGGTGACTTGGTTCATTTATCACTTATATACAAAGGTGAAACATAATTTAAGAACAATAAGAGAGACCATGAATAGCATGCCACTTATTTAACTCTAGCATGAAGGCGTAAAAAAACTATAAGACATAAACAAATCACGATATAAATAAATAATCATTACTTTTTAGATTATAAGTCAACACACCTCATTAGAGGGGTTTTATTATAAAATCATGACATTGTTTATAAAACAGTTCATTTGTTCAATTAAACATCACATCCTGTTATCACATATCTATTCCATAGGCATGTATCAATTTATCAAAGGAAGTATTTATTCTAAATCATACCCCACTAATTAAAGTATAAGGATTGTATGAAAACCAATAAATTAATTCATTATTAAATTTAAGGGGCCATGGATAGTGATCCTATCCGGATAGCCCACCCCCCGGACAACCCCCCTCGAATAGCCCACCCCCACCCTCGGAAATAAATATTTCAAAATCACTCCCCCCATAAAATACAAATATTATTACATTTTTGTTTTATAGCCTTCGAAACTGTTTAAAAACAAAATTTTAGTGGTTATTACCTAAATTGATGATGCATACATTGATTTATCTGTGGAAGAATAACCACACGAACCTCTCCTTTTGGCTAAATAAAAAAAAAACAGATGCAGAACAACAAAACTAAGGTACCACTTATAGATTTGAAGTATTGAAGAAAAAAATTGATTGATTGAAGATGGATCGGTGGAAGAAGTTTGGATATGGTAGATGGAGGTTGGATTTAGGGAAGCAATCGAGTGGAGGGGGAACTACAGGACCACTCAGGATATATGGGAAAAAACTCCCAACGATTTTAAAAAACTGTTGGGATATATAGTGTTTCCCAATGGTTTAAAAAAATGTTGGGAAATCTAAACAAATGGGAGACTATCCCAATGGTTTCCTTGAACTATTGGGATAGAGCTGCATAAGTCCATTTTATCCCAACGGTTTTTAGAAACCATTGAGAATACCAAGGTTAGATAGCATTTTCCCAACAGTTTTTAATAATTGTTGGGATAGAGGACCTATCCCAACAGTTTTATGAAACCATTAGGATGGGGGCATTGGTATAACACAGAATTCCAGTAGTGATATTTTCATTCTTGATATATCTTTCATTCACTATCTTTAGTAAAATTTCCCTCAACTACCATGTACATGGATTTTAGGTGGACACTCCCATCCAGTTCGAAGGATTGGAGATATATTATTCTATTACTTAAAAGGGACACATCCTATATTGATCATTTAGCAATTTATATACCACTTATGACACACCTAGAAATATCTATCTCATTAAAAACATAAACTATCATGGTTTTCATCATGCATATTAGTATGTGATTCATGGAACACATTGATAATGATCTCAAATTTAGTGACCAATACACATGCATATATGTAATAACATCCAATGACACTAAAAACATGTGATTTTCCTATCGACTGATCAATCCTCATGATCTCCCATACTTGGAGTTTACCAAGTGAAAATTGTATCATATAATTTTTTTATAGAAAAACTTATTTCATAAAACTTATATTTTACATAGTTATTCTGTTTTTTAAAATATTAAAGTAAATTATTATATTCAATAAGTAAATATGTAAAAAAAAATTATTCCATAACATAACATTACTATCTAAGGATGAATACAACCCATAGTATCAATACAAGTATAACTAGAAAATAAAAACATGTAAATATCATTATTAAAACCTTACAATTCAATGGGTCATGGTTTCTTAAAAATACCAAAGTTACTAATGATACTGTGAAAGAAAAAAATACATTAGAAATAAGATTTACATTATGTAAATAGAGAACATAAAACCTTGATATAAAATTTAGAAAATAAAGAATGATATAAATAAGAGGTATTTATAGGAAGTGAAAATATTATATGACCATGGGAAATATGACCATTGGAATACTGAACTGACCATTATAATAGTAAAATGACTATTAGAATAGTAACTAAGCCTTTAAAATAGTGAAATGACTGATAATTAATATTTATAAATAATAAAATAAGTAATTATAAATATTAGAATACCATAAAATTAATATTAAAATCATATAACTTAAAGAATGTGTAATTGTCTATTTTAAGATATGTTTTAATGTATTTAGTAAAATATTATTTTTTATATTAAAATTTCTATATTTAAAATTATCTAATTTATAAATTTATTTTAAAAAATGAATCTAATTTTATGAATCAAAAAATAAAAAATGGTTAAGGATGTTTTTTAATGTTTTTATGATTTTTTCAATGAATAATAAAAATACAGTTTTTTCCTATGATGTAAGTTTATAAAATAATTATTATTTAAAAATGAATCAATAATTTATAAAATGTTTTAAATTACTTCAAATAAAATTAACGAGTAAAAAAATTTATTAAAAAAATGAATTTTTAAACCTATAGATCAATTTAATAAGTCTAAATTATATTTTACTCTAATAAAAAACAAATTTTAATTATTTACTTTGAATTAAACATTCCAATGATACCATTAAATTTTTGAAGTTTGTAAATGTTACTAAAATATATATTTTTTTATCCAAATACAATAAATAGTAATAAAAATAAATATTATTCATAGCCATGAGCTCACATAATAAATTATTCAATATTTATTAAAAAACATTCCTCACCTTCCTCTATAAATATTCCCCTCATCAACTCATTTCTCATCACTTACAAAACTTATTTAGTTTCTAATTAGCTACCAAATTATCACCCCAAACCATTCTATCCATGTTTAAGACTCCTTGATTTATGAAAAAGACCATCCCCTAAAGGCTAAAGTATCATTCTAAAGGAGGCATCTCAAAGAGCAAGTCAAGAATTTCGAATTCTAAGTCTTTTTTTCCATTCCCCGCTTACCCTCTATATAAATTATATAATCCTTATAGTAAAATTAAAACATTAGTATAATTATACTCTAATGTATTTTTAAAAACCATATATTGATCAATTTTCATTTTCTTTTTAATATCTATTAAAAAGAATCAATCACCCATGGTAGGTTTGTACTACCTAAGTGAATATTATTGTTTTACTTTCACTTATTCCTTTCATGCTTTATTTTAAAAAAATTTATAAGGAAAAAGTTGTTTCTAAGTTTTCATATTATTTTTGGTTAATATGAGCATATTTCTTTTCAAAAACCCATGTATATATTGAGTTCCACACATTTTGGGGTTTTATATATTGAAATTTGGAAACAATCATTTTATTACTTAATTTTAGTCATTTTCTAGCACAATTTAAATATCCATTTTGAACATACTTAATCCATACCTAAATAGATTTAATTATTATTTTTATCTTGTAAATTTTTTATTTTATCCTAATTCATTCATTTATTCAATTAATTGTTTCATTCTTTAATTTGTAAGTAAATTAATATAACATATTTATTTTTTATTTATAGGGTTAAGACTACACTAAGGAACTGTCATAGCCAAAAAAACACTTGAAACTACATTCCTTGGCCAAGATAGTATTACGAATACTCTTGAAATAATGTTAATGGAATGCCACATTCTGATGTCACTTTTAGGTACTTATAATATTTTTTTACCATATTTTGTTTTGTACTATTCTTAGGTTGTTCTGGACGATTTTTGAGAAATTTTGGAGTTTTATGGGCATGTTAATGATAGAAGAATGGTTAGAAAAACTATGAGACATTCCTAAGAAACCATATGAATAGTGGTGATTCAGAATAATGGAATTTTCATGGTTAGTGAATGGTTAGATAAACTATGTAACCAAACCATGTGGTTTCTCCCATTAGACATAATTGGACACATGGTTGGTGCATTGTTTGTTAAACTATGTGTCCAAACCATGCGATGTGAATTAATTTATCTGAAAATTATTTTTTGAACCCGAAACATCTCCCATTGGTCTTGTTATTCCTCCAACAAGCTTGGATATCAACCCTAGGGTTTCAAATTGGATATTTTGGTGATAATAACCCATATAGAGATAAATTATGATGAATATTATGGTGTCTAGTCTTCAAAAATCTAGGAAATAGTCCATTCTTCATTGTTATTCATAGTTTTTATAGACATTATATCTCTATCATGAAAGGAATAATATATCATCAATATTATGGCAGATTTATGTATTGTGTCATGACATAATGATAATTCTATCAGGTATATTTTATAGATGGAATAAATAGATTGAATCTATGTTAGTAATTATGCACTTATTCAAGAATTTTATTGGGAAGTGGGTTTCCTTATCTATATTGATCTAGAGTTTTTTTAATCCAAGTTTCTTGATATGTATTTCATGTTTTAGGAATCTCTTTCACTTCTTAGGATCCTTTTTCCTTCTTGGCGTGTGGATCCCATTCAGTTGTTGGGTATACCTAGTGTTTGAGGTGGGTGGTTTTATGAAAAGACTTTGTTTATAAACCAAACTTCATTTCTCATATTAATTTGTTTTTCTAATTTTTTTATTGATATGATTTATGATTATTGAAGTTTGAAATTTACAATTCTCTTAAAAATGGATTTTACCTTTAGTATTTTTGATTAAAATAGATTTAAAAGATTTTTTTTATGTGTTTCAAGGGAAGTTTGATTTTTTATATTTAAAATTCTCTTTAAATGGTTTGAATTTTGAAAATTACATTCTCCAAGTATGGATCATTTATGAAAATGAAGGCCTCCAAGTTGTGGATTTATATGAAATTTAAAGCCTCTAAGTGTTCCCTATGGAACTTGGGAACCTGGGGTACTTTGGAGGGGGATCGATTGGGACAATAACACTAGGATTTTTATGACTACCTATCATGAAATTATGTTACAAATATAAATAAAAATTGTTATGATATGTTGTTCACTTATCGGGGTGTCCTCTCATCCCTAGGCTCAAGTTATAGGGATATGTTTTCACTTAGTCATTTGATCACTAAGGTGTAAGGATACTAGATAACCTATACCAAACATACCCTAGGACTAGTTTCTATGGTGATAATTTTGGATTTATTATTTATAAATCTTTTGAGAAATGTTTTATTTCTAAATGATTTGAAAATAATTTATTTATTAATGAGTTATAAACTGTTAAAAAGGATGGTCTTCCATTTTTTATTAAAAATTGTATAAATTTATGTTTCTTTCCTTTTACTTATTTAAATGGATATAGTCTGTTTTTTTATAAAGGCTTCTTATGAAACACTAGGTGGGATCCTATTGGGCTTGTTTTCTCACACCCTACACATACTTCTAGGCGTGTGTAGATCTTGTTTTATCTAATGAAGATAAAGGAATGGTGCTTCATTAAGGTGTTAATTATCTATTTTAGTGTGGTGTGGGAGTTCAGTGGTGACATAGTGGGATTTTAACACTGATATCACATGGATATGGGTTGTTTTTGGTCTTAAATACTTTGGTTTTGTTAGGATCAATTTGGGATGACCACACTAAGAGGGGGATGAATCAGTGTGAGATAACTATTTATTACTTTAAAAAAAATTCCCATTTTTGTACCTATGTCATTTATTTTTTGAATGATTATATTATCTTATTCAACTATGTTTAGAAAGAATGCACACAAAACAATAACGCATAAAATAAAAATAGGATTTATAACAAGGTTTTCCTACTGTATGGATGACTACATCCTTGGTGTATGGTTGTTACTACCCCACTTTCACCCAAATTCTATTTTATTTTCAAAAAAAGAAAAATAAATCCAATTTATTCCTCTATTTCATATAAATCAAAGGGGGATGTCTTATATATGAAATAATCAAGTAGAATGCATCTTATTTTTCTTCAGTCACAATAATATCAAGATATTGCGGACTGATATTATCAATATCTCTTCGATGAACCAAATGATAAAAATATAATATATTGGTAACTGGTTATTCTTATACTTTTGATCTTATATAGACAATATTAAATATCAAATTACAATACCAGATTTTCAATCTTCATTACATAATGTCTACAATGAATTTAGTATTGGTCTTTTCTTAGTGTAATTAATTATTTTTAAACACTAATTACACCCCATTGATTTTTATTATCATTTAAGAATGATATAATTATGCATGTGGTTTAGATGGAAATCTCACATCATCTCATTCATGTATATGAATCATGCATAAAATTATCATCAAAACTCTATGTGAACACAATTCCTCCATTTTGTTATCAATATATTTCTATTCAAAATTTAAATCTTCTCTCTTCATGCATGAATTTTTATGTTCTTGTTAACATGAATGAAAATATCATGTGATAGTTTACATAATGGTACACTTATTATTTTTTTCACAACTTTAAGTGTTTGGTTTAGGGATTCATGAAACAATTAATCTCATAGTTCTATGTCTTCAAAAAATATTTATATTTTTTGTGGAATCTTAATAATATTTACTTAATAGAGTGTTTACATGGAACCTTTTGTCTTCTTTGCATAATAGATGAGTGTGAAACCTCTTCTTGATAATGATATCATGGTACTTATCCTTCATGAAGACGAGTTGATAATATTTTCTCTGTTTTTATTTGAAAAATGAGAGTTGTCAAGGTTTTAAACAACATCTCTCAGCTCAAGTACCTTAATATTTATAGATGAGGTTCACCACCTTAGCTCTCTGTATTCACCAGATTAAATTCCCCAAAAAATATTACATGTCAATAAATGATTTTCAATACCCAAAATTCTCATTATTTTAAAAAATTCATGTGGCTTTAGTTTACTTATTTATAATTTCATGATGATGAAAAACATGGTGCCACTTATTATGTGATGAAGTTCTCATGTGCATGCGATGATGATCACATGAAACACCCTAGCCCAATATCATCCATGCTCTCAGCTAGTTGAATGGACTTATACAATTTTATTTTTCATTTATATGAATCTCATTATTTAAATTATCACATGCATGGAAGATAGATATTTCATGCATGGTGTCAAGGTTATCGATAATTCCTTGATCTCTCTCAATTTAATCACTATAGATGGTCAGGATCATGTAAGTATCCAAACATTGGGTTTCCTCAAGTAGTATAAAACACTGTTCGAATCCTGAAGGTTAAATATGACACAAGTTCCTCTATTATATGGAACATATCAAATGGATCTAATGACCCTAATTTTACGTGTAAGTTTTTTTACAGAGTAAAAGTGTCCACACACTCACCCACCCCACACCGAACTTGAAAATGTATGGGCTCCTCTATAAAAAAAATATTGTTTCAACTTCCTCTCATGTTGATACTAGAGTCAACACCCAGATACACCTTCACAAACCTTCCCACATGGTTCATGACACAACATTATGTGGTCCACTAAGTCTTCACCTATACACCCTATTCACTCTCTTTGAGTGATATGCATGTCCACTACCTACTTTCTAGTGTAAGAACTTTCTTATAACACCATGGATTCCCATGCATGGGATGAATCCCATGTATTATATCATTCTCCCATATGTGGTTGAGTTGGATCTCCTTGAGAGGACATGGTTTGCTTAATTTTTTTGAATTATTATTATAAAATTGTTTTCTAAATATTTAACATAATGTCATGCCAAATACTTGAATATTATTCTTAAAAAAATAAATTACTTTTTCATGGACTTCTTCTCACATCTCCCTCAACTTCCTTAAACTTCATAAATTCAAGAAACACCATTGCATGTATCATATTCATCATTTATTGTAGTAGGAAATATTCTAATACTAAACAATATTAACATAAGTCATTGATAATTAATAATGATTTAATAATCATCACACTTAAATCCACTTTATCTAAAAATGTAGTATGGGACCTTTGAAATTCCATGGATGAAACTTCTTCAAATATCTGACTACTTAAAATATTTATTTACCAAATATAGAGGGATATTATAAGAATATTCTTTTGAATTTCTAAAAAATTCATCAAATATTATTTAATCAACCTTTAATATTTATAAAGTAATTCTCAACTTAATGCACATAGTTTCTTGGGAACTTTACTACAACCTTTAACAAATATGCTTGGGAACACGAATGACCTTCCAAGACATTCTTATTTACTAAATTCATATTGAAATAAAGTAATTCATCAATAACTGACATATTAAAATCAAATAAAATACAAATACAAAGTAGTATCATCAATCCACCCTTTGTATTTTTTATCAATACCAATGTTGAAAATGTTATGTCAAAATGTTCTCTTAAAATATTATCTCCTTTTTTTATTTTATTCTCTCCCCTTATTGATAACAAATAAAAATTAACTTAGAGTGGATGGTATCATTTATTTCTTATGAAATGTTCCACTAATTATTCTACTCTAGGTCTATGTGATCTCTGATCGGTGTAGAAAACATTAGGGTGTAATCTTAACATCAATGCAATCCATTCTCGATTTAGGATATGATACCAACAAACACAACACAATTTTTTTTTATTCCTTAAAGGTTGTTTAACTATTTATAGGTTAATATAAATTGGTTGATACAAATTGATACAATGCAAGTGAAAATTATTGGATACTACTTATAAATAAAAAATCTCACGATAAAATCAATATTAAATACCTACACTCATCTCAACACACAGATTAGAAAATTCAATTATAATAGGTAGGTAATGTTCATGAAATCAGTCTTGTAACTTCTTCATGATTATTTTTTTCATTTAATTTATTAATTTTACTTCTCCACATTAATATCAAACTTCATTTAAATTCTTTATGTGAATAAGGATAAGAGAGTTTTCCAGCATAACTCATCAATGAGTTCTTGAACAAGTACCTTCCAAAGATATCAGTTTTGAATAAAATGTAATACTCTGGGAACTTCTTTAAATACCCCCTAATGGGATGATCTCCACTTTTACTTCATCAAGATTGATTTTTTTTTCATTAGATGTTCTTCTAAATTCCAATTGATGTGGGTACCATTTTTTATGATCACATCCATGATGGTGACTTAAATTTTGTTTGTAAATACCCAAAATTCTAACAATGAAATTTACCTTCTTATAATTATTTTATATAGTATAAATCACATAAAAAAACTTAAAGAATACAATAAAAAATTTATAAATTAATAATGAATAAAATAAGAGGTATTTCTAGAAGTTAAGGAACCTATACCAATGGAATAATAACTTGACCTTTAGAATAGTAATGTGACCATTAGGAATAGTAATATTACCAATAGAATAGTAAATTCACCTATTAAAGTATAATAAAATTTTGGTATCTTATAAATGAAAATATTATATATTTATATCTTGATATAAGTAACTAAATGTTTTAAAAATAATAAATTAAGTGTTTGTATTTTTGTAATTCATAGATATTTAATTACAATATTATAATTAATGTAATTATTTAAAATAAAATTTATTTTAATAAAATGGATTTGTAAATTAATAATTTGTTTTCTTATGATTATAAGATAATTTTATTAGACCTTAATTAAATTTTCAGTGTCATAAAAATAATTATAATATTAAAATCAGTATTTTTTGAGTAAATTATGATTTTATTTAAAAATTAAATTTCTCATATTGAGAAGATTAATTTCATAAAATTGAGTTTAGTTTTTAATTCTACACATCAAAAAAAAATTAGGGTAAATTTTTTGTATTTTTCTAAAAGACTTGATTTTTTTTTGTGCATAGTGAAATACGATAATTTACTGTATTTAATAAATACATGAATTATTGTGTCATAGATGTTTTATGGATGATGTAAGCCCATAATATCAAACTATAATTCATTATTTTAATATATTTAGTTATAATTCTCAAAATATTCATTGTCCTAAGCTAAAATAATAAACAAAAGAATAATATATTCAAAAACACTCCTCCCCTCCCACTATAAATACCACCCCTCACCACCTATTATCCTCACACTTACAAAGACTTTAAGCTTGATTATATTCTGACCATTTCCTCTCACAAACCCATCCCTGAAGTTATGGTCTTTTCAGTCTCACCAAAAGACCATTTTAGTGTTCCTTATGGAAGTTCTCAAGGAGAAAAATTCAAGTGGTAAATCCTTTTTCATTCTCTTTCAATTTATTTTAATTTATTTTCTTCTTATTCTATCATTAATTATTATGTAAAAACATTAATGATAATTCCAGTATCTTATATATACTGTAATGGTATTATTTTAATGTAATATCCATCATAAAACCCCATGTCCTCCCCCCTTTTATTCTAAAAATGAAAACCTTGTCTATGATGTGTCGATTTACCACCATCATGGATGGTGTGAATTAATTTTCAATAACCGTCTTTAATTGTGGTTATAAAACCAGAATTATGGTTAAACTATATTTAATTATACATATTAAAATTTGTTTAGTATTCTGGATCTAGTATATATATATGATATTAATTAATAATAAAAAACTAGTTCCAAACAATTGAAAAACCTCCAAAATAATCTAAATGATTATCAATAAAGTTATGTCTAATGAATCATCCTCATATCTGAAAAAAATAATATATAATACCATTAAATATTTTGTATATTTATTAATAAAAAAAACACAATTCTGGAGAATTATTTCCATTTTAGATGATCTTCCATGTACGTGTAAAAGTAAACTAATCATGAAAACCAAGGAAAATAACACTCCTGAATAACAAAATTGAAATTCATAAATCATAAAAGAAACCATAAATGAACTTAATAAAATTATAATAAATTAAATACATTTTTAATGAGTTCTTTATTAATTTACTAGTGAATCTAATTTCATTATCCATGATGTTAATTAAAAGTACAGAACACTTTCAGACATAAGGTAAGGGTTTCTTCCCAAACCTCCATTTTTCTTTCAGGTTAAAAAATATCTCATTTTAACCTCATGTAATTTTTAGTTTTTTTATATAATTCACCTATATTATGTTTATATGTTCCAAAATCAGGTACCTAGATAATTTCATATATTTTTTATAGAGAAATACATGTTTTACATGGTTCCCTTCTAAATTCTTCCCGATGCACAAGCCCAATTAAAGGGAACTTCTTGATTTCTTACCCATTTTCAAGTACCATCCATAATATATTTTATGAAACCATTATTTTTATAAAATAAATATTTTTTAATGAAAAACTAAATTTTTTCATTTCTGGTTTTATACAAATAATTACAACAAATAAAAATGATTTTTCGAAAAGAACTATTCTCTGAAAAGTAAAAAGGGTATTTATCTTAGGAATTCCCTGATGATTTTATTAGAGTATTTTCATATATTTAAAAAACTTTTTGAATATTATAATTTATTGAGATTTATATCTTATTATTATTATTTAACATATTTTATTAAATTGTTTATGATCACTTTGATTGTAGAGGTGACATCTTGATACCATTCACCATACTACTCATAATGGTTAGTGATTATGTTTATAGATTGGGGAAAGTTATTTACATTTCATATGTATATGTTGTCTATTTTTAAACCCATTAATATGAAAAATTAATTGAACTTTTTAAGTGATAGTTGGGGCACAATATATCCCCTCTATGTATTGATAGATCTCACGAGATAAAACTGAAATAGATTTGGCTGAGGCCTTTACCATTTATTTTTAGATGTCTTGGCTGAGTCCTTGGTGGTACTTTTATGATATTTGGAATTATGAATTTAATAATTATGAAATTAGAAATTGGAAATACATGTTATTATTCAACTAGTATAATATCCATGGTTAAGCTTCATTCTCATGTGATTATTTATATTGAATTATTTATTCATCTTTTATTTTTTCCATATTTTACTCAAGATTATGTTCTAATGGCATACATTTTTAGTCATTCACCATGAATTATTATTAATATTAGCATTTTATGAATTAATTATTCTTACTGAACATCTTATATCACCGCTTTATTATGTTTTATTTTTCCCTAGGACGCGAATATGTATATTATGAACGATGCATAGGGATAATCTAGGAGTTATGGATGTTTCCAATGGAGTTACTATTTTGTTTTTTATTTTAATTTGTAATGTAAAAAATATATTTTTATCCTTTTTTACAAAACTACTAAACTATTCATTCCTTCAGGATATGACTTCCTTGTTTATTATACCAATGTAATAAAGTAAGGAACTCATTCTGGAAAACTGGGCTCAGGGTCTTTAGATTGTCGATCATATATTTTAGCTTGATCATATTCATCAAGGTTGATATTTGATCTTTTGAAAAAAATAATTTTCATGATATCAATAGATAAATCAAACCTAGATGGAAAATTTCATAAATATTAGAATGAATATTCAAAATTATAGATATATTAATATGGATTCTTTAAAAAAAATCCCCGGAGTGTATGCATCCACTTAAATTCCATATAATTAAAGAGAAAACACAAAGTATATGGGAGTAAAGTGAATATCTTTTTCTTTTTAGTGAGAGTAACAAGGATGAGGATTTTTTATTAACCATGAAACTAATTTATTTTCTATTCAAAGTGAGGGTGAACTTTTCATGATAACTTTTATGATTTTTTAAAGTTTTGGTAAGAATGGTATTTTCACCTTCATCAGTAATAAATTTATGTGGACTTTTATAGTTAACACTAGACATAAAGTTACATTCATCACTTAGAGATTTTTTGATCTCTTTACACATATCTTCTTGATATGGAATTATGAACAACCAATTATTTTAGATGTTTCCAACCTTATTGCACCTTCCACAAATAAATTATGATATTTATTAGTCAATATGTTTTGAAAACATTTCATGAAATTTGATTTATTCATGTGAAATACTTTATTTTCTTTTATCATATGCTTTCATCTATGCTTATTCCAATTTTCTTTTTCTTTCCAAATCATATGACCAAATTAACAGTATATCATTTGGAATATGAACAATATACTTAGTGGTTGCACATGTATTTTTAGGTGTTCCCGTTTCCACTTCAGTCCTTTTATTTTGTTCTTAGACCAGTATTCCCCTTTATCACTTATTCTCTATTCCATTCATTATGATATCCATGATGTACTTATAGTGATCCACGGTGTGACCTCTTATTCCAAAAAAGAAGAATTTTATTCTATTTTTAGTATCACCTTTTTTTATTATTAGGATTTTGTTGAGAATTAGTCTTATTCTAATTTTCACCCATGTTTTACCTACCTATATTCTTTGTAAATTGCTTGGGATTATTATTTATAAAGATTTTATCCTAATTATTTCCCAAGGTAGGATTATCACCAATATCCAACTTGTATTTTATTTTATTTAGAATTATTTTAGTGAAATTATTGAATGATTTATACTTTCATACACTTTTATTATAACCACTGCCTTTTCTAATACCACAAAGGCTCTTAAAACTTTTAAATCTATTTGGAATAGGAATATTCTTCCTTTCCTTATATAGAATTTTCTTAATCACTTATTTCTACCCATTGATGGAGGCATATTTTGATTTTAAGATACTAACATATTATACTAGCAATAATTTTCCATGTTCTTAAATATATCACAAAACCAATAATATCCAATAGATATTGATCTCTTATTTAGGATAACAATCTGGTAATATTTTCATGCTTTTTATTTTTTTTTCTTTTCATTTTTCTATTGGGATTATTTATGGGAACAACTTATTTTAACCTTATCTTTATTCAACAAAAATTTAGTTGTGATCACTTTATTTCCATTCATCTCCCACTTTTTCATTGCTTTTGACTTTGAACTTATAATATATATAGAATCATAATGAGAAAAAATAAAATTATTTTAAGTGGATGGTACATTATTCTTTGATAGTTCTTGAGATTGAAAATTGAATGATTTCAATTTTTTATTTCCACCAAGTAGAGTTATTTTAGGATAATATTCCTCCTTATATGTTTGTGTGGATTCAGCTCTTGTATTAAAAATATTGCGACCCATTCATTTCATACATAAATACCATATCTTATTAGATGAATATTGAAAACATAAAATTAAGATCCACCCCAAAATCGTAAAGTTTTATTGTATTTATAAACTTAGATACATAAATAACTTGTTTATAAAATATCTACATCATCTCCCAATTAGTTATTTATAACTGTCACCTTTATTAGACACCTCATACTTAAAACTTTTCTTCATATCCTGAGGTAAATAAAACATAATAAAGGGTGAGCTCTAATAATCAGTAAGGGTAAACAAGGAAGATATCAATGATCATTTACACATAACATGTCTATAATAAAATTATATTAACCTTTCAAAATATTACAAAATAATTCCTATATCATAAACGTGAGTCATTGAATAAATATTGGTAGTTCTTATGATATGAATCATAAAGAGAACAAAGAACATGAGCCATGAAAACATAATATTGGCATATGATCATGTCATAATAGAGTGTAATAAAATGTGTCATAATTGAGATCATAGAAATCCTATGTCAATTAAACCGACCAATATATTCATAGCTTGTTAGGATTGGGCTAACCACCCACGTACTTGCTTTGAGATTAGGATAACCTTCTATGTACCCTATTCGGGCTTCAGATAACCTCCCATGTACCCACTTTTTTCAGGCTTACTCCGAATGGCCCGAAGGCATTATTTTTTATTTTATTATATATAATCCCCCTTTTAAGGGTTTAAGGGGAACCCGTACATGACCCGTAGACCCAAGGCACAAGGCCCGACATGAACCGTGATACATGACCCGAAGGCCCAGAGGCATACCATGCCCATAACATGACCCGTAGACCCAGACCACTAGAATGGACCCTCCCTGGATTTTGCATCATTGATCTCCTTTAGCTCCCCACCTGCATTGCTGATCGGCTAACATTGCCCCGTACAAAGCTGCACGGTACCTGGTCCCGATGGCAGTTGCCATACCCTCTCGTTCTTCCAATCCAGTTAGCTCTACTTTTGGTGACTGATACTGGTTCTCTGATTCTCTTCTAGGGCCTGATTTGTGTGAACTGGGCACTTCATGGTGTTCAATGGCCCGAAGGCCCTGTGGCTCGAAGGCCCTGTGGCCCAAAGGCCTTTGATGACCCGAAGGCCCTTGAGACCCGTAGGCCCAAACCGGTGGCCCAAAAGCCCAAATCAAGTGAAAAATTCTGGCTGCTACAGTACCAAACAATACCTACTATAGTTCCTGCTACAGTATTGCTACAGTAACCCCAGAAATCCTCCTCCACCTAGTTTTGAACCTAGGTCTCTTGGATGCCAAGCAGGAGCCCTTACCACTAGGTCTTAGGATAACCTCTTATGAACCATTTGATCTCATAAAAAATTAATATTTAACATATTAATTATAGGGGTATATAATTTTGGTATCACTTATCATATGATCATAAATCCATTCATATGTATGACATAAGATCATGAAAACATTCATCATAACATAATCCATGGAAAAAAATTGGGTTTCATTGATATTTCATTATCACAACCATAAACCATATAGTGAAAGAATAAAGATGGTATCATTGGATCATATCCCAATTAAATCATAAATAACATCAAGGTATTTTATTTTAGATTAAATATTCCTTTAAAATGTCACTGTAATATTTCTTGAGGAAAATACCCATTTCATTTTTAAATCACATATTTAATGTCCATTTTTTTTAAAATATTATAGAAAAAAATTTCTATGAAAAACCTTGGTTACTTGTAAAAGAAGATTCAAATCATTTATTTTTTATGATGGTGGTAAATTCCATTCTTTCCATGTACATTAAAATAATGATTCCTTTCACATTTTTAGTAAAATTTTAAAATTACCTCATTTGAAAAATGACAAGAAGATTCATTTTAAAACATTTTTTAAAAATTAAATTCTGGGTAAAAATTAATTTAAGCAATAATATAAGAATATAGATACATTTTTGAAACAATTTTTAGAAAACAAGGATATGGAATAAAAAATATTTTTGACTGAAGAGAGAAATAGTCACTTTTCCTAAAAAATATTCTTCCAATATCTTGAGTACTTAAATTGATGAAAATGAAATGAAAACATGTAATCTTAAGAAATAAACATCATAGAAATAAATTCATGATACTCTTAATATATATATCATGAAATTTCATCATCATAAACTTAATCATAAATAATCCCAATAAACAATGAGATTATAATATAATCCCTTACCTCTTGTTTGACTTGATCCAAAGAAAATATAAACATATATATATTAAATTTAAATTTATTATAATTATATAAAAAAGGTAGTTTAAATACTTATAATATCATATATTATCCACTTATAACATAAAAACCCCATTAATTAATAATTACTTATTAAAATCATCATTTCTTAGTGTTAATTGTTTCATTTTTCATGAGAATTTCTATTTGGTAGTTCTATTCCTTATACTTTGATCATAGTTTAATCATCTCCATAATTTTATTTATGATATTAATACAACATATATTTATTATATAAATATTTATAATCATTCATAAAAGTTAGATTTAGAAAGTGAATTAAATTGTTCTTGTAGATGGTAGGTCGTATGTATGTATGAACGTTGTTTTCATTTTTTGACTGATGTAATTAAATAAAGGTAAATAATAATTCAAATTTTAAAAATAATTATTATATCATAAATATCATATATATTCATTAAAATCATCCTTATTATCATCCATTTAAAGTTTAAATGAAAAATGAATCACATCACTTCATGGAGGTTATAGTCCACACGTATGCACAAACGACATTTTCATTTTCCAATAGATTGGAAGTTAAGAAGGTATATATGATATTATAATTCAAGAATCATAATAATTATATAAATATAATGTATAAAAATTAAAACCATAATAATACCCATCCATGAAATATGGTGAGAAAAAATGAATTGTATTGCTATAGATAAAACAACAATTATCCACCATATTTTCTATCAAATGGTAATTGAAAGTATAACTCGTGAATACGTGCAGACTACCACCTCTATGTTGCAATACAATTAATTTTTTCTCACCATATTTCATGGAAGGTTACTATAATTCAAGAATCATAATAATTATATAAATATAATGTATAAATATTAAAAACATAATAATACCTGTCCATGAAATATGGTGATAAAAAATGAATTGTATTTCTACATAGAGGTGGTAGTCCGCACGTATTCACGAGTTATACTTTCAATTACCATTTGATAGAAAATAGGGTGGATAATGGTGGTTTTATCATAATAATAATAATTAATGTATTTATAATACTTAAATTATTATTTTATTATTAATACCATAGATTTAGATAAGGTATAATAAGAAATAAATTGAATGATGTTTGGTAAGACGATTACCTCTTCCTCAACAGACCACCTGTAGATCCTTTCTTTAGAACCCTTGGAATGGTCTTTAAAGAAGACCAGAAACTCTAATTTATGGATAGAGAATCTTAGAATATAATTTTCAGGGTTTTATCTAGATATATGGCTCTAGGTGGTGAAAATAAAATAGAGGAGTGTCCTTTTATAAGGGAGGGAAAAGACACACTTGGAATTACTAAAAATATTAAAATGTAATTAATTAATTCTCAAGAAAAATTATTTCAAATGGACATATATTCAGAGAAAAATATTATAAGTTCAAAATATCACTATAAAATTAAATTTAGAGAAGTTTTTTATCATTTTAAATCTTATTTTTGGTTTAACCCTTGGTTAACCAATTTTTATCTTAACTGTGGTAATGACTTTTGTTAATATTAAAGGGTTATTATTTTACTTATAAGGTAAAAATTAGTTAATAAATGGAAAATGGATGAATTTTTTGACCATTTATCATCCTAATAATCCTATTTCTATATTTTAATGATTTTTTAATAATTTAATAAATTATTATTTAACATAAAATATCATTAACACCATTTTTGACACTATTAATTTAATTTGACTTTAAAGACATCATGAAAATAAAGGAATTTGAATATAAAAATTTAACACATTCCTAATGTGTTATACTTTTATATAAAATTCATGAAACACAATAATTCACCCAATATTTATTACTTCTAATATTTTTAATATTATTTATTTTAATTTTTTATTAATTGAATAAATACGATGTTGACGTTGCGTAAGCATATAAGTTAATTATAAAATCACTAAAAATTAGAAATAAATTACCATGAAAAAAATTAATTAATAATTTAAATACACATTTATATCTGAACATATCCCATTTTTATCCTTATAATAAAAATTTAGTGTTATTAAAGTCAAGAAAGTGACATTTTGTATTTATCATTTTCTTAAAATAATATAAAGGTCATAATCAAAGAACAATGGAACAAAGTGGATATATTTTTTATACTTGGATTATAATGATATAACTACACTCATTTATTAGTTTTATGAGAAGTTTTATAGGAATTTCAAAGCCTTAACCCAAAGTCTTAACCCTGTTTTACCCGTTTTACCCTTACCTAGGTGATAAAAATTTACCAAGGTCACTATTCATAATGAAAAAAATTAAAGGGACATATTTACCAAATTTTAATATACTAATTAAAAATATGGACTCCATTTTTAATTATTTAATTTCTATAATTGGTATTAATTCATTTTAAAATAAGTGCACAAAATGCGACAAAACCCTTTTTTTAGAAAAATACATTTTTATGCATAAAACTAGATTTATTCTTATCTAATTCAGAGAAAAAAACATTAGATGAATGATAAAAAATTTAATTGAATATATAATATATAAATATCATTAAAATAAATCACTAATAGTGATTAATTTAACTTATTAAGATAAAAACACATTGTGCGCATAATTTTTTTTAAGAAAAACATATCTCTTACTTTCAAACGGATTTTATTTTTTTCTAATAAATTGATAGTTTATAAAATTTTAAACCATAAATTGTTCATAATTTAGTTGGTTATATGCATACCCACCAATACAACGACTATACGACAACTATCACATTAAATAATAATATTTTAATAGTATATCGTGGTTTATTTAAACCGAGTGTTGTGTGTAATGCAAGCTATCAGTGAAATAAAATTTATTTATAAATAACTATATAAAAAATATCAAGATTTTATATTTTAACCCATTTAAAATTAATTTCTCTCTATAAATCTCATAACTCTAATACAAAAAAATAAGGATATCTCTATTTCATTACATCCTAAGGCTCCCAAGTAGCTTCTTTAAATTTTTGAATCATCTAGAGAACTTTTTACAGGTGATTAGTCTTGTTATGTAGCACTTTATCTCCATGATAAAATATTTATACTGATTTTCCTTCACAGTAAAGATCATTCTCAAGTGGTATAATATCTAAGTTTCACACAAGTGATGGATTAGGCATGTATTTTCTCTAATGAGATACATGGAACACACCGTGACCTTGAGAGAGGTTTGGTGGAAGCACTAAGTGATAAGATGTCACCCCTACTTGATCAAGAATATTGAAAGGGAAAATATACCTAGTGCTCAAATTTCCTTTATTTTTGAATCTCATAAATTTATTCCATGGAGAAATTCATAGAAATACCTTCTTACAAACTTTAAATTCTAGATTTCACCAATGATTGATTGCATACCTTTTTTATCAACTTTTATATTTCTTGATATGCCACTAAATATATTTGATTTTCTGTAAAATTTCCTTAGCTAGATCAGGTTATAATATCTTTCTTTCTCCTACTTCATCCTAGCACATTGGATTTATATACTTTTTTATATAGTTGTATTCATAAGAATCCATCTTAATTCTTGAGTGAAATCTATTATTGTAATAAACCTAAACTAGAGTAAGGTGTTGATACCGACAACCTATGAAATCCATAGAACAAGATATCAACATATCCTCTAGGGTTTTAATGGTTCTGTCTTACTGAACACCTATATGGGGATGATAAGAAGTACTGAAACTCAACTTTATATCAAAATCCCATTGAATAATTCTTTAGAACTTTGAGGTAAACCTCGAATCCCGATCAGATAAAATAGAACATGGTACTCTATAAAAGCTTACCACTTATGTAATGTATGTTCGAGAAATATGATCAAGAGAGAAATATTATCTAATAGTAATGAAGTATGACGACCTCATATGGTGATCGACTATAACCCAAATAGAATTATGGCCTTTAACTGTTTTGGGGAGTCCGATAACAAAATATATGTAGATTTTTTCAAATTATATTCTAATATGGTTAATTGTAGCAACATCCCCTTATACTTTTATCTCTAATCCTTAACTTACTATCATACGAAACACTAAGATATATACCATGCAATATCTCTCTTCATGTTTTCCCATCTAATATACTCTTTAAAATATATATATCTTCATACTTCTAGGATAAATTGAGAATGAAGAACTATGAGACTAATCCGAAAAATCATTCTTTAAATATGGTATAGATGAAACACATATATGGTTTCAAAACCTTATCATTCTATTAAAATAAATGTTTAACTTAGAAATATTTTTGACCTTATTCTGCAGTTCCACATCTTGCTTCTACATTTCTTTAATCCTCACATGGATTGACGGTTTAATAATCATTTGATAAAGATAATATTTCTCCAATTACTTAAATATTTATAGATATACCCATTGAAAATATATAAATATTAGATATTATGTGATCCTTATCATTGATAAGAAATCGTGATCCTTTCAACTCAAAAAATCAATCACCATGTTCACTTTCCTAGGGTGGTAATGTATTGAGAATTCATAATCTTTAATCCACTCCATCCATATTATCTACTTCATATTAATCTATTTTGGGTGAATATATACTTTAAAATTTTATTATTAGTATATATATAACACCTTTATCTATAAATATAATGTTTCTATATCTTTAATGGATAAATTATCATAGTTAGGAGTTGGGTTAATTTTTCTCAGGAGGTTTCTATTGGTGTGAGGCATAAGATATCAACATATCATTACACATGAGGAAAAATCCTAATCACTTCTTCGATGCATCACTATAGATAAAAAAATCCTTATCCACTTTAGGGTAAAGTATTCATAGGTGCATAGACTAACATTTTATTTAATTCCTTGAAATTTTCTTCATATTCATCTGTACAAAGGAACTTGGATCCCTTCCAAGTTAACTTGGTGAGTGGATTAGATATACATGAGAAATTATCTATAAAGCGTCAATAATATCCAAAAAAACCAAGAAAAATATATATCAGTTATAGTGGTCGGTCTAGGTTAATATTAAATAACATCCATCTTTAATGGATCCATTGATATACCCTCGTTTGATAATATATGCCACAAAAATGAAAATTTTTATTTCTAAAATTCATAATTTCAAAATTTTACATACAAATTATCATTCCTTATAGTATTCAGTACAATCCTCAAGTAATATTCATATTATTAATTACTCTTTGAATATATACAAATATCATTTATAAATACTATCACAGACTAATCATGGTAATATATAAAGACTTTATTCATTAAATCCATAAAGATAGAGGGAGAATTAGTTTGACCAAATGACAACACTATAGATTTGTAGTTACCATACCTCATATAGAAGGATGTATTGAGTATATATTCACTTTTTACCCTCAACTGATATTATCCAGATCAAAGAACATTATTGGGAAAATATTAAGCTCTATGTAGTTCATCAAACAATTCATCAATACAGGGTATATGATACTTTTTCTTGATAGTGATCTTTTTAAGTTCTTGATAATCAATAAAGAGTCATATTGATCCATATTTCTTCTTAACAAAAAGAATAGGAGAAAAAAAAGGTGATACACTTTGATAAATGATTACCTTTTCATGATTCCCCTAGAGTTACTTCTTTAATTATTAAAACTCAATTAGGTCCATTCTATATAGAGTATTTGAAATAAGTGTATCACCAATTATAAGTTATATTGAATACTCAACATTATTATTTGTAATAATAATAGGAAATTATTAAAAATAATTTAACTACCAAATAATAGAAATATATTAGATGTTTATTTTATCCCCAAACATCTGCGATAAATAACCCTTTTGAATAGGAATCAAGTACCGTATAATGGATCTAATTTCCTTTGGAATTTCATATATATCATTACACTGATAGATGATCATAGGTTTGTTTAGAATATCAAACATGACTTCCATTCCTTGATAATTAATGTGGAATTGATGTAAATAAATCCCATCCATGACTTAGATAACATCAAATTCAAATAGAAGGAAAATAATGAGATTTATAGGAAGCTCATTGCCACAAACTTCAATCAGATACAAATCATAGACTTGAGATACAATCATCAAACCATTAGGGGTTTTAACTATTAATTAAATATATAATCATTGATGTGGTATCATGATACCCTTATGAAATTATTTAGATATAAAATAGTGGGTATATCTAAAATCCAATAAGATATTAACTATTCTAGAGTAGATGGTAAGTGTAATTTTCAACACTTAATTATCATACCCCACATTAGCAATAGTGATTGAATGATATTTCCATTTATCTCTAGGATTAAGAGGTTTAATATTCCATTCATCATCATTAACCTTTATATTTTATCATTGGTTAACATAATTCCTATGATAAATGTATTTGAAACACTAGAGTGTGTGTGGTATATTAATTGGTGATTTTTCTCCATCATTGGATAACTTCTTCCCATCAATTCGACATTCGATTTACTGAGGACCTTCCTTTCCACACTTAAAGAATTTACTACTCTCTTTAAGATAATTTACTCAATGTCTCCTTCCAAAATTTGAGTGTAATGAAAGGATCATATTCATACATCCACGATTTTAATTATTATCATTTCCTTTGAATTCCATCTTTATTTTTTTATCAAAACCATAAGATTGATGGTTAACTAAAATCTCTATTTCTACCTTGGTAGAAAATCACATTATTTCTCCATAAATATTAAATTCCCTTATGGATAACTCCCATAAGAGTCTTTTTTTAATACACTGAAGAATCGATCAATCTTACTTTCTGGTTCAATTATAATACAATAAGTGTACCATGAAATTCTTGTAAAATTTTCATCATATGAACTAATGAATTAATTATCCTTCTGCCTTAGCTCAAGGATTTCATTTTCCATCTTCATACAAAGAATACGAGTAAAGTAATTATTGAAAAATAAAATTATAAACTCATACCACTCCATAGAGTCAATTTATTCCCATTTCCTTGTTTTCTTGATGTGAGTCCACCATTTATCTTCTTCACCTTCTAAACGGTAGAAAAAAATGATTTTTTCATGCTATGAACAGTAGATAAAAAAATATATTTTCAATGATACTGATCTAATTCTCATTGACTAGTGGGTAAATAGATACACTAAAAGAATGTGGATATTTCCTCATGAAGGAATCAATAGAATGTTATTCACTCATTTTCTTGCTTAGAATCTCAACATGATTCATGGATTGAGAAAGCCATGTAAAAATGGAAAAGTGATTTTTATTCTATCTCCCATAATATTTGGTTACTCAGGAGGATTTTTTTTATTTTCTATCACATTCAACATCAACATGGTTCCTTTAGGTTCCAACCATTAACTATAACAAAAAATAATATTGTGAGAAAAAATAATCATAGTAGAAAACTACATAATCATGAAAAATCATTTATAGTATATCTATATCAGGACATCTTATTTTCAATATATGAAACCTTAGGTTTAACCTAGGTCATATTGGATCATCATATATTAAATTAATTTATTATTGTTCATAAATAAAATGTGAATTAACTAAATAATATCCCCTACGAGTGACAAACTAGGTGAATAGTAAGGGAACACTCACTATGTAACTAAATGATGTTAAAGATATACTCAACCAAATATTTTTGGGATTATTACCACAAGATTTATCTACTCTAAAACCATTTCCACTTGCAGTATCCAAATAATGATGTATTGATAAGAAAACCACATAATATCAATCTTACCAAAACTTTAGGTTCTTATCCTATACATAGGATTTTACCTAGGGTTTTCACTAAAGTTTTGTAATCCAAATATCTAAGGATTGAATAAACCCTACTATGATAACAACTACAGATACCCATAATTTTCATACATAAATATCACATCTTATTAGATGAATATTCAATACATAACAATACAATCCATGCCAAAACCATAAATTTCTAGTGTCTTTGGAAACTTCACTACTAAAAAATATGGGCTTTATTATCACTAAAAACGGGCTTTAATAGCGCTAAAAAATCACTGTAAAGTTCAGCACTGACGGGGGGGGGGTCCCCTTTATCAATGCTAAAAAAGTGTTGATAAATTACCTACCTGCTGTAACATAAAATTCTGCATCAGCACACCCAAACAAGACCAACAAAAAAGTAGCATATCCACAAGTATACCCACACAAAATTAACACATAATTAATAAGGTAATTACAAAAAGTATACACATACCACAAGTATACCCATACATCCCATACAAAAAGTATACCCATACACCATTAACAAAAAATTCATAGGTTAATTAAATACATAAAGAATTCAATTCATAATTCTGAGGGTTGGGGGGCTGTTCAGGGGTTTGGGGTGGCTGTCCAAGGGGGGTAGGGGGTGTCCAGGGTGGTGGGGGTGTCTGGGGGGCTGGGGGTGTCCAGGGGGGGTGGGGGGGCTTTCCAGGGCGGGGGGATATCTATGGTGTTGTCCAGGGGGTGTGTGGTGGTGTCCAGGGGGTTGGGGGGCTTTCCAGGGGGTGGGGTGTCTCGGTAGTGGGGGGTGGGGGGTCCAGGGGGTGGGGGAGGGTCCAGGAGGTTGGGGGCTATCCAAGGGGGGTGGGGTGGTGTCCAGGGGGTGGGGGGTGGTTGTCCATGGGGGTGGGGGTGTTTAGGGGGTGGGGGTGTCCAGGTGGTGGGGTGGTGTCAATGAGGGGTGGGGGGGCATCCAGGGGGTGGGGGGGATATCCAGGGTGGTGGGGGGGGGGCTGTCCATGGGGGTGTCTAGGGGGGTGGGGTGGTGTATAGGGATGGTGGGGTGGGGGGGCTTTAATGATTTTAATGGAATGAATTTCATGGATTTTAAGATCGTTGGTATTTTTAAAATGGTTTTGGGAAAGTGTTTATTTCAATAGTATGTGTTTCTTTAGGAAAAAAAGGATGCTTTTGGTGTGTATGGTAGGAAGGGGGTTTTCCATACATTAGTTGTCATTTTCACTTAAAATTCTTTCCTTTTTAAACAAAAGAGAGAGACTTTGAGTGATACTGGCCACACCATGCCTCATATTGAAACGGGGATGACTCGTATGCATCACACATGACCCATGTACCATTCTAATAAATTATCAACATAATAAGAATGTGTTTTGTCAGATTTTTGTACGTCAGTTGTTGTTTTCACTTAAAATTCTATCCATTTTAAACAAACGAGAGACACTTTGAGTGATACCGGACACACTGTTCCTCGGATTAAGGCAGGGTTGACTAGTACACATCAAACATGACCCATGGATCTCTCTCCTAAAGTATCAACATAATCTGAATGCGTTTGGTCAGATTTACATACGTCAATTGTTGTTTTCACTTAAAATTTTGTCCATTTTAAACAAAAGAGAGGCACTTTGAGTGATACCGGCCACAACGTGCCTCGGATTGAGGTGGAGTTGACTCATACACATTAAAAGTGATTCATGTATTGTTATACTAAAGTATCAATACAATCTGAATGTGTTTGGTTGGATTTTCATACATCAGTTGTTGTTTTCACTTAAAATTCTGTCCATTTTAAACAAAAGAGAGACACTTTGAGTGATACCGGCTACACCGTGCCTATAATTGAGTATGGGTTGACTCTGAAACTTAAAAAATGACCCATGGTTCTTTATCCTAAATTATAAACACAATAAAAATGTGTTTGGTCATATTTCTATACGTAAGTTGTTGTCTTTACTTAAAATTATGTCCATTTTAAACAAAAGAGAGACACTTTGAGTGATACTGGCCACACCATGCCTTAGATTGAGGCGGAGTTGATTATTACACATCAAAAATGACCCATGGATCTTTCTAATAAAGTATAAACACAATAAGAATGTGTTTGGTCAGATTTCCTTACGTCAGTAGTTGTTTTCACTAAAAATTATGTCCATTTTAAACAAAAGACAGACACTTTGAGTGATACCGGCCACACTGTGGCTCGGATTAAGGTGGAGTTGACTCTAACATGTAACACATGACCCATGGATCGTTATACTAAAGTATCAACACATCCCAAATGTGTTTGGTTGGATTTCCATACACCAATTGTTGTTTTCACATAAAATTCTATCCATTTTAAACAAAAGAGAGACACTTTGAATGATATTGGCCACACCGTGCCTCATATTGAGGCGGGATTGAATCTTACACGTCACACATGACCCATGTATCGTTATAATAAAGTATAAATACAATCCAAATGCGTTTGGTTTGTTTTCCATATGCCAGTTGTTGTTTTGACTTAAAATTCTGTCCATTTTAAACAAAAGAGAGACACTTTGAGTGATACCAGCCACAACATGCCTCAGATTGAGTCAGGGTTGACTCTTACACATAAAAAATGACCCATGGATCATTATACTTAAGTATAAACACAATCCTAATGCGTTTGGTTGGATTTACATACATCAGTTGTTGTTTTCACTTAAAATTATGTCCATTTTAAACAAAAGAGAGACGCTTTGAGTGATACCGGCCACACTGTGCCTCAGATTGAGGTAGGGTTGACTCATAAAATTCACAAATAACCCATTTATTTTTCTCCTAAAGTATCAACACAATCCAAATGCATTTGGTCAGATTTCTGTACGTCAGTTGTTTTTTTCACTTAAAATTCATTCCATTTTAAACAAAAGAAAGACACTTTGAGTGATACCAGCTACATCGTGCCTCATATTGAGTCGGGGTTGACTCGTACATTTCACACATGACGCATGGATAGTTCTCCTAAAGTAACAACACATTCCGAATGCATTTGGTCAGTTTTTCGTATGTCAGTTGTTGTTTTCACTTAAAATGTTGTCCATTTTAAACAAAAGAGAGACACTTTGAGTGATACCGGTAACACCGTGCCTCATATTGAGGCAATTTTGACTCTTACACATTAAAAATGACCCATGTATCTTTTTAATAAAGTTTCAACACAATCCGAATGCGTTTGGTTGGTTTTTCATATGTCAGTTGTTGTTTTCACTTAAAATTCTGTCCATTTTAAACAAAAGAGAGACACTTTGAGTGATATCGGACACACCATGCCTCTAATTGATCAGGGTTTGACTCATACATGTCACAAATGACCCATAGATCGTTCTCCTAAAGTATCAACAGAATTATAAAGCATTTGGTTAGTTTTCCATACGTCAGTTATTGTTTTCACTTAAAATTTTGTCCATTTTAAACAAAAAAGAGTCACTTTGAGTGATATCGGCCACACCATGCCTCGGATTGAGGAAAAGTTGACTCGAAAACATCACACATGACCCATGGATCATTATACTAAAGTATCAACACAATCTGAATGCATTTGGTTAGTTTTCTTTATGTCAGTTGTTGTTTTCACTTAAAATTCTGTCCATTTTAAACAAAAGAGAGACACTTTGAGTGATACCGGTCACATCGTGCCTCAGATTGAGGTGGGGCTGACTCGTACACATCACACATGACACATGGACCGTTCTCCTAAATTATCAACACAACTCGTATGTATTTGGTCAGATATGTAGGCATTTTGGATATTTTACTGTTGTTTCTTATCCAAAGCCCCTAGAAAAGTGGTTCATCATTCTTTCATGTTGCTGCTGCATTTCATCTGTTAAAATGGAAAAATGAATCATTAGTTAAAGGATGATTTATTTAATAATAATGACAATTTTTCTAAGAACATTTACATAAAACAATGTTTCATCTTTTGATCTCTTTAACCCCTCTCAAAAATGGCCGCCAATTGTTCACGTCCCCATATCATATATTCATGCTATTTGTGTACAATATTCTATCAGGTATGTGAAACAATCATTTATGAACAAATATATATCATCTTGTGAATATGAGGCATGTGCTGATGGTTGTTGGACCTCAACACTAGGAGCAGCAACATGTTTATAAACTTTTTGTTGCCCTGCACTATGAGCAGTAGCTTGAGAGACTTGTTCAGTATCGAGGTTAGGAGAACCAGAACATGTAGAAGTAATTATCTACAAAAGTGGTTGAATAGTTAATTTAGATTACATAAATTCTGTAATGATAGGATAATAACATGAGATAACAAGATCTATATTACAAACAAAAAATAACATATTTATTGAACTCGCGTTCTTTTTTTCAAAGGCTGAAGGGATTTGACACCTATATTGATTATCCAAATCCCTTCATTGTGGTCTACTCTAACATACAAAAAATCATCTACATTGGGACTCCTGCAAAATTATTGCGACATACCACTTAAAGGATCATCCTCAACTGAATTTTCATTGGACCCTTTAGTAGTTTTGGACGATAACAGAACAATCAACCACTTTCAGTTTGTGGGATATGTAACATAAAATACTTGTACCTCTTGCAATGCCATTATAAATTGTTCGTCTTTGTACCCTTCTTTATTAAAATCAACTTTCACAAATCATAATTCATCTATTTTAACACCACTGTTGTTATCAACCCATTTGCATTGAAAAAAATGGGAAATTGGAATATCATATAATCCAAATCCCATATTTTTTTGATAATGCCAAAGTATGACATATTCACATAAATTGGAATTCTATCCTTACTACCAGAAACATGCATCGCTTCAGCCACAAGTGTAACTCCACTATTTTACATGGTACTATCTTCATCATGTTCATCTATATAGAATGTATAACCATTGTAAGATAATATATACACACTTGGTCCAGAGGTTATCCATCAAAGTCGTTCTAAAATAGAATTCATATTTTCAGCTAATTTCTTAAAAATATGGTCCCGAAACCATCCTATAAACTGGTGATTATGTGTATTTGATATCCATTTTTATCCCTTGATGGATTCAACTACCTATGAATTTCTTTTTTGGGTTTCAATATATGGATAAAACTCCCAACTGTTATGCAAAACATAAAGGTGGGTCTGCTCCCAATTTGTAATATTGATTGTCACAACATCTCTTCCAGAAATTCCCTCACCCTCAATGTGTCCAATGTGATGAGATTTCTGGAGACCAATTCTTTACACATCATATAAGTATTCGGTACAGAATTCAATGGCTTTCTCAACAATATATCACTCCACAATATAACCCTCTGGCCAACTTTGATTTTTAACATACCCTTTCAAAATCTTCATATACCGTTTAACGGGGTACATCCATTTATAGTGCACGGGACCACAACATCGAATCTCTCTCACTAAGTGAACCATCAAATGAACCATCATATCAAAGAATGGTGGTGGGAATAACATTTCTAATTCACATAATATGATGAAAATTTCTCATTCCATAGCTTCCAATTTCACCGGGTCTAAAACTTTGCTGCATATATATTTCAAAAAGAAACAAAGTTTGGTTAACGTATGATAAACATTCTTCAGAAAAATGAAATGTAAAGCTATCGGAATTAAATATTGCATAAAAACATGATAGTCATGTGATTTCAATCCTTTTAACTTCAAATCATTCATTGAAACAATGTTCTTGATATTTGATGAATACCCCTCTGTAACATTTACATCATTGTTGAATTTGCAAAACCGATATCTCTCCTCCTTGGAAAGAGTGTAAGTAGCTCCAGGAAGAAACATTCGATTTTCACCCTTCATGGGAGCCAACTCTTCTCCTATTCCCATGTCAACCATGTCCAACCTTTCCTTAATTCCATCATTTTTTTTTCAGGGGAATTTAGCAACATTCCATTAACACTATCACATACATTTTTTTCCACACGCATCACATCAAGAAAATGTCTGACATACAGACAATTCCAGTATAGTAATTTAAAAAAACTGATCTCTTTCTCCAACCGATTTTTGTAACATTTTTCAAAAACGGTTTACCAAAAATAGTGTTCACATCTTTTATTTTTTCAAAAATATGATCACCTATTAGTGAAGATGATGTTGTGAATTTTTCTGAACTTCCATTGAATGATGTCATCCAAGATCGGTACTTATACCGATGAGGTAGAAATCTACGATGCCCTAGAAACACAAATTTTGATGAATGTTTCAACCTAATTGATTCTGTATCTTCTTCGCACATGGGACACCCTTGAGTTCCTTTAATGCTATAGCCTGACAAATTTCCATAAGCAGGGAAATAATTTATCGTCCCATACAACATCGCTCTCAACGTTAAGTATTCACTTTTATAAGTATCATACAACATAACACCTAAATCCCATAATAACTTCAAATCCTCAATAAAAGGAGCCAAATAAACATCAATATCGCTACCTGGTTGTTTTGGTCCTGATATAAGCATAGATAGCATGATGAACTTCCTTTTCATGCATAACTAGGATGGAAAGTTATAATTTACCAACATAACAAGCTATGTACTATGAGTGATGGTTTGAAAACCAAAAGGATTCACTCCATCTGTAGATAATGCAAGACAAAGGTTTCTCAGTTCATTTCCAAATTCAGGATACTCATGATCAATTCTATTCCATTGAGGAGAGTCGGCCGGGTGACGTAATTTCCCATATTTATTTATTTTCTATGCATGCCACAACAATTGTCTTGTAGTTTATTCAATTCAATATAGATGCCTAAACCTTGGAATGATTGTAAAGTATCATACAAATTTTGTAGGACTGGATTCATCTTTCTTGTATCGGGAAGCACCACACTTTGGGCATTCTGTAAGTGATTTGTTCTCCTTGCGAAACAATATACAGTCTTTCGGGCAGGCATGTATTCTTTCAGAAATCATACCCATCGATCGTAGCATTCGTTTAACTTCATATGTCCTTCTTGGGAGCTCATTATCTTCCGGGAGCATGTCATTCAAGAGAGAAATTAGTTCCGTAAAATCGACATCACTCCATCCATTGCCTGCTTTCAATTTATACAACTTCAGTACAACTAAAAATGCTGTATATTTAGTGCAACCAACATTCAATGGCGTCTTTGCACAACTCTTTAACTTCTCAAACAATTTTGGGCAATCACGAAGTTCAACTTCAACTGTCCTTGTCATTTCCTCAATACGATCTTCATCATCATTGACATCTGTAATCACATCCTCCATATAGTCTTCTTCATTATCCATATTTGTAATCATTGATGATCCATAAAATGCAGTTTTATCCCAACCAGTAGCTATATTCGCTTTTTCTCCGTGTTTATTCCAACATTAATAACTCTGGTCTATTCTGTGACATATCAAATGTTCTTCCATCTCCTATTGAGTAATTAGTCTAGAATAACAACAACTTAAACACGAAAAAAGGATTTGAGAAGGATCCTTTGTGTGATCCTTTGCAAACTTGATGAAATCTTTTACTCCATTCTCATACTCTATTGTCAAATGATTATTATCCATACAATCTTTATTCATCTCCATCCTATTTGAATCTGAAATGTTATTATTTATGATTCAAATACACAAAACAAGACTTCCAAATATAGTAGAAGAGAACCACTAATAAAAATAGAGATTAATAGATCCTAACCATTTCCAATAAATATTTGGAAATCAATAGAACCAGGATAGACCCACATCAATATCAACACACTTTCTAGCCCCATACCAATAGTTCTAGAACCCAACAACCTTGTAGAAAAACATTAAACATCCTTTTAACCGCCCCTACTATCCACCTCATTCATAATAAAATAATCACATTAAACAGCCCAAAACTAATGACCAAACTGAAATAAAATTAAACAAGGATACAATTTTGATGAGAAAATTAATATAGTAGATACATTTCCAAACACATGACGTTTAGATTAGAAAAATTCTCACCCATTTAGGTAAAATAGAAATATGCTTCCTTTTTTTCTTATGAATCATTAAATTTGGACAAACACACTAAATAACTCAATAAAATTCATATTTTCACAATAATTTGAAGGTAAATAGAGATAAATAATTCAATTAAAAATAATTCAACTGAATATTTTAGTATAAATTAAAAGAGGGTATTGGTTAAAAAAGGGATGAGGTTAATAACTCAGGACATAATCATTCCTAAACTCTCAAACCAAACTCACCACATCCCAAAATTTTATCAACTAAAACATGACCATACGACTAAATAAAACTACATCATAATGAATATTAGCATAATAAAAAAAGGAAATAGACAAGGATGAGTGGAGATATCACCAAATATCAAAGATGCGAAGATAATAATATAACCTTGTCGAAAGGAATCTCAAACACTTGAAGTAGGGTTCACGGGGAGTAGGGTTCAGCAGGGAGGAGGAGAAGTGGGGTTTATGGGGAGGAGGATCCGCAGAAGGGGTTCGAGGGGGAGGATAAATAGTAGGGATAGCAGCGGCGGTGGGTAGTGATAGCAGAGTAGGACTAGAGACAGCAGAGTAGGGCAGTGGCGGTGGAGTGGTAGTAGTGGCAGAGTGGCAGCGGCGGTGGCGGAGTGGCAGCGGTGGCGGCCGAGTGGCAGCGACGACAGAGTGGTAGCGACGACAAAGTGGTAGTGGTGACGTCAGAGTGGCAGCGGTGGCGACCGACAAAGAGAAGATCAGGGGGGAGGGGAGTTGTCGCAGGGGTATAGTCCCGCAAGAGTTTAAGGGCGTGATAAATAGAGTGCACTGTGCACCCTATTTTATAAAATGGGACTATGGTTTTATTAGCACTAGAAAAGCAATGATACATGATCCCTTTATCAGTGCTAAAATTTTAGCACAGATAAATAGTTACCTTTGTCAACACTTTTTTCTTAGCGCTGATAAAAGGTGGTGCTTCCCTTTCCTGTTTTTGTAGTAGTTCTTGGATATATAAAAAATTGGTTCATAAAAGATTTAAATCATCTATCACTTATTTATTCACAACTAGAACCCTTTTTAGATATATCATACATAAAAATTTTATTCATATCTTGGGGAAAAAACATAATAAAGGGTGATATTAGATGCCTAGTAAGGGTAGAAAAGGGAGATATTAGTGATCATTTAAACAAAAAATGATCATAATGGGTATGATAACATGATCATGACCTATGAAAATAATAGTAATCAATTATTAGATCATAAAAATGAGTCATGGAATAAATCTTGGGAGTTCATAACACTTTAATCATAAAGGGATCAAAGAATATGATCCATGAAAACATAACATTGACATAACATAATTTCATAAAAGAGTGAAATAATCATAATCATAGAAATAATATATCAAGACTACCCCCAAAGACATTAATAACAAGTTAGTGTTAGTATAACTTCCCATTTACCTACTTTAGGCTTGGAAAAAACACATGTGTTCCCTCTTTTAGGCTTGGGATAACCTCCCATATACCCTCTTTTTTTAGGCTTAGGGAAACCTCTCATGTGACCTTTGAGATTATGAAACATTAATATTTACCCGATGTAATAGAGGTATATATAATTATGGGGCCACCCATCCCATAATTATAAATCCATTCATATATATTCCATAAGATCATAAAAAAATTCATCATAACATAACCCTTGGAAAAGAATAAGAGTTTCATCGATATTTCACCATGATATCCATAAACAATATAGAAAAATAATACATATAGAATCATTAGATAATATACTTAGTAAATCATAAGTAACATCAAATGATGTTATCATAGATGAAAATTTCTTTTAAAATATCAATGGAATTTTTCTTGTGCGAAATACCCTTGTAGTTTTTAAACCACATATTTAAAATCTAAAAAAATAATGGAAAAAATTTTCTTTGAAAGTAATATTGGATATTTTTAATGAATCTTAAATGTATTTATTATTCATGATGATGGGAAATTATGTTCACATTATATGCATTAAAATAATGATTTCTTTCACTTTTTTCAAAAGTACCACATTTCGAAAAAGACAAGATGATTCCTTTTAAACAAATTTTTTAAAAGTCAATCATAGATAAAAATGAATTTAAACAATCATATAATAATATAAAAACATTTTTGAATGTTTTTTATAAAACATGTATATGGATGAAAAAAGATTTCTGTCACCCCCTTAAACAACACCCCTCATGGGACAACAATGAGAGAAGGATGATGTTGACTACCTAAGTCCCACATCAAGTAGGCCCTGAGCTGGTGAATATAAGCAAAGGTATAATAAGCTTACATATGAGAGGCATTACCCTTTAATAGAACACACAAAATATAGAGATAAAGTAGTATCAACACTTGCACATACATATATATTAAATAAATCCTTAGTGCGTACATGTAATTCCATACAATACTAAACAATTGAAGTAGAAGCTTTAAGTAATAAGAAGGTAAATATGACAATGAACATGAAGAAGAAACCAATCTGGAAAAACCACATGCTAGTATTATCCAACTTGATATCCAACCTGTACCTTCTAACCTGAAAAACATTTATATATACATGGGGTGAGTATAATAGTATACTCAGTAGGATCCTCTCTGGAGCCTCCTGGATAAAAGATAAAGAAAGAATACTAAATCTTAGAGAACAACAATGAAACTAAATAATCACCTAAATTGGTATAATAAGTTCCTTGAATCCCCATGGATAACTCTCACCACATATCACCTAAAAGATATCTTATAATATAGTAATTAAACATCAAGGGAATCTCACTCTCACTTCCCCACTAGTTTTCCACTCTACACCAACATCACACATCCTGGGCCATCTCTCTCCAAAATAAGCCAGCCTACAGACACCTAGGATAATTCAACAATATGCACCTCAAACATCATGTCACGACCCGTCCTCGGGACCCGTGTCGTGACTACCCCAAGCCCGCCTCCCATAGGCTAGGGGTAGGCGACTAGCACCAAGGCGTAAATCCCGACAAAAGGGGAAGGCATTGCCTTTATAAAGTAAACAAACACCACAGAGTAAGCAAGCCAAAGTAAAAACTAAGTAAAACTGGGTACAAAAGTAGTGCGGAAAATTAAGTGGGCTAGAATACAAACCCAAACTGGAAGTAAAGTACAACTAGAAAGAAATTACAACAACTGAAAGTAAAGCAGCAACGTCGAGCCGCCCACTGGAAGTCCCACCTGAAGGGTGGGTAGAGATATCCTCCTCAGCTCCTCGGTTCTAACTACCCGCTCCGTGTACGTCCCGCCCAGTGGTCCACCTCCAGGTACCGACTTTCTCCACAAGCATCAACCACGATCAGCGATGTCCGTCGTCTGCATCCAACACAATGTAGTGAGGGCATATCCCATGCAGGGGTGAGTATACGCTACCCAGTAGGGACCCCGAGACCCCCAAAGGTCTCCCAGAATCCACAAAGGATAATCCACAAAGGAAAGATACAATCATGAAGTAACATCCATCACTACTTAGGTATATGACCATACATATACCTAATTCATCAATTCCTATTCGGCTCCAACATCCGAGCCCAAGTTCGATCACGTCCACATAGGATAGTACAACCCAGTCCACACAGGATAGCACAACCCAATCCACATAGGAAAGAAAGTCAATCATATCAAAGATATTGATTGAATGTCAAGACTCAGCTCACACAGGTATACTTATTCAGTGATAGAGATGATCAGATATAGCCACTAATTCATCTAACTAGGACCCACGTAGGATACAAGTACTGTAGTCGTCGCCGCCGAACCCACGGAAGATTCTAGTACGGTTTTCGTCATCGTCGAACCCACAGAGGATTCCAGTACGATATTCTTCACCGTCGAACCCACCGAGGATTCCAGTACGGTTGTCGTCACTTCCAAACCCACGGAGGATTTCAGTGCAGTCGTAGTCGTCGAACCCACGGAGGATTCCAGTACGAAAGTCTTCACCGTCAAACCCACATAGGATTTCAGTACGGTAGTCTTCATCGTCGAACCCACGGAGGATTCCAGTACGAAAGTCTTCATCATCGAACCCACGGAGGATTCCAGTATGAAAGTCTTCATCGTCGAACCCACAGAGGATTCCAGTACGAAAGTATTCACCGTCGAACCCACATAGGATTTCAATACGGTAGTCTTCATCGTCGAACCCATGGAGGATTCCAGTACGAAAGTCTTCATCGTCGAACCCACGGAGGATTCCAGTGCGAAAGTCTTCACCGTAGAACCCACATAGGATTTCAGTACAATAGTCTTCATCGTCGAACCCACGGAGGATTCTAGTACGAAAGTCTTCATCGTAGTCACAACCAGATCTAGGGTTCCCGCACACAGCATGCTCGTTTCCGGGAGGGTCCGCTCCACGAGCCAATGGGTCGATACATCAACGGAAAAGTAGTCTGGATTTGATGTATCTCAAAGTTCCGTCTCGACAATAGGAACTCAACGTGACAAACGGCGCGTCAATCGGACGCCCGGTCTGAGAATTATTGGCCTTTTCGTTCCAGGGTCCCGGTTGGTTTTTAAGTCAAAACCAACCCGACCGCACTCCAACTTCATCCAAACCTTTAGTGTAGTAATCCAAAAGGTCTATCTCACTAATAGGAATCCAGCAAAGTCGAAGGCACGTCAATCGGACGTCCGGAGATCAAATTATAAGTGTTTCCGCTCCGAGGGCCCGGTTGGTTTCGTGTTCGAACCAACCCTTCCGTACACAAATTTCTCCTAAACCTTGAGTGTAATATACCAAAACCACTTTCTCTATCCAAGGATCGCTACGCAACTGACAGTGCATCGATCGGAGGTCCGTAGCCCAAGTTATTGGCAAAAGACCAAAAGTGGTCCGAAAGTGGGCGGTATGGGCCCGGTCCGACCCGGCCCAACCCCCCTGGGTTGGCCCGAACCGGGTCGACCCGACTCGGGTCTGGGTCCGTCCCATTAGGTCTTGACCCGGCCCGGTGGGCGCGGCCCGACCCGACTGGGCGCGGCCCGGTCCGGTCCACACAACCCGGCCCTGCTCAGCCGGGTGGCTCGCTGGCTCGGCCAGTGGCCGAGCATGGGGGGATGCTGTTCCCCCCCCCCCTTCCTTTTTCAGTGGACGCGGTGAGCGCCGCATCTCCCCCGGATCCCGCGCAGCCGCGGGATCCGGTCATCCCGCTACCACCGCGGCTTCAACCACCGGTGAAGTCTGCGGGCCACCGGAGCCGCTTCGGTGGTCCGTTCTTTCTCCCGTCTGCGCCTGGGGTCTTCTTGGAACCCGTAGATTACTGTGATGGCCTCCAATCGGTCAATGGTCTCATTTCATCATCGCCCAGCGTTCCGCACATCAAGGAGAGAGAATCAGTGGGTTCAGACTTATTCGTTGGTCCGCACCCACCGCGTTAGAGGTTCAAACGACTTTCAACAAATTTAATCGTATGTCGTGGATATAATCCACATAAATTAAATTAAACCAAACCCCCTACATCAAGCGTTGTTGAAAGAAGGTTCGTTGTGGGAAAAGGACGTCGCGGAAGAAGGCTCTGTAAGCGTCGTCGGCGTCGCGGTACATGGCGTCGCAGAGAAGAGGATTTGTCGGCGTCGCGGAGAAGAGGATCGTCAGCGTCGCGGTACACGGCGTCGCATCGTCGATCTCCGAGGAAATAGCTTTCTTCTTTGTCTTCCGTCGGAGGCCGGCATTCTTCGTCGTTCTTCGCGTTCTCCAACGAAGAAGATGAATATTCGAAGGCTTTTCACAAATCCTCTCCAATCCTTCCCGCACAACGAAACAACCATAATAAAATAAGGCTTTGCCTTATTTTATTACTCATGCCATCTGTTTTTTTGAATAACAAAATTAAATCACGATTTAATTATCGAGAATTGACCAATTAATGAGGCGTTTAATAATCCAATTAAACGCGTGAGTTGACTTGGCATTAAGAGGGGGGTGCGGGTGAGTTACCAAAATAAATGCACGTGGGAGGTAAAAGGAAAATAAAGGGGGTGGGGCTCGTGTGGGCCCCACATCACTAATATCCTGCCTAGGAGTTAGGGTATTAGTGGGTCCCCCTGCAACCACCATGCCTAGGTTATCATTACTTAGAATAAAAATAAAATTGTAGCACAATATTTTATTTTTATTCTTTATTTAATCCAATTAATTAATAACCTCACCCGAGCAAACGCAACTCCAGAAAAGGTGTTCTTAAGCAATTAACGGCGCTTCGGTTTCATCGGTGCCCTAATATTTTGATTCCGAAAACCGGTTCAAAATTTAGGAAAACCCGCTTGTTCGTTCACTGAACGTACCTGAGCTAAACTTCGGAACATGATTCCGGGAACACTGGGCCTCGGAATCAGGTGCCGTCAGAAACTGTGTTCTTGTAAAATTCCAAACAAAATTAAAAAAAATCCCTTGAATTTTACAGGTCTTTACATTACTCTCTCCTTAGGGCTTTACGTCCCCGTAAAGATATATCATAAACTAGGGGAACAAATGAGGGTACTGATCATGCATCTGAGCCTTCCGCTCCCAAGTGATCTCCTAGAGGTTCCCATGCTACCATCTGATGTGCACTAGAGGAATCGACCGCCCACATAGGACCTGATCTTGTCGATCCTTGATCTCCACCGGGACCTCCGCAAAAGTCGCCCCATCGTCAAGGTCTAGCTCTCCATGGTCGATGATATGCGTCGGGTCGTGCATGTATCTCCTCAGCTGAGATACGTGGAAGACGTCGTGCACCCGGTGCAAATGAGGTGGCAGAGTCAGGCAATAAGCCACCTCGCCTATATTTTTGAGTACCTGGAAAGGTCTGATGAAGCGAGGAGTCAATTTTCCGCCCTGGCCAAAACTTCGTAATCCACGTCGAGGGAGACCCACAAAAAAAACGTGGTCGCCATCCTCGAACTCTAGTGGTCTCCTCCTCCTGTCAGCATAAGACTTTTGTCGGCTCTGAGATGTCCTCATCTGCTCTTGGATGACCTGGACCTTCTCTGGTCCTACAAGAGCTACTAAGATTTCTTCTTTGCCGATAAGAGAAATCTGGTCTCATACCCTGGATAAACCACATTCTCTGCCTAATACAGCCAATCCTGACATGGATGATACTAGTCCATACCAAGGATGACATCGTAAGGCATCGATACTACTACCAAGAGATCCAACCGTTACTCTCGCCTCTAAGGGATGAGTCACACTGTAGGCATCAGTGTGTGGTCACTGAGTCTCCCCCAGTAGGTATCTCAAAAGTGAGGGTCAAGTCAACAGTTTTAAACCGGAACCTCTCAGTAACCACACAAAGAGAGGATAGGAAAGTGAATGCCACAAAGAAAGGTGTCTTTTATTACTGCAGCTCAAAGTACAAAGACACAAATCACCCACAAACAAACATCAACAAGGCTAGAAGAAACATGAACAAAAGTTTCCATGTCTGGAGCTAGTCCCGCTCCTGTCCATATGCTCCCAGAGCTCCATGATCGTAGGCCTCAGTTGCCTGAAGCTGAGCTCTTCCCTGTCCACATGTTCCCTGTGGTCGGGGTGGTCTCCCAGGTGGTGGTGGTGGTAGGGCCTCAAAGCGTCGTCCACCACCCACTGCTCGGCCAGCTCCTCTGCCTCGCCCGCCTGCTCCCTGTGGACCACCATGGTCGAACCTCTGCCTGGGAGGTCCCTCTAACGCCTGTTGCTCAATCTACAGGATGGGTTGGGAAGTCTCGAGCCAGGTGACCCTTCCCACCACATGCGTAGCATTGCCTGCTCCTCGTGTAGCCGGCTCTCCTTCATATTCCCCGCACAACTGAATATTCACCCTGAGATTTCCCATCTGATGGTATGGCCTGTTTGGACCTCTACGTCACCTGTCTATTTCCAGCTGCAGAAGACTCCGCTACGTGTCATCCTGCGGAGGGTCCTGTCGTTGGTGCCTGCTCGGCGAGAAAACTCTCCACTAGAAGGGCTCTCTCCAACACCTCTGCCTGCATCAGAATGTTGAGGGAGATCATTGAATCCATGATCTCATGCCTCATTCCCTGCTCGAAGGTCCATTCCCATAATAACGGGTCCCGTACCATATCTTTGGAGTAGCGCGAGAGGTCGGTAAACCTCGTCGAGTACTGGGCCACGGTCATGCTGCCCTGCCACAGCTGTAGTAGCTCCTGGATGCGCACCGCACGAAGGGTGGCTAGGATGAACTCCGAGCGAAAGAGGCTCACAAATTCCGTCCAGAGGAGAGATGCCTCATTGTGCACCTAGAGCATCAAGCTCCACCATCTGCATGCTGCTGCGTGCAGGAGGCTCACTGCGAGGATCACCATGAGGTCAGCTGGTGTCCCCACTAACCTAAAAACTCACACAACTACCTCCAGCCAATCCTCGGCTGCCTGAGGGTCCATCTCCCCACGGAACCTAGGCAGTCTCTGACGCTGAAACTCGTGCAGTGCACTAAGGCGACGTGCACTCTCAGCAGCTGGGGCTGGTGGCATCGGTGGCTCGGCGGGTAGTCGTACCGTTGGTGCCTCCGCTGAAAAAGGGCCATGCACCAAGGCCTCCTCGCTCGGTGGGATGTTGTCTCGCTCAATGATCATAAGCCTAGATGGCTGCCATCATGGGGCCATCCTGAAAAGAAATAGGTGCACCACGGTCAAAATAGTATACCTGGTGAGCTGACACAAAGTAATCACAAAGAAAACTTTTGAAACACACATGCAATCAATGTTTTCGTGCATTGAGTGGGAAATCAAAAGTCAGGGTTCTATTGTACGGATACGTCGGCTGCTGCACCAACACTGGACTCCCTAGACTGATAACCACACTCAATACCCTTAACACTATTGCTTCACATTGAAGAAGGATCAGAGTCCAGAGTTCCGCGGTAGAACCGAACTCCTCTGATACCAATTTGTCACGACCCGTCCTCGGGATCCGTGCCATGACTACCCCAAGCCCGCCTCCCATAGGACAGGGGCTGGCGACTAGCACCAAGGTGTAAATCCTAACAAAAGGGGAAGACATTGCCTTCATAAAGTAAACAAACACCACAGAGTAAGCAAGCATGAGTAAACACTAAGTAAAACTGGGTACAAAAGTAGTGCGGAAAAGTAAGTGGGCCAGAATACAAACCCAAACTGAAAGTAAAGTACAACTAGAAAGAAAGTACAGAAACTGAAAGTAAAGCAGCAACGTCGAGCCGCCCACTAGAATTCCCACCTGAAGGGTGGGTACAAATAGCCTCCTCATCTCCTCGGGTCCAGCTGCTTGCTCCGTGTACGTCCCGCATAGTGGTCCACCTCCAGGTACCGACTTTCTCCACAAGCCTCAACCACGATCAGCGATGTTCGTCTACTGCATCCAACACAATGTAGTGAGGGAATATCCCATTCAGGGGTGAGTATACGCTACCCAGTAGAGACCCCGAGACCCCTGAAGGTCTCCCAGAATCCACAAAGGAAAGATACAATCATGAAGTAAAATCCATCACTACTTAGGTATATGCCCATACATATACCTAAGTCATCAATTCTCATTCGGCTCCAACATCCGAGCCCATGTTTGATCACGTCTACATAGGATAGTACAACCCAATCCACACAGGATAACACAACCCAATCCACATAGGAAAGCAAGTCAATCATATCGAAGATATTGATTGAATGTCAAGACTCATCTCACACAGGTATACTTCTTCGGTGATAGAGATGATCAGATATAGCCACTGATTAATCTAACTGGGACCCACGTAGGATACAAGTACTATATTCATCGCTGCCGAACCAATGGAAGATTCCAGTACGGTTGTCGTCATCGTCAAACCCACGAAGGATTCCAGTACGATAGTCTTCACCGTCAAACCCATAGAGGATTCCAGTACGGTTGTCGTCACTGCCGAACCCACAGAGTATTTCAGTGTAGTCGTAGTCGTCGAACCCACGGAGGATTCCAGTATGAAAGTCTTCACCGTCAAACCCACATAGGATTTCAGTACGGTAGTCTTCATCGTCGAACCCACAGAGGATTCCAGTACGAAAGTCTTCATCGTCGAACCCACAGAGGATTCCAATATGAAAGTCTTCATCGTAAAACCCACGGAGGATTCCAGTAATTAAGAAAGTCTTCACCGTCGATCCCACATAGGATTTCAATACGGTAGTCTTCATCGTCGAACCCACGGAGGATTCCAGTACGAAAGTCTTCATCGTCGAACCCACGGAGGATTCCAGTACGAAAGTCTTCACCGTCGAACCCACATAGGATTTCAGTACGGTAGTCTTCATTGTCGAACCCACGGAGGATTCCGGTATGAATGTCTTCATCGTAGTCGCATCCAGCTCTAGGGTTCCTGCACACAGCCTGCTCGTTTCCTGGAGGGTCCTCTCCACGATCCAAAAGGTCGACACATCAACTAAAACTTAGTACGGATTTGATGTATCTCAAAGTTCCATCTCTACAAGAGGAACTCAACGTGACAGACGGCGCGTCAATCGGACGCCCGGTCTGAGAGTTATTGGCTTTTTCGTTTCAGGGGCTCAGTTGGTTTTTAAGTCAAAACCAAACCGACCACACTCCAACTGCATCCAATCCTTGAGTGGAGTAATCCAAAAGGTCTGTCTCACTAAAAGGAATCCAACAAAGTCGACGGCACATCAATCGTACGTCCGAAGCTCAAGTTATAAGCGTTTCTGCTCTGAGGGCCCAATTGGTTTCGTGTTTGAACCAACCCGGTCGTGCAAAAAGTTCTCCGAAACCTTGAGTGTAATATATCAAAACAACCGTCCTTATCCAAGGATAACTATGCAATTGACGGTGCGTCAATCGGAGGTATGTATCCCAAGTTATGGGAAAAAGACCGAAAGTGGGGGGTCTAGGCCCGGTCCGACCTGACCCGACACCCCCCCCCCCCCCGGGTCGGCCCGAACCGGGTCGACCCGACCCGGGTCCGGCCCATTAGGGTGAGACCCGGCCCGGCTGGGCGTGGCCCGGTCCGGTCCGTGCAACACGGCCCAGCTCGGCCGGGTGGCTTGCTGGCTCGGCCATCGGCCGACCATGGGGGGACGCGGTCCCCCCTTCCTTTGCTAGCGGACGCGGCGAGCACCGCGTCTCCCCCAGATCCCGCGCGGCCGCGGGATCCGGTCATCTCATTGTCACCGGTGCCGCCGCGCCGCCAGTGAAGTCCGCGGGCCACCGGAGCCTCTCTGGTGGTCCGTTCTTTCTCCCGTCTGCGCCTGGGGTCGTCTCGAGACCCGTAGATTACTGTGACGACCTTGAATCGCTCAACGGTCTCATTTCATCGTCGCCCAATGTTCCACGCATTAAGAACAGAGAATCAGTGGGTTCGGACTTGTTCGTTGGTCCACACCCACCGTGTTAGAGGTTCAAATGACTTTCAACAAATTTAATCATATGTCGAGGATATAATCCACATAAATTAAATTAAACCAAACCCCCTACCTAAAGCATTGTTGAACGAAGGTTCTTCGTGGAAGAAGGCTCCGTAAGCGTCATCAGCGTCACAGTACATGGCGTCGCGGATAAGAGGATTCGTCGGCGTCGCGGAGAAGAGGATCATCGGCGTCGCGGTACACGGCGTTGCGTCGTCGATCTCCGGGGAACTAGCATTCTTCTTCATCTTTCGTTGGAGGCTGGCGTTCTTCGTCGTTCTTCGCGTTCTACAACAAAGAAGATGAAGATTCAAAGGCTTTTCAAAAATCCTCTCCAATCCTCCCCACACAATGAAACAACCATAATAAAATAAGGCTTTTCCTTATTTTATTACTCATGCCATCTATTTGTTTGAATAACAAAATTAAATGACGATTTAATTATCGAGCATTGACCAATTAATGAGGCATTTAATAATCCAATTAAACGCGTGAGTTGACTTGGCATTAAGAGGGGGGGTGCGGGTGAGTTACCAAAATAAATGCACGTGGGAGGTAAAAGGAAAATAAAGTGGGTGGGGATAATGTGGGCCCCACCTCACTAATATCCTACCTAGGAGTTAGGGTATTAGTGGGTCCCACTCCAACCACCATGCCTAGGTTATCATTACTTAGAATAAAAATAAAATTGTAGCACAATATTTTATTTTTATTCTTTAGTTAACCCAATTAATTAATAACCTCACCTGAGAAAACACAACTCCGGAAAAGGTGTTCTTAAGCAATTTCTGGCGCTGCAGTTTCATCGGTGCCCTCAGATTTCGATTCCGAGTACCGATTCAAAAGTTAGGAAAACCCGCTCGTTCGTTCATTGAACGTACCCGAGCTAAACTTCAGAACATGATTCCGGGCACACCGGGCCTCGGAATCAGGTGCCGTCAGAAACTGTGTTCTTGTAAAATTCAAAAGAAAATTAAAAAAAATCCCTTGAATTTTATGGGTCTTTACACATCACATCATTACAATATACCATTAAAAATATCCATATAGTAACCAAGTAGTTTCCAAGATCCACCATATCTCATATGATGTGTATTATACATCGGGTATTATATCTCAAGCCATCAAAACCTATACACCAAGTAAGTTACCTCAATCCATCACAGCCTATACATTTAATACCGATAAAAAGCATTTGGATACTATATCTGTAGATACATTTGTATGAAACAACCAAAATACATCACATCCCTCTATAAACATATATGGTAAAACTAACGGTCGGGCATACTGGTATATATAACTAACAAGAGAAGAGAATGGGACCAAAGGTGGTAGTCATCCATCTATCCTCCCACTGATATGTTGGGTAAATCACCCTACCAGAGTCCAATGGGTGTCATTTACCCTAACCTGCATGGGTGTGTTTGTGTATGAAATCATAGAATATACAAGATATAATATTGCTCACAACCACACTATGAACATAACCTACTAAGCTCAACTATAGCTATCATCACTCGGACACCTAGATACCACAACTAGGGATTATATATCCTATAAGTACACAATAATTTTAATAACTACATTAGTTAATTATTTACTTTTTATCATTTACTTTATTTTAATTAATTCTTTAGTCAGTAATTAACGATATTATGCCCCTTAAATTGTTTCATTTCATATTTCCTTCATCATCAAAGTGAATTCCATGCCCTCTAGTCATAATCCAAATAGATTCCATGGTTTCTACGGAAAAAAATATTTTTATCATTTCATTTCAGCAAAAAAACCCTATGGGTGAAGTTATTTATTAAAAATTATTATTTTCCATAATTTTAGGTACTCTAGGAAAACCATCACAAGATACCACCAAGATAAAACATGAAACCATGCATATTAGGTTACCTCATGTAGTGGAAAAGTGGATAAAACAAGCAACCCAACCATAGACCAATAAATAGATTCATATCAAGAAAGTATAAAGGTTTAACACATCAATAATTAAGCCCAACATCAACCCTTTCCATCATCTTTAGTGTCATCTCTGACACCCTATGTATATCCTGATGCATCTCAATGTCATAGGTATCAACTACTGCTACACCATTCGATAATACCTACCGCATATCACATCAACCATCTAGGGCTCAGCCATCCCATGATTATATCGCATCACATGGAAAATATCACATCTAGATCACATCACAAGGAAGAAATAAAAACAAGCATAATCAATAGGGAAAAATAGGCCCTAAAATAAGGCATTAAACCTTAAAATATAAATAAGATCTCATGTATCTCAACACATGACATATGTCCTTTAACAAAAAATAATCACTCTTGGACCCAAGCATTTAATTTATCAAAAAACTTATTTTTATTCAATATTTAATTAACTAATTTATTTTTTCATAGGTTCCAACTACCGACAACCTAAGGCATCAAGCTGTAACAAGATAACAAAAGTTTAACATTCTCTTAGAATTAATTATAGTTTAAAAAAACTTAGAGAAGTATCATTCTCATTTAACATGAATTTTCATTTTATTAATAAGAATTTACATGGTTCACATTCCAATCAATTCCAATATCACATGAAATATCACATTCAATTAAACATGCACATTTCATCAAACTGAATTACCATCAAATTACAAGGAAAACCGGATTACAAATATTCCTCTTCTTCAATTATTAAGCTGATTAATAAATTAATTATGGATTTATTTTATTTAACATTTTCATCAATTAAATAATCTAATACATATAATCCCAAATATGATCACAAGAATAACATAGATAGAACACTATCTAAAAAATAAGAGGAAAACCATTATTATGGTATAAAACATCAACAACATGAGATAACTATCAAATTTATTTATTAATCTGGTTCAATATTCATTAGGTAAATTCCATTTCCATATAATGAAGATAAATAATTATAACATTATGATTTTACATAAATAAATTGGATAATAAATTAACCCCTACCTCAAATGCATCAACATTATTCACACAAGAATAGACTAACATCACGAATCTTTGATTACCTCTCCCATGGAGAAACTACGATATCCTAAAGATAAAACTCAATGAACACATATAAAAATGAAGAAAAAATCCATTATATTAATGTAGATAAAAAACTAATGTAAATGAGAAACACGAGGAATCAAGATCAAAAGGAGAGAACCTGTTAGAAGAAGAGGTAAAAATCACCTTGGAATGTTGAAGATAAAACTAGAGAAGATGCGATTAATCCTTATAAAAAATGGATTCAAGGAGCCTAAAAACCTTTTTAGGTCACCTTGGGTTCAATTGTATAGAGTGGAAAAGAATGGTATTTGAGGATCATGTGATATTTATAGACCCATTGATAAACTAAAAACCATGGAGAAACCCCTTGGACCACGCTAAAACACGGTCTGACATAAGGCATTCTATGGAACATCCTAATGAACCACTCTACAACCACCCTCAGTTAAAGAAGATTATTAGGGTTGAGTATAGATCATATAAAAGTGGACCGAGTGGTTACGATGTAGCTATAAACACCACACCATTGGACCTCCACTATCAAGTAAGGGACCACACCACATCCTACCACCCATGGTGCAGCTACCCCCCAATTTAGAAGTAGACTTGAAACTCCTCACGAGCTCCTCTAAACCATATCCAAGGTCTAATATGCCAAAATCACCATCATATTGGTGTAACACCTACCTCTATGTCATAGCCATTCCATTTTTGGAAGTGGCTCCCCTTGTTTCCCCCCGAACACCCTCCAAACACCTTGGAACATCCACCAGACACCTCTAAATCCCAAAAATCACAAAGTAAAGGGATAATGAGATCTGGTACCATACATTAGATACCTATAAAAACATTATCATCCTTGATAATATAAAACCAAACCTAAAGAGAAAGAAAGATAATTGGGTCATTCGAACAACCACCCCATGAGATACCTCTTAAGGATATCGCCATTACAGGAGCTCAACCACCTCATCAGAGGAACAAATTGAAAAACACACAGTAGAAAAAACCAAATAATAAATGGATTCCCTAGGTAGATACATCTCAAATAAGATTAAGTACAAAAAAAGAGTATACCATATCACAACCACAAAATGTTCAATAACCACAACTAGTGTTACAATAAGAGAAGAGATAAACATAAAAAATATTAGGGTACTGAGCATGTATATGTGAATCGAATTATAAGGCATTATTATCCATGAAATTATACTACCATAAGACATAAACCAAGGGAATGAAACACCCACATAACACCTTAAATCAGAGGGCCCAGATCTCTACTGGCCACCCCTCAAAGGTCGTATCATCGTCAATATCAATATCACCCCAATCAATAACATGAGAGTCATTATGAACATAATAAAGAAGATATGACACATGAAATAAATAATGTATCTAAATCATCTATGGGGGATGTTCTATTTGATATTCCATAGACCAAACATGATCCAACACCTTAAAAGGCCCATCAAACTAGGGATAAATCTTACTCCCACAACCAAACCTTAACTGACCATGAAGAAGAGTAACTTTAAAGAACACATTATCTTTAATTTCGAACTCTATAGGTCTCCTCTTATGATTGAAATAGGATTTTTGGAAATCTTGTACCACCTTCAACCTTTCACGAATCACCTGAATCATCTCTGTCATATTATATACCATCTTTGGCCTAAGAATTTCTAACTCCCTAACCCCAATCCAAAACAATAGAGAATGAAAAGTTTTTCTGTATAAATATTCAAATGGTGTAATAAAAATGGTGGAGTAGAAACTATTGTAGTAAGAAAACTCAACCAAAAGTAGGTTCCTCATCCACGAACCTCTAAAATATAAGGCACATGAACACAACATGTATTTTAGAGTCTGGATTGTCCGTTCTATCTGGCTATCTATCCACATATGAAAATAATTGATAAGGAATAACTAATATCCAAAATAATAATGGATACACTAGAGGTAAAATAAGGATCATGATTATAGATGATCATCCTCTGTGGAGTCTCACCACCTCCTCCTGATACTGCCTTGAAAAAAAATCCACTATGTATGACTCCCTGATCACTATAGAGTGGGATAATTTCATCAAATGATCCACTATCTCCCATATATAAATTCATATCCTCCTTGAGATTATGGTAAACTATTAAAAAAGTCCATCAAGATGTCCCCCCACTTCTACTGGGGAACATCTAATGGATGGAGAAAACCACCAGGAATACAATGCTCGACCTTCACCTTTTGGCAGACCAAACATCAAAAAAAACTCTACAACAACATGATTTAACCCAGACCACCAAAATCGACCTATCAAATCTCAATAAATCTTTTTCAAACTGGTATGTACATCCAAGGGTGGGATATGGAACTTATGGAGAACTATATCATGTATCACCAAAGTGATGAAAAATCTCCCCTTCCCCGCCAAAGTTTACTGCACTATCAACTAAAGAAGACCACCTATACCTCCAACCTCTCCCATGTTAAGATTAAAAGTCAAGAGTTATTCCATTAGCCTCTTGGAATATCTTGATTTATACATGGAATCACCATGTGACTTAAAAATTAGCACATTAATTGCAACATTTCCCTTTCCTAGTGTATATGAAATCTAAAATTCATAATCCTGCAATAATTCAATCCAATGATGATACTACAAGTTTAATTAATACTATAAGAAGACATATCTTAGGATCTTATGATTTGTGAAAGCCAAAAAATTATCACTGATGAGATAATTTCACCACAACATCAAGGAAAATACAACTATCACTCACTCGAGATCATGGGTGGCCTAATTAAACTCATTGGGATGTAACTAATGATAATGATAAGAAATAACAAATATATACTTCATTAGAATAAAACCAAACACAAGATTTGAATCATCATATAAAATTTCAAACTAAACTCCCTCTACTGAAAAAATGACTAGATCACTGACCTACTTCTCCTTCAAGTACTCAAAAGCAACCTGACACTGGTCAATCCACAAGAATTCCTAATACTTCAATTTCAAGGCTATAAAAGGAGTTATAAACTGATATAAATCAACAAAAAACATCCTATAATAGCCTACATGACCAAGTAAATTTCTCACCTATACCATAATATTGGGGATTTCCTAATAAACAATCATCTCTATCTTCAAAGGGTCTATAACTACTCCTTAATGGGACACCACACACCCTAAGAAACAGACTTCATGAGCCTAGAAATCGCACATAAAAAACTTCAAAAATATATTATCATGATAAATAAATCCAAAAAATTGAATGTACATGTTATGCATGCTCCTTTTTATATGTGAAGTACACAAGGATGTTGTTGATGAAAACCACCATAAACTTATCCAGGAATCCTTTGAGAACTATGTCATTAAACCCATGAAAATTTCTAGAGTTTTCATTACACCAAACATTATTACAAAGAACTTGAAATTATAATGACATTAATGGAACAATTTCTTCATAATATCCTCATCTTTAACTCACATCTGATGATACCATGACCATAGGTCTATTTTTGAGAACAAAATTTATCATTTTAATTAATAAAATAAATCATCTGTCTATAGAAAAGAATAGAGGTCCTTCACTGTCACCTAGTTCAAGTGACGATAATCGATAAAAAGATGTAGACTTCAATCAGCCCTCTTCATGAAAAAATTGGTACACCCTAGGGTGACACACTCGGCTGAACAAAACCTCACTATAATAGATCATCAAGTTCTACTCTTAGCTCTTAGAACTCAGAAGGATCCATTATATATGTATAAATAAAGATAGTAGACACCCAACTATCGCTTGATATCAAATTGGATCTCCCATCGAGGTGGTAACACTAAAACCTCCATAGGAAAGACATCAAAGTACTCTTATAAAACCCTAGGAAACACCATTGGATAAACTTGTGATGAACTCAACATCAACTTGGCCATCAAGGATGACAAGGATGAAACATGCCTTTAAACCATCTGTGGATCTTGCATGCCAACAAACACCACTGTCTATCCCTCAAAATAATAGAAGAAAATGTATCACCTAAAGTAATCTATGATATCCTGCACTGAATACTACTACTCCATACCATGGATGATGTCATAAGCCTGTATATGAAAACATAGGAATTCTCCCTAAGAGCGATGCTACCCGAATAATAGCTCAAAGTCTCTACATAATTCATACATTTCATCTCGGCCTCCAAATGGTGCAGTCAAAACCAAGGGAACTAGAATCATCTACAAATTAAGTCCCAAGAATGGATGAGAGTAGGTGATATGAAGGAGTGTGTATCTCTTAAATCAAACAAAGAATGAACCCATGTAGAAAAAAAGAAAAGGGTACCTCGAATGACATCTGGATCTCTTGGTGATAGGAAAACTAAAGCATGAAGCTATTTGTGACCTAATCCATGACCTCTATGACCCTTCTAATGAACACCTCAAACTAGTCTTCAATAAATGAATCTGAAACAGACCCCTCATACTTCTATAGATTATGGTGTTGAAACTCTCATAGTTTCTTTCTCAAAGTTTCATCATCGATAACCTCTACTATGCGTTGATCTATTGGAACATATTGCCAAACAACTTCATAAAAAACCTGATGAGGACATTGACCTATATCCATAAATACAAAAACAACAAATAGTTAGAGCTACTAAACATGGAATATCGAATATTAAGCATTAAATAATTTTATATATTTTTTAATTTAAGGTTTATCTTATTCCATGGTCTACCCATTTCAAACACAGGATCAAATAAGAATGATGCATGATCCCTTCCTAGGTCTCTACCCTGTAACCAATATCACTTCATTTAGTAGGCTCAAAAAACTTAAATTTCCATGCACCGGATCATAGGGGCCCCTAAATGACCATGTCTCAATCAGTCTCCCATGTTCACATCACTTAATAAACATAGATGACACCATTTCCCTAGAAACCCATGAAATCTCACCTATCCCTAACTCAAAATTATATTCTATCCCTTAAACATAACATTTGATACCATTATTTCAAAACACCCTCTACCATAAAGTTTAACCCTCCATGGATGGGAATGAGAGAATGAGGATGGTGACTACCCGAGTACTACCTCCAGTAGGCCCTGGGTTGGTGACTAGCACAGAGGGTATAATAAGAATACATATAAGAGGAATTAACCACTAAGAGAACACACAAAAGAGTGATATAAGACAAATACACCAATCAACACTTTATCATACATATATATGAAATAAATACCAAGTGAATACATGTAATTCCATATAGTAATAAACAAATGAAAGGGAAGCTATAGGTATAAAAAAGGTAAAAACGATAGTGACCATGAATTCCAAAAAACTCCTAAAAAACCATGAAATAGTAATATCCAACCCGATCTCCAACCTAATCCTGCTAAATTGAAAAAAAAAATTATATATAGGTGGGGTGATAATAAAAGTATACTCAGTAGGATCCTCCCTAGAGCCTCTTGTGAAAATACAAAGAAAGCATACTAAATCTCTGTGAACAACAATGAAAATAACTCATCACCTAAATAGGTATAATAAGTTCAAATCATCATCATGGTTAACTCTCACCAAGCATCACATGAAATATATTATATAATATAGTAATGAAATATCAAGGGTACTCCACTCCGACTTCCCCATTGGTTTTCAGCTTTGACCAAACGTCGCACGTCCTGATCCATCTCTCTCCAAAAAATGACAACCAACATAAACTTGGGATATGTACCAGAATGTGAACCTCTTGCATCATATCATCACATCACCCCATCTCACATCACCATATAGTAATCAAGTAGTTTTTTTGGATCCACCATAGCTCTTATCATGTGTATAATACATAGGGTATTATAACCCAATCCATGACAACCCATACACTGAGTAAGTACCTAAAGTCATCACAGCCTATACATGTTATACCTATAATAACCATTTGGATATTATATTTGAAGATAAATGTGTGTGAAATTATCAAAATCCATCACATACCTCGATATACACATATGTGAAAAATAATTTCCATGCATACGAGCACATATAACTACCAAGAGAAGAGAGTGGGGCTAGAGGGTGTAGTCATCTGTCCATCCTCCCATCAGGATATTGGGGAAAACACCCTCCTAGAGTCCAATGGGTTTCCATATCCCTAACCAACATGGGTGGGGTGTCATATGAAATCACGTAATATACAGGATATAATATAAATCACAACCACACTATGGGAATAACTTAGTCTTAAACTCAATTATAGCTATCATAACTCAAACACCTAACTGCCACTACTTGGGACTAGACATCCTATAAGAAAATAATAATTTTAAGATCTACATTAATTAATTCTTTCATTTTTATCATTTCCTTTTTTTAATTAATTCATTATCCATTAATTAAAAACATTAATCAACTTACATTATTTCATTTCATATTTACTTTATCATCTGATTGAAGTCTATGACCTATAGGCATAACCCAAATAGAGTCCATGGTTTCTCAAGATCAACATATTTTTATAATTTCATTTTAAAATGAATAAATCCATGGGTTAATTAATTTATTAAACATTATTACATTATATAATTCTAGGTGACCTAGGAAAATAATCCCAAGCAACCAACAAGAGAAAAAATTTAACTAATCACATCTATCTACCTCAAATAGTGGGGAAAGGAACAAAGATAAAACAAGAAACCTGACCATAGACCATTAAATAGATTAATATCTAGAAAGCATCCAACTTTGTCACATCAATTGGTAAACCCATATTCAACCTGTTCCATCATCTCTAGTGTCATCCCCAACACCCATATGCATATCCCAATGAATCTCACCATCACCAGTGTTAACTAATACCACATAATCTGGGAATCTCTACCCAAAATCACATCAGCCATCCCAGGCTCATCTATCCTAGGCTCGTATCACATCACATAGAAAATCTCAAATCTAGAGCGCATCACAAGGAAAAAGAAAATAATAATAATCAAGAGGAAAAACTAGGACCTAAAATAAGTCATTCAGACTTCTCATACAAATGAACTCTCACAACTTCCAACACAAGGCATCCAGCCTTTAATAAAAATGGGTAATCTCAGCCCCAAGAATTGTATTTATCCTAAAAACATGTTTTTATTCCATCTTGAACTTACTAATTCATTTATTCATAGCTTCCAACTGTGGGAAACCTAAGTCATAAAGTTATAACAAGCTTGAAATAGTTTAACATGATCGTATCCTTAATTAAAGTTTCAATAAACTTAGATAAATACCATTCTAATTTTAAATTCCTTTTAATTTTATAAACAAGAATTTACGTGCTTCACATTCCTATCAATTAAATCAACACATGGAAGATCACATTAAATTAAACATGAACATTGAATCAATTTGAATTACCATAAAATTACAATGAACACCAAATTACAAAAATGATTATTCTTTAATTATAAATCCAATTAATTAATTAATTATAAATTTACGTTCTTTTCCATTTTTATCAATTAAATATTAAAATCCATAGAATCACAAAAATTCTTACAAAAATAACATAGATAGTGCACTACCTATCAAAATAAGAGGAAGATTGTTATAAAAGTGTAAAACATTGACAACATGCGATCACTATCCAATTTCTTTATTAATATGGTTCAATATTAGTTAGTTCAATTTAATTTATATATAAATAATCTAAACCACAGGAACACTAAAATTTCATGTAAATAAATAGGAGAAGAAATGAATCCCTTTCCTTAAAAGCATCAAAGTTTTTCACATAAGAATGGACCAATATCGCAGATCTCTGATCACCTCTCCTTTGAGGAAAATACGATCTCCTAAAGACGTTGTTGCATGAACACACTAGAAAATGATAAAAAAAACTTTATTATAATAGTGGAGATCAAATTACAAAGCATGGAAAGGGGAAACAGGATAAAATGAGATCAAATAGAGAGAACCTTCTAAAAGAGGAGGTATAACTCACCTTATATCACCATAGATTAAACTCAGGAAGATGATATTAATCCTTATCATAAGGGGTTAAAAGAGGCTCAAAATAATTTTTAGGTCACTTTGGGTTCAAATGAAATTTGTGAAAAAGAATGAGGTTCAAGGGTATTGTGGTATATATAGACCTACTAAAAAACTGAAGACCACAATGTAGCCCTTTAGACTACACCAAAACACTATCTAACAAAGTGAATTCTATGACATAGCCTGAGGGACTATGCCATAGCCACCATCAGACAAAGGTGATTCTTAGAATCCAAGCCAGATCCTATAAAAGTGGATCTTGGGGTTATGGTACAGCCATAAGAACCACACAACAAGACCCCCACAACCAAGAAAGGCACCATGTTGTAGCCTACATCCCACATCGCACTTACCGCCAATCTGGAAGTATACTTGAATCTCCTCTTAAGATTCCTCATTTTACACACAAGGTTCACTATTACACTACCACTATCACCCCTGTTTCTCCCAAAAACCTTCCAAACACATTAAAACCAACATTGAGAACCTCAAATCCCCGAAACTCACAAAGGAAAGGGATACCAAGATCCGAGCCCTTTCAATTTTCGACCGAAGGGAGAAATAAAGTCATTTTCCTTAAAAAAATTCTTTCATTATATTGAGTAATAAAAGTGAGGGAAATGAAAGGAAAACATGAAATATAAAGAAATAAAAAAAAGGATAATAAAATTCATGATAATCTTGACAGATATATCATTAAATTGCAACATCATAAAGTTAATAATAAGTAATCTTGATAAAAACTAAGATTGCATCATAATCCCCTATGTCAAGTTCAAATTTCTTCGAAGGTGATCTAAACTATTGTATAATAATTTTTTTATAATTATATAAAATATTAATTTACATATTTATAATATAATAAATCATCAAATTATAACATTTCATCACCCAATTATTAATAATTCCTTGTTAAAATCATTGTTTTTGGGTGTTTACTGTTTCCTTTTCCATTAGAATTTCTTTTTAGTATTTTTGATCCTTGTACTTTGAACATGGTTAAATCATATAAAAATTTTATTTATGATATATATATATCATATATATTCATTATATACATATTTAGAATTACCCTTAAAATTTAGAGACAGAACAATGAATTACACCATTTATGGAGACGATAGACCGTACACACGTATAAACGCTGTTTTCACTTTTCGATAGATGGGATGAAGATAGTTAAATAATAATTTACCTTTATAAAATTACTATTATGTAATATATATCATATATATTCATTAAATCTATCCTTATTACCATTCATTTAAATCATAAAGAAAAATACGAATCACATCGCTCCGTAGAGGTGGTAGTCCACATGTACGCTTGAGTGACGTTATCATTATCCAATGGAGTTGAAGGTAAAAAGGTATATATAATATTATAATTATAGAATCATAATAATTTCATAAATACAATTTATAAACATTGAAACCATCATAATATCCATCCATAAAATATGGAGAGGAAAAATTAATCACATCCCTGTGTGGAGGTGGTAGTCCACATGCACGTACGAGTGATGCTTTCAGTTTCTATTTGATGAAAAAGATGATGGATAGTAGTTATTTCATGTTCATAATAACATTTTATTATATTTAGGATAATATAGTTATTATTTTATGATAAATAACATATATTTATATGACGTAGAAGAAGAAATAAATTAAAAGAGGTTGGGTTAGTCTATTATCTCTTCTTCAGAAAACCACCACTAGATCCATTCTTAAGAGCTGTTGGAATGGTATTTTATGAAGAAAATGACCTCTAATTTTTAGCTTGTGTATTTTTTAATATAATTTTATAGGGTTTGGTCAAGATATATGTCTCAATGTGGTTTAAATAAATGAGATAAGTGGTGTCCTTTTATAAGGGAGGGAAAGGACACACATGGAATTACTAAAAGGACTGTAATATAATCAAGTCCTTCTTAATAAAAATGATTTCAAATAGATATATATTAGAATAAAAAGAGTCTAAGTTTGAAATATCATCATCAAATTAATTTTATATAGGTTTTAGTGTCATTTTAACCCTTATATTTTGGTTTAACCCCCTGGTTAACTAATTTCAGTCTAAACTATGGTAATGATTTTGTTAAAATTAAACAGTTATAATTTTAAATATAAGTTAAAAATTAGACCATAAATGAAAAATGTATGAAATTTTAGACCATTTCTCACCCTAATTTTACTCTTGACATTTTTCAATGATTTTTAAATAATTTAATAAAATATTATTTAACATAAAATATCATTCATGAAATTTTAGACACTATTCATTTAATTTGACTTTAAAGACAACATAAAAACCAAGGAATTTAAATATAAAAATTCCACACATTTATAATATGATATATTTTCCTATAAAATTCATGAAACATAATAATCAACACAAATTTTATAACTTTTAATATTTTTAATACATTTATTTTATTTTTCTATTAATTGAATAAATACTATGTCGGTGTTGTGTAAACATTTAAAGTAATTATTCAATCACTAAAAATTATAAATAAATTATAATGGTAAAAAAATTAATTAATATTTTAAATAAACACTTATAATTTTACTTATCCTCCTTTTATCCTTATAATAAAAATTTAGAGTTATTAAATTCAAGATGGTGGCATTCTGTATCTATCCTTTTCTTAAAAAAATATAAAGGTTATAATCAAAGAAAAATGGAGCCAAGTGAACATGTTTTCAAGACCTGTATGTGAATGTCAAACTATTCTCACAAAATAGGATAAATTCAAGTGTTTTATGAATTTTAAAGCCTTAATCCAATTCTTTAACCATGTTTTACATGTTTTACCCTTACCAAGGCGACAAAAATTTACCAAGGTTATTATTTATAATGAAAAAAATAAAAGGGGACTATTTAAAAAAATTGAATATCCTAATTATAAATATGGGATTAATTTTTCACTATTCAATTTCTATAAGTGGAATAAATTTATATTAAAATAAGTGCACATAATGTGATGAAAACCGTTCAAAAAAATACATTTTTAAGCACAATACTAGATTTATTCTTTTCCCATGCCTAGAAAAAAATTTATGAATTTTAATATTTTTTGAATATATAATATATAAATATTATTAAAATCATTAAAGATAGTGACTAATTAAATTTATTAGGACAAAAACACATTACACACATAAAAATGGGTTTTTAGAAAAATATATCTTTTATATTCAAATAATTTTTATTTTCATTTATAATTAATTGATAACTAATGAATTAATTTAATTCTTGATTAAACCATAAATTTCTCATAATTTAGTTAGTCTTATTCATACCCTCCAATCCAATGGCTAGACGATAGCTATTACATTAAATAATAATATTTTAGTAGTATATCACGGTTTGTTTAAACTTGATGTTTCATAAAAGGAAAAATATAAAAGAAATAAAATTTATTTATAGAGGAATATATAATAAAATATTAGGGTGTTATAAAAAAACTATTCTATCATCTTTTTGTGAAGACTCAACTCAAATATTTTCAATATTTTGCAGTTTTACTCAACTTTCAAGTCATTCTATATTAGGATGAATTTCTTCTTCTCCAATGACTTTAGACTATATTAAATTTTTTATTGATCTTTATAACTTCATCATCATGCATTTTATGTTTCTAATACATTAAGGTGTCAATATCCTTGATATTTTTTTCTTTGATTTCAATTTAACCATTCTTAACAAAAATGATAGCCTTTTGTTTTTCCTCTAATTCATGGTGCGTTTCTTAAAATTTCTTAGTGGAATCCTATTTATCCTGAATTGTATTTTGTTAATGATCTAAAAATTTAGAGCATATTTATTCAAGTTATCTATTTTTTAGATATATTATTAGTTTATTTAATTCTTTCTTCAAAAACCTTCTCCAAGTTCTCTTTATTTTCTTCATGCTTCTGAATTCTATCACTTTTGGCATTAGATTTTTTTATTGATATCAACACATGTCATCTCCCTTTGTGCCAATCCACTCTCCATTTTCTTATATTATCCTTCTATATGGGCGATATGTTCTTACAAGTAATTCATCTAAACAATATAATTTTCATTATATTAGGAATTATATTCACCACTTGTGATTGAGTTTTCTATTAGACAATCTTGGAATAACATATATGATACCTTTTTATCAGAATCGAAGGTGGAACTATTTTCAATATCCTTAGTAGTAGAATATACTAATAGATCTTATAATTCCATGTTAGACTTTTATTTATTAGAATTTAAACATGGGGAAAATCATGATTCTTCTTATTTAACCAATAGGGATGTATTCTTCATCTTTATCAATTATTTCTTCTTTCTATTCTTAAATTTCATGGCTAAGACATAGTTATGATCTATAGTAGATACAACACCTACAATATTTCACACCATTTTAAATTGATAATAAAATTAAAATATTTAATAAGATTAAAATATGAGAATCTGATTATAGGTGAAACATATCCCTATGATACCAATTATTAGGATCCCTTTGGGACAAGCACACTGAGAGAAGGGGTGAATCAGTGTGGGATAATTATTTATTATTTAAAAACTTTTATCAAATTTTATACCTCTATCACTTATTCAATGAAGGGTTCTCTTATCTTCTTCACCTATAGTTAGAAAGAGTTCATGAAAAACAATCAAACAGAAAATAACACCAGGTTTTTTTTATGATTCTCGCCTATAGTGTGGATCACTGCATACTCATTATATAGTGGTTATTATTCCACTCACACAAAAATTCTCATTTAATTTCAAAAAAATCACGATCAAGGGTATAAAATTTTACTATTTTTCTTGGCACCAACCCGGTACAATGAAATATTTAACTTTGAATCACAAATGTAGGATGCAAGCCTACTCCTTTTGAAGTGATCAACAATGTAGAACAAGTCTTCTTTTATAGAAACCAATTACCTCAATCAAATTTCTTTGAATGAAATAATCTAGTGGATACCTCTATTTAAAAGAAATAAAATTGTTCTATCTTAGATACACAACAATCAATTTGGATAACTCTTGTTTTTATTTATTCATAATAATATCAATATTTTATAGACTAGTATTCTCAAGATCTATTCTACGAACCAAATGAAAATAAAAAAATAATAGCTAGGCCAATAATTCTTATTTTGATTCTGATCTTTGAAATAAAATACATTATATCAAATTAAAATTTTAGATTATCAATATTCAATACACAATGTGAACAATGATTGTAGTATTGATATCTTCATAATTCAATTAATTATTTACAAAAACTGATCATACTACATTGATTTATCGTGTTATTCAAGAATTATTTCATCATTCATGATATTTAGATATACATATCACATCATCTCATACATGTATATGAATCATGAATAAAATTATCCCCAAAACACTATATAAACACTATTTATCCATTTTATTATTAATATATTTATGTTCATGTTTTAACTATTTTATTTTTATGAATTAATTATTATGTTATTATTAACATGCATGAAAACATCATGTGAAAATTTAAAATATTCCTCATTTCTTATTCTTCACAAAAATATAAGTGTGTAGTTTAAGGCTTCATGAAAAAATGAAGCTTATAGTTCTATGTCTTCAAAAAATCTTGATTTATTTTGTGGAATATTAAGGTCCTTCACATAATATAGTGTTTATATTGAGCCTTGATTATTATTCATGTAATATATGTGTGTGGAAACTATTCTCACTAATGAGAGCAAGAAACGTATCCTTCATGAAGCTGACTGGCTCACAATTGCGTTGTTTTTCTTTGAAAAACTAGAGATATCAAGGTTTTTGTTGCATCCCTCAGCTCCGATACCTCAGTATTTATAGATGAGGTTTTCTAATTTAGCTTCATGTATTCACCAATTTAAATTCCATAAAAAATATTTTATTTCAATTGATTAATTTTAATTCTTGAAGATATCAGAATTTAAAAAACTTAATGTGACTTTAGTTTTGATCTTCATAATTTCATGACATAAAAATACATGGTTCCTCTTCTTACATGATGAAACTCTCATGTTAATGCAATGAAGACCATATTAAGAACCTTAAATCTATATTATCCATTTTCTCAAATACTCAAATGGCCTTCTCCAACTTCGTTTTTCATTCTATTGAAACTCATTCATCAAATTAACACATACATGAAAGACAAATATTTCATGCATGGTGTGGAGGTGATCATAGATACCTCTCTATATCTCTCTTAGTTTGATCAATGATAATTTTTGGGATTGTGGAAGAGGTTGGATATTGTTTTTCTCAAGCATTAGAGTAAATTATTTTAAGGAAAATGGTTAAAGATGACATCGAAAACTCAATCGAACGATGCTAATCAAATAGATCAAATGAACCTCCTTTTATGCATATGTTTCTCGTAGAGGAATATTTCCCATAACTCTAATACATCCCACATATAACTTGAAAATGAATGGGATCTTCTATATGAAAAAAATCATTTTAGCTACCACTTAAGATGGAATTGGGGTCGGAACCCGTATACACCTTTACACACCCACCCACACGGACCATGCCACACCATTGTGTGGCCCATTGGGAATTCACCCATGTGCCTTGTGTGAATTATATACACCAGCCTTTATTCTCTCTATGGGCTATATGCATGCCCACTACCTGCCTACCAATGTAGGAACTTTCCTCCACTTCCATAGTTTCTCATTCATGGGATGGCTCCCATGTGGTAGAGCATACTCCCATATGTGGTTGAGATGGCCCTCCTTGGGAGGCTAAGGATGGACCAATTTTTTTGGATTACCTTTTTAAAGTATTTTCTTCAAATATTCAACTTAATATCATGATAATTACTCAAATATTCCTCATGCAAAAAATAAATTACTTTTTCATGTCCTTCTTCTCACATATCCCTCAACTTCTTTACACTTCATAAAATAAATAAATACCATTAGATAGAACATATTAATTATTTAATTTAGTATAAAATGTTACAAAACCAAACTCTATTATCATAAGTCCTTGAGAATTAAGAACGGTTCAATAATCATTACACTTAAATCTACTTCATCCAAAAATATAAAATGTGACCATTGAACTTACATGGATGGAACTTCTTCAAAGATTTGACAAATTAAAATATTTATTTTAAAAATATAAATATATATTATATTAATATTATTTAGTAGTATTATAATACATATCCAATCTTTTTTAATCAACCTTTGAGCTTCATAATGTAATTCTCAACTTAATGCACATAGTTTCTTTATAACTTAACTACAACATTAAAAAAACATACTTGGGAACAACGACTAACTTACAAGATATTATTATTTAATAAATTCATATTGACATAGATTTATTCATCACTTACTGATTTATTGACAATAAATACAATACAAACACATAGTATGGTCATCGGGTTTACGTGTTTTAGATTAGCATCCATTTTGCCTTGTATTCTTTGTCTTCTAGTATCTGTCTTTTTATTGACATGCTTCTTTATATTATATATTACATAAATTTTTTGTTCTTTTTATTGTGGGTAAAATAATTCCCAATGGTATTTATGGATTCCTAGGAACTTTTCAACATCTTGTAGGGATTAGGAACACTATTCAGACCTTACCATGGGCTGACTTTGTAACATCCCATGTAAATAAAGAATAAGAAATTTTCATATTTATTAATATTTTTAAATTAATTATTAATTTTATTTTAAAGGTGATGATATGTTTTATGGTGTACCCAATACACAACAATAGGTTTCTTTGAAATCTTATGATGCACACAATGCTGAGTCATACTGAAAAATAATAATTTAATATTATTTTAAATAGTAGTTAACACCTAGACGTTGTATTGGTGGGAATGAACCAAACTAACTAAAATATGAATATACATGTTTTTAAAGGTTTTTACATTTATCCAATAAATTTTAGAGGCTTAAAATAAGAAAGAATCTGATTTTAAGCATAAATACTCTAATATTCATTTAAAGGTCGATTTACCGCCTTTGGATGGAAAACCCTCTTTAAATCTAGTTTTGGTCACTTTTATATGTTCTATTTGACAAAATAATATTATTATTTAGAATTGGGACATCAAAATTTACTTTGGTTAAAATTTTGGTATTTTTTCTGATAAAGTTCATTTTTTATGAATAGTGAAAAATACAGTATTTTAGTTCAAAACTAACTTTTAATCTAATCTATTTACATTGTTAGATTATATTTATAAATGTTTTTAAAGTTTAATTAGATTATATTTTTACTATTTAATCCTATTTTGGTAATTTTAATTAATTTCACTTTGAAATTGGACATAAAATAGTATCAATATTATGATATTTATTATTTCTTAAAAACACGCTTTTTGTTTTGACAGCGGGAATTAATTTTAAATTAATTTCTTCCACTTTAGTGTTTTGAATTTGGAAAAATGGATTAAATATTTTGAATCATGAGGTAAAATTTTTGTAAATAGGTAACTTTTATTTTTAGACATTATGAATATTTACTTCAGTAAATATTTTATTTACCACGGTTAAAGGTTAAATCTGGTAAATAAGGGTGAAAAAATATTAATATAATAATATAAAATTACCCTAAAATGTATCCTAATCCTATTGGTTGATACATGTCTGACCTTGGGTATCCTTGAGTCTATTTTGTGACCCCATGGAGCCACTTAAGAGTGATAATGACACTTTATATTAATTAATTTAAAGTAAAGACAAAAATGACATAAACAAATATCTTTTAGTAAATCAATTTTTACATGGAGTTATATAAGTTATATATTAGACTAAAAATATTATTTATAAATATAAAAATATTTCCTACATCATGGTATTTTTTATAATTTTTGGACATAAAATAAATAAAATTATTTATGAAACAATAATGATGCAGTGTTTACCTCATTAATAAATGATTTAAATACACAAGATTATAAAAACTAAAAAAATATCTAAAACCTGTAAAATTCATATTTGATGATTTTATTTAGACCATGAGTCATCTTATATTCTACTTTAATTATTTTTGGACCTTTAGAAACTGAAAATCATTATATAATAAAATAATAGTTTCACACATTCCTAAAGAGCCCCTCCCCCCCTTATAAAAGGACACCACTTCTAACCCAATACTCACACCTATCAGGCCCCTTGGGTCGTCCAAACCATGCCAAAATAAGCTCTCAAGATCCCTCTATTCTACCTATAAGCCTTACCTTATGCATAAGGCAATTCAAGTAAACCTATTGTTTCAAACAAAAGGGAGATACCCAATTTAAAGGTAACGTCTTCTCTTATGTCCGTTTGTTTTGTTTTACATCTCCAACCCCATAAACTCTTTTTATTAATTTAATTTATAACAAATAAATTATCCTAAATATAATAGGTTGTTTTTATGAGAATTATTATAAATAAACTTACACACACCTCCATCTAATTGGTAAAGAACATACTGTTTCGGTGGATGGCGAACTAACGCCTCATGAAACGATGATTGTTCAATTATCTCCTACTGCCTCTTATGGTGGAAATTATGATGTAAATGTATTTATATATGATATATATTATGTTTATGTTTTATTTATTCTTCTTTATTTTTAATTTATATAATACCTTTATGGTTTCCATTACGAGTAAACGCGATAATTTATTTGAGGAAGTGAGGACTACCGCCCCTCAAAGTGATATGAATCGTTCATACCATACGTGGGACATATAAAGGATGAAGTTATAGAAATTATATATTATATTATACTATAATTATAATATAACTATTTATTATTACATTTTCATTCAATTAAAATACGAAATTGAAATGAAAGTAGCGTTCATGCGTACGTACGACTTACCGTCTCCATGAACAGTGCATTTCATTTCTTATCTCCAAATTTTATATACTATTATAAATACATATATATACTAGATATATATGATATATATGATATCTAAATCATTAATATCATTCTAGAGATAATGTAATCTTGACCTCATGGACAACTTGTAATTATAAGCTGTTCATTTTTTACTCAAGTACCAAATATCGACAAAACGATCATTATTAAATTAAATGATTACATAATATTTATAACATGGTAATAAGTGATATAAAAGGAATAATAAACTTGAAAAATGTTTTTTAATCAAGTATAAATTAACTTACGTTTATTATTCATGAAGAATAAGGAACAAACAAGTCAAGTCGGACACGAGGTAAGGGGTTTCTTATCTCACTTTTAATTCCGTGATATTTCCATTGTTCACCACTTATTTGTTGAATGTGGTATATTGTGTACTAAAATTTGATATATATTATAATTATTATCTTTATATTAATGGTATTATGAGATTCATTTGTTGTTTATTAACTTTTGTTCATATGACTCGATTGATTACAACGTGGTAAGGTATTTTCATCTCACTTTTTATTCCCGTGATATTAATGCTATATTTTCCACTATTTACTTTTGTGTGGTGTATGTACTACCCATGATTATATTCATTGTGTAATATAATTCAATTTATGGGTATTTACATCTTCATTTTATGATCCTTCTTTCAAGGGTTGTATGTTTCGTAAGTTACCAAATCGGTAAGGGAACCTTTTAACCCAAATTCCATTCCATGGGTTAATCTTCTAATTCATAATTATTTCATGCTATTATTATGTGTAGAATCACTATTTATTTATTTATGTGGTAATTTACACTCCCCTTTGTGTGTGTATACATTTGATACACATAATCACTCCATTGATAAATTCTCAAGTCATCGATATGAACTTGATAAGAGTAATTTTAACTCAATTTCCATTCATTGTGTTAAACATCCAAGTCATTGGTTTTGTCTTAAAAAAACATGTGTGAATTTCCTATGATTTATTTACAATTAATATCTAATAATATTGAGTGTATTTATATTTTTCACACATTATTATGTAATTGATTTATCCTTAATCTAAGGATACATTTTTTATAAGGGATTTCGTCTCAATTTACATTCCATTGAGACTTCATTTTCATTATGCACCAATTCAAATTTATATAGTGTATATACTATCCTTTGTAATATTATATCATGAATCCCTTTATTCTCATGATATTATAAAGTTTTTATTGTATTTTATTCCACAATTATTTTTATTCAATCATATATCATTTGGTTAAGAACTCTTTAATTAAAATATTGTTTTAAGATTTATTCTTCTAAATATTTCTCATTAATGTCCATGTTTTCAAAATGGTTTTTAGTATTTATTTATATAGAAATTAATATTTTAAAATTTTAATTCCTTTAAAATATACAAAGTGGTATGGGGCACTTTGATTCAAAAATTTCTTTATTAAATGTTTTAAAGGGTTTTGAAAATGCTTTTGAAAAAGCATTGATTATGTTAACATCTTGAAATGATATATTTTGATTGGATTGTGGAAATGTTATATTTATTTTATGCTTGTGTTATATGTTATAAATATTTTATGGTTATTGGGAATTGTTTACATATATGGGTGGTTCCGTGATAAACCTAGGGAGGGTGAGCCCGAGATAGCTCTCCAATGCATTGGGTAAAGTGACGGAGGTAAACGTTAATGTTTCTCCTAAGAGATTTAGGGAATATACTATGATGAGTATTCCAAATGTGACTCCCTATGTAGCTGTGATAGCTACAATGTAAGTATGTTATTAATTCCATAAGTTAACTTTATGACTTATGACTTCTGTGTGTTATTTATAAATCTTATTATTTCATGAGGTATGTTATGAATGAAAAGTATGGTTTCATAGATTTGTATTTATTGATGGTATAATGTTTTCCTTCTATATTTTATAAACCTTACTAAGATTTTTATGCGCATCCCATGTTTTTAGAAAACTTTCCACAGGACTTAAAAATGAATAGGGTCAAGGATGTGATCAAGGAAAAGTCATGCTGTCTAAAACATGGAACTAGACGTGTTTATTTTTTTGAGTTTTTATTTAATGATAATAATGGATACTGAGTAGTGTTGAGTCAATAAGGTTTTCCTTATGAATTTTCCAATCCTTCATGTTTTGAAAATCACAAACACCTTATCTTAAGGAAAATCTCTTTTACTCCCTGTTTCATTTTCTTAATAAAAATTTCCTTTCTCAAGGAAATTTATCATGACATTGTTTTTATTGTTCAATAATTTTTTTTCTAAGTGTAAAATTCGGATTGTAACTAAAAACCTCAGAATCATATAATACTTAGATACGAAGCATTCTGTTTAAAACTCTGAATTCTCAACTCCGAACTTCTATGAGTTTGACTCCGAACTTTTACTAGTTCGACTCCGAAATCCTACTAGTTCGACTCCGAAATTTTACCAGTTCGACTCCGAACTCTTACTAGTTTGACTCCGAACTTCTATGAGTTCAACTCCGAACTTTTACTAGTTCGACTCTGACGTTTTACTAAGTTCGACTCTGAACTCCTACTAGTTCGACTCTGAATTTCTATGAGTTTGACTCTGAAATTCTACTAGTTTGACTCTGAACTTTTACTAGTTCGACTCCGAACTCCTACTAGTTCAACTTCGAACTTCTACGAGTTCGACTCAGAACATTTACTAGTTCGACTATGAACTTTTACTAAGTTAGACTCTAAACTCCTACTAGTTCTACTCCGAACTCCTACTAGTTTGACTCTGAACTCCTACTAGTTTGACTCCGAACTTCTATAAGTTCAACTCTGAACTCTATAAGTTCAGGTTCTAAATTCTTGGGAATCTAGACTCCAAATTTCCTTGAAATTCAGACTTCAGAATTCTATATAATTTAGGTTCTAAATTCCTACAAAACAGAATCTGAATATCTCTTTATTATAGACTCCGAATTCTATTTTTTAGTCAGACTACGAACTTTCATACTTTTCTTACATTACGAACTTTTATTTACTTTCATTCCTAACTTCAGTTTTACTTATGCTTACACTTGTTCTAATATAAAACGATGTTGTGCCTTCAGTTATCAACTAACCATTAGTTGAGTGACACATGTACATGTCCCTACAAAATTCAAGGAGAAATATGATCGTTGGAGGAGGGTGTCAACCATTGGAGCTTCACCTATAAATAGGAGATCATTTGAACATGCTCAGGACTTTTGGAATTTTGGTGATTAGAACTTCCTGAAGTGATTTCTAGAGAGAGAGAGGCTCTTATCAACTCTCAAATCTTCGTGCAGAAAGTTTGAACAGCTTGTTCAAACTTTTCCTTGTGCAGACTTGCTTCGTGCGACTCTGATTGTTGCTGATTAAAATCTAAGGATTTCAGGGATAGGAATACAGAGGTTCCAACACCTTGAAGTTAAGAGCTTCCTTGCTGAGGAAGACAGAGGTGTCGACTACCTGATAGTTGAGGGCTTGCGGGGATAGCAAGACTGAATCCGATCTTCATATCGAGGGCTGACCCTGGTGTGGGTAAGATAGACTTTCTTGAAAGTATAAATTAAGAGACCTGTTATCTAGGGTTTTTGGATACCCTTCTCTTTGGGTTAAAAGAGTTATTGTTTGTTACTTGTAGTTTTACTACTTTTTTTCCGTTGCATTTTGTATTGTTAAGGAAAGTATAACTTTCTTATACTTCTTTACTTGTACTCTGATTTAGTTAGATTCTTTATGCTTTAAGGTAGAATCTTAGTTGGTGTAAACTTTTGTTAAGTTTCATTTCTGGAATCACTTTTCCGGAATCAAGCAAGTTTTAGAACTTAGAGGTGTTTTGAATTTTGGTTATCCAAAATTTCCTAAGTGAATTTTTAAAGTATACAATTCACCCCTCTCTTGTATTTGTATCTCATTGTACTTATTCGATCCTACGTTTGGTGTTATAGAGTATATCATACTCAGTCATACCATCCTAAAAAATTTTATCAGAGGAGGTTTCTGAAATACTTATATCCATATATAAGTTTTTCTTGCTCAAGTTTTTTTTCTAAGGTTGGAAACATTATACCCTATACCAATTTAACAATTGGTATCAGAGTAATTGGTTCAATCTGAATTAATCTCACGATTAGATTCAAAAGTTTTTTTCCATAATTTTTGGAATTGAACATTCAGATTCATATTTCCGGATTCATAATTTTCAGAATCTATTTTTTGGAATCATAGTTCGGATTCACTTTTTGGTTAGAGATACAATTCTTCTTGTTTATAAAATTTTCTCTTGTTTACATACTTATACTTTTAACAAGTTTGTGTGCCAAAGTTTTTCTTAAGGATGGCAGGCTTAAATGTTGGTTCAATCGACAACCTAAATCCTGCTAGACCACCTATCTTTGATGGTAATGATTATGAATATTGTAGAGATCGTATGAAGACCTTTATTATCAATACTGGGGTAGATAACTTTGTCATGCTTACCAGAGGATACACAATTTCTGATAAGGAAGTTAGTGCCTTTACTAATCAAGAAAAGCATGAATACCAACTCAACTATAAGGTACACAATACTTTGCTTTGTTCAATTACTAGGAACATATATAGCCAAATTTCTTCTTGTGAGACAACTAACTGTATATGGAAGAAACTTGAAGTTACACATTTTGGTACATCTAAAGTGATTGAGACTAGAAGATCCATGCTCAGAGCTGAGTATCATGTTTTTAATTTTCCTTATGGAGAACCAATTTGTAAGGTGCAACAGAGATTCGTGACTATTGTAAATAGCTTACAATCTATTGGAGAGAAAGGTCTAGATGATGAATACCTTGTTGACAAGATCATAGATATTATGCCCAATGAGTGGGAATCAATGACAACTGCTATCGATGAAAACAGAAAGGTTACTCAAATTTTTCTTGATGAACTATTTGGAACTCTTATTCAACATGAGACTAGAATGAAGAGAGATGCTGAAAACATAAAGAAGAAGAATGGGAATGGTGGTGTAGCTTTTACTACAACTTCAAATCACATGAAATCTAAGACTCCTGAGAGAGTTACTAGATCTAGATCTAAGAAGGTTATTATCCAATCCGAATCTAGTGAGAGTGAAGTCTCAGAAAATGAGTTAGCCAATTTTTCTCGAAGGATGAACAAGATAGCTGGACAGTGAAATTTCCAATCCAAGTATAAGAAGAAGGATAAGAAATATAATAAAGATTCAGAGGTCACATGCTATGAATTCAAGAGAGATGGACACATAAGACCAGATTGTCCTATGCTCAAGAGAAAAGAAAGAAAGGAAAGGCATTATGAGAAGAACAAGAAGAAGTTTTACAAAGCTAAAGCTAAGAAAGTTCTGAAAGCCAATGACACATGGAGTGCTAGTGGTGGAGACTCCTCAGATGAATCATCAGATTATGAATCTTCTGGACAGAATAATCTTGGTCGTATATCCAGGATACCTATTGATAATCATTTATTTATGGCTAAGGTATACAATGATGAATCCATGACCAATGTTTCTCTAAATGCTAATGATAGTAAATATTATAACTCTTCTGATGAAGAATCTTCTTCTGATGAAGAAAATACTTTACCTACATATGAAGAAGTTTCTAGGTTTGCTAAACATTTTGAAAATGAGAATTAAAAACTCATGAAAAAGATTGATAAGTAAAATTATAGGAATGCTATTCTTACTAAGGAAATATCAAATCTTTCTAAAGATCTTGATAAGAAAAATGCTGATTTTGAAAATATTTCAAAAAAATCTTGAGAAAGTAAGTTCTAAGAAGAATGAACTTTCAAAATATCTAGAAAACGTAATTTCTAAGAAAAATGTTTTCGAGCCTAACACTAGCTCAAAATCAAATGTTTTTTAAGACAAGAACTTAGTTATAAAACTCAAATCCGAAATATTTTCCTTAAGGAAGAGTTTGTAAAACTTTACCCATGGTAAGGAAAATTTTGATAAAATTTATTCACAAATCCGACCTCGAAGGAATACTTATGATTTTGGTTACACAAGTTCTAAAATGATTTTTAGTAACAACTACTTTGTTCCTCAAAGTGCCCCATTATTTACTAAATGTCAGTGTGGTGGTCACTGGGCAAAGAATTGTTCCTTAAAAAATCCAATCTTTATGATTTCATAAGGCTTATTTTTCTATGAAGATGTGGGTACCCAAAATTTTTCTTTCTAAAATTTCTGGATCCAAGCAAATCTGGATTCTGAAAGCCTAAATTTTTCTTATTTTCAGGAAAATAGGGATAGTACCAAAAAAAATACTTGGTACATGGATATTGGATGATCCCGGAATATGACTGGTAACAAAAGCTATTTTAAAAAGATTATCAAGATCAAAAGAGGAAAATTAACTTTCAGAGATAATGCTCAGGGAGAAATTATTGGTATAGGTAACATTGTTCTTCTTGAAAAAACCTTGATTTCAAATGTTTTATTTTTTAAGGGTCTTAAGCATAACCTCAGCAACATAATTCAATTATGTGATGAAGGCTACCTTGTGAATTTTAGGAATGATAAGTGCTTAGTACACAATTCCAAGGAAGAATTTATTCTTTCTACCAATAGGAAAGAGAATGTTTACACACAAACTTAGAAGACCTTAGAAGCCAAGACTTACCTTGCCTTAGTGAAATGGAAGATCATTATTGGTTGTGGAATATAAGGTTAGGACATTGTAACCTTAATAACTTATGAAAATGCTCTAAGAAAGGTTTAGTTAAGGATCAACCGGATCTTAGATTTGATTCTTCAAAATTTTGTGACCCTTGTCAATATGGAAAGAAACATAAATCAAGTTTTAAATCAATCAGTGATGTCTCAACAACTGATTCAATACAGTTTTTTCACATGGATATTTTTGGTCCAACACAAACTGGAAGCATTGGGGGCAAGTATTATGTATTTTTCTTAGTTGATGATTACACTAGATTTACATGGGTCTATTTTCTAACAAAGAAGTCTGAAGCTTTTTCTTATTTCAAAAGTTTTAGAGCCCAATTAAAAAATGAGAAAAACCTTCCATTGAAAACTATACATAGTGATCATGGAGGAGAATTTCAAAATTCTGATTTTGAAACTTTTTTTAGTAGAAAAGGTATTACTCACAGCTTTTCAGCACCCAAAACACCTGAACAGAATAGTGTTTTTGAAAGAAGAAATATAATTCTTCAAGAGATAACTAGAACCATGTTGATTGAGTATTTTGTAGCCAAAAATTTTTGGATTGAAGCTGTAAGTACTACTTGTTATACTATAAATTGAGTTTTGATTAGACCTTTTCTTCATATAACTCTTTATGAGTTATGGAATGGTAGAAAAACTAGACTTTCATACTTTAAGGTTTTTGGTTGCAAGGTATTCATTCTGAATACTAAAGATAACTTACACAAATTCGCACAAAAATCTGATGAAGGAATTTTCTTAGGTTACTCCACAACTTCTAATGCATATAGAGTTTTAAACAAAAATACTTGTACTGTTGAAGAAACAGTACATGTAAAATTTGATGAAACTGATCCTTTTGTTTTTAAACAACCTCAACCTTCATCCTCAGATGTGTTTTCAAAAACTGATTATCAACCTATGATAGAAAAATCTTTTGATAAGGAAAATGTTCAAGAAGATGCTTCTGAAACATTTACCCCAGAAGCTTTCCTACCCTATATTGATGAACATGTTCTTCAAAACCCAAATCAATCGTTTCTTAAGAATCATCCCAGTGATAGTATCATTGGTGATTTCAATCAACCTGTAAGGAATAGAAGTTCCTTAAGAAATGAAGTAGAACATCTAGAATTTCTTTCCCAATTGGAACCAAAAAGCACTGATGAAGCTTTATGTGATGATGATTGGATTAAATCCATGCAAGATGAACTAAATTAATTCGAAAGGAATAAAGTCTGGACCTTGGTTGATAGACCTAAGGAAACTTCTATCATTGGAGTAAAATGTGTCTTCAGAAATAAGTGTGATGAAAATGGAATAATCCTAAGAAATAAAGCTAGATTAGTTGTTAAAGTCTATAATCAACAAGAAGGAATAGACTATAATGAAACCTATGCTCTAGTATCTAGACTTGAATCTATTTGTATTGTACTTGCATTTGTAGCATTATTCAATTTCAAACTTTTCTAAATGGATGTGAAATGTTATTTCCTTAATGGTTATGTTTAAGAGGAAGTTTTTGTTGAACAACCTCTTGGCTTTGAAGATACACAACATCCTGATCATGCTTTTAGACTTACCATAGCTTTGTATGGCCTTAAACAAGCCCCTTGAGCTTGGTATGATAGACTTATAGGATTTTTTCTTCAAAATAACTATGTTAAGGGAAATGCAGATCCAACCCTTTTTATAAAAAAAGATAAGAAAAATGTTTTTATTGTTCAAATTTATGTTGATGAAATTATATTTGGTTCAACTCAGCAATCTCTAACTGATTTATTTTCGGATCTAATGAAATCTGAGTTTGAAATGAGTATGATGGGTGAGTTAACATTATTCCTTGGTTTTCAAATTTCTCAAAAACCAGAAGGAATTTATATATCTCAACATAAGTATATTAAATATCTTCTTAAAAAGTATGGATATGACAACACTAAAAGTATTAGTACTCCCATTGGTACCTCAAACACACTTGATCTTGATGAAGCTAAGAAACCACTGGATCAAAAATATTTGAGAGGTATGATAGGAATCTTACTATACTTGATAGCTAGTCGTCCGGACTTGATGTTTTCGGTATGCTTATGTCCTAGATATCAATCCAATCCTAAGGAATATCATTTAAAGGTAGTGAAAAGAATTTTTATCTACTTAAAGGGAACCATGGATCTAGGACTATTTTATACTCCTGGAAATGATTTTATCTTAAAAAGTTTTTCAGATGCTGACTTTGGTGGGTGTAGAATGGATAGAAAGAGTACATCTGGAACTTTTCATTTCTTAGGAGATTCATTAGTTTCTTGGTCATGCACGAAGCAATATTTTTTTTTGTGATAATACAAGTGCCATTTACCTCAGTAAAAACCATGCACATCACTCTCGTGCAAAACACATAGATATTAGGCATCGCTTTCTTAGAGATCACACACAAAAATGAGATATTATTCTTCAGTTTATCGGAACACAAGATCAACTTGCTGACATTTTCACAAAATCTTTACCCTCCGATAGATTTGAATACATTAAACAGAAGCTAGGAATGATAACCGTAAGGTAATATTCCTTAATTAACTTCTTGTTGATCCAATCAACTTATAGTAATAAACTTTTTTTCAAAGGGGGAGTACGTCTGTTATGAAGTTTTTCAAATTTTTTGTAACAGAGTTTTTTTTGTTTCTTCTAATGAAGTTTTTAGAAATTTTCGGAATGAAAATTTTCAGAATAGAAATTTTCGGAATGAAAAATTTCAGAATGGAAATTTTCAAAACAGAAGATTTTCGAAATGAAATTCTCGGAACTGAAGTTTCCGTAATGGAATTCTTCAGACCTTAAATTTTCGTACTGGAAATTTTCGTAATGAAGATTTTGTAATGAAGTTTTCGTAATGAAATTTTTTTAATGAGAATTTTCGTAATGAGAATTTTTGAAATGGGAATTTTAGTACTCATACTTTTCGTACTAAAGTTTTGGTACTCAAAGTTTTTGCAATTTTTTTAAGTTTTTCGTAGTAAGTTTTTTGTAGTGAGTTTTTCGTAGTCAAATTTTCTTCAAGAAGAATATTACCTATTATGAATAAACTTCCTAGCCAATTTGAAAGGTATGACTTAATTACTTATGTTTTCGTAGTTATTTTTACTTGTTGGTATTTTCTCTTGAATTTTATTTTTTTCGGATTCGTTTTTCCTTAAATCCGATTTTATTTTTTTAAAAAACCTCAAAAGATCGGATTCAAGATTTTCTTGAGGGTATGTTTCCAACCGTCAGATCAGATCAGGGAGTTTTTCAACCGGTGGATCAGTTTTGGAAGATGAAAGTTCCCCACCATCTCCTATATAAAGGGGACCCCTAATGCTATCCCACATAGATTTCCAAGCTCTCACGTCTCAAAGCTCTGCCTCTCAACAAAATCCCATTCTGAATCTGTCATGACCCGTCCTCGAGGCTCGTGCCATGACTACCCCAATCCCGCCTTCCATAGGCCAGGGGCTGGCGACTAGCACCAAGGCGTAAATCCCGGTAAAAGGGAAGGCATTGCCTTTGTAAAGTAAACCAAAAACACCACAGAGCAAGCAGGCACAAGTAAACACTAAGTAAAAACTGGTACAACAGTAAGTGCGGAAAAGTAAGAGGGCCAGTATACAAACCCAAACAGAAAGTAAAGTACAACTGGAAAGGGAAAAAAGCAACTGAAAAGTAATGCTGCAACGTCGAGCTGTCCACTGGAAATCCCACCTGAAGGGTGGGTACAGATAGCCTCCACTACTCCTTGGGTCCAGCTGACCGCTCCGAGTACGTCCCGCCCAGTGGTCCACCTCCAGGTATCGTCCTGCTCCGCAAGCCTCCACTACGATCAGCGCTGTCCGTCGTCTTCAACCAACACAACGTAGTGCGGGCATAGCCCATGCAGGGGTGAGTATAAACTACTCAGTAGGGACCCCAAGACCCCCGAAGGTCTCCCATAATCCACAAAGGATAGTCCACAAAGGAAAGATACAATCACGAAGTAACATTCGATACTGCTTAGGTATATGCCCATACATATACCTAAGTCATCAATTCTCATTCGGCTCCAATATCTGAGCCCAAGTACAACACAATCCACACAGGAAAGCAAAAAATTAAATCCACAGAGGATAGCACAACACAATCCACAAAGGAAAGCAAAACAGGATTCAGCTCACACAGGAATACTTCTTTGTATGATGATAGAGATGATCAGATATTGCCACTGATTCATCTAAGCCGTCGGACCCACAAAGGATCGATAGGTACTAACCCCCACAATGACCCACAAAGGATCTGACCCATAAAGGATCGATAGGTAACTAACCCCCGCAATGAACCACAAAGGATCTGACCCACACAGGATCGATAGGTAACTAACCCCCGCAATGTCCCAAAAAATATCTGACCCACACAGGATCGATAGGTAACTAACCTCCGCAAAGACCCACACAGGATCGGACCCACATAGGATCTATAGCACTGACCCATGTAGGATCGCTGAGTGTTGTAGTCATCGCCGTCGAATCCACTGAGGATCTCTGCCCAGTTGTCGTCGTCGCAGTTGCAGCCAGCACTAGGGTTCCCGCACACAACAACCTCATTCGGGAGGGTCCGCTCCACGAGCCGAGAGGCTGATACATCAACTGACACATAGTCCAGAGTTTATGTATCCAAAAGTTCCGTATCGTCAACAGGAACTCAACGTCGCAGACGACGCGTCAATCGGACGCCCGGTCTGAGAGTTATTGGCTTTTTCGTCCCAGGGTCTCGGTTGGTTTTCAAAGAAAAACCAACCCGACCGTACTCCACCTGCATCCAAACCTCAGGCGGATTAAGCCAAAAGATCCATTTCACTTAGAGGAATCCATCAAAGTCAATGGTACGTCAATCGGACGTCTGGAGCTCAAGATATGGGCGTTTCCGCTCCGAGGGCCCGGTTGGTTTCGTGTACGTACCAACCCGGCCGAACCCAAAGTATTCTGAAACCTTGAGTGTGATATACCGAAACGACCGTCTCGATCCAAGGATCGTATCGCCGCTGACGGTGTGTCGATCAGAGGCTCGTAGCTCAAGATACAGGAAAAATTCCGAAAAGGTCCGAAAACGGGGGGTCTGAGCCCGGACCAACCCGGCCCAACCCCCCCTGGGTCGGCCCGAACCGGGTCGACCCGACCCAGGTCCGACCCGGCTGGGTGCGACCCGGCCCGGCCGGCGCGGCCCGGCGTTGGCCGAGCGGCCGCGCCAAAGGAGCCGCGGCCCCCGCGCGGGGGCTGCTCCGTGTCACCGGACGCGGCGCAAGGCCGGGTCCCTTCCCCGCGGTCCCGCGCGGCCGCGGGACCGGCGCTCGCCGCCGCGGCGGTTCTTTCCGGCGGCGTATCGGGTGCCACAGCTTCCTAGCGGCCGGCCGCTACCGGCCGCCACCTCCGACCGCCATGCCGGCGGGGCGCGCCGGCGGGAACTTCCGCGGACCACCGGACGCGCTCCGGTGGTCCGTTTTGCCTGCAGTTTGTGCCTACGGCTCTCCCGAGATCCAAACTTTGCTGTGAAGGCCTCCAATTGCCATTCCGATCCCATTTTGTAAATGCCATTAATCCACGCATCAACGAAAAACTGCGGAGGGTTGTCAGGCCGTGTTTGTTTGGCCCGCACCCTCCGCGTTAGGTGATATCAATTGGGAGATAATAATCAACACATGAAAACATAACAAGGCATAATTTTAATAAATTAAAATTGAACCTAGTTCCTAAAAAAAATCCCGTAAATAAAAATTCCCATCCCGCATATAAAAACAAACGCGGATCAACTTGATGATGAGTTGATCCAGGTTCTTTGTTTTAGAAGGAAACAACCATGGGAAAAAACATTATTCTCAAATAAAACCCCTACCTCGTCGTAGACGTCGAACGAGAGTTCTTCGCGGAATTGATCGTCGCGGAAGAAGGGATCGTCGCGTCACGGAAGGGGCGTTGCGTCGTCGCGGTACACAGCGTCGCATCGACGATCTCCGAGGGTTAAAGAAAACACACAGATTTAATTTCACAAATTAAATCCATGTTGAGGATAAAATCCACAAAGGAAATTTAAAAGATCTGTAATCCCCTACCTCAATCGGTGTTAATCGAAGATTGTCGCGGGGAAGGATTGTCGCAGAAGAACGTCGCGGGAGGATAATCGTCGGCATCGTTGTACACGGCGTCGTTTCATCGATCTCCGAGGGTTCGGCGTTCTTCGTCGCCTTTCATTGAAGGCCGGCGTTCTTCGCGTTCTTCGCGTTCTTCGTGTTCTTCGCGTTATTCGCGTTCTTCGCGTAGGAGGATGAAGATAGAGTTTCTCCAAATCCTCTCAACAAGAAACCCATCAATAAAAAGGGTGTTGGTCTTATTTTATTCTCATGCCAACGATTAGAAAAACAAAGTTAAGAAATGAACCATTAATTCGGTTAATTAATGGTAACGTCTTAACTTTCCAATTAATAGGAGCGTTAAGAGTTTTAGAAAACGCACCAGTTGACTTTCATTAAAGAGGAGTTTTTGCGGGTGCGTTACTTAGAGGAAAAGAAACGGTGGGGCTTGTGCGGGCCCCACCACACAAATATCCTACCAAGAGGGTAGGATATTTTGGATTGCACCCTATCCGCTTCAACTTAGCTTAATTGGCTTTAAGTGGCTTTAAGTGAAATAAAAATAAAGTTGTCGCACCACTTTATTTTATTTCTTAACTTAACCCCAAAAATTAAAAACCACACCCGAGCAAACGCTACTCTGGAAAAGGAGTTTCTAGGCAAATACCGGTGGTGCGATTCCATCGGTGCCCTCAGAATTCGATTCCGAGCACCTGTTCAAAAGTTAGAAAAACCCGCTCGTTCGTTCACTGAACGTACCCGAGCCAAACTTCAAAAAATGATTCCGGGAACACCGGGCCTCGGAATCAGGTTTCGTCAGAAACTGCGTTCTTTTAAAATTCCAAATAAAATTAAGAAAAAAAAATTCATTGAATTTTATGGGTCTTTACATAACTCTCACCTCAGGGCTTTACGTCCCCGTAAACATACATCAAAAACTAGGGAAACAAAAGTGGGTACTGATCACACATCTGAGCCTCCCGCTCCCAAGTGCTCTCCTGGAGGTTCCCGTGCTGCCATCTGATGCACACTAGAGGAATCAACCGTCCACATAGGACCCGCTCCTGACGATCCTCGATCTCCACCGGGACCTTTGCAAAAGTTGCCCCATCATCAACGTCTATCTCCCAATGGTCAATGATATGCGTTGGGTCGTGCATGTATCTCCTCGGCTGAGATACGTGGAAGAAGTCGTGCACCCGGTGCAACTGAGGTGGTAGAGCAAGGCGATAAGCCACCTCGCCAATCCTGATGAGGACCTGGAATGGTCTGATGAAGCGTGGAGACAACTTGCCGCCTCGGCCAAATCTCCGTAATCCACGTCGAGGTGAGACACGCAAGAAGACGTGGTCTCCATCCTCGAACTCTAGTGGCCTCCGCCTCCTGTTATCATAAGACTTCTGTCGGGTCTGAGCTGTCCTCATCCGCTCATGGATGACCTGGACCTTCTCTATCGTGGCCCGAACCATCTCTGGTCCCACAAGTGCTGACTCCCTAGGGTCTGTCCAGCACAAAGGAGATCTAAAAGGTCTGTCGTACAATGCCTCGTATAGTGCCATCCCGATGGTGGAGTGGTAGCTGTTGTTGTACGCAAACTCTACCAAGGGTAGCTGGTCCTCCTAGCTGTGACCAAAGTCGAGGACACATGCGCGGAGCATGTCCTCGAGAGTCTGAATGGTCCTCTCCGTATGACCATCCGTCTGAGGGTGAAAGGCGGTGCTCAGACGTAGTTGCGTCCCGAACGCCTCCGGAAACCCCTTCCAAAGCCGGGAAGTAAAGCAAGCATCTCGATCGGAGAGGATAGATGATGGCACACCGTGAAGCCGTACAATCTCATGAATGTAGAGACGTCCCAAGCTCTCCATTGAGCCCTACTCTCTGATGGGTAAGAAGTGAGCCGACTTGGTGAGTCGGTCGACAATCACCCAAATGGAGTCGTAAACTCTGAAAGTGCGTGGAAGTCCAGTCACGAAGTCCATAGATATCCCATCCCACTTACACTCTAGGACCTCCAAGGGCTATACCAAGACTGCTGGTACCTAAAGCTCTACCTTCACCAGCTGGCAGGTGAGGCATCGAGAAACGAACTACGCCACAGCCTTCTTCATGCCCGGCCACCAATGCTGTCGTCTGAGATCCTAGTATATCTTCGCCACTCCAGGATGTACCGCCAAAGGAGAAGTGTGAAACTCTCTCAGCACCTCCTCCTGTAAAGCAACTGGTACCAAGGTACGTCCTCTGAAAAGGACGTTGTGCTCTGCTCCAAAGGAGAAACCATCAGGTGCCTGTCTTGAGGATATCTGCGCACGCTGCGTCTCACAGTCAGCCTCCCCACGCTGTGCCTCTCTGACCCGCTGCAGTAGTGGAGGGGTGACTATGAGAGACTGAAGGAAGGCTACTCTATCTCTATCCACAAAGGATATCTGCAAAGCGGCTAGCTACTCTGTCACCTCCTCAAGTAGCTGAATGCATGTCCTCCTGATGAGAGCATCATCTACCACGTTCCCCTTCCCAGGAGTATAGACTATCTCAAAGTCATAGTCCCGGAGGAACTCGAGCCATCGTCGCTGTCTCAGGTTCAGGTCCTTCTGAGAGAAAATGTACCTGAGACTCTGATGGTCAGAAAAGACTGTAAAGTGCTCGCCCATCAGAGAGTGTCACCATGTCTTCAGAGCGAAGACCACTGCTGCTAACTCCAGGTCATGGGTAGCATAGTTCTGCTCATGCGGCCTCAACTGACGTGATCCATAAGCGATCACTACCCGCTCTTGCATTAGGACACATCCGAGTCCGGTCCCTGATGCATCACAGTAGACTACGTACCCAACTCCCTCCTCTGGAAGCCTCAAGATAGGGGCGCTGGTCAATCTCTGTCTCAGCTCCTGGAAGCTCTGCTGACATCTGTCTGACCACACAAAGGGTTTCCCCTTCTTCGTAAGAGCTAAGAGTGGTTCCTCAACTCTGGAGAAGTCTGTCACAAATCTCCAATAGTATCCAGCTAGTCCCAAGAAACTCCGCACCTCTATCATGCTCTTGGGTGGCTCCCAAGCTAGCACTGCCTTGATCTTCGCAGTATCCACCGCAACTCCCGCCTCAGAGATCACGTGTCCCAAGAAGTGGACCTCACGTATCCAGAACTGACACTTAGATAGTTTTCCATAAAGATTGTGCTCTAGGAGTGTGTCCAGTACAACTCGTAAGTGGTAGCCGTGCTCCTCCTCAGTCGTCGAGTAAATCAAAATGTCGTCGATGAAGACCATGACAAATCGATCGAGGTATGGCTGAAGGATCCTATTCATGAGGCCCATGAACACCACTGGAGCATTGGTTATGCCGAATGGCATAACCAAGAACTCATAGTGGCCATACTGACATTTGAAGGTCGTCTTCTGCAGGTCCTCGTCCCGAACTCCGAGCTGATGATAGCCTGACCTGAGGTCTATCTTCGAGAACCACCGTGCTACCTTGAGCTGATCGAAGAGGTCATCAATCCTCGGTAGCAGATACTTGTTTCTCACTGTCACCTGGTTCAGGTGACGATAGTTGACACAAAGTCGTAAGCTCCCGTCCGCCTTCTTGGCGAACAATATCGGGGAAGCCCAGGGTGAAACACTGGGTCGGATGAAACCCTTGCCCTGCAAGTCCTCCAACTGTACTCATAGCTCTCGATGCTCAGCGGGCACCATCCGATATGATGGAGTGTATATCGGGCTTGTCTTGGGGTATAGATCAATATAAAAGTCTACCTCTCTGTGAGGAGGTAGTCCTGGAATGTCGTCGGGAAAGACGTCCGCATACTGATCCACCACTGCAGGAAAACTAGGACTCCACACGTCAACTGATCCTAGGATAAGGCTAGCCAGCTGATGAGTGATGGGATGTGTTCTCCTCTGCGAGAGTCTATCCTGTGCTGCGAAGGCTCCCTTCTTGCTGGTGAAGGTGAACCTGCTCCCATTGGTGCGTACACATTGCACCTTGTGCCTAAAACAGTCGATCTGAGCATGGACTATAGATAACCAATCCATGCCCAAGATGACGTCGTAAGGCCTCGATGCCGCTACAAGAAGATCCCAGCCGAAGCTCTTTTCTCCTAGAGTAAGCTCACACTGCCGGCACCAGTGCGTAATCGTCGAGTCTGCTCCCGTAGGAGTCTCTAGCCGTAAAGATCGAGCCAACGGCTCTATCGGAATCTCCGAGCTCCGAACAAGGGCAGTGGATATGAAAGAGTGACTCGCTCCTCTGTCTATAAGAACTGCAAAAAAGGGTGGAATAGACACAGATAGTACCTAGAATCATCTCAGGCGCGCCGTGGTTGTAGGCCTCCGCTGCCTGGAGTTGTGTCTGTCTCTACCCGCCAGCTCCCTGTGGTCGGGGTGGACCTCCTGGTGGTGGTGGTGGTAGAGCCTCAAAGCTTCGCCCACCACCTACTGTTCGGCTAGCTCCTCTGCCTCGTTTACCTGCTCCCTACGGACTGCCACGGTCGACCCTCTGCCTCTGCCTGGGTGGCCCCTCAACCTTCTGCTGCTCCTCGGCACGGTGGGTCGGGCAGTCACGAGCCATGTGACCCTGTCCGCCGCATGTGTAGCACTGTCTGCCTCTCGAAATACTGGCTCTGTGCTGTGTGCCCTGCACTGCTGAGCCAGTGTCCTGAGGTCATCTGCGTGAGGGTCTGGTCTACCTGGACCCATGAGTCATCCATCGACTTCCTACCGCAGAAGACTCTGCTATGTGCCGCCCCGCGGTAGGTCTCTCCACTGGTGTAGACTCAGCAAGAAAGCTCTCAATCAAAAGGGCTCACTCCAGTACTCTTGCCTGGGTCGGAATGCTGAGGGAGACCAGCGATGCCCTGATCTCATGTCTCAATCCCTGCTCAAAGGTCCGGGCCCGAAAGAATGGGTCTCGTACCATGTCTGTCGAGTAACGCGAGAGATCGGTAAATCTCGCCGAGTACTGGGTGACCGTCAAGCTGCCCTGCCGCAGTTGAAGAAGCTCCTGGATGCGCACCGCACGGAGGGTGGCTGGGATGAACTCCGAACGGAAGAGGCTCTCAAAGTCCGTTCAGATAAGAGATTCCTCATAGTTCACCTGGAGCATCAAGCTCCACCATCGGCCCGCTGCCGCGTGCAGTAGGCTCACTGCGAGGATCACCATGAGGTCTGCTGGTGTCCTCACTAACCGTAAAACTCGCACCACTACCTCCAGCCAGTCCTCGGCTGCCTGGGGGTCCGTCTCCCCGCGGAACCTGGGCAGTCGCTGGCGCTGGAACTCATGAAGTGCACTAAGGTGACGTTCATCGTCAGCGGCTGGGGCTAGAAGCATCGGTGGCTCGGTGGGTAGAGGTACCATCGGTGCCTCAGCTGTCAAAGGGGCCTGTACCGAGGCCTCGTTGCTCGGTGGGTTCTCGTCACACTCAACTCTCGGAACCCTAGCTGGCTACCATCGTGGGGCCATCCTGAAAAAGGAAACAGATGCGCCACGGTCAGAACAGTATACCTGGTGACCTGACACAAAGTAATCACAAAGAAAACTTGAAACACACACGCAATTAATGTTTTCGTGCATTAAGTCAGAAATCAGAAGTCAGGGTCCTTGTGTACGGATACGTCGGCCGCCGCACCAACACTGGACTCCCTAGACTAATATCCACACATAATACGCTTAACACTATTGCTTCACATAGAAAAAGATCAGATTCCCAAGTTCTATGGTAGAACAGAACTCCTTTGATACCAATTTATCATGACCCGTCCTCGGGGCCCGTGTCGTGACTACCCAAAGCCCGCCTTCCATAGGCCAGGGGCTGGCGACTAGCACCAAGACGTAAATCCCAGTAAAAGGGAAGGAATTTCCTTTGTAAAGTAAACCACAAACACCACAGAGCAATCATGCAGAAGTAAACACTAAGTAAAAACTGGTACAACAGTAAGTGCGGAAAAGTAAGTGGGCCAGTATACAAACCCAAACAGAAAGTAAAGTACAACTGGAAAGGGAAAACAGCAACTGAAAAGTAAAGCCGCAACGTCGAGTTGTCCACTGGAAATCCCACCTGAAGGGTGGGTACAGATAGCCTCCACTGCTCCTCGGGTCCAGCCGACTGCTCCGAGTACGTCCCGCCCAGTGGTCCACCTCCAGGTATCATCCTGCTCCGCAAGCCTCCACTACGATCAGCGTTGTCCGTTGTCTGCAACCAACACAACGTAGTGCGGGCATAGCCCGTGCAGGGGTGAGTATAAGCTACTCAGTAGGGACCCCGAGACCCCCGAAGGTCTCCCAGAATCCACAAAGGATAGTCCAAAAAGGAAATATACAATCACGAAGTAACATTCGACACTTCTTAGGTATATGACCATACATATACCTAAGTCATCAATTCTCGTTCGGCTCCAACATCCGAGCCCAAGTACAACCCAATCCACACAGGAAAGCAAAACGTAAATCCACACAGGATAGCACAACACAATCCACAAAGGAAATCAAAACAGGATTCAGCTCACACAGGAATACTTCTTTGTATGACGATAGAGATGATCAGATATTGCCACTGATTCATCTAAGCCGTCAGACCCACAAAGGATCGATAGGTACTAACCCCCGCAATGACCCACAAAGGATATGACACACAAAGGATCGATAGGTAACTAACCCCAATATGACCCACAAAGGATCTGACCCACACAGGATCGATAGGTAACTAACCCCTGCAATGACCCACACAGGATCGATAGGTAACTAACCTCCGCAAAGACCCACACAGGATCTGTAGGCGTTGGCCCACACAGGACCGCTGAGCGCTGACCCACACAGGATCTGTAGCACTGACCCATGTAGGATCGCTGAGTGTTGTAGTCGTCACCGTCGAATCCACTGAGGATCTCTACCCAGTCGTCGTCGTCGCAGTCGCTGCCAGCACTAGGGTTCCCGCACACAGCAAGCTCGTTCGGGAGGGTCCGCTCCACGAGCCGAGAGGCTGATACATAAACTGACACATAGTCCAGAGTTGATGTATCCAAAAGTTCCGTATCGTCAACAGGAACTTAATGTCACAGACGACACGTCAATCGGACGCCCGGTCTGAGAGTTATTGGCTTTTTCGTCCGAGGGCCCCTGTTGGTTTTCAAAGAAAAACCAACCCGACCATACTCCACCTGCGTCCAAACCTCGGGCGGAGTAAGCCAAAAGATTCGTCTCACTTAGAGGAATCCATCAAAGTCGACGGTACATCAATCGGACGTCCGGAGCTCAAGATATGGGTGTTTTCGCTCCGAGGTCCCGGTTGGTTTCGTGTACGAACCAACCCGGCCAAACCCAAAGTATTCCGAAACCTTGAGTGTGATATACCGAAACGACCGTCTCGATCCAAGGATCGCATATCCATTGATGACGCATTGATCGGAGGCTCGTAGCTCAAGGTACAGGAAAAAGTCCGAAAAGGTCCGAAAACAGGGGGTCTGGGCCCGGACCGACCCGGCCCAACCCCCCCTGGGTCGGCCCGAACCGGGTCGACCTGACCCGGGTCGGGGTCCGACCCGGCTGGGCACGACCCGGCATGGCCGGCGCGGCCCGGCCTGGGCAGCCCAGCGCTGGTCGAGCGGCCGCGCCAAAGGAGCCGCGACCCCCACGCGGGGGCTGCTCCATGTCACCGGACGCGGCGCAAGGCCACGTCCCTTCCCCGCGATCCTGCGTGGCCACGAGACTGGCGATCACCACCGCGGCTTCAGCCGGGGCGGGTCTTCCCGGCGGCACACCAGTCGCCGCCGCTTCCTGGCGGCCGGCCGCTTCCGGCCACCGGCGCCGCCGTGCCGGTGGGGCGCGCCAGCGGGAACTTCCGCGGACCGCCGAACGCGCTCCGGTGGTCCGTTTTGCCTGCGGTTTGCGCCTACGGCTCTCCCAGGATCCGAACTTTGCTGCGAAGGTCTCCAATCGCCATTCCGATCCCATTTTGTAAACACCGTTAATCCACTCATCAACGAAAAACTGCGGAGGGTTTTTGGGCCGTGTTTGTTTGTCCAGCACCCTCCCCGTTAGGTGATATCAATTGGGAAATAATAATCAACACATGAAAACATAGCAAGGTACAATTTTAATAAATTAGAATTGAACCTAGTTCCCAAAAAAACTCCCGTAAATAAAAATTATCTTCCCGCATATAAAAACAAACGCGGATCAACTTGATGATGATTTGATCTGGGTTCTTTGTTTTAGAAGGAAACAACCATGAGAATAAACATTATTCTCAAATAAAACCCCTACCTCGTCGTGGTCGTTGAACGAGAGTTCTTCATGGAATTGATCGTCGTGGAAGAAGGGATCGTCGTGTCACGGAAGGGGCGTCGCGTCGTCGCGGTACACGGCGTCGCGTCGACGATCTCCGAGGGTTAAAGAAAACACACATATTTAATTTCACGAATTAAATCCATGTTGAGGATAAAATCAACAGAGGAAATTTAAAAGATCCATAATCCCCTACCTCAATCGGTGTTGATCGAAGATTGTCGCGGGGAAGGATTGTCATAGAAGAACGTCGCAGGAGGAGAATCTTTAGCTTCGTGGTACACGGCGTCGCGTCGTCGATCTCCGAGGGTTCGGCGTTCTTCATAGCCTTTCATTGAAGGTCGACGTTCTTCGCGTTCTTCGCGTTCTTCGCGTTCTTCGCGTTCTTCGCGTTCTTCGCATAGGAGGATGAAGATAGAGTTTCTCCAAATCCTCTCAAAAAGCAACCCATCAACAAAAAGGGTGTTGGTCTTATTTTATTCTCATGCCAACGATTAGAAAAACAAAGTTAAGAAACGAACCATTAATTCGGTGAATTAATGGTAATGTCTTAGCTGTCCAATTAATAGGAGCATTAAGAGTTTTAGAAAACGCACCAGTTGACTTTCATTAAAGAGGAGTTTTCGCGGGTGCGTTACTTAGAGGAAAAGAAACGGTGGGGCTCGTGCGGGCCCCACCTCACAAATATCCTACCAAGAGGGTAGGATATTTTGGATTGCACCCTATCCGCTTCAACTTAGCTTAAGTGGATTTAAGTGAAATAAAAATAAATTTTTCGCACCACTTTATTTTATTTCTTAACTTAACCCCAAAAATTAAAAACCACACCCGAGAAAACGCTACTCCGGAAAAGGAGTTTATAAGAAAATACCGGCATTGAGATTCCATCGGTGCCCTCAGAATTCGATTCCGAGCACTGGTTCAAAAGTTAGAAAAACCCGCTCGTTCGTTCACTGAACGTACCCGAGCCAAACTTTGGAAAATGATTCCGAGCACACCGGGCCTCGGAATCAGGTGCCGTCAGAAACTGCGTTCTTTTAAAATTCCAAATAAAATTAAGAAAAAAAAATTCATTGAATTTTACGGGTCTTTACAAAATATATTAAAGTTATCCAGTACGAATGTCTACATAAGCCCATGAAATATCTGTTAAGCCGATTTCAGAGTCTCTAATCTATAGGGAAAGGTTGGTGCATCTGAATTTTTACAATAAGTATGATTCTATAATTTCCAAGAACATAAAGCTCAATTGATGGGAAAGTATAGCTATTTCAAAGACATCAGATAAAGATGTAGTTTATCTAGATCTTCTTAAAGAATTATATGAGTCAGTGTGCTGCTTGAAGGAAGTTAAAGGTGAGAGATTTTCATTCAAAGCCTGTGGAAAAACCTACAAACTCTCTTACACCAAGGCTGCAAGCTTGGTGGGCTTATCATACGAAGGTGAATCTGAATTTTTTTCACACAAGTTGCCAGATGTTCATGGTAGTTTCAACAAGGTGAAGGCTATGGAATGCCTTGGGCTCAAAGATGACAAAAACAGCAAAGATTTCCCATCTATCTACCAACAACCAGATTCTACAATTATGGGTACAAGGTCTCATTGTTCCAAGAAGGTCTGATAAGGATACCCTTAAGAAGAGTGATATGTACATCTTAGATTTTTTGGTAAATCTAAGGAAGGTGAACTTCATGAAGCACGTCCTTATCACAATTGAGAATATCAAGAATGACAATCTTAGAGCTCAGATCATTATGTATCCGGCATTTCTTTCTAAGCTGGTAGTTCGGTGCCTAGAATCCCTCAAAATTCCATGCAGCTCAAAGCCCAAGAATTGAAAGGTGATGCTGATTAGTGATGACACCTTAAAAAGGATGAAAGTTGGTTTTTCAAAATAGACAGGTGAGTTCTATGATCTGCCAGAGGAGGAGGCAGAAGCTGTTCTGGAAAATGTAGAGAAATCTGAACCATACAAAAAGGCCGGAAAGAAAAGGAAGATGAAAGAAGTGGAAGCTAAAGGTAAAACTCCTAAGTCTAAGAAAGTCGAATCTGCACCTCCTAAACCCAAGAAACAAAAAGATTATCTGGATGAGTTTGTTGCAAAGTGGATGGAAGATAAGGAAAAGAGGAAAGAAGGGGAGCCACAGTTTGGCTTGGACCCTGCTGAGGCTAAGGCCTTGATAGAGAAAGTTGTTGATGAGTTAGAGAATAAATCTAAAGAGAAGAAGATGAAGAAGAAGATGTTAGAGGCAAATATTTTTCAATATCTCTTGAAATCCACCGAAATAGCCTCCAAGAATATTCCCATTCCGAAGTCTTTCTTGGTTGAAGGTTTACCAGAGACTCCATGGAAGAACTTCATGACTCCGGAAAAATCTCAAGAGAAGGTTGATGAAGGAAGGGAAGTTGAGAAATAAGTAATGAATAAGGTTCATCAAGTTGTGGAGGAAGTTCAATAAGCTGAGAAGATTGGAGGTTATGATGATATAATTAGGAAAATCGAAGAATATCAAGAAAATTAAAGTGCTTCCGATAAGTTTTCACTCCGGACTTCTCAAACCGGATCCTCAAAATTGGCTACACCTACAGATGAAGAGAAGGGTGAAGAGGAAGTGAACAAACCATCTGAATAAGAGAGTCATAATCATGACTTTATTCTTCCTGAAGACATTGAAGCTGGAGTTGAGAAAGAGAAAGTTGATTAAGACAAGATTGTGAAATTATCTGAGAGTGAGCATGAATCTCTAGAAGAAGAGGCCATTATGAGAACCAGTAAGGGTAAGCAAGTAGCTATTGACACCCCAATGAAATATATCATAAGGAAGAAGCATGTTAGAGGTTATTCTAAAAGGAAGCTGGTGGAAATAGAAGAAGAACGTTCTCCTATCAAGCTGTCTGATTCGGAGTCATCTGCTTTGGGACATGATTTTGTGGTTGAGTCCCTGAAGAAGCTGGTAGAGACCATTCCGATCTTTCCTACAATAGACTCCAGATTCCAGATGCTTCAGCACAACCTAAATTAGAAATTAGAATCCTTATCCATGGTAATGGATAAATGTGTGAAGATTGAAGCAGAGCATAAAAATTTTCTTATCAACTACGAGGTCCACAGAAAGTTCTGCAGTAAAATAACCCTTCTGTCTATGAAAATTGTTGAAGATATGGAATACCTTGATCAGTTCCAACTAGATGTTAAGGATTTTTTTGGTACTGAGGATGTCAAAATCAAAAATATTTCAGAAAATTTTCAAGATAAGCTGAACCTAGAGAAAAATACTTTGATTCATGATGTCAAAGATCTAAATGGAAAGCTTTATTATGTTGCCCAAGTTTTGAAATCAGAAAGAGATCTCCAGACCGAGATGGAAGAGAAGATAGTGAAGCAAGAGGAGTTGCTGAAGGCTCAGGAAGAAGCCCTGAGGGCTCAAGAAGATAGAATCACAGCCCTAGAAAACCAAGCCGAGGAGAATCATAAAGAGCCCAAAAAGCTAAAGACAATTGTGAAGAAGCTCTTTCCCAAGGAAAAGAAACAAAATAGACTCAATCCGATCTTTTGTTGAATTTGATTTTCCTTGTAAAAATTAGTCCAATTATAATAGAATTGTGGTTTCTTGTTTTGTTTGGCCGTCTTTACTAATGTTTCAGGTACTTTATTGTTTTTCCATTCCCTCAAATTCTTTTTGAAAATCAAAAAGGGGTAGAAGGTAAAAGAATTAGTCAAAAGGGGGAGAAGGAAAAATCTAAAATGGAGAAGAAAAATTTCTAATTTAAGAACTATCCTTAAGTAAGGGGAAGTTCTCATTACGAATTCTACATTAAAATAAAATCTCTCATTCTGGAAATCTAGAATACAATCCTTAGAGTTTAAAAGACTAAGGTGGAGTTAGTCGTATTCACCATTGTCCATAAACAAATGGAGATAAGATTTAATTTCAAAGTCTAGAAATTTATTCTAAGTCATTTTATTCTTTTTTGTAAGTATGTTTGTGCTTTCCAAAAAGGGGGAGATTGTTGAGTCAATAAGGTTTTCCTTATGACTTTTCCATTCCTTCGTGTTTTGAAAATCACAAACACCTTATCTTAAGGAAAATCTCTTTTACCCCCTGTTTTATTTTCTTAAGGAAAATTTCCTTTCTCAAGGAAATTTATCCTGAAATTGTTTTCATTGTTCAATCATTTTTTTTCTAAGTGTAAAATTCGGATTGTAACTAAAAACCTCAGAACCATATAATACTTAGATACGGAGCATTCTGTTTAAAACTCCGAATTCTCGAATCCGAACTTCTATGAGTTCGACTCCAAACTTTTACTAGTTCGACTCTGAACTTATACTAGTTCGACTCTGAACTTTTAGTAGTTCAACTCTGAACTCCTACTAGTTCGACTCCGAAATTCTATGAGTTCGACTCCAAACTTTTACTAGTTCGACTCTGAACTTTTACTAAGTTTGACTCTAAACTCCTACTAGTTAAACTCTGAACTTCTATGAGTTTGACTCTGAACTTCTACTAGTTAGACTCCAAACTTTTACTAGTTCGAATTAGAACTCCTACTAGTTCGACTCTGAACTCCTATGAGTTCGACTCTGAACTTTTACTAGTTCGACTCCAAACTATTACTAATTTCGACTCCGAACTCCTACTAGTTCGACTCCGAACTTCTACTAGTTCAACTCCAAACTCCTACTAGTTAGACTCCGAACTTCTATAAGTTCAACTCTGAACTCTGTAAGTTCAGGTTCTGAATTCTTGAGAATCTAGACTCCGAATTTCTTTGAAATTCGGACTCTGGAATTCTATAGAATTCAGGTTCTGAATTTCTACAAAACGGAATCCAAATATCTCTTTATTATAGACTCTGAATTCTATTTTTTAGTTAGACTATGAACTTTCATACTTTTCTTACATTCTGAACTTTTATTTACTTTCATTCCAAACTTCAGTTTTACTTATGCTTACACTTGTTCTAATATAAAATGATGTCGTGCCTTCAGTTATCAACTAACCATTGGTTGAGTGACACATGTATAGGTCCCTCTGAAATTCAAGGAGAAATATGACCATTTGAGGAGGGTGCCAACTGTTCGAGCTTCACCTATAAATAGGAGCTCATTTGAACATGCTCAGGACTTTTGGAATTTTGGTGATCAGAACTTCCTGAAGTGATTTCTAGAGAGAGAGGCTCTTATCAACTCTCAAAGCTTCATGCAGAAAGTTTGAACAGCTTGTTCAAACTTTGCCTTGTGCAGACTTGCTTCATGTGACTCCGACTGTTGCTGATTACAATCGAGGGCTTCTGGGGATAGGAAGATAGAGGTTCCAACACCTTGAAGTTGAGGGCTTCCTTGCTGAGGAAGGCAGAGGTGCTGACTACCAGATAGTTGAGGGATTGCGGGGATAGCAAGACTGAATCTGATCTTCGTATTGAGGGCTTACCCTAGTGTGGGTAAGACAAACTTTCTTGAAAGTATAAATCAAGGGACCTCTTATCTAGGGTTTTTGGATACCCTTCTCTTTGGGTTAAAAGAGTTATTGTTTGTTACTTGTAGTTTTACTACTTTGTTTTTTCACTGCATTTTGTATTGTTAAGGAAATTATAATTTTCTTATACTTCCTTACTTGTACTCTGATTTAGTTAGATTCTATATGCTTTAAGGTATAATCTTAGTTGGTGTAAACTTTTGTTAAGTTTCATTTTTGGAATCACTTTTCCAGAATCAAGCAAGTCTTTAGAACTTAGAGGTGTTGTGAATTTTGGTTATCCAAAATTTCCTAAGGGAATTTTTAAAGTATACAATTCACCCCCCTCTTGTATTTGTATCTCATTGTACTTATTAGATCCTATGTTTGGTATTATAGACTATATCATACTCATTCACACCATCCTAATAAGTAGAAGTGTCTATATGTAATATTCCAGTTGTTATGTAATGGTTATGGCCTAATTCTCTAAAACTCTAAACTTGAAAAGATCTTCAATGTGAATTATTGACATAATTCAAGATTATGTAATGTTTAAGTTTGGGTCCTTATATTTTGTATCAGGGGGATTTTTAGACAAATTTATGGATTAAGAGTTTTATTTAAACACATGGTTAGTCCCTATGTCTATTATTTCAGTTAAATCCTTGCTCTATAACTTTTTCAGATCAAGGAAAGTTGGTTACAAATAGAAGGAGGAGGATCTCAAACGAAATTCTTATCACTTCCTAATGAAATTTTTGAAATAATTATTGCAAAGTCATGTTCAAATTATTGTGAAACTTTTTCTAGCATACAACTCACTTACAAGAAGTTGTTTGAGATATCAAACACCTCCACTATACCTCAATATCATTGTGGATCATGGTTTGTGTTTAATAAAATCCTATTTCCATAATATTCTCATATTTTCAGTAAAGGTAAATATTATCAAGGAATTTTCAAATATTTTACCTTATCAAAAAAATTTTGAAGCATATTATGATTTTGAAAAATGTGCTAAAGAAGGAGACCCTTGCACAACCTATTTATTTTTGATTTTACAGTATAGTCTCTTAGCACATAGTTATGGTATTTTAAAAGGAACATTGATTGAAAGTTTCAACTCAAACTCAGTTTGACTGTTTTATAAAAATCATATTTTATTAGATGTTTTGAAATTATATGCCATACATGATTATTTTCAGAAATTGTTTTTCTACAAACACCCATATGACCCAAGTTGTACAAGGTGTATTTTGATGAAGGAATAAAATGATTTTGAAGGATATATAATTCATTTTTTCAATGAATGGACATTATACCTATGTGAACAAGATGATGATGAAACCATATGGACACCATAATCAAGATATGATGTTCTTTCTATTGGGGATTGTTTTATTTTATCATATATAGTTGAAAAAAATAAATATATAAGTTGTTGAGGTGTTAATGTATTGGGATGAAAATTAAAGGTATAAGAAAACCTTTGAGGTTAAAACGTGTTAGGGATATTTTTTAGTTTTATAAAAAGGAAAATACGTAAGATGGGTGATGACCCATCACATCTGGAAAGGCCATAATAATCGAACCCACAACCAAATGGCGACAAGGGCGCATCACCTACCACTTTACTATGTGAAGTCTCTGGTTAGTATGACTTATTATTTTAAGTTAAATGATTTTATGGATCAATAATAAGTTGAATTTGGGAACTTATGTTTTATCAAATGGATATCCTTATTATAGGAAAATTATTTGGTGATTAAGTGATAAAGGTTATTTTAAAAGATTTTTCTCTTTTGGAAACATTATATGATTAAGGGAAATAAAATACTGTGGGATTTAATTTGTGAAGTAATGGTTGAAATATTATTTTGGAATAATCTAGGTTCTTATTGTGGATATAAGGGGATTTGGGTTATTTATGGAAATGATTAATCTATCATAGATAATATGTGTTTAGGTTAATTTCAATTCAGTGTGAGACTTTAAGAGTAGTCGATGTTATTTGGAGATAAATGTTAAGATTTATCTTGAAATACTATGTAATTAAATCCTTCTAAGATTTGGGTTTCAATACTAGTTTTAATTACTTTGAAGAATTTTATGGACAACTGTTTATTGAATGGTCTTTGTTGAACTTTGGGTATTGTTTGAAATTTTTTGGAGATTAAGATTAGTTTTTCTTTTTGTAAAATATTATCCTTTTTGGGGGATTATATGATCTTCTACTAACCATTTTGGTTTTGGTTAATGTCTAAAGACATGGGAAAAATATAGTTCATTTTTTGTGGATTATGTGATTCTCTAGAAGTTGATTATACTTCTTTCAATGTGAAAAAGTCATCTTGAGTACTCATCTTTTGAAGAAAAGAGGAGTTTTTTGTATAAATCTAGTAAAGGATGAAATTTTACATGAAAAGTAAGTATGTTTATTAATGTTATTATTCAAGATCTTAAATAAATTCCTCAACTTTATGAAAAGTAAATTAAAACAAAATCATTGTCCTTTATCTTTTCTTACTGGGGAATCAAAGCCTGTTTAACCCATCACAAGTTTGTGATTTTCTGGCAGTTAACTTTCTCCTAATCATGTTTTCTATCACTCTCCATCAGAACTTGATGGTTTGTTTTTTCTTCCATATCCATGTTTTCATGTAATCCTAGTGTCTTTTGTCTTAGGTGACCTTTTTACTTTTCTTCCTTTATTTTAAAGTGATAGATTTATTGACTCGTTTTCTGATGTGGGACTTTTAATGATTTTTTTGAGCCCAATGTTAAAATTGCGAGGACGCAATTCCCATAAGGGGGTAATGATTTAACATCCTAAGTAAATAAAGAATATTAAATTTTCATATTTATTAATATTTTTAAATTAATTACTAATTTTACTTTAAATGGGATTTTATGTTCTATGGCGTACCCAATACACAATAATGGGTTTCTTTGAAATCTTATGGTGCACACAATGTTGAGTCATATTGAAAAATAATAATATAATATTATTTTAATAGTAGTTAACGCCTAGCCGTTGTTTTGGTGGGAATGTACTGAACTAACTACAATATGAATATACATGTTTGTTAAATGTTTTTACATTTATCCAATAAAATTTAGAGGCTTAAAATAAGAAAGAATCCAATTTTAAGCATAAATACTCAAATATTCATTAAAACGTTGATTTACCGCCTTTGGATGGCGAACCCTCTTTAAATATATTTTTGGTCACATTTATATGTTCTATTTGAAAAAATAATATTATTATTTAGAATCAGGACATCAAAATATACTTTGGATAAAATTTTGTTATTTTTCTGATAAAGTTTATTTTTTTATGAATAGTGCAAAATACTGTATTTTAATTCAAAACTACCTTTTAATCTAATTTATTTATATGGTTATATTATCTTTATAAATGGTTTTAAAGTGTAATTATATTATATTTTTACTATTTAATACTATTTTGGTCATTATAAGTAATTTCACTTTGAAATTGGACATAAACTAGTATCAATCTTTTGATGGTTATTATTTCTTAAAAACACGCTTTTTGTTTTGACAGAGGGAATTAATTTTAAATTAATTTCTGCAACTTATGTGTTTTTAATTTGGAATAATGGATTCAATATTTTTAATCAGGATGTCCAAATTTTTCAAATAGGTAACTTTTATTTTTAGACATTATGAATATTTACTTCAATAAATATTTTATTTACCATGGTTAATCGGTAAATTTGGTAAATAAGGGTAAAAAAATATTATTATAATAATATATAATTACCATAACATGTGTCCTAATCATATTGGTTGATACATTTCCGACCTTGGGCATCCTTGGGTCGATTTTGGGACCCCATGGAGCCCCTTAAGAGTGATAATGACACTTTATATTAATTAATTTAAAGTAAAGACAAAAATGACATAAACAAATATCTTTTAGTAAATCAATTTTTACATGGGGTTATATAAGCTATCTCTTAGAATATAAATATTATTTGGAAATATAAAACCATTTTATACATCTTGGATTTTTTTATATTTTTTAGACATCAAATAAATAAAATTATTTATGACATAATAATGATGCATTGTTTACCTAATTAATAATTGATTTAAATAAATAAGATTATAAAAACTAAAAAAATATCTAAAACTTGTACAATTCCTATTGGATGATTTTATTTCGACCATGAGTCATCTTATATTCGACTTTAATTAGTTTTTGACCTTTAGAAACCAAAAATCATTATATAATAAAATAATATTTTCACACTTTCCTAAAGAGCCCTTCCCCCCCTTATAAAAGGACACCACTTCTAACACAATCCTCACTCCTCTCAAGCCCCTTGGATAGTCCAAAACCTGACCAAATAATCTCTCAATATCCCTCTATTACACCTATAAACCTTACCTTAGGCAGAATGCACTTCAAGTAAACCTTTTGGTTTAAACCAAAGAGAGATACCCAATTTAAAGGTAACATCTTCTCTTAAGTCCGTTTGTTTTATTTTACATCTCAACCCCACTAAACTCTTTTTATTCATTTATTTTATAAAAAACCCAGTATTCTAAATATTCTAGGTTTTTTATGAGAATTATTATACCTACACATACACACACCTCTATCTAATGGGTAAAGAACATATTGTTTCTGTGGATGACAAACTAACACCTCACAAAACGATGATTGTTCAATTATCTCCTATCACCTCTTATAGTATCCATTATGATGGAACTATATTTATTTATGATATATATTATGTTTATGTTTTATTTATGCTTCTTTATTTTTAATTTATAGCATAACTTTATGGTTTCCATTATGAGTAAACATGATAATTTCATTTGAGGAAGTGCGGACTACCGCCCCCTCAAAGTGATATGACTCATTCATACCATACGTGGGAAATATAAAGGATGGAGTTATTAAAATTATATATTATATTATATTTTAATTATAATATAACTATTTATCATTAATTTTTCATTCAATTAAAATACAAAATTGAAATGAAAGTAGCGTTCATGCGTACGTACGACTTACCGTCCCAATGAACGATGCATTTCATTTCTTATCTCCAAATGTTATGTACTATTATAAATACATATATATACTATATATATATGATATATATGATATATAAATCATTGATATAATTCTAGATATAATGGACTCTTGACCACATGTAAAACTTGTAATTATAAGGTGTTCATTTTTAACTCAAGTACCAAATATCGAAAAAACAACCATTATTAACTTAAATGATTACATAATGTTTATAACATGGTAATAAGTGATATATAAGGAATAATAAACTTGAAAAAGTGTTCTTAATCAAGTATAAGTTAACTTAAGTTTATTATTTAGGAAGAACAAGGAACAAATAAGTCAAGTTGGACACGAGGTAAGAGGTTTCTTATCTCACTTTTAATTCTGTGAGATTTCCATTGTTCACCACTTATTTATTGCATGTGGTATATTGTGTACTGAAATTTGATATATATTATCATTATTCTCTTTATATTCATGTTATTATGTGAATAATTTGGTGGTTATTAACTTTTGGTCATACGACTCGATTGATTACAACGTGGTAAGGGATTTTCATCTCACTTTTTATTCCCGTGAGATTAATGCTATATTTGACACTATTTCATTTTGTATGGTGTATGTACTTCCCATGATTGTATTAATTTTGTAATATAATTCAATTTATGGGTATTTAAATCTTCATTTTATGATCCCTCTTTCATGGGTTGTATGTTTCGTAAGTTACCAAATCGGTAAGGGAACCTTTAAACCCAAATTCCATTCCTTGGGTTAATCTTCTATTTCTTAATTATGTCATGCTATGATTATGTGTGGAATCACTATTTATTTATTTATGTTGTAATTTACAATCCCATTTGTGTGGATATACATTTTATTCACATAATCACTCCATTTATAAATTCTCAAGTCATTGATTTAAACTTGATAAGAGTAATTTTAACTCAATTTCCATTCATTGAGTTAAACATCCAAGTCATTGGTTTTGTCTTAAAAAGTACATGTATGAATTTAATATGATTTATTTACTCTTAATATCCAATCATATTGAGTGTATTTATATTTTTCACACATTATTATGTAACTAATTTATCCTTAATCTAAGGATATAGTTTTTATAAGGGATTTCGTCTCAATTTACATTCCATTGAGACTTCATTGTCGTTATGCACCAATTCACTTTTATATGGTGTATATAATATCCTTTGGAATATTATATCATGAATCCATTTATTATCATGATATTATAAAGTTTTGATGGTATTTTATTCCTCAATTATTTGTATTTAATCAAATCTCATTTGGTTAAGAACTCTTTAACTAAAATATTGTTTTAAAGATTTTTTCTTCTAAATATTTTTCATTGATGTCCATGTTTTCAAAATGGTTTTTAGTATTTATTTATATGGAAATTAATGTTTTAAAATGTTAATTCCTTTAAAAGTTTCAAAGTGGTTTGGGGCACTTTGATTAAAAAATCTCTTTATTGAATGTTTTAAATGGTTTTGACAATTCATTGATTATGTCAACATCTTGAAATCATATATTGTGATTGGAATGTGGAGATGTTATCTTTATTTTATTCTTGTGTAATGTGTTATGAATATGTTATGGTTATTGGGCATTGTTTACGTATATGGGTGGTTCCGTGATAAACCTAGGGCGGGTGAGCCCAAGATAGCTCTCTAATGTATTGAGTAACGTGACAGAGGTAAACGTTAATGTTTCTCCTAAGAGATTTAGGGAATATACTATGATGGGTATTAAAAATGTGACTCCCTATGTTTTTGTGATTGATACAATGTAATTATGTTATGAATTCCATATGTTACCTAAATGATTTATGACTTCTGTGTGTTATTCATAAATCTTATGATTTCATGAGGTATGTTATGATTGAAAAGTATGGTTTCATTGATTTGTATGTATTGATGGGATAATGTTTTCCTTCCTTATTTTATAAACCTTACTGAGATTTTTATGATCAACCCAAGTTTTTGAAATGTTTTCCACAGGACTTAAAGCTGAATAGGGCCAAGGATGGGATCAAGAAAAAGTCATGTTGTCTAAAACATGGAACTAGACATGTTTCTTTTTAAGAGTTTTTATTTTATGAAAAAAATGGATACTGAGTAGTAGTGTCTAATATAATATTCCAGTTGTTATGTAATAGTTATATCATAATTCTCTAAAACTATAAACCTGAAAATATCCTCAATGTGAATTCTTGACATAATTCAAGATTATTTGATGTTTAAGGCTGGTTCCTTATAGACTTGGGTGCCTAGTTCATGGATGTCCGGGGTTGGTTCATGACATGGAATAAAAATACCTTGTATCAATAATTATGAATATGTTAGGAAGATAACATATCCACATTAAAAAAAATCAAGAAGGAACTACCACAAAAAACTGCCTTACAGAGCTACCTCACACTATATTTCAAAACCAGTATAGCCCTATGGAAGAACCTCACTTGAAGTTCCCAATTAATTGAGTTTTTTTTCAGTAAGGCTATGAATTAGGAAATTCAAAGTGTACTTTTAAAGATGATAATGGTTTTTCCCTGATAAATGGAATTTTTTTATTTGAGGTTTCATCTTGGAGTTATTACTTGGATAAAATCAATAAAAAACATCAATTATTGTGATGATTGTTGGTGAGTTGATCCTTAGTTTCAAAGACATGTGATATTAAAGGAATCATTAGTTTATTATATTATTCATGGATGATTCAAGTGTTGAGATGTTTTGAGAAAAGTTTTGAGTGGTTAAGAAGACTTAAATATGATTTGAAGATATTTTTGTTTTGATCAAGTGAAGTTTAATATTACAGAACTCGAGTTGGAAACCTATAAGAATTTGTGAAATAATCTCAGATGATGTTGAGTTTATTCTTGAAAATGGCTATGTTAGGAACAAATATGACTTTCCAAGTATCATACATAATTTTTTAGGAGATGTGTATGATGTTTTAATATCCACATATGATGTTATAGAGTAATAATGTATTATTTTTAACGATATGTGTAAAATTTTATATGAATTATGTTTTTGAGAGCATAGTGTATGAAATTGTTCTAGCCATATGAAATTTCAAAATGCACATATGACTCTGGTAACATACAAATGATGTTTGGATGGTCATAGTAATTTTATGGTTCACGTGTGATTTTTACAAAATGTGTATGATGTTTAATAATATCATAAGATATTTGAATTTAATTATATGATATATGTATTCATAAAATATTATACTTTGGAAAAATATTAATAATTTCAGAATGATATATTTTTTTATAAAAAGAAATAAAGAAGGTGCTTCAGTTTTTGTAAATATTCAAGGAATCAAATATCATGATCGATATAATAATAATAATCCTAACTGATATTTAAGGAAGAACCAGTTGAGTGAGAATGTTGAATTTGATAAGTGAACCACCTGAAATTTCCCACTAATAAAGAAGACATGAAGGTGATGAAATGATATACATACCATTTTAGTGATCATGGTGAAGGATTTGGTCTATGTAAAATGAATATGAGAACATTTCAGGGTGAATTTTTAATTGGTGTATTGGTCACCATAGAGGAGTTATGAATCAGGTGTTTTCAGATTCCAATGAAAAATAGGAATGAGGATATAGATCCATATATTTTGCTGAGTGTTTTGTGTTAGAGGTTTTCCTATGAAATGATGACCTGGTTATATCATGGTGCATGTGATGGTTATAATTATGATATATTTCACGAGATTTGATGACTAAGAGTATAAATAGTTAGGACCATTCTATGGTGTATTCTTGATAACTATTTTGAGAATCCCTCAATGCTTTAAGTTAGAAGAGGTCCAACACAGGGAGATCCTTGTCGTAGGAAATGTCATGGTGCTGGAAGATACATGCAGCTATGAAATGAATTAAAAGAAGTGAATTTTGTGGTAAATTTAATCTGTGATATTTTATATTACATGGAGATTAAGAAAACACCTGAGTATTTATGATAGTAGAAAGGAAATATTTACTAGGAATTTAAATTAAATTAATGATGGTTTTGGACACATTAGAAGTTCCTATTGGGCCTATAGAAAACTAATTTTTTTAGGATTTAATAGATCATCCATAATTTATATGATGTGAATTCCATATCCAATGAAATTTTTCTAAATAATATCAAAAAATATTTTTCACTAGAACCAAGATAGGATCCTTTTAATAATTTAATAGTAAGAAGAAATACCTCAATCTTGAGTTATTTATTCGATGTAGTTATTGATGGTTTGAAGGTTTTTCATTTGTATTTTAATTATCACTACTACAAAATAGGCTATTAATAGTGCTAAAAATGGACTTTATCAGCACTTGAGAAGTGATGACTACTGGAGTGAGATTAAAAGCCCGAGTCTTTTATCAGTGCTAAAAAATCACTAATAAGGACCATTTATCAGCACCGATAAAGGGGCATACTGTAGTGTGCTGCTACAACACACTACCCCACTAGTGAAGTGTGTTGTAACATAACACCAAAACACCAAAAACACCACAAAATTAGTAAAATAAATAATTAATATAAAATTTAAATGATGAGAAAACAATATAGGCTTGTTTTCTTGGTTTTGGAGATGTGATGTGCGTTTTAAACTAAAATGATACTTATATATTGAAAAAAAACACTTGGAGTCATACTAGTCACACCATGAATCATATTGAGGTACAAATGATTCTTACATGTCCCAAATGAATTATGGAAAATTTTCCTAAAATATCAAAACAATCCGAATGTGTTTACTTGGTTTTGAGTATGTAGCTTTTGTTTTTTACTAAAATGTCATTTTAAACTAGAAACACACACTTTGACTCATAACAGTCATATTATGTGCCAGTTTTATGTGATACTGATTCCTACAAATCAAAAATGACTTATTAATCATTTTCATAAATTAAAAAGACAATTCAAGCATGTTTTCTAAGCTTTCAGTGAGTAAAACTTTTTGAAATAAAATGTTGATTTTAAAATGATGGCAGACACATTGAGTCATAACGAACACATAGTGTATCAAATTGAGGTGAGTCTAATTACTAAATATCAAAAATGAGTTATGAATCTTTTTCCTAAAGTATCAAAACAATATGAATGTGTTTTCTTGGTTTTGAGTAGGTGAGTTGTCGATTTTACTAAAATTGATGTCAATTTTAAATAAAAAGATGCACTTTGAGTTATATCGGTCACATCATTAATCAAATTGAGGTGTATATAATTCTTACTTGTCCCAAATGGATTTTGGATCATTTTAATAAAGTATCAAAACAATATGAATGTGTTTACTCAGTTTTGAGTACATCACCTATCTTTTTTACTAAAAAGTCATTTTAAATTGGAAACACACACTCTGAATCATACCGATCACATTGTGTATTGATTTGATATGAAACTAATTCCTACACATCAAAAATGTATTATGAATCAATTTACTAAATTATCAAGAAAATCTAAGCTCATTTGATCTATTTTCAGTGACTGAAATTTTTTTGAACTAAACTATGTATTTTAAACTAATAACAGACACATTGAGTCATACCGAGCACACTATGCATCGGATTGAGGTTTGACTGATTCCAATATCTAAAAAATGTATTATGTATAGTTTCTCTAAAGTATCAAAACAATATGAATGTTTTTTCTCAGTTTGAGTTGGTCAGCTATCCTTTTTATTAACATTGATGTCATTTTTAAATAAAAAGACGCAGTTGGAGTCATACCAGCCACATTGTGTGTCAGATTGGGATATGTTTGATTAATAAACGTCACAAACAACTTTTGGATAATTTTACTAAAGTATAAAAATAATCTGAATGTGTTTTCTCAGTTTTGATTATGTCATTTGTTTTTTTTACTAAAATGAAATTTTAAACTAGAAACACGCACTTTGTCCTATACCAATCACATCATGTACCATTTTTATGTTAGATTTATTCATACACATCAAAAAGGACTTGTGAATAGATTTCCAAAATTATAAATAAAATCTAAACATGTTTACTTTTTTTTAGTGAGTGACATTTTTTGAACTAAATTGTTGATTTTAAACTGATAACGGACAAATTGAGTCATAGAGGTCACACCTTGCATCTAATTGAGGATTGGATAATTCCTACACATCTCAAATTACTTATGGATCATTTCCATAAAGTATTAAAACAATTAGAATATTTTTTATCAATTTTGAGTACGTCATTTTTACTTTTTACTAGAATTAATGTCAATTTTTTTAAAAAAGAAGCACTTAGAGTCATACCGGTCACACCATGTGTTGGATTGAGGTGTGACTAATTACTACACATCAAAAAGTCTTAAAAAACCCTAACTTCCAGTGTTACCATGATTCCATTTTATTTCTATGTCGAACTACCAACAATTCATATTGACTCAATGTTCTTTATTGAAAAACCTTTCTCATTGTTGAAATTAAAAAGAGAATATGCTTTCAAAAATGAGAAATGTTTCTTGGATAATAATATTGAATCAATATGCAGTTTTGGTAATTTGAAAAATAAATGAAATGAAAATAGAAAGCATTGAAACATTGGCATAAAGAACCATTTTATCTATTTTTTGGCTTGTTGTAGAAATTTGAAAGGAAAATATGATTTACCAAAAGATCTGTGAAAAAAACTAAATAAGTATTTGATAAAAATGATACAGAAATTAAATTACAAATAGTAGATAAAATGATGAAAATTTTAATTAAATAAGTAGTAGGAATTCACCTTTTTCTGATGGTTGTATGCATTTTTGGCACATTTCATTGTTTTCATTTTCTTAGTTGCAGGCTCCAACAAAGGAATCCACTTGTAAAATAAAACAATTATTATATGAGTAATATAGAAAATAAATAAATAAAACATAAATATAAAACAATACATTAATTCTATGGATAATGATTTTACTATGAAAACTTTGTTGACCATAGGGATATGCTGATGGTAAAGCAAGAATGATGATAAAAAACTCAAATAGATCTCTCTAAACAACCAATCAATGAGTGAGGAGAATGAGGATAATTTATCCACTATGGTAGGTTTTATCCTACGAATTTATTCAATGGTTAAAGTAATAGACAACTTTCATCCTCATTAGCTTATATCCTGAACATTTATCATTGCATTTTTTTGTTTGACACACATCCTCCATCTCTTGTGTACATGCATCTAAGTTGCTTGAAATACTATAAGCAGTAGTCATACATGGTATAAATAAATCTCAAAGTAGTAAAATCAAATTTAATATAAGGGGGATGAGTCTCAAGGAAACAAAATCAAATATAACTGTTTGGGAGATGATGTTGATGGGGATGACAATTGTAGTTCATTGTGTTCTCTAAAAGGGGAAATGGCTCCCGTTTGGGAGAATTACACCATTTTAAATAGTTATTAGCTTAAAGATTCCGTTTTCGCAAAATACTTCTAGATAAAATATCCACACAACAAGATAAATGATAGAGTGAAGGGAGGGAATGAAATGGAGAGGTTGGAGATGGAATAATCAGAATATGCAACTATAGTACTGCGTAGCCTGAGGGTCTTGGGTTACTACAGTGTAATTTCAGCTGATGATTGTATGTTACTGACATTAATTTATTTTATTTGAAGTGGATATAGAGTTAATGATGAATTACTTTTGTTTTTATCCTCAAATTTATACATAAGTATCCGAATAAAAATTTAATAAAATAATTGGTTGACGATTTTTTATAAAGTTTTTTTGATAGAACTTGGTTTTTTAATAGGTTTTATTTTATTAAAAAAGTGATAGAGTTTTATATGATTGAAAAAATAGGTGGGTGGAGGAATGTACTTCATTCACACTTACCTAAATAAGTAATAAAACTGAATGGGGTTCACACCTTACATCATCAAAAACTATAAAATAAAGGTCACTCATCATTCGATACATAAATAAATAAAGTGAATCTAACTAAATATTATATCTATATATATATATATATCTGTGTGTGTTTGTATTATATATGTATTGTATTAGTAACTTATTTGAATATAATTATATATGTGTGTGTGTGTGTGTTTATATTATTTATCATGTTTAAATTTATTTAAATATATAATATATTATTTTATATATATACATATATATAATAATATTTTTTCTAATGAAACTAAAAAATACTATTAATAATAAATTTTAAATTATATTAATTATAAATAATTATTATTCTAGATAATTGTGTATAAAATAAAATTATTTAAATTTTGGAAGGTTTAATTATTTCAAAAAAATGTATATAGAGTTACATAATTTTATTATTTTGAGAGTAAAATGAGTTGAAAATATTTTATTGGTTATTTAAGCATAAATTATATTACTCTTAATTAAATGTATATATTGACCTAAAATGTATATATAGACCTAAAATGATGAATACCTAAAAATAATTTCTAATATATAGAATTTGATAACATCCATTATATTGTTTTTGGAACAAATGATGTAGAAAAATAAGGATTCTAGTGAGGCCATCTAATATGAATTGACCCATCCTTGAGATTTTAGGGAGGTCCATGAAGAAGTTGTCATAAGAAATAAAACAACACAATTAAGAGCAATATATAAACCCTTATAGCAGAATATCACAGCATAGTAAAATAAATACAACCCCATACTAATTTTGAAAATAGAGATCCATTGAAAATAAATAAATATGGAATCACCCTTACTAAGATTTCTCTTAAAATAAAACTACACAATTTTGAGAAAACAAACTTTTAAGGAAAACCCCTTACACCAGAATATTAAAATTGAATTTAAATAAATAAATTAACTTACATGAATTGTATAAAATCAGCTTCTGTTGTTGCTTCACACAATCATCAGACTGAGAATTGGTTTACTAAATCAATTTTCTTATTAGTTTAAGGTTTTTATATAAAAAACTCTAATATTTATACACTAGAATAGATATTTATTTAATTGGTTTATCTGAAGACCAGAGAGGATTCACTAAGATTTCAAAATAGTGACAAAATTAAGCTTGTAGAGAAAGCTGGGGTATATATGTAAATAGCGAAGTAAATTGATTCAAAACAAAAATTTAAAAATACCAAAACAGGATATCCAAAACAGTAGTCAAGAAAACAATGGATCATAAAAAAAGTAAAAAAAGTATACAACAACCAAGGCACAAATACCGAAAGAAAATCGGAACCTACAAAGGAAAATCGAAAACCCTCATATCTAGATCTTGAAACGACAAATACAAAAAAAAATTGGAACCTATAAAGGAAAACACATGCCTACCTCACTTGGTTTAATAAAATCAAAGACCCTTAGATCCATATCTCAATGTTGTCTATGGAAACCCTAACTACAACCGAACACCAGATGTTGGATGATGTACGAGCATCTGGAGGTAATGTGTTTGTGTGATTCGAGTTTCGATTCACTGAGGTGGAGTGCCGATAATGGGTGGCTTCCATGGAAAGCTTCTAATATCGTGAAGGGTTAACAATAGGTTAGATTTTTTAATTAGATCAGGAAACTTTTATTAGATCTTATTATTTAAGAACCGATAAAAAACATTTTTATCATTGCTAAAGTTTTAGCGCTAATAAATATGAATTTTATTAGTGATTTTTTATCATTGATAAAGATTTCTTTTATCATAAATAATTTTTTTAAATATATATATACTTAATCAATATATATAAATATAAATATAGTAAATATATTCCTTATTTAAATATATTTATTATAATTTTATAATTATTTAAATATATAATTATTTATTTATAATTATATAAATATTTTAAAAAATAATATTTATATCATTATATATATTTATATAATTATATATATATATATATTTAATAAATATATATAAATATAAATATAGTAAATATATTCATTATTTATGTAAATTTATTATAAATTTAATAATTATTTTAATATATATAATTATATAAATACATTTAAAAAAATATTTATTTATTTATAATTATAAATATATAATTTTATAAATATAGTATTTAAAATTTTAAATATATTTATTTATAAATCAATTTATTTATAAATATTTTTTAAAAATATTTTTTTAACATTATTAATGAATATCTAATTTTAAGTTAATGTGTGTTCAAAATGAGTGAAATTGAATAAATTAAAAATAAGTAAAATTTAATAATATTGAAAAAATGGATAAGTTTTGTGTGTGTTCATTTTATAAAAAAATGTATCAATTACATATATGTGTAATCAATATAACACACATTTGATCTATGTTAAATTTGGAAAATCACACAACATTCAATTATATGTCTATTACTCTATGCAATTAGTGAGTTTTTTTAATTCATATTAATTTTTAATTATAACCAATTATTTACTAAATATATGATTATTTAATGTAAAGTGCATAAATATTTTGTAAAATATGAATCATATTTATAAACATTAGTATATATCTATATTTTTAATATATACTATTTATTAACATTATCAATAATAATCTAATTAATAAAATGTTTAATATTTTTTCTCAATTTACTTATTTTTTTTTAATTTTTTTAATTTTTATTTCTCATATCTATATATTTAATATATACTATTTATTAGTATTTATAATTTTTATATAATATAATCAATTTATTCATTTTAATCAATAATTATTAAATTAATAAAAAAATTAATATTTTTTTTAATAAAATAATTTTTTATTTATTTAATTATTTCATTTTATATATTCAGACCCTTATCATTACTAAAAAATAACTGATAAAGGAATCCTTTATAAGCGTTAGAAATATAGTGATGATAAAAGGTACCCTTTCTTAGTGTTAAAAATAAAGCACTAATAAAGGGTACCTTTATCAGTGCTAAAAAAATCACTGATAAAGTGTTAAATTTATTAGGGATTTATTTAGAGCGGATAAAGATTCCATTTATACGTGATTTTTTCTAGCATTGATAAATACCGACGATGTTAAATTCCTTTTTTGTAGTTGTTTATGTTGATGAGGACCCAAAGTAGAGACCCTTTAGTAGTGATCCACATGTGCTTTTTGATCTTGGAACATCATTGATGGTACTATGAGTGATAGCACAGCGGTACCAACCATCTTGTGTCACTCACCTGATCACAACCATGATCCCTTATATCTAGAAGGAATATCTCTTGATCTCTCTAACTTGATAGGAATGAAGGACAGAGAGGGAATCTCTCAATCTTGATAGAAAAACCTAGAGATGTTCTTCATTGAGAGATAATTATATTGGGAGGGGGATGTTATGAACAATAACCAACCCGTCACAATTATCACAATTGTCTATTTATAGACATGGGTTTGGGATTAATATTTAATTAATTTCATAAAGGCCCTTAACAAGATATTAAACCCAAAAGTAACATCATTTCATGTAATAAAACAATAATATTATTTTTATTTCATGGTGTGCACTAACCCGTACAATGAAAAATACCTATTTTACAATTTAGTAAATAAATATTTATCACCAGATAAAATCAAGTATATTCATCCTCTACAACATTTATTGAACTCTTGAGTAAATATTTAAATAAATATTATTCATTCAATATATAATTTTTTATCTATAGTTTTAAAAATAAATATTTATTTAATATTCTCACAACTAAATACATTAATTATTTAATAATTAAATAATTACTTATTACCATGAAAATAATAGGATATTAATATTATATATTCATGTAATTAAATAGATACCTCATGAATAATTTTTTTTAATATATGTGATCATTTAATAAATCTTGAATAAATGCTACTTCTTAGTCTAGATAATAATAGTTATTTTAATTGTTAAATATAAATAATATTTAACTGAGATCAAATGTAACACTTTGTGTGTGACCGTCTAGGCCTCTTCCTTAATGGAACTAGGTAGGCTTTCCCAAAGTTCAAGATTACTATTTAGTAATAGATCAATACACCCATAGAGGAAGAATATATTTCTCAATGACAACAACCACATATGAACACTCATTGTGTAATATAATCCCTTTGTCTCGATATCTCATTAAGTAGGTTGTACACCCATGTAATCAACCTATATTCTTGATACGTCTTTATTTGATAATCAAAAATAAATTCATCATTAAACCATGACCATGGAATTTAATGTGGTGGTTCCATTTCAATAAAAGGGTTGAGATATCAACTTCCATGAAGATGGAAGAGACAAATCCTTCATTGATTCATTCATTAAGAATATATCATTCATGATACACCCAACATACCCAACTTCATCAGGATCTTATTTCATCATAGTTTATAGAAATACATAAAATTTCATGGATTATGAAACATATTAATAATAATATTAATGTATAAGGATCATTACACACACTCACAGACATGAATATCCAACAACACATAAACATGTTGATTTCCTACAGGTAGGTCAATTCTCATAATCTATTGTCTTATAGATTACCAAGTGAAAATTTAATGAGATGAAGACTCGTATTCTTATGAGTGCCCACACCTGAAGACCAACATACTATGTGTCCCATCTGATAATGTTATTCAACTATAGAAATATGTTTAAGAATATTTTCATGGAATTTCAAGGTTCTCATTATAGAGAGGAACTCATATGGCCGTTTAAATACAACAACTATTCTAGGACATTATCAAATTAATGTTCACAGAAGAATAATCAATATGTGATAAGGTATTTATTAATATACAAATCCATGAATATAAACACAATCTTTTTTAAAAATTAGTTAGTTATAGGAAACCAACTCTAATAGACTCTCACATTCACTAGAGTCAACTACAAACGAATCGTTAGTTATCAGATGCTAAAAATGATTCTTCTGAGTATAGCTACAACTATTGGGCCTACCATGTTTCCATGGCTAGGGTTTTATATCCACATGACTGTGTAGTAAATCAGCTTACTGCAACATTACTACCTTTAAAAAATCCCTCAAGAAGTTATATTATAGAGTATCCACCTATTGTTCCTATGTATGAAACCTAACATTTTGGTTAAGTAAATAGTAAAATATAATCATAATAATGATAAAAAATTTACTTTTTGTATAACCTTAAATAGGAAAAGGATGCTGCTAAACTACTTCTTAATTTACATCATAATCCTCAACACACACTACCAAAAAATATTTAACCACATTTACAAACATGGATAAATCATTTACCTACATTATATAAAAACACTAGGAAATGTTTTTTATGGATATGTTATTAAATATATCAAATTTTAAACTTTAAAACTACTAGATAGTAGTGAGAAATGTATCGAATCCATAGGGAATGAAATAGAGTGAAATCCAAGAAAGAAAACCTTAAAAAACATGCACATGAAATCAATAATGATGAAAACTATTTTTAGGTACAAATATAAGAAGATTATGATGATTTTAAAGATATAAAAGTGATAAAAAAATAAATGACATCAAATATGAAAATAATTATTAAGGATGAAATGAGAGGGAATTTTCGATTTTCTGATTTCTTTATTTCATAGTTTGCGAAGTAATAATCAAATCAACGATAAAAAAACATGTATTAAAAATATATGTTGAGAAGATTGTCTAGAAATCAGTTGATTTTTTAGTTTTTCACAAAAAACCCATTGAAGTTCTATGAAAAAGAAGTTAATTTCAATTTAAAAATGTTCTCATAAGTGAAGATAAAAAGATGAATCGAAATAATATTGTTTCCTCGCTCAAAGTTTAGATAGAAATCATCTTAAGATTTAATAGAAAAAAATTACCGAACATGAACTTTAAAAATGAAAAAAACAAGAAGAAGATGATGATACTTTATTTAAAAATTTTCTCTAGAATAAGCTCCTACACTATCAGCTTCTCCAACCCTTGCTCTGCTCTAGTGGTATCCAATAAAAATTGTGTCTCTCATCTTGAATGAATGTATCCCCCTTTTAACATATAATATCACTTTTTTATTTTCCTATCGATCAAAGATAAAATTACCACACTTCTATTTTTACATAGTATCATGTGAGAATCAAAACTCTCACCATGAGCCACTAGCCCAGTTACTTTAATAAAATCTCTCCAAAATATTCTGTTTCCTGTATGGGTTATTGAGTTCTACAAATGTTAGTCATATCAGTATGAAATCATCATGTTATCACCTTCCTATTTTAAGAAAATATTTTATGAGACTACAAAAATAATCTACCAAGTTTCAATACTATGGCCTTGATAACTCCTATTATCAGGACTTCGAATGATTTTGATGTCGTCTTCCTCTATGAACCACAAAATCAGCACCAAATTCATATGACATGGAAAGGTATTGATGAGGCACTCATCATCAAAAGTGGTGTTTAAAGCATTAGTCTCATGTAAATAACTCACCTAAAATCCTATAATGACCCTAAAATGATATCATATCATTAGAAAAATTCATCTTTTCTGCGACGTTATATGGTGCATCTTGACTTTGGTGTCTTGGATCGAGCTCAACTCACTCTAACAAATTCTATCACACAACAAAAATGAAATTTATTTTACACCTCACAAAACATAATATTACACGTAATCCATATATATTACTCAAAAGGGGTTGAAAAAAATTCATTTATACAGTAACCATATTTTAATTTCCTTTCGTGAGAATCTACTGCAGTTTCTCTTATGCAACACTCAATAGTGAAAAAATTATCTTACAACAACTTCCAAATTATACTTACATGAGTTCCTTTAAAGAAACCTCATGCATTTATACATATAAAATAAAATTTTAAGTATATTTTAAGTAAAATATTCTTTAAAAAAAAACCCCACAGCAATTTATCTACGAAACATTCTTTCTTAAAAATTTAATAATATTTAACACCCAATAAAAAATGATCATAATATTTCCAAATAATAAATTTGAAATTAGATTACTTAATTTTAAGAGCTTTAAATCCATCCAAACATTAATATTAATATTTTAAAAAAAGTTCCTTGTAGTGAAAAAATCAAAATTAGCACATTCATATTTTCTTTGAAAATGATTCTTTCAATTAAAAGATGGAAACAAGAAAATATTTGTTCATAAAATATAATAAAATAAAACAAAGGATAATTTTAAACATTTAAGTACCAAAAACCCAATTTCAATGAAATATAACAAGAATTATAATTTAATTCCAAGATCACTATTTCACCTTAATTAACTCATTTAAGAACAAATTATTATCAAATGTGACTGGAAGTATGTGGCGAACATATATAAAAATAGCAGCACATCAAATACTCCTGCACTAAAACTTTTTTCCATAGTAATTAACTATCCACCACAATCCAATTTTTATTATTATTTAAGAATCCACTTTTTGGGTAAGTGGGAACTATACATGAGCCATCAGTACACACAAATCCCACATAACCTTAAACCATTACACACCACATTCAAAATTCAAAAATTCTACCAACCACCAAAATATCTCATTGAATAACTTAATGAATAAAAGTATTAAATAATAGAGGTTCAACTTGTATTGAGATTTTCATTTCATATACCATTTTGATTTATATCTTATAATTTTAATTAAAACCCAAAAAATTAATGTGAATGATAGTTGTATAATATTTATACAAAATTTAACCAAAAAACTTTTATTCCTAGGGGAAATAAAAATGGTAAACTTAATTAAATCCAGGGTGTAATAGAGATTAACCTCTTCAAAGGGGAATCACAACCTTAAAACTTAATTAAAATTTTAACCCACTGAATATGAAAAGAAAATATTTTAAAACTATCAATTTCAAAAAAGGGGGTTAATTTTGATGTATAAAGCAATGAATATTGATCAACACATTTAAGACCCAATCCCCCTCACATAAAACCCAACAACATCCCCAGTGTCGAATCCTAAAGTGGAAAAAAAATGAAAAAAATTTAAGTTCAAAAATAATGCAATTGAGAGATTACAAAGAATTTTCAACGGGTGAAATACAATTTACACAATATGACACCAGAATTTCAAAAGAGTTATTAAGATTGAATTTAAAATGTACATGATTTTTGTCTTTATAAATAGGAAAGTGAACCATAAATTAATCTCAAGATATAATTTTTTTAAAATTTACTCCAAAAAACTTCATCTTTATGAATATACACTCAAATTTCCACATTCCTTTCAAAGATTTTTGGGCATTAACATTATATTTAAATAAGGTTTATAATAATTTTAAATGAGAAATTAATAATCCAAAACTAACACCCATGACTTGAAGCATGAAAAACACTCTTAACAAGTTTGTAAAATATGGGAATTCTCTCACACTTAATTTCAAAATTTGAGAAGATATAAAAAAATACCACAATCAAGGAAATATGTAGGAAAATTCAGAACAAAGCTTTTAAAAGCATAATGGATAATAACACCCCTGATAATGAAGATTTAATCACTTGAATTTTTTTTAACACTACCCTTGTTTTCTTCGAGTAAGTCTTCTGATCAGAAATTTATAGCACCTATATAATGAAAATAGGAACATGTGACCTAATAATATATAGTTTAAGAAAGAAAATGGAAAGAGATAAGTTTTAAGGATGTTTAATATCAAAATATCTAATTATCATGTCATCCTGATAGTAAAAATTATAATAACCCCACTGTAAGAGTTTGAATTTTATGCCCATGAGGTACTTGTACAATAATTCCATATTTCACTAGAACATATAGAAATAAGTGAAGCCAAGGTAGAAATAAAATATGTTCAAATATAATTTAAAATAAAAGATAACAATAAAAAAACATGGGTTTCCTCCCACGAGGCACTAAATTTATATACCTTATCTGGACTCATTGAATTCTCAATTTTCAAAGAAAAATATGGAAGCCAAGCCCTTTAGATTTACCTCAAAGTAATGTTTAGTTATTTGGAAATTTATAAAGTAAGGTTGGTTCTATTCTCCTACCAACTCAATAGATCCAATGACTCGAACCCTAAGGATTGTGAAAGGTCCATACCAATTGGATTTAATCTTCTCAGTAAAAATTATAAGTCTAAAATCTAAGAGAAAAACCTTCATTCTAGACTTAAAATCTCAATCTTGGATGATATTATCATGAAAAGATTTAGATTTCTCCTTTAATATCCTATCATTTTCATATATCTCACTCTTAATATCATCAAGCTCCGTCAACTCTAAAAATATTCTCTCTTCAGCAATTTTAAGATAAAAATTTAGAGCCTTCACTACCTAAAAATATTTGTGTTACAACTCAACATGCAAGTGAAAATATTTCCCAAAAATAATCCTATAAGGAGACATTCTTATGGGGGTTTTAAAGGAAATTATGTAGGCCCATAAAGACTCATAGACTTTCAAAGACTAGTATTTCATGGAACTAGAAATGGGTTTCTCTAAATTTGTTTAATCTCCCTATTATAAATTTCATCTTTTCCTTTAGAATGGGGATGATAATCAGTTCCAATTTTGTGAATAAAACCTGATTTTACCCTTAAATATTAGAATTTAAAATTTTTAAAGTGTGTTAAATTATCTATAATAAAATATTTTGGTAACTCAAATATTTAAAGGGTATTCCTTTTAATAGATTTTATCACACTATTAGCTTGACTATTGGGAATTTCAACTACTTCAACCCACTTGGAAACATAATCATCAGCCACCGGGATGCACTAATTTCTATAAGAATATAATAATGGTCCTATATAGTCCAATACCAATACATTGAAAATTTTAGCTTCTAATATCCCTTTTTGAGGAAGCTCTTACTTCCTTCCAACATTTCCTAACCTTTGAAACTTATCAAAACCTATAATAAAAATCCTAGAATCCTTAAAGGGAATAGTCCAGTAGAAACCAGTCTATAAAAACATTTGAGCAGTCCTTTAACCTCTATTAAGTCTACCCCATGGTGTCAAATTTCAATTTTCAAGAATTTGAGCCATCTCTTCTATAGACACACACCTCCTAAGGATGTCATCAACACATCTCCAAAAAAGTAAAGTGTCATCCCAAAAATAATACTTTAACTCAGCAATGAACTTATTCCTTTGGTTATGTGTAAAATATTTGGGAATGACTCTAATAACCAAGAAATTTGAAAAATCTTCATATCAAACAGATAGTTTCTCCTCCAAAATAAGAAATTTATCATCTGAAAAAGAAGAATTTATCTCCCTAGGATCATCAGTTTGAGTAATAGACAACCTATACAAATGAAAATACTCTATATTCTAATCCCCATGCTTTTACTTGATCTATAAATAAAAATATTTCATTAAAATTATCTATATAACCAATAAAGGTTTGGATTCTTTTTTAGACAAAATGCATTTTAAGGAAAATGGTCTACGAAGTCTATGAATTTATATCCTATCAGGTACTACCTAAACATTTATAGAGAAAACACAATATCCAACAAAACCTTCTCAGTAGTGGTGTAATTTCTCTGAGAATTATATAGAAACCTATTAGCATAGTACACCATATGAAATATCTTGTCTTTCCTTTGGCATAAAAATTCTCAAAAAACCACATAACTAGTATCACACATAAGTCTAAATAAAAGTTTCCAATTAGGTGGAGTGATGATGGGTGAATAAGTGAGTTTTTATTGAATAATATTCAATATTTCCCAACATTTTTCATCAAACAAGAAAGGTTTATATTTCTCTAATTGTGAGAAGAGGCCTAATGATTTTATAAAAATATTTTATGAATCTTCAATAAAACCTATAATAGATAAAAAAAATTAATGCATTTTCCTTTCAATGCAGGGGTAGGTCTTAAATAACCACAATATTAGCTTCATCGACCTCTATTCCCCTCTTAGACACCTTATGACCAAGAATAATTCCTTCAGTAACCATGAATTGACATTTCTCTTAATTAAGAAAAATATTTGACTCTAGGAATTTCTCTAAAACTAATTCCAAATTTCTTAAACAGCACTCAAATATACTCTCAATAACAGAAAAGTCATCCATGAACACCTTAATGATCACATCTGTCATATCTGAAACAATTTCCATAATACACCTTTGAAAATTAGCTGGAACAACACAAAATCCTAAGGGAATTTTTAAGTAAGAAAATGTACCAAAGGGGCATGTAAAATTGGTTTTTTCCTAGTCTCTTGGGGCTATAAGAATATATTTATACCCAAAATAGCCATCCAAAAAATAGAAAAATTAATTTCCAGCTAGCCTCTCAAGAATATGATATAAAAATAACACTAAAAATGATTTTTTTAGTGGTTTAATTAATAATTCTATAATCAATAAAAAATTTACATTTAGTTTATTTTATAATTAGAATTTGTTCATTATTATCATTTTTTACAATAGTGTAACCTCCCTTATTTGGAACTAATTAAATATGACTAACCCAAGAACTATCATAAATGGGGTAAATGGTTTCTATATCTAACTGATTGATTACTTCCTTTATCACAAACTCTCACATGTTTGGATTAAGATGACTTTGGACCTCAATTATTGGTCTATGATTAGGTTCCTTAGGGATCCTATGTACACATAATTAAGGACTAATTCCTTTGATATAAAAAATGGTCCAAACTATCGAAGTTTTTGTAATGTACTGGGTTTTTAAAGAGGTCTGAAATCCTCTCCCTTTTTGAATTTTTGGATTTGGTTAGTATGTAAATTATTTTTAGATCATCAGAACCTAATTCCAAGTTTTTATTCAACCTAATATCTTATACTTTTGGATGGGTTTAGAGACTTGATAAGTTCCTCAGGTGTTCTAATGGGTTTTGGGTGCATTAGAGGCTTGAAGTCTGTGTTTTGGAAGTTGAAGGTTGAGGTACACAGTTCTGGTAAACCGTTCATCTTCTTAGATCAAACCATGCATCCCAATTTTGTACTACAACACAATTTGTTCATGGTTTGGAAAACTGTGCATAATCCACCTGGGTAGTTCCACTCAGGCAGTACCTTCACACTATAACTCGCACAGTCTGCACATGGTTTGGAAAACTATACGGGCTAACCGTTTGAGGTATAGGTTTATAGTAGAAATAATTTCACAGTTGTCGCACGGTTTGTAAAACCATGTGAGCTCACCGTTCATCTAATTAAAGAGGATAAATGAACAAACTACCCCTCCCTCATTAATTAGTATGTTCTCCTATTTTCTCATCTCTTGGTTGCATACAACAAGGGGGAGTTTGTCCCTTTCCTCCTTCCTTTGATTTTGATCCATCTCCTTTAATCAGACTCCATTTTGATCATCATCAAGTATGTTGGATTGATCTCAGTAAGGCTATCATAATCCATGCTTCTTTTTCTCTTTTTTCTTTCCATATGGTGCATTGAATCCATATGAGTGGTTTTACCCTCTTTTTAGGTCATTCGTCCGAAATGATTATTTCTTCCAAATGGGTCGGATTTAGAGGCCAATATAGAATGTGTTTATGCCTATGGCTCTAAGGTAGGTGGTTCATACCATTATTTTAGGTTTTGAAAGGGTTTAGGGGTATGGATTTTAGCGCGCTAAGATTTTGACCGATCGAGACCCAAAAATTTAAATGGATACTTTTAATCAATTAATCTTACCTTATGAGATGCCTTTGGGAATTCTTGATTAAGACTATAAGCGAGTTAAGCCATATGAGAGGCTCAGAACCTTGTGTGGTTAGTCCAGGGGTGTTCTTATTATTAAATTGAACTTTTTATTTATTTTGAGTTGTTTTATTGAGGTGAATTATATAAATGATTTACTTATTCTATACTGCTGAGATCCATGGGATCATGATGGGCTTTCCCTAAGGTTTGATATGGAAATGGACATCTAGAATTGAGGTGATGTAATCTTCAGGTTGGGTGACATGGTCATTGGTTGAGGCGGAAATCCAATTCGGTTGAGGTCATGGTCCGTGATGTTGGATGACATGTCCATCAGTTTTTGAGAGATAGGTTAAGAGGGGAACAAGGTACCAAAGTTGGTGTGGATTAGGTAATACTTTGGTGAATTCCACTCTCCAGTGATTGGACAAAGTTTCTTTGGAGTTGTGTGCACATAGGTTGACTCAATTATGAGGTGGTTTTGATCACTCATATTGGTAGAGGCCCCGATAGTGTGGCTTAAGTAATTTATTTGTGGTTTTTTCCATTGAAATACATATAGATGGTGAGGATCCATTAGACGAAAACATTAAGGCTGACGGTTGGGCGTTGTGGCTCGCCACATTTGAGGGTGTTGGGCCATGAATTATTTTGGAGGATGGGAATCACCATTCCTCAGAACATTTTCCTTTGAACCAATAGTGATTTTAAATTTAGGATAGACATCACTAGGCCTCTGGATATCAAGAATCATTTCGATAGGTGCTTTAGAGCAGAGGGTCTGAGGGACCAGGTATGTATTGATTTGGGCGTGTCTTTGGGACATCAATGATAAGATTTGGCATGAGGTGTTAGGTGACATTGGGGGTGGAACCTGAGGATTCACCTATGAATTTTGACATTAGGGGATGCCTTGGGACATGGGCTAAGGATCCTCTCTACTATGACATTCCAGCACCCGTCGATGCAGTTGACAGCTTCCTGGTGAATTTTGAGTGCTAGTGGGGTGTGTTTTTAGTTATATGCATGTGGTAATGTTTTATTTATTTTCAGTTACACCTTCTTGATCAAAAATATATGTTACGCACACTTGGTTGGTACCCTACTAAGACTCATTCTCACACCCTATGCAGGTCCTTTGGGATGTGTGTAGACTTTATTCTTTTGCGTTCAGGAAAAGGATCATGTCTAGAAACTGGATATTATTGGCTATTTACATTTGATGGAAGGCATGGGACCAATGTTCATTCCAAAACTAGAGTTTCATTTTTAATTTTCTTTTCTGTTTCAGCATTCTTATGATATATGTATGTACTGTGGTCAGCCATTGGAAACCCCTTCTAGATATTGTAGTGTAAGACCTGTAATTGAAGCATACTTTGTTTAAATTCTATAAATGGAATGATGATGTGTTTATTTATTTATTCTTCTTTTGTTTATTACTTTTGATGTTGTATATTGTTGATTGTGCTTCCGCCTTTGGTGGGTCTAGTTCGAGGTAGCTGAGTCTTTTTTTTCTACTTCAAGTTATATATATCTACATATACCATTATTAAATTATCACACGAGGGTATAGTATCCCCACTATTACCCTTATTAAACCATTACTGATAGTTGGAAGCCTTTGTAATACGGGGAGGCATTCCTAAGTCCAGTGGCACTCAGCTCAGAAGCATTGTTCGGGTGGCTAATCAGGTCGGGGTGCTACAAATAGTACTAGAAGAGATTCTTTTACCTCTTTCTTAATTTTAATATTTGGAATATGGTATATTAGAGATTAGGATATTGTTATAACAGTGTTTAGAACTTGTGTTTGGGTTCCTACAGCCCCATGAATGAGGGGCATACCAAGTTTCCATGAGTGGGAATTTCTATTCTATTTTTCTCATTTTACAGTTGATTTGATTTCCACATTGAGTGGTGCACTTAGAATGTGAATGATTACTCATTATGGATTGTGATCCATATCTTGAAATGGCAAGGAAGGGATATTATAACCTTGGCCTAGTATGGAAAGGGGTGTTTTCTATGCATGTATATGCCTTTTTAGAAACCTGATAAGATGATTAATGTATATATATATATGTATATATATATATGTTCAATGATATGAAAATGCCTTGTGATATGTGATATAAATATGTATGTGATTGAATCTTATAGGATCATGCAAGAACAATGATATGGCATGATATTGATCACTAGGTAGGTGATGAGGTCATCAGTTTGAGGCAACATGGGTTTTCATAAAGGGAATGGCCTGAGGAATATGTGATACTTGGCTCTGTTGAGGGTGGGTAAGAAGGACATTAGGTTAGGATGCTATGTGGCATGGTTGTGATGGGGGAGAGTAAGGGCAGTGAGTTGACGCTACCTATTACTTTCTCTATCTGCACTATATATATATATTTATACGATATCTAGAATTTCTAACCATGTAATGGTATTTAAAGGTTTTCTACCTAGATGACTTAGATGGAGTGTCAGGAGGGTGATGGTTTAGTGTCGTAGGATCATGAGCAGGTTGAGACCCTTGAGAGTCAGGTAGATCATGAGCTCCAAGTATAGGCTCGAAATCAAAATCCAGTTCAAGTGGGGTAACCACCCAATTTTGGGCCATGTATTAACAATAATCTCAAAGAGAGACTGGTAAGTGTAATCCACATTATCTGCAAGGGAGATCAGGGTGGAGATCCTTCTATGTAATATCTTACTAAAGAGTTTCAGTTGCAACACCCTTCATTTTTTATGGTGAGGGTGGTTCATAGATGGATGATAAATGGATCGAGTCCATGCATATGATCTTCAAGCAGCTAGATATGCCTCCAGGGTGGAGGGTGAAGCTGGAAATGTACATTCTCAAAGGACTGACTAAGTGCTGGTGGGATGTACAGGTGAAGGATTCTAGGCCTGAGGGGCTAGCCTGAAAGGACTTTGAGTCAAGGTTATTTGATAAATTATTCCTAGAGACATTGAGGGAAGAAAGAGCTCGAGAGTTCTTGATCCTTCAATAGGGTGACATGTCTATCATGGACTATGCAACGATGTTCACCAAATTGGATCACTTCACACCCAACATGGTAAAAAATGACACCTTTAGGGTGAGGTGTTTCAAGGATTGTTTATGGTATTCAATTAGGGTGTAGGTAAACATATTTAGGTTGGACTCATTCTCATAGGTGGTGAACCTGGTGCTCATAGAAGTGGACAACTAGATAGACCAGTCACGTTCAAGCTGGGTGGTTGATTTAGGTGATTTCAGTGGAGATACTTAAGATGGTAGGAAGTGGGTCCCATAGGAGTTCCAAAAATTCATTCCAAGTACTTGAGAAGTCCACCTAGGACTGGGTATTTGATGGTTTTTTTCTAATGTGGGCATCCAGGACATGTCTGGACTCAGTGCAAGCGGCCTCCAAAATAGTGACTCGCATGTGGATAGGTCAGATATCTTGAGAGGTTCTATAGGAAGAATTCTCGAATAGATAGAAGTTAGGTACTAGGGAAAACTTATGGTTTTGAGATTAGTTATGGAGCGGTACTAGGTTATGGTAGTCAAGATTCAGCTACATGTAGAGGTCATGTAAGAGAAATCGGGACCCAACAATGGGGTCCGTGCCTGGTGACTGGTGTAGCACCGCATGGATGCTAGGATTCAGGAAGTCTGGGTTCAGGATAGGTGTATGCCGTGGAGCTTCCAAGTGTTGAGAAGGCAAGTGATCTGACAATAGTAAGAGGTACAGTATGTGAATAGTCATGCTTTTTTTTGTTTTGGCATGTACTGTTGAGGCATGTCTGTTTTGGGTGCATGAGGTGCATGGTATATATGTATGGACTAACCAGATGCTTGTTAGTAGGTTGGAATTGAATTGAATGTGTCATATATATATATATATATATATGAGGTGTGTGGAACTATTATTTATAAATGAGCATCATTTTATACATGATTTTTGAGGTGTGTTTTCATTGAGGTATCGAGGAGATTTGGGTTACTTGAGATGCGTGGGTATATGGGAATCATTGTGATGGGGGACTTGACTGGGGTGTGAGGCACCGGGACTTTTGAGAATCTAATGAGATGTATAAACTCATTGGTTTAATGTGTGACAAGGGAATGAGGCAGGAATCGAGGTAGTGGAGGATTCTGATGGGTGTCGATTATGAAATAGGAGAACTTGATGAGGTTTAAGAGCAACAATGAATCACAAGAGGAAATTTTAGTTTGTGAATAGTTTGAAAACTAGTATTTTGATTTGATATTTCGGTTGGTATGTGACCTAGGTAGGTCATTCCTAAGGTGGGGAGTCCCCCCTTGAGGTAGTTGACCTATGTCCTTAATACCAGGGTATTCTGGGTTAGTTTTACTAGGATGGGTATATTTGGTACCATCTCTAGGTTTTTTTTATGTCTTGGTGATGAGCTATGCTAATGTGGGGAGATTTTAATGTCTCGGGTTTTTTTGGATCGGGTCAAAATCCTCTCCAGTTTTGAATTTTTAGATCTGGTGGGTATGCCAAATTATTTTTCGATCATTTGAACCTAATTTTGAGTTTTTATTCATCCCGATATCCTATTTTTGGATGGGTTTAGAGGATTGTAAATTTCCTCATTTGTTTGAATGAGTTTCAAGTGCATTGGAGGCCTGAAGGACTTATTTTGGAAGTTTTAGGTTGAGGCACACTGTTTTAAGTGAACTGTGAGGCCTCTCAGATCAAACTGTGCAACCCAATTTTCTACTACTGCATAGTTTTCCAAACCGTTTGGGTTAGGGGGAACAACCATGCATGGAGGTTTTCAGTTTTTGTAAAGGGTATCCACATGGTTTTCACATGGTTTGGAAAACTATGTGTAAGACCCACGAGTAGTTGCACTTAGGAAGTACCATTGCACTGTAGCACACACGGTCTGCGCATGGTTTGGAAAATGATGTGGGAAAACTATGTGTGTTCTGGGTTTATAGTAGAAGGTTCCACATGGTTTCTGTATGGTTTGGAGAACTGTGTGAGCTAGCCATAAGACTCATTGAAATGGTTATATGACCAAACTACCCCTCCCCCTTAATTATATTTTCTCCTATTTTCTCCTCTCTTGATCACATACAACAAGGGGGAGCTCACCCCTTTCCTCCACTCTTTTATTTTCATCAATATCCTTCAATATAACTTCTATTTGATCATAGTTGGGTGTATTAGATCCGTCTTGGTAAGGCTCTCCTCATACATGCTTCTTTTTCTCTTTGCCCTCTCCATACGATGCACTAAATCTATGCAATTGGTTTTACCCTATTTTTAGGGTGTTCATAAAAAATGTCAATTTCTTCCAAACCGATTGGAGTTAGAGGCTAATATTGGATGATCCTACATCTATGAATCCAAGGTAGGTGGTGCATACCTTTATTTGATATTTCACAAGTTTTCAGGGGGTGTGTATTTTATAACACCGAGGTGCTGACCGGGAGAGACCTTGAAATTTAAATGGTTACTTTTAATTAGTTAATTGGTCCTTTTGAAATTCTTTTGGGCATGATCGATTAAGACTACAAGTGATTTGAGCTATGCAAGAGTCTTGGAACCTTGGGAGGTTAGGTCAGGGGTGTTCTTATTATTAAATTGAATTGTTTATTTATTTTTATTTGTTTTATTGAAGTGAGTTATATAAATGATTTACTTGTAATATACTACTAAGATCTATGAGATCATGATGGTCTTGGCCTGAGGTTTGAGATTGTAATGGCCATCTATAATTGAGGTTATGTAATCGCCAGGTTGGACTTGTCCCAAGTTAATTGGGTGATGTGATCATCGGTTGAGTGACATAGTTTTCAGTTGAGGTGGAAAGGATATCAGGTTGAGGGAATAGCCCATGATGTTGGATGACATGTCCATCAGATTTGAGTGACAAGATCACAAGGGCATGAGGTACTAGAGTTATTGTGGATTAGGTACTACTTTGGTGATTTCCACTCACCTATGATTTTCCAAAGCATCATTGAAGTCATGTACACACAGTTTTAATCAGTGATGAGGTGATTTTGACAAATCATTTGAGTAGAGGCCCCCAGTAGTGAAGCTTATGTAATTGGTTTAGGTATGATTTCCATAGAAATCCATGGGGATGGAGAGGATCCATCAAATGACATTGTTGAGGCTGTTTGTTCGGGGATAAGGATTTACATACTCTAGGACATTGGGCTAAGACTTATTTTGGAGGATAGACATTAACATTCCTTAGGACATTGTGATTTGATACCATAGTGATTTAAATTTTAGGATATACATACTTCTACCTCCAGTCTTTGGACTTCGTGCTGACGAGTGCTTTCGAGCAAGGGGTCTAAGGGACCAGGTATGTGTTGATTTGGGTGTGCCTTCAAGATGTCGGTGAAATGATTTAGAATTAGGTGATGAGTGACATTGTGGGTGGAACCTGAGGGTTCACTTGGAACATTTAACATCTGGGGATTCCTTAGGTGATGGGATAAGGATCCTCTTCACAATGGAATTCTGATATTGGTCAAGGTAGGTGATAGCTTCCTAGTGGATTTTGAGCACCAATGTAGTGTGTGTTTATTTATATGTATGTGATAATGTTTTATTTATTTATAGTTACACATTATTAATCACAAATTTAAGGTAAACATGCTTGGTTGGTACCCTACTGAGACTAATTCTCACACCCTACACGGTCCCTTCAGGACACATGCAGACTTTATGATTTTTTTTATTAGGTAAAGTCTTGGGTTTAGGAACTGGATCATAGTGGTTGTTTTTGTGGTATTGAAGGCATGGGACCAATGGTCATGCCTCATCTAGAGTTTCCTTTTTAATTTTCTTTTCTGTTTCAGCATGCTTATGATATATGTATTTACTATGGTCAGCCATTGGAGACCCCTTATGGATATTTTAGTGTATCTTCAGTAATGGATGCATGTTCTGTTTAAATTATAAAAATGGTATATTGATGTTTTTATTTATTTTTTCTACTTCTTATTTATTTCTTTCTCTGTTATAAATTTCTTTATTGTGTTTCTTCATTTGGTGGGTCTGGTTAGAGTCTGCTAAGTCTTTTCTTTGCTTTATGTTATATATATCTACTAAGACCATTATTACTTTATCACCATAGGGTATATTATTTTCAATATTACCCTTATTACACCCTCACTGCCAGTTGGAAGCTTTTAGCATATGGGGAGGCGTGCCTAATTTCAGTGGCACTCGGCCTAGAAGCACTATTTAGGTGGCTAATCGAGCCGAGGCTCTACAGTTTTACACTTCTTTGAGATAGATAAAAACTTTTATTCTTATATTTTATCTAATTTAGTTTAAATGATAATGATCAATTAATATTTTACAACCATAAATGAATATTTCAGGCATAAATGTAATGGTTTAATCTCAATTTATAGTGCCTCTTTACTAGATGGAATAAGCTTAGGCCTATGAGGTCTAAGGTATTCGACATGTTTTTTAAGGTGAGTATGAAAATTTTACATATTCGCAATTTCAAGACTAGGATTAATTTTTTCATCACCATTGTTAAAAGTAGAAAACTCACTACATTCAGTTTTCAGATTTACTTTTAAAATGTTTTCTTTAGAAAATTCATTAAAGTGTTGTAATATATCTCCCACACTAGTTTTAAAATGTTCCTAAATTTTTTTTAGATTAGAAAAATAAAACTCAAGATCCCCTAAAAATTTTATAATTTCAATAAAAAAAATTCATTTTCATGAAAACTCTCTAAGGATAGAATAGAGTAACTCTATAACCATATAAAATTACCCAAAGTTTCATTTTTTTCACTTTCAAAAATTTTATAAAAAATATTATTATTATCATTGTGAATTTATTCAACTAATTATTTCTTAAAAAATTATCCCAATTCATTTAATGATTCATCACCTTCTGGAATTTCCACTCTAGAATAGTTCTCTCTAAAAGTTGGTTCTTTCACATTCTTAAATGCGTGATACTCCTCTACTTATTCTCCAAAATTAAAAATCATATTTCCTTCTCATAAATTATTAATAGCTTCTTTAGTGGTTAAGAAGGTCGTACAAGGATGATAGGTACCTCTTGGTCATACTCCATATCAAGAGCCAGAAAATTAGCCTATGGGAACCAATTACTAACTCTTAATATAAGATAATTAACTATTTGTAAAGGATATATGGAAGACCAATCAACCAAGGGTAAGACCAAAATGGTTGGTTGTAATTATCTTAATACCAACTGTTGAAATAGATACAAAAGAATAATATTTATACTAGCACAAAAATTCACATAGAAAATTCAACTAAATGCTCTTTCATAAGGTGTAGGGAATGAAAAAATTCCATGGGTATTTAAGTTTTAGTGGGATTTTATTTTTAAGAAAAATAATAAAATCTTCATTGGGGCTATAATTTTAAAATTATTCTAGTTTTTTCTTATTGAAAATAATATTTTTGAGTGATTTCAGATATGTATGTTTTTTAATTAAATCTTGGATGAAAGGAATGTTCAATTAGATATTTTTTAAAATCCTAAGGAATATGATCAATTTTGATTTATTATTTTTGGGTTTTAGCCTTTGAGGGAAAGATGTGGATGAGAAAAAATTCCCAAGAATATAATACATTTCCCCAATTGATTTTAAAATAAAATTTTACCTTTATTATTTTTATTTTTAGAGTTTTTTCTTCTTGATTTTTTGGTGGAAAAACTGTATTTACTATAGTTTCAATAATTCTCTCCACATTTCTAGATTCAGTGGTGACTATATTTTAGTGTATATATTCTTCAAAATTTCTAGTTTGATCATTCTTAGGGTTATCTCTAACCTCCTCTTGAGTTTTTGAACCACACCTAGTAACCATATCCAAAGAACTATCCCTAGTATTCATTTTAGTTGTGTTAGAGACTTTTTATTTATCTCATGAAGTTAAATTTATAACCAATTAACTAATATGAAACTCAAGGTTGTGTATATTATCATTAGTTTCATCTTTTTCTAAATCATATTGAGTATTTTGTGAATCAAATTTACCTAAATAACACTGAAAATACCCCTCACTTCCTCATGATAATCATAGGATTAAACCTTATGTTTATTTTGAAATTGTTGTCTCGACTGATTTTGGAAACCAGGGGCAGCGGGTTATCTAAGCATTCCTTGTACTTTCCCGGATAAATCAGAATGGTTCTTATATCCAAGATTATAATAGTTTTAAAATTTATCATCTTTACTTTTCATTCTAGGACCATATCCTAAAAAATTGGAATATTCTAGTGGTTGGACTGACATTTCAATATTTTTAAAACATGGTCTTGAAATTAAAAAAATACCATACTATTGACATATCCCTCTAAGTGTTTAGTTTTGGTTTTGACAACAAACATGATTAACAATTTTATTGATTTTTGGTTCATGAGTGATTAAATCTAGTCTTTTATTTCATAAAATTTTTAATTAATTTATATCCTTGAACTTGTGTTATATTCCCCTATATTCACTCTTATTCTCCTTAAATTTTTTGTACTATGAATTAAGAGCTAAAGTTTTGAAAATTTTCTTATGCTCTTCATTAGTTTTATTGGTGTAATTATCTCTAGAAGATTATCCAACTAAGTTCTAACCATAAGGTAACATACCTTAATAGAAGGAATCGATAAGTATGTGGGAAGGGATCTGGTGAAAATGATATTGAACAAGTAGGTCTCTAAACCTATCCTAAAACTCATAAAATTCTTCTCCATCCTCTTGAAAGAAATTTGTGATTTTACTTCTTAATCATCCTTTTAGTATTTTGGGATAAAATTTCATCATAAAGGAGTCATACACTTATTCCCATGTTTCAAAAAAAATCAAGATCTAAGAAACCAATTCATTTAATTTTCTTATAAATATAAATAGAAAAAATATTATTTTAAGTTCATTTTCACTTATCTATTGTAGTAGAAGTTTCTAAACTATATTATAAAAATCTATAATGAATGATAAATATTTCCCATCAGGTATTATTTTAAATACAGTCATTAGTGAGAGGTATGATTGTTTGAACTCATAATTTTGGGCCCTAGGTGTAAGTATAATAGGAGAATAATTACTTGAAACTTTAGTAAGTTGGTACTCCCTCATCCTAGGTTGTTCAATTTTTTTGGATAATTTCTTGTTGAATATTTTGAGAATTATTTTTAATATCTCTCTCTATCAAATTTTCCATTTTAAAATTTTCTTTTTTAGAGCTCTTAAATTATTTTCAATCTTAGTTTTTATAGGATATTGATCTTAAGAAGTATATCTTGTGTTAATGCACAACATAAATTTATAGTAGTAATTAATAGAATTAGTTTTTAAATTTTTTTATTTTTAATTTTTTTTTAATTTTTTTAGAAACATATTTTTTTTTTGTTAATATTTTTTTCTCTCTTATGCATGAAGACTTCCCTTGAAACCAAAATTTGATGAAAATTTCACTTAATATCTCATATTTTAAACCTTAAAACTACTAGATACCAATGATAAAGGTGTAAAATCCTTAGGGAAGGAAATAGATTATAATCCAAGAAAGAAAACCAAAAATAAAACAAAAATATGCACATGAAATAGAAAATGATGAAAATTATTTTTTGGAACAAAGATAAGAAGAATATGATGATTTGAAATAGATGAAAGTGTAAAGAAATAAATGAAAACATTCATATGGATAATGATTAAGGATGAAATTTGATAGAAAATTTGATTTTCTAGTTTAGGTATTCCATAATTATTGATGTAATAATAAAATCAACGATAAAAAACATGTATTCAAAATATCTATTGAGTAGTTTGACCATAAATTTAATGAGTTTATAGTTCATCACCTAAAAATTCATTTAATTATTAAAAATAAGAAGCTAGTTCCAATTTAAAAATAATCACATAAACAAAGATAAAAATATAAACTAAAATAATATTGTTTCCTCACTTAAAGTTTATCTGAAAATAATTTTAATATTTTAAAAAGTTACAAAAAAACAAGAACTTAAAAAAAGAAAGAAAAATAAGGCAAGTAGTATTAATTTTACATTCTTCTCTAAAATGATCTCTAATACTTTCAGCTACTCCCACACTTTCTTTGCATTGGATGTCTCCATAAAAAATGTGTCTCTCTTCCAAAATAAATGTAACACTCTTTTTTCAAGAAAGAATATATCTTTTATTTTACTATTTATCACTAAAAAAATGCCCCCATTTCTGTTTTTTCGTCGTATCATGTGAGAATCAAAACTATCTTCTTGAGTCACTAGACCAGTCACTTTAATAAAATATATCCAAAAAATTTTGTTTCTTGCATGGACTATTGAGTTCTCCATCTATCAGTGATGTCAGTATAACATAATCAAGTTTCACTTTCATCTTTCAAGATAAACTCCAATGAGCCTAAAAAAATAATCCTTCTTCAAAGACTAACATATTGTAAATCTTATTCAATGCTGATCCTAATAAAGAAATACTAATCCATGACATTTTGAGTTAATGGATTTGATAAGTCCCAACATCAAGACTTCAAATGATTTTGTTGTTATCTTCCATTGTGAAAACAATTTGTCCTAGAGTCCATATGCCACGACAAGGTATATCCAAAGAACTCATCCTCATAAGAAGTATATGAATCATATAGCTTCTATAAATCGCTCACTTGAGATCCTATCATGACCCTCTATTGATCATGGGTCTTTAGAACAAGTCATCTGCTCTACAACTTCATAGGGGATTTTCATCGAGTACCCCATGTGAATCTTCAAAAAATTGCACAACATCAGAACTGGAAGGCATGAATCCCTCAAATTATTCAATGAAGACATGAAAAAAATGAAAAATCAGTGTACTATCTCATTTTTTAAACTGGATACACTATAACAGATGACACATGAATGTGCTCACAGAATGCGAAGTTCAACTGAGTTCAAATCCAAAATAATATTAGACCTCATCTATGAAGTATCTTAATCCATAAGGTGCAACTTAACTTCGATAGATTGGCTATATCACATATCACTTTATCACTAGAGAATTTAATTTGAGAATAACTAGCTCAAAACTAGCATAATACCACAAATGATGGTTGCCAAGACATAAAAATAATTCTTTACACTCATGCAATCCCAATCAGACTTAGGTATTCAGTTGATATTGTTATTTAGTCATGTATAGTTGAACTCAAGTGTTATTTATTAGATCAAACTCAATTTCCAATATTCTTCTTCGATTATGCATGGAATAAAACCTGGGAAAACTGATCTTCGACCTTGGTTGCAGATACGGATCGATTTCAGATGATCCCCAATTAGCATCAAAGTTTACATGGTTTAGAAGTCCCAGAATGTTCTTTTAAACAAGCCAAAGTCGGTGTCAGCATCAATGTGGCCTCAGTTTGAGTTTAGTATGGATTTACATTTGATTACTTTGGTTTAATAAGAATCTTAGGTTTGGAAGATAATTGCATAATGTAAATTATCTTATGCAGTAATTCTATTACATGTGCTAACCAATTCTCGTACACCTCAGTGGTGGAATTTATTTTACACAGCACAAACCATAATGTTACACCCAATCTAAACCACTTATAGAAAAGGAACCAAAAAAATATCTTATGTAGAATCTATATATGAATTCTATTTCATGGAAATCTACCATAGTTTCTCTTACACAATACTCCCCAGTGAAAAAAATATCTTACTATAATTGCTTTTAAATTTCACTTACATGAGTGTCTTCCAAAAAACATCATGAATTGTTTCATATGAAATAAAATTTTAAATCCAATTTAAGTAAAATATTCTAAAAAACTTTACAATAATTGATTCATGAAAAAAAATTCTTAAAAATTTAAGATTGAATACCCAACAAAAAATTATCAAAATATTTCCACCCAGAAAATTAAAATCAAAATATTAAATTTTAAGAAATTTAAATCCATCAAAACATTGAGATTAATATTTCATTTAAAGTTCCTCAGAATGAAAAAAATTGAAACTAGCACATTCAGGTGTTCTTAAAAAATAATTATTTCAATTAAAAACAAAAAATATATATATTCGATACTAAAATATAATTAAATAAAACCAAGGATCATTGTAAACATTTAAGTAGAAAAAACTCCCAATTTTAATGGAATAATTAAAGAATTATTATTTTTGCACAAGATCATAATTTCACCTCAATTAACACATTTAAGTATAGAATATTATCAAATACGACCAAAAGTATGTGAAAAAACATATATATAATTAGTGCCACATTTGTAGTGCTGGTAAATCATAGCTATTACTAGAATTTATAAACGTGAGTTAAACACATCAATGTTACCCATGTTTTCATCATCTAAAAACCTACCTGACACCCTCCCTCTCCCACTTGAATTCCTCCTAACACCCAGCCTGACACTCACCCTCATCCCCTGACAACCATCTTAACCCCTAAACCCACTCCCTTACACCCACCCTCTCATTCCCAAACCTAATACCTGCCCTCCCTCCCTCCCTAGCCTCAAACCTGACTAACAGTTCTCCTGACAATCCACCACCACCCTCTTGACACCCCCACCACTCTGACACCCCCCACCAGTCCTCACACCGACACAAGCCCAATATTCCTCCATCCCCCGCCTAACAGCCGGTCTTTCCCTCCGGGTGACACTCACACTCCCTCACTTGACAACCCTACTAACACCCTCCATCCCTCCTCAGTCTGACACCCACCCCTCCCCATGAAAACCCTCTTTCCCATTAAACCCACCAATTGACACCTACCCTCCCATTTTCCTGGCTGACACCTGCCTGAAAACCCTCTTGATAACCTTTTATCCCCTCCTCTTGAGGGTTTTTTAGATTTTTCAATTTTTTTAAATAAGTCCTGGTAAAAATATTTTTGAAACATATGTCTCAAAGGTGGTAGGGTTTATGCCGCCTTTTGGTTTTTCCACTCAGGATAAAGGTGGCATGGGTTGTGTAGCCTTTGATAGGAATTTATGGCAAAGGTGGTAAGGCCGTTGTCGCCTCTTCATAAATAAAAATAATTTTTTTATATTTAAAATTTTTATTTTTATTTTATTTTATAATATATATATATATATATATAATTTTTCCACATAATTTATCTGATATTTTATATCCATTATTACTACCATTAAAGAAGTCTGGAATTATAACATAAACTATCATCTAGGGTCCCCTTTTATAAGAGGTCTTTCCCAGGAAATCATTCTGGATTTCTGATGTGGGATTCAGGTTATCCCTTCCCTGCACAGAATTAATAATATATTATTATAAATAATTTTTAATCAATTACTAATAAATAATAATTAACTATGAATGTTTACTACTGAATATTAATAATTAACCAATTTATATTATTAATATTTTTAACAATATTATTTAATACTATTAATTACTATATAATAATATTATTTAAAAAAAATTAATTTATAAAGAGTTAATAATAAAAAATATGTTTTAATTATTTAGAAATTAAATAATATAAAATTAATAAAAAATAATATTAATAATAAAAAAAATAAAAAACAATATATGCATATATATATATATATACATTAGGTGCTTGGGGGTACAATTACAATAAACACACACGCGCTCACACACCACACACACACAATTTGAAAAGGAAAACCATAGCCTCCCAAGGGATAGACCACTAATCAAGCCTTATTTATTTTGTACATAGCCCGAAGTCCCAGTGGGCATGAATCCCATTACATGGCCCAAAGGCCCACAATCTTACTCGAAGGCCTAGTGCATCATCATGCATGTGTCACTGTCTATATGCATCATGCCTATATCATCATCTGCCTGTGTCATGCTTGCATCACCGCCTGCCAGCATCATATTTACGTCGCCACCTGCCTGCGAAAATTCGCTCTAACTTGGATTTAAACCCAGATCTGATGTAGAATCATGAGGAACCTCTACAAATAAGGCACATCTCAACTTCTAAACATGTTATTTTTATAACGAGGTATAGGTGGGCGCCACACCACGTATGTCCTCAGCCCAACCCACCACCTACATGTCATATGCCCCTAGCTAATTTTGAGTGTGGCAAGACTCGAACATGAGCCAGTTCCATTGCCAGGGAGTGGCCACCTTACATGGAACCACTAAGCTAACTCTGGTTGACAATGATAAATATATAATGTATAATAATAATAATTATTATTAATTAGTAACTAAAGAATATTTTTAAATATTTATTATTAATTAATTTTCAATAGAAACTAATATTATTAAATACTAAATAATATTATTTAATTAATATAATTTTGTAATTAATAATAATTAAAAACAATTATTTAATTAAATAATAATAATTTAATAATAATTAAATAATTATTATTATTTTAATAACTTATTCATTATTAATAATATTTAGTAATTAAATAGTATTTTTAAATATTTATTAGTAATTGTATAATAAAATTTATTAATAATTATTAATTATTAATTAAATAATTAATTTTTACTTAATATTATTGGTAAGTAATTACATATGGTATAATTAATAATTAATTAATAGCTAGTAATTATATTACTATTTTTAATAATTAGTTACTAAATAATAATTTAAAAATTCTATTAATAATTAACACTAGTTAGTAATTAATATTTATTAGAAATTAGAATTATTAAATATTAAATCAGATTATTTAATTAATATTTATTATTAATTAATATTTATTGGTGATAATTAGTTAATTAATTAATACTGATATAATTATAATTAATTAAAAATTAGTAATTTAATAATTCAATCATTATTATTAATATTTAGTAACTAAATATCAATTTAAAATATTTATTAGTAATTGGTTAATAATAATTATTAATATTTATTGATAAATTAATATTTAATTAATAATTAATTAGTTAATTAGTGAGTATTATGTTTAATAAGTAATTAAATATTTATTAAATATTAATTAATTAATAACATATTATTATACTATTATTTTTAACAATTAAAATAATAATTTCAAATATTGATTAGTAATTAATATTAAATGGTAATTAATATTTATTAGAAATTAATATTACTAATTTTTAAATCATATTATTTAGTTAATATTTATGAGTAATTAATATTGATATTGTTAAAAAACATAATTATTGTTGATTAGTAATTAATACCAAGGAATGTGCAAGACTAGGCAGAGTGCCCAGTCCCCCAAAAAATTATTATGGAAAAAAGATAGTATATATTACAAAGGAAAGAAAGAAAATGAAAAGCATACCTCACAACATCATATATCAGAAAGCATCAAAGCCCTCACCACCACCACCTTCTAAGAACTCATCCATATCCGCCGACTCCCATTCAGATTGCGGAGCATATTGACTTAGCATTTGGATGTATTTCTCCCTTATACGTAGCTGCACTGGGGACATAGGCTCATTGGTCTTCCTTCGTCCCCTCTTTGGGTCCGTGTTTTTAAATTTTTCACTCTTGGTAGATGACCTTGTGGATACGGTCTTCGGCATATTGGAGTAATCTTTCCTTGGTTTCCTCTTTGGGGGAGCGGTTGAGGCTCCCTAGCTTTCATTCCTTTCCACCCCATTCTTGAGAATGTCGTTGTAGGATTCCTTCCTGTGACACTTAGAACTACATCATTGGTTCTCTTTCCCATCATGGGAAGCATCGCCCCACTTATCTAAAAGGATGGTAGGTTCATACACCATTTGAGATCCCTCATGCATCGAGGAGGCTATGGCCCTTGAAGATTCCTTGTTACCATCTATAGGTGTCAAACATATAGAATGATCCCCATTGGCCTGATCCCTACAGCTTGCCTCTAAGCATTAATTCCTATCCAAAGAAATCTCCTTGACATCTTGTTGCTCTAGGGTAACAATTTCATTAATCACTTTCCCAGAAAATGTTCCAACATCAGTTCCAGGAACCTCCTTCACCAGATTTAGAACATCATTCTTCTATGACCCACCACATCCCTCAGTAGGTCCCTCCTGCATCAGGATTGCAGGATCCCCAACAACCTCCCCCATTCCCCCATTACCACGAGAACCAGACTTGTCATAGACAGCTGCAGCCATGTACTGATGTGGGTATTGTGTTTCAAGTGCATTAGTATCTAGATCAGACAAACCTGCAAATCAGTTTCCAAGATATATGACATTGGTCTCCTTTAGACCAATATCACAGTTCCCATTAATCGACAACCCATTCCCACATTCAGCATCTCAAACCACCTTCAACTTGCTTGACTCAGCTGCAGCATTGCAGTTGAGATCTTGCTTCAGTCTATAAAAAATTTCTCTAACTGATGGATTGACACGCCCATTGGACTCCTTCATCTGGACAGGAGCAGCACCACCCGGGGCCACAATGCTTGCATCCCCAAAAGCTTCAACGATGGAAGCATCCCTTGATCCACATGTCTCCAGTGCATTATGTCAACCAGGAGCATCAGGAGGCTGCACAACTGCATCCTCTCTACAACGAGCTTTGCGGCAACATAGGAGATTCGAGTGACCAAGGAGACAACATTCCACACAATAGGGTGTCCATGACTCGAAGAAGACACGTTGATTCCACATGATCTCACCCTCAACCTCAATGCACACAGATTCAACTGGTTCCTTCAAAACATCAACTTCAACGTAAATTCGCAGAGAGTCGGGTGGCAAGAAACACTGGTCCGCAAGTCCATACACAAGAAGCGTCTGATCAAATTAACAATAACATGTAGCATTGTAGGGTTCTTGAATGGTAAAGTAAGGCCAGGAAGCATGACCCATAACCTAGTAGTCAGAGAATCATGATGGAGATTAAAATCAAAGGACCTGTGAGAGCTTTCAACTGAGAATCTATTCTTTCCAAATCTTGAAACAAGGATTAGATCCAGTCGCGACACCGCCTTCGCAAACTTCAGAGAAGAAACTGGGACCGAGATCTCACCATTCACCTAATTCAGAACCTTAGGGCATACCTCAATCTCCGGGAAGTTAGGGAATGCAGAAGGATCAAGTATCCGAGGACGAGAAGAGTTGTTGCCCCCTCTTGGCCGAGGCGCAGAAGGGGACTTCTCCGGTGAGGTCATCATTAGTAATTAATATTAATTAGAAAAAATTAGTTAGTTAATTAATACTGATATAATAATAATTAATTAACAATTAGTAATTTTATAATTTTATAATTATTATTAATATTTAGTAACTAAATAATAATTTAAAATATTTATTTGTAAATGTTTAAAAATAATTAATAATAATTAATAATAATTAATAATAAATTAGTCAATTATTAATTACTGTATTAATAAGTAATTATATTATATTAAGTTTTGGGGGGTAAAATTACATTTAAGCACCCACACACACCGCAGACACACAGCCCCTGAAAGGTAGGTCATAACCCCCCAAGAGATAACTCACCCAACCAACTGCTTTATTAAATTATATATTTTTGGCCCGAAAAGCTAATGGGCATGAAACCCATCACATGGCCTATAATCCTACCATGGGATGGTCCAAAGGCCCTTCATGCATCATGCCTGCATCATCATCTGCACGTCATGCTTGCATCACTACCCCCTTGATGGACCGAGGGCCCAGTGGCTCAAAATCCCATTCTAGATTAATAGTACTACTGCTACAGTACCCCCGCTACAGTGCCAATACTGCTACAATGCAACAGTGCTGCTATAGTTCCTACTACAGTACTGCTATAGTCCTTGTAGAAATTCACTTCCACCGAGATTTGAACCCGGGTGTGATTTAGGATTATAGGGAGACTTTACCACTTGGGTAAGCCCCCAACTGCATAATTAGTAATTAAATAATTCTTAATTACTAATTAATTAATAACTATTAACTATTAAAATTTATTATCAATTAATAATATTAATTAATATTGTTTAAAATATTAATAATATAAAGTAGTTAATTATTAATATTCAATAGTAATCATTAATAGTTAATTATTATTTATTATTAATTAATATTTATTATTCATTGACTAAAAATAATTAATAATAAAATATTTTTAATTCTTCATAGGAAAGAGAGAACTTGACTCCCACATCAGAAATCCAGAATGATTTCCATGGAAAGTCCTCTTATAAAAGGAGGCCCTGGGTGATGGTTTCTATTAGAATTCAAAACTACTTTAATGGAATTAATTCTGGATATAAAACATCAGCTAAATTGTACTAAATTTTTTTGGTTATATATATATATATAACAAAACAAAATAAAAATAAAAATTTCAAATATAAAAAAATGTGTATTTAAAATAAGATTTTTTATTAATTTGGGAAAACGCAGTAGGGGACTTGCCGCCTTTTCCCTAAATTCCTAGTAAAGGCGGCACGACCCAAACCGCCTTTGGCCCGAGCAGAAAAAACCCAAAGGTGGCAAAGAACCTGCCGCATTTGGGACATATTTTTCAAAAAACTTTTGACCTATACTCATTTGACCTTTTTTTTAAAAAAACCTATACAAAACTCCCCCTTGACACATGTCATCCCCCTATGATTCCCCCTGCCGGTCCTCACCAAGACATCCTGTTGCCCCTCCCTTTGAAGACTCGTTTAAAAAGGTTTAACATGCATCACAGGCTCAAACCCACAATGCTTTATTTATTTTCCAACACCTAGACCAGTGATCCAAGTGTTAATATATGTTTATAAATATACTATCTTATATTTAAATACATGTTAATAAAATTATAAAATTATATATTAATTAATATATTAATATACATATATTTATATATTAATTAATATGTTTATATACATATATTTATATAAATACAAATAATGATATAGAAATTTATAAATATATATATATATGTATATGTATGTATATGTATTAATTTATATATTAATGATCATTTACTTAATTATTATTGATTAATATATATGTATATGTATATATAAACTGATATATATATATATATATATAAATAAATAGAAATATGATTTTTAATTTTTATATATATGTATTAATGATCATTTTATTTATTTATTATCAATTAATTATAAATATGTTTTAACTTTTGTGTTTGTCTATTTATATGAGTGTGTATGTATCTTTTTGTGTCTGTGTCTAAATATATAGAACATTTATTTTTAATGTAATACTGTTATATATGTAATATTATCAATATGTTTATATATATGTATATTAATATGTAAATTAATATATATATATATATTATAAATTAACACAGAAAAATATATTTTAATTAATATATATATATATATCTATAAGTAAATCATTTTAAATATATTTATATATGAAGGTACCAGGCGTACAATGAAATCTCCAAAGGATGAGATTTTAAAAAAATTCCACCGACGTTCGACATGACTACGTCGTCGGTGGTGGAATGCTTCCCGGTATGAGCTTGAGAATCTCACGTGAAGAAGATTAAGAAAAAAATAAACTGAAGAAGTACCTAGTTTGATTTGAAGCTGCTATCGATGTCTTCTCATCACCGGTGATCATTGCTTGAAATATTCGAAGTTGAATCCCTCTAGATCATCCACACATACTTCAAAAACCTGTGAGAACATTGATCGTCAGAATCCGAGTGCTAGTGTGGAGTTCTGAAAACTCCTTCAACATCCCGATGATCACTGCTACTCTGTTCCATCAATCCATGAAGAAGAAATGAAATCAATCTCCTGGAACTAGAGCATCTCTGTCTTGGACTAGGAGAGAGAAGAGGAGAGAGAATCTCTCACCATTGAGTAGTGAATAGTGTTTGTCATGAGAGCTTTTTCTTCTATTTATAGTGAACCAATAAATATATGAAATATACACCCAATACCTGAATATTTATTTCTCACTAAATAAATGAGATATTATGAAAAATTAATTGAATCATTAATATCATTTATATTTTTATCACATTCTTGTAATATAATAAATATATTACGTGATAAAACCCGAGCCATTAACTTGAATCTTCATTACCGCAAATATTAAATAAACCTTGAATATTTTAAACTAATATTAATTCAAAGAATATATTACATAATAAATAAATTCAACACCAATTATTCTTAACTTGAATAGTATGAATTTATTTATTCTTTTGGGGATCATATATCCTTGGAAAAATCCTGAAACTCAATGGTGGGTCCCACCATATCCAAAACTCTTATTCACGGGAATATGAAAGACTTTTTAATACGCTATTGTGTGTGACCCTCTAGGCCCTTATCTCGATAGTAGTGAATAATATTCACAGACCAAGAGTGGGATCTAACAACCCATCATGACCCTTAAAGAGATTAGGATAGTTATAGAAACAACAACTAACCTACGGGCACAAACTGTCTAATATAATCTTTTTATCATTAATATCCCATAAAGTAAGATGCAAATCCGTGTCGTTTCACTTTATTTATTTATTTTTAGTTGATCAAATTGGATGAATTTACCTTAGAATACCATGGCCATGGATTTATCAAGGAACTACCATCCTGATCAACTAGTACCGATATATATTAATTCCATAACCTGGAAGTGAAAAATCATTTCTTGACCATTGAACCAATTTCATATCACTAATGACGCACCCAACACAAGATACCTCACCACAATTTCATAATCATGGTATTTGCATTGCATCAAAGTACGTGATCAAACGACACACATTGATAATGATCTCAAGTGAGGAGATCAATACACATGACCATAGATAGGAACATCCAATGACACCCAAAACCTATGGTGTTCCTATTAGCAGGGTTTTCCTCATGATCTCACTACTAGATATCACTAAATGGGAACTTCATGAGAAGAAGTCTCAATGCTTATGATCCCCCAACACCTAATAGTCAAACATCTACTGTGTTCAGTCAGTAAGATGTATCTAGAACATAAGACATATAATTAAGATTAATGTCATAGTATATTTAGGTTCTCATTATTGCATGGGATTTTCTATAACCTTTTGATATGACAATCAATCTATGGACATTACCATTAAATAGTGGATGCAGAAATATCTACACTATAATGACAAGAATACATAATGTATATCTAACTATACACATGATTTGGTAATCAAAAGTACTGTAAAGTTGGGTCTTGGTAACCCACTATTACAATACTCCCACTTACACTGGATCCAACTTACTAACCAAACTTGTTAGCTCTCACATGATTGAGATCACATTTCTACTAATTCACAACTTTAGTTGTTGGGCTTGCCACGTTTCTGCCGCATGGCATATCTGCTCTATGAAACCTCACCTCCTTGAGTAAAACTTCTCAAGAGATGGTATCCTCGAGTATATCCCATTTTCCACTATCACAACTTGATATATTGGCTGGTAAGAATATCATAATGTACATTATGATAATTCTTTACTTACTAGGTTAAACTCTTAGAATTGAAACAAATCATTTCATTTAACTGCTACTTAGCTTCCCTCTGAAGCTGCAACGTACTCAATATTTGTAGCTATGGATACCACTGGATTGTATGATCTTGTCTCACTCGTCACCTTATCCTTACTATGATATTAGATCACATGTATCTAAGGAAGACTAGTTTGTGTCCCGTAAAAACTAGTACCCTTTCTTATCCACTTACTAGGTACATATCTTTTGTACTTACCAAAGTACAATCAGACAGTTCTGACTTCTTCACTTGCAGTGCTCCTGGATATAACTGATATTTTCCTTCTATAAATTATATCTTGGAAATATCAATTTTGTACATATCACATAATATGTGATTAATACATTTCTAAAATGTATGGATTTCAAATCACCGTGTCAATCTCCTCCCATGTCCCAAAAATCTAAACCTAGAGAAATTATACCATGTGACATTGGAAAAAATTCTCTCTCAAATTATTCAAACTTATATTTTTCAATATCATGTCACTATTTATACGATTGAATAGGTCCAAGAAACCTTTAGATCTACCTCATTAGATCATGTTCCCTAGAATTTAGGTTGCTATTTTAATTCAATCACTAGAGAATAACTTTTATCCTGGTCTTAACTAACTGGTAATACCAATAGCTATTTTCCATATGTTTCCAAACATATTTTACCCATAAAACAAAGGCACTCTCACTAACCTCTAGTAGACACATGAAAAAGATTCATTCAAAATGAATATTCTGTGATCTTGTTTCTTACTTGAATCCTAAAATAGATTTTAGTAACTTACAAAATTATTAGCATTTGGTGGAATGACCATCCCTTTCTAATTGCATCATATAGATACCTTCTATTATTAGTGGTCATGACATCTAATTCTTAATATAATGATTAAAGAATCTAGATATGATAAGTAAAATTGTGATGGGTTTAGACATAACAACTTGGTATAACCAATAGAGTCTTATTGGTACTATGCTTGTACCATCCATGTATAATCTGATTTGAATAACCAACACATTATTCAAAATAATAATACCCTTTGCACTGTGATACATGGAATCCATTATTGAATTTTTAATTGATCAGATCAATCTTAGATAAATTCCATATAGTATTTACTTCTAGGGATAATTATTCTCAATAAATAATTTATCACCTGCCATGATGAATACAAAACCATCATTATGGGTTTTAACCTTTCTACGCAGTATGTGTCTCTGTAACATTCTTGTTCCACATGACTGGTCGAAATCATTCCTATGCCAACTACATGTGCATCTCTGTCATTGACTAATCTAAAGCAAATCTGGCTCCCACTATCTCTTATAGAGATGTGCACCCTTTTATAGAAATTTAGTATATAATTTGACTATATTTTTTCTATCTTAGGGATTTATGTAATATCCTAAGAAACTTTTAGGATAATTGTAATAGATGCAAAATGTGTTTGTTCTTAATGCAAGATTTTTTATATCCTAAAGAAAACCTTGCATCCAAACACAAGTCTTATGAAATAATGGATTTCCATTATACTATTACTTATATGATATCCATTTTTCATTATAGTTGGCATATGGTTATGAGATATCGTCATTATTTGAAAAACACAACATGAAATATAATGGAATTTTCTATAAGTTTCAACATTGATTCTCCTTACAACATAACTCTAATGTATAAAATGTGTGATTAGGAATTTATCTAGGCTACATTTTCTTGATCAATGTTAACATGTTAGACTTCATCATCGACCCTCCTCATTAACATCAATGTTGTGATGTAGAAAAGGTAATGTGTGTTTAGGAATTACTCCATGCTACATTATAATGATTGATGAATTATTGGTCAAGATATTATTCAGCATGTCGGTTGAAAGAAACTCATATCTACTAACTATGAATATATCATACTTGACTTTACAATTCATTAATGACTTAAAGGAATCTATTGAAGTATATTTATCACTAGCTAACCCCTGGAATAAATAACTCTCACATGTTTAACTAATTCTAATAGCCTTGTGGATAAACTTTATTTATAAAGGTTCCTTTGTCTAGAATTATGTATATACATCAATAATACCTAAGGTGTTTAGATTAGAAGAGTATAAATACCAAATTGGGTATGTATTGTATGTTTACATTTAGTTTTTCTTAAAAAATATTATCTTTCTACAATTGGGAAAATTAAGTCTTACATTTATATTCATCAGGTTTTACATATGATTTATGTATTACTGAACTATTGGTTGAGTATCAAACACCACAAACAAAATTCATTCCGGAACCAGGAATAATGTCTCCCTATGTCCAAAGGACATATGAGATGAATGTTTTGGTTATAATTAGTAATATTTCTATAAGAACCATTCACTTGGAAATACAGAAGTCGTATAATTCTCACCACTGACTTAGGAATCACCCTCTCTCATCTTCTTAGAGAATAAACCTGACTTCTAGTAATGTTTATTTACATACTTGGTTACCGCATTTAAATAAAAATATGTGAAAGACATATTATATTTAATACCCAAGAAGTATGATCAAAACACTACATTTTATATTGATTAATATACCTAAAGAAGAAGCATGTATTTTCTTCTTTAATTTAGTTTATTGCGATTAAACTTCCATTGTTTTATTTCATGTTATACAGTGAAAATAACCTCATGTTTAAACCTATTTCATTGAAGGGCGTTGATAATGTTACATTGGTATGCTACTTTCCATTTACCTTATCTCATTACCTTTAAATTTGTTCACCATAAGAACTAATGATTAAATTGTCTTCCTATTCTTATTTTACATGGATAATTTTAACTTTAAATGTAATGAAGTGTTTAATCAATATTGTTAATTTTGTAACCTAAAATGAGACTTGAGTAAATGGTTGAAAATGATATGAGAAAGGTATCCATGGAAATATCATGATCCATCTTTCAATTTGAACATTATGGTGTAAACATCACCTTAATCATATATTGCTTCAATTTCTCCTTGAAAACTTCTCAAAGATGAGACATTATGTTATATCATCCATGTCCTGATATAGAGACCACAGCTAACATCAGAATCTGATGATAACATAATGAAATAAACATCATATACCCTGTACAAGAGCCTCCTCTAAGCAATTTTTACAGCCACATTTCCTGAGGTAGGTTAATAGGTATGGGGAGAACTAGCACCTTGAATTTCTTATACAATAGTATTGTGCGCACGTATCTGTACTATACTTGGAAACTCAAGCCAGTGAGGATATTTACCTTGTCCATTATTTATCATAGTTTTCTTGTGGTATTACTTTCCATGTACTAAAAAAATAAAATCCTAGAAGATTAGTACTTTTAATTTTGATTACCTATTTAGTCATTTTGATTAATTAATTAAATCATTAATTGTCTCCCACTGTTTTATCGAATTCTTGGAACCCTCTGTACTAGAATCAGAATACTCTATATCTTGAGTATTCTAGTGGAAAGGATCCTCGGACCTCCTATCCTAGTCTACAATCTATGGCTACACCACTACTTGGAGGGTTCAAGGTAGGCTTTTGACTGACCAACCATATTAACTCGTGATTCCTTGATCTATTGAGTGAAGTCTCAGCTTCTAAAATCATAAATTGATTTTCCCAATTCTTGCCTATAAAATTATATAAAGTTAGATATGGATAATCCTTACTACCACTTTAGTTATGTTAACCTACCACTCTCATAATAACTCCCCAGTAGTAAGAGGCACCCTCAACTATGACATGATGAACACCCCAAACACTCAATTTTGTCCAAATTCGAATGATGGAAGGTGATTATGACTTAATATTTCTTTGAGGGTTTTTAAATTTTTATGTGAAAAAAGAAATCATTTTCTATCTTCTAAGAATGTACTGTGTGATAGCACTCAAAACTGTCCATGCAATAAATAGAAAATATTCATTACGTCACATGTTCATTTTATCTACGCATACTTGTATATTATTCAATGTGATTGCACATTAACTACATAGTCATAAAATAATAAACCATGAAAAAAAAAACGATGACATGATCATGAGCTAATAGTTATGGTTGATCCATTGAGTGAATAATGGATCAAGCTAGACCCTAGAGATAATAACTTGAGTCGCACCACTTGCGTCTCAAGTGGAATCAGCTACCCATCTGATGAATCCAACTCCCGTCTGGTGTGTCTCCAAATCTTGACGTGAAGTGCGTCACTTAGCATCTTCATCATTATACACAATACTCACTCGTAGGTGAGGGGATCTCAGAAGTATAAAATACAACTGAGAAAAATGGACATGCAGACCCTTATACATATAATGGAAAAGATGATTCACAGATCCTCATTCTATTAAACTACTTATTATAAATAACCACTGTAATAAAGAAATAAATTATTTTACAATCCCCAAACATGAATTGGTCAGTCATAGGCTCATGATCAGTCTAATACACATTAAAATCGCGTATTAAATTAAATGAATAAATAAAAATTAAACTTGCATTAAAAATATTATCCAATGGCATTTTATAGAATTAAAATTCACTCTTATTTTAATTCAATAATATTCATTATTTGGTCTGATTATTTATTTAATTTTAAAACCAAAATCAAATTGATAAATTAATTTAATTTAAGACTTAATTAAATTAATTTTACCACAAAATTAATTTTTTTTAAAATAAATTTTAATTAATTTAATTTAGAGCCAAAATTAAATTAATTATTTCTTTTATATTAAAAAAAATGAACCCCCAAAAGCTTCTTTGCCACATTACTGGTTGCGCTGAACCCTCACCGATGCCTAATGGGCCCTGCAAAGCCACTTCATGGATTTTCTTGGCTAGATAGGTCTGTTCGGGCCCATTTTGAGGTGGCCAGATCTTCTTAGAATCTGTTTCGATGCACATTGGTTCTTTCAAAAACTAGTAGGGGTAATACAATGGTACCTCACAACAAAGCGAGTTGGTACGGTGCTCGGGCAGCATGGTTTCTGCGCCGGACAGTGCACTACCGACGGTTCTCATGGAGGAGGTGTCGAAACTGCGCAAAATCAGTAGTGTAAGGTCGACGGTCCTTGGTCTAGGTCGAGCCGACGATGAAGGAGGATGCGGACGGTTGGGGTTCCAATAGAATGAGGTTACGCAATGGGAGGGCGTGAGGTGAGACAATGGGAGGGGCGAAGCCGTGTGGATTCCTGGAGAGCGACAGGTGGCCGACCACTGTTGAGGATGGAGGCATCATAGGGGAGGTTGTCGCCGAGGGTGATATAGGTTCCAGAGACCGCGAGGTGGTGGTTGACTAGATCTGTGGCTTGTGGTGGTTAGGTGAGGCTAAAACGGAGGAGGCTGGACCATGGTGTGGGTAGTAGGCTGGGCGTGCAGTTTGGTGCGAGGTGAAATGGACGCCGGTGGCCGCAGCTTCTGCATATTGATGGTGGGGGAGGCTAGATCTGCTAATTACCAAGGGAGGAGGCAGAGCAGAGATCACCAAGTGATGGGGGGTGGCTTGCTCGGTGGAGTCCATGTAGCTGGCGTCTAATAGTAGACTTCCATGGGAAGTATTTTTTTATTTAGCGGCCTATAATAAGGCTGCAGAAAACAAGGGGCGGCGTATTTTTTTGGATTTAAGTTGACACGACAACCCCCCTTTCCTAATTTTTTTTGACATTAAAATGTCAAAATCCTAGTACTTAGGCTTATAAAAATAATTATAATATTATAATAATTATTTTATTATAATAAAAACATTGGTGTCACAGAAAAAACTATTTCGTTGGCTGAAATCCCACCAGAGACGGGGTTCTCTGAAAAAAATTCAAAAACGATTAATTCCGTGTATTTCAACATATAATGAAAAATATGTTCTTTGATTTAATACCCAAAAAATGAGTTTTCAATTCATATTTAAAACATAGGATGGCCATAACAAGTCCACCCGATGTTATATTTATTCATACTCTGTAGCCTTGGGACCGTAACGACACACTCTTTTGTATTTAATGAAAATTTAATTCTTCTTTGACTTAAAATCTTCACACATCCCTTTGATACTAATTGTAGGTATCATATGTATAGCGAAATCCCCAAAAGATGGTATTTTTAAATTTTTTCATCGAAGATCAACATGACTACATCATCGGTGGTGGAACGCTGCCCGATATGTGCCTAAGGATCTCATAGGAAGAAGATTAAGCACAAAAATAAACTAAATAAGTACTTGGTTTGATCCGTAGCCATGATCGACATATTCTCATATGAGGTAATCTTTTCTAAAAGGATCCTAAGCCAAATCCCTCTAGATCATCCACATGTGCTTCAAAAGCATGCAGAAACATTAATTGTTATAATCCGGGTGCTGGTGTGGAGTTCTGACAACTCCTTCAATGTCGCGAAAATCACCGCTGCTCTGTTCCATCGACCAATGAAGAAATACTATGATCGAGCTCTTGGAACCAGAGCATCTCTATCTAGGAATTGGGAGAGAGAAGAGGAGAGATAATCTCTCTCCATTGAGTAGTGAATAGTGTATGGCATGGGATCACTCTCCTCTGTTTGTAATGAATCAATAAATATTCAAAATATATAGTCGATACCTGAATATTTATTTCTCACTAAATAAATGATATATTATGACTACTAAACTGAATCATAAATATAATTTATATTTTTATCACTTTCTTGTAATATAATAAATATATTACGTGATAAAACTCAAGCCATTAACTCAACTCATCATTCTCGTAAATATTAAATGAAACTTAAATATTTTAAACTAATTTCTGTTAAAAAAATATATTTCATAATAAGTAAATTCAATACCAATTATTATTAACTTGAATAATATGAATTTATTTATTTGTTTGGGATCATATATCTTTGGACAAAACCCAGACCCCAGTGGTGGGGTCCACCATATCCAAAACTCTTCTTCACGAGAATAAAGAAGACTTTAAAATATGCTATTGTATGTGACCCTCAAAACCCTTATCTCGATAGTAGTGAATAATATTCACAGACCAAGAATGAGATCTAACAACCCATCATGTCCCCTAAAGAAATAAGTATAGACATAACAATGACAACCAACCTACAGGCACATACTGTGTAATATAATCTATTTGTCTTTAATATCTCATAAAGCAGTATGCACATTTGTGTCATCCCCCTTTCTTGATTTACTGTTTGTTGATCTAACTGGACAGATTTACCTTGGACTACCATGTCCATGAATTTATCAAGGTACTACCATCCTGATCAACTAGTCCAAAGATATATTACTTCATTAATATGGAAGTGAAAAATCCTTTCTCGACCATTCAAACAATGTCATAACACCAATGACACAGCCAAAAAAACCTCCATATCCATGATTTCGTTATCATGCGTTTTCCCTTGTATCAAAATACGTGATCAAATGGAAAACATTTATAATGATCACAAGTCAGGAGACCAATACACATGTCCGTAGATATGAACATCCAATGTCTCCCAAAACATGTGGTGTTCATATTAGCATGTCTGTCCTCATGATCTCACTACTAGAAATCACCAAGTGCTAACTTCATGAGAATAAGTCTCAATGTTTATGAGCTCCCATCACCTGATGGTCAATCATATACTATGTCTCATCAGTAAGATGTATCTAGACCATAAGACATATGTTTAAGATTAATATCATAGCATCTTTATATTCTCATTATAGCCTAGGATATGCTCTAACCTTTTGATACAATAATTAATCTATAGACATTACCATTAAATAGTAGATGTAGAAATATCTACACTATAATGGTAAGAATACATCATCTATATCTAACTATACACATGATATGGAAATCAAAAGTTCTGTATAGTTGGGTCTAGGACAACCACTATTAATATATATATATATATATATATATATATATATATATAATTTAGACACATTTTAAAACCCATCCAATTTAGCCATGTTTCAAAATGAAACTCAATTAAAAGTCAATGACATTTTAAAACAAGGAAACAATGCAGCCAACTTGGACATGTTTTAATGGGAATGTAATAAAATTAAAATTTAACCAAGTTTTTAGAAAAAAATGGCTAAATCAAGATTTATCCACACTTTTAGAAAACACATCTAAAAAACTAATCTAAAAGCCTATTTTTTTTGTAGCGATACTCGATTATTGTAGATATGACAACCACTGACTGTAATAAGTTTTTCTTGCATATTACCTTAACCTTAATACAATACTAGATCAAATTGAACTAAATGAAGGAAAATTTTCAATTCTCTTGATCACTAGTAATTCGACTTCTCCAAATACTAGGAAATCATATAGTTTTACTTTTACAAGTACTATTAGATAGTCTTAACTACAAGTTGGTGTAGTTATATTAGACTTGTTTGATATTTGACTACTATGAATCATGCATGAGAAATATCAAAGGCCAATATATATCATGTAATATGAGAAAAATTCATTGCACATAATCTTGTGAAATTATTTTAATCTCAATAATATCTTTCTATTCCCAAACATGTTCTACTGAAAGGATTATATGACAATAATAATTTAGTTATGAATTGTTTTAACTTATATTTTTCAATACTTATATATGTACAATGAATCAATTTAGAAAAACCATGGATCTATTTTATAGATCTTATTCCCTATAACATGATTTCTACTTTAAGTCATTGTTGTAGAAATTCATTACTTAGTCTTAGTAATCAGGTAAGACGTAACATTTGTTTTCCATATGTTACCATCATATCTATCTTGAAAACTTATAGTTCTCCCACTAACCTATTAGAGACACATATAACCCATTAATTTCTATATTAATATTCTATGACCATTGTGAATTTTTTTTATCTATTAATGAATTTATGTGATTTTCATATATTATTGGAATTTACTGATGTCCCTGATCCTTTCTAGTTATTCCATATAGACATAGACCGTTGGGTCTCCTTTTGGCCACACCATATAGACATCTTCTATAAGGTTTCCTATAAATGAGGTGGCCTTGAAAATTAATATCCCAACGTGATGATCATAGGACTCTACTACACAAATGGGTTTATCCAGCGCTAGCTAAAAATGCTGTTGAAGACCCTCTTTGTAAGCGCTAAAAAAGTGATGTTAAAGGGGGTCTTTAAGAACATGCTTTTTAGCATTGTTCAAGGGGGAATTGAATAACACTAAAAAGATCGTTTTTAAAGGGGGGGATATATCAATTTTTTTTACAAGTAATGATAAAGGACCACCCTTTATCAGCACTTTTAAAAAATCACTGATAAGCGGGGTATTTTATCAGTGCTTGTAAAAAAGTGCTAGAAAAGGCCCACCTTTATTAGCACTTTTTTACAAGCACTGATAAAAGTATACTTCAAAAAAATTCATATTTCATTAAAAATGAAATATTAATATATAAATATATTTAGATCGATATAAATATAATATATATTTCTTAAAATATGTTTTAGATAAGGAAAATAGGCATTTACACTAAATATAAAATATATTTAGTGAAAATGGCTTATAAAATAACTAAGAAAATAGTTCTAATTAATAATTTATTTATTATTACCAAGTAATAGTCATTTAATATCAATTTGAAGATAAAAAAATAAAAAAATTAATAAAATATCTTAAATAAGTTAAAAACGTAACGCGAACTTCAAACGACCATAACTTTTGATTCGGGTGTCCGTTTGGGATCCACATATCAAATTAAATCCTGTGATGAGCTCTATTCCCTTACTGGCAGTGGTAAACCTCTCACAATTTTTGAGGCCAAAATGTCCCATAAGGCCTCCAAAAATGATTTTTTAGTCAGGGTATCCCGATTTTTTAACATTCGACAGATTTTCAGCCTCATTTAAGGGGGTATTTGTTTCTCTTTTCATCGGGGAATTAATTTATTCCCAGGTCTTATATTCATATTGATATTATGTTTTTTAAATTTTATTATTTTTCATAGTGTAATTTTATTTATAATTAACTATATGCATGTTTTCTTATATTTACTTACAATAAATCACTCATATAAACACATATATCAACATATTTACATAAAAATATATATTCTATTATATCCAATTAAATAAATATTCTAAAAATATATTTAAAATAATATCTACCATTTTTTACATTATAAAAATATATTTATAATTTTTATATATACATATATGAGTATTAATAAATAGATATATATTTATATTATATTATAGTATATGTAAATGAATATAATATATTTAAATAAATATAAGTATATATATACCACACACACATATATATTATAAATGTATTTAAAAATAATTATATAATTATATGTATATATATATAAATATAAATATATATGTATAAATAGAAATATCATTAAACAGACAGTAAAACAAAATGGTGTAGTGGTAAAGGGGTTCCATCTTTGAAGGAGAGGTGCAAGGTTTGAATCCAGGAAGGCACACATGAGGCTGGAAATTTGAAAATCATTGATAAAAGGGGTGGTGGGGTAAAAAGAGCTGATGGGGGGGCACTGTTAAAGGGGTCAAGGAAGCACTGATAAAGGGGTTCTAGATTCATGGATGTCTGAATTTTTTTACCCCCTTTAATAGTGGTGCTTTTATTAGTACTAAAAAATTGTTGTTAAATCCCCCCTTTAACAGAGCTAAAAAAGTGTTGTTAAAATGTCCCTTTAATAGTGTTTTTAGCGCGGTTAAATTTTTTGGGCTTTTAACAGTGCTGCTCTTGTCAACACTTTTTTAGCACTAATAAAGGCCTATTCTAGTGCTATTAAAGGCCTTTTTTTGTAGTAGTGGAAGTGTGATTTGACAAGTATAAATCAAAACTATTTTAGTCATGGTGATTATTTTATAGGTTTTTTCACTGTTAAAGGGGTCAAGGAAGCGCTGATAAAGGGGTTCTAGATTCATGGATGTCTGATTTTTTTACCCCCTTTAACAGTGGTGCTTTTATTAGTACTAAAAAATTGTTGTTAAATCCCCCCTTTAACAAAGCTAAAAAAGTGTTGTTAAAATGTCCCTTTAATAGTGTTTTTAGCGCGGTTAAAATTTTTGGGCTTTTAATAGTGCTGCTCTTGTCAACACTTTTTAGCACTAATAAAGGCCTATTCTAGTGCTATTAAAGGTCTTTTTTTGTAGTAGTGGAAGTGTGATTTGACAAATATAAATCAAAACTATTTTAGTCATGGTGATTATTTTATAGGTTTTTGCATAAACTGAACCTTTCAATAATCAATCATTTTTTACTGGTACCATATTACACCATTCATGTCCATTTTCTCTTGAATAATGACCAATGTTATCAAGTCTTAGAGACATTAAAAATACAGAGTCCCTAAATCTTGATACATGGAACCCATTACATGAATTCATACATACTTTTAAAACTTATAATGTTTCCATTTACCACTTACTTATAGGAATTTTTATTATGAAACAATAATATATGTATCACCCAATGAAATAAACATAAACCACTCCTTTGGTTATGACTTCCTACACAATATGTGTATCTAGAAAAATTCCTCTCACTGTGCTTAGTGGACTCCAACATTCCTATGCTAAATCATGTGAATCTAGAGCCTTAACCTATAGAAGTTAAGTCTTCTCCCATTGTCATTAAACTGACAGGTTTACCTTTATGTAAACAAAGTTAGTCTTGACTAGATGTTAATATCACTAGTTTCTATAGGACTATTAACTACGATGCACTAAATATTTTGATGTCTGTTTATAGCTAAAAATAGCTTTTAACAAAGGGTTTTCAAAAAACACTTGAGTCAACAACCTAATATATTCTTCTTATATCATAACTGATATGATATTTCATTAGTTGATCTCATTGTCATATGATCTATTTTTTTCACTTTTATTTGAAAAAAAATGTCTTGGAAAAAATTATGGAAAACTTACAATACATATAAGACTCATCATTAATATTCCTTTTACTAAAATCACAATATTTATGTATATAAATAAATGTGAGTTTGGGAATACCTTCCATCCACATGTATAATCAATAATTACTTAGATTAGATGTTATCTGACTTTCCATATTGGAGGCTCCTCTATCTTTACTAGGTGCGCTCATTTACTTTACTGAGAATTACTATATTTTTTAGAAGAATATCAGGAAGTATATGAATTTATCTCTATCTTTATAATAGTTTTCATAGATTTATGAACTCATTATAGAATCTTTCATGGCATACCATTAATCCTCAATGTTTTTTTTCTAAATAATAACATATAATTTTGTCATTATATAAAGCGTTTTAGCTCATAAGAGACTAAAAACTTTTTTGGGTATAAATAACTCAACTAATTTCAGTTTTATTTTACATAGAATTACCTTTCCGCAATTAGTTAAGAGTTTTATATTTTATATTCATCATTAATTGCAATGGATATCTGCTATTAAAGTGTCACTAAACTATTAGTTTAGTCTGAAATATCATACAAAAATTTATTCCAAATACACAATAATATCATGTTGTTTCTATCTGGTCACTAAGATAATTGTATTGGTAACATTCATTATAAATGTAAATCAATCCATTCTGGAAATTTAGAAGTTGTGTTTTTTCACCACTGATATAATAATCACCATTTCTCATCCTCTGAGATAATTCACTACACTTCTTATAATATTTCTAAAATTTAATAATTCTAGAATAAGAATATATGTAAAAATATTTTATTTAATTCCCATTAATCCCAATGGAATTATTATATTCAATGATAAATATTCCAAAAATTTTATAACTACTTCTAATTTAATTTATTGTAATTATTTAAATAAGTATTTCTTTCCACATGAGAAGTAAATAACCTCAAATTAATTATTTTTCTTTTTAATATTGTTCTATTTAAAGAGAAAATTAAAGGATCCATTGAATCTAAAATAGACATGTGATTTTAGACCTTATCCTTTTCTTTTTTAATAAGGGATAAAGAAATAGGTTCCATCAAAGAAACTTATTTTTCCGATGAAAATTAAGGATAACCTTGGTAGTGAGGATGATAATATAATATTAATTGACAATTTATTATCTAAATGGAAACCCAATATTGATAAATTATTATTAAACCCAAATATTTTAAATACGTGATCAATTTCTAGTTTTCCTTTTTCCAGTTTACACTAATTAAGTGCAATGAAAATTTTATTTGTCTAAAGTCTATCCTTTTATATTTTCAGATCAAGGAGATTAGACTTCGTGGTGTAAGTTTTCATTTCCTTATGTTGCATTATCATTTATCCAAACAAAACTGATAGTTTGATAAAAAATAACATAAGAATAATCCTATATGAATTTAATATAGATATTATTCTCTCTATTTAATTCTTAAAAAGGTAGAGAATCCATAATAGGGATTCCAACTTACTCAAAATTAACTTTTTATTCAAGATTACATGAAACCTAGGGTGGATAATGTGGTGAAGTTCAAGGGAATCACTACTTAAAATGATATCACTATCATGTGGTTGGGACCCAGTACATTTGTATAAGGTGGGGATTTCACTAGAGTTCCCTTTACTAGCTCTTATGTCAACCACAAAGTTTCCTTCCCTCAAAGTATGGATAACTTCTATATCCTATCCAATGACCATCCTACACTTCTTGATGTTGTAGTATAGGTCCAATGAGGTGATAGAATTGTCTCTAAGTAAACCCACTTGAATTTTTGAGGAAGTCTCTACTATAGAGATATTGATATTATAAATCCTATACAAGGAATGCCCACAATGCATTTCCCTCATCTCCACCCCAATGGAAATTCCTCACCCATAGTAGGCGCTGAAACCAAATATCAGTGAACCCCTTTCAGCCCTCATCAAATAACCTAATCAAATATTTCCTAGAACATAAGAGTGATCAGAATTTATATTTAGTCTAGTGTTAGGTGCCTTTGATTTAACCCACCACCATTGGATGGTCCTGTTACCTCCCTCTATGAAAAGGGAATTCCTCGAAAGGATCCTCCTCAAGTAATTTGATGATCCCCAATATGGGATAAGATCACTGATTATTCAATGAAAGAGGCTAATATTCATTTTTTATATTACAATATTCATGTGATTTATTAATCATAAACATCATTTTTAGTGCATTTTATACTTTGAACATTATGTCATATTATAATTGTAATTCATTCTTAAAATGCACTATTACAAGGTACATATTTGAAAACCATATAAAATACACAATAGTATTGATTTTATTTTAATATTTAATTTTAAGTTTTATCATTACATTGGGAACAATTAATACTTTTGGAGTACTTTAAGATTCATATAGGAAGACCACCAAAATGAGATTTCATGCCAACATATTCTGGGCAAAGTAAACTGGACAACAACCCAATAAATAGACTGTAATAGCCAATATACAAGCCCAATGATTCTATAAATTTAACTGAAGATATAGGACATCATGTTAAACATTTCATTAAATAGTTACAAGAGATAATTTGGATATTTTAGGGGAGTTATATGCAGACCAATTTGGAGATAAAATTCTGGGCCAAATTATGCAGCCTAGAAAAACAGCCCACCATTTTACAAATATATTGTAAACCATAAACTATTTTGGGATGAAAATTTATATAAAATTAGGGGACATCCGGATATTTATTTTCTTATTCTATGGAACACTCCAATTCATCCATATAGAAGCTCATTCAGGCGCTTCTGTTTTGTAGATGCAAGATGGATGTCATTTCAGGTCAAGGGTGGAAAAGTCTAAATTCCACAAAATTTCCACCACCCTAGGAATACCTTACTCAAGTGGGAAGACTTGGACTATTTTAGGATCGACCCAATACTCTTGAAATTCATATTTAAGGTAGTGGTGGAGGAAGAGTCTATCAGCTTTTAGCTTTGTTTCATTTTAATGTTATGCTGTCAATTTGATGTTGTAATCACATTCCTTCAATTGTAAGTTTCTTGAATTAAATTAGCTTATTTATAAAAGTTCTTCAGATTATCTTATTATATTATTCTTATTATAACTTTTATATCATTTACTCAAGTTGTGAACTTGTTTACACCAAATATTGTGGAATTATTCACCCAACTTTTGAGTGATCATTTTCTTTTCATTATTTTTTTCACTTATTCAATTCCACCCTCATGAGTCTATTTCCTTCTTCCATTGATATAGTAGCATAAATGGAGGAATAAACCACTTATTAGTTGATCAAAGGGAGTATAAAGGGTCTGTATTGGATGTTATTTATCACTCCATTAATTTCTAATCACTTATTTTAATTGATATTTTTATTTGAGGATTCTAAAACTCCTTCGTCCTTGTTGAATTTAAGGCCACACATTTCAAGTGCTAATATGAACCTTTACATTGGAGTGCTCAAAACATTGATCCTCCAAGTGTATAGGTGATTAGTATTATGGTGTGTTGGTATTAAACCAATAAGTTATGATTTTTTTTTGATATTCTTAGGAACCCATCTCATATATAAGAAATTGAAAACGTTTAAAAGAATTCATCCAATCCACCCCCAAGTGATAACCTAGGATCAACTCATTTTATTAATTTGAATTTACATAGACCTATTAGTGTTCATTTAAACCCATCCAAAATCAACCCAAATTTGGAAATTTCATAGACAAGAACAATCCATAGAATGTACGTGTTTGTAGGTTACTTCTTAGGTCTCTGAGGATTCGACAACCAAAGATAAACTACAAGCGACTGCTTAACCCTAAGATCTTGGATAAATTTGGATGAGACCAAATTTTGGCACCATTTCTGGGTACCCAAGTAAGTTATCATAGATACTAACATCCTTTTCTCACCCCACATTCTCTATTCTCACCCCCATCTCTCTTATCTTTTCACCCTTCTGTTTGTGTGTTTCCTAAGAATCTCAAATCCTAGTTTCAATCTACTTCAATGGATTCTCTTAAACATTACCCTATCATAAACCCATGTTGGAATCAAATTTTAAATCATTATTGGGAATCCCATAACTTAGTAAATTTATTTGATCAATCATTGAATGATCACCCCACACTCAGTGAGATGCACAATCATTTAAATGATGACTATTAAAAGGATAAATTTCTAGTATTCTCAAGGATATGGTTGAAGAGATCAATCTTGGAGAAGTCTATGATGTTTAACATTATAAAAATTCTATTCCTAAAACATTTATTGAACAATTATGTAATCAAATGGAGATAATGAACTCTGAGGTTTCATCTTTGAGATTAGAACCACAATGCATTAATACTTGTGAGGAACTCATCCCTACATCGACTATCTCTTCCATAAACTTATGTAGAGTGTCTAGTTTCCCAAAAACCTCTCATGAATTCATTGAAGAACTAACCTTTAGATTTGGGTTAGTGTAAGTGAATCGAGAAATTGTTTAAGGGTCGTTAAATCAAGAGAAAATTGACTTCATGTATTCACAAGAGGGTTATTTGACATCATTGATTGAGTGTCTTGATTATAGCTCCCTAGATGATTTTTTAGAACCACTAATCACTAAAAAATTAAAATAAATCACAAACTCTAAGCCCATACCCTTTCATGAAACTGATCTATCAATTTTTTTGGTTGAATCTTCTATTCAAAAGGAAAAAATTCTATTGAGAAATTTTGAAAATGAAATCGAGTTTGATTTAAAGTCTCAACCAGTGTTTGAATCTGTTAGCCAACCTGATCTCAAATTCAAGGTCTATACATCCTCTATCATGTCTTCCTTTATAAGGGATAATAAAAAACATTTGTTTATAATTTTATCCTATCTTAATGCTAATAAATATATAATTCCCCATGTTTTCTTAAGCAAGATTAGTAAATCAATTGGATGGACCCTTTTTGATATTCATGTGTTTAGCCAATACATTGGGACCTATATGGTTTTTCTTCCATCAATTCCAAAACCTTCCTATAAAAACCATTGGAGACTCAATCATAATATAATTAATATGGTGAAAATTTTAATCCTTAAAATGTTAAATGTTGGTGTCAGATAAGTTAGGGTGTTCATGTCGAGATAACGACGTTAAACAAAAGAATTGCATGGGAGGCAACCCGTGGTTTTAATGTTTCCAATCACTCTGAATCATCTTTATTTTTTAGATAGGATTAATGAATTATTTTGATATTAAAAAAAATACTTAATCAATAAACTCTAAATTTGATAGTACCTTAGACTGTTGACATGTTCTTCTATTATGAGTATGGATGGGTATGAAAGGGGAGCTCCATATTCATCTGTGTCACGTGGTGTGATCCCTGAGTAATACCTTACCCAGAAATTTAAAAAGAAGACAATGTAGCATCAATTTATTTTATTTTATTTTTATGTGTTTTAGGTTAAAAGAAAAATACAAAAAAATAAAATAAAAAAAAGGATATGTCGTAGGTCATGGGGAAAACCCTATCACAACCGATGAAGATGCTGGGACTCGAACCCGGGACTGAAGGGAGACAGGGGAGTGCGCTTTCCACTAACCTACATCTTATAGTGTTTCCTTCTTGTATTTTATTTATATATATACATATATTTTAAAATTTATATATCCACACACACACACACACACATATATATTATTCTAATTTTTACTTGTTCATAGTATCGATATTTGGTATTCTTAAATAAATAGGTGTGTTTTTTTCATTTCCTTTTGTTTTTGTTTATTTTTATTTAAAGGGACCTCAAGGGGTTTCCATTGTGTTCCAATTGTGTTTGTGTTTGAGATTAAAGGGTTGATGAGTTGATTTATTTTTAGACAAATCAAATATATATAAACACAAACTATCATCATTAATAAGTCTTATCTGAGTGACATGGAGATCAAGGGATTAAAAGGGAGAAACAAGAACTTCAACTTCAACCACTAGGTGACTTCATTACATGATACTCATTTTCAATTTCATTTTTAAAGTCTACTTATATTCCTATACCCCCTTCTAAATTTTATTTTCATCAAACACTGGGGATGATGTTATTTTAAATTGGAGGGGGATGAAATAAAAAATTTCTTTTGTGTGCAAAAAAAAAAATGATTTGAAAAAAAGTGTGTCTTAATGGAAGGAAAAGTTCCTTTAACCTTGAACATGATAATACACATTGCGGACTTTTAAATTAAATATAAAATAATTTTCATTGCCTTGATTCTGATTTTAATGCAAGTTTAAGTTCATGTGCACAGATTTTGGAAAAGTGCGGTTGTCCGATGTGATTTTTCACCATTTATATTTTCATTCATTTAATAACAAAAAAACAAAATGCACCTACTCTGGATTGTGGGGTATTAGTTTGAGTTCATGGGTCCCCCAAATAAATATCATATTTTTGGTGATCATTTTCGTTCTAATATGAGTATTCAATAAAAAAACAATAAATTTGCACGTAGAGCAATGAAATGACCTAATGCGTGGCTTTCGGCACTTGGGGATCGTGACTCTATAGTTGTCTGGCCCGAAGTTAGTAATTTTATCTCTATTTATGGTAATTTGAAATTGTTTTTGACTGAGTAAACTCGAGATGATGCCCTAGTATGTGGGCTTCACTTGGTTCCCTAAGGTCTTTGAGCCTGGGAGTCATTAGAAAAGTCTCGCTATGTGGGTTGACTCTATTGAGTACAATTTCAATTACCATGAAAAATCTGAATATATATATATATATATATATATATATATAATTTAATACTCTTCTCAATATTGAAATGTGATTCCACCTAGTGATCCCATCATTTCCCGAATGAATAACTATGAACCCCCATGTCTATTGTGATACACAACACTTCATCATGCTTAATTGAAATTGGATGAAATGTGGTGCTGAATTTGAAAAAAGAAATGAGCTTGGTCTTGGTAGATAAATTTGTCTCTATATTGTTTTAAATGATTTTATGGGTTTCATAATTGTTTGGTATGAGGTCTTTTGGTGAGAAATGTGTATTAAAACGTTTTTGGAAAAGGGAATTCAAATTTCATGTTTTTGAGATACATTTTTCTCGAGACTAGAAAAACTCAAGTTGGGGGGTGTGATTAGCCACTAAAAGAGGCCAATATAATTTTTTATATTAAAATATTCATGTGATTTATTAATCATAAACATAATTTTTAGTTCATTTTACACTTTGAACATTATGTCATATTATAATTGTAATTCATTCTTAAAATGCACTATTATATGGTACATTTTTGAACACCATATAAAATACCCAATTGTATTGAATTTATTTTCATATTTAATTTTCAGTTTACTCATTACATGGGGAATAATTCATACTTTTGGAGTACTTTAATATTCACATAAGAAGACCACCAAAATGGGCTTTCACGCCAACACATTCTGGGCAAAGTAAACTGGGCAGCGACTTAATAAATAGACTGTAGTGGCCAATATACAATCCCAATGATTCTAAAAATTTAACTGAAGATATAGGAAATAATGGGGAACATTTAATAAAATAGTTACAACATACATTTTGAATGTTTTAATGGATTTCCATGCGGCCCAAGTTGAAGATAAAATTTTTGGCCATATTACGTGGCCTAGAAAAACAGCCCACCATTTTACATATATCTTGTAAACCATAAAATATTTTGGGATGAATATTTACATAAAGTTATGGAACATCCTGATATTTGTTTTCTTATTCTATGGACCACTCCAATTCTTCCATATAGAAGCTCATTTATGTGCCTTGGGTTTGTGGATGAAAGCTGGATGTCATTTCGGGTCAAGGGTGGAAAAGTTTAAATTCCCCAAAACTTTCCACCACCCTTAGCCTACCTTACTCAAGTGGGAAGACTTGGAATATTGGGGGATAGACCCAAGACTCTTGAAATTAATATTTAAGGAAGTGGTGGTGGAAGAGTTTATCATCTTTGATCTCTATTTTATTTTAATTTTATGCTTCCAGTTTGATGTTTTAATTGCATTCCTTCAATTGTAAGTTTCTTGAATTACCTTAGATTATTTATAAAAGTTCTTCATCTTATCTTATTATATTATTATTATTATAACTTTGATACCTTTTCCTCAAGGTTTGAACTTGTTCACACTAAAACATGTGGAATTATTCACACAATGGTGGAGTGATCATTTTCTTTTCATTATTTTTTTTTCACTTCTTCAATTCCGCCCTCTTGAGTCTATTCCTCGCTTCCATTGATAGAATAGCATCAATGGAGGGATAACCCACTTATGGATTAATAAAAGGGAGTATCAAGGGGATTTATTTGATTTTATTTTTCACTCCATTAATTTCTAATCACATTTATAATTGAAATTTTTATTTGATGATTTTAAAACTCTTTCATCCTTGTTGAATTTAAGGCCACATATTTCAAGTGCTAATACAAACCTTTACCTTAGAGTGCTCAAAACATTGATTATCCAAGTGTATAGGTGATATTATGGTGTTTTGGTTTTAAACCAATAAGTTATGAAGTTTTTTGATCTTCTTATAAACCCATCTCAAATATAAGAAATTGAAAATGTTAAAAAATAATTCATCCAATCCACCCCTAAGCGATAATTTAGGATCAAATAATTATCTTGATTTGAATTTAAATAGACCTGTTAATGTTCATTTAAACCCATCTAAAATCAACCCAAAGTTGGAAAATTAGTATAAAAAAAAATCCATATAATGTATGTGTCTGTAGGTTACTTTTTTGGTTTCTAAGGATTCGACAACCCAAGCTAAACTACAAGCGACCACTTAACCCTAAAATCTGGTGTAAATTTGGGCGAGACCAAGAACCAAGACCCAAAAAAAGAGATTTAACACAATCTTAAATGTATAGTTGAGAGAATAACCTTCCTTATCTTTCTTTATTCCTTTCCTCCCATAATACCCAACACACCACTGTGAACACTATTCCAAAAATGTTTATTTTATTACCACTTTATCCAACCCCCTTACACCAAGATGTGATAAAATCAAAAAGTGACCCCCCTTCACAATAATCCCCATGATTTGGTTGATGTTCTACTAGATGTTACTATACCATTATCCTTTGAAGAAAAGGTTCCAGTATATTTCTGATATTATAGATTCTTAACATAGAAACATGAGGCTAGGTAAATACCTTTTTTTGAATGTTTTCTTATGTTGAAATATATTTTCTCCTCAATCACTAAACTAAAAATTTCTTCTACACCAGTATTTATTTACACCATAAACTGCTTGACCACTCACCAGTCACCTGGTTTTCATGAATCAACAAGTGAAACTCTCATCCACTGAAGAGTCCTGATTCCGAACCTAAAAAAAAACATATGTAAAGTTTGTCTTCCAGACTGATATTTCGATGGAGGATATTTTTCTCCTCACTTAGAGTCATGTTGATAAGGTAAGGATGAATTCTAGCTCATATAAAAGATATATCTAGGGCTAGAAACCCTAGGAATAAGAGGGTATAACTAGATCAATTATACTTATAGTAGAAAATATTACCACATGAAACAACCCACTAGATATTATCTATGATGATGTCTATCTACTTGATCGTGAAATATGCAAGTCTGGAAATCCTCCATGTTCATTCTTCCCAACTTCTCTATTATTCACCATACATGTTCTTTATAATTCTCACCCAAAAGTATTTCCCTTCAATGATATCCCAAGATAACCTTTCCTGCATTCCATATATGGACCCAGACACACTTCTAAAATTAATACCCCCTTTCTTGATTGACTGTTCCATCCTCTTAAAAGACCCCCAATGGAATTTTCCTCCTCACTTGGCATCCAGAATGAATGCAGTCATGATTTTTTCATTATAATTGATCATTATATTAGGCACCTTGAAGAATTAAAGAATTTTAATCTACGTGGTCATTAGTACAATGTTCACCAATGTTATTCTTTCTCCAAACAAGAGGAAGTAATTCTTATAGTTATATATACAGCTTGTGATACAGTTGATGATTCATTCAAAGAAAATTTTCATAATTTTTATATCTAATTTTGGTTCCCAGAGGTAATCCATCGATATGTTCTTCATTTTTATTCCTAACTTATCTTTTATGGATTTTCCATGTTTTTTTAAGATTTTTTTGGGGATATAAACATCGTACTTCCATTGATTAATCTGTTGGATGCTCCAATTATCATAGGAATCCATTATCCTTATAAATTTATTAATGGATATTTGACTTCCATTAATAAATAACATCATATAATCAATTAACATATGGTGTGAAATAATACTAGCCCAAAACCTAGTTTGTAAGGAAATATTTTCCCATCATCTATGCCACATTTGATGTTCCGGGTGAGGGACTCTTGTGACAGTATGAATAGGTCGGGTGACACAAGATCTACCTATATTAACCCACTCACAGTCTTGAAGAATATAAAACTATAGTGACCTTATCCTTTTACACATATTATTAAATGATTTAAAAAAAATATCTAATATGTACAACCCCTAGGATCGCAAGGCGATGTGTATTTTGAAGAATAAGTTAATATTACATCAAAGGAACTTAAAACATAGATTCCTTATTTTATTCTCCATAAGGAGATCCTAAAATCCATTTTAGATTCTAAAACTAGATGTGATAACATAGAGAATACATAAATAAAGGGGAGATCTAAAAATACTAGTAAGAGAATAAACATGATTAGGAAACATAACATGTTAGTCAAAGGTATAACATGTTATCATAAAATAAAAGGTACATGAGTAATCAAATGGAAGCATAAAATAAATATTATGGTATATTAAGATCATTGAAACATAGGAAATGAGGAAGCATCATATAAAATGACATAAAAATGCGTAATATCTCACCCCTCCTCATTGGCTACATAATTGATTGGTGTGCTACTAGGCCTTAGGTGATATCCCCAAGACACCAAATGATGTAAATAAATTCAAAGGGCCTCAAGAACATTTAGATTATGATTTTCCATTTAAAAAATAAAACATACGAACTATATAATAAATAACCAACCAAACCTCTATATGATGAATGCGTATAAACTACAACTCAAAACACAACAAAACTAATAAACCACATCATATTACAAGTGTAAACCAAAAGATATACTCAAAGAGAACCAAAATAAAACAAAAATAAAACTCCCAAGTTACATAAACCAACAACACCCAACCCGATCTAAGCTCCAACCCGATATTCCATACCCACAGTATCAATAAGCATCACTAAAGAACTGGGATCCCTTTCCTTTACCTGTATCTTGATAGATGACATCTGCAAATGCATAACAATTCCCAAGAAGAGGGTGATTATAAAATTAGTGGGATTTACCCAATGATTTCCCAACTCATACCACTAGGGAAAAACATGTTAGAACAATTTATATAAAATAGTTTTAGAGTAGTTAAAATATTTAAATCATTTCCATAAACAATTTCCAACAAATCCATAATTTTTTTTCCAAGAAAATAATTTCTCATTTAATTGGAATACCTATTCAATGTTTCCACACACACACACATAGACACATGCAAGATTGGTTTCAATATTGATAGTGGAAATTCATGTCTGTACACTCTCCCTATTTTAATGGAAGTAATGCACGAACATGATCTATCCCATTCTGCACATGCCAAATTGGTTATTCCAAAATCATGCCAAGCTAAATACCAAAAACCAATTTCCATACTAAAAAATTCCACATAAACCATTTCCTTCATTAAATAATTTCAAAAAATAGTCTACATGCATCAAAACCAAACCATAATTTCAAAATCATCATTTTAAAAATTTACACAAAGGGGTTTTCTGAAAACCAATCAACATTCCACAATTTCCAAGCCATAACCAAGAATAGATTTTCCAAAAATAATCACACAATTATTTCACACTATTTAAATAAAATCATTCAATTAAAACTAATACTTTAATTTCTATGGCGAGTGGAGATAATAGAGAAGACACTTACCTCAAAACATTTGACAAAAATAAAGAATGATACTATGTAACTCCAAGATTTGATCACAAAATGCGATCCTTCACTAGATACAACAAGATATTATCAAGATTTACATACCAAATCATATATCTATCCCCAATAGATTAGATCAATGGTTCCAATAGGGAGAATAAAAAATTTATCTAGTAATAACAAGGAATAAAGGGTACTTACTAATGAATCTAGACCCCCAACACGCTTTGATTCTCTTAAAAATCACTTCTACAACAAAGGGAATTGTCTATAAAGCTAAGGGATAAATATGAATTTGGGATATTCAAATAATAGCGGATTAACAAGGCATTGGTGGATTAATTTGGATTAGATCCACATTTTAATGGGTTCCAACTATATTCCATATATCTAGGCTTCATGGTTTGGAAAACCGTGTGCTAACCGTGAAGTGCTACTATCTCAAGCCAACCCCTTGTACGGTTGGCTAAAACAGTTAAACACACCATACACCAAACATGTTTTACCACTGTTTCAAGATGCATGGTTTCCCCTGGTCACTTACAAAACTTGGCCAAACTATATGCGAACCTTGTGTTTTCCCAGTTTCCATTGTCTTCCCTTGCATAGTTTCTTGGAGGAGATTCATAGTTTCTACTAACCATGAAAAAAGTGCATGTCCAAAAAAGCCTCTAAAACATGCCAAAACCCCTCATAACCACATAAAACTCAACCTGGTCATTATATAGACTCAAATACATGAATAAAGAACTATATACCTAAAACAGGTGGTGCTATATTCTCCCCACCATTTTTCTTTTCACCCATATAAAGTAGAAAACCCTTCTTATCTTGAAATAGTTTGGGACACCACTCTAAAATTTACTTCTCATGTACCTACATTTATTCTTGAATCCAACCATGTTTCCATAAAACACGCACTATACTGATGATTTTATAATTTAATATCTACTCTCGCCTATCCAAAATTCATACCATCACATGAATCAATATAGAATCTGAATCTAGATCAATGTGATCCCATCGAATCACTTGGTCAAGATCAGGTTGGTACTTCTTAAACTGAGATACATGAAACAAATTTTGCATCAAACTAAACCTTGGTATAAAATCCAACTGATATTCCATCTTACAAACTCATTCAATTATCTCAAAAGGGCCTATATATGAAGTATAAAACTTCCATTTCTTACCAAAACAATGATTCCCAAGACTTAAAAAGATTTTAAAAAACACATGATCACTCACCTAAAACAACAACGACAATTGATGATGATCACCATATGATTTTGAAGACTTTGATTCATATCCATTATATTTCTAATCAAATGAATATTCTATGTTGTATCTTACTAAAGGTTGGGTATAATTAGTGAATTCACTCATGTTTCCACCCAAAAAAGTGGAGAACAACAAGGTTACCTATACCATGATTCAAAATGAGACATATATATCAAGCCCTAATAACAGTTATTTTATGAAAACTCCACTAATGATATATGATCCTCCCATGATCCACCAAAATCCATCAAACAAGCCCTAATAATATCCTCTAATGTTTAGATTTTACTTTCATATTATCTATCCTTTTGGGGATGATACCCCATGCTCATTGTCAACCGGTTTCCAAGGATTTGATGTAAGTATTTCCAAAAATGTATCATAAATCTTGGGTCTCAGTCAGTTAAAATCATGACTGGAATGTTAGGAATATTTATAATTTCATGAATGTAGATTTTGGATAAGTCTCCACCATATTAGTTTCATGAATATGGATGAAATGAGATGAATTTGTAATCCAATACACTATCAACCATATGGAATCATGTTTCTTAATTATCCTTGGCAGACCTATTATAAAATCCATAGATATATGCTCCCATTTCCACATGGGAATTAGTAAATACTACAACATACATGCTGGTCATTGATGTTATACCATGACCTACTAATATGAGAGGCATTTAAAAACATGTTCCACTAAAACTCTTTTCGTTACAACTCATAATAACTATATTTTAATCACTTTTCAAATTTTCTAAATCATAGTCTAAATATCCCATATTGAATGGTGGTAGGCATAATAAGTTATTCTAGAAAATTAGATGGTACGACCATATGATATCTAAATGGAAACAATAAATTACCATCCAAATCCCATCCCTTAATAGTCTCCCCACCATTGAGTTTTGGCCTCATAGTAACACGATAAGGATCAGATCTCTGAGAAAATATAACCTACTCAACCAGATTAGGAATAAATTAATACGGAAAGAAAACTACAACACCACTTTGATACGAGCATTCTAGATGCATATCTGTTATGACTAGAATTAGTTTCCACTAGTCTGAATCCTATTTATCCAACTGAGCATATGGATTCCAACTCAATGTATCCTCTAAAAATTTACCTTTAATTGGTGTATACATCAAGTTAAAGTCAAACATATTCAGATACTCCATCCACTACACTACCTTAAATTTAAATATCTTTGGGATAAAATGTGTTTCAAACTCTTATGATCCATAAATTTTGTGAATTTATCACCAAAGAGATAATGAAACCAATTATTCAAATCATGGACCACAATAGCCAATTATAAATCATGTTTTAGGTATTTACTCTCATAAAATAGTAAATTCCATGAACAAAGTAGCAACACGATATACCTGCATGAGAACACATCCCAACATAGATCCTGATGAATTAGAATAGACTATATATCCCTATAAAAACTCTAGAAACATGATTATAGGTGTTGATGCAATTATAAACTTATTTTCTTAAAAGGATTTTTGGAATTTATCATTCTATTTGAAATGAATGAATTTCCTTTTCAAAGTTGTCATCTATGATGCCGAATGTGAAAAATCATGTATGAGATTTATGTTGTATCCAGATAATCCAGGGAAACTATGTATCTCAAAGAAATTATTTAGCGGTTTCCAAGATATAACAAATTCTATATTTTTAGGATCTATATAAAATCCCTTTTTAAAAATGTCATGGATAAGGAAATGTATCTCTTGTATCCATAAATCACACTTTTATAACTTGTCATAAAAAATATTTTCATACAAGTTACCAAGAAATATAGCCATGTTTTTCTCACGATCTACTTCTTTCCTAGAATACACCAGTATATCATCATTAAACACCATAAAAAGGAATCTGGATACCTATAAAATATTTGATTCATCAATTATGTAAATAAATCTAGTGCATTTTAAGAAAAAAATGAATAAACACATACTCAAAAAGGACATATATTCTTCTGAAAGCTATATTTGGAATATCATCCTTTAGAACCCACAATTGGTGATACCCTGAACGTAAGTCAATTTTTGAAAACTAATGGGCTCCACTAAATTGATAAAATATACCATCAATGAAAGGTAGAGGATAATTATTATTTATCGTAACTTGGTTAAGATTAAGATAATACACATAAATTCTAATAGTTCTATCCACCATTTTCATAAACATAACTGATGCCGCCTATGGATATGTTCTTGGTCAAATGAACACTTAGATTTACAAATCTTCCATGTAAAATGTAAAATCCATAAATTCTTTTGGTTCCATCATATAATATAAAATTGAGATAGTATTGGTCCTTGGTAAGAGGTCAATTGAAAACTTCACTTATCTTTTGGGTGGAAACCCTGAGAAATTGTTGGGGAAAATGTCAGGAAACTGGTAAAAAATAGTTGGAAAATATCTATTACCAATTTAATTCACATATTATTAGGTAAGTTCTTCTAACTAATAAGATATGGTTTCAAAAACCGGTTCCAAAATTCCTACTATACTTGAATTTATATCCCAATATCCTCTAAATAGATTCTCAAATCTATCCTGAGATGTGAAACTATCCTTTCATAAATAATTGTCAATATGGGCCTTGAACAATGTCAATTAATCCCTAACCAAAATAAATTCATAGAAATGAAACTCAACAACAAGATTTATATACAAATGCTCACAATGATCTTTGGTTAAGTGGAGTTTGAAGTTTCAAAATATAAGGAATCTTCTCAATATGAAAACCCATATGATAAATAGCATGAGAAGAAATAAATGAGTGGGACAAATACATATCAAACAAAAATTTTATAATGGTATAAATAAAAAGAATCATATTTTTCATTATCGAAGGACCTGATTGATCATCCACAATCAATTTCTTTGCTCTATACAATTTCTTACTTGCTAAACTTTTATCTTTATTACTTTTTTGAGATTTCACTGGTTGAGGAGTCATGGTTCTTATAGAATCACCTTGGCTCACTCTACTATGACGATGAGAGTTATTCTGTTGAACTATCCCTATCAAAGAATAAGATTCTTTAGAAACATGAGATGTGTCTCCATCACCTGAACTTGGAGCACTGTGATAATAGAATTAAATATGTCCAATATTGTTGAAATTGTGACATGATATAGACCGTGACATAAAATCTCTCATTATGTGATCAAGTTGACCACAGTGAAAAAATTCCTGCTTACTTTTGTGTTTAGGAAGAAGATTTACTGATCCTGTGGTTTGATTTTGAGGTGTCCCACCATTCTTGAAGTTAGTATACCTCTTTCGCTAGTTACTAGTATTAGAGTTCCCATCTATTCCTATAGTAATAAATATACCCCCATATTTATTTGTACCAACTATTAGTTTACTAGTGGCTCAGATGAAACTACATTTTCAGAAGCCTCCAGTGGTTGATTTCTATGATGCCTACCCAGTTCTATTCACTATAACTAGAACAAAACTCTGTTTAGTATCACTCATTATCAATTGAAGGCTCAAAAATTCCAAGTTACCACATCAAAAAATATCACAACACATATTTTCCTAATTCAACCATTGTCAAAATTTCAACCAATTTTTAAAATACTACAACCATACTTTTCAAAATCAACCATTTTCACTATTTTAAAAAATCAACATTTTTTGTCCATTTTGTAAACTATAAATTTGAGAATGAGTAATGTAGTAATATTGCGAAGAATTACTGTAAATTGATTTCATGAAATTATCATTAGCTAAACCCATGATGATGAAGACACTATACCCCTAAAAGTGTCTTAAAATATTTATGTACCCAAACATTCTGGTAACTTGAAGTTCAATATAAAAAGGTTACCTACACCTTTTTGTGAACTAAATTTAATGTTTTAAAAATATTATATCCATAATACCATCCAAATAGATAGACTGGTACTATTTCAAACTCCATGACCAAACAAAACTAACACCATTTTTCCAAAAACACAATAGAAGAACCAACCTAAGATGATACAATTTACAACTGAAGGACCAAAAAAATATGACACCATTTCTAGCTAAAGGACTAAAAAAATATAATACCATTTGTAACATCTCACACCTCCTAATTGGATTGAGAAGTGACAGGTATTATACTATGCCTTAGGAGACATCTCCAAGACACCAAAGGCTTGAAATAAATGTGAAGGGCCACAAGAAAATTTGGGGGATGATTTTCCCTTTGAATGATAAAACATACAAACTATATAAAGAATAATCAACAATACATCTATATGATGCATGAATACAAAATACAACTCAAAACATAACCAAAACAATAAAACATATTATATTATAAGAAGAAACCAAAATGCATACTTGAAGAGAACCAAGAGACCACAAAACTCAAAATCTGAAGTGACATCAACCAAAATCACCCAGCTCGCTCCAAGTTACAACTCCACAAGGCATCACTAAAGAATTGAGATAACTTTCCTTCACCTATTACTCTATATATAACATCTACAAATACACAATAGTTCCCAAGCAGGGGGTAATTATAATCTTAGTAGTATTTACTCAATGACTTAACAACTCATTCCACTAGGAAAAAACTTTTTAGAAATTTTTTTATAAAATACTTTTAAAGTAGTTAAAGCATTTAAATCACTACCATAACTTGAATCCTTCAAGTTATAAGTTGAGTGTAGATAAGAGAGAAGACACTTACCTTCCAATTGTTGGTGAAAATGAAGAAAGACATTATGGAACTCCAAGATTGGATCATAAACCATGTCCCTTCACTAGATCCAAAAATATACCACAAGATTTAAATCACACATCATAGTTATTTCTCAAACACATTAGATCTATGGTTATAAAAGGGATAATAAGAATGGATCTTGTAAGAACAAGGAATAATGGGTACTTACCAATGAATCCAAACCTCCAACACAATTTTATTCCCCTAAGAATTTCTTCTGGGTCAAAGGGCGTCGCCTATCAAGAGTAAGAGGAAAAAGAATTTGGGATATTCAAATAATAGGGGATTAAAGTGTATTTGGGGGTTTAATTCGGATTAGATACAGATTTTAAGGGGTACCAACTTTATGTCATAAGGTTAGGCCTCACGTTTTAGAAAACCATGCACCAATCATGTGGTGTTATTGTCTCAAGACAACCGCTCACATGGTTGGATCACATGGTTAGAAAAGTTGTGTGACAACCATGTTTTCCCCAATTTCTCAAGAAGCATGGTTTCATTTGAAACTAATACGGTTTTTCCAAACTTTATACTAATTTTTCACCTTTATAGTGTCAAATGGTATAATTTTCTAGAGGTGTTTCACAGTTTCTACTAACCGTGCACAAACATTTCACCTATATAAAGCCTCTAAAACATGCCAAAACCATTCATAACCTCATGAAACTCAACCCAAATATTATATAGACTCAAAATACCTAAATAAAGAGACATGTACATGAAACTAGGGGTGATACAACATGAGTCAAGGCCTACTTACTTGAAAATATCACATGATAGAAAAAAATCCCATAATGGATTAGGTTTATTCCTGAATCTCGTACATGTCACCTCATGAGAATAAAGTTTTACCCAATGCATATGAGTGCTATATGGGTGCACCCATAATAAAATTTTCATCATATATGTTTTTCAAATAAATTAAATCAATCATAATTCATAACATAATAACTAATCTTTTATATAAAATGGGTTTTATAATCTTGCTTCATATCATAATCAAAGGAAATTTCATAATGAAGAAATTTGATAAATGATTATAAGGAATGTATTACCCCACAAAAAGAATGGATATTAAGATAGGTATAAATGTGGGGGATATATATATATATATATATATATATATATAATTTAAAATCATTATATAACATTAATGTTTGTTTTCATTGACGAATAGAAATACCTTGAAAAACATTAAAAAAATTCTTGAGGAAAACAACATTTCCACTTTGAAAATCACTTTTGAAAAAAAAATTAAAACAATATTAAAAAAATAATTTTATTTGAAAATATAAATATAAACTTATAAGGTTATTTTCAATTAAAATAATGGTCATGATGGTGGAAAATACCATTCATGTCATACACATTTGAAAAAATATTAATTTCACATTTTTTCTATAAGTTAAAAAGTACCTTGTTCAAAAAATGATAGTAAGATTCCTTTTAAAATTTTTTCAAACAAGTTAAAAAAAAGTAAAATTAATTTTAACAATCATATGATAATTTTAAAAACAAATTTTAAAACATTTTTAGAAAATATGGATATGGAATAAAAAATATTTTTAACCAAAGAGAGAAATAAAGTCAGATTTTCTAAAAACATATTTCTCAATAATTTTAAGTACCAATGAGATCAAAATGTAACTATTACATTAAAATTTCATGAAAATAATAGGATAATAAAATTAAATGGTTTTATTATATAATTATCAAATAATTTCCTATAATAAAAATTTAAGCATAAACAATCCCGAATAAAATGAGATTAAAACCTAAACCATTACCACTTTGGTAAAATTTGAATCATAACTACAATAGATAAATTAGATTAATTGTAAATTAAAAAATAATGAATAATGAATTATTTATGGTATAATATGTAAAGGTTCATTATATACACCATTTAAAATAAATTAGGCGCATAAAAGTACATGTGTCTCAAAGAAAAAAGTTTTAAGACGAAACCTTTACCTCGAGCCCAAATCGTAATGTGCATTCCTTATATTCCTGAATAACCAACTTATGTTAATTATTTAATTTATTAAGAAACCTTTTCAGGTTTATTACCCCTTTTATTATATTTTTTATCATGTCATATTCATTTACTTAACCAATTCATTACACATTGGATGTTTTGATGACAAACATGTCAAATCGTTGTAATCAATTTGGAAAGTTCACTAAGGTCCAATAAATTATTTTTTAATAATATTTATAATTTTAATAATAAAATAATTACAATTTCTATGCAATAATTATTTTTTTAAAACCAATCATGAAGGATGGTTATGAAAAACAAACTATTCTACAATCATAGAGATGATAAGTTTTATGTACACATGAGTAACGTTTCCATTTTTCAACAATCATGTGGGAAAGAAGTTAAGTGTTATTTTACCTTTAAATAATTATAATTATTTCATAAATATCATATTATTTCTTTAAATTCACTTACATATACCATCTATGTGATGCAGTAATAAAAAATGAATCACATCGCTTAACAAGGATGTAATCCACCGTACACACGAACAATGTTATCATTTATTCAATTGATGGTAAGTTAAGAAATTATATGATATATTTATTTTTAGAAATGATAAATATGTCATAAATATCATATATAAACATAAAATTAATCCTTATTACCTTACGTGTAAAGTATAAGTGAAAAAACGAATCATATCTCTTCGTGAAGGAGTAGTTCGTCATACACATGAGCGATGTTATCAAATTATCTACGTAATAAAATTTAAGAAGGTATATGTGATATTATAATAATATAAGTATAATAATATCATATATAAAATATATAAAAATTATATACATCATTATATCTACTCATGAGAAGTGATGATCAAAAACGAATTACATTAGTTTATGAGGCGGTAGTCCGTCATACACACGATCAACAGTTTTGTTTCCCAATTAAGGGGGGAGGAGATGGTTTTAGGCCATGAAATTCACCTAAAAAAATATTAGTATATTTAAGATACATATTTAATTATATAGAAATTATTTAATAATATTATTAGGAGGTGGAGAAAGAAATAATATAAAATTCTCGGTTAAGAATGTTTCCTCTTCTTCAGACCACCTATTTATGATTATACCTAAAGCTTTCTTAGATTGAATTTATGTTAAAAAAAAGTCTTATAAGATGAGTGTAGAGAGTTAAGTAATTTTTTGGGTAGGTATTTTCATAAACAATGGGTTTTTATGTGTGGAAATGATATGAGAGTGGGTATCCATTTATAAGTTGGGGAGATGACACATTTAGAATTTTTTTAAAAAAAGAATTCCGCCCATTTTTTTATCATGAAAAAGTGTAAAAAATGTAAAATTTTAGAACCTTATAAGATATAATTTCTATATATAATCATTAAATAGGGATTATAATGTTTTTTTTCATTTTTAACCCATATATATTTAGTTTAACCCTAGGTAAACCCATTTTTACCTTAATAACGATAAATAATTTTTACTATCTTCATAGTTCATTGTGGTTAAAAATTAAGTTAAACTTATTACATAATATAAATTATTAAAATTAAAAACATTTAATCCATTTTTAAAAATTTAAATCACATAATTATTAGAAGTTAATTTTAAATTAAACTCACAGACTTGTTAAAAAAACATTTTTTTCAAAAAAATGCAATTTTAAGGAAAAAATGATATCATATCAACTACATGAAATTTAATGATTATTTATTGAATGTTAATTCATATTTTTAGATATATAATATATAAATTTCATTTAAATCTTCCCTCATTAGGGGTTATTTTAATTATTTAAAATGGAGAAACATTATACACTTTAAAATGGTTTTCAATTTTTTTTAAACATTAAGAATAAAATTTTACTAAAATCCAGTATAAAGACGATTTAAATGTAATTAATTTTATTTAATATATATAAATAATAGTTTTTTAATTTAAAAAAATAATGGTTTTTTTAAATTATATACTTGGTTAAAAAAAGAAATGATAGTTTTCAAAAAATCGATATTTTTAACTATTCATTGAAAAGGTATTATTTTCCAAAAAAATACCAAAATTTCATTGTATGTTAATATAGATATTATTATTTCAAAAATTAATTTTATTTTATAAAATACATTTTCTAATTTTTTTTAAAAAGTGATTATATTATTTTCTCACAAAAAGTAGTAAATATAATTTTTTTTTCATGAAAATGTATTTTTGATGAATAAAATGAATTTACTTAAAATTAAGAGAATAATTAATTAGAATTTATAAATAAATTTATATTGAGTAAATTTATATATGTTTCATAAAGTAGTTATTATTATTCATACCCTTCAATTTAATGGCTAGGTTAACCTGATCATATATAAATAATATGCCATGGTTCATTTAAACTTAGTGTTGTGTGTGTAGTGTTAAAATATTTGGTTGTTACAGAAACCCCTACCCATGATTGAAATCTAGATCCATGGTGGAAAATAACATCTAAATAATAAGTCATAGATCCACTCCTTAAAACCAAATTATCTCATGACACTTACAATGAAACCCCACTCCATCCAATCGAACACTTTTAACATAATGTTAAATACAATAATCCTCTGGTTGATTTCATCCAATATCAATTTGGGAATCCCAATCTCCCCTTGTATGCTTCATCATTGGATGAATCTATGCATTCATCCAAAATGAGCCTTATAATAATCGAATCCTTCTATTTATGAGGTAGGTGAGGATATTATAGGGAAAATTATAAAGGCATATAGGTATATAATGGTTGAGAACAATGAGATCGGTAACCTTTGGCATCAAAATAACCTTGTATGAACATAATTCACTTTCAATTACTCCAATAATATAAAAATCCTACTTGACTTAAATCACCTATGTCTTGATAATGTCCCATGCAACCATGTAAAATGATCCAAGGAAACTATTGGGGCAGGTTTCATGTTGGAAATGGATTCCTTGATATCTTTCCCTCCTAGGATGACCTTCATGTCCTCATTGTCCCAATACTCCACCAATCTTGATTTATTATATATAAGGTTTTACTCCATATCCACCATCGGATACCTCCCTCCATCATTATTAGACATTCCTTCAAGAAGACCCTAAAAGTATTTTATGGAAAAAATTCATACCACCTCCACATCCCCCATATATGATCCATCCCTAAAAATAATATCAATACTTCTCAACATCTATTTCCACTTCATAAATGTCTGTAAGTAAGCTATGTTTTTATCCACCTCCATGAGCTAAATATACCTTATCCTTTACCTTATTTTTCTTTCAATTTATTGTAGTTTATCAGAAAAATTATTTTTATTACTAATCATACTGACAAAGGATTTATCATGTTAATTCTTCTGAAGCCTCTCCTCCATCCTATTAATGTATTTTTTGATCTTATCTAGTCTAGAATAATTGTTTTTTTCTATTAAAATTTCACTACATTAAGTCCTTACTCAACCATTTGATATGATTGGTTAACCCCTACCATGAGGAACTCTACACTAGTTAATTCCAAGAACTCCTAACTATCTATATAAAGACTTCATCTTGAGACTAGATAATTGAATAAAACAACTGGTTAAATCTCCTACACATAATATTTAATTCCACTATAGGAGGTGATTGGTCCGATAATGATTGAGTAAGATGTGTAACAGAGGTTTGAGGAAAATAATTGATACCTTCTAGGTTGGATAGACATCAGTCCAGTCTACTCTATATTCTCATTATTCCTTTTTGATAGTTTTTCCATGTGAATATATTTCTCGAAAAACACATTTCCATTAGCTCATTGTGAGGAATGAAGTCTCTGATGTCTTTCATTACTCGTTTGGGGTACACCACTCCACCTTTATTTTCTGAAATTTCTGATATTGTATTGAAATCTCTTCTAAAAAAACATGTTGATGTCCCTGGTTAGAGAAAATTCCCCGAGTTAAGGAATGATCACATTGATTTTGTCTTTTTATTTCCATTTTTACAATAATAAAAATAAATAAATTAGTAGTTTACTTGATTAAAAATTTTCAGAGACATAATAATTTTAGTTTTATTAAGTCACCCAATATTTTATCAAGTCTCAATGACCCCTTATACTTGGGATGTATCATCACACATGAAATTCTAGTGGAAAGGATCTTAATTTCCTTTTTTTATAATCCATAAAAGGATATGAAAATTATAAGACATTTTTTAGTTTGGTGATATTTCCAATTATGGTTTTTAGATCCTTATTTCATTGAGTGGACTCCCTAATCTTGAAATCCCGACTCATACGTCCTCAACACTTACCTCAAAATTTTTTATTGAATAGAAAAAGGCTATTAAATTCAATAGAATTTCAATTAAGTATATCCACTATATTTATTCTGTTTTTTATAATTAAAAATACCCCCAATAATGGGTTGAACCAACCCTTTAACCATGTGTTTATCTTAACTTAGATAATGAAAGGTGTAATGACTTAATATTAACTTGAGATATTTTTATCATTGTGTGTAAATTTTTTATTTTATCTTTTAGACGACTGGTTAATATAAAATTTATTTTTATTAAGTGATCAACCATGTATTGATAAAATATTTATGCATAATACTTTTATTTTAATTAAAACTTTTCAAATTAGACAATTTATTTATGTGATCATGGTATTTCATCAATAAAATAAATAATGGGTTAGACATAAATAAAATAAATAAGTCATGTTATGGTCATGAGCTTTAACCAGTGGTTTGTTTATTGTGCAGACAATAAAAAAACAATTGAACTTAGGGGAAAACTCCTTGATCCAGTCTAAGATCAAGTTTTCAGTATTCCAAATTAGTCATGTGTATCTCCTTGGTTTTGGTTTCACCTTGGATCCATCTTTAACTAATTCTTTGCGACTTCGAGCTCCATACTTACAATTATTTTACATCACTCATAGGTGAAGGAAACCCAAAAGGGGGTTTAAATAAAAGAAATCACATCCGTGTAGGCCCATATATAATAAGGAGGGAGGGGGGGGGATAAATCACATTCCATAAATTTAATTTAATAAAATAATTAAAAAAAACCGCATGAAATAATTAAATTAAAATAAACCATACACATACACAAGCCAGTCTAAGCACGTGATCATCCACGAGTGTGACAAATATGTATTTAAAATAACTAGATACCATTCATTTTGATTCATTATTTTATTAATATAAAACACATGTGAATTAATATGATTAATTAATTAATTAATTTTATCTTAATCTCTATCCAATATGTCTTGAAGATATCCTTCTACTATTATTTTAAATAAATTAAATAGATTATTTTTATTTAAAATTAAATAAAATAAGTACAAATTTTTTTCTTGAAAGAAAATTGATGAGTACCTGTTTGAACTACTTGGAATGTATTAAGATCGTATACTATCTACACATGCAACACATTTAATACACATTTTGTCACATAATTTTATAGAAAGTATGAGTTAATAAATGACTTACATAACACATGTTAATTAACATAGTGCACAATGCTTTTAATGAATGGAGATTAGTCAAAATATTACAACTATACATGGTATACAGTTCAAAATTTTATATAGAGATTAATTAAGAATTATATATATAACCATTCATATGGAATGTATAAGTCAATAAATGACACAAAGAACACATTCTATTTAGGTTTAAAGGGGTAATAAATTAAATTTTAATTTTGAACAAAAACAAGATAGATATATGTCATATACATCTATCCACATTCTGTTTATATGTTTGTGATACACATTTAGGGACTAGGGGTGTATGTCTATATAAACATTTTTGAGGGGCATGATATGTATAGCTATTACACATTGTGTAACCTCATTGTTATATGGATATCAGTCCCCATGTTGTGTAATAAATGCACAACATGGATTAGGCCCCATGTTTTCCTTCGTGAAAACACATGGACTATATGGAATTTAAGTGAGTTACACAATGTGTCGTCTGGCCAACTATGTTTCATCCTTTCTCGATTAACATGAAATTCACATTTAATGCACACCGCATGTAATTAATGCACAATACTATGAATTAATTTTAGATTCATCTCATTGCATTGAAAATGGGTACATGAAATGTACATTCTGGATATACATAGTTCAATCTTGTATTATCTGTCCAGAACCCTTGAAGCCTCCTGATGCATTATTTGGATGTTCTTTATTAATTATTAACTAGATATGGTTTATATGATTGAGAAAAAATAGTAGAGGAAATTATATCAACAACTAGATTAAAATAAAAAAGTCATTAAAATGAAAATTAACTTTTAAATAGTAATATATAAACAATCAATAAATTATTATAAATTAAATGTTACTATTTTGATTCAACCTAATCGTTCTGGATATAGAAAAAGCCCAAATTGGACCTTTGAACAACTTGACCCTTATTGGATTCAAAAAATCTTCCATAATGTACATGATGTGAATTCTATGAAAAATGAAGGTTTTGTAAAGAATATTTACAAATATTTTTCTTCAAAACCAAGAGAGGATATTTTACATGTTAGTTAATAATTAATTTAATAGCATGAATAAATACCTTGGTCTTGATTTTTTATTCGATGCTAGAGTTAATCATTTGAAGGTTTTTTGGTTTTATTTTAATTATATTCATGATGAAACAAAGTAGATCCCATCTTTATGTGATCAAAACATGCTACTTTGATCTCAGAATATCATTAATGGTACTTCGGGTTCTTACACAGTGATACTGATCATCTAGCATTTCTCCTATATGACAACCCATATTTTAATACACCTTAATTCATGACTTATTACATAAAGGTACAGATAATAAAATCCTAGATGATCATGATTCCTAGTTTATTTGGGAAATTATGTACATTGCAAAATAACTTGAAACATGGGTACAACAAGCATTATTCTTAACTCCACAAAATTCCCTTAAAATTCCATTGCTCATCCAAAACTGTATTGGATAAACTAGGGATGTACATAAGAATGAAGTGAGATATAAAGCCTAGCAAGGGAATAATAAAAGCATAAAATAAGTTAAAGTAGTACATGTGAGTCAATAGAAATATCATTGTAACATAAGAGGGGTTATAATCATAAAATTTAACACTGAATCATGATATAAGATGATAATATAAAGGCATCATGGGGATGTGGCAACAACACAAATCATGAAATCATAAATATAAATCAAGGCTATCCGATGGGACATAATAACATAGTGTTCTTACAATAACCTCTAATTCAACATAAATGATATCTCATGATATAAAAACATTACCTATTTCATTGGAGGGAAATATAATTTCAGACCCACTAATTGCATTCATATTATGTACATGTATATGTGTTCCACATAGATCATACAAAATAAGGATTTCTTTCATAAATTTTAATCCCATGATTAAGGAGTGTGGGTTATATATATATAATTCCAAAATAAATTAAGTATAGGTATATATAGGTGAATTCTCTTGAGTGTAAATGGGGATGAGTATTCATTATACCAATGTTTGGCATGGAAAATCACAGAATAATTTTGGCAGTATAATGGGAGTACATAAAGATTCAAGGAAGGGTTTAATGGGAGTGAAAGGGGTATATAATACCTTTTAAATAATAATAAACATAACATGTATTTTTAAAAACACATACCAACATGAAAAATTGAAAATCAAAAGGCATAATATAAATAATGTTCTTGAATAAAGAGAATTAGAGGATCCATTACCTTGAGATGGAACTTCTAAAAGCCTGGGAGGATCCTATTAAGATATCGAGAACACCTTGGGAGGTCTATATAGAGTTAAAGGTATATTAAATTTATTATAAAAGGGTTTTTATTGAAGAATAATTGGTGTTTGGGTGGGGTTTATAGGAAAAGGGAGGTAATTCTTTATTAATGTATAAATGTAATTTTTGGACTCTATATTATAAAATAATCAAAACCAAAAACCTTAACATGGTTTTTACCATGGTTTATGAAAAGGAAGAGTTTTTTTTAAAAAATTTATGAGGATAATCACCAACATAATTAAAATAATACCCTTGGTGATGTGGAAGGGAGTCATGTTCATAAAGAATTAGTTTTAAAACTTTAAAATATAATATATGTTTTGGAGGATAATTAAGGGTTTATAAAATTTGTCAAAAAACGTAAAAAACAAATTATTTTAAAGGGAAAATATAATTTTTTATGGATACTATTTATAGTATTTATTACAATACCTTTTATATTTTATGATGATATAAAGATACTGTATATTTATTCTGAATTTAATTTTTCTTTAAAAATTCTACCGTCTCATAAAATTAGAAAAAATTCACCATTGGATAAGTTCAATGTGGTGATTTCAAAAATTATATTTATTTCATATAAATAATTATATAAATATAAAAATTAAACTTTTAAATAAAAAATACCAATTTATTGAAAAATATGGTTTTTATGATGATAACAGGTTCTAACCCTTATAAAAATTACATTTGAATTTATAAAATTATATTATCATTTATATTTAAATAAATAATATTAAATTATTATATTTTATTAAAATAACATTTATTTTAAAAAATTATTGAATTAATCAAAAAGATTTTCTTGATTAAAACTATATATTTCCCAAAAATACAATTTTTGTTTTATCGTATCAATATATATATATTTTTTCAAACTCATCATTTAATAATTTATAAAGTAATAATAAAAAATTATTAATATAATACTTATTTTATTAAAAATAAAAATATTTAAATTCATAATACTAGGGTCTAGATATATAACCCCTTATTACACCAACATATGAACTAAGGGGAAGGTATTCGATGGTGACACTTTATTGGGGTGGTTTGGAAAACATGGTTTAGGCCATGATCTCGATAATTTTGAAATAATACCATAAATATTTTTTTCTCATTATTTAGTTATTGAATCTCACCTTAGGCTTGGTCAATGGAAAATATCAGTGATTCCATCTCCCTTAGAAGCTCCGATAAATGGTCTTCATAAGGTACAATCCAATTGGTCAATGCCATTGCTTCTTTATCTCTGTCAATTGGATTATAACACAACCCTTAATATATAAAAATCATAATAGTTACTATACCATGACTATTTTATCAATAGTTTTGTTTCTTAATATATTTTTAAATATAACATGATATAACTTATAATGGTACAAAATAACTAAATGAGTGCATGCATTTTCTATAACTTTATTAACTAATAAGAAATTTATTATTTTGAAAATATAATTTCATTTAAAAATGTTTATGTCTTTACATTATTCTCCCCTTTAGAAATTTCACCCTTGAAATTTTATTTTATACACTAAAATAGACGAGTGTACTTCTATTTCATCACCACTCCTGGTTTCCATGTTTCTTCCTCAAAATTGTGGTTCCACCACAACACTTTGACTAGGTGAGTTTTCTTACTTTATATAAATTTGTCTCTATGATCTAATATCTTCAATGAATGCTCCTCATATGAAATATAATTCTCAAATGGTATTGCCTATGGATTTTGTACTTGTGGGTGATTTGGTACGTACTTCCTTAACATGGATACATGGAAGACATCATTTATAAGAATATTTGATGCCTTTCAATCCGAATCATGGATAGGGTTGTAGGATCCTTTATAATTAGTAGATAAACCACTTTTTTTTTACCTTTTTAGGATTGAAATGGATTAAATAATCATAATAATTTATCATTTCTAACCACATTTGTTGATGCATATTGGTATCCATTTATGTGAATATATAGTTGAGGCTTTTATGATCTGTATATATGTAACACTTCTCCCCTTAGAGATAATGTCACACAATATTAAATATAAATATTATTATATACAATTTTAGATCATGTGTTAGTTAGTTCTTCTCATGGATCTTTAATTGGTGGGAGGAATATTCTATCACTTTTTTATCTTTCATGAGTACACAACCCAATCCATTTTTGGACACATACTTATAGATAAAAATAATTCCCTATTGGCGAGTAATGTGAGTATAGGTGCAGTGATTGGAATATTCTTTAACTCTTTAAACATCTCTTCATATTCATCAATACATAAAAACTTGACTCCCTTCTAATTTATCTTGGTTATTGGGCTTCACATTTTCATCACAAATATTGGTATAGGCCATACTTTAATTTAATTTTTTAAAGGATCCATAGATATCCATTTTATAGTGATTACATACCCTATGAAGGTTACTTGTTCAATCCAAAACTCAAATTTACTATATATTTCATACAAATTTTCTTTATGAATGGTCTTCAGTACAAAATTCAAATTCTCCTCATGTTCCTCATTTCTTTTGGAATAGATAAAAATATCATCTATAAAAACTACCAAAAAATATTTGGGTAATCCCTAAAGACTATATTCATTTTTTCCATGAATATAACTAGGTAATCGGTGAGTATAAATGAAATCAATATGAACTCTTAGTTCACATACCTTTTACAAAAAGAAATCTTAGGGATATACTCATTTTTCAGCTTTAATTGATAATATCCTGACTGAATATCCACCTTGGAGATGTATTAGGTTCCACTTAGTTGTTAAAACAACTCATAAATCCTTGGTAGGGGATAAATTTTCTTTATCATGATCTCATTGAGATCATGATAATCAATGCAGAGGCACATTGACCTATCCTTCTTCTTAATGAAAAGGATCAGTGCAACCCATGGTGAAATAATTGGGTGCGTAAAACCTTTATCAAAATTCTCATATAGTTACTTCTTCGACTCTTGAAGTTAAATAATGGACATTGTATATAAATAATTTGATATTATAAAGGCTCCAGGTCTAAGTTAGATTGAGAAATCAACCACCAGGATAGGTTGATGACCATGAAATTCTTCGAGAAACATGTCAATGAATTCTATTATAATTGGAATTTCATCAAGGGTGATCTTTTCCTTAGTGACAATGATTTGTTCTAGATAAAATTACTCATAAGGCAATAATATCCATGATTTATATTATGATGAAAAATTATATTAATCATTATATTTTCACTTAAATATAATTAGGTGAGATTTGGGATATAATTTATACAAATTTTTGTGAAATTCATCCCACAACTTTTGATAGGTTATGAGTTACATGCTTGGGATGAAAAAATTGAATCATTTTATATCTTCACCAAAAACTCCACTTCCATGTTTTGAGGTGGGGTTTTAATAGATTTAATAAATATGCATGACATTAAAGAATATGTATAACCAAAATCTAAATAGTATGATCACTATCCTTTAATGAATAACTTGAATACATGTCACCAATTTGTTTTTAGGACCCACCTTAGTGGTTTTGATAAGATCTCCCTTTCTCTTTAGGACTTAAAGGTTATTTTCATTAGTTATTGTTGAGAACCCTTGACTTAGTACATTGATTATCAATGTCCTTGTTCGTTGAAGTTGAAACATTTGAAAGTAGGTTAAGGGTTTACTAGATAATTCATTTATTCTATTACATTGGTGGTTTTTTCCCATCATAAATATCTATTTAGGATCACTTTTTTCACTTACCTAAATACTTTTCTTGTCCCCTTTAAGAAATTTTGGGATTCTTCTTCCCACACTTTTAACAAATGGGATGTTGTAATTTCATTCCCCCTTGATATTTCTCACTTGAAATTCCAAAATTAAAATCCATCCTCCACTTCCTATCTACAGAAACCTGAGACCCTTAATATTTTATGGTCTCTATTTAATATTTTAGGGAACATATGAAAATTTATTCATAGTTTTTGATGTTTTGAATCAAAAAGGATTTTCATAGACTCAAATTTATCCCACCAAAGAAGAGGTAAACATTATTTTTAGGGTAAATGAAAAACTAGAAGGTGTATCATGCATTTATTGTAAAGTTCTCCTCATACACATAGATGTTTTAATATTCCTTTTTCTTGAGGATAAATAAATACCTCTCAATTTTATGTCATATAGTGGGAGGAAAATATTCATCAAAAAAAATTTCTTGAATTATTTACACTCCATTACTTCGATCTCCTCCTAAGGCTTCATTTTTTTTATGAATTTACAAAATCTATCATCTTCTCCCTCCATATGATAAAATACCAAAAAACCATTCTCCTTTTAAGAGAATTGAAGGAAAAAGAATATATTTTCAATGGATTTGATCCATTTTTCCATTATGAAGGTATCAAAATATCCACTAAATGTTAGATACCTTTATCACATAAAGGTATTAATTAAAACATTATATTTCTTAGGGGGATTTAGGTGTTCCTCCTAATTCAATTTTTTATTAAAAACATGTGTTAATTGAGAAATTATTATCATGATGTTCCCAAATCCTAATCCCATTAGGTTTGGAATCTCATTTGTGCATTCATTACATTATCCCTCGCATTCTTTGTTGATTCATTTTCTCATATTTCTATCCATTGTCTAAAATAAATTAAAAAATTTGGAATAAGAATTTATGAAATACTAAACATATAAATGTGAAACCATGAACATGAAAGGGATAACTCATAAATTAAATATATTCTTTTACCTATGAATTTATAGGTTTAAATCGAAGTTATATATAATCTATTTACTAACATAAAATGTTATGGGTATTTTTCCCTTAATAATGGTTCTTAAGCATGTGAATTTACCAAATAATATCCCATGGGAGTGTCAAAACCGATGTATAGAAAGGCCTATTTATTAACCCTAGGTATAAATGTGATAGAGTCACATCCACTTATAGTATCAAGATAGGGATGCATTTTCTTTGAAACCACTAACTATATACTATACCAAAATTTAGGTATGTTTTACTATGTTTAGTCTTATCCCAAAGGATTATAATTTGGTTTTATAATCCTAATACCCAAAAATAAATAAAACCTCCATTTCATACTAACTATTAATATCCATATTTTAATACACCTTAATTCACAATTTATTACATAAAGGTACACATAATACAATACTAGAAGACTGTGAGTCCCAATTTCATTTTTTAAATTAGGTATATATCATGATAAATAGAAACATGGGTATAATACCATTATTTAAAACTCCACAATAAGAACTGAAAATTCCATTGCTCTTCTAAAACTGCATCAGATAACTTGGGAACGTACATAAGAAAGTGGTGAGCTATAAATCCAAGTAAGATAATAATGAAAGAATAACTTAAGTTAAATAAGAAAATGTAAGTTAATAGGCATATAAAGGTGACGAGATATTGGTTAGAATCATAAACTTGAACATCAAATCATGGTATAAGATGATAACATAAAGGTAACATGGGAATGTGACAACAACATAAAACATGAGATTATAAATATAAGTCAAGGATAACCAATGAGACATCATAATATAACATGATTATAATAACATCCCATTCACCATACATGGTATCTCATGAGATAAAAACATTACCCAATTTATTGTAGGGATATATAATTCCAGGACCACCCGTCACATTTATATCATGTACATGAATAAGTGTTCCACATACATCATACAACAAAATGATGTATTTCATCACTTTTAATCCCATGATTAAGAATTTTGGGTTTCATAAATGGAATTTTGATGAAATATAGGATAGGTACATATAGTTAAATACCCTTAGGTGGAAATGGGGATGGGTATTCACTATAAAAATGTTTGTCATGGGAAACCGTCAGATAATTTCAACAGCACAGAAAGGGTATATAAATATTCATGGAAGGGTTTAATGAGGTTTACAAGGGTATATAATCATTTTGAAATCCTAAATATAACATTTTATATTTTAAAAAACATATCCTAACATGAAAAATTGGAAATAAAGAGGCATAATATAAAGAAGATTCTTGAATAAAGAGGAAAAGGATAAGACCCCTTACCTTGAGTGGGAGCTTCTAAAAGTTTGGGAGGAACTTATTAAGAGTTTGGGGACACCTTGGGAGGGATATAGAGAGGGAAAGGAAGAGTATATTTTTCTCAATTGTTTTGGAGTGAAGTGTAATGACCCAAACATTTATTAATGAAAATTCATGTTGATCTAATTAAATGTCTTATTATTAAAAATGGTTATATAAAATTTTAACTTCCTTGGTTTTATTTTTTGAATTTAAAAATACCGTTAAGAATTGTTACCATTTTTAATATATCTGTTGAATAGTGATCACATGATTAGTATAAATATAGGGCTTTAAAAAATCTAATTTACTCAGATAAAGGAAGAAATGACCTCATCTAGTAGACTTGCCCCGTACGAAGCCCATTTTTCAGAGATCAGAAAGGAGGTGGTATCACTGGGATTATCTCTTGACCAAGCCCAAGATGAACTTCAGCACGTTAAGCTCGAGCAGAACCGCCTATGGGAGAAGTGAGAGTTGATAGAGATTACCACCCAAGCGATGTTATCCGAGCCACCCAAAGAGTCTGTCACCATCACACACCTTACCCTTCGGTCTTATGTGGGTGTTATAAGGAGTTATGTAACAATACCTTAGAACTATTATTATGTGCATTATTTTTGTATATAATAAATAATATATATTCATTTTAATGTTGTTACGCTGTAAATAGTTTTTAGAGCACAAATAATATTTTTAGTTAATATTCAATTAAGAAATCAATATTGATGAATTAATGTATATTTTTAATTAAATAATATTTTAATTAAATATTATTACTAAATTAATTTTTATAAAATATAAATGACTGTATAATTATTATGAATATGATTGTAATTCTTATTAAGGTTTGAAATTAATTTTTGTGAAAACCCTTGAATTTTCGATAAATATCGATTTTTATTTTAAAAGTAAAAATTCACATATTCAGAAAATTATTTAGATAAAATGAATATTATTTTTGGAATCAGGATGTTGAAATCATCCAATGGTTAATTTTTCATAATTTTATGAGATAGTCGAATTTTGGGGTAAAAATTAAATACCGTTTAAATATATAATCTTTTTTATGATATCATAATGACCCAAAGTGATGTAATAAAATACTATAAAAGTTATGTTCGGCCAATATATGTTTTTCCATTAAAATAATGTGATTTTAGTTTAGTTTTATTTATTTTACAATGCTTTAGTGAACCCTTCAAAACTTATAAAACATTTTACCTTTTTAAATTGATTTCCTTGAGAGTGTGACTCACCTCCACTTAAGAAACCCTATTATTTTAAGAATTTAGGCCATTGGACTTATAAAATATTATTTTCCAATACCCTTTGGAAAAAAACCATGGGAAAAAACCATGGTCTGGTTTGTGGTTTGGATTAGTTTAATGTGTGGTGACCCAAACCTAAATAATAAAGAATTCCCTCTCCTTTCTTATATAAACCCAACCAAGATCCCACTTCCTCTTCACTCAAAGCCTTTGGAGATCAACCAAAACCTGAAATCCCCTCTCTATAATCCTCCCAAGTCTCCCCAATCTCTAAAGAAACCTCTCTCAAGTCCCTCCCAAGCCTTTGGTATCACACTTCCATGTAAAGGATTCCTTCCTTTCTTATTTTTATCCAGGATTATTTATGTTGTAATACCATTTTACTTTCAATTAAAAATGTTGGGGTATGATTTCTAACCTCACTTTTATTCCCCTACTTATGTTTTAAATGATGATATACCTCTTTCTCTCTCATTAATGCCTCCTATGTACACACGTTACTATGTCAAAATTCTGTAAGGAATTTCTCTATCCTCATTTACAATCAAGAAATTATTTTTTATTTTGAATCTAAATTACATTTCATATGTTGGAACATGTATCTATATGTACCCCTTACTATCCATTTCATAAACATATTATGAGACACCCCTTTATCTCTCATCAACCATTTTTATGAATTCTTATGTCTCGCTGTTACGCTGCCGAAATTGCTCCACGATTTTCCAAGCCAATGTCATTGTGTAGTGAATACCATACCCATTTCTATATCAAGGGTATTAACCTTTATTCACATTTACTTATTGATTATAAAAATTCTTGTATTTATTCCACATCCTTTATCATGGAATAAATGATAATGAATTATTCCATGTTGTATGATCCATGTGGCACACTTATGCATGGAATGAAATGTTTATGAAAGGTGCGCCATGATAGCGCTTTAATGTGTTGGGTAAAGATTAGTATCATTATATGTAAAGTGAAATGAGAGTTTAATCCTTCTAATTCAAGTTCAATGATGGTTTAATCATGATAATTCAATTTCAATGAGGTTTTACTCATGCTCCATGTGCAATGAGCCTTGGCTCATGCTAATACCATGTTAAGTGTTGTGGAAACATTTTCATGTTGTGATAATCATGCTTTATCATGCCTTTATATTCATTTTTCTCTTATGATCCATTGGTATTACTATTTCCTAATGTTTATTGTATTATTCATGTTATAACTTTTTTAATCCCTTACTAGGCTTTATAGCTAACCCTTTTCTTATGAATGTCCTCAGGTTATCCCATGCAATGCTAAGTACGAGGGAATGTTGTGGTTATGTAAATGAAGTTTTAAATAAATATGTTGTGTGTTCTATGTTCAAAGTTGTTACGTAATGTTACTAATACCCAAATTCACTAGACCTATTAATCTTATATGTTGTATCAAGTGAATTTTATGTAATAAATCTTGTTTAAGTGTGTAATAAAGAGAAGGGTTGTTATAGTTGGTATCAGAGGATTGGTTTAGTTATTTTTGGGATTAAGATTAGAAAAGCCTAGTGAAAGCTTTAGGGATAAGATTAAGTATAATAAGAACATACCTAATTTTTTTTGAGTATTGTGTAAGTGGTTTATCAATCAAATACATCTCTGTCTGGATATGAGCAGGTAGAGGCAACTCTGGCACATATGTACTTAGGGGTGAAAACTTTGACAAGGAGTTTTGGGCTTGACCCGGGATATCCTGGTAGACAAAAATAGGCCTTGATTCACTCTTGGTTAAAACACTCCCAAGGGATATTATTTGGTAAATTCACAATCTTAGTATGAACCATTATTCAAGGAATTAAAAAAAATTCCCCTAAGAATATATGTTAGAAAGTAGATCATGGACAACATAGATTGAAGCCCATAGATTCATAAGTTAAAGAAGTAAAAGTTATTTATAAGTCATATTTTTTTTCCCTTGTATTACCCTTTATGTGTTACCCCTAAATTTCCTTTTATTCTATCCAATGGCTGGTAATATGAGGACATGGGCTAACAAACGATGCAAAGATCAATGCGATGACTGTTCTAATGAGATTTCCAATCCAATGGGAGCAGGAATTGCAAACTTTGTCATGATAATCTCTCAGTAAAATCAATATTTGAATAGAAACATGGGTCAAGAGGAATGTTCAACCCCAAATAAGAAATAAAAAGTCATAATTGATAGCTTCATGAGACAAGGACTTCCTAATTTTAATGGATCATCCAATCCCTCAATCGCCGAGCAATGGATCAACTCCATTGAAAAGATCTTCTCCATCCTTTAATGTTCTGAAAAAGAGAAGGTTCTTCTAGATTCTTATCGTATGAAGGGTGAAACTGATCAATGGTGGAAATTGATAAAAAATACAAAGCCTAAGTAGGAGATTGAGGTGTTGGAATGGAAGGATTTCCAGAAATTTTTTTTGATAAATATTTTCCACACACCCTATGACTTAAGATGGAAAGGGACTTCCTTGCCTAAAATAAAAAAGATGATGAATCCATCGAAGTGTAAGAGGCAAACTTCACAAGGCTTGCATGATATGCCTCTGGCTTTGTCGTTACCCCCAAATGCAAGGTTGACCGCTTCTTTAGTGGGATAAAACCTAGCCTACGGAAAGCCCTAGTGATCCGTGACTTAGATAACTATGAGGAAATTGTCCAATGTGCCCTTTAGGTAGAAATGGAGATCCGAGAACTCAGGGGTATCATGGGGATAAGAAGTGTAAGATGGAATTAAATTCTGGAAGTTTGATGGATAAATCCAACGGTTCTAAGAAAACCCAGCACCCCACTTGCCAAAGGTGCAGAAAGAAGCACCCCAAAAATTGCCTGAAGGGGATGAGGAAATGATTTAGGTTTGGAAGAGAAGAGAACCTAGTCATTAAATAACAAAAAGAAAAACTCACGGCTGTGATAGAGGATAGGAACACTCTATTTGACCCTCATTCCATTGTTCATTTCTTCAACTACAAAGAACCAGGGCACCTTGCAAATATGTGCCCTAATCCAAGTGTTTTTAGAGGCAACCAACAACCTCTAAGGTAGAAGGGAGATCCTTTTACATCACTACTATTGAAGTGAACCCCAAAAATGAAGTGGTGATAGGTATGCTAGTTATTCATTCAAGAACAGTGAACATTCTTTTTTATTCTAGTTCTACGCAATATTTTATATCTCGAAAGTTTAGTAGAACAATCCCAACGCCACCAAAAATTAGGAAAGTAAAGATGTCGGTGAGTATGGAAAATGGGGAAATCATTGCATACCATGAATATAACTCCTCTCTTGTCCTAATTTGTGGATTGAACTTCCCAAAGAACCTCTTCATACTCCCTCTAGTAGAGTTTGATGCAATTCTTGGCATGGATTGACTTTCCTTATATAGAGCCAACATAAATTTCCGTTAGAGGGAAATAACTCTCCATATTGAGAATCAAGCCCCAATTCTATACAAGTGCAAGGAGGAATATGAATCTTATTTAACCCCATCTTCTCAAGAGTGGATATTACTACCCTATGAGAACACGTATCTGGATCAGATGATTGAGTCTAAGGAAACAACTATCCTTGAAGACATGCCTATTGTGAGGGAATTCGTTGAAGTGTTTCCCGAGGAATTTCCTGGTCTTCCTCCAAGAAGAGATGTTGATTTCTCAATTGACCTTATACCTAGGGCATTTCCAGTATCCAAGAATCTATATAGAATGGATTTTGTGGAGCTTGAGGAGATGAAGAAACGACTACCGGAGAATCAGGATAAAGGGTTTATACCCCCAAGTGCTTCACCATGGGGTGCACTAGTCATCTTCGTTAAGAAGAAGGATGGGTCAATGCGCCTTTACATTTATTATCGTGAGATCAGCGAAATAAGAATAAAGAACAAGTATCCTCTACCCCAAATTAATGACTTGTTTGATCAGTTACATGGATCAAAATACTTCTCCAAGGTGGATCTGTGGTTGGGATATTACCATGTAAGGGTGAAGAAGGAGGATATCCCCATGACTGCTTTTCGTACAAGGTACATGTACTATGAACTCCTAATAATGCCTTTAGGACTCACTAATGCTCCAACAATATTCATGGACCTGATTAATTGAGTATTTAGAGATTACCTCAACAAATTTTGGCAGTCTTTATAGATGATATTATAATATACTCCAAAACCAATGAGGAGGATGAGGATCATCTAAGAACTATACTAGAGACCTTGCAAAAGGATAATCTCTATAAAATGTACAGAAAGTGTGAGTTCTGGTTGAAGGAGGTCTAATTCTTAGGTCATATCATCACAAGTAATGTGATATCTATGGATCCCTCCAAGACAGCTACAATTGAGGGATGGCCGAGGCCAACATCGGTGACGGATATCCATAGATTCTTGGGGTTAGATGGATATTATCGATGATTTGTGGGAAATTTCTCATGATTGTGAAACCCTGTTACCAAGCTAACTCAGAAGGGAGTAATGTTTTATTGGAGTGATGAATGTGAAGAGAGCTTTAAGGAGTTGAAAAGGAGGCTTATCACTGTGCCCGTACTCACACTCCCAATAAGTGGAGAATTATTTGTGGTGTAGAGTGATGATTTGAAGAGGGGTTTAGGATGTGTGCTAATGAAAAATGATAAAGTGATTGTCTACGCCTCAAGGTAACTGAAAATCCATGATCAAAACTATCCCACACATGATTTGGAGTTGGAGGCTGTGATCTTTGCATTGAAAATGTGGAAACATTATCACTATGGGGATAATTGTGAGGTATATACTGATCACAAGAGCCTCAAATATATATTCACACAAAAAAGAGCTTAATATGCACCAATGAAGATGGATAGATCTCATCAAGGATTATGACTGCTCAATCCACTACCATCTCGACAAGGCAAACAAGGTGGCAGATGCTCTAAGTATAAAAGATCCTGCATCTTTATCAATGATGATAATTGAAAAGGATACAATATTCTTAGTTTTTTAGAGGATGGACATGGGAATCATGAAGGGAGGAACATCATCAATCCTTTCTCAAATGATTTCCCAACCATCCCTCATAGAAAAAATAATGGATGATCAAAGAAAGGATGTGAAAATTATGAAAAGGGTGGAAACTATCAGAAATTGGAAATCCTCAAAAATAGTGGTTGAAAAGGATTGAATTATGAGATTTGGGTCACAATTATATGTACCATCCGATCCATAGGTAAAGAAGGAGTTTCTGGATGACGCACATAACTCAACCTTCTCTATTCACCCAGGGAGCACAAAGATGTATCAAGATCTTTGAGAAAAGTTTTGGCGGGACAATATGAAAAGGGAGATTGCTGAATATACATCAAAGTGCCTGGTATGTTAGAGAGTGAAGGATGAGAGGCCAAATTCTAAGGGGATGATTCAACCACTACCCGTACCAACATGGAAGTGGGAGAACATTACCATGGAATTTGTCATTGGACTTCCAAGAAAATCTAGAGGAAACAATGATATATGGGTCATTGTGGATCGTCTTACGAAGATAACTCACTTTATCGCAATTCGAAAGGACTTCTCATTAGATATACTTTCACGGATTTACTTCAAAGAAGTGGTAAGGCTGAATGGAGTACCACTATCTATTGTATTCGATCGTGATCCAAGATTCACCTAAAAGTTATGGAAGTGTCTCCAACATGCTCTAAGCACTGAACTGAACTTAAGTATGGCCTATCTTCCTAAAACTAATGCCCAATCTGAGAAAACTATTCAGACACTGGAAGATATGTTAATATCATGTTCTATGGACTTCAAAGGAGGATGAGACCAACATCTTCTGCTTGTTGAATTTTCCTGCAATAAAAGTTTCCACTCGAGCATCCCAATGGAACCATATGAATACCTTTATGGGAAAATGTACATAACAATGGCGTGTTGGGAAGAAGTCAGTGAGTGCAAGATGATAGGACCTGAAATGGTCAAAGAAATGGTGGATAAGGTAAAAACTATTCTGTAGCATATTAAGGTAGCCCAAAGTCGATAGAGGAGTTATGCAGATAACCGTCGATGAGACCTTGAGTTCAATGTTGGATACATGGTATTTATATGAATATCTCCATGGAAGAAGGTCTTAAGGTTTGGAAAGAAATGGATGTTAAGTCCTAGGTACATAGGCCCCTTCGAGATTCTTGATCGTGTTAGGGCTGTGACCTATTGACTAGTACTTCCACCTACCATGACCAAAGTACTTGATGTCTTTCATGTATCCCTATTAAGGAAGTATATACCAGATCCTTCACATTTAATCTCTTCAGAGGTAGTATAGTTAGGGGATGATATTTCTTATGAGGATCAGCCAGTGAAGATCTTAGATCTTAGGGAAAAATTTCTACGAAATAAGACAATTCCCCTCGTGAAAGTGTTGTAGAGAAACCACAAGTTTGAAGAGGCAACATGTGAATCAGAGGAAGTGATGAAGCAGAGTTACCCATATCTGTTTTAATGTGGGAAAAGGAAATTTCATGGGTGAAATTTCATAATGGGGGAATATTATAACAACCCAAACTTTTATCAAAGAAAATTCCTCTTGATCTAATTAAATTTCTTATTATGAAAAATGGTTATATAAAATATGAAGTTCCTTGGTTTTATGTTTTTGTATTTCAAAAGATCGTTAAGAATTATTACTGATGCCAATATAGCTGTTGAACACTGATCACACGATTAGTATAAATATAGGGCTTTAACAAATCCAATTTACTTAGACAAAGGAAGAGATGGACTCATCCAGTAGACTTTCCCCATATAAAGCCCATTTGTTAGAGCTCAGAAAGGAGGTGGCATCATTGGGCTTTCCTCTTGACCAATCCCAATATGATCTTCAACACGTTAATATCGAGTAGAAACGACTATGGGAAAAGTGGAAGTTGATAGAGATTACCACATGAGCGATGTTATTCGAGCCACCCTAAGAGTCTGTCATCATCACACACCTTACCCTTCAGACTTATGTGGGTGTTATAGGGGTTATGTAATAAGAACTTATCACTATGATTATGTGCATTATTTTTGTATATAATAAAGAATATACTTTCAATTTATTATTTTTATTCTGTAAATAGTTTTTAAATAAAAAATAGTATTTTTAGTTAATATTCAATTAAGAAATCAATTTTGATGAATTAATAGATTTTTTAATTAAATAAAATTTTAATTAAATATTATTACTAAATTACATTTTATATAATATAAATGGATGTATAATTATTATGAATACGATTGTGATTTTTATTAAGGTCTGAAAGCTATTTTTTTCAAAAACCATGAATTTTAGATAAATGTTGGTTTTTATTTTAAAAGTAAATATTCAAATATTTAGAAAATTATTTATATAAAATGAATATGTTTTTGGAATCAGGGTGTCGAAATTATCCAATGGTGATTTTTTCATAATTTTCTGAGATAGTCGAATTTTTGAGTAAAAATTAAATAATATTTAAATATATAATGTGTTTTATGACATCATAATGACCCAATATTGATGTAATAAAATACTATAAACATTTTTTTCGGCCAATATATTTTTTACCATTAAAATAATTTGATTTTAGTTTTGTTTGATTTATTTTACAATTCTTTAGTGGACCCTTCAAGACTTATAAAACATTTTACCTTTTTAAATTAATTTTCTTGAGCGTGTGACTCACCTCCACATAATAAACCCTATTATTTTAAGAATTTAGGCCATTGTAATTATAAAATATTATTTTCCACTCCCCTTTGGAAAAAATCATGGGAAAAACCATGGTATGGTTTATTGTTTGGATTAGTTTAATGTGTGGTGACCCAAACCTAAATAATAAGGGTTTCCCTCTACTTTACTATATAAACCCACACAAGCTCCCACTTACTCTTAACTCAAAGCCTTTTGAGATCTCCCAACCCCTTCCCTCCTCTATCTAGAATCCTCCCAAGGTGCCCCAAGCTCTCAAGAATCCTCTCTCAAGCCCCTTCCAAGCCTTTGGGATCACACTTCCAAGTAAGAGATTCCTTCCTTTCTTATTTTTATATAAGTTTCTTTATATGGTAATACCCTTTTACTTTAATTTAAAAATGTTGGGTTATGATTTTTCACCTCCCTTATATTCCTCTCCTCATGTTTGAAAATATTAGAGACCTCTTTCTCTCTCATTAATGCCTCTTATGTACACCCGTTACTATGCTAAAATTCTCTAAGTAATTTATCTCTCCCTATTTACAATAAAGAAATACTTTTGTGTTATGAATATAAATTCCATAACATATGTTGGGTGTAACACCCCAAGATTTCATAGTACGTTATTTCTTTAAAGTAATTCAATAACTTTCACTACACGCAACACCAGGTTCAAGCGCACCACAAGATTACCAAACTAGCCGTTCAAAAGCGGTTATGAATAGTATTAACTGAATATTAAACTATATACAATCCTTATAATTTTATAATTCATATTATGAGTTTCTTAGACATAATGTAAGAAAAAATTCATTTTTTTTTCAGATAAAAGAAGTATTTATTTCAAAAAATGCACTTTTACCGCCTTTTAATGATGAACCATTTTTAAATCCAATATTTGAAACTTTTATATATTCTATTTGACAAAATAAACTTCTTCTTTAAAATCAAGACATAATAATTTATTTTCAATAAATTTTTGGTGCTTTTTTGATAACTTTCATATTAGGGTGAATAGTGAAAAATACTATATTTTAACTGAAAAAACTTTTTTAATCAAAACAATTTATAGTGTTAAATTATACATTTTAATGGTTTTTAAGTATAAATAGATTATATTTTTACCATTTAATCCAATTCTGGCCATTGTTAGTAATTTCACTTTGAGATTGGACATAAACAAGTGTCAATCTTTTGATAGATATTGTTTCTTAAAAATATGCCTTTTAGTTTTGACAACAAGAATTAATTTTAAATTAATAAATTCAACTTCTATATTTTTAATTTGGTGAAATATAATTCATTTTTGAATTCTTAATATCAAAATTAGATTAGGTTGAATTTTTGGTATTTTTCTGTAAACATTCAGTTTTTGATGAATAGTGAAAAATACTAAATTTTAATTAAAAACAACTTTTTTAATCAAAATAATTTATAGTTATAAATTATAATATTGAGTGATTTTAAAGTATAATTAGATTATATTTTTACCATATAATACAATTTTGGTCATTGGACGTAATTTTATATTTAAACTAGACATAAGCAAGTGTCAATCTTTTGATAGTTATTACTTCTTAAAAACACGCTTTTTGTTTTGACAACAAGAATTAATTTTAAATTAATTTCCACCACTTCTGTGTTTTGAATATAGAAAAATGGATTCCATATTTATAATCAGGAGGTCCAAATTGTGTAAATAGGTAACTTTTATTTTTAGACATTTTGAATAATTACTTTGGTAAATATTTTATTTACCATGGTTAAAGGGTAAATCCGGTAAATAAGGATAAAAAATAATATTATAATAATATTAAATTACACCAACACATGTCCTAACCCTATTGTATGACACATGTCCGACCATGGGAATCTTTGGGTCGATTTTGGGACCCCAGGGAGCCACTTGTAAGTGATAATGACACATTATATTAATTAAGTTAAAGTAAATAAAAAAATGACATAAGCATATATATTTTAGAAAAACAATTTTTACATAGGGTTATATATGTTATCTATTCAAACATAAATATTAATTAGAAAGATAAAAATATTTCCCACATAATGGTATTTTTTTTTATAATTTTTAGACATTGAATAATTAAATTTACTTATGCTATAATGATGATGCAGTATTTTTCTTATTAATGAAAGAATCAAATAAATGGTATTATAAATGTTAAAATAAATATAATTTAAAAGTTTTTATGCCATAAACGAATTTTATAGGTTTCTAAGATAGGTTAGGATTGATTAAATAAATTTATTTCTAATTAATAAAGTTTTTATGACTTTAGAATAAATCAATTATTAAATAGTGTCAAAATAGACATAAAAGAGGTTTTAAAACAAATATTATATTATTAATTGATATAATATTCATAAAAATATAATGTTCGGACAAAAGACTTATATAATGATAGGTATATCATTAATGAACCACTTGGGGTTATCTTGGTAGTTTATAGTAAGTGTTTTAACCAAATAATATAAAAATACTAAGAGACATGGTAAATGTCAAACTAATTAACTAAGAGTTAAATCTAAAAGATAAGGTTAATATAGTAACCCAAACCTATCTAAAACCTATTGGTTGAAAGGATTTAGACTCATACCCACATTATATTCTAAAGAAATTAATTTGGAGCCATTATAAACCGAATATTAATTTATTATAAAATAATACTTTAAGTTTTTCCTAAGGTGCCCCTCACCCCTCTTATAAAAGGGCACTCCCCCTTCTCTCCAATTCACACCTTCAAAGCCTTTTGGCTCAGAAAACCCCTTCCCTAATATCCTCCCAACTATCCTACCTTAATCCTAGAGACCTTACTTTAGTCATAAATCCAACCTAAATAGCCCTTTTGATCAAATCAAAAGGAAGAACCCAAAGAAGAGGTAAATATTTCATCACCAATTTCAAGTTCCTTTATTCCTTCACTTCCTCTTTATTTGTTGTTTCCATTCTAAAATAATTACTCCAGTATATTATATATATTGTGATGTTATTATAAATATGGTACAACCATATTATTTATTCTATCCATCATTTGAATGACATGTCACCATACGTGCGTACGTACGGCTTACCGTCTCCAAGTCGTGGTGTAATTGTTATTCAATACTTTATTATTTGGATGGGTATAATAATGATGTGTAATTGATATAAATAATAAATATAACATGATAATGATTCTGTATATATGATATAACATCCAATTATATATTATTTTAATATCAAAGTAATGATATTGTCGCTCGTGCGTACGTATAGATTACCGTCTCCACGAATGCGATGAGATTCATTCACCATCGTATCCATTCAAGACTAATTTTCGTTAGATGATTAAAAATAATATTTAAATACTTGATATCATTCTGTATATTAATAATATAAAACCCATCCATAAAAAATATGACTCACATAACAATGAATATAAAGGAAAATGAATCCGTTAACATCCGAAACAACGATAATACTAAGATATTATTAACAAAGCAATGTTAAAGGATCATATATCATATCATATTAATGTATATGATTCTTGTATAATTTAATAACAATTATTTCACCATTACACAGGAGGTTAAACTACACTCTACCAAGGAAAAGTACAAGGTAAGGGTTAATTATACAATCTCTTCATTATCCGAGGTTGTTTATAGATAATTATCTATTGGGATCTCTTTATCATCCACATCCATGTTTCTTAAAAATGTATTTCAAAACATTCTTACTATATTATAGACTATGGTTTAAATTCATTTATATCCTTGTTTGAATTTTTATAAGATGTTTATAAAGGAATCTTTCCATTGTTTTCCAAACAAGGTCCTTTTTAACCTTTTCGACAAAATTAATGTAAGAATGTCTTTTTAAACTTATACATCGGATGCGACTATTTTACGCCTTTATAAAATTGTCGAAGCTTCCATTACAATCTTATAAGAATATTTTCAAAGTAAATGTTTTCTTTTATAATTATTTTACTTCTAAATTATTTAAAAAAAGAGATATTTCTCTCAAATAGTTTTGATTTTATCTATGCCAACATCCTTTGATGGATTTTAAGCTTATTTGAAGTTGATTTATTATGATACAAAACTTCCATATTTTATTGAAGTTTTTATTATATGTTTTACTGTGGATGTGTTATTTTAATACCATTCATGGTTTATTGAGAATGTATTGAGATTTTGTATGCTAGTTTTAATATAAATGTTTATGTTATGTTTAAACCTGTTCATATGAGGAATGCATTGGACTTAGTAAGTGACGGGTGGAGCACACTATAGATCCTTGATGCATCGGTAGGTCTCATGAGACAAAATAGTGTCTTTTCACAAGGCCTTGACAAAATATTATGTTTATTATTGGCACAAGGCCTTGACTTTGTGGTTATTATAGTCTGGCATTATGCATTCCTTCATCATGAAAGTGGTTATTGATATTCCATGTGATTATTCAACTAGTAGAATATCCATGTGAATAAGTAAAGGGAATTATTTCATTTTATTTCTTACATATTATGATTAAGTTCTAGTTTAAAAGGATTTTGTTTTAGTTATACATTGCCTTAAATGTTCGTGCTTATTTATGAAAGTTTCCGCTATATTGTTATCCTTACTGAGCATCTCAGCTCACCCCTTTCTATGTTTTATTTTTCCCAGGATGTGAAGAATTATTTTATGACTGACCTGCCAGGATAGCATGAGGGGATATGAGTGTGGACTATGGATACTACGTTGTTGTAGTTTTTCACTTTATCATGTAATGTAAGACTTATGAATGTATTTAGTGTTTCCAAGGTTACTAAACTAATCGGTCTTTCGAGACTTGATCTTTTGTGATCATGCCAATGTTATGTAATAATGCACCGACTCTGGGTAACTAGGGCCGTGACATTATAGTTGGTATCATAGGAAGTTTAGTACAAACCTTGGAAGCTATATTTAGATAAACTCAGATTGGAGCACATTACCCTAAGATATACTTGAAAATTAGTATATAAGAACTTCCTAGAATTTTGGTAATGTAGAGATTTTGTGAGTTTTCCGAGCAATACATCCCTGTATGGATACAAGCAGTTAGATGCGGCTCTAGCACAGATGTACCTAGGGGTAAAACCTAAAAACACCGTTTGAGCTAGACTCGAACGGAACTGGTGCATGACAACGGGCCTTGCTGCACTCTTGGTTACGACACTCCCGGGGGATATGCTTAGGATAATTATCATTTTCATTAAAAAACATTATGAAGGGTTTACAAGTGTATACTTCATCAAATATTTTTTTTATAACTATGGATTATATCCATAATCTATTCAATCTACGTTAGGTATTTTACAAGTTAGGAATTATTCATTGCAATTCATAAACTGACCTAGTGTATGCCATTGTATAGAAATGGTGCCTAGTAGAAGGAATGTGAACTCCAGCAATACGTATGATCCAAAGAGTAAGAAGGATCATATCTTTCACAGTATTAAGCCAACATATAGAAGGGAAATTGTCTCCCATGTATTCTCAACATATGAAGAAATAGTATCATGTGTTAAAAAGATAAGTAAATAATTCTCTGAGTCCTATGGCTTTAAAGGGAAGCAAGAGAAGAAAAGGATGGAAGAGATAAATATGGATAAAGGGAAGAGGGAAAAGAAGAATTTTCCCATATATGATAACTGTCGGAAGAAACACCCTGGAACTTTCCTAAAGGGAATGAGAGTTTTTTATAAGTGTGGAGAAAAAGGAAACCATGTACGTGACTGCAAGGGTAAGAAAAAGGTTTCAAATGTACTATGATTCATCTACAAGGAGTTAGGACACTACGCGAACCAATGTCCAAATCATCAGAGTATGACCCAAATGATTCTATTGGATAATAATCAAGTTATGATACTACCACAGATGAGGAGGAATGATTAGAGTTCTTATGTTGTTATTAAAGAATTATGTCATTTGAGTATTGTATCAATGATGTACTGGTTAAAATAATTATGAAGTATATAAGGATTGTACTGCAGTACTATTTCATTAAGGACTTGAGATTGTGTGGAACCAAGAAAATTGACTCAATAGCAGGTTAAATTTTTGGAAAATATATGGTTGAGAGATAGATAAACCATAATATGGTTCTGATACCGAGGTAGTGATTTTGGAATAATACATGTTTGATTTGGATAAATTATATTAGATATTCTTGACTACCTTGAAACTGATTAATGATTTGTATATTCCTTCATTGTTTGAGTTTACAAAATTTTTGGATAGAAGGAGTATATACAGTATTCTATAATGAATAATGGAGCATGAATGTAATCAATAAGGTTTTATGGTAATTAACGATGTTGCAGTGTTTTAAAAGAATACATGATGAAGGTGTTCACATGTTATTATGTGGAAAAAAGGATCTTCATTGTGTTTAAAATCCCTATAAATTTTGGACTGTGAGTTTGGACAGAAGTATTTTGGATATGTCTTGTTTGATATTATTTTTGGATTTTCATAAAAAGGACAACCCAGAGGTCGGGCAGCAACTCGTCGCGTCCGGCAAGGTCACGAGACTTGAACCCGCAACCAAAGGGCGACAAAGGTGTATCACCTACCACTGACCCACTTGATGTACTTGATTGAATAATTTAGTTTTTTAAAGAGTCTGGTAGATTAATTATAAATTCTTTTTTTGGAACCCTATATGAATAGGATAAATAGAATATTTTTTTAGTTCTATTATCTTTTATAGTCAAATATGAGTTTGTGGTAGAAATTACTTAAAGGATGAAACTCTATTTGTCAAGTAAATATTTTTCGACTCTTATTCTATGAAGAAATTAATTCATAAACTTTAGGTAAGGGATCTTAGAACTAAAAATATGTTATCCTAATACCTTATGTTTTGTGGAACCAATGATATTTTAAATCATCATAGATTGATGGATTTGAGGCCCTCAATTCTGCAATTGTTTGTGACTGATGACCTCAATCACTCCCTATAAATATTTAGGGTTTTCCTCTAATTATGTGTCTCTAATTTCCACCAATGTTCTCTTAATCTTGATCATAATTTGGTGGTTACTTTTTCATTCCCTTTTTTCCTCTTATTAAGACTAAATTTTATTAACCCAATTTCTGATGTGGGTTTTCCCACAAAGGTATTTTCTATTTTCAACCTTTTATTTTTGAATAACAATTTCAAATTGTGAGGATGAAATTTATTGAAATAGGGAAGAATGTAACACCCCAATATTTCATAGTACGTTATTTCTTCAAAGTAATTCAATAACTTGCACTACACGCAACACCGGGTTCGAGCGCACCACAAGATTACCAAACTAGCTGTTCAAAAGTGGTTATGAATAGTATTAACTGAATATTGAACTATATATAATCCTTATAATTTTATAATCCATATTATGAGTTTCTTATACATAATGTAAGAACAAATTCATTTTTTTTCAGATAAAAGAAGTATTTATTTCAAAAAATGTACTTTTACCGCCTTTTAATGATGAACCCTTTTTAAATCCAATATTTGAAACTTTTATATATTCTATTTGACAAAATAAACTTCTTATTTAAAATTGGGAAATAAGAATTTAGTTTCAATAAATTTTTGGTGCTTTTCTGATAACTTTCATATTTGGATGAATAGTGAAAAATACTATATTTTAACTGAAAAAAACTTTTTTAATCAAAATAATTTATAGTATTAAATTATAAATTTTAATGATTTTTAAGTATAAATAGATTATATTTTTAACATTTAATCCAATTCTGGTCATTGTAAATAATTTCACTTTGAGATTGGACATAAACAAGTGTCAATCTTTTGATAGATATTGTTTCTTAAAAATACGCCATTTGGTTTTGACAACAGGAATTAATTTTAAATAATAAATACAACTTCTATGTTTTGAATTTTGTGAAATAAAATTCATTTTTGAATTTGGAATATCAAAATTAGCTTAGGGTGATTTTTTGGTATTTTTCTGAAAACATTCAGTTTTTGATGAATAGTGAAAAATACTAAATTTTAATTAAAAACAACTTTTTTAATCAAAATAATTTATAGTGATAAATTATAATATTGAGTATTTTTAAAGTATAATTATATTATATTTTTAAAATTTAATACAATGTTGTTCATTGGACGTAATTTCACATTTAAACTGGACATAAACAAGTGTCAATCTTTTGATAGTTATTATTTCTTAAAAACACATTTTTTGTTTTGACAACGAGAATTAATTTTATATTAATTTCTTCCACTTATGTGTTTTGAATATAGAAAAATGGATTCCATATTTAGAATCAGGAAGTCCAAATTGTGTAAATAGGTAACTTTTATTTTTAGACATTTTGAATAATTACTTCGGTAAATATTTTATTTATCATGGTTAAAGGGTAAATCCTGTAAATAAGGGTAAAAAATAATATTATAATAATATTAAATTACACTAACACATATCCTAAACATATTGGATGATACATGTTCGACCATGGGCATATTTTCATCGATTTTGGGACCCCATGGAGCCACTTGTAAGTGATAATGACACATTATATTAATTAAGTTAAAGTAAATACAAAAATGACATAAGCATATATCTTTTAGTAAATTTTTTTACATAGGGTTATATTTGTTATATATTCGACCATAAATATTCATTAGAAATTTAAAAATATTTCCTACATAATGGTAATTTGTTTATAATTTTTAGACATTGAATAATAAAATTTATTTATGCGACATTGATGATGCAGTATTTTCCTTATTAATGAAAGAATCAAATAAATGGTATTATAAATGTTAAAATAAATGTAATTTAAATGTTTTGATGCCATAAAATAATTTTATAGGTTTCTATGACAGGTTATAAGTTATTAATAAAATTTATTTGTAATTAATAAAGTTGTTATGACTTTATAAAAAATCAATTATTAAATAGTGTCAAAATTGACATAAAAGAGTTTAAAAAAAAATATTATATTATTAATTGATATAATATTAATAAAACTCTAAGGTTCGGAAAAAGGACTTATATTATGATATTTATATCATTAATGAATCACTTGGGGTTCTCTTGGCAGTTTATAGTATGTTTTTTAACCAAAAAATATAAAAATACAAAGAGACATGGTAAATGTCAAACTAATTAACTAAGAGTTAAATCTAAAAGATAAGGTTAATATAGTGACAAAAATCTGTCTAAAACCTATTGGTTGAAAGGATTTCGACTAATCCCCACCTTATCATTTAAATAAATTAATGTAGATCCATTATAAACCGAAATTTAATTTATTATAAAATAATACTTTAAGTTTTTCCTAAGGTTCCCCTCACCCCTCTTATAAAAGGGCACCCCCCATTATTTTTAATTCACTCCTTAAAAGCCTTTTGGCTCAGACAAAACCTACCCTAATATCCTCCCAACTGTCCTACCTTCATCATAGAGACCTTACATTAGTAAAAAATCCAACCTAAGGAGCCCTTTCGATCAAATGAAAATAAATAACCCAAAGAAGAGGTAAATATTTCATCACCCCTTTCAAGTTCCTTTCTTCTTTCACTTCCTCTTTCTTTGTTGTTTCCATTGTAAAATAATAACTCCAGTATCTTCTATATACTGTGATGTGATTATAAATATGGTACAATCATATTTATTATTCTATCCATCCTTTGAATGACATGTCACCATACGTGCGTATGTACGGCTTACCGTCTCCACGTCGTGGTGAAATTGTTATTCAATATATTATTATTTGGATGGGTATAATAATGATGTGTAATTGATATAAATAATAAATATAACATTATAAGGATTCTGTATATATGATATACCATCCAATTTTATATTATTTTAATATCAAAGTAATGATATTGTCGCTCGTGAGTACGTACGGATTACCGTCTCCACGAACGCGATGAGATTCATTCCCCATTGTATCCATTCAAGACATATTTTCAAATAGATGATTAAAAATAATATTTAAATACTTTATATAATTATGGATATGAATAAGATACAACCCATCCATAACAAATATGATTCACATAACAAATAATATAAAAGAAAATGGACCCGTTAACACCCGAAACAACGATAATACTAAGATATTATTAACAAAGCAATGCTAAAAGATCATATATGATATCATATTAATGTATATGATTATTTTATAATTTAATAACAATTATTTGACCATTATACAATATTTTAACCTACCCTCGACCAAGGAAAAGTACAAGATAATGGTTAATTCTACAATCTCTTCATTATCCGAGATTGTTTATACGTAATTATCTATTGGGATCTCTTTATCATCCACATCCATATTTCTTAAAAATGTATTTCAAAAAATTCTTACTATTTTATAGACTATGGGTTAAATTAATTTATACCCTTGTTTGAATTTTTATAAGATGTTTATAAAGGAATCTTTCCGTCGTTTTCCAAACAAGGTCCTTTTTAACCTTTCTGAAAAAATTAAGGCAAGAATGTATTTTTTAACTTATACAGCGGGTGTGGCTATTTTCTGCCGTTATAAAATTGTCGCAACATCCCTTAAAATATAATAATAATATTTTCAAATTAAATGTTTTATTTTATAATTATGTGACTTTTAAATGATTTCAAAAAAGAGATATTTCTCTCAAATAGTTTTGATTTCATCTATGCCAATATCCTTTGACGGATTTTAAGCTTATTTGAAGTTGATTTATTATGATACAAAACTTCCATATTGTTTTGAAGGTTTTGTGATATGTTTGACTGTGGATGTGTTATTTTTATTCCATTCATGGTTTATATAGAAAGTATTGACATTTCGTATGCTAGTTTTAATACGAATGTTTTTGTTATGTTTAAACCTGTTCATATGAGGAATGCAATGGACTTAGTAAGTGACGGGTGGAGTCCGCTATAGCTCCTTGATTCATCAATAGGTCTCATGAGAAAAACTAGTGTATTGAAAAAAGGCCTTGAAAAAATATTATTTTAGTCTTGGAACAAGGCCTGGACTTTGTTGTTATGATAGTTTGGAATTATTCATTCCTTCATTATAAAAGTGGTTATTGATATTGCATGTGATTATTAAACTAATAGAATATCCATGTGAATAAGTAAAGGGAATTATTTCATTTTATTTTTTCCATATTATGTTGAAGTTCAACTTTAAAAGGATTTTGTTTTAGTTATACATTGCCTTAAATGTTTATTATTATTTATGGATGTTTCTGCTATTTTGTTATCCTTACTGAGCATCTAATCTCACACCTTTCTATGTTTTATTTCTCCCAAGATGTGAAGAAGTATTTTATGACTAACCTGAAGGGATACTCTGAGGGGATACGAGTGTAGAATATGGAGACTATGTTTTTGTAGTTTTTTCACATTATCATGTAATGTAAGACTTATGACTGTATCTAGTGTTTCCAAGGCTACTAAACTAATCGGTCTTTCGAGACTTGATCTTTTGTGATCATGCCAATGTTATGTAATAATGCATCAACTTTGGGTAACTGGGGCCGAGGCGTTACATTGGGACATGTATATATATTACCCCAATACTGTCCATTTCATGTACATATGATGAGACACCCCTTTCTCTCTCATCAATCATTTTTATGAATTATTATGTCTCACTGTTACGCTGTCGGAATTGCACTATGATTTTCCAAGCCGATGTCATTGTGTAGTGAATACCACACCCATTTCTCTATCAAGGGTATTCACCTTTACTAAAATTTACTTATTTATTATAGAGCTTCATGTGTGTATTAAAAATACCTTTATTGTGGAATAAATGATTATGAATGATTCCATGTTGTATGATCCATGTGGCACACTTATCCATGAAATGAAATGTTTATAAAGGGTGTACCCTGATAGCGCTCCAATTCACTAGGTAAAGATTAGTATCATGATACGTCAAGTGAAATGAGGGTTTACTCATGATAATTCAAGTGAAATGAGGGTTTACTCATTCTAATTCAAGTGCGATGAGGGCTTATTCATGTTCCATGTGCAATGAGCCTTGGCTCATGATAATACCATGTTAAGTGTTGTTGCCACATTTTCATGTTGTGATAATTATTCTTTATCATTCTTTTATGTTCATGTTTCTATTATGCTTCAATTATATTTCTATTTCCTAAAGTGTATTTTATTATTCATGTTATGGATTTTTTACTCCCTTACTAGGATTTATAGCTCACCCTTTTCTTATGCATGTCCTCAGGTTGTCCCATGAAATGATAAGTATAAGGGAATGTTGTGTTTATGTAAATGAAGTTTTCAACAAATATGTTGAGTGTTTTATGTTATAAGTTGCTATGTAATATTCCTAATCCCAAAAGAAACTAGACTTCTTGATATTCTATGTTGTATCAAGAGAATTTTATGTAATAAATCATGTTTAAGTGTGTAATAAAGAGTAGGGTTGTTATATAAGAGTAATATGAGTTTGGGTGAGTTTTTATAGCAAAATAGTGGCATTATTTATTAATTTCTATTCTTAGATTTTTGTAATCTATATGATAAAATAATAAAAACAACAAACCATCCCATGGTTTCTTCCAAAGTGGATTTTTTTCAATATTTTATAAGGCTAACAACCTAACCCAATAAAATTTTACCCTTAGTGTTGTGAAAGTGAGTCTTGTTCATAGAGAATTAATTTTAAAACCATAAAATATAATATAGGTTTTGGAGGATTCATTAAGTGTTTTTAAAAGTACTCCAATAACTTTGAAAATATATTATTGTAAATGGGAAACATAATTTCCATTGTGGATACTCTTTATAGTATTTATTAAATCACATTTTATCTTTTATTATGTCATAATAAATACCATATATTAATACCGTATTAAATGTTTACCCCAAATTTTGACTGTCACATAAAATTATGAAAAATTCACCATTGGATAATTTCGATGTGATGATTTAAAATATAATATTTATTTTATAAAAATAACTCCCTAATTATGAAAATTTATACTTTTAAATAAAAATTCACCATTTATTGAAAAATATGGTTTTTATGACAATCACAATTCCCGACCCTTATAAAAATTATATTTGACTTAATAAAATTATATCATCATTTATATTAAAATAAATATTATTAAATAAGAATATTATAATAAAATTTCATTTTTTTCAAAAATTATTGAATTCATCAAAAGTATTTCTTGATTGAATCTGTATATTCTCCAAAATTATAATTTTTGTTTCATCGTATCAAAATCCAATTTTCATCAAACTTATTATTTGACCATTTATAAAGTAATAATAAGAAAAGATAAATATAATCATTATTTTATTAAAAATAAAAATATAAAAATTCATACTGCTAGGGTATAGACACACAACCCCTTATTACATCAGCGTATATCCTAAGGGTGTGTGTGATGGTAATACTTTCTTGAAGTGGTTTTGAGAAAATGGTTTGGGCCGTGATCTTGATAATATTGAACTTCTACCATAAATGGTTTATCTTATATTGTAGTTATTGAATCTCATATTGTTCATGGTCTAGGTAAAATCCCAGTGATTCCATCTCCCCCAGAAGCTTCAATAAATGGGATTTCTAGGGTACAATCCTACAGGTCGAGGCCATCACTTATTTTATTTGTGTTGAATAGATTGTATGAAAACCCATAATATATAATAATCATAACAATCATTATACAATGAATATATTATCAAATTTCTTGTTTTTTAATGGTATTTTAAATCTTACCAGATAGAAAATATAACAATCCAAAATAAAAAATGTAGTGCATGTATTTTCTATAAATTTATTACTTAATAAAGTATTTATTCATTTGAAAAGGGAATTTAATTTTAAAAAGTTTAGGTATTTACATCCCATGATCATAACCATGATTCCTTCAGTCTAGAAGGATCCTCTTTTGATATCTCCAATTTACGAGGAATAAGGAGGAAGAGATAATCTATTGATCTTGAGAGAAAAACATAGAGATTTTATACAATGAGATAAAATTACCTAGAGAGGATAATATTGTGCATAATGACCAGACCCTCACAATTTTCATTTGTCTATTTATAGACACAGGGTTAGGGTTTAATTTTTAATTAATTGTACAAAGCCCATAATAAGATATTAAACCTAAAATTAAATCCATTCCATGTAATAAAATAATAAGATTATCTTTATTCCATGGTGTTCACTAACTCGCACATTAATAATACTTATTTTGAAATCTGATAAATAAATATTTATCACAAAAAAAATCAAGTCTGCTCATGCTACTCAAAATTTATTGAACTCTAAATTAAATATTTAAATAAATATTATTCATTAAACTAATAAATAAATATACCATTCAATTTTTTGGAGAATAAATATTTTATTTAATATTCATGTAAATATATAAATTATTTATTACTATGTGAATAACATGAGATAAATATTATATATTCACTTAATTAAACAATTACATTGTAAATAAATATTTATTTATTATTCATTTAAAAACTATTTAATTAATATTACTTCTCAGTCTATAAAATAATATTTATTACAATAGTTAAATATAAATAATATTTTACTATGATCCAAGGAAACACTTTTTGTGTGACCCTATAGGTCTATTCCTCAACGGGGTTATATGGGCTTGCCTAAAGTTCAAGATTAATATTTATCAATAGTAAAAGGTACCCACATATAAATACAATAAGTCACAATGATAATAACCACATATGGACACTCATTGTATAATATAATCCATTTTCTTGATATCTCATCAAGCAGGTTACACACCCATGTAATCAATCTATATTCCTGATACATCTTTCTTTGACTATCTAAAATAAACTCATCATTACATTATGGGAATGGAATTTAGTGAAACGGTACTATTTCAATCATATGTTCAATATATCAACTTCCATAAATATGGAGGGACAAATAATTCCTTAACTCATTCATTATTAACATATCATTCATGATGCATCCAACACACCCAAATTTTCTATAATCATATGTCATCATGGTTTATAAAAATACATCAAAGTGTGTGATTCATGAAATTTATTAACAATAATCTTAAATTAAAATGATTATTATACATTATCACATATAGGAATATCAAATGACACATAAACATATGGATTTCCTACTGGCGGGTCTGTTCTAATAATCTCCATCATGAAGATTACCAAGTATAATCTTTACGATATGAAGTTTCATCTGCTTACTAGTACTCACACCTGTAGAAAACATACTATGTGTCCCATCATATAATTTTATCTGACCATATAATAATTTTTATGAATATTATCTTGTAATTTCAAGGTTTTCATCATAGCGGGTAACTGCTATGACCTTTTCAATGAAATAGATATTCTAGGACATTATCCCATTAATGTTATACAAAATAATAATCAATATATGAAAAGGTATTTATTAATATTAAAATTTATGAATATATAGGAAATATAAATTATAAATTAGTTATTTATGGGGAACTGAATCTATAAATTAAATGAGAATACTTAACTAAGATTTTGATAGATTTCAAATGAGAATTAAAACTAAAAAATATCTTACAAATTTGAATGAAGATATACTATTACTAAATATTTAGAAGTTTCCAAATTAGATATGGAAATGAAACATTCAGTATCCCATGAATGTAAAATATAATGAGGGGAATAAGTTATAAAACTCTCAACACTACAACACCCTAAAGAAATACATCTAGTTAAATAAGGAAAACCAGATATTAAACTTGAATAAAGTGAAACTACTGGTTTCTATGAAAAATACGGATAAAAGGAATGTAGTACATCCATTTAATATAAGGTGATCAAAAAATAACAACTAAATAAGTCTAATAATAAGAGAAAGTCTTTCTCACCTCTACTTAAGAATACATAGGGATTTAATGTCCAACTTGAAGGGTGAATATGACCCTTAAAGAGCACTAATCTAGTTTTGAGTTATGATCTATATTAAAAATTTGGAAATCCAATAAAATATGGTACTATGAAATGTAGTATAAATGTGCACCATTGGGAATTTTTAGCACATGGAGGGACTTCATTTTAGCATAGTGTGAGAACATGCCATGTAACTACTTCATATGAAATAGTAGAAGAATCCATGATTAGGGGGACTAACAAATCACAAAAAAGAGCATGCTTTCAAGTCCAATCCTTGAGAATAACTTGTGTTATTTCCATTATTTACTTTTTTACTTGGTTATGGTTTAGTGACATAAGAAGGATAGGATTAAGTCATTAACATATCTTATAGGTTTCATTAAATAGAAATAATTCATAATAAGAGAATACTAATTCACCCCTCTCAATAGTCCACCAATCATAGGAACTATAAGTGATATCATAGAAAATATTGGTTATCTAAAAAAATATCCATGTTATTCCTTATTCATTTTAATATCCTTATATTAATTATAGGTTTTAATAATCTTTTGAGATGACTTATATTGACAACTTAGATCCCATTACCATTGAAGATGAAATTGAAATATCATCCAAAACTCTAAAGTACATAAAGAAAAGGGAGGCATGTAAATTGAGAAATATATTAACTGAAAATAAGGATCTACTACTAACTGAAGTTACTCAAAGTTATAATTGTTCACATACCAAATATATTTAAAATTATCATGTTGAATAATAGTTTTCAATATATAGAGAGTATGAGGAATATGATTTTGGCATGACAATTGAATCAATAAACTATGAAATTAAATACCTTCTGAAAAAAGTTTTTAAATAATTTATTACTTGTATATGTGGTACTATCAAGGTGATTATTTATGAAAAAACAAAATTATAATAAAAAGATGAATAAATAGAGAATGTAATGAGTAAAACATTTAGTAAGTACATTGATCTCACAAACCTGGTGGAGAAAAACGAATAATTAATATCTATTTGCAATACATGAATTTTTCTTGTTGAATAAGACTCACAAAAGAATGATTATGAGAAAGTGTTCTCTAAAATAATGTTAATGGAAGTAATCCATGCACTTGAAAATTTTAAAAAAACCTCCATAAATATTAATGATGTTTAATTAAAGTTTAAATAAAATATAATAAAAGAGATTTATAATTATTTATAATAATCAAGTAAATTACATGATGAGAAAATAATGAAGATTAATAATGATTTGGTTGATTGCCTATGAATATTTGAGAATTAGAAGACCCCCCCTCAATATTAAGTGTCCTGATCTCTAAGAAAGACTAAGAAATATGGAACCAACACAAGATGAAAATTTCCATATTAATAAGAAGAAAATTGTTTCCGCACAAGGTTATAATAGAATTAAGGGATATAGGAAAACTCATTTAAGTGACTAAAAGGGACTGAAACCATCCTCTGATCAAGAGAAAACAAGATTTAATAAGGAGGCATCCCATAACCCAAAAACCATATAATGTACTACTATAGGTACAATTTTTAAACCAAAATCTTGGAAAATATGGATGGTAAAAGGAAATGAAAAATCCATCACACTTCTAGTGTGGATTTGAGAATGTGTATGGATATCCTCTCCTTAATTGGTGTCCAAAAGGGTGATGGTTCTACCCAATAATAAAAAAAGAATAGTTATATCAGGACTACAACTATAAGATCAATAAAGAGAATCATTAGATAATTTTGGTATTATTATAAGTTTGGGTATAGGTCCATAGATTATTAGCACAATTTTCCAACCTTTTAATAATATATAAGGCCTAGTTTAAAGGTTGGTATAGTTGATGAGAGATAGAAATCTGGTGAACAAAATAAGGTGTCAAAAAAATGAAGAATATGTTTACTATAAATATATTTCATTATTTTTAAACATTTTGTGATTACTATTATGAAAGTGTATACAGTGAAGATGAATTCTTGTATAAACCAAATCAGTTCAATTATTGTGCTTCTTAAAAGAAAATTTCCCAACAACAAAAGAATCTAGTGATGAAATAATATAAGTCATATTTGAAGTGTGGATAAAATATAAGTGCATAATAAAATACTAACAATAATACAATGAATAAGGATAGAGTTTTTGTTATTATCCATGATGAATGAGTAAATAATCATCCAATTAATAGAAAATTAAAGGTTTTTTATTCTTATGTTTAAGATAAAAGATGATATGATATACAACCAACAAATACTTGACATGGATTCCTAGATAGTTGGATCTCTTTAAGAATGAAATTAAAGTACCAAAATAATCCTTTGATCTAATGTATACAATGGTAAATAGAGTTTTACACAAAATAAAACCTAAGGGTGAAAAAAATTATTGGTTGAGACTCAAGTATCAACCTTGCTGCTCATAGAAAATAGAGAAAGGCCCCTCATTATTCCCTAAAAATTTTGTTTATTTGTGATAACTTATAGGGAAAATAAGGAGAGGAATGAATTTTTCAATACTAGACAAAATAGAGTATTTTTATTTTATGGACTATTTTAACTACCATGAATAGGGGAAAATGAGTGCATCCCTTGAGGGAGAGTAAAAATGAAGATAATGCTATCATCCATAAAATCTATAATTTCTTGAAAACTTTAGATAATGAGGTTTTACTATCACTCTTTCAACCATTATTTTTTATTGTATAAAATATTTTTATAAATTAGGAGTGTTTTTTAATTAAAAGATGAGAAAAATGGGGAGATTCAAGATTTACACGTGAATTTGTTGATGTGTTTGTTGAGATTTGTGTGTGATACAATATTTTCTTGATAAATATATTTTTGAAAAACCCCAAGAATATGCAATTGAGTTATTATCACATGGGGTTATTATTATATAAAACACTTAAATCCTTTCTTAAATCACTCTTGTTTTCGATACTGATCAAACCAAAACAGACTTAGAGTTCACTAATTGAATGGCCTTTGCTATAAAAAATCATATGGTATCATACTTCTCTCAAAATAGGAGCATGATGTGATTTTAAATAAAAGGGGGAGAAGAATATATTTAAAAGTAGTGTGAAGAAGATAATATAAGAAGTATCCTACAGTCCCCTTTCATTTATTTTCAATAAGGGGTACATGAATAACTTTGACTTTGGATAAGATGGAAGGGGTATTTCCTACAAATATAAAGGGGAAGATTAAAGTTCCCAAATGATTCAGTTGTATTTGTTTTCATTAAGGTTGAGATTAAGGAAAGTCAAAGTGTGATGGTGATGATGATGGATGTGCTACCATGATAAATGGAAAAGGTTTTTCTTTGAGTATATATCTCAGAGCTTTTAATTAGACAGACTCAAGACAAAGAATCAATTAGTATGATGATTTTTGGTGAGAGGAACCTTAATGTCAAAGACAAGTTATATTGAAGGAAGCATTACTCTACTATATTATTCATGGGATATTCAAGTGTTAAGATATTTTGATATGAGGTTTGAGTGGTTTAGAATCCCTAGAAATGATTTTAAGAGATTATGTTTTAGATTAACTGAAGTCTAGAATCACAGAACTCGAGATGGAATCCAATAAGAATTTGTGAAGAAATGTTATACAAAACTGTGTTGAGGTAGGAAAATGGATAAGTCTATAACACATATGAATTTATAAGTACCATGTATTATGTTTGAATATCTAAATATTATGTTTTAATAATTTTTTATGATGTTCTGGAGGACCCATGTATGATGTTTGAAGAGCCATGCAGGATGTTATATGAATTTGGAGATAATATTAAATATGAATTTGAGAGTTGGGCGTATGACTTTTTTATATCCATATGAAATTTCTAGAAGCATTTATAACATTATAAACTAGAGTATTATGTTTTTTTTGAACATATAATTTTGATGGCCTATGTACGATGTTTAAAAAATGTGTACGATGTTTCAGAATATCATAAGACATTTGAAGGTCTTTGTATGATATCTATCTTCATATGATATTATAATTTGGGGAAATACTAAGAATTTTATGATGATATATTTTGAAATTGAAGGAAATAAATCTGGTGATATAACTTATGTTGATATTTAGGGAATCAAATATCATGATTGATCAAATGATTTTAATCCCAGATGAGATTGAAGGAAGAACCAGCCAAGTGAGAAGCTAGAATTTGAGAAGTGGACCACACCACAATGTGTTGTAATGTATAAGACATTAAGGTACTTATAAATATGCCATATAATTTTATGATCATGTTAAAGGTGTTGGTATTTTTGAAAAAATAGGTTAACCACATTACAGTGAATTTTCTCTAGATGTCTTGGTCAGAGTGGAGGAGTCATGAATCAGGTTTTATGAGACTACAATAGAAACATGGGGAAGTATGTAGAGTGATGAATTTCACCGAGCATTTAATGTGAGAAGTTTACCTATAAGAAACAAAAACCTGGTTATATCATGTTGCATGTCATGTTTATAATTATGATGTCTTGCATGGGAGTTGAATACCGAGAGTCAAAATTGCAAGGACCACACTGTGGTGGAATCATAATGATTGTTGTAAAAATACCTTGATGGTGGAAGTTAAAATAGGTATAGTAAGGGGAGCTCCATTCTATAGGACATTTCATGGTGTTTTATGAAATATGAACACATGAAATGAATTAAAAGAAGAATATTTTATGATAATTTAAAGTTGTGATATTTTATATCACATATAGAATAAGGAAACACTTGAGTATTTTAGAGATTCAAAAAGAAATCTTTACTGGGAATTGAAATGAAATTTAATGGGGAGTGTCAACTAAGATTTTGAAAGACTTTAATGGTGAATTCATACTAGGAAATATCTTCTATATTTGAATGAGGATCATCTGATACTGAATATTAAGTAGTTTCCAAATTAGATATGGAAAAAAAATATTCATGATCCCATGAATATAAAAGATAATGTGGAAAATAAGATGAAAGGATATCAACCCTGCAAAATCTTGAAGAAATAAATTTAGTTGATTGAGGAGAACTTGATGGTGAAATTAAAGAAAAGCACCTATTGGTATTAAGAAAGAAGAATAAGTATAAGAAGTACTGTAATACAACCATGCTATATAAGAAAATTTATAAATAATTGACAAATAATTTTTATTATAAGAAAATTGTTGACACACCACTACACAAGAAGATCGATGGAGTTGATGTCCTACCCAAAGGGTGTAGAGGACCATTTAAGAACTCCAATACAGTTGTAAATAATGACCTATGAGATATGGTAGGAAATCTAGTAGAAGTTGGTACTAAGAGATGTATTATGAATACCCTCCCATCAGACTCTAGATCACATGGTATGACTCCATGTGAGTATAGTGAGAGATCATTCCATATAACCAATTAACATGAATAGTAAAAGAATCCATGTTCAGGGGTACTAAAAAATAACGATGTGGAGTATGATTTCAATGTCAAAACATTTAAATCATGTGTGTTCTTGACTTTATTTTCTGCACTACTTAGGTAAGGTTGAGAATCACATGTAAGAGAGGATACATATTTTAACAAGTATAAGAGGTTGAATTAAATAGAAATAATTCTTAAATAGAGACCACTGATTCACCCCTATCAGAGTTCGACCAAACTTGGGAACAACATCACACTAAATCTGTATGCCAATATATCCTCAACCAAAATTCACATTACAATGTCCATCTAATTATATCTACATTACAATGACATGGATTTGGGGAATATTGATCATCACAATGATTTATCCTAGGATAATTCAACCTAGCCTTAAGCATACCCCTAAAATTTCCGCAAAATTCTAATGGATCTTCAATATTAAATGATTTTATTATTCTAAAGACAAAACTACCCCAAATTTAATCTCCATAGGCTATTAGTCACCCAATATAGTGTTATATCTAGGCCACTATTACATTGGTTAATCAATGTAATCTATATGAATCATCATTTTAGCTTGAAATTATAAAAATATTAACAATGTACCCTGAAGTAAATCTTGAACATTCTAGTAGGAAGAAAAAGATTTTATATAATGAAACCAATATAAGGAAGAGTAATAAGCCCCCTACCCATTGATGAAAAAAACCTCACATGGGGATCACATGTAAAAGTATTTGAGACCAAAAGTATATTCCCTCAATTTTTTTAATAAAATTACGTAAGAACCCTAATAAAAAAATCACATGTAAATATATCTAGGAGACAGGGGGAATAAAAAGATCAAGGAGATGATCAATAAAATAAATTAAGTGGTAAGTACATTACAACATGAATATATCTCTCTCATTATGCAATATTATGTGGAAATGATCCATACGACCAAGGAAAAATACGTGAGGGGGATATCTATTTGAAGAGAAAGAAGAACCAGAGGAATGAATTGACGCCTATAGGATCTATAACACATGTAATAGAGGGTGATTGATCATACTTGAGGACATTTTCAGGATAGAGCCAAGCTATAGGAGAACATTATCATCCAAGGAAGATATCTAAAGTTATCATAACCAATAATATTTCATCTACCATACATTGTATTTGTATATTTTACTAACTGTGTCTTAGAAAGTTATTATTGAGTACATGTATGTTTGTTTTTAATTGATTTTGACCATTTTAGTCTATAATAAGTGTTTATTTTTTTTGATTTTCCTCAATTTTATAAATCCTTATTAGATCAATTTTTTATATCTACCCTATGAGTGTGAGTGTAGTAGCAAGAGTGGAATATCACAAACTCACTCATGTATTTTTAAAACTAAAACTAGATAGAGTTTAGTGAATTATAGGATAAATGTGATATTTGAATCTATATTAAGTACATTAGATAGAACATTTCTAATCTCAATGAGGGTAGTATATGGAGTGACACCCACACACCTGAATGGCCCAGAGGCCTTCTTTTTTATTGATTTTTGATAACCCCCCTTTTAAGGGATGAGGGGGAATCCTTACAAGGCCCTTAAAATTAGATATTACATTGATCATAGGATTGGAGACATTACAGGACCCGTAGGCCTTAAGGAAATCAACAAACTACGACTACTTGAAACCGTCCCTCCCCAGCATCTGCATCGTGATCAGCTTTCCACATTTGCATGACTGTTCGGCTATCATGTCCATGTGAAAATATGCACAGGCGTGGTACTGATGGAAAATTCCATACCCTCTCATTCTTTCAAATCCTATTAGCCCTGCTTTGGTGAATGCACCTTGCTCTTGTCCTCCACTAGGGTGGTTCCTTGTAGAATCTATCTGGGAAACTGCATATCAGGTGGCCCTAAAGCCTTGAGGTGGCTCAAAGGCCATGAGGTGACCCGAAAACCTTACTGACCCAAAGGTATGAGTGTCCTGAAGGCCTTAAGGACTCCAAACCCAAACCGGTGGCCCAAGTTGAATAGTTCTAGCTACTACATTACTAAACAATACCTGCTACAATAACTTCTATAGCACCTGCTACAGTACTTCTATAGTACCCCCGGAAATAACCCTCCACTTAGTTTCGAACCTAGGTCTCTTGGATGGACTTAGAGAGACCTCACCAACTGGGCCGAGGCTCATGTGCAAGTGACACCCACACACACGTGACTGAAAACCACACAATTTTGGAATTGATAAACCCAAAATTCACATCCAAATTGGGAGAGAAAGCGTAATCATAACACCATGGAACTGAAAACATATTGAACTTAGTGATAAGAGTTAGTAAAACTCAGAGGGACTTTCATTATAATTAGGTAGGATTAGATATTTTTTCTAATAGAGTATCTCTAGGTAGTTAGTGGTGGTTTCTAATGACATTTGTATGACCAGTAGGTGGGCATATCTAATTTTAGTTGATTTTTGTATCTTTCCTTGAAATTGATTTCCTACTCCAATGAAGGCTAATAAATTAGTTTTCAACTATTGTTTTGGATCCTTTGGTTTCTTCTTGTCTATTTATCTCCACCCACACAACTTCCACCACTATTTTTGATTTATTTTGATAAAACACTCAACTAGGATCACCATTAAATTTCCTATCCCTATGAAAATAACTGATTAATTTTTCACTATTATTGTGTTGTGAAGAACCTATGAAATTTCAAGGGAATGTGTACTTAAGAATAAACATTTTTATCAGCCACTTTTGGAACCATAGTTGGGGATATGTTTTTATTACTAGTTTTTTTTGTGGGGAAACACTAAAAACATTTGAGAAAACCTTTAAAGTATAAAAATCATAAAACTAAAAGGATGAAAACGAATAATAACATCAATAATACATATTATTAGTATTTATTAGTTATATCTTGTTCCATTTAGTTTTACCCAATGGAAGATCACTATCATACTTATTTTGTAGGAAATATGAATAGGCTTAGGGGGAGTAACCATCTGGTAGTTCCATGTGACATTTTTGGGTACACTAGGCACCCATTTTTGATTTGTACTAGGATTGAGGAAAATGATACCCAAAATAACGATGAATATCATAATTAACTTTATTATAGTACACCATAACTGATTCTTTAAATAATTAGGTAAATCAAGGTGAACTAAGTAAGGGGGAATCCCAACTGATAGAACTTTCCCCCGTCATCGAGGTCAAAATAGAACAATGGATTACTATTATCTTGGATAAAGAAATTATTATTCAAGAGATATAAGAGAAACTTTTGATCTCTATATCACAAATAAAAGATAAAGAAAATTAAGAAGAAGAGGCTGAGCTTGCAGAGAACATACAATACCCAAATGAGGGTGTCTTTTAGGAAATTGAAGAAGCGGGGACCACATTGGAAGTGGCCCAAATCCATGAACAATATGAGAAACCTAAGGAGAGTATCTCCACTCAAATACCACACCCATTGAGCCAAATTCATATTACCTATGTCATGGAAGAAGTGGATTGTCTACTAAATTTCATTAGAAAAGGGGATATCCAAAGTATATTTGTAGCATTTGAAGAAGTTGTTGTTAGAGAACCTCAAATAGAGAAATAATTCATTATCAACATGATTAGTAGAGGAGAAGTTATCATATGGTGGTTCCATCTGATGAAGACACATACCCAAATCTATTAAGTATAGTTTTGAAATAAATCATGGCTGAAAAGCTTTAAATCCAAGTGCTCTTGGGTGGAATCCTAAGAAAAAATTACATATTTCCCTTTCTTTTATTATCATTTAATTATTATTTTATATTTAGTTTACCATTAAATAAAATCCCATGATTTTGAGCCATTATTTTTTATCTATATTTTTGGTCATATTAAAGTACTCAAGAGGGGGGGGGGGTGAATTGAGTATCTATAAAATTCTTTGTTAAAAAGTTTTCTTAAAAATGTTCCCTAATAAAAATAACTACAACCCAATAAATCAAGGAAATATGGTTATGAAAGTTTGACTATTGAAATAACTTCTCAGAAGGTTGATTAATTCTCAGTAATATCGGAATGATTTATTGATATTACTTTTGAATCTATTCTAATAAGGCAATACAATTATAACTTCTATCTAAGATTAACTATCAAAGTAAATCTAGTGACTTATGAATTATACAGTAAAACAAAGAAAGACTAAATTAAACAACACAACGGATAAAACAAGTGGTTCAATATTAATCCAAGACCTAATCCACTCCACTTGGTGATCAGTTTCCACCAAGAAGTTTATATTAATAATCTTGATCCACACCCTGGATCGGGGTAAACAACAATGCACAACACTGTCCAGGTCACATGACCTCTTCTATAGTTCTTCGTAAAAAAAATCAGTTCACAAAAGGATATATTCCACCCTTATTCATGGGATTAAACAATTGTAAAAATATTTGATAAGAAGGATATCTTGTATCCTTCAATTTAGTGCAGAAGACAATGTCTGTTTTTAATACAGAAGACTGTGTGTGTTTTTAATATAGATACACACACACACACTGCTCGAAAGCTAAAAACAATACACAATAGAGAAAAGAAGATGAAATAAGGTTATAAGTGATTTGGGTGTTATTCTATGCAGCTTTAGACTTCTAGGATGAAGCAGATACAAGAATCTAGTCCTCTTGAGAAATAGAGTATCGCAAGTCCAGTGCTCTGGTTTCCAGTTAAATCTAGCTCATGATCATTGTGGAGTTGGTATTGTGAAGATGATTTGGATCTGTTCTGTGTTATTACAACTTTTTGATTTGAGAATGCTTTTTGTGTTCTTCAGATCTATCTTGTTTCATGTATCAATCCACTTTTCAAAAATGATCGCTCTTGTGCTACACACTGCTATTCGTCGTCACTTGTTTTAGTCCCACAATTTTCTTTTTATTCTTGGAGTGCATGTGTTGGAGGCGACATGATGCATGTATCCTGCACCTCATAACTCATATTGTCAGATGACATGTCTAAAATAAATATTAACTATGTCAGTGCATTCAAAAGACTCAAATATGATTGTTAGAAATAAAATTGAAAATGAAAAAAACATAGTGAAGAACAATGTCACAGTCTATCTAGAAACGGTGTCTCTTAGAAATAGTGTCACCACGAGATAATGTCTTCTTATGTTCCTTTGAATGATGAGATAGTCATGATGGAATAATTTTGTTGAGATCAGGAACTGGTAGTATAGATGTAGAGTTAGGATCACGATGTTTGGTCCTTTTAAAAACTTCAAACAGTGTCTTAGCAAGGAACCAGTGTCATAGAATTCATGAGATCTAGAACTGGTCATTGTGTCTGGTCATGATGTCTGGGTCACAGTGTCTGGGTCATGGTGTCTGGGTCAGGGTGTCTGGGTCACAGTGTTTGGGTCACGGTGTCTGGGTCAGGGTGTCTAGGTCACGGTGTCTGGGTCATGGTGTCTGGGCCATGGTGTCTCGGTCATGGTGTCTGGGTCACAGTGTCTGGGTCACGATGTCTGGGTCATGATGTCTGGGTCATTTTCTAGAAAACTAGAACCACTAGCAGACTCACGATATCTCATACATTTCCAAATATCTGTATATAGACTTAAGAAGTAATATTCACCAAATGAATTAGACTTAATCATTCATAAAATAAATCACTATACACCAATGTTAAATATATTTTACAATAATCAGTCATGATTTTTAAGAATCAAGATCTTGAGAAAATTTATTTGAATCATAAAAAAACCAAGCATATCTACACATGATATGAGATAGATTAAATTGGAGTAACAATTTTTGATCATTAAAAAATGATTCAAACATGAGGAGTTCAACAATATCCCACTTTTGATGATCACAAATCATAGGAGTGAGATATTTTTTCTTAGTGTACATGTATCTCCCTTATTTTACGTGTCTCTCCCCCTTTTGGGATTATCAAAAAGACTAAAAAATTAAATAGGAGAATAGAAAATAAGAGTTCACAGTGCATTAGATAAAGAAAGATGTGTCATTATAATAAATAGGAAACAAAAATACAAAATATCCATGTCAAAAGATAGTGTTCACTTTTATTCAGTACTGGATGTCTTCTCTTTTCCCTTGGAAACAACATCATGGGGATCCAAAGGAGTAGAGATAAAAGTGGAAGAGGGAAGTGAGCCAACTATCAAAGAAGGAAGAGGGAGTCCTTAAAAAACAAAGGGTGCTAAGGTAGGTTTTGTGGAATACTAAGGTAATTTTTGGTCAAGGATAACAAGTGTGATCTAACTCAGAGCCTGAGAGATAGACATAGAGGTAGAGACAAAGGCATCAGATGAGGAAGGAGACAAAATAGGCTACAAGGGTGCAACTATATGAGCCACAATAGTAGTACTCTTCACATGAAGATAAGGCCTCAATAACTTGATGAAGTAAACAATAATCTCACCACCAAACTACATCGATTTCTCAAAATCATATTTGTTCTCCATGAAAATTTACAACAAAGGAGTGAAAATCTTTTAGCTTTTGAACTTTAGTTTTGAAAGCTTGAGTGACAGGAAGAATTATCAAATTGTCTACAAGGTACTTGAAATGGTTTGTCTTGTCATGCTTAGAGAAAATCCTATTTAAGTAGAAATGAACTTTCTTAGTAACTTCTTCCTGAGCATCATTTGAAATATTTGAATTAATCTTTACCAAATCAAGTACTTTTCGCTATTTTTGACAACCATAGACATACTCTCCTTGTTAAATCCACTTTACACTGATTGAAGTTCTTCCTTAATAATTGTTCTGAGCATATCACTGTCAAATGAGGGTTGAGATGAATATCCATATGTATTAGAGACTATAACAGATGAAGTGAGGGACTTTAGTTGATTTAGAAATTTATATAGACAACCCTTGTACTCATCATTCAATTTGTTGAGACCAATAACAAGCTCACACAATTCTTGAACTATCTTCTTGTTTCTCTCATCCACCTTGTCAACTAAGGAAGTTAAGTTTTGTTGAAACATAGGGGCTAATTCCCATGTAATCTGACCACTAACATCCTTAACAGGATGAACAATAAGATCTAGTGTGGATTTTGACACTTTCTTCATATCTTCAACCATAACTCTAAGAGTCTTCACTTCATCACCCAGTTGTTTTTTCTCAATTCTGACATCTTGAATTTTATAAATCATTTTTGGCTTAATATGCCATATGATCTTTTCTAATAGCATGGAATCATCTCTTTCACTCAAGTTTGTTACAGGAGTATGTTTAGTGTTCATTACCATTTAAACACCATCCAATAAAGTAGCTCCAAATACTTCCAGATCAATCTGACTCATGAAAGTAAGAGGTTCTTGGGAAGGTTTAGTGATAGGAGTTGAGATAGGCTCAAGTTCATTTATAGAGATTACTTCATGAGTAGAGACCAGTTTCAATTGAAATATAGTAGACATGTCTATTCCATTAACTAAGGAATACTGGGTATCAATCACATAAAAATAGCTAGGGAACTTATACCATGTATCCACAGTGCTTTGATCCACTGGATTAGGAATTTCAACACTTTACAGATTAGGGTGTTGCTCCCCCTCAACAAGTGCATCTCTCATAGGACTAAGAGATTCAGTTCTTTGATTTATTTCTGAAATTTCATCCCCCATAGCTTCACCCATTTATTTTCTATCCAACTGAAAGGATTTCTCCATTATTTCCTCACCAAATAGAATAATATCAGGATCATCTTGTTCCTTTAAGTGTTCCTCAAAAGAAGCTTCTTTCTCATGAGAAAGTTCATCATCTATATGATCTTTCAAAAAATCAATTTCCCTTACATTAACAACATAATCTTCTCTAGAAGAAGATTATTTTACCAAAACAACAGTTTCTTCCGGAACTGGTACTTTATTCTCTACTACGTCTTAAGAAACAGGTCCACTATCTTCCCTGTCTAAGACTGTTTCCCCTGTAGGTGCAAAAAACTCCTCCTCTGCTTCATCAACAAGATAGTCAACAATTTCATTTGGTTCCAAACTAGGATCAGAGATGTCCTTAAGTGTTGAAGAATGCTCAAACAGATTAAAATTTTCATAAAAACTTTCATTATCCTCTACCCAAGACTTTTTCCACGGATTCCAACTAATTTTCATTCTTTTTACTGTAACCTTTGAGATATAGAATTCAAATTCCTTGAAGACTTATTCATTTAGGCTAAACAAACCCTTAACATACATTATAGTAGAGATTAAACTTGAGTTGAACAAGGAGGTTGACTTTGAGTTTGTCTTTATCAACTCACACATATGAAGTGTAACATAATTTCATAGGTTAATCTAGTTTCCATTATCTATAAGATGTATCAAAAATATATCCAGATATTTGAGGGTAGAAAAATCTTCTTTTCTTGGACTAATCAGATTCTGAACAAACTTAAACAACAATATGGTTCCACCATCCAGCTCAGCTGCAATAGATCCTCTCTTAGTTTTATTTCTAATCAATCTTCCCAAGGATTCTTCTAAAACAAAGATATCACTAGATTTGTTTAAATTGGTCTATCCTATTTTTTAAACCAAGCCATCCAACCCTACTCTTTAAATACTTTCAACACTAAAGACTTACTTGATAAAAACCACTTAGGGGAGATCTCCTTTTCTGGTACCACTATTCTATTAACAAGATTTAGATTCAAAGGACCTTTGGGCACTATCTTCGATGCTATTTTTATATTCTTCTTTGATCTTCACTTATCAGTAGTTGATTAAGACGTGAATTTAATTCTGGGAATTCAATCAAGGGTTCACAAGAGAGAGAGAGCTGAAGGGTTGAAGGACTTACAGTTTGAGAGAAGAGAGCTCGAGTGAATAAAAGAGTAAACCCTATTTTGTTTTTATCATTTAGGAATATCAATCATCATAAATTAAAAAGAGTGGGAAATAAAAGGAATAAAATAATCAATCACAATGATACAGGTTATAATATGTAAATAAAATGAATTTTTTTTATTACAGTGAGATCTTAATAGGTTTTCACGGTGAGCCTTTAACAAATTTTCACGATGCAACCGTAATAGTTTTGGAACATTAAGTGAAAAAAGGCAATCCAGAGACAGTAACCACGAGACCATAAACATGAGACAACAACTTTAAGATAGTAACTTGTAGAACTTTGAGAGTGAGATAGTACTTCTAAGACAGTGCCTCGTGAAACTATAAACTGTACAACAATATGTTTTGAAATCAGTACATTTTCTACATAAGATTTATCATTCCTAATTCATGTATAATGTAATCTATTCATTCATAATTTAATGGGTTGGTGAAAATATCAGCAAGCTTATATTCAGTTCCAATGAATTCCAAAGTGACATAACCTTTTTGATAATGGTCTCTCAAAAAGAGATTTATTACATCAATATGTTTTGTCCTAGAGTGTGAAACAAGATTTTTGAGATATTAATAACACTTGTATTGTCACAATTTATAGGTATATGCCTAAATTGATATCCATAATATGGTAATGTGTGTTTCATCCACAAATTTTTTTCACAAAAACTACCAGTAGCTATGTATTCAGCTTCGGTAGTAGATAATGTAATAGAGTTTTGTTTCTTACTACACCATGATACCGAAGACTTGCCTAAAAAGTGACATGTTCTAGAGGTGATTTTTCTATCTAACTTACAACCACCGAAATCATCCTCAAAATAGCTAACTAACTCAAATTATTTTCCTCTCGGACAGAACAACCCTAGATTTGGTGTATGTTTTAGGTATTTGAAAATATTTTTAACAACATTTAAATGGGATTACTTAGGGTTTTCTTGAAAACAAGAACACATACATACACTAAACATAATATCAGGCCGGCTAGCAGTTAAGTAGATTAATCTTCCAATCATTCCTCTATAAGTGGTTTGATCTACAGATTTTTCATCTTCATAAAGATCCAACTTACAAGTAGTACTTATTAGAGTGTCACTACTTTTAGTTATATCCAATACAAAACGTTTTAGAATATCTCTATTATATTTTATTTGATTTAAAATAATACCATCATTATTTTGAAATATTTTAAATCCAATAAAGAATTTTATTTCACCCATTAAACTCATTTCAAATTCGTTTTGCATCATTTTAGAAAATTCACTACATAAAGAGTTATTTGAACATACAAAGATAATATCATCTACATAAATTTGAACTACTAAAAAATCATTGGAAATTCATTTTATAAAAAGGGTAGCATCAGCTATACCTTTTATAAAAACTTTGGAAATAAGAAAAGTACTTAATCTATCATACTAAGCTCTTAGAGCTTGTTTTAAACCATATAAATCTTTTGATAATTTAAAAACTTGATTTGGAAAATGAGGATTTGTAAAACTAGAGGGTTTCTCAACAAAGACATCCTCATCTATATAACTATATAAAAATTCACTATTGACATCCATTTTTTATAGTTTGAAATTCATATGGACTACATAAGAAAGCAGAATTCTGATGACTTAAAGTCTAGCTACTTGTGAAAAGGTTTCCTCATAATAAATTCCTTCTTCTTGACTATATCCTTGTGCAACCAATCTAGCCTTATTTATAACTATGCTACCAGCTTCATCTACCTTATTTCTAAATACCCATTTAGTGCCTATGGTAAATGCATCTTTGGGTCTGTCAATAAGTTTCCAAACTTTTTCCTTTCAAACTGATTAAGTTCTTCTTGCATAGACATCACAAAAAAATCATCAATGATAGCATCATTAATATTTTTAGGTTCAAGTTGTGACAATAAAACTTTATGTTTAACCTGATTTCTAAGAGAAGCTCTAGTTTGAGTTCTTTTATCTAAATCTACTATAATAGAATCTATCAGATGGTTCTTAAGGGTTCTAGCAGCTCTAGAAAAAGAGGGACTAGTTATTTTAGGTTCATCTGTTGGTTCAGGTTCATTATGACTTGAATCTTGAGAATTTATAGAACTGGATTCTTTCAAAAATTCTTTTATAGGATGGTTAGAGGATTTATCATTGATTTACAGATTTGACATATCATCTTCCAAGTTCTCCAGAGTGGTCTTAGGATGATGTGGATATGTCCCATCAAACATGACATGGAAAAATTCTTCCACACATTTATTTCTTTTTTTAAACACTTTATATGATTTACCAGAGATTGAATATCCTAGAAAAATTCCTTCATTACTCTTGGATGAAAACTTGTCAATATTTTCCTTAGTATTAAGGATATAAAATTTTCAACCAAAAACATTGAAGTATTTTACTTTGGTTTTTCTATTGTTCCATAAATCATATGGAGGTATTTTAGGAATAGGTCTAATCAACACTATATTAATAATATAGCATGATGTATTTACTACATCAACCCAAAAATAAATAGGTAAGTTATATTCACTAAGCATGGTTCTAGAAATATCTTGCAAGGTTCTATTTCTTCTTTCTACAACTCCATTTTTTTGAGGTGTTCTAGGGGAAGAGAAATTATGACTATAGCTATTTTTTGAACAGAAGGATTCAAAATCATGATTTTCAAACTCAAGACCATGATCACTTCTTAAGGATTTAATTCTAAGTCCACTAATATTTTCTATAGTTTTAGCATATTTTGTGAATGAGAGAAAGCTTCACTTTTGTGAGCCAAAAAGAAAGTCCAAGTATATCTAGAAATGTCATCTACAAGAACATAAACATAGTGATTCCCATTTAAACTAGAAACTCTAGATGGTCCAAACCAATCCATGTGAACCAGTTCAATAGGCTGAGAATTTGACACTCCTTTCTTTGGTTTGAAGGATATTTTGTGATTCTTTCCCTTTTGACAAGGATTACACACTTTATCATTTGGAAACTCAAGTTTGTGTAATCCTTTTACTAAAATTTTTCTAGTTAGCTTTCTAAGGGAGTGAATATTATAGTTTCCTAGTCTCCTATGCCAAATCCAAGAATCTTTATGAAATACACTTAATCATGAATTATTTTGAGAAACTAAAGAATCTATGTTAATAGAGAATACATTTTCATTTCTCAATGCAAAAAACAATAATTCATTTTTAGAGTTAAAAACATTTAAAGAATCATTCTCAAATATAACATGAAATCCATCATCACATAGTTGTAAAATACTAAGTAGAATACATTTCAATCCATCAAAAAATAATACTTTGGAAATTAAAACTGAGTTAGAGTTACCGATTTGGCAAAGGCCAATGATTTTTCCTTTAGAATTTTCACAAAAAGTAACATGTCCACCATCAATTTTTATTAAGTTCTTGAAGTATGAATAATATCCTGTCATGTGTCTTTAACAACCACTGTCCACGTATCATAATATTTTATAGGATCTCTTTAAAAACTTTTCCTACAAAATAGAAAAATAAAAATTGACTTCGGTACCCATATTTTTTTGGGTCTAGTAATATTAGTGACTAGTGTTTTAAGAACCCACATCTGCCTCATTGGTTTCCTATAGGCATTATGTAAAGTAATTGAAAGATAAACTCTATTTGGTCCAGAAAATCTTATAACAGTAGAGAGTGTATCATAACTTGAACTAGAAGAATGTTTTCCAAAACTAGGAGTAAAGCTGTATGTCCTAGATTTAGAAATAAAATTGGTTTTCGAAAAATTTCTTTAACTAGGTTGATATCCAATACCAGTAGTATATTTAGGAGCAATCTATTTACTTAGAATTTTGACCAAAATAACATTACCATTAGTAAAACTTTCAAGTCCCTTTTTCAAATTGCTCATTAGATAGATTTAGTTCATTGTTTTCTTTGAGTAATTGATCATTTTCTCACTTTCTACAATAAGTTTAGATTTAACAGTTGAGGTAAGAGCATGATGTTTATTTAAAGATTGTATTTTTCTTTTAGTTCATTACTGTCTCTTCAAGAATATTTCAATACTCAAACATATCTTCTTTAGACATATTTTCAGAATCACTTTCATCTCCAGAATAAAAGGAATTTTGTACATGAGAGGTCAGGATTACTTCAGATGTGTTTGTTAGGAAACACATATTGGATTTGTTATCCTTTTCATCACGGGAAGACTTTGAGTCACTTGAACTGTCCTCAGAAGAACTCTAAGTTTCTTACATTTCCTTTTAATACTTTCTATATTTCTCCTTATATTTCTTTTTATACTTCATCTTGGGATAGTCAGACTTTATATGTCCCTTTTTCTTACATTCATATCATACTATCTCATTAGACTTTTCACTTTTTTCCAATATTTCTTCTAGACCCCCTTTTGATCATATCTTCATTTAAGGTTAGGCTTTCTGAAAAATTTATTCTTCTTATAAAATTTCTTAAACCTTCTAGCTAATTAATCCATCTCCTCATCACTGTAAGGTGATGATTGTTCACTACTGGAACTTTCTACATAGACTTCCAATTTCCTTTTTTCTTTGGGCTTAGAGGTGGTGGTCTTAAATGCAAAAAATTTTCTTTTGGGTTCATCCTCCTCTTACCTGCTGACATTCATATCCTCTTCATACAAAATTAGTTTCCAAATGATTTATTTGACAGGTAATTTGCTGATGTCACATGACCCTCTAATAGAGAAAGAGGTTCCTCTACGTCTATCAGGTAGGCATATGAGAATCCTCAAGATTTTTCCTTTGGAAGTAACTTCTCTTCCAAGAGAAATCATTATGTTGAAAATTTCGTTGAACCTGAGACACATGTCATAAATAGGCTCATCAAGTTTCATTTTAAAGTTATAATATTTAATAGTATAAGTATTAAATATAATTTCTTTCACACTATAAGTTCCTTCATATGAAACAGACAATGTATCCCTAAATTCATGGGCAGTTTTACATGAATAAATTATGTTAAATTCATCATATCCTAAAGAAAAAGACAAAGCATTCATGGATTTGAAATTTTTGTTGTAAGAAGTCTTGGTTGGGTCATCCCAAGTAATCCTATCAGTAGTAGAAATCTTATACTCATCTATAATAAAAGACCAAATTTCAAACCCCATACTTTCTAAATGGATTTTCATTTTAATCTTCCATTGGGCATAATTACTTCCATTAAACAATGGTGGTCTGTTTGTTGTAGAACCTTCAAGTCTATTATCCATAATAAAGAAATACTTTTAAATAGATAGAAATTTAGAATTAATATAAATTTACAGATCTTTAACATACATCTAAAATTGCAGTTGAATAGGTTAAAAACAGAGTCTTAAAACACTCATTTGATACCAAATGTTGGTTGGAGTAGATAACTATAGAAGGGGGGGGGGGGGGGTGAATTGATTATCTATAAAAATTTCTATTAAAATGTTCTTTTAAAAAGGTTACCCAATAAAAATAACTACAGCCCAATCAATAAAGGTAATACAGTAATGAAAGTTTAACTGTTTAAAAGGTTGATTAATTCTCAGTAATATCAGAATGAGTTATTGATATTACTTTTGAAGCTATTCTAATAAGGAAAAAACAATTATAACTTCTATCCAAGATTAATTATCAAAGTAAATCTAGTGATTTATAAATTATACAGTACAAAAAAGAAAGACTAAATTAAAAAACATAGTGGATAAAATAAGTGGTTAAGTCTCAATCCGAGACCTAATCCACTACAATTGGTGATCACCTGCCACCAAGCAGTTTATATTAATAAACTAAATCCTTGCCCTGGATTAGGGTAAAAAATAGTGCACATGACTTTATAGGCCACCCGACCTCTTCCATAGTTCTTTGTGAAAAAAAACTATCGTGTCACAAAAGGACTTCTTCCACCCTTATCTGTGGGAGTAAATAAGTGTAAAAATATATGATAAGAATGATAACTTGTATCCTTCAGTTTAGTGCAAGAGACAATTTTTGTTTTTAATACAAATACACACACACTGCTCAAAAGCTAAAAACAATACAAAACATAGCAAATATGATGAGATAAAGTTATAAGTTCTCTGAGTGTTATTCTATGTAGATCTGGAATTCTAGGATAAAGCATATGCATGAATATAGTCCTCTTGAAAAAAGATTATCACAAGTCTTGTGCTCTGGTTTCCAGTTAGATCTAGCTCACGATCTTTGTGGATTTTGTATTGTGAAGATGATCTGGATTTGATCTGTTTTATTCCAGCTTTTTTGATTCGAGAATTCATCAGGTGTTCTTCAGATTCATCTTAGAGCATGTATTGGTCTACTTTTGAAAAATTCTTGCACTTGGGCTACACACTATTATTCATCGTCACTTGTTTTAGGGACAAAATTTTATTTTTATTCTCAGAGTGCATGTGTTGGAGCCAACATGATGCATGTATCCTACATCTCATACCTCATACTATCAGATGACATGTCTATAAGGAAATATTAATTATGTTAGTGCATTTAAAAGACTCAAATACGACCATTAGAAATTAAATTAAAAATTACAGAAATAGATTAAAGAACGGTGTCACAGTATGTCTAGAAATGGTTTCTCTTAGAAATAGTGTCACCATGAGACACTATCTTCTTCTGGTCCTTTGAACGGTGATACAGTCATGATGGCATAATTTTATTGAGATTAGGTACTGATAGCACAAATCCGGTGTTAGGATCATGGTGTATGGTCCTTTTCAAAACTTCGAATGATGTCTTAGCAAGGAACCGATGTCACGGACTTCATGAGATTTGGCACTAATTATGGTGTTTGGTCATGGTGTCTGGGTCATGGTGTCTAGGTTACGGTGTCTGGGTCATGGTGTCTCAACCATGGTGTTTGGGTCACAGTGTACGGGTTACGGTGTCTGGGTCACGGTGTCTGGGTCACGATGTCTGGGTCCTTTTCTGGAAAACTAGAACCGATGACAGACCCACGATTTCTCAGACTTTTCCAAATATCTGTATATAGACTGAAGTATTAAAATTCACCAAATGAATTTGACTGAATCATTCATAAAAGAAATCAATATAGAATAAAGTTAAATATTGTTTACAATAATCATTCATGATTTATAAGAATCAATATCTTCATAATTGTTTTTTGAATCATAAAGAAACCAAGCATATATACACATGATATGAGATAGACTAAATAGGAGTAACAATTTGTTATTATTAAAACATGAGGATTCCAATATATATAAACCTAGATCCACTTTGAAATATAAAACATAATAAACCTGACCCACAACCAGAGGTGAAGATGCACTCACATGAGGGGAGTATATAACTTTCCCTTATTTTTATTCAACCATGCATGTTCATAATTTCATTCTATATAAATTAGAAACCTCACTTTAGTTATATTAATTATAAATATTTTATTTTCAAAGTATGGTGGAAGATAGGAAACAAGGTAACCCACTTGGACTACGTATATAAATAGATCAAAGAGATATATTGTTTAGGTTAAACATGATTCTTTTAATTAAATAACTTTCTCTAAGGAAGATAAAAGAAGGAGAAGGGGTGTTTTAGTTTGATTATAATTAATAAATTTAAATAATAAACCTTTACTTGTCTAATTTGATTAATTTTTAGAAGATAAAATTTTCATATCTCCATTTTAAATTTTAAAAAAATACGATAATTGGTTAGAGTAGTTTAGACTTATTACAAAATATTTTGATGTTTTCAAATATGGAAGGTTAATGTGTGTAATAAAAATATTTATGAATATATTATATCAATAACAGTTAAAAATTAATATGATAGTCAACTTTCAAATGATGTTTTTATGCTTTTATTATCAAAATTATTCTCAGGGGGTGACTTCTATTTAGAATTACTTAGTTCCATATTATCTCGATTCATATTAATAAGGGAATTGTATATAATTTCTAGAAAATAAAAATATAAAATTTTTATAGTGTATATTCACAACCAAAATAGAGAATAGAAGAAGATTGAGTTTTATTTCTAAATTAAGAATTTTAATCCTACATATCAGTTCAACATTTAAGTATGGACTTTTAGATCGAACTAGTTAACAATTAATTTATTTACTTAATTTTAAATGTAAAGATTGAAATAATGTAATTAAATATATTTAGAATAATCTAGTGAAATTAAATTTGTTTAAAATTTATGGAATTTTGGTATTTAATCTTGATATCATGTTAAATCCTTTATGAAAATGTTGATATTCATTCTTGAGGACATGTATGGTTTAAGTGTGGGGGAGTGATTAGATAAAATTAGTGATAATATATTATATTATTTTAGGATAATTTGAGAAAATTTAATTTCAAAAACACATTTATATATTGATATTCACATTTTTTGTTTTTTTATATTGAAATTTGGAAACAAGTACTTTAATGCCTAATTCACTTTATTTTTAACATAATTGAAACACCCATTTTTAATTCAATATTTCCATAACTTAATATGTTTAATTATGTTTTTGATCTTATAATTTTTTTTATTTTATGATATTTTATTCATTCATTCAATTAATTATTTCATTATTTCATTTTTAAGTAAATGGTACTATTATATTTGATTTTTTATTTATAAGGTTTAGACTATGCTAGGGAACCAATGAAATCCCATGGAAATACTTGGAAATACATTATATGTACAATGTAGTCTAAAAAATACTCTTGATTTCATGTTAGTATAATAATTACACCTCACATAAATGATTAATATTTTGTTATGAGTCCAACATAACCTCATGGAAATTCACGAGAAAGATTTGCCACACAAAAATTCTCTTCAGAGATACCTCACATTACATTACCCAATCAACATTGTCAGTTGTAGGAACTCATACTATTCATATATTCTAATGTATACTCAACAATTAATTCATACTATGAAGTCCATCCAACAATATATAAATTGTGATACCTTGGATTTGGGAAATTTCAACCATCATAATGTCATATTTTTGGAGAAGCCAACACAACCTTAAGCATTCCCCTAAAATTGTGTTTTGCCTCCAACATATCTTCAAGACTCAAACCAATATATGTTATTAATCTAATAATACATCTCACTTAAAATCTACATGTTTTTATCCACCCAATGTAATGTTGTATCCAGGTCTACCATCACATTGATGAAACAAATATAGAACATTATATAAGGGACAATAATATTGAAGATGATGAACCAATCCCAGGAAGATGAATGAACCCAGATGACATTTAAGAAAATCACCTTACATGTGAATTTAATTCACATGATATGGGTACTAGAATCATACTACCTCAAATATCTAACCAAATCAGGTAAAGGTCCAAAAAAATAACCATGTGTCAGGAATTCCAAGAGAGAGGGAGAATAAGAAGGTTATGGATCCAGGAACTGAAATAAAGGAAATGATAATTCTACTTCCATGTAGAGGAATATATCTTACTATCTAATTATATTTATAAGTGATCTATAAATATAAGGTAAATTCTCAATGAGGATACCTATTTGATAATGAATAAGAACTATAAGAATGAAACAACACCCCAAATATCAAGAGAATATGGGTTAGAGGATGATTGATCATACCATATGATATTTCAAGGAGTGATCCAAGCTATAGAAACAAATTATTAGTCAAGTGAGATATATGGAATTATCCCGACCACTGATATTTCTTCTCCCTTGCTTAATATTCTTTTTTTGATGGAGTGTGTATTTGGTTGTTCTTAATGAATACACAAGAGTTGTTTTCAATCAATTTGCCTCCTGTTAATATACAATGAGTATTTATTGTGTGATTTTATTAATTTCATAAATATTTAATATATGTATTTTTCATAAGTTCCCTATAAATATGAGTAAATTAGTGAAGGAAGAAGCTCATAAACTCACCTCTGTATCTATAAAACTTCCACTATGTTGAGTTCCATAGAGTGTGGGGGTAAATAAAAGAGTTGCACATAAACTAATTAAATTAGGTAAAAAAATTTCAATCTTATAAAGGATATTAGAGGGAGTGAAACCCACAGAAAAGTGATTGATAACCATAGTAGTGAGGGATTGGAAAACCCAAGCTAAAAATGTTAGTGTTAGCATGACACCTAGGAACTAAAAACTCATTGCACCTACTGAGGAGAGTTAGAATTCCTCATAGGGACCTGCTTTATCTTTAGGGAGTATTAGAGATGATATATAGTTCATTTTATCTAGGTAATTAGGGGTTTCATATCATAAAAAAATCATGACCAGTATTTGGGAATAAGTAATTTTGGTTGATTTTTATCTTCCCTTGCAATTGATTTTAAACTCCAATGAAGGTGAATCACTCAGTTATCAACTATTGGTTTGGATCCTTCACTTTTTTTCTACTTATATACACCCAAACCACTTTTTTTAATTTATTTCTATAGTACACTAAACTGATATCACTAGTGATCTTTATATCCTTATGGAGAGAAATTACATGGTACCCACAAGTATTATACTATAATGACCCTGTACACTTATAGGGGAATGTGTAGTCAACAATAAAACCATTAATCAAATAATTTTTATGTTTATATATAGTATTAATAATAAATTAATTTCACGTTTAATATTATTATAAATTAGGCATGATAATAATAATATTAAAAATAAACAAAATCCTTGTCATTTTACCACCTAAAACGAGCTTATCAAGAAGCTCCCAATGATTTATATATATTTTAGAGTATCTAATTAACTATTGGACACTTATAATTATGAAAAGATAATAAAAAAATACCATGAAACCTCCATAGATCATGGAACCATTAAATAAATACAATTGACCATCACTGCTACACCTAAATAGTTTTGGAATTGAAGACCAAATGACCACAAAATAATCTATGTGATGAAAAATATTCTAATAAATGGATAATATATGATAATAAATGGATTATAATATATGAAATAAAAATTAATAAGGTTCTTAAATAATTAATTAATAATTTTAATTTTATATCTAGGAGGTTAGAGGAGTGTCCAAAGAAAGCAATGATTCATAAGGGGACTCTCTCACTTACCTTCTTCATTTTAGTATATACTCTCTCTATTTCAATCTTCCCATTTCTATTTTTCATATGTTTTATTTATATTTTATATATAATTTTTCCATGATACATTTTATTTCATTTTTATTTATTTTCAAGGGATATGCATGCCTTTTGATTTCCCTCTCTAATCATTTCTTAATGTCAAACTTTTTTAAAAGGAAACTTTTCTTTTTATTTTTCATTTTTCAGGTAACTCCTTTATAAACACTATTATCTTATATTAGTTATAAAAAATGAATATTTAAATATAAAATATGATGGATAATTTCTAGTTTTTGGGATACCATATTCTTTTATCTCCTTTAAATTTTATTTTACCCAATTTTTAAAACTTTGATAAAGGGGTTCATTTCTATAACTTATTCATCATACTTTAATATTATTTTTACTTTAATTTGAGATCTATATTAAAGACAAATTATTCCTCATTAAATTATAAAAATCCAATATTCCTTGATCCCTTTATTTATTGGGATCCTATTTGAAACCTAATTGGTTTACGTACTGTGACAATATCAAGTAAACCAATTCTTTTGGTATGTTGAAATTTGTAAAGATTGTTTTCTGGTGATGTTTTCGACATTTTAGAAGGAGAAAATACATAAGGATGTTTTTTAACTATGAAATAAAATGGAGGTGGAAATAAACATATGGTCTATAGTAGTGTATTCTAGAATATGGAAGGAATATTTCTGAAAGCATGGATCTATTACCAAATAATGCAGGAAATTCAGTGAAGTGACCAACTACTTGTAGTTTCCTTTTTCGATTCATTAGTTTAGTGAAAATATTTAATGTTTATGGAAATAGATGAAATGTATGGAATAATATTAAAATAAATGGGTGCGGTCACTTTGATATAAATTTTAGTGATCAGTTATAGTACTATATCAGAGCATTGTAAGCATTGAGTTCTTCTATTAATCTCAAGTAGTGTTATAGTTTAGGAAAATTGAAACTCAAATATAATTTCTATTCTTATTATATTATTAATAAAAAAGGCTGTATTGATCATACTATGGATTTTTTCATGTTCTAAACTACGTACATTTTTTTACATGTTGGTTTTGGTGGTTCTATTCTATTCCCTTTTTATATTCTATTTTTAAGGGGTTTGTTGAGGGAGATCAAAGGTGATTAAATGTTAGACTTTGGAGTTTGGTTCCTTTTTATGGATAAATGGAAATTATTTGTTGATAATTTTCAAATCATTAGGATCATTTTTCAAAAGTTTATATTCCATAGGTTGGTTCTTGATTGAGAGTTTTGAAAAAAATGGTTGTATCATAGATTAACAATAACTCATATCAGAGCTTGATTTAGAGTTTGGTCAAAGATTAGTAGGAGACATCCATAAATCAAGTTCATGTATTGTAAAATTTTCATTAAATGGGATTACTATATGATAAAAATGGCCTTGGAAGAATAAAAGGTATGAATTAATATGTTTGACAAGTTATCATTTAGATTCTGAAGGATACATGTAGAATATTATTTGTTCTAGAGATATCTCAATCTTCTGTTGATGGGATTCATGCCTATTTAAATAGAAAAAATAAATATGTTATCATTATAACAACTTATAATGGTTATATAATAAAAGGTAATGGTAAACTATCATTTTTAATAAAATAAATAATTTATAATACTAAATAATAATGACATATAAAATGGAAATATAATGAAATTGAAAAGGATTAAAAAATGGAATTGAAGATAAGAGATTAACAAACCTCACATTGAAAAGTAGATTTCAAAAACAGGATAAATATCTTCTTATAATGTACCTTAGACCCTGACTATTGAATCTAATGCTCATAAATACTTTCTTTGTATACTGCCTTTGAAATGATTTGAAGTTATCTAATTTTAACCATCAATAAATATAATATAAATAATAAATATTGAATCACATATCTTTCACTAGTGCAGAAAATGTTTATCACGGTGGCATTTTTTATGTCGGTTATATTTAATCGACGTGGCAAACTGTGATACTGGATTTATCACATCGGTTATTTTATAACCGATGTGATAAATCTATAATGGACATTTATCATGTCTGTTATTTTTTAATCGACATGATAAAGCTTCAAGATTGGATTTATCACGTCGGTTATTTTATAACCGACGTGATAAACAGAATCACGAAGGTTTATCACGTCGGTATTTTATAACCAATGTGATAAACCGCCGAGCCTCGATTTATCATGTCAGTTATATTATAACCGATGTGATAAACCAAAAAACAGTAGTTTATCATGTCATTTATAAAATAAACGACGTGATAAACCAAGGCTCGACGGGTTTGTCACGTTGGTTATAAAATAACCGACGTAATAAACCTAAAAAACACAGTTTATGACATTGGTTATTTTATAACTGATGTGATAAATGTAAAAAAAATAAATTTATCACGCCTGTTATAAAATAACCGACGTGAGAAACTGAAGCTCGGGGGTTTATCATGTCGGTTATAAAATAACCGACATGATAAACCTAAAAAATGAGTTATCACGTCGGTTATTTTATAAATGACGTGACAAACTTAAAAAAAATCATCTTATCAAGTTGGTTATAAAATAACTGATGTGATAAATCATGTCTCGGTGGTTTATCACGTCGGTTATAAAATAACCGACGTGATAAACCCTTTAAATGATTTATCGGGACTCATATGCTTATCTTTTTTCTTAGATCTACGGCTTGCGGCTCATCTCTCTCGCGCAAAAAACCTAGAAACCCAACTAGAATTCGGTCCCTCAATGTCGGTTTGTCTAGATCCTTAATCATCTTTATTATTATCAAATCTCTCAGATTGACTCGCAATACCTAAGTAAGAATTTCAACCCGCCCTAATTTCATTTCTTAGTTTTTGATGATGCCCTAAATTCGTTTTTTTATTTCGTTTACTTTGATTCTAATGTTCAAGTTTATAATCTAGTTTCTCACCTATTTATGTATGTTTTCAATGCATCTTGATAGTTAATATGATGATAGAATCAAATTGATTTTTTTCAAATAAACAAGGGTTTTCTATTAGGAAAATCGTGGTGAATAAATTCTAGATTTTACATCATTTTGTCATTATGGGTTGAGCCATTGAGGGTTTTGTATGATTATTTTGTCATTATGGGTTTAGCCAACAAGGGTTTTGTATAATTCCATGTTTATAGTTTTCCTTTTTTTTCTTCTTAATTGGTTTTCTTGTTATTACAAATAATAACTTTTACAGATGTTTGATTTCATTTTTTTATATTTCAAAATTGTTTTTCATCCAAATTATGATATTTTTCATTTAAATATAAAATTTTCTTTTCTTTACAAGATGTATAATTTTAATATTTGTTATAAGTAATAATGAGTCGAAGTTGGATTAAGACACATCAAATGATTTATGAATATGAGGAAGGTGTTGATTCTTTTTTGGAATTTTCTAAAAGAAATGTTCCAAGAAATGAAATTTTTTTCTTTTCCATGCCTAAAATGCTTGAATACGAAGAATTTGAAAAGTAGAGATATAAAAGATCATCTGGTTTGTCATGGTTTTAATCCAAGTTATATCCCTTGGATTTGGCATGGTGAAACTGGATAGAATGTCAGATCTATTTATGATGATGATTTTCAAGATGATAACTCAAATGGAATTGAAGAAATGATTCGTTATATTGAAGTAGAACAAATTGAGATAGAACTGACAGTTGTATGTCTATATGGTGATGCTGAAAAACCATTGTATCTTGGTTGTACAGATTTTACAGTTTTTTCGGCAGTGTTAGGATTGATTATCCTGAAGGAGAAACATGGATGGAGTGATAAAAGTTTTACAGAGTTGCTAAAATTGTTGAAAAACATTCTTCCAAAAGACAACAATATTCCAGAATCACATTACAAGGAAAAAAAAATTATGCCCAATGGGAATGGGATACCAGAAAATACATGCATGTCCGAATGACTGTATAATATATAGGAAGGAATACGAATTTCTGTTAGAGTGTCCTAAATGTGGTACATCACGGTATAAGTTGAAAGAAAAAGCGCAAGCAGATATAGAGATTACAAAGATCCCTGCCAATGTATTTTGGTATCTTCCTATAATTCCTCATTTGAAACGTTTATTTTCTAACTCACATGATGCAAAAATATTAAGATGAAAAGTTGATAAGTGGATATGTGATGGAAAAATTCGTCATCCAGGTGATTGTACACAATGGAAGAAAATTGATGAGCTGCATCTGACATTCGGAAATGAAATTAGAAATCTCAGACTTGGATTGTGCACAAATGGAATGAATCCATATCTAAGTCTCAATAGCACACATAGTTCAAGGCTAATTTTATTGGTAATTTACAACCTCTCTCCTGAAGTTTGTATGAAGTGCAAATATGTCATGTTGAGTATAATGATCTCTGGTCCAAAGCAACCCGGAAATGATATTGATGTTTTCTTGTCACCATTGTTGGTTAAGATGTTCATAGATTTTGAACATTATAATGATTGATAAATGGTAGGACTTAGAAGTTGGAAAATTAATCCTCTCCCTTGGTTTTTTCTCGATTGATTCTTTAGGCTACATCGATGTATTGTATGCTTTAGGATGCTATACTGATTCTATAAGCTCATATGGTATGGATATAAGATGGGTACCTTGACTAAAGATCCAAGGTATATTGTTAAATTAGATTCATGAATCAATGACCATGTGGTATAAGGTGTTGACCCCTTTGTGTATGGTTTTGACCTCCGACATAAGCCGAGGTGGGATTCATAGTTGGGTGTCCTAGTGGAACCTCATGGCCAAGAGTCTAATGAATAATTGATAACAAGAAACATGATTATTTTTGGTGTCCTGTTTATTATTCTTGGAAATTCTATATAAAAATTTATTTGACTGGATATTATTATATAAACCATTGGTGGTGGCCTATTGAGCTGTACTCACATCCTGATTGAGAGGCCATTGGGTACCTGAGTAGACTACATGGCTGTAGATTAGGATAATGGAAAAGGCCCTATGTTAAATGGATGATATGGGGGGTCGGTTTGTAGCATAGATGATGGGACCAAAATTTATCTTGGTAACTATTTTGGGGATCGTAATTAGTTTCTTATTTACATATTCCTTTTTCACATTAGACTCTCATGACATGGTACATTTATTATATTGGATTTTTGTACATACCCAATTTGGGGAATTGATTATATAATGGATTGTTATTGATTGTTATTTATATCGATTTCTATTATTGTTCCTCTATAGTAAAGAGGTTATAGTATCACCATGTGTTTTATTAGAGCCTCACTACTATTCAGAAGCCTTTAGAATACGGAGAGATTCATTTGAGGTCATTTGGAAAACCATCTTGGGGAACCAATTACAGTGTCTCTCAGGTCAATACATTACAAAGTGGTATTAGAGGATTTTACCCTTCTTTTTCTTTAGTAATTAGGAATGGTATATGGTAGATTAAGATGTTTGGTCCTTGATAATGAGTTAACACTTAGGAGTAGCTGACCCATGTTCAAGGGAAAAACCATGTACCTAGGGTGGGATTGTCATTCTTGATGTTTCTATTACCATTGGGTTTTATTTCACCATGGATGATGCACTTGTGGTGTGATGTTATTGTTTTCTAAGATTTTATTCATGGCCCAACATGGTAAAAGGTTTTTATATGCACATATCATTTTAAGAACTTTGGATTTAGGTGGCATGCATCATATTTGGCACTCATGGAAAAGATGGTTTTGGTTAGGTTATGGGATTTAAAAATGAAACTAGTTTTTTGTGTTTTTAAAAAATTAGTTCCAAATAAAAATGGTTAATTTGTTTACATTTTAATGATGTTAAAATGGAAATGGTTAAAATAGTGTCTAATAAAGAGTTATAAATGGTTTTAATTGTGAAATATTGAATTGGAAAGGAAAAAAGTATCTACATGAGAAATATTTAAGTTGTTGAATGTGAAATCGTTAAAAGGGTTTATAATAAATGTTACGTGATTATGTAAATCTGATTTACCCTTTGTTGACCATGGACCCTGATAGGGATGGGTGAAGGTAGTGATAGTGTGGTGATTGTACCCATTATGATAATGTATGTAGGGTAGTTCTTATGAATATATGTGAGACCACATTTTCATAATTATAGGAACCATATGTTATGTGTTTTGAAATGTGAGTTTTGAATTGTAGATAGATGATACTATGACTACATTTATCGGTTGGGTGATAAGAGGACATCACCAAGAAATATCCTTTAGTAGTGGGACAATAACCTCTTTTTATTTTGGATAAAAAGGGGATATATTAGTTTCAAGATAAATTCACTCATTTTATGTAGTTTATGGAGTGATACCCAGGGTAGGATGCAATGATTATGTTTGACATAACTGGAGAGTTTCATCTGAAGCACCCTTTGATGTTTTCCGAAGAGGGAGGAACTAAGAAAGTAGTGTTTTGGATTGAGTTAATATAGATGATTTTATACAACTTAGAGACTCCTGCCAAGAAGAGGTTCAATTTAGAATCATATATTTTATGAGAAATGATGAATAACTGGTTGAATATTAGGGTTCAGGATGAGTAGGAAAATGATATGCTAGGAAAGATTTATAGAAAAAGTTTTTGGAACATTTATATCAAGATACTCTGAGATATGAGGAAGTTATGAAATTTATGAGGATGAGTTAGGGGACTATAATTGTGATGGATCATGTTGGCCACTTAACTAACTTTTAAATATTTTTTCCATCATTAGTAAGGGATAAAACATCAATGATGAGACGTTTTTAGGATGGTTCTATAAGTGAGATCATGTTTCAGGTGAAAATATTTCATTTAAATAGGTTTTATAAGGTGGTGGATCAGGCCATGATTTCTAAAGGGATACTAAAGGTGGATTCTAGTGGTGGAAACATAGTTTTAATAGGGTGGTCCAGTGGTACAACTTCTTATATTAGGAATCATCATTTTTAGTGATTTATCAAGGGCATGGGTGGATAGATTAAGGATGGAAAATGTATAGAGGGTTTTCAGGAACCCTCGACAGGTGGGTGGTGATGGAGGACAAAGAATGATGCAGAGTGCGGGTTGGGGGTATACTACCCTATACCAAGAAAGCAGTTGGAGTTTTACTAGACATACCAATTGGCGGAGAGGACGTAGTTCTCTGAGACCTTAGAGACTATATTAGTAGGGCATTGTATTTCATGGGTCCCAAGAAGGATCTTATGATAGAGGGAAGTTTCAGCTATATGTCATTCAGAATGAACCTGGTGGTGGTGAGGCTGAACCATAAACTTTCTAAGCTATGATTCATGTATCTTCTACACTTTCTAGTGATTTATTTGATATATGAGCCTCAAATTATTATATATCTTCCCATGTTGTAAGTGTTTTGTGTCTGGTAGTGTAGTATATATTTTTGGTGATATCGATCGACACACAATTGGGGGTTGAATCAGAGGGTATTCATCAACGTAAAGAGTGTTCCCTTAAGGTTGGCGGGTGCCTTATTCTTTGGAACTTTTATATTCTTAAGATGAAAGATTTTTACCTGATACCAGGGAAGGATTGGTTGGTTAAATACTAGGCTCAAATTGACTGTTACCACATGAGAGTGAGTTTCATGTCTCTTAACAGTGACACTTATGTCCATCAAGGGGAATGGAATATTATATTAATTCATATATTAATTATTCATCTAAAATGTTGTGATCTTACATATCAGGTAAAAATTCTTATGCATGATGATGAGGGAGTGATGGATGACATGTTCCCTCCTATAGTTGAACAATTTACGGATTTTTTTCTTGATGATTTTCAGGGTTTACACATTAGAGAGAGTTTGAGTTCATGATTGATTCTATGTGTAGAGTTGGGATTGTTTCTATTATTTTTTATATAATGGAATCAAAATATCTCAAAGAACATAAAACTTAGTTGGAGGAATTAGAGAATAAATGGATTATCCATTTGAGTATGTCACCAAGGGGTTCTTTATTTTTGTTTTCTAATAATACTGGTAGAATGTTATGGTTGTGTGTTAATTACTAGAGGTTGAATGAGATGATGATTAAGAACCTAAATCCTCTTCTTAAGATCAATGATATTTCTGACCATTTGAAGGGAGATCATGTGTTTTACAAAGTTAATTTGAGTTTAGGGTATCATTAGCTGAGGGTGAGACCTTCTGATATACCATAAAATATATTCAGAAGAAATTATGGTGTATATGAGTTCTTAGTAATCATTTTTAGGTTGAAAAAACCTTCTAATATGTTTATGGATTTGATGAAAAAAATCTTTCACCCATACCTAGATCATTTTGTAGTTACTTTTGTAGATCACATCCTGGTTTACTTATAGATTCATGACTATCAGGCCTAATATATTGATGTCTTCTAGAGTATACTAAGTGAGCATTGACTATATGATAATATATAAAAGAGTAATTTTTGGATTGAAAATTTACACTTCATGGGTCACATCATCTAGGGGGAAGGTGTGTTAGTGGACCCAGATAAGGTTCAAATAATTGTATCTTTGGACCAACCCAAGAATGTTTTTGATATTCAAATATTTATGGGGTTGGATGCATATTATTGAAGGTTTATCAAAGACTTATATCAATTTTACACACCAATATAGGTCTTAAAGGAAAAGGGTATAAGCTTTGAGTGCTTTAAATTATGTGATAATGATTTTTAGGAGATGGGGAAACACATGATCACTACGCCAATTTTGATCTTACCCAATTCAGGTAAGGTATATACATTATTTTGTGATGCATCTGGGATTAGAATTGTTGAAGTGTTGAAGCAGGGAGTTATAGTCATGGAATATGGATTATGGAAATTTAGGCCCGATGAAAAAACTATCTTATGAATAATCTCAAAATTTCCACAATAGTTTATGCCTTGAAATGTTGGTGGGATTATCATTTGGGTGGGAAGTTTTTTGTTTATACCGGACAAAAGAGACTTAAGTACATATTTTTCCAAAGTGATTTAAGTATTTTGAAGCATAGATGGGTTGGGTACATGAGGACTTTTTACATTGAGTTATCTTACATGCTATGGAATAGAAACAATGTTATATATGCATTGAGTCAGGAGACATAGACTTAGGCAATTCGAAAGTATAGTTATGAGTGGGAGATGATGGATTTGTCTGCTGAGATGCATATAGGTGTCTAGGAGGACCATGGACCAATGAAACTCATTACCTTATTAGTTGATACCTGTCCTCCAAAATATGTTAATCGGAGGAAGTTTGATGATTCATAATTTTTAGCATTGAGAGATAGTTTGAAAGTTGTGGAACCACCTTCTGATTGGAATTTTTATGAGGATAATATTATTCATATTAATATCCATTTTGTTGTGCCTAATTTTATACAGTAAGAGATGATGTATGAGTATCATGATTCAAAGTGGGTGGTGCACCCTAGTTTGAACAAGATGTACCAAGATATTCAAATCCATTATTGGAGGTCGAAAACAAAAAAAAGGATATTTTTGGTTTTGTGGCATGATGCTACACTTTTCTGTAGGTGACGTCCGAGCATCAATGACCTGATGGACTTTTATAGTTTTTTTCCATTTCATAATTGAAGTTAGAAAATTTTACCATGGATTTTGTTAAATGTTTACTTAGTAAAATTTAGAATAACAATTAAATTTGGGTGAATATGGATTAGTTGAATAAGGTATCTCATTTATCACTTATTCAGGATAGTTTCACTATTAACCAACTGGGTGACCTATTCATTTGGGAGATAATATATTTGCACAGGATACCTTGGAGTATTGTTTCCTATCATGATAAATGTTTTACATTATGCTAACGGAAAGGTTTTCATAAGGCTCTGGGAAATTAGGTATTTTTGAGTACAACTTTCCACTCACAGATAAACAGAAAATTAGAGAGTATAGTTCCAGTGTATGAGTACATGTTGAGGGCATGAATCCTAGATTTTTTTGGATATTATAAGAAAGGTTTAGTTCTAATTGATTTCACCTATAATTTTTTTTATCAAGTGTCTATTCAGATAATACCATATAAGGAACTCTATGGAAGGCCATATTGATAGCCCTTATGTTGGATGGAAGTGGGAGAATTAGAGTTGTTGTGATTTAGTCTTGTGATAAAGAAATTAGATCAAGTTTATTTGATTCGTAAGCATATGAATACAAAATAGAGTATAAATAAGTCATATACTGAAGTAAGTCATCAACCTATTAAGTTAATAGTGGGTAATTATGTGTTCCTTTTAGTGTAGCCAAGGGTGGGTCACCATTAAATTTGAATATAGGGAAAGGTGGAACCCAAATACACGGGGTTGTTTGTGATTGTGGAAAGGATCATATTGGTGGCATATAGATTGGATATTTCAAAATGGTACAGTTCTATGAATAATGTTTTCCTTGTGTCATAAATTTGGCAGTATCACCCTGATCCTTCTCATATGGTTGATATTGATGATGTTGAGATTGAGGCTGATGTATCCTTTGAGGATAATACAATTCATATTATGGATCATAATGAGAAGATGATTTGGGGTGAGATCATGGCACTTGTTCAACAACAATGGTAATATAGCCTAGTATAAGAGGAAACCTGGGAGAGGGAGTTGGATATGCAGGCCTAATGGCCTGGCGTTTTTACCATGGAGGCTTATAAATGCTTGGGAGTGAAGCTTGTGGACAAGATTTTATATGTTTGTGATGTTGTAAGATCCCAAAATTTAGAGGAGGTACGTATTTTATAAATTTTGATTTTACTACCTTTATAATGGTTAATGAAATATTTCATGAGAATTATAGGGGACTCAGGGGCATCCGAGGGGTTCCGGACATGAAAATGGAAGAAAAGAGGATATATTGTGATGGGCGCATGGTTGGTTTGTTCTTAGTACTAACTGTGATTCTTAATCATGAAGCTTGTATGGGGAGGTTAAAGGGTTGATAAACCATGCAAGGGGAGCATGAAAACCATATGGAATTATATAGATCAAAATTCATGGCCTTTGTATGGATTGAAAAACCATGTAGGCTCCCTAGAAGACTGTTTGACATAGACCCCTCTTGGATAGAGGGTGGCGCATGGTTGGCGTATAGTTTGGAAACCATGCGGCCAAACCATGTGCCTCATTAAATTGGGGTAATTTTAAATTTTACCACCTTAGGATTTTAAAGTTTCTTACCCTATTTTATTATCCTTTCCACCTAAAGCAGATTGAGTGATGAACCAGGATCTCCCCACTCTTCCAAGGATAATCCTACCTTTATTTTGATTCATTTGAATTTCTGTTTAGTGTGAATTGAAGCCTCAAGTGAGTCTATCACTCCTATTCCTTCTATTTTCTGGAAGAACCATGCTATGATGTTTCTTATCCTTTTGAATCCTATAAATCCTTATTTTCCAGCAGATTTTATTTTTGGGATATGAAGGATTTTTTTGAGTTAGAATTTAGGGCTAAGGTTGAGCGAGGACTTGTTTTTGAACATAAGGTAGGTGTTCTATAAGTTATATCTCATAGTCTTGATGTTTAATTTATGTTTATATGGATGTTACTTTTTACCATTGTGTTATGAATTTGAATAATTGGTCAGAAATTATAAAATGGGTGTGTAAATAGTGTGTTGAACCCCATCAAGACCTCTGTTGGATTCATTGAGGTTGATTAGATCAGGCCTATGGTCACTCATGGGGTGTTCCACTTTCATGAACATGATGAATTGATGGTTTTATGAGAATAAACCAATTATAATTATGTTTATCATGCTAACTTGGAGTAAGGTGTTTTTTGGATTAACTTGTAGAAGTTAAATGTGTTTTGATATATTAATGGGTAAATGAGATAAATGGTTAAAGAGGATTGTCCACATGGGTAAATGGTTTGAAAGAGGTGACTAGTGGTTATAATTTTTCTTAAATAATGAAATTGGATAGTTATGCAATTGTGTAAAGAGTTGATTGAAATGAACATTTCTAATGTGATAAATAAAGATGTGGAACTTTATTGTTATTGTTGGTTAAAAAATTCATAGATGATGCACCTTGGACTGAATGATAAATGGTAGGTATGGGATGTTAGACTGAGGATCCCCTCCCTTAGGTCGGGATAGAATGATGATCTAGGTTCTACTAACATATTATATGGTTTATGGTACTAGATTTACACTCTATGCTCCTATTATATGTACATGATAGGGGTACCAAGACTAAACCTCTAAGTTATATTGCTAAATTAGATATATAAATGAACTCCCATGAAGTGTAAAGTGTTGAAACCTTTTTGCATGGTTTGGAACTCTATCATAGGCCAAGGTGGGAATAATAGTTGGGTTCCTGACAGTACTCAAGGGAAAAGAGTCTAATGAATAATTATTAATATGAAACTTGATTATTTTCACAGTCTTGTTTATCATTATTGTAAATTTTGCATAAAATTTTATTTAACTAGATATTATTATAGACACTGTTTGTGGTATCCTATTGAGTTTTATTCAAAACCTAATCAATATGCCATTGGGTACCTGAGTAGAATTTATGGTTGTGGGTCAGGATAAGGGAAACAACCTTATTTAGATTTATTATATGGGGGTTAGGTTAGAGCATGGATGAGGAGACCATATTTTCTCTCAAAACCAATTTCTAGGATTTTCATTAGTTTCTTATTTTAATTTTCCTTTGGCACATTAGGCTCTCATGACATGGTACATTTATTATGTTGGTATGTTGTATGTATCCAATTTGGGGAACTGATTTTATGATACATGTATGTTGATTATTATTATTTGGTTGTTATTTATTGTAACGTACCAGATCCGAGTGTTGCCCAAAGGTGCCCTGAACCCAGTTGGTCATATAACCTCAAGTGAATTTCCCCAAATTCCAGAGGCTTCTGACTAACAGTGAGGGACAAGGTGTGATATTGGGGAAACTATTCCCTCATCGGAAAAGTATAAACAATGGAAAATAGATAGTAAATAATAACATAAGTAGTAATACCATACAAAAGAAGTAAATAACGGAAGACTTATAGTAATAAAACAACTGAAGCATATATATAAATGATGCATGTCCCATGTGTCTAGGAAAGTAGCCAAACAATTAACAATGATGGAAATACAATAAAAAAACCCAAGTACATAAAAGAAAGAAAACTCCAACAGAATTACATGCCTCCGCTTGGTACCATGGTCTCCATCTCCAACAAAAATTAAGTACTTGATAAAGAAGGAACTTTCCCTTATCTTTACCTACAACCATAAAATATTTTTGGGTCCAAAACATGACCCAAACAAGGTGTGAGACAAATCCCAATAGGCAACCACAAAATATATGTTCCTAACTATCGATGAATATATATATCACGTAATACGTATAAATGAAGCAATAATCTAAGAAGTATACAAAATTAAACAATCCTACAGTTTTCCATTCCATTAATTTACATTTATTTTTCATCATTTGAATCTTGTAATCTTAGGATCTAGCCTAAGATCTATATCCCCATGTGTAATAGTAACAAATAGATGTCTCCAAAGACCATATAAACAATTGAGTAATACCGAGTCCAGGCTTGTGATTTGGCTTGGAAGATTCATTAAAATAATTCAGTAAATCATAAAAAACCCTCTAGTAAAGCTCTCATAGTCTAACCCCTTTGGTTTAACATAGAATAAATTCATTAAATAATGACCCTCTGGGAAATCTCTCACGGATTAACCCCTTGGGTTCCACATAGCACTAATCATTTACAGACGACCACCTGGGAAGATCTCACAGCCAATACCATTGGGTCAACATGGCATCAATAAATTATAAATGACCTCATGGGTATCTCTCATGATCAATACCCCTAGGTCAACATAGCATAAGGTAATTATAAATGAGCTCCCAAGTAACTCTCACGGTCTATAGCCATGGGTCAAACATCTACACCAAGGATCTCATGGTCCATTGGAAAACAACACGCAAATCATTTCAAAATAGCTCATGTAATCTATAACTACTATATGGATAAACATTCATTAGTATATCACATGCATTTCATATACTCAATTAAACTCCTTCCTAATCAACAAAGACATGGAAAACAAGGTACGCCTCAAGTAAACCTAGAAAAAATGACTTAACTATCAATCAAGGGAAAAAAACCCATGGGGTGTCCCTTAAACAAGGTATTTAACCTTACGCATAAGCAATAACCCCTTTTTAATCAAAAAAACCATTGCAGGTAATAAACAGGGTTAAATTCCAAGTCAAACAATACCCCAATCATGGGTATGTGGCACTTTTAGCATATATAATCCAAATACGAAAAACTAAAGGCACAAACCAACTACCTCGATATTGTATGATCAATATACTTGAACGTAGACCCTTGAATCGGCCTAGATTGACATAGATCTACAAAAGGTAAAAATTCACAACCTTGAATAACTCATGAGAGAGTAAGAATTGGGAAGAAAGGATCTTGGGGAATTGAGAACTCACTAGTGGGATTCTAATGAACCCAAAAAAGTCTCAATTAGATCTCATATGGAGAATTGGGAGGTGTTATAAGTTCATTGGCCATTCTGTAACCCTCATGTACGAACCACAGGGAGAAGAATACACTTACGAACATAAGACGTGACCCTGCTCCGATATATCAAATAAAAAGAAAAGTACAAGGTGTGTTCATTAAAATTGCATGCCATGTATTAGCATCAACCATCCCCCAACTTAAGAGGTATGTCGGTTCACCACACAAACATGTAATTGGCCATTACACGGCTGGTACATGGATATACGCGATAACTAAGTACATGGTATGTACACAAAATTACATGGCATGTAATGAGAAAAACCAAATTTCTTCTTTTTTCCTCAAAACAACCTGAAATCAAGATCCATACATAAAATAAATATCTGGGTTCTTAAAAACTTCCCCCTTAAAGAATTTTGTCCCTAAATTACCCTTCCAAGGGTGGTGAAGAATAATATGTGAAGAACTTCGGTCAATGAGATCATATATTAGACTCCCTCTCCTAAGTCTTGTCATGTACTCACCAGTGTTTCCCTAACACCCATACCAGAGGAACAAACCAGCCATTGAGAACCTTCATGATGTGATCCAAAATCCTAATAAGGTTCTCCTGGAAGGACACATCCATATCCAACTCAACCTCCTTGGGTTAAAAAACATGAGAATGGTCTGAAAAGTAATGTTGTAGTTGAGAAACATGAAATACATTGTGTATAGATCGATACCTATGAGGTAACTACAACTGATAAGAAACCAGAACGACTCTCTCCAAAACCTCAAACAGCTCAACATATCTTGGTGAAAGGTTTCCCTATCTACTAATCCTCTTGTTCCCTAACCTCTGTGTGATAAGCAAGAAAACCTGATCTTTGACCTCGAACTCAAGAGGTCATCTCCATAAATCAGCATAATATTTCTGCTGAGACTGCGCAGTATCCATCCTCTTCCAAATAAACTCCACCTTCTCAGTGGTCTCCTGGACAAGACAAGGTCCCAACATAACTGCCTCTCCAACCTCTAGCCAACATAGGGGTGATCGACATGACCTACCCTACAAATCCCCATAAGGTTCCATCTAAATCATTTTATGAAAACTATTATTGTAGGAAAACTACACCAAGGGTATGTGTATCTCCCTAGAGCCCCTGAAATCTAGAACATATTATCGAAGCATTTCCTCCATAACTAGAATCATGCACTCAGACTGACCATCTGTTTGGAGATGGTAAGTTGTACTCAGAAGTACCTATGTACCCAAAGCCCTCTATAGTCCATTCCAGACATGAGAAGTAAACCATGAATCCCTGTATGAAATAATAGAGTGAGGAACCCCATGAAAATGAACTATCTCTGATATGTACAACCATCCATGCTCATCGAAAATGAAGATTTCCTTAATTAACAGGAAATGTGCAACATTTGTGAGCCTATCGATAACAACTCAAAACATATTATTCCCTCAAGGAAACCTTGGTAAACCTGTCAAAAAATCCATCATAACATCATTCCTCTTACACTCAGGAATGGGTAGCTGCTGTAATAGCCCTACCAGTTGCTGATGATCCGCCTTCACCTACTGGAAAGTGGAAAATCTGATAAAAAATCTAGCTACAACCCTCTTTATACCTGGCCACCAATACTAATGATGGAAATATCGATACATCTTGGTGACACCAGGATGAACTGCCCATACTAAGGCATGAAAATCCCACAATATCTCCTTGTGTATGTCTACTGACACCCACACAGGCCCATGAAAATGAAAAACCGCATCCTTTCCTATAGTCCACTTAGGAGTAGGGTCCTCACCTAACACACTCTCCCATAGGACTAGTCCTCAAGAATCTGATAGCTACCTCATTCGCAATCGATCCAGTAGAGTATAGATAACAGCTATAGAAGAAAGAAACATATGCCCATATCTTTCATGCACCTTAAAATGCATCTTATAAAATAGATCCATGAGATTCCACTCACTACTAGCTTCATGATCTACCTGTATCTGAGTCCTCCTGCTCAACGCATCAGCCACTACATTGCCTTTTCCAGGCATATAGGAAATATCAAAGTCAAAATACTGAAGGTAGTCATCCCACCTTCGCTATCTCAAATTAAGATCTCATTGAGTAAAGATATACTTGAGGCTTTTGTGATTAGTGTACACCAAAAAATTATCTCACAAAAGATAATGTCTTCAATAGTGAAAAGCATGCACAACTGCATCCAACTCGAGATCATGTGTCGAGTAATTCCTCTCATGTCCCCTCAACTGTCGAGACCCGTATGCAATGAATCCTTCCCCCTACATAAGCACTTCTCCCAGCTTGATACTAGATGCATCATAGTAAACAGTGTAACTATTTATCAGCTTTGGAAAAATCAGTATTGGTGTTGAATTCAATATCCCTTTCTACTCATGAAAGGCCGAATCACAAGAATCTATCAACACGTACTTCACACCCTTCTTAGTTGGGCCCATCAATGGCGCTGATAAGTATAAAATGTCATGGATAAAACATCTATAGTAACCATCCATCTATATAAAACTCTATACCTCAATGATATTCTTTGGTTGCTCCTAAGAAACCACTGCTCTCACCTTCTCTGGGTGTACTGATACTCTTGTCTCTAAGATGACATGACCCAAAAAGTAAATCTAATCCACCCAAAAGTGTTATTTTATGATCTTAGCATATAAATGATTCTCTATTAGTGTACTCAATAGGATCTCAATATGGTTTTCATGGTTGTTTTGAGTGTGATAGTACACCAAGATATTGTCCAAGAAGACCGCCACAAAAGAATACAAATATGGAACACTCAGTTCATCAGTGCCATGAAAACTATCAGCATGCTCATGAGACCAAACGGCGTAACCAAATACTTGTATAGACCATAAATTCTCTGAAAGGCTATAAGGGTTATATCTAATGTTCTAAGGTGCAACTGATGATAACCAAATATCAAGTCAATATTCGAGAACACTTAGTCTCCCTGAAGCTGATCAAAGATATAATCCATACCCAGCAAGGGATATTGGTTCGTGACCGTCAACTGATTCAACTTCCGATATTACACAAAAAGTATGAGGGTACCATATACCTTCTTCATAAAATATACATCCGAACCCCAAGGAGAAGTATTGGGTCAGATGGAAGCCTTTTCCTAAAACTCCTCTAACTGCTTCATAAGCTCCTGTAACTCTGGTGTAGGCATCCTATATGGAATAATGGTCACTAGTTCCACTCCTCTCACAAGATAAATAGAGAAATATACATCTCTATCCGAAGGTAAACCTAAATTTTTTTCTGGAAATACATCTTTGAAATGATCCACCACTGAGTAAAGTTCATATATGAAGTCCCCTGGTCATCTGAATATAAACTAGAAATTTGGGCTATAATTCCTCCCAAACCATGATTCTTGGGTCCAGCTCTTCTCTCCTGGACATCCCATTCACCCTTGTGTAGAAAATATCTTTCCTCTAGTGATGTGAAACTCACCCTGTGGTGATAGAAGTCAACAAAGTCCTGAAAGTAGGCCAACTAGTCTATTCTGAGAATGACATCAAAACCTGTAATATATAATACATAGAGTTGCCATAATAAGTTACACCCACCAAATTGAAAAGGTAAATCCTTGCACTAATTTACCCCAATCATCTTAATCCCCAACAAAGTTTCTAGCATCATAACATCATCCTAAGTAAAGATACAGATCCAAAGTCTCTTCATAATGGAAACAGATATAAAACTATGGGAATACCCTGTATTAAAAAGATTAGAAGCTAAAACTGAGGAAACTGGAATCTTACCTCTAACCGTAGAGGGTCCAGGATCCTACCCCTGCTGGGTCTTCTCCATCATAAAAGACTAACTTGTACCCTGGCCCAGTGACCCTACCTAGTTACCCTGAGCTGGTCCACCCTACTATCATTGAAAACCCATTGTCTAGCTACCATGCCCATGACAATCTCCTTGTCCTGAACGACCTGAAAAACTCTAGTTCCCTAACTAATGAGAAACTAGTGGTGATTCTCTTGAACATGGAGTCATAAAAGATCTCTTCTCACTCACTGCAAGGGATATCATTGTACAAAAATGATGATTACGGCCCATCCTGCCTTTAGATCGGCACCCGACTGGGTCCTTTGTGCAATGCAGTCTCGTATGCCCACTTTTTATGCACTGGTAGCACACTACATGGATTCTTGAAGAAACATCCCTCTAGTGATTCCTACTATCGGTCGAAGGAGTACCAACCTTGGATGTTGAACCACCTTGGATCACTGCTCCAAACATCCTCAGATTACGCTCGGTAATGATCACCCGATTTACTATAGCAGTCGCCAAAGTCAACCTGAAAACATTCACCTGTGTCAGATGTCGTACCTGAGACCATCCTCAAATCGCCTATCCAGTGATAAATCATCACCTCCCAAAATAGGTGTGATGTTCTAAAGCTTTGTAAAGAGATAAGAACAATCCATCACTAAAAGAGCGCCCTGCTCTAAATACATGAACTCCCGGGCTCGGTCGACCCTAAACGTCTCGTGGTAGAAGTAATCATAGATGGTCCTGTGAAACTATTTCCAAACCATATCCCGATGGTTCCCCACCTGAGAGATAACATCCAACCATCTCTTGGAAAAATAACATAACATGTGATTCACGAGATTCACCCTCCTCTAAGGAGGCATCTCGAGATGCTCGAATATAGAAAGCATGGCCTCCAACCATGGCTCTGCAACTTGTGATCCTATATCCCCTAAAAAGTGGGAGGATTATTCTTATGGAATACCCACGTCAACTTTTCCATAGTCAGGACAGGATGTGGTGATCTCTAAAAAGTCTATATCATCCTCACAAAGCCTTCATGGAACTGTGCATCAGCACCTACGTCTAGTATAACAGCTGGTGCCAAGATAGTCATGACATGAGGATCTAATGTTAGTCCTTGATCTTCTATTTCTAGTGTCTGATCATCACCCTATACCTAGTGTAAAACTGGAGGACATCTGGGTGGAAGGAATATTTAAGGTCAGTCTAACACCCCTATTCAAGAATACCAATGATTACAACTTATAAGTGAGTGGAAAGAATAGGAGAAGGAAAACATTCAAGTTTTACAAAAGAGGGTTACACGACGTGTCGAACCATCACACAATGTGTTCCCCTTAAGCCTTAACATGGGTGTGTACCTCTACCAATATGGTCGTGTAACACCCCACAAAATCATCTTGTTCATTCTAATACATGGAATGTACTTGAATATTCCCTCCTACCCAAGTACTTCTACACATCTAAAAGTACATGATCCTGCTGGGGTAACGCTACACAACGTGCCCACTATAGACATGGTGTATACCACGTAAGTTCCATACACCCGTATCATTAGTCACATGGCCGGATACACGATCGATTACTACATGATGTGTATAAGTTAGGAATGAAATGTACAACCCAAGTTTCATCCACCTGTATCATCAATCACCCGGTCAGATACATGGTCTTTTACAACATGACGTGTACTCCCAGTATACGCTGTGTTCTACCAAAGGTTTATCAACCCCATGTCTCTTCTCACACATTCAGTCGCATGGTCAACTAGTATACGGAGTGTACATAAAGTAAATAGTGTGTACTTAAGAAAAGTTATTTCTTCTAGAATAGAAGAACACATGGCGCGAGTTTATAACATCACACACCGTTTTGTCTGGGTTTCCGGACATTAACCCTCTAAAACTTCTCTAAAACCCCCAAAATATTAAAAGTTTGGCCAAGGAATGCCAAGTTCTGATTTTTGAGAGCCCATTATCCCCGAGAATCAATGTTTGGCATCCTTATTCATTTCATATCTTATGAGAATTCAATTAAAGTTCAAAAATGATCCACCAAATTCCGATCCAAGAGGGACCATAATACCTCAGGGACCAAAGCTTGGAATCCATCTAAATGAAACTTCACATATACCAATACCCTATAAAATTAGTTGGTATTATATCACAACATCTATGATAACATCATGCATATCTATCAAAACATCTATCACAACATTATACAATCAGTAACACACCCAACACGGAATGACCAGAATGCATGAAATGTGATCTCTAGAAAGTTATTATATGATGAATGAGTTGGAGTACCCTCATCTAATTGGGTTACAATAGAATATAACCTCAATAATATCAATTATAACAACATAAAGCAAGTTAATCACCCAAATGTGAAATCAAATCAACTGTAACAATTGTAAAACTAACAAAATTGAAATATTCGAGGTAAATTGGATTTTCCATGTACATGGGTTAACTACTCCTGGGCACTGATTATTACCAAATACCAATTTCTTACTATCCCAGTCTATTAGATCCAAATATCAAGAAAAATAAGAAAATAACTTCTTTGATACCACTTTGTAATTTACCAGATCTGGGTGCCACCCAAAGGTGCCCCGAATAGGGTGTGAGATGAATCCTAGTTGGCAAAAAACAAAATATCTATGCTTAACTTTCAATAAATATATATATAAGTTAATATGTTTAAATGATGCAATAATATTGGAAGTACTAAAAATTAAACAATCCTACAATTTTCCATTTCATTCATTTACATTTATTTTTCATCATTTGACTATTTTAATCTCGTGATCTAGCCTAAACTCTATATACCCCTATGTAATAGTAACAAACATATGTCTCATAATACCATCTAAACAATAAAGTAATATTGAGTCAAAGATTGTGCTTTGGCTTTAAAGACTCATCACAATCATTAAATAAATCATAAACAACCCTTTGGGAAATATCTCATGGTATAACCCATTTGGTTTAACATAGCACCAATTCATTAAATAATGACCCTCTAGGAATTCTCTAATAGTCTAACCGCATTGTTTCCACATATAACTAATCATTTACAGATGAACACCTGGGGAGATCTCATGGTAAATACCCTTGGGTCAACATGGAATCAATAAATTATAAATGACATCCAAGGTAGCTATCACGGTCAATACCTCTAGGTTAAAATAGCATAAGGTAATTATAAACAACCTCCTGGGTAGATCTCACAATCTATAACCCTCATAAAATCATCTTCACCAAGGCTCTCATGGTCCATTGGAAAACAACGCACATATCATATCAAAATAGATTATGTAATCTATAACTAATACATGGATAAACATTCTTAATCAAATAATATTCATTTTATATAATGAATTAAACTCCATCCTAATCAACCAAGGAATGGAAAATAAGGTACGCCTTAAGGAAACCTAGACCAAACAAATATAACTATCAATCAAGGGAAACAAACCCATTGGGTGTCCCGTAAACAAGGTATCTAACCTTACACATAAGAAAAATTCACTTTTAATAAAAGAAACCACTACAGGTAATAAATAGGGTTAAATTCAAAATCAATAAATACCCCAATTATGGCTATGCGGCACTTTTAGCATATATAATACAAAGATAAACAATAAAAGGCACAAACCACCTACCTCGATATCGTCCGGTCAATATAATTGAATGTTGGCACGACATAGATCGACATAGATCTATAAGAAGGTGAAAAATTACCAACCTTTAATAACTCATGAGAGAGGAAGAATCAGGAAAAAAGGCTCTAGTGGAATTGAGAACTCACTAGTGGGATTCCAACACAACCGACAGTGTCTCAATCAGATCTTGGATAGAGAATCGGGAGGGGTTCAAAGGTCATCAACAGTTTTGTCGCTCTAATGTATGAACCACAGGGATAAAAATAAATTTACAAATATAATACATGACCCCACTCCTATATATCAAATAAAAGTAAAAATACATGACATGTTCACTAATACTACACGTCGTGTATTAACCTCAACCGACCCCTGACTTAAGAGGTATTCCAGGTCACCACCTGGCCATGTACTTGGTCCATGTCTAGTACATGGATGAAAATGGTAATTAGGTACAAAAAGTGTATACAAAAGTACATGGAGTGTACTCATAAAACTACATCTCTTCCATTTTTCCTAAAAAACAACCCGAAATCAAGATCCATACCTAAAATGAAGATCCAGGTTCTTACATTTATGTTTATTTACCGTATTTTTACACTATGGAAAAGTGGGAACAGTCTCCATACATGTTTTATTAGACCCTCTCAACTAGTCGTCAATCTCTAGTATATGGGGAGGAGTGCTTGAGGTCATGTAAAGAACCAGCTTGGGACACTAGTTATAACGGTCCTTGTTCTAGGACGTTATAATTTATAATATGTTTTATCATTTAAGAATCTAAAATATGTTATAAAATTCATTCTTATTTATTAAATTTAATATTAGTACAATCCATGTAATGTATTTAAGGAAAACAAAACATGACACTTTGTGAGGGCGGTAGTCAACACATATGCACAAATTCCCCTTTTGTTTTCCTTAATAGAAAATAAAAAAGGTAGTTATTATTTTTTCCATTATAAAAATAAAATTTAATATAATGAACAATATCAATGAAATTATATATGAATTATAAAATTATATTTTGGAAAGTTAGAAATAAAATATAAGAAGTTAATGGAAAAAAGAGTACTCATGTTGAGGAATTTGGATTTCCCTTGGAAGACTCCTTCAAAAAATAGGTATTAGGAAAATATATTATGATTAATAGATAAAGGGAAATAAATAGTATTATAAGGTAAGAAAAAGACATATTTTCAAGTGGAAATTTAATTTTTTGGAGTGGCCTGGAAAGGGTTGTGAGAGTCCCCTTTTATAAGTGGTGATAATGATTTTTTAAGTATATCAACTTAATATTAAGAGAGAACATGTTTTACATGTCAAGAAGACTCCAAAATAGGAAAAAATATATTGGGGACAAGATAAAGTCGATAGTACATCAAAAGTTTACTTTCACACATGTTTTAAACACGTTTTTAAGTCATTTACTCTTAGAATTTTCACTTTTACCATTTTTTATTTTATCATGGTAACTAGTTTTAACATGATAATTTACTTTTCATGCCAAAAAATTAAATGGAAATTTTTATATAATTTGTATGTACTTATTAAAAATATTAATTCAATTTTCTAATATAAAATTTATATGTTTAATAAAAAAAAATTTAACATTAGTGCATGTAAGGCATAAAGACTAATTTTCAGAAAAAGTGTATTTTAAAGATTAAAATTTATGTTTAGGGTAACATTATCAATGTATTTGGGTTTAATGATTAAAATTTCTTTATTATACAAAAAATAATGTTTATTTTGATTTAAAATTAATACAAAACCTAATTTCACCAAAATAATATTTAATTTAAAGAAAAAACCAAAAACAATTTCTTTTATTATAAAATATTACTTAAGTTTATAAAATGTCAAACAATGGTTTTCTTAATCCATAGTTTTATTTTTAAAATATATAGTATTTCTTATTAAAAATATAATAATAAATTAATTTTCTTAAAACTTTTATGTCTTTCTTATATAATGAAGAAGTCATAAAATTAACAATTTTGGTAAAAACTGTATTTATCACTATTCACCTAAAAATAAACTATTTCATAAATTTTTTAAAAAATAATACTAATATAATTTTGTTTTTCTAAATGAAAAAATCAAATCTATTTGGTAAAATTTAACTTCTAAAATTTTATGCTTTAAATTTTAAATAAAAACATAAATATATAATGAAAATCATTTTCATAGAAAAATAAATTATTAATATATTAATAATTCTTATTATTATTTTCTGTCAATTTTTAATAAAATTTGGTTTAAGCATATTATTACTATAAATAATATATTTTATTCATTATAGATTTAGTATCTTAAAATAAACACATTAAAATCTAATTTTATAAGGCTTACAGTTTAAAACATAAATCAATATTATTAGTTATTTATCTATACTAATTGAATTTTTAGAAATGCATCAATGTTAATAATGAATTTATTTTTTATTTCCATATAAATTAAATAATTAAGTTAGCTCTATTTTTACCTAATAATTCTATGAATACATTTTATCAGTTATATAACATATTATGGTTCATTTTAGTTTGGTGTTGCATGTGAATGATGCTATCAAACAAATTATTTTTTAAAGGAAAATATAATTTATGATATTTGGGTGTTACATTGTCTCCCACTTAAATAAATTACACCATAATTTTTTTAATAAAAACTTAATAATAAATTTATTTAATGTTATCTAAAAGATAGGAATGAATCATGATATATTTTCAAATGAGGTGTCTACCTTAATATCTTAGGTATGACTAGGAAATAGATCTTTTACCTTCATCGTGTTAACTGATTTCTTCTTTTTCCCTTAAAAAATTATTGCTCTATGTCTTCTATCTCTACACATTAACCTTATTCTAGATCCTTTGAGATATTTTTCTTGGTGATTATTCCCACATTTTTGAAATATATGAAATTTATCATTCTTTCCTTTATCATTTATTTCACATGAACATCCATGAGAATTCATCCTTTTCTTCTTTGGTGTGTTTTGAAACTCCACTCAATTTTTTTAATCATAATTCATGATAACTTATTATGAATAACCATAAGATTTATCACTCCAGATCTTATCTCATTAGGTTTCTAGTTAGTAAAATATCTATATTGTCTATGAAATTAATTATTAACCTAGTTCCTCATAGCACTAGTCATTACTAAAACCAAAAAGAGTTAATCCCGAGTGATGAAAAATTAACACCATAAGGGAATTATTGTATGAAAAATTAAACCTCAAAATTTATCATTATTCAAAATTATTACATTATCTTTCAGTTCAACCTAAATATATTTCAGTTTAATAAAGATTTATTTAGGTTAGTTTCTCTCATATTCCTTAACCTAATTCCTTAACATAATAAATATTTTAAAATTTCCTGTAATGAGAATGTGATGAACCAAATCATATACCATGGGAGTTTCTAGTTTGATGTGCGGTCTTAGGCCCAATCATCATGCACTAGAGTGAAGATCAAGTCAATGATTAACCAACCATTTTATGATGATTACCCCTAGGTTCATTTGTGTCATATCCACACCCACATGTTAGTATATAGATAAGGATGTAATATATTATAGAACCACACAATCTCAATATTACCAAAACTTTGGTATGTTTTCTTATACTTATACTTATCATGTAAACATATTCCTAGGGATTTCACTAAAGTTATTTTATCCTAATCCTATAAAATATTTAGTATTGCCTCATATATACTAAATAGTTTTCTATACCTTTTAAATTTTGATCAACCTTAAATTATCAACCCTTAGATTATCCTTAACTAACATCCTAACTTATAAAGTTATATAAAACCTCATTTGATACCGAATATAGTAACTAAACCCACACTCTCAGATTCAATTCTCATAGATACATTATTTACATAACTACTTTGAAATGAACCAAACATACCCAATTTTATCCACTAATAAATTAAATATCAGTAATAAATATCGAGTCACATTATTTGTAAGGAAGTTTTAGGTTTAGAGTTTAGATATTTGGGAAAAAATTATAACTAACAAAGCCCATGTATTTCTCATAAAATGGAAATTTTTATCACTATATAAAAAACTAATTAATATATAATAAGTCATTATAATCTCCCATAGATTCTAAGCACAAGATATTTTTTATACATATCATGTGTAATACTTTATTTCATTACCTTGGGAGATGGAAACATAAGAAGGGGTGAGATAAAACACCATGTAATGGTAAACATAATTGACAACAAACAAGGATCACAAGTGAGCATAAGATGAGCATAAATATTAGAATATGAATAGATAATGAAAAATAATTCCATAATGGAATGAAATTTAAAGAATAATATCTTTACGAAAAACAATAGAAATGAAAAATCACATGGATAAAAATAATTAGTTTCATAGAGATGAAATGATTTTTTTTAGATAGATAATTCCAAACATTAAGCTAAGACATCATGATCATAGAAATCATGATCTTATAATCAAGGCCATGTGTCTAGGAAATATTTTTTTGTAACCATACAAAAAAATACCTAATCTATTTTTACTTATGATACTTATCAATGCATCGAGGGACTATCTATATGGAATGTTGAAAAATTTCCCACTAGATAAATAGAATAACATTATTATAAGACATGTAAAGAAAGAATGTGTTTGGTTGAAAAAGAGAATACCCTTAGTGTAGTAAAAGAAACTTATAAGGATGTTGACATATATAGAAAACACCCTTGAAACAAGAATGATTTGAATGATACCACACAAGAAGATACCAAGAATTAGATTGTTTGATACCGTTAGTCCAATAACTATAAAAGATAAATATTTTAATATAAAATAAATGGTATATCAGAAAAAATAAGTCTCATTATGGTTAATTCTCTTGAATATGAAAATGGAAATGGAATTGAAAATGTAATAGATTTTTGAAAAAATATTTTTAATGTTATCGTAAAGATTAAGTTATGGGCCACTTTTAAAAGACATTTAAGAAAAGTTTATGTGAATATTTTAAAAACATATACTTTTGGAATCAATCTATAGTAATTTATATTTTAAAAATATTAAAAAGTATTGATGTAAATGTGTTTTAGAATATAAAACATTTTATCATGAAAGGATTTATTTTATTTTTTTAAAATTACATTTATTGAAAAACTATAGAGTAAAAAAAGAGTGGAAAAACTTTATTTTTAATTAAAACTTTATTTTACCAAATATGAATAAAAATTATCATATAATAAAAAATTAGGTTGAAATAAACCAAGTAAATAAAATAAAATTTCAGGATGAAACATCATAACTCAAAGAAAGAATATTTGAGTTTTTAATATCCCTTATAGAAAACATTTTCGATGAAGCATGAAACATTTGGAAAGGATTTTATGTGGTAAAAATGTAAACAAATATAGAATAACACATAATAAAATAATCATTTATAATACACCCATCTTATATAAAAATTTGTTCAATGGGAAAATCTTAACACAATTAATTGAAATTGAGTTACCAAAAAATATTTCCACTAGTGTAACCCTTTAGTAAAAATAAATTTGAAGAAAAAAACTTGATATGGATAAGTATGTAAGTGTTTAGATCCATTTGGTCCAACCCTTTGTGAGTTTCCAAGGCTCTTAGTTCCCAGAGAAGGCTTGGAAGTGGTTCAGAGGGGTTTGGCTATGAAATTCAGGAAGAAAGAAGAATACAAGTTATGTAATCCTCACATGTAATGTTAGTTTGGTTCATAACTTATTTAAGTGGGTTAATAGGGTGCTACATGATGTGTATTTAATCAATATTAAAATGTTCTAGGGGACACATTTTTTAGTGAGAACCGATTCCTAACATTTACATGATGTGTAAATGTATTACACGCCGTATAAATTCTATTGAGTCAGAATGTTTAATTATTAATTTTCCATTATTTTTGTTTTAGAAATCATAAACTTTTTCTTAGAAACATATTGCCTAAATTTTTATGTCCAAAGTGTTTTATTATGTTTTTTTATAACACATTATGTTTTAAAATACTTAGAAAAAGTTTTAAAGTATTCAGATATAAACTTTAACATTCTTCATTATGACTATCATATCGAGTTTCTGTCCTATAAACATAATATTAAACTTTATTAGTATTAATGTTAGAATTATTGTATTTTTCATTGTATTGAAAAAATATTAACATTGTACTGTCACTGGTACCGAAAAACATTAGATCGATACTCATAATTATTATTATATTGATATTGTATAGGGATGTCCATCAGAATGACTCTGTTTATAACCTGAATACGGTGAACTTACTTCTATAGTAAGGAAGATATTTTACACTATAATGGTTTAAATAAATACGACATTGGAAATTCAGTTACAATTGAGCCATTGGGTTTCAGGTGTCTAAGTTATTGCGACAAACTAGAATAAATAAGACTGTTGGGACATCAAGATGACTGTTGTGAAGATTCTTGTAAATACCAAGTCATTTGAAGAGTTTAAAGTAGATGATTTATAATTTATTCATTTTCATTTTTTCATTTCATGTGATATTTAGAGATTAAGTAGTTTTAAAATCTTGTTCTTAGTCATTGTAATTGTTTAGAGTTTATTTTGTTCTAAGGAAACCTTGTTAGGTTTTCTCTTTATGAACTTTTGAATTGTAATATATGTTCAATAATCATAACAATTGAGGGATTCCGGTTATAGGAAGATAAATAATCTAATCCATCAGATCTAGGGCTATTGACGATATGTAGATAGAAAATATAATGATCATATCGAGGGATTTTGGGGATCGGAAAATAGATCCATTACTGTCATCATATCGAGGGATTTCCTTGGTAAAAGAAGATTTTTTTGTAACTATAAAAAATTAGTACCTTTAGTATGGTTTATAGACTACCTTTCTATTAAGGTTAAAATATTTTGCTTTTTAATATCTATAAATTCAATATTTTTTTGTATGCCATCTTTTACTTGAGTCTTATATGTTTATTTTCCACTTCACATTTTAATAGAAGTTGAAACAACATATTCATATTTCTATTTTGTTTATTGTTTTATCCTTTTTAATTTGATTAAGATAATAAATACAATTGTTTTATCATATTCATCATAATAATGATTCATATATTCTGATTAATTGGATACATAGTAACTGTGATATTTTAATCTGATTTAATCATATCATTGTTAGATTGAAATTATATGATTATGATCATTGGGCTAAGATCCAAGTATGATAACATACTTTAATAGGCTTAGTGTATTGTTTAGTTAAATTATTTTTAACTAAATTTTTAAAATTAAAATTCACACCCCCTCTTGTAAGTTAGACATCAAGAGAATATTCTTACAATCCTAATAAATATTGTTCTATAATACTAATCCAACAATTGGTATCAGATAAGGATTTCACTCCTCATATACTTTCTAAAGTTTTTACTCTCATTAATATTAAATGTTTTTGAAGTTTTTTTGTAAACTTTTTGTTTATAAAACTTTTTTTACACTAATATGTTTGTGGAAAAGCATATTTTTATTTTTTAAAGATATCAATAATGAATATAAAATCCATATATAATCTGAATTCGAATAGACCTAGTATTTTTTGATAGTCATGATTTTGTGTAGGGGAGGTATAGGATGGAGATTTTTTTTTATAAATATAGGATTTGAAAATTTTGTTATGCCCACTAAAGATTATAAAATTCATGATAAGGATGTAACAACTTTTAGAAATAAATAAAAACAAGAATATCAATTAAAATATAGAGTTAGGAATACATTATTTTGTTATATGATAAGAAGCATTTACAGTTGGATTTATTATTTTGAAGCTACTAAAAATATTTGGAAAAATCTTGAGGTCACGTATTTTGGAACATATAATGTTTTTGTGACCCGGAGAGATATGTTAAGTGAAGACTACCAAACCATTAAATTATTACCTTTTGAATCTATCCCAAAAATGCATAAGAGAATCATGATTATTATTAACAGTTTATAATATATTGGTGAGAAATGTTTTGATGATGTGATAATTATTGAAAAGAAAATAGTCATCATTACTAATGAGTGATAATATAAGAGGACTACTATTGATGAAAATATAATGTTAAATAATATTACCCTAAATGATTTGATTGGAACTGTTATTTAATATAAGGGTAAAATAAAAAGTGATACTAATAAAAATAAAAATAAAAATGGTAGTGTTTATTTTGATTCAATATATACCTTACCTACTAAAGTTCAATCTACTAAGAAGGTTGTTAAACATTCAAGAAATAAGACAGTGGTTATTCAATCCGATTAAAGTGTTTTTGAACATTCTGAAAACGAGTTAAATTTTTTTATATAAGGATGAATAAGATAGTAAACAAGAAATATTTTCAATACCGATATAAAAAAGGTCACAAGGAAAGAACTAATAAAAAATATGAGGTTACTTTATATGAATGTAAGAAAGCCAGACACATCAGACCAAATTTTCCAAAGATGAAGAGGAAAGATAGAAATGATATAAATTCTGAAAGAAATACCAAAAGAATTTAAAAATATAAGGGAAGAATGTTATGAAGGACACTAAAACTTAGAGTGCTAGTGGATTTGATTCTAGTTAAATTTATACTAAGAAATAATGTTTTATATAGAGGAACATAGGAATTTTTTAAAACATAAATATGGTAGAAAAATGTCGTATAGAATATGTATGAACTACTAAGAATCTTACTTGCACATCTTTAAGTGAAAAATATCACGATGATAAAAATTATATATCATATAATGAAGAATATTCCTTATCTAGTAAAGATAATTATTTAACTTATTATGAAGAATTTTTCCATTTGGATAAACTTTTAGAAAATGAAAATTGTAAAATTTTCAAAAAACATGATAATGATAATGAAAAATTTGTGAAGGATGATTCAAGAAGAGATTAAAAATAAAATAAAATATCAGATCTATAAAAATATTTTAATGATACTATTTTTGAGAAATAAAATCTTTATAAATATTTTGAAAAAATTGTTTTTGAAAAGATTGTTTTAAAAACAAAAATTACTTCCAAAACTAATACTTGCGAGGATAAAAATTTAGTTATAAAACTAAATTTTGAAATATCAAGTTTGAGAAAACTTTTATCAAACATTACCACTAGTAAATAAATTATTTATATAATATATAAAAAAATATATCCTCATGGTACTAGTGATATAATAGTTTATACTTAAAAAAATATTTTTTTGTAACAATTTTTTTATTCCATAAATTCCCTAATTTGCACAAAATTTAAAATTGGTGGTCATTGAAAAAAGAATTATTCATTAAAAAAATTTCAATCTATTGGTTTTCAAGAGCCTATTTTTCTAAAAAAATGCCGATTCCAAATTTTTTTTAAGTAACATCACTTGTCCCAAATAGGTTTGGGTATCAAAAATATATATATTTTTTGTTTTTAGGAAAACAAAGAAAGAAACAATAACAAAAATACATGGTACATGGATAGTGTATGCTTCAAAAATATAAAGGGTAACAAATATTTCTTCTATAATATTATCAAGATGAAAGGTGGAAAATATACTTTTATAGATAGTAATCAATGAGAGATTATCAGCATATGTAACATTGTTCTTCTTGGTAAAGCCTTAATTTAATTTTTTTGTTAAAGGTCTTAGGAACAAACTGATAATAATAAGTAAATTATGTGATAAATGTTACCTTATGAAATTTAAAAATTTAATTTTTGTTACATATTTTAAGGGTAATTTTGTTCTTACTTCCCATTAGGATTATAATGTTTACACACTTAAATTAGAAGACATTAGTATCTAGGATATACCTTGCCTTAGTGAAATGAAATATCATTCTTGGTTATGGAATAGAAGTTTATTACACTATAACCTAATAAAATTATCTAAGTTGACTAATAAATGACTTGTTAAGGATATACCAGAACTTAGGTTTGATTCTTAAAAAGTCTATGACCCTTTTCAATAAAATAAGAAACATAATCCAAGTTTTAAATCTATTTGAAAAGTCTCAACTTATGATGCTTTATAGTATGTGCACATAGATTTATTTGGTCTTACAAAAAGTGAGAGTATTGGTGGAAAATAATATGTATATGTCATTGTTGAGGATTACACTAGATAAACATGGGTTTATTTTCTTACAAAGAAATATGAAGCCTTTTTTAATTTTATAACTTTTGTAAAAAAATATAAAAATGATAAAAACCATCCCTTTATAACTATTCAAAGTGATCTTGGTGGAGAATTTATAAATTATTATTTTGAAACTTTTTTTAGTAAAAAAGATAATGAAATCACATAGAACTCCTTATAAAAATGGGGTAGTTGAAAGAATAAATATAATTATTTAAGAAATAACTAGAACCATGTTGAGTGAATAATAAATTGTTAAACATTTTTGGGCAGAAGAAGTTAGTAATAAATGCTATATTATAAATCATGTTTTAATTATAAATTTCCTTAATAAAACTACTTATATGTTTTGGAAATGAAGAAAAACAAAGGTCTCTTACTTAAAAGTTTTTTCTTGAAAATTATTCATCCTACATGTGAACGAAAAAATATATAAATTTACACCTAAATCTAATGAAGGAATATATTTAGGTTATTACAATACTTCTAAGTCTTATATAATTTTTAATAAAAATTATTAAACTATTGAGGAAATAGTTCAGGTTATCTTTGATGAAACTAGACCTTTTTTTAAGCAACCACAACCAACATCCTCATATGTTTTTTCAAAAGCTAGTTTTCAACCTTTGTTAGAAACCTATTCTCATAAATATGTAACTCAAGAAATTGTATCTGAATTTATTAATCAGGAATATTCTCAACCTTATGTTAAATAACATACTTTCCAAAATCTAAGAAGTCAGTTTTTTCTATGGAATAATCCTAGTGAGAGTATCATTGGTGATGTTGATCAACCAGTTTGGACTAAAAGTTCCTTAAGGAATGAAATTGAACATCTAGACTTCCTTTACAAATTTGAACCTAAGAATCATGACGAGGCTTTAGGTTATGAGGAATGTATTAAGGCTATGTATGATGAACTCAATGAATTTGAGAGTAAAAAAGTATATAATTTAGTTAAAACACCTTAAAAACTTCTACAATTGGAGTAAAATGGGTTTTTAGAAACAAATGTGATGAAAATGGAATAATTTATTGAAATAAATCAAGAAATATTTCTAAGGGTTATAATAAAAAGAAGGAATATATTATGATGAAACATATTCATCAATAGATAGAGTCGAATCTATTCATATTCTATTAGCCTTTACAATATTATTTATTTTCAGAAAATTTAAAATGGATGTGAAGTGTGTTTTTATTAATGTATATGTTCAAGACTAAGTTTTTTTTGAACAACCCCTAGTTTTGAAAATAAAAAATATCCTGAATACACTTATAAATTTACCAAATAATTATATGGACTTAAATAATCACCTAGAACCTAGTAGGATATGTTAACATGATTTTTGTTACAAAACAACTTTTCTAAGGGAGCTACGGATCCAACAATTTTTAGAAAATAAGTTAACAAAAATATCATGATTTTTTTTTGATTTATGTAAATGAAAATATATTCAAATATACTCAAAAATAATTAATAGATTCCTTTGCAGATCTTATGAAATTGGAGTTTGATATGAGTATGATGGGAGAGTTAACATACTTTCTTAGTATTCAAAATTCAAAAAAAAAAACGAGAAGGAACTTTTATATATCAACATAATTATATAAAATATCTTCTTAATAAATTTGGATACAAAAATACTAAATGTATCAGTACTCCAATTGGTACCTCAAATACTTTAGATCTTGGTGAATATTGGAAAATAGTTGATAAAAATATTTTTATAGGTATCATAGGAAGTTTACTTTACTTAACTGCTAGTAATCAAAATTTAATGTTTTCTATATAATTATGTGAAAGATATCAAGAAAAAATTAAGTAATCCCATTTAAAATCTATAATTATTTTGTTATCTTAAGGGAACTACGAATTTAGGTATTTTCTATTATTCTATAATTTTTTTTTGATTTAAAAAGTTTTTCGGATACTGAATTTTGTGGTTGTAAAATGGATTTGAAAAGTACATCTAGAACATTTCATTTATGAGGATAATATTTAGTTCTTGTTCATGTAATAAATAACACTTGGTATATATTTCAACTGGTGAAACTGAATATGTAGTAGCTATAAGTTATTGTGCTCAAGTGTTGTGGATGAAACACACACTCACTTACTATGCCTTGAGTTTTACAAAAACTGAAATACTTTATGACAACACAATTATCATTTATTTAAGTAAAAAACCATCAAACCACTCACATTCTAAGAAAATAGATATAAGATACCATTTCCTTAGAGATCACACACTTAAAGAAGATATCATTTTACAATTCATCAAAACACAAGAAATAATTGGTGACATATTTAAAAAACCACTTCCATATGATATATTTGAATACATTAAATTGAAGTTAAGAATGATCTCCATAAAGTAATCATTGAAATATACTTCTTGTTTACCCATGTCCTTATATTAAGTTACTCTAATTCATAGGAGGAGTACATATGTTTTTTTCTTAAATTTTAGTTTTCTATAATTTATTGTACACAAATTAATTTTTGTGAGACTTATGGATTCATATTTTTATTTTTGGGAATAAGAATCCTTAAAATGATTTTCATACTCAAGAAATATAATAAAATTTCGGTAATCATAATTTTTTTAAAAAGTTTCCTGACATAAAATTTTTCTTTTTTAATAAATTTTGGACTCAAACTTTGTAATATATATTTTTTGGATTCAATTTTTTATGATAAAAACTGTGTTATTTTATAAAAACTATTGTATTATAGTTAGTTTAAAAAAGAAGAAGAACATGTTATTTGTATATATAGATTTCTTCACTTCAAAAGGTACTCATCTCTTCTTTTACTTTTTACACTATCTCATTATGATTAGTTATTTTAGTGCTATTATTATACTTTTAAGTTTTATAAAAATATCTCTTTATTTTAAAATTTTAAAAATATTTATTCATCAGATTCATTTCCATTCTGGTAAATGTTTTAAAGCATTTAGAGTTCAAAATTTATTAAATATTTCTTTGAATCAATTTTAACCATCCGACCAGAATGAGTTTGTTCTCAACCATTGGATTTGATGTGGAAGTTAAACTAACACACTAAGTTCCTATATAAAAGAGGGTAGAACCATCATCCCACATCAGTTAATTATCTCCATATTTTTTCCTTTAGTTGTTTCTGTCTTCATATTGACTAGTCCGATACATTTTTCTTTCCATCTAATCTACTAACATCAATTATAGACCAATAGAATCTAATGAAGATCATAATAAACTATTTGTTTTTAGGGAACATTTAGTTGAAATTAATTTCTAGGAAAATCCTGACTCCAATTTAAAAAATATTATATAATTCCAAGGATGGAAGTATGTTTGTGTTTCGAAAGTTGACGAGGATTCTGATATATTTTACCTTGATCTTGTTAAATATTTTTATGCTTCCATTAAGTTTTTCATTGAATAAGGAATAAAAAAATTGTATTTTTATACTTAGGGTAAATGGTACAAGTCATCTTATAATGAATCTATGAGTTTGGTAGGTGTACCATCATAAAGAGAGGAAAATTTTCCATTATATAAATTACCTAATAAGATGAGTTCATTTAATAAGAAAATGACATAATATTTTTTATTTGATCATTATAAAAATGTAAGGAAGGTTACATAATTTACATAGGATAATCAAGCTGTAGCACTATGGATACAAGGATTTATAATTTCGAAAAAATGGGATTAATACATATTAAATAGTTCAGATGTCTTCATTTTGGAATTTTTAGTGAACATGAGAATGTTAAATTTGTTATGTTTTATTTTATCAACCATGGAAAACATTAATTCTATAATAATAAAATCAAATATCATCATGTTCTTGGCCTTCTTACATAATTTGGTCATTTAGTGTTTTAATTTTTTCAAAACTGCGAATAAGTGGAACTCAATGAGAGGAAAGATTTATTTTGTAAGTGAAGATATGTTGTGAATAATGAAGTTGGTTTTTTATGGTAAGTGAAAAAAGTTTATTTTTTGTGAAAAATCACAAGAAGAACCTTAAAATAAATCAATAGAGAATGGAAATAAAAATAAAAGGAAATTTTGGAAATCGCCACCAAATAAAGAAAATAAACAAAATAATTTTCTTGATAAAGTTTATGAAGAATGGATGAAAAATAATGAAATAAAATCAGAAGGTATGATAATTAGAATAGACTATTATGAAGCCAAGGCCATGAGAATCCATGATTCTAATACTTTAAAATATAATAAAAGAAAATAAATAAAAAGAAAAGGTTGTTATATGTTAAAATTTGTGAAAATATTTTAGAGGAAGAATAGAGGTAATATGAGAATGTAGTTCCACATACTTCCCAAATCGATGATGTTTACCTGGATGTAGGGTTAGTTTCTTTAAAAATAGTGGTTGTTCATGCTAAGGTTCCCCTTTTAGCTAATAAATGTAAATGAAAGTTTGTTGAACAAGAATCATCACCACATGATGAATAAAAATAATCATCACCAGTGTTTACTGATAAAGGTGATTTGAGAATAGTTGTTCAGTTAGAAAAAGAGTTTGAGGAGGAACTTGGTTATAAAATTGAAGAAAAAAATGTTAATGGGATGATAAGAATGAATAATAATGAAAAAATAATGAATATGAAGTAATTTAATATGAATACATTTAAGAGGAATTAGAATAATAAAATGAAGAGAATGTAGAGGAATAAAATTTATAGGATGATAATGAAGAGGAAGATGGAAAAAGAGAAAACTAGATCCAATAAAAATTCATCAGAATAATCATCACCAAATTTCCCCTCTAAAGATGATAAAGAAGAAAAGTTAAAAAGTTATAAATAATAATCTTTAGAAGAATAAGCTCATTCATCATCTAGTAAAGTTGAAGATTATTATAATTCAAAGACAAAGGGTGATGATAAAACCAAAGATATGGATATCATGGATATTTCAGATGATATTGATATTGAGAACAATAGTTATTAGAAAGTAGTTAAATCATTTTCAAGAAAACAAAATAAAAAAATCAAGGAAAGTCAAGTCAATATGAGTAGAATAAATCCTCCTTAAGTGAGAATGAACAATCAAACTCAGTGTGGGGAATTTATTTTGAAGGTGTTGATTATATTGTCAATGATTTGAAAAATTATTGAAGGAAAAATTAAATATTTTCTGAAACAAGAATCTTGGTGTTAGTTGAAACAAGAAATTATGAATGAGAACACAGAATCAATTAATATTCTAACATATGATGTTATTTGTCTCGAAGATCATTTGAAAGTGTATCAAGAAAGTTATAAAACTCATAAAGATTCTTGTAATCAAATGGTGAAATGGTCTCATCAATTTGTTAATGATATAAATTATATTATAATAATTTTAATGATGTAAAAAATCACATGGATAATTATGTTGAATCTTGTAATCAAATTTCTAAAGACATGGTTGATAGAGTAAAGTTTGTGGAGGAATTCAGAGATACAACTAATAATCGAAATGAGGAAGTAAATGCTCTGATAGGGAAAATCCGATATATATAGTTGGAGTTGACAAGAATCAAATCTTATCAAGAATAAATTAATTTTTTGAAAAATGATATTAAATATATTTCCTAGAACATTCAAATTTAAGGAGACAGGATAGTGAAGTTGGTGTAGGACTAAAACAATTTCAAGAAGATGAAGTCTTTTATGAAAACCCTTATGAAGAAAGATTGAACATTTGTTTTTAACACTCAATATAATTGTTTTTGTAAACATTCAAAATGATTATAATAAATGAATTACTATTTTCATCCCATTTATATTTGTCTAGATATTTTCTAGTTTCGATGAGATGAATGCTATTTCATATTTTTGTGGATAATTAATTTGTTCATTTAATTATTTCATATATTTGTTTGTTTATCTCAATTTTTAGGAAACTTCAATTTTTTTCCGCATTAATTTTTGATAATAAAAAGGGGGAGAATTTTAAATAATGTGAGAGTTTTTATTAAATTATGTGAAGATTTTTTATAAAGTGAGAAATCATTAAAAGTACATGTTTTACAAAGGCAGATATATTTATTTAAAAGGGTGAATACAATACTTAGGGGGAGATATTATCCTAAGAAGGAGTTAATCATATTAGACATCATAATATCAATATTATTTAGTAGAGTTATAAACTTAGGTTAGTATTTCAAATAATAACTACGAATACCAAGTACTTAAAATAAATGGACTGTAATTTTTTCAATGTTATTTTTCATTTAAGTATTGAGGTTTGTGCTTTCCAAAAAATGGGGAGATTATTGAGTCATAAAGTTTACTTCTTAAATTTACATTCCTTTTGTTTTTGAAATCGCAAACAATTTATTAAAAGAATATTTAATAAATTTTTATTTCCAATGTGTTTTAATATGTTTTTTGTTGAAAACATTTTGTTTTACCGTACATAGAAAATGTTTTAAAGTATTTAGATATAAAATTAAAAATTCTTCATTAAAATTATCGTAATGTGTATGGGTCTGATAAACATAGGATTCACCATAATTAATACAAATGTTAGTATTTTTGTCTTATCTATATTAATAACAAAATCATAACATTTGACTAACACTATTATCGAAAAACATCAAGATAAGAATTATCATATTTACATTATATAGGAAGTCCATTAGAAAAACTATGTTTATAACCTGAATATCATAAATTTATTTCTATAGAAAGGAATATATTTTCCACTATAATTGAGTAAATCATTATGATGTTTGAATTTCAGTTATAATTGATCCATTGAGTGCTAGGTGTCCAATTCGTTGCGACAAACTCAGAGAAATATGACCACTAAGAGATTAAGATGATCATTGGGAAGATGTCTAAAATTAAAAATTGACTAGAAGAGTTTAAGGTAGATGATTAGTGATTTATTTATTTGTATTTCATTATTTTTTTAATATCTTCTGATATTTTATATATTGAACATCTTGTTCTTAGTATTTGTAAATTTTTAGAGTTTTATAGCTCTAAGAAAACCTTCTCAGGGTATCTATTTACAACCTTTTTCATTGTAATATGCGTCTGATCATCATAATGGTCGAGGTATTCCAGGGATAGGAAAAAAAAGAATATAATCCATTAGGTTGAGGGATAATAGGGATAGATAGATAGACAATCTGATTATCGTATTTAGGGCTTCCAGGGATTGAAAAAAAGATCCATTCCGATCATTATATCAACAGCAACTACCACAAAACTAGGATTCCATAGTTCCACCCTTTAACAACACTAAAAAAAGAACTGATAAAGGGGGTGGATTTATTAGCACTAAAAAACGTTATTAAAATATCTCGTTTATCAACGCTTTTTTTAGTGCTAAGAAAATAACCCCCTTTATCAGCGCTTTCTTTAGTGCTATTAAAGGGGCCTCCTTTATCATCAATTTCTTTAATAGCGCTGATAAATCAGGGGCTATATCAGCACTTTTTTTCTTAGGGATGATAAAATGTATATGTCAAAAAAATTATATTTCATAAAAAATAATATATTGATATATTAATATATAATTATAATTATATTTATATAAATATAATATATATATATAAAATATGTTTCAGATAAGTATAAATAAATGTTTTCACTTAATATATAATATATATAGTGAAAATTACTTATAAAATATCTTAAAAATTTATTAATTAATAACTTTCTAATTATCATCGACTAATAATCATTTCATAACAATTTAAACACACAGAAAATCAAAAAATAGATAAAAGATCTAAAATAAGTTGAAAATGTAACTCAAACTTCAAATGACCATAACTCAGTAATGAAAATATGGCCTTTATCAGTGTCTGTATATATATATTTGTGTGCGTCTGTATTGAAAAACTGATATATATTATCTATATATTCTAAACATATGTATATACATATTAATATATAATATTTGTAAATGTATATAAATATGTATAATTATAATTACAGATACACATATAATATATATATGTGTGTGTGTTGTATATATGTATTTATTAATTTATAAACACACACAAAAAAATCATATTTTATAAATGTATTTAAAACTGATATTATAAATATATATAAATATATGAATAAATATATTAATATATAAATATTACTATATGTAGATTAATATACAGATATATATATATATATATATATATATTAATATAACTAAATATATATATTAACATAAATATATATATGTTAATATAAATATATATTAATATATGAGTAAATATAACTATATATATATAAATAAATAGATATATTATTAAATAGATATAAAAGCATTATGGTGGAGTGGTATAGGTTTAGGTGTGTAACGACCCGAATCCGAAGCCCCTCCACTGGTGCCCCGTACCCGGTTTTCCACATGACCTCAAGTGCATTTCCCCAAAAACCAGAGGATGCCGACTAGCAGCGAGAGCCTTGGTGAGTCGGTGGGGAAACTATTCCCTCATTCGGTAAAGTATACAACGGAAGAACAATCAGACACAATAGCGGAAACAATAAACAACATACAACAACTGAACTGAACAGCGGAAGCAAAGAATAAAATAATAATGAAGCAACATGGTACATATGTCTATGGAAAGCAGTAAACAAACCAACGTGCTGAAGTACAACTGAAAAATAAAGTGCAAAAGAAAACCAAGTAAACTCCTCAGCATCGCAAGCCACGGCTCGGTCCCATGCTCTCCAACTCCAGTGTAATCAAGAACCTGAAGTAGAAGGATGCTTGCCCTTATCTATACCTGCAACAACATAGTCTGCTTGGGCCCAAAGCATGGCCCAAACAGGGTGTGAGATACAATACCAGTAGGCAATCAACCAAATATTTGTGCCAAACAGTCAATGAATACAAGGAAAGTAAGAGAGAAGGAAGCATTTAACAGCAAAGCACACAACAGCTACAATCCACAGTTCTAACATATAAAGTACACAAGTAAACAACTAGCAACAAGAAGAAAATCGGTAACCCTCTGGGTAGCTCTCACAGCCTAACCCCTATGGTTCAACCTACAAGTACTAGAAATCCTCTAGGAGGCACACACAGTCTCACCCCTCTGGTTTAGCTAATAGTAGACTTTCTGAGGAAGCACTCACCGTCAATTCCCCATATAGTCTCGTATCGTGCTAAAGGCTCTCTGGGGAATAACTCAACGTCTCATTCCCCCTGTGCCCCACGTCGAGGAACTAAAGTCTCTCTGAGGAAGCACTCATCGTCAATTCCCCATGTGGTCTCGCATCGAATTAAAAGACACTCTGGAAAAGCCCATATGTCCATTCTCCATATGGTCTACTACACTAGGTTCTCACAGTCCTGTGTGTAAATAAAACATGCTCAGCGTGCGTGCATCATCCAAGTAAACCTCAAGAACTACTTGGATATCAATATAAGGCTCAGTAGCATAACAAAGCAATAGTTCCACTATCCTACAACAAGGCACAGCAACTGGAAAATTCCAAACAGGCAGAACAAGCATAGAAAACATCCAGAGTACAGTAAAAACTACCATAAACATAGGAAAAACATCTACCCTAGAAATCAAGCAAAGAAGGCAATACAACAAAGGAAAAAACATGAACACACAATACCTCGTTCAAGGGTATTGGTCGAATTTTTACAAAATACTCATTGAATTTCTACAGAAAGGCACAAACCACCTACCTTGATGCTAGGGGATCGATATAATTGAACCATGATGACTGATTCTACCTAGAACATTGTAGATCTGAGAAAACACACAAACCATTCAACCTTAGATAACTTGAGAAGGAGGAAGAATTGGAAAACAAGGATCAAGGAGAAGGAAGAACTCACCGCTGTGCTTCCAACGAAATCAACCATGCTTGAAACGGAGAACAAATGGAGGAACGATGGCTCAGAGAAGATTCACGGCCATACGGTCTCTCTCAGACGAAGAAGCTGGAGAAGAAGCCATTTTCCTCGATTAGGTGCGACCCAGGTCCGTTTAATGAAAAAAAAGAAAAGTACACGGTGTGTACTTTTAAAGTACACAGTGTGTACTGGGTTTTTCCATACTTCGCTAAAATCGGCCTCCACGTCACCCCTATACACTGTGTGTGTGGCCCGGACATGGCCAGTACACGGCTTCGAGTAGGAAAAGAGTACATAGAGTGTACTCATAAAGTATACGACGTGTACTTAAAAAATTTCCAGAAACTTTATTTTTCTAAGAAACTCCAGAAAAAGGAAATACGTACCTGAAACAAAGATCCAGGTTCTTACAAACTTCCCCCCTTAAAGAAATTCATCCCCAAATTTCCCTAGCGAGGCGTATAAGAAGAAACCCCGAACAGCTTCGGCCACTGCGATCGTACATCGGCCTCCCTCTCCCAGGTCTCGTCCTGTACTCGCCCATGCTGCCATAGCACCCGTACAAGAGGGACAAACCGCCCATGGAGAACCTTCGTACTGCGATCGACAATCTGGATGGGATGCTCCTCAAATGATGAATATGCTTCGAGCTCAACCTCCTCAGGCTGAAAGACATGAGACGAGTCTGAAAAGTAACATCGGAGCTGAGAGACGTGGAAGACGTCGTGCATGGCCCGGTACCTCTGGGGTAGCTGCAACCGATAGGCGACCGACCCAACTCTCTCCAAAACCTCAAACGGCTCGACGTACCTCGATGAAAGCTTACCCTAGCTCCGAATCTTCTTATGTCCCAGCCTCGGTGTGACACACAGGAAAACCTGATCCCTATCCTCGAAATCTAGAGGTCATCTCCGCTGATCAGCATAAGACTTTTGTTGAGACTGTGCTGTAGCCATCCTCTTCCGAATCAGCTCTATCTACTTCGAAATATCCTGAACAAGACGAGGTCCCAACAAAGCTGCCTGTCCTGCCTCCAGCTTGAATAAGGGTGATTGGCATGGCCTACCATACAAAGCCTCATATGGTGCCATCTGAATGGTCTCCTGGAAACTGTTGTTGTAGGCGAACTCCACCAGAGGAATATGCTTCTACCAAGAACTGCCAAAGTCTAGGATGCAAGCTCGGAGCATATCCTCAAGAATCTGGATCGTGCGTTCGGACTAGCCATCAGTCTGGGAATGGTATGCCGTACTCAGAAGTAGCTGTGTACCCAAGGCCTTCTGATGTCTCTTCCAGAATTGAGAGGTAAAGCGCGCATCCCTATCTAAAACTATAGAGCGTGGAACTCCATGCAGATGAATGATCTCTCTGATGTAAATTCATCCCAGATCATCGACACTGAAGGTATCCTTGACCGGAAAGAAGTGAACAACCTTCGTGAGCCTGTCGACAACAACCCAAACAACATCATTACCTCGAGGTGACCTCGACAACCCAGTCACAAAGTCCATCGCAACATCGTTCCCCTTCCACTCTGGAATGGGTAACTGCTGCAAAAGCCCCGCTGGTTGCTGATGCCCTGCTTTCACCTACTGGCAAGTAGAACATCTCATGAAAAAACTAGCAACATCTTTCTTCATACCTAGCCACCAGTACTGGTGATGAAGATCCCAATACATCTTGGTGACGCCAGGATGAACTGCCCAAATAAAGGAATGAAAATCCCGCACCAGCTCCTCGCGTATGTCTGCTGGCACCCATACGCGCCCCTGGAACCACAAGATCTCATCCTTGCCCACTGTCCATCCAGGAAGGGGGTCCTATCCTGACACACTCTCCCACAAGACCAAGCCTTATGAGTCTGATAGTTGCCTCATCTGTACCCGATCAAGTAGTGTAGAGGTAACAACTACAGAAGATAGGAAGGTCTGTCCCTGTCTGTCGTGCACCTCCAGATGCATCTCAGAGAACAGAGCCATAAGCTGCCACTCACTACTGGCCCTCTGAAATGCCTGAATCTGTGTTCTCCGGCTCAACGCATCTACCACTGTGTTTCCCTTTCCCGGCATATAGGCAAGCTCGAAATCAAAAGACTAAAGATACTCGACCCACCTGCACTGCCTCAGATTCAGATCACACTGAGTGAAGATATACTTGAGACCCTTGTGGTCAGTGAAGACCACAAAGTTCTCTCCTAAATGATAGTGTCTCTAACAGTGTAAGGCATGAACAACAGCTGCCAAATCTAGATCGTGCATCAGGTAGTTCCTCTCATGTAGCCTCAACTGCCGAGACCCGTACGCAACGACTCCATCTCCTTTCATAAGCACATCTCATAGCCCGATACCTGAAGCATCACAATAGACTATATAGATCTTTCCTGGATCTGGAAAGATTAGTATCAGTGCCAACGTCAACCTCCCCTTCATCTCCTAAAAGGATGACTCACAAGAATCTGACCATAAGAACTTTGATCCCTTCTTGGTCAGACCTGTCAATGGTGCTGCTAGGCGCGAGAAGTCCTAAATGAAGCGTCTGTAGTATCCATCCATCCCTAGAAAACTCCGTACCTCAAACACATTCTTTGGATGCTCCCAGGAGACTACAACTCTCATTTTCTCTGGGTCCACAGATACTCCTGCCTTTTAGATGACGTGACCCAAGAATTGAATCTGTTCCATCCAAAAGTGGCACTTTGAAAGTTTAGCATAAAACTGATGCTCTCTCAGTGTACTCAGAACGATATCAAGATGTGTGTCATGGTCGTGTCAAGTGTAGGAGTACACCAAGATACCATCCACAAAGACCATGATGAAAGAGTGCAAGTAAGGATGGAACACTCGGTTCATCAGTTCCATGAAAACTGCAGGCGTGTTCGTGAGACCGAATGGCATGACTATATACTCTTATAGGCCATACCTGCTCCTGAAGGATGTCAGAGGTATATCTGATAGTCTAACACACAACTGATGATAACCGGACCTCAATTCAATCTTCGAGAACACACGAGCTCCTTGAAGATGATCAAAGAGGTCATTGATCCTCGGCAAGGGATATTGGCTCTTGACCGTCAACTGGTTCAGCTTCCGATAATCCACACAAAGATGAAGGGTACCATCTGCCTTCTTCGAAAATAGGACAGGAGAACCCCAAGGAGAAGTACTGGGTTGGATGAAACCCTTTGCCTGCAACTCCTCCAACTGCTTCTTGAGCTCCTGCAACTCAGGTGTAGCCATCCTATAAGGAGGAATGGACACCGATGCTGATCTTGGGACGAGCTCAATAGAAAATTCTACCTCACACTCCAGAGGCAAACCCGAAAAGTCCTCTGGAAAGACGTCCCTAAAACGATCCACCACTGGAGAAAAGTCAAACTGCGATGTCCCCTGATCATCAAGATAAAGACTAGCAATCTGGGCTGTCACCCTTCCTAGCCCATGATGCTCGAGTCCTGCTCGACTCGCCTGAACATCCCATTCACCTCTATGAAGAAAATATTCACCCTCTGGTGTTACGAAACTCGCTCTTCAGCGATAAAAGTTGACGACTTCCTGGAAGGGAACCAACCAGTCCATCCTGAGAATGACATCATATCTTGTCATCTCTAGGACATAGTGATCCCATAAGAAATGATACCCTACAACCTCGAGAGGGAACTCTCTAAACTGACATACACTAGATGTTCTTTTCCCCAAAGGTGTGTCTAGTGTCAACGAGTTGGCAGAAGAAAAGATACAGAGCCCAAGGCTCTCCACGACAGCAACAGAGATAAAGATATGCGTAGCACCAGTATCAAAAAGGGATAAAGATAAAACTGAGGCTAATAAAATCGTACCTCGAACTGTAGAAGGGATGAGATCTTGCTCCTGATAGGTCTATTCCACGACAAAAGACTGGACTGCACCATGGCCCTGAGCCCCTGGCTGACCACTCTGAGCTGATCCACCTTGCTGGTGCTGAGGGACTGGTGGCTGACCACCATGGCCTCGACCTCCACCTCGGCCTGAATGGCCGGAAGAACTCCAGTTCCCCGACTGGTGAGAAACTGGTCATGCTGCTTCTGAATGAGGAGTCATGGAAGAACCCCGGTCACCAGCTGCTGGTGAGAAAACCTGGAAGAAATGCTGAAGGTGATCCATCTTGCCGTAAGATCGCCACTCCATGGGGTCTCTCTAGCACTACGGCCTCGTGTGACCTGACCGGACACACTGGTAGCATATCACCTGGCTGCCTGATGATGCATATCTCTTCCTCAGATCACCATGCTTAGACTCTCTACGACGCTTCTTGCTATCATCTGGAGGAAAAATAACTCTGGAAGCAGAACCGCCTTGGCTCACAGCTCCAGAGTCTCCCAGATTATGCTCCGTAATCAGCATCTGGTTGACGATGGAAGTGATGGAAGTCAATTGGAAGAGATTCACCAACGAGCGGATCTCCCGCCTAAGACCATCCTCAAACTTCCTTGCTAAGAACACCCCACTCCCATCCCGTAGGGGTGTGAAACACTGCAGCTTGGTGAAACGAGAGGAATACTCCATGATAGAAAGATTACCCTGATCTAAGTTCATGAAATCCCGGGCTCGATCGGCCCTCAGGGTCTCGGGGTAGAAGTAGTCGTAGAACATGCACTAGAACTCCTCCCAAGCCATAACCTGCTGATGACCCGCCTATGAGATCACGTCCCACCACCTCTTGGTGGAGTCTCAGAGCATGTAGGTAGCGCGATTGAACCGCCTCTCTGGAGGTGTCTCTAGATGTTCGAATATAGTCAGTATGGCTTCCAGCCATGAATCTGCAGCCTGTGGTCCTTTCCCCCCCGAGAAAGTAGAAGGATGCTGCTGTTGGAAAACCCACGTCAAGTCTGCCATAGTCGAGGCAGGAGGCGGTGCTCCCTGAAAGGTCTGCATCATCCTCATAAAACCTTCCCTAAAATGTGTATCAGCACCTGCAACTGGTATGACAGCCGGTGCCAAGGCTGGCCCAACTGGAGGATCGACAGGAAGTCCCTGATCAGCCATATCTGGCGTCTGATCACTGCCTGACGACAGACGTACAACCATAGGATGTCTCGGAAGCATATCTCTGAAAGATCAAAAGTAATCCTTAGATCATAAAAACAAGGACATAGAACACAAGAGTACAAAATGGGAATAGTGGAAGGAAAACACACCAGTTTACAAAATACGATTACACGGCGTGTATAAAAACTATATGACGTGTCTTTTTAAGCCACTGACATGGGCGTGTACCCATGCCCTACAAGTCGTGTAACACCTCAAACTACATGGCGTGTTGACCCCACACACGACGTGTACTCGAAAAATATTCCCCTTCCCGAGTCTCTTTACACGACTAACCCACATGGTCCGACTTAACCTGAGACTACACGGCGTGTTCTGAACAAACACGGCGTGTACTAGACAAGGCTTTGGCGGCCCGTGTTGTTAAACACACGGCCGTCTACACGGATGAACCTTACACGGCGTGTTCCGAACAAACACAGCATGTATAGGTGAAGGTGACACCATCCTGTGTTGTTCGTGACACGACCGGGTGCCTAAAAAAGACTACACGGCGTGTTCCGTAATCAACATGGCATGTGGAAGAGAAGGTAACGCCGACCCGTGTTGTTCGTGACACGGCTGGGTACCTAGGCAGGACTACACGACATGTTCCTTTACAATATGGCGTGTTCTACTCAAGCTTCCCCGACCCGTGTTGTTAGTGACACAACTGGGTACATGGCTCCGAACTACAAGGCGTGTACTTACCGTACATGGTGTGTTCCTGAAGTTATTTCTACAACTGCGTGTCCCTGCTCACACGGTCAGTGAAACGGTCTAAAACTACACGACGTGTAGTCAAAAAGTACACGACGTGTATTCTGGGTTTTTTCTGGGCAGTAGCTCAGAAACTGCACAGAAGCCCAGAAAACACAGAAAACAAGGAAAGGAGGTGCCAATTTCCGATTCGTGAGGGCCCATACTCCTTGCGAATCAAAGCTTGGCATCTCCTACATTCAAGGACAAGAGAAAATAAGATCATAATCCACCAATTTCAGATTCGATAGGACCCATAACACCTCAAGAATCAAAATTTATCATTCATTTAAGAAATGTAGGAAACAAAAAATCCTCTAACAAGGCAGCAGAGATTCTATCAAGCATCTATCACAACAGCATGCATAATATACAAAAAGTCTATCACAACATCATGCAATCGCTAATGCACCCTAGGTGTCATGGAAAGAATTCATGGAATGTGATTTCTAAAAGTGCCTATATGATGCATGAGATGGCATACCCTCATCTCATCGGGTTGTGACAGAAATAGAACCGAAATCGTCAAGAATATAATAACACAAAACATGTGAATCACTCTAGATGAAATCATATCAACCGTGAAATATCAAAACTAGCAAACTGCAATTAACGAGGTAGTATGGATTTTCCCTGTACATGGGTTAGCTACTCCCGAGCACAACTTAATACCAAGTACCGAATCTTTCCTATCCCCGGCTAAAGTCTCTAAACAGTAAGGTAAGAGAAAAGAACTCCTCTGATACCACTTTGTAACAACCCGAATCTGGAGCCTCTCTTCTGGTGCCCCATACCCGGTTCTCCACATGACCTCAAGTGTGTTTCCCCAAATGCCATAGGTTGCCGAATAGCAGCGAGGGCCTTGGTGAGTCGGTGGGGAAACTATGCCCTCATTCGGTAAAGTATACATCAGAAGAACAACCAGACACAATACCGGAAACAATAAACAGCATACAACAACTGAACTGAACAACGGAAGCAAAGCATAAAATAATAATGATGCTACATGGTACATATTTCTATGGAAAGTAGTAAACAAACCAACATGCTGAATTGCAACTGACAAACAAAGTTCAAAAGGAAACAAAGTAAAATCCTCAGCATCGCTAGCCACGGCTCGGTCCCATGCTCTCCAACTCCAGTGCAATCAAGAACCTGAAGTAGAAGGGTGCTTTCCCTTATATATACCTGCAACAACATAGTCTGCTTGGGACCAAAGCATGGCCCAAACAGGGTGTGAGATACAATCCCAGTAGGCAATCACCCAAAGATTTGTTCATAATAGTCAATGAATACAAGGAAAGTAAGAGAACAGGAAGCAGTAAATAGAAAAGCACACAACAACTACAATCCACAGTTCTAACATATAAAGTACATAAGTAAAAAATCAGCAACAAGAAGAAAACAGGTAACCCTCTGGGTAGCTCTCATAGCCTAACCCCTATAGTTTAACCTATAAGTACTAGAAACCCTCTAGGAGGCACACACAGTATCACCCCTCTGATTTAGCTAAGAGTAGAATTTTTGAGGAAGCACTCACCATCAATTACCCCTATAGTCTCATATCGTGCTAAAGGCTCTCTAGGGAAGCACTCAACATCTCATTCCCCCTGTGGCCCACGTTGAGGAACTACATACTCTCTGAGGAAGCACTCATCATCAATTCCCCCTGTGGTCTTGCATCGTATTAAAAGACAGTCTGGAGAAGCCCTTACGTCCATTCTCCCTATGGTCTACTACACTAGGTTCTCACAGTCCTATGTGTAAATAAAACATGCTCAGCGCGCGTGCATCATCCAAGTAAACCTCAAGAACTACTTGGCTATCAATCTAAGGCTCAACAACATAACAAATCAATAGTTCCACTATCCTATAACTAGGCATGGAAACTGAAAAACACAAAACATTCAGAAAAAGCATAGAAAACATCCAGAGTACAATAAAAACTACCATAAACACAGGAAAAACATATACTCTAGCAATCAAGAAAAGCAGGAAATACAACAAGGGAAAAACAGGAACACGCAATACCCTGTTCAAGGGTATTGGTGGAATTTGCACAAAATACTCATCCAATTTCTATAGAAAGGCACAAACCACCTACCTTGATTCTAGGGGATTGATATACTTGAACCACAACGACTGATTCTCCCTAGAATGTCGTAGATCTAAGAAAATTCACAAAAATTTCAACCTTATATAACTTGAGAAGGAGGAATAATTAGAAAACAAGGCTCAAGAAGAAGGAAGAACTCACCGCTGTGCTTCCAACGCAATCAACCGTGCTCGAAACAGAGAACAGACAGAGGAAAGGTGGCTCTGAGAAGATCCGCAGCTATACGGTCGCTCTCGGATGAAGAAGCTAGAGAAGAAGATGTTTTCCTCGATTAGGCGCGACCCCGGTCCGTTTAATGAAAAAAAGTACATGACGTGTACTTCTAAAGTACACGACGTGTAGTGGGTTTTTCCATACTCTGCCAAAATTTGCCTCCACATCACCCCTACACACTGTGTGTGTGGCCCGGACACGGCCAATACATGACTTCGAGCGGGAAAAGAGTACACGACGTGTACTCAGAAAGTACACGACGTGTACTCAGAAAGTACATGGCGTGTACTCAGAAAGTACACGGCGTGTACTTAAAAAATTTCCAGAAACTTTATTTTTCTCAAAAACTCCAGAAAAAGGAAAGGTGTACCTGAAACGATGATCCAGGTTCTTACAAGGTGCATAAGCAAGAGGTTTTGAGTTTGAATATAGGGGGAGGTAGGTCACACATAGGTAGAAATTAGGCTAAGTAATGTTAAAGGATGGGGTGGGGTGACTGCTGGGGGGGGGGCACTGTTGAAGGGGTTTCATGCACTATTCAATCCCCTCCTTGAATTGCAGAATTATTATTTTTTGTTTTTTTACTGTTTTTTTAACTTTTATGAGCGCTGATAAAGGACCCATTTATCAGCACTTTTTTTAGCGCTGATAAAAGACCACTTTTATTAGTGTGTCTATTAGAAACTCTTTTTTTATCATTGTTAATGGGATTTTATATTGCTGATAAAGGACATATTTTCAGAAGTGAGCTTTCTTTGGTAAAGAAAAATAAAATTTCTTAAAAGTATAAAACATGGGATACCTTTATTGTGGTTTAGATACCCCATTTTTATTAATGTTAAAAGATTTATCTTTTTTAATAGTTGTAAATTAATTATTTATTTTGTGCGATATTGTTTACTTCCTACTTACAAGTTTATTTTCTACTGCACATTTTAACAAAAAGTGAAACATCATGTTCATATTTATATTTCTTTTGTTGTCATATCCCATTTAATATGATTACGATAATAAACAACTTTTTTAATCATATTCATTGTGATTACAATTCATATATTCTAATTAATTGGATCTATAGTGAATCTAATATTTTACTCTAATTTAATCTGATCTTTATTACATTTTGATTTTGTGAGTACAATCATCGGACTGTTGGCCAAATCCGATAACATACTTTAATAGGATTAGTGTATTGTTTTGTTAAATTGTTTTAAACTATGTTTTTAAAATTACAATTCACCCCCTCTTATAAGTTATCCATCAAAATAATATTATTACGATCCTAGTTAGTACTATTCTGTAATATTGATCCAAAAAATTCTTGATGTTGTACATGTTTAGAACATTTTAAGTCACTCGAGTTTCTCAAACCCTATGGTTGTGCTTCCTCTCTATCCTAATTCTAGGATACCACTGACTCCCTTCTAGTAATTTTGGGTAATCTTTTAATGGGGATTTATCCTTATCATTTTGCCTTCGATCTGTGGTGATCCAAGGTAGGTTCTTCCTTTGTTTTCTAGTGATTTAATCTAGTTTGATCTTATTTCCTCTAGTATCTTCTCTCCACGCTATAGATATTGATCTACCATGTTTATAATGAATTTTCTCTTGGTTTTAGTTAGTGTGGTTGTTCCTTGGAGTCCCTATATAGATGCAGTTCTTGTGAGATAGGTGACTAGAGATCTGCAACATGGTCCATTCTCATGTGAAGAACGTTGATGGATTTTGAGGTAGGAGATTTATTACATATATTTTATTTACGTACAATCATAAATTGTTCATTGTTAATCACTTTGGGTGGAAATGGAATTGGCTTAATAAATATGGAACTAGATTAATGAAATTGGATATCGATAACATATTGACGATGTTGTTTCTTTATACAGTGATAGTAGTTTGCCTCATAATTTTGTTGATAGTGTGATATATATGCCTTGATTTTTAGAATTTTTTTTATGTTATGGATTAGAATGTTTTTATTTATGGAAATTAGTAAAGAATAAAAAGTTTAAATTAATTGATAATTAATTGGATTAATAAAAATATGTATGTTTAATTAATTTGGTTATTGATGTAATTTGATGATAATAAAATTGATGTAATATGCATGTTTATTTGAAATGATCTTTCACATGATTAATGGAATTGATAAAATTTATTAATGAACCTGAAGAATGTTTGTTTTTGAGGTTAATAATTTTAAATTCATGTCAATTGATAATGTTACTTACCTAGGTTTGTTGAAGGCAGAATAAATACTAAGATCATGTTTTTCATTGGACAGATTTTTATGGCTTGATACCTTTGGTTTCTTATAGTTGTAACCAATTAATAAATGAATCGGTTAATTCAATATGGAATAAGAACAGGTTGTGTGATAAAAATATTTTATGGGGATTAAGTTTACCATTTTCTTGAGAAGTCCAAGTGCCTTGTTTTGGAGTTGAGAGAGATCGTTTTTATGTGAAGGAGGGATGCCTTGTTTTGAGGGACCAATTTCCATGTTGATTGCTTTTTTGTTTCCTACTACTTGTGATCTGATCATGATAAAGGACTTGTGAAATAATCCTAATACATATGATCTTGGGACAACTATGTGATATGGGTTGGGGAGGCTCGGATGTGATGTGAGCATGGGATTCCTGAGGCTGGGATGGAAGTTGTGCTATACGAGTAGGGAGGCCCAAATGACCTGGTATAATATGATACCTATGATGAAGATATGAATCATTATATGCATATGGGTGTCTAGGATAAAACTGGAGTTTATGGAATGGGTTAAAGCTAGGATTACCTGTTGATGAGATGTTGAGAGATGGTATGCTCTCTTGTGAATTTGTGTGATGGATGATGGTTGAGTATCTTATTTTCTACTTGAGGCATATTAATTTTCTTGATTACATTTTTTATACTAGTTTTATCTTAATATGTCTTTCCTATAGTACCTGGATATGGAATGATTCTAATAATGAATTAATTAATGTTTAACCCATGAGGTTAGTTAATGATGGAATTAAATGCAAAAAAGATATTAATATTTATTAACCAAGTCCTTGGATGGGATTATACATGGAAGGTATAGAATTTTTCTATTGATTAATGTAATGCAATGTAATGTGGATTAATTAAAATGGTTAATTAATGGATAATAACTAATTAATTAACATAAAGTTAATTTATTAATGAAAATAAGTAATTAATGTAGCTCTTTTTTTATTGTGCATTTATGGGATATCTGGTCTTAATAGTGGTAGCTAGGAGTCCAAGTGAGGTTAAGTACAGTTGAGTATAAGACAAGGTTATTCCCATAGTGTGGTTGCGAGATGTATTATATCATGTATATTCTATGATTTCATATGCTACCCCACCTATGTCGGTTAGGGAATTGAAACCTAGTGTACTCTAGGATGGTGGTTTCCCCAATATCCTAGTGGGAGGATAGATGGATGACAACACCATTTTGCCTCGCTCTCTTATCTTGGTAGCTACTTATTCTGGTATGCATGAAAGTTAGTTTTTTCCTTATATGTGTGTAGAGAGTTTTGATGTATTTTGGTTATTATACACACATGTATTACCAGATATAGTATCTAAAGGATTATTATAGGTATGACATGTATAGGCTGTGATGGGTAGAGCTACTTACTCAGTGTATGGGATGTAATGGCCTTAGGTATAATACTCAATGATTGATATACATCATATAGGATACGGTGGTTCCTAGAAACTACTTGGTTACTATGTTGATACATGTTACGGGATGGTGTGGTTATGGGATGCATGAAGTGCATGTGGCGGTTCCTTGGCCAGGTGTTTTTGGGACGACTTACTTTTGAAGAGAGATGGCTCAGGACATTCAATGTTGGGGTAGATCAGAAATCCAGTGTGGAAGTTAGAGTGGGGTACCGTTGATGTTTTATTATTATGTTATATTCCCTCTTGTATTCATTATTTGGTGAGTGTTAGCCATGGTGAAGCTGGGAACTTAGTATACCTATTTAGGTGACGAGTTAGTTTTATTATTTTTCATTATTCTTTAGCATGATTTATTTATCTTTTACATGGGAGGCTTTATAGAGGATCCTATTGAGTATAATTTTATTATCACCCTATGTATATATAAACTATTTCTTATTTCTGTTGGAGTATGTTGGTGATTGGGATGAATATTACTAGCTTGATGTCTTTCAAGAGTTGTTTGAGCTTCGTGGTCCCTACTAACTTTACCTTTTTTGTACTTGTAGTTTTCCATTTAGTTTTTTAGTACTTTATGAAATTTCATGTTCGAACTTTTGTTTATTATATATATATATCTCTAGGAAGGTGTGGTTTTTTTATCATTCTTATATCTCTCTTCTGCATGTTTCTCTTTGAGGGTAATGCCTCTCATTTAAATGTTTTCTATACCCTTGGTGCTAGTCTCCAATCCAAAGACTACTAGAGGCAAGACTATGGAAGTCACTATATCTCTTCCCTAATTGAAATATATTTTTGGGGAGGGGGACATGACAAAGTGGTATCAAAGGATCAAGTTTGAGGGATAAGATTGAGTTTGGAGTTAAGAACAAGTGAGGTTTCATGGGTTGGTAGGGAAACAATGTCAGCAAAGTTTATTAAGTGATGTAGACATGGGATACTAGCTAAGACATAGGTATTTAGAGGTCCCTATGATCTGATGCATGAACCATTAAGTTTACTGAACCTACTAAATGAAGTTATACTAGTTTCAGGGTAGAGACCTAGGAAAATATTATGCATCATTATTCTTTGTGCTTGTGTTTGAAATGTGTAGAGATTAGGATAGGTTAAAACCATAAGAAATTAATTAATTAATTAATGATAAGTATTCCATATTCTATTTTTATGAGTTCTAACAAGTTTTTTCTTCTTGTTGGCATGGATCCAGGTTGACATCCTTTTCAGTTTCACCCCAAATATGTTCATAAGGATGTGCCAACAGATCACTACAATGTAGAGATTGATGATGAAGAAACATGGAGAAGGACACTCTGAGAGTTTCAGTTTTAGAGTCTACAAAAGTATGTGGTATCCATTTCAAAATAAGTCACTGAATACTAGCTGGAGAAGTTTGAGATAGACTTCAGTTCGATCCATGCTCAGTAGGAGCACTAGGTTTCGTTGGCCGTGATGATGCTGCGTGGTGCAGAGAGGTAATGGTCATAATTTTTTCTTGGTGATTACGAGGAATAAGTAGTCTTATGGAATAATTTTAAAGAAAAATTCATAGAAGATATTATTTCTTCAATTGTGATGTATTCCATTCGCCAGAAGTTGTTTACCCTTAAGCAGGGCCGCTCTACTGTATGAGAGTTTGGGATCCATTTCAGGACCCTTCTACGATATTTTTTCGACATGTTTCCAGATGAGGAGGCTAGGGTGAAGAATTTAGATAAGTATTTTTAGCCATAGATCCAGTGAGAATTTATCCCATTTATGATGAAGATATATCTTGAATTGCTCATAAGAGAAGAGTTTATTGATAGCATGGTGTGCATAACTAGGTCCTCACAAGAGGGGAGTCATCAGGATTCCTCATGAAGTAGAGTTGTGGTTCCTATTTTTCATGAAGAAAGATATTTTTGTCCAACCAGGGGTTGGTACCACCCCTCATCATCTGTTTTACCCAAGGGAGGTGACTCTCAGATCTATTCTAATGGATTATGTGCATATTTTTCTTATGGACGACGAAGTCATCAATGGTGAGTGTTCATAAATTTTTTAATTAGTTAGCATATGGAAGTTGTTTCGGTTCAAGTTCTTCTATTGATGTGGTTTCATTAGAGCCAACAATAGTAGGGTGCTCCAATTTGGCACCATCCAAGAGGATATGGGGTAGGTATAGGATATCTCTAAGATTCCCCTTATCCTCAGAGAGAGGAGGGAGGCCATGGTGGTGGTTTTCAATCAGGTCAGAGAAGACATGGAGCATGCTGTGGTCAGCTTCATGCTTTAGGATCACCATCGCCAGGAAATCTATACATCGTTTGAGGTACCCTTTACTTGTTTTTACTAGGTTTCATGATTTCTTGGATTTATTAGATACATTATACTTTATATCACATACCATCATCCATTGTTTGGGACTTAAAGTAGAGAAGATTCCAATGATTTTGGCATTGAATATTCCAGTTGGAGGTCAATCTAACTTGTATAAAGTATATAGAGACTATGAGCTAGTGTTGTGGAAGAACCAATCTTGAGAATATTTCCCATTTTTATAGATACAACTATATAAAATCATCCTAATCATGTATTGGTTGTATTCAGTGCAAGCTAACATGGATTTATTCAGGAGGAAGGTTGTGTTTTATAAATTTGATAGAGAGCCAATGTTGTTTTTTTGAGAGTGAGACCCTTATATGGGTCAGAGGAATGTTCTTCCATTTTCATCTTTGATGTCCAATTTGATGTTGAGCTCATTGGTGGTTCAACAATTGGTGTGTCCTAGGGTTGTGGAAGAGTACCCTGATATCTTTCTACAGAAGATTACAACATTATCCTCTAAATGGGAGACCATGTTTTTGATTGATATACAGCCATGCATGTATCCTATTTTGATGTATCCATCTAGGATAGTGCCTTTTGAGTTGTGGGAGATGCAAGTATAGCTCGAAGATCTATTTAAATGAGGTATATTTTGGATGAGTGTGTCACCTTTGGGTTCGCTAGTTTTTCTCATAAAGGAGGATGATGGATTTTTGTGGCTTTTTATCATTTATCGTACCTAGAACCAAGTGATAGTAAAGAACCAATATCCTCTTCCATTGATTGATGATTTATTATATCAAAGGAAAATAGAAATTTGGTTCTTGAAAATTTATTTGTGGTATGGATATCATTAGATGCGGGTAAAGGATAATGATATTTAGAAGACTTCTTTGTGTTGTTGTCATAGTCATTATGAGTTTTCTGTGATGTTTTTTGGTGTGAAAAATTCTCTAGTTGTGTTCATGTGGTTAATGAACGAAGTGTTTAGACAGTTTCTAGATAAGTTCATGGTGTTTTTCATTGATGACATCCTTATATAATCTACATCATAGGAGAAGAATGTGAAGCATCTGCATTCCATTTTGGTAGTTATTCATCATGATAATATATTTAGGATGTTATAAAAGTGTGATTTTTGGGCTCATGAAGTCCATTTCTTGGAGAATGTGGTTTCCCTGTAGGGAGTAGCTATGGATATTTTTATGATAGAGGTGGTTTTGTATTAGGTATCCCCTAGGACAATGGTAGAGGTGCATAATTTCCTTGGTGTTTCAGGCTATTACAAGAGGTTCAAAGCCAAATTATCTTAATTTGTGACTCTAATAGTCTTCTCTCAAAAGGACCTGGTGTTCTTATGGACTAAAAAGTGTTAGGTAGCTTTTGAGTATGTAAAATAGAAGTTGGACAGTGATTTGGTACTTTGTTTTCCAATTGAAAGAGTTTAGTTTGAATTTTTCTATACTTCTTTTTGTGTTGGCTTAGGCTATATTCTAATACAAAAGAGATTAGTTGTTTATTGTGGTTCTCGAAATTTAAATTCTCAATAGAGTAACTATTCCACCCATGATATTGTGTTTGTGGTAGTGGTTTTTTCTTTGAAATTGTGGAGACATTATATCATAGGCCATCATTTTGTGGTTTTTACTGACCACAAGAGCCTGAGGTAAGTCTTATCCTAGGGTGAATTGAACTTGTATCAGTGTCACTAGATGAAATTGTTATAGGAAAATGACTTTTGGGTTTCAAATACTCCAGGAAAGAGAAATTTTGAAGCTAATGCGCTAAGAATAAATTCATGTAGTGATGTCATGTGTGAATATAGGGATTCCTAGAGAGTGATAGAGGAAATATCATCGATGAATATCGATATGGGAGATGTAGAAGGTATAGGTTTTCTTTTCCATATGACAGTGCAATACACCTTGATGAAGAAGGTCGAAGAGTGCTAGTTTGGGGATTTTGAGGTAGAGTTATGAAGAGATGGAGTTTTTTAGTGATTCCCCTTATGGTTGGTTTGAGGATGGATAGAACATAGTGTTATTTTAGGGAATTATTTTTGTTCCTTTAGAAATGTATGATATTGTTCTATGATATTTCAATAGTTCTCTTTTAGCGGTGCATCCCAGCATGAACAAGATGTACTGAGCTTTGAGAGGTTAGTTTTGGTGGGCTAGGTTGAAGCAAAAAGTCACAGAGTTTGATTCTCGATGTTTTGTCTACCAGAAGGTGAAGGTCAAGAACTGTGTTACCTATGGTTTTCTCTTGCTATTAGATGGTCCCCAGTGGAAGTGGGAGGAAATATCAATGGATTTTTTAATGTTTTAACATAATATTATAGAGTGTATAAGGATATATGGGTTATATTGGATTATTTTATGAAATCATCCCACTTTATAGTGACCAGGGAGACAAGATAAGTGGAGGTTTTGTTGAGGTAGTATCTAGAGGAGGTAGTGCAACTCAATGAAGTCCTGGGGATGATTATTTTTGATCAAGATCCTCGTTTTACCTCCATGGTATAGAGAAGTATCCAACATGCTTTTGGTTCTCAATTATTATTTAGAACTTATTTTCATCCATAGATGAACAATCATATAGAGTGACCATCCAGACTCTTAAAAGAATGTTTCACTATTGTTTAATCTATTTTAAATGTTCGTGGATGTGGAACCTTCCCTTGGTTGAGTTTTATTATAGTAATAGTTTCCACTCTAATATTGGTATGATACCATTTGAAGATTTATATGACCGACCTTTTCATTCTTCTTTGTGCTAGATTGGGCTCAGAGAGGTAACAATTCTTGGGCCAAAATAGGTATATAATATGAAAAATATGCTTTAGGTGATTTATGTGAGGATAAAAACATTTCATGAACATCATAAATCCTCTATTGATCATAAGAGGAGACTTATGGAGTTTGATGTGGGAAATAAGATGTTTATAAAGGTGACTCATCATCGTGGGAAGTGAACTTTTGGTTGTAGGAGTAATCTTTCTCCTTGGTTTGTTGGGCCTTTTGAGGAACTAGCTCATGTTGGAGCCATGGTGTATCATATTGAAATTCCCCCACATTTTATCAAAACACAAAATATTTGTCATGCATCTCAGCTCCTTCGTTATCTTCATAATGACTCTCATGTCATCGATTGGGGTGAGGTTGATGTTGATTATGAAGCGACCTTCGAGTAGTGGCCCATGAAGATCTAGGAACACCATTAGAAGGTGTTGCATGAGCATGCTATTCCATTGATTCATGTCTTGTGGCAGTACAATGGAATGTATGAGAGTACCTGGGAGCATGATTCTCATATGTGCACTCAGTACCCCAAGTTGTTTTATGTTTAACTCTTCTCTTAAAACACTATTCTCTTATATATGTTGATCTATCTAGTTTTAAGGTGGTTTCCTATTAGTTATTTTTGTTTCTTTACTCTTGTTTGAGAGGTATCTTCCCTAGGAGAGTGTTTAGGAGCTATTTGTGTTTGTTTCATGGTTTTTGTTCTTGTTTCCTCTGAGTAGGTGGTTGAGATCCTGTGGTGGTGAGACCTTTGAGAGGTATATCACGGGGTGGCTGTTTGGATGACCCCTATTCATTTAATCTTTGGTTTTGGTTGTAGATTCTTAAGGATGATAATTTTTTGAGTGGTATATAATGTATGGTCTTGGATTCATGTGTTCCAACCCTTTGTTAGTTTATGACGCTCATGGTTCTTGAAGAAGGCTTAGATGTGGTCTGGAGGGGTTTGTCTAAGAAATGATAGAATCATGGTGATTATATGCAATGAAATCCTTACACGTCGTGTAAGTGAGGATCACGACTTGTTGAAGAGGGTTAAATGGGTAACAAATGAATTTTATTTATTCTGGATTAAAATATTTTATTTATTCTGGATTAAAATATTTTATACGATGCATTTTTTGGAGAGAAATTATGCCCTTAATTTACATGATGTGTAAATGTATTGCGCACTATGACAATTCCTGATGTTTTACATCTTTAAAAAAATTTCTACCACCCAGGTTTCTCAAACCCTATGACTAAGACACCTATCTATCTTGATTCCAGGTGACCAATGACTCATTTCTATGAATTTTTAGGATTCCTTCATTGAGGATTGATCCTTATCGATCCGCCTTTGATCCGTGTTTATCTGTTGTCATCCAAGGTGTGTTATTACTTTTTTCTAGATATTTCTTCTGATTTTATCTTATTTCCACCCATATCTTCTCTTTGTACTATGAAGTTTGATCACCCATGTTTCTAATGGGGTTTCTCTTGGATTTTATTGATGCATTTGAGCTGTGGTGTCCTTGGATTGATGTAGTTCTTGCAGGAGAGGTGATCAAGGACCCACAACATGGTCTGTTCTCATGTGAACAACGTTGATGGATTTTGAGGTAGGATATTTGTTACTTATCTTTTATTTACATGAAAGCATAAATTGGTCTTGATTTATCCCTTTACGTGTTAATGGAAATAACCTAATAAATATTGATCCTAATTAAAGAAATTGGATATCGATCACATGTTAATGGTGATGTTACTTTATAACATGATAGTGGGTTGCCTCATGATTTTATAAATAGTGTGATTTCCATGCCTTTCTTCTTAGTATATTTTTTTATGATATGGATTATCATGTTTTTATTGATTGAAATCAGTAAATAACATAAATATGAAATTAATTGATAATTATTTGTCTTAATAATAAGAAGCATGTTTAATGAATTGAGTTGTTTATGTAATTTTTTTATAATTAAATTTATGAAATGTTCATGTTTTTTTGAAATGATCTTACACATGATTAATGAAATTGATAAAATTGGTTAATGAAACTGAAGTATGTTTGTTCTTGACTTTCATAATTATGAATGAATATTAATTGAGAATGATACATCTATAGGGTTATTGAAACCAGAATAAATGCCACGATCATGATTTTCATTTGATATCTTATTATGGATTGATGCCAAAATTTTCCTATAGTGGTAACATAGTAATAAATGAATCGGTTAATTCAAGATCAAATAAGAACTGGTTTTGTGATAAAGATAATTTTATGGGTCTTGAGTTTCACAATTTGTTGATAAGGCCGAGTGACATGTTATGGATATTTGAGATCTTTGTTTGTATTTGAAGGCATGATTCATTTTTTAGTGCCCAGTTTCCCTATTTATTTCTTGTTTGTTTCCTAATTCTTGGGAGGATATGTTCCTTGTGATATGAGCTCGATACGAATAAGCATGGGGTGGTTGTGTGATATGGGGAGATAAGGCTCGAAGGTGATGTGAGTCTAGGATGGATGAGCCTGGGATGGCTGTTGTGATATGTGGGAAAGTTGTCATGGATGATGTGGTAGTAGATGATTCCTATGATGGAAAATGAATCGGTATATGCATATGGGTGTTAGGGATGGCACCAGAGGTGATGGAATAGGTTAAATCATGGATTACCAATTAATGAGATGCTGAGAACTGGTATCAAAACTAGAAAATTCACATATGACCACAATTTATAACCATGGACATAAAGAAAAAAATATGTAAATATCCCATTTCCATGGTTTTCCAAAACTATAGAGTCTTGAGATATTGAAATATGTCTTACGTATTTCTATGGTTTAAACCATGGAAGTAGGTCACATATAGCAACAGTTTAAACCATAGAAATAGGTCACATATAGATACCATTTAAACATGTAAATTTGATCCTCTTTTAATGAAAAAAACCATGACAGTAGGTCCTATTTAGACACAATATTAACTATGGATTTTTTTTTGATACAACCATGGTTTAATCATGAAAATTGTTGGATAATTCCATAGTTAAAACCATGGATATTTAATCTATATATCATAAAAAAATAATACCCAAACCTCAAAATTCATGAATCCACACACACCCTATAGAAATTCTTAAATCCACAAACTACAAGAGTAACAATTTGTTTGTGTTACCAAATAAACAACCACACAATAGAAATGGAACCAAACCATTCATATTTTACCTAATGAACTGATTAGTATATTTCACTCTCTTCTTATGGAATTACTTTGATTCTTATCATCCTTACATGGTTGTTGGATGAGTACAAGTGGGGCTTGAATCCCCTTTGATCCATATGCAGATTGATTTCATGGAAATGTGAACTTTACAACATCACCATTATTATGATTTTGGTTTTGTATTGATATTATCAATTGGTATTGGAAACCCGATCCATACACTCATTCCAAATTCAGACAATGATTCATCAATCTATCAACTATGTTTGATTATTATCTTCTGGTAAATAGCATGACCCTTACTGGTGGGAGTTTCGTTTGACTGTAATACATCTTTTTTTTTTTCAGAGATTAGGGATTCCGCTTTGAAAAAATATATAACTTCTAATGAAATGAAAATAAAAATATCCATAAAAAGTGACTTTTTAGAGGAATAAAATATAAATCAAATGAAAAAATATATTTAGGGCTTGAGGGAGGACCACCACACTGATGCAAATATATTGCAGATGACCTATTTCTCTAAGCTTTCAAAATGACTTTTTCTGCATCTTGAAGCAAGGATTAAATAGAATATGGATGATGAAAACAAAGAAAAATAAAATTAATAAATAGAACATTATAATAATGCAATGAATTATACGTATTGTGTCATAAAATATGTGAATAATTACATCATGATTTTAAAGTAATGGTAAAATCTAAACCATAAAAGATACACGATGTTGTACAATAATGAAAAGGTCATAATTCATGTTCCCTATTAATAAAAACCTTTTGAGGAAAATTAATCTAATAAAAAAGAACTAAAATTAAAATTTTATGAGATTTATAGAACTTAAGTTGCATTATATGGGGGTATAATAACATAAATAATTCATTAAATCCAATAACATAGTAAAAAAGATGAATCTTTTTGAATCTATTATGGACAAATATATCTTTTAATACCATGATTCACAAATAAAGTCAAACAGTGGGATAATGTTTTAGTACAATGAATAGATGAATACATCATTGGGTATCATCATTAATGTTTGGATGTCTCAACAAAAAAATCATACAAATAAAATTTAATAAATCAAAACTTTATAGGTTAACTGTAAGTGATCATAGAAAAAACATGTACAGTTAATAAAAAATGAAAATGAAAATAATCACCTTAGTATCATTTTTTTCATAATGTGATTTTGAATTATAATTGATAATGATGTTTCAATATCTAAATAAAACTCATAACCTCCCTTAACTTAAATAGTTTCTTCAACAAACTCATGCGATAAATTTTTATATCATTTTTTTAATATTTTATATATTGTTTAAAAATGAAAGATATATATAATGGTTGTCTTATTTTTGGAAATGTTTTGATGTAATTACTTATCTAAAAATAATATTTTTAATGAACTTATAAAACAATGTCCTATAGGAAATGGATAAATAAAAAAGGAAAATAATAAAACTTAATTGGAATTTAAAATATATATGTGATAAAAATAAGTGAGTTTTTAGTTCATATATTAAATTTCAAAAAGTATATCCACTCAGGAAAAATTCTATTGTCTAGAAGAAATTTATAGTTAATGTGACCATTTGTGTTATTCATCTAAAAATTACATGAAAAATACATCCATGTTAGAAAACTAAAACTAATAAAATAACAAATAATCAATTAAATGAAAATAATTCTAGACAATCAAGTTAGATATATTATATTCAAAAGAAAAAATGGGGAAGTTAAAAATTTATCATACTTAAGGTAGATAGGAGAATTCACAAGAATGAACTGAAGTTCATGAGGTTCATTAAATGAAATTAAAACAAGCTAGGAATATTAAAATGGATTTTTTGATAGTGTTATCTATATAAGAAGAAAATATATAGAAAGGGATGTTGGAAGTTTCTCAAGAACAATGGGAATTTATGTACCATACATATAAAGAATATCCACACATGTATTCTTCTAAAAATAAAATTGTGATCATGATTATAAATGATGAAAATTTGAGAAAATGATGAATGAAGAGTTTCTCTACTACTAAAACTAGAAAGATATGATAATTATGTTGGAGAGGAAATTTTCATCCTTAATAATTATACTAAGAAGCATACAAACCCTTCCTTATTCCTTAAATTTTTGTTTGGTTATTTTAATTTATAGTTAATTGAAGTAGATAAACTAAAGGGGGAGCTAGATGATTTTTTAGTAGTTTTATAGAAAGAAATGGTTTCTATCATAGTGAACATAAATTTCCATGATAAAGAATAGAGTTAATCCCTCATCAGGAGGTTTTCTGAAAAAGATACAACCAATGTAGAATTATTTCAGGAAAAAATGATTATTTTATAATATATATATATATAATTATATATATAATTTAAGTACTTAGAATTCCAATCACATTACCAATCTATGTTTTTATAATACAAATATGTTTGAAAATAGGGGTTGTTGGTTTATGAGAGTGTTTGAATAATGGGGGAAATTTTTTATTTATACTTGAGTTTCATAATATTTTTATTATATATGTGTAGGCTATAAAATTTTCTTCTTAACTCCTGTTAAACTTCCACTCAATGTTTATCCTTCCTAGAATATAGTTTATATACAATATAAGTACATCTAACTGACTCATTGATCCTTATAAATCAACCATGGGAATTAAGGAGTGTATGATGGATCAATATATAATATAGAGGATAAAATTCATCAATTGTGTACTCTTCATCGTGGCTATATCATGCATGTTATTTAGGACTATTGTAAGGGTAGACCAAACTAAATATTTTTTAAATATGATTGGATTTATATTCACCTCACTATATTCTTTGGTTTACAAAATTTTTTGGTTTTAAACACTAATTCCTTACCTAATTTCTACTACTAATAGGTTTAGTTTTTTTGAACCAACCTAAACTCAATGTCCTCTAGGGTAAGCTCAATATTAAATTAAAACTCTAATGATAACTCTTATATTCCTCTTGTCCCACATGGATAATGTGATGCAAATATATATCTTATAACACCTCCTTGATATTGTTTCCCATGTCAATTTACTAAATAACCCACATATCCAAGGTTTTATTCATTGGTGATCTTCACATATATTTCTTCCCAAGCCTGTCTTAATGAATGGGGTTTGTGAATCATAAGCAAAGATAGATGTGGAATTAGTGTATTAACTCACTCAAAGATGATTAAGGGGTTGAATTATTGGTATGGATAATTTTTTTAAGATGACATGGGACCATAGGATGTTCTACAGGTTGGACTGGGTGGTGTTTGGGTAGGATTGGTCTTATACTACTATTTGTGTTTAACAAGTAGCTTATTTATTTTTTGTGGGTGGTGGTAATTTTCATTTGGAAGTGTGTTCAACTTGTTTTCTATGATCCATGGATAAGTTAAAAAGTGAGGTATTATATAGGGTTTTAGGAGAGGGTTATCAATATTTTTTTGTGTATAAGAATGTAGGTAATGGTTTGTGGAGATATTGGGGGTCTTAGGGTGTTGGTTAGGATATCAAGAAAAAAAATGTGTGTGAGGAGATTTATATAAGGATATGAATCAAATAAAGTAGAGTTGGGAGGGGTTTCATGGTTTATTCAAGTTCATATTAGTGTAGTTGAGTGAGGATTGAGTGTTGTGGAGGTGGAACCCTGACAGGGAGAGAGGATAGAGTTCAGGATAAAAACTATGGTTTATTTTGGGTATTTAAAGAAATTATAAATGTTATTATGTGACACCACTAGATATGATACAAAGATATTTGGTGTCCAGATCAATGAATTTTTTATTTTATTTTTCTATAAAGTGTTTTATTGTGGGATGAGCCATCACAATATATCATTAACAAGAAATTTTTTCACTTTATATCTTGTGAGAAGACTAGTAGCATAGAGTGACCCTATGAATATTTAGTTCAATTTCAGTTATCTACACTTTTTTTGATTATATTATTAACTATAATATTGCACCATGATTTATCATGTCAAAATTAAGCAAGGTTCTACAAGGTGCTATTTCAGAGTGAGCTCTTCCCTATAAAAATTTATTATTCCCATGTTTTCCATTAAATAAAAAACATTTCTGTGGCATTGAATGTTTCACCATTATCTATTAGTCACTACCCATGGTTGAGGTTGTGGGTTATAATTATATATATATATATATCTATATATATATATAGTTTCAATCCCTTGAATTCTTGGTACTCCTCTAATTAGCTACACTTTCAATTACAATATGTGGTCCACATATTTATTAAGGTACACATGAAATATTCAAGATTAAATTATAATAGGATACAAAAATATTCCTCTAATATAAACCATGATATACAATTGTATTAATGAGAAAATAAATAATATTATAACATGAAAATTAACAAATTAATCTCATGTTATCATGTACTAACATGACTACCTGGAATCAAAACCCAACCATGTTTCATCATTTGTGGGTAAGTATAATAGTTTAATCCAGAACATACTATAGACTAAAATGGGGTAATGGTAAGAAAAAACCATTTTATTCTATTTATATAATATTATTGATTCCTTGTGTCACTATCAATCTATCTAATAAAGATACTTGAAATGTGTATTATTAATAGAACCGTTCTATCTAATCTAAACACTAGAATGGATTTAAAATTACAATATATTTCTGTTGAATCCTTTCAATAAAAAGGAATCATTATAAAAAACAAGCCTATATGATTGTTGTACTAGAATGGAGTATTAGTTATACAAATTTTTTTATCTAAGCTATAAACTAACAATGAGACCCAACATAATATTGGTCTATCCAATCTTCTTTTATCGAGAAATATAGAGGTGATGGATTATGGAAAATTACCCAAAAGAAATATATTGTATCCAATTTCTTTTCCATTGGTCTCCAAGTATGCGAATCATCATGATATGATTTGCATCATCACAAAATATATTTTTTAAAAAATGATTAAGAGAGTAATCAAAATAACCCATAACACATAGAACCCTATCTTAGTACTTTACAAGTATGTGGAATATCCAGCATGCTTGTATCCTAACTCACATATATCTATTACATGTCAACCTATCATGACATATATTAACAATAATAATATAACCTATCAATCACTAATAAATATATTATAACCCTTAGATACCATGATCTTATATATAATCCACAATAAAGTGAACATATTAGCTATCCCACTTCATACATGGAATCTATCACACTTTGTTCTATAAGAGTTATTTAAATTTCATACCTATTAAAATAGACTCATATAATTCTCATCCTTGGTTGTTATATAGAATATAGAACATACCCATTTTTATATCAAGAGAATTAACAATGTCCCACTCTTAATATCATCAATTCTGTACTACTTCTATAGTGGTTAAAACCTGAAGGTCTATTCCCAAAACAAGATCATTCACCTATGAAAGTTAGTGATCCCATAAATAAACCAAACCCTCATCCCACCCTTAGGATAATTACTAACTAATTCCCAATGATACACTAAAGTATTCCCCTCAATATTAATTCCTTAATGGTCATTGTATTTTTCTCATTTGAGATCTCATCTATCAGGAATATCATTATTTCAATATGATATTATTTATTCTAGAAGGAGATTCAATTTCATGAAATTAGAGGATATATTGTGAGGAAACACCATAGTTCATTCAATTTCTCACTTAATTCTAAACCATTTGAACCATATTTTTTAATAAATTTAACATTGAACCTTCAAACAAGTATAGGTCAATCAAATATAACTTATGAATGTGCTTCCATTAGTTTAAAGAAAACTAATTACTTTTGTACTAAGCACTTAATTCTTCATGGTAAGGTAGTCTATTTTATTTAGTTCAATATCATAGTGATGTCACGGAATAAAAGTTCATGTTTTGAAGGAATTTTGTTTTTGTTTGATAAAATGAAAACAAATACTTTATTTATGTTTTATATTTTTTTGAGAATTATTAGTTCATGATTTCTCAAAATGAGGATACTGTCATCTCTAAAGTGAAGAAAACTTAACTTTCTACTATTGAGTTGGCTGAAATTTTCTATGAACCACAAAATATAGATTCATGTTGACCCCTAAGATAGATATTTATGAGTTTTTTATTCCATAGTATGCTATATTAATTCTCCTTGGATCCCATACAATCATACCGATTCTTGTAAAAGACCTAGAACATGAATATAAGGTCCTTGTTATGGTAATTTTGGCAGGGATTTCTCAATGGGTAGGTAATTTAAAAAAAATCTTATTTCAAGACATGTATTTATTTTATTTTATAATTAAATATGAGAAAGTAAAATTGAATAGATATATGTTGAGATACATGTATCATTTATAATATAGATTAGTAAAAATCAATTTATATCCTTATGGTTGGGTGCTAATCCATCTGTTTGACAAGGTAGATATAGATTAAAATCATCTAATAATATTTCATCATAGTTTCATTTTATTAGATGATAAACTTATAAGAATTATATTATTATTAAATTATTATTTAAAAAATCGATTGGTTATTAGAAATAATGGAGAGGAGGAAGAAAATGCTAATGAAATCCATATATATGCTCTGGGGAAGCATATTATAGAAGATTCTTCTATCCCTGAATTTCTTGTAGTAGCTGAGGTAGAGAGACTTGTCTCACCTATTTATGAAGTCAGATATTATGGGGTTAAAGAGTTTTATCATGAAGAGAAAACTACTATAAATGCTGAGATTTAGTCTCCTATAGTTTTAGATGATGATGTCTAGATGATAGATAGTGAGGAAGAATGGATGTTCAGTATCATTATGGGATGATGAATGAGTTTTTTTAATATGTTAGAGAAAAATAGGTTTAGGTTCAAGTAGAATTATTTTTTTTGTTCATAGTCAAATTATTACTCCAGTATAAAATTTAAGGGAAGATATTGAGTATTTTTAGGTTTGGGTTTATGAGCTTCCATTAATAATAAGGAATTATGTAGTTTATGATAAAAATATCCCCTTTATCATTATTGATTAAAGAGAAGAAGATTCATCTTATGTTAATATAAATGAAATTAGTTCAGATACAAATGAATAGGTTTGGAGATTTCCCTTTTATATGTTTTTATAATTCAATATCTTTAAGAAAGATATTGTTGGTTTAAATCCTACTCTCAAATATGCTATATAAGAGTTAGAGTATTTGAAGGAATATTTTATTTCTATATTAAGGAAATAAAATCAGATCTGGTCTATAGGCCATAATTTAATGATCTTTAAGATTTTATGAATTATCAAGATAATTTTTTTGGAATATTAAACCTATTCCCACAATTTCACTAGTTTCATTTCAAAAAATATGTTAAAAATTACATGAAATATGTTGCATTAGATTCAGCCATGCTAAATTAAAGATCTATTTCTATATAGTGTGATAATGTCTCTATATAATATTTTCATGATTTAAAGAGGGATTTTATCAGCGAAATAAATTTTATCAACTCTAAAAATAATACCAAATTTAAAGGATTTGACTTATATTTATCGGATCTTGTCTCTTTTATTGAATACAATTTTTTATATTTAAATGAGATCATGATAAAAAATAATCAATAATCATAGAAACGTTTATTTTATTGAAGGAATTAGGAACTTATTTGAATGGTAATATCTAATTTTGAATAATAAAAAAAGGATATTATGAAAGGTATTTAAAATTAAGTTGTCAAAGAATCCAGTTCTGACAATGAAGAATATGAATTAATAGAATTAAATATAGTTCATTAAATGTGTATCTAGTATAATGGTTTATATAATAGTGGGTCATTAAATATATACTGCTGAGTAAACATACATTTCTAATATATTGTAAAATTCAATTGTCCATGAAGATGCATCATAAGAAACAAACTGTAAGGAAATAATGGTAAAAGAAGTGAGATATAATGACTTCTTATATATATGTGATCAGCATGCCAACTATACATGATAAATTATACATCAATCATAACAAAAAATGAGCATATAATATTCTTATTAACATGTATATCCCAATAATAAATAAAATGATCATTAATAAACGATTTTTCTTCAAATGATATCTGATATTGTTCAATACACACACCATGGAGTTGTATCATGAATCACCAAATAACACAAACTATAACATGTTTACTTTTACTATATCATGCCTTATACATTGGTACATATTTACTATAATCTACCACTTTCATGTATTAATCATAGGTTTTATTCAAATCATTGAAATTCATTATGAAATGATTCCAACTCTTTTGGATATGATTTTCATATAAACACCCTTAAACAGTGGGATAAAACATTGTACCAAAATTTATCCTTATTTTATTCCATGTTGTATTACACTACATGCCTTTGTATAATTTATAAAAAATTATATTTCCCTAATAAATAAGTGTATAAAAAGGGTATCCAATATAAAAAACCATTTCTACTCAATCTATAAAGGGTTTTATAGTGACCATAATAAAAAAAAATATATATATATTCAAATAAAAGTATTCACTATAGGATATATCTATACATATCATATGAATTATTTTATAATATATTTTTTAAATAATTGAGTAAAAAATAGACATAGAAAATGTTAATTCATTATATAACATCTCATATATTCTAAATTCTCCAAAATAGACAGACCAATATGAATAAAAAAGACACATGTTATTAATCTAAGTAGACTAGTAAGTCACATGCCACTCAACTAAGATGTGATCAGTCTATTGGTGAGTCAAATGTTCATTATGTTGGATCATATAATATTTTCAAAATATGTGATCATTCCTTTGTGGATATGGTGTTTGATAGCTTGAAGTAAAAAAAAATTTAATAGAGAAAAGATGAATGAGAAAGGAAAATATAGAATCACAAAGGCTATTGGTGGCATATGTGAATTTTTGATCAAAATAAATCTATCAATTCTGATGTTCAATTTTTTGAAAATGAAATTAAAATTACTAGTGATATCTCATCGTATAAGTTTGGATGTCTTGTGATTTTACGGGAAAATTTAAATCTATTTCAACCAAAAATAATTATGTTAATTAATAATATTATCACATATGAAAGGTTAATTTTTTTGAGAAACTTTTTCTTCCGATTTGAGATATGTATAGAAATATAATGAAGGAAGGTTTTGTGGAAACATATTAACACTGACCTAAGAATGGGTAGAGACGGAATTATTTAAAGAAAAAATACCAAATAATAAGGTTTTTGGGATTCTATTGGTGTTGTGGTGTACATGTCAATAAAGAATAAAATTTTAGGTATGATATGTCTCAACCTATTCTAGGGAAAGAGAATAGTGTAAGGGGATGGCATTAATAACCCCAAGTAAAGAGTTGTTATAGGTATCAACAAAATGAAAGGAATATTGAGATGAAAAATAGTTTTGAATTCCTATAAGAAAAATGTTTATGATGTGGTAGGGATAGAAATATTTCAAATGATTATATTGAATTTAACCTATCCCAATATAATCATAATAAAAAATTGGGTGTAGGTATATTCCTTAATAATATAACTAATAGAAATTCTTAAAAATGTTACAAAAAATATCCAGAAATATTATTTTACTCTGATAATTTTATTGTTTTTTAAAATGAGGAAGATATTAGGAATTATGTTATAATAGACTGTGAGGATATTATTACTGATGATAGATCTGTATAATTAAAATAAGAAACTACAAACCCCTAAAAATATGATGTATATTTAGCATATACTAGTGATGATGAATGAAAATAAAATCTTACAGGTACATGTTAAAGGAAGGTGAATCAAGTGGGTATTGATAAAATAATTGGTGGAAATAATTTGGGTGTTAAGACTAAGAGAAGAGAAATAATAATCAGTTAGACTATCCTTCCATACAATGTAGAACCTAAAAATGTTAATGAATATTTTTAATACGATGAGTTTATAAAAGATATGAATAAAAAACCCGATAATTTATAAAACAATGAGACATGATAGATTTTACCAAGACAGAGATACAAAAGCATTATTTTAACAAAATATGTTTTTAAGAACTTGATAAATACAGGGGATATGTTTATAGAAAGAAGGTCAAACTTATGTTCAAGGGGTACTCTCAAATTAATACTATTTATTTTGATTTGGAATTTTCCACAGTTTCTAGGATTAAAAATAAAAATATATATGGAAATTCCTACTCAATGAAAATTCATTTTTTTTCAAATGGATATAAAGTTGGGATTTATTAATGGTGAATTCATAGAGTAAGTATACTTGGAAAAATATGTGGGATTTCAGATGGGGTATTCTTTTTTAGAGATAAGTATGTGACATGTCACTCAAATAAAAACACTTCAATCAAATTGAGTTGAACTAAGTAATAATATATAGTTGAATCATGGGAATATACTTAATTGATGTGAATGAAGAATATTCTTGGGGAAATGGATATTAATTCTAGATACCCATTGCAAGCCAACTATTATTATATAAGTGCAATAAATCTATCTAATAATATAGTGTACCATTTAAGGTCAAAAAATATTGATATAAAATATCATTTTATGAAGAATGATATTGATAATGTTTTTCTGATGTTGGAATTTTTTATATTTAAGTAATAAGTTGATGACATTATGGGAAGCCTCTCAAAAAGTTATTTTAGAAGTTAAGGATACAAATGAGAGTGTTGTCTTTTTTTAGAATTGAGGAGTGAAATTTATGGGTTTCCACCTCTATATTATAATGATCAATTTTTAAGGGGATTCTATATATAGCGGGAGAAATATATTCTTACAATTTATGAATTTTATTAATGTGTGTTTTAATAAGTGAAAGGAAAAAATTTTCAAATTAGTTTCACATTTCTCTCTATGAATGAGTTTATTGAATTAATGGTTTTTAGATGCATTTTTTAAAGATAAATTTTATGTTAAATTTAATCACTCTTTTTTATATCTAAATATAGTTGGAATAGAATTAGAGTTGACTATTTGATGACCTATTTTTCATTGGTTTTATTTCCAATAAGGCGGGTATGAATGAGTATTACTGACAAAAAATCCAATGGTTTAAATTGTTGAACTCTCTCAAAGATGATGCTTTGTTTATTTTCAATACATTTTATGTGATCATCAGATTAATACAAATATTTATATAGTGGGTGTGTGTGTGATGAGTTTTATGATCACCAATTTTAGGAAAATAATTCTATAACTACCTTAAATTTCATAAAATACCATTCATCACTTCTCTATGAATGCTCAGTATGTGCTAATATGAGTTGAATGAGTTCTTATTTTTTATGATTATTATATTGTTATACAATCTAAAGAAAACTATAAATATTTTATAGTACTATCCATAATATCTTATAATATGGAGGGTAAGATAGTTATCCATAAGGGGAGGTTAAATAATCATAGGTTAAAGTGGAAGAAGTCTACATAATGAGTGGAGAAACAATCCATGGGGCACTAAGTATACAATCTATTATATAGGATAATGAAGTCTCTTTGGATGATGATTTGTGTTGATTATTAGTGGTTGAGAATCTATTCGGATGAATTAGAGTTTCTATGATTAACAAAATAAAGTATGGAAATTTTGAGGTGAAACCTGACTTCATATGACATTAAAATTAGAACATAAATCTTTTGAGGAAAGTTCTAGACTTAATTTTGTATCATTTAAACCATTGAGCTCTAGAGTTATATTTTTTACCCACCTCATACTTTTAAAAAATCTCATATTAATTTGGAATGTGTTGGCCATATGACGTTTCCATAGGATGTGTATGATTTTATCACTAATCGTACATGTATTTGGCATAGTGTAAGATTTTTATTCATTGTGTATAATTTTTTAGATCATATAGATTTATTTTCATTAATATATGAATTTGTTACATTGTATGAAATATAATGTCATTCTAAATATTAAAAGTATGAGAATTTTTTGAATGGTTATTTTAATGAGAATATTAAATTTAGGTGACCTTGTACCTGTATTAAATGCTCTAAACATCATAATTATTTCTATAATTAAGATTCAATGAATTTGATGATAAGTGATGCAAAAGGTTATTTTTATACATTCATTGAATATGGAACCTATGCGATGGATCCATCTAAGGTGTATATCCACTAAAAAATGGATCGATTATTTCTAATATAGTTATTCTATAATTTGATTTCCATGTATCAGTGAGTTATAGAAAGAGGAAGTTATGGATTAGGTTTCATTGTAACCCAAGGAATAACAGTCATAGAAGGTTCATTGAATATCTTCCTAACATAAAGTATAAATGAAAATAAAGGGACATGACATTTCTTATATTGCTTCGAATTTATGAGACTGGATCTACATGGGATGACTTTAGGAAAACTGATGTGATATGAAATGGGGAAATAATATTCATATAACTTGTGATTATTAAGATATAAAATGAAGAAATAAAAGGAGTGGTTCAAAAATTGTTTTATTTATTTGTGAATATATTTTTGTATTTAAAGATACATAAAAAACTAGTGGGAGAAGAGGAAGAAGATCTTGATCTATCGAGTTTGAAGAAACTCATGTTTTTTATTATTTAATTGTATTAAAATGTTTCCACTTGTTTCGGTTCAAAAATAAATAATTTATACATATTTTTTTAGTGACAACAACTTGTATCAAGTTCTAGTTCAAACATTCATTAGTAGTTATAACATAGTAACAAATGTATAGTTTTTTGTGAGTGGAATAAGAACCACCATGCACTGAAGACATAGTCATCCTTATGAAGGAAAAACTTGTTAACAAATATGTTGTGGTCTAAATTTCTATTAAATATTAATTTTGTTGATGGGATTACAAATAAATAAGCATAAGGGAATACATGTTACTTAAAATGTTAAAATCACTAATTCACCCTCCCCCTCTTAATATTTACCATCACTTGTTCGACCCTTTTGAGAAACTGCTATAGGACATGACAATGGGCTATCGCCCAATATGCATAAAGGTGATACATGGTGTCAAAATTAAAGGATATGAAATACATTCTTATAATAAAATACACTCTAAATATAAATAGAACATATATATGGACATACCTGAGTTATCCTCTAAGTAAATTCCATTGAAGAAGTCCCAAACATATTCAATATTACCTTCACAAAAAATTAGAACACAACAATAACCATCCTATAAAACCATGGTAGAAAAATAATCTATTAATAATGAGAGTAGAATCATGAAAAAATAGTAGAATAAATAATAAATAGTGTAATTATAGAAAAAAATAAATAGTCTACACCTAAACCCACAAACAAGAAGGATCAAATTAACTTTCACCATTATATCAAATCCAAGACATGCTTTCTGAACACCTAACAAGAAACTGGAAGCCTTTAGATTCTTGGTAGAAATGAATCCTTATAGACGATGCAAAATTTTAACCAAAATAACAACTAATTACACTTATTACAATAAAATAGTTCCTAAAACACACATTCGATAAAAATATATGAATGAATCATGTCTATACAAACCAAGAACATGCATAGACTATACTAGTTGTTAACTGTTACTTCATTTATTTAATTGATTCATTTCACCATAGAATTAGAAAATATTATCAATTAAATCATCGCAACAATATATTTAAAAGAACTATAATGGGTGTATTTTCTTTGACAATGAGAACACTATTAGGATTTCTATAAAAATTCACAAAAAACAATTGGGGGAATTGGATTTGGAATGTGCCAAAAATTTGACAAGAAGATGGAAATTTATGGGTCCATGCATTGAAGATAAGATCGTCTACATAAGAAGAAACTGGAATTATCACTAAAAAATGATGGTTTAAAGAGAAGATATGGATGTTCTTCTGAAGACCATACTATTTTAGAAAAAATGTAATGATTTCTTGCACACACTATGAGAGGTTTATATTACAAAATTTTTTTGTAGAGTTAAGATTCAAATTAAAATAAACATCTTTCTATGAGTAACCAAAGATGATGTTATGCACCTGCACATTTCAATCCTTCCAGAAATATGGATACTAGTTAAATATGAAGCTCGGGTTGGACATAATGACCACAAAATTGGTTCCCCTCTAAGAATGAATTTGAATCACCAAATATTTTAGGATAATATTCTTTGACACAGACTTGAAAAGATCATTTTTCCCATTATGGGTGGAATATATGAGAATGGGGATTCATGTAAAAAAAATCTTCTTTTTATGGTTCTCTCCACCTTTGAATCCCTAGTTGAATGGAGAGTTCATAATTGTGATTGAGGAGGGGAGAACATTCATGGAAGGTGTGGTGGCCATGTTGAAGCTGCATTGGATCTACATATGAGGAGTATCATGGGGAGGTGGAGAGGTTGCATTAGAGCTGTGTTGATAGAAAGGTGGGGAGGATGAGTCAAAGCCTTGCTATAGGGGAGGTGGGATGGCTACATTAGTGGAGGAGGATCTTTAGGATCACATTAGAGGGTGAGAATCTCTATATGAGAGTATCTGCAGAGGTGGGTTCGACTATATGGGTATAAGGGAGGGATCGATTATGAGGGATACATAGGGAAGGGATCGATCGAGGGGGATATGTGTTTACATGATTTAAAATAAAAAATGGAAGTATATTTTTAGAAATATGGATTTTTTATAGTAGTGTATGATCTTTTGTGAATTTGTTTGATGGGCGATGGTAGAGTTTCTTATTTTATATGCATTCCTTTCCCCACTACTTGAGGCATTTGATGTTTATTGATTTCATGTTTTCTAATAGTGGAATCATATGATGGTTTTATTATAGTACCCAAATATAGAATTATTCTAATAATATATTAATTAATGTTTAACCCATGCGGTTGGTTGATGACAGAATGAAATGGTTAAAAGATATTAATCTTGCTAAACCAAATCCTTGGTTTGGATTATTCCTAAAGGGAATGAAATTTTTCTAATGATTAATGCAATGAAATTTAATGTGGATTAATTATAATGGTAAATTAGTGGATAATTAATTAATGAATAAAAATTGAATTTTATAGTAAAAATAATTAATTAATTTTTCTCTTTTATATGATTGTGTGTTTATAGGATATTTGGACTTAGTAATTGAAGTTGGGAGTCCGAGCAACATTAGTTGTAGTTGAGTCTAAGACAAGGTTATATCCATAGTGTGGTTGTGAGACATATTATATCATGTATATTATGTGATTTTATACACCACCCCACTCATACCGGTTATGGGAACTAAAACCCAGTGGACTCGAGGAGGGTGTTTTACCCAACATCTCAGCAGGAGGATGGATGGCTCACTACCCCCTCTAGCTTGGATCTCATCTCATGTTGGTTACTTGTGCTATTATGTAAAATGGTTTGTTTTTAAATATATGTGTGTAGAGGGTTGTTATTGATATTGGATATTTCACACACATGTATTACTAGATATAGTATCCAAAGGATTATTGTAGGTATGATGTGTATATGTCGTGATGGATTGAGGTACTTTCCTAGTTTATAGGCTCTAATGGATTGAGGTATAATACCCAATGTTTTATATACACTATACAAGCTATTAAAGATCCTAGAAACTGCTTGGTTACTATGTGTATATTTTTGTTGGGATGGTGTGGTTATTTCATACATGCAGCGCATGTGGTGGTTTCTTGACCAAGTGTTTTCAGAAAGACTTACTTTTGAATAGAGATGGATCATAACATGTGACATTTTGTTGGAGTGTAAAACCAGTATGGAAGTGGGAGTGAGGTACCCATGATGTTTTATAATTATATTATATTCTCTCTTATATGCATTACTCGATGAGAGTTATCCATGGTGAGGTTTGGAATATAGTATACATGTTTGGGGGATGTGTTAGTTTCACTATTGTTCTATATGATTTAGCATGATTTATTTATCTTTTGTACTATAGGAACTAAGGAGGATCCTACCAAGTATAATGTTATGGTAACCCTACATATATATAAACTATTTTCAGGTCATTTAGAGAAGGTTAGTAATTGATTTGGATATTAATAGCTTAGAGTCTTTCAGGAGCTATTTGAGCATTATGGTCATTTACACTATTACCTTTTTGGTTCTTCTAGTTTTCCTTTCAATTGTCTAGTACAATATTAAATTGAATGTTTGCACTTGGGTTTCTATTATATATATATATATATACATGTGTGTGTGTGTGTGTGTCTATGTTGGTGCTTGTTTTTGTATCCTTTTTATCTCTATCTTCCACATGTTTACCTTTGAGGGTTATTCCTCCCATTTTCATGTTTATTATACCCTCAGTGCTAGTCACCAATCTCTGGCCTACTGGAGGAGGGACTCGAGTAGTCACCATCACTCTCCCATCATTTTAGTATATTTTTTGGGAGGGGTTCGTGAAAAATTATATACCATTAATTAAAAATAAAATAAAGTATAAAATATTAATTGGATCATAAATACATAGAACACTATACAATGTAAACATGGTGAACAACATGTGACATGTCTCAAAGAATCATAATTGAGACCAAGAAAACCCCTTTCAAGTTATATAATATTTTAAGTAATAATTTGATAATTAAGTTATAAAATATATTTTTAGAACCCCATAAAAGATGGATGAATTATAATGTAAAATATTATTTATATATAATTAATCAAAATTGGAGTAATATAGTTTAATAAATATGGTTATAATTCAATGGAATGACATTGAGTTAACACAAACCATTACCTCAATTACTACTTAATTGAAATGTTCTCAAACATATTATATAAAAAAAATCTAAATCACCAATTTCACAAAATTTTTAATTTATAGAACCTTTTAAAAAATTAATTTATAATGAATCTCAATATTTATATTATCAGAATGTTATATATTTTCGATGTCGAGTATGAGTGGTATTGATTATTATGAACTAGTTTTTTAATAGCAGGGTATTTAGTCATCATTACCCCAAATTTCACTATTCATATATCATGAAATGTACTTTAATTGATTTTTAATAATTATTTATAATTTTATAATTTCTTTCTAGTAGATTTTTTGTTCAATATTTAATGATGTTATCGGTGATGAGCATGTTTAAGATATTTTGCATGAATAGATGTTGGTATCTTAAATAATTAGTTTAATATTAATGTTATGATTATAGAAATAAATTAAAATCATTTTTTACTTATTTATATCATATATTAATAGAGATTAAATTCCCACAGACATCCTTGATATAAATTTATATCATTGTTCAATTAGGAGGTTAAACCGGAATAAACGAGAATATACCATAATTAATGGATGATTACGAAGTGATATAGTTGTAATATAATTATAAAAAAGGCATAATGAGGTTATTTATTATTAATTGGAGTGATATATCAATTTATGAAAGAATTGTGAAAATAAGATGACAAAATGAAATTACTACACACTATAAAGAAAACTTTTTTTTCTCTTGGAAATATCTTTTGTATGATTGAATTTTCTGTAGTTTTTTATTGATCATATGGTTAATTAGTTTTCCCATTTGTCTTAAAAAAATAATAATTTCAAAAACATAATTCTCATCCATTAAACTGATCCATATGACTATCCATGATAGGCGGTGATTGACATGCATGTCGTTAATACGTGGAAAAGTTTAATTATTTATAAACTTTTACTTATTACAATGTAGTGGTTAGTAGGGTATCAAACCTAAGGGAAGGTTTTGTACCAAAATTTTCAAAAAACTTATCCTCTAAAATAATTGCATGATTTTTTAGTATTTTCTATTGAAATAGTGTTTAATGGGGCAATGATTTTTTAAGTATAAATTCAAGCAAGTAAAATGAAAAAGTAGTGAAAGAATAATTTAATAGAAACATTTAAGAGAGATGCTTGGAGAAATCTAACACTACTAGTTGAATAGATGCCTGCTTCACAAAATTTCATTGTAAACGCACCTTATAAAATGTTTTATTAATCTCCATAACCATGTGGTTAATAAAATAGAAGAATGAATGTTTGAGTTTACCACTCCAAGAATCATCAAACTCTAATTGAAATCGAAAAGAATTCATGGAATAAAACACATCAAAATATTGTAATTTTTTGGAAATAAAAGCTTGAAGTATTGAATTCAAGAGAAATATCTCTGATTGATCTTGATTTTTTGAATTTTGAAACAAAAGTCATGAAATAATTTTTTAAAAAATCCAAATTGACCTGGCCAATCAATTCTTACATTCAAAGAAAAATGATTCATAAAGAAGAAAATAAATCTAAAATTAAAGTATTAAAAATCCCTAAGAAAAATGGTTTAGATAAATATCATAATGAATACAATAAATCAAAAAAAAATTGTCAAAAAATTAAAATCCAATGAAATTGATAAACAAAGAAAGAAATCTCCCTATGGACTTCTCTTTTACTACTCAGTTTTTCTGGGTCTCTATCCTACTTCTCCCTGGTCTCTGGTTCAGAAGATGCTATATCTATGTGTCTAGGTTCAATAATTTTTTCCCCACGCATTCATTAGCTTCTTCAAACTTATCCTTTGTTATCTTCTGGTTGGTATCCATCGACAAGCACCAACTCAGGTCTGTCAACTCCTGTCATGTCACTTGAGAAAAACCCATCTAACAAAAAATCAAACAATAGTTGAAAATAATGAATCTGGATATCTTTTAGGATTTATTCTATAAATTGAAAAAAATGATAATTATTTAATTAACTTTATTAACATTAATATAAGTTATATAAAATTATAAATTAATTAAATAAAACTTTAGTATTAAAATATGTATTTAATAAAAAATATAAATTATATAGTTATCTAAATTATTAAGTATATAAATATTCATCACAATTGTTATTTTAACATATATTAACAAATTATCATTATTATATTGATTAATTAGTTTCTTAAAAATGAATATAAATATAAAAACTTATTACTAATGATATAATTATCATTTTTAATATTGTGAGATAAAATAAAATTTATAAAACTATATTTTATTATTTTAATTTATTATTGTTAAAACTATTTTATTTAATTATAAATTATAAATTATTATTATTAATTTATTAATTTATTAATTATTATAATTATTATAATTATTTTGTTTTCTTCTTCTGAACCATTAGATCTCTATTTCAGAGTGGGAGAGGTCAATATCACTTGACTTCAACGGAGGTAGCCATCTTTGCACAAAGATTCATCCTTCAAGCATCCAAAATTATATGGGGGATTGCACGAATAACCTTCCCTGGTGGAAACTCCCCTTCGCTTGGTGGCTAGGCCTTTGGATCTGTGGAGGCTCAGTCTCATCCCAGATCTGTTCGTTGTGGGTTGTGGAGGCGACATTGGCTTCAATAGATCTCTATGACGGATCTAGTTGGCATCAGAGAGGGATTCAAGCGATGAAAGAAGTTTATTACATCGATGTTATGGTGAGATACAGTTTTGTGGTGGATTGATTTGTTTAGTTCTGTGTGGCTTCGGTCTGGATCTATGGCGACGACTCAGGCAGATCGGTAGAGGCGTCCCTATTTTCGGGCAGTGAGTGTTTGATGTGATGCTAGGGGAGGGCCGCGAGGACTGCTGGTAGTGGGTAAAAAGGTGTTGGTGTATCATGATTCACTTGTGAGTAGTGATGGAAGGAAATGGTAGGAGGAAAAAGGTGAGTTGAGTGATAATGAGTGCTCTGATAAACGGTGGGTTTAGCTGGAAGAAGAACTGAAAGGTGGTCAGTGGTGGTTGCTGGCAGGGCGGAAGGTCAGCTAAGGTTGCCACAATAATTGGTAAACAATGGATAAATGGTGGGTTTTGATCCACTGATGGGTGAGGAGTCACCGTTCGATTTCCAATAGTGTGTGAGTTCACTGGCAGTAGGTCATTGCGCCAATTGGTGGAATTTCTTTTATGGAGGGTAAAGTGCTCTATTTTTCTACCGCTGGGTGTGACAATAGAAAAAATAGATATGGATAACAGATTTTATATTTATGGATAAACTAACAAATAAACTATCAAAATGTAACAATTAACAAGAATAAAAATATTAAATTAAAAAGAAGAAACAAAAATTAAAAAAATATAAATTCCATCAATTAATTATTTAACAAAAACTAAAATTAAAATTTAAATAAATAAAATTGAAAAAGTAAAAAAATTTACTGAAATACAAAACAGAATAATAATAATTAAAATTTAAAAGTTAGTAAAAAATAAAATTAAAATAATAGAGAAATTAAATAAATTGATATTTGATATATAAATTTAAATAAAAATAAAAAATAAAATATTTAAATAAAATATTTAGGCATCAATTTAAATATTAGAATTATTTAATTAATGTTCAATAATATTAAATCAAGTCTCAAATTAATTTAAATTTTCAAATAATTAAATATATATAAAATAAAGATATATTTAATTACAATGATGAAACAATAAAAACACAAACATAAAAATAATATTTTAAAATATATTTAAAAATAAAATAACTAAGAAAAAATAAATAGATTGATTTAAAAAATTTAAATGTAATAATAGAGAAATATACACAAAAATTGATAAATTAGTAAATTGAACTACAAAAAATAAAAAATTTCAAATATTTAAAAATAATGTCACATATAATTAATTAAAAGATAAAAAAATTAATTAAAATATGTGGAAAATAAATACATTTAAAGGCCACATAAAATTAAAAATACCTAATCATTAATTATCCTTATGCAATTAATTATCAAATTTACAAAAAAATGAATCTCAAGGTTGAAAAAATGTGATGCCAAAAATAAAGGATTAATGTAAAATGATTTTCCCCCATGATTCCTTTTTAGAAGAAAGTGTAAATTTCATCTTAAAAAAATAGATTTCATTCTATATTAATTAATTTTATACTAAAATTATTGATTTTGGAAAATATTGAATTGAATTAAACTAACAAAAACTTTCATTTAAATGAGACTTCCAGACTTCTCTTTACCTCTAGTTGATAAGACACACATAATTATCACCCAAATAAATTAGAAACAACTGAATGGATGAGTGGGTTAAATAAATACCTGAGGGAATAATTAACTCATTCAAAAGTTATATCTCAATGAAAAAATAATGAAATAATGAGGGAAATAAACTCAACCCGCATTAAGATTTTCATTTCATAGCTCATCTAAATGCATGTCTTATAATATTTATTTAATACAAAAAGTTTCAATTCAATGATTGTTGTATACCATTTTCTCAAAAATATAACCATGAACATATTATTTCAAGAGGACATGAAATTCATTTACACAATTAAACTCATTGGGTAATTAATATATAACCTCTTGAATGTCACCTCATAGATTTCAATATTAAGAAAATTTTTTGACCCACTAAAAGTAAAGATTAAAACTTGACAAAGTCATAATTTTGGAAAATTGTAACAAAATATGAGGGTACACATTAAATAAAATTTAATCCCATATAAAACCCCACTCCACCACACATGAAACCAATATTTTTCTACAAAGTTTAATTTAAAAGTGGAGAAAACAATTTGAATTTTAAAGTTCAAAATAGGTTTTCCATTCCAAGAGATTAATGAAATGTTCAAAGGTCACAGTGAAGTTCAAATAGTATAATGTTTTCCAAAATAAATATTTCATAACTTATTCACATAAACTCTTGCATTATCATTAAATCTAGTGATAATAACTTTAAAATTTAGTTAAAATATTATCATGTAAAACATTTAATATAGTGGAAAGTGTGTAATAAAGTTTGAATATTTGATTTAATTTGATTTATGACACCATATAAAATAATATGCTAAACACATAACTAGGAAAAGCACATTTTCTTAAAAAAATATACATAATTTTGGGCACTACCCCCACACTTAAATTAACATAGTGGGAAAAATTAAATGAATTTTAACTCAATTTCCAATAGTAACATGACAACAAATCAATAATAAAGATGAGTAGAAACGTGACGCTGAAGTAAAAAATCCCTAGTTTGAAGAATATTTTTTTAACTCAAGTCAATCTAAACTTTTATTTTATAATTTACCTTTAAGTTTAATTCCGTAGTTTATTCTCCTTTATTTTATACAAAATGACATAGATTAATATAAGAAATAAAAAGAAAAATTACAAATGAAAAACTAGATGTTGAGTTTAAGTAATTTTAATACAGTGAGGTTCCCTCATTTCAACTTCTTGTAATTTGAGAATGAAAATGAGACTCTTCTCCCCTGGTAGAATGGAAACAACATTTTTCTCTAAAAAAATATTAGGAAGACTAATGATTATATCTAAAAGAAATAGGGAATATAATGACAAAAAGCAAAGCAGATCTTTATTCAAAACAAAACAATAGTAAAAACAAAGGTAAAAAATCTATAACTATGATGGAATGGTTTAACTCCCAAAATGAATTGAATTTCAGTCTTTATTTATAATTTAGTTAAAAAGATCCCAATACATCACAAAAAAGAATTTGGTTAGAAAATCTTATTTTCAGATTCTTAAAATTCAAAACAAGAATAAATTTTGTTGTAAGCACATAATTTTTTTATTAAAAGTAATAAAATCATGGGTTTTCTCCCATGCAACACTAACTTTAAATTCCCCAGTTATAATTTTCTAAAAATATATACATGGTCACTAGGTGGGTTTGGTTTCCAAATTAGAAACCACCGCATGTTAAAAACCCAAATGTTTTTAAAAGAAAAATGAAAATTATGGGCACCATAAATTTTAAAGTAACTCTCAACTATTTTATTTTTTGAAAATTTCCCTAGAAAATTCCCTACATCATTTATTTACTACTCAAAGATGTATCCCATTAGAGAAGATGATTCATCACTAAAATGCACTTCCTTACTAGTTTGAATACATCCATTCTTACATGTAAAATAATTGACTCCTTCTAAATCTTCTCGGAATCTTTTAATCATAGAAACAAAAAATTAATCACATGGTTCACTCTTAGAAGGTGATCTATATAATTCTAAAATTGACTCAATTTTTTAAAAAAATAGAATTTTCATGAAGTGGAAGTGGTGAAATGGGTGCTCATAGAGGTGTGAAATTATATTTAAATCTTTATAAATGATTCAAAATCATAGTAAAATTAGAATCAGGGGTTCTATGGGCCAAGATCTTCATAACAGGTTCAAGAAGAGGTTTTTCAAGAGAATAATGAGCAGTTTCCAAATTAAAAATAAGAATTATTCCTCTTCTAAACTATCCTCATTCCCAAAAAGTGGTCCAACAACCAAATCAACTGATTAATACTTAGAAAAGTAGGGAAGAGTTAATTATTGTTCTTCCAAAAAACACTGGTTAAACCATGTTAAAAATATCTTCCAATAGTTCCTCATGAGAGAATAGAAAATTTTCATCAACTTCTTATGAAAAATAAACTATTATTATATCTTCTAATGCATGTTCAACCTATACTAGAAGTTGAAATTCAAAAATTTAATTCTAAAAAATAAATTCTATTGAGTGTTGTAGTTTAGTATCAGGGGGAGAATTGTTCAGTTCCGATTCAAGAAATTCAGATTCCAAAAGTTTAAAATTTAAACAATTTTCTTTATGTATGACAACAATATTTTCCATTTTAGTAAGAAATATTTCTCTAAAAAATAATACCACATCCTTTTCGTCAATTTCTTTTAAATATTTTTGGGTTTAAAGTTTCAAAAGAAATAATATAATATTTATTAATAGTTTCAAAATTTTATTAGTTGGTGATTTCAGGTTTGTTGTTCACTTCTAGAATATTACTAATCCGAAGTTTAGGTTAATTGTTCAAAATCTCATGAAGATAGTGCAGAGAGTTTTTAGCCTTCAAGTTCTCATCTTTGAATTTCTTTTCAACCCACGTAATCACTTTTTCCGAGTACCTATAACAATAAGCCTTTTCAAATTTTGTAATCATGTAAAGAACATGTAATTCCTATTTAATCACTTTTAGTTGTTTATCAATTACCTCCAACTCATTTTCATTTAATGTTTCTTTAAATTTATTCAATTTTATACTTTGACTCAAATATTTGGAAACATTTTCAATTTTTTTATCATCAGTTTTAGATTCTTTAATGATAGTGGATTAATCTTCCACAATATCAACCTCATTTTCTACTTTAATTTCTCTCTAAATTTATTCTAAATCAATTTCTTATTGTTCCTTTAACCTTTTTTTAACTCACAGAACATGTTTTATAATTTTTTTAGTTGTTTATTTTGTTCCTTAAAATTTTTAATTTCAATTTCATTATCTTGGTCCAGCCTAACATCAAATTTTGTTAATTTTTTTTCAATTTTTTTATGGAACTTAGATTTAAGCTCACAGTGATATTGATTTTCTTATAAATAATTAATCTATTATAGTTGTTTATTTAATCATTTCCATGATGCGTTCCCCTGATATCCACAACATACTTAGAAAAGTCTATTATAATGACTACCACCCTCATGAACATCCATTTTTTAGCAAATTATATTAATCACACACAATCATATACATATAATAGAATTTTGACATTCAACTAAAGAAGTAGGTTCTTTATAAAGTTTTTGTTTATGGATTTTTTTGAAGAATTTTTTTTGGGTTTTTAAAATTTGGTTGCACAAAGCCTTCCCCAGCAACGGTTCCAAAAACCTTATATTCACATCATTAATAAATTTCAAAGTTTAATTATTTATAAACTACAATATACTACAATGTAGTGGTTTTTAGGGTATCAAACCCAAGGGAAGATTTCATACCAAAAGTTTTAAAATAAATATCCACAACAAGGAGTGGATATTTTTAAAAAATATTTTCTATCGAAATAGTGTTTAATGTGATTGTGATTTTTAATTAAAAATTGATGCAAGTAAAATGAAGAAGCAGTGAATGAAGAGGTTGAGAGAAATGTTCAAGTGTGATGCTTAGGGAAATATAACACTACTGGTTGTATAGATGTACTCTTCACCAAATTTTATTGTAAATACACCTTAGAAAAATCTTGATTAATCACACTCTCTTATAGATTAATCACAAAGAAGAATGAATCTTAGTGTTCTCCACTCCATGAATCATCGAACTACAATGAAAATATAAAAGAATTAAATGGAATAAAACTCACCATAATATTCCAAATTTTTTGAATTAAAATATAGAAGTAACGAATTCAAGATAAATGTCAAAAATTGATCTTGAAATTTTTAAGTTAGAAGAAAATGGTGTGAAACAATTTGAAATGAAATCAAAATCAACCTCGCTGATATATTCTAGAATTTGTTAAAAAAATGATTAATGGAGAAGAAAATGAATATAAACCCATAGTATTGAAAATCTCTATGTTAAAGGGTTTACTTGAAGACCATAATGAATAAAATAATTCCAAAAAAAAAATATAAAACAATTAAAATCCAAATAAATTGAAAAATAGAGAAATAAATATTCCTTTGGACTTTCGCGTTATTACTTAGTTTTTTCGGATCTCCTTCATACTCCTCCCATTTCTCTAGCCCTAATGCTACTCTATCTCTTTTTTCAAGTGTAATAATGTTTTCTCCACCACTCTATTAGCTTCTTCGAACATATCCTCCATTATCTTTTGGTTGGTCATTTTCAACAAGCACTGACTCAGGTCGACCAACCCTCGTCATGTCATTTGAGCAACAAACATCTAATAGAAATCGAACAAGAGTTTCCAATAATGAATCTATATGTCTTCTAGGATTGATTTTATATATTGAAAACAAGTGATAATTATTTAATTGTCTTTATTAACATTAGTATAACCTTTATAAAATTATAAATTAATTAAATAAAATCTTAGTATTAAAATATTTATTTAATAAAAATTATTAATTATTTTGAGTTATCTAAATTGTTATGTATATAAATATTTATTGTAATTGTTATTTTAATATAAATAAATAAATTATCATTATTTTAATGATTAATTAGTTACTTAAAACTGAATATAAATATAAAAACTTATTATTAATGATAAAATTTTCATTTTTATTATTATTAGATTAAAATATAATTTATAAAATTATTTTTAATTATTTAAATTTAATTATTTGATTTTATTATCGTTAAAATTATTTTATTTAATTATTATTAATTATATGTATTTATTTATTATTTATTTATTTTTTTCATTGCCTTCTTCTAAATCACCAGATCTCCATTTTAGAGGGGAAGTGGTCAAGCTCGCTCGACTTTAGTGGATATACCCCCTTTGTATGATGATTTTTTCTTTGAGAATCTATGGAGACATAGGGGCTTGAGGAACAACCTTTCTCGATAGAAACTCCCCTTCTCTTGGCTCTTGTTCTTTGGATCTATGGTGGCTTAGTCATATTCTAGATTTGTTCATCATGGGTAGTGGAGGTGATATCATCTTTAATCGATCTCGGCGACATCTACTGTTTCCATCAATGAGGGATTCAAGAAGTGATGACGGCTTAGGATGGTGATGTTAAGGTGAGTTCGAGTTTAGAAGTGGAATAATTTGGTCAGAAATGTGCAACTTCGATCTAGATCTGTGGAGTGAATCAGGTAGATCAGTGGAGGCACCACTAGTGTAGGGTGATGGGTGTTTGATGTGCTGTTAGTAGATGATGGTGAGGACTGATGGTGGTGGGTGTAAAGGTGACAGTGGCTCATGATTCACTTTTATGTAGTGATGTAAGGAAATGATAGGTGGAATATGGTGAGTTGAATGGTGGTGATTGCTCTAATCAATGGTGGGTTCAGCTAGGTGAAGGAAAGAAAGGTCGTATGTGGCAGTTGTTGGTAGAGTAGAAGTTTGGGTGAGTTTTCCCATGTGATGATTGGATAGAGGATAAATGGTAGGTCTTGATCCACTAGTGGGTGAAGAGTCACCTTTGGGTTGCTAACGGTGGGTGAGTTCGTTGGGGGTAGGTCATTGCACCCATTAGTGGAATTTTTGCGATGGTTGGTAAAATCCTCTATTTTTCTACTTCTAGGTGTGATGGTAGAAAAAATAAAGGATAGTAGAACATTTTATACTAGTGGATCTACTAATAAATAAACAAAAAAGTTAACAATTAATAGGAATAAAATAATTGAATTAAAATGAACTAATAGAAAATTAAAAAATAAAAACACAATTAAATAATTTTTTAATAGAAACTGAAATTTAAATTTAAACAAATAAAAGTAAAAAACTAAAGAATAATTAATTAAACAAAAATAAGAATGGTAACAATTAAAATTTAAACTTTAGTAAAAACTAAAATTAAAATAACCGAGAAATTAAATAAATTGACATTCAGTATATAAATTGAAAAAACATTAAATTTAAAATATTTAAATTACATATTTAGAGATCAATTTATATATTAAAATTTATTAAATAAATTTCTATAATAATCATACATGAATCTCAAGATTGGAGGATGAATCGGGAGCTCTTGACGACCTCCTCGCGACTCCTAGGGTTTTCTCTCACCAGTCGCGATGCTTGCTTCAGAATGTGATAAATTTTGTTTATCATGGAATCTTTTGATTATGAATGGGACAGAGAATTCAAATGTTGTGATTTCAAAGCATAGACTGCCAAATCCCCTCTGGTTGAAAGACTTAGATAGATTTTTTTTCGTGTAAGAGCTCAAGGATTCAGATCTCTGCAAATCTACCTAGATGAAACCTTCACTATGAAAGAAACCTGACGATAGCCAATTTGTTGTTGAAGCTGATCTTGAAGTGCTTCAACAGAGTATGCAGATGTTCAAGTACTTGATTATGGGCCGAATTTCCAATTTTAAAGGTGATAAATCATGGACGGCTATTGATCTAATAAACTGGATTTCCCACATCTAGGTTTTTTCCGATTGGAAAGTTGTTCCAATCAGAAAGGGTTATTTTCATATGCTCCTAAAATCCCAGGATGAGATTGAGTGAGTTTGAAAATTAAGAGACTTTAAACTCAAACCTAGTGTCCTTAGAATATATGAATGGAACTATTCCTTTAATCTACATAACCTTAGAACCAATATGGCACAAATCTAGGTTAGGTTGCATGTACTTAGTTGGTTTTTCTGGTATCCCAAGATCCTAAATGAATTAGTTTCATGCATCGGAACTCCTCTCAAATTCAACTAACAAACCTCAAATGTTGAAATTCATTTGTATGCTAGAGTAATGGTAGAGGTTTATCTTGAATCGAAGCTTCCAGAGGTGATTTGTTTCAATGATAAAGATTAAAAAACATAGGTCCAGATTGAATTTGAGTGTAGACCACTGTTCTTCATTCTGTATAAAATTTTAGGTCATTATTTGATGAATTTTAGAGTCATGAAATTTCAAGTCTCCGAAAGAAACAATGATGGATGGACTGATGTTCGTAGGGGTAAGAAGGGAAAAAGTACTACCATTGAAAATACAGAACCCTTCAAGAAACAATATGAAATTTGGGTGAAGAAGGAAACTCTATTGGGTGAGATTTTGGATAAATATTGGGCACAACTTGTGGATGAGGAGGAGGAAGCCTCCTTGGATCAGAGAAATCAAGAGGAAATTGAAAAGCTATTGTTGGATACATGTGATCAGGCACAAACTTCCTCTACTATTGAAGGCTCCTGTAATCATAACGCTATATAATCTGGACCTATTGCATACCCAGCAGACCCATACAGTGGGAGAGGTAGAATGGAGCATGCCACTATGACTTTGGTTCAAAAAGTTTAGGTTGGACAGAACTCTAAGATACCTATATATTTGACTCCAAACATGCAGCCTACACCTGTTGTCACTTTCTTGGTGATTTCAAAAGATCACGCAGGCATGGATCTACAACAGAATAATATTTTTTCTAGAGAGACCATAATATCCAAGGGTACGGTGCTTTCCCTGGTGTAATGCGTGGGCACTCATGTTACAAACCCCTTAATAAATTCAAAAGGCATCCCAATTGACACCCCTTTGAATTCCAATTCACTTGAAACAAACCAGATCACTCCTAATACAGGTTCTAATAATAAGTCATCTATTTATCATTTGAGTAAAAAATGAAAGAAACCAAGTTCAACCTCTTCTCAAAATGTCATAAGATCAATGAGGAAGAAGGTCTCGGGTGGTGCCAAAAAAAAGTAGGGTTCCAACCCCCAAAACAGGTTTTAAATAAATATTTATTTTGGAATATCTAGGGTATTACAAACCCTTACACTCTTACTATTCTTAAAATATTTCTTCAGATGCATAAACCTAGGATTTTTGCTATTTTTGAACCTAAAGTCAACTTTTCTTTGAAATAAATGCAACTTTGTTCCTATGGTTTTAATTTTTTAGGTGCTTTAAAGGATGGTGTTACAGTTGAATCTCTTTGTATTTTTTACCATGCTTCATTGCATAATATTAATTACGTCAAATTTTCTGAACAAATGCTTTCTTGTAATTTTTTCCTAGATAGCATGCACATTTTATGTTCCTTGCTTTATGCCAAAAATAGATATCAAGATAGAAGATCTCTTTGGCATGATCTTTATTATTTAGCTAACAACATCCACGACCCTTGGTTTTTGATCTGTGACTTAAATGCAATTCTTACTTCTAGTGAACAAATTGGTCCATCACACTCTTCCATCTCCTCAAGAGAATTTAGAGATTCTATTGAAGGTTGTAATATTGTTTAAATCAACCTCACTAGAGCTAAGTTAACTTGGTATAAAAGACATTACAATAGGATAGATTCTAGAAAATTTGATAGGGACTTCACAAACATCCCCTCTCTTGATAAATGGGACACCATTTCGATTATTACCTTACCTAAGCTTAACTCAGATCATCATCCCAATCTATTTAGTCATCTCACCAAAGGTTTTAAGATTGCTCTTCCTTTCAGATTTAATAATGCTTGGTCTACTAAACCTGAATCTAACAACATTATTTTTTTTGAAAGCATGTGGGATCACAATGATTCTTTTTCTTGTACCACTGAACTAAATATCCTTAACTAGTGTCTTAAATACTAGTTTAGTTCCAAATCCAAACAAATTGACAAAGACATCTCTTTTTAGAGCATGAACTTATGCAAATTCAAAATTCCAATTCTTGCTCTAACTTTTCTTTATATCCTTAACTTGAAATCAATATCTCTATGAAAATCAACACTCTTCTTGTCCACAAGGACAACATGCGTAAGAAAATATTCAAAAATAAATGGTTTGTAGATGGGGATAAAAATACGAATTTCTACAACTCTCTCCAAATAATTAGAAAATTTTATAGACCTATTGAAATTCTAAGAGATGAAGACACCCTAATTGACATTGAGGATGCAATTTATAATCATGTTGTATCTTATTTTTATAATATTTTCAATGGGCCAGATGTCAACAAGGCCCTACTTCCTGAAATTATTCCGGCTATGGTGAATGAAGATGACAACATTTATCTTGTAAGCACCCCTCTTGATCATGAGACCAAAGACACTATTTTCAGCCTTAATCTTGATAGTTCCCTAGGTCCTGTTGGCTTTAATAATGTATATATTCTACATTACTGGGATGATATTCAGTTGGAATTTTTCAAACTTGTCAAATCTTTCTTTTATGATGGTGTCCTACCTCATGGCCTAAATGACCGATTTCTTACCTTAATTCCTAAAGTGGACAATTCCTCTGAGATTCATCTCTTTTTTCATATTGATCTCATTAACACCCTTTAAAAAATTATTGTGAAAATTCTTACTAATAGACTTACTCCTACATGCGATAGAATTGTTTCTTGGAATCAATTTGGATTTATCAAGTGTAGGTCAATACAAGATTTCACCTACCTTGCATCTGAATGCACCAATATCTTAAACAAAACCACTAGAGGAGGTATTATTTCCATTAAACATGATATTAGGAAATCCTTTGATACCATTGATTGGAGTTTCATTTTCAATGTTCCCAATAGATTTGGTTTTAATGACTCTTTTATCAGTACAATAACTTCCTCATTCAAATCAGCCTCCATATCCATCCTTATCAATGGATCCCCTAAGGGATTCTTCAATTGCACCAAGGGTGTTAGATAAGGATATCCCCTTTATTCCATTCTCTTTTCTGTTGCATAATATTAATCTCCCGTCTTGCTGAACAAGGAAATATTAAACCTATTCATTCCTCTATAAACTTAAATGTGACCACACATATTTTATATACTGATGATATCATCTTGTTATTATAAGTCAATAAAAGTAATATTAAAAATCTTAAAAATTACATGTCTCATTATGAAGAAATCTCTTGTCAAAATATAAGTTGGAACAAATCCTTTGTTTTCTTAGGAAAAAATTTCTATTCTAACCAAAAACGTACTATCATCAAAAATTTGGGAATAAAGGAAGGTTCCTTCCCTTTTAACTATCTTGGTGTTCCCATTAATTGGGGGAGACATAAATCCAGTTACTTTTCTAAGATTGTCGATCAAATAATCACTCAAATTTCATCTTTGAAGGGTAAATACCTCTCTATGGCAGGAAGGATATGTCTTGTGAAATCTACAATTGTCTCAAAAAATGGTCTACTTGCTGATGATTCACAAATGGCCTACTGGTCTTCTTAAGAAACTAAATGTATCCATAAATTTTTTTGTCTCAACCAGAATAATTCTTGATATAAATCTTGTCACCATTCCTTGGTCTACTTTTTGTACCACTTTATACAAAGGTGGTCTTGGAATAAAAAATCATAAACTCTTTAATGAATCTCTTCAAGCGCAAATCACCTGGAGGTTACTTCACAAAAACTCTGATTCCATTGCTTTTCTCAAAAAAAGATTCCATTCTAAACTAAATTATGCAAATTTTAATTACATTACTTCTTCCATCTGGACATAAATTAGACAATCTTTTTCAAACATCATGAACAATTCTAGATGGATGGTTAGTACAGATTCCACCATGAACTTTTGGCTTGATAACTAAAATGGTGCACCTTTGATATCCATGATGCCTTCCAATTCTCTTCCAGTTAACACAAAATTTACCATAAGGGATGTTATCTATTCTAGTAACATAAACCTTACCGATAACATCAGTCATGTTATTGAAAATTACCCATACTCTACCTCTAAATATTTATTTATTTGGGAGCCTACTCAAAATGGTGTTCTTGATTCCCAATTTTTTTAGAATTACAATTTCAAAAATTATGATTCGAACTTTTGTTGGTTAATTTTCTTTAGAAAACCTTGGATTAAAACCTAGAGGCTCATACTTTTTTGGCGTATTGTGTATAATATAGTACCCACTGAAATTTTTCTTCAATAGTTTGGGATTCAGATTTCCTCTAAGTGACGATGTGCGCCCAACATAGAGAGGATTACAATCATATGTTTTTGTACCATGCTACTGGTTCTGCTATTTGGAATTCTATTTTTTACTTTTTTAATTGAAGATTGTTAATCTGAAATTCAATCAGCTCACAACTGCAGTGTTGTGTAGAGTTTAAAGGTTCTCAACAAATCAAGAATCTTTTATTGACTGCTGTTTCTGAACTCCTTTATCATATCTAGTATGATAGAAATAATATTCTTCATAATAATGGATCATTTAGGCTTAATACAGGTCAGACGAGGATTCTCATTGCTATTCATGACGATTCATTGATTCATAAAGATTTCATTGACAAATTTGTTGGTGGCTTTGAGATTTTGCATCATCTTTGGATTGAGGGTTTATACAAACAACCTAGACGCACTTTTGAGGTATTCTAGAAAGACCCGCTTCAAGGATGGATCAAAGTGAATGACGATGGTGCTTCTAAAGGCAACCTAGGTACTGCAGGATGTGGCACTATTTTTAGAGAATATCTTGGCCAATGTCATGGATATTTTTTTTGGTGGCTGTGGTATGACCTCGTCTCTTGAAGAGGAAATGATGGGGGTGATCCATGTGGCTGATTATGACAAGAAAAAAAGTTAGAATAATATTTGGATTGAAAGTGATTCAACCAAAATAGTACATTTTATTTGGAATGGAGTGGTACATCTTTCCTGGCCTCTCACTACCCATTGGATGAAATGTATTGCTTCACTTATAGAACTCAATTACATTTCCATTCATGCCTTTGGTGAAGCGAACATGGTGGCAGATGGTATTACTAACAAGGGAGTCAATTAGGGCCTAACTTGGGAGGATGACTTACCTAGTGATTTGATTCCTCTTTATGATAAATATTTTAATAATATTACATCTTTCAGACTCATGTAACCCTTTCTTTTCTTTATTCAATAAATTTCACCTTGGTCTCTGACTAAGGCACAACCTTTAAAAAAAATACACGACTCAAATTAAATTAATGGTTCAAATAATTATATATATATATATATATATATAATGAAAAAATATTTAATTACAATGGGGAAACAATAAAAAAAAATCTTAAAATTAATATTTTAAAATATATTTATAAATAAAATAAAATGAAAAACTAAAAAATATGTGTTAAAAAATTTAAATGTAATAATTGAGAAATGAATAAAAAATTTGATAAATTAGTAAATTAAACTCCAGAAATAAAATATTTAAATTAATTAAAAATAAAGTCACATTTAATTAATTAAAATATAAAAAACTTAATTAAAATATGTTGAAAATAAATATAATTAAATACCACATTAGTGGTGAAATTGGAAAAACTAGAAATTAATCATTCCATGGAGGTGGTAGTCGAGAAGTATACATGGTTGACGATTTCATTTTCCATAGAAGGGGAAAAAATTAAAATATATTTTATCATTTTAGAATCTAAAATATGTTATCAATATCATGATTATTTATTAAATTCAATATTTGGACCATCTATGTATTTTGGTTAAGGAAAACAATACTTGAAACTTCATAGAGGTAATAGTCCCCACACACATGAATGTTGTTTTGTTTTTCATTAATGGAAAAGGGGAATGGTGGTCATTAGTTATTCCATTGGAATAATAAAATTCAATATAAAATAAATACAGATGAAATTATATATTATTTATAAAATAATTTTTGGTAAATTAAGAAAAATAATAATAATTTAGGTAAAATAAGAGTACTCACATTGAAGACAAAGGCTTTCTCGTGGAAGCCTCCTTGGAAACGGAGGTCTTAGTACTATATCTTATGACCATAGGAATAATTAAAAGAAATAGAATTATAGGGGAAGTAAAAAGGGACGCGTTTCAAGTGTAAAGATAGTTTTGGGAGTAGTGTTGAAGGGGTGGTGAGAGGTTCCTTTTATAAATGTTGAGAGAGGTATTTTTTGTAAATATTTCAACTTAATATACAGAGAGAAAATGTTCTACATGTTATAAAGACTAAAAAATGTATGATAATGGAGTGAGGGAAAATATAAGGTTTATAATTCATAAAATATCCGTTTTATAACAATGTCTAAACATGTTTTTATGTTCTTTAGTCTTAGAATATTCGCTTGTAGCATTTTTCATTTTTCATGGTAATTTGTTTTTACCTGGGAAATTTAATTTTAATTCATAAAAAAAAAATAGAAATTAATTATTAAAAATATTACATTTATTTTATCATTCAAAATATCTAAGTGCAATATTTTTTTACAAATTAGCGCATCTAACGTGTAAAAATCCGTTTTAAAAAAAGTGTATTTTTAAGTTTAAAATTTATGTGTGGCATAACATTATCAATATATTGGGTTTTAATTATTAAAATTGATTTATTATAAAACAAATAAAATTTATTTTTCTTTAAAAAATAAAAAATTTAATTTTACCAAAATAATATTTAATTAAAAGAAAAGGCCAAAAAATAGTTTCTTTTGTTGGAAAATATTACTTAAGTTTATAGAAGGTCAAAGATAGATTTTATAAATCCATAATAGTATTTTGAAAGTGTATATTATTTTTTCTAAACACATATTTTTCAATTAAAATTTTTATAATTTTCTATTTCTTTCTTATATAGTGATAAATCCATAAAATTTATAGTTTTGTCAAAAAATGTATTTTCACTATTCACCAAAAATCTACTATTTTAGAAAAATTCCAAAAAATCATACTAATATAATTTTTTAATTATAAATCTAAAAATTAATTCAATTTCGTAAAATACAAATTATAAAATTTTAGAATTTAACGTTTAAATAAAAGCATAAATTTATAATGAAAATCGTTTTCATAGGAAAATACCTTTTTAATATATTAATTATTCTTATTCTTATTTTCCATCAATTATTAATAAAACTTGGTTTAAAAACATTATTCATGTCAGTAATATATTTTATCCATAATTTATTTATTATCTTAAAATAAACACATAAAAATCCAATTTTAGAATGATTACATTTTAAAACATATATCTTTCTTATTAGTTATTTATCTATACTAATTGAATTTTTATCAATGCCTCTCTATTAATAATGATTATTATATACATATATATATATATTTCATAATTCATTTATCTACGTTTTTAACCACAAATTCTATTAGTACATTTTAATTTTTATATAGAGTTTCACGGTTTGCTTTGGTTCGATGTTTCTTATGAAGAAAACCATCGAACACATTAGGGTTTTGAAGGAAAATATAATTTAAGATATCAGGGTGTTACACCTTAGAACATTAAGTGAATATTGGAAGGACTCTAGAGATGGAAATGGAGAGTATAAACCAACTTGATTATTTTGGAGTGAAGAGGAATGAGAGTATGGGTGGGTATTTATGAAAAATGTTGGGGAAATTGTTTATTAATTTTTGGACTTTGGATTTGGGAATTAGGGTTTTGGAAAATTAAATACCATTAAATTACACATGGTTTTAGATCATATTACTTGACGTTTATAACATGGTTTTTGAAAATTTTTATTTAAATAATTAAACACCCTTTTTTATATTATTTTTTCCATAGGAAATAAATATATTCTCAATAATTTTTTTAAAATAATAAATGGAATTTTAAGCTTTTTATATTCCATTACATGTTTTGAAAATATATTATAATACTTTAAAATAAATTATTTTAATAAATAAACATATTTTAGTTTATGAATTCATTTATATTAATTATTATAGAAATTTTTCATTAAACTGAATTTATAATACATACTTTATTATCCCATTCACCTAAAAAACCGATCATTTAAGAAATTTTTTAAAAATTCACCATTAGCTAATTTTGACATAATGATTTTAAATTTGAAATTATTTTTATGAAAATAATTATATATATATTTTAATTTTTATATAAAACTTCTTATATATTTTAAGATGATGTGTTTAATATTAAAAATTTAAGAACTCATTTTTAATAATTATTTTATTATTCTAAGACATATATTTGTAATTAAATTCTAAATTATTGATAAATATAATTTATTTTCTTAATTATTAATTATATTATTACCAAATGATTTTATGTATTATATTGGATAAATATTACCCATATTGGTCACATTACTGTTACAGTAGTCATATTGCTATGTTATTGTTCTAATGGTCACCATAACCTTCCAATGATCATATTACCTCTTATAAATATACTTCATTCTATCTTCTAAAATCATTTATATCATTCTTAAATGGTATATATCATCTCCAATACATTTCTTTTAATTTTTTAAAAATAGTAATGTATATTTTATTCTTGCTATTTTTTGTAGAATATAATCCTATGGTGTTCAAGATTATACCACTTCCCTATATTTATATATGTTCTATAGAAATATTTGTATCTATTCATGTAATTGTAATTATCTAATTTTTTGTCATACTACTATGATGAAATAAAGTAATATGTATTGTGTAATAACTATTATAATGTAATGATTATATATTTTTGTTAAATATCGGTTCTAACATAACCCTCATTAAATAATTTCAATTGTAAAAATAAAGTTATACATCCATCCATAAAAAAATGTGGGTAATTATTGAAAATTTCTTCCTAGTCTCATGAGTTACTTCCTCGAAAATTTGATTCCTCCAAAGTACCTTCACTAACTGATTTGACTGATTTAAAAAAACATTCTTTCTAGTACCAATAATCTTTATAGAATCTTAATTATAAGAAAATTTAGTCTCTATAACTATTTATTTTATTGTGATTATGTGTGTTGTGTATGGAATATACATCCTCAATAGAGATACATAGAAGACATCAAGAACATTAGAGGGGTTGTGTGTCATATGAAAACAATAATCTTCATCCTTAATTATATCTATAATATAAAAAGTCCTAATGTATCTTGAAATAGGAATCATCTTATTACCAAAACATGTAACTGAATTATATGGTGATACCTCCAGAAGATATACCCAACAAATTGAAACTCAAAGTCATTCATCCAATTATAAATGTGTACCATGAAGCCTCATAAATTCAAAAATATAAAGTTTCATGATTCAATAACGGGGTAAATCTTATCTTATTGCTAGGAAACATGTATTATTTTTAATTTGATCCATGATATAAAATGTTACATCATTCATTTGGATGTAATATGAATCTTGGTAAAAAAGAATATTGTGATATTATCCAACATTCACATTTGTATAGGGATATGTTGTATAAAAACCTTTCAAAATTATCTCATAACCTTTACTTTTTAGTATAATAATCATCTTGACACTTAGTTTGTAATTTACCACCTCATGTTCTCCCACGAGAAGTGTTCTCTCTTAAATATATCTTGGTGATATCAAGGTGTATAAATAAATTTGACCTGATAAATTATTCTATCAATTATATATTTTGCTTTGATACTGATGACACATATAGCCCCTTTATAATATTTAAAACTCCATATTCAATGATTAGTTATTTAAATTTCTCATATTCTATAGATTTAATAATATTTTCTAAACCTTTTTCATCTTTTTGATACTTTTTATCCTCTCCACTAAAGATGGTTGGTCAATTACATAGAAAAGGAATTATGTTTCCCCTTCCCTAATAATTTTCATGCCTAAATTTACTAAATCCATGAATATTATATCCTTTTCCATCCTCATTATTAATACAAATCCATGGTTCTTCTTACTCAATGAATCTTCCACCTTTTTTTACCTTACTAGGATGGTAGTGTATTTTACAATCGAAGTACTTAAGTGGTTCCAAAAATCTCATGTTCCTCATGTAGATCTCTATTTATGTGAATATATACATTAAACTATTTTTATTTGTAAATATGTCACATCTTTATCCATATAGATAGTTTCTCTATATATATTAGGCATATATTACAACTACCGACTCTAGATCACATGGTAACTCGGGGGTGCAGTACACCATTGAGGATGATGAATCAAGGGGGAGGGGTAAAATACATTAATCCCACTACATTAATTTGGGAATAACTCTAGATAACACGTTAGATAATTTTCTCCATGGTTATTTAATTTTCTTTATTCATATATAACAAATTTATCATTTTGCATAAGCATTAACCCCGATCCTTTATTTAATGAATCTAAATATATAAAAAATCCTTCCTTTATTATATGTAACTTTAATATTGATTCACTAATTAATCTCTCCATAACTTCTTGAAAAAGTTCTTCAAATTCGTTTGAATATGTGAGATTGACCTCTTTATGTGTCAACTTGGTTAATGGAATATCTAATTGGTTTTTTTAACAAATTTCAAATAGGAACTAGATAATCAAAGGAAAATATATATTTTGATTTTAGTCATAGGTGTTGGACATTTTAAACCATCTTCTACTTTTCAGGTTCAATAAATATTCCATCATTAAAGGTAATATAGATAAGAAAATAAATTCATTGAAGCTAAAAATCACAGACAATAAATTTTCCATTTAACTCATTTTATTTTAGGGTCTCAAGATCAATCCATAAATAGTTCTAATTATCTTTATAGATTTTAGAATATATCAATATATAATTAATAAATACCGTAAATTTTTTATTAAGATAATTCTTGAATACTCTATTCATCATATCTATAAAAAGAAAGGGTGTGTTTGTTAATACAAAAGGAATTACTGTGAAATCATAATTACCATACCTCATAAAAAAGTCATATTTGGCATATCATCCTTATTAAATTTTAATTTATGATAAATATAATAATAATAAATATTTATCCCTTTGAAGTTGATCAAACATTTCATCAATTTGGGGTAAATGGTATTTGTTATTAATAGTAATCGTATCTATTTCCCTATAATCAGTGCACAATATCATAGACCCACCCTTTTTTTATTTATAAATAAAATAAGTCATACCCAATTTGAGACTTAAGGGTGTATTAATCACTTACTATATAACTCTTAATTTTTTTCTTTAATTAAACAAATTCTATTGGGTACATTCTATAAGGTTGCCTAGATTTAGGTTTTGAAAATAGGATGAGTTCAATTGAGAATTTAACATCACGATCAAGTGGATATACAATTAATTTTTTATGAAATAAATAAATGAAATATTTTAAAATTAGTACATTATATATTCATAGAATATCCTCCCCCTCCATAGATTATATTTTATCTTCTTCTCCTACAAATATTTCATTAAGATGATATACTATAGGTGGTTACTAAAAAGACTTAGGAAATGAATTCACTCCTCTAAAAACAAACAATTCTATAACTTACATACACATTAAAACCTATTTATCATAGTATTAAATCATTGTATTATACTTTGGGAGAAAATAAATCCCTATAATTATGTCAAAGTAAACCATTGGTATAATTAACAGGTTTGAAAGTAGGAAAAATTCATGATTTATAATATAAACAACCCAATATATTTTTGTTGTAATATAATTTACACTAGGTGTTTTAACTAATAAATGCTTTTATAATATATCAGATAATGATTTAAAGTTCTTATAAAACATACAAGATAAAAAATATTGTGTAGATCTAGAAAAAAAATGTATCCTATTGATTTGATTTTATGATCAACAACTAGATATGACATAATTTAGGACTTAAATTTTTATATAGTAATTATATAAGATCATCCTTTCTCCATTGGCCTATTATGAGGTATATTCTATTGAAACATAGAGAAGTGATTTGAGTAGTTTCCTATATCCTTGCAATTGAAGCATTATAAATTAGTGGTTAATATCTTGCATTTTTCACTCATGATCTTGATGATCATTATTTACAAACTCAAAACAAACTCCTATGAACTTTATGAAATCCATAGGGTGTTTCTTCCCATATATATTACATTCTATAAATTACACCCTTCCCTTATTCTCTTTTTCCAATTTTATTTCTATATGGATTCAGCCATCCTATTTTTCTATTGACTTCATTTGAAAATATAATACTTTGAGAACTCATTTTCATCCTTGATGGAACTAGTCATTATCTATTCGTAGGATGGAAATGTTTAAGAGACTAACGCCCTTCTAAATCTTGGATTTAACCCATAAAAAAGTGATTAATCTTGATATCGGGATTTTATACATATATGAGGTATGTATTTATAACCTTGTAAATTTATTCAGTAATTTAATTTCTATGTTAACCTTTTTATATTAAGGAAGATACTTCATAAGAAATATTTCCTTAAATGAATTCCATTCTATGGATTCTATCTCTTCCTCTGTCTTAGTGTTTTTAATTAATAAGCATCAATGACTTATATCTTCCCATAGACTGTATACAACCATGACAACCTTCCCTTTTTCACTATATCTCAATGTTATAAATATTTTATCTAAAGTATTTATCCATTTCTATGTCACTAATGGATTAGTTATTCCATTGAAAGATTGATTTTTCTACCTAATTCAGTTTCAAGAACCAACCTGGGTTGACCCTAAAATGGACACCTAAGTTGATATCTGGCAAGGCCCAAGAGGCATTCCCAATCCTCCTAGCCTGGCGACAAGCACCAAGGGAATCATAAGAGACAAAGGTAATGTTTTCTCCAAATGAAATAAAAAAAGAAACAAAATAAATAAATAGGAAATCCAAACAAAATGTTATTTCAAAACTTTACATTATTTACACATACAATTAAAGAAACAATAAAAAGTACCAAGATAACCAAAATGAACCTGAAGCCCAAGACCCCCCATGTGACCCTAAGGGACACTCCCTAATCCACACCAAACATTATCTATAACTATTGAACCCAAGCTCGGACCTGTAGTAGAAACTAAAAACGAAATGAAAATATAGGTGTGAGTATGGAAACTCAATAGGCTAGCCTGATAATCTACTTACCAATGCACTTCCATTAACAGAAAAGAAACATCAATTTTCATGTTTGACCTAAAATATATTAAAACATGATTTACACTCATTTTACTCAAAAAAACATACAACTTATTGTACTTATTCATTTCCAAAACTAAGTTCACCCTATTAGTGTGTTGTTAACATTTTAGAAAGTAAAGTGATGCTTTTTTTTATGGAAAGAAAGATTATAAAACACTTTGACTTTAAAACCAATTTTTCCAAGCTTTTAGAGACCAACAGGTTGTTTCCAAGTAAACACTACACAAGCAGTCACCACAATATTCATATAACAAGGGAAATGAAAATATACCTACACGTATCACATTTATTACTGAAATCAACCAAGAGATAATAGACATACTAAACCCAAGAGATCAAGAACAATCTAGAACATACCTATACATGAGAGGCCATCCCCAATATCATTCCACACATGATGAAATTATAACGCCCAAACTCCCGACCATCCTAACTAAGGAAAGACGGAGGGGCCCGATCCCATAGTAATAAACCCAAATATATCCACCTATTATGGGCCACTGGTCAATACGTGAACTACCAGTGTGGAAAATGTTCTCAAAAAATTCTCTCAACAAGACAAGTTCCCATATATCATTTGTATAATGGGGGTGAGACAACTGCTTCTAGATGAGCATCAAATCACATGCATATAAAATAATAACTCACAACAAGCCTCACCCTGAGTCTCCCAAAGGACTAATCTCATGCCTTAAAATAAATAGAACATAAAGGGTTCCAACAAAGGAACCATGATAATGGATCCCGAGGATTCCACAATGATTACATCACATCTATTATTCAAGAGTAGGCATGAGAAACATTCAACATAAGTTTTTATAATAAACATTTTACACCATTTTCACAATGTGGGCAAACATGCCCTTAAACATTTCTCCCCAAAATGACATTTATCAAACATGGAATATGTCACATCCTTCTTTTTAAATTAATTTTTATTTTAACAATTCTTGGCTCTGGGTTCTCGCGCCAAGGTCCTGGCTAGGTCGCAACTAAAAATTTCTGTCATTTAATATTTTTAGTGTGTTTCAGACCCGTGTGCGATCACCGCACAGTGGTCGGTAGCCACGTAGTTAGCCCGGGTACCCACACAAATATCTAACAATTAAAATAAATAAATTTTTATATAAATACAGTTATTTGAATATATAAATTGTAATAATAGTAATATTATTATGTTATTAATAATATTACTATTAATGAGGTGTTATTATTGATATTATGTTTATTATTTTTATTTTAATTATTATAGATTTTATTATTATTATCTTTATCATTGTTATTTTTATTAGTATTGTTTTAATTATTATTTTTATTGTTATTAATTTTTAATATTATCATCTTAATTATTGTAATTTTTATTAGTATTTTTTTGGTTTTATTATTATTATTATTATTATTAATTTTATAAGGTAAAAAAAGAACCCTAGCCTTCCCCATTATGCATAAGTGCTTCCCCCTAGCGTAACTGCCCATCCTTGCACAAGACACCACCTCTCCAAACTTCAAGCAACCTCCCCTCGGTGCTCGCAACTCTGTCGCAGCCTCTGCACCCAGACCCTTCATATCTTGCCAGTCACCCTCGTCCAACATCATGCTGCACTCTTTACATTTCTTTCCCTGGAACACAGGTGACCATTACCCCCTCGCTTCCCTTCGTGCTCAACCCACGTCCGACCCTGGCCAATATCAGTGGCCCGACCTCCATCCTTCCTCGCCGGAGTACACCACTGCATCTACCCCTTCTTCAGCCTCTGCCCTGTGCGCTTCCCCCAGCCGGACTCCCCCTCTATCTCTTTCCATATCCTCTACATAGCACACCTCTGACGAACTTCCCTTGCTTCCCCTTCCCTAGGAGTGATGGTCGGCTTCCCCTTCTCCCTCTCTCGCTCCGACCGGCCTGCGACATCTTCCCCCAGACCTTGTTCATGCGCGACCCAAACACCCACCCTGGTCCAGCGCGGATCGACCCCCATCCCAGATCTTTCAACGCACCCCTTTACTCTGACCACATCTCCACCAGTGGTGACCCCCATTGCCTATCCATGTTTCCCCTCACCGGTAGCACCTTATGGCAATGAACATCCTCATCAGTGCATTTTTATATCAATTTTTTGGGTTTCTATTACTTTTCCGAAACCTAATGCTTGAATTTATGTTATTTTTTTATTTACTCATCTAGGATGTGCATAAAATTTCTTGGGGTGTATTCTTCCTTATGTTGAGGTTCTGTCACATTCTCACTTCATTAGTGGTAGGAGAATCCATGTTTCCCTTTCCGATTAAGTCCAATTAATACATGAATGTTTTTAATTAAATTTTTTACTTAGTTTTCACCTTTTCAATGCACTTAGTTAACTTTTTATAGTGTTTTCAATTTATTCAGTTTTGATAAAAAAATTGTTTTGAAGTACCTTTTCTTGTCATATTTGCCTGTTCTTATGAAAAAATGTTTTTAATTTGATGTAAAAGGTTTTTTTGATGATTGTTTAGGCATGAAACACAATTTTTATAGACTCTGCAGTAGGTTTGGAAAGTGTTTCTAGTTTGAATGAATTGTTTAAAATTTATTCAGTTTGTTTATTGAATTGTTTATAAATTTTTTCATCTGTTTATAAATGTTTTTAATAAATTGTTGTTTTTGTTATAATTTTTTTTATAATTTTTTTGGTTTGTGTATTAAATTGTTTATAGATTGTGTCATCTATTTATAAATTTTTTAAATAAGCTGTTTGACATTGAAAATGAAGAAGTGGTCTTTGCGTAATATTTTGGGTAATGTTTTGGCCATGTGAAGCTAAAGGTATGATTGACAACACTTGTGTTTTCAAAGAAGTGATTTAATTGTTTAAATAATTTGATGACCCATTGGGTACCCCCAAATTAAATAAGGATGTTTGTATGAACTTTTAGAAATGATAGTGTTTAAAACTGTGTACCTGCTTAACAATCTTATTATTTGTGTAGAATTGTTTTGGAAGGTTTTTATGGATTATAAGGAAATGGTTTTTGTGGTTCCAAAGTAATGATTTGTGCTTCCTAAAAAATGTTTTCTTTAAAGCATGTTCGTTTCATTTGAATCATGTTTTGACATGAGTTTGAACATTATAAAGGCTCGTTTAGTAGTTTTGAAATGATTTCATGTCTGTTTAGAAATTAAGGGTATGTTTGGATTTGTAAATATGAAACAATGTTCATGTGATGTTTTTAAAATTTTATAGATACGTCTAGGTTAAGACCCATTTGGAAATTTCAGCTTTAGTATGATGTCTATGTTGATTCCTTGAAAAGAATGGTGTTTTGACAAATGTGTTCCTGTTTGGAAACTCAATTGTTTTGTAAAAAGTTTAAAATGTTTTTAATGATTGTATGACGTGAAGGCCCAGTTTGCACCTTCATGTGACATGAAATCTTTGGATATAAATATGGGCCACTTTTATAGGAGGGATTTCTCTTTAATGGGTTATCGTATATTGGTGTCCGTGTTTGGGGTAGCCAAGTGCAGTGAGATGAGTCATGCGTGCAAGGGACTCCTAATTACACCATATTATTATGACCACCATGTGTTCCTAGAAATATTTTAGATGATCGAGTGATGGTTGCTGATAAACCCCGATTAGACAGGTTGGTACCCCCTAGATTTGTTATTAGGCCAGGTTGGCTTTGCCACTGTATTAGTCAGTTTAGGGTGGCTAGTTGGTTACAGATACAGGAGCTTCACCATACACTAGTAGGTGGTTCCGAAACCGAGTACGTCTAGGGGTCTTTTATGGATGTTTAGGATCACCCATGGTTTGTCTTTTTTTGTCTTTTTTACTTTCAGTTATACTTGTTTTCCAGTATATACTATCACCTGTTTCTTTTAGCACAACCTTGTTTTCCTTGTTTGGCTTTTGTGTGTAAAATTGCAGTTTGTTTCAGAAATGGAACATGGTGTGCATTGTTTTTTTTAATTGGTAAATGATATCGTTTTATTAAAATATGGAAAACCTACTTTTATAATTTTATTTCATAATTGTGTTATTGGTTTTTTTCATGAAATGAGACATTGGATTCCATGGTTATATTTGGCATCCTTACTGAGAATCTCGGTGCTCATGCATATCATATTCTTTCCATTGTAGTTTCAGTTCTTGTTTAGGTTCCTGGTTCAGCTGTGCAGTGTTAGAGCAGGCTTGAGTCTGAGTTGGGTGGTGACCTAGAAGGTCACAAGGTGGTATGTTCATTTTTATTTTCTTTTTGTTGCTAGTTTTTTACTTTTTCTATCAGTTTTGTTTATCTAGTTATCTTTTTTTCATGGGAAAATCATTAACAACGGTTAATCTTTGATGCCCAGAACCTGTTTCCAGCCCATGTGGATCAGGAATGCCATTCATGCCATGTTGTGGACTAGATCGGGTAACCAGTTCAGGGTTGACATGGGTTGGTTCTTGATAAAATGGTATCATAGGGGGCCCTTGTCATTTGGGGTGTCTAGTAGATAAAGATTTGGACTATCGAGTCTCGATAGGTTGGTATGGGAAGGATGTCATGAACCCTCACCAGTTCTAAACCTCGAGTCACCATGGGTCGTCTGGGAATTGATTCCTTGTTTCTTTCTGGTTCGTTTTAGATTGATGGATGACAACGAAAGAAAGTCGATGTTACATTGTGATTTCACATTGAGTAGTGACCCATGTGGAGTCTGAGTACATGGTTTAAGTTTCTCCAAGTTGTTGATGCTTACTTGGGGCCTGTACCACTACCATTTTTCCTGATTAATCATAACTACTAGTCCTTCAGTCTAGTTTTTTGATGTAAGTTGAGTGCTTTCTTGGTTCTGATTGGTGTAAGTGCACTTTTGAACATGAAAAGGGTTTTTGGAATGAGAATGATTTCTTTTAAATGGCTTTAAAATTTTTTAAATGTATTTTTAATACTTAAATCACTTAGTTTAAAAATTTGATATTTTCTTGGAACTGGTAGAGATATGGTTTGGGTGTAACCTCAGGTACAATTTATGAACATTTACACATGTGAGGGAATGCATGGGAAGTGGGTGTTGGCGCATATGTATGACAGAAGATGAAGACATGTGCAATGGTTCATGGGATTACTCAGGTGTGCACTTGAAATTAAAGTCTTGATCTTGTTTTTCTAATGTGATTTTAAAAAGGGAAAATGATTTTTGGAAATTGAATTTGGTTTGAAAAGTTGACATTGTATTCAGAAAGTGGCCTTGGAAGAAGGTTGTTTTGAAATCTAAAATGGAAAAGGGGGATTTTGAAAGAGGAAGTTTTGGGTTGTGTCTGTATTTGGTTGGTTTTTGAGATGGTTGTTTTTGGATGAAGGTACTTTCAATGATATTTTCTTCAGCTTGATATTGGTTTTGGATCTATGTTTTATATGTTGTTCAGAAAATGGTGCCCAAAAAAGTCCCCAAGGTTTCTGATTAGTCATGTCCAGTTTTTGGTCTTTCTTGGAATTTTTCTATACTTAACGGTGATCAGGGTCCGTTAAAGGTAGTTATGTGGTTTGAAGAGTTTTAGTGTGCTTTTAGGATGTTGGGAACTTTATTCTGTTAGAGTTCGATCTATCTGAGGATTATTTGGGGGCCTAGATTCGGACGAATGGGAGTTGTTAGACCCACCATCGATGCAAGTTGGGATGAAATGGGATGTCTTTAAACTTTTCTTCATACAATGGTTTATACCTGAGGATGTGAAGAAAAATAAAATGTAAGAACTTATGTGCATTTAACAATGACAATGGATAGTGAAGACTTATGTTGACCATTTCAAGGAACTAGTGTCCTTTTCTTCGGAGGGAGCATTGCAGGATCGGATGAAGATGTGCTATCGTTGCGGATGTCAGGGTCATCTAGAGAAGTTCTCCAGGAAGCGTCGCCTGAAGAAGATATTGTGACTGAAGGATTCTGGTGCCTGATTGTGAGGAAGGAGATGCTTCAGCCATCAGAGCCCTGACCACAGGTCTTGGGGTGAAGCTCACGCACAGTCTAGAGTTTTCGGGGGTGGGAAGCCTCGGTCCAGGTTTTGTGTTCTGTGTTGGTAGTGGAACATTTAAATTCTTCTCGTTCTCATTTTTCTGCTGTTAAAGTTTTGACATCATTGTAAGTTCATTGTTAAATCTTGGGGTTATTATGGACATGTTCTATTGTAATCCAAATAGTTTTGTTTGTCTTATCATGGTTTTCTGAATCATGCTATTTTCTTAAAAGTGTGTTTGGCCCCAGTATGGGTTGATATTGGTTTAGCGGTGTTTTTTTGGTGGAGTAAGTGCCTGCAGAGGAGATAAGGCTTGTGGTTATGCTTGGATTCACTATTTGGGGTAATGTAATTCTCAAAGGTTTTCCCCTAGGGTTGGGAATTCCTGCATCACCCCCCTTTTTGGGGTGGTATGTTTGGGTGTTAATTTTCTACATCAGCAAAGTTCTTGTGGTGGGGAGAACCCTCTCGTGTCCTCCCATTCTCTTTTTTTTTGTGGTTTCTTTCAGTTTCAATGGGGTATGGATTCCTGTTTTTTCTAGTGTTTGGCTGGGTGAATTTCTAGGGGCCGAAATTATCTCTGGTGGGGAGAATTATCACATCCTTCATTTTAAATTAATTTTTATTTTAATAATTCTTGGCTCCGGGTTCTCGCATCAAGGTTAGGGTTGAGTGGCGACTTAAAATTTTCGTTGATTAATATTTTTTGTGGGTTTCAGACCCGTGTGTGGTCACTTCACAGTGGACGGTAGCCGCGTCATTAGCCCGGGTGCCCGCGCAAATGTCTAAAGATTAAAATAAATAATTTTTTATGTAAATAAAGTAAGTTGAATGTGTAGATTTTAAAATTAATATTATTATTATGTAATTAATAATATTACTATTAGTGAGGTGTTATTATTGATGTTATGTTTATTATTTTTATTGTAATTATTATTATTTTTATTATTATATATTTTATTATTATTATCTTTATCATCATTATTTTTATTATTATTTTTATAATTATTTTTTTATAATTATTAATTTTTATTATTATCATATTAATTATTTTATTTTTTATTAGTATTATTTTCTGATATTATTATTATTATTATTATTATTATTATAAGCTAAAAAAAGAACCCTACCCTTCTCCCCCGTGCATCAGCACTTCCCCCTGGCACAACCGCTCATCCTTGCACAGCCCATCGCCTCTCCACAATTCAGGAACCCCCTTATGCTCACACCTCTGTCTCGGCCTCCACACTTAGGATCTCCATATTGCGCCAGTCGCCCTCACCCTGCATCGCGCTCCCCTGTCTGGGTTTCCTGCCTCAGCGCACAGGTGAACCTTTCCCCCACGCTTCTCTCCATGCTCAACCCACGTCCGACCCCAGCCAGTATCGGTGGCCCGACCTCCATTCTTCATGGCCAAACTACACCACAACATAGGCCCCTGCTCCATCCTCTGCCCTGCACACTTTCCCTAGCTGGACTCCCCCTCTAGCTCTTTTCATATCCTCTACATTGCATGCTTCTAGATAACTTACCTTGCTTACCCTTCCCTAGGCGTGATGGTCGGATTCCCCTACTCCCTCTCCTGGTCTGACCAACCTACGATGTCTTCCACCTGGCCTTGTGCATGCACGAACCAAACACCCAACCAGGTCCGGCGTGGCTTGACCCCCATCTCGGCTCTCTAACCACACCCATTTACTCTGACCACATCTCCACCGGTGGTGACCCCCTTTCTTGTCAATGTTTTCCCCCACCGTCTTCACCATCAGGTCGTGAACCTCCTCACCGATGCATTTTTATATCAATGTTTAGGGGTTCTCTTCCTTTTTCAAAACCTAATTCTTGAAGTTATGTTTTGTGTTTTTTTACTCATCTAGGATGTGCATAATATCCCTTGGGACGTATTCTTCCTTCTGTCGAGGTTCTGTCACATTCTCACTTGATTTGATGTAGGCGAATCCATGTTTCCCTTTTAGATTAAGTCCACTTAATACATGAATGTTTTTAATTAAATTTTTGACTTACTTCTCACCTTTTCAATGCACTTAGTTAACTTTTTATAGTGTTTTAAAGTTATTCGGTTTTGATAAAAAAATAGTTTTGAAGTACCTTTTCTTTTCATATATGCATGTTCTTATGAAAAAAATGTGTTAGTTTGATATCAAAGGTTGTTTTGACGATTCTTTAAGTATGAAATGCACTTTTTATATATTCTACAATAGTTTTTGAAATTGTTTCTAGTTTGAATGAATTATTTAAAATTTATTTTGTCTGCTTATTGAATAGTTTATAAATTGTTTCTTCTGTTTATAAATATTTTTAAAAAATTGTTGGATTCATTATAAAAATTGATTATAAATTGGTTGGTTAATATTTTTAATTGTTTATATATTTGTTTCATATGTTTATAATTTTTTTAAATAAACTGTTTGAAATTGAAAATGAAGAAGTGGTATTTGCATAATATTTTGGGTAATGTTTTTCCCACGTGAAGCTAAAGGTCCGATTGACAACACTTGTGTTTTCAAATTAGTGATTTAATTGTTTAAGTAATGTTACTACCCGTTTGGTACCACCAACTTAAATAATGATTTTTGTATGAACTTTTAGAAATGATTGTGTTTAAAACTTTGTACCTGCTTAAAAATCTTATTATTTGTGTTGAATTTTTTTGTAAAGGTTTTATATAATATAAGGTAATGGTTTTGTGGTTCCAAATTAATGAGTTGTGCTTCCTAAACAATGTTTTCTTTAAAACATGGTCATTACCTTTGAATTGTGTTTTTATGTGAGTTTGAAAATGATAAAGGCTCGTTCGGTAGTTGTGAAATTATTTGGTGTATATTTTTGAACTTAAAGGTCAATTTGGATTTGTAAATACGAAACAATGTTTGTGTGATGTTTCGATAACATTATAGATACGTCGAGGTTAAGGCCTGTTTGGAACTTCCATATTTAGTATGATATTTGTGTTGATTCCTTGATAAGAATGGTGTTTTGACAAATGTGTGCCCGTTTGGCAGCTCAATTGTTCTGAAAAAGCTACAAATGTTTTTAATGATTGTATGACGTGAAGGAAAGGTTTTCACCTTTGTGTGATATGAAATCTATGGATATAAATATGGGACACATTTATAGGAGGTATTTCCCTTTTATGGGTTTTTGTATATTGGTGTCCATGTTTGGGGTAGGCAAGTGCGGTGAGATGAGACATGAGTGTGAGGGACTCCAACTTACACCATATTTTTACAACCACCATGGGTTTGTGGACGTCTTTTAGACGATCAAGTGATAGTTTTTGATCAAACCTGATTAGAAGGGTTGGTACCCCTAGATTTGTTATTAGGCTAGGAGGGCTTTGCCACTGGATATTTTAGTTTAGGGTGGCCAGTTAGGTATTAACATAGGATCTTCACCATATGCCAGCATGTGGTTCTGAAACTGAGTACGTCCAGGGGTCTTCTTGGGATGCTTAGGATCACCCATGGTTTTTCCTTGTTTACCTTGTTTACTTTCAGCTATACTTTTTTTCCAACATATACTATCACCTGTTTCTTTTAGCACTGCCATGTTTTCCTTGTTTGTATTTTATTTTCAAAATTGTAGTTTGTTTCAGAAATGGCACATGGTGTGCGTTGTTTTTTTTAAAACGTGTAAATGATATTGTTTTATTAAAATATGGAAAACCTACTTTTATAATTCTATTTCAAACTTGTGTTATTGGATTGTTTTGGGAAAGGAGACATTGGATTCTGTGGTTATATTTGGAATCCCTACTGAGCATCTCGGTGCTAATACCTATCATATTCTTTTAGTTATAGGTTCAGTTCTTGTTCATGTTTCTGTTTTAGAAATGCAATGTTGGAGTAGGCTTGGGTCTGAGTTGGGTGGTGACCTAGAAGGTCACAAGGAGGTATGTTCAGTTTTATTTTCCTTCCATTAATAGTTGTTTTACTTTTTTTTGTCAGTTTTTTTATCTAGTTATCTTTTTTTTATGATCCAAATCATTTCCAATGGTTAATCATTGATGCCCGACACTTGTTGCTAGCCCATGGGGATCGAGAACGCCCTTCGGGCCATGTTGCGGACCAACTCGGGTGACCGATTCATGGTTGACCCGGGTTGGTTCGTAAAAAAAATTCATCTATCAAAATAGGATTCAAATACACCAAATATACATCAAATTTTTTTTAAAAATATTTCAAAACATTTCCTTCAAACTTTCAAACCAAGACCATTTCCTGTGAAAATTCGAACCCGACCACAATTCATCATCACATGAAAAACTGATTTCAAAAGAGAAATACACACTTCTTTTAACTTAAAACCATTTGATAATCTTTCAAGAAATTCTAAATAATTATTCCCCATGATACATATTTATTAACAAAGACAAACAACACTTTACATACCATAATATACTCTCAAAATACGACTAGGCATTTCTTCGATCAATTGGTGTGCACTAATTTAGTAAAACATGTCTAATTATCATAAAAACGGATCAAAGCATCGTTCTCACAAAAAAACTAACCAAAAAGTTTTTAGAATAATATTTATCAAGTATATAAGGTGTGAAAAATAGGAAATCAAAGTTCCTTAAATTAAAAAGGCAAGTGTGCGGGAAAACCTACGTCAAATCCATGGAACAACGATAACGCGCCATCGAAACCACTCCAGGAGGGTTCTAAAAACCTAGATCTATGAAGGGAAACCCTTAAGGATAAAAAAACCCTACACAATCAAAGGAAAACTGAAGAAGTAAGAGATTAATGGTGGGGGAATCCGCCACCACAGGAGGAGGCCATTGAGGTCTCACACCGGAGAAGGGAACCGTCAGAGAGGGATCACGTCGGAGAGGGGTCGCACCGGAGAGGGGCGCGTTCCAGAGAGGGGTTGCGCTGGAGAGGGTTACATTCTAGAGAGGGGCCACACTAGAAGGGTTTGCGTAGGAAAATAAGTGTTCATTGGAGAGAGGCTGGATGGGTGGTGGTCGCCCGAGGAATGGATGCACATAGGGAGGAGGAAACATGGGAGAGAAGGGGGATGGAAGAGAGGAACCACACGAACTGTAGGGGTGGAAGCAGAAAGAGAGGGCGCTGGTAAGTAGGGAGGCCGAAGGAGGCAGGCGATGCCGGCTAGGGGTGCACAAGGGGGGGGGGGGTCACACTACACAAGGTGGAGATGGGGAGATTCTTATGGTAGAAAGGGAAAGGGGATAGAAGGGGAAAACCGTAAGAAATAAAACTAACCTAATAATTATAATAATACTAATAACTTAATAATAATAATAATTATAATATGATTATTATTACTATTAAACACTATTTTATTTTATTTTCTTCCTTTTTTGTTCTTTTTATCTATTTTAAAAACTCGGGAATCATGTTGTTACCCCTCATGGCTAAAACAACCATTTTTAAACTGTGCAACAACTTCTTACCATTCCAGAAGTGGTCACATGAGTACCTGAGCTGACTTTATGGTTTTTGTTAACCATACGGTGCCCGTGCACCAGCCTAAAACCCACCAAAAATTACCAACAATAATAATAAGGATAATGAATAATATTCTTAATTATAATAATAATAATAATAATAATAATAATAATAATCCCAATAATAATAATAATAATAATAATATTATTATTAATATTAAAACAATGCATATAATTTTATTTTACTTTTTTTTAACTTTCATTTAACATCATTTCATTATTCTTTTAAAATTTTAATTTATTTCGAATATTGGGTAGGATACATGGTTACCAGGGCATAACTGCACAGTCTCCAAATCATTCTCTTCAAGTGCACCTGATGCCTCCAGACCCGAAACACTCAACTTTAAAAAAATACTCAAAAATTCAAATCGAGACTCAACCCAAACACAGACAAAATTATCCAAATCCAAGAAAATAATAAAATAATGTATTTTCAAAGGTTGGAGTGTGAAAATTCTCCCCACAATAATGTTTTCCACCCCTGGAAATACATAACAAGGTTTAACCCCCAAAACAACAACTGATACTCCATTAAAGTTCAAGGAGATTCCCATGGAATGATAAATGAAGAGATCAAAATAATACTACCAATGATAAAAATGCTAACAAGATGAACTCAGGAGACCAAAATATACTCACTGCTAAGTGCCACCCCCCCAAAGCTTAGAAACATACAGTTGATCAATCCAAAAAGTCATAGAACATTCATGATGCAAAATCTAGCCTTAAAATACATACACCTTAAACATTATCAAATGGAACTCAACCATTATCCACAATATCCAAACAAAATAAAACCACATATAGTGAAAAAATTTATAACCTTACTCCAACAAAATCACTAAAAACACATCAATCCCAACATTTACTCAATGAACATAGAATTAGGTGGTTCCTCATGAAACCACTAACCACCAAACTGATACCAGGAATGAAACTGTGATATTAACACTGAGCGGCATGGAAGGACTTCCCACCTTTAAGAAAAAACATTACCAGATATAAAACCATATTACCAACATGGGGAGGCCCGAATGGACTCACCACCATAAGAAATAGGCTAACATTGAATTTATCAAGACCCGCGATGGTTCTCCGCACTATAAGAACTAATGAAATTAAACGAACTCAAAAACTTCCAAACATTGACCAAAAATCTCCACCACAAGGGGAGGGGAGGGAAGGGCCCAACTGAAAGATCATCAAACCACAACTAAAGAATCCCAAAAACTTAAAAACCTTATAAGAACACGAACTAATACATAGTTGATTCATACAAACATGACACATAAGGAAAATTTAATAAAGGCATACACTTGGTGACACACAACCACCATAATTTTAGGAAGATGAGGTAATTAAACCTCCTCATAACCCAAGAAAAACTCTTACACCCAAACAAGTCATAATGTGGAAACGAGGTTCCCACTCCTCTTTCCACTAACCAAAACCAATTAAATCAGAATAGCTATATCGGAGGCTTTAACTACCTTCATCTTCCATACTGAGGATAGAAATTTGACAAAATACTTTCACACTACTGGGGTTCTCTTGACTACGTTCTAGATTTATTCCAGGACCTATGGCTGGATCATTGATGTTTTAATCTTCTCTTGCCTCACAATCAGACATTATAAACCCTTGAACCAAACACACAGAGTAAAATATAAAAAAACACGCTTCCAATAAAATAGATGTTCTAAAGGGTTTAATAAAAACCATCCTTAAAATTGAAAAAGAAAGAAACACCACAAAACACCACTAGACATGACTATTACACCCAAATAACATTATAATAAGAAAGAACCTGAACTAATTCCCAAAACATTTCCTTACTCCTACAAATGGGTTGGGGTGTTCTTTGAAATGATGGGTCTGGATTTATGGGGATTCTTGGAAAAACCTCAATAGAAACGCATGAAGTGCCCCAAGCATCCATAGGTGTGGTAGGGTTTTGGAGAACTTGGGAATGACAGCCTATTATGATTGATCTTACCACACTAATTACATATCACTTCATTTCACCCTGAAGAGGTTAATGAGAGGTCAATATACCTTTTAATTTACCTATGATCACCACCAACATCAGTATGCTTACCATTATTCTTACTGGAACCCTATGCACCACTTCAAAAAATCTAAGGAAGATCTTCCATCTCAAGCCCTACTACTAACTCAACATCAACACAAAAGGGTTTCCTCACCACATCGGAGAAATTGTTTAGGTTGAGCTCTGCCACCTTCAACTATAGTTCCGAATGGAACATGAACCTAAAATGTTGATATTTCATGGTGTAATTTGCGATATACCCAGGTTCATACGGAACTAGGTTCAAGAAGCGTTGATAGGATTTCAATACTGATCTAACACCATACTTAAGACCACACAAATACATTCCCTTTTTCACCTTCATCATCTCATAATATTACTATTGGATGAACGAAGACTTGAAGAACTGCTAGGTAAGATATTCCCGGGGCTTTCTTCAAGACACAGAGTTACACTATTTCTAGGATGGACCTTCAATCATTAAGGTAGAAACCTTTACCTTTAATGTCTCAAGAAACACAAGGAAACTGAAGTCTCTCTCAATCCCATGAATCCAATCCTCTACCTTGAGTGGATCCTCTTGAACATAAAAGAGAGGAGGGTTCAAATTCTAAAATTCAAGGATGTAGTCTATGGGTTGTTCAATTATAGGGTTTTTTAATGATTCACCACCCAAAGATTCACCATGAGGATCCGTAGAATCTTCAAGGGGAAGAGACTAAGAACTAGGAAACATGGAACCTGATCAAGAATAATCCAACAACAGGTATTCTTCATCTCAATCTCCACAAAAGAAACATCAATCCCAAAATAAAAGGGACACACCACACCACTACAAGATAACACAATATTGAATTTTCCTTTAAAATATTTTTTAAAAGGAAACAATGTTAAAATATTTCACACCCACCAATGGTGTCCATGGGGTCTCACACATGTATATCCTCATGCCATACCAGAAATCCATCCACTTTTTCATACATATCTGTGTATTTGGTCACTCATGGAAACACCAAAAATCAAAACACAAACTTTTTCCATTTTCAAAACAAATCCATTACCATTTTAATTTTTTTATTTTCACAATTACAGAGTAAGATATTTCAAAACAAGTTTTTTAAAATTAAGGAAGACCCAAAATGGTTTATAAGGGAAAAATAGTGTCGATGGGTGACTCAGACCTATGGTTGGTGGCCCTGTGCTAGTCACACCACCATCCTAAAGAGCATTCTTGGGTAATGATCCCATATCCACATGGCTTTCTTGGAACTGTGAGCTCATAAAGGAAAATTTGATAACTCTATTTTTATTTCCCAATACAAAACAATTCACTTGAATCAAAGGATACCAACAACTTGGTCATCCCCTAGTAACCCAAGGTTCAGAATGAGAAAGGGTTCATGATGTCCTTTCCATTAGAATACCTCGATCCATGAAAATCCTACTCCTTCTAACATGACATCACCAAGTAACAATGGACGTCGTGAAAAGAAAGATCCATTAAAGAGCTAAACAGATCTGATACCATTTTTTCATGAACCAGCCTGGGTCAACCCTAAACCGATCACCCGAGATGATCTGTGGAAAGTTTCAAGAGGTGTTCATGATCTTTTAGAGATGGAGACAAGTGCCAAGGGAATCTTAAGAGACAAATTGAATGGTTTCTCCCAATTAAATAGACAAATGAGACAAAATAAATAAATAGGAACACCAAACTAAATCTGATTTCAAAACATTAGATTATTTAAATTTACAATTAAAGAAAAAACAAACAATACTAGAATAACCAAACTGAACCTGACACCCATGACACCTCCATGTGACCCCAAGGGTCACTCTCCAATACACACGAAACATTACCCAAGGTAATTGAACTTAGGCTGTAACCTATAACAGAAAATTAAATCAAAAGGAAACTATAGGTGTGAGTATTAAAAATCAGTAGGCTAGCTCAATAATCTACTTAAAAATGCACTTCCTTTAAAATAAAAGAAACATAAATTTTTAATTTTGAACTATATTATATCAAAGTATGATTTTACAATCATTTTACTCAAAAAAAACATACAACTCCTTGCCCTTATTTATTTCCAAAACTAAGTTCACCCTATTAGTCTGCCGTTAACATTTTAGAAATGGAAGTGATGCTTTTGTTTTTGATGAAAAGAAATATTATAAAGTACTTTGATATTAAAACCTTTTCAGAAGATTTTCGAAACCAACACATCACTTCTAAGTAAACACTATACAAGAAATTACCACAATATTCATATAACAAGGGAAATGAAAATATACCAACAAGTATCACATTTATTACTTTAAGAAACCAAAAGATAATAGACATAGGTGAACCTAGGTGATCACGAACAATATTAAACATACCTATATATGAGACCCTATACCTAGTAGCATGACACACATGATAAAATAGAAATACCCAAATGATCGACCACCCTAACTCATGACAGATCGAGGGGCCCAATCACATAATAATAAACCCAAATATTCCACATACAATAGGCCACTGGATAGTATGTGAATGAATAGTGAGGAAAACGTTCTTAGGGAATTCTATCAACATGAAAAGTTCCCATGTCTCATGCATATAATGGGGGTGATCCAACCAATTCCAACTGAGAAACCAATCACAAGATATATAAAATAATAATTCACAATAGGCCTCACCCCGAGTCTCCCTGAGGACTAATCTCATGCCTCAAAATAAATAGATCACAAAGGGTTACAAATGAGGAACCTTGTAATGGATCCATAGGATTCCAAATTAAAGACATCCCATACATTATTTGAGATAAGTCATCAGAAACATCTAATGGATATTTTTATGATAATCATTTTTCATCATTTTCAAAAAGTGGATGAAACGACCCCTTAAACAATTCTCCCAAAAAATAAATTCATCAAAAATGAAATCCATATATCAAAAAAGGTTTCAAACACACCATATCTATATAAAATCATTTATAAAACTCCTTAAAAACATTTTCATCACACTTTCAAACCAAGACCATTTCCTATGAAAATGCCAATCGGGCCACAATTCATCATCACATGGAAAACTGATTTCAAAAGCCAAAAAAAATTCTGTTAACTTAAAACCAATTAAGGTCCTTTAAATAAACATAAAATTATCATTACACAAGCTACATATTTAATAACAATGCCAAACCACACTTTATATACCACAATCTACTCTCAAAATCCAACTTGACAATTCATCGACCACTTGGTCTATACTAATTTAGTAAAACAAGTCAAATTATTAGAAAAAAGGCTTAAAGGATCATTCAAACACAAAAAAAATAAATAAAAAAACTTTTTTTAAAACAATATTTTTCATTTATATAAGGTGAAAAAACATGAAATAAATGTTCCTTAAATTAAAAACGTAAGTGCATGGGAAAACCTACTTTGGATCCATGGTGCAACGACAACGCACCGTCAAAACCACTCCATGAGGGTTCTAAAACCCTATATATATGAAGGGAAACCCTTAATGAGAAAACCCCCAAAATAATCGAAGGAAAACCAATGAAGGAAGAGATTACCAGAGGGGGAAGCTGCTGCTGGAGGAGGAGGATGCCAATGAGGTCGCACGCTGAAGAAGGGTGGTGCTGGAGAGGGGTCGTGCTTGAGAGGGGCGCGTGCCGGAGAGGGGTTGTGCTGACCTGGGGTAGCGCTGACAGGGGTTAGTGCCGGAAGGGCGTCACACAAGTAAGGGAGCGGTCTTTAGAGGTCACCAGATAGAGGCTAGTTTGGTGGTGGTTTAATGAGCAACAGATGTGCACATGGAAAAGGCAACATGGGAGAGAAAGGGGGTAAGAGAGAGGAACCACGCAGGCCAGAGGTGTTATGTCAGAAGGATAGGGCATCAGTAGGTAGGGAGGTTGTAGGAGGAGGGTGGAACTGGATGGGTGTATGAAGGGTGGATGGGGGGGTTGTGCTATACAGGGTGGAGAGGGGGAGAGAACCATGTGAGAGAAAGGGAAAGGGGGGAGAAGGTGAAAAACCCTAAAAAAAATAAAACTAACTAAATAATAATAATAATACTAATAAACTAATAACAATAAAAATAATAATTAATATTCAGAATAATTTTAATATTTATAACAACAATAATAATAATATTCATAATAATAATATAAGTGTTTTTATTATTAGATATTATTTCATTTTATTTTTGTGCCTTTTTTTATTTTTTAATTTATTTTTAAAACTAGGAAACTACACGGTTACCCCGCATGGCTTAAGAGACCATGTGTTAACCATGAAATAGCTTCTTACCATTCCAAAAGCGGTCGTATGGGTACCTAGGTTGACCGTAAGGTTTCCGTTAAATGTACTATGCCCGTGTAGTGGCCTAAATCCCCCATAAATTCTCAATAATAATAATTAAGATGATTTATAATATTCATAATAAGAGTAATAATAATAATAATAATAATAATAATCCCAATAATAATATAATCATCATCATCATTATTAAAATAATACTTTTAATTTTATTTTACTTTTTATAATTTTTTTAACTTTCATTTAACTTCATTTCATTATTCTTTTAAAATTTTAATTTGTTCCTAATACCAAGTAGACTGCATGGTGACTAGGGCATAATCACATGCTCTCCAAACCATGCTCTACTCTTGTTCCAGATGTCACTAGGACAGAAACAATCAACTTTAAATAGAAACTCAAAAATTCAAACTGAGACACAACCCGAACCCAGAAAAAATTATCCAAATCTAAGAAAATAATAAAATAATGTAATTAAAAAGGTATGAGTTTGACATGTAGGATTTCATGACCCCATAAACATAACATTATAGAATATGAGGAAACTTAGCATAGTTCAAGACCATGGGTTATCTCTTGAAGAACATCACTAACCACTCACCATCAATCACACTTATTTTTTTTATAATTTAATACATTAAAAGGAAATAATTGACATCTGGGAATTAAAGTGTTATAATTAAATGAAAATAGAGAAGAAATGAAATGTAAAGAAAAAAACTAAAAACAGACATTTTAGTGGTAAATGAAGTGATATATGGGATGGATACGAGCCTATCATCCATTTATTTTTTTAAAGTTTATTTGATAATTCTTGTAAAATCATATATAGAATTACCGTACCATATAAAAAATAAATAAAAAAATATACCTTATAGTCATTCCTTACAATGTCAAGAACATAACATGAAAATCATGCCTTGGTTCACTAAATTATTCCATATGTTGGATAAAATGTGTCACATGATAGAGAAAATTTGAAGAAAATGATGGAATGAGACCATATGAGTTCCTTACAAAGGTTGGAACCCTCCATACCAACCCATTACACTATTGGAAATCTATCCCTCAGTGTATGATCCCTAGACATAGATCTTTAGATGATGCCACAGAGCATAAAAACATAGGTCATATGGAAGGACTCCCACAATCTTTGGGGTATCGAGAAAAGGTAATAATCACACCCTACTCACCACACCAAGTTGATCCCCACACACACTCAAGAGAACTCATACCTCACAAACATTTAATGAAAATAATTTAATGAAAATACATAGGGTTTTATGTGGTTTGTAAAATGTATCCCACACCCATAAGATAATTATTTATACTCTATCCAATATAATCAAAATTTACAAGAATTTAAACTTTAACTTAAAAATGATATGGTAATGTTTAATCATAGAGATTAACTCATCTATAGTCCTCTAATTAATTTCGTATCTGACTCACTTCTCATTTGGTCTTGACCTTCCTTTTAAGGAAGTTTTCATCCAGTCGTACCCGTAGATCCTAACTCCTATATTCATGAAGGTCTATCCATTTAGAATGGAAATTACTAATCTATATTAGTACTCTGAAATGTAAATACTTGTCTTGGTGAAAAAATCAAGTTACACTTGCATCAGTAACTTCCATTCACCTTTTATCCAGTCCACCACCAGTGCACACATCATTAGATGGTATCACCATTTCAATACACTGTCATATACTAAATAGGTTATATTTCCACTTCCTAAATATAATGAATGATGTATCAACCGACTCACACCATTTAGTTGATTTTGTCTTGTGAATTGAATATAATTCACCTCCTAACAATATCCCACTTGAAGAATACTCATGTAACATATGAAAACTCTCCAATAATTTAGAAAAAAATAAAACTTACTTCCATAATAAGAAGTGTTCTCTATTATCTATCTATTTACCCTAGTCCCACTGAGGATCCATGTTTCCTTAGACTTTCACAGTCCAATACCTTAATAAACATGTCCTTTTGATTTTATTTTCCAGTTGTAGTCTACAACTCCCCCACTTTTTCTTCTAGCATGTTCTAGAAGAAGTTTAATTTTAGGTTAATATGTTTTGTCTATACATGGAATACTATATTACAATCCAAGTGAATCGCACTTTGATTATCACAGAATAATGGTTTACCATTCTAAATCCTTATAATCTCCTTCAGTATACACATCAACCATATTAACGCCTTTCTTGATTTTATTTCACCCACATAATTAGATTATGTTGTTGAAAAAGTGATAGTTCATTGTAGTCATGTCATCCAATTGAAAATTGTTCCACTCTTTGTAAAAATGAACCTCATGGTTTCCTTATTGGTATCAGAATATCCAAAGAATTACATGTAAATATAACCATGTAAGGGATTATATGTCCTAAAGAACAAGTCTATATATTCCTATCCATTTACGTACTAGATGATGCATTTCAAAACCTATCAGAGTTCCCTTCCTAGATTTGGCATGAATCAGCTCACAACTACCACTAAAAATGAAATGTCTAGTCGAGTACATATCATAGAGTACATTGGATTTCTTACCATTGATGAAAAAAAACTTTCTACTTATGTACAACCTAATTTTCTATTTTATATTCCTTTTCATTAGAAAATTTAAAGTTTCTAACCAATGGATTCAAGACTATATTGCATCCATTCATCCAAAATATTTGTATTAACTTTTATATATAGTTCTTTTAAGATAACACTAAAGTCTTGACATGCCTATCTATCCTGATACTCATTCATAAAATATTTTTTCCTTGCTTGATATGTTTTATCTCAAAAATTTCGGATAAATCCCTCTTTATCTTCTGAATACTTTTATTGTCCGTAATATATAGAAATATTTTATTCATATTTATGAAATGTATAGTGAAACTTTCATAATTACATGCCTTCTAATAGAAAAAATGATTTTCATTGAATAGAGTGAATCATTTATCCACCATAAAACCATCAATGTTTTTCCATAGTCTTAGAACTTGGTTCAATTTGTAAATGATTTTCTTCATCTTACACATCCAATTTTGATTTTCATTATTTGGGAAATTCATCGGTTTTTTTATATTAATATCTTCTTACGAATCACTATGAAGGAATGAGATCATTACATCAATCTATTTTAAGTAAATTTTATCTGATGCAACCATGATCACCACTATTTATATGGTATAATGGAAAACTATTAGTGTTAATATCTCTCTGAACTCTATTCCCATCTTTTTTTTTGTAAAACCCTGACCACCATTTGTGCTTTCCATCATTTTCCCCCAATAGATTCTTCTTTTAAATAGAAAACCCACTTATTCTATAGCTCTATTTTCAATGTGTTTACTCAGTTAGCTAACATGTTCTATTGGTATTTAACAAAATCATTTATTCTTACATCATTGATCCCAAATTTTCAGAGTCACTAGGTGTGTTATCCTCATTTTGTTTTTCTAGTTCTCAATTTTCTATAATAAGTAAAAAAATTCAGATCATCTCTAATCCCATGAAATAATTTTTTTACTAATGGATCTATGAAACTGAACCTGCGATTCAGATCTTTTAGGTACTTTTTTTCAAATACTATAACTTTAGAAGCCCGAACTTGCAATGCTCACACCTAATCCTCAGTACCCTTAAGCTTTCTTGTACATCTTCTACTGGTCTATTTTCTGAATATCCGGTGCTTCTATATGAGTGTTCCAATTCTTTTCTTAATTTGGTGTCCATAATCATATAAAACTGGAATTTTTTAGTTGATTCATTACATTAAACTTACTTTTGATCCAACCTTTGGTCCTCCCATAGAGAATTATCATTAAATTAAACATCCTAGCTTGAAAAAAATATTTTTTATTATCATGAAATAGCCAAAACTAAAAATTTTCATCACTATATCCAACTAAGAAAAAATTATTTTATTTTGAATCAATATTGTAACTTTAATTTTCAATAACATGGATATAGGAAATATAGATGCCCTGCTTTTTCATACATTAATATTAAATCATTTTTAAGATAAACTACATAAAATCATTAAAATCTTGGATCCAAATGATCAGTACCCTTGGAAAATTGAATCCATATATCACTTATGCATAATAAAACATAAAAATTAATTAAAAATATTCTTATTTATACCTTTAATGTCCATTCTCTCTTTAGTATATGTAGTTAACTAATAATATACATCAAAGAAAAGGGTGATCTAAAAACCCAGTAAGAGGATAAATAAGGACATGAATCAATAATACATGGGTGAGCATAATCATCATAATCATAAAATAATAATTGGATCATAATCATAATCATGAGAGTAACAATTATATAAAGTCGTGTAATTTGGGAATGAATAAAAATGAAACATCATATCTTAGTCATCAAATACCACTCTTATTTATGAACAAATATAGCATCATGTTCACACATAACATTTGTTCATAATCATAACATCATCATTTTGAATAATGATAGCATCATTTTCATGCATAAAATTAATTATATCATAAGATACACCACATTAACTAATTAATTATAGTGATATATAATTCAAGGAACACCCTTCACATCATTACATTTACATAATCATGCATGTCACATAGAACATATATCAATGAAAGTCATGATGTATCCCATGTAAAGTATTGGGCTTCATAAAAATTTCATAAATCATGAATAAACTCGGGGTTCCTGTAAGAAAATGTGAAAATAATATTTGGTATAAGATTATTCATTCTTGAGAGAAGAAGAAACAACTAAAGAGGAGTCAAAATGTGTTTTGGAAAGATGATTTCTTTTGGAAAATTGTTGTATTTGTCATAAAATCAGATTAGAAACATGTATATCATAGAAAATAAAAGATAAGGACAATGGAATTATACTTTAGGAATATCAAAATAATATACAAACTAAAATTTATCATGAAATAGTAGCAACCTAAATAAAATGAGTTGGGTTCTAGAATCCCCTTACCTTATGTCCAAATGATTTCTTCACTTTCACATAATACATTGGATAAATAAATAATATTAATTAATTAATAAATAAAAAACCTATTATACTGGTATTTGATTTATTATAATTTTATTAAGTTCATTTATAAACATTTTTATGAGTTATAGAGTTGAATTTCATCATTTCATGAGTGTTGGTTTTCTTGGGTTTCATGACAGGTTCAATTGTATACTAGAATAGATGTTGATGTAAAATGAGAATAAATCTATAGAATTTAATTTAAATGTTATTAATTAACTTCTAAAATTTTAAATGGTCTTCCATATCATTTTTATGAGTATTATTTATTAGATAAAATTTTAATGATAAATTTTTTGTTTATTTTGAGGTATTTTTCGTCTGTCATGAAATAATTTACTTTTATTAAATATTATGATCATAAATTAGTTTCAGAGAATTAAAAAAGTTATAATACGAATATTAAAATCATCTTTAACAATAATAATGGTTTTATGATCCTTATTTGAAGGTAGTAAAAGAAAATGAAAACTCATCTTATACAAAGGTGGTGAATCGACACATCGTAGATGATGTTTTCATTTTTAGAATTAACAGAGAGATGGAAGTATTTGATCATGGATATTCTATTAATACAATAAAATTATAGCATATATATGATATTTTAGTTATCATGTCACTTTGTATTGGTTAGGTAAGTATAGGATAATAAAATAAAATAAATTAAAAGAGAACGAAGGAGGATTTTACCTCTTGAATATTTTCCCCTTGAGAACCTCCTTAAGAAACTTAGGTTTGGTATTTTTTTAGAACAGAACCTCTTGGACATGGGGAAGTTTCTTGTTAAGGGAATTGAGAACAATTTAAACAAGCTAAAAGTCTTTCAATGTGTGAGTATAATAGGTGGTGAGGGTTGCTATTTATAGGGGGAGAGTGGTATTTTGGATTATTTTATTCATTTTTTATTATTTTGGATCAAGACTATCAATAGTGTTGATAATTATCAATAAATATATATAATAATGAAGTATAGCTTTATATTTTGGTTCTTTAATTATCTACACATCATCCATGACTCAAAAATTCATGTATTTGTAAAATACCATATATTACTGTATTTCACTATTCACTAAAAGATCAACTATTATAGGAAAATGTCAAAAATTAACCCTAACCATTTTCCCATTGTGTAGATCTCAGAAATTTACTCCATTTTATGGAAATAATTATTTGAATATGATAAATTAAATTTCTATATAATGTTTTCATTTATTTAAGAAAGACCAATTTTAATATTATAACCAATTTTATGACACTTTAAAAAATTAATTAAGGTATCATAAAATTTCATTATAATTATAGTAATACAAAATGTTAATTTATGATTATATTTTATGAAATAAAATTTATTTTAAATCATATATTAATTATAAAATTTTAAATAATGATTTATGTTTTACAAAAATACAAACACTTAATTTATCATTTTAAAACATTTATTTACTTATACTATTCTATAATTATATCATATTTTAATTTATGTATAAATTTTATTCACAATTTAATAGGCAGGGTTACTATTTTGTTGGTTAGAATACTATTTCTGATGGTTATGTTAGAATTCAAATGGCCAGGTTACGATTCAATCGGTATAGGTTCATCAATTTTTACAAATATCACTTATTTTATTATTTATTTATGAAAATGAATTTTATTGGAATATGTATATGATGTATGTGTTTTACACTATATAAACTAATTATAAGAAGGGGAATTCCATTTATATAATTCTGGGTCGTTACAAGAATTTCTCTATAATATTTATAGGTGGCCAAATTTGGGTTGTTTTCAAAACAATAGTTGTTCAATAAATTCTTATCCCAAAGGATGAGATGGAATTTGGATGATCAATTACGTTACCATGTTCATAGATTACACCAAAATATCTATGGGAATTATCATGTGAAATCACATACACAAAACCTTTTCTATCAATATCTAGTTCACCATTTCTAACACAAAATTCTCTTTTAGGTTTCTAGGCATTGTTCTTTCCATCCTTACCCCTTCTTGTGGAATAAATTTAAGAATTTAAATATGTTATATTAACTATTATTGTTGGACCTTAAGCACTATATCTTATGATTAGTTTCCCTCTCTTACACCACCTTTTATTGAATGAATACCAAAACAAAATTTGATATATCTTTTATTATGTAAACCAATTTTTTCTATACCACCATGAGTTTTTAAATAAATAATTCCATGTTTTATAGTATATATGATACACAACACTAATCCTAAACAAACCACTATTATTTTCTACCATTATAACTTAGTCGTTAAACTTGGTGGTTTGAAAATGAATAACCAATTTTTAATAATTAAGTATAATGGTTTTAGATAATGATAATATATTGATAAATAAGTACTTAATTTTTGGTAGTCATTATGTATACTTTGAAAATATATTTCTTCTCAAAAAATTAATTAATTTATATTTTGTGAACAAATATAAATTTTTTTTTCTAAATTTTAGAAAATTTATTTAAAAAAATGAACATAATTTTTCGAATTAACATATCAAAATTATTTTCGGATGAATTTTATGAGATTTTTATAAACAATTTATTCTTCAAATAAATAGGGAATAATACAGGTTTTTAATGAAAACTACCTTTCCATTTGAATCATTTAAAAAGATATATTATGTTTTGAAAGGGTTTAAAAGCAAAATTAGTTCAATTATTTTATTATTAATTTAATTTATTTCATTTAAATATATTTTATTCTGAATTTTGATATAATTTTTTTTATACTTATGAAACAACTTCATTGGAAAACTGTTTTTTTTCTTGTTTGTGGGTTTAATTTTAAATTATATTATGAGAGTTTTAAAAATTTAACTTAAATAAATTGATTATATATTTTTAATAATAATAATTAATATTATATAATAAGTTCAACTTCATTTTTTTATAATTAATAGTAAAAATAGTAAGAATTAACTACTATGGTTAAGGATAAAACAGGTCTACTGGGGGTCAAACTAAAAAGATAAGGGTTAAAATAACTTCCAAACTCATAAAAATAAAATTTTGTGGACTTATTCTACCTAATATCATATAATTTTCTCTAATTTTTAATTTTGGATCCTTGTGACATGTGTAAAATGTGGGTAAAACGTTTTTTTTCAAACATTCCATGCATGTCCTCTCCCCCACTAACAAAAGGGAACCCCCTAACCTATCCTATTTTCCCTTAAAAATCATTCTGGATCATCCAATACCTACCAAAATTCTTTCCTTACTTCCTTACCCACTTCCTATAGTCCTTGGATTTATCAAAAAACCAATATAGGGAGTCTTTAGGTATAATCATAAAGAGGTGGTCCGAAGAAGAGGTATCGTTCTTTACCTATAATATTTTTTTATTTATTCTTCAAACTCATTAAAATATTAATAAAACAAGATTATATAATAAAATAATTATATTCCTTAAACTAAGATGTTCTTATTTTAATAAAATAACTTACATCCATCTCCACACCTATCAAATGGGGAATAGAACCATCGTTCATGTGTATAAAGAACTACCGCCTCACGAACCGATGTAATTAATTGACTATCATATCTTATAAAGCCTTTTAATGATGATGGATTTAACTTTTATATATAATATTTATGGAATAATAATAGTTTTTAAAATTAATATATCATATAACTTCTTAAATTACCATCCATTGAAAAATGACAAGGTCGTTCGTGTGTGCGACATACTACTACCTCACGAAGCAATGTGATTCATTTTTTATTACCACACCACATGGATGGTATATTAAAATATATTTAAAGATATAATATTATATTTATTATATAATTATATTTATATTTATATATAATAACACTATTGTTTTTTTCCATTATTTTTATTGAAAAATGGAAATGTTAGACATGGGTACACACGACATACTGTATCCATGTTTGTAATGTAGTTCATTTTCAAAAAACATAAATCACAGTAATTTTTAAATTATAATTTATGTATAAAAATGATAATTATTTATTGATTATTATTAAGTATATGATGAAATAATAATCTATTTTATGTTATTCAACTTTCCAAAGTGATTTTGGACATTTGAGCCGAACATCGTCAAAACATTCGACCTGAACCTAAATGATTAAGTAATTGAATATAACATGTTAATAAATAAAAAATGACTAATAATATTAGAAAAGTATAATATTAATGTAAATAATTAACCTAAGTTTATTATTTAGGAATATAAATAACAGACCTGATGAATCAGGCTCGTGGTAAGGGATCTCTCTAAACCACCCTTTTGTTTGGGTTTGGACCATTCTCTCTCTAATTCAATATCTATCACTATTTAAAGTTATGTAATGTTGCTAAATTATATATATGTCTCTAAAATATATAACTATCTTATTATACCTTCCTTTTATGGGGTAATACATGAATTATGTTTATTTCTCAAATGCCATCATTTTAAAATCTCATTCGATTATGATATGAGGTAATATTATGCAACCCATTTTCTTTACATGGGTAATTATTATGTTATGAATTATGATTGATTTTATTTTTGTGGAATACATAAATCATGAACATTTTCTGATGGGTGTGCCTAAATAGTTCTCTAATGCATTGGGTAAATCTTTAGTATCAAAAGACTTCATGTATGGTATTAGAGAGTAAACCTAATCCATTATGAGAGTTCTCCACCATGTGATGTTATCTAGGTATTTATCCTTGAATCATGTTTATGTCATGTTATATTTTTCTAATGTATCATCCCAGACCTAGATTCCACTAAACGGTTCCCTGAGCCTGGTTAGTCACATGGCCTCAAGTTCATCTCCCTAAACACTAGATGTTGCCGACTAGAAATGAGGGACTTGGGTGTGTCTGTGGGGAGAATAAGCCCTCTAATTAGTGTGTAAAATAATGATAGAAATCATATAAACAATAGAGGAAGCACTAAATCAATCAAACCATAGATAAACATCCATATTACAAATATATACAATATAATCCAAAATTAATCTCATATACAATGATGATCATGTCATGTGTCTACAAAACAACCAAAACTGGTATACATAGAATCCGTACAATAAATGTATAAAAATACCAAGAAGGCTAAAATTAAATATCTCCTAAGATCATTATGAGCCTCATCTTGGTCATGTGGTCCCCTACTCTTAAGAATGGAATAAATTCAATCATTGAACTGTTGGAACGTTCCCCTATCCCTTCCTACATCGAAACATTCTGTCCGGGTACCCATGGTATCCTGAACAGGGTGTGAGAGACCGTCCTAGTAGGTCACCACCCAAGGTGTCTATACAAATCCTGGCTATTAAATATAGTCTAAAGAAGAGTGAAACCTATATCATAGTTAATAAGTAAAGTAATGTAAAGTTCCATGTAATATATACTACTAAACAAGTGATATTGTATAGCCCACCAAGGATCCCTGCAAAACATGGGTCATGATCCTATAACAAGGAATCTAGTAATGTAAAAAGAATTAAATTACACAGACGTGTCATATACACAATATCTCATATCATCCACAAATAATCCAAATAATTTGTATATAAAAACAATAACAACCACAACGTATTACCAGAAGTGTCACATATACCATAGATGAGATGTATAATCATATAAGTCACATTTACTATATCCATTTTATATAATCAATGATTTAATACCTCTCAGGGCTAGATCCAAGGTATAGTGGACCAAGTCCTCCTCATTGAGTCCAAGGAGGATCACTATGGAAACTTGGTTAGGCTTTAATTGGGGTAAAGGATCTTGTCAACATACCATGTCCACTGCGAGCCCAACCAAACCAAATCCAAGGCGTAGCAAGGCCTGAAGAATCCCACAAAATCTGAATCCAAGGACAATATAGCTTCAAATAATTATCTAGCACTATCATGAACCATGGTGCTGTACACCCATTATGTTATTTGGAAACATTAATCATTCAAATAAATTACCATTTTATATCATGAGTTTACCCGCTCATATAAAAATTCATAATCATTCAAATTTCTTGAGTTTACCCACTCATTTTCACAATTTCTAAATAAACCATTCATGTAATTCAATCAAACAACATCATGTTAACACATGAAAAGGGATGAAAACCATAATATATTCAATAAATTTAATCCAATTCATTTATTAATAGGATTATTCTAAATAGGAAATCACGAACTCACCTAATGGGTGGTTTATCAAAGTATTAGGTAAAGGAAATGTATATGGATCACCCCTTGGGAGGCCTTGGTTGGAGAAATAACCTCCAATATGTCTCAAAGAAAATATATTTCATTCCTAACCTATTCCATTTCATTTAATTCAATTATTTAATTAATTTATAGGGAAAATCTAGAAATTAAGGTGGGTGGAACAATGAAAAATGGATTAATAAAGCACCAAACCACATAGAAAAATTATAAACCACCTACCGTAGGTCTGTAGTGGAGTTCTCATCCAGTATAATCTCTTGATTCGACTCAGATCGGGAGAAAAATGAAGAAAATATGAAAAAACTAAACATATTGCAAATTATCTTGCACTTAAATAACTTCATAAATACTAAGAAGAAATAAAAATGACCTAAAAAGAATTTATTACTCACTGGCATGAACCCAACGAGACTGATGGTGCTCAATTTTGAGATCAGATGAAAGAATGTTGGAAAAGCCAAAAAATTGGCTTATGGATGAGATTTCATGCATAAGATGTTGTCCATAGGAGGATAATAATATTAGTTTTTTATGTTATAAGCATTTTAAGGAAAATAGGTAATTTTACCCCCAAAATTTGGGTCTTATAGTTTGGGCACATGGTTGTCCAACCTGTTTTCCAACGGTTTTCCCTGTACTATAAGGAGGGGCACCTCACATGGTTAATGCACATGGTTTGAATAACCATCCACAAACCATGACTGAAGCCACTATAAAATTTTTTAGAGTCCATCATAGGGGTGTTCACTTCTATCCACACATGTTCCTCAAACTGTGTGGCTCCTAGACCTCTCTGTCCAGCCCTGAGTAGTTATTTATTACTGTGTCGCCTATCCCACATTGTTTTAACTAACCATGTGACCTACCTATTTTTCCCAAAATGGTGTATTTCAATATCCAAAAAAAATTGGAAACACCCTCGATAACCCCATGACCTCAGCAGGTATTTATAATAGAATTTAAACTATCATTTAAATTGAAAAAAACAAGATCTACACATTTTATAAAAATTGAGTATCTTACAATCTCCCTCTTAAAGAAATTCATCTCCAAATTTCCCTCTCAAGGGTGTTTTAGATTCATTAGAGAACAACTATATCCACTGAGAACATACATTGGCCTCCCACTCCCAAGTGTCATCCAATAAATAGTTCTTCTACCACAACACCCATACTAGAGGAACTAACTAGACTCAAAGGACCTTTGTGCCAATGACAATGATATGAATCAGATTCCCCTAAAAGGATGTTCCTCCCTAACTACACATAACATAAATGTTGAGTTTGAGATAGTTCTGAGTTATAATGGAGATGGTGGGATACATGGAATACATTATTCAGGGCTCAGTACCTTTGAGGTAACTGCAACTGATATTTTACCTGCCCGACTCTCTCCGAAATCTCAAACGGCCCAAAATATCATAGTGAAATATTATCCTATCACTAGATCCATATTTTTCCCACCCATAGTGAGATACATAAAAATACTCAATCCCAAAACTCAAACTCTACATGTCATTTGTGATGATCGGTATAAAATTTCTTTTGAGACTGTGTAGTAGCCATCTACTTTCTAATCAACTCGAACTGCTCCGAAGTCTCATGCATGAGATGCAGTCCCTGTCAAGATGAATCACCTACCTGTAACCTGAACTAGGGTGTTCAACATGTCCAACCATATAAATACTCATAAGTTTACATATGTATCATTTCCTGATAGATATTGTTGTAGGAAAAATCAACAAGGGGAATATGTCTCTCCCAAGAGCTCCCAAAATCCTGGACTCATGCTCTCATTATTTCCTCAAGAACCTGTATCATATGATTTGAGTGGCCATATATCCAAGGGTTGAATGTTGTGATCAGAAGAACCTATGTACCCAGTTCATCTATAGAGTCTTCCAGAAACAACATGTTAACTGGGAATCCTATCGGAAATGATAGTGCGCAGGACCCTGTGAAGTCGTACTATCTCATGGATTGATAACCTCCCACGTTCATCTATATTGAAGGTATCCATGATCGGTAGGAAATTTTCAACCTTCCTTTCCATTTCAACAATAATCCAAAAACATCTCAACCTCACGGAGACCTTGAAAAACTAGTCACAAAATCCATTGTGACATCATCACATTTTTACTATGAAATAGGTAACTACTATAAAATTATGGTTGGTTAAAAATGTTTTGACTTCACTTACTAATAGTTAGAGCATATCATACCAAAAACATATTCCTATATTTTCATAGCTAGCCACTAGTACTGATATTACAAGTAATAGTACATCTTGGTGATGTTGGGATACACTATCCAAATTAAGGCATGAAACTCCCACATCAACTCCTCGTGTATATCCATTGGAATCCATATGAATCCATGGATATGTTAGAGATCATCCCCACCTTCGATCCAACCCAAAGGTGGGTCCTCACCTACCACACTCCCCCGTGGTACTAGGACCTCAGAATCTAATATCTACCACATCCTTAGTCTATCGAGTAGGGTAGAGGTCATAGATTAGAATAAAAATTCTATCCTTGAATTTTCCTCACCTCCAAGTGCATCTCAGAGAAAAAATCCATAGGCTACCACTTTCTATAATCCTTATGAATGTCATATATTAGAGTACTCCTACTCAATGCATCATCAAATTCTTTTCCCTTCCTAGGTGTGTAGGTAAGCTCGATGTTGAATGATTGTAGTAATTAAACCCACCTTCACTACGTCATATTCAGATCATAATGTGTAAATATATACTTGATGTTTTTTTGTTATGTTTACACCACAAATTTATCTCCCTGTAAATAATGTCTCCAACAATGAAAATCGTAAAAAAATTTAGGTAACTCAATATTGTGCATTGGGAAAGTCTTTTCATGTGGCCTCAACTGTCGTGATCCTTACACCATGACTATGCCCCCCTGCATCAGCACTTCTCCCACCCTAATATCTGATGTTTGACGATATGTAGTGTAGCTTCTACCCTGATCTGGTAGAATCAGAATCAGTATGGAATTCAATATCCCTTTCATTTTTTGAAAGGATGTATCACCTGTATCTGTCCATGAAAACTCAAAACCTTATTAGTAAAACCCATAATAGGATCTTATTTGCGTAAAAATTCCCATATAAAACTCTTTTAATATCCATATATCCCCAAGAAACCCTATATATCAAATAATTTATTAGGATGGACCTAGTATAATACAACTCTCACCTCTTTTGGGTCAACTGATACTCCTACCTTAGAGATAATATGATCGAGGAAGTTTATATTATACATCTAAAAGTTGAAATTTTTGATAATTTAATATAACTGATTTTCTATTAGTGTATCCAAAATTATCTCAATATGGAAGGCATGGTTATGTTTATTATGCTAATACACAAAAATATCATCCATGAAAATCACCCAAAATGAATCCAGATAAGGATGGAAAACTCAGTTCATCCGCGCCATGAAAACCACCGAGGAATTTGTGAGACCAAATGGAATAACTAGATACTCTTATAGACTATAACTGCAATGAAAAGATGTAGAAGGTATGTATATAGGTCAAATATGAACATGACGATATCCAGATCTCAAATCAAATTTCAAGAACACCTGAGCTCCTCGAAGCTGGTAAAAAAGATCATTCATCTGAGGAATGGGATACCAATTATTAACCATCAACTAGTTCAATTTTTATTAATCCACACATTGCTTAAGGGTACCATCTTCTATTTTCATAAAAAAGACTAATGATTCCCATAGACAATTAATGGTTCATATAAAACCCTTTCCCTCCAAATCTTATAGCTACCTCTTGAGCCCCTACAACTCTGTAGTATCCATATTATAAGGAGGAATAGATACCTGTATAGATCATGACACTAGCTTGATGGAGAAATCCAACTCCCTCTTAGGAGGTAAACCAGAAAAATCATTTTGGAAAATGTCCCTGAAATGATCAATGACTGGAGGAAAGTCTTTCTAAAATCCTCCTAATCACCAAGATAAAAACTATCAATCTAGACTATCATCCATCCAAATCCGTGATGACGTGGTCCCTCTTAGCTCTCCTAAACATCCCATTCGATCTTGTGAGTATAAAATACACTTTCAAGTGATGTAAAAATCACCCTCCAGTGATAGTAATTGAGTTAAGATCGATAAGATACCAGCTAGTCTTTCCCAAGTATGACATCAAACCTAGTAATCTCGAGGACAAAAAGATTCCAGACAATGTGACACCTGCAAAATTGAAGGGTATAGTCCTAGAACTGACATACATCCTACATTCTAATACCTAATGGAGTTTCAAGCATCATAACCATCTCCTAAAATTGAATCATAAGACCAAGGTTCTCTATAAAAGGTCAAGGTATAAAACTATTTGATGAACCTATATTAAAAAGAGAATATATAAGAGTTAAGGCTAAAAAGATATCACCTCTCACCATAGACAGTCTATCATCCTACTCTTTGGTGGTACGCTGTATAGAATATATGGAGTCTAAACCCTATCCCTGTGGCACAACCTCACTACCTAGATTAGATATGCTCTGTTGTTTCAGTATAACTGGTGCATGGATGCATCGACCACAACCACCAACATCTCAGTCTGAATGATTGGTACTACTCTAAATCCCTCCCTAACATAGATCTATGAAACCCCCTCCCAATCCTAGGGTTGTATATTACCCATTACCACTCACTACTATAGGTATAGTCCTATAGAAACATTTCACATGACTATCCTACCATAAGATCAACACTTGGATGGGTCGTGATCGCATTGATTCCTCACATGTCCCCATCTTCCACACTGATGACAGAAAACTACACTATCAACACCAATGGACCGGATGGTACTCATTTCCCATGAAGCATCAAAACATATCTTCCTGCATCTAGAAGTCAAACTACTGGTTTAAGAGACTAAACTAAACTTATAAGCACAACTATATCCCCTCAGGCTCTACAATATAATTAGCATATGATTTATACTGTTAGTTATATAGGTCAATCTGAATACATTGACCTGATATTGAAGGGAATGTTAGAGGCCTTCCTCGAATCTTCTTGACACATACCTATTTTGGGGTGTGGAAAAAACAATTATTTTCTAAGTTAAAATATAGTATAGTGGTTAACCTAAGTTGTCTCCAGAGAGGAGTGAACAACAATCATGTTTGTCACTTTGTATTTAAATTAGTTTGATTTTGAAAACAATGAAACAAAACAAAAGAAAGAAATAAAGTATAAGATTTAAAACAAATTGAAAAGGAATGTGATTAAAAATAGTGATAAGTGTTGGGTGATCAGGTTGGAATTGGTTTTCCAATTTCAATGTTATCACAGTTCTTATTTATTCATTCCTCTTTTATTAAATCGATTAAAATGAGATTTCGCAATCGCTTCCTCAAACTTATTTGTTTAATGATGTTGGGGAGATTAAAAATTACTAATATATTAGTTTGGTCTAATATCCATCCTTTTTTGAAATAGTTGTATTGAATACCCTCAACTGATTAAGGTAATTCCTAATCGGGTCTTGTTTATCCCAAACAATCTTGAATATTCAGTACAAATTTTACATGTACTGACGATCTCCAAGTACTTCACCACTATGTTCTGATATATTCCATCGTATATACACCATAACATAGTGGGGGATATAATTGTCATTAAATAAATGAATAATAACAAAAGAATATAAAATCAAATATAATCTCACAAGATAATATAAGTTGTTATTACAATTGAAACAAACCTCATAATAGAGAAAACATTTTATAACATTAAGAGAATGAACTCAAACATTACAAAATGGAAATCCTAAACTTCCCCAATCACTCATAAGATTTACCCCACCATGGTAAGGGTAATTGAGGACAAGGGGGAAGAAGTATGCATTATAAAACTAAGAAGAACAAAAGAAAGAAAAGAAAGAGCCAAAATTTTCTCCTCTAGAATCTGTCCACCAGAAAGAAAGCTTCGGTTCTTCCACCCCCTGGTCGAATCAGGCCGAGGTAACTTCTTATAGGAGGTGAGGAATTGGTTTTTCCATCTACACACTAATTTTTAAAGCATTTGGAGTTGTGTGGAAGGATTTATGGCTGACTTAGTAGACTTGACTTATTCTAGACGCCAATCACTATTCCACCAACCATACTTTGACTGGTTGAAGGGAGGCCTTAATCAGATCAGTTATACTTGAAAATGTATTTTAAGATTACTAATCAAGTTTTCTTTCTGAACCAGCTAGAAGAACCCCATTTGGTGGTTGGTAGCTAGAGATATTGACCATTGAATGATTCATGGTCCATTCTGCTGTCCAGAATATATTTTCACATTAACTGATTTTTTTGGCATGTTGGAGTTCGAATTGGAACTTGTTCTAGAATAATACTTTGTATTAAAAAAATCACGGAATCCTTAAAAAAGGAATGAGGTGAATTGGATGACAAATGTAGGACTTATGCTCGAAATACAGAGGCAACATAAATCTGTTTAATGTCCAGAATTAACCACTTTTCACATTTAAGCTCAAAACTCACCAAAAAACATAAAATGATGAAAATAAAATCAAATTGATTAATGGTAAGGGATTAAATCATTTAAAATAATATGTATAAATATGAAAATATGATCTCTGTCAATTCCCCCACACTTAGCACTTGGACTCCTGGACAAGTAAACATCAATATTAAATCAAAGAAAATTTTAAAACACATATCTTTGAGATCCAACAATTTTATCACCAAGAAAAAAAAGATATCATGCCTCATAAACAAAAAATATTCCAAGTTCTTAATTCATACCATTAAATATATTTTCTCTTCATTTATTCTCCCAAGAAAATAAAACACTTACCTAACATTCATTTTCCCTCATCACACAAATATCAATTTTCAACAATGTCTTTCTCATCCAATACTCATGCAAGGGTCACCATAGACTTCATAAATTCCTACATATCCTCCCGATATGAGTCAAGGACATATTTTTATCATGAGAACTTTATAGGGTTGTTCTGTGGCTTCAGGTTGGTAGGATTTAGATCTGAAAAATTCTGTAGCTGAATAAGGAGTGTTTGGATGTTTTTGAAGAAAAATTGTATTATTCTAATTTTGACTTAAATATGGTATCCTCCTTACTCCCCTTAAGAGTAAATCAGCTCCAACAGCAAGAAAAATCAGTGAAATTTTACACCATTCATCATTTCAGCAGAAAACATATCAGTCATCTCAGACATGATTTTTCTTGAAAGCTCCTGATAGGAACAACTTTCTTTCTCCATTGGAAGCTCCAGAAAGGCAGAATTTCTCATACATGAAATCTCCAGAAAAGACACAACTTTCAACCGAATGAATTTTTTCAGAAACAAGAAAAACTCTTTAACATTTTATTTCCACCCAACGTATCTTCAAATGAGGTATCACAACACAATTCAACCTCCCCCACACTTCAGTTTAACGAGATTATGCAATTTCACTTCAAGAGAAGGTTGGATAGGGAAAATTAGCTTGTAATGTGGCTAACCTATCAGGTTGTTCATGGATTCTATGGGATATAAGGATTAAATGTACAAGGTGGGGAATTATAAAAAGGATTCCTATGAAATAGGGGCTTTAATACCAAAGAAACTCCTCAATCATTCAAATCACATGTACCTCAAACCCTCAAGTTTTGATAGGAATAAATCAAATTCTGGTTAAATCATGCATGGTATGGTTCTCTCCAGAAGTGAGGTAAAAGAAAAGATTATGAAAACTAGGTTTATAAGCCTCACAAGAAAGTGATTTCAAATATAAATACAGTGAATTATGGCATGGGATTCAAAAATCTGAGTACTTTTCATAAAATTTACAAATATTTGAACTTGAAAAAAGGCCAATTTAAGCATTCATTTAATCTCAGTTTCATGGGATAAATTGTTTCACACATTGAAATGGGTTTCAAAATTTGCGATGATAATAATTTCAGCTCAAAAGTTTCAAAAACATAAAAAAATTTAAAAACACGCATTTTTTTTGAAAAAACAGAAAATCAATTGAAAATACTAACTATAAAGGTTCCCTCCCCCACACAAAAATGATTTAGTGTCCTCAATGCATTCAAATTGATTTAACTTGAAATTATATTTTAAATTGAATCACAGCAATAAAGAAAGTATAAAGGAAAGGTTCAACCCGACTTATTGGTAATGCATTATTGAGTTAATCTCCTAAGTGTTACACACATAAAAACCTACAAACAAAGGTAGATAATAAAATATAATGAATTTATTAAAAGTAAAGAAAATATAAATAGAATGAGAATAGAAGGATAGATCTTGGTTTAATCCCCCAAGTGGGCCCTGGTTTTGACTGCCACCAGATGGGCAGTTTCAGTTGGTTATCCCTAATCTGATGGTGGGTTCGGTTTCTTTGAGATGAACCACCAACACTTCTTCTTTTCATTTTGAACTTATTCCTTTTTGTTGAGGACTACATGAATATAGTACAATAAATCCACCCTTATGAAAATGATATTAAACTTTCATGGTGGGGTTATGATAAAGAATGATTCCTCTTTATTGGTTTCCACTTTCACAACTTCTTCTTCATTCTCCAGTGGTTGTGAAAGGTAAGCTCTATCAAAATAATAATCAATGTGAGAATTAGAAAGTAATTCAATTTGAATAAAATTAAAACATGATGAATCAATATAAAAATATTCCCTTTCAAAGTAAGCATATTGGGTCTCTTTTTCCACAAGAATTTCCACTTGGTTCTCATCTTGAACTCCTTCCAATAAATGATCAACATGTTTGGGGAGATCTAGGTGTTATTCTTTAGGTGTATCTTCTTATTTTCCCTCATCTACCAATGCAATACAATTGTGGGGAAAATCTGAAAATTTATAACAAGGGAAGGTAATACTAAATTTAGATTCTATAAAATCATAATGAAAATATTCTAAGAAAAGATTATATCTTTGAGTTTGTTCAGCTTCAATTTCTTCTTTAATTGGAGGTGCCTCTTGTAGTTGAATTTCACTAGATAGAGGTAGGTAGTCAGGCTCCTCCATCTTTTCTTCAAATTCCACCAGTTTGGTGGTGTCTTCCTTCAATGGTTCTGGTTCTTCAACTTTATAAGGAATATGTGGATCAACTAGTTCTTCACACTCATTGTAGAATCCATCCATATCTTGTTGATTATCCACATGTATCACAGTAGTCAATTATTCTATCTTGGCCTCCTCAAGTTCATGCTTAGGTTCTAGTTTCTCCATAAATGCACGAACATATTCAAATGCAAGTTCTATTTTTCTCTCTAGTTGTTCTATGTCACTTCTAAGTTCTTTCATCTGAACTATATTATAACAAAAATCATCTTCTTGTTCCACTTGTGGGTAATTGTTCTTTGAATTAAAGATATGATCATTTGAAAACATCATGGAAAAATATTTTTTTTATGTTTTTTTGAAAAGTGTTAAATATTTATAATTAGATTGTGGCACTTCCTCCCCAGAAATGGAGTCAATTTTTGACACGTTCCTATTATGGGGTGTGGAAAAAACAATTATATTCTAATATAAAATATAGTATAGTGGTTAACCTATGTTTTCTCCAGAGAAGAGCACACAACAATCATGTTTTTCACTTTGTATTTGAATTATCTTGATTTTGAAAACAATGAAACAAAACTAAAGAAATCAATAAAGTATAAGATTTAAAAAAAATTGAAAAGGAATGTGATTAAAAATTGTGATAAGTGTTGGGTGATCAGGTTGGGATTGATTTTACAATTTCAATGTTATCATAGTTCTTATTTATTCATTCCTCTTTTATTAAATCGATTAAAATGAGATTTCACAATCACTTCCTCTCAGTTATTTGTTTAATGATGATGGGGATATTAAACCTTACTAATATCTTATGTTGGTCTAATATCCATAATTTTGTGAAAGAGTTGTAGCGAATAAACTCAATTGATTAAGGCAATTCCCAATCAGGTCTTGTTTATCCCAAACAATCTTGAATATTCAATACAAATATGACACATACTGACAATCTCCAAGTACTTCACCACTATGTTCTGATCTATTCCATCGTATATATACCATAACCTAGTGGGGGATATAATTTTAATTAAGAAAATCAATAATAACAATATAATATAAAATCAAATACAATCGTACAAGATAATATAAGTTGTTATTACAATTGAAACCAACTTCATAATAGAGAAAACATTTTATAACATTAATAGCATGAAGTAAAACATTAAAAAATGGAAAACCTAACCTTACCCAATCACTCATAAGATTTACTCCACTATGGTAAGGGTAATTGTGGAGAAGGGGTAAGAATTATGCATTATAAAACTAAGAAGAACAAAAGAAAGAAAAGAAAGAACCAAAATTTTCTCCTCTTGAATATGTCTACCAGAAAGATAGATTTGGTTCTTCCACCCCCTAGTCGAATCATCCCAAGGTCCCTTCTTATAGGAGGTGAGGAATGGAGATTTCCATCCATCCACGAAGTGTGAAATAATTTGGAGCCCTGTGGAAGGAGTTATGGCTGATTTAGTAGACTTGAATTGTTATAGCCGCCAATCACTATTCCACCAACCATACTTTGACTGGTTTAAGGGCGGCCTTAATCAACTCAGTTATACATAAAATTGTATTTGAAGACGAATCATCGAGTTTTATTTCTGACCCAGCTATAAGAACCCCATTTGGTGGTCGGTAGCTCAAGATATTGATCATTGAATGAGTCATGGTCCATTCTGCCGTCTAGAATATATTTTCACATTGAACGATTTTTTGGCCTGTTGGAATTTGAATTGGAACTTTTTCCAGAAGGATACTTTGTATTAAAAAAATCATGGCATCCTACAAAAAAGGAATCAGGTGAATTGGATGAAAAATGTAGGAGTTATGCTCGATATACATAGGTAACATAAATCTGTTTAATGTCTAGAATTAACCACTTTTCACATTTAAGCTCAAAACTCACCAAAAAACATAAAATGATGCAAATAATATCAAATTGATTAATGGGAAGGGATTAAATCATTTAAAAACAAATTTATAAATATTAAAATATGAGCTCTGTCACTTCTCTCCCACAATAAATCATCAACAAGTTATGTCAGCAAAAAATGTTAAAGCTCTATAATGAATTCCAAATACTCCATAACTATTATAGTGTCTTGATATAAATGAATGAACTCACTAACCTGCTCTTCCCTCGAGGTCTCAAGGTAAATTTATTCATAGAACCTTATTTTGAAATCGAACTAAATCATATTTTGCATCATTTTATCCATGTTTAGAATATCCCACCAGTGCCTTGCTTCTCCTCAAAGCAGTTAAAGTTATGAGCTTCACTCTCCTCTCAGGAGGTGTCTCCAGATACTCAACAATAAATAACATAGTCTCAAGACATAGATCCGTAGCATGGGGACCCCTATCCCCTCAAAACATGGGAGGATACTCTTATTGGAACACACATGTAAGATCAACCATAAACAAGGCAGGTTGTAGTGCTCCCTTAAAAGTATTCATAAAGCAGAAAACCCTGTGAGAAACAATTCCTCAGCACATGTGTCTATTAAAACCATGGGTGCCTCATATAGAACTATAGTAGGATCTACCAGTACCCAATGACCCACCACCTCTAGAGTGTGTTCATATCCAGCCTTCTGGCATACAACAAGAGGTCGTGGTGGGGGTATGCCCCTACATTTATAAACACATGCATCAGAATGATTTTATTTCAAAGATAAAAACTAAAAGAATAAGACATGTATAAAACTTCCTATAAAAAGGTCTTAAAACAAAACATTGTCCTAAATCTTGGACTATATAAAAATAAACATCCATAAAATTCATTAGAGACACTTCCTTAATCCCTCTTAAAATCCAGGTCAAGGTCAATTCTAGGTTTCCTAATTTTTTGTAGTTTTTAAAATCATTTCACATTTCCATTAGAATTCACTTTTTAAATGGTTGAACCAAATGGTCCACCATTCCCATTACATATGGGACCATACTTCTGATGAACCAAAATATGGAATCCACCTAATCCACACTATAACATGTTTTAGTCCATGTGACTCATGGTCCATGAAACAAAATCCCACAATTGGCTTCTTAGAGTGTTTGATGTAGCCTAATCACGAACACAATACTTAGGTTATGAAAGACACTATGTGTAAAAACCATGTTTCTAAATTCCCCGAACAAAATGTCTATCACAAAATCAGGTATATATTTATCGCATAACCTATCACAACATCATGAAAACAAGCAATGCATCCTATATGGAATGAAATAATTCTTGGAATGTGATTCTTGTAAAGTTCCCAAAATGATGCATGAGATGGAATACCCTCATCTCTTTGGATTTCAGAAAAATAGAACCATCGATCATATAAATGAAAACATCACAATTCAATTGCATCACCCAATGGTGGAATCAAATAAAAAATAATTGTTAACATCAAGAAAACAACAATTTCTATTCAAGGCAGTTTGGTTTATCGATTGTGTTGGTTAGCTAATCTCAGGAACATCTCATTAAAAGATTACAATTTATTCTCATTCTCTTTTTATTGTCTCAAAATAATAAATTAGAAAATAAAACAGCCTTTGATACCACATTGTAATGTCCCAGACCAAGATCCCACTAAATGGGGCCCCATGTCCGGTTTGTCCCATGGCGTCAAGCACAACTCCCTAAATGTCAGAGGCATCTGACTAGTAGCGAGAGCCTTGGGTGCATTTGTGGGGACATTATTCCCTCTTATCAGAGTGTAACATAGTAGTACAAATCATACAAATAATAGTGGAATCATTTAATCAATTAGAAAATAGATAACATTAATATGATAAATATATATACAACAAAATCCAAAAGTAATCTCATATAAAATGATGATCATGTCACATGTCTACAAAATAGAAAAAAAGGTACACATATCATCAGTAAAATAATTGTATCAAAATACCAAAAAGACCAAAAATAAATATCTACCGATAGCATCCTGAGCTTTAGATTAGTTCTGTTCCCCCCTCCTTCTATGCATGGCACAAAGTCAAGCATCAAACTATGGGTGCTTGAACTGGTCCCAAATTTCATCAAAAGAGTCTGTCTGGGTACCCAATAGTGGCCCGAACATAGTGTGAGATACATTCCCAATAGTTCACCACCCAAACTGTCTATACAAATACTGTCTGTGAAATATAAACTAAAGTAGAGTGAAACCTATATCATAGTTAAGTAATAAATAAATGTAAAGTTCTCATGGAATATATACTTCAAAAAAAGTGATACTGTATAGACCAACAAGGCCCCCAACAAATCATGGGTCAAGATCCTATAATAAGGCAACAATAAAGTAAACAAAATTAAATTACAAGGTCATATCGTATACATAATATATCATATCATCCACTACCACACCATATAATCTATATCTCATAACCACCAAGACTAGACCATATAACCAGAAGTGTCACATATACCCTTTATACCTGTTTAATCAGTTAAGTCACATTTACCACAACCATACCATAAAATCAATAATTCTAGACCCCTTAGGGGCTAGATCCAAGGTATATTAGACAAATAGATCCTCATAAATTCCCTTGATAATCTCAATAGAAACTCAGTTAGGCTTGAATTGGGATGCAAGGAGCATGTCAATAGGCCATGCCCACTATGATACCAACCAAATCAGATCCAAGGTGTAGCAAGGTCCAAGGCATCCCCCTGAATCATAATCCAAGGAGCATAACCGTCAAAGGAATTCTATACCGCTATCATGACCCATGGTATAGCACACCCATTGTGTCCTTTGGAAACATACATCATTCAAATCAATTAACATTTTATACCATGAGTTTACCCACCCTTATAAAATTCACAATCATCCACATTTCATGAGGTTACCCACTCATTTATAAAATTTCTAAATAAACGATTCAAGAAATTCAATCAAACAACATCATTTTAACACAAAAAAGTGAGGAAAACCATATATTATTTAATCAATATAATCCAATTCATTTATTAATAGGATTCCTTTAACTTATAAATAAATAACACACCACATGGGTGGTTTAAAAATGGCATAGCCAAAGGCTATTCCCATGGAAGACACCAGGGTCGGCCTTGGATGGGGAAACAACGTCCAATAGATCTCAAAGTAACTAGAGGGAATTCATAACATGTAACATTTAATTTAATTAAATTATTAAATAAATTTCTAGGGACATGCCTTAATGTATGAAGTGTGTAACAATAGAAACTGTCTTAGTAAAGTACCAAACCACATTGTAAAATTATATACCACCAACCGTAGGTCCGTAATAGAGTTATCATCGAGTATCTACTCTTGTTTTGATTAAAATAGAGAGATAGATGAAGAATGGATGAAAAACCTAAAAATATGGCATATTAGCTTGCACCTAAATAACTCCATCGATACCAAGAATAATGAATAATGACAGAAAAGGAATTGAGTACTCACCAGTGTGAATCCAATGAGGCCGATGGTGCTTGATTCTGAGATTGGACTAAAGTACTGTGTAAAAACATATTAATTAGATCAAATAGGAAATATCATGCCTAATATGTTGTCCATAGGAGGAGAAGAAGATCTATTTTTAGGTTATAAACATTTTAAAGGTAAATAGTTAATTTTACCCCAAAAATCCGGGTCACATGGTTTGGTCATATGGTTGGCCAAACCATACACCAACTATGCACCCTCTTCTATAAGGAGGGGAACCTCACATAGTTATTACACATGGTTTGACTAACCATGTGAAAAATGTGTCTAAATCAACTATAAAAAATAGTATAAGACCTCACACGAGTGTGTGCCAATATTTTCCTGGTTTCCTCAAATCATGAAGCTCCTAGATCCCTCTTCCCAACCCTACATGGTTAGTTGTAACCGTGTAGTTTGTCCCACAAAATTTCTACTAACTGTGTGGCATGCCTGATTTTTCCAAAATGGAGGGTTATAGGCTCTATAACATCCCAAAAAACCCGCGATACCCCATGACATCAAATAGTATTCACATTTGGCAATAAAAAAGAATTTAAATTGAAAGTAACAAGATCCTTATCTCTTATAAAAACACGAGATCTTACTGTTGGAACATTTTCTATGTTACCATTATCTTATGATACAATGTTATTTTTATTATTCTTCGATGTGATTACTCATGAGACTTCTATTTTGTGATATAATGTTATACTTTTGGCTCATGAGTTATGCCTCCTTGTAAGGTTTATTCCCATATTGGAATTTTTAGATCACCCCTTTCTTTTATGTTTTCCCCTATTCATATTGTATAGTTTTAGGAGATCAAATGGATTTAGGATCTTAATATGGAGAAAAAAAATAAGGATTTCATTTTTTAATTTCTTTTTGTTGTATCATGAACCATATATTTCAAAGAAACTGGCCTATTAATCTGAGGGGTTGTACTTATTGGATGTCTATGTTTAAAAATCATGAAATAATATGTGTATAATTCATGGTTCACTAGAGTTTGTATTAGAGAAAGGTCTATTTATTTTTGGGGATTAATACAAGACTAATTTAGTGAGAACTTTTGGGATAAGTATAAGGATAAGAATAAGTATAGTAAATTATCTTGGAATTTGGTGAAGTATAGAGTGAGTGGGTTTGAAGAAATTACATCCTCGTCTGAATACTACAGGTGGATGTGGATCTGTAAAAATTGTACCAAGGGGTAATAACCCTGAAACTGGTGCATTGAGATGGGATAAATCTTTACCTGGTTAATGAAAATGGGACTTTATGCACAACTAGTTTGACACTTCTAGGGTATATGATTTGGAAATTAACAAAACTCTTTATAAACCATATAATGGAAATGAAAAAATTATTAGGTTAGACAACCTAATAGGGAATTACCATGGATAACCTATATAGAAACCTAGAGACTCATAATCTAGTACATAATTATCATTTATAAGTTATCCCTTCCGATTTTTGTAAGTTTCCCTTTTGTATATTTATTATTTAAGGTATTCTGATCCTTTTTTTGTTTTAGTTAATAGTGGGAAATTGGAGAAACTGTGCCAAAAACTAACATGATAGGCAATGTGATGATTTTAAAAATGACATTAATAGTAATATAGGATAGGTAGATGAGAACTTTATGGTATTACTATCTTAAATAGCCGATGTTATTAATAATAATGTGAATTGTGCAGAATTTCATACTCCTCTTAAGAAAGTGCAAGTTATATTCAAGTATTTTAGGTGAAAAAGGCCTCCTACTAGTGGATATTCTGATCCCCTAGTCTAATAAAAATGTATTGACTTCATTAAGAAGATATTCTTTATCCAATTATCATATATAGAGAAAGTTTTGTTTTCCATTTATTACATTTAGGGAGAAGTCGATTAGTGGTGGACACTAATCAAGAACACAGTGTCCAAAGAGGATATTAATTCTATGAAATGGGAAGACTTAAAAAAATATTTTTCAATAAATATTTTCCCAAAAATATCCATATTAAAATAGTGAGGTAGTTCCTCAGTCTAAAACAAAAGGACGATTAATCTATCAGGGTGTATGAGGAAAAATTTACAATGATTTCATGGTATGACTCCAGCTTCATCATCAACATTGAATGTAAGGGGGATTGTTTATTTAGTGTGTTAACAATGTGTCTATGAAAATCATTAGTTATTTGGGACATTAAAAACTATGAAGATATTTTCTGTTGTGCCCTCAATGTTGTGATAGAGACTAATGACTCTTGGTGGTCTCATGGAACTAGAGAAAAAAACATAAAATGGGGTTTTTGGGGTATCAACAGATAAATCCCATGGTGTAAAGAAAACACAACATATAATTTGTTAAAAGTGTGGGAAGAAGAATCCAAGAAATTGTCTATTAGAAAAAGAGATATGTTTCAAATGTGGAAAAGAGGGGCATCATGCTAACCTGTCCCCGAGGGAAACCATGAAACACACTTATGTGAAAGAAGAAAATAAGGTTTAGATCAACACTTAGCCTACAATTTAGTGTTTCAACTAAAAATAACATAAACATTATACAATAAAATTCCCTAAGCTAAGGGTTATGAGATACATTCATTGATAACAACCTCTAAGGCCTAGAGATCAAGGAAGATAATATCCTATCACTACTCATGAGGTGGATCCTAACAATGATGTAATGATAGGTATACTAGTTATTAATTCAAGAATAGTTAATGAACTATTTTATTATAGTTCTAAACATTCTTTCATATCTTGAAATTTTATCATAACTATTCAATAACCACCTCAAAACATGGGGTTTGAGCTATCTTTGAGAAAAAAATGGATCGTTGGTAGAATTAAAACTATACAAATCCTCTCTTATTAATGTATGTTGACTGAATATTATATAAAATATCATCTTACTTCTTTTTGAGGAGTTTGATTCTATATGGGGTATGGATTATAAATCCTTATATAAAGAGAACATTATCCATAGAGAGGGGGGATCACTCTCCATGTCTCAGGTCATCCTCCAATTCTATAAAAGTATAAGAAGGAGGATGAATCTACTATGGAATAATATATTCAAGGGGGGTTATTATTACCTTATGAGAAATCATATATAGCCTAAATGATTGATAGAAAAAGAGAATCATGCTTAAATACATGCCCATTATATGGGATTATACAAATGTATTCCCTATAGAGTTTCCCAATATTCCTCCAAATTGAGAGGTTTATTTATCAATTGAACTTAGACATGTATATTTTCTTATATAAAGGAGTCCTTATATAATGGACACCATTGATTTGGAAGAGTTTAAAAAAACTGTTATAAGTTAATCTATAAGATTTTTTTATATTCCCAAGTTATTTACCATGGGAGCGCCATTCCTCTTCATCAAGAAGAAGGATGGGGCAATGTTCCTTTGTATTGATTATCATGTAATTTAAGAAATCATGATAATTAATAATTACCAATTTCCAGGGATTGAAGACCTATTTGATCAACTACATGGAGCTTAATATTTCTATAAGGTGGACCATCTATCGATATGTCACTAATTAAGGATGAAAAAAGAAGGTATTCCCAAAAATTCCTTTTAAACAAGGTATGGACACTATGATTTCATAGTTTTTTCTTTAAAACTCAACAATACTTAAAAATATTTATGGTCTTAATTAAAAGAGTCTTTAGAGATTACCTCAACAAATATTTAGTAGCCTTTATAGTTGATATTATGATTTACTCTAATATCATTTTAAAAAGTAAGTTATATGAAAAGTATAGTAAATATGAATTTTGGATGAAGGATGTATCGTTATTGAGGAATAATGTTAGAAAAAGGGATATCTATGGACCCTTATAAGACAAATGAAATTAAGGACTGGTCAAGACCATAATATGTAATGGAGATCAGTAGTTTCCTTGGTTCTAGTTATTTTTGACGATTTGTGAGAAAATTCTCATGATTTTCAAAACCAATAACCAAGAAAACATGAAAAGAATTTAAAATTTTCTAGACATGTAAATGGGAAGAGAAAATTAAAGAGTTGAAAAGGAGGCTTATCACTACACCAGTCCTCACACTTCCCTCAAATGGGGAACCTTTTTTGGTATACAATGATGATTCATAGAAGGGATTGAGTTTTTTATTGATGAAGAATAATAAAGTGATAGCCTATGCCTCAAGGTAATTGAAATTTCCTGAGAAAAAAAAATACCCTATACATAATCTATATTTTTCTGTATCGATCTTTTTGTTGAAAATATGAAAAAAATATCTCTATGGGGAGAAGTGTGAAATATATATTGACCATAATAGACTCAAATATATTTTCACATAAAAGGATATTAATATATTAAAGTGAATATGGTTAGATATGATCAAGGACTATGAATAATCAATCTATTACCACCCTTGTAAATAAAACAAAGTAGAAAATTCTATAAGTAGAAAGGATCTGTTGTCTTTATTAATGATAAGAATTGATAAGGATCCAATACTTTTAACCTTGGAAAGGTTGGACATTATAATCATGAAAGATAGAAATTAATCATTCCTTTATCAGATTATTTCTCAATAATCCCTTCTATAGAATTTAATGGATGCTCAAAGAGATAATGTGGAAATTCAGAAGAAGGTGGAAGCTATAAGAAAAGGGAAATCTTTATAGTTCAAAATTTATTAATAATGAGTTGTAAGATTTGGGTAATGACTATGTGTAACATCAAATCCTAAGATAAAGGAGTTGTTGAATAATTCCAATAGCTCAACCTTCTCCATCCACCCAGGGAGCATGAAGATGAATCAAGATCTCTAAGAGAACAATTCATGGTAAAATATAAAGAAGGTGGTTGTGGAATATACATCAATGTGTCTAGTATACCATAAAGTATTAATGGAAAAATCTTAGGGGATGATGCAACCATTACCCATACCTACAAGGAAATGAGAAAAATCACCATGGACTTTGTCACTCGTCTTCCAAATACATCAAGAGGAAATAATGCCATATGGGCTACAATGGATTAGCTTAAAAATATTGCTTACTTCATTTAAATTTGAGAGGACTTATCACTCGATCAAATTGAAAAGATATAAATTATATTGTTAGTGATGATACATGGAACACCACTATCAATTGTATCTTATTAAGATATAGGGTTTACCTGTAAGTACTGGAAAATCCTCCAACATGCTATAAATACTAAGTTGAACTTAAATAAGGCCTATCAACCCCAAACTGAAAGAAAATATGAGTTGATTATTAAAAAACTGTATGACATGTTGATAACATGTTTTATGGACTTCTAAGGAGGGTTGGATTAACAAATTACTCTGGTTGAGTTATCATGTGATAGTAGATTCCACTCAAGCATCTAAATGAATCCATATAAATACCTTTATGATAATATATGTAGAACACCTTTGTTTTGGGATGAATTTGGTTGATGCATGCTGTTGGGTCATGAAATGGTTGAAGAAATGGTAGAAAAGTTCATGGCCATTCAATAACACATCAAGACTACATAGATTCAATAGAAGAGATATGGTGACAATCATTAATGAGACTAGAAGTTTGAGGTTATAGATAATGTGTTTCTCAGCATATCTCTAGGAAAGAGAGTCAAAATATTTTGGAATAAGTGAAAGATAATCCCCATGTACATTGACCTAATTTATATTATCGATCTCATTAGAGTTGTGTATTATCAATTAAAACTCTCACTAACCCTTTCTCAAGTAAACAGTGTATTCCATGTATCCCTTGTAGTAGCACATAATATATTACTCAAATGTACTTTTAGAGGTGGTATGGTTGGAAAATTATCTCTATATATGAGGAGAATTTTGTGAAGATCTTGCACCTTTTAGATAAAATGTTATGCAATAAGATGACTCACCAGGTCAATGTGCTAGAGCGGAACGTTAAATACAAAGTGGAAACCTAGGAACTAGAAGAATAAATGAAGTATAAGTACCCTCATGTATTTTTTCCTTTATTTTTAAAATAAATATTAAAGGGTTAAATTCGTTAAGTGGGAAGAATGTAAAAAACCAAAGTTTTTAAATAATGAAAACTATGTTTGATAGCGTATACAACACACAACAATGACCCTAAATGGACCATAATTATTTATGACCATTATAACCAATCCATTAAACTTTGTGGTATAAAAAGTAATAATTTTTTTTTTAAGATTAAGTATAATGGTTTTGGATAATGAAATTATATTTATAAATAATAACTTAATTTTTTAAAGACTTTATATATACTTCAAAAATATATTTATTCTAAAAAAATAATTTTCATTTCTTTTTGTGAAAAAATAATAAAATTATTTTTTTTACTTTTAGAAAATTTATTTGAAAAAACGAACATCATATTTTAAATCAACATGACAAAATTATCTTAGGATGACTTTTTGGTATTTTTTAAAAAAGTTAAATTTTTTAATGATTTGAAAAAAATACTAGTTTTTATTAAAAACTACATTTTCATTAAAATAATATTAAAATTTATATTATGTTTAAAAATGGTTTAAAATTAAAATTGAATAACTTATTTTCTTATTAATCAAATTTATTTCCTTGGAATCAATTTCATGTTTAATTTGGATATTTTTTTATACTTATGAAAAACATTTCTTTAGAGAACTGATTTTCCATCTTGTAAAGGAGATTAATTTTAAATTCAATTTTACCACTTTTATGAATTTTAAAAAATTAATTAATTATTTTAATAAAAATTATTAATTTTATATAATAAAGTGAACTTATTTTTTGGTCACAATGAATTGTAAAAAAAGTAAAAATTAACTACTACAGTTAAAGTTAAAACGAGTTTACTAGGGATTAAAATAAAAGTATAAGGGTTAAAATGACCTAAAAATTATCGAAATCCAATTATATATATATATATATATTTCAACCTTATATCATATAATTTTCAATACCGATCCATTTTGAGGCTTTTTTCATGTGTAAAACTTGGATATAACGTTTTCTTTTCAAAAATTCCAAATGTGTCATCTCCCCCACTTCTAAAATGAAACCACATATACACACCTATTTACAATTAAAAATCATTTTGGTTAGAAAAATACTGAAACAAATTCCTTACCTAATTCCATCACCATTTCTGAGAGTCATTGGTTTGACCATATATCCAATCTAGAGAGGCTTTAGGAATAATCCTAAAGAGGTGATCCAAAGAAGAGGTATCATTCTTAACCAAGAATATTTGTTTTATTTATTCTTAAAACTCTTTAAAATATCACTAAATGATGATGATATAATACCATATGTTTCTAAAATATTATAATATATTATTATGTTAATTTCATAACTTAAATTCATCTCCACATCCATCAAATGGGAATCAAAACCATCATTCGTGTGTACGGTGGACTACCGCCTCACAAACCGATGTAATTCATTTTTTATAATCACGTATCAAGAATATTAATGATTATGGTGTTAAGATTTATAAATTATATTAATTAAATAATAATAATTTTTGAAAATTTTTATATCATATAGCATCTTACATTACCATCTACAGAAAAATGACAACGTCGTTTGTGTATATGGAGAACTACCACCTCAAGAAGCGATGCAATTTGTTTTTATTACCATGGAACATGGATGGTATATGTAAGTGTATTAAAATAAATAATATTATATTTATGATATAATTATCATTAAATAAAGATAAAATAAAACTTTCCTTCTTCCCATTATGATCTTTGAAAAATTATACTGTTATACATGCGTACGTACGACCTATCATCTCCATGATTGTAACATAGTTTATTTTTCATAACTACACCTCATGGTTATTTTAAAAGAATAATTTTTGTATGAAAATTGTAATTATTTCATGATTATTATTTTGATATGATGAAATGATAATCTCTTTGACCTTAGTTACCTTTCTAAAGTGATTAAGTAATTGAATATAACATATTAATAAATAAAATAAAAGAATAAGAAAAATTTAAAAATGTTATCAATAAGGTAAATAATTAAACTAATTTTATTATTCAAGAATATAAATAACACATCTGAAAAATTGGGATATATGTAAGTAGCTCTCTAAACCACCATTTTTATCAGGTTATGACTAATGTATCTCTACTTCACTTTCAATCTTTATTTTTAAGGATATGTAATTCTTATAAATTCTATATATATGTCTCTATAATATATAACTATATTATCCTAACTTTATATTATGGGGTAATACATGTCTTATTTTCATTTCCCAAATTCCATCATTATGAAATTTCATTTTATTATGATATGATACAATATTTATAAACCCATTTTATTTCCTTGGATAATTCCTATATTGTGAATTATGATTGATTTAATTTTTTTTGGAACAGATAAATCATGAAAATTAAATTATGGGTGCACCAAGATAGTTATTTAATCCACTGGGTAAAACTTTAGTCTCACGAGAAGTCATGTATGTGATTAGGGAGTAAACCTAATCAATTATGGGACTTTTTCTACCATGTGATATTATCTATGAAGTTAAAAATGACTCTTTTTTTTCATGTTATATGTTTATTCCACATTTTCAATGTTACCATGATCTTTTGATACCATTTTATTTATGTTATTCTCCCATGTGATTACTCATGAGCCTTATCTTTTATTATATCATGTTATACTTTTGACTCAAAATTTATAATTCCTTATCAGGTTTATTACCTCACTAGGATTTTTAGCTCATCCATTTATTTTAAGAATTCCCTATGTTATCCAATGTAGTGTTAGGAGCTCAGATGGATTTAGGATATCATTATGGAGAATACAAAAAGGATTTAATATTTTTGTTTTATTTTTATGTATAATGAAAATAGTATTCCAAAGACACTAGGACTCTTGATATTCTGGGTTATACTTATTATATATATTTGTTTAAAAATCATGTAATAATATGTGTATAAGGCATGGGTCACTATAATTTTCTCAATTAATCACCAATCATTGTGACAATTTAAGGTGATCCCCTATGAGATTTAATGGGGGAAGGTCCCCAAATATCCAAGTGAATGATTTCTAAATTTTGGGTTCTAGGATTTCATCCATTAAAGTTGAAAGACACCCTATTCTACTTCTCAAGCACAAAAATATCACAAATTTTTATGTAAGCATGATAAAGATTAACCATGTGTTTTTACATTATAACCTTCATATTCATCTCACTAAGATGTTTAAACATTAAGTTCCATAAATCCTGACAATCAAATGTTAAAAATATGACAATCAAAACTCCATATAATATTATGGTCAAAAAAACGATCCATCATTTACTCCTAATGTAACCACCATGGATCCTCAAGTTACCTTTTTAAATTCCATACTAAAATCTAGTCCCATAACCCACCTGATAAAGTTTCCCTTCATAGATTAAGTTATTCCATAGCCCTAGGATGTGTCTTAATTATTTTCGTTATAACAATATTATGTTCCTTATATAAACATTAACACATCAATTACCTATAATCTGCAAAGAATAATCATTATCTAAATGAACATTTTTGAACTTTTCAGAGGTATATTTTTGTATGTATCCTCTCTCTTTCATTGAGTAAAAATATTCCCCTAAATCAATCACCCACGACTCCACAAAAAATATAAACACTGGGTAGCACATTTTTTCCTCCATAGATGTAATTTTAGAATTTGAACTACTTTAAGATGATTCTCTTCTAAGGACTTGTTTGTGACTCCTGCAATTCTCCTTGAGATTCCCTATTTTCCCACATTAACAACATTTATGACCCAATATAGCCAATTTTACTTAGCTTATCTCTCATGATTTATCATTTGATTGTTTCTTACAATTTCTTCTCTAGGGTGCCTGTCCTCCCCCATCAATATTGAGTTCATTACCAGATGATTCTTAGAATTCTGTCTATTTGATATCTTCATTATGTATCATGTTCTTATAATTTTCAAACACTAAATCAAATTTTATACATGAATTACTCATTTTCATTACCTTCATGTCCCTTGAATCTAGAAGAGATAATTATAGTAGAAGAGACTTTATATCATTATTTAACTTCAACTTTATTGATCTGAGTTATCCTTAGATCATGTTGAGATTATTCACATGATCTTCCATTAGACTACCATCTAATATCCTTATGTTAAATAACCTTTTAATTATGAACACTTTGTTAAGTGTCATTGGATTCTTTTATATATATGTCAGGTCTCTATGAGATCATCTATGGTATTCACTACTCATATGTTAGAGTCCACATTCTGCGCTAATGAAATCATCATCAACCCAAGCTACTTATTATCTACTCATTACAATTCCACTTATTCCCTATTCTCTAGAAAATATCCTATTAATAGATCCTCAAAATTTTTTAGAATAATAATTTGTTCCATATAAATTATCTAGAATCCAATGTCTATTATATTTAACTCATCTATTCAGACCCTGAATTTTAAAACACTATACCATTCACTGATAGTAAACCCCCATATAAAATAAAAATGACAACAGTGAAGGAGTGACTACTTCCTGTGTTTCCGTAGAGTGTTCTTCAAGTGAGATGAACAAACCACAAGATTTTATACCACTTATTGGGAATACACCCCCAATGTCTGATCCCTGAACACAAATCTCCAGATGAAGTCAAATTGAAAGAAAACATAGGTCATCTGGACAGAATCCTACAATCTTTATATATCTTAAGATAGGAATCCTCACACCCTACTCAAAACACCAAGTCGTCCCTTACACACACTTAAGTAAACTCACAACTCACCAAAATTGAAGTTAAAACGATAAAAATGACATCGAGAATTATATTGTTTGAATAATGTTCCATACTTGTTTGGGATACACAATACAATTATTTCTATTAAAATAAGTGGTTACCCAAATTTCCACTTTAACAAACAAATCTTTTAGAAATGGTTAATCACAGGGATTAATTCCTCCGCAACCCTCTAATCAATGTCATATCTTAATCACTATGCATAAGGACCCTACCGTAATTTTAACAGTGTATTTATATATTCACACCAGTATCATTGAACTATTTTATTCATGGAGGTCCCTCCATTTAGAATGTAAACTGTTGATCTCTAGTAGTACCCTAAAATACAACCGCTTGTCTCGGTGAATAACTCATGTTATACTTGAATTAGTAACTCACATTATCCTTCAGTCTGGGTCCCTACACTACTAAATAATGTTATTTTATCAATTCTAAAATTACTTAATGATAAAAATTCAATAAAAAGGAAGGATGTTTAATCATCACACTATTTAATGTTGATAACTGGGGACTTTATGACCGATAGAATTAGTGATGATAAAATGGAACTTTATTAGTGCTAATTCTAGCACTAATAAAATCCATTCCAAGTAGCTATAGAATTATGGTATCTATATATGTTTAAATATACAGAATCTAATCGAAAATATAAAATACAATTTAAATTATAGTAGAAATATTACATTAAACATAAAAAATAGATTAAATTCATAATGCACCATCCTTCTAATACAAGTATTACATCAAAGAAGTCCAGTTCAATACAACTACATCGATTTAATATTAAATTATAAACAAAAATAATTAAAAAAATAAAAATATAAACTCTAACATTAGGCCTTATCCAATTATCAACAAAACCGTGTACAAAAGAAGCATGTGCCTATAATAAAAATATTGTTTATTTTATTAATAGAATATAAAAAGTAAAAAAATTATAATTGAAATTTTATATAATCTATTACAAACATCTATTGGAATGATATTTAGTCACTTCCTACAAGTAAAAAATAAAAAATCAATTATGGTTCTAAGGTGTTGTGATAATCAAAATGTGTATTTTCAATTTTGAGAAAATGATGCATGTTTTGAACTAAAATGTCATTTTAAAATGAAAACACACTCTTTTAGTCATATGGGCCACACTGTATATCAGATGAAATTAATTTCAATTCTTAGATATCATAAATGAATCATAGATAATTATCCTAAAGTATCAATAAAATTCATTTTATTTTTTTAATTTTGAGTATGTGATACACATTTTAGACTATAATGTGACTTTTAAACTAAAAACATGAAATTTAAATCAATTTAGGAAAAATGTGTATCATATTGATGTGTGATGGATTCTTAAACATCATAATTTAATCACTAATTATTATCGAAAAGTATCAAGAAAATTAAATAATTTTTTCTCATATTTGATTATGTGATTGATGTTGTGAGGTAAAATGTTATTTTTATACTAAAAACATAAAATTTGAGTCATATCAGCTCTACCATGCATCAGATTGATGTGAGGTTTATTCCAACACAATAAAAATGAATCATAGATATTTTTACAAAATAATCAAGACAACCAGAGTTTTTTTCTTTTCTTTTTAGTATGTAACACATGTTTTGAACTAAAATGAACTTTTAAATGAAAACAATCACATTAATTCATACAAAAAAAACGTGTGTTAGATTAATTTTTAGTTAATGACATAAATTAAAAGATTAATTATTGATATTTTTCATAAAGTATTAATACAGTTAAATCATTTTTTATTTTTTTGAGTACAGATGCATGTTTTTAACTAAAATTTTAATTTTAAAATGGAAACACACAATTTCAGTCTTATAATTGATATAGTGTGTTGAATTGACATGAATTTGATTCCTACACATCAAAAATGAACTATGGATCATTTTTATAATGTATAAAGATAATATGAGACTGCTTTCTTGATTTTGAGTATGTGACACATGTTTTGAATTAAAATGTCACTTTTAAATGAAAACATACACTTTTAGTTATATCAACCACACCTTGTGTTAAATTCACACACGGTTAATTCCCATAAATCACAAATTAATTATAGATATTTTTTCTTAAATATCAATAAAATTCAAATTTTTTTACTTGGTTTTGAGTTTGCAACATGTGTTTTGAACTAAAATGTCATTTTTGAATAAAAAAATGCATTTTCAATCATATTAGCCAAACTGTGTGTCAGATTGATGCGATTTTCAATCATAAATACTTATATATAATGAATTATAGATCAGTTTTTAAATTATTAAGATAATATTAGCTTTTTTAAATGTATTGAGTATGTGGAATATGTATTGAACTAAAATACCACTTTTAAATAGAAACACACACTTTCAGTCATATCGACCACGCCATGTGTCCGATTGAGTTGTGATCAAAGCATACATGTAACAAATAAAACATCAATATTTTACATTAAATATAAATCAAATTCATGTGTATTTTATTGGGTTTGATTATGTGACTCATATTTTAAACGAAGATGTTATTCTTAAATAAAATCGTTTACTTTCAATCATTCCTGCCCCACCTTGTGTCATATTTATGTGAGATTAATTACTATAGATATAAAATTATTTATGATTCATTTTAATTAATTATAAAGAAAATATGAATTAATTTTATAATTTTTGAGTATGTGGTTTTCGTTTTAGACTATTATGTAACTCTTAAACTAAAAACATACACTTTCAGTCAATCTTACCACACTATATGTCAGATTGATGTGAGGTTAATATTTAAATTCAAAAATTATTAATCCATAACTGATCTAAATTATCAAGAAAATATGAATGAATTTTCCCAATTTTAACTACATGACACATGTTATGAGAAAAAATGTTACTTTTTTACTAAACAACATTCACTTTGAGTCATATCAGACAAATTGTGTGTCATATTTATGTTTGCTTGATTATTATATTCTAGATATGAATAAAAAAAATTCAATAAGGTATTAAGATAACATGAGCATGTTTTATTGGTTTTAACTATGAGATGCAAGTTATGGACTAAAATGTTACATTTATATTGAAAACATTCACTTTGAGTCATTACCGCCACACTGTGAGTCAAATTGACATGCAGTTTATTCGTACACACAAAAAATGAATCACGAATAATTATAAAAAATTATTAATAAAATCTGATCTTTTTATCTCAGTTTTGATTATGTGACATGTATTTTGAACTAAAATTTCAATTTTAAATGAAAACATAAAATTTTAGTCATATCACTCACACTATGTATCATATTGGTGTGTGGTTAATTCATATATATAAAAAATGAACAATGGATAATTTTTCTAAAGTATCAAGACAATCCAACCATATTAAATCTATTTTGAGTATGTGATGTTCATTGAGAACTAAAATGATATGTTGAGGGGAATTACTATCCTAAAATAGTTTTGGATAATAATTAAGGGAGTAGGTATAAATGAATATAAGTACCACAAAGGGAGTAGGATAAAATTTTTACAAGTGATAGTTACATGTCCAAATCAAATACTATAGTGAATCCAACAACTTTATTTTTTTATCAGTAAAATAAAAATTTTTCTCATTAGTTTATTATTAAAAGGGATTGGACACAAAAGTGAATTCATTACAACACTTTAGAATATAAAAAAATAAAATAGAGAATAAATAGATTTATATATATAGAAATACCTATGTTCACCATTCTTATTGATTCCTTCATCATGAATTTATTTTTCTGAGTATTTTATGCCTATAAAGAGAATAAATGGCCTCCATACAATGTTCAAGGTCCTTCTTGAAGGATAAAATAATTTCTACATAAAACATCCACTTCTTGAGTTGACATGAAGTGGGAGTATGAAGGATAAATGAATTCTTAAGGATGGACCCTGAACTCTGTATGAAGGGATTCTTTTATCTTTATAGTAATAAAACAAATCATATAGTGGGATTCCAAATGTGAAATGCTTTTATCCATAAAAACAATATTCAGAGTGACATGGAATTCTATTATAAAATTTTGAAACTTAATAAATTTTTATACTCATAAATAATTAGAAGAAAAACGAACTCTTTATGATCTTTATGAAGTAATTTTTTTTACAAACATGATAAAAAATCATCTCTTCATGGTGTTTGCAAACATTCTAACACCATATAACTTTACCAATTATTTCTAAAAAAATATACTTACCTATTTTGAATTCATTGAGTGTAGATAATAATATTATTACTAGAAAAATAGAAATAAACAATTGATTAGTTAATATTTTAAATGAAATTGTAATTATCATCATAAATAACTATTTATACTGCCAGTTTTTTTGATGGAAAATAATATCTTACATAAATTTACAAACATAATAACTATAATCATCATCATTTATTTTTTTTATACTATATATTCATTTAGAAAAATAGGTAATTAATTTTTATATATATCTTGATAGTGAAATTTTGTTATATATATGTTAATAATTATGAATTTGTAGAAATCCATAGGCTTCTTTTGCTCACTGGACATCTTCATAAAATGATTTTGATGATATCTAAACACCACACTATTATAATAGAAGTATCATTAAAAAATAATATAAAATTTATAATTTTATGCTTATTTTTAAAATTTTGAATATAGTGTATGTAATTTATAAAGGACATCATGCATGGACAATTTGTTGGATATCCATGCTTTGGATCTAGAAAATAAATCACTGAAGTATCAGAATTGATTATATTGGGATCCAATGATTCCAAAAATAGAATAAGTAATGAAAAAAATGAAAATATAATTTTAATGATTATATTGTGGAGTTTTACCCCCTCATTGTAGGTATTATGAAGAGTTTTTCATCTGTTAGTTTCTTTTAAAATGTTGTAGCTCGTAATACTTTTAATAAAATTTATTTTTCTTACAAGTAATTTTTTTGGGTATAAGTGACATGAGTACTGATGAGTATAAATTTTTCATCATATATTTTTCCTTTACATTGTAGTGATATATATGCTTATTGATTATATGAATACTATTTAACAATAGTTAACATATTTGATCAAATATTAGACAAACATATTATGTAAATTTACCTCATATATAAATTCACAAATAAGGATCCAAAACATTCATGCTTGAGAATTTTATTTACATTCTCCAGACCAATCACGTCTGGAATGGCCTCTTAATTTTTTTTTTCTTAAAAGTCAATGTAGGTCATATTTTGATATTTCAACATTGTACCCCATGAAAGTGTAATGTTAGTAAATTTGGTTATTGAATTAGTAGGATAATGGTACCCTCACAAAGTTTTTTTGATTTATTGGTTGAACCAATTTATTTTTTTATTTAACCTTCTATTTCCAATTATTTTTCTCTACCTATAATAATATTACTCACTTCTTAATTTTTCTCATTAATTATTAGTTTTTTATTAAAATAAATTGGAAATGACATACATAGTTATTGTATTGTATCATTATAAGACTAAATGGACATGATATGAAACTTAAAATGTAAAGTTTAACCATGTGAAAATGTAGATAATCAATAAGAATAGGTATCTAGATGTTGAGCTCATGAGCTATATGAATCCCTACTCTCACATGAACTCTTATAGGTTGTTTATTGTATAGAGTATCTCTATGGATATTGTATGTTGTACCCATCACAACAAGTAAATGGGTGAGTGGTGATAGATATAAATCATAATAAATTTCACCCTAAAAAAGTTTTAATATAATAAATGTATTAATAATTGGTTTATTTAAGTTTAGCAGAAACTATTATGATAGCATTGATTCACTCAAGTAAGGAAAACCTTTGAGGTTAATGGGCAACCTCAATGTTGGGGGAATGTCACTTCATGTCATGGTAGTTGGTGTGTTGTTTCTTCCCATTTATACTTTTGAAGAAAATTTTCTATTAAAATAGACTTGTAATGAACTGGACATGGCTAACCTGACACATCTCCCAACCCAGTTTGTCATATGGGTCATAGGGTGTTCCTAATTCACACAGTTTGGAAAATAGTTCATGGGTATCATGGACAAAACCATGGAAATGATTTCAGAATATTAATAAAATTAACAAACTCTAGGATCCCGTATGGAAATATTTAATGACCCATCAAGATAACAGATGTCCACACCACCAAAATAATCAGATATAATATAAATGGAAAAAAATTAGAGTAACCTGCAAAAACGATAATAAAAATTACTCACAAGTTGAGTAAAATCTAAAAACCGAGTAGAGGTAAGTATCCAAAAATAAAAAATATATAAATAGTTATCCAAGTTGGTAGGGTCAATAAATAATGATCCCAAAATATAAAATAAAAAGTAAATAGGTTCCCAAAATCCTCCTCATGACCCAAAATCACTCACCATGATCCAAACCAAACATCAATTGTCCTACCCAATCATAACTCTCACAAACACCAGAACATAGAATTTTATAGAAAATATAAGATTTGTATACAATAAATTATACATGTTGGGTGTGAGAAAAACACACCCAATAGGATTCATCCAAATATTTTTATTCATTTCATTTCAAAATACTTTTCATTAATTCTTGTTTGAAATATAAAAATAAAATATAAAATTTATAAAAAATTTATATGAAACTAAATATCATTTTAAAATATATTCTTATAAAATATACCAACCTTAGAATAAGAAATTATCTATCTAACCTTTTATATCAAAATACATTGAAATATATTTTTTATAAAAATTATTCACTTTCAATTGGAAACATATTTCGGAATTAAATTTATAGTTAAATTTTAAAGTTAAATAAAAAAATAAATGACACTAAACTATTAACAAAACATACCAAAATAGATAATCCAACAAATTATTCTAATAAGAATAATATGATAGGGGATATAAACAAAGAATAGGTATCAGGATCCCAAAAATCATCTTAAAAAGTACCGAGTATCAGGGGTAACTTTTGGGGCTTTGAAATGAATAAAAAAAGATCTAGTATCATCAGAAACACTCTATTTAAGCCCCCTTAGTGAAATCAGAACATCCCTCTCAATTCCACTTAGTCTCACTAAGTACAAAATAAACCCCAAGGATGGTTTAGCTCTTCCAGGGAATTTTATAGTGTGTTCATACCGCTCTAGTGTAACATGCATCCATAACTTCAATTAGCTACCCAAGTATGATAACTCATATCATGTATAAACATTAATTTACAATTTATTACCTAAATAAAAACATAATAAAATCCGAAAATATTGAAATTCATAGTTTATTTGGGTAATTAGATATATAACACCATAAATTGAAATAGGGATACAATGAAATTATTAAAAAAATCCAATAAAATATCCTTAAATTCCTTTGATGTTCTAAAAATACACTAGATAAACTAGGGAGTTAGATAATAAAGGTGTGAGTTATATATCACAATAAGGGAAAAATCAATGAATAACATGATTAAAGTAATATAGTTTAGTCAATAAGTATATCAAGGTGACATTATCGGGTGATTATCATAAACATGAACATAAAATCATGATATAAGATGATAAAATCAAGAAAATATAGGATATTGGAGACCACATAAAACATGAAATCACAAGAATAAGTCAAGGATAACCACCAAGAAATTATAACATAGTGTTATTAGGATAACCTCCAATGAACCATACATGGTATCTCATGAGATAAAAACATTACCCAATTAATTAGAGAGCTATATAATCTAGGTCCCACCAGTTACATTCATACCATGTTCATGAATTTGTGTTCCACATAGGTCATATGAAATAAAGATGTATTTAATAAATTTTAATACCATCATTAAGGATTGTGGTTTATATAAAAATGATTACCTAATAAATAAAGTATATTTACATATATTGTAATACCTTTGAGTGGAAATGGGGAATGATATACACAACACAAATTTTTTTCATGGAAAATCATAGGATAATTTCGATAGAATAATGGGTATAAATAATGTTTTATAGAAGAATTTAATGAGAGTGAAATGTGGTATATCATTACTTTGGAATAATAAGTATATTAAATGTGTGTGTAAAACATATACCAACATGAAAAATTGTAAATCAAAAGGCTTAACTCAAAGAAGGTGATTGAATAAAGAGGAGAAAATCCCTTAATTCAGCATAATAACAGCTTAGGTAAAGGTTATAATGATGGTGCATAAAGGATATATAATTATTAAAACCGAAATTGGATAATAAAATAATATTTATATAGGCATGGAAACATAATAAATTGAGATTCAAAATCCTAAAAAAATAAGGTCCTTGAATAAAAAAGAATAGAGGGAGAGATCCCTTACCTTGAGAGGGAGCTTCTAAAATATTGTGAGAATATTATTAAGTGCTTGGAAAAACCATGAGAGGGATTTAGATAGGGAAAGGGATATTAAATTAATTCTAAATTGTTTTTTTAGTTAATATGAGTGGGAGTTTGGGTGAGTATTTATATAAAAAAAGAGGGGAATTATTTATAAATTTTTAAACTTTGGTATTGGACTCTATGTGATAAAATAATCAAAACCACAAACCTTCTCATTGTTTTTTCTAATGGTTTATTTAAAATGGATTTTTTTAAATATTTTATAACTCCAATGACTAGAAATAATAAAATAATTCCATTGGTGATGTAGAAGTGAGTAATGTTAATAAATAATTGATTTTAAAACCTAAAAATATAATATAGGTTTTGGAGGATTCATTAATGGTTTATAAAATTAATCAAATAACATAAAAAACAGATTATTTGAAAGGGTAAATTTATATTTGGAATTTTATTTCATTTATAGAATTTATTACATCAATTTTGGGTCCTTATGATATCATAATACAGATAATATATTTATGAATTTTTTTATTTTTAACCAAAAATTCAAATGTCTATGTAAATTAGGAAAAATTCACTATTGGATAATTTTTATGTAATGATTTAAAAAGAAATATATACTTTATATAAATAATTATCTAAATATGAGAACTTATTCTTTCAAATATAAATTATTTTTTACTAGAAAATACATTTTTTAAGACAATAACAATTTTCTAACCCTTATAAAGATTACATTGGATTTCATTAAGTTTTATTATATTTTGTTCATAAATAAGAATTAGTTAATTATAATACTATTTAAAACTAATATTTATTTAAAAATTATTGAAATTTTTATAAAGAGTGTTAAAACCATATATTTTCCAAAAATACAATTTTGGGTTCTTTGTATCAAAATATAATTTTCATTAACTCATATATAATTGTGTATTTATAGTAATAATGAAAAGGAATAAATAATAATTATTTTATAATAATGAAAACATAAAAATTCCTACCACTTGGTTCTAGATACATAAAACTTTATTACACTAGAGTATTCTTTGAGGCTAAGGTGTGAGATGGTGGAACTTTCTTATGGTGGCTTGGAAAACATGGTTTGAGTTGTGATATTGATAAGATTTAACTTCTCCCATAAATGGGTTTGTCTATTTTGTTATTGTTTAATTTAAGCTTGGGATTAGTCCATAGAAAACCCATATGATTCCATAACCATCAAAATATCAGATAATTGGGCTTCATAGGGTAAGTTCCTATTGGTTGATGATACCCCTTATTTCATCTATATCAATAATAATTATTCACCACTTTTAAAATATACTAGTTTTAATTTTCAACATACAATGACTTTATTATCATTGGTTAGGATTTAAACAGTCTTTAAAATATAATAGGCTATATTTTATAATAGTCTAAAATAACAAAATTAGTACATGTTTTTTCTATGACTACATTACTTAATACAACATTTATTCATTTAAAAAGGGATTTTAATTTATAAAAGTTTAGGTCATTACATTATTCCTACTTCAAAAATTTCATTACATAGAATAAAACAGATGAGGTTACTTCTATTTCATTGCCTCTTATGGTTACCATGTTATTTCCTTAAACATGTGGTTCTTCCACAAAACTTTGACCAAGTGATTTTTATTGTTTCATTAATATTTGTTTCAACGATATAAGATATTCATTGGATTATTTTTAGATGAAAGATCAATCTATGATGGTTCCACCTATAGATTCATCACATGTGAGGGGTCAAATATATAATTCCACAAGATGGATGCATAGACACATCATGTACTTGAGAAATGTTTAGTTGGAGTGCTAGTCGATAGGATACAACTCCAATACGATTAAGGATCTCAAAGGGTAAAATGTATCTAGGACTAAGATTCCACTTCCTATAAAGCCTCATGAATTTTTTTATGGTGATATATGAAGGAAAACCTTATCCCTGACCCCAATTTCTAGGTCTCATTGGAGATTTTTTGTATAAATTTTCCATTTACTTTTTTGTGGACATCATATAACGTTGAATGGTTTTGAAATTTTTTTGTAATATCTTATATATTATTAGGTCCAACAATATTTTTTTTGTAAATCCATCCCAACCTGTGGGATTCCAAATCCTCTTCCCATATGGAGCCTCATAAGGGTCGATTTTTATTCTAGAATTGAAACTATTTATCTATGATAATACAACTTGGAGAAGGTGATGATCCCAAAATCCTTGTAAATCCATTGAACATGATCTTAGTATATCCTATAGAGTTTGAATGGTTCTTTAGATTGATCATCCATTTGAGGTTGATAAGTAGTGATGAAACTCATCTGTATATCCAATTCTTATTGAAGGATTCTCTTGAACCATGAGGTAAACCATGAATATTTATTAGATATAATGGATAGTGATACTCCATTTAAACATACCACTTTCATTATGTATATCTCTGTGATTTAGTTGAGAGATAAATATTCCTTAATAGAAATGAAATGTGTTGGATTTTTTAAGGTGATAGACTACCACTCAGATGGAGTTGTTTCCTCTAGATATATTGTGGAGTCATATGATAAAATTCCATTGTTTTGTTTTTCCATTTCTATACCGATATAAGGAATAGATGCATCATAAATTTAGACTTTTATCATTTATCCTAGAATTATTGATATACAAATAATTGAGATATAAATTCTAGAATATCATACTTCATGTTATCACTCTATATGTTTTTCTTCAGATCTATATACATCTTATTACATCTTAGATGAATAGAGAAGGTTGATTTATGCACTTCATCTAGAAGTTCCCTATGTAGTTCTAGTTTTTATGGGACCCATATTCGATTTCTAAACCTTAGAACTCCATATTTTACAAAGTTTAACTCTGGAATATTAATTACCTCTATTTGTAGTTCCTCATCATCTTTTTAGGCCTCTTTGATCCTATAAAAAATATATTATTAAGAATTTATTTGATCTAGGTATGATGTATATCCTTTTTTTGTCCCATTTTCATCCTTTTAATGTCCAAGAAGATTTCATCCCTTTCAATCCTCATTATGGACATGGTTGTGGGATCCTTTATACATAGAGACTCTTCCACTTTGTTATATTTCCTGGGATGGTGATGGATTGAACAATAATAATAATTGATCAGCTCTAACCACCTTCATTGGTGCATATTAAGCTCCTTTTTTGTGAATATATACTTGGGGGGGTTATGATCTGTATATATGTCACACATCTCCCCATAGATAAAATGTCAACAATTATTCATTGAAAAGATCACTCCATAAAATTACAGAATATTAATTGGGTAGTAATTCTCATGGATCATTAATTTATGGAAATAATATGATATCAATTTTTTATATTGAATTTTTTCACAACCTAATATTTTTTTGACACTTCACTATAGATCACAAACACTTCCCCAATAGTCAATAATGCCAGCATAGTTATAATAATTATCCTATTATTTAACTATTTAATGCACTCATCACAATAATTCATCTATAAAAAAATAAATCCTTTTCAAGTTATCTTGGTTAGTTGGATTGAAAATCATGAAAATTTTCTCAAAAATCAGTGATAATACCCAGATAATCCAAGGAAACTATGGATCTCCACTATATATGTTTTTTTGGGCCATCATTTGATTTACTCTATTTTTTAAGGGTCTTTGGATATACCTTTTTTGGTGATAACATGACCCAAAAATGTTTCATTATAAATAAAAAAATTACATTTATTATACTTTTCATATAACTTTCCCTTTTCTATGGTATTAAATATATCATTCAAATACTACTCAAGTTCTACCTTTATTTTAGAGTTAATAAGAATATCATGTATAAAGACTATATTTTTTTTCAAGGTAATCCCTAAATACTCTATTTATTATTTCCTTGAATATATATAGAGAATTGTTAAGTCCATATGAAATCACTATGAAATCATAGTGAACATACCTTTTCAAAAATTTGTCTTATAGATATCCTCCTCCTTCACATTTAATTGAAAATTTCTTGACTAAAGATATACCTTAGAGAAGTACCGGTCTTAATGTAACTAATCTAACAATTCATCAATATGAGGTTAATGATAATTTCTTTGTATCATGATCTTGTTTAGCTCATTATAATAAATGTATAGGCACATTGACCCATCCTTATTTAGGATGAAAAGGAGCGATTCACCCTACAGTGAATCACTTAGGAATATAAACCCTTTCCACATGTTATTGTAGGTTCTTATTTAGCTATTCATGTTTCATATTAGCCACTTTATATAGTTTCTTGGATACTATAAAATCTTTAGGTATACGATTGATTAATGACTCAACCTCATGTTTTTGAGTAAGACCGTACAATTCTTCAAGAAACACTTCAACACATTCCCTTAAAATGGGTATGTCATCAATGATGATCTTTTACATAGTCTCAATCATTTGATCTAGATACTCTTTCCCATTATTTAATAATATCTATGCTTGAGATGACGATTCCAAAGGAGATTCATCCTCCTCTTTGAACTTGTATATAATAAATGGGCGATTCATGATGCAAAGGTTGATTTCATTCTCTAAATAATTTATGTTGGATTTATACAAGGAAAACCAATACAAACCCAAAATTGCATCAAATTTCTATAAAGGGGGAATCATAAGGTTTAATAGGAATTTAATATTATAAATACATATATGGGAGAAACTATATAATTGGAGTGAAAAATTACCCCTATTTTCATTTTAATTGATAGCTTCTCTTCCATGTTTTTAGGTAGTGTTTGAATAGTTCTACTAAAATTTCATGATATAAAAGTATGTGTAGAACTAGGACTAAATATAATTTCCAATATTCTTGAATGAATAAAATGAAAACCTATCACCATGTCATTTTTAGGAACCCCATCATTAGTTGTTATTTAATAATCTCAAACTTACACTCTAGGCCATGGAATTTGTTATCATATATTATCATAAAAAACCCTCAGATTAGGGAATTTATTCATATAATGTCCTTATTGCATGAAATTGAATAATTGAACAATATTATGACAGTTTACTGGATAATTAATTTATTATATCACATTAGTGTGTTTCTCCCATAGGTATTCTCTATCTCGGTGCCCTTCCTTCCCAAACCTAAATAATTTCATTGTCCGTATCAAGAAATTATTGGGGCGCTTCTTCCCATGCTCTAGGAAATTGGGATATTAGAATTTCTTTCCACCATTTTATTTCTCTATTTATCTTTAATAATTTAATTATATTATTCGCTTCCTATCACTTGAACCTTGAGATTCCCTGAACATTATTTCAACTTTGTGGAATATCAGACAATTTCCCAATATCTCTCAAATCCTCTAATTACTAAATATCTTCATATATATTGCTTTATCCCACTAAAGAAGTAGTAAACCTTACATTAGGGGTCAATGAAAAATTATTAGGAACGTCACATAGGCCTTTTGATGTTTTCCTCATATTCCCTAATGGATTCATCATCCTTTTTCATGGAAAAAATGAAGTATCTCTCCATTTTTAGTTAGAGAGTGAGATTTTTAAAAAAAAATTATTTCCACTCCATCACTTTGATCTCATCCCATTGATTCATATATTTTATCAACATAAACCATTTATCAGATTATAACTACCTAATATAAGAAGATTGAAAAACCTTCTCTTTCTCATATAATTGAAGGATAGGGAATATCCTTTAAATAGAGTTAATCGATTTTACCTTGATTAAAGGATTGTAAGATCCATAGAAATTCGAAGGAATTTACAGTATAAAGGTATCTATTGAAAATCTATCTTTGTAAGGGGGTGTGGGTTTTCTCATTGGTAAAATTCATTATTCAAGACATGACATGGTTGATTAAGTATTTTCATGATGTTTTTGAATCTATCTCCCATCAGGTTGAGAATCTTATTTGGGCAGTCATTATGTTTCCCAACAGATTCATTGTTGAGAAAGTTACTCCTATTTATAGCCATTAACTAAAATAAAGGTAACATTAGGAATGATAAATTTTAAACTATTAATTATATAAAAGTTAAATTTTAAAAAATTAATGGATAAATAATAAATATTAAACATTCTATAACCTATGAATTTATAGGTTTCAATCTAACTTATCGATGGGATATTTACAAACAAACAACTTTAAAGGGGATTTTTGTTCTCTTCATATTGATTCATAAGGAGCTTGGGAATTTATCAAAGCATATACCCTGAGAGTGAAAAACTAGATGTGTAGAAAGGTCTCTTTTTCATTCACTAGGTGATGATCAAGTCAATACTGAATTCCCCCATTTCGGGTTAGTATACCTTCATATAGGTGTGTTAGATCCATATCCACTTGTAGTATCTGGATAGATATTTTATTTCTTGGAAACCACATACTATATATTTTAACAAAATTTAGGGATATTTTACTATATATAGTCTAACCCTTAAGGATTTAACAATATTTTTCTAATCCTAATCCCCAAAAATAACTAAACCTTTCTCTAATATGAACTATGAAAACCCTTATCTTGTTAAAACATTAATTCAAGATTTATAAAATAAATACACACATAATACAATCTAAAATGACTGAAAGGGATAATATCCTTGTGTAATTAGATACATAACATCACAACTTGAAATAGGGATATAACAATATTATTTTAAAATCCCATAACAGGTATTTAAATTCCTTTGATCCTCTAAAACTACACCACATAACCTGGGTATGTAGATAAGAAAATGATGAGCTATAAAGCCTAGTAAGATAATAATAAAAGAATTAAATGATGAAATTAATATATGCTTCTGAACATACATATCAAGGTGATGTTAATGGTCTAAGAATCATAAAAATGAGCATCAAATCATGGTCTAAGATGATAACATCATGTAAAAATAGAAATGTGGAAACAACATAAAACATGAAATCTTAAGAAAAATTCAATGCTAACTGCCAAGAAATCCTAACATAGTGGGCTTAGGATAAAATCACCTGAAATATAAATGGTATATCTTGACATAAAAACATTACCCTATGCTTTGTAAGGATATATATTTCTTGGTCCACCTATCACATTCAAGTCATGTTCATGAATTTGTGTTCCACATAGATCATATGATGTAAGGACAAATTTCATCACTTTTAATCATGAAATTAAGGATTATGGGTTATATATATGTGTGTAACCAATGAACGATGGATAGTTACATCTAGGTTAATACCCTTGAGTGTAAATGAGGATGGGTATACACAACAAAAATGTTTTGAATTGAGAAATATGAGATACTTCTGGAAAAATAATGGTTGTACATAAAAGTTTATAGATGGGTCAAATGGGAGTGAAAGGTGGTATATAATTAATTTGGTGTCATAATTATAGTAAAGGGATGTGTAAAACTAATTCCAATTTTAAAAATTGGAAATAAAAATTTATAACTCAAATAAAGTGCTTGAATAAATAGGATGAAGAGAGAATCCATTACTTTGAAATCATAACAGATTAGATAAAGTTCATAGTGAGAGGGGATATATGATATCTCACTATTATAACATCGACTTTATAGTAATGTTATATTTATAAATTCATGAAACCATAATCAATTGAGATTAAAAAGGCTAAATACAAAGAAGTTTCTTGAATGGAAAAGAAGAGAGAGAGACCCCTTACCCTGAGAGGGCGCTTCTAAAATACTGAGAAGAACATATTATGTTTTTGAGAATAAATTGGAATGAATGTAGAGAGTTATAGGGAGGTTAAATTCATTTTTAATGGGTTTTTAGTGAATAAGATTGGTTGGTTGGGTGGTTATTTTTCATAACCCCATCTCTCCAAAAAACCCCTCCTGCGATGGCAATGAAGGAAGAGAGATAACGACACGTGAGTCTCAACTCCAATGGGCCTCAGGTTGCATAAATGAATTTAGGGTATAAAAATATCACATATGGGAAGAATAACCCTCTAATATAAACTATGATTGAGATTTAGGGTAAACAAACACCAATAAACTCTAACATATAGCATAAATAAACCCAAAACCTTCCCATAATGCATGATTAATTCCAATAAATACAAATGAAAGTCTCCAATGTAAGATACCAAAAGGCAATTCCTATAACAAAAAAATCAACAAGAACTCAAGAAAACCCAATCTATAAATTTCCATATTATCCACCAAAGTCCCCCTAGAAACCTGAAAAATAGTTTATGTGCATAAGATGAGAATAACATGAAAATTTAGTTGGATTATACTCATGGTCTCATGTGAAATTGTGAAATGATAATGCAATGAACCAATGAAAAAACATAATTACTAAAAATAACCTAAATAGGTCAACTAACCAAACCTATCCTCACCATGTATCACTCACCAAATCTTGCATCCTATATAGTAATATAGCATTGAGATCATAACAAATCAAGGAGGTCTGATGCCACTTTTCCACTGATTTTCCATTCACATGACCCAATGTCTAATGTCCTTTACTTTAACCACTTCCATATATATCACATCTCAAAAAATATCTCTATTGTGGGTCAGAACATATACCTACCTACCCTAACCTAGAGAGTTCTAGAATCTCATGCTAGCATCAGTCATCATCGCATCACATCTCATCTCACCTGAAGACACCTAGGCCGTCACACCAAATATCATAACATAACCAGAGTAATAGGGTATCATTAACGTGAAGGATATCGACCTTATTCTCTCCTCCTAACACATATTAACCCCACTATATATCATATCACATTACATCCTCTTCACATATCATCTCACCTGAATACACCTTGGCCATCATGTCACATCTTGACCGAAGACATCTGGTCCATCACAGCTGAAGGAAGAGCATAGAGGAGGGGGTATCCATCCATATGTATCACCACCATCCCAAATGTTGAAAAAGAATACCTAAAACCAAAAACCTCTAAGTTTTGGTAGGGTTATCCAACTCAGGAAGAGTTTATATAGAAATAATATAAAATACACGATATATATATAACATTCAATACCCAACTTATGAGTTCACAACAACTGCACTAGTGCACACCACCACCACCACCACACTACACATCAACCATCACAACTTCTACTACCAATATCTACAACAGACAACACAACCACCACACAATCCCCACATTTATACTTTCAAATAAAAGTTTCACCATTTCCATATTTAACAATTTCCCACTAACTCCCATTACTAACCCATTTTTTCACTTTTACACTACTCATTATTATTCATTTATCAACCCATTGATTTATTAATTTCATTTAACATCATAATTTATTCCATGGATAACATTGAAACTAGAACAACCCTGTCACATCACAACTGGCCCAAATCACATCAATTGTCAGTGAAATACCATGTAATCCAACCCATCTCACCACAACATCCATACACCTCAACTGTCATACATCACAACCACCACACAAAAATAACCTTTATGAACCACAACTACTATGAACCACATAAATTGCATACCATGGCCACTACACACCCAAAATACTACACATCAAAACCATCATGCACTACAATAGTTGAACACCACACTGCACAAATTCCCATGTCACATCCATGAAAACCAATCATCACACCACATCATCACACATCACACAACCCAGTTGGTCATCTCCATCTCTGCACAACAACCTAATAAAAGTCGGGAAACACAAGAAACACAAGCTCGGAGGCCCACTGCAGACTTTAGTGAGAGATTCCTTGGGGGTGGGGTGAATTTGGGTATTAAAATATTTCACAATTCTCCACATACAAGTGAAACTCTATCTTTTGTAAACGATCTCGAACTCACTTATTATTATTTTTACTCTTGTGTTATCTTGTTAAGTGAATATGTAATTAACTTGTGTTATTATCTTAGACATATTGAGATAAGATCTACGATCACTCAATCAATATGAACTGATTTTCATCTTATATATTATAATATAATCAATCATACAAGACACAAGAATTTTACTTGGTTCACCCGCATTGGGCTACGTCTAAAGAGAACACACCGAAGTTGTGTTACTAAAATCTGATAAGCTTCACTAGTATTCTGGATATAATTATTGTACTATGGTTACTTCATGTACGTATAACTGGCTTTACAAGATTTAAGGTTTGGATCATTTCCACACAAAGGCCACTCCCTTTGTCCTCACCCTTTGATCAATAATTTAGGGGAGAATTTGTTTTGGCTCAAAATCTAATACATGACTTCACTATATGATAGTTGATGAATTTATTAGTTCCCACTGATATTTACTCCACTCATTCAAAAACTTGTTTCGAACATCACCAATGTAGAAGCTTCTCCTTCCCTATTTAAATAGTCTTTAAGGAATTTGTACCTTGGAAAGGTCTACAATAAGTTCCAATCAGTTTCTGTATTATGATAACATAACTCTTTAATGAAACCTTTACAACAATTTCATGAAACTTTACTCTTGTTCAAAAAATATCACACTTTCATGAAACTCACAACCATTCACAATGATTTCAAACCCTTATAGAAACATAATTTCTTCATTAAAGTAATGTTCTTATGAAGCCTTTATGCAAGAAAATAAATCATGAAATTATTTCATGACTTTAGAGCCTTCGAATTTTTGACAAGTCTAGATTTATTAATTGGAGAGGTTAGAAACTTTTTTATAGATGTTTCTGCCTCTTCAAAAAATATTCAATCTCATCACTGCCTTTTTGTGAAACTCTATATCCTTGTTCCTGAAACTACATCTCTTTACGAAATGTCTAGGAAATTTTATGTAGTTGAAAAACTTACCACCTTTTACATTCATGAATCAATAGTATTTTATGAATATAAAAACCTTCATGAAGAAATATTCTTTAATTCCATGCCTTTTTCCATATTTTCATGAGATATTCATGGAACTATATCTTTCGTGAAAATTCTTGAACCACTTCCAGTGCTTCCATTCCTCTATCATGAATCTTCATCAACATACCTTGTAAAAAATCGCACTATAACTACTCCAAGAACATTTCATGCTGAATCTCTATCTAGGTTGTCCTATTTCTTATTTATCTTCAACCCATATCTTGGTATTATCTTGTTCGACCTTACCAGCTCACAGCAAACCTCTTATAATCTGCTATATTCCCTTAATAGGGAAACCATATTCTTATGAAACTATCACCTTATTCTTTTCATTAGAAACATTACCATCTCATGCAACTATTGACATGTTTAATAGAAAATAAAATGTTCTACATAATATTATGACAATGGAAACACCACATCTAACCCACAAAATCACTAGGGATGAAAATGATAAGGTTGAAAATGGAATCAACAGAAAACACATAGAAACACAAATTCTCATTGGTTTCCAACAAACTCCTCATTTGGGATTGTTTAAAACACCTTCATGAATAATATTCCACTATCTTGAGAAACCCTAATAAAACTTTTTTGAAACTAACTATCCATGAATAAAAATACCAATCATTGATTTTTGTTGGTGATTGAAATACATTGTTAAACAGTGTATGGTACCTAATAAGACCACTTCTTAAACCCTACTGATTAGATTCTTTCATAAAAAAAGCATATTTTAATTTATCTTCATTGAATTTATAACTTTAGTATCTTCATATTTATAGCCTTCACTTCCTACTCCCCCTATAAAGGGTTGGGAAGGAACACACATAGATTCATGATCCTTTATTCTGCAGGGCTATTCAGGATCCTTTATTCTCCCTTATTGATAAGAAATCAAAAGCATATATTATACCACATGAACTAGATATAAAATCCCTATAAAACTCTTCCTCGGGTAATAAGGGTGTCACTTTTAGAATTGTTAATATTATCCCCAATATTATCGATGTCAAAAAACATAAGCTTTTATACTTAAATGACTTTTATACCATGTATTCTGTCATTGAATTCAATCTTCTATATAAATTATATTGGCAAGGGTATTTATACACCTTATATTAAAATGGTATTTTCATTTGATAAAGATAGAATATTATAACCCTATGATATAAAACCCCTCTATTTGTTAGGGCCACAAATTAATTTCTTCTACTATAGGTCATGGTTTATAATTGCAGGGGTGTCACAACATGACATATGGGTGTCACACTGTAACACCTATTTACCTATCCCACATCATAGACTAGAGGGGTGTTGGTAATGGTATATAATCCCTATCCACCCCTCCCCAACACAAGTTCCTTTCAGAGGTATATGGTCCTTGAGCCACCCTGGTGGGAATTGAGCCTCGATGAAGAACAAAACTATGAGGGAGTAACCTAAATAAGAAAATATTGTGATGAAGGGTCCTAAAAAACTAATGTATATCCTATAATGGAACAAAAAACTACAACACATCACAACATAAACAATTTATTCAGAGGCCTTCATCACATTACTTCTTTATTTATCATGGGTATTATCACAGAAACCAATTTTCCATGGGAAACCAATTTATTGGACATACATACATTATTTAGCCTTTTTATTATAGGTTAGATCAAACAAAACATAGTAAGGGTCCCGTAATATATCATCTATAGTGTAAACAAGGCTCTCAGTAACCATTATTTTCATAATGGGAAATAAAAATGTATAATCTAGAAAAATGTCATCAACCAGTAAAAATCCTATGATTACTCTCAATTCCCATATTTTTCATTCATGAAAATTATTTTTATTCATTAATACTACCCTTAATATCCACCCAAAAGGAAATAAATAGCATTAAATCCCTACACAATTTCACATAAATAGGTGATAATGAGAATCCATGACCTCAAAGAAGCATTTTGATTTTCTATACACCACATGGTGAAAAAGAAATAACCAAAAAATCACATCCTCATTATGATAACATGGAGAAGACTATAACACACCCAGGTGTCATCAAAACATCGCCCAAATAAATCCCAGTCGAATTAGTACCACCATAGTGAATCTCCATGGGAAGAACACTAGTTACTAATAGATAAAGGAAGAAGAACTCACTACTAATCGCTAATGAACAACCACCGGAACCTAAGGATAAAGGGAAGGGAAGAAAGTATAGAATGTATTTCTAAATATCCTATGGCATTTCTGCAAACTAAGATAAATGAAGTATGAATGAGAGAAAGATATACCGAAATAAACTTATATAAAGGCTATAAGATTCCATAATAAATAATTTTAATTCCAAATTTATTTCGTAAATTTCATGGGGTCCATGGGTTACAAGCCCTAAAACTCACTATCAAGGAATAAACTCTAAATCATGGAATTTATAGTGAATATCACGACACCCTAGATAGAATTAACTTATATCATAAATCTCAGTTTTATAACCTGAATTCTTTTCACCCTTTTCCCTTCACTGCAAAAAAGTTGTAAAACACTATCCATACAATCCATAAACCATATATTCAAAATGAAAACCCCACATTTACAACATGAATTCTATAAAACTTCTATAGTGTTAATTTTAGGTAATTTTTCTTTTATTTTGGACTTATCTTTATTAAATGGATTTTTCATGCATTCTTGAAAAAATGGTTGTTTTTGGGATAATATGGAGGCACACGATTGGTGCACGACTAGGGGAAACCATGCAATAGCCCATTGGAAATTGTATGACCTAGAGAGTGGCATTGTCTAGGGTGCACAACATATAACATTATTCATTGGACCAATATAGATACTCACTTTCCTTGGATAATGGAAATGTCTAAGGCGCACAACTATGATCATGGGTGTGTTCCCCCACTAGGAAAACCATGAGGCCATTTTTTTACTTTGGAAAGAGGTGCCACATGGGTTGGAAAACCCTTAATCCAAATGATATGTCTTACCCAATCTTTAAAAATATTGAAATTATAGTTTTAATCTCCCTGATTTTAACCCCAAATGACACGTAACTCACCCTCATTCAACCCTCTATGCCTAGGCACACCTCCCTCCCTTATGATCCTCTGTCTGGGTCTATTTTTATGGGTTATTTTTCTTGTAATCTTCAAGTAATCATCAATTAAGCCTCTATTTTATTCCTTTCTTCCATATTATTGTGATCTTCTTCTTCTTTATTGTTATATCTTTCTCCAGGAAAAGGTTTTACCTAATTTGGGTTCAAATCTACCTTCTTTGAGTAAAATATTGATGGTTATGGTGTTACCTTACTTTCTTAGGGCTTCTCCTTTGTTTGATTGGTGGTTTCCACTCATTTTTATGAAGATATCAAGAAAGTGGTTGGTGGTTCCATGCATTGACATTATTAGATGATTTTATTGTGCTTGATTAATTTTCTAAATTGTAAATATAAATTTTATGGGTGGTTTAAAACACGTTTTCCAAGGGTTTTAGTGTGCATATGAGTTTAAAAATTAATTGGATATTATAAATGGATGTTTTTCATCTGGGTTTCTATTTTTTGAAGTTTGATTGTGTAATATGTGACTTATTGAGGTATTGGGAATGAAATTTAGAATAATGGAATCCTTGGTTTCTAGGTGTGAAGACTAGGACTAGTACAATAGGAGAGTGGAAGGGTTCATGACCAGTCTCCCTAAAAGGATTACGTAATAACACTAACTAAACTGTTATATGACAGGTATTGGTGGCTCGAGCAGTACCTTCATGGATGAGAGATGTGATCACTAAGAGTGTGAGGATCCTAGGATCTAAATAACCATAATGCCTTAGGGATTGTTTTCAGATCTCATGTTATGCATATCATTCATCTCCTCATCGATTTTATTTCCTTATTTATTTTAGTGAATGTTTTACGAAAATTATTTATTCATTTTTCTTACAAACTGTTATGTTAATTTTTCATCTATTCTCATTGCATGGAATCTCTTTTTGTGTTATTACACTGTGAAAGTTGGATCACATGCTATATACACCCTCAGGTGTATGTAGACCTAATTATGTTTGACCTAGATAATGTCAAGTCCTTCTGTGGTGGAGATGGTTGATCTATGTGCAAGTGGATCCTCTTTGGAAGGTGGTTATGAAGGTGTAATGAGGGTGTTAATCCATATGTTTCTCGGAGGATTTTGGTCTAGTTGGTTCCCCTACCCCTTTTGGTTCTTATCATTTTAGTTGAAATTTTAAAATATTTAACACTGTATGTAGTGTTATATTTTGATATCTTGTATTATGGATGTTAGTTGTGCTATGATGTGCAATTTATAGGGTTTTTATTGATGATTATTAAAATAAAAATCATTCTAAAATGTGTTACTTGATTCCTAGGCATTAGTTTCTAGCTCGTGGGGACTGAGAACACCCTTCAGAGCTTTCCATAGATTAGGTCTGGTGTTGGGTTAGATGGTATCCTGGCCTAATACATTACAAAATGGTATTAGAGATTTTTTTCCCTTTCTTTGGGTAATGATATTTGTGATCATCAAGATATACCTAATATAAAAATATTTGGGATTGAGGTTCTAATTATGAGTGGTGGGTATGGCCAAAAAACCTCATGATAGGCCTTGGGTCCCCATGAGATGTTTGAGATTTGGTTGTACTCCTCCTCCTGGTGTGATGTACATGATGAAAACTATGCATGGACACTAATCTGGTGTGGAGTGGTTTAAATTTCAATTGGGTTTGTTTAGATTTCATCTTAATTTATGTAAGTGTATGAATTTTTTTTGAAATGTTTTTCTGGATGATGTGTCGATAGTTTCTTTGGTCTTGTTAAATGATATTGTATTATACCTCCCTAAAGAGTTCATATTCAGCTGTGGGAAGATACTGTATAACTTTATCCCTCACTAGCTGGTCATAGATTAGAGGAAGAAGTGGTTTGGGCTATCCAACTATTGGATCAAGGAGAGGGATCTGGTCCTTCTCATGCCAAGGAAACAAAACCAGATCCAAAAAACTGACAAGGATCAAGTGTTTTGTCAAGAAAAAACATCCTTCCTTATACGGTAGCATGAATCCCGATAAATCTAAATGGGTTGATAATGTTGATAGGATGTTTATGTTCCTTTGGAATCCTGAGTCCATCAAGGTAAAGTGTTATTCATTCATGTTAGATGGCCCCAATCGTTGGTAGTGGTACACATTGGTTTATGCTGGAAAACTATATTAAACATGTTGGAAGGACTTTAAACATGTATTTAATGAGTAGTATTTTCCTAAAACCTTTTCAATCACCAAAACCCAAGAGTTTTTGGATCTCCATCATGAGGAACATACCATGTCGAAGTATAATGAATTTTTCATAGATTTTGTTCATTTCTCACTCAAGGTGGTTTCGAATGAGAAGCTAAAGGATCATAATTTTGAAATGGGGTTGTGTCTAGACATTGGGTCCCAGGTATACTTTTCTAAATTGAATACATATTATGAGGTTGTGGACCAAGCCCTAATGGTTGATATTGATCGTGTTGATAAATCTGGTTTTTCTGGGTTAGTATTAGCAATGGCTAAAGTGTTCAAGGAATATCAGAGAAGAAAAGGAATCCTGATGAGATGGAAAAGAAGGGAAGTGGTAGCTCAGGCCACCTATGCCGGCCACCTTCATCCGCAACCACTGGTGGTGGTTTAGTTGTATGTTAATAGTGTGTGAGGTTAGGGGACTTGTGGGAATCATATCGATTTTCACGAAAACCCTACCATTAGTGTGGGTTATTTGGTCACTTTTTGAGGTTCTATAAGAGTGGGGTTATGACTCATAGTTGTTTAGGCAACTTATTTTATACGGAATTTCTAGATCAGTCCAATTCTATAACAACCCTGCTCTTTATTAATCATTTAAACATGCTTTATTAAATAAAATTTCACTTAATAAAACCCAGAAGATCTATATTTCTAGTGTATTTGGGGATTAGTAACATTACATGAAAACTTAAGACATAAAATACCACATCTTTAATGAAAACCTCTTTTACATGACCACAACATTCCTTCGTACTTAGCATTGCATGGGATAACCTGAGGACATACATAAGAAAAGGGTGAGATATAAAGCCCAGTAATGGAGTAAACAAGGAATAAAATGAACAATATAATACAATTTAGGAAATAGGAATATCAATGGATCATAAGAGAAACATGAATACAAAGGCATGATATAACGTGATCATCATAACTAGGAAATGTGGAAACAACTTAAAACACTGCATCATTAACGTAAAGGAATTAGGTAAACCCCTGTTACAACATGTTAGAAAAAGTCCTATAATGGAATCAGGTAAAACCATATCTCAACATGACATATCATGATACCAAACATTACCCAATTCATTGGAGCACTATCTGGGCCCACCCTTCATGAACATTTTAATCTCTTGTTGAAGTGTGCCACATAGATCATATTACATGGATTCATTCAACATCATAATTTATTACAAGATAATGGAATGTGGAATATATAAATGAAATTATATAAGAAATATGTAAATTTTCATAAAGGTCAATACTCTTGATATATAAATGGTCATGGTATTTACTACATGATAATTTTGGCATGGAAAATTGCGATGCAATTTCGGCCGCATAACAGCATCACATGAGGATTCATAAAATGGGTTGATGAGAGAGAAAGGGGTATATCATCATTTATAAATGAAATGGGTAGTGTGGGGATTATGAATAATAATATCCCTCCATATTAAATGAAATTTTAGATTCCAAATATAACATAAATTCTTGAATGGAAATGAGGAGAGAGAAATCCCTTATGGAACTTTGGAATGATAATGGGTGTACATGGGAGGGATTAATGAGAGTGAAAAGGGGTATCTAACCATTAAAAAATAATAATGGAAGTATGGGTGAGGTTTGAAAACATTCCCCAAAATTTTTAATTTAAAAAAAGGTATAACAATATAAGGAATCTTGGACAAAAATGAGAAAGGAAGGAAAGTGAGGATCCCTTACTTGGATGTGTGATAACAAAGGCCTAAGAGAGGCTTATTGGGAGCTTTGAGGAACCTTGGTAGGACTCTAGGGAGTGGAGAGAAGAGTGAGGAAGATCTTTTAGTAGTTTTAGTGAAGATAAATGAGTTCTTGGGTGAGTTTATATAGGAAAGGTGAGGGAATTCTTTATTATTTTGGTTTTGGACCCTTCACACTAAATTATTAAAAACCACAAACAATACCATGGTTTTTCCCATGGTTTCTAGAAAAGGGTAGTGGTATACATTATTTTACAAGGATAAGAGTTGAGTATATTAAAATATTTCCCTTGATTATGTGGAGGTGAGTCAGACTCTCATGGAATTGAATTTAAAATTTTAAAATATATTACACATTTTGGAGAATTCACTAAGGATTTATAAAATAAAACAAATAAATATAATATTACATTATTTTAAAGAAAAAACATATATTTGGATGAATATACCTTTAATAGTATTTTATTACATCACTATTATGTCATTATGATGTCATAAATCACATTATATACTAGAAGGGTTGGGTTCAAGTCCCTTTATTAAAAAAAAGAAAAAGACAACCTAAACCCCTTTTAAACTAGGAAAGAGAAAACTCATTACACGCCCGTGGGTATAGAGGGATCATCCCACTAAAACCTAGTACATAAAACATTACAGTAGCCCGAAAGCCAAGATGAAGATAATCCATTAAATTCCTGAAGTCTAGATATTAGTCAATGGTCCGAGATCCAAGAGAGATAAAACCCAATACAAATCATTAAGCCATAGGGCACACATGAAACCCTAAGAAACCCTAAAAACACCATATTGTAAATGAATTCCCATTGGCTCAGTCTCCCGTTGCCGCAAACCCACATCGCTGAGGTCTCCTCCACAACCCTCTGTCTTTACCATCTTAGCATCGCCCCAATCTCAAGCCCCCAAAGAGGCCGCCACCGGACCCACACGACCTCCACGATCCACTATTTCCCACACACACCATCCATCCCCATTTCCATTCCCACCATCCACCAACAGATCCTAAAGATTTGTAATCCACAAACCCTCATCAGAGAAGGATTTTTCCACTGCTGGAAGGAGTTACACCTGAAACTGTGGACCAAGTTCTGCCACACTGCATGCTGTAAGCCAAGGCCTTTGCAGATGACGCCACCATCAAAGACAGTCGATGCCACCGCACAAAACAGCCGAGCCCGCCTCAATCTACAACCACTACAGATCTGTGCCCGGACCAACTCCATCCATATTGGGGATCCAGAAAACCAAATTCACAAGGAGAGGTGCGATGCAAAAGGGAGGAAAGGGACAACTGTGAGGGAAAACCAAGAACTGAAGAGGAGAAGTGGCAAGAATTTGACTGTCTCAGAAAATTATGAAAAATCAACCATTGGATAATGTTTATGTCCTCCTTCTAAAAATAATATTCATTTTATCTAAATAAATTTTTAAATATCTGAATTTTCACTTTTAAAATAATAACCGACATTTATTGAAAATTGGTGAGTTTTGACAAAAATAGTTTTCAAACCTTAATAAAAAATAAATTTGACTTTATCAAAATTATATGATCATTTATATTTAAAAAAATTAATTTAATAATAATATTTTATTAAAAAAATTATTTAATTAAAAAATATTTCAATTCATCAAAACAAATTTCATAATAGAATTTGAATATTAACCAAAAATACTATTTGTGTTTTAAAAATAATTTACAATGTATCAATAATAAAATGAAATTATATTCATTATCCTATAAAAAATATATTTCACATAATCATAATGCTAATGTATTGTTACATGTCCCTTTATTACACCATCATACACCCTAGGAGTATGGTGTTTGATGGTGGGGGCTTTCATGGGTCTGTTTGGTGAACATGGTTTGGGTAGTGATCTAGATGTTCTTGAACTTCTTCTTTAATCGGTTTCAGCCATACTTTAGTTGTTGGATCTCATATTGGGATTGGTCTATGGTAAAGACTAGAAATTTTGTCTCCCTCAGAAACTCTGAAAAATGGGTTTCATAGGTTACGATCCTACTAGTTGATGCCATCACTTCCTTTGTCTATATCTAAATAATTTTTTAAAACCTTATATTATTATTAGTTCTGTGATCACTATTCAAAAACTATATTATCAATGGTAATGATACATAATGGTCATTTAAATCCAATTGGATATAATAAAACCAATGTAGTGCATGTGTTTTATATATCCATAATACATTTAATTAAATGAAATGGAATCTTATTCATTAAGTTCAGGTCGTTACATCCTTACCCCCCTTATAAACTTCACCATAAAATTTTTATTTTCCCACACTAAAACAGATGAGGGTAACTCTACCTCATCACTTCCTCTGGTTCCCATGTTTCTTCTTCAAAATTGTTGTTTATCCACCACACTTTGACGAGGGGTATTGTATTATTTTATAAAACCTTTTTTCTATGATCTAAGGTCTTCACCGGCTTCTCTTCATAGGAGAGGTCATTCCCTAATGGTAACACCTCTAGACTAAGTACATGTGATGGGTCTGGTACATACTTCCTTAAGAGTGGTACATGGAACATATCATGTAATTGAGATAGGTTCAGTGGGAGTGCTAGTTGATAGGCCACGTCTTTGAAGTGATCAATGATCTAAAAAGTGCTGATGTACCTTGGAATAAGCTTTCCCTTCTTCTCAAATATCATAACTCTCTTCTATAGTGATATGCGGAGGAAAACCATATCTCCAACATCAAACTCTAGGTCTTGTCGACGGTTTTCAACATAGGTATTTTTTCGACTCTGAGCTGCTTTGATGTGATGCTAGGTGCTCTTAACTTTCTCCACCATTTCTGCAACCATTTTTAGACCTAGATGTTTTTGTTCCCCAACTTTATCTCAACATGCCAGTGTTCTACACATCTTCCCATAAGGGTCTTGATAAGGATCCATTTGGATGCTTTGGTGGAAACTATTGTTGTAAGAGAACTCAACTAGAAGAATATGTTGATCCCATCCTCATTTGAAGTTCATTGAGCATGATCTCAACATGTCCTCTAGTGTCTGGATAGTCTGCTCATATTGACCATCAGTTTGAGGGTGATAAGTCATGCTGAAGTTCAAATCAGTGTTCATAGTGTATTAGAGAATCTTATGGTACTTAGAGGTGAATCTTGGATCTAGATCTGATACAGTCAATAGTGGTACACCATACATCCTTACAACTTCTATGATGTATATTTTTTCTAGTTGATCTAATGATAAATCCTCTAGAATAACAATGTAGTATATAGTCTTTGTAAAATGATCCACAACAAACTAGATAGCATTGTTTCCATTGGATTTATTTTGAAGTCAGGTGAAACATTACATGGGGATTTTATCTGATTTTTATGTTGGTATAGGTAATGGTTGCATCATCCCACTATACTTCTACCTCTCATCTTTCACTTTCTAACATATGAGGCACTTTGATATATATTCGGTGATCTCCTTCTTCATGTTATCCCACCAATAATGCTCTTGGATATCTCGATACATTTTTGTGTTTCCTGGGTGAATGGAGAAATTCGAACTATGTGAATCACCCAAAATTTATTTCTTTAACTTCATATTTGATGGAATATATAGTCTTAACCCAAATTAACATTGAACTCCAAGTATTTCACTTTTTTGATAGCTTCCACCTTCTTCTAAATTCCCACATCATCTTTTTTAGCATCCTTTATCCTTTCCAAAAGAGACAGTTGATCAATAATTTGTGAAAGGATTGAATATTTTCCCTTATTTATGATTCCCATGTCCATATTTACCAAATATAAGAAGATTGTATCCTTTTCAATTCTCATCAATGATAGAATTTCTGGGTTATTTCTACTTAGACCTTCTCCCACCTTGTTTGCTTTCCCAGGGTGGTAATGGATTGAGTAGTAGTAATCCTTGATGATCTCTAACCATATTCATTGGCACATATTAATATCTTTCAATGTGAATATATATTTGAGACTTTTTTTAACTATATATATTCTAAACTTCTCACAAAAGTGATAATGCCACCAAATTTTCAATTCAACGATCATTGTTGCCAACTCTAGATCATGCATGTGATAGTTTTGCTCATGAATTTTCAACTGCCATAAGGCGTATGAAATGAATTTTTCATTTTACTTCAAATTACATCAAATGGAGACATATAATATTTTCAAGAAGAACATTCCCACAAACTGCAACATTTGATACAACACATATAAAAGTTTTTCCCTAATTATTTAATATCATTTGTGGTGGGGACTCAATGTTCTAAGAAAACATAAAAGATATTATAATAGGGAATGAATTGAAATACATTATAAAATAAAATACTTTTAATTAGTGGTTACATGTAATTCAATCATCATTATCCATCTTAGCATAGGAATTTATATGATCCCTTGATCATAGAGATTTTTTATGCTCATCATGCTTTACAACCCTTACAATAGAGAATTTACTTATATAATGCTTGACTTATCCACATTTTTGACATAGAACTATGTAAGATGCCTTAGATGGAACAATGTTTCCATCCACCCCATTATCCATTATTTCATGGAAATTGGATAATTTGTGCCCTTCTTTTCCACACTTAAAACATCTCCTCATCCCCTTGTGACATTATCCATTATTTTATGAACTTAACCAAGAAAATCCCCTAGGAGTGTATAACCAAGAATGCAGTAAGGCCTGTTTTCTTTCCCCAGTTCCCATTCAAGTCTAGCTCAAAGTTTTGTTTTCGGTGTTTAACCCTAGATACATTTATGCCAGAGATACCTCTGCTTGTTCGTATCTAGGAAGGGATGTATTTTCTTGATAAACCACATAATATAAACTCACAATAATTTAAGGATTATTTTCTTATACTTAGTCTTATCCCTAAGGATTTAACAATTGTTTTCTAATCCTAATCCCAAAAATAACCAAACCTATCCTCTAATATCAACTATAAGAACCTTGCTCTTTACTACACATTTAATCATGATTTTTTACATAAAATTGCACTAAATAACAACTTTATGATCTATAATTATAGTTTATTTGGGGATTAGGAACATTAAAAGACAACTTAAGACATAAAATACAACATATTTATTGAAAACATTTTTCACATGTCCACAACATTCCTTCATACTTAGCATTCCATGTGATAACCTAAGGTAATACATAATAAAATGGTGAGATATAAGTCCCAGTAAGGGCGTAAACAAAGAAATAACATAAAGAATACAAGAAATTTATGTCAATAGGCATATTAATAGTGAATAATAGAAAATGAACATAAAAGAGTGATATAAAATTATCATCATAACATGGAAAAGTGACAACAATGTAAAACACAACATCTTTAACATAAAGGAATCAGGTAAACCCCTATCCCAACATGGTGGAAAAAATTACTATAAATTAATCAGGTAAAACCCTATCCAAATATGACCTATCATGATACTAAACATTACCTAATTTTTTGGAGCACTATCAGGATGCAACCTTCATGACCATTTTAATCTCAGGCTTAAGTGTTCCACAAAGATCATATAACATTGATTCATTCAAAATAATCATTTATTACACGATAATAGAATGTGTAATAAATACATGAAAGTCTAAAATCAATAATTATATGTTCACTAAGGTGATCACCATTGATAGTGAAATGGGAATGGTATTCACTACATGATGATTTTTGGCATGGAAAATTACGGTGCAATTTCAGCAGCGTAACAACATCACATGGGGATTCATAAATGGGTTGAAGAGTAAAAAAAGGTTATGAAATAATTTATACATGAAATGGGATGTAAGGTTATAATTTATCATAATATCCCAACATATTAAATGGAATTTGAAATGCATAATATAAAAGAAATGCCTGAATTGAAATGAGGATAGAGAAATCCCTTACCGAATTTCAGCATGGTAACAGGTGTACATGAGAGGGATTAATGAGAGTAAAAGGGGTATATCACCATTAAAAAATAATAAGGGAAGTATGTGGGATTTAAAAAAAATATACACCATAATTTTTAATTGAAGAATAAATTGTATAATAATATAAGGGAACACAGACAAAAATGATAACAAAAGGAATGTGAGGATCCCTTACTTGGATGTGTGATCCCGAAGGCTTGGTAAAGGCTTCTTAAGCAATTCGGGGCGCCTTGGGAGGAATCTATGGAGAGGAGAGAAGAGTGAGTACAAATGTTAAGGAGTTTGAGTGAAGAGGAATGCGTTCTTGGGTGGGTTTATATTGGAAAGGTGGGGGAATTCTTTATTATTTTGGTTTTGGATCCTACACACTAAAATATTCAAAACCCCAAACCATACCATGGGTTTTTACCATGGTTTATATAAAAAGGGAGTGGTACAAATTATTTTAAAAGGTGAAAGGATGAAGATATTAAAATATTTCTCCTATTTATATGGAGGTGAGTCCCACTCTCAAGGAAATGAATTGAAAATTATAAAATATATTATACATTTTGGAGGATTCACTAAGGATTTATAAAATAAATCCAATAAACCTAAAATTAAATTATTTTAAAGGAAATAAAATATTTTGACGAATATACCTTTTATATTATTTTATTACATCACTACTGGGTCATTATGATGTTGTAAAACACATTATATATTTTATATTGTATTTAATTTGTACCCAAAAATTCGATGGTCTTAGAAAATTATGAAAAATTAACTGTTGGATAATTTCAATGTCATAATTACAAAAATAATATTAATTTTATCAAAATAATTTTTTTAAAATATCTGAATTTTCACTTGGAATATAAAAATAGACATTTATAGAAAATTTATGGGTTTTGACAAAAAAAGTTTTCAAACATTAATAAAAAATAAATTTGTCTTCTTAAAAAATATATGATCATTTAATTTTAATAAAATTAATTTGAAAATAATATTTTATTAAAATATTATTTAATTCCAAAATCCATTATTTCATCAAAAAACATTTCTTAATTGAATTTTAATATTAACCAAAAATACTATTTATGTTTTGAAAAATCATTTAGAAATTGAAAATAATAAAATGAAAGTATATAAATTATTCTATAAAAAAAATAATGCACATAATCATAATGATATGGTATTGTTACATATCCCTTTATTACACCAGAATACACCCTAAGTGTAAGGTGTGCGATGGTTGGGCTTTCATGGGGATGTTCTATAAACATGGTTTGGGTTGTGATCTCGATGAGATTGAACTTCTCCTGTAAATGGTTTCTATCATGCTTAAGTTCTGGGATATCATATTGGGATTAGTATAGGGTAAATACCTGAAATGATATCTCCTTCAGAAGATCCGATAAATTTCCTTCATAGGGTATGATCCTACTGGTTGAGGTCGTCACTTCCTTTGTCTATGTCAAAAGGATTTGTTAAAACCTTATATTTATTTCAGTTGTGTGATCACTGCTCAATGACTATATTATCAACGGTAATGACACATAATAGTCATTTAAATCCAATTATATATAATAAAACAAAAGTAGTGCATATGTTTTAGATATCCATAAGACTTTTAATTAAAAGAAAGGGAATTTTTTTCATTGATGTTCGTGTCATTAAAAATGAATCAAGTGCTATGGGTTATCAGTTTTTTGGGAATGGTAGAAAAGATGGATCCAATTATGGAAAGATTCAGCTCATGGTATAGCCACAAGGCCACAATATATCTTTGAAACTATTAGAAATGAAGCACTTCCCAGCTATAGATCAAGAACTAGTGGAACCCGATATAGTACCTGCAACTATTTGAGATACTATTTTGATTAAATCATCCATAACTTTTATTTTTATTTGATAAGTGTTCTTTTAATTATTTTATTTCTACCAGTATTGTGGAATTGTTGAAACTACCAACCAATATTATTCTATATTACATAGAGTTGGTTACACCAGTTGGAAATAAGAGGGAACATGGTTCTAGATTAATATCTTGTTCTCTCACTTTGTTAAGGGTCGAATTGTAATGGGAATCATTGGTTCTAGAAATGGATCTTTTTTATGTGATCATAATAATAGAGTGGATAGTGTGTTTTAGGGTGCACATCGATTGTTATCGTCTTTGAGTATGTTTTTGTGGAAACTGATGTCAGTACACAGGTCTTTCAGGGTGAATAGGATCCCCACTCAGGGTGAGATAGACCTCCACTTTAGGAGTAGGGAAACATTGATTTCTAGGTCTCTTCTCTTATATTGGAGAATGGTGATAAAGGTTATGAGGATGGGTTGTCTCCTATTTTAGATGGGTTCCTATAGGTATTTCCATATGATTTCCCAAGTTTACAACTGTAGCAGGATGTGGAGTTCTCTGTCGCTTTGGCATTGGGAACACAACTGATATTGCTTATCTCATATCTTATGGCCCCCACTAAGTTGAGGTAATTTAATATACAACTAGTTTATTTGGAATTCAAAGGATACATTTACTCGATAATCTCACCTTGGGCTATACCATTTCTATTTTCGAAAAAATTTGATGGATCCCTCTGGTTGTGCATTGATTACTAGAAGTTTAATAAGGTATAAATTAATAAAAAATACCCCTTGACCCACATTGATGACCTACTTGATCAACTCAAGGGGGAAATATGGTTCTATAAGATCAAACTAAGTTCTAGGTATCATCAGGAAATGATTTTAAAGAAATATGTTCCTAAGATAGCCTTGTGAAGTAGGTGAAACCATTTTAAATATTTTTTCATTCCATTTGGGTTGAGAAATGTTCCAGTGGTTCTCAAGGATATCATAAACCCAGTGTTCCGTCAATACCTTGACTCCATTGTCATAATGTTTTTGGATAGTATGTTGGTCTATTTTAGGACTGAGGAAGAGCATGATAAGAACTTGAGGATTTTTCTAGGAACTCTTTAGGATCACTGACTATATGTTAAACTCTCTAAGTTCACATTTTTAATATATTAAGTAAATTTTCTTGGTCACATGATCAGGGAATTTGGGGTTTTAGTGGACCTTGAGAAGATTTCATCAGTGATTTCATGTGAGCAACTGTGGAACATCATTAAGATCAGAAGTTTCCTGGGCCTAATAGAGCATTACAAGTGGTTTATCATGGATTTTTCTTTGATTTATTCACTCATGGAAACACATACCCACAAAGGTGTAAGGTTAGAATGGATCCTAGAATGTTAGACATATTTTGAGGAGATTAATAAGTATTTGACCACTTCCCATGTTTTGATCATGATGGATTCTTGTATAGGATACATGGTCTATTTTGACACCATAGCTATGGGTGTTGGGTGTTTATTTATACTGGATGACCATGTGGTCGTGTATGTCTCTCATAATATTAGACCACATGAAAAGAATTACCTGACCCATTTCATAGAATTGGAAGTGGGGATTCATGCCTTGAATACATGGTTTAAATATTTTTTTGGGGAGAAATTCATGGTCTACATAGACCATTAGAGTTTGGACTATATTTTTTCTTATAAGGATCTGAACATGAGGCAGTTTTTATGGGTAGAGTACCTTCATGGGTTTGAATTTGATTTTTTCTATACCCTATGAAAAGGTAATGTGTTAGTACATTCCCTAAGCAGCAAAATGTCGATGGCATATATAAAGGATTCCAATGATGAGTAGACATTAATGGGGATTTTTTTTTTCAAATTCACCTAGATGCTAGGGAGAAGGGTGGAAGCACATCATTCGATAACATTGAGTTGAAACCCTCCTTTATAGAACTGATTCAGGAAGAAAATCCCAATGATGAGTTGTTTCATATCTCTAGGAAACTATTAAATAGTGGGTAGGTTCCCAAGGAGTGGTTGGCACCGTATGAGGGAATCTATTATTTCAAGGGTCATCTCATAGTGTCATCTTCCTTCTAGAATGTGGAAATTCAGGATAGCCACCAGTATCTATGGTTCATTCTTCCTAGGACCACAAAAATTCTTTATAATGTGTAGTGCTATTTTTGGTGGCTAGGTATAATAAGTGATATGTATTCCTTTGTATCCTTGTGTTAAATGTGTCATCTTGTTAAAGATGAGCACTAGAGGCCCTCGATTTTGTTTTTGTCACTCCACATTCCTACCTGGAATGAGATGAGGTTTCCATGGATTTCATCACTGGGTTTCCTTAGACACCCAAGGGTAGGAACACCATTTGAGTTGTGATTAATAGTCTGACCAAATCAGGCCATTTTATTCTAGTTAGGGACTCAACAAAGGTGGTTGAGTTGGGCCAGTTGTATGTTCATTAGATTTTGAGGATCCTTGGTGCGTTGTTAGCTATAATTTTGTAAAGAGACCCCAACTTTACTTCTCAATTCTCGGAAGGCCTTTAGAAGGAAATGAGGTCATAGGTAAAACTCGTTACAACATATCACCCTAAAATGGATTTTCAGATGGAGTAGGAAAATTAGGATATATAAGACATTATCCATGCATGTGTGTTGTATTTTGGAGGTTTATGGAATAATCATTTTTGATTGTTGGTATTATTTTAATATAATAAATAAAAATATTTGATTAAAATAGCTCCCTTTAAGTTGCTTTATGGTTGGACCTGTTAATCACATTTTTTATTGACAGAAGTGGGTTTGGATTTTGTTCTAGGACCAAGCCTTGTGATAGAGATTTATAATAAATTTAAACTATTTAGGTTGTAGTTTTTGATACCACAAAGCCTCCATATGGCTTATGTTGATAAGTGAGACTAAACCTTGAAATTATAAGTGGGTGACTAGGTATTTCTATAGGTGACACCTCACTTGGGTCACCGTCGCCTTGGTAAGTAGGGGAATATTACAATGAGGTTTTCTGGAAATTTTGAGATTAATAAAAGAATTGAAAAGGTGACATACCAGATAGCTTTACCAACTCAATTGACTTTGATCCATGACATGTTCCATGTCTCCCAATTAAAGAAGTATAACCCGGACCCATATCACATACTGAATTGCAAAGAGTTGGAGCTAGAATCATATTTTCCTTTATTTGGGTGGCCCGTACTGATTGTGGATTCTCAAGAGAAAGTGATTTGGGGAAAATCCATACCATTGGTTTAGATACTTTGTCAGTATAGTAATGACAAGCACATGACATGGGAGATAAATTCTTGGGCGGAAGATTAGTATCATCATTTATTATCTGACAAGACTTTGGTTTTAATTTCCATGGGTGGAATGTTTTATTAGGGGGAAAATTTCCACATCCATGGTGTTCATTTGAGGTAATTTATAGTTTATTTTTGGTCTTATATTTATTACATGGATTTCAAGAGTTTTTGAGAAAAATGTTAGTTTTTGGGATGGGAAGAAGGAGGTGTATGGTTAGTGCATACTTAGGGGAAACCATGCATCGGTTTATTATAAACCATGTTCCCTGTATAGTGGCACTATATAATCTACACGAACTAGTACACATGCATGAAACCCTCTAAGTCTAACCACACAACCAGGATATTGGAACTTTCTTAGGTGCACGACTAGGCTCACTGGCATTCACCCCCTCCAATAAATTAATGCAGCCTTTTTTCACTTTGGACAAAGGTGTTTTACGATTGGATCACTATTTGGAAAACCATGTGTCCAATCCATGTGACCTTCTAGACATTTAAAAATCAAAAAATTTCAATTTTACCCTCCCTATTTTTAAGGACAAATCACCCCTAACTTACCCCATTTGAACCTCCAAACATATACATTCCTCCCTCTCTTCCTCTCCTCCATTTGGATATATTTTTCTAGGTGATTTGTAGTTTAAGCTTCAAAGTGTAGTCAAGTAAGACTCTCCCTTTATCTTTTATTCATTTTTCTTGGTCTATTATTCCTTATTTATTGTGATCTCTTTCTCTATCAAGTGTTTTGACCTAATTTGTGTTAAAATCTCACTTATTTGTGTAAAATATAAATGGTTATGGTGTTCTCTTGATTACTTAGGGTTTCTCCTTGGTTCCGTTGGTGGTTTCCACTAGTTTTGTGAAGATCTCAAGAAAGTGGAAGGAGGTTATTACTTTGACATTATTTTATAATTTTATTAAGCTTGATTAGTTTTCTAAATGGACCATATAAATTTTTTGGGTTGTTCAAAACATGTTTTCTATGTGTTTTTGTGTGTGTATGGGTCTAATAATGACTTTTCTATAGTAAATGGATGTTTTTCATGGGTGTTTATATTGTTGGAAGTGTTACTGTTTAATAGGTGACTTCATGTGGTCAATGAAATGAAATTAAGAAAAAGGGAATTCTAGGTATCTTGGTGGAAAGACTAGTTCTAATACACTAGATGATTTGGTTAAAACTAACTAATCATTTATGTGATGGGGATTTATGGTTCAAGAATAACCTTTTCATCTATGAGATGTGATCAATGAGAGTAATAGGATCCTTGGACCTCGATAAACCTATTGACTTAGGGATTTCCCATTGTGATCATGCTATTCTTACCATTCATCTTGACATTGATTTTATTTATTCCTTTATTTCAGAGAATGTTTTACTAAATGTGTATCTTTCTTTTTCATAAAATTTTTCATGTTAATTTGGAATCTAATGTCATCACGTAAAATCACTTTTCTTGGTGTCCTACATGAACATTTTTATAACACCATACATAAACCATCTGGTGCATTCAGACCTTATTATGTTTGACCTAGGTAAAGTAAAGTCCTTCCATGGTGGCGATGGTGGATCTTTGTGCTAGTGGTTCCTTTTTTGGAAGGTGTTTGTGGAGGTTTTAGGAGGGTATTGACCCACATGTTTCTTGGAGGATTTTGGTCTTATTGGTTCCCAAACATTTTTTGGTTCTTTTGGGTTTTGGTTGAAATTATAAATTTTTTATTTCAGGATGTAGTGTTATATTTTGACATAATGTATTATAGATGTTATTTGTGATGTGATGTATGATTCTTTTAGGTTCTTTATTTATGATTAAAAGGGGAAAAATAATTCCCAAAGGTGATAATAGATTCCCAAGAACTATTTTCTATCTTGTGAGGATCAGGAAACCCATTCAGGCTTTTCCACAGGCTTGGTCTGGTGTCAGGTTAGATGGAAGCCCGACTTGGTTTGTGACATTCCCTATTGTTGCCTAAATGCAGCATCAACTTCTCCAGTATCTCTAAGACATCCTCTAAACACCTCCAGCACTCAAACTAGTAAAATTAGTGGGTTGGGAAGGCATGATCTATTAAATTATATACCTCTAAAATTATTATCATCACCGAGAATCAAAAACAATCTCGATGAAAAGAAAGGGGTCCAAAAAACTACCCCATGAGAGTCCTCTCAAGGATCTCATCACACCAGAAACACTACTACCATCTAACACACCCAACCAAAATGTACACAAAAAATATTATAGAACAACGTCACCCCCTATCACTAGGCACACCACCACACCATCTGGTACCATCCAAAAACCACATCCATCTCATATATCCATCTGCACAACTATCTCAACCTCAATATAACCCAAACCAACGATTATTGTAACCAACAAATAAAACTATCATGAGTGTAAAAATCAGGGAATTCCATCTTCTATATCATTATATTATCATCTTTGGGTGGCATTGACCCACTCTCATGGGTTTGGAAACATATCAAGGTATAATTTATCTTGATTAGGAATCATTTAACTCCATATTCATATTACAAAATCTTTATCACACATAACAACAACAAGAAAAAGTACATATCATAAAACCAAATCCATACATCACATCCTCAAAACAAAATAATGTATGTAAAAATTAAAAACATCTTTAGGTACTAGGAATGCATCTACGTCTCTCACTCCCATGTACACTTCTCTAGGACACCATGACTCTACAATATATGAATCAAGGGGATGATTAATCCATCCAAAACCTTATATCAATGTTCCTATATATCTACCAGTCACTTAAAAAATGTTTTGTAATCCTCAATATCCAACTCTCCCAAGATAATAATGTGTGATTTATCATGAAGGTTCTAACAGAGAACAAACACTTATAATACATTGTTAATCCTATACATACATGGTGACAACACAAACTAAAACGTCACCTCACCAACAATATCCAACACCTCAAAGGGCCTAAAAACATGGGAGAAAGATCAATTAACCTACCAAACCTCAACTTCGCAAATAGAAGATAAAGAATCAAGAAAACATGGTCTCAAACGTTGAAATTAAAGGCCCCCACCTATAATCAGTATTGACCTTTTGATATTCCTGAACCACCATCATCTTCTCTTAGATCGACAAGATCTTCTCGATCATGCTTTGCACTACATCCAGACTAAGAACTTTTAACTCTCCAACCATCATCCAAAATAATAGAGAATGACATAGATTACCATAAAATTACTTAAAAAGGGACATTCCAATTGAAGAGTGATAGCTATTGATGTTTTTAAACTTAACCAGAGGTAGTTTCCTTACCCATAAGACACAAAATTCAAATATGAAAGCCCAAAATATATCCTCTCGTGTTTGGATGGTCCACTCCATATTCCCATCCATATAAGGGTGAAAATAGTTTGATAAGGCCTAAATAAGATCCAAAATCGTGATGAAATCATCTTTTAACTCATGAGGTAAAATAAGGATCCTAATTCTAACAACCTAATATATTTGGAATTATTATTTTTAATTAATTCATCATATTTGATATTTTTTATTTCACGGAACCCTAAAAATAGTTTATTTTATATTAAAGCACTATGGTTGGATTACGTTATAAAAAACACCAAGTTAATCAGGCGCAACACACAACTTATTTTTTTACTTGATCGACACAGAACTCCGAGGTTAGATTGTGTACATGTAACAATGACTTTCCTCGATGGATTTCGTAACACGTGTGGCCGAGGTTTACTAAACAATAATATATTATTAAAATATTATTATTTAATATAATAATATATAAAATAGAAGTTAAATTAACAGTTAAAAATAGTATTAAATAATTTATGAAAATATATGGTTTACACAAATATATGATGAATTCATAGGATACCCATTAATTAGAAATTAATATGAAAACCAATTGAATATAAGGGGAAGTATTATTATTTTTATGGTTAAAAAGATGTTTTATCCCAATAAATTAAATTAATAATAATTAGTGACTGATATTAATGTAATATATATGTTATATATTTAATAAAATATTTTTGATATTCATCCAATATATTTTATAGACAAAAGATAATAAAAAACCCTATTTTATGCTTACAAACCTACACTTTTATAATGGTAGTTTTACCACCTTTTAATGGAGAACCCATTTAAATCCAAATTTGTGAAGTTTTATATATTTAATATGTAAAATAAAATTCATATTTGAAATAAAAACATAATAGTTAGTTTACGATAAATATTTTGTATTTTCTATGAAGTTCCAATTTTTATTGAATAGTGAAAAATACTGATATTTTGATCAAAACATCTTTTTAATCTAATTTATTTATATGTTTAAAATAAATTTTAAATAGCATTATAATTTTAATTAGATAATATTTTTATAAATTATTCCAATTCAGGTCATTGTATCCAATTTCACCTTGATATTTGATATAAAAACTTAGCAATATTTTGATCATTTTTACATTAAAAATCCGAAATGTCGTCCCGTCAACAGGATTAAATTTAAATTAATATCTTCCACTTCAGTGATTTCAATTTGAAAAAATTAATTAAATATTTTGAATAATTATAATTTATAATTTATAATAATTTCAACTTCGTTTTTTACCAAAAAATATTAGTGAATGTAATTAAAATTAATTACATCGATTAAGGTAAAATTAAGCTTAACTAAGGACTAAACCTTACATTTAAGACCCAAAACGACATAGAAACTTGTCCAAAATCAATTGGATGACCATATTTAGAACCTATAATCACTTGGAATTAATTTGTACCTTTATTTTTTAACCTCACATGGGAAAAATGTGGGTGAAATTCCCTTTCCCAGAATTTACAAGAGTGCCACTCCTCTACTATAAAAAGGACTCATACCCTCCCACTTCTTACCACCTCTCAAACAACATAGTTTCGGCCAAGATATAAAAAAATATCCTCAAAAAATACTCCCTTACTCTTTTAATCAAATCTTTGGTCATAAAGTCTTCCATTGAAGCCTTTTTTTGTAAAAGAAAATGAGTTACCTGATTTAGAGGCAACACCCTCCCCCAAACTCTTTTCTTTTATTTTGTTTATAACCTCCATAAAATCTTCTTATTCCATGATTTTATAACAAAAATAGTATCCTAAACATACAAGTATGTTTCTATTCTAAGGTTTAGACCTAAAATTATACACACATCCATCTAATGGGTAATAAACATATTGTTTATGTGTATGACGAACTATCGCCTCACTAAACGATGATTGTTCATTTTTCTGTCACCGCCTCTGATGGTGGAAATTATGATGGAAAATATATATAAATATGTTATATATTATATTTATTCTTTATTTGAGCTTATTTAATACTTTTTCAACCTATATCTTTATACATTCCATTTTTTGTAAATACGATAATTTCGTTTGAGGAAGTGTGGACTACCACCCCCTAAAAGCGATGTGATTCATTTACACACTATATGGAATATATTAAGGATGATTTTTGTAAAATTATATGATATATATAATATAATAATTATAATTTATTAATGTTATATATATACATATATTTATTCATATATTTCATTTACTTTTTTTTAATACAATACTTAAACGGAAACAATGGTTAGGCGTATGTACGGCCTGCCGTCTCCATGAAAATTATATTCCATTTCATAATTCAGTGTTATATATATTTTTATAATAAATATAAAATGAATATAAATGATATTAACATAAATTTTTTCATTCAGTAAATCATGATATAAGTATAAGGATCAAAGATATAACAAATTAAGACACATGCGAAGAACAAAGGTGATATATCCCAAGTGAAACCTTAACTTTTGATTTTAAAAAAAAGGGTAATATAAAGTCCAATAAAACCATATATATTATTATATATAAGAATATGGCTCTGCGATATATGTAAAATAAATTTATATTTATTATACAGGAGGTTTGAAAAGTACGATAAGAGTCAAGACATAAGATAAGGGAATTTCATCTCACTTTTTATTTCTGTGAGATACATGCTTTATTCACCACCCATTACTATTTTGTGGTGTGTATAATACCCAAGGATGTATTATCTTATAATTATACATAAAAATACGGTTATTTAAATATCCAATTTAGGATCTTTCTATCATGGTATTTTTGTTTCAAACGTTACCAAATCGGTAAAGTAATTTTGTCATAGTTTTCCTTCTTTGATACACATGCCATGTTATGCACCTATATTTTTACATGAGGTGTATATACTGAATTTAAAATGTTATATCATGAATATAATTATTTTCATGATATGTTAATATCTATGTAATCTAATTTTCTTACATGGGGAGTGTGGTTCAAAGTTATTATCTGGTAATATTTTATTGAAACAATCTCATCACATTTTGAGATTATTTATGTTTACACTTCCATTGATGAAATAATATGATCCATCCCTCAAGAACATTATTGAATTTTCGTCCCCTTTGGTTATTCATTATTTAATCATCTATTGGTACCATTTTTCTAAAGGTTTCGGGCACAACAGAAGCACAGGGGTGGATGTGCCCAGTTGGATTTTTGTCATTAACAATGATCAATCTGGGATCAATACGAAGATAAACTCAAGTCTCCATGGATCGAATCACAGAAATGGAAAAAGAAAAGGAAAGTCCCAGAACCACAAAGTAGGATCATTACAGGCTGATTATAATTAATTTAATCAATTTAAAATAAATACCTTTTGGGTTTTCTTTCTTCTTTGATGTTCTTGATCACATTCTGATGTAATTTGTCATTGCGTCATAGAAGCCGAGTGTAGACTTCCTCTAGCGGTGATCCACACGTGTACCTCGTATCTCGAGACATCGCCAAAGGAGTCTCCAGGTGCTAGTGTGGAGAAACCTTTTCTTGCGTTGTACACCTTAGATCGTCTTGATATGATGGAAGGGGATCTCTCTCAGTCTTGAGAGTGTTCTTGGAGGAAGATGTTCTTTCAGCCTTGAATGAATTTTCCAGAATTTTTGTGCACAATGATTCTCTTGTGTAGGAAAAGAGTTGTGGTTGTGAGGATATTTATAATCGATTTTCAGGTTGTAGAGTTATGAAAAAAATAAACACGTTATGCATTTCATTTATTTCATTAACTCTTATTGAAAACCCCCATGTCGAATAATTAATTCCTTGACATGCTCTCACACTGATTATAATAAATATCATTTAATAAAACAATATTATATCATCAAAATACCGACTGAAAAAACTACAGGGCGTGTAATAATAAATACACGGTGTGTACATGTTTTTCATTGAATACTAAACGACGTGTACATTAAATGTACACGAAGTGTATATATTGTTGTCATTTATTCATTTCCTTTCTAAAATGAAAACTACACGGCGTGTAAATTTAATAATAAATGGCATGTACTTGTTTTCAAAATAAAATCTACATGGCGTGTAATAATTAATACACATCATGTACGTGTTTTCATTTTATTCTTCCTCCAAAATTAAAATGATTTAGGCTTCCTTGAATAATTATTAAAACACGTACGTGAATAATCTTTATTCTACATGAGATACTTGAATACACTTAGTGTGTGACCCTCTAGGCCTCTTTCTCATTGGCATTAGGCGGGCTTGCCTAATGTCCAAGATTACTGTCTAGCAACAGGTCAAGGCACCCAAGAGAAAGAAGTTGACACTGAATTGACGTATCACCTCATACGAACGCTTACTGTGAAATTTAATCCCTTTGTCTCAATATCTCATCAAGAAGGTTTCATGGAAGTGTCATAAACCTATATGATTGATCTGTCATTCTTTGACTACCTGAAATAAACTCATTGTTTACACCATGGCCATGGAATTTAATGCGACAATTCTATTTCAATCAAAGGGCTGAGATATCAACTTCCATAAATGGAAGGGAAAAATACTTCCTTGACTTATCCATTAACAACATGTCACTTGTGACGTACCCAACGTACCTTACTTCCCGCCAACTGTCTGTGTGACAGTTTTCATCAGTAAATCTAAGTGTGCGAGTCATGACATGAGTTAATGATAATCTTCCAGTCTAAAGACCATTACACACGCTCGCAGATAGGAATGCCCGATGACACCAAGACATGCAGAATTACTACTGGTGGGTCTGTTCTCATAATCTCTCATCTTGAAGAATACCAAGTGTGAACTCCATGAGAGAGAGTCTCATCTTTTTACGAGTACTCGCACATGACAGTCTGTATACTATGTGTCCTATCATAGTATGTCATCCAACTGTAGAACTTTATTTAAGAATATTGTTATAGAATTTCAAGGTTCTCATCATAGCGGGGATCTTCCATGACCTTATTAATGCAACAAATATTCTAGGACATTATTATATTATAGTCTAGCAGAACAATGAACAATATATAATAAGTGAACATTAATGTAATCAAAGTAAAAAAATGTTGGTTCTCAAGACACCAACCCTTACAAACTCCCACTTGGACAAGATCCAACTGCCTATGACTTTTAGTCCACTAGACCTCAGATGATGATCTTGTTTCTACTGAGTCAATTCTTTAGTCAAGGGGTCCACCACATTGTCTTCCATGGAAATACTTCTCACTGAAACTTCACCTATCTGAGAAAAATACCTCAAGAGATGATACTTCCGAAGTATGTGCTTTATCTGCAGATGTAACCTTGGCTCTTTTGCAAGTACCACCACTGTAGTATTATCACAATAGAGTGTGATAGGATCTTTACTGCTTGGTACTACATCCAGATCTTGGAAAATGATTCGCATCCATACTGCTTATTTAGCTGCCTCAGAAGCTGCGATATACTCGTACTCCACTGTAGAATCTGCCACCACACTTTGCTTTGAGCTCTTCCAGCTCACTGCACCTCCATTAAAACTGAAGATGTATCCAGTCTGCGACTTCATGTCATCTTGATCAGTCTGGAAACTAGCATCTACATGTCCTATGATGACTAGTTCCTTATCTCCTCTATAAACCAGGAACATATCCTTAGTATGCCCTAGATACTTAAGGATAGTCTTGACTGTCATCCAATGGTGGTCTCCTGGATCAGCTTGATATCTGCCTACCACACTTAACGCGTAAGAAACATCTAGCCTCGTACATAGCATAGCATACATGAATGACCCAATCACGGATGCATAAGGGATCCTTTCCATTCTCTTTCTTTCCTCATGTGTCTGAGGACACATTTTCTTGGAAAGATGAATGCCATGTGACATTGGCAACAATCCCCTCTTGGTTTGTTCCATACTGAATCTCTTCAGTATCTTGTCAATGTATATACTTTGACTCAGGCCCAACATTCTCTTGGATCTATCACGATGGATCTTGATCCCAAGAATATATGCTGCCTCGCCCAAGTCTTTCATGGAGAAGCATGTATGTAACCATGCCTTAACTGATTGTAAGATAGGTACTTCGTTTCCAATTAGTAATATGTCATCAACATATACAATTAGGAAAATTACTTCACATCCACTAAACATTTTGTAGACACAAGGCTCACATTCGTTCTTAACAAAGCCAAATTCCATTATGGCTTCATCAAAACGAATGTCCCATGAAATTGATGCTTACTTTAATCCATAAATGGATTTCTGCAACTTGCATACCTTGTTGGCATCCTTTGGAGTCACAAACCCTTCAGGTTGTGTCATGTAGACATCTTCCTGGAGGTTCCTGTTAAGGAATTATGTTTTGACATCCAATTTCCAAATTTCATAGTCATGGTAAGTGACAATGGCCAATAGGATTTTGATGGATTTCAGTATCGCAACCGGTGAAAAGCTTTCATCATAGTCAATTCCTTGATGCTGTCTAAAACCTTTTGCAACCAGTCGTGCCTTATAGGTGCTGACTTGCCCCTCCATGTCCAGTTTCTTCTTGAATACCAATTCATTACCAATAGTCTTTACATCAACTAGAGGATCTACCAAAATCCAGACTTGGTTTTGGTACATGGAATCCATTTCAGAATTCATGGATTCTTTCCACTTGGAAACACATGTGCCTTTAAATACTTCCTTGTTGGTAAGAGGATCATCATTGTCAAACAATAATGATTCACCATCCTCGGTGATAAGAAAACCATATTGTTTTGGTTCTCTCACCTCTCTCGTGATCCTACGCAGTTCCTGTGTCTCTGAAATAGATTGTTCTTCCATGGGGCTTTGTGGAATCTGTTCTTGTACCAACTCATGTGTATCTTGAGCATCAACTTCATCTAAGTCTATCTTGCTCCCACTCTCTCTTTTGGAGATGTGCTCCCTCTCAAGGAATATAGCGTGTCTTTCCACTATAGCCTTTTTTTTCTGAGGGGTTGTATAAGTAATATCCCCTTGTTTCCTTGGATATCCTATAAAGATACACTTCGTAGAGACCCTAATCTTAATGTACATGGACATTACATTAATTTTGTGGAATACTTATTACATAAAAAAAACATACACACAAGGTCCGTAATAGTTTAGTGTCTTTGGAAACCCGGAATATAAACTTCTAATCATGTTGAAATATCTTCAACAACTCCCATAACGATCTTTCCCTTTTTGTTTCCTTACCTAAAACCTTTATTTATTTCCTAGGGAAAATAAAACATAAAAAGGGTGAGCTCAAATGCTCAGTAATGGCAAACATAGAGAACATAAAACAATCCATAAACATTTGGAATAAAAAACTTGAACATGAAATTTAAACATCAAAATCTTGAGCAAAGACATAAATCGTGGTAGTACGTAAGGAATATATAATAAGGGAACATTAATCATTATAAAATAGCATGGGAATAAAACATGTAATTGTGGAAAACATTAAGCACATGTTATGATTTCCATAGTAGCCAAGGAATTGCTGCCAAGACCATCTTAGTGGACAAAGTCCGTTTCTGAATCGAGTTCACTCCTCACTTCAGTCCGGTAACACTGAACCAGATTAACTTACTCTTCCAGCCATGTCTATCTCATGAGATATAAATCTTTACCCAATGCATTGGAGGGAGATATAGGTCCCACCCATATTATATTGAAATCATTCTTTTGTGTGCCACAATATAAACATAAATCATTCATCATAACCCAAGAATAAAATGGGTTTCATAAACATCATTCCATCATAACATAATCCATATAAAAAATTTGGATATCATTTCATCATTAGAAAAGTGAAACCATGTAAATCATAGATACATTATACTTGAAACATACACATGTGAAATAATGTCATCTTAGATGAAAATGGTTTTGATAAAACACTTGAAATGAATTCCTGAGGAAAATATCTTTTTTTCTTCAAAATAATTTTCTTTTCACAAAATGTCATGAAATTTTAAAAGAAAATGATTTTTTTGAAAATACTAATGAAATATTTTGGAGGAATCTTCATGAAAATATGGCTTTATAAAACTGTAAAAATCCTTTCATTCCATATACGTTAAAAAAACATTCTTCTCGTACTTTTGTCAGAAAAGTCAAAAAGTACCTTGTAGGGTAAATAAAAGAAAGATTTCTTCCATACCATGGGGTAAAAGTCAAAATGGTTAAAAAGGAATTTAAAAATACATGAATACAATTTTATAAAACATGGACATGGATGATAGTAATAACCCCAGTAAATACTTACGAATAATCAATCTCGGATAAAAATGAGATTTGCAAAATTATCCCTTACCTTAGGTCCGATATGCTTCGTACGTATCCGAACATCCTGTATAATGATTTAAATAATGTCATTGACTTATTAAAGAATCATATTCATTGTTATGTTATCATATATGTTTCACTTATGACTTTATATTACCCGTTCTTTTGTAAATTCCATGTTAAAATAGCGTTTTGGGTAAAATCATTTCATTTATCGTATGTGTTTCGACTTGTCGTTCTTGATATTATTAATTATATCCTGATTTACATAATTCCAGAATGTAAAAAATGATTTATATATAATATATATTCATCATATACATATATATATATTATATATCGATAAAAGGAATGAAATACACCGTTCATGGAGACGGTAGGCCTTACGTACGCATGAACGCTATTTTCGTTTCCTTATAGAATTGATTGAAACTAAATAGATGACATACATATATATATACATAAATCAAGTAGAATTATTATTTCATATATTTCATTATTATTCATTATATAAACATTATGATCATTCATGTATGGTTAACACGGAGAATGAATCTCATCGCGTCGTGGAGACGGTAGTCCGTACGTACGAACGAGCGATGATATCATTCCCATAATTATTGAATAGAATTGGATTGGATGGTATAATATATCTGAATCATTATTATGTTATAATAACCATATATAGTTATTCTTTACACCATTATACCCATCCATGTAAGGTGTTGGTGGAAAAAAATATTTCACCACGGCGTGGAGACGGTATTCCGTACGTACGCATGCGTGGTGATTTCATTTTTCGTAGGATGGATAGATGATGAAATAAGGTTGTTTCATACTTATAATAACATATCAGTATATGAGTTATACTGATGTTGTTACTTCATAATGAAAAAACTAAATAAGAAGTGGAAGAAGAAATAAAGTTGAAAGAATCGGTAACGGACATTACCTCTTCTTTGAAGCGCCTCTTTGAGACCTCCTCTTAGGGAACTAAAATTGGTCTTTTAAGAAGACCAGAACCTCTAGGATGTTTCTATGGAAGTGTAGAAGAGAAATTTTCAGGGTTTGGACGAGATTGATGGCTCAAAGTAGTGTGAGGAAGAGAGGGAGGAGGTGCCCTTTTATAAGGGAGGATAGGGGCACCTTTGGAAAAACAAAAAAATATTATTTTATTATAAAGTCATATTCGGTTTTTAAAAGCTCCAAATTGAGTTATTTAGAACATAAGGTGGGGATGGGTATAAATCCTCTCATACAATAGAATTTAGACAAGTTTATGTTTCTATGTTAACCTTATCATTTAGATTTAACCTTAAGTTAAATAATTTTAATTTTTCTGTGTCTTCTTGTTTTCTTACACTATTAGGTTAATAAACTTACTATAACAAGAAAAACGAACCCCAAGTTGTTTATTATTAATATATATAACCTTATATAAGTCCTTTTTCTAAAACATAGATTTTTAGGAATAAAATAACAATTAATAATATAATATTTGTTTTAAAAACTATTTTATGTCAATTTTGACACTATTTGGAAATTGATTTTTGTGAAAATCATAACAGAATGATTAATTCGAAAAAATTTAACTAAATCAATAATAACATTCCATATTAACCTAATAAATTATCGTAATTCATAAAAAGTCTCAAATTACATTTATTTGGGTATTTATAACATCAATTATGTCAATATTTCATTAATAAGATAATTACTGCATCATCATTGTGTCATAAATAAATTAAATTATTTAATGTCTAAAAATTATAAATAAAACACAATTATGTGAGAAATATTTTTAGATTTATAATGAATATTTATAGTTGAATTTATCCTATTTATAACCCTATATGAAAAATGATTTATTTATTAAACTTTGATCTTAACTATTTTAACCCTTCTTTAAATAAATTAATAATAAATGTCCTAATCTAATCCAAGTGGGCATAAATGGTCATATTTTCTTCCTAAGGTTGCTTTTTGTCTAATTACACTTATCCAATAGAATTAGGACATGTTTTAGGGTAATAATAATATCATTTTTACCCTTACATATCCTATTTACTTTTAACCGTGGTAAATAAAAGTAAAAAGTTACTATTCACCAAAAAATATTTTCATCTCATTGAACCACATTTTAGTCCTTGATATTAACCGTGTCTATCATATTTTTTAAATTAAATTCACATAAGTGGTAAAATTTAATTTAAATTTAAAAAGTCAGTTTTTTAACTACCACTAAGTGGTTTCACTATTTATCGAAAATTGAAGATTTTCAGAAAAATACCAAAATTCAGCCTAAGAATTATTTGATATTCTGAATTCAAAATTGATGTCTATTTTTCCAAATTCATAACATATAAGTGGCATTAATTAATTTTAAATTTAATTCCAGTTATCAAAACAAATAGCGTGTTTTTAAGAAACAAAAACAATCAAAAGATTGATACTTGATTATATCCAATTTCAAAGTGAAATTAATTCCAATGAAGAACATTGGATTAAATGGTAAAAATATATTCTAATTACACTTTAAAACCAATTAAAAAGACAATCTAACCATATAAATTATTGTGATGAAAAAAGTTGTTTTTAATTAAAATATAGCATATTTTTACTATTCATTAAAATATGAAAGTTATCAGAATAATATGAAAATTTTTTCCAAAGTAAGTTTTTATATCCTGATTCCAAAGAAAAATTTTATTTTGTCAAATTGAACTTATAGACATGTAAAAAAAAAAATTTAAGGTGGGTGCGTCATCAAAAGGCGGGAAAACTGCAATTTTTTTAAAAATACATATTTTACACGAAAAATTTATTTTGTTCTCATACCATATTCTAGAAAATGTGTAAGATGAATAATAATGTTATAAAATTCAAAATTTAGTTAATACTATTCATAACGGCTAGTCCATAATAATATTATAACAATATATCGTTTTTTAGTGAAACCTGGTATTGCGTACAACACACACTATCGAGGAAGGTCGCGATTGCGTGTAATGCAAGACAAGTCAGGGTTGCGTGTTGTGAGAGACTCCTCCGTTGTTTCGTATAACAGAATCCAACCATATTTCATTTATAAATTGTATATATATATACACTCAATTTTTCGTAGAATAACTACTATCAAAATTGTGTGTAACATGATCCAAGAATAGTGTTGTGTATACTGCAGGCTCATACGGTGTTGTGTATAGTTCAAGGCAATATTGTTGTAGCTTACAACACAAGAAATTAAATAAATTAAGAATAATACTTCTCATAAAATCTCGGGTTGTTACATTCTAACCCTCTTAAAATGAATTTCACCCTCGAAATTTGTCGCGATTATAAATGGTTTTCTACTTGAAAGTTTTTTTAATGGAAACCACATCATAAAAAGGAATACCAAAACATGACTTTAAAAACTAATGTATGAAACGTAACGGTTACCCAAATTAACTAATCATTGGGTTTCCACATAGGAGAACATAGGTGAAAATATGGATATGGAAGAGAAATCTAACCATCTTGTTCTGATGGAGAGTGGTAGAGAACATGGCTATGAAAAAGCCAACAATCACAAAGCCATAAATTTGTGATGATCTAAGGTACCATCTGATTCATCAGATATAAGAGCACTCGGACAACATTTTTGGTTTTCAATATCATTTCCCTAAAGTTGAAAATTTTTAATTAGAAGAAATACTTGCTTGATTTTGGTACAATCTCACTGTTGTTCATGATTTGAACAATTTCCACTTCATCTCTTAATGAAATGAAGTTGAATTTGTTATTCGTGAAGTGTTAACAGATCATGTGATAGAATGATGGGTCATTCCATCAGTTTCAAACAAAAGGTTAGAAAAAGTTATCAAATATACATAAGTCCATCTATGGTGAGGTTAATCATATAAGATTCAAAAAATGGACTTATACTTCATATATCATACCGCTTAATAAACTAGTTTCTACTAACAAGGGACTTCCTGTAGGCCAGTGGTAGGTGAAAAATGCCAGTCGCACTTCAGTTGTGGGTTCGATTCCCATAGCCTTGTCTGACGCGATGGGCTGTCGCCCATCCTGTAGGTTTTCCTTTTTCTAAAACTACATTACTATAACATCCCATCAATCATATCAAAAAAAGTTCTATCCTTAAACAATACTAACTTATGTCCAACATAAGCCATTCCAATCATTAGGCTTATCTAAAATATTTTGGTCCAAACTCATAGTATAAAGAAAATGATTACATGAAATGTCACATAACAATCACGTGAATGCCATCATTTATCCCCCATATATCATAAGATATATCTTGTTGGTCAAATTACAAACATGTGAATACCTTAGTCATGTATTCTATTGAAAAAATAAAAACCCATTTAACCTTAGTGAAAACATGCATACTGTCAAAAGTTAACTCTTTCCACATACCAAAATCCAAAAAATTCTATATACTCAAACCATGATATCACTTAGTCCTTATATCAATCATGAGCTCATGAATACTGTCAAACATTTCATTTTCTATTTATCCCTTCATTATGCGCATATCATATGCTTTCCAAAATATTTGAATCACTTTTCATGGTTACCGGTACCATAAAATTATGGAAAACCACAATAGACTAATACAAAAATATTCTAATACACCATAAAAGTACCTCAACAACATTATTATTTAATACCAACACTTCAATCCACCCTCTTCAATGATTGTCATGGAATAAGTCCTTCCTTGATTTAGAAGTAAATTTTTAGGTCAGGGCATGGAGTTGGGTAATGCCCATGTTCTCCTCAAATAACACATTGAACTCCATAACAGTCTGTCACTCTCTGACTCTTTTCTCCACACAGATAACATTTGTCCCTCCATTTGAGGTATTCCTCAAGGTTCTTCTTCCCTTCTTTAGAAATATCAATCTTCCTTTCTTTATGCTCCTCAACATGCAAACATGCATAAAAGTCTATCTTCCTCTTATTTGATGAATTAGGCATACCACTAAATTTCACCTTGTTAATCATATATCGAGATGAATGATTCGGCATAATCACAATATCTTTCTCTCTAGGAATTACACAATTTTTTTGCTCATAGTCACCAATTTGTCCATTGGATTCAATGTTAATCGAATTCCTTCTGGTTCCCTCCATTGACTAAAACACAAAAAGAATTCTGTGAGAGGTAAAAATCATACAAGGAAAATAACAAAATCAAGGGGAGTAACTTTGACATCTAACATCTTAGGTTTAATTATAATATCTTTACCATAATTCTAGGACTATAACCTATACTTATACTTAACCTTAGGGACATCCCTAGACATACCTTATAAATATCTCTAGGGATCTCACTAAAGTTGTCGCATCCTAGTTTCCAAAGGTTGACTAAACCTTTCCTCTGATACAAACTATAGAGACCCGAATCTTGACGTACATGGACATTACATTACTTTTGCAGAATACTTAATACATAACAAAAACAGACACACAAGGACCGTAATTGTTTAGTGTCTTTGGAAACTCAGAATATAAACTTTTAATCATGTTGAAATATCTTCAACAACTCCCATAAAGATCTTCCCCTTTTTGTTTCCTTACCTAAAACCTTTCTTTATTTCCTAGGGAAAATAAAACATAAAAAGGGTGAGCTGAAATGCTCAGTAAGGGAAAACATAGAGAACATAAAACAATCCACAAACATTTGGAAGCAAAAACTTGAACATGAAATTTAAACATCAAAATCTTGAGCAAAGACATAAATCGTGGAAGTACGTAAGGAATATATTATAAGGGAACATCAATCATGATAAAATATCATGGGAATAAAATATGTAATTGTGGAAACCATTAAGCACATGTTATGATTTCCATAGTATCCAAGGCATTGCTTCCAAGACCATCTTAGTGGACAAAGTCCCTTTCTGAATCGAGTTCACTCCTCGCTTCAGTCCTGTAACACTGAACAGGATTAACTTACCGTTCCGGCCATGTCTATCTCATGAGATATAAATCTTTACCCAATTCATTGGAGGGAGATATAGGTCCCACCCATCTCATATTGAAATCATTCTTTCTTGTGCCACAATATAAACATAAATCATTCATCATAACCCAAGAATAAAATGGGTTTCATAAACATCATTCCATCGTAACGTAATCCATACAAAAAATTTTGATATCATTTCATCATTAGAAAAGTGAAACCATGGAAATCATAGAGACATAATACTTGAAACATACACATGTGAAATAATTTCATCTTAGATGAAAATGGTTTTGTTAAAACACTTGAAATGAATTCTTAAGGAAAATATCTTTTTTTCTTCAAAATCATTTTCTTTTCACAAAATGTCATGAAATTTTAAAAGAAAATGATTTTTTTGAAAATAGTCATGAAATATTTTGGAGGAAGATTTATTAAAATTAGGCTTTATAAAACCGTAAAAATCCTTTCATGACGTATACGTTAAAAAAAACATTCTTCTCGTACTTTTGTCGGAAAAGTCAAAAAGTACCTTGTAGGGTAAATAAAAGAAAGATTCCTTCCATACCATGGGGTAAAAGTCAAAATGGGTAAAAAGGACTTTAAAAATAAATGAATAAACTTTTATAAAACATGTACATGGATGATAGCAATAACCACAGTAAATACTTACGAATAAGAAATCTCAGATAAAAATGAGATTTACAAAATTATCCCTTACCTTAGGTCTGATATGCTTCGTATGTATCCGAAACTCCTCTATAATGATTTAAATAATGTCATTGACTTATTAAAGAATCATATTCATTGTTATGATATCATATATGTTTCACTTATGACTTTATATTACCCATTCTTTTGTAAATTCAATGTTAAAGCAGCGTTTTGGGTAAAATCATTTCATTTATCGTATGTGTTTCGACTTGTCGTTCTTGATATTATTAATTATATCATGATTTACATAATTCCAGAATTTAAAACATGATTTATATATAATATATATTCATCATATACATATATATATATATATTATATATCGATAAAAGGAATGAAATACACCGTTCATGGAGACGGTAGGCCGTACGTACGCATGAATGCTGTTTTCGTTTCCTTATTGAATTGAATGAAACTAAATAGATGTCATACATATATATATAAATAAATACAGTAGAATTATTATTTCATATATTTCATTATTATTCATTATATAAAATTTATGATCATTCATGTATGGTTAACATGGAGAATGAATCTCATCGTGTCGTGGAGACGGTAGTCCGTACGTACGCACGAGCGATGATATCGTTATCATAATTATTGAATAGAATTGGAGTGGATGATATAATATATCATAATCATTATGGTGTTATAATAACCATATATATTTATTCTTTACACCATTATACCGATCCATGTAAGGTGTTGGTGCAAAAATAGATTTCACCACGGTGTGGAGACGGTATTCTGTACGTACGCACGTGTGGTGATTTCATTTTCCATAGGATGGATATATAGTGAAATAGGGTTGTTTAATACTTATAATAACATATTAGTATATGAGTTATACTGATGTTATTACTTCATAATGAAACAACTAAAGAATAAGAAGTGGAAGAAGAAATAAGGTTGAAAGAATCGGTAACAGACATTACCTCTTCTTTGAAGTGCCTCTTTGAGACCTCCTCTTAGGGCACTAATATTAGTCTTTGAAGAAGCCCAGAAACTCTAGGATTTTTCTATGGAAGTGGAGAAGAGAATTTGGCAGGGGTTGGCCGAGCTTGAGGGATCAAAGTGGTGTGAGGAAGAGAGGGAGGAGGTGCCCTTTTATAAGGGAGGAGAGGGGCGCCTTTGGAAAAACTAAAAGTATTATTTTATTATAAAGTCATATTTGGTTTTTAATAGCTCCAAATTGAGTTATTTCGAAGCTAAGGTGGGGATGGGTCTAAATCCTATCATCCAATATAATTTATACAAGTTTAGGTTTCTATTTTAACCTTATCATTTAGATTTAACCTTAAGTTAAATAATTTTACTTTTACCGTGTCTTCTTGTTTTCTTACACTATAAGGTTAATAAACTTACTATAACAAGACAAAAGAACCAAAAGTTGTTTATTATTCATATATATAACCTTATATAAGTCATTTTTCCGAACCTTAGTTTTTTATAAATAAAATAACAATTAATAATATAATATTTGTTTTAAAAACTATTTTATGTCAATTTTGACACTATTTGGTAATTGATTTTTGTGAAAATCATAACAGAATTATTAGTTCGAAAAAAGTTAACTAAATCAATAATAACATGTCATATTAACCTATATAATTAGTGGAATTCATAAAAAGTCTCAAATTACATTTATTTAGGTATTTATAACATCAATTATGTCAATATTTCATTAATAAGATAATCACTGCATCATCATTGTGTCATAAATAAATTAAATTATTTAATTTCAAAAAATTATAAATAAAACGCCATTATGTAGGAAAATTTTTTAGCTTTATAATGAATATTTATAGTCTAATTTATTTTATGTATAACTCTATATTAAAAATTATTTAGTTATTAAACTTTAATTTTAACTATTTTAACCCTTCTCTAAATAAATTAATAATAAATGTCCTAATCTAATCCAAGTGGGCCTAAATGGTCATATTTTATTCCTAAGGTTGTTTTTGGTATAATTAAACTTATCCAATAGAATTAGGACATGTTTTAGGGTAATAATAATATCATTTTTATCCTTAATTATCCTATTTACTTTTAACCGTGGTAAATAAAAGTAAAAAGTTACTATTTACCAAAAATTATTTTCATCTCATTGAACCAAATTTTAGACCTTGAAATTTACCGTGTATCTTGAATTTTTGAAATTCAATTCATAGAAGTGGTAAAATTTAATTTAAATTAAAAAAAGTCATTTTTTTAACTACCACTAAGTGGTTTCACTATTCATCGAAAATTGAACTTTTTCAAAAAAATACCAAAACTTCTGCCTAAGAATTATTTGATATTCCGAATTCAAAATTGATGTATATTTTTCCAGAATTATAAAATATAAGTGGAATTAATTAATTTTAAATTTAATTCCCGTTAACAAAAAAAATAGCGTGTTTTTAAGGAACAAAAACAATCAAAAGATGAATACTTGTTTATATCCATTTTCAAAGTGAAATTAATTCCAATGAACAAAATTGGATTAAATGGTAAAAATATATTCTAATTACACTTTAAAACCAATTAAAAAGATAATATAACCATATAAATTATTGCGATGAAAAAATTTGTTTTTAATTAAAATATAGCGTGTTTTTACTATTCATTAAAATATGAAAGTTATCAGAATAATATGAAAAATTTATCCAAAATAAATTTTTATATCCTGATTCCAAAGAAGAATTTTATTTTCTCAAATTGAACTTATAGACATGTCAAAAACAAGATTTATGGTGGGTGCGTCATCAAAAGGCGGGAAAACTGCAATTTTTGAAAAATACATATTTTACACGAAAAATTTATTTTGTTCTCATACCATATTCTAGAAAATGTGTAAGATGAATAATAATGTTATAAAATTCAAAATTTATTTACTACTATTCATAACGGCTAGTCCATAATAATATTATAACAATATATCGTTGTTTAGTGAAACCTGGTATTGCGTACAACACACGCTATCGAGGAAGGTCGTGATTGCGTGTAATGAAAGCCAAGTCAGTGTTGAATTTTGTGAAAGACTCCTCCATTGTTTCATATAATAGAATCCAACCATATTTCATTTATACATTTAATATATATATATATACACTCAATGTTTCATAGAATAACTACTATCAAAATTGTGTGTAACATGATCCAAGAATAGTGTTGTGTATACTGCAAGCTCATACTGTGTTGCGTATAGTGCAAGGCATTCTTTTTGTAGCTTACAACACAAGACATTAAATAAATTAAAAATAATACTTCTCATAAAATATCGGATTGTTACACACTTTGTGCCTCGGGGTGCAAGTTTGTTACCTAAAGAGGCCTTAACAAATTTTTCGCTACCCCACACAAGTAAATTCGATAACATGGATTTGCGTCCGCTCCATAACTCATATGGAATACCATTTATCGATTTAGTTGGTACTTGGTTTAGTATGTCTGCTGCTGTTTGTAATGCATATCCCCAAAAGTATAATGGAAGACTCGCATGACTCATCATTGATCTCACCATGTCCAAAAGGGTGTGGTTCCTCCTTTCACATACACCATTCCAATGAGGTGTGTAAGGAGGAGTGAGTTGTGATAGAATCCCAAACTCCCATAAGAAATCAATTAAGTCCTGATTAAGATATTCTCCTCTTCTGTCTGAGCGGAGTTTCTTAATCTTCTTACCAAGATGGTTCTCAAATTCATTCTTGTATTCTTTGAACCGATCAAAAGAATCTGACTTATACCTCATTAAGCAAATATATCCATATCTACTAAAATCATCAGTAAAAGTTATGAAGTACGAGAACCCACCCCTTGCTTAAACTAGAAATGGCCCACACACATCTGTGTGAACTAATTCTAGAATCTCTTTAGCCCTTTCACCTTTCCCACTAAATGGGGCTTTGGTCATTTTTCTTTGTAGACACGCATGACATACACCAAGTGGTTTTAGTTTGAAAGAATCTAAATAGCCATCTTGATGTAATTTTGTCAAACGTTTCTCATTGACATGACCCAGCCGATGATGCCAAATATGGGTGTGGTATGAGTCATGTGAACTGAATTTTTATCAATTTCCATTAATTTTTTTGTGTTTTCTAACACATAAAGGCCGTTATATAAATGTGCCCTACCAAAACAAATTCTATCTTTATAAAAGTAGCAACATTCATTTCCAAACTTGAACATGAATCCATAAGTATCTAATATGGATACTGAAATAATGTTTTTAGTAACAGAAGGCACATAATAACAACCCTTTAACACCAAGATCATTCCAGTTGCCAATGTGAGGTGGTAGTCCCCGACAGATATAGCAGCAAGTCTGGCTCCATTGGCTGGTCGTAGATCTACCAAACCTCGATCAATATTTTTTAATCTACTTGGTTCCTATATTTGGATACAGATGTGAGAAACACAAGCATTATCTAATACCCAATTAGTGGAAACAGATAGATTGCATTCGATAACAAATGCACCTGAAGCTTCCCCTTGCTTCCTTGGCTGGGAGCAGTTTTTCTTCCAGTGGCCCTTCTTGCCACATGAGAAACAAACAGAATCTTGTTCCCTTGCCTCCCCTTTGATCTCCCTTTTCATTGAAGGCCATGAATAATCTTTGGTCTTAAAGCTCTTCGCCTTCCCCTTCCTTTTATTCACCTTTAAGACAAAAGTCTTTTCACGCTTCATGTCATTGTCCACTTGGCGAATAAGGATAAGAATATCAGACAAATACTTCTCGATGTTGTTCATGTTGAAGTTCACAACAATGTTTGAGAATCTCTGGGGGAGTGATGCAAGAATGAGATCGGTACCCAGTTCTTCGGAGAGTTTAAACCCTAGAACCTCGAAGCACTCAATGTAGCCAATGATCTTGACTACATGAGGCCCAACTGGGGCACCCTCTCCAAGCATTCTCTGAAATAGAGCCATGGAGATCTCAAACCTTTCCTATATTGCTCTCTCCTAGTATAGACCTCAAAGTTGCTCGAGCATGCTATAGGAATCCATGTCTTCATGAGACTTCATGAGCTCACTAGACATAGATGACAACATCAAACATTGAACGTTGAGGGCATCGCTCAAATGTTGATCATAGACAAGGAAATATTCATCACTCACCCCATGGGTAGGGGGATCGGGAAGTGAGGACTTCAGTACATAAACCTTTCGTTCATGGAATAGGATAACCTGCAGGCACCTAAACCATTCCTGAAAGTTACTGCCAGTGAGAATTTTGTCTTTATATATAATTGATCGTAGAGAAAAGGTGGTTGACGAGTTTTTCATATCGATTCTACAAATTAAAAGACATGATTTATGAGTACTTTCTTGATTACATTTTATGAAAAATAATAAATGAATTTATTAATTCTCCCACTAATTTATCAAGTCCCAATGGCCCTTACCATTGTACTCGGAATGTCCAGTTTCTTTTACATTCTAGTGGCAAGGATCCATATTCCCTTTGTATAACCCCAACAAGGTTTGGTCAAGCTATTTGAAGGTATTTAGGTAGGCAGGTCTTTGCCAACTATGAGCTTACAGTTCCTTGATCTGTTGAGTGGACTCCCCAATCCTGAAATCCTGAGTTGGATTTCCTTAACTCTTGCCTCTAATATTACATCAATTCTAGCAAGGGATACTTATCTTGATGTAATATGGTTAAGTCAACCTGAAACCTTTCATAAGGGCTTCCTTTATAAAAGTAAGTGTCCCAACAAGGGCTGTTCAAACACATGGTTTTATTGAGTCTTGACCTTAATCAAGTAACAGAAGGCTTTGTCTGACTTAATATGGTATTTGTGGGATTTTATTCTTTATGTATAGTTTTACATTATCACATGCTTGTTAATATTAATTGATGCTTTCTTAAGTGATTAACCATGGTCTGATAATGTTTATGCATAGTCCAGTTTTTATTTTATTTCATCTTTGCATGATTTTTCATTTTATTAATTATGTGATCGCGACAACACATACATAATAAACAAACCATTCAATCAGACAGAAATAAAATAAGATGGCATGATCATGATATTATCTTGGTTAGCTTATATAGCAGTTTTGATAAGCTAACCCTGACCTAGGGAAAACACCTTGAAGCTGATGGTTCGTGTTTTGCAGCTCCCGCCTGTCCACCTTTGTATCTTATTGGGTTGGTTTCACCTCAGCTTCAGATTTCGAACCGTCTCCTCTAGCTGGAGAGATCCTCCATTACATGGGGTTTACATTAAAGAAACCATGGGCACACAGACCATACATTTTATTGGAAGAAGTCTGGAAGGCCAAAGAATTTAAATTAAACAAATTTAAATGAAACCATACAAACATACAAGGGGTCTTTGGTCTAGATCATGATCATCCATAGCATGAAATGAAATTTACGCATATTTAGAATTCAAATTATTTTAATCGTTCTTTAATTTAAGATAAGTCGCGCTCAAATTCAATTAATTATGATCTTATAATTAATCAATTATTTATCTTAAATTCGTTTATGAATTTCCTTGAGATTATTCTCATCCATATTCCTTGTACAAGTCTTTGTACTTTTGGAGGAAACCTGGTGAAATTTTTGGAAAGTACATGGTGTGTAGTTTATATTTACACGGCGTGTATTTCTTTTCACCCTTTATCCAAAGTACACACCAGGGGATTTGGCGTGTTTTCTGTACTTTAGAAATTTTGGAGTACACGACGTGTAGATAAATCGTACATGACGTGTACTTCCTTGTTACGCAGTAACCGGCATGGCAATCCCGTGTACGTGGTACATGACTTCTCCTTTGTACACAGTTTCACTTGGGCTGGATCGGACTACACAGCGTGTTGCTCCAACAAACACGCCGTGTATTCATGTTTTCCACGCACCATTCATTTCTGGTCAACACGGGGTAATAAATACATAGTCATACTCAATTCACACAGCGTGGTTTGGTGGACCAGTGCCAGTTCATTGAACCTAAGTACACGATGTGTAGTTTTCATTACACGGTGTGTAATTTTCATTACATGTTGTGTATTCCCGAGTTGTACATACAGAAAGAGAAGCTCCACTGGATGAGTTCCTCATTTTTATTTTAATCAAAAAATTAAAATTAAAATATCGTTTCTGTGATATGAATCGAGAAATGAAGGAGGAATAATAGATCCCATTTATTCATATTAGAGAATAATTTATTTTGAATTGAATCAAAAATAAATGCGTAAATTATCAACGGAAATTAAATAACTATAATCAACGTTGTAACCTCCCTCTGATACCATTTGAAGGTTTCGGGCGTAGAAGAAGTGCATGGGTGGATGTGCCCACTTGGCTTTTTGTCATTAACAATTATCAATCCAAGATTAATATGATGATAAACACCAGTCTCCATGGATCGAATCACAGAAATGGACAATGAAAAGGAATGTCCCAGAACCAAAAAGTAGGATCGTTACAGGTTGATTATAATTAATTTAATCAATTTAAAAGATATACCTTTTGGGTGTTATTTCTTCATTGATGTTCTTGATCACGTTCCGATGTGATTCGTCATTGCGTCGTAGAATCCAAGTGTAGACTTTCTCTAGTGGTGATCCACATGTGTACCTCGTATCTCGGGACGTCACCAAAGGAGTCTTCGGGTGCTAGCATGGAGAAACCTTTTCTTGCATTGTACGCCTTAGATCATCTTGATCCGATGGAAGAGGATCTCTTTCAGTCTTGAGAGCATTCTTGGAGGAAGAGGTTCTTTCATCCTTGAAATAATTCTCCAGAATTGTTGTGCACAACGATTCTCTTGTGTAGGAAAAGAGTTGGGGTTGTGAGGATTTTTATAATCGAGTTTGAGGTTGTAGAGTTATGACAATAAATAAAAACATTACACGTTTCATTTATTTCATTAACTCTTATTGAATACCTCCATGTCGAATAATTAATTCCTTGACATTCACTCACACTGATTATAATAAATATCATTTAATGAAACAATATTATATCCTCAAAATACCGACTAGAAAAACTACACGGTGTGTAATAATAAATACATGGCATGTACTTTTTTTTAATTGAAAACTACATGGCGTGTACATTAAATGTACACGACATGTATATCTTGTTTTCATTTTTTTTCCAAAATGAAAACTACACGGCGTGTACATTTAATAATACATGACGAGTACTAGTTTTCAAAATAAAAACTACACGACGTGTAATAATTAATACACGGCGTGTACTTCTTTTCATTTTATTCTTCCTCCAACAGTAAAAAAATTTAGGCTTCCTTGAATACTTATTAAACCACATATGGGAATAATCTTTATTCTACTTGAGATACTTTAATACACTTAGTGTGTGACTCTCTAGGCCTCTTTCTCGTTGGTATTTGGTGGGCTTGCCTAAAGTCCAAGATTACTATCTAGAAATGGGTCAAGGCACCCAAGAGAAAGAAGATGATGCCGCATTGACGTATCACCTCATACGAACATTTACTTTGTAATTTGATCCCTTTTTCTCAATATCTCATCAAGAAGGTTTCATGGGAGTGTCATAAACCTATATGCTTGATCCGTCATTCTTTGACTACCTGAAACAAACTCGTCGTTTACACCATGGACATGGAATTTAATGCGACAGTTCTATTTCAATCAAAGGGCCGAGATATCAACTTCCATAAATGGAAGGGAAAATCCTTCCTTGACTTATCCATTGACAACATGTCACTTGTGATGCACCCAATGTACCCTACTTCCCACCAACTGTCTACATGATGGGTTTCATTAGTAAATCTAAGTGCACGAGTCATGACATGAGTTAATGATAATATTTCAGTCTAAAGACCATTACACACGCTTGTAGACAGTAATGTCAGATGACACCAAGACATGCAAAATTACTACTGGTGGGTCTGTTCTCATAATCTCCCATCTTGGAGATTACCAAGTGAGAACTCCATGAGAGAGAGTCTCATCTTATTACGAGTACTCGCACATGACAGTGTGTATACTATGTGTCCTATCAAAGTATGTAATCCAACTGCGGAACTTTATTTAACAATATTATTATAGAATTTAAAGGTTCTCATCACAGCGGGGATCTTCCATGACCTTATTAATGCAAAAAATATTCCAGGACATTATTATATTATAGTCATGCAGAGCAATGAACAATATAAAATAAGTGAACATTCATGTAATCAAAGTACAAAACCATTGGTTCTCAGGACACCAACCCTTACATTTTCTACCCTTTGGTACATAATATAGGTAAGAAAGTGTTTTTAAGAATGCCCGACTTTACTCTCTCTTCAATTAGAAATCTATGTTCTTTTAATAACAAGTTTTATAACAAGTTTTTAAAAATGTTTTGAAGAATTATTTATACGTTTTGCATGTATTTTAATATAAATGGTTTTAAAAATGTTCTTAAGATTACATTATAATCATTCAAAGTATTTTCAATGAAATGGGATTCAAAATATTTTCATGCTTTTTATAAGTTTTAAATGTATTTTCAAATAAATGGTTTTCAAAAAAATTTCAAGATTTTTTTATATGTTTTAAAATTATTTTCAATGAAATGGATTTTAAAATGTTTCCATTATTTCTTTATAAGTTTTAAAAATTTTCTCAAAGAAAAAGGTTTTTAAAAAGTTTTGAATCTTATTTTATAAGTTATCAACGAAAAAGGTTTTCAAGATTTTTTTTATAATTTTTCATGGGAAAAGGTTTTAAAAATTATTTTTAAGTATCCTATCTATGTTTTCAAAGTATTTTTAAAGAAAATTGTTTTCAAAATGTTTTATGTTTTAAAAATACTTTTTCAAAAAAGAAAGGATATTTTTGTCAATAAATATTTATAAAAGATACTTTAAAATTATTTACCATATTAGATTAATTTTTTTGGTGTTAATAATGACTTTATGTGGAAATTATTCAATTTAACCATTAATATTATTTCTTTGAATGGTTTATGTCTTGATTACGTGATGTTTAAGAAGCCTGTTTCTCTTTCACGGGTTATATGTTTATGAAACCCATTTCTCTTTCACAAGTTATATGATTATGAAACATGCATTCATTAAGAGGTTATTCTTTGATAAAATTATTATGAAGCCTGTATTTTTTCCATAGATTAAGATATGAGTACTTTTTTATGAAACCTATTTCATTTCTTGCATTATTAATTTATAGTTTGTGATTTTATGGAACATGTATGTATGATTTCATTATGATATGTGTGGGTACTATATCTACCTCCAATGCATGGGGGAAATATCTATATCTCATGATATATACATGGCTAAAATGAGAAATGAAATTGGTTCAATATTATAGGGATGAAAACTGGATTGAAATCAATTTTGTAATATAGGGCTACAATAGGGTGTGAAACTATTTTAGTGAAGGAATTTTTCCACTTAGATATACTTGTTAGTGATTCCTTGACTACTATGGTAATAATTATATATGATTATGTGTATGCCACAATTACATGTTTTATTCCTATGATATGATTTAATGTCTTATGTTATTTATTTCCTTATGATTAATGTCATATGAACTACCAAGATTCATGTTATGATTAATGTACATGATCCTTGATATGGAGGGTGTTATATTGTATTATCATTATCATGTTCTCATAAAATTATTATTATGTTTATTCTTACTTGTCTAACTTATTCACCCTTACTGAACATATGGGATCACCCCATTTTATGTTTCTTTTCCCCATGTGGTGAAGATATATTTCTTGTATGATATTTCTAAGATGGGTTCTAGTATTAAGGATCCTAGTAAGAGATAATATATCTCTCTCATGTACCCGAGTTTAAATTTCCATATTTACAAAGGCATTAAACTAATATGCTCTTTTTCCATTCATTTGTATAATGTTTTATGTTTTTAATAAATGTTTCTTAATGTTAATGTATAAAAAGCGAGGGTCTCTATAGTTTGTATCAGAAGAATGTTTTAGTTATCCTTTGGAAACTAGGGTGAGAAAACTATAGAAATACCCCTAGGTATATTTCTAAGGATATTTTTAGGGATGTATCTAAGGACAAGTATATGGATTAGTTAAAATTTAGGAAAATATCCTAGAATTTTAGTAAAGGATAGAGTGAGTGATTTCCTAAAAATACATCCCTATCTAGATACATTATGTGGATACGGCTTTGGAACAGATGTATCTAGGGGTAAAAACTCCACCAAGATATTTCGGGCCTTACTCAGGATAATCCGGTACATAAAAATTGTCCTTGCTATACACCTGGTATGAAACTCCTGGGGGATATTTTTTGGACTTCACAAAACTGTTCACAAAATATTAAGAAGGATTTAAATATAATTTGACTAGGAATTAACTAGGATGAACCTAGGGTGTCATAGATTAAATATGTTTTCATGACATATACATCCTATAAATCATTATTTTCAGGACTATGTGGTTTTCTACTATGATAAGTAATGCTCACACTATGTTTCTATTTTTATTCAATGGAGGGAACCAGATGGAACAAAATTAACATTTAATGTGATGGATGATTTTCTGATGAGTATTCAAGTGTGATTATTATTGGACTGAATTATTTTGTGATCATTCCTAAATTTTTTTCACATAACATGACTCACAATGTATACCTTGACTAACTCTCAGACTCACCAAGGAAAAGAAGGAAGGAGTTCACTGAGAGTTCAGGAAATGGAGACCATGGAGGAAAGATTATTTGGTTTCCTTTGTGTCAATAATGTGGAAAGAATCACATAAGTAAATGTCTTATAAGTACAAGATGAGGTTATGATTTTGTAAGAGATGGAAACTATGAAAGTGAATTCAAGGAAAAAATGAGGAGTTTGGTTAACAGGATGGATGAGAATATTGTCCTCCCTGTGACATCATCAATGGTTAAGTGTTTTTATAGTGGAATAAATGTTCATTATGAAACTCAATTTCCCAGTATGAAAGCTCCTAAATAGAATCAGTAAGGTGGTGTGAGTAATGGTTACATTATTGATGATGAGGAAACTTCAAATGAAATGTGAAATGAAATATGTATTATCTAATAGGATGAGGTATCCTTATTAATAGCTTAATAATTAAGTGGAATAATCAATGTTTTTTTGTATTTGGATTTAAGAATTATGTTATATGAATGGTGAAATATATAAGGATTGTTCAATTTATATTTTTTGATATATATTTACAAGAACACATGGAATGGTTCTGAAGGAATAGAAAAGTGATTTAATGGAAATGTGATATCCATGGAAAACACATTATTATGGGAAAGATAACCCTTAATATGTTCCTTATGTCAATATAATGTTGTTTTGGATAATAATATGTGAGATATGAATAAGTAAGTTGGATGGTTATGATTACCTTGGAACTAATTAAGGAATTGTTGAAAAGTAGTTTATGATATCATGGATCAAATTTACAACTTATTTTATTTATGGAATATATCCAAGAATATATATAATAAAGAATCCTGCAAGTTTTCCAAAATGATTTATGGTAATTCAGGTTGTTACCATGTTCTAAGAGAATCTACCATGAGGTTATTCACATGTTTGGAATGTGAAAACCAAGATGTACTTTTTGATATATGGGGATAAATGTTTAGATTATTTCATGACCTTATTTCTAAATTATTGGATTTTAATATTTCAGAAGGGTTATAAGGTTAACCATTCATGAAAAGTTTATGTTAAACTTCAGATAATGTATTTATCTATTTATATTTTATCGAGAACCTTGGTTAAAAGGATATTTAGTGATTAAAATTATTTCAAATATGTCCATCATATTTAATTTAGAGATTATATTAGTGTGGTTTTAGAAAAGTTCATAATGTATATTAGGTGGAAATCAATCAATTACTACAAGGTTGTGGGTATTTAACCCATGACCAAAGGATGATAAGAGTTTCATGTCTACCATAGGCCTACATGATGTCTTGGTCTCAGTATAATTATTTTTGAGGAATAAATATTAATGAAGAAAAAGTATAGTTACTTTTTATGTTAAGATATTAATGTACGAGAAATATTTATTTTTAAGAATAGTTAGAGTTAAATAGTTATAATTTTAATTTTTTATGGGCCTTAAGATATGCTAAATGTGTATTTTATTACTTCAGGCATCAAATTTAATTTCTGAACATCCATTTCCTAATGTAATGGATGAATTAGAAATAGATAAAACAAAAAATAAAGAATGAAATTTTATTTATATAAATATATCTGATAAGTATATTTTCTTATATGATTGATCAATAAAATATTTAAACAACATTTGAATAATGATAAAAAAGGTGTTGTCATAATATCATAATTTTTGCTGAACTGATGGCCTTTTAAATCATCACAGATTTATGACTTTGAGGCTATCAACTTATCTTGATCATTCACTTGTTTGTTATTTATGACCTCAATCACTCACTAATAATATTTACATTTGTCCTCCATGTCCAATATTCACTCCCAACCAATGTTCTCTTATTTGGAAACCCAATTATATGTTTCTTTGGGTAACTACAATGGTTCCAACTTTCCCTTTTAATGGAAATTTTAGTATTAATTTTTACAATGTGGGATTATTTGAATGAAAATTTCATGTATTAAGACTTTGATAACCCAAAAAAATTGGGGGATAAATTAATTTTAAGGGGGTAGAATGTAACACCCCAAGATTTTGTGAATTATTATTTTTTCAAATTAATTTAACCTTTTTGAAATTTTTCATTTCACACAACACAAAAATATTTTATTTTATATTACAGCTCTATTTTTGGATTACGTTATATGAAACACCAAGTTAATCATTCACTACAAACAAAATAAATTTTATCTTACTATACATGGAACCCCAAGGTTATCTTGCATTACATGTAACAATGACTTTCCTCAATGTCTTGCGTAACACGCATGACCGAGGTTTACCAAACAATAATATATTATTAAAATCTTATTATTTAATATAACAAGATAAAACCTAGATATTAACTTAATTGTTATGAATAGTGTTAACTATTTATGAAAATATAGGGTTTACACAAATAAAAGATGAATTCATAGGTTACCAATTAATTAGAAATTTATATGAAAACTTATTGAATATAAAGGGAAATATTATTATATTTATAGTCTTAAAGATTCTTTACCCTAATAAATTAAATTAATTATAATTTATGAGTGATATTAATGTAATATATATGCTATAGATTAAATAATATTTTATATTCATACAAATAATTTGATAAACATAAGATTAGAACAATCCTAATTTATTCTTAAAAACCTATATTTTTATAATGGTAATTTTACCACATTTTAATGATTAACCCATTTAAAATAAAAATTGTGGAACATTTATTTATTTAATATTTTAAAATAAACTTCATATTTGAAATGTAATCATAAGAATTAGGTTTTGGTAAATATTTAGTATTTTTCTCTGAAGTTCCATTTTTCAATGAATAGTGAAAAAAATACTGTATTTTAGTTCACAACTCCTTTTTCATCTAATTTATTTATAACATTAAATTAAATTTTAAATATGTTTGAAAATTGAATTAAATATTTTTTTATAAATTAATAAAATTTAGGTCATTGGAACCAATTTAAAATTGAAATTCGATATAAAAACAAAGTAAACTTTTGATCATTTTTACATTAAAAACTCGGTGTTGTCCCGTCAATGAGATTAAATTTAAATTATTTTCTCCAAATTAAGGAATTTTAATGTTGAAAAATGGATTACATATTTATAATAAGAATAAATTATCATACCTAATATGGAAGAATTAGTTTTTAGATAAAAATGTTACTGAAAGTAATTAAAAGTAATTACATCGATTAAGGTAAAATTAAGCTTAAATAAGGACTAAACCATAAATTTAAGACCCAAAATAACATATAAACTTGTCCAAAATCCATTAAATGAAATATTTATATTCTATAATCACTTTTATGGACTTTGTAACATTATTGGATCCTCTTTCCATGAGAAAAATGTGTGTGGAATTCCCTTTCCCAAAATTAACAATAGTGTCACTCCTCATTCACTATAAAAAGGCATCCAATCCTCCCACATCTTCAAACCTATAATAAACATTAGGTTAAAAAAATATATGATAAAATATCCTTAAAAAATCCTACATTCCACCTTAAATTCTCCATTTGTTCATCAATTCTTCCAAATAATCCCTTTGGTGCAAACAAAAAGGAGTAACCTGATAAAGAGGTAACACCCTCCCTCAAACTCCTTTCTTTTAGTTTATTTTTCTTCTACCTAAAATATTATTATTACAAGATTTTATAATAAAAACATTATAATAAATATAATATTATGTTGTCAGGCTAAGTTTTATACCTATAATTACCCACAAATCCCTCTAATGGGTAACAAATATACTGTTTATGTGTATGACGAACTACTGCCTCACTAAATGATGAGTATTCATTTTTACGTTACCAAAAATCATGGTGGAAATTATGATGAAAAATATATTTTTATATGTTATATAATATATTTATTATGTATTTAATATTATTTAAACCCTTTTCAACACATACCTTTATACTTTCTATTTGGTGTAAATAAGATAATTCTGTTTGAGGAAGTGTGGACTACTGCACCCTCAAAACGATGCGATTCATTCACACACAACATGGAATTTATTAAGAATGGGTTTAGTGAACTTATATGATATAATAATTCTAAATTTATAATGATAAATATATATAAATATATATATATATATATATATAAATAATTCATTTATGTTCTATCATTTAATATGACAATTAAACAGAAACAACGTTCATGCATATGTAAGACCTACAATCTCCATGTACATTGCATTACATTTCATACTTATTATAATGAAAATATAATGAATATAAATGATATTTATTTCATGGTTTAAATTCTTTAAATCATGATATAAGTATAAGGACCAAAGATATAACAAATTAAGGCACATGTGAAGAACAAAGCTAATTTTACCTGAAGTGAAACCTTAACATAGGATTGTTAACAAGAGGGTAATATAAAGTCATAATAAAACCATATATCATATTAGATATAATAATATAGTTAATTATATATTTATAATAAATTTAAATTTATTATACAGGAGGTTTGAATGAGTACGATGAGAGTCGAGACACAATGTAAGGGAATTTCGTCTCACTTTTTATTTATGTGAGATACATGATTTATTCACCACCAATTTATTTTGTGTGGTGAGTATAATTAGCATGGTTATATTATGTTTTTATTACAATTAAAATTATGGGTATTTATATATCCATTTTTTATATTTCTTTAATGATATTTATGTTTCAAAAGTTACCAAAACGGTAAATTACTTTTGTCTCAATTTTTCATTCTCTGAGGCACATGTCATGTTTTGCACCTATATTTTTCCATGAGATGTATATACTAACTATGAAATTATATATAATTAATCTAATTATTTTCATTATATATTAATATTCATGAAATTTCATTTTCTCACAATGGGAGTATGCTTTAAAGATACCAAGTGGTATGAGTTTATTGAAACAATCTCATCGCCTTTTAAGATTGAATATGTTTTTTCTTCCTTTGATGAAATATTATGATCCATATCTCAATAAAATTATTGAATTTTATTATTTTATGGTTATTCATGATTTATTCATGCATTGTTACCATTTTCTACTCTTTGGTACATAATATAGGTATGAATGTTTTTTAAGAAATCCTAACTTTACTTTCTCTTTGATCAGAGATCTATATTCTTTCAAAACAATGTTTTATAAAAAGTGTTTCAAATTTTTTTCAAGAATTATTTATAAGTTTTCAAATAATTTTATAAGAAATTTTTTAAAAAACATTTTCAATATTTTTTTATAAGTTTTCATAGTATTTTCAAGGAAATTGTTTTCAAAACATTTTAAATCTTTCTTTATAAGTTTTCAAATTATATTAAAATAAATTGGTTTTAAAAATATTCAATATTTATTTATTAGTTTTAAAAGTATTTTTAATTAAATTTAGTTCAAAAATTTTCCCTTCATTCTTTATAAGTTTTAAAAAAAATCAAAGAAAAAGGTTTTTAAAATTTATTGAAGCTTATTTTATAATTTATCAATAAAAAGGTTTTCAAAATTGTTTAAAGTATCTTTTCATGGGAAAATGATTTAAAAAATATTTTCAAGACTTAATTTTAAATTTCAAAAGATTTTAAATAAAATGGATTTCAAAAGGTTTTATGTTTAAAAAACAATTTAAAAAAAATAATGGATATTTTCCTCAAGGAATGTTTCTAAAAGACATTTCAAAATTATTTCCCTTATAAGGTGAAATTTGTTGGTGTTACTCATGTCTTGATAGGGAAATTATTCAATATATCCATTCATATTCTCTCTCTGAATTGTTTATGTTTTTGTGGCATGGTTTTTATGAAACCCATTTCTCTTCCTTGGGTTATATGTTTATGAAAATTGTTTCTCATTCACGAGTTGTATTCTTGTGAAACCCACTTCATTTAATGGGTTATGATTTCATAAAACTATTGAGAAAAATTTATGTTTCTATAGGTTAAGACATGATTACATGTTTTTGATACCCATTTTATTTTATAGGTTATGATATGATGGTGTATGATTTTGTGGCACTTGTATGAATGATTTCATTACGATATGGGTGGGACCTATATCTCCCTCCAATGCATTGGGTAAAGATTTTTATCTCATGAGATAGACATGGTAGGAATGATAAATGAAATTATTTTATCATTACAGTGATGGAATGAGGAGGGAACTCAGTTCAGTAATATTGAGTTGGAACATGGTGTGAAACCAATTTAGTAAAGAACTTCGTCCACTTAGATGGCCTTGGAAGTGATGACTTGAATGGTATGAAAATCATTATATATTCTTATGTGTCTTCCGCAATTCCATGTATTAATCCTATTTTATACTTTCATGGATTATGTTATTTATTTTCTTATGATTAATGTCTTATGAATGACCAAACTTTATGTCATGACTCATGTATATGATCTTTGATATGCAAGTCATGATATTATATTTTTCTGATCATGTTATGATAACTATATGCTCATGTTTATGCTTACATGTTTCCCTTGTTTACCCTTAATGAGCATCCGAGATCATTCATTTTTATGTTTACTTCCCCAGTTTATGAAGATATATTTCTTTTATGGTATGTCTAAGAGGTATTATAGTCTTGGAAATCTCGGTAAAAGATAATGTATCTATCTCATATACTAGTGTTTATGTTGAAATATTTTCAAAGGTACTAAACCAATATGGTCTTTGTGTATCTATTTGTATAATGTTTTCAGTATTCCACAAAAGTGATGTAATGTTAATGAAGGAAAAAGAGGCTCTCTATATTGATCATTGTTTATGGTCCTTGGTACCTTATTGAATCCTAACCACATCATGCACATACCACCTCGCTAAAACAACCATGACCTTTAATTCATGGATTGCAAAAAAATAATCAAAATTCATTAGTTAGTCCACTATCACCCAAACTCATCAAAATCTCCCTAATCATTTGGTAACACAGTAAAAAATACAACAATATTTATTCCCATTTCTACTTGGGAACATAGAAGGACTGAAAAAACCACCTTTTACATGATTCTCCTCTTTCCCTTTTCGAAAAACTATGACACATGACCACAAACTCTTCAACCGAAGATTTCATCCCCTAGAAAAATACACCCCTGCAATCTTAAATACGTATTTGTCACACTAATATAAATATTCAAATGTGTTCTTTGAAACTCATGTATAACCTCCTCATTCACTTCTAATGTAACAAATAACCTCTCCTGAAACAAAACCTAATTATATATATATCCTCTAACCATCCCTCAAGAAGAATGACCATGGACAACACAATCACACATCACCTCTACATCTAAGTCTCCCCACTAATACCCCGACCCCCAATTTTCTCATAAAATATGACTCTACAATCATATGAATAGTAAACTTACCGCTAATACTCTCCCAAACGTCAAGATGCATCACTGTCAACTGTTCAATATCCTTCCACGCATTAACAGACTTCCCAAACACATCTCATCATGAATTTTGACTGAACACATCCATAACCATGTTCCCCTTTACCAAGGTGTAATATATCTAAAAAACATAATATTGAGTAAATTAAATCTACTTATTCTAGTGTAGATTAAAATATCACTTATAAAATACAAATTTTAGGATCTTGTGGTCTGTTAAAACCACAAAATTCTCACCATTGAAGTAATTCTTCCACCACTTCTATGAAAAAAAACTACCACTTACTCCAGATCATGGGTGGAATTGTTACACTTATGGGGAAATAACTTCATAGACCTATATGATATCAAATCTCACTACTGCATCAACATGAATCCCAATCAAATATAGTATGTGTTAAAAAGCCTCGAACAACATACCCTCTTCATGAACTAGAAGTACTTGTGCACTGACCAAATTCCCCATTAAATAACTGAACGCTACTTGGAAGTCATCATCCCCAAAAAATAATGGTCCTTCTAGCTCAATTAAGTTAGTGGGGTTTAAAATCAATAGAAACCATAAAAAAACTTAAATAATATCCTAAGAGACCAAGTAAACTACAAGCCTCTACAATTTTTTTGGGTGCTAACCAAGAAACAACTGCCACAATCAGGGATGGGTCCATTGAAACACCATGATGAGAAACCAAATTTATAAGGAAACTCACCTCTCCTATCCATAACTCATATTTGGATATATTTCTAAAGATATCGTGGAGTTGAAGGACATGAAAAATTTCTCTGAGACTCCCAACATGCTCCTCCTATGACTTCAAGTAGATCAAGATGTCATCGATGAATTCAATGATGAATTGGTCCAAGAATTAAAAACTTATAGAGCTCATGAGCCCAATGAACATGGATAGTGAATTCATAACACTCAACGGTATTTCTATGAACTCGAAGTTTCTATACCTGCACCTAAAATCTATGTTCAAGATATCTTTATCTTTTACCCTCAACTAGTGATAGCCAAACCACATATCAATATTTAAAAACAAACTAGATCTTCTAAACCGGTTGAAAAAAAAAATCATTGATCCTTGGAAGTTGGTTACAGTTATTGGCTGTCAATGGATTCAACCTCCAGTAGTTTATACACAACCTCAACCAATAGTCATGTTTCATGGAGAAGAATACTAGAGAACCCAATTGAGACACAATAGGCTAGATCAACACCCTCTGCATCATATAATCCACCAACAACCTCAACTATCATAATTCCATTGGATCTATTTGATATGGATCCATCAAAATATAAGAAGCACCCAGTTGAAACTCTATCACAAAATCGATATCACATCCTAGAGGTAATTCCATAACCTCATATAGGGATACATCTAGGAATGCCTACAAAACACTAGGAACATCACTTGAGTGATCTTACACCAAAAGCTCCACTAACTGTGCCAAAAGAGGCCACACTTTCCAACCACTCATCTAATAACATCACTCACCAACCAACGACACTCGTTGTACCTCCATATCAAAAAATGAAACTCTCCTCTAGAAACTGTTGATGACTGCATGCATGGAATACAACAAATCCATGATAAGTATAACCATGCATGGTTGTATCTATAGTAAGAAGAAATCTTCCATGAACTAGTTCTACCCCATCACTAAAAAAATACATTTAGCATCCTTTTTAAGGATTTTTTCTCAAAATGTTACAAATGTTGAATTTAGAAACCTTTTCGGGAAAACGTGGCTAAATTAATGATGTTTTAGAAATGTTTTACGATGCTTCTAATATTTAATTTAGCAGTGTTTTTGAGAAAAAAATTCTAAATTATTGACGTTTTTAGCAATGTTTTAAAACATTTATAATTTTAAAATTATCAACATTTTCTTAGAAAATGTGGCTAATTTAGCCACATTTTTTAAGAAATATAGCCAATGATATTTATGTGTGTGTATATATATATGTTTATGATACATTAAAAACATATTTTTATTTATTGTGATTATCAATGTATATATTTTATGTGTATCAATAAATATAACAATAATATATATATTGTATATTTTATATATTAACAACAATATATATATATATATTATCTTTATTAATAATATATATATATATATGTATTTTATATTGTATATATAAATAATAATATATTATATATATGATTTTAATTTTATGTATATATATACAATATATATATGTTTATAATATTATATATATAATATATGTTTACATATACATAAAATAAATATTGGATATATTAATAATATATTAAATTTATTAAATTTAATATATTAAATTTATTTATTTATTTATTATTATTAAAAATATATATTGTACATATTAATAATATATTAATAATATATATTGTATGTTTACACATTATAATATTATAATAATATATATATTATATACAATATATTAATAATATATTATTATTATTATTGTTATCAATAATATTTTTCGCACAAATATATATATGTTTATAATATAATATAATATATATATGTGTGTGTGTTTTTATTTATAATTATTAATAATACTTATTAATAATATAATAATAAAATATTTTATTAATATATATATTTAAAAATATAGATTAAAAATATAATATATTAATACATTTTTAAAAATATATATAAATATTATAATAGATTAATAGTTATGTTGGGGTAGTCCTGCATGGAAACTTGTGCGGGGATAGGGACTGTGATTATGTGTGTGTGTTTATAATATATTAATAATATATTTTTATTCATGTTTTTGGGGTTTGGATTAGTGGTAAAGAAACTCTGTAATAATACATGAGGTTAGGGGTTCAAAACTCATTTAGTGCAGGGTACTGTAGCAGTAAGGTAGAGGCATTATAGCGGTGGTGGAAATATAGCACCAACGACATTGTAGCAGTGGCAGGAACTGTTGCAGCGGTGGAGGAACTATAGAAGCGAAGGATTTGTAGCAAGAAATGTAACAACCCAAGTACTGTTGTAGTTTGGGTACTCTATCATCATTATTCACAAATGGGCCTTTGGATAAATAATTAGGGCCATCAGGGCCATGTAAATCACTACCGCAAAACCGGGTTTCTGTAGTGTCAACCTTTATCATCGCTAAAAAAAAGTGTTGATAAAGGTGGTTCCTTTATCAGCACTAAAAAAAGTGCTGATAAAGGGAACTTTTAACTGCGCTAAAAAAAGCGCTGTTAAAAGTGACCCTTTGTCAGCCATTTTTAGGGCTGATAAAGGTCCCCCTTTATCATCTCTTTTTTAAGTGCTGTTAAAAGGGACCCCTTTATGAGTGCTTTTTTAGTAGCGCTGATAATGGGGGGGATTTATCAGCACTTTTTCCTAACACTAATAAATTTTAAAAAAAATCATGAAAAACAATATATTGTCATATCAGTAAATTTATATTGATATAAATATAATATGTATTTTCTAAATATGTTTTAGATAAGTATAACTAGACTATTACATTTAATTTATAATAAATTTAGTGAAAATGGATTTAAAATATTTTATAAGTTATTATTAATTAATAATTTTCTAATTATCATTGATTAATAATCATTTAATAACAATTTGAAGACACAAAAAATAAAAAAAAATTAATAAAAGATCTAAAATAATTTGAAAATGTAACTCAAACTTAAAATAGGAATAATTTTTTCTCTGAGTTTCCATTGGAGCTCTAACAAAAATCAAATTGAATCTTGCGAAGAGCTCTACGTGCAAGTGACCCAAGGGAACCTTCTGTTGCATTTTTGGAGGCCAAAAAGGTCTAGAATGCCTCAAAAAACGAGTTTTTAGTTGGGACACACCAATTTTTTAACATTCAAATAGGTATAACTTCTGGTTTGGATGTCTTCTAGGCCTCTACCATATATCATATCAAATATTATTTCATTTTCTTTCATTTGACTGGTTTTGGAGTTGAAACGGACTTCTGGATTAGACGTTATGGTCATTTTAACATTCTATGGCTTTTCAAATACACATATATATATGTATTTATTTGTATGTGTGTGTGTGTGTGTCTCTCTCTCTCTCTGTGTTGTATAAATGTATTATTTGTTTATTTATTTATAAAATCACATAAGAAAATATTTTACAAATGTATTTAAAACTAATCTTGAAAATATATATTAATATACAAATAAATATACGAATGAAAAATTATAACTAAATAAATAAATAAATATATATAAATATATATATATATATATATCAATATATGAAGAAAAATATATATACTAATATATGAATAATTATATATGTATTAATATGGCTAAATATATTAATATTAATATGAATCTATATTAATATATGAATAAATACAACTATATATATATATAAATATATATTAATATACGAATATATTTATATAGTAATATATTAATAAATATATACGTATTAATATAACGAAATATATTTATATTAATATGAATCTATATTACTAAACAAATAACTACAAATAAATAAATATATATATATATATATATATAAATAAATAGGTATATCATTAAATAGAGAAAAAAACTAAATAGCTTAGTGGTAAAGGTGAATGTGAGCATGAGGGGAGGTCTTGGGTTCGAGTTCGGGTGGATGCAAGGGCGCGTGGGCAAGTGTGGGATGTGTGGGAAAGTGTATGGGCGCGCAGGCAAGTGTAGTGGGAGGGGGTCCTTCGAGCCCTAATAAAAGGGAGTTCAAGCACTGTTAAAAGTCCCCGAGCATTATATTTTCTTTTTAATTTTTTATATTTTTTTGATGTTTATTAGCGCGAAAAAAAGCGCGGATAAAGGACCTTTTTATCAACCCTTTTTTAGCACTGAGGATAGGGACATTTATCAGTGCTTTTCTGAGCGATGATAAAAGGGACCCCATTTATCTTCGCATCGATTAACAGTTCATTTCTAGTGCTGTTAATGCACTTTTATAGCACTGATAAAGGTCATATTTGCAGTAGTGAATGAGATTTCATGCCCATTAGCCCTACGTTCCATGTATTGAATACATAAGGCTTGATGGGTGGGCTATCTCGGGGGGGGGGGGGGGGGGGGGCTATGACCGACCTTTCTAGCCTGTGTGTGTGTGTTTAATTTAATCGTACCCCCAAACACCTAATATATATTTATATTCATTATTACCATCAATATATTTTATGTATTAAAAAATATAACAATAACATTAAACATATATGTATATAATAATACAATGTAATATATTTTATATACAAAAATATAATATATATATATATATATTGTATATTGAATATGTTAAAAATTATATATTTTATATTTTATATTATTTATTGTATACAATATATACTGTATATTGTATATATATATATTGTATATTCTATATGTCAAGAATAATATTTTATATATTGTATATTTTCTATTGTATACTGTATAAAATATATATTGTATATAATATATATTTTATGTATATATTGTACATATATGGTATATTCTCTATACTGTCTATATTGTATATTGTATATTTTATATATTATCAACAATATGTTAAATATATTAATAATATATATATATATATATATTATGTATTAACAAAAATAATTACTTATATTTCCCAAAATGTTAGGAAATCACTAATTAATGACGTTTTAAAGCATCTTTTATTAGAAAGATCACATTTATAGATGTTTTTTAGAAACATTGGTAAATTACATGTAATTACTGACATTTTTGAAAACATTGCTAAATGTCTAATTAGAGACGTTTATAAACGTTTATAATTAGAGATACCACATTTACCAATGTTTAAAAATGTCCCTAATGTAAAAAACATGTTGTTAAATGTATGTTTTTTGTAGTGATCAACCTAAATCCCCAACACAAATCAAACTATGCAATTTGACCTCAAAACAGTATAGATTACACTAGGTGAACTGGAAGCCTCTCCACATCGAGTCCAAAAGCATGGACCAAAATATGAGTAACAAATGAGTGTGTGAATCTTGAATTAAACAAATTACAAACAAGGGAAGACAATAATCTAATCGTATCTAAAAAATCATGGATTTATTGACATTAACACCATTAATTCTTGCACCTGACCACACTTAGCTCCTATGCCCCTCTACTACTAACCTCCATGACCACACTCTGGCCCAGGTCCCTATGGATGAGGACCATCACAAGTATGTCCTCTACCTACTCCACCTTCTCTTGGATACAGACTAAGAACTGGTGGTCCCATCTACTAAAACTGCCTCAAAGGAAACTTTCGCTACTTCAAAAAAGGGGCCTAAACACCTACCTAACACTAGCATCCCCATGAAATTAGGCCCTGATCCTAGCAGTGACCATTTCCTCTATAGACATAACTTAATAACATAAGGACTCATATAGGTTCCCGAAATCCACTTACCCCCAAAAGATGGAAAGAGATCTGCCATAGATGGTTCCCCACTGGTCGGACCCCTGACCGCCTGAACACCCGTGACCCATTGCATGATACCCTACTCCAAGAGATTCCCTAATATCCACTCTCTTGAGGATAAAATCATTATGAATTCATCCAATCAGATACTCCTACTTTCTTTTACACCTCTAGATACGTAGGGAGCATAATAATAGTGACCGAATACTTAATCACTTGGTGAAATGCCTCCTCCAAACCCCATGATATGGAATCTTCATCCAAAAAAACAACAATGGAAAAGTTAAAAATGTCCTTGAACTTGATGCCAATCTCCCATGATAATGAGAGATAAAATACTACCTCTTCACAAATTTTTTCATCAAATATAGGAAATCCTCTAAAAAATCCACTAAGAAATCCCTCTGAAATTATAGATACAATGAATATACCTCCTTTTGGACACTAAGAAAAAATATACACTATTGACGCACAACTCCCCACAACTAACTAAATTCCAATTGCACCCAAAACTCACCCTATGATCCGATCAAATCAAAATTCAACTTGATATCCTCTAACTAGTGCTTAATCTCTACATTTGATAAGATCCCCTCATATTCCTCAAACTCTACAACTAAAAGGCGTGAAAATCCATCTATTAACCTCATCCTCCTCTATCAGGTTGATCGTTTGATGATCAAATAGGTCACCCTACTAAACCTTGACTACCTGAACCACTCACCAATGATGACCATGATCCATTCATGAAAAAAAGAGAACATCCTAATATTAGTATCATGGGATTTTATCATAGGTTTATTTAATTCATTATTTTATTTATTTAACATTCCACAATTACCCAATTCCAACACAAACATAATCAATCATGATGTATGTATCTATCTTAGGCCTCTACCCTATATACAGATCCATGTCACTTGGTCATTCAATAAGTTTACTGTTTGTAAACATGGATCACGTGTGTGGGGGGGGGGGGTGGAATCCCATGTAGCATCCATTCTCCCTGAACCATGTCACATACTGAGATCGACTATCACTATTACCTTATCGACCCATGAAAAATTCAATGTTTATAACTTCATATTTTATCCAATATATTAACCAAAAGCCTCTGATACCACTTTTTCATGACCCCTAACTCCAAATAGTTTCTTCTTTGGATATCAATGAAAGAATTGATATAATGACTCTTGAGTACCACCTCTAGTGGGCCCCAAGTTGGAGACATACACCATCGGTATAAAAAACTCACATATGATAAGCATTATCCTCTAATATAAAGTAATATCCTGATATTGTGTAATAAAATACAAAGAATACCCACCAAATAATATAAAACAAACCAAAAATCAGCCAAAAATTCCTGATCAATGTCAATAGATATAAATGAAAGCCTCTAAAGTAAAATACCAAATGAAAAGTCTTATAACAGAAACTCAACATCTATTGAAAAACCCATGCTAGAAATTTCCATCTAAATTCCAAAATTCATCCCAAAAAATTGACAAACAGGTGAGTATAACATGTATAATTAGGATCATGGACAAGGTCTCGCGTACTTATAAGAAAAGAGCATACTAATGTTCAAGTGAACAAAAAACATATCCAAAAAATCACCTAAATAGGTCAATTAACCAAACCCAACCACACAATGATTCACTCACCCAATCAGTATCCAATATAAAAATTATAATAACCCAGGCCTCTCATACATGGATATTACATATTTTTAGATGAATGTTCAATACGTTACAAAACACATGCTTGAGGACAATAATAGTTCATGTATTTTGAGACTAAGTAAACAATATTCTAATTTGGTGAAAGATATTAAATTTATCGCATAATCATCTCCTCCATTAGTAATCTTCACAAACATACCCTACTTATAAACTTTATTCATATATTGGGGAAATTAAACATAATTAAGGCTGATTTCAGATTCTTTGTACGAGTAAATATGGGAAATAGGTTAACATAACATGAACATAAGTGTATGAGAACATAATAATAACATTTGTATACCATACACTGAAGATCAAAGATCATAGTATTGAGTTATGAAATAAATATTTTAACTTCATATGATACGAATCATAACAAAATTAAAGAACATAATCCAAGAGAGAATAAAATTGTCAAAAGACATAGATTTGTGGCATAAACATAAGCATAAAAAATTTTATATCAAAGATACCCCCAAAGACATTTATTACATGTTAGTCTTGGATTAATCACCTGTGTACCTATTTTGGGCTTATGATAACTACATGTGTACCCTATTTTTCAAGCTCGGGATAACCACCCATTAGCATCATTTTTGAGAATAGTCTAACAACTCATGTACCCTTTGATCTCATAAAATTTTTATCATTACCCAATGCATTGAATGAAGATATAATTCCCACCCACAACATAATGATAATAATACATTTTTGTGACACATGATCATAAAACATTAAACATACCATAACCCATGAATAAATGGGTTTATTGAACATTCCATCATATCATAACCTATAGAAAAGAGACAGGTTTCATAATCACTCACTTAGAATTCATTTTTTATTAACCATATTAAAAAGAAAACAAGGGACCCAAATTATAGAGGGTGGAAGTGGTGGAGCCCAAGGGTTTTATACCTTTCAATGAGGTTGTAGTTAGTTGGTAAGGACCTGGTTTAAAAGTAATCAATAATACCTTCACGAGGGCTCCCTTCATTGGTAAATATGTTAGCTGCATAATTTCCTTCCATCAAAGTGTGAACAACATGAGTACCTAGATTAATGAACTTATTTTACATTATACCCAAATATTTATGATCCCAAGGTAAATCCATATTTCCCTAAATAGGTCCCACCAAAACACTAGAGTCTGACTCTCTCTCTCTAAAACAATGAAATTGTAAATCCTATTCAGCAAAAATCTAATGACCACTGCTCAAGACTCTATCCCTAGAGAATAGGATGGATCATAATATGCGATTAAACCCAGAAAAAACGAACATAAATCATACAATATGAGGCCTCCCCTATCATTTCTTTGGATGCACGAGATCCATCGATGTTTAGTTTCAATCCCATGCTAGGTGGAATCCATTTCAACCATCTCCCCGAGTTTGAATGACCCTGTCATTACATGTCTATGAAAACCCTTGGCAGTAGTTTATAAATCAATATAGAGGATCGCCCTAGATAATGAGATACCATATTTCTGAAACCTTGGTCTTGAAGCAAACATGGATGAATATGGATGATACCTTTATACCTTCCCATACAATGTTCCTCACCTCTCATATGACCCAACACACCACAAAAAATATCATACTATGAGATTTTGTATACTACCCTAGAAACATCCCTCTAAAAATTAGTGACTCACTCCTCAACCCTATTTAAAACCAAATCCAGTCCCAGATAATTCAAGATAATAGAATCCCATTCTCACTTGATGAAGATGTGCCAAGACATTTCCAAACATTCCATAGAAAAACATATACATCTTGACACCATATCCACCCATTCCATTTCACATTATCATATGTGGGTAGCACTTGATTCCTCAAATTCCACACTAAGAAGTTAATATTAACTAAAATATCCTTGAAATAGATATCTTCCATCCAAGCATCATGTTCATTGTTCGAAATTATTATACCATGGAAATCTAAAATGTTGAACAACCCAGATGACGACCTTGAGAAAAAACAATGGTATGAGTTTTCCTTCATACAGATATTATCTAAAATTATCATCATTTTTTGGTTGAGAATACAACTTATGAAACCTAGAAAGAGTAAATATTCTCTAAATTTGATGTATGGTACTAGACACCCTCAAAAAAATAATACCATTCTAACCTAGTTCTCCTCCTAGAAATTTATATATCTACAACCCACTACCTAGAAAACCTCGTCCTTAAACACCTATATATGATGGATCGTGAATTTAACTAGACATGAATTTCTCCCATTATACATAGACTATCATTTCCACTTTTCTCAATATCATTCCCACAATGATTTAACTTCTATAATTTCCCAAGTCATCCATTCTAGTATGACATTCATTGTTCCCGAAACACTTCGTAGATTGATTCCTCCCACCTCAACCTATTTGGAAATTCATTCCCATAACTCTTAATAGAACTTCCTTGATAGATTGTAATCTCATCTAAATTCATTAAAATTCTTTTAAATCCACTCTATAGTCTATTTTAATTCTTTGAGAACAGATTTGATGTGCATCAGAATTCAAGTGAGAACTCTGTTTATGAGTGTCATATATCCTCTGAATAAAAGAAAATATTTATTCCAATTATATATCCTCCCTGATATATTGGAAATTATGTCATCAAATAAGACATTTTTTACTCTACCATCTAAGATAGGTGCTCCTAGATACACCATTTATTGGTAACAACTCTGCATGACAAGTTTATCTTGGAATCATCTACCATGCCTTCTTGAACACTTGTTGGATGTAAACATGAAGATCTTTCCTTGATTGATCATCTAGACACTCCATTTGGTGTAGGATTAAATAATTTTTTTTAAATAAACTGATATATTTCTTTCTTCCATTAATTAATAAAATCATTTCATCAGCAAACATAAGGTGGTAAACTAATCCATATCTAGAACTATTTCTATATGACATAATATTCTCTTCTTTCAGACCCCGGTGGATATTCCTTATGAGTGATTCTTGAGAAAGGATGAAAAAATTTGTAGACATTGGATCTCCCTATCTAAAACACCTCACACTATTTAAGAAACTAAAAATCCTTCCTATTATAGAGATTTACAACCATAGTAAGGGAAAACATCTAAAACAAAGATCACAAACCCATTCTAGAAATCCAAACTCTCTCATAAATTTAACAACAAAGCTCCATCCCAACTGATCATGAGATTTATCCATGTAAACATTAATCTTGATGTTGGAATAGATATTTTTATTATTGATCTCTTCCACCACCTCTTTCATGATGCCTATCTCCGCTTGAATGATTTGCCCTTTTAATAATCCATGTTGTTCCTGTGACAACAGTCTTGGAATGACACAGATAATCCTCTTATTAATAATACAATCAAGGAATTTATATGAAAAGTTGAAAAGATAGATAGATCAATAACAATTAAGGATAGATGGATCCCTGATCTTCAGTATCAGAACTATCTAGGAGGTACAAATAACCCTTTTGATACCCCCACCCCTAAGATAATCATACACTACTTGCCCCAAATTATCCATGATGATATCCTATGAGTCCACATAGAAAGATCCAAGATAGCTATCCAGGATGGGAGAAATCTCCTAATTAATGATACAAATAGCCTCCTTTATCTCTACCTAATTTGGAGCTGCCTACAACATGTCATTGTCATTGTATTCAACTGACCATGGGATGTTAGAAATTATGGTGTGATCCCTGACTTCTCCAGTAGTTCTCCCACCATTTTTTCTGCTCTCTCCTACTAGTAAATATGAGATGTGGTTGAGATAAAGCTTCCCATCCACATCCATTTTAATTCCCTGACCTCAGTTACTTAGAGTCGGTGCATTATTACATAAAATTGGCATCATCACATGAGATCATGTCCCTAAATACTGACCATTTTAGCAACTTTGGAAGTACTAAATATATACATAAGTTTTACATTACAATATGAAATGAAAAAAACAACATTGTGTCTCCTTTGAACACACTCAAATCACTTATCCTATCCCTGTATGTCTATCATAATATAATTCTCTGCATCTTGGGAAAAATAAAACAAAATAAATGGGTGAGCTCAGATGCTCAGTAAGGAAAACAGTATAGTGGAAACTATTATAAATAATAATAATAATTTATGTAAATGTATATGACTAAAACACATGCTTTATATACATAGAATTCATCATAATATTGAAAAGATAAATCAAGTAATAACATTTAATTAGTCACATGGATATTCTACTAGTCAAATAATCACATGTAATTTCAATAACTAATCTCATAACGATGGAATTCATAATTTTGAACATCATAACCACATATTCAAAGCCTCATGCCCAGACAAAAAATAAAAATATTGTCAAGGCCTTATGCCAAGACACTAGTTTTTCTAATGAGACCTAAAGATGCATGAAAGGGATATAGAGAGACCCGCTTGCCACTTACTATGTCTAATTCATTCCTCATATGAAAAGGGTGAAACATTACATTAACATTCTTATTAAACAAGCATACGAAATGTTAATACTTTTACCATAAATTGTGAATGAAATAAAAATAGCACATCCATAGTCAAACATATCATAAAAATATCAATAAAATTTGGAATACTATATCATAATAAGTCAACTTAATTTATACATAAAATTGAACAATGGATGCTAACACATATGAAATCAATCCAAAAACCATTTGAGAGAAATATCTCTGTCTACTTTGAAATCATTTAAAAGTCACATAATTATAAAAGAAAACATTTATTTTAAAATATTTTTATAATCTTGTAATGGAATCTTCTATGGTGTCATAATATTGAAAAACAGCCACACCTACCATAAATGTTAATAAAAACATTCTTTTCTTAATTTGTTAAAAAGGTCTTAAAGTACCTTTTTTGGAAAACGACAGAAAGATTCCTTTAAATTTTTTTATAAATTTTTTAAAAAGGGTATAAATAAATTTAATCCATAGTATATAAAATTGAAAAAATGTTTTAAAAATAAATTTTTAAGAAACATGGATGTGGATGATAAAGAAGTCCCAGTAGATACTTACGTATAAACAACCTCATATAATAAAGAGATTGTGAAATTAACCCTTACCTTGATCTTTTCCTTAGTCAAGGGTACATTAACCTCCTGTATAATGGTTAAATAATTGTTATTAAATTATAAAATATCCACATACATAAATATGATATCATATATGATCCTCTAATTTTGATTTGATAATAATATTTTAGTATTATCATTGTTTCATGTGTTAACTGATTTGTTCTCCTTTATATGCTTTGTTACAGATGTCATGTTTGTTTTTGATATGATGTATTTGATTCATATCCATAATGATATTATGTTCTTAAAAATTATTTTTAATCATAAAATGAAAATTATTCTTGAATGGTTTCAATGGGTAATGAATCTCATCGCATCGTGGAGACAGTAAGCCGTACGTACGCACGAGCAACAATATCATTCTATTGATGGTGAAATCGTATGAAATTGGATGGTATATTATATATAAAGAATAATTAACATGTTAAATTTAATATTTATTTAAATAATAATAATTATTATACCCATCCAAAAAATTTAGTGTTGAATAACAATCTACACTACGACGTGGAGATGGTAAGCCGTACGTATGCAAACATGGTGAATTTTTCATTTTTAGGATTGATAGAATAATGAATATGGTTTCAAAATATTAATAATAACATATCAGTATGTATAAGGTACTGGATTTATTATTTTATTGTGGAAAAAACAAATAATGAGGAATTAGAAGAAGAAGAGAACTTTGAAAGAGGTGATAAAATAATTACCTCTTCTTTGGGTGCTTCCTTTTGATTTGAACAAAAGGGCTCCTTAGGTCTGATTTATGATCAATGTAAGGACTCTAGGTTAATGTGAAGGTAGTTGAGAAGGGATTTTAGAATAAGTTAGCCGAGCCAAATGTATTTGGAGGTGTGAATTTAAGAGAAGGGGACGTTCCCTTTTATAAGAGCGGCGATGGGCACTTTCAGAAAATTTTGAAATATTAATTTATTATAAACTGATTTTCTATTTATAGTAGATAAAAGTTGATTTATTTCGAGGATAATATGGGGATAAATCAAACCCACTCAAACAATAAGTTTTATAGATTTTTAGGTCATAAAATTAACGTTATCTTTTAGATTTAACCCTTAGTTAAATAGTTTAACTCTTACCAAGTCATCTTGTAGTTTTAAACAACATGGTTAATATAGTTACTATAAAATTACAAAAGAACATAAAGTGTATAATTTATGATATTTTTATCATTATAAATTTTATTTGTCCAAAATTATTATTTTTAGGAATTTTATATCATTTAATAAAATATCGTTTATGTAAATTTTGTTACTATTCAATATTTTCATTTTTAAAAATATCAAAACAAAATGATAACTTCAAACCAATAATTCTAATGTGTCATTAACATGTTTGAGTTATAAATAAAATTATCGTATGCCATTAATTAATTCAAATTATATTTATTTTAATATTATTAATATAATTTATTTTAATCATTCAGTAATAAGGTAATTACTGCATCATTATTGTGTCATAAATAAATTTAATTATTTAAGGTATAAAAATTATAAATAAAATACCATGATTTTAGAAATATATTTATATTTCAAATGATTATTTATACTAGAATTTATCAAATTTATAACCTTATATTAAAAATGGATTAGTTATTAAAATTTGAATTTAACACTTTTAACTCTTCTTTAAATAAAATAAAATAAATGTCCAAATCTTATTCAAGTGGATCCAAAAGGATATTATTTTTATATTAAGGTTTATTTTGGTCAAAAAACACTTATCTAATAGAATTAGGATATGTGCTATGGGTAATTATAATATTATTTTTACCTTTAACTACCACATTTACTTTTAATCACGGTAAATAAAATTCCAAAGTTACTGTTCACCAAAAAATAATTTTCATCCAATTGAACCACATTATACTTAATAATTACAACTGTGTCTACTGGATTTTTGAATTTCAATTCATAGAAGTGATAAAATTACGTTTTATGCAAATTTGAAATTTTGCATAGAAGGTGGGTAAAAGAAGTTAAAAAGTTCAATAAAATTTTATATATCTATTCTTATTATAAAATTAATCCAATTAATTACATTGGTTTAATATAGTTATTATGTTCTTATTTTGAATTTAAAAAAATTTAAATTAAAAATAATTATTTAAATACAAAATCAGTTTTAAACAATAACGTAGTGTTTTTTCACTATTCATCAAAAATTGAAAGTTTTCAGAAAAATACCAAAAATTACGCCTAAGCTAATTTTGATATTCCAAATCCAAAAATTAAGTCCTTTTTGTAAAATGAAATCTATAAAATTTCAATAAGTGGGTATTACTATTCATAACTGCTTTTTTAATCGACTAGTTTGATTGGTTGTGGTGTGCTAGAAATCGGAGCTACGTACAACGCAAGCTATTGTATTATTCAAAGAGAAGCATATCATGGAATCTTGGAGTATTACATCCATATATGTTGTATAAAAAATATCATCCAATTTTAAATTAAGATTCTTGTACACCTTTTCATCCTTTAGAAAAGTCTATAAGAAATTCATGTTCCAATCCCCTTCCATGAGCGAGAGAGCTACAAACTTTTCTCTCCACACCCTTTCCATTTCATGAAATATTTCCTCTAAGGAATTTTACTTATCCACCATGTTCAAAAAAGTTTTGTCATCCCAATTATCTTGAAGCTTCTCCTGTAGGTTCTCAATATCTTCTTTTAATCCCTCAAAAATTGCTTCCTTGCCCGATCTTCTTTCAACCCATGCTTGTATGTATCTCTTCGAATGGTGAAGTATATGCATTAATCCTTCCCACGAAGTACCCATCACTGGCTTGTCTCATGACTCTTTAACCAATTGAATGAAACCCTCACTACCACGGATTAATGCAAGGGATTTAGCGACTTTTTTTAGTGCTAAATAGAAAACACTAATAAAAGGGGGTCTATATCAGCACTAACTAAAACGATGATAATTTTTTTAAATAAAAAATATTATTAATTTATATAAAAGTAGTCCATTCATATTCAAAAATAATGTTTATTTTTATACATTAAACAAAAAACGCATGTTAATAATAAATATATATTTTTTAAATAAATAAATATATATATATATATAACATTTTAAAAAAAGTATTTCTAAGATTATAATATTTTTTTAAATAATCAATCTATTTATTAGTTTTTTATATTTATTAAATTTTTAATTATATATGAAAACTTTTTAAAAATATATTTATAATTATAAAATATTATAAATTAATAAATATATGTTTCCAAGGAATTTGGTCAATATATAAATTGATGCACTAATATAATTTACATGCATAAATGTTATGTATTCAATATGAATGTTCATTTATACATTACACCCTTCTTATTATTCATATTTTCCATATGTGATGACTTATTTTTTATTATCTATACTTTAATAGGTATATGATTTATTCATATTATATCCACGAATCTATTATGTTCTCAAAAATACTTATAAAATTAAAATAAATATATTTAAATAATAAATATATTAATTATACTTATAATTATAAAATTTTAATTATTTATAAATAATTTTAAATATATTTATTTTTAATTAAAACTATAACTAAATATATATATTTAAATAATTATAACATTACAATAAATATATTTATTATATTTTTTTAAATAAATAAATATATAATTATAATTATATAAAAATATTAATAAAAATATTTTTTATGGTTATAATTGTAAATATATATATATGAGTAAATAATTATAAAATTATATTAAATATAATTATTATACTTATGAAGTTATAAATATATATAATAATATATTAGGTTATTTAGAGTAAAATTACAATAAACACACACACACCTCAAACACACAGGCCTAAAAGGCAGATTATAGCCCCCTAAGGGGTAACTCACCCAACTTGCCTCTTCATTAAATAATATATTTTTCGCACGAAAGCTAAGTTGGCATAAATTCCATTACATGGCCTGTAGGCACAAATGTTTTCTCTCAAGACTCATTCTGTAGATAGTAAACTGACTCCTACAATACAACTATAATACTGCCATCACTACAATACTTGCTACAGCCAACCACTACTACGGTGTCACCTACCGACTACATTACAGCTACAGTACCTGTGCCTAATGGATTTTTGTAGAGACCCGAATCTTGACGTATATGGACATTACATTACTTTTGCGGAATACTTAGTACATTACAAAAACACACACATAAGGACCGTAATAGTTTAGTGTCTTTGGAAACTCGGAATATAATCTTCTAATCGTGGTGGAAGATCTTAAACATCTCCCACAAAGATCTTCCCTTTTTTTTCTTACCTAAAACATTTATTTATATCCCGGGTAAAATAAAACATAAAAGGGTGAGCTCAAATGATCATTAAGGGTAAACACAAGAAATATCAATCATATCATATTCATAAGAACATAACAATTTGGAAATCTTACCCTGCAAAAGAGATCATAATTTCATAACATGGGATAAATCATGGTAGTGAAATGTAATCACAATAATCATAACCTAAAACATGAAGCTTTTTGGAATACAAACATAATCATAGAGAATCATTTATTATTAATCAAGACTCATTGCCAAGACTATCTTAGTGGACAAAGTCCATTTCTGAACCGAGTTCATTCCTCGTTTCAGTCCTGTTTCATAGAACCGGTTTAATCTACCATTCCATCCATGTCTATCTCATGAGATATAAAATCTTTAACCAATGCATTGGAGGGAGATATAGGTCCCACCCATCTCATAATTATACCAATATTATGTGTGCCACAAAATCAAAAATCATACATCATTGCATAACCCATGTAACAAAAATGGGAATTTTAAACATCATTCCATCATAACATAATCCATATAAGATAAAATGACATCATAAAAGTAATTCCATCATAAAATAATCAAATAAATGTAAAAATAGGGATATAAATTGAAACCTATATTATCTTATATGGAAAATAATTTTGATAAAACACTTGAACTCCATTCTTGAGAAAAATATCCTTTCTACTTCAAAAACATTTTTCATTTCTTAACATGTCATAAAATTTTAAACTAAAAGAAGTTGATTAAAAATAAAATTTAAAACATGTAAAGGAATATTCTTGGAAATAATGTTTTAAAAATTCATTCATTCCTTATAAGTTAAAAAATATATTCTTCTCGTACTTTTGTCGGAAAAGTAAAAAAGTACCTTGTACAAAAAACGACAAAATATTACTTTAATATCTTTTACTAAAAACTCACCGAAGGGTAAAATTGGATTTAAAAAATTTTATAAGGATATAAATATTACATATTGAGGAAACATGGATGTGGATGATAAATATTCCCTAGTAAATTCCGAAGTATAAACAATCTCAGATAAAAATGAGATTGCGAGATTTTCCCTTACCTTAGGTCCGATTTGCTTCGTTAGTGTCTGAAACTCCTGTATAATGATTTAAATAATGTCATTGACTTATTACAGAATCATACTCATTTTTATGATATCGTATATGGTCATATTCTTTGTTTTTTATTAGTAATATTTCATTGCTACTTGTTATTCGGGTGTTTATTACTTTTTGTTCTTATGCGTGTTTTGTCCAATAAATTCTTATTATTCTTTTTAGGTTATAGATACCTCATTTATATAATGGTATTAGTGTAATATATATCATATTTATTCACTAAATTCATTTATTTAATCATTATGCAATGAAAATCATGTAGAACGAGTCGCATCACATCGTGGAGACGATATTCCGTACGTACGCACGAGCGATGATATCATTCCCATGATCGTGGAATTGTATTGGAGTGTATGTATAATATTTCAGAATCAATATCACATTACAATAATAATATATAGTTATTATTTATGCCATTATACCCATCCAATTAAGGTGGTGGTGGAAAATAGATTACACCACGACATGGAGACGGTATTCCGTACGTACGCACGCTGGGTGATTTCATTTTCCGTAGGATGGATAGATGGTGAAATAGAGTTGTTTCATACTTATAATAACATATAATTATATGAGTGATACTGATGTTATTAATTCATAATGAAAAAACTAAAGAAGAATAAGTAGAAGAAGAAATAAAGTTGAAAGAATCGGTAACAGATATTACCTCTTCTTTCGACACGCCTTTTGAAACCTCCTCTTAGGGAACTAAGATTGGTCTTTGAAGAAGACCAGAACCTCTAGAATGTTTCTAGGGAATTGGAGAGGAGAAATTTTCATGTGTTGTCTGAGATTTAAGGCTAAAAGTGGTGTGAGGAATAGAGGGAGGAGGTGCCATTTTATAAGGGAGGAGAGGGGCACCTTTGGAAAAACTAAAAATATTATTTTATTATAAAGTCATATTCAGTTTTAAATAGCTCCAAATTGATTTATTTTGGAGCTAAGGTGGGTATGGGTCGACATAATTTCATACAATAGAATTTAGAAAAGTTTAGGTTTCTATTTTAACCTTATCATTTAGATTTAACTTTAAGTTAAATAATTTTACTCTTACCCTTTCTTCTTTTTTTCTTACACTATAAGGTTAATAAACTTACTATAACAAGCCAAACAAACCCCAAGTTGTTTATTATTAATATATATAACCTTATATAAGTCATTTGGTAGAACCTTAGATTTTTAGGAATAAAATAACAATTAATAATATAATATTTGTTTTAAAAACTATTTTATGTCAATTTTGACACTATTTAGTAATTGATTTTTTTAAAAATCATAAATTAATTATTAGTTCAAAAAAAGTTAATTAAATCAATAATAACATGTCATATTAACCTATAAAATTATTGTAATTCATAAAAAGTCTCAAATTACATTTATTTGGGTATTTATAACATCAATTATGTCAATATTTCATTAATAAGATAATTACTGCATCATCTTTGTGTCATAAATAAATTAAATTATTTAATGTCTAAAAATTAAAAATAAAATACCATTATATAGGATAACTTTTTATCTTTCTAATGAATATTTATAGTCGAATTTATCTTATGTATAATCCTATATTAAAAATGATTTACTTATTAAACTTTGATTTTAACTATTTTAACCCTTCTTTAAATAAATTAATAATAAATGTCATAATCTAATCCAAGTGGGCCTAAATGGTCATATTTTATTCATAAGGTTTTTTTGGTCGAATTAAACTTATCCAATAGAATTAGGACATGTGTTAGGGTAATAATAATATCATTTTTACCCTTAATTATCCTATTTACTTTTAACCGTGGTAAAAAAGTAAAAAGTTACTATTCACCAAAAATTATATTCATCTCATTGAACCACATTTTACTTACTGACTTCAACCGTGTCTCTCAGATTTTTTAAATTCCATTCACAAAAGCGGTAAAATTAAGTTTTATGTAAATTTGTAAATTCTCCTAGGAGGTGGGTAAAAGACGGTGAAAAGTTTAATGAAATTTTTATATATCTAAAATTATTATAAAATTACTCCAATGAATTACATTGAACTTATATAGGTATTATGTATCAATTTTGACCTAAAATAAATTTAAATAAAATAAATAATTATTTAAATAAAAAGTCGGTTTTTAAATAGTATCCCAGCGTTTTCACTATTCATCAAAAATTGAAAGTTTTCAGAAAAATACCAAAATTTCACCTTAGGATAATTTCGATATTCCGAATCCAAAAATGAAGTCCATTTTCAAAAATAAAATTTATAAAATTTCAAAAAGTGGGTATTACTATTAATAACGGCAAGTTTTAATAATATTCTAATAGCATATCGTTGTTTAGCGAAACTCGGTATTGCGTACAACACACGCTATCGTGGAAGGTCGCGCTTGCGTGTAATGCAAGCCAAGTCAGGGATGCGTGTTGTGCAAGATCCTTTTGGTGTAGCGTAAAATACAAGACATTAATGAAATTAAAAAATAATATTTTTCGTAAAATCTTGGGGTGTTACAATTTTGAACCTCCATTTTGATGTAGTATTACGAGGTGCTTATCACTAAGCCAAGACCCTATTAAAAACGTGACATATGGTTAATGAGGTAATTATGGTCACCACACCATGCTTATTCGGGGCCCAACCCACCACCTACACGCCACATGCCCCCTTATAATTTCGAGTGTGGAAGAACTCGAACCAGAACCAATTTCATTACCAGAGAGTGGCCACATTACATGGTACCAGTAAGTCAACCCCGGTTAGCTTATAAATATATATAATTAAATAAATATATTTATAAATATATACAAATATTTATAAATAAATAAAAATAGTTATAATTATATTTCTAAAATAAATATAGATATGTTTAAGTAATTATAAATTTATAATAAATATATTAATTACATATATTTATATATAAATATTTATAAATAAATAAAAATAAAAATAATTATAATTCTAAATAAATATAGATATACTTAAATAGATATAAAATTTTAATAAATATATTAATTATATATATTTATAAAATTTTAAATATATTTTTCAAAAATTTATAATTATTTAAATATATATATATATATTGAATTATAACTATAAATAAATATTTATTTATTATAATTTTAATTACAAATAAATATATACATATATTTATAGTTATAATTATAAATAAATATACATTTATTAAGATAATTATAAATTTAGAAAAAATATATTTATTATTCTTATATAATGATATATATAATTAAGTAAATATATTTATTAATATATACAAATATTGATAAATAAATAAAAATATTTATAATTATAATTATAAATAAATACAGATATATTTAAATAATTATAATATTATAATATATATATATATATTATTTTTATATATTAATAAAATTATAAATATAATAATTTTTTTGTTATAATTATTTAAATAAATGAATAAATATTTATTTATAGTTATAATTATAAATAAATATATAATAATTTAAGTAATTATAAAATTAGTAGAAATATATTTATTATAGCTATACTATTATAAATATAGATAATTAATATATATATTATTTATATTTCTATGATTATAAAAATAATAAGTATATTTCTTACAATTCTATAATTATTTATTTAAATAATTATAAAATTATAAGAAAAATTCTTATTATATTTATAATGTTTGAAATTTATATAATAAATATATTAATTATGTATATTTATAAGATTATAGATATAAAAAATAAATTTCTTCTAATTTTATAATTATTTAAATGATTATATATATATATTTATAATTATAACTATAAATATTAATATATATATACTTAAATAATTATAAAATTATAACAATTATATTTATATTTTTATTAATATAGATAATTATTATATTTATTATTATTTTATAAAGATAAATAAATAAATATATTTATCATATATATAATTTTATAAATATATATAATTATATAAATAAATTGTTAACGTTATATATTTATGAGTGCTTTTTTAGTACTAATAAGGATATGTCTTTATTAGTGCTAATAATGCACTAATAAATGTTGTCTTTATCAGTGGTAAAATTCTAGCACTAATAAAGGTATGTTTTATCAGTGCTTTTGATTTTAGTGCTGATAAAACATACCTTTATCAATGATTTTTAACTATCACTGACAAAATTTTCCGCTACTTGTATAAATGAACCACAATAGTCATCTTATTCTCCCACACGCTTCAAGCTCTCATGGAAGTTGAACCCTGCGCCACTGACCGATCCTCTACCTCGACCACACCTCTTCTGCTGCTGACCCCTCCTCAGCCACCGACCCCTCCTCCACCACTGCGAATCCCTCCTTCAGAAATGCAAACCCACCTTTGCCGTACATCGAACCCCACAACCTACCATGAATCCCTCATCTACTGTGAAACCTCCTCCATGACAAACCCTCTCTTGCTGTGAACCCACCTCCGCCGCGAACCCCACCTCCATTGTGAACCCCTCCATGGCATGTGCTATCGCAGTCGCCTACCCCAAATCCATCACCACCAAAGTGATTGTGACATTAGACATTAGAAATTTTTATTGGAATAGAAACCCTTTGGTTATTTCAAGAGTAATTATAGGCTAGATAGTGGGAAGTCATTGGAAATTGCTTGTCCATTTGAGAATATGCACTAGATAATCTCCATAGTTGTACATAATACCTTGATAGTGGGAGGATCATTGATGAGATAAGGTTTGAGTGATTAAATTGATGAGATGTCTGACCATTCACCCATAGACAGTAGGTCCACTATTTCATGTGTTTTACATATCCCATTAGTCCCTAAGGTGTTGTCTCATGGTATGTATCGTATGTTAAACCATTAAATATTTATTGGAATCTGTGTTTTTTATGACATAGATTTTTATGCTTTGATGTACTGATCATCTTGTGATTTGGTGTGGATATTGAAAAGTATTTCTCCATCTATTTAGACAAGTTCATTATGAATAACTTTAGTTTTGATTAAATTATATTTTACCTTGTTCCTTTATTAACATTGTGTTGGGTGCGTTATGGACTTCAATGGATAATGGAATGTTGTTTTTAATGTTTCGGCCTTTATTAAAAATTCATTTGAAAATTTTCAAACCGTTCGTGGGTTTGTTTTCAAAAGAATTATGATTTAAATATAGATGAATGGGTTTTTAATTGTCATTATTTCTTTGAAAATATATTTATACAATTTTTTATAAATGTAGTGCTTTGAGAATGTCAATTTTTTATATTTTTCTCATTCCTATATCTTATAAGTGAAGTGAAAACTGATTTTTTTATATTATTTTCAAAATAGAATTTATTCTTTCATTTATAAAAGGAATGAATTGAAATCATGGTGGTATCTTACCATCCTTTGGCTCACACACTATATAGTCACATTGGTTGGTATGTAGTCATCATGTATTATGAATGTTTCATCTATTCCTGTCCTTAGGGGTTGATTTGGTTACATTTTCCTTGGGAAGCAGATAGTTCTTGTGATTATGGTTGTGTCTCAAGTGTCACATGGAGATGGTGGTTGGTCCTTCAGTTTTAGGGAACCATTTGGCCCATGTTATTTTACAACCTCTTCAAACTCTAGATAGTGTTTTAGTTTAGTATTTGTAGTTTTGTAAATTTATATTAAATGGTCATTTATTAGAAATGAAATATTGGAAATTTATTGTTTTTTTATTTTTTTATATTCTATTTTTGGATGTTTATGATTGAGTTCATTAGGGTGAAGTCACCCCCAATGGTCATTCATGTCACCCTTGATGATTATCATCATCCAGATAGGATCAAGAATGTGCGGGTATGTTAGGTTTATTTTCTATATTTTAGGATTCAACATAGGCTGATGATTATCCTAATTGTAGTGTGAGTAAAAAATGAAGGAATAATTGAATTCCCTCTATGATTTTGAAACATTATAGATAACAGAATAAGAACCAGGAAAGAGAGTTATATAAAACAATTATATTTATCATTTAAAAGAGGAAGTGGATGATATGAAATAGTTTTAGTTGTATCTTGTTTTAAATGTATTTCAATAATTAGAAGGATTAAATTTTAGTTATATTTTGTCTCCTGTTGTAAAGAATATAATAATTAAGATAGTTCTTGGATTGGTTTCAATTAAATATTTATTTCTAGACCAAATGAATGTCATGATTATATTCCTTCATGGAAATTTAGAGGAAGAGATATATATAGATCAAATGAAATGTTTCATGCTATCTGGAATAGAAGGTTCAATTCTAATCTCAAATGGAGTTTCTATGAGCATTTGTAGGCACCAAAATATTGTAATTAGAATTTCAATTCTTTCATGGTAGAATTTATTCTAATGTAGTGTAATATAAATAATTTCTAATATATAAATGTATATTACGACAAAAGTTTTTTTATTTTACTTATTTATGTGGATGAATTTCTCTTAGTTGGACCGATAAAGGAACGACTAGAAGAGCTGAATATTTATTTATCTAGAATATCCAAAATGAAGGACCTTGGTTCTGGAAAGTGGATATTGGGGATAAATATTGAAAGAGGCTTAAAGTCTATAAATTTTTTAGCCTTGGTTAATTTTTATATCAAATTTTTGTGTATTTATTTTGTTAAATGTTAATAATATAGAATCAAATAGGATTGATATGAATAAAGAATGAATGGATGTCAATTGTCTAACAAAAGATTAAGAATATGGAGTGAAAGTGTTCATAAAGTTTGAATAAGATCATGTATATGAACATTCTCAAATCCTTTTTCCATGTTTACACTCTTTTTATTCAAGAAAAATTAGTATAGAGTATTTGTAAGAACACTTGATCTCTTATGGAATAGGTTGAAGATATAAATGTTGGAATAAACACGGAGAAAAAGTGAATATATAGTGGCTGGGATAACACATCGTTTTATGGATCATCTGATATGATTACAAGTGTGGATAATAGAAAATATCATATTGAGTATGTGATTATAGATGTGAATGATTATGAAGATCATATTAAGGAAATGAAAATAATAGTCGAAGATGAACTTCCCGATTGAACAAATATTTTTGAGAAGTTAAAGAGTTGTGTGAAGACGTCATTGTATGCTAGTTTAACTAAATATATTGCATTTTCAGCCACAATGAAGCTGTATAATTTGAAATAAGGAAAAAAATGGAGTGATTCTAGTTTTATAGAACTACTTTATCTCTTGAATGGCATGCTCCTAGATGATAATGAGCTCCCAAGCCAAACATACGATGCCAAACAAATGCTAAGATCAATGGGTATGATCTCTAAAAGAATAAATTCTTACCCAAATGATTTTATATTATTTCCCAAGCACCACAAATAATGTACATAATTCCCAAAGTGTGGAGATTCTTGATATAATAATGATTAATCTAGTCCCATGTAATTTTTATAGTACATTCCAATCATTCTAAGGTTTAAGCACCTATATAGAAGTGAGGAGACTATAGGGAAATTGACATGGCACACAGATACAAGAATTATAAATGGGAAACTATGTCACCCAAAAGGATCTCCTCAGAGGAGGAGAATTGACCAGGAGTATCAAGAAGTTGGAAACAAACCGAGAAGCCTTTGTCTTGCATTATCTACAAAAGGAGTGAATCCTTTTGGGTTTCATAGAAGAAATCACAGTACAAGGTTTATTACGTTGGTAAATTATAACTTCTCAATATGGTTATGCATGAAATGAAAATACATTGTGTTATTTATGCTTATATTATAACCAAAACAACCAGGAAATCATATTGATGTTTATTTTTATCCATTGATCAAAGATTTGAAATTATTGTTGTATTCACGTGTTACGTTATATGATGCTTATAAAAATGAATATTTCACATTGAGAGCCATGTCGTATGGGATGATAAATGACATTCATAACTATGGATGTTATTCATGATATAGAATTTAAGTAACTCAAGGGTTTCCTATTTGTGAACAAGGTACACCATAAATTAGGTTGAAACATTCATTCAAAACCATGTTTCTTGGACATCACATATTTCTACCACGATGGCATAAGTACCGATAATGGATGACATCGTTCGATATAAGTTCAGAAGAACATACAACACTGTATCCACTAATATTTGAACCAATATTTGGTAAAGTAAAATATCTGGACACTGCTATTAGTAAACCATTTTCGAAAAACATTACGAAATTCAGTTGAAAAAATAGATCAGTTTTTTTAATTACCATACTGGAATTTTTTGTACATCGGGAATTTTCTTGATGTTATGCTTGTTAGAAAAAGTTTATTATAGTGTCATCGACACATTGCTAAATGCACCCATTGAATCAAAGAATGTAATTAATTCTACGTTGGACATGGTTGACATGGGAATACAAGAAGAGTTGGTGCTAGTGAAGGGTGAAAAATGATGATTTTTCCTTCCAACTGCTTATATTCTTTCCAGGTAGAAGAGATATCAATTTTGAAACTTCTTGAATGATGTAAAGGTTCCAGAGATGTATTCATTGAATATAAAGAACACAATTTTAATGACCAATTTAAATTAAGAGGGTCTAAATTTAGATGAATTTCATGTTTTGATGCAAGATCTAATTCCTATATCTTTATATTTCATTTTCCCAAGAATGTTTTTCATACATTAACTAAGCTCTTTTATTCTTCAAAGATATATGCATCAAAGTTATAGACCCCATGAAATTTCCAACTATGGAAAGAGAAATTGTCATCATATTATGTGAATTGGAAATATTATTCCCTTAAACATTTTTTGATATGATTGTTCATTTGATGTTTAACATAGTGAGAGATATTGGAATATATGGTCCTATACTCTATAGATTGATATACCCCATTAAATGGTACATGATGATTTTGAAAGGGTATATCAAAAATTGATGTCGACCAGAGGGTTGTATTGTGGAGCAATATATTCTTGACTAAGTAATTGAATTCTATACTGAATTACTGTCTCATTTGGAAAGAATTTGTCGACTAAAATCTATTCACACTAGGATGCTTATGGGTGAAGGAATTTCTTGAAGAGATGTTGTCACAATCAACAGTACTGAGCAGGTGAAGACCCACCTTTATATTTTTTATAACATTTTAGAGGATTCCCTATATGTTGAAACCCACAAATAAATTAGTAGGCATTTGAATCCATCAAGGGATGAAATATGGATTTCAAATACACATAATCAATAGTTTAAACGATGGTTTGGGGACCATATTTTTTAGGAGTGATTTGAAAATATAGATTCAATTTAGGAATGAAATTGATGGAAAGATAGAGGAGTAAGTGTGTATGTATTATCTTATAATGGTTATGTAATTAATGGATAAAATTTCAATATAAATGAGCATGATGAAGGCAATACCATGAAAAATAGTGGAGTTACACTTGTTGTTGAAGTGATGCATGTTTCAGGTACTAAGGAAGGAAATCCAATTCATGTGAATATATCATACTTTGGAATCCAAAAAAAAATATGTGAGTTGGATTATAAAACATTCCAAGTTCCAATTTTTCAATTCATGCGGGTTTATAATAAGAGTACTATTAAAATAAATGAATTGGTTTTCGTGAAAGATGATTTCAATAAGAAAGGGTACAATTAATAATCATTTAAAATTAAATCATAAGCATTTCATGTATTTTATATTACAGATCCGTCAAACTGAAAGTGGTCAATTTTTCTGTTATAAACCAATACCACTAAAGGGTCTGATGAAAGTTCAACTGAGGATGAACCTTTCATTGGGATGTCACAATTATTTCACAGCAGTAACAATGTAGACTGAGTTTTTTTGTTATAAAAGACCACAATGAAGGCATTTGGATAGTCGATAATGGAGTAAAATCCCACCTGCCTTTTAAAAGGAAAAATAGAGGTAAATAATCAGATTATATATTTTTTAATATAAATCGTGTTACCTCATGTTATTATACATTCTCTGTTTCATTTATGTAATCTAAATTAAATGTTAAACCACTTCTGCTGATAATGGTTTCTGCACATGTTGGTTCTCCCAATATCGAGGCACAACATGCCTCTCAACCTGTTGCTGATAGTAGTGTAGAGGAATAACCTTATGCAAGTGATGGTTCTCCCATTCCTAAGGAGCAATAGGTTTCTCAACCTGATGCTACTCCCAGTGCAGAGGTACAACAACCATCTATACATGATATTTCTATCACTCTAAAGGAACATATTCAAGATGTTGAATCTAGGGAAATTGTAGGTGATGAAGGACCAACGATGTAAAAAAAATGAGCATCATAGTTAGATGGTGTTAGAAAAAATAATTAATACAAAAGTTAAAGGAATCAAATATGAAGTCCGTTTGAATGCATGGGTCCATGATTTTAACCCCAACAAGGCCATGTTTAGTAGTTACATTTGAAAATTCACTCTAAAATGAATTCCGATTGATTTATATTTATGGAATCATGTTTTTTCAATGATTAATACACAATTGTGGGATGATATTATAGTAAAATTAGGATACCATTTCTTTATTTTACATAAAAATAAAATAATAAAATGTTGACTTACTCTTTATCATCAATTTCAGAGTGCATTTATAGTAGATGAATCCCATAAGAAATATGTATTAATTCATGTTGGAAGGAATCACAAAGTATTTCACACAATTCTAACATTACATCATCTTAAATAAATTGAATGTAAAATAAACCCACACCCACCACTTATCTCTGCACACATGATAACCCAAGAACTGTGGGATGCATTTCCTAGTCATCATGCGGATGTTTCCTTTCAGGTACATTGGGGATAGTAATGTGTTGTTTAACGATATGTGTATTCATCACATTGATTGAAATGTTTTTATTTATGAAAAAAAAATGATTTTCTAGAAATAAGGAACGAGTAGAAAAAACAGCGTACCCCTACCGTATTGTTTCACTTGAAAAAAATATTTGTACATATTTTAAATCTACTGTAATATGTTTATGTGACATGAAACAAAACCATAATTATGTTCTTAAATTTATATGAAGATTGATAACTCCAAATTCAAATCCACCTCTATCCCATGACGTGTTCTATGGAAGGAGGCACATGTAAATAAATATGGGATTCTAATAGATGAAAACACACAAAAAGTGTGGGGAACATGTGTAAGTATTACATAATAAAAACTTGTTTTTCTTTAAATCACTATTACATAAAAATGATCACTTATTTTACAATATTTTCTATCTAACATAGTTATAGGAATCAGAAACACCTGTACCAGATGAACACATACTATCAGTGGCCTTGAATAGGCCAAAATGGTATGGTTGAGTCGGAAGTGCGGGTTTTGGGGTGAAACCACAAACATATTTTGAAAAAAAAACAAGAGGAGGATAATTTAATTAATTAAATAGATGGGATAAAGAATAGATACCATTGAAGAAGAATTACAAGGGCAGAGAGGGATGATGTAAACTTTTATAGGGGAAGAAAGGAGAAGAATCAACTCAAGAACAACAACCACCTCTAGATCCCACCGAGGCAATAAATGTTATAATAAATGTTTCTATGAATTTAAAACCAGACAGACACTGATACCTTTACTATACTAATATTCTATAGGGTGATAATGACTATTATTTATATCTATAAACACCCACAAATCACATTGTAGTGAGGGATACAATGTTCAATATCCAAAACGACATGCTACTCAACAAACCACTACAAACAGTTCATGTTCAAGTATCAATTAGTGTATCCCAAGAGCCGATTGTCGAGCTAGATGTTCCAATTGATGAGAAAGATATAAATACGTTGGAAAAAGTTTCTCGAACATTCATCACATGGTATTAACATCTTAAAAAAACATATCGACCAGGAGGTATTCATTTATAATTTATTTTTCAAGCTAAACATTTAATAATTAATGAAAATAGTTCTGAACCTGTGAATTTTATTACAGATGGACAAAGGGAAGGGGATGAAACAAAAGAATAAATAAAAACTATCTAAAGGATTGAACAACTGATCGAAAATATCTACCAAAATAACTGTTACCCGTCCTGTTCTATATTAGAATTTACTATCATTGAAGATTCATGTGGCTACAAAGTTAAAAAAATGGCTGTAATCACATAGTTGATTTTGTAGAAAATATGTACGGATATACATATCAAGAATAAATTGGTTTTGAGAGTTTTAGTGAAATCCTAGACTATGAATGGCTAGGTGGTTTAGCTGAAATATATATACATGAGGTATGTTTTCATGACTTGATTTTCCAAAAATTGATATTTTGTGTTAATTATGACTAAATACATTTCATATTTTTGGAAGGCATATATATCAAAAATAATTGAAGGGATTTACCCATGAAAAAATTTGGACTCATTAGTCCTCACATCTCCTCTACAGAACAAACAAAAATAGATATAAAAAATGATTAGATAGTGGTAGGTCTGACCAAATTTTTTAAAAGAAAACATTTATGTGACAGACTTTATTTATTAACAATGATACAACGGTAAAACTATCCAATTTAATCATATCAAATATATTTTTATTTATTTCATTACATTTTACTTTTTCTATTTTTATACAACATTGTATGCTAATTACGTTAAATTTGGATACACCAAATATTTATTTTTGGTATTCATTGAATGGATATCCAATAAACTACCCACACGTGATGGATACACCATATCCAACATTTTAGAACTAAACATAAAGTTATATAATTTATATGATCTTATAATGAGAATTCTATTATGATAGGGTGGTGCATCAATATTGTGAAAAACAAGGAATGAGGCCAGGGGCTAAGAATGAGAAAGAAGAAAATTTATACGATTGGACAAGTATCAGGGTATATATAATAATATTTTACTATCTAAACACATAAAAAAATTAATTATTCTACTCAATTTTTCCGTATTTTAAAAAACAAACCAATGTAAAATATTACTGATATTAGGTTTGTAAATTTATAAGAGATATCATACTACATAAACCAATGAGAATCCCTAAAGAGGTATTTTCAAAGATAATTACTATTTAATTTAAAATATTTATTAACCCTTTGTGTATTTATATTTTTTCAGTACTATTATAACTTCTTAAAAGACTAATATTCACAAGATGATAAATATGTTCTCAGAAATGACTCAACATCATAACTGATGGAAGAATGCACACAAATAGAATGAAGATGTGACTTCTATATAAATAGTGGATTTTTTCATATATATGTTTAATTTACTTATTATTATTATTATTCATATAAGATTAGTTTTCTTATATAGGTGGATTTTTTTGTTCATGTTGGGGAGGTTTGTTAAAAGATACTCATGCTCGTGAGGGATTAGAATTTGAGGCTACAACTCAGAATTAAATGAAAATGTAATGGTTTTTTTATACTATGTTCTTCCTCATAATATTATATGTTCTCTATTTCATTAATATAATCTAAATTAAATTTTTGACTACTCATGAAAACAATGTCTTCTACAAAATTATTCTCCCTCAAAATCTTTTCACCCCTACATTGTCTACATTTATCACTTTACTTTAAAGGAATTTGAGGGATCTTGAATTAAAGTGATAAATATCAATAAGTCATTGTTACCATTTCAACAAAGAATGAAAATATAAAGCATTGCAATGCATGATGTGATTGGTATGACTCAAATTATGTCTTTTTATTTAATTAATTAATTTTATCATCATTTTATCTACTATTTGTAAGTGAATTTCCTTACCATTTTTTTCTAATACTCATTTAATATTTTAAAGATCTTTTGGGAAGTCATATTTTCCTTTTATCTATCTACACTAAGCCAAAAAGAGAGAACATATTCTTTTCAAGTGGAAGAGGAAACCCCATTTTTCATGAAATGTGAAGTTAATTAAAAGGATGTATCTCCCATGGATTTATAATTAGTTGAATGAAAATTTTGACTTTTGAAAAGATATTTCAGGTAAATTTTCTAGAAAACTGTAGTAATCGGCCACAGATCAACCAGTCACACCTTAGTTTAATACACAATGTTCTTGTATGATTCAAAGTGTATGTTTTTAGTTTATAATATTCTTTGATCATTTAATATTTATGTCTTCTGAAATACTGTGCTATGATCCATGACTCTTGATTTGGATCTATGAAATGTAGGTTATGAATTTCTAATGATAATATCACCTTATAACATATTTATTCTCATGTAATCTTTATATAATCAATGATATCTCCCTTTTTTACACTTATTGCGGATATATGATCACCCTTTCTTATGTTTAATATCCTTAGGTTATTAAGAATGATTTTTGAAATGATATGTCTAATAATGTTTCAAGTAAAGAATAACTTAATGAGAGACTCTTATGGACTTGTTCTTTATGTTTCCATGTTTCCAAAAGCAGTTAACCTAAACTATTCAGACATGGATAATTATGTTATGTGAGGAATATTAATCTACTAAGAAGTGATATATATGTATGGAATTTTTGGTTCAATATTTTTTGTATCAGAGCAGCTAACCAACTCAAAACTGAGAAAAAAGAACAAATGACCGGTATCATTCTAAGTGTCTGTTTTTATTTAAAATTGAAATTAATTTTTTTGTAAAAAGAATAAGTGACGTCCTAAAAACTAAGAAAAATCTTTCAGACTGTTTTTATATTTTATGAAAATGATCCATAAGTCATTTCTTATGTGTATTAATCAACCTAATTTCGATATGATGCATGGTGTGGCTGATATGACTTTAAGTGCGTATTTTTATATTAAACTGACATTAAATTTAGAAAAAATAACAAATGACATATTAAAAACCAATAAAAAGAATCAGGACTATTTTAATACTTTAGAAAAATTATCCATGAGTCATTTGTGATGTGAATGAATCAACCACACCCCAATCATACCCACTGTGTGACTAGTATGACTAAAAGTGTATGTTATCAATTTAAAATTGACATTTTAGTTCAAAAAACACTTCTTGCATTCTGAAAACTGATAAAATGAAATTATATTGTTTTTTTTACATTAGGAAAATGATATATAAGTCAATTGTGACATGTAGTAATCAGATGTATCTCAATCTGATGCATGGTGTGATAAGAACAATTCTAAGTGTGTCTTTTTATTCTAAATTGAGATTGATTTACGTAAAAAATAATGTGACATACAGAAAACTGAGAAAACAAATTTGAATTGTTTTGATGTTTTATTAAAATGATTGATGATTCATTTTTGACATTTATAAGTCAACCTCACCTTGATAAGATGCATATTTTAACTAGAATGACTCCATGTGTGTCTTTTTATTTAAAATTGACATTAATTTAAGTAAAAAGAACAACCAACATACTTAAAAATTATAAAAAACATTAATATTGTTTTCATATTTTATTTAAATGACTAATGATTCATTTGTGATATGTAAGAATCAACCTAATCTAAATACAATGTACGTTGTGACTGGTATGACTCCGAGTGTGTCTTTTTATTTAAAATTGACATTAATTTAAGTAAATAAACTAATGACATAATGAAAACTAAGTAAACACGTTATTATTGTTTTGATACTTTATGAAAAATATCCATGAGTCATTTTTGACATGTAGGAATCAACCTCACCTCAATCTGACACATGGTGTGACCGGTATGACTAAAAGTGTCCGTTATCAGGTTAAAATTTCCACTTTAGTTTTAAACAAGTCACTCACTGAAAACCAATCAGGTTTGATCTGATTGTCTTGATAATTTAGGATAGAGATTAATAAGTTATTTTATATGTGAATGAAAATGTATCTTATCAAACCAATGCACGATGTAATTAGTATGGATCAAAATGCGTGTTTCTGGTTTAAAATTGCCATTTTAGTTCAAAAAACACAACTAGCATACTGAAAACTAATAAAATTCATTAAAATTGTTTTGATTATTTAGGTCAATGATATTTAATCCATTTTTGACATGTATGTATCATCCTCACCATAATCAGATGCACGATGTTACTAGTATGACTCCTTTTTTTGTCTTTTTATTTAAAATTGACATTAATTTAAGTAAAAAAACAAGTGACATAAAAAAACCAGGAAAACACATTCATATTATTTTGATATTTTTGGAATATAATTATTGTGTCATTTTTGACATGAAGGATTTAATCGTACCTCAATACAATGCAAAATGTGACTTCTATGACTCCAAGTGAGTCTTTTTATTCAAAATTGACATTAATTTAAGTAAAAAGAATAAATCACATATTGAAAACCAATAAAATTCATTCAAATTGTTTTTATATTATAGGGAAAAAATCCATGACTAATTTTTGATATGTAGGATTTATCCTCACCTCAATACGATGCACTGTGTGACCGGTATGACTCTAAGTGTCTCTTTTTATTTAAAATTGACATCAATTTAAGTAAAAACAAACAACTAACAGAATAAAAACCAAGAAAAAACAACTGTATTGTATTAACACTTTATTAAAACGATTTCAGATTCATTTTTTTCATATAGTAATCAACCATACCTCAACTCGACACACGGTGTGACCAGTATGACTAAAAGTTTCTGTTATCAGTTTAAAATTAATATTTTATTTCAAAACATGTCACTCAATAAAAAACATTAAAAAGTGGTCTAATTGTCTTGGTAATTTAGTACAACAATTTACGTGTCATTTTTGACATGTATAAAGTAATATCACATCACACCAATGGACAATACGACCTGTATGACCCATAATGTGTGTTTCCAGTTTAAAATTGAAATTTTAGTTCAAAAAACACAACTATCATATTTAAAACCAAGAAAACACATTAGTATTGTCTTGATACATTAGTAAAATGATCCATTAGTCATTTTTGATGTGTATGAGCCAACCACACCTCAATATGATGCACGGTGTGACCAATATGTCTCCAAGAGTGTCTTACTATTTTAAATTGACATTAATTTAAGAAAAAACAACAAGTGAAATACTGAAAAATGAGAAAACACATTTAGATTGTTTTGATATTTTCATAAAACGAACCATAACTCATTTTTGACATTTTTGAATTTGATGAACCTCTATATAAGGAATGGTGGGACCGATATGTCTCTAAGAGTGTCTATTTATTTAAAATTTACATTAATTTAAGTAAAAAGAACAAATGACATACTAAAATCCAAAATAAAAGCATTCAGATCATTGTAATATTGTAGTAAAACTATCCATTAGTCATTTGTGACATTTAGGAGTCAACATCACCTCAATATTATGTACGGTGTGACCGGTATGACTCTAAGTCTGTCTATTTATTTAAAATTAACATTAATTTAATTAAAAAAGAATAAATGAAAAACCGAGAACCAAGAAAAAGCAATCAGATTGTTTTGATATTTTATGAAAATTATCCCTTAGTTATTTTTTACATTTATGAGTCAGACACATCTCAATATGACACACGTGTGACCGATATGACTGTAAGTGTATGTTTTTATTTAAAATTGACATTAATTTAATTAAAAAGAACAACTAACATATTGAAAACTGAGCAAACACATTAGAATTATTTTGATACATTAGAAAAATGATCCATAAGTCATTTGTGACATTTAGGAATCAAACACACCTCAATATGATGCACGGTTTGACCGATATGACTAAAAGTGTCTGTTTTCAGTTTAAAATTGACATTTTAGTTTAAAACATTTCACTCACTAAAAACCAAGAAAACGTGATCCTATTTTCTTGATAAAATAGGGAAACAATTCATAGGTCATTTTTGATGAGTATTAAGTAGTCTCAGATCAATCTGACACATTATGTGATCAATATGAAACATAATGAATGTTTCTAGTTTGAAATTGACATTTTAGTAAAAGAAATACAACCGACATACAGATAATGGAGAAAATGCTTTCATATTGTTTTGATACTTTAAGACAATGATCAATAAGTAATTTTTGATAGGTAGGAATCATCCTCACCTCAATCCAACACATGGTGTGACTGATATAATCTAAAGGTGCCATTATTTAAAATCAATATTAATTTTAATAAAAGAGCAAGTGACATACTCAAAACTGAGAAAACACATTCAGGATGTTTTTATATTTTAGGAAAATGATCCATAAGTTATTTTTGACATGTATGAATCAACCCTACCTCAACAATAATGCACAATATGATCGGTATAACTCCAAACATGTCTTTTTTTATTAAATATTGACATTTTATTAAAGTATTTGTTTCATGTTAATGTTTAATTTCTTTCTTTATAGTATTACTAACATAATATTTTTTTCTTATATAGGTAGAATATTTTAATCAGATTGAGAGGATTTTTTTGGCAACTAATAGCATCAACATACATTTTTGAGAGGGGATCAGCGTTGTCAAAAGATGAAATATTAATATTTAAAAATGATTTCTAGATAATTATATAAAACATTATTTAAAATTTGAACAATAATTTTTTTGTATATACCATGGGTGGAAATTTTTGTATTCATGATGTCAATTAAATTTATATAGCATTTTTTGAAATTACACGTTGTATATCATATTGTTTGAAGTTACAGGTTTTCGCTGGGTGTGTTGTTATATTAACAGCACATTGCAGCCAGGTAGGCCTTTATCAATGTTGTGATTAAAATCATTTTTAGCATTATTAAAAGCCTTTTTGCACGCTATTAATGAGAATATATGTAGTAGTGCCTCTATATGAGAACAATTATCAGAATAGAAAAATATCTTCTCCATTTGGTCTCCCTTATTCAAATACACCACAATTAATGCATGGACAAATAGAGACCTAGTGAGATCAGAAAGTGAGACCTATACATAGTTATTGAGGCCCTGAAGGTTGGAGAGACACCTACCCAACCTACTCCAATTCTCATATTTCATTTCCTATTATTACACTAAGTGTACTTACTCCCTAAAAATCCTAGATCAAAAAGGCCTTTTGAAGACATAAAGTCCCCGAACTCCGAAATTGCTGTGTTTTAGAAGGCTGAGCCACTTTTTTTGATTCCTACATTATTTTTCATAATATACCTCTAAAAACCCATAGAATACTCCCCCATTAAAATGTGACAAGACATTTCTATAGATCCCTTCTATCTAAAACATCAAATCTAGCAAAAACAAAAACAAGAAAAAACACTTGGATCCAACCTTGCTAATTTTTGAGAATATTTATTATTATCATACTCCCAAAAATCCCATAAATGTCTCTATTTTCTAGATGATCCCAATATTTTCATTGCATGGGAATTAATTCATACACTTTGTGAAACCCAGACCTTTGAAAAAAGAAAAAAATGATCTGCATTCTTTTTGTTTTTTCACAGTAACAAAAACCATTTTCTACAAATGATTCAACTCACTAAGAAATAAATCAATTTTAGTCCACACACCTAATCCCCTAAAATTCCAAATGATAATTGAAATCATTTAATAGAATGATTATTAGACTATTGGCCTGAGAAGGAACCTAATTCAGTGCCATGGATGATGATTGAAATCCATTTAGTTCTATCCCACATGATACGATTGATCTCTATTAAAGTTGACACTAGTTCCACTACATTACCTTCTATAGATTCCCTAGGGACTTTAGCCTCCTCCATATCCACCATATTATATAGAATATAGAACCTGTTGAATGAAAATGTTAAAGGAGATTGAGGATTTGAGGACTCTACCATCAGAGAAAGGCAGGGAACCTACAACCTTTCCAGAGAGAACCGATGATTGACGACTTCCTCTATCTTGACCTCCTCAATGGATGAACTCTCTAAAAAATCAACATGATGTGTGGGAGAGCCTTCCTTCTTCTGAATACTGACCGAAATGAGTTTTCTACCATCAATCTCTAAAAGAATTGGGCCGAAAACCATCAACTAATTGATTGACAGACCTTTTTGGAGAGAAAACCAGACCAGATTAGTTGGTATGGTGATGATTCTGAAAATTATATTTCCAAAAGATCGAAAATTGGGAAATCAATATGAGATATATGGGTAAGGGATATGACTTCTTTTATCATCTCTAAACTAAAAGTTGTAATAAAAGGGGGACTTTATAAATGATTGTTAAAAGCCCTGATAAATATACCCTTTATCAATGCTAAAAAGCAATGATGGGTAAATTTATCACCACTATTATTTGCACTGATAACAGATTTTAATAAATAATATTATTAGTTTTTATAAAATTATTATATTAATATTAAAAGATAATGTTTATTTGTATACATTAAATAAAAAATACATTTTTATAATTGACATATTTTTTTTAATAATTCATATATATATATATATATTATGTTTTTAAAAAATTATTTATAATATTATATTAATATATATATATATATATAAATATAAATAAATATAATATTATAATAAATTTCATTAAATAATAAATATATTTATTATATTTATTATATTCATAATTTTATATAAATAAATAAATAAATATATGTTTTCAATGAATTTGGTTAATAAATATATTTATATGTGAGCGTAATTAACCTGTATATATGTTATCAATTCATCATGAATGTTCATTTATACATTACACCATTATTATTATTCACCTTGTCCATATGTGATGACTCATTTTCTATTATCTATACTTTACAAGTTATATGATTCATTCATATTATACCCATGAATGAATAATGTTCTGTATAAAAATACATGCTATTTTCAATTTTCATATTTTTTTAAGACAGAAAATTTGATCAGGAATAAATTTATTAAATATTTATGGTTTTGTTTAAATTAATAAAAAAAATTATTTTGGAGTTTGAATATATTATGGGTGGTAAAACATTAACTATATGATTAGTATTTTTGTTATATAAATTCATGAGTATGTGGTTAGTGATTGTTTAATTATTATGGAAAATGGTATTAATTGTTTTCAATAAATGAGAACATGTAATTAATAATATTTTTATTACTATTTTTTCAATTATAATTTTTCCAATGACGCGAGATATTTAATAATAATAATAATAATATTTGTTGTTATTATTATTATGATTAAAGTAGGAAATAATCGGTGTGTATATATATATGTGATATATATATATATGCACATTTGTATATATATATTCTTATAGGTGTAAATGAATATAAATAAATACACACACAGTTGTATATATATGTGGGTTATATATATATATATACTCGGGTATATATATTTTTGGTTGTATATATATATTTATATGACATTAAATATATATTCTGTGATGTATTTTAATTAATGACTATTTAATATGACATAAATGAGGTTGATGGAATACATAATAAATGGTTGAAAATAGAGGTAAATAGGTGAACATAGACAATTAAGGAAGGGGTAAAAGGAGAAAAATGTGTTAGAGGGATTAGGGGAGGTTCACCACATGAGAGAAAAAAATGAATGATAGTTATTAATAAACAAATATAATGATATTAAATAGAATTAAAAAATATAATAATATAAAGTGTGGATGAAAACCTTTTTAGATGGTGTAATGTGGGGTAGAGAGTCACACCTCTCTCTCGCTCCTCTCTTAGCATCTCTCTCATATTCGTTTTCACTCGCAAAATGTTTCGAAACTTATGTATGAACCACAATATTGATCCAAATAACGCATAATCGGCGATGTTGGATTCATATCACATGTTCGTCATATTTGTGGAAGGTGGTCTAAATGTAAATCCCATAGTATTGAATTTTGATTAAGTGTTTGTAATTGTTGAATTTTTATTTGATGTTTAGTAAATGAGTTCTTGATTAAATTAATTAATTTGGTGAATTGATTAATTGAATAAATTTTGAAATTGAGAATATTGAGATTGTTGAACTTTATTTATTAATTGTAGAAATAATTAATGAGAATGTTTGGGATTATGAAATTGCGATTTTGAATTATTAGTTGTAAAATTAATTATGATGAGATATTGAATTTTGAAATTGAACAATTAATTATATAATTAATTATTGTTATATTTAAGTTGTTGAAAAGACATAATTAATTGAAAAATTAATTATTGTAGATTGTTATGATTATTGAATTGATTTAAATAAAAAAATTAGTTGAGGAATTAATTGGGGATATTGAACTAATTGAGATGAAACATTTAATGGACAAATTAATTGGGCTTATTGAATTATTTAAGATGGAATAATTAATTAATTATTGTGAGTAATGAGATTATATAATTATTGAATTAAATAAAGGTATCAATTAATTGATAAATTAATTAATGTCTGTAATGTGATTATATAATTTTTAAATTAAATAATGTTATTGATGAATTAATTAATGTGAGAAAAGTGATTATTTAATTGTTGAATTAAATAATTTGAATAATTAATTGATGAATTATTTAATGTGAGTAATGTGATTATTTAATTATTGAATTAAATAATGGTATTAATTAACTGATGAATTTATTTATGCGAGTAATGTGATTATTTAATTATCTAATTAAATAAAGAGATAATTAATTGATTAATAAATTAATGTGAGTAATGTGATTATTTAATTTTGGAATTAAATAATGAGATTAATTAATGAATTAATTAATTAATGTGAATTATGGGATTATTTAATTTTGGAATTAAATAATGAGAATGATGAGATTAATTAATTGATGAATTAATTAATGGATGTAATGTTATGATTAGCGAGTTTTGATTAATTAACTATTGAGTTAATTAATATTGATTGGTGTGTTTATACAATCATTGATTAAATAATAAATTGTTGAATTAACTATGGTATATTGATATTTCCAATTTAAAAATTAGTTTTTGAATTAATTATGTGATTTTGGGATTGTAAATCCAGAATAAACAATTGTTGAATTAATTTTGTAAAATTGATTGATTACTAGTTTAGACTTTTGAAGTGGAATATTAATAAATTTGTGTAATTTATTATGGTAGAATCCCCTTAAATGAAGTGGTTAATTAATATATTAATGAACATATGGTCAAACGATTAATTAAATAGGTTTGATATAATAATGATAAAAATTATAACATAGATTAATGAAATAAATTGGTTAGACAAATGTTAATTTTTCTAAATTAATCATTATGTCTTTTGATAATAAATCTTGTATGTTTGATACTAGTCTTGTGACTTTTCTTGATTAATTTATGTGATTATGTGTTATAGATGTGATTAATACCTTAGGGTTTGATATTGTTAAACATGTTGAATTTTTTTAGATACTACTCATGATCGGTGTTGACTCCTGAGGGCTTATTCAATGTTTCCATACCACCTGAGGGATTGGTGCACAGATATTGGATGCCTAATTCTAGAGTCTATGATTATTTCAGATGTCTGAGGTCCAGATGCATAGTCACATGATGCCATAGGGGGAGATTTTAATTATTCTTGGGGGTGATATTTTGGATAGTATGAGGGAAGATTCCATATGTTTGTGGTATTTTCTAAGTGATTCATCGTTGATTGGAGAATCTACCAACGTTTGAAGTGATCCATCCTAATGAAAGGGGATCTACCCCCAGGCAGGGATACCCGACATGGCACTAATGTATGGTTGGATAACCTCAGGTGTTAACCCATAACATGAGTTTCCTTAGGTTAATTTCTAATATAGTACTAATTTATTAAATTAATACCCAGTTTATATATATATTGCATGTACTATATCTCATATTGGATTTGTTTAGAGACAATGGTGTCAACCTTTGGAGTTTTACCCACACCCTATTCGTGACATTGTTTGGTACCCGATAAGATTACATGGATGTATTTTTGGACAAGTTAAAGGGAATTTATTGTTGAATGATTGGTTATTGGAGGGGTTGGATCTTGGAGACGGGGCCAACATGGGATTGGGAACTCAGGATTGGAGTTTTTATTTTAGTCTTCTCATTATTTTATTTGTTTTAATTTTAGCATGTTATTTAGATAAATTAAGCTTATCATTACATTATTATTTTATTATTTGGATTTATTTAGTTTGTACCTTTCTTAGTTTTGTATGTATGATTATTTATTCATATTGTTTCTACTATTTCTGTTACTATGTTATTTTTATGCTTTCACTACAACTCTTACCATATGGTATTTTCTGTCCACAATATTTATTAGACCCTCACTGCTAGTCGGAAGCCTCTAGTGTAAGAGGAGGTTCAATTGAGGTCATGTAGCTAACCGACTCTTTCACTTGAGGGAGCACTGGGTAGAGGATGTTACAAAGTGGTATCAAGGGGGGTTGTTTCTTTTTTTTGTCTTACTTTTTGGGAAAGGTAGAAACTAGACTATGATGATTCGGGCCTTGGTTAAAAGGTCGCACTTGGGTGTAGCTACCCCATGTACAAATGTAAAAGCCAAGTGATCATAGTGAGATTGTTTTTATTGATGTGTGCTATTGAATTTGATGTTATTTCACCCTGAATGACGCACTTATTGTGTGATGTGATTATTATTGTTGAAATTTTCAGATATTTAACTCAAGGCCGAATAAGGTATGAGAGTTGAGTAAGCATGAATCATTCTAAGCCCTCAATACTATTTGTGACATGAATTATTTTAGAAACACATGGTAAAATAGGTTTTGGGTATGTTTTTGAACCTGAAATATTTTCATTCCTTGTGAAATTTTCACTTAAAATGTTGTCTACTGTAAAATTTGTAAAATTTTAAAATGATGAAATGTGTGTAAAATAAGTGTATAATAAGAAAATTGAATTTTAGAATGAAAATACCTATTAATAATCAATACCTAGGTGTATAATGGTTAATGGTAGTGATAGAGCCTCAGTTTTGAGCATGTGGCAAGGTTCGGGAAAAAACATATTATGACTTATTTCGATAGTATTTAAAAAATGAAAGGAAAAAATGAATATTGGATTATAATTGTGAGAAAATTTTATTTTTACCGAGATATGAATCGATTGAAATTTATATAGATATAAATTTTATTCATATATGAAAACACATATAGTGGGGACTAGTGGTTCTATGATTTGAAATGCTTCTCGGGGATGAGAATTTTTGTAGAGGGAAGATTGTAAAAATTCATGTTGTTTTCCATTTTCATTTTTTATGACAGAAAATTTGATCATGAAGAAATATATTAAATATTTATTGTTTTTTTAAAATTAATAAAAAAAATGTTATTTTGGAGTTTGAATATTTTATGGGTGGTAAAACATTAACAATATGATTAGTATTTGTGTTATATAAATTCATGAGTAGGTGGTTAGTGATTGTTTAATTATTATGGAAAATGTGATTAATTTTGTTTAATAAATGAGAATGTTTAATTAATAATAGTTTTATTACATTTGATTAAATTATAATTGTGGAAATGACGTGAAATATTTAATAATAATAATAATATTTGTTGTTATTGTTATTATTAAAGTAGGAAATAATCTGTGTGTACATATATATGTGATATATATACATATATGTGTATATATATATTTTTATGGGTGTAAATAAATATAAATAAATATACACATGGGTGTATATATATCTGGTTTATATATATATAAATATATATATATACTTGGGTATATATATTTGCGTGGTTGTATATATATATAGAGGACATTAATTATATATTTAGTGATGTATTTTAATTAATGAATTTTAAATATTAAATAAATGAGGTTGATGGAAGATATAATAAATGGTGGAAAAATAAAGGTAAATAAATTAAAATAGAAAATGAATGAACATGAAAAAGAGAAAAACATGTTAGAGGGATTAGGGGGGTTCCCACATGAGAGAGAGAAAATTAATGAGAGTTATACATTAATAAAATAAAATGATATAAAATAGAATAAAAAATATAATAATATAAGGTGAGGATGAACCTTTTTCGATGGGGAAATGTGGGGTGGAGGGTCATGCCTATATCTCCCCCCCACTTTCCATCTCCCTCATATTATTTTTCTCTCACTAAAGTTATTAAAACTTAAGTATCTCCCACAATATTTATCTGAAAAACGGATCATCAGTCATGTTGGATTCATATCACGTTTTCATTGTATTTGTGGTAGGTAGTCTAAAACTAAATCCCATAGTCTATAATTTTGATTAAGTGCATGTAATTGTAGAATTGATATTTTATGGTTAGTAATTGAGTTCTTGATTAAATTAATTAATTTGTTGAATTGATTAATTAAAGAAATTATGAAATTGGGAATATTGAGATTGTTGAACTTCATTAATTAATTATATAATTAATTAATGGTAATGGTTGGCATTATGAAATTGTGATTTTTAATAATTATTAGTCAAATTAATTATGACGAGATAGAGATTTTCGAAATTGAATAATTAAATATTTAATTAATTAGTTTTATATCTAAGTTATAGAATTGAAATAACTAGTCGAAGAATTAATTATTGTAGACCGTTATGGTTATTAAATTAATTGAAATATAATTATTAGTTGAGGAATTAATTAGGTATATCAAATTGATTAAAATGTAATTTTTAATTGAATAATTAATTGGGGTTATTAAATTTCTTAATCTCGATTAATTAATTAACTAATGTGAGTAATGTGATTATTTTATTGTTGAATTAAATAAAGTTATTGGTTAATTGAAAAATTAATTATTATTAGTAATGTGATTATATAATTTTTGAATTAAATAATGGTGTTAATTAATTGATGAATTAATTAATGTGAGAAATGGGATTATTTTATTGTTGAATTAAATAATTATAATAATTAATTGATGAATTAATTAATGTCGGTAATGTGATTATTTAATTTCAAATTAAAAAATGGTATTAATTAATTGATTAATTAATTAATTTGAGTATGGAAATTATTTAATTATGGAATTAAATAAGGAGGTTAATTAATTGAAAAATTAATTAATGGGAGTTACATGGTTATTTAATTTTTGAATTAATTAATGGAATTGATGAGATTAATTAATTCATGAATAAATTAATGGATGTACTGTTATTATTGGCAAGTTTTTATTAATTAGTTGTTTAACTAATTAATATATATTGTTGTGTTTATACAATCATCGATTGAATAATATATTGTTGAATTAATTATTGGATATAGATATTACAAATTGAATAAATAATTTTTCAATTAATTATGTGAGTTTGGGATTGTAAATTGAGAATAATTAATCATTGAATTAATTATGTGAAATTGATTGATTTCTAGCATACACATTTGAATTGGAATAATAAAAAATTTGTGTGATATATTATGGTATAATGACCTTTGGTGCATTGGTTAATTAATATATTAATGACTTTATGGTCCAATGATTAATTAAACAGGTTTGATATAATTATTTTGATAATTAGGAACGTGGATTAATGAAATGAATTTGTTTGATAAGTGATTTTTTTTATAAATTTATCATTATATCTTAATAAGTTAAATCTAGTATGTTTGATACTAGCCCTGTGACTTTTCATTCTTATCTTCTGAGATTATGTGTTATCATTGGAATTGATACTTGAGGGTTTGATACTTTTTGACATGTTGAGTTTGTCTAGATACGACTCATGACTGATGTTGGCTCATGAGGGATTGGTGCATGTTTTTGTACCGTTTGAGGGATTGGTGCATTGGTACTTGATGTATGAAGACAGAGTATATGATTATGTCGACATACTGAGGGCCATATGCACAATCACATGATGCCTGAGGGTGAGATTCTACTTATGCCTAAGGGTGATATTTAAGATAGCCTGAGGTCAGAGGCCATTTCTTTATGGTATTTTATGAGTGATTCACCCTCAATAGGAGAATCAACAACCATTTCATGTGATCCATCATAATACACAAGGATATACCCCCAAAGAAGGATACCTGACAAGGCACTGGAGTAGGTTTGGATGGCCTCAGGTGTAAACCCATAACCTGAGTGTCCTTAGGTTTATTTATTATAACATATAAATTTATTAAATTAATACCTTGTTTATCTCTATATTGCAAGCACTATATATCTCATATGAGATTTTGTTAAACACGATGGTGTTGGACTAATGAGTTTTACTCACACCCTATTTGGGCTACCATTTGGTACTTGAGAAGATTACATGGATGTAGGTTTGGACAAGGTCATGGGATCATGTTGTCGATTGATTGCTTTTTGGATGGGTGGGAGCTTGGAGACAGAACCGACATGGGGTTCAGGACATGGGTTTGGCGTTTTTATTTGAGTTTTCTTATTATTTTATTTGTATGAATTTCAAGATGTCATTTAGATACATACAACTTTCCATTACCTTATTCTTTTATTATTTGGATTTATTTAGTTTGTACCTTTCTTAGTTTTGTATTCCTGATTATTTATTCATATAGTTTACATTATTTTTTCTACTATATTTTTTCTTTCATTTCCACTCTTACCTGATGGTATAGTCTATGCACTATATTCATTAGACCCTCACTATTAGTCGACATCACATGGCATACTGGGAGGCACACTAAAGGCCATGTAGCCAACTAGCCCAATCACTTGACGGAGCACCAAGATGAAGATGACGATGAAAATAATTATGGAAATCCCACATTGCAGGAGGAGGAGCATGAATCACCCCTTTATAAGGTGGTGTGGATACCTCTCCCATTATAATATCTTTTCTTGGGGTATTCTTTAGGGAAAGAGCCCAGGGAAAGACAATCAGTGCGGGATAGGCCCAAAGTGGAAAATATCATGATCGTGGGATGGAGTGAAATGTCAAAAATGATATCAGAGCCAGCTTCCACTTGTTGTGCTTAAGAGGATGCTAGGCCCTTCTAAAGAGGGAGGATTATTTCAATTGCACATCGGAGGAGGAGGAGTACAAAGAACCCCTTTATAAGGGGGTGTGCATATCTCTCACATTAAGAGGCATTTTCTTGGGGGATGCTTGAGGGTTCGAGCCTAGGGAATGAAAAACCGTGCGGGCTAGGGCCATAGCGGACAATATCTTGATCGTTGGCTATATTGTGCAGTCACATTTTCAAAAGTACTTATAAAAGTAGCATAAATAAATTTAAATAATAAATATATTTATTATATTGATAATTATAAAATTTTAATAATATATAAATTCTTTTTAAATATATTTATTTGTAATTATAATTATAACTGAATATATATATATATATACATAATTATAAAATTACAGTATATACATTTATTATAATTTTATAAATAAATAAATATATATAAATATATTTACAATTATATATAAATAATTATAAATATATATATTTATAATTATAATTATAAATAAATAAAAAAATATGTGTAAATAATTATAAAATTATAATAAATATATTTATTATACTTATAAAGTTATAAATAAATATAATTGACTATATATATTTATAAATATAAAAAATACTTATAAATAAATAAAAATATTTATAATTATAATTCTAAATAAATATAGATATATTTAAGTAATTATAAAATTATAATAAATATATTAATTATATATTATAGGTATTTAGGGGTATAATTACAGTGAAATATAGAAATACAACACACACAACCTGATAGGTAGGTCATACCCCCAAGGGATAACCCACCCATTTTGATGGCCTCAAGACGCTATGGATATTAAGTCTATTACAATGCCTATTGCCTAGGTGCCCGTCACCTTCAAATATTAGTTTCATCATAACTGTCTGCCTAATGAGTCTCCATAAAGGCCATCACCTGACCCACCCCACATCACACCCCTATTGCGATTCCCATCACCTGACTGAGCCGCCCCGCACGCCCTAGCCAAAATTCCATCGCCTGACCGTGAAGCCCCACACACCACTCATTGCCCGCCTCCACTACAGTAGCTCGACGTCACCACCCCTTTAATCCTCTGATAATTTGATGCATCCTGGATTTGATCCCAGGTTTTTGATGTAGTATTACATGGTGATTACCACTAAGCCAATCCCCGACTACATAAAAAAAATTAATTATATATATTTATATTAAAATATCTATAATTAAATTAAAATAGTTATAATTATAATTCTAAATAAATATAGATATATGTAAATAATTATAAAATAATAATAAATATATTAATTACATATGTATTTATAAAATTAGAAATATATTTGTTATAATTTTAAAATTATTTAATTAAATAAATAAATATATATTTATTATTATAACTATATATATATATATATTAAACCTTTACTTAAAAATTAATATATATTTATTTACAGTTATAATTATAAATAAATAATTTTTTATTTAAATTATTATAACATTATTTAAAATATATTTATTATTCTTATAATGTTATAAATATATGTAATTAAATAAATATAATTATAAATATATACAAATATTTATAAATAAAAATTGATATATTTAAATAATTATAAATTATGATAAATATGTTAATTATATATACATTACTAAATTTATAAATATAATAAATATATTTTGTGTAATTTTATAATTATTTAAATAAATAAATAAATATTTATTTATAGTTATAATTGTATATATATATATATTTAAATAATTATAAAATTATAACAGACATATTTATTATATTTAAAATTTTATTAACTTATATTTGTAGTATACTTATTTTAATTTTATAATTATAAATAAATAAATATTTATTTATAATATTTATAAATATTTATAAAAATATATAATCATATAAATATATTTATTATATATATAAATATAAATAAATAAATATTTATTTATAGTTATAATTATAAATAAATAACTATATATTTATTTATTATATAATTTTATAAATATATATAATAATATAAATAAATTCTTAACATTAGATCTTTATTAGTTCTAAAGAAGCTCTGATAAAGGGATGTTTTATCATCGCTTTCTATTTTAGCACTCATAAAACATACCTTTATCGGTGCTTTTTTACCAGCATTGATAAAAGCTTTACCTGATTTTGGAAATGAACCCTAACTGTTAGCTTCTTCTCTTGCACATATCAAACTCCCATAGAACTCGACCTCTACCACTGTCGACCCCTCCTCTGCCCCAAACCCTCCTCTACTGCTGTGAATCTGTCCTCCACAACCACGGATCCCTCCTCTGCTACGAACCCCACCTCCTCCGCGAACCCCACCTTCGCTGCGTACTAAATCCCACCTCCACTGTGAACCCACCTTCGCCATGAACCCCACCTCTACCACCGATCCCCATATCATCCATGAACCCCTCATTCTCCATGAACCCACCTTCTTTGAATAACCCACCTCCATCGTGAACCCCTATACGCCCTTCACTGCCGCTTACCCCGACTCTACCGCCACCGGACCATACTACTATCATCAGACCTCCAAATCTAAGGTATGTTCTTATTTGATGTGGAATACTTAGATATTAAAATGTTAATTATAGTGTTTTAGTGTTTGAAATCTTTTTCTATGTGTGAATTTTGTTTTTGGTTTGATTTATTAGTGTGAGACAATGGTTATTTGATTGTGTTTTATTTTTATTACAAAAATATTCTAGTGTGATGATTCCTTTAATTTTTCAACTTAAATTATCTCCATTGGCCTTTTGGTAGGTTCCCCTTAATGATTGATGGTTGATATTTTATTGTTATTTTTTCTTATGGTTGTATCCTGGTAAATTATATATTTTTTAAATAAAAATATATGTTTTGTTAGTTTTATTTATACAACCCTATGTAACAAAATTATTTCCATTATTTTCCCTAGAACTAGAATTTTTTATTTCAAATAAAAAATTAATGGTATAAAATCTTTGATTATATCCCACTAGGATTTTTTTCACTAGTATTTTGATAATAACACCATGGAAATGGAATGTCACTAACTCTATCCAACCCATATGATATCCATCATGACTTCCCTCCCACAAATGGTGAATTAATTTTTAACCCCATTAAAACTACTAAACCTTCTTTTCACCCAACATTGCCTTCATGGTTTAAATTAGGGGGCCCCTTATTTGATATGTCTATTTAGGCCTTTTGCTTCAGAGGGATGCAATTGATTATTAATTTGAAATGATTGATGCATATTCATGGATGTGAAAATGGTCTCTTTCTTGTGAGGGTGTTAGAGTTGACATGTGATCTACTACTTATATTATATTTATTCTTGCAATTATCATTGGATTTTGGTTTCTCGCATCCACTTGTTTGGCTGTATAGGAACCCTATAAAGTAAGAAATAAGTATATATGTATACTCTAACAGTTATCTCACACACTAACTAGTTTCCCCATGTGGTATAGTTTTATTAGTCTATAAGAGTGTCCCTAAAGAGGAATGTGTGGGTAAGTCAGGTGAATTTTCTATTTTTTTAGTATTCAAAATAGGCCAACTATTGGCCACATTGTAGTTTGAGTATAAAATGAAGGATTAATTTAATTCTCTTAATGATTTTGATACATTGCAGATAATAGAATTAGAACTAGGAAAGAGGTATCTATATAAAAGTTAGATTTATCATCTAAATGAGGAAGTGGATGATAGGGAATAGTGGAAGGTATCAATAGTTGTAAATGTATTTCAATAATTAGAAGGATTGGATTTTAGATAGATTTTCTCCCTTGCTATAAAGAATATAATTATTTAGATGGCTCTTGACATGGTTTCTATTGATGGTTTATTTCTAGAACAAATGGATTTCACAATTTTATTCCTTCACAGAGAATAATAGAAAAAGATATACATAGATCAATTGGAAGGTTTCATTATAAATGGAATAGAATTTTCGGTTTTAGTCTCAAATAGAGTTTTTGTGGGCTTAAGTAGGAACCAAGACAGTGTAACTAGAATTTCGATGCTTTCATGGTAGAATTAATGTTCATGCAGTGTAATGTAAATAATTGCTACTATATGAATTTGTATTATGATGAGATTTTTTTCATTTTACATATTTAAGTGGATGAATTTATCTTAGTTGGACCAATGAAGGAAAGGATTGAAGATCTGAAGATTTATTTTTCTAGAAGGTCCCATAAAAATAACCGTGGTTCTGGAAATTCAATATCGATGATAAATATTGAATGATACTTGAAGTCTACAAACTTTTTTACATTGGATAAATTTTTATCAACATTTTGTGTATTTATTTTGTTATATATTAATATTACTAAATCAAATACGATTGATATGAATAATGAATGTATGGATTCAAATCGTCTGATAAAAGAGTATGAAGATGGAGTGAAAGAGTTTATCATGTTTGAAAAATATCTTGCATATAAACCTTCTCAAATCCTTTGTCTTTGTTTATGCTACTGTTATTCAAGACTAATAAGTCCAAAGGATATAGAAGAACACTTGATCTGTCATGGAATAGAGGTAATTATAAATTTTGGAATTAACATAAGAAAAAAGATAATGTAGCTAGTGGTTGGGATAAAACTGTGTTTTATGGATCATCTGATATGATTACAAGTGTGGATAATGAAGAAGACTGTATCAGGGATGTAATTATTGATTTTAATGAAGATGAAGATCAAATTGAGGAAATGAAAAATATATTTGAAGTTGAACTTCTAGATTGCCTAATTTTGTTTTGAGAAGTTAAATAGGTGTGAAAAGAAACCATTGTATGCTGGTTTTACAAAATAGCCAACATTATCAGCTATATTGAATCTGTATAATTTAAAGTATGAAACATATGGAGTGATGCCAGTTTTATAGAACTACTTACTCACTTTGATGGAATGGTCTTAGAAGACAGTGAGCACCCATGTCGAACATACGATTCTAAATGAATACTATGATCGATGGTTATGATCTTTGAAAGAATACATGCCTACCTGCATGAATGTATACTTTTCAAAAGGACCAAAAACAACTTACAGAATGCCCAAAATGTGGTTCTTCTTGATACAAGAAATTTGGATATGGTCCAACCAAAGTTTTACTATACTTTCCAATCATTCCAATGTTTGGGAACCTATATGGTAGTGAGGAGACTACAAGACATTTGATGTGGCATGCATACACAAGAAATAAATATGGAAAACTACATCACCTAGAAGACTCTCCTCAGTGGAAGAGAATTGATCATGAGTATCCTGAATTTCTAAAAATTCCAAGAAATAATTTTATTGAATTATCTATAGACAGAGTGAATCCTTTTTCTATACAAAGAATCACTCATAGTAAATGGCTGGTGATTTAGGTAAATTATGAATTTCCAACCTGGTTAATCATGAAATGAAAATATATCATGTTATCTATGCTTATATCAGGACTAAAACAACTAGGTAATGATATTGATGTTTATTTAGCTCCATTGATGAAGGATTTAAAATTATTGTGGGATTATAGTGCTACGCTATATAATGCTTACAGAAATGAATATTTCACATTGAGAACCATGTTTCATGAGACAATAAATGAATTTCCAGCTTATGAAAATTTTTCAGGATATAACATTAAAGGAACTCAAGGGTTTCCCATTTGCGAACAATGTACATAGTCAATTATGTTGAAACATTCATAAAAAATAGTGTTTCTAGGAAATCTCAAATTTCTACCCAGATGAAATAACTAATGATCTTGGATGATATCATTTGATGGAAGTTTATAAGAACATAAAAAATTGTCTCCACATATAGAAGATCAACTGTTTGATAAAGTAAAATATGTGGACATTGATTTTGGTAAAACATTTTCGAAAAACATTATGAAAACCGATTAGAAAAATAGATTAATTTTTTAGAATTACCATAATGGAATTTTCTGTACTTTATACATTTTCTTGATGTTATACATGTTGAAAAAATTTATGTGATAGTGTCATCAACACATTTTTAAAATCACCCTAAAAAACAAAGGATGGAATTGAGGCTGAGTTGGATATGTTTGACATGGGAATACGAGAAGAGTTGGTGCTAGTGAAGGATGAAAAACAAACATTTATTCCCCCACCTGCTTAGAATATTTCTAGGTAGGAGAGATATTAGTTTTCAACTTCTTTAATGATATAATGGTTCCATAGGGGTATTTATTGAATATCAGGAACATCATGTCAATGAACGATTTAAATATAATTGGTATTAAATCACATGACTTCCATGTTTTGATTCAATATATAATTCATATATCTTTACATTGCATTTTTTCCAAGAATGTTATTCATATATTAACCAAGCTCTATTTCTTCTTCAAAGCTATATGCAACAATTTTATAGACCCAAATAAATTTCCACCTATGGAAAGAGAAATTTACATAATATTATGTAAATTCTAAATGTTATTCTCACATAAATTCATTGATGTGATTGTTCATTTTATGGTTCACTTGGTGAGACATATTCGACTATGAGGTCTTGCACACAATAGATGGATGTACCCCATTGAATGGTATGTGATGATTTTGAAATGGTATGACAAAAATCAAATTAGTTTAGAGGGTTGTATTGTAGAGCGATATATTGTTGAGGAATTCATTGAATTCTATACCAAATACATGTCTAGTGTGGAAATCATGGGTATACATAATCTCATCACACAGGGAGGATTGCGGGTGAAGGAATTTCTAGAAGAGATGTTTTCACCATCAATATTACAGATCAAGAGCTGGCCCACCTTTAAATTTTGAATAACATTTGGTAGGTTTCCACATATGTTGATACCCACAATTTTTTAGGAATTTGGAAACCATCAAAGGATAAAATATAGATATCAAATACACATAATCAATATATTATAGGATGATTTTGGGGACATATTTTTAAGGATCCAGATTAAAATATGGATTCAATTTTAGAAAGACTTCAATGGATAGCCTGAGGATAAAGTGTGTATGTATTATCTTATAATGAATATCTAATTAATGGTTATACATTCTCTATAAATGAACATGGTGTATAAAGTACCATGAATAATATTAGAGTTACACTTTTGGCTAAAGTGATGCATGTTTCTGGTACTAAGGAAAATATCAAATTTATGTGAATAGGTCATAATTTGGCATCATCAAAAAAATATAGGAGCTTGATTATATAACATTCCAAGTTATGGTTTTCAATGAAAGTGGGTTGATAACATTAATGATGTTAAAAAAGATGAATTGGGATTCATGAAAGTTAATTTTAGTAATGAAGGTTACAAAAAATGAACCATTTATAATAACATCAAGGGAATTACAAGTATTTTATGTTCCAGATCCCACAAAACAAAAGTGGTTAATTGTTCTGTTATCGACCAAAAACAATGAAGGGTTAGATGAAAATTCAACTAAGGATTTCCCATTCATTGGGAAGTCACAATCATTTCATAGTGGTCTCAATGTAGAAAAAATAATTATTCCATGAGATACAATAATTAAGAGATTTGGATAGTCAATAGAGGGTTCAAATCCATTCATCATTAAAAAAACGGTTCAATAATCAGGTTATATTTTTATTGTAATATACTTTGTGTTAAATCATGTTATTAGCCATTCAATGATGAAATTTGGCACTCTAAATTAAAGGAGAAACCATTTTTGTGGATAATTAATTCAGAACATGTTGGTTCTCCAAACCCCAAGGAACAATAGGTATATGAACCTGCTGCTTCTCACACTGTAGAGGAATAATGACCTTTTTCATGTGACGGTGCTCTAAATCCTAAGGAATAATGGGGTTTTCAGCCTGTTGCTGCTCCCAGTGTAGAGGTACAATGACTATATTCAAATACCGATGCTACCACTCTAGAGGAATATATTGATTATGTTGAATTTTAAGAAATGGTAGGTGATGAAGGACCGATGACATGGAAAAAATAGGAGCACTATTGTTTGACGATGTTATAAAAAATCATTAATTAAAAAAACAAAGGCATCAAATAAGAGGTTGAATGGAATTCATGGGGACAATATGTTAACCCCAAAAAAGCCATATTTAGTAGTTACATTATAATCATCACTCTTCAATGTGTGTTGACTGATGTAGATTCCTGTCTCCATGTTATGGCCGGACATAAGACACTAATCTTGGATGAGATTATGGTAACATTATGATTTCATTTTTTTATATTATTAAAAAAATAAAACAATCCAATGATGACTTACTCTTACTCATCCCTTTTAGAGTTCATTCATACTAGATGAATCCCATAAGAAATATGTATCAATGATTTCTAGAAGGATTCACAAAGGCTTTCATACAATTATAATGATACATCATCTTAAACATGCTGAAGGGAAAATGAACCCACACCCACCTCTTATCCATGCACACATGATAACCTAAGAAGCATGGCGTGCATTTAATATCCTCCATACGGACGTGTCCTTTCAGGTATATTGTGGTTAATAATACGTTGTTTGATGATATGTGGATTCATCACTTTGATTAAATTTTTTTATTCATGATACAAAAACTAAGTGTTGGAAATAAGGAAAGGTAAAAAAACCAAAAAACCTCTATTGTAAATCAAGGATGAGGTATAATTCACATGAAAATAAATTGGTATATATTTTCAATTTACTACAATACTTTTATGTGACATGAAATTACAACATAATTAGGTTTCTCTATTTATATATAGATTAGTGACTCCAAATCCAAATCCACTTTCACCCCAATCCATGTGATATGGATGGAGGAACTTGTAAATAAAAATGGTATACAAATAGATAAAAACAAAAAAAGTGTGGGAAACATGGGTAAGTAGGATATAATAAAAAATTATTTTTCTTTAAATCAATATTACATAACAATGATCACTTATTTTCCTATAGTTTCTATCTGCCATAGTCATAGGAATCAAAAACACCTATATTAGTTGAACACTTACTATCAGTGTCGTTAAAGAGACAATAACAGTATGGCCATGTCAGAGCTACGGGTTTTGGGGTGACACCTAGAACATATTTTGAGAAAAAAACAAGATTAGGATCAATGTGAAGAAATGAAATAAATTTGAGAAAGAATTTCTACCCTTTAATATGAATTACAATGGTAAAGAGAGTTTATTTTAAATTTAATGTGGGGGAAGCAAAGAGAAGAAACAACTCAAGAACAACCATCATGTGAAGATGCCACCCACCCCAAAATCTTTGATGTAAGCTATTCCCCTCAAAAACTATCTTAGCTGAGGTAATAAATATTCTAAAAATTATTTATTTGAAATGTGAATCAGGTATAAAATGATACCATTCATGTACTGATATTCTATAGGGTGATAATGATAGTGATTTATAACTATAAACACCCACCCATCAACTTATAGTGATGGATACAATGTTTAATATCCAAAAAAAGCTACACAACAGACCACTTCCAACAAGTCATGTGAGAGTGTCGATTATCATATCCCATGAGCCAGGTGCCAAGATACATATTCCAATTGACGAGGAAGATATTTATATGGTCAAACAAGCTATTAGAACATTCATTACATGGTCATCCCATATTGTAAAAAATATATCGATAATGAGGTATTCATTTCCAATTTTTTTCAAGATAAACTTTCAACAATTAATGAATACATGTTTGAACTCATGAATGTTATTATAAAAGGGAAAACAGAAGGGGGTGAAATTAATGACCCGATCAAAACTATCTAAAGTACCAACCAACCAATCTAAAATATCTTTTGAAAGAACCTTTACCATACCCATTATATATATGCAATTATTATCATTGAAGGTTCATGTGGATACAAATTTAAAAAATGATCATACTCACAGGATTTATTTTTAAGAAAATATGTTACAGCGGAATTTAAATAATTCATTGGTTTTGATAATGTAATTGAAATCCTACAATATGATTTTATAGGTGGATAAAAAGTAAATGTATACATGAGGTATGTTTTTGTGATTTTATTTTCTAAAATCTGATATACTATGTTAATTATGACTAAATATATTTAATATTTTTGGAAGGTGTATATATCAAATATAATTGAAAGGAATTCACCATGTAAAAAATTAGACACATTATTCCCCACATCGCTTCTATAGAAAAACCAAAAATAGATCCTAAAAAAAGGATGAAATAGTGGCAGTTCTAGTCAAATCATTTGAAATAATACTTTAGGATGATAAACTCTACTTAATACAAATGTTGCAGGGGTAAAACTATACAATTTAATAATATGTAATATATTTTCATTTAATTAATTACTTATTTATTTTTGTGTTTTTAGGAAACATTGGATGCTCATTATGGTCAATTTTGATAATCCAAAGATTTATTTCCAAGATTTAATGCATGGATATCCATTAAACAAACCACACATGATGGTGCTAGTCAATTTTTAATACACCACATACAAAATTTTAGAACTAAAAATCAATTTATATAATTTATATTATGTTGTAATGAGGATTCTATTTTGATACGGTAGTGCATCAATATCATGAAAAACAAGGAATGAGGCAAGGGCCTAAGCCTGAAGAGCATGAAAAGTACTACTACTAGAAAAATATCATGGTATATGTAATAAGAATCCACTATCCAAACACATATCAATACAAATTAATTACTCTCTTCAATTTGTATGTAGTGTTTGAGACAAATAAATATAAAATATTGTAGTTATTTTGTTTGTAAATTTATGAGATAGATTATATTCCATAAAAAAACTAGCAGCCCCGAAGAGATATTTTTGAAGATAATTAATATTTAATTTAAAATATTTATTAATCCTTTTTGTATTTATATTTTTCTAGTACTACTATTACTGTAAAAAAACTCATATTGAAAAGATGATGTACATTTTCTCAGAAACGAATGGGAAAAATACCAAATAGAAGAATGTACACAAATAACTTGAGGATGTGAATTACATATGAGTAGTTTATTGTCTAATATTTATGTTAAATTTATTTATTTATTGTATTACTCACATTATAATTGTTTTCTTATAAAGATGGATTCATTTTTTTGAGTTGGTGTGGTTTGTTTGAAACAGATCATGGTCGTGAGATGTTGGACTTTGAAGATACAACTAAGATAATAACAATAAGTAAACGGGCCAAGAATGTATAAAGGTGAATATATTCTACTTATATAATTGATTAAATTTTTCATTAATTTATCTAACATTTTTAAGTTAATTTCCATATCATTTTTATCTAATACTTATTTAGTTTTTCTATAGATTTTTTGGGAATTCATATTTTCTTTTCAACTATCTATAACAAGCCAAAAAAGAGAGAATGGTTCCTTTTGGGTGGAAGAAGAAACCCCATGTTTCATGAAATGTGAAGTGAATAGGAAGAATGAATCTACTAAGGGATTTTATATTAGTTGAATATAATGTATGACTTCCAAAAATATCTTTTGTGAACATTTTTTTTATAGTGTAGTAATCAGCCGTACCTCAATCAGCTACACCTTAATATGATACATAGTATACTCTGTATGACTCAAAGTGTATGTTTTTTTATTTTATAATATTCTTTCATCCTTGTAGATTAATGTATTTTGAACTACCATGCTTTGATTCATGAATCCTGATTATGATCTATGATATGTAGGGTATGAATTTCTAATGTTAATATCACCTTTTAACATATTTATTGTCATGTTATCCTTGTATGATCATTGATATCTCTTTTAATGACACTTATTGATCATCTATGATCAGACTTTACAATGTTTCATATTATTAGTTTATGAAGAATGTCTTCCGAAATGATATGAATGAAAAGGTTTCTATTAAAGAATAACATAAGGAGTGACTCTTATGAACAAGTTCTTTATGTTTCCCTATTTCCAATAGAACTAGACCTAAACTATTCTAGCATGTATCATTATGTTATGTAAGGAATATTAATATACTAAGATGTGATATATTTGTATGAAATGTTTGGGTTAATATATTTGGTATTAAAGCAACTGACCTACTCAAAACCAAGAAAATAAATTCTCATTGTTTTGATATATTAAGTAAGTGATCTATATGTCATTGGAGATGTATAAAAATTGGCCACAACTTAATCTGACACATGGTGTGACTTGTATCACTGAATGTTTATCTTTTTATTTATAATTAAAATTACTTTTAGTAAAAATAAAATGTGACATACTGAAAACTGATCAAATGTATTGAAATTGTTTTTATACATTAGGAAAATGATCCATAAGTCATTTTTGATTTGTATGAATCTGCCAAACCTCAATCTGATGCACAATGAGGCCAGTATGAATTTAGGAGTGTATTTTTATATTAAATTGATATTAAATTTATAGAAAATAAAAATTGACATACTAAAAACCAAGAAAACATATTCGGATTGTTTTGATACTTTAGGAAAATGATCCAAGAGTAATTGTTGATGAGTAAAAATCAACCACACCTCAATTTGATTCCTGGTGTGACCAATATGAAAAAATGTGTCTGCCATCAATTTAAAATTGGTATCTTATTTTATAACATGCCACTCACAAGAAACAAAGAAGGCAAAGTCTAATTGTCTTGATACTTTTGGATAATGATTCATAAGTAATTTTTGGATGTGTACAAAGTTGTCTCACACCAAACTGATGCATGATGAGACCGATATAACTCAAAATTCATGTTTCCAGTTTGAAATGACATTTTAGTATAAAAAAACGCAACTGGCATATTGAAAATCGAGAAAATAATTTTGGATTGTTTTGATACAGTAATAAAATGATCCATCACTAATTTTAACATTTAGGAATCAAAACCTCCTCAATATGATTCATGGGGTGACCAGTATCACTCAAAATGTCTCTTTTTAATTAAAATTGTCATTTAATTTTAGTAAAAAGAACAAGTGACATAATGAAAATGGAGCTAATGAATTTAGATTATTTTGAAAATTTTTCAAAATGATCCATAATTCATTTTGGATTTTTAGGATTCAACAGCACCTTAATATGATGCACGGTGTGGTAGGTATGACTTTAAGTTTGTATTTTTATATTAAATTTACATTTAGTTTAGAAAGAAGAAAAAATGATACACTGAAAGCCAAGAAAAAGATTTCATATTTTTTTGGTACATTAGAAAAAATATCCATGATTTATTTTTGACATGAAGGAATCAACCAAACCTCAATCAGATGCACGATGTGACTGGTATGACTAAAAGTGTCCATTATCAGTTTAAAATCGACATTTTATCCCAAAACACGTTACCCACTAAAGACCAAAAACACACACTCTTATTTTCTTTATAATTTAGTAAAGTAATTCATAAATCATTTGGGATGTGTGTGAAGCAGTCTCATGTCAAACCGATGAAATATTCAGCTGGTATGACTTAAAATGTGTGTTTCTAGTTTGAAAAGACATTTTAGTAAAAAAACATAATTGACATACAAGAAACAAAGAAAACACATTCATATTATTATTAAACTTTAGTAAAATTATTTATAAGTCATTTTTGATGTGTAGGAAACAAGAAAAACACAATATGATGATGTTACAAATGAAACATGAATATTGATGATGACAACCCACAATTAAGGTTCGATGGTGACAAAGATGTTAATGATGTTACAAATGAATTTGAAATGATAAAGGACGGTGAAAGTGAAACACATATGGATATTGATGATATCGAGGAGGAATATGAAGAAACTTACATCGTTAGATACAAAGATGATGATGAAGGTGAACATTGACACAGTTAAATGCTGGTTATGATCATAACTAATATTTATCTATATATAATAGTTATTTTCAACTATGTGTTAACAAAAATCATTTTGTGTTTCAGATGGACTTTGATCTATTTTGTGAGTTATAGGATATTGAGCTACCTTTGGATGAGGGGGATGTGCGATCATCTGACCCTCAGCCTACTGGTGGTTCAGAAGGCACACGGAGGGGGCACAGTCTTGCACGACTGATGATTCTTGACCCTATCCCCGAGCGACGTCAATGTCTTAGCATCGATCCATGAACACATAGGTACGCTAACATGTATATTTTAGTAAGCTTTCATTAATTTATTTATATATATACTAATTGTTTGATTATTTATTATTTTTTCACAGTTTTGCACAAGTAGTTGTTGGACAGGGGAGCACTATCTTGCACAATCATTTTTCTCAGCCATGGATCACATAAGAACATATTCTCATTAATGTGTAGCTCAACATGTACAATCATTGGTTGGTATGTAAATAAATAATATTTATATGGAAATTTATTTTGTTAATAACTTGATATTATAAATTATTTGTAGGGTTTATGGTTTTCCATCGATGATAGCATGCGTTATGCTATCCATGCAGCATGGGAGGTGGATATGCATGAGCGTTTGCATCAGTTTTTTGCACAATTTGAGGAAGATGGCCATTAAGAAAGCAAGAACGAAATTATTTGATGATTTGTGTAGAGCCCACCGACCAGAGTACATTTCATCTTTGGTTTGGGATGGATTACGTTCACACTGGTTGGGTGATGGATTTCAGAGGAGGTCTTCATTAGGTCAGCAGAACCGTGGGAGACATGAGGTGACGCATTGAGCTGGTAGTCGTACATTCAGTACGCATAGAGAGAATCTGGTAAGTGTTTTTTAAATAATTTATATAACTTCAAATATAAACAGCTTATTTTATATTCATATAGGCAATAGAGAATCCCGATATTACAAAGTACGATGTTTATGGAAGGAAGTACAGTGATCCAACAATCGGAGAGATTAGAGGTGATCTCCAGCGTCATATTGTTATTAGTCTTATTTTTTCAGTCTGAAAATTAACTGCATATAATATTTTCACAATTTTAATTTCAAATTGGAATTGAAGGAGTCATATGAGGCTCTGACCGCTCAGACACAGGTTGAGGGTTAGGACGAGGTGACTGATTAGACCAGTGCCCACCATTTAAACGAGGCAACAAGGATGGAGGCGACTCGATATGGATTTGAGAAGGGCTGAGTAGTTGGTATCAGATCTCATGTGACTCCTGGTGCTTTTTATGGAATGACTGTGATGTCGGAATCCATCTTGAGAAGAGCCTGTGGAGAGGCATCATCTTCTACCTCACAGTATCAGGAGCAGTTCTGAGCTTCGAATGACCTTATAGAGGGTTTCAGAAGCAGTGAGAAGAGATGAGTCAGCAGCAGCAGCATCAGAAGCAACAACACGAGGAGGAGATGCGTCGATGGTAGCATCAGCATCACGAGTAGATAAAGTACATGCAGCGTTTGACTCGTAGTTTAGGGATGTAGTTTCCTCCACCATCTCCTTCAGCTCCTCCACCTCCTCCAGAAGGCGACCCCCCAATGTTTTTTTATTTTAAAAACAATTGAATTTAACATTTTTTGTAATATGAACTATTTACAATTTTTATCTTTTATTTCGGTGCAAATATTACATAATTTAATTTTTAATATTTTATGATTTTATACTGTAAATATTGAGAATTTTAATAAATTTTATTTTTTTTAATATTTTAATAATATTAATATTATTGTTTCATTAATCAGAATTTTATTAAATATATTTTTTCAGTATTATATTTTTTAATGTTTGTTTATTTTACTAATAATCATAATAATAATAATATTTTATGTTTCTTTTATTTATTTGTTGAATATTGAAAATTTTAATATTTTTTTTATTATTTTAATAATATTAAAATTAATTTTTCAATAATCATAATTTTATTAAATTTATTTTTTAAAAATCTATTTCTTATTTGCGATGGGATCTGTTGCAACGGGTTCCCATCACAAATAGTCCAAAATAATTTTTTTTAAGAAAGTATTTGCGACGGGCTCATCGCAAATAGTATAAATAAATATTTTCAAAAATGTGTTTGCGACGGAATTACGGTCCCATCGCAAATACCTTTTGTGATGGGCCCATCGCAAAAAAGTTTATATATATAAAGTATATAATCGAAGACTTATTTGCGACAGGCCCATTGCAAATAATACTTTTTGCGACGCCATTTTCTGCAACGAGCTATTTGCGATGGGACCCTATCACTAAAGGTTATTTACGACGGGATCCCGTCCCAAATAATTCGTCGCATATACCAAGAGTTATAGTAGTGTACTCTTCACACTTACAGATAGTTGGGATAGGATTGTAATATCACTCAAAAAATCCAATACCATAGGAAAACATATGGTGAAAATGTTAAAGGATGAATTTTTCAATAAGGAGGCCTTAAGGAAGGATGTGAGTTAAAACCAAACACAAGCTCTCATCCTAGAGAAGCAAGGGTGACAATAAGGATGAGGTTGAGGGTTTGGAAGTAGAGGTTGAATAAAGAGTATAAGAAGGTACATATATGTAAATAGGCGAATATACAAATTGTACTATTGCAACATGGATGGATGCACAATGAAGAACTATCGAAAGTTGCTACAAGAAAAGGACCACAATAGTAACCAAAAAAGAAGAACTAGAGATGCACATGTGAGCATCACAGAAGAAGTTGTGCTTTTCCCCAAATGAAAAAGAGGAATGTTATCATACATTAGGCCAAGAAAAAAATGGGTGGTAGATACTGCAACATAATACCATGTCACTCTACATCATGAGTATTTCTTGACTTATCAAGACGACAAATTTGGTGTAGTCAAGATGGGAAATACCGGTTTAGGATAGATTAGTGGCCTCAGTGATATTAAAGTCAAGATGAACATTAGATAAAAATTTACCCTGAAGGATGTTCAGAAAGATCCATGCCTTTGACACAACCTACTATTAGGTATAACATTTTATCAACAAGGTTATGACAACATATTCAGAAATAAAGAATAGAAGATATGAAAAGGAGCCATCATCATCGCCTGAGGATACATATGTAGTATATTATACAAAACTAATGTGATGATATATGAATACAACCTCAACAGGGTGGATGGAGATATTTCATCCAATATGTGTCACAGGATACATGACCACTTGAGTGAAAGAGGGTTATATACCTTGATAAAGAATAAATACATCAGTATTAATAAGTATGCATCAGCTGATTTTTGTAAATACTGTTTGTATGAGAAGAAACATAGTGTATCATTAAATAAGACTTCATCAAGTAGATTAGAGTTTCTAGATTTTTTTGCACTCTGATGTATGTGGACCCATGGAGGTGGATTCATTGGGAGGTAACGAAAATTTTCTATCCTTTATCAATGACGCATCTCGAAGGGTATGTGTGTTCTTATTGTAGATGAAGGACCAAGTACTAGACTAATTCAAGATGTTCCATTCCATGGTATAGAGTGAAACAGGAAGGAATCTGAAGTGTCTTTATTTAGACAATGGAAAAGAGTACACATCTAATGAATTTTATGCCTATTGAAGGATTCGTGGCATCCGACATGATAGGATGATCCCATACACCGCACAACATAATGGATTTGAAAAATGTATGAACAAAACCATCATTGAGAATTTCATAAGCATGATGAGTTTGGATAATTTACGTAATCCATTCTGGGGAGAATCTATTTAGGTTTCATGTTACCTTATCAACATATCACCATCAATCACATTGAATTTTGAGATTCCACAAAAGACATGGTCTATTAAAAATCTCCCTTACTCTCAATTACAAGTATTTGGATGTTTGGAATTTGAACATGTATCCAATGAGTTCAGGAAGAATATATAAGGGAGATCTACTCTATGAATCTTAATCATCTATGAAGATGAGGAGTTCATATACAATCTTTGGGACCTAAATGAAAAGAAGGTGATCAGAAGAAGAGATGTTGTATGACAAGAGATCTAGATGATCAAGGACACTCAAAATAATAGAATGTATTGAAGGGAAAGTGTTGAGGAATAAATTCATGATCAAAAAACTCTACCAACACCACTTGTCAATGAATAATTGGAGGTACATGAAGACTCATCACTAGTAGAACTGATGTCCGTGGAAGAGGATATTGAGTCGGGGGAGACTCAATCCTCTCCACAAGAAGTCTCAGAACCACCACAAGATTTAGGTGATGTTGTGCCTCCCAAACCTAACATTTAATAGGTTTAAATATATTAATGAGTAAGGATTCCATAAAAAAATATTCAGAGTCAGATTACATATTTCTAACTGATATGGTAAATCTATAAGGATACCAAGAAGAACATCAACATTCACTATCATTGGATACACAATGTGATGGATCAACAACTGTTGTGACTTGTAAAGATACTAACATAGGAGAACCTAGAAGATATGTTGAAAAAGGTGGTTTTTATAGATAAGTTATACCATTTCATATTCTCCCTTAGATTGAAGTTGGAGGGGGAGAATTGATGGAGTATTTTTCAAGCTACCTTCTAGGTGGATGGTGCACTTACCTCACTATCCCATTACACACAACATGGATGATTTACATTATAAATGTGTTGAAAATTTTCCTTTGGAATAAAATAGTGTTTAAAAGTTGTAGGTGTCCACTGTGTATGAATACATGGTTTTTGTGGGGATTGGTGGGAGTTGTGTCAAAAAAGACACCTCCCACAATGGCTATTAAAGGAGGGAATAAGAAGCCTTCCAACAATCATTAAGTCCGAGCCTTGAGAGATTATTGTATCCAGTGATAGAAATCCTTGAGATATCTATGTTTCTGAAGAATAAGAGGTGTGGGATTGGTATTTAGTAATCATTTTTCTTTGTAAAATAAAATTCATGTTTCCCCTTCTATTAATTTCTATTAAAAATGAGTGAATCATAACATGGTGGTAGTATGCCGTACACACAATCAACGTTATCGTATCCCATACATAATGTAAAGTGAAAATATTATAATGGTATAATGACTCCAGATGTATAATTATGTTTTGGATATCAAATATATAATTTATATCCATCATTATACGCAACCATTTGATGTGGTAATGGAAGAATGAATGACACCAGCTCACGAGGCGGTAGTCCTTCGTATACACAAATGACCATTTCATAACCCAATTGATGAAAGTGGAGAAGATTGTAGTTAATTAACTTAACAAAAAAGTATCATTATAGGGAAGATACTAAGGTAATTATTTCATCATGGTTACAAAAAATTTATGGATGTGGAGGAATAAATAAATGAAAAATCTCATTGATGAACATTACCTCTTCTTTGGGTATCCTCCTTAGGTTTGCACAAAAAGACTTCATATGTCAGAATAATGTTCAAAATAAGGTTTCTAGGATGATATTAGGGAAGTTTTGATGTGATTTGGGCAGGTATTAGACAATTTTTTTATGGTGTGAATAATAATAGAGAAGGGGTGTCCTTTTATAAGTGACGTGAGTGGCACACTTATAATATTTTGAATGAAAAGGTGCACCCAAATATCTCACATGAAACAAGGCTCAAAAGTAGATTATTATCAAGGATTATAAATTATAGGGTTGAAATATTTCCATAAAATAGATTTTTTTATAGTTTTTTAGTTCTTTTTAAACAATATATTTTTTAACCCCTCGATAAATCAATTCTTACCTTAACCACAGTAATTAATTTTTACTATTTTCACTATTCATTTTGACAAAACATTAAGTTTGAATTATTATAAAATATAAATTATTATAATTATAAATATTAAATCCATTTTTTCATATTAAATTCAAAGAATTGGAAAATTTTAATTTAAAATTAATCCAATATATGGGATGGGAAAGAGGGTATTCAAAGAGAAAATGTTCAAAAGTTTATAATGTTTTTATATCCAATTTCAATATGGAATTAATTAAAATGATAAAAATTAGACTAATAGATATAAAATTTAACTAATTTTACTTTAAAATTACTTTAAAATGTAATTTATCTTTATAAGTAATTTAAATGAATGAAAAATTTTCAATTAAAATTCATTATTTTCACTATTCATAGGAAAGTTTATCTTTTTAGAAAATTTTCAAAAATTTACCCTTAGATAATTTTGATTTTTAGATTTCATAAATGATGTTTATTTTTTCAAATTAATGTTCTAAAATTTTCAACAATTATTTTCAAAATAAGTGAACCAAAAAGGTGACGAAAGTTCTTTTCAGAAAAATATATTTTTTAACTGTAAAATTAGATTTATTCTTATTTATATTCTAGAAAACACATAATATGAATGTGAAATAGTCGATTGAATATATAATATATAAATTTCATTAAAAAAATTCACGATTTTTTTAATTTATTGAGGTAAAACATGTTTTTTTCATAAAAATAGTTTTCCAGGAAAATATTTCCTTTTTTAAATGGTTTTTATTTTTATTTTTAAATAATTAGTCCCCAAAGATTTATTTTTATATACATATGTGATCAATATATTTTCATGATTTATTTAATCTTATTCATACCCTACATTCCATTGACTAGTTGATCACTATCATGTTAAATAATAATATGTCATGTTTTGTTTAAACATAGTGTTGCATGCAATGAAATCCAAACTCGGTGTTACGTGTAACAAAATCCAAAATCAGTGTTGCATGTAACTTAACATAAAATTGATATTGAGTGTAATGAAAAATATAGAAAAGATTAAATTTATTTGAAAAAAATATTTTTCACAAAAATTTAGCGTGTTATAGTAATAAAGCATCAATATCATAACAAATAAAGGTTCCCCACTACCACCTTCCCACTGATTTTGTACTCTCATGCCCCAACATAAAATCTCCCATGCTTCCATACCTTCTATTCAAACATATATCACTACACATATCTAATGTGGTTCAGGATGCATTCCTACCTCCTCCATCCTCACAATTTCTAGCATCTCATGCTAGCATCAGGAATAATCACATCACATCTCATATTGACCTAAGACACCTGGGTCATCACACCACTACTCATCACATAACCAGAGTAGTAGGGTATCATGAATGTTAAGGTCCTGAACCTAATGACATATCCTACCATGCTTGACCCCCCCCCCCACAGATCACATCACATTACACCCTCATCACATCTTACCTCGCCTGAAGACACTTGAACTATCACGTCACACATCACATGATGAAACATGGGCCATAAAAGTTTAGGGAAGAAAAATGAACATGGGAGATACATCCATCTGTATCAACACCATCTTGAATATTTGAAAAAAAACCCAGAATCTGGAACCTATGATTATTGGTATGGTTATCCAACTCTTATTGGGAAAAATAGAAATAATAAGAAATACATGATATATAAATAACACACAATACCCAACCTATGGGTTCACAAAAACTACAATAGAGCACACCACCACCACCAATGCACCACTGGTAAACTTTTACAACCACTAACATCACTATATTCAACAAACTACACAACCACGACACAATCCACACATGTCTACTTTCAATTTAAACATTCAATACGTCTATATGTAACAAGTTTCCACTAACTCCCATTACTAATATTTTTTTTTCACATTTACTCAGCCTGTTATTTTTAATTTATCAACCCATTTAGTTATTTATTTCACTCAACTTTATAATTTATTCCATAGATAACCAGAACACAACCATGTCACCTCACAACTCACCCAATACACATCAACTGTCACCACACCACCATGTTAACCAGCCAATATCACCACAAAAATCACATACCTCAACCACCACACATCACAACCACCATACAACCACAACCATTGCACACCATATTGACTATGCACCACAACCACTACACACAAAAACAACTATTCTCCACAACTCTTACACACCCCACTACACAACTTCCCATGTCACATTCATGGAAACCAACCATTACACCACAACCCCACACATCACACTGCCAAGCCAGTCTACTCCATCATTATACAATAGCCCAAACCAAGAAGGGAAAGACTAAAAGAAAAAACACATACAACACGAACACATATCAACTTACACAATTCATTCAAGGGCATTTATCACATTAATTATTTATTTTTCATGAGAATTATCATACAAACCAGTTTTCTATGGGAAATTTTTTTATTAGACATATACATATTTTAAATCCTTTTTTATTCAGGATGTGATCAAACAATAACAAAGAAAGGGTCTCATAGTGAATCATCTACAACGAAATAAAGTATCCAAAAAAACAATTATTTTTATAATTGGAAACAAGACTGAATAATCTCAACAACAACATCATTAAGCTATAAAAATCATGCCATTACTCCAAACTCCCAAATTTAAAATTGTGATAATTAATAATATTCATTAATTTAATCATTAATATCCACATAAAGGAAATAAATAAAAAAAATATCCCACAATAGCATGTAACATCAAATAATGAGCATCCCCTACCTCAAGGAAGCTTTTTGATTTTCTACACACCATAGGGTGAAGAAGAAATATCCCAGAAACCACAACGGCACTACAAAACCATAGGTCATCCTAGATCACACCAAGGGATCATCAAAACATCACACAAAACACATCCTAATCGAATAAACACAACAAAAATTAATCTATTAGGGAATAACACAAGGAAACTATAGATAAAGGAAGAATAAATCGTCATTAATTTCCAACAAACAGCCTCCAGAACCCACAAAACAAGGCAAGAGAAGACATGATGGAAGGTATCCAAAAATTTCATATTGTTCATCCATAAACTGATAGGAGAATGGGAAAAATAGGAGAAAACTATGGTGAAAGAAACTTATATACAAGATGTATGTTTCCCCATTTATTGAATAAATTTTATATTTATATGATAAATTCTTGGGGGTCTATGGGTTAAAGTGTAAAATTCAAATTCATTCATAAAATCAAAATCTTGGATATTTAAAAAAAATAGGATTGAACCATGGATTTAATTAACTTACATCATAAATAATAGTTATATGATGTGAATTATTTTCATGCCTCTCCCTTTCGCATAGATAAGTAGTAAATCACTGACCATAAAAGCCGTAAACTACACATTCATGATGTAAATAACACTTTTGCATCAAAAATCCCCTAATGCTGTACAAATTTAGGTTCAAATATTCTGGACCCTTTGGGACCACCACCAAACACCACTGACACCAAAACTAGGAAAAGTAACGGTTCAAGAATTAATGATCTATTAAAATATTTATATAAAAATAGAGGATAATTCTTTATTAACTTCTAAACACATGTTTTGGACTCTGTAAGATAATATAATCAAAATAAAAACCTTCCCATGGGTTTCACCCATGATTTATGACATAGAGGAATGTTTTTAATATTTTATAAGTAAATGAACCTAACAAATTAAAATAATAACATTTTTGATTTGTATGTGAGTAATGTTCATAAATAATTCATTTTAAAACCATAAAGTACTGTACCAGTTTTGGGGGAATCATTAAAGGTTTATAAAATTAATCAAATATGTTAAAAATTACATTATTTTGTAGGGTAAATATATATTGAGTTGTTTATTTTTTTTTAAAATTTATTGTATCACTTTTGGGTCATTATGATGTTATAATAAAGATCGTATATTTATACTGTATTAAATTTGTAATCAAATAATCAACTATCTTACAAAAATATGAAAAAATCAACATTGATGAATTTTAATGCAAGGATTTAGGAAATAATATTTTTTTTATAAAAAAATTCTCTAAATGTTGTAATATACAATTTAAATAAGAATATTTATTATTTGGAAAATACAGTATTTTACGACAATAAATTTTTTTCAAACCTTATAAAGATTTCATTGGAGTTCATTGAATTATATTATAATTTTTTTATAAATGACTATTAATTAACTACAATATTATATTTAAGTCATCTTTATTTCAAAATTCTTGAATTTTTCAAAAAGTGTATTAAAACCATATATTTTCCAAAATTTCAATTTTGGGTTTTCATTTCAAAATTTAATTTTAATCCACTCATATATAATTTCATATATAAAGAAATTGTGAAAAGGGATAAATATAATCATTGTTTTACTATAATTAAAATATAAAAATTATTACTACTGGGGTCCAGATACATAACCAATTATTACACCAGTGTATTCTCTAAGGATTATGTGTGAGATGGTGGTGCTTTCTTTGGGTGGTTCAGAAAACATTTTTTGGGTCATGATCTCAAAAATACTGAGCATCACCCATAAATGGTTTCATTATTTTTTTTGGAATTTCATTTTGGGATTTGTCAATGGAAAATCCCAATGACTACACCTCCCTCATAAGCTCTGATAATAAAGCTCCATAGGGTAAGATCCTACTGGTTGAGGTCATCATTTCTTATGATTGTGTGAATTAGACTTTATCATAATCTTTAATATATATTAATCATAACAGTAAATATAAAATGACTATATCATCAATGGTTAATATGCTTAATGATCATTTAAATTTGTCCAACTATATTTTTTAAGGGCCCAAAATAACCAAAATAGTGTATATGTTTTCTATAACTACATTACATAATTATGAATTTATTCATTTAAAATAGGGATTTAATTAATAAAATTACGGGTAACCACAGTAGGTTCCTATGATAAGACAATGGATTAGAGAAAAACAATATGCCAAAAAATCATCACTTATCAAAATAAAACATTTGTAGTAAATATCATCACATCCTGATGCCCTAACAATAAACATCCAATTTTTTCATATCCATGCATATGAATAAATTACTATACAATAATGTGAACATCAACCATAGGGTATCTAATCAATAATAGGAAACAAAACATGAGGGGATTAACCAAAATATATCATATTTAGAAAATACTTATTTAAAGGTGGAAAATAGGCCTTTAGAAATATAGGCTTGGAATGCCAAGATAATATCCATATGAAATATACTTTAAAAAACACCACATGAACCATTGCTTATAGAAATAACTTAAAATAAATTTGGAAATAAATTTTAGGGCCAATTTTATTTTTTAAAATACAACTACTTTGATTCTGAAACCTCTTCTTTTAAACCAAAACATCCATTTTAAGAGAACACTTTTCCTTTTCATGGACCCAATGCAGTCAAACACTTTAAACCAGTTCATTTAATTTTAAAAATCCTCTTAGAAATCATATAAAAAAAATATTAAAACAACTATTTATAAAATAAGGAAAAACTATAAATACCCTTTATCCGAAGTGACTATCTATGAAAACATTTGGAAAAGTCATTTTGGCTCTATCATATATAAATTTAATGAAAATAAATAACTCATTTAATCTACCAAGAATTCAATTATATGGAATTTAATGTAAACACACAAAACACCTACCATATATCAAGAAAAATTAACCCAAAATAATCATAAATGCATCACCTTGGATTATGAATGATTAACAATGTTAGAACATGTCCTCCTCAAGAGACAGATACCTAAATATGAAATTAGATCCCACTTTAAACCCTATTTCTAGACTTGGAATCACAATGTGTTTGTGAGATATAATTGAACCAAGATAAAGGGGAATGATAGGGAAGAATAAGTATGAAAAATACCAAATTAGGACTCACCTTGGAGGAAATCACTTGAAGTTTAGGGAAGAAGCCACAAAATTAAAGAGGAGAGGGATAGAGAACCCTACCTTCATACACTGTAGACTTGGACAAATAAGTATGAGAGAGAAATGGTTTTGACCCTTTATAATAAGAAGAAAAAAAGAGTCATTTATTTATTTAAATGAAAATTGTGTAACTCATAGTGTTAGGATAAATGGATTATTAAACCATGAACTTACCATGCAGAAGCCACTGGATAGAAAAAATTCCCTCACATGATTTGGATACACGATTTACTAACCATTCACAGACCATAAAAAAATTCACAATTAAAAACTATAGAGATCTTCATACTTCTCCCATAAATTTTAGTAACTATAAACAAGCTATGTACCATCACACTTATGTAGAAAGGGATCACATGGTTTCTCTTAGAACTCAGGTTTTTTGATCACAACAGTCACTTTCCATGAATGAAAGTCCTTGTATAAATAAATTTAATAAAAAAACCCTTATGTATGGTTAAACCTACATATTTTATATAACATCCAACTTTTTTATAAAAAACATTTCATTACATTATACAAAACCGAGGATCTTTAAGGTTTAGTGTCTTGGAAACAAGGAACATAAAACATGAAAACATAAAACATTCTTCTTAAACAATTGAATGGATTCTACTTATGTTCGTCCTAGGTTCATTACTGCACCTCATAACCTGGAGACATACATCAGAGGAAAGGGGTGAGCAGAAGGCCTAGTAAGGTAAACAAGGGAAACATTTTACATGAGAACTTGAGACACATCAAAAGTCATGAAAAATAACTTTAAGGCATGAGAAAGAGATCATGAGACATATCATAATAAAAATAACGTGTTTCATAACTTGGAGATGTGGCTACAACATTTAACTTAGAAAATCATGAACATATCACCATGGTAAACCCCAAGGTATTGTTAAAAATTACCTAGGTAAACACCAAGGTGTCATTAAAATTGTAACCTCTAGTGGTTACATCATTACCCAATGCATTGGAGTGCTATCAGGGCACACCCTTAAATTTGTAATCTTTAATGGTTACATCATTACCCAATGCATTGGAGCGCTATCAGGGTGCACCCTTAAATTTGTTTTTATTATCATGTGAGAAACATATATCATCACCAATCATTTTATAAATAACCCATATAGCATAAAATAAATGGGTTTCCTTTCATAATCATAACGTTTTAAAAACTGCTTTTAAAACATGATCTTTATGTCACTTTAAACCCACGGAAAATGGAATGTGAGTTTCATGTATGTAAATCCCAGAATTTAAAATTGAACATTTTGATATATATGTGAATACACCTATAAAAGAAATATCTTTGAGTATTCACTTAATAACATAAAATAATTTTAGAAAAAGAGAGAGACATTTTTTAGAGGAACATTCTGCAGCATAACGACTATGTTACAGGGTTTTTGAAAATAATGAAAAGAAAGGGGAAATGGGTCACCCACTCATAAAAGATCTATAAAATAGTATAGGGACAGAATATAATGGATATAAGAACATGGTAATGAAATTTTAATGACATACCATATGAAATGAACGACATGGATGGAAGACAAAAATAAGATTTCTCTTATGAAAATTCAGTAGCCTAACAGCGTCACTTAAACATCAAAAAATGAATTGACGAGATCAAATAGGTCTCTCATCATATGAAAATAAAATATCAGTATGATAGATATATATATCATACCCCAACATTATAAAAAGGAACTTGAAAGACTTGACAAGAAAATAGAACTTGAAAATGAGAAGGGTGAAAGAATCCCTTAAACATTCGGCAGCCTAACGACGTCACTTAAACTTCAAAAAAATGAATTTAAGAGATCAAATAAGTTCTCTAATCATATGAAAATAAAATATCCGTATGATAGATATAGATATCATACCCCAACATAATAAAAAGTAACTTGAAAGAATTGACAAGAAAATAGAACTTGAAAATGAGAAGGGTGAAAGAATCCCTTAAAAATTTGGCAGCTTAACGACGTCACTTAAACTTCAAAAAAAAAAGAATTGACGACATCAAATAGGGTATCTCATCATATGAACATAAAATATCAGTATGATATGTATGTAGATCATACCCCAACATAATAAAAAGGAACTTGAAAAACTTGACAAGAAAATAGAACTTGAAAATGAGAAGGGTGAAAGAATCCCTTAAAAAGTCAGCAGCCTAACGACATCACTTAAACTTCAAAAAAATGAATTGATGAGATCAAATAGGGTCTCTCATCATATGAAAATGAAAAGGGAAGTAAGAGGAATATAAAATAACATCCTACAACATAAGAACATGGAGCATAAAATAAATGACTTAAAAGAGATTATTTGAAAAGAAAGAGAGAGGTTGGATCCCTTACCTTAAAACGTAACTCTTAAAACTCGCAGGTTGGGACCTTGAGGGCTTGGGGGAACCTCGGGAGGAATATTTGGGAGGTAATGAGACCATAGCTTTGTTGGGGGAGAGTTGGGAGTGAAAATTAAAGGAGTAAAGGGTGGGTATTTATAGGGAAGGTGGGGGGACAAGGCATTAATGGCCAAGGGACACCTCATTGGTGGTATTAGAAAAACCATGGGCTTTCCCATGGTATTTTCCCATGGTATTGGCCACTTGGGACACCTCATACCTTATCTTACTATTCATAGGTCTAACATATTGATTACATACTTAATACATCATTTAATGATGTCATTAAACACCCGTAACTTAAAAACTATATTTTCATTATTCATCGAAAATTCAACTTTCTCAGAAAAATCCCAAAATTTCACCTTAACCAGATATCGACACTCTGATTTCAAAAATGAACTCCATTTTATAAAAATAAATTTCTAAATATTTTTAATTTAATTTTTAAATAAATACACTATTCACCGAAAATTCATTTTTTTAGAAAAAAATCCCCAAAAATTACCTTAACATAATATCGATGCTCTGAGTTCAAAAATGAAATCCATTTTATAAAAATTATTTTCTAAATATTTTTAATTTAATTTTTAATTAAAAAACACGATTCATTCGAAAATACTAATACTTGACTAATAATTTTTGAAACAGTTATTTACCTATTTTATTGAATCACATTACTTAATCAAGGTGCCTAGATTATATTAATACTTTCTTTAAGTGAGATTACTAATCCATTTGGTCACATTACTAATCCTAAGCATAAAATCACTATTCATAATTTACTATTCATAAAAAATTAAGTTGATATTATTAGACTCTAAATTTCATACTGGACATAATTGTAGAAGAACATTTTTTGAAAATCATTACACATAATTAATTATTTAAGGTTTACATAAATATTTTCAAATATCCTTTTTTCTAGAATTCATAAAAAATATGCATACTATATTTATCCGGACATTTGAAAATTCACAAACTTCATCATAAGAAGAAAACACAATTTTATTTATCTCAAAGGATTACACAAAGCATGTAACACCCCAAGATTTCACAGTGTGTTATTTCTTCAAAATAATTCAATAACTTGCACTACACGCAACACCGAGTTCAAGCACACCATGACTTACCAAACAAGCCATTCAAAAGAGGTTATGAAGAGTATTAACTAAATTTTAAACTTTATATAATCCTTATTATTTTAGAATCCATATTATCAATTTCTTAGACATAATTTAAGAACAAATTCATTTTCAGTATTGCACTTTTACAAACTTTTAATAGTGAACACTTTTTAAATATAATATTTTAAACTTTTATATATTCAATTTGAATGAATAAATTTACTTTTTAGAATGGGGACATCAAAAATTTACAATGAAACATCCCAAGCTTCCACAGTACGCTTTCCTTTGAATAATACAGTAGTGTGTGTTGTACGTAACTTCAAGTTCTAACACACACCACAACCAATCAACCTAGCCGTTATGAATAGTAATACCTAATTTTTGAAATTTTATAAATTTTATCTCACAAAATGGACTTCATTTTTGTATTAGAAGTATCAAATTTATCCTAAGGTGAAATTTTGGAACTTTTCAGATAACATTTATATTTTGATGAATAGTGAAAATTACTAAATTTTTATTAAAAACAACTTTTTTAATCGAAATAATTTATATTGATAAATTATGAATTTGAGTGGTTTTAAAGTATATTTAGAATATATTTTTACCATTTAAGACAATTTTGGTCATTGTACATAATTTCACAATTAAACCGGACATAAACAAGTGTCAATCTTTTGATAGTTATTATCTCTTAAAAACACGCTATTTGTTTTGAGGATGAGAATTAATTTTTAAATTAACTAATGAAACTGATATGTATTGAATTTGGTAAAATAGACATCATTTTTGAATTCATAATATCAAATATATCTTAGGCCTAATTTTTGGTATTTTTCTGGAAACTTTCATTTTTTGATGAATAGTGAAACCACTAAGTGGTAGTTAAAAAACTGAATTTTTCATAAAACATAATTTTACTGCTTCTGTGAGTGGAATTTAAAAAATTTGAGACACACTTTTAATATTAAGGAGTGAAATGTGGTTCAATGTGATGAATTTTGTTTGGGGAATAGTAACTTTTTACTTTTATTTACCACGGTTAAAAGTGAATAGGGTAATTAAGGGTAAAAATGATATTAATATTACCCTAACACATGTCCTAATTATATTGGACAAGTGTATCTCGACCAAAAACAACCTTAGGAGTAAAATATTATCATTTAGGTCCACTTGTATTAGATCAGGACATTTATTATTATTTAATTCAAAGAAGAGTTAAAAGAGTTAAAATCAAATTTTATTTACTAAAACATTTTTAATATATGGTTATACATTAGATAAATTCGATTGTAAATATTTATTAGAAAGATAAAAATATTTAATACATAATGGTATTTTATTTATAATTTTTAGACCTTAAATAATTTAATTTATTTATGACACAACGGGAATGCATTAATTACCTAATTAATGAAGTTTTTTAATAATTGATATTATAAATATACAAATAAATGTAATTTGAGACTTTTTATAAATAACAATAATTTTATAGGTTAATATGACATGTTAGGATTGATTTAATTAACTTTTTTCTAAGTAATCATTCTGTTATGATTTTTACAAAAATCAATTATTGAATAGTGTCAAAATTGATATAAAAGAGTTTTTAAAACAAATATTATATTATTAATTGATATTAAATTCCTAAAAATCTAAGGTTCGGAAAAGAGACTGATATCATGATAGGTGTCTCATTAATGGACCACTTGGGGGTCTCTTGGATGTATATATTATGTTTATTAACCATATAATATAAAAATACAAAGAGACATTGTAAAAGTGAAACTAATTAACTAAGAGTTAATACTTAAATATAAGGTTAATATATTAACCCAAACCTGTCTAAATTCTATTGGTGGAGTGGTTTTAGACCCATCCCCACCTTAACCTTTAAATAATCCACTTTGGAGCCATTAGAAACTGAATATGAATTTATTATAAAATAATATTTCTAGCTTTTCCAAAGGTGCCCCTCACCCCTCTTATAAAATGGCACTCCCTCTTCTCATTAATTCACACCTTCAAAGCCTTTTGGTTCGTCCAAAAACTTCCCAAAAACTCTCTCAAAGTCCCTCACTACAACCTGGAGACCTTATTTTGATCATAAATCCAACCTAATGAGCCCTTTTGATCAAATCAAAAGGAAGAACCTGAATAAGAGGTAATGTTTTCACCACCCTTTTTCAAATTCATTTCTTCTTCAACTTCTTCTTTCTTTGTTATTATCATTCTAAAATAATGAATCAAGTATCTACTATATACTGTAATATTATTATAAATATGGTACAACCATATTCAGTATTGTATCCATCCTTTGAATGACATGTCACCATACGTGCGTACGTATGACTTACCGTCTCCACGTTGTGGTGTAATTGTTATTCAATATATTATTATTTTGATGGGTATAATAATGATGTGTAATTCATGTAAATAATAAATATAACATGATAATTATTCTGTATATAATATATACTATCCAATTAAATATTATTTTAATATCAAAAGAATGATATTGTCGCTCGTGCGTACGTACGGACTACCGTCTCCACGAACGCGATGAGATTCATTCTACATCGTATCCATTCAAGTATAATTATCATTTTATGATTTAAAAATAATGTTTAAGGATGTGATATCATTCTGGATATGAATAATATACACCCTATCCATGAAAAACATGGCTTACGTAACAAAACATATAAAAGAAAACGAGTAAGTTAACACCCGAAACGACAATAATACTAAGATATTATTAACAAAGCAATGTTAAAAGATAATATATGATATCATAATAATGTATATAATTCTTGAATAATTTAATAACAATTATTTAACCATTATACAGGATTTTAACCTACCCCCAACCAAGGAAAAGTACAAGGTTAGGGTTATTTCACAATCTCTTCATTATCCGAGGTTGTTTATACGTAATTATCTACTGGGACCTCTTTATCATCCACATCCATGTTTCTTGAAAGGGTATTTCCAAACATTCTTACTATTTTACTGAATAGGGGTTAAAGTCATTTATACCCTTGTTTGAATTTTTATAAGATGTTTATAAAGGAATCTTTCTGTCGTTTTCCAAACAACGTCTTTTTTAACCTTTTCGACAGAATTAAGGTAAGAATGTTTTTTTAACTTATACAGCGGGTGCGGCTATTTTCTACCGTAATAAAATTTTTGAAGCTTCACTTAAAAGCTTATAAGGATATTTTCAAATTAAATGTTTTATTTTATAATTATGTGACTTTTAAATGATTTCAAAATGAATATTTTAAGAATCCTTGAAAGGTACTCTTTATCAAAATGAGAATTTTAAATGTTTTAAAGATTTATCTTTTTAAATCTTTCTAATTAATGTCTATGTTTTCAAAATGATTTTACGGATTTATTTATATGGACATGAATGTTTTGAAATGATATTTCTTTTCAAAAGTTCCGAATTGGTATGGGACACTTTGATTCAAAAATCCCTTTTAAATTACTTCCTTAGTAAATGTGTGACTTTTAAATGATTTCAAAAAAGATATATTTCTCTCAAATAGTTTTTATTTCATCTATGTCAACATCCTTTGATGGATTTTAAGTTTATTTGAAGTTGATTTATTATGATACAAAACCTCCATATTATTTTGAAGTTTCTGTGATGTGTTTGACTGTGGATGTGTTATTCTTATACCATCCGTGGTTTATGGATGAAGTATTTACATTTCGTATGCTAGTTTTAATATGAATGTTTATGTTATGTTTGAACCTTTTCATATGGGAATGCATTGGACTTAATATGTGACGGGTGGAGCCCACTATAGCTCCTCATTGCATCGGTAGGTCTCATGAGACAAACTAGTATCTTGGCACAAGGCCTTGGAAAAATCTTATTTGTAGTCTTGGCACGAGGCCTTGGCTATGTGGTTATGATAGTCTTGCATTATGCATTCAATCATTATTAAAGTGGTTATTGATATTTCATGTGATTATTCGATTAGTATAATATCCATGTGAATAATTAAATGGCATTATTTTATTTTATTTTTTCCATACTATGTTGAAGTTTAAGTTTAAAAGGCTTTTGTTTTAGTTATACATTGCCTTAAATGTTTATTCTTATTTATGAATGTTTCCTCTATATTGTTATCCTTACTGGTAATTTGAGGTCACCCCTTTTTCTATGTTTTATTTTTCCCAGGGTGTGAAGAAGTATTTTATGAATGACCTACAGGGATAGTATGAGGGGATATGAAGACAATATATTGTTGTAGTTTTTCACTTTTTGATGTAATGTAATCTTTTTTAATATATCTAGTGTTTCCAAGGCTACTAAACTAATTGGTCTTTCGAGACTTGATATTTCTTGTTATCATGCCAATGTTATGTAATAATGCACCGACTCTGGGTATCTAGGGTCGGGGTATTACAAAGCAGTTACGGTCTCCTTACATAGCCCCTTATAACCCAAGCATAGGACCCAAGTGTAAGGTGTGCTAAGGTGAGAGAATCCGAGGGCGGCTCGACCAACATTGCAAGAGTAGTAATTTCTATTAGTTTGAACTTCTCGTGAAGGGGATTTCATTCTAGCTTTACACGATGAAGCACGGCTTGGGTTTGGTCCATAGAAAAGCCCAGTGGTGCTACCTCCTTCCCAAGTTCTGTTAGATGGGATTCGATTGGCCCGAGACTACTGGATGAGGCCATCGAATCATCTTCCTATATTAATTAACCAAGATCACTTGTATTTAGAGACAATAATCGAAACGTTTAGTTTACAGCGGTCATATAATAGTCAAAACCCAATGGTCACATATTAATTATACTCATGTTATCAAATAAAACAGTTTTTTTTAGTATAAAATAAAATAACACACAAAATTAGGAAACACGATTTATTCAAAATTTCAAAACGTTACATTATTCCCCCCTTAAGAAATTATGTCCTCGCAATTTTTTTTAAATTGGGCTTGGAAATTTCATTGAAAGTACCACATCAGAAAAGGATTCAGTAAAACTATTACTTTAAAAGAAAGAAAGGGAAGTACAAATGTCACCCGAGTTAACCCACAATAGGATTCCATGTAGGAAAACATGGACATGGAAGAGAAAAAAAGGGTCATGTTCTGAGGGAGTGTGATAGAAAACATGATTAGGAGAAAGTTAACCACAAGAAAATCACAAACTTATGATGTGTGTAAATGGTCTTTGATTACCCAGTAGGAAACGTAAACCATCAACATTTTTTTACATTCCTTTTAATAATTTTGAAGAATTAATTTACTACATAGAATAAGAACACAAGGAAATATACTTACCTTCAATTATAGTTTCATAAGTTTCTACCAAAACTAATCTTTTCTCTAAACTATGTTCATTCAAAAACACTTGGTCTCATCAAAACCACAAGAATCATCTTCTATAGAATCAAATAATCCAAAAAAGATTAACCTATCTATTTCTTATATCTTTAAACATTATCCCAAAAACAGAAGGGGTAAGATAAAAAAATCTTCAAAAACAAAGAATCCCATTGTAAGGAAAACTTCTTTAAATCTTTATAATTCCACGGTACTACCCAAAGTTCATCATAGACCATTCCATAAATAACTGTCCTTAAAATTCCTCAAAATAAACCAAACTAAGATTGAAACCCAATTATAAGAAGTATTTGATAACGTAGTCTTCCAAGAAAAAATTTATAATTCATCTCCAAACAACATCAACCACTCCTAAAATCTTAAAACAAAAGTAACTAACATAAACATATTTTCCCCAAGATAGGTTAATCATTTCCATAAGTAACCTAAATTACCATAAAGTCACCTTAAATTCATCTATTCTTAAAAATATAAGTCAACCTTTACTCATCAAAGAAAATACCGTAGTAATCTATTTACCTCGATCAAATAGGGTTCCCAAAATAGTGAACGTCTTCCAAAATTATAATCATCTTTAAATCCTCTAATAAACTTTATTAGATGAACACACTTGAGACTTCGCCTTCTTTTTACTTGATGAATTTGGTCAATCAACTAGGTACAAATTATTAATTGTGATTTTTGAGAGCTGGTTTGGCATAATCACAATATGTTCAACTTGATCTCTCGTCATATCTGTCATATTAATAGGGAAATCATCACATTCCTATCACATTGGTTGTTGGGACATGTTCTTCCATTTTCCTCCATTAACTTAGAAGAGAAAGTATAATTATGGGGCTTAAATACTTAGCCGATAATCATGAAAAGGAAACTTAAAGCATAGAAGGATAAACTTTTAGAAAAAAATTATACCCTAACTTGTGATCCCCTAGGTTCTAATCTAGGTTATCCATGATCATATATTCTTATGCGAATCTTTATTTTATTTTATCTTTATCCCTTTAATAATGGTTCATACTAAGATTATGAATTTACCAAAGCATATCCCCCGGGAGTGTCGTAACCAAGAGTGCAGCAAGGCCCGTTGTCGTGTACCAGTTCCCATTCACGTCTATCTCAAAGCAGTGTTTTCGGGTTTTACCCCTATGTACATCTGTGCCAGAGCCACCATTACCTGCTCGTATCCAGACATTGATGTATTTTCATGGAAACCCCTTACTCAATACTCACCAAAAGACTAGGAAGATTTACTATATTTAAACATTTCTATAGGGATCTTACTAAAGTTTTCATATCCTAATTTTCAAAAATAACTAAACCATCCATTGATACCAACTATAACATCCATCCTTTTTATAACATAACTTTTCCTTACATTATACAAAATTGAGGACCTTTAAGGTTTAGTGTCTTGGAAACCAGGAAATTAAAACATGAAAACATAAAAAATTCTTCTTAAAAAATTGAAAGGCTTCTACTTATGTTCATCCTAGGTTCATTACTGCACATCATAATATGGGGACATATATAAAAAGAAAGGGGTGAACAGAAGGCCCAGTAAGGGAAACAAGGGAAACATTTTACATGATAACTTGAGACACATCAAAAGTCATGAAAAATAACTTTAAGGCATGAGAAAGAGATCATGAGGCATATCATAATAAAAATAACGTGTTTCAGAAATTGAAGATGTGGCTATAACATTTAACTTAGACAATCATGAACATATCACCAAGGTAAACCCCAAGGTGTCATTAAAAATTACCAAGGTAAACCCCAAGGTATCATTAAAATTGTAATCTCTAGTGGTTACATCATTACCCAATGCATTGGAGCGCTATCAGGGAGCACCCTTAAATTTGTCTTTATTATAATGTGGGCCACATATATGATCATAAAACATTTCATAAATAACCCATATTTCATAAAAGAATTGGGTTTCCTTTCATAATCATAAAGTTTTAAAAACTACTTTTAAAACATGATCTTTATGTCACTTTAAACCCACAGAAAATGGAAAGCGGGTTTCATGTATGTAAATCCCAGAATTTAAAATAGAAAATTTTGATATATATGCGAATACCCCTGTAGAATAATGATCTTTGAGTATTCACTTAATAACATAAAATAATTTTAGAAAAAGAGAGAGGCATTTTGAGAAGAAAATTCTGCAGCATAACGTCTATGTTATAGGGTTTTAGAAAATATTGAAAGGAAAGGGGACATGGGTCACACACTCATAAAAGATCCATAAAATAGTATAGAGACAGAATATAATGGATATAAAAACATGGTAATGAAATTTTAAAGACATACCATATGAAATGAAAGACATGGATGGAAGACAAAAATAATATTTCTCTTATGAAAATTCGGCAGCCTAACGACATCACTTAAACTTTAAAAAATGAATTAACGAGATCAAATAGGGTCTCCCATCATATGAACATAAAAGATCAGTATGATAGATATAGAGATAATTCCACAACCTAATAAAAAATAACTTGAAAGACTTGACAAGAAAATAGAACTTGGAAATGAGAAGGGTGAAAGAATCCCTTAAAAATTCGGCTGCCTAACGACGTCACTTAAACATCAAAAAAATGAATTGAAGAGATCAAATAGGTTATCTAATCATATTAACATAAAATATAAGTATGATAGATATAGATACCATACTCCAAAATAATAAAAAAGAACATGAAAGACTTGACAAGAAAATAGAACTTGAAAATGAGAAGGGTGAAAGAATCCCTTAAAAATTTGGCAGCCTAACGTCGTCACTTAAACTTCAAAAAAATGAATTGACGAGATCAAATAGGGTCTCTCATAATATGAAAATAAAAGATCAGTATGATAGATATAGATATCATAACCCAAAATAATAAAAAGGAACTTTAAATACATGACAAGATAATAGAACTTGAAAATTAGAAGGGTGAAAGAATCCCTTAAAAATTCGGCAGCCTAACGGCGTCACTTAAACTTCAAAAAAAATGAATTGACGAGATAAAATAGGGTCTCTAATCATATGAACATGAAAAGGGAAGTAAGAGGAATATAAAATAACATTCTACAACATAATAACATGGAGCATAAAATAAACGACTTAAAAGAGAGTATTTGAAAAGAAATAGAGAGGTTGGATCCCTTACCTTAAAACGTAACTCTTAAAACTCACAGGTTGGGACCTTGGGGGATTGGGGGAACCTTGGGAGGACTCCTTGGGAAGTACAGAGACTAGATATTCATTGGTGGAGAGTCGGGAGTGAAAACTAATGGAGGAAAGGGTGGGTATTTATAGGGAAGGTGAGGGGACAAGGCATTAATGGACAAGGGACACCTCATTGGTGGTATTGGAAAAACCACGGGCTTGCCCATGGTATTTTCCCATGTTATTGGCCACTTGGGACACCTGATACCTTATATTACTATTAATAAGTCGACCATATTGATTAAATACTTAATACATCATTTAATGATGTCATTAAACACTCGTAACTTAAAAATTGTACTTTCACTATTCATCGAAAATTCAACTTTCTCAGAAAAATCCCAAAATTTTACCTTAACCAAATATCGATGCTATGATTTCAAAAATGAACTCCATTTTATAAAAATAATTTTCTAAATATTTTTAATTTAATTTTTTTAATAAATACACTATTCACCAAAAATTCATTTTTTCAGAAAAATCCCCAAAAATTACCTTTACCTAATATCGATGCTCTGAGTTCAAAAATGAAATCCATTTTATAAAAATAATTTTATAAATAATTTTGATATAATTTTTAATTAAAAACACTATTCACCCCCAAAAAATAATACTTAAATAAATATTTTCTGATACAGTTATTTACCTATTTTATTGAATCACATTACATAATCAAGGTGCCTAGATTATATTAATACTTTCTTTAAGTGAGATTACTAATCCATTTGGTCACATTTCTAATCCTAAGCATAAAATCACTATTCATAATTTACTATTCATCAAAAATTGAGTTGATCTTATTAGACTCTAAATTTCATACTGAACATAATTGTAGAAGACCATTTTTTGAAAATCATTACACATAATTAATTATTTAAGGTTTACATAAATATTTTCAAATTTCATTTTTTCTAGAATTCATCCAAAATATGCATACTATATTTATCCAGAAATTTGAAAATTCACAAACTTCATCATAAGAAGAAAGCACAATTTTATTTATCTCAAAGGATTACACATGCAGTTACGGTCTCCTTACATAGCCCCTTATAACCCCAGCATAGGACCCAAGTGTAAGGTGTGCAAAGGTGAGAGAATCCAAGGGCGGATCAACCAACATTGGACGAGTAGTAATTTCTATCAGTTTGAACTTCTCGGGAAGGAGATTTCGTTCTAGCTTCACACGATGAATTTCGGCATGAGTTTGGTCCAGAGAAAAGCCCAGTGGTGCTACCTCCTTCCCAAGTTTAGTTAGATGGGATTCGATTGGCCCAAGACTACTGGATGAGGCAATCGAATCTTCTTTCTATATTAATTAACCAAGATCACTTGTATTTAGGGACAATAATTGAAACGTTTTGTTTACAATGGTTATATAACAGTCAAAACCAAACATTCTCATTTTAATTATACTCATGTTATAAATGAAACAGTTTTGTTGAGTATAAAATAAAATAACACACAAAATTCGGAAACAAGATTTATTCAAAATTTTGGGTCGATACTGTTTACATGAAGCCATGTATATAAGGAACCCCTATATAAATTTCATCAGCACAGTTTACCAAACTATGCATTGGCCATATGGAAACCATGAATAGAGGGAATTTTTTTTATAGAAAACTAAATACTCAATCAAAAAACGTAGAAAATTATAAATTACCCCAAAATAAGAAGAAATAATATAAAATGTTAAACAACTATGATATATGTGTGTTCTAATGATCCCATATATTCTAATATATGCCTTAAAAATTGTCGATAAAAGTAGAATCTATGGAAAAAGGAAAATTTCAACACCAGCATAAGAGGTGGGAGAGTTGGTAAAGTTCAATGTGGTTCAATGACAAAAAAACACTAGATAGAAAAAATACCTCAAACACACATATTTAATCCTTAATAATCCCAAAAATATCCATGAAAAATAAAACTCATACCTAACAATCATAAAGTTCTATGAGAATGGAGACCTAATATTGGTCTCCTATCTATTTATACCTCCACTATAGTGGTGTAAAATAAAATAAAAACTCCCAAGAGAGAGGAACATCACCTGTATATTAATGGAAATAAAAATAATTCATAACCTCCATCTAATAACTCTGAAACTGGATCGATTCCACAATGAGTGCATAACCCAAAGGACATATAAACAATCATAAGGCAATCCATAAGATTCTATCATATCACATGTCACCATAAAGATAATAAATATCTTAATAAAAATACTCTTCAGAAAGAAACAACATTGGAACTAATCTTAGGTCGTAATAAAATATAAGGGGTGATCTAAGACCTCATACTTGGACCATTATCTTATAGTGAGCCCATGGAGATCCAAACTAACGTCGTAAAATGTATAATATTAACTAGTACAACATCCTTCCAAGTCATGCAACCCACAAACTCAAGACCCACACACATACAATCCATTAAAACCCATCCAAGGCACATGCCACATGAAATGTAAAAGAAAAAAAATCAAACTCCAAGGTATATACTCAACAACCATAATCAAAACCTCACTTAGAGGAACCAAAAAATAAATAAGGAATGAAACCAATATGGGTCACCTCATAACTCTCAATGTCATGACCCAAACCATCAAGGCCTACATAGCCAGAAATAAGATGAGTGTGAAAATCCTAAGCCCAACTCCAATAGGTCTGGGGCTAGAGACCAGTGCTGAGTTGGAATATCACTCACATGGGAGGAATTATCCCAAGGTACCTTTACAAACACACACACACATCTCAATGTCCATACAAGGCTAAAATGTAAACAAAAAAAACAGATACCAATGCATTTATAAAACTCATACTATGACCATATTATGAAAAATAACTAAAAGCGATAAGGGGGAAAAATACAAGACCAACCAAAACTACAAAGGAGTCCAGCCTGCTCAGAAGGAGGAGAATACAATCCAATGAAACACCCAATAAAAAACTATGTATCTCTAGCCCAATCTATGATCTTCCTAATCCTAGTACAACTTATATACCATAAAATAAACTATCATTTTCATAATACATGACATGTTCATGAAAATACCATGCGTGGTTGGTTATAATAACACCCAGTAGGACACCCTTAAATCACTAAGTATAAAGAATCAAGAGTAGTCAGATCGATAGTAGATATATCATCTAATTATGAGACATAACCATAATAAACTTAGATATATTCATAACAGATAACCATTTTTAAGGGATCTCAATCAACACTTATAGACATAGGATTATTCTTGAGTCTTTTAGGTAATTAACATTCTCAGAGTACTCACCCAATGCTATAAGTTGGAACCAATGACACTCATTCGATCAGTTTTTCTCATATAGACTTACCAATAATATTCTCATTGAATCTATGAATATATAATTATATAAGTAGTGGATCACACCCAACACCACTAAGAGACACTAAAAAATCTATTGGATCGGCCTTCTTGGTAGGGGATCGACACCCTATGCATGGTGGTCACACTAATACCATGAACCTCCTATGAACGATAGAGGATTCCACCTTGGTCTCACCGAGGGATTCAAAAAACTCTATCTGATATTATAACTATAGTGGGATTAGAATTCTATATCAAGTATTTAATGCTGCACTGTAATCTGAGGTGAAAGGACCATGGTATCACACTCAACTCACATGGTATACAATTAATAAATAAAGAGCTCCAAACACCCTCAAAGGGAGTACATGATGTGTACTTCTAGTTACATGGAATGTCTTTCTAACCCCTGGTCTATCTCTGTATCACCATCTCATAAGACATATAAATCTCCATATATATGATATGTTCTTGATGGGTACACCACATGTATTGTTCATGCCAATACTTGGTGTGCCTCATGCTCATGCTCGTGTACACTTGGTCGTTCCCATGTAATTAAGGTCATGCGAATGTACTGTGATCGTTCATGTGTACTAGTTGTTCAATATCCAGTCAAATGGTGAGTGAAACATTTCAAATGTCATGTGAAATATAATTTTAGGTGAAACCCTATTTCCACATCTAGGCCTCTTCACCGCGTGTATTTTGGGTACATGCCACGTAACACAGGATTTCCAGCAACCCTCAGTTCTTTCACACATACTCTTGCACTAAGGTTGCCTATGGATCTACCACTAATATTTCCCAGAGATTAATGATCTCATCCATCCAATTCATTCCATCATCATTGTCCAAAATCTAGCCACATCAACTACTCAGGATCATTTGTGTCGAATTGTGGCATCACCACACGCTAAACCTGCAGGAATCAATGATCATTGGCCCTATCCGATCAACATTATACCTTTATATGTAATAAAAACTCAATCACACCATTAATCATGAACTTAACCGACATTATCAATCCATTTAACTGAAGAATAACCACACAATCATCGAATACCATGTAATTTTTGAACTGCGGACCAAAGAAATTTCCCATGATGAACATGTGAAGAAATAGAGAAGAGAATTACAAAACAAATGAGGAATAAAACTTATCTTTTTTAGGTTATCCATGATTCATTGCCATAATAATTACTAATTAATAAATTAATAAAGAACCATCACATCAACCATAAAATATATAATCCATATATGAACAAATCAATTCTTATTAGTGGAATTGATCTGTGTTTGACATGGGATAAAAAATTAAGATAAATAAACATAAATAAAACATCATAACCAGGTTTTAGATTAATAAATTATAAATAATAGTCTTCTGTTGTTGTTTTTGGTGAGATTAATCAATTTCACTACACACTAATCATCAACCTGATATCCGATCATTGTTCCTCCATAAATGATCCTCCAATGATTCCTCTTTAGGACTCCTGGGTTATATGGAAAATATTTATATTTACCCATAACTAGGTATATATGGATTATGTATTATGTCATATAAATTAAAAAAATAAAATAAATAAATAAATAAATAAATATATTTATTAATTTATTTATTCTCCCACGACTACACTAAACCCAAGAATATGACATGCTCCAATGTTATATTACATCTTGGGTAAATCCCACATTCTAAACTCAACGATGGTCTCATATTTCCCATCTGACCCCATTTAGGATTTATTCCAATATGTTAGGAAAACTGTGTGCACATGATATTAATATATTTAATATATTTAAAATATCGATATTGGGCCCACCGCGCCTTCAAATATCATGTTATCTCAGCGCCTGGATCAATAAATATTACTAAATATATTAAAAATCTTTACATGAAAAAATATTGATTTTTCATTCTTTGAACTTTTTTTCTTTTCATCCTACAAAGTGAAAAGTAGTTTTAAAAAATACGGGTAACGATATCACATGTGGGTCTCTTACACCCAATTTCTCTCCTAATGAATCTCGTGCCTCCATCAGACACACACTAAAGGAATCACTAACCCACAGAGTATCTTCTCACAATGATCCTTGATCTCCACTGGGTAGTCTACAAAGGTAGATCCATCCTCAATATCTAAATTTCACCAATCAAAAATGTGTGATGTATCATGCACACACCTAATCAGCTATGACACATGGACAACATCATGTATCCAATCTAACTGTTGGGGCATGGCCAAGTGGTACACCACCTAACCGACTCTACATAGTATCTGGAAAGGGAAAATAAATATTATAGATATATTTCCACCATAATCAAATATGCACAATCCACATCGAGTTGAGACCTTCAGGAACACATGGATTCCCTCCTCGAACTCCAAATACCTCTACCATTGGTCCTAATAGGACTTCTAATGACTCTGTATAGTTATAATCTACTCCTAGATGATTTGTACCTTATTTTTCATATATTTCACTCACTCTGGACTCATGAGTGTTGAATCACCTAGTCCAGTCCAACATAGTGGTTACCTACATGGTCACTAGTACAGAGCCTTGAATGGTGCTCTACCGATAATGGAATAGTAGTTATTGTTGTTGTTGTATGAAAACTCCACTAAGGGTAGGTTATCCTTTGAATTTCATAAAAAGTTCAACATGGAAGTTTTTATCATGTCCAATATAACGTTAATGGTCCTCTCATTCTTCCAGTTAGTTTGTGGGTGAACCACTATACTCAAAATCAAATGAGTTCTAAAGGAATCCTATAATACTCTATATAATCATGATATGAAGTGGTCATAATGTTCTAAAATTATCATCAAGGGAACTCTATGGATGGAGACTATCTCCAACACATAATGGAATCCCAAGATATCAACTGAAATCTACTCTCAGATAGTTATGAATATGGATAAATTGGTGTGTCAGACTATGATCACCTAGATGACATCATGTTATCTAGTTATTTTTCTAATCCCCATCATGAAGTCCATAGATATCCCATAATACTTCCACTCTAGATCTTTAATTGGTCGATCTAAGCCTTCTAAAACCTAGTACTCAACCTTCACCTTCTGACAAGTGAGGCTTTGAGAGAAAAACTAGGTTATACATTTCTTTATACTTGACCACCAAGATTTATGTCATAGGTACCTATAAATCTTTTACACAACTAGATATAATACCAAGGTGGATGTATGATACACCATCTTAACATCATCCTGAACTATCACTGGTACCATCGTATGTCCTTCAAAAAGGATGACATGCTCCCCACCTTTAAAAAAATCTATAAGAAGCACATCTGGGGGATATATGAGTATTCAAGGTCTTGTAGTGTGTATCTTCATGGTGAGAATACCTAACATGTTGTATAAGTAGTAGGGTAAAAACCATAAAATATAGATAAGATTAACCATCCTTATCAACTAAGGACAACTACAATGAGGCTAACTACTCTGAATCTACTTCCAACAACCAGGAGAAAGATCCCCTTCTGAGATAATCTTCCATAACAATCCCCTTCCCAGGAGTGTAGACTATCTCAAATCTATAATCCTAGAGAGAATATATCCATCACATCTACCAAAAGCTAATATCCTTCTGATAATATATATAATTGTGACTCATTTGGTCAGAGTAGATAATAAACTACTCACCCATAAGGTTGTGTCTCCATATTTTTAGGGTGGAGACTACCATTACCCAATCCAGATCATGAGTCACATAGTTTTTCTAAATTAATATCAACTAATGAGACCCATAGGGGATAAAAATTTACCTCTAAATCATAAAGAAAACAATGTTAGGTCTTTTATACATCACACAATACTATGTAATTGTCACCCTCCTCTATAAATCTCAAGATGGGGATTCTCACGAACCTCTTCTATTAGTCATGGAAGGCCTGCTAGAGCCTTTCCACCCACATGAAAGGATTATTATTTTGGGATAAATCATCCATGAGAGTTGATATCCTCTATATATTAGGTATGAATATCTTTTAATATCATTCCATCCCAAGGAATCATGGAACCTATGTTACACTCTTGGATAGATCCTAAGTTAATACTACATCATCCTTTACCATGTGAACTTCCCCACCATCCTATGAGATGAAATGTCTCAGAAAGGGGACCTTTTGAATCCACAAGTAACACTTAGAGAGCTTCCTATAATGTTGGCCCTCTTATATTATGTCCAGAACCATCGTCAAGTGTCTCATGTTCTCCTTATTGACACTGAGTACACAAGGATAACATAAATTAAGATGAACACAAACAAGTTTAAGAAAGGAAAAATGATCCAGTTCACGAGTTTCATGAACAATTACAGAGCATTATTCATGCAAAAAGGCATCACCAAGTACTCATAAGGATCATAGAAACATCAAAATTACTTCATTAGTAAATCCAAATCACGTACTCAAAGCCAGCGATAGCCTGATCGGAGGTTAATCTTCAAGAACCATTATGCCCCTCTAAACTAATAAAATAGGTATTTGATCTTTGGTAGTTGATAATTATTATTTATAGTCACCTCATTTCAATTATAGTAATCCAAACACATCCTCAAGAACCCATTTTCCTTGTTAGTGAATGAAAATGGGGCTAACTAGGGGATGCACTACATCTAACAAATCCCTTCCTCTGTAATTCCTCAAACTACACCATTAGCTCATGAAGATCTATAGGATCCATCTGATATGATAGAATAGATATCAGGGACGTAATTATGTATAATTAAATGCATAAGTATATCTATTAGTGGGTAGGTTTTCCTAAAACATCCTAAAAAATATCATCCTCATATTCTAGCACCACCGTAGAGAACTATAAGGTTAGAAAATGAACTACTCCAAGGTAAATAATTTCCAAATTATGGGTAATATGTTTTATCCTCCTATATAAGAGTGCTTTCTACTCTTCCTAGGTTTTATTATCACCCATGAAATAAAGATTCATACCATCACTATGGATGCACCACATCCTACGACTGAAATAGTCAATATAAGGATGAGATATGGATAAGTTGTACATACATAAAATGATGTGGTGGGGCGTCATCAAAGATATAAAGAGATATGATAATAATATTTTACCTCCCAGAGATAGATCACTCTTTTGAAAAAAGTGTGTGATTGTTCTATCACCGTCCGTTGGAGTTTCTAAGTATAATATTCAAGACAAGGGATCAATTGAAATATCTAAGTCTCCAACCATAGAAGTGACAAGAATAGAGAGACTCACAACCATGTCTACAAACACTAAAAATAAAGTAGATATGACACATATCATACCTCTAATAATCATAGGAGCCTCGTTTTTCTAGGACTCATCTTCCTACAGCTATCCTCCAGCCTATCCACTGGCTCCCTGAGCCTAGCATGGAGCACTTTGGGGCAGTGGTTTAAAAAGGTTAGACCACCTGTGACCTCCTACTACTCCACCTTATCTTCTACCCTATATGATTTCCTATAGACCTAATTTATCCAAACACTACCACTATCTAAGCTTTCCATCGACCATCTATCTATTTTATATGTGACGAGTCAAACAACACCATGCTAGATATCCCTAACCATCATAGGAGAAACACTATCTATCCCTAGTATGAATAGAACCATCCTGAGAGCCCTGAGATTTAAAAACTCTTTCCTAGGATCATCCCCAAAATCATTCCACATTCCTAAATACTTGTGTCTCCCATCAGATACCTATGGTCATTTTCATAACTTATTCATTCCCACTACCAACACCCTCTATTAGTTTCTGCTCTTCTAAGAGTATTTCTACTACAAAATCCCATACAGGCACTCCAACATAGGTTGAAATGAAAATAGATCTCACTGAATCCTTTCTATCTTAGCGTAGACCATTCTTGAAGGTTTGTTCTATAAATTAAAAATCTCACACCATATCCAAAGAATATCATGATAGGTTAGTAAACCTCACTAAATACTGATCTATGATCATAAAACCGTACTGTAAAAGTTGAAGATATTGGATACACACTAATCACTACTTTATTGGAAAGAAATAATCCCTAAATAGATGCTTGAAAAATTACTAGGAGAGACCAATCTCATAGGGTGACTGAGTCACTAGACTCCACCATCTCCCCATCAATCCCTGAAGAAGACTCGCCATAAGAAACACCATCTAATCTGTATGCATCTTTACCAGGTGGAAAAATTTGTTGACTATCTCTATCAAGTCCTCATATTCCTAGGGGTATGGATCACCCAAAAAATTAGCAGGTCACTTCTTATAAAACTCATAAAGAACACTCATCCTGTGTGCATCCTCAAATAGTACTATGAGTGCAATAATCTACTCATTAAATGGTTGTATAACTTGAAAACGACTAAAAAGTGCTACCTCATATAAATTCCCCTCTACTGTATCCTTATCACTAAAAAAATCATCCTTGTGATCACAGATTGTAATCCTGGATGGATGTCTTCTTGAAGGCATTCTGAAATAATCAAGATGCACCAAGGTTAAAGAGTATATTTGGGGAGATGAATCAAGAAGGAAATGGAAACAAAAACACATTATATTATGATGCATGTACCAATGCCTTTCCATGAAACCAGTTTCTATATATATCATGACGAAAAGTAGGTTATCAGAGTCTTGGTGAATGGATACATCAGCCTCTACTCAAACACAGGACACCCTAACCTAAAATTCAAACTCAAAATACCTTTAAACTATTACTATAAAACCCAAATTATTTTCACAATTAGATAATATCTAAACATTGGGCCTAAGGTAGAACCGACTACATTGATACCACTCTATCATGATCCAAACCACCAAGGATCTCTTAGATGATGATAAGATAAGTGTGAAAATACCAATCCTGCTGCCAATAGGCTAGGGGATGAATTCTAATGCTGATTAGGCATATAAAACACATGGGAGACATTATCCTAATGTATCTACATGCACACACATACACACACCTCCAAGCCCATAGAATACTAAAATGTAAAAAACATAACTGATAGAAATGCATTAAAAAAATCTATACCATAATCAGAGTATAAAAAAGTACTAAAATTGATAAAGGGGAAAAATATAATTCTAATTAAAACTATAAAATATTATAGAAAGCTTAGAAAAGTGGGGACTACTATCAAATGTAATTGTTGGTAAACACCTTAGTCTTCCTAGACCAATATAATATTTGCCTTATCCTGGTCCTCCTAGGACACCGTCAAATGGCTTGCGATCTTCATAATACATTATATGTGTGGGAAAATCCTATTCAGGGGGAGTATAAAAATACTCAGTATGATTATCCAAAATCACTAAACATAAATCATTAAGAGTAATCTAATTAATAAAGGATATGTGAAAAATATAAGAGACAGAGAAATAATAAACCTAGATATAATCATAACAAAAAAAATATCATGTAGTCTCAACCAACACTATCAGGAATAGGATTCTTATAGAGTATTCTATATAATGCTCATTCCATGATCACTCACTCCACAAGCCATTTTTCCACTAACGACACTCATCCAAGATGTCACGCCCATCTGGAATTTCCAAAAACGTTTATACAATATCTCCATAGATCTCATCATTTTGGTAGGGGATCACATCCACATCTGCTAGGGGACACAAAAAACCCTATTGGACCGTCCTTTTAGATAGGGGATATATTCCCTCTTCATGATGGTCACACCATTACCATAAACCGCACCTAGATATGATAGATGATGACACACTGCTCTCAGAGAGGGATACATTGAACACTATCGGATACTGAACCCATAGAGGGGATTAAAATCCTATGCGAAGGATGTAATAATAAATTTTACCCTTTTTGGAAAGGAACAAGGAATCACACTCAACTAAACCTGGTCTACACTAAAGAAATAAAGGTCTCCAAACACCCTCAAAATAAGTACAAAATGTGTTCTTGGGGGTACATGGAATGACTTACTAACCCCTGGTATTACTGTATATCGGAATATCTCATGAAATATAAACCTCCATATGCACAATGTGTTCGTGAGTGGTATAAGATGGGTATAGGTTGAGTCAGCACTTAGCGCGTGACCTGCCATGCCAGTGTACACTTGGCCATGCACATGTACTTTAGGCCATACTCGTGTACTATGGCCATTCCTATGTACTATTCCATCAACATCGAGACATACAATATGTGAAATGTTTCAAAAAACATGTTATATTTAATTTTATGTGAAACCTTAGCACTACAACCAGGGCCCTACACAACGTCTTTTCTTTGGGTACACACCATGTAATGTAGGATTTTCTTTAACTCATGATTCCTTTATGCATATTCTCACTCCTTTTTCACCTCTGGATATGTCACCAATATTTCCTAGATATTGTGGATTCCATCCATCTGAGCCATTCCATCACCATCATCCAGAATCAGGTCAGATCCACTACAAAAGATCATCTACATTTCATCATGTCATTTTCATATACAAAATAAGGAAGAACCAGGGTTTAATAGTCGAATATGACCTATCTTCAGTCATCCTCCATCATCTCACCATGATACCATGAACTTAACTCGTAGTATCAATCCATTAGGCTGAAGAACTATCAAAAAATGTTCAAATACTAGGCATTCATTAAACCATGGGTCAAATAAATTTCCCATGATAAACATATGAAGACACAAGGGGGAAAAGAACAAACTAAAAAAATGAGTAATAATCCCCAAACATTGTTTGTGTTAGCCTTGATTCATTTCCATTAAAATGATAAACAAATAACCAAATAAACCACCATCAAATCAACCATAAAAAAACTCATCTATCAATGAATGAATTGTTTCTTGTTAGTGGAATTTTTTAGTGTTTAACTGAAGATATCAAAATAGGATGAATCCACATAATTAAAACATTCTACATCCATTTTGTATTAATTGTTGATAATGAATGGTCTTGCATCATAATTGTTGGTGTGATCTATAAACTTCGCTGCACACCGATCATCAATCCACAATCTGATCACTGTTCTTCCTAGAACAATCCTCTAATGGATCCTATATAGGTTTCCAAGGTTATATGGATAACACTAATATTTATCCCTAACTAGGTATTTAATGAGGAGGTATTAAATCATGGAAATTAAAAATATAAACAAATAAATAATAGTTATTTATTTATTTACTTATCCAACCATGACCACACTCAACCGAAACGTCCAATGCGCTCCAAGGTTATGTCACACCTAGAGTAAAATCCACATTCCAGACAAAAAAAATCTCTAATATTTCCCATAAAAGTACCCTTTTAAGAGTTATTACACTATTTTAGAAAAAATATGCATATGTGATATTAATATAATTAGTATTTATATAATATCAATACCGATATCACTGATATTTAGAATATCATGCCGTTTAAAAGACTATCACTAGAAATATTACAATATATATTTCAAAAATTTGAATGGAAAAGAAGAGACGTTACAACCAAGGACACATTTTCCCCAACGTCAACAATCATAAACCCAAAAATCCATAATCACATAGAAATTAATATGGATAAATTCAACCAATCGGGCTCCTAAAAACTATTTAGACATTTAATAATCTTAAGATAACCTTGACCACCATAGAAGGAGAACAATGAATCAAAAAGTCATAAAGAAAAGAAGTTCCTGGTTCTACCACTACCTTAAGAGTCTAAGAAGATTCAACATTGGAAGAGACACACCTATAGGACAATGGGATTCATCCTATATCTCATTCCTAGAAAAAAAGTTCCATATTTTAATAATTCCTTTTTGGGTGTTATAACTAAGAAAGAAGATACATGAATCTACCCCATCCATGTTTCCTAACCAAACTAAATATCTCGATGAAAACTAAGGGGGAGAACATAAAACTCAACATCTTTTAAAAACCCTTATTTATTTTAGACCATTATCCTTTCCCAAGGAGTTTCAAACTCTTTTTCCATGACTCAATTTATTTGAAAAAAATAAATTTCCATTTAAAATATCCAACTTATATAATTCAAAAAGTTTTCCCTTTAAATTAAAACCTTTTAAAAGGGTTATGTAACACACACATGTTTTTTATATAGCCAACTTATTTTAAACAAAAATCCATTTCTCATTTAAACACATTTCACTTAATTATAAAAATATTCACTAATGTTTCATAATAAAATCAACAACTACTAAAAAATTTAAAATTAATAAATTATTATTTTAATTTAAAATAATCATTACAATCAAAATGAAAGAGTGAACCCATTAATTTTAATTTTTTTCATTATCATCAAATTTCATTCATTTAATAGTAATTTTTTGAAATCAAATTACTTAATTAAAATATAATTTTCCACTCGCTATGTGCATCTAAGAGACCCAAGATCAAATCCTGGTGGAGGCATATTTCTGGGTATTGTAGCAGTACTGTATCAGGCACTGTAGCATTATTGTAGTCGGCACTGTTTGGTACTATAGAAGCCGGAACTATTCATCCATTTGGGCCTTCGGGCCACTAGTTTAGTCCTTGGGTCCTGCAAGGCTTTCGGGCCACCCAAGGTCTTCAGGCTAGTTCATTCTCAAAGCCTTCGGGCCACCTTAAGGCCATAGGTCCGCCCCAAGGCCTTCGGGGCACATAAATGTAGGCCCCGGACACACTACAAAAAAGGAACAGCCCTAGAAGAGGATTCAGATCAGGTGCACTCACCGGAGCAGAGCCAAATGGATTGTCAGAATGAGAGGGTATAACTATACCATCGGTACTAGCCTATGCTTGCACGGGACGCCTAGCCAGATGGTCATGCAAAGGTGGAGAGATACTATCAGGATGCAGATGCTGGGGAGGGGAAGTTCCTTGTATATAGACTGGTTGAATTCCCTAAGACCTTTGGGTTTTGTAGTCTCCTAAGCCTACATGCCATGTAATCTCTAATCCTATGGGCCTTATAAGGGTTCCCCCTCATCCCTTGAAATGGGGGTTATCAAAAATCAATAAAAATGAAGGCCTTCGGGCCATTCAGGCAATTACAATGAAAAAAAAGGAATTATGAATCAATCAATAAAACCACCCAATAATATCAAACAACCATAAAACACTTTTAACTGACCTCACACCATTGGTAGGCACTATTAGGATCTATTCAATAGGTAAGGGAACCATAATAGAAAACCAGGGGGAAATCAGTACTTTGCATTTTTTTGTTTTATGGGTTGGAAAACCATGCACAAATTTTGAAATAACCTCTACTTAGTTAGAAAATCCATCAACATAGGCTCCACACAGTTTTCTGGATCATGTTAACTATGAAGTCACCTTTGGTTATTACTCTATTTCCACCCTAAAAGATCAAATCGTACCCAAAAATCATTATTATACTCAATGCAGATAAAAAACCACAATATCATATCAAAACACATTTATTACAAATAATAACAACCTAAAATTCAGGATTGAAACCCAAACTACCTATGGTAACTCGTGGATCTTGATAAGAAATATCTAACAATAATATCTTTATGACTACCTGTCAAGTTCCATTGATCAAATATCCATACTATGTAACTTCCTAAATAATAATAGAGGTATTTCATAAACTAGGTCTCTAAAAAACCTATACTCTAATACCATTTTTTATTGAATCAGCCCGGGCTAGCTCAACATGTCACCCGATCTGTCTTTCCACACTACCTGAAGGATATTGTTGATCTTCATGGGCTAGTAACTAGTGCTTGGGTATCCCAAAAAAACCTTGAAAATGATTCCACCCTTGAAATCAAATTAACGAAATATTATATTCCACCTTGAATTTAGTAAGACCGAGAAAAAAATAAACTCAATAAAAATAATCACATATAATATAAATGGAAATTAATCAGAGTAAGACAAAAAAGCAATAATAAAAATTACTCATAAGTAGAATCAAACAATGAACATAATGATGGGAAATCATCCACAAATAGATTTAATGAAAAGAGAGGTATGGGATGATAAGGCTAATAAATAGTGATATCAAAATATAAAATATAAAACCAAACCACTACCCAAAATACTCCTCAGGACACCAATCACTCACCATGGTTCAAACCGAACATCATTGGTATAACTTAAGAATTAATCTCACAAAGACCAAAAAAGAGCGTCTAAGAGAAAATAAAAGAGCTACATACATTGAATAGTGTACATAGGGTGTGTGAAAAAACCCATTAGGATTGCACTAAGTGTTTTATTTAATTTCAAAAAAAATTTCTTTCATACTAGTTTGAAATATAAATGGAAAATTGAATATTCAGAAGGAATTTATAAGAGAATAAATATCATGCCAGATTATATTTTTTTAAAATATACCCTTCTTTGACTAAGAAAGGGTGAGTATAATTTTTTTTAATAAAATAACTTTGAAAAATTATTTTTATGAAAAAAATTGAATTTAAATTTGAAACACACTTCCCAAATCATTTTTCAATTCAATTTTAAAGTGAAATAAAATAAACACACATGACACCAAACTACAAATAAAAGATTCCAAAACAAACAATCATAAAAATGGTTCCAGGAATAACTATAAGGTTAGAGGTAAGAAAGTAATAAATATATGGATCCCCTAAATATTCCTAAAATGGATCTTGTATCATGGTAACTCCTAGAAATCTAAAATTAATGATACTGGGCATGGTATCTTGGGATTCACTCTATATCCCCCCTTAGGGAAACTAAAACATCCTTCTCATCACCCCTTACGGCCACTAAGTAAAAAATAATCCCCTAATAGAACACAACTCTCATAGGGTTCCATATATTTTTCATAGACCAAACTAATGTAACACATATCTAAAACTTTTATTATCTATCCATATTACCATTATAAGACAATGGAGGTGAGAAAAAAATGTCAAATATTCATCATTTATAAAAATAAAATAGTTATAGTAATTCTCTACTTACCTCATACACCATCATAAGAAACATACCCTTTTTAAAAATCTATGAACAAGAATCAATAACCATAAAAAATATAAACATTTTTAATTGGTTCTTATATCAATAATAGAAAACCAGACCTGATGGTCTTAACAGAGATTCTAATATATTTCTAAAACCTTTTTAAGGGTTCCAAAATGGTATTTAAAAACATAATCTTGGGAATACAAGACATTATCCATTTAAAATACCCTTTCTAAAACACAATTAGAACCATTCCTTAAAAACATAATTAGAAATCCATTTAGAAATCAATTCAACTGTAATTGTTTTTTAAAAAAACAATTTATTTTCTAAAATCAATTCTTCTAATCCAAAACATCCATTTGGAAAAAAAATTATTTTAATAGACCTAATAGAGTAAAAAAACTTATAGCATTTCAATAAATTTAAAAAAATTTCTTTGGTATCATTTAAAAATACTCATTATTCAAAATAACTATCTTGAAACTGAGGAAACCATAAAACTCTTTTATTAACAGAGATAATATCCTAAAAAAATTATTAAACTCATTCGGGTTATCAAATTTCGTTTTCATTTAAAAATTTATTTAATTTAAAATAATTTTTTTAGTATAAAGAATTTAAATGAAAAAAACCATACTAAAGGTCAAACAAAAATCATTAAAAAACAACCTGGAGGGAATTGTCTTTGAAGAATAATTCTAAAGAAAAAACATGTCCTCATCAATCCATAGAATCATATAGATCATATTAAAACCCACTGTAAACACTATTCATTTCCATGGAACAACCTATGGTTTTTAAGAGACATTAAAACCAATAGAAAATATAAAGAGAGGGTATAGTAAGAAAGAAAATACTTAACAAGGGAATACCTTGAAGAACTCCCTTAAAATCATGGGAAGAAGACACAAAATTGAAGAGTTGAGGGATAGAGAACACTTTTACTCATTGTCTTCAGCCTTATTAAAATAAGGAGGAGAGAAAATTGTTGGGAGGTAAAATTTGTTTCACTAAAAGTTTATTCAATATATCCAATTCACCATAATTATGATTGTTAAAATTTTGATCGGTGTGGTGTGGTGTGTAGATAGCAGTAGTGGGTCTTCTTTGAAAAAATTAGGATCATCATATGTTCATATATTCTGACCATGTTATGATGAAGCATGGGTGGTCTATAATTTAAGAAATGTAAAAGTTTCACTTGGTTGGCTATCAAGATAAAGTGATCATTTTTATTAATACTTGGTTTTAATAGAGTAGGCATTACTATTTTGTTGTATGATTCCTAGTTAGAAATGGGTCATACCTCAGTGATTAGATGAGATTGTAGTAAAGGATATCATGAAGAGATTAAGGGGAGTGGTAAAATCTTGTATATATTACTCTTACTTATTAGTGATTTTGTAATATCTTATATCTTCCAATTATTATTGAAAAGGTGATCGTAGTTTTCCCCTATATATAGGAGACATTTTTCAAATAACATTACCACTTTTATTATTTATTTCATTATATATCTATATTATCCTATAGTTTATCAGAGTTTTTAGTTATGTTAAAATAAAAACGGTGTGTGGTAAGTATGGTGTGAAGTCTACATACATCAATTACACCTAGTAAAGGGGGAGGTGAAGTTATATAATTTATATTTATAATACACATAGCCTCCAGTGTGTGAATTTCTAGTGAAACAAGGTTTCTTCTTTCAGTGGTTCTATCTATATCATAGATTAGAACCCCCCAAACAAGTGGTATAAAATCTTGTTATCATTTTAGTGTCAGATACAAATAATTAGTATCAAATACTATGATTCAATGATCTTTGGTTTCATTTTTTAATATATATATATATATTTAAATGGGAGTATAGTTTCATCAAAATATATATCATCAGTTGATTATAAGGTCCATATCGACATGTATGTTGGAAACAATTTTGGCTTTTAGAAAATCTAGCACTATTGGAATTATAGTAAATTGTGGTGGTTTTTTCTAGTCTAAAGGTGTTTTTAACTACCAAATAATGATTTTTGAATGATTTTTCCAAATCATCATGAAATTTCATGTTTCTAAATATTCAATATATTTTTCCCAGTTGTTTCCATTTTTAATGAAAAATTTTCATATTTAGTGGTGGTTTTTTTAATTATCATAATTTTTCCATGATTTCATATTTAGTAGTGGGTTTTTTATATTAGAGATGATATCTCTACGAAATATATCTATTGGTGGTTTCAAACATAAATATATTATTTATGGTAGTAAAAACTGCCAGGAAACATGAATTTATAGAAAGAAGAAACATTTTATTTTAGTCAAACCTATAAAAATCCCCTAAAAAAAAGATATATAAAAATTCCATCCATCTAATAAAATATAAAAAAATTTCATACACTATGAAACAACATTAAATTTATATAACAAAATATTAAATTATAATGTATAAAATTACTTATTTTAAACAATGTCAATAATGGAATTAGTCATAACTTATATACATTATATATATATCCTTATACATCACTCTCCATTTCTCAGTCATACAGTTTTATGTCATCTTTACCCCCACTTGATGCCTATGTTTCTTATATTTAAAGTAGTTAACCATACAATAGTAATGAGTATATTCAATTAATAATAAATGGAGTACAATTAAAATTAAATATGATTTGATCTAAAATTAATTTCACTTGTGATAAAATAATTAGTCACAGTTATCTAGGAGAAAGAATTGAAAATCTTACAAGACACTATATAACGCATGAGACTCAATACTCAATTATGACCACTACAAGGCTCTATTTTTTGGATATTGAATTAGTTTATTTCATATTCAATATTTCAACACTAAAAACTAACCCTACCATAACAAGGACCATCCTTATTATGAGATACTCTGAAAGAGTGAATCTGTAAAATTACTTTTCCTAATTTTGAAATCCTAACTTCCTTCACAAATTGGAGATATTAAAAATCCCATGATGAACATAAATTATATTAAGAAAAAAATAATGATATATATGTATATAAATGAATATAATGAAATTTCATTTGGAAATTTTCATTTAAATAACACAACTGAATCTGTATTAGTAAATAAAAATGGATTTAAGAATCCTTGTAAATATTTATTAAATCAAAAGTCAGTACTAAAATGATGAATAAAAGTGTATGTTTATGAAATTTACAAATACTGAAGCCCCCTATGAGTGTTGGTATTTCTTTAAGACTACTATTGATCAACCTATGAAACACAGTAGACAATGACTTTGTGTCTCTTTTCAAAAAACCATATCAACCTAAAAGTTTGGGCAATCGATGGCTTCTCTTAATTATTAGAGTTTCTTGTACTCGAGAGTGATCTTACTTCCCATTTTCCTCTTAATTATGGATTATGGAATGAGCACGGTGCCACCTCCCGTCCTCGACCCACTTCGGCCGGGGAGGGGAGATTCTCTTTTGCACTCGCTTCCTCCCCGTTTTCCCTCTTTCGCCTGTTTCATGGAATTGTCCTCCCTCCCTTTGTTCCCTCCAATAAAAATAATCCCTAAGGATCAATACCTCTCGAATGGATTTCTCTCTATTCTGATTTCCCCCCTAGAGTTTATGGAAGATTCATCTTTGTTGGATCTCACCTTTGTAGCCCGATTCGGAAGGAATCACCCCTTTGTTGATGCATTCGACCAGTTCATCTTTTCATCCTGGAATTTTCAAGATCGAGTGATAGTCATCCTGCTAGATGCTAGACACATTCAAGTATGCTTCTCAAATGAAGAGGACCTTGTTGCTACTTGGGAATTTTCTCCACACTCTATGGGAGGAGTTAGTTTCTCCCTCTTCTTGGGGACCATCTATTATCACCTTAGGTGCGACCCTCCGACCACAGTACTATGGATATCCCTACCTGGACTTCCTTTTCCATTCCAGAACCTCGTGATCCTCTATATGATAGGTAATTTTCAAGGCCGCTATCTAGGTTATGACTCTTGCACCAATGTCATTTTCCATCCTATTTCACCTAGGATCTATTTTGAAGATGATATATCAAAAGGACCTCTGAAATCCATCACCATTGAGATCGAGGGAGAGCTCCACTAGAACCAGATGGTATGTTATGATTCTTGGACCCCTTCTTTTCTGGTTGTCTTCATTTAGGCCATGAGGATTCCAAATGTCATCATAGCTTCCATGATTATTTCTATACTGATCCTCCCCATCTTATGAAGGTTGGAATGGTCCCAGTTTTCAACTCTATAGTTGTTAATCAATCGGAGAAGGGAGAGTATTTTGTTGGTCCGCAAGTCAAAGGGGATGAAATTGCTACTATATTAGGGGAGAACCAGGAGAGAACCACTCCATCACCTTCTATACAGTGCATGGCTAGTGGCTCAAGTGAAAATCCACTGGTGGATCAGGTTTTTAGTCATTTGAAATAGGACCTGGGTATCCTCAATCAATTACAGGAACTAGGTGATAAGGAGGCACAACCACCTAGACAACCTGTTTTCATCGCTCTTGTCCGAATAGGTGCGCCTCCAGGAGAAAAAGGAAAGATCATAAGGGGACCTCTAGCTGGGATGCCACTAGGGTTAAAATTAGTGTGGAGGCCAAGTTATGTAGAAAAATTTTGCAAGGGGAGTCAGCTGCAGTATCATAGATTGGAGAAGGAAGGTTGAATGAGGCGAATGTCCTGGGTCCCTTAGACTCAAACACCCTCAATCCACAACCTCGAGTCTAGATGAAGGATGCGAGTTTAAGGGAGAAGAATTCCATTGTGGTTAAGGCGGGGTTGGTTAAGTCTTTGTGCAGGAAGATTCCCCTGAAAGAAGGCCCAATTTTGGGGCTGGGTAACCGCTTTGATGATCTGGATGTCCAAGAACCAACACTCGCTTCAGAGGAAGATGATTCGGGTGATGATAGTTACAACCAATTCTCAGCAGACAATTTGGAAATAATTCGAGGAAAAGGTCTTAATAGTCCTAGACAAAGGAAAGTGCAGAAAGGAAATCGAGACTCAGGAAAGTTCATTGTGGTCAAGGGAAAAAATAAAAGGGACACAAATACTATTCCCACTTTCCAAAGATGCTGGAATCTAGGTCCACTAAGAAAGGAGGAAACAAAGAAAGCAAAGAATTACAAAAAGGGGAAGGCAGGGAAAAAGTGAGAAAGAAAGAATAGTTGAAGAAGAAGAATAAGAGGACTGCTTGAAACTCATACTCCATTTCAAGTAAGAAATTCTTGAAAAATATATTTGGGTCAATGCTTAAAAAGAGGAGATCGAAAAAATATGTGAATGAAGGATGCTAGTTGAATCCAAGGAAGAGCAAGAGGAGTGGTTAGAAAAACAAGACCGAATCCTAGATTGAGGTTTCAACCACTATAAAATCAACTCAGAGGAATTCATTCAGACAATAGATAGAATGGCTACCCACATTGAAGAGATTATGAGAAAGGATCCAGAAATCTAGGTTAGCACTCTACACTAGGAATTATATAGTGTTTCTGATTCTAATAATCTTAGTCTTGTGTTTAATCAATTTTTGAGTTCTTTCAGCACGTAGTGGTATCAATGTTTTGTGAACTATGGTTTCCCACATCTCCTTAACATTTCTTAATAATAATAAAATTATATTTGGGGGGATAACATAATGAAATTTTATCTCAATAAAACATGAAATGTTATCCAAAAATTCTTTTTAATCTATTTAAATATAATAAAATTATTTTTTTTGATTTTATATAATGATATTCAATGAATTATTTCCATTAGGGTATAGGAACACCTTCAGGGAACTTCCCATATATTTGGGACATTTATAAATATATGTTGTTGAATTCATTCCATAATCTTCACTTGAGATCTTTCAAAATTTTGTCTAAATATTTTAATATCCATGGACATGAAATTGTATCAAGCATAGGAAAATGGAACCTCATCTACAAATAACAAAATAAAATGTGTTATATTGTTAATATATTAAGTAAAAATGTTTAATTTAATCATATAGGAATATATAATGACAATTGTATCTTTATATGCTAATCTAGCAAGTAATGTTTCCAAGAAATAGAATCTTGTGACATAGATCAAGTGATTTCATTTATCCTCTTCCATCACATCATATGTATAACAAATATTAAAAATACAACTACCATAGTTAATATTAAACCTGTTAAACTATTAATAAAAATTCATTCCTCATATATATTAATATTAATAAACAACATGTGTATTATATTCCTGGTAGGAAAAATTATTATCATGTTCATTTTTTAAAATTACTTCTACTTATTCTCTTTCTTATTATTCTTCTTCCTTAATCTCCCTCACAAGAAGAAAATTTTCAATACCATCTAGAATAAATAATTTAGTACGTTGTTTTTTATGGGGTTTACCATCCAAAATTAATTCACCTTCATCACCTATATCATACATGCCTCTTAGTTACATTTGGAAAAAAATTACACCTATCCTTCCCTATATTATCAACATAATAAATCATTTTTTTCTTTGGAATCCAAAACATATGGTTCTTTTCTTCTTGGTCACCAATATTGATGAACCAAGAGAAATTGAAGTAAGTAAATTATAATGAATCTTCCTTTATACCCTTGTTAATAATGACGTAGTTACATTTAAATAACACAACTATAAATTTCGAATATTTATTTAACTCAATAATAGAAATAAAATTTCTATAGTAACCATGATATACAATTGTGAATATAATTTTTTTTTGTTTTCAAACCGTCCTTTCAATCAAAAATACAAAAATTGAATCCCTTAATATTGTAAGTATTGAATCTCTTAGAATTCTTCAAAGGACATAGAGCTAAAAACATAAAATTTTGATGTATTCAATATTTATTATCATAATTAATTACCTAAACAAGTTTATATAAAAAATTTGTACATAATTTAGATGATTTTCAATATATTCAATCTATTTATTAGATTAATAACTTTCACAATGTAAAAAACATGGAAAAATTTCATTGATAAATTTTTTTGTTATCACTATCTCATTTAATATTCTGATCCTAAGGAATATTTTTATTTGTGTGCTTAATTATTCAACATATAGATCAAAAATATTATTATATAGTAGAACATATCCTTTCTCGTCGCCGGTGTGGGTGATTGCGTGATGATGGGCGTCGGTGAAGCTCACCGGCGTTCTGGTGTTGGGATGATGTCTGAATGGTGTTGATCTGTTGTTGTTTGACGACGTCGATGGATGAAGACGGCCAAGTTCTCTCGCCAGAGACATGCTGTTTTTTGGTGAAGTTTTCCAGGAACGACCACGATGGTCGCCGGTGATGACGACGACGGAAGCCGGTGCATCTCGCCGGTGTTCCGGTGAATGTGTGTCAAGTGACAGTGGTTCGATTTGCGTGTGGGCTGTTGGATTGACGTGCGGTGTCCGACGCGAGGTATGTCAGTGCTGTTGCGGGATTAGTTGACAGGCTTGATAAGATCGTGGGCGCGTGATGATGATACGGGTTTGAAGATCGAGGCGGTTGGCGGTGAACTGATTTTGAAATTTGAAATGTGCATTTCGTCTGGATGTGGAGAAGTGTATGGGTACCAGCAACCCCTTAAACTTTCTTCAGAAAATGAAAAAAAAAGATTTCCATGCCTATTGTCTCAAAATTAAATTGTATTATCATTAACACAACACTATCTATTAAATCTCATATCTATTGAATACAATATCTTGAACATAAGGTTATACACTATTTGAAAAGGTAATGTTATTCAATAGAACCTTATGGAGAATATTTCTTCTTCCTATAATACTTTAAATGAACAATATACCTAATGATAAATGGTAATAAAATAATGGATTATAATTCAAAGTAGTTACTAGGAAAATAAGAATTATTTAATGAAAAAATATTAAAATATAATACCTTTATATGGGATACATATATCAATAACGTATGGGCCCTCCAATTTTATATTATTTAGAAAAATGAACTATCAGATGAATCATCAAAGAGAAAAATGATGGCCAAAATATCATATCAAAATGACATATTATCAATAAAATTATTTCTTGAAGTTTATCTAATTCAGTGGGGTTTGATTTCTTCTCACAAATCAATCTTAATAATGTGAAAAGGTCGATTAAAACAAATTTTTTTTGTTAGGCAACAAATTAGGCATTATTAGTGGTAGAAACTGATCCATCAATATATTTGAGTCATGAATATTTACTCAACATGTATTATGGTGATTCAAATTAATAAAATAATGAAATATTACAAGAATATCTATATAAATTTTTAATTTTTTAAATCATTGAAGGACAACTTGTTATTGATTTTTTTTTTCATTATGAAAATAGATTTTGGATACTTCCCATTCTAATTTTTTCATTGATTAAATTTTATATTTATTTCATATAAGAACTTATGAGAGTTAAAATTATCATTTTATTTTCCCTACTAATTAATAAATGTAAAAAGTTTATCATAAAAAAAATTTATCATTTTAAATAACGTCAATATTATGACGTAAAAAATTAAATTATCAATATAGAAGTTAAAAAAATAATTTCTTTTATACCATTGTTGTGCTACAATTGTATCTAATGGCGTTATAACTATTTTCCTAATTTCATTACATTGAAAATGTTTTCTAAAATCTATACCATGATTTAATAAATTTTCCAATATCATTGATCATGATAATATTTTTTTAGAATCCTAAAATCAGTTTCTCCATTGAAACATGACTTATAAAACATAAATCTATGATATTTTTCAAGGTAAAGATGATGAAACGTGAAACACCAATTTCTACTATAAGGTATCTATTAAATCGTGAAATCAATGTTATAAACTAGACGATCCAAACTAGTGTGTATTTTATAATTGGAAAAATATCATAGTCTATAAAATCCACTAATGGTCCACATACAAAAAACATACATTTTGAACATTTATATGGTAGAAACATTGTATGATTCTAAATAATAATTCCATAACTCCTATAATTCTTAAATAAGAGGTTTCTGGTAGACATTAATGTAATTCCTAGAAATCTAATGTCTAGGAATTATCATAAATATTATAAATGAGGTCATTTGCATAAATATTTTGGGAGGTAAATTATAAGGGATCAAAACAACCTTCCAGATGATTTAATTTCTACTTGAATTCCCTAAACTATTGAATCCATAAGATTCCAATACCAAGAACACATTTCTTGGAATATAAGTGAAATATGGATGTAATTAATTGAATATTTTTCATGCTTTTTAATCTCTTGTATGTCACATGATTTCATTATTATTATTAATATACATATTATTCTACTTAAAATTTTCAGTGGTTTTATATGAAATAAACAATATTTTCAACCATGGTTTTAATGTAATGTAATGTAAATCCTTTTCAGAAATTTTATTTTTAATTTTTTTGGTATATGAAAATATAGACTGATGTCATCATTTTTTTATTTCCATATATAAGTACAACATTTTTTTCACACATCTCTATTTGAATATTCTTTCCAATAATGTATCTAATCAATGTGACTTGCCCGTATCTTTATATTATCGATACCAATATTAATAACAACCTTCTTCATCTCATAAAATAATGTAGGGATCTTAACTTTAATAAATACATAACAAAAAATCCCATATCATGGTAATTTTTTTATTTTTAATTCTACATGAACACTTGATGTGGTGAAACTTCAATAGAAAATAAAGTTCTGAATATTTGACACATCCTTCATACAATTATTTTTTTATCTTCAACTAATTCTGAAGACTTATTTATTTTCTCGTATATTTTTTCCCTTGTATTAGTCTCCCCAACACCATCCATTAATATGCTTTAATCATTATTAAGTTATCCTGTAGTCTTGAAAATGTCATTAATATATACAACATAAACAAGTTGATCAACTTATGTGTTACATTGTTTATTGTGTTTTATAATTTTTCTAAAAGATTAATTTATTAGGTTTTAAATATATTTATCCATTATTGATGCATTTAATTTTTCATTTTGATTGGACTCATTACGACTTGAATTTTCTATAACGTTCGAATCTCTATGAAAAATCCAATGCACATAATGAGGAGGAATATATTTTAATATCAATTACTCAAAAAATTTACCTATGTATAACCATCATGTTGATTTAAATTTAGTATATGTAAATTTTATTCTTACATCCACTGATCAATTTTTAATTTAAATGTAAAAAAACAATTTCAAACTTGTGACGTACTAAGATGTGTTTCGATTTGTGGTAATAAAATTTTTACCAATATGTAGTTAATTTTATACACTTTTAAATATAAAATATAATCATATTATTTTATATAAAAATAAAATACATTTAAGTGGAAGATATATTTTACAAATTATTAAACAAGAACCGGAGAAAATATATATAAATAATGGTATGTCAATAAGTAAAAATATGTTAAATCAATTAATCCATGCCATATTTCCATAAAATACATTTTGAGGAATATTTATTTAAAGAAAAAAACTTTTCCTAATTATATTATAATATGAATATTAAATATATTATAGATTTCACATCGATACAATCACTTTAGATTTTGAGTCATTCCTAACGAGTCACATTAACAAAATAGAATACTAAATGTAACTTAAATAATAAAGATATCAAAATTTAAAATAACTTACAATTACTATATAAAACCATATATAAAATATAATGCCAACATGGTTTTAATAATGAGTAATAATGGGGATGTGATGTTTATGTGGAATAATACATAATGATATAAAAAATGCATGATAAAAATTATGACTAAAATAACCAAGTGCTATTCATCTCAATGTGAACAATTTCACCAACCACTAGTCAAATCCTTTAAATCAAAAGAAAAAATATCACAAATTTTCTATCTAGATATGTTTCCTCACTCTTACATGCATTAATGAAACTAATTCTACACACACACATATTTTGTACAAATAATGTAATTGATGATATGAATAAATATTACAACACATTCCATATTAAATTTTTTTAAAATAGACCGTGCTATAAAAATTTTAAATTCATGTATAAAGTATCATCCCACATTTATAAAAAACATGAAAATTTTATCAATTAATATATACCATTCAATTAATGTTAATCATCTTATCTAAATTTAAACTAATATATACATCTGTATGATAAATCATATTTAAAAATATATTTATAATTCAGTTAATTTCAAGGATTTTTGGGAGTGTACCTAGCATATGAAAGCTCAATGACAAGAATCCGAACACTAAAACATTCAATAGTTGGAATATAATCCTCTAGTGAAAGTATATTTATAAATTTCCAAAAAAATATCTAGTTTCAGTGACATAATGTACTTGTATATAATTAAATTATAAAATGGAACTATCTAAAGAAGAATCATAATATAAAATATCCTTAATTTTATTAAATATCTATTAGTTTAAAAATATGGTATCAAAATATAGAATCATAAACTAGATGTGTTTTTATCACTAGATTACCCTCCTTAGGTACTCGAAGTATTCCAAAATATTCATTTTAAATAAAGTATATTAATTGATAACAATTCATAGGAAATAATCAAACAATATGCCTCCAAACACTAATCAATAAAATCACTATGATAAATAGATCATTCAACTACACATTAAATAATTTAACATATATGTATTTCATAATAAAATGTAGAAATAATCTGAAGGAAAAAAAATACATTAAAAATTAAATCTAATAAATCCAAAATAAAATGTTTCATTTTATGATTTCCCGAATAACATTTCATCAATCCATTATATTCCATTTAACCACAACCTATAAAATAAATAACATGCATAATGTTGATTAACACATTATATAAAACACCACTTTCAGAAATAAACATAATAGAAAAACCTTACTACCATTTAGGGGGTCTTAATATAGGAGGTGTTTAGGGTACCAATGAGGCATTTTGGGTATTGATTGGGGGAGTGGGTATCGAGGAGGCGATCTAGTATTAGCCGGCATCGAGGGGGAGGGGGTATTGGCACTAGGGGGCCAGTGATACAAAAGTGATAGATTTTAGGATCATGTGAGGTCAAAGTCAATTATTTTAAAAACATATAGTCTTGGTTTAAGAAAAACCACATCTAAATATGTATTTAGTAGTGAGTTTTATTATTAAACTGATAAATATCACCACTATAAATGATTTTCATAAGATTCATTAATAAAATGATAAAAATATCATCTAAATATTTGGCATTGGTTTTGAACACCATAGGTAAAAAACTACCCCAATTCAATAAAGTTATTAAAGAGTATATATTGTATAATCACATTTAAAATTACCTAGATGCAACTATAACTAGTAAATGTACTGAGAAAATTGATAAAGTAGAATGGGAAAGGTCAGAAATAAAATCCTTATGACTGGTGAGGATTTCTTTGATGATTAATGTTTGTTTTAATTTTTTTTGAAATAAAGACAATGAAAAAGTTGATGATGGTAGTGGATAATATGTATGAGAAACCTATGATATTTAACAAAGTGTTCATAAGTTTTTTTAAAGGAATACAGGCGGAAGATCACCTAAAAAATTCAATAGGATCTAGAGGAATATTCAATTTATGATGTTAATGTTCATGGATGATGTGTGGGAACATATAAAATTTTCATCACATCCATAGAGTTGGTATGTGATGGTGACTCCCATTAGTAACTCAAATAGAAAATATACTTGGTATTCAATTATTTCAAAAACTTATTACTCAATTGAGTACATCATCAGAGGGATGTCTAGGAATTTTTTGGTAATTCTATTATACTGATGGATGAGGAAATTCACCTCAATGAAATAAATTTTATTATAAGAATTAATCATTAGATAATCCAAAAAATAAGAGTTGAGGAAAGATGGTTTGTCAATGTCTTAATGTTATAAGTGTTGGTAAAACAATACTCTTTAATAAGGACTAGTAGAGTGATAGGGAAATATCTAGAAGAACAACCATGTCGAGAAGCTGAAACATCATTAGTAACGCAGAAGGAGGTAGAAAATAATTGAAAAGTGTCAAAATTATATTGGATTCAGGGGTAGTTGACTTAAGTGAATCATTAAATTCAAGAGGAGAGTATATATTATTTTAAAATTATGTTTCTAGAAGTTTTATAAAATTATATTTAGTAAACGATGAAGCTTTAGAGTTTGCTGGAAAAGTATATGTGAATATACAGTTGAAAAATTGTGGTGTTTGGAATCTAAATAATTTAAAAACATCCCAAATTTATAGAATAACCTTATTTAAGTCATAAAACATAATATGGTAGGGTATGTAACTACCTTTTCCAATGGAGTATGAAAAGTTACTCAGGGATCCATAGTAGTTGTAAAAAGATGTAAAATATGGGGTTTTTTATTTATATAGAATAAAAAATAGAATTAAATTGGATAGAAGTTCCAAAAGTATATATTCTTGGTATTTCATACTTGGTTATTTCAGTGATAAGAACAAGAAAATCCTAATGTGAAAAGTCTTACTAAATCTTGACCATATAAACATATTAAAATTTGAAATTTGTTTTCTAGGGAAACCAATGTGGGTGTCCTTAATTTTAGATGGATGAAATCCTAGGTAATAGAGATTAGAACTTACTCACAATGATGTTTTGGGACATATCCCTTTTTAGTCCCTTAGTGGTTCACTTTACATTGTAATGTTTATTGATGATTATATGAGGAATTCATGGATGCCATTTAAAAATCATATGTTTAATGTATTTCAATATTTTATTCAATGGAAGCCCATGATGGAAGGGGAGTTAATTCAGAAGTTAAAATTCCTATGACTCAACAATAGTTGTAAGTACATCAGATAAAACTTCTAAAATTTATATAAAAAATAAGTGGATAAGGAATGAGAAGATGGATCTCAAAACTCCAGAACATAATTGAGTGAATGAATGAATGAATTAGATGTTCACATGGCAGTCTTGGAGTATGTGGTTGTACTATGGAATGTATAAGGTAATTTGGATGAAATTTATCAACATAATGATATATATAGTCAACATAAGTTTGACATAAGTAATAGGGAAGGAAATTATGGAGGATATATGGTTTATAAAATGACCAGATGTTATCCATATCAACGTATTTAGAAGTTTTCCATTAATTAATATTGATTATAAGGATATTGATTGTCTTGAGGTTAATTCCAAAGATTTATCTTTTGTTGGGTATAGTGATGAGAAGGTTATCTACAACCTACGAGATGAAGAAAAGTATCAATTCATCAAAATATGATATGTTCATTTCAAAAAAGGGGTTCTATGGAAGGCGTGAAAATTATAAGATAGGTAATTGATAGAAAATAAATTATTTATATACATGATGGTCTGGGTAAAAGAATACTAATATATAAATTATAGAGAACTCAAACAAGAGAACCAGAAAAAAAATGTAAGATCAGTAAAAGATGCACCTGAAATCTCAATGGTGGATGAAGCTTGAGTGGGAGAATCAGAAGTTAGATATCTATAATTTTGGGAAGCACCTAATAGTATCATGAAACCAACTTAGTCAAGGAGATAAACTAAGGAAAACAATTTAGTTCAGATTTTTGGGGATGGTATGAACTTTCTAATCTTAATGAAGAGAAGTCTTTATTAAAGTTTAATTGATCTTATGATCTCACTAACACACTAAAAGGGAATAAGGAATCATAAAATAAGTGGGTTTTTGGTTGAAAGAGGAATTAGAAGAAAATAGAAAGATATGGAAGGAATTGTGAAAAAAGGATTTGAAAAAAATAAGCAGTTTAATTTTCAAAAATATTCTCACCAGTAGTTAGAAATACAATTATTTGGATAACACAAATAGTTTTCTAGATATTCATACACATGGAAGAGCACAATCAGTTTTTTGTTTTCCTTTGGGGGAATAGTTCTATGTCAGATTTCATGACTACAAAAGATTATGTAGTGGAGTACAGTGAAATATGAGTATATAGATTTAGTGGAATCTTGGAACGAAATGATATGGTTGATGATATTTATAAAGTATCTTGGAATGGATCAAATAGAAGGATTGATTTTCTATTCTTTCTAAAGTGAAATCACCTTGGAAAAAAATTTGGTGGTCCATGAAAGAATGAAACAAAAAAACTTGACGTATCAATTCATCTAAGATTTAATGAATGATAAGAAGATAAATATACGAATACCTATGGAATGATAAAACATAGAATCCATCTTTTCCAATATTATAGATCATGAAATTATTATGCATAATCATTCCGTTATGGGGTTTGGGTGAATGTAAAATTGTATAGAAAAATGGTGTTCATGTTTCTATAAATAAATGGAATTTTTTTACTATGTATGAATATTTTTCAAGCATTTCAAAAATAATATTTCATGGGGAATATTTTAGGGAGATGAGGTCTATTTAACTGGAAGTATGTTTATTAGAATTTCATTTAAAAATTCAGGTCATCAAAATTACAGTAACTGGAAGTTTGAGTCAAATGACATGAAGATAGTGGAAACGAGTATTCTTATAGGGAAGAAAATTAATTAAAAGTTCATATATTTCAATTACATTATAATGAAGCTCCATAGGTCTGAAATTTTATCAAAGATGAAGGGTCACCATGTTGGTAATCAAGATGAAGAAATAATGTTTAGTTGTCCATGATTTAAGGGGAGTAGGTATTATATGTTTACAAGATGATTCTTAGTGTATAAATGAGTGATACCTAAGTTATAAGGTGAGATTAGACTAAAAGCGATAAAGAATATAATAATAGGTGTGGTGATATATTGTTCTGATTAATTTTACTTACATGTAATTTTTTTATATTAGAGAATTTATTTTCTCTCATATGTATTTCATTCTCTCATCTACATTACATAATGTCTTCTCTCTGTCAAAATCTTCTCGAGGTGAAACTCCAAGACTTGCACCTTTAACAAAACAATATTATTCTAGAAACTTTAATCCCACTTAAAGGATTTATTCATTGGGAAAATTAGATGGAAATTATTTTGTACAAAAAAAATAAAAAATATAGGAAAAAATATAGTTATTATTATGTAATTATAATTATCATACATTTAATGTGTATTCATCAACTATTTTCCCCTTATTATTTACATGATCCACTTTACATGGAACATTATGTGGGATGGAAGTGGATTTAGATTATGATTCATCAATATATATAAACAAGAATCAAAATTATGTTTTTCTTTCATATCACATAAATTTTATAATATTGATATAAAATAAAAATCATTTTTTATCTAGTGAAGTGTATCCCATCCCTGGTTAATGGCCGGGTAAATCAGTTCTGATTCAATCTTCTTATTTTCAAAACTTATATTTTGTTCCATAAATTATAAATTCTAAATCAAAGTTATCAACACATATAATTTCAAAAAATAATATTAACAATTAAATGTACTTGAAATGATACTTATAAATAATGACCAGTGAAAGCATTATATGTTTCTTAGATTATCATGTGTACAAAAATAGCTAGTGGGTGGGGGTTTACTTTCACGTCAACAACCCTATAATGATGCTTTATAAGAAGGGACTGAAAGGCTCTACGAGCCTTTTTAGGACCATTAATATAGATTTAATTCAATAATAATATAATATAAATAGAAATTGTAATCAATAATGAAGACTAAATCAATTATTCCTTATTTTTTTAGTAAAATAGAGTAATTACATCATAATTTTTCCCTAATATATTCCCAAATTATTTTATTTAACACAGGAACAATAATTTTATATGTATCTATATCAATCAATGCAAGCATTCAGGTAGTAACCACAGTGTAACTAATGAAAATAGACTTGTTGGAGTTAATAGGTTGTTCAAATTAATTATATCCAACCTTTAATATTAGGCCTATAATTATCACCTTAATTTTTTGGTTAATACAGTCTCACTATGATGCCCTTATCTTTTTTCAACTATATATTTTTCACCTTATAATATTTCCCTAGTTTCAATTTTATTAGTATGAAGTTCCTCCAGATTGGAGGAATCAATATGTCGATATTACATTATCTATGTAAGCAGTTAAACCTTTAATTGAGATTATGTAAATTCAGCGGTGAACACACAATATTATAAATGAAGCAATTTCATATTAAAAAAATATTTAAAATATTCATTGAACTATTTTTTTCTTCATTATAGGTTGATGGGATTTGAACCTCTATCAAGTATCGAAATCCCCTCCTTGATCTATCCTAAGACATGAAATACACTTTATATACTAATACCACTATGAAATGATCGTGATGCCCCAAAAATGGTAATCTTAAATGGAATTTTCATTTTTTCATTAGTTTTTTTAGTTAACAATAGAATAATTTACCCGTTTCTATTTGTAGTATCTGGGATATAAAATTATTGTAATACCCATTATTACATTTTAAATGGTTTTCTTATATACTATACCTTAGTGATTTTCACTTTCAAGAGTCATTTTTCATCAATTTTGTAACCATGGTCTCATTATTAACCAATTTTCATTGAAAATTTAACACTTGTGAAACTGTATAATCTAACTCCCAAATTTTTTTGATGGTTCTAATGTACGATATATTTATTTATACCAACAAAAAAATGAATCTCTTCCTCTATAAGATTTAATCCCCTATTTTTCATCATAATATCTTCATACTTTTCCTTTGTATAAAAAATATAACTATTAATTAAATAACCATTGTAAGATAATACATGTACACTTGGTCCTCTAGTTATCCAACAATGTTGGTTTAAAATTTAATTTATATTTACATATAACACCTTAAAAAATATTATTAAAACCATCCTATAAAATTTTTATTATGTTTATTTAATATCTGAATTTCATCTCTTGATGGATTCAAATTACAAAGAATTAATTATTGGATTTCAATATATGGAAAAACCTATATATTATTACAAGAAATATAAAGGTGATATTTTTACCACTCTATAATTTTAATTATTACAAAATCTCTATCGATAATTACTTTACATTTATGGTTCCCACTATAATGATATTTTGGGGGAATGATTTTATCCACATCGAATTGGTAGGTGGTAAAAAAATCAATAAATCACTCAAAAATATATCACTCTTCAATAGAACCATCTGGTTGGCTTCAATTTTTGATTCACACTTTAAAAATATTTATATATAGTTCAATGGGGTGTATCCATATGTAATTTACAAGACCACATAGTCAAATATTTCTAGCCAATTAAAACATTAAATTAACAATTATATTGAATAATTATTATGGTAATAACATATAAAATTCACTTAATATTAAAAAATTTTCATTTCCAATATTTTTCAATTTAATGGGTCTATAACGTTACTCTAGATAATTTTGAAAAAGATTCATATCTTGGTAATGTGTCAAAAAAAATTTAGGTAGAATAAAATTTTAAAGATCCATGCATTAAATATTATATAAAAATATGAGGAACATTTGATTTTAGGCTCTTTAACTTAAAATTGGGCATCAAAATGATATTCCTGATATTTTATGAATATCCCTATGTAACGTTTACATCATTTAAGAATTTAAAAAACAAATATTAAGTATTTATGGAAATATTTCAAGTTACTTGAAGAAGAAAATAATTCCTTTAAACCTTCACTATCACTAAATATTCCATTATCCCCATGTTAACCATTTCCAACGTGGCCTTAATGAAATATTTTGTTTTGTTGGGTTTAAAAAGTAACATTAAAGTTAAACTATAACATTTATTTTTTCTATGTGAATCACATAAAGAAAATATATTACAAAAAAATTACCATATATCCATTCAATAATTATTGGTCACTTTTTCAAACTAGTTTTCATAAGTTTTTCTTAAAAAGGTTTAACAATAATAGTGATAATATACTTTAATTTCTAAAACAGTTGATCACATGTTAGTGGAGATAGGGTTCTACCTTCATCTAAATTACTATAAATGATGTCATAAATGTTTTACATTTATGAATTTTTGGTAAACATTTATAATTTCTTAGAAGAATATTATTCAACAAATGATTCAGCCTAATTGAGTGTGCACATTCTTGAAAAAGTGGACACACTAGTATTTATTTAATGGTATATCCTAAAAAATATCTTTAAGTAGTAAATTAATTTCCCATCATATAGAACAAGGAACTCAATGGGAAATATTCATTTCTCTATGAATCATACAAATTAAAAACTAAATCCCACATTAATTTAAAATATTTGATCAATGATCCAAATAAACATCAATATTAATACCCAGTTTTTTTGGGCTTGATAATAGAAGAGACAACATAATGTATTTATGATTCATGCATAAGCATGGAAGAAATTAAAAAATTTCCAACATAATGGGCCATGTACTACGAGTGGTAATTTTTACAACAAAATTATTCATTCCATTTATAGATAGAACAAAATGTAGGTTTCATAGATAGTTTCCAAATTAAATATACTCATGATTAATTTTTTTCAACCGAGGAGAGTCTACAGGGTGATAATGTTTTATATCTTAAATCCTTGTATATGAATTCCACATTAATTTCTTTATATTGTCCTCACATCGATATAGGTTTCTAAGAATTGGAATTATTGAAAAGTATCACAAAAAGTTTGAAGGACATGATTCAACATTCTTGTATTGCGCTACACCACACTTATATAATTTTTTATGTGATTCAAAGTCCTTAGAAAACAATATACATATATTTGGACATTTATATATTCATTCAAATCTAATAAATGTAAAACATATGATTCTTTTAACATCATATGTTCGATAAATAATATCATAATATTCTGATAGTATATCATTCAGTAGAGAAACTATTTTCATAAATTTGGTGTCACCCCATTAATTTCTAGATTTAAAATTATTTAACTTCAATATTGCTTCCAATGTTTTATATTTAGTATCACCAGCATACAATGATATCATTTCACATCTCTTTATCTTCCCAAACCACTTTGGACAATCATGAATATCATATTCAATGACCATTTTCATTTCCTTAATATGATTTCCATCATTGTTACACTTGAAATCATATCAAAGGATCCATAAACCATAGGTTTATCTCTATTATAATTTTCACTTGTAATCATATCAGATGATCCGAAATTATAGAGTTAGCCTAGTCTCTAGATATATTTAGATATTCCTTGTGTTTTGTCCAATATTTATAACTTAGATCAATTCTATGGTAGAAAAAGTTTTCTTCTAACTCCTCTGGACAAATTCATCTGGAATAACAACAACAAAAACACAAAAAAATGATTTTAGAAGGTCCATATTCATGCTCTATTGAAATATTGATGAAATCTTTAACCCCATATTCATAATTTTTTCCTTATGATTTTAATCTATCCATTTTTGATTCATATTCATCCTATTTGGATCAACCATATTCATATTTAAATAAATAAATACATAGAAGGTATGCGTACAATGTAACATTTTTTAACTCCATAAATTATATAATTTATAGGTTTAATAAATATAATTTAAAATCATAATATACACACACACACATATATATAAATTATATAAAATAATTGACATAGAGACTATATTTTATAATACAATGAAAATATATACATATAATAAATCCGATGTTTTGAAAATAAATAATTCATTTTTGTTGGTGAAGATTATTTTCTTAGTATGAAGTAGATAACTTCATGAACTAATTGGAATTTAATTTAGTAATTTGATATGAATTGGGTGTTGCACTAATGATTTAATTATTTTTTTTGTTAGGTTACATGAGAAATGTGTTAAAACATTATAGAATAAAATTTTCTTGAAATTGTATGTGATGTTAAAACTTTATAAATTTGTTTTCAAAAAAATATATAACTTCATGAAAAATTTGATGGAATAATGAAGAAACTGTTAAAGTAACTTTTGAATTTGATATAGTCATTATTGGTAAACTTAAAACATTAACTTTGATATTGTGGGTTTTTTGGTTTCAATTAGGTATGGTAATAAATATGTCATTTAGTGGAATTATTATTGTATAAGGGATAATGAAATTTAATAAATTTAAATCCATAACTATGAGTTTATGATGGTTGGTTTAATTAATATATAAGGATTTAAAGTGTTGAATTCTTGCAAGAAATGTCATTTCTAATGTGGTAATGTAATAATAAATTGGGAAATTGTTGCTCATATTTTGATTAGGGAACTAGTTAAAGTGGATTCAAATATGGATTTTATATGAATTATGCTTGCTGAAAATAGAAATATTAATCATAATATCAAGTTAGGAATTAAAGTATATTTTTATTTTTTTGAGAACATGGTATAGTATTATTTTTTGATGACTTGTGGTTGAATGAAAATGTGTTCTAAAAAATATTTATGTTTTTTATCTTTAAATAGAAATAATTATTAAATATAATATAAAATAATATTAATAAAAATAAGAATAAATGATAAATATAAAATGATGTTATGTTTGGTATATATAGAAAATAATAATACATAATTTAATCATGTTTTTAGCATATATAATATAAATATAAATAAAAAAATAAATATTAATTATATTATAAAATAATATTAATTAATATATACAAATATACACGCCCACACACACACAAATATATAAATACACAACCCCATATAAAAAACATTAATACCAATATATTTATACATCTAAAAACTGATGAAACATCCAAATATATATACATATATATATATATATATGTATTTATTTATACAGAAACTGTTATGAGAAGAACAAAAAAAATAGGGATCAAATTAGTCCTCATATATATATATATATATATATAATGTCCAACCAAAAAATCATGAAAAAAAATGCAAGATCGTTGAAGGTAAAGCATCCAAAATGGGATCTTGTTATATATGGGGGTAGTACAACCAAAAATCAATAAAAAATTATGCATGAGTGGATGAAAAATCCTTAAAAACATGTTTTTGATTCCATAAATTCAGTTTTGGAGGTCTATTTGTCCAAAATATTCTATATAAGTCAACAATAACAGTTGTGTTATATGATCCTTTGATGAACGGAGAGCGACATGATAGCTTGGGTTCTTTTAACAAGAGAGAAAGTGTTTTATCAATGATAGAAAAAAATTGTTAAAAGTAAACTTTATTAAAACTAAAACAAATATCACTGATAAATAACACTTTTATCGTCCTTAAATTTATCGTTGAGAAATTCAGAACTTTATTAGCACTAAAAAGTGGTGAGAAATCCCAACCATTACCAATGCTAACTGGAAGCACTGATTAAAATTATTAATCAATATTAATGTTGATAAAGAGTAAAAAATAATAAAAACTAAAAATTAGTTTTAACCATTTCAATAAATTTATAATTATATACTAAAGATTGTTAAACACTAAAATTATTAATAAATATATTAGTATTATGATAAAAGAATTATTAATATTATAATTAATTTAATGATATCATACTAAAGATTTTAATAATAAATTAATTTATATAAGAATAAAAATTATAAAAAAAGTATTGATGTTATAATAAATTAAAATTTTAAAAATTACTTTAAAAAAAAACAAAAAATATAAAAAATGAATTTATTAAAAAAATATTAAAAATTATTTCATTAATATTATGATAAATGTATTAATATTATGATAAATTTATTAGAAAAAATATATAAATATCATGAAACCTGATTTCAAATCTAAATGAGGTAGAATTTTTTTGGAACTATAGAAACCCTGTAGAGATGTTGGTACTTTAACACGCACTATAGAAAGGTATTGTAGCATCAATACTATTCATATGATTTGGGTTTCTAGGCCACATATTTGGGACTTTAATCCACTGGTGTGTCACCCAATATGTTAGTAGTATGTTTAATTTTTGAGTTTTATTTATCCTTGAGTTCATTCTTGGAGTTCCCAAGTGCTAGGGGTCAATGGAGAGGGTTTTTGGGACGAAGACCAGGGCATATGGTTAACACACAGTTTATCTAGGTCATGTAGAAACTTTGTGAGTAGTGACATAATTTTGACAGTGTGTTTTCTCACAGTTTAAGTATGGGTTATCAAACCATGATACACCCTAGATAAAATAATGTATCCTTTTATAAGAGGAAAATATAACCTACATGGTTGGTGCACATTTTTCCTAAACATGTAGCCAAACCATGTGACCATATTCAGCTCATTAAAAATTGATAATTCACCATTTCCCCAATTATTTTTATGGTTTTGGGGTTATTTTTTCCCCTATAGAGTGTTTATCCCCTCTCCCTTGGTTATGGAGTTTTTACCCTCCTTGGTAGATTTATCTGTGGGTTCTTGGTGATTTGGCTTGGGGTAATTTGATTAGTCTTTGATTTTTCATTTTCATCCCTCCTTCGTCCATTTTCTTCTATTTTTAGGGAGTTGGATAACCCTATGGGTAGTGTTGGCCAAATTAATATTTTTTAATAGTGGTTTTTGGTTTTTTTGGAATATGTGTGTATGGAATGGTTTTACCTCTTCATGGTGGTCTTTATCGAAGGTGATGCACTTTGGACCAATTACAATGTTTTCATTTCTATTTAAGAGTGTGTTCTATTTAATAACATTAAATTTCTTGTCAACATTAGTTTTTTTGTTTAATTTTTCATTAAAAATATTTATTCTTGGTGTGTATTCCACGTTTTTGTGTTTCGTGGATTGTTTTGGAAATTTGGGTGTTTAATGTGGGGTTTTCAAAATGGTTGTTTCTTGTATTCCTACTATGTTTTTGATAAAATGGATCAAATAGATTTTGTGATTTTAAATAAACTCCAAAAGTTATTTTAGAAATGATTTTAACCTTGTAAAGTTATTTTTTTAAATTGGTCTAGATTTTTATAAATTTTCTTGTGTTATAACATGATTGACATGGGCACTTGTTTGTGGATGTGTTGTAATGGAGTAGCACATGGGTTAACTAGGGTGTGATCAAGGTATTCTTTAGAATGACTGTGTGAAACTCAGAGGGGAGACCATGTAAATTTCCATTTTGGTTTTTCTGAGTGACCATGTGAGCCTTAGAGGGAGGAAAGTGAGAGCCTTTGTTTGCTTCCAAGGGACTTAGTGAGCCTTTGGGTATGAAGACCATGTGAGCTTCAATTAGTATGATAGAATACCTATTTACTCACTTATGTTAGGCCTTATTTTTAGGTCCCATATGTACACATTACTAATGATAGATTGGTATACATGCTTTGTTCAATTACTAGTGCCATTTTTTGTGATGAGATGTATTATTCCCTTTGTTCCTTTCCATAATATGGTTTTATTATGTTAATTATCATGATATAATTTTTATGACATACTGGTGATGTTGATAATGTTACACCTTGTGGACTTTTTTATTTATTTGATACATATTTGGAAATGATTTTTTAAAACCTTTTCTTTCGTTATAATGGAAAAACAAAAGGATTTTTAAATGTTAACATAAAATAGGTTGTCTGTTCAAGTGGTTTAGTTATATAAATGGTTTTGAAACTAGTTTTTTTTCTTTTCAAGGGTAAAAGTCTCAAATTGATTTATGGTGGTATCCTACTAGGATTTACGTGTCACAGCCTACATGGGACCTTTTTCTCATCTGCAGATTTCATTTAATAGGACACAGGTAAAGGCAAGGTAACCATGTACTAGAGTGGATTATCTTTATAAGCACTTCCTACTATTTTTTGTATGGTAAAAAATATTTAATGGATGGAATCATGTGGATTCATTTTTTGGTATTTTGTACATGTTGGGTTTTGCTTCAACCTTTTTTTGGAACTTTAAACTTTATTTTGAGTTTGGGTTGTTTATTTTGAGTGACCATGTATATGTCTTATTGTGGCATGTTTTTACTTTATTAACATGATTACTCATGATTTATTCTTATATTATTCTTTTTAATTTTCTGATATTATTATTTCTATCTTGGTTTATGGTTCGATCATTCCTATTAAATACAGTGAAATCCATTTGAAAATTCTCATTGGTTGTTCCCAGTTCTTTTCTCCAGCATGTGGCAATCATGAATGCACTTTGATCCATGTAGTGGGACGAATTGATTGGTGGGCTTAGTTAACATGTGTTGTTCCATTAAAAAATAGTATCATAGGGGTTTTGGTTTGTTATTTTAGAGTTAGTGGTATTTTTGAGCTAGTAATGTTAGGACTTTAGATGTAGGAATGGGGGAGTGCCTGGCCATCTCTTCTTCATGTTGCTACTAGATTTTTCATGGGGGATTCTGGATTATAGTTATGTTTTGAGCCTGGTTATGGTAATTGTTTATGATGCTTCCCCCTTCATATTAAATTTAATTGTGATACCCATGTTTGGGGAGTTTTTTGTACCTTTTTGTGATTTGACGTTGGATTTCACTTGATGGATCTTGTTACTTATTTCTTATAGACAATGCCGCCTAGAAGGACCTCATCTAGCTGCTGAGAGGGTGTGGAAGAGAGTAACCCATTAGTGATCCCTCACATTGAATATGCATCGGCGTAATTGGTGATTCCCATGAACCAAAACTTGGGTCAAATGTGTAGTCTAGAGTAGAGATGAACTGTGGACCACACTCAAGATTTTTTAAAGAAAAGTCTACATGTTTTTCATTGATACAAGGAATTCAATGAGCCAAAGGAGTGGTTGGACCATATTGAGAGCATCAATGAGTTTTTTATAACCCCCATGACATACAAAGTGTTATCTATTGCATATGTTCTTGAAGTTACTAGTTGGAAGTGGTAGTAGTCGATGGTGCTTTTGAGAGATCAATAAGATCTCACATATGACACTTTAAAAGGGGTTTTTAATCGGCAGTTCTACTTGGAGACCTTGAGAGAAGTGAGGTCCCATGAATTTTTGAAGCTAAAGCAGGGTGATTATTTTTCCATGGAGTTTTCTACTATATTTAATGAGTTTCTTCATGTATCTATCGATCTCCTCGTGAATGATTACCTCAAGTCTCAATTTTTTGAGATGGTATTGATGCCATAGATTAAATATATGATCATTATTCTATGTATACCAACATTTTTGGAGGTGGTTGACAAGGTCATGATGTTATATGTAGATTTTATTGAAAATATAGGTCTTATTGGTTTTCCTTCAGTGGGAAGTAGCTAGGTTTCTTTGGAACATAAGAGAAAGTGGAACGAGTCTTAGAGATAAAGTGGCAAGAGATTCCAAATATCATTGAGATCAGATTCGGTGGATCCTATGGGGAGTAGATCAGTTATATTTTATATGTGTGGAAAGGCTTGATACACCAGGATCAGTTTATTAGAGGCTCTAACAACATTCCACCAATTTAGTAATTCTAGGAATATCTAATGCTTTTTTTCAGTTTCCTTTCATGGGAATGGTGTATGATATGTTTTATCGATGGTCTTTGAAGTTTATTCATAGGATTTCAAGGATGGAGGATCTCAGCCTCATGGAAAAATGAATTACCACTAGGGGAAGAAGACTGAGAGCTGGTCTAAGAAAGAGTGACTCTATATAGTGGAGGTCATTCAAGGGGAATCAGATTCTTGTCCAAACACCATTCGAGATATGGTGTTTATTTCATATTATATGTTATTGGTTTTATTTGACACTGTTTCATCTCATTTTGTCAGTACTCTTAATCTAATTGATACCTTGGGTATTCAAGATGATTTGATGCCTTATGTCATGAATTTTTTAAGACATTGTGGTAGGAAAAGGTGAAATGTTTCAAGTGCCATAAGTGTTGTGTTTTGGTATTTGGAATAAAGGTCATTTGTTACATCCTTGTTTAGGACTTGGACATGTCTGACCTCCTTATCAGCCTGGATTGTTTTATTAGATTTAAGGTTGTAGTATACGTTTTCTCTATAGGGTTCAATTTGTTACTCCTAATGGAAGGACCCATATCTATTTGGGTGAGTGGGACCAGCGATCAAGGAGGGAAGGATTGGTTACTTTTGAGTTGGGGTTAGTCTCATGGAAGTTGTCTAGGTTATTCCTTAATTTTGTTGAGTAGCGTTCTTTGGTTAAACTTCCATTAATCATGGATAGGTACCGAGATGTGTTTCCATATTACATTTATGGACTTTCACCCCAGTGAGTGGTCAAGTTTACTATCATCTTCTCCCCTAGATGATCTCAATTACCTTACTATCTTATCAGATGGCTCCAGACAAGCTGAAGGATTTGAATGTTCAGCTTGAGGATCTTGAGGTAAAGGGTTTTATTTGTTATGGAATGTCACTATGGGCTTCTCTAGTGCTACTTAAAAAGAAATAAGATGGAAGCCTCTAACTTTGTATAGAATACTATAATCCTAACCAGGAGATAGAAAATAATAAATACCAATTTCCAAGAATTGATGATCATTTTTCCTTGCTCAGAGAGGCCTATTAGATTTCAAAAATTGACATGATATCGGGGTACAACCAGTTGAGGCTTTGGGAAGATGATGTTCCAAAGATCTCTTTTTGACGCCATTATAGAAATTTTGAGTATTCAGTTATTCCATTTGGTCTTACCAATGCTCTAAGTATTTTCATGGAACTAACGAACCATATATTTCATCACTTTTTTGACTTCTTCGTGGTCATATTTATAGAAAACATCTTGGTGTATCCTAAGATAGAGGAAGAGAATACATATGATATGAGGGTTGTTTTGGCTGTTTTGAGAGAGTATAGGCTATATGTAAAGCTTCCCAAGTGCCAATTTTGGATTTAAGAAGTTAATTTTCATGGTCATGTGATATTTGAAGTATGAGTTCTAGTTGACCAAGATATGGTTCTAGAAATCATGTTTTTGGAGTAACCTGAGAATATGTTCAAGATCCACTACTTTCTAGGCTTGGATGGATATTATAGAAATTATTTCATGGAATTCCCTATTCCCAATTATCCCTTGATTCCTTTGACCATGAAATGGATAAAGTATCAGTGGGATGATAAATTCTATGGTTATATTGATGAGTTTCATACCCATTTGATATACACACCTATTTTGATTCTACTAGATCCTGGGATATATTATGTAATGTTTTGTGATGCTTTTGGTGTGGGTTCGGGGTGTGTTATGATGTAGGATAGCCATTTGGTGGCCGTTAGCTCATGGAAGATACACCCACATGAGTAAAATAATCCCACCCATTACCTAGAATATGTAGCTGTTATCCATGAACTAAAGGCATGATGACACTACCTCTTTGAGGACCATTTTACATAATATTTGGATCTTAAAAGAATGATGTATAATTTCACTAAGTGGGACCATAATCTTAAGTAGAGACACTAGGTTTCATATCTTAATTATTTTTATTTTTATATTTCATATACATTGGGAAGGGGAAATGCGGTTGCTGATGCTTTGAGAAGGTAGTTTCTTGTGGATACCATTTAAAGATTAGTAGATGAGTTGGTTATGATGATCTTACTCTATGATATGAAGTTAGAAATGTAATAGGATTGAGGTAAAGTATTATTGGACAATTTATAGATTACAAACTCTCTCATGGAGTGATTTAGGAATGATTATGTTTCCAAACCAGAGTTCCAAGAGATTAGTAGTTCTTTTAATGGTGGGGAAATATTGGGTAATTCTTATCGATCACCCAATGGTTATATTATTTTATAGAAGTGGTAGGCTATTACTTTGAGCCTGAGATAATATGTTACACATGAGGAACATCATTTGAGTTGGTTCATTCAGCCCGAGGTGACCAAGATGTTTTATAACTTGAGGGGATTGTATTGCTGGCTTGAGATGAGACTTTCCATGGTAGAAATTTTCACTTGCTGCTTGAACTGTTAGAGGACCAAGCTTAGCATAAAAGACCAACTAGGTTATTTCATCCACTTCCCAATGTAGTGTGGATGTGGGAAGAGATCATTATGGATTTATTACTTGGGATACCTCACACTCCAAGTGAGAAATATTCTATATGGGTTATTGTCGATCTTTTAAAAAAATCATCTTATTTTGTACCCATTAGGGAGTTGATGAAGGTGAAGGACCTCGTACGCCTATATGTTCAAGAGGTTATTCGGATCCCAAGAGTGTTCAAGATGATAATGTTAAATCCAGAATCATTTTTTACATATCATTTTTTTGGAAAGGAATTCAGGAGGCTTTAGGAATCCAATTGAGGTTGAGAACCACATATCACCCAAAAATAGATAGCCAGTCCGAGCAGACCATCTATACTCTCAAGGATATGTTGCAAGCATGTTTTTTAAATTTCATTGGTCCATAGTAAAGGAACCTAAAGATTTATAAGTTTCATATAATAATAGATATTGGGTCTCAATTAGGACAACCCCATTTGTGGTTTTGAATGGCTGACCGTGCCAATCCCCCTTGTGCAAGCTCAAGGTGGGTGAGCATTCTTTGGGTAGACTGTGTCTCATCCATGAGATGATTGTGATAGTTTAGATGATTAAGAAAAGGATAGAAAAACATTAGATATTACATATGTTGTATGATTATTTTATTCCCCATACATTGGAGTTTTATGTTAATGATTAGGTGTTCCTCTAGGTATCAGTTTGGTTGTGAAACTGTCTCTTAGGAAATTAGAGGTAGTTGGTGACACATTTTGTCAGGTTGTTTCATGTTGTGGTGAATATTGGGAAGGTAACCTAATAGTTGGATCTTCCACTGTGGTTGACCTCGATTCATGACATGTTCTATCTCTCCTGACTAGTTAGATACTATCCAGGCCCATCTCACATGTTTTAGTGGTATGTTTTAGAGTAAAATCTTAATGCCACTGTGATAGAGAAACTTATTGGTATTATGGATAATTAGAACAAGGTGATCCATGGAAAGGTGATCCTTTTATTCCTTTTAATTTGGTTTTGTGGTGGAAATATATAGGAGATATGGGAGCGAGAGGGTTGGATGAGGGAGTAGTGGCCTAACTATTTTTCTTCTAATAATCATAATGAATTTATGGTGGAAGAAAGAGGCCTGGTGGGGAGTTTGTGAGTCCCACGAGGTCACTAGTATATCAAATTTTTAGTTTCATTAATCCCTAAGTGTGTTCTTAGAGTTATCGAGTGTCGGGGGTCAAAATCGGGAGTTTTGGGGAGGTAGACTAGGGTACACGGTTGCACAATGTTTTTACAAACCATGCGACAACTGTGCGAGGGGTGTGGTAGTTTTGAAATTTAAATTTCTCTTGTTTTTTTAAAAACATGTGAAACATCAAATAAAATTTTGTGTCCTATTTTGGGAAGATAGTAGTTCCCACATGGTTGGTGCATGATTTTACTAAACGTGCAGTTAAACCACGCAACCCCATCGTACTCATTAAAAATTATAATATTTACATTTCCCCCTGTTATGTTTTTATGGTTTTGGGGATTTTTCCACTCCTATATAATGAAAATCTCTCCAACTTGGTGGTGGATCTCTTTCCCTCTTTACTTGGTGTATTTTTCCTGAGGTTCTAGGTGATTTGGATTGAGGTAAGTCAATTTGTCATTTATTTTATCTTATTTCCCCCTAAATCCATATTATTCCATTTTGATAGAGTTTTGTAACTTTAGGGGTCAACTTTGTCAAATTTAGGGGTTATAATTGTGGTTTTGGTTTGATTTATTATGGATTAGGTGTGTGTGGAATGATTTTACTTCTTCTATGTGGTCTTTGTTAAAGGAGATGGGATTTGGACTAAATCTGGTATAAGTGTATGTAATTTAAGTTGTATTACATGGAATACATATAAATTTCTCATCAACATTGGTCATTTTTGTTAATTGAAATTTACCTGATTTATTATTGGGGGGTATTTTATGTTTATGTGTTTCATGTATTTTTATTGAATTGCGTGTGTTTAAAATGATGGTTTCTAAAAGTATGTGGCTTATATTCCAACCAACTATTTCATAAAATGTATTAAATAGGTTTTGTGATTTTAAATGGGTTGTTAAAGTGTTTTTAGAAATTGTCTTACCTTTAAAAAGGTGTTTTGAAAAAATAGGCATGGTTATTTTTGAAATGGCTTGTGTATAGATCGATTGATATAGGAACTTGTTTGTGGATGTCCTATCATAGAGTAGCATGTGGGTTAACCAAAGTGTGAGTGATGGTATTATTCTAGTGACTTTTTGATACTTAGAGGCAAGACCATGCGAGATTCCATTTTGGGGTTTCTGAGTGATAGTGTGAACCTCAGAGGGATGATCATGTGAGCATCCATTTTTCCAAAGGACTGAGTGATCCTTTTTAGGAAGACTATGTGAGATTCCATTTCTTAGATAGAATACTTGTTTACTCACTCATGTTAGTCCTAATGGTTAGTCTCCCTAGGTGCACATTACTCATTCCATATTGGTGTACATGCTTTATGATTTGATTAGTTACATTTTTTATGTGATGATATGTATTATTCCCTTTGTTCATTCCATATATATTGTAACATGATTTTTATTATTATGGTAAACTTATTATCACCATTTTTCATCTTGATCATGTTAAACCCTGTAGCCTTGTTTATTTATTTGATCCATACATGAAAATTGTTTTGGAAAACCATGTTTTTATATAAAAAGGAAAACCAAAGGTGTTTTTAAAGGTGTACTGAAAATTTGTTTTTTTCAAATGGTTTATTATTGAAAATGGGTTTCAAACAAGTTTATTAGTTTTTATGTGTAAAATCCTTAATAAAATTCATGGTGGTATCCTACTCTTCATTGTTCCTCACACCCTGCTTGGGCCCTTTTGGTTTTTGGAATATCTGATTTTGTATGAAATAGGTAAAGGGAAGGGAAACGTGTACAAGGGGGTCTCTTAATTATTATTGGCCTCCAATGATTTGTGAACAAGACAGAGTCTTGCAATTATAGACTCATGTGGATTAGTTTTTGGTATTTGGTACATGTTGGGTTGTACTTCCTACTTATTTTGAACTTCACCCTTTCTTTTGAGTTTGGGTTATTTATTTTGAGACACCATGTATATGTATTATTATGTCACGTTTTTACTTGATGTATAATGTTATTAGTGGTATCTTCTCATCGTCATTTTTTTAATCTAATGATATTGGTGTGTAAATCCTATTTTATGGTTGGATTATGATTGTTTATTAGTGGTGAAATCATTCCTAAATAATATTTGGTTATTCTTGGGGTTTGCTTCCAACCCGAGGAAATTAGGAATATGCTTCAGGTTGTGTGGTGGGCCGACTCGAGTGGCAGGTTCGGTCATCCTAGGTTTGTTCATTACAACATGGATTTCAAACCATACGTGGGAATTTATAAAATTTAGTCATATATGTCACTGGACCTTTGGGTCATCATAAATGTGTTGAGATTAGTTGATGGAGTAACATAAAACTATTAGAACAAGCTAAAGAAGTAGTAGTGACAAGTAGAGAAATATTGAAATTGGATAGGGAGGGAGAAGGTGGATAACACCATCGGAAATAGCTCACACACCACTTTTTCCAGATTATAACCCAACCATGATGCATTATGAGTGGTATCTAAGTGAAAAAATCAAAGGTGAACTAGTATGGGTTTTAGTATTTGAGATTCAAGATTATGGGACGTCGAGTATTCTAAAAAAATGTAAATTTAATGTACCTCAGGGCATTTTGGCCATGTATTATGGGACTATAGGACATGTACGAGTTCTCTCTCAACCCAATTAAAAATAGGATTATCTAGTAAATTAAAATTCAAAATCCTTGATATCAATGATAAAATGTATTAATAATATGATATTATAACAATTATATTGATATTTAAATAAATATTTTAATATTATAATTAATGTTTTATTAATAAATGTATTAATAAATTTATTAATGAATGCATTGATAAATTTATTGATATTGTGATAAATCTATTTATTTTTTAAATAGGATTTTGTTGTATCCCCTCTTAGGGAAAGGACACCCCTTTTGAAATTGGGTGAGCAGTGAATGCATTACATGACCTGTAGGTCAAGATGTATAAATACCTTAATATATAGATGGCTCATTATCCCAGTTGACCATAGACAGAGTGAATATCCCGAAGGCCTTGTCCCAAAGAAAACATTATTTTCAAGGGCGCATGGCCCTTCACCCGTGGTGTTCTTCTTGAGACCCACCCAATCATGCAAGCATACCCCGTGTTTCTAGTGCATTTTCACCACTGCCTGTCCCCCCTCACATGCTACTTCATGTGCTGGCCTTCTTGTGCACTGTCTCCTTCAATGACCACCTCAACTATTGTCACTTAGGTTGGCCATCCTACTGGCGTCCAACTGATGCCATCAAACCTGCATGCACTCGCATGTGGGGAAGAACCCCCCCTAAATATAGGAGGAGCTATAGGAAGATACAGCTAAGAACCCAAACCAACCTTGTTGCGACTTATATATATAATGGAATTGGCTAAAACATCTTAGGAACCCCACCAGGTCTTATGTACACCTCCCTTCACCAGCTATGTAATGTCTTTAAATCACCTTGTTTATAAAATGAACATTGTTCGATTCTGGAAGGACACGAGCCTGGGATAGTTCCCCTAGGGTGCAGGGGGTACAACCATCAGGTACAACTCAACTTACACCTCATGGGAATAAATCTATTAATAAATTTAAAAAGAGTAATTTCATGTATAATTATTTTCCACAATATATTATTATTTTTAAAACAATAAAATTAAGTGTTTTAATATTTATATTTAAATAGATTTCCAATTTCTAAAATATAGATATATTATTAATGTTGATCAATTAAATAGATTTATATAATGCGTTTATTTTTTACAAAAATATAATTAATTAATAACTATATATAAAATATTGAATAATAATTAAAAATATTATTATTTATATAAATTTTTAAATATTTTTTTTCACATACATGCACATACACACATACATATGCATGCACACAGACAAACACACACACACACACAAGCACATACATACATAATTATAAAAATATAGACACACACACACATACTAAAAAATATAGACATTTACATACACATCCAAACACATACACATACATACATGCATACACATGCATACACATGAATACTCACACATAAACATACATACACATCCATACACATCCATACACACGCATATAGATGCATACACATGAATACACAATAATACACATGAATACACATGCATACACATGCATACACATTCATACACGTGAATAAACATATAGACATGCACAAAAAATTACATACATACATAAACATACCAACACATGTGTACATCTACATATATACAAATACACATACACACACAGATACACACCACCCAGCCACCCACATACATACAAAGGAAGAAACTTACAAACACATACAGATGCATCAACACACATGCATACACATACATACACATCCATACATATGCATAAACATCCATACACATCTATAACAATACATAAAAATCTATACACATGAATAAAAATACGCACACATTTACACAAATTCACAAATCCATAGGCTTTGATACACATGCATACACATCCATACCCATAAAAACACATACATACACATCCATACACATCTATACAAATACATGAAGGAGATACACCGTAAGGAAATATTTTTATATGATATATTTCTGGGTTATATTTTGACTGGCATGAAAATTATAATTTTTATGCATAGGGTATATCATTGTTTCTAGACACCCAAACCATTTCACTACTTTAAGATGTCATTAAATAAAATCAGTATATATTTTTATGAAACACATAGGGTGATAATGAATTCATAAATTCATGGACTGAGCGTGAAATTTTTTCACATGTTTCATCACATTAATAAGTTAGAGGATAATAAAGAAGCATCATTTATTTTGTACTTAACTTATGCCATATGATGGTAGTTTTAGGCAACTTCCATTATTCATAGATCAACATACCAGAAACCATTTCTCAATTTCTTGTTCTTCTTTTTCAGGCTGATATACTAGAACATTCTGAGAGAAAGAAGAATACTAAATTTTTGAAATTTAATTCATTTGAGCCATAGATACACCATAAAGGTGGAATAGTTTTCCACTCAGAGATCTTTATCAAACCGATGAGACAGATTTTGAAGATGTTGAGGATGATCTTTGATGTATGGTACACTTATTTACAATAGTTCTTCATTTTGGTATTTTATAAATTGTTTCATATTTCTTTCATGGATATCCTTAGATAAGGGTTTTAATCACTTTCTCTTAATCTGATAAATGATATTATACTATAACAATACCCTTTAGTGGTATTATAGGAGGTCCATGATTTAGATATTTGAAATATATAAATGAAATGAAGAAGAAACAAAAAAATTGAGCAGTGTTTTGAGTGTCTATAAATTCATTTTTTATAATATTCTACCCTTATATAGAAGAGATATGTAAAGGTAACCAGGGAGTTACCTTTATGAATACAGGTTGCATAAAGGTAACCAAGTAATTACCCTTTCTCATATCAATTTCATAAGGGTAACCCATGTGATACTTATATTTTAATGGTAATGTAAATGTAACCCATGGTTTACCATTACATGAAGGAGTTCAAATAAGGGTAAAACAGTTTTCCTAAGGCTGTGTAAAGTTATGTTTTAACTTACCCTTATGTGGAACACTAGTTGCGTAAAGGTATCCAATGTATTACCTATATACAGGATCATGAATAACGTTAATTGTGGAGTTAATAGGGATAAGTAAAGGTCATAACAATACAAAATCCTTCTATATGAAGGTAGTACCCTTACATAGCAATGCCAATATGCCATATAAAGTCAGATCAATATGTACATTTACATACAGAGTTCACATAAAGGCATATCCTTTTTATCCTTACCCAAAATGATTAATTTATATTACTAAAAGGAAATTATATGTTTTAAAATATTTATGTAATGTTAGTTTTTTAATTACCCATACGTGAAGAGTTCATGTAAAGCTAAGACCTTTTTTTCCTGTTCATAAAATACGCTACATAATGTTCACAAATAACTAATCATATTCAAGGTTTCAAGAACCATATTTCTATTACGTAGAGTGTATGTGTGACGGTAAAGTGAGGATACCATTAAAAATGAATGGGTTCCTACGCAAGGGTAAATAGAAAAGGTTTTTTCAATTATTTAATGATTTTATTGATTTCAAAAATTCTTATAAATCATTATAAAAGGATTTTTATGGTATTTTAATTTATAAAATGTTTATAAAATAATTATTTATATATTATTTATAATTAATTAAATAAATTACAATGAAAAAATTTATTCCCAAATATTAAATGTTTACATTTAAAATACCATTTAATAACTTATATGGAATCAATTTTGATCTGAAAATAAAAGTGTTTATTTAGAAATTATAAATAATAATTTATAAATTGTTACAAGTTATGAAATAATAAAAAATATAAAATGTTTATATTTATATTATTAATCATTCACAATTAATTATTTTAAAATTTTCAAAATAGAAGAGGGGCCTTATTTGGATATTATTCAAGTAACATCAAAAATGTTTTGATGATAAATACGATCAAGGTTTAAATAATGAATAATCATATGATATTTTTATTATGTAAATTGATTAAATATTACAAATTGGATTATAAATTGTTTATATTTCATAATATATCATAAATTTTAAATGAAAATACCATATAATGATAAATATGAAAGATTTCATATTGAAATGAATATAAAATATTTATATTTAAAATTATGGAATGTAAATAATGTTAATGATGAAAATTATGAATGGATTTATAATTAGATTTAATTTATGAATTATTTATAAATATTTTTCTCATGTTTAATAATTTAAATTGTGAATTTATATTAAGTTTATTCCAAGTTATATCCATGTTTAGTAAATTTTTAAATAAATGTTAATATTGTGTATTCTTTAGTTTATTTGTTAAACTTACTTTTGGATAGAGCCTGACATTACAAGATTGGATTGATTCTATAATTAATTTAATTTTTCATCTACCCTGACCTCATTTTGTAATTGAAGATATGAAATAGAAGTTAATTATTAAATATAGTTTTATATATTAGGTTTTATATTTATGATGAATTGAACTCTCCCTTGACTAATGTTTTCCTAGGTAGAGAGACTTGGGGTCAAGTTACCTACATTTCTGAAGGTGTGTTCCTTTTCTATGCTGGTGAATGGGTCTAGGTATCTATTACTCTAGGTTAACTAATTTGGATATTATAAATCTCATATAATTCTAAACCATTAAAATAAGTGTTAATGTAACCTATTCATGTGATTCATTTGGATATGTTGGAATATACTAGACTTTTAATTTTTGGGTGAGTAATGAAAACATGTGGGTTGTGTAAAGAGTTACAAATCAATATAGATTGAACACACTAGCATGGTGAAGGGAATATGATTGCAAAAATAATACTAGAATCATGTATACATAAAAGGTAATAACATGAGATAATATGGTGAGATAAAATCCACTTCAAATATGAAGTGTTAGATTACTTCCAAAGCATCAACTGTTAAGACCTTGATCATCCAACTAGGTAGTTTCATGCCAAAGTTGAGTGCCCCAAGATTATATTGTGTAAGGAATGAAAGTAATAAGTGAATATTGATTATATTTTAAGTTACTTTGAGGAAATATATGGGTTCCCATTGATTGTCTTTGGTTAGTTTGTTTTTTGAATTATCTTTGGGAAACACTTAGTTGGGAGGCCCTAACATCTAGGATACCAGAGGAATAAATTTGAATTTATCCATATGACGGATTCGAAAAATGGTTTTCTACATAGATTTTAATGAATATATATGATATTATTGGTATTATTTCACACCAAAATAATTATTTGGTCAGATGAATGATAAAGTATATTTATTTCTTAGTAAAATATGGATATTGGACCACTAATGGTTATGATAAATTTTCAAAAGGGTCCATGACTTAAGTGGAATACCATTTTATAAAAGTAAATATTAAATTATTAATAATACATGATACTAATATGATAAATGCATTTATTGTAGATAAATATCATCATCTTTAAGATAAAAATGTTAATCAATCTGTGAGATGAGAAGCTTAATGTAAGAAAATCCTTAGACTAGTAACTTAAGAAAAGTTCTTAAAATTGATTGGTGATAAAATAAATGTTCTTAAGGAAAATTAAATGTTCCAAAATAATATCTTACTCAATAAAAAATTGTTGATATTATTTATAAATTGAATCTAGATACTTATGGAAGTATATAATGATTCGTTCATGGTTTCAATGACACTAGATAAAAAATGTATTGTTATGATTATGTAATTTGTCAAATTATCATCTATGTAAATTATCCAATAATATGATTAAATTTATGAAATGTTTAACCGATATTCTAAAAGTGTTGATAATGGAATAATTGGGAATATGATGTCTGGATTCTAGTAATGTATGGACTTTACAAGTTGGTAAAACATAAAGCATAATACAGAAAAGTAATCTGAAAAGTTTAATAATGTTTCTTCAAGAATCAAATCATGGTTATTGAAAGCTTGGGTTTTCTAGAAGTAGGAATTATAATTATATATGATGAGATCATTTATAATACAATAAGAATTTTTTGAAAATATACATAATATCCATATGATGTAGGGATGTTATAAAAATTAATTAGTAAATTTGGAAAGATATATGCTACCAAATATATATATTATACAAGTGATGTAAATATATAGGAGTTAAAAATAAAAGGAATAATTGATTAATATTATAGTTTATATTCATGAGATGTAGTATATAGTTACTACATTGAGGAGTTGAATGTGAATGATTTTATTAAATTCAAACAAATCTAAGTAAAATATGTGCATTTTTATTTCATTTACCTTTTGTGATAAGAGATTTATTTGATAACAAATAGAGATTGTGAAAATTTTGGAGATGATTAATTGTATACACATGGTTTATTATTCAAAAATTTCTATAACATAGTTCTATAATAAGATTTAGATAAAAGTTTTTATTTATGATAAATTTCTTATTCAAATGTTTAATAAAACATGAGGTTATATACTTAGACTTAGAGAAGTTAAAAATAAAACAAATTAAGGATAACTCCAATCATAAGTTAAATTTGTTTCTAATTAATATTCTAAAATGTTTTGGATATGTGAAGGTAATGAAAAATGTAAAGTGTTACATTTAGTAAAAATTTAAAAATTGAATTTCACTTTTTCCTAAAGAATTATACCAGCCTAAAATTGACATTTTTATTACTCAATATCATAAAAAATTTAGGATATTTAATTATAAATTAAAGTGTAAATCGATACATTTAGTTATCAAGAAAAATGATTGAAACTATTCCTTCAAGTATTATGCTAGTAAAAATGAAAAAATTAATTACAATTGATATCTTAAATTAGTTCAGGGTATTGCGATAAAGAGAAATTTAAATTGTTTCATTAGTTACAATAAAAAATTGGTTTTCACTTTATGCTAATAGAGTTTATGAGGGACATTTAAAAATAATGTTACTAGATTCATTATTTCAAGAATTCTTTTTATGGAATATGGTTTCAAAGATGATGATGATAAACATAAAAATTGTTTTAAATAAAAAAACCAAATTTGACTTTGTAACATTTGATGTTGAAAAGTTTGAATATGTTTAACAAGCTGAACAGTTTGGAATATGATTCCAAAATTTCACCATTACTCAAAATATCATTTTTTATAGGTCTTTATCACTAAATAGTTAGTTGGAGTGTTTTATCAGATGGTCACATAGAGTTATGACAGGGATTACATATGATGTAATGTTCTAAAAAAACCCAAAAAGTGTAGTAAACATAAGGATGATCTAATAATTTATCATATATGATATGTTAAACAAGATATATTGTTGGGTTTGTTAAATATTTGTAAATATTTTATGAATATTAAAATGTATCATATTTAAGGGAACCACCATTTTATCATTCTTTCATGATGGATATCTAAATTTATATATAGATATATATTTCATGAAATGAAATGATTGTTAACCTCTCAAAGTATGTCTTTGAGTTTATCCCTCACTAATTTCAATCATAGATTATTATAGGTTATTATGAAATGATAAGGTTATCATGAGAATAATTATTTTATTTGGATACAATATATGATCATGAGACAAAATACAAAGAATATGATTTCTTTTTTTTTTTCATTGGATGACACACTAAGTACACCACATGGAGTGTCATATATATGCCTTTGGTATAATAGTGGTGCATAGATCATATTTGAGTCCCCAGTAATACGGTTGGTGAGATACCTAACACGATAACCTTCATACATTGATGCCCTACTTTCTCAATTATACATATTGAATTCACTAATATAGGGTGGTTGGGTATGTTTCTGATCATCTCATCATTTGGATCTTAATCAAGATTATATTTTTCCTCTTATTTGTGGAGTATGACATCAAGTCCCCAAATTAAGATAAATTTTGGGTGTGTGTGGCCACACAAAGATATTTTATATCTATCAAGATAAAGGACACGTGATTATATTATCCATAAGGATAAATGGATGTGATGTATTATTCGATCAGATCAGTATATACTTAGAGAATTAATAATAAATGAGTTGGATATATGGGATTGACATGTTCCATGTACCAAGTTCACTCATTGTCTTGGACATTGGGAACATATAGGAAGTCCCATTTTCATAAAATATAGACTCGTGGAAACTGGTATATTGATATGTGTATTTAATTGAGATCACACAAGATATAATTATAACTTTAGTAGCATTGATGCTCTTCTAGAGGTTTCTTTATTCATACATATATAGATATAGTGATTCACATATTTTTTCATTGATGTATAGTCCCACAGGTGATACTTTTTGGATGACTAAACTCGTATTGAGTTTGAATTTGAGGTTTACTCTAAAAGTGTTTTAGAGTTAATCCAAAGGTGATTTGGATGGGTGATCAAAAGGTATTTCATATGATGTTATACAAGTTTAAGTTAATGAAAACTTTTAAAAAGTGTTATGGAAGACATCTAAATGGATTTTTGGATAAGATTTCAAAAAATATTGTATATGATGCAATTTAAGATGAAATTTCACAAATTCTATTAGGATTTTGGGAAATTGGGAGATTGAAGGAGATATTCTTTAAACCATATTTATATATGATATATTTATGAAAAATATTTTTTATTTCAGGTAAATTATGGTTTTCATGCATCAGGTATATTATTTAATGTATGTTGGACACACGAAGCATTTCAATCATGTAAGCTATCATTAAATGAAATCGTTTCATATTTACATGAAATGTATTGAGATTAAATGAATTCATAAATTCATGAACCATACAGGGAATTTATTCTTGAATTTTATCACATGACTAAATGAGAGGATAATCAAGGATCTTCCTTAATTTCATATTTAAATTATGTTATATGATGGCAGTGTATCAATTGTGCTTGGAAAAACCTCCCAAAACATATTTATCCATTTATTCTTATTCATTAGCATGATTAGATGATAGAATATCATGGGATAAAGGATAATCATACATGTATGACATGTGATTCATTCAACCTGTGGATACACCACAGATGTGGGATGCCTTTTCCACAAAGGGATCTTTATCAAAACCATAAAATAATTTTTGAATATGTTGTATTTTATCTTTAATGTATAGTATGATTCTTAAAATATTTCTTCATCTCAATATTTTATTCAATTTTTCATACTTATTTCATGGATATACTTGGAAAAGGATTTTAATTGATTCTTCTTAACATGATAAATGTTATTTGAATCATACAAAACCATTTCAAAACACACACTATAAGATTCGAAGAATTCAATGAGGTACTTTATTATTTAAATTTTGATTTAACTTCCTCTAAGTTGGGTAATGGATTGATTTAAAATACTAAAATAGGTCATGGGGTATTTTAGGGGTTTATGGAATCAAAAAAAGGGAAGAGAGGCCAATCTATATTGGGAGCACAGTTGGGGCACTGTGAGTACCAACCATGAACCATGGCCCAAGAGACCATATTGTTTATACCATTAGATAGAGGTAAGGACATGTATATTACATGGGTTTTCAAACCATTTTGGTGGACCAGATAAACCATGCAACCTATTTCCCCTCCTGGATAGAGGGTTCCTCACAATTGGTTCATAGTTTGGATAACTATGTGGTCAAACCACATGCCTCATTAAAAGTGTAGAATTTCAAATTTTCAAGCCATGGGATTTAATATCTACTACCTTTTTCTTCCCCATTTCCTCCTCTAGTAGACCAAGGAAATAATTTTTTACTCTCAAGACTCCTGAGAGTATTTTTCCACAAATCATTGGTCATTTGAAATGATGTTGGTTTCAAATTGAAGCTCTGAGTGTGTATAATAATCAACATTTTTATATTTTATTAAGAGAATCATGGTGGATTGTTAAATTTCTTTATAAATCCATAAACACTTATTTTTATAGTATACTATTTGATTAGGCATTGAAGGTTATTTAAGAAGGAATAAATGGTAAAGGATGGGTGAGTAATTTTATATGAACATGAGTTAGGGGGTCTTCATGTTATATCCCATAGTATTGATGTTTATTCTTATGTTGGATGTTGTAATTTTTTACAATTATTATATAAATTTGTTTCCTTTGTGGGAAATGGTAAATTTGGTTTTTAAATGACGTTTTAGAACCATAAAAATATCTATTATATCAACTAATGATGATTAGATCGGGAAAATGGTCACCCATGAGGTCTTCCACTCTGTTGAACATGGAAATTGATTTTTTTTAAATTATTAATTGAAGGTTCAACGAGATTAAATCAATTAGATAATTTTTATAATTCTAACATGGTAAATGGGATGATTGTATTAACTTGAATAAGTTAAATGAGTTATGGACTATAAATGGGTAAATGTGACAAAAGGATAAAGAGGATTCTCTAGGTGGTTAAATGGACTGAAAGTGGTGACAAATGACTCTAATGGTGCTTAAATAGTGAAATGGAATTTCTATTGGAATTGATAACATGTTAAATGTAATGTACTATGGAAATGTGAAAATTGAAAATGTGAAACCATATTATTTTCCAGTAATAAATCCCTAGTATGGAACTTAATAAATACGAATAATTGTTGGGTGGGATGTTGGAATGATTCTCATCTCCCTTGGTCAGACCATAATGATGATCAATGTGCCCTAATGTATCATAGTTATGAAGGATGGACTAATGAACCTAACTCCAAGGTTATAAACATGGAATTCCATATGAAGGATGGGATGTTCAAATATACCATTTCGAGTCCCAATTGGATACATGAACTGATGCTCCTAACTCTAAGTGTATGGACACGATGTTATATATCATGGTATGGATGATCAGACACGACGTTACATATACTAGATGGATACATAGATTGATGCTCCCGACTCCAATGATATGGACATAACATTCCATATCATTGTTGGGATAGTTAGACATCAAGTTCTGAATCATAGTTGGATACTTGGACTGATGTTCCTTGTATGTCAACATGTGACCCCATTTTGGTATTTTTTTCAGATGACCATCATGGGACAAAAAAGGTCGGATGGTCCATGTATCACTTGGGAATGTGAACAAACATGGATAATTTAAATATTATCAAATTATTAAAATATATTTATCTAAAATTTTGTATCAATTATTTTACATCTGGATACACTATTATTAGACTAGATATTATTTTAGAAACTATTAGTGGTGACCTATTGGGTTGTACTCACATCCCGCTCAAGATGAAATTGGGTACCGGAGCAGATTTCATGGTTATAGGTTAGTATAAGGGAAACATACCTACGTTTAATGGATAATATGGGAGTTGGGATAGAGAATGGATGAGGGTTCCAAATAAGATGTTAAAATCCATTTTAGGTCTTGTATTTAGTGTCTTTTTTTTCTTTTATCACTTTTGACTGTCATGACATGACATGTTTATGGTATGTTTTGATGGAATTTACCCTATTTTGATAATTTATTATACGATGTATGCTATTAGATTAATACTAATTTGATTCTTGTCAAATTTAATTCTTCATCTGTTATACTATCATAAAGAGGGTACATTATCTCTCACATATTTCATTAGTACCTTGTTCCTAGTCAGTAGCCTTTGGATTATGGTGAATCATGATTGAGGTTTCATACCGCATCAGCTTGGGGCACCTGATTAGTGACACCCAAGAAGGGATGATACAAAGTGGTATCAAATAATTTTATTTTCTATTGTTTTACTATTTTTTCATGGTGGACATGAGTTTTGGGTGTTTCGAGATTTAATGTGAGCTTGTGAATGGTAGTAGCTAACTCATGTATGGGGGAAACCCTAATCACCTAGGGTGGGATTGTTGTTCTAGAAGTTCACTTATTATATTTTAATGTTATTTCAACATGGGTGATTTATTGGTGGTGTGATGTTATTTTTTTCTGAGGTCTTATTGAAGTACTGGATTGGAATAAAGTTTTTACATGCATGAATAATTTTAGGAACTTGGGGATTATGTGTTATGAATCGTATTAAGCACTCACAGGAAAGAAGGCCACAATGTGTTATGGTAAATGAGAAAACTTTTTGTGTTTTCCTACATTTTAAAAAAAAAGTGACTAAAAAATAATTTAATTAAAAATTATGCTGAAATGTGGTCGATTAATGTGGTTAAAATGGTTCATAATATGGAGGATTAATTTATTTATGTTTAAAGATTCTAAAATGGTGACAAATGGGAGGTTTTAAATTGAATATCTGTTTAACCCAGGTTAGCCATGTCCAATGATAGGGTAGTGAGGGTAGAGACAGAGATTTTATTATATCTTTTAGGATAGGTAATGAGGTGTGGGTTTATTCATGGCCATTATTGACCCTTATTTTATATAAACTATAGGAAATATATGTTGTGTGTTTTGGGAAATCTGTTTGGAATATTTTTAAGATGCCACCATGATAGTGTTTTCTAATTAGTAATATAGGAGGGAATCAATGAGAATGATCCTCCAGTAGTGGGAAAATAATCCCCATTAGTTCCAAGTAACTAGGGGGAAGAGAAGTTATGGCATAAATTCACCCATTTCAGGCAGTTTATGGAGAGGGGCCTAGGGAAGGTAGCATCGAGTATGTCTGATTTGATGAGAGATTTTCAACTGAAGCACCCTTTAACCTTTTCCAGAGAGGATGGAGCCAAGGATAAAGAGTTTTGGATTGATTCTATCTAGATGATTCTAGAGTAATTTAAAACTCATCTTGATATGCGATTCAAGTCAACATCATATATCTTATGGGGTCCAGTAAATCACTGGTAGGATATTCAATCTCAAGACGAGTAGTTGGAAGGCATAGCTTAGAAGGAATTCTTGGAGAAGTTTCTGGAGAACTTTAATCTTAATATTATATGGAAAAGGAAAGATTTTTATTTTATGAATTTTTCACTGGAGAGTATGATAGTGATGGGTCATGATATCCCCTTCAAAAATTCTTACTGTTTATAATTAATGTTTATAGGAGAAGAGGTAGTTTTTTTCATATGTTTTCAGAATAGACTAAGATTTGAGATTAAGTCCTAGGTAAATATATTTCATTTTAGGATGTCTGATATGCTAGTGGGCCAGGCTATCATTTCTGAGGGGAACCTGAAGGAGGTTTCTAGTTGTGGGAAGACAGTTTCTATTGGGAGATATAGAGGTACATTTTCTAATATCAAGAAGCATAATGAGAACTTCATTTAGGGTGGTGATATAGAGAGTATACAAGGGGAAAAACTAGTCTCATAGGTCATCAATTGAGTTATTTTCTATCCATTTCATAGACTGGGCCACATTCATAGTTATTATTGAAGACCACCAGTAAATTCATAGATTGAGAGAGGATTGTTCTAATATTAAGGTTCTATAAGAAGCCATTTTAGATGGGTTGTGAGAGAGATTTTTGGTTCGTACAGAGCACCAGTAGGGGGACTACTACCTTATATCAGTCTGATTGCTGGAGTTATATTGGCCATACTAGTTGGTGTAGGGAACATGGTACTTTAGGATAAGAAAATCTATATCAATAGAGAAGTGGAACAGATGTGACTGATACTAGGTCCCATGGTAAGGGAACATGACATATACATGTTATTCACCATGGTCCAGTTAGTAGCGAGGTCATACCTTCAACTATTTGAGATACGATTCTTATAGAATCCAAACATGCTAGTGCATTATTTGATACATGACCATCAAATTCTTATATCTGGATTGTTTATAAGCATTTTAGGTCTAAAAGTGGACTATACATGTTGGATTATTCCGATCAAAACACTATTGGGAGGGTGAATGAATGGTATCGATTGATGTAAGTAGTGTTCCATTGAGGTTGGTGGGAACCATATCCTTTGGCACTTTTACATGCTTGAGATGATAGGTTTTGACTTGATACTAGGGATGTATTTGTTAATTATGTACTAGGATTATATAGATTGTGATCATAGTAGATGGAGTTTCACATCTACCGAAGGTGAAACTTATGTCGATCATAGAGAATGAAATATCTTGGCTGAATGTATAAGGATGATTATTCAGAAATTGCGTGATCTCAGAACCTAGGTGGAAGGTTTTATGTTTAATTATGAGAGAGTAGATCACGTAATATTTCTTCTTGAAGTGGATCATTTTTGGGATTCATTTCGTAAGGATTTATCAAGGATACCAGCATAGAAAGAAGCCAAGTCCATGATAGAGTTAATGTCAGGGGATGATATAGTTTCTATTCCACCTTATATAATGACACCATTAGAGAATTAGGATATCAATAATTAGATTAAAGATATAGAGGATATAGGTTTTATCCGTATGAGTGAATCATCTTAGGTTTATATAGTAATTTTTTCTAAAAATTCTAAAGAAACATTACAATTGTGTGTAGATTAATGGATATAAAAAAGGATGAAGGTCAAGAACCAGTATTCTCTTATACATATTTATGATCTCTTTGACCAAGATATTGAGTAGAAATTTATACTTTCTACTTTTCCTTTCCATATTTTTTTCAAATCACAAAAACTTTCTTAAAAATATATTTTACTAACATTATATATCCCCATTGTTTTAGTAATTTTTTATGGAAAACATATTTTTATAATGAACATATAAATTGTTCTAATGAAATAAAAATATAAACATTTAGTATTAAAACTGATCCCTCAAGCTGAAGGTATGTATGATGTAACACCCGAGACTTTTATGAGAAATATTTTGTTTTTATGTTATATACATCATCAAAATAATCTTTCACTACACACAACACTAGCTTGGCTTACTTTACACGCAATCACGACCTTCCTCGATAGCCTGCGTTGTACACAATATGAAGTTTCACTAAAAAATGATATGCTATTAAAATATTATTAAATCTAGCCGTTATGAATAGAAATACACACTTTTTGAAAATTTTTAAATTTTATTTTTCAAAATGGACTTCATTTTTGGATTCTGAATATCGAAATTATCCTAGGGTGAAATTTTGGTATTTTTCTGAAAACTTTCAATTTTTGATGAATAGTGAAAACACTAGGTTACTATTTAAAAACCGAATTTTTATTTAAATAATTATTTATTTTCTTTAAATTTATTCTAGGTAAAACTATATACATAATACCTATATAAGTTCAATGCAATTCATTGGAGTCATTTTATAATAATTTTAGATATATAAAAATTTTATTGAACTTTTCACCGTCTTTTACACACCTCCTAGGAAAATTTGCAAATTTACATAAAACATAATTTTACCGCTTTGGTGAGTGGAATTTCGAAAATCTGAAAGACACGATTAATATCAAGGACTAAAATTTGGTTCAATGAGAAGAAAATAATTTTTGGTGAATAGTAACTTTTTACTTTTTTTTACCACGGTTAAAAGTAAATAGGGTAATTTAGGGTACAAATGATATTATTATTACCCTAAAACATGTCCTAATTCTATTGGATAAGTGTAATTCGACCAAAAACAACCTTAATAATAAAATATGACCATTTAGGACCACTTGGATTAGATTATGACATTTATTATTAATTTATTTAAAGAAGGGTTAAACTAGTTAAAATCAATGTTTAATAACTAAATAAATTTTTAATATTGGGTAATACATAATATAAATTCGAATATAAATATTCATTAGAAATATAAAAATATTTCCTACAAAATGGTATTTTATTTTTAATTTTTAGACATTAAATAATTTAATTTATTTATGACACAATGATGATGCAGTAATTATCTTATTAATGAAATACTGACATAATTGATGTTATAAATACCACAATAAATGTAATTTGAGACTTTTTATGAATTAAAATAATTTTCAAGGTTAATATGATATGTTAGAATTGATTTAATTTACATTTTTTGAACTAATATTTCTTTTATGAGTTTCACAAAAATCAATTACCAAACAGTGTCAGAATTTACATAAAATAGTTTTTAAAACAAATATTATATTATTAATTGTTATTTTATTCATAAAAATATAAGGTTCGTCCAAATGACCTATATAAGGTTATATATATTAATAATAAACAACTAGGGGTTCGTTTGGCTTGTTATAGTATGTTTATTAACCTTATATTGTAAGAAAACAAGAAGACACAGAAAAAGTTAAATTATCTAACTTAAAGTTAAATCTAAATGATAAGGTTAAAATAGAAACCTAAACTTGTCTAAATTATATTGGATGAGAGGATTACGACCCATCCCCACCTTAGCTTCGAAATAAATTAATTTGGAGCTATTAAAAACCGAATATGACTTTATAATAAAATAATATTTTTAGTTTTTCCTAAGGTGCCCCTCTCATCCCTTATAAAAGGGCACCTCCTCCCTATCTTCCTCACACCACTTTGAGCCTTCAAGATCGGCCAACCCCTGCCAATTTATCCTCTAATATTTCCTAGAAACATCCTAGAGGTCCAGGTATTCTTCAAAGACCATCTTTAGTGCCCTAAGAGGAGGTTAAGAAGAGGCGCTTCAAAGAAGAGGTAATGTCCGTTACCGATTCTTTCAACTTTATTTCTTATTCTACTTCTTCTTATTTAGTTGTTTCATTATGAAGTAATAACATCAGTATCACTCATATACTGATATGTTATTATAAGTATGAAACAACCCTATTTCACCATCTATCCATCCTACGGAAATTGAAATCACAGCGCGTGCGTACGTACGGAATACCGTCTCCACGCCGTGGTGTAATCTATTTTCCACCACCACCTTAATTGGATGAGTTTAATGGTGTAAAGAATAACTATATATGATTATTGTAAAGTGATATTGATTCTGAAATATTATACATACACTCCAATACAATTCCATGATCATGGGAACGATATCATCGCTCGTGCGTACGTACGGAATACCGTCTCCACGATGTGATGCGACTCGTTCTACATGATCTTCATTGCATAATGATTATATAAATGAATTTAATGAATGAATATGATATATATTACACTAATACTATTATGTAAATGAGGTATATATAACCTAAAAAGAATAATAAGAATTTATTCGACAAAACACGCATAAGAACAAAAAGTAATAAACACCCGAATAACAAGTAGCAATGAAATATTACGAATAAGAAGCTAAGAATATGACCATAAATGATATCATAAAAATAATTATGATTATGGAATAAGTCAATGACATTATTTAAATCATTATATAGGAGGTTTGGACACTTACGAAGAAAATCGTACCTAAGGTAAGGGAAAATCTCACAATCTCATTTTTATCCGAGATTGTTTATACTTCAGAATTTACTGGGGAATATTTTTCATCCACATCCATGTTTCATTAATATGTAATAGTATTTCCATCCACATAGAATTTTTTAAATCCAATTTTACCCATTAGTGAGTTTTTAGTAAAAGATATGAAAGGAATCTTTTTTCGTTTTTAGTACGAGGTACTTTTTGACCTTTCCGGCCAAAGTATGAGAAGAATGTTTTTTTAACTAATACGGCCTGAATGGAATTTTAGAACATTATTTCCATGAAGCTTTCTTTACATGTTTTCAAGCTTATTTTTTATCAAATTCTTTTAGTTTAAAATTGTATGACATTTTATTAAAGGAATTTTTTTTTGAAGTAGAAAGGATATTTTCCTCAAGAATGGAGTTCAAGCATTTTATCAAAATTATTTTCCATCTAAGATAATATAGGGTTCTGTTTCTATCCCTATTTTTACATTGATTTGAATATGTTATGATGGAATTATTTTTTTATGTCCTTTTATCTTATATGGATTATTTTATGATGGCATGATGTTTAAGATTCCCATTTTTATTACATGGGTTATGCTATGATGTATGATTTATGATTTTGTGGCACACATAAGAATGGTTTCATTATGAGATGGGTGGGACCTATATCTCCGTCCAATTCATTGGGTAAAGATTTATATCTCATGAGATAGACATGGCTGGAATGTCAGGTTAAAAAGGTTTAGTGAAATAGGACTGAAACGAGGAGTGAACTCGGTTCAGAAATGGACTTTGTCCACTAAGATAGTCTTGGATATGAGTCTTGACTACTAAGAAATTATTCTCTATGATTATGTGTGTATGCCAAAAAGTTTCATGTTTTATGTTATGATTACTGGGATTACATTTCACTGCTATGATTTATCCCATGTTATGAAATTATGATCTCTTTTGCAGGTTAATATTTCCAAAATGATATGTTCTTATGAATATGATGTGATTGATATTTCTTTTGTTTACCCTTACTGTGCATTTGAGCTCACCCTTTTGTATTTTTTCTTTTACCCAGGTCAGGAAGAAGGATATTAAGTAGGATATGCCAAAAAGGGACTCTAGATATGATGAAATAAATTGGAGACAACGTAGATGATTTATGAACCAGTTGTTTAAGTTCCCCAGTTTCTAAAAACACTATACCTATATGGGAATTTCATGGTTTTCTTATATGTTGTAATATGTATGCTTTAATTTTGAAGTAATAACCATGTATGTAAAGTATGAGTCATTATAGTTGGTATCATAGGAAAGGTATAGTTAACCTTTGGAAGCAAGGATGTGAAAGCCTTAGTAAGAACCCAGTGAAAAGTCTAAGCATAGAATGCAATCTTAGTGTTTTAAAAATGGCCATGAACAACCTATGATAAGACCTTAAGTGTGAAATTTTATTCTTGATTATGTGGTTTTCCTATTATAATTAGTGTTTCTCACACTATTATTCTTGGTTTTAGTCAATGACTGGAACCCGAAGAAACCGTGTTAATGCGGAATGCGACGGGAAATGCAATGATTGTCCCCCTAAGCAACCAAAAGTTATGGGATCTAGAATGCAAAATCTTTTATCCATGCTCACACAACTTTCTCAAGCTATGAATCACACAGGACTTCCAAACGAGCAAAGGAAGGAGCAACATTCTGTTGAATCCCTCATGAGGCAGCGTCCACCCTAATTTAGTGGGTCTACTGATCCATTAGTGGATGAACAATGGATCTGTACCACTGAAAAGAAATTTTCAGTTCTCCAATGTTTTGAACATGATAAAGTCATCTTAATAGTGTATCGTTTGGAAGGAGATGCTGATCAATGGTGTAATCTTATCAAGAATAGGAGGCAAAGAGATGAAATTGAGTCCATGGAATGTGACGAGTTCAAGAACTTATTTTTCAATAAGTACTTCCCTCGTATTCTTCTAATAAAGATTGAGAAGGAGTTTCTTGAACTGAAGCAAAAGGATGATGAATCTGTTGGTACCTATGAAGAAAATTTTACAAGACTTGCAAGGTACACTTCTAGTATTATTATCCAACCTGAGATTAAGATCGATCTATTCTTTAGTGGCTTAAAACCAAGTCTTCTAAGGGTGTTAGCCATAAGGGACTTCAATAGTTACGAGGAAATCGTTCGATGTGCTCTCAAGGTTGAGATGGAGATTGGACTTACCCATCAGTCATATGGGTTTGATAAGAAGAGGAAAATGGAATTCAAAGGAAAATCTAAAGAGCACACTGAAAAGAAGATGAGTTTTCCCCTATGCTCAAAGTGTGGAAAAAAACATGGAGGGAGTTGTCTTAAAGGGACATGTAAATGTTTCAAATGTGGAAAGGAAGGTCATCGAGCATTTAAATGCCGCAATGATGGGAAGAAGATGTCTAGTGATGCGAACAAAGAAAAGGATACACAGAGTGCACCTCATACACTTCAATGTTACAAGTGCAAGGAAATGGGGCATTATACTAATCAATGCCCTAATCCAAGGGTTATTGATGATGATCGATGTCAACAAACTCTTAAGGCTAAAGACAAAGGAAAGTCACATGCAATTTCTATCAGCGATGTGTAGTACAATAACGAAGTGGTGAAAGGTATACTTACCATCCACTCTAAAGTAGAAAATGTTTTATTGGATTCTGGATCCACCCACTCTTCTATTTCTGAAGAATTTTCTAAGGGTATCAGCATATTACCTCAATAATTAGATTTTGGGTTAGCTGTGACAACCCCTAATGGCACAACAGTCACATCAAAAGTTTATAATTCTTCTCCGATTGAAGTTTTGGGGAATGTGCTTCCTAAAAATCTTGTGATCCTTCCTATAGTGGAATTTGATGTGATTCTTGGCATGGATTGGCTTTCTTTATATGGATCTCTAATCAATTTCCAAAGAAGGGAAGTCACATTTTATATTCTAGATCAATCTATGATCATTTATCGATGAAAGGATGAACATAACCTTCTAGTGGAAATTTATTCCATCTTATGGGTCTTGATTCCACTAAATGAAGGTTATTTATCTCAAATGGTTGGTGAGAAACTCATGATTAATAATATTCTCATTGTATGGGAGTTTGACGATGTCTTTCTGGAGGAATTTCTGTGTCTTCCACCAAATCGTGAAGTTGAGTTTTCAATAGAACTCGTACTGGGTGCTTTGCCTATTTCAAAGACACCTTATAGAATGGCCCCAATTGAGTTGCATAAATTGAAGAAGAAACTCCAAGAGAATCTTGATAAGGTATTCATACTCCCAAGTGTGTCACCTTGGGGAGCACGTGTTTTGTTTGTTAAGAAGAAAGATGGATCAATGAGACTCTACATTGATTATCGAGAACTTAACAAGATCACTATCAAGAACAAATATCCTCTCCCACACATTGATGACTTATTTGACCAACTAAACAGAGCTCAATACTTTTCCAAGATTGATCTTCATTCAGGGTATCATCAATTAAGGGTGAAAAGGGAGGATATACCAAAGACGACTTTCTGTACAAGGTATGGACACTATGAATTTATAGTGATGCCATTTGGTCATACTAATGCCCCTGCTATCTTCATGGATCTGATGAATAGAGTCTTTAGAGACTATCTTGATCAGTTTGTGGTAGTCTTTATAGATTATATTCTTGTCTATTCAAAGATCAAGGAAGAACATGAAGATCACTTGAGAATTATATTGAAGACCCTGAGAAAGGAGAAGCTTTATGCCAAATTTACCAAGTGTGAATTTTGGATTCAAAAAGTTGCATTTTTGGGTCACATAATCTCAAAAGAGGGGATATCTGTGGATCCAACAAAAACAGAGGTTATCGAAAGATGGTCGAGTCTAACAACAATAACCGAGATCCGAAGTTTTCTTGGTTTGGATGGATATTATCGACGTTTTGTGAAATAGTTTCCACGATAATCTAATCCACTCACCTGGTTGACTCGAAAAGGAGTTAAGTTCATGTGGAAGGAGGAATATGAAGAGAATTTCAAGGATTTGAAAAGAAGGTTATCTAGTGCACCTGTACTCACACTTCCTTGTAGTGGAGAAAGGTTTGTGATCTACAGTGATGCATCCAAGAAGGGGCTGGGTTGTGTTCTTATGCAAAACGATATTGTGATAGCTTATGCCTCATGACAGTTGAAAATCCATGAGAAAAATTACCCAACTCATGATTTGGAGTTAGCTGTGGTAATCATTGCATTAAAGATTTGGAGGAATTATCTTTATGGAGAAAGGTGTGATATTTATACTGATCATAAAATCTTAAAGTATATTTTCACACAAAAGGAGCTGAATATGCGCCAAAGAAGATGGTTGGAGATGATTAAGGATTACGACTGCTCAATTCATTACCACCCTGTGAAAGCAAACAAGGTGGAATATGCATTAAGTTGACAAGACCATGCTAGCTTATCCGTGATGAGGATCACAAAAGATCCAATATTTATGGATTTAAAAAGGATGGATCTTGGAATTATAATGTAAGGAGAAAAATATTATCAAACTCAAATGAATTTTCAACCATATATACATGTGATGATTAAAGAGGCACATAAAGAAGATGTAGAGTTAGAAAAGAAGGTGAGAAATGTTCCTGAATTCAACCTTGATTGTGAAGGGATAATAAAGTTCAGGAATCGGGTTTGTGTTCCTCCCATCCCAGAATTAAAGAAGGAACTGTTGGATGAGGCTCATAGTTCTTCATTATCTATTCATCCTAGAAGCACGAAGATGTTTAGGGACCTGAAAGAGTACTTGTGGTGGGATGGCATGAAATGAGATGTTGCTAAATATGTCTCTCGATGCTTGGTTTGTCAGCAAGATAAAGCTGAGAGACAGAAGTCTAAGGGGATGTTACAACCATTAACCATACCCGAATGGAAATGGGAAAACATCACTATAGACTTTGTCACTAGACTTCCTAAAACATCCAAATGCAATAATGTTATCTGGGTCATAGTTGATCGTCTTACAAAGTCTGCACACTTCATTGCTATTAGAGAATATTTCTCTCTGGATTAGCTTTCCAGGATGTATGTGAAGGAAGTAGTAAGATTGCATGGAGTACCACTTTCCATTATATCTGATCGGGATCCGAGGTTTACCTCAAAGTTTTGGTGAAGTCTTCAGCATACTCTGGATACAAATTTGAGTTTCAGCACTGCTTATCATCCTCAGACAGACGGTTAGTCTGAGAGAACAATTCAAACTCTAGAAGATATGTTAAGAGCTTACTCTATGGATTTCAAAGGTGGTTGGGATCAACACATTCCTTTGGTGGAATTTTCTTATAATAATAGCTTTCACTCCAGTATTCACATGGCTCCTTATGAAGATCTCTATGGAAAGAAATGCAGGACTCCAACTTGCTGGGATTAAGTTGGGGAAAGAAAGCTATTAGGACCTATTCTTGTTGATGAGATGGTAGAAAAGGTCCGATCTATTCAACAACACATAAGAGCAGCTCAGAGTCGACAAAAAAGTTATGCCAATAACCGAAGAAAAGACCTAGAGTTTGAAGTGGGTGATAAAGTGTTCTTACGAATATCTCCTTGGAAGAGAGTAATGAGATTTAGAAAGAAGGGAAAGTTGAGCCCTAGGTATATCAGTCCTTTCAAAATACTGGATCATGTTGGGAAGGTAGCTTACCGATTGGAACTTCCACCAAATATCTCTCAAGTTCACGATGTGTTCCATCTATCTCTCCTGAGAAAGTACATACCTGGTCCTTCACATGTACTCAGCTCAAAAGTTATACCGCTAGAGCAAGATCTTTCTTATGAAGAACATCTGATAGAGATTTTGGATCGTAGTGAAAAATTCTTATGGAACAAGACCACTCGCTTGGTGAAAGTTTTATAGAGGAACCACCAATTAGAAGAAGCTACATGGGAGCTTGAGGATATGATGAGGGAGAGGTATCCTCATCTGTTTGTTAGAAAGTGATGAATTTTGAGGGCGAAATTCATTTTAAGGTGGGTAGAATGTAACACCAGAGACTTTTATGAGAAATATTTGGTTTTTATGTTATATATATCATCAAAGGAATCTTTCACTACACACAACACTATCTTGGCTTACTTTACACGCAATCACGATCTTCCTCGATAGCTTACATTGTACACAATATCGAAATTCACAAAACAACAATATGCTATTAAAATATTATTAAAACTAGCCATAATGAATAGTAATACCCACTTTTTGAAATTTTGTAAATTCTATTTTTCAAAATGGACTTCATTTTTGGATTCGAAATATCGAAATTATCCTAGGGTGAAATTTTTGTATTTTTATAAAAACTTTCAATTTTTGATGAATAGTGAAAACACTAGGTTACTATTTAAAAACCGAGTTTTTATTTAAATAATTATTTATTTTATTTAAATTTATTTTAGGTCAAAATATATACATAATACCTATATAAGTTCAATGCAATTCATTGGAGTCATTTTATAATAATTTTACATATATAAAAATTTTATTGAACTTTTCACCGTCTTTTACCCACCTCTTAGGAGAATTTGCAAATTTACATAAAACATAATTTTACCACTTCTATGAGTGGAATATTGAAAATCCGAAAGACACGGTTAATATCAAGGACTAAAATGTGGTTCAATGAGATGAAAATAATTTTTGGTGAATAGTAACTGTTTACTTTTTGTTACCACAGTTAAAAGTAAATAAAAAAATTAAGGGTAAAATGACATTATTATTACCCTAACAAATGTCCTAATTCTATTGTATAAGTGTAATTAGACCAAAAACATCCTTAGGAATAATATATGACCATTTATGCCCACATGAATTAGATTAGGACATTTATTATTAATTTATTTAAAGAAGGGTTAAAATAGTTAAAATCACAGTTTAAAAACTAGATTATTTTTAATATAGGGTTATACATAAGATACATTCGAATATAAATATTCATTAGAAAGCTAAAAATATTTCCTACATAATGGTATTTTATTTTTAATTTTTAGACATTAAATAATTTAATTTATTTATGACACAATGATGATGCAGTAATTATCTTATTAATGAAATATTGACATAATTAATGTTATAAATACCCAAATAAATGTAATTTGATACTTTTTATGAATTACAATAATTTTTTAGGTTAATTTGACATGTTAGTATTGATTTAATTAACTTTTTTAGTACTAATATTTCTTTTATGATTTTCACAAAAATCAATTACCAAATAGTGTCAAAATTGACATAAAATAGTTATTAAAACAAATATTATTTTATTAATTTTTATTTTTTTCCTAAAAATCTATTTCTCGGACAAATGTCTTATATAAGTTTATATATATTAATTATAAACAACTTGGGGTTCGTTTGGCTTGTTATAGTAAGCTTATTAACCTTATAGTGTAAGAAAACAAGAAGACACGGTAAAAGTTAAATTATCTAACTTAAAGTTAAATCTAAATGATAAGGTTAAAATAGAAACCTAAACTTGTCTAAATTCAATTAGATGAGATGATTTCGACCCATAGACACCTTAGCTTCGAAATAAATCAATTTTGATCTATTAAAAACAGAATATGACTTTATAATAAAATAATATTTTTAGTTTTTCCTAAGGTGCCCCTATCCTCCCTTATAAAAGGGCACCTCCTCCCTCTCTTATGCACACCACTTTGAGGCATCAAGATCGGCCAAAACCTGACAATTTCTCATATCCACTTACCTAGAAATATCCTAGAGGTCCTGGTCTTCTTCAAAGACAATCTTTAGTGTCCTAAGAGGATGTTAGGAAGAGGCGCTTCAAAGAAGAGGTAATGTCCGTTACCGATTCTTTCAACTATATTTCTTATTATACTTATTATTATTTAGTTGTTTCGTTATGAAATAATAATATCAGTATCACTCATATACTGATATGTTATTATAAGTATGAAACAACCCTATTTCACCATCTATCCATCCTTCGGAAAATGAAATCACCGCGCGTGCGTACGTACGGAATACCATCTCCACGCCGTGGTGTAATCTATTTTCCACCACCACCTTAATTGGATGGGTATAATGGTGTAAATAATTACTATATATGATTATTGTAAAGTGATATTGATTCTGAAATAGTATACATACACTCCAATACAATTCCATGATCATGGGAACGATATCATCGCTCATGTGTACGTACGGAATACCATCTCCACGATGTGATGCGACTTGTTCTACATGATCTTCATTCCATAATGATTATATAAATTAATTGAATGAATTAATGTGATATATATTAAACTAATACCATTCTGTAAATTAGGTATCTATAACCTAAAAATAAGAAGAATAATTTATTAGAAAAAACACGCATAAGAACAAAAAGTAATAAACACCCGCATAACAAGTAGCAATGAAATATTACTAATAAGAATCTAAGAATATGACCATATATGATATAATAAAATTAAGTATGATTCTGGATTAAGTCAATGAAATTTTTTAAATCATTATACAGGAGGTTCAGACACTTACGAAGCAAATTGGTCCTATGGTAAGGGAAAATCTCACAATTTCATTTTTATCCAAGATTGTTTATACTTTAAAATTTACCGGGGAATATTTATCATCCACATCCATGTTTTCTCGATATGTAATATTATTTCCATCCACCTACAATTGTTTAAATCCAATTTTACCCATTGGTGAGTTTTTAGTAAAATAAATGAAAGGGATCTTTTGTCGTTTTTAGTACGAGGTACTTTTTTGACTTTTCCAGCCAAAGTACGAGGAGAATGCTTTTTTAACTTATACGGCCTAAATGGAATTTTAGATCATTATTTAAATGAAGAATCCTTTACATGATTTCAGGTTTATTTTTAATCAACATCTTTTAGTTTTAAATTGTATGACATTTTAATAAAGGAAAAATGTTTTTGAAGTAGAAAGGATATTTTCCTCAAGAATGGAGTTAAAGCATTTTATAAAAATTATTTTCCATATAAGATAATATAGGGTTCTGTTTCTATCCATATTTTTACATTGATTTGATTATTTTATGATGGAATTATTTTTATGATGTCGTTTTATCTTATATGGATTATATTATGATGGCATGATGTTTAAGATTCCCATTTTTATTACATGGCTTATGCTATGATGTATGATTTATGATTTTGTGGCACACATAAGAATGGTTTCATGATGAGATGGGTGGGACCTATATCCCCCTCCAATGCATTGGGTAAATATTTATATCTCATTAGATAGACATGGCTGGAACGACAGGTTAAATCGGTTTAGTGAAACAGGACTGAAACGATGTGTGAACTCGGTTCAGAAATGGTCTTTGTCCACTAAGATAGTCTTGGCTATGAGTCTTGACTACTAATAAATGATTCTATATGATTATGTGTTTATGACACAATGTTTCTTGTTTTATGTTATGATTATTGGGATTAAATTTCAGTACTATGATTTATCCCATGTTATGAAATTATGATCTCTTTTGCAGGTTAAGATTTACAAAATGATATGTTCTTATGAATATGATGTGATTGATATTTATTTTGTTTACCCTTAATGAGAATTTGAGCTCACACTTTTGTATGTTTTCTTTTCCCCAGGCCAGGAAGAAGGATATTAAGTAGGATATTCCAAAAAGGGACTATAGATATGATGAAATAAATGGGAGACAACGTAGATGATTTATGAACTAGTTGTTTAAGTTTACTAGTTTCTAAAGACACTATACCTATACGGTCCTTTCATGGTTTTGTTATATGTTTTAATAAGTATGATTCAATTTTGAAGTAATAACCATGTATGTAAAGTATGGTTTGTTATATATGATACATCTGAATAAATACTATAATGACTTATGGTTAGGATAATGTCATATCTATCAGACAGATAAAATTTATGACCATTATATTGTCTATAGTAATAATACATCAGATTAACCTTTTTTTAGTTCATCATATCGAACGACAATACTAAATTCCTTTTTAGTATCCAAATTTTTATAATTGGATTATTTGTAGTTTTTTCTTTTGGACAAGATCTATAATAACATTAAAATTATGAAAAAAATGACATTGGACAAATGAAGTACAATTTATACTTAGTTGTCTAGATCAAGATCAAGATCATTTTGATCAATTAAAGTGAAATATGTGTAAGTCCATTGAAACAAACTTATAAATATGACCATTGATGAATTTCCTATAAATATACAATCACATGAAAATTTGGGATCCGATGCATTTTACAACTCAACCCATATGAAAATCAATCTTCTTGAACATGTAGTTCTGAATCTTTGTAATCATTTAGAGAGTTGTAGTTATACGGTATTTGTGTATGGATTTTAAATTCTATAGAATTTTTTTCTTTTGTATTTGATGTCTCAAATCATGGTTAGATCGATGGATTTAGGGGATAGTAAAATGAGTGAATATGATCAATTTGATCGAGGAATTACTTGACTAGGATGATAGAGATTATAATAATCATATAGAGGGATTTTAGGGTATTGGAAGATATAGAAATTACAATCTTCGTATCATGGGATTTTATGGTAATAAAAGACATACCTTTACCATTGGTATTTGAAATTGTGGATATATTAAGTTACCATTTCAGACTTCATAAACTATTGAGGTTAAGAATTATCTTTTATAAAGATTTTATATCATTATTATTGTTATAAGAATGTTATTACATGTTTGTATAAGTTTAATATTCAATTGTTTATTTACATTAAGATGTTATTTTATAAATATTTCGAATACATTATTTTATCAGTGTGAATATGAGACTGATAACAATATGACATATCAAAGTATTTATTAATTGGATATACAGTCTTATCATCTAAAAAATTTTGTGTCTGATATTTTTTACTGAATAAGTTTTTTTGTTTTGTCATAGTCTAATTTTTAAACTACAATTTATCCCCATTTTGTATCCATTGTATACTCCTATAATCCATCAAATTGGTATCAGAGGATATTCTACTTCTATAATCTCTATGTTTTTTCTTTCATTATATACTTTATTTTACTAATCTTTTTTTATTAAATTCTTGTTTATAAAATTATTTTATACTAATGTGTTTTTTAGAAAAGAGTTCATATTTTATAAGATGGAAGGTTAGAATATTGTTACATTTAAAAATATGAATCCAAGTAGAAAACCTATTTTTGATGGGAGTGATTACGAATACTACATGATCAACATAAATACTTTTTTTATCAATACTGGGGTGGATACCATTGTGATATTAATAGGAAATTATGTGATTCTATAGAAAGAAGTCAATACATTTATGAATCAACACAAGTTTTAATATCAATTTTATTACATAGTAAGGAATGATCTACACTGTTCTATGACAAGAAGTATCTGTAGAAACATTTCATCATGTGAAACAACTAACAGTATATGAAAAACTTAGAGTTATATGGACAAATTTAGCGGTTACTCACTTTTAACATTCTAATTTATTAAAACTAGAAGAGATATATTGAGAACTGCCTATCAAGAATTTTATTTTCTACCTTGATAATCTATATCTCAGATTTATCAAATATCCTGGACTATTGTTAATAGTTTTCATTCTCTTGGAGGGAAATATTTAACAAGTGGAACCTCAGTTAAAAATATTCTTAAGATAATTCCTAATGAATGGGAATCTAAAATAATATATTTGGATAATATTACAAGAATGAAAAATATTACTCTAGATGATCTCATTGGCACTCTTATGAAATATGATGGAATATTGAAAAGTGTTGCAGAAAAGATGAAAAATAAAAATGGTGGTGTTTGTTTTGAAACTATATATAATGTTCCTATCAAAGTTTAATCATCTAAGAATGTTGTGAAGTCTTCTAGAAAGAAATATGTTAATTTTTAGTCTAAAAATAGTTTATTATAAAATTTTGATAATTAATTGGATTATATTTTGAGATGGATGAACAAGATTTTTGTAAATAAAGATATTCATTATAGATATAAAATTTTGGGGAAAAATCCATCAAGGTAACATTGCAGTATTTTTGGGTTGATTGTGTTTGTTGACAAGGCAGGTTTCCATGAAGAATTGTCGAGTTCCAGAGAAGTTGTTGACAATCCATGTAGACAAAGAACGATGGAAAAGGATTGGACGGTCTTGGGTAGGTACAAAAGAGTAGTAAAAGGTGGTGCAGTTTCCCTGTGTTTGCTAAATTTTTGGGGTCCAAATTTTTGAGGTTGGTGAGCATCGCAAAAAGAGGATATTCTTGAAGATCATATTTTTATATAGCAAAGGCATGAGTTTCACGAAGATGGGATGAATGGATTGGATTTCACGAAGACCATAAAAACGGAGGTAGTGATACTTCGCGGTTACGACGAGCTTTGAGAACGGAAGCTTTGAAAGGAAATGCGAGGGAGCTTCGTGGTGGCGGCGCGAAGTAAATGATGGAACGCTCCGCGATTACGTCGAGCTCCGTGATCGGAAAATTGCCGTGGTGCTTTGAAATTTAGACAGAATTCCGGAGGAATATTCGGAGCATCGTGATTTGAGATGACGTGGCATTGAATTCGTGTGGAAAGTTCAAGGGTTGGTGGAATTGCCTATAAATAGAGGCTGACCCCTCGAGATAAGTAGAGAGAATTTTCAGAGAAAATCATTTGCTCTCGGTTCGTGAAGGTAGTTCACGTAGCCCGTGTGATTCGTGAAAGAAGAGCTTCGCGGTGGCTATTGTAGCTCCGCGAAAGTTGCGAGCTCCGCGTTGGCTCAGTGAGCTTCGTGAGGAAAGTTGATCTGCAACGACTTGAGCTTCATGGTAGTGCTTCATGGTAGTGCTTCGCAAGAGTGCTTTGCGAAAATTCAAGAGCTTCGTGAAGGCTTGTTTGAGCTTCGCGAAATTGGGAGCCTCGCAATGTAGGGTGATTTGCGAAGGTGTTTCCAAAGTGAATTGCCCAGTGGTTAAGAGGCAAAGTGGTATTTATCAGTGGATGAAAGTTGGACTATAAAAGAGCATCCATCAACAGTTATGGATGCATGTATTCATGCAAATGAAGAGACCTATAGGTCTATAAACTGTGAGTGGATTCCCTTCCAGAGCAGTGAGCTTAGGAAGAGGAAGAAGGTGATCCTCTCCACCAGCAGTGAGCCAGAGAGAGAGAAATAGGGAGTGACCCTTGGGAAATTAGTGAGACCTTGTAAAGGTAGTGAGCCTGGGATAGAGTGACTGTTCCCGAACATTGTATCCACATCTAGTGAAGATTAGTGGAACTTGGTACGACCGGAAACTTGTCGGCGTATGCTCCTTGGATGTAACCCAGTGAGGGTGAACCAAGTAAAAATCTATGTGTCTTCCTATTTGATTCCCTAAATTTCATTCAAAGCATCATCATTAGATAAAGAAGTAAAGAATTGATCATAGTTTACACATAAGAGAAAAAAAAGTGACCCTTGTAATAAAGTTGTCAAGATCTAGTGGGGCCGGAAGAATTTTGAAAAAGAATATACATACCCTAAATCACCCCCCCTCTTAGGGTATATATTCCCCTATTGGTCCAAACAATTGGGATCAAAGGTCTGGTTTCTTTTAACAGATTTGTTTGCTTCAACTTGGTGTAGTCGATCTATGTTGTTGAAGATACAGTTTTCTCTTATCTCAATCTGCCATTGGAAAAGGAAAAGCATCAAAGAAGAATCAGAAGTCAGGTAATTTCCCTAAGTGTGGAAGTGTTTTTGGAAAAAGTGTGATTCAACTAAAAAAATTAAACAACTTAATGAAGGAAGGTCTGGATGAATCTGATAGGGAAAATATTGATTCACTCAATCATGATGTTTGAATGAGTGAAGTACATGAGCATCAGAGTGATACTGAAATAGAAGAAGAAATTGAAGGAAGAATAGATATGAAAGCTGAGTTAGAAGATGATCTTGAGGAGATAGATGTTTGGAGAGCTAAAACAAAGAAATCTAACAAATTTGTTCATTATTCCAAACTCTATATGCGGTAGAAAGAAGAAGAGAAGTCTGAGTTGATGGAAGAAAATGAGAAACTCAAGTTATCAACATGAGAGAACTCAGAATCAGTTAGTGAGTATAATCTTAAGATTGAAGAATAGAAAAAAGGGAGATCGATGGATTGAATAGAAAAGTGAAAGATCAAGTCAAGGGTATCGAAGAACCTGATATTTCAAGTGACATTAGAAACACTAATGAAATTAAATCTAAAGATATTCAGATCCAAGCACTGGAAACTGAGATCAACAAGCTAAGAAGTTTTAATCAAAGGCTTATTGACATAGCTACTGATCTGAGGGATAAAAATGATTCTCAAGATGAAGAATTGGGAAAGAGATATGAAAAGGTAGAAAAATCAACAGCTGATGTCAAGGGGAAGAATCTGAACACAGACGAGATTCAGAACATGAAATCTAAAAATGATGATATTGTGATAGATCTTTCTAAACTAGTTTAGAAGAATCAAAGGCTACAACAAGAGAATGCATGTTTCTCAGATTCTGTTGCTCAAGAAAAATTGAAGCTAAAGGGGAAAAGTGAATTGGTGGAAAAGCTTACATGAGAATTAGAAGTTGAGATGAGGGGAGGAAAGTATCTCAATAGAGAACTTGATGTTATACTTGAATCAAGTGAATTAAAGATTTAGAAGTTGAAATAAGATCTAGAATCAGTGAATAAGGAAATAGAGAAATCCAATGCTAGAGGAAAGCCTAACATGAAGGATGCCTTGCACTTACTATTTGATTATCCTTTGGTAGGTGATGATGAAATGAAAAGAAAATTTTCTATTTCTAAAAAGAGGCAAGAACAAATTCTCTCATATCAAAGACCAAACAGTTTGGAAAAAACTGGTGTTGTATTTGATGAATCACCTCCCATGCATAATAGAAAGATAGCTGTGAATAGTTCCAGATGTGAACAAAATCCTACAGGTGCTGGGGATAGGCCTAAGTGGATAGTTACAAAAAGAAGTGACGAAATGTGCTATTTCTATGGGATTCATGGCCATACATCAAGCTTCAGTTCAGAGGCTCTGGAATACCTTTTAGGCTATGAAAACAGAAACATTATTAAAACTAAGAATAAGAAGAAGCATCATGAGAAATTAGAGAGAAGAGTATCTCAGAGGAAAGAATCCGTTAGATGCTATTACTGTGGAAGAACGAGACACACCATGAGTATTTGTCAGGAAGCTCAAGAGCCCTGTGTCAGAAGAAGAACTCAAGGTGTATCCGAATCTCGACATAGAAATGACGAAACGAGGTATGCCTTTGATGGAGAATGTTTTATATGTTCCGATTATCGGAATTTGGCAAGAAATTGTAGTAAGAATAATGAAAGGAAGGAAAAGGAACTCGAAAAGTGATTCTCGACTCCAATGATGCATAATGAGAAATTCTACACTGAGAGACAAAATGGTAAAGAGAGGAATAGGCTTAGAGCCTCATGGGAATCACATGGATCTGAATAAAAGGTGTATCAGTCACCTCCTCTGTCATACTCACCACAGCTCTCAAGAAGAGAATGTGAAAAAACCTGGAAGATTAAGGGGAGATCTACTCCAGTTGTGATAAAGAAGAATAAACGTTCAATGGGGGACTCAACCCTAGTTAAAAAGAGTGTGGTGACTCAGACATCTGATAAAAGAAATATGAACAAAGAATGTAATGAAAAATTCGCATGTCGTGTTCCACAACGAAAAGAAGAGGAAGGTGAAATATCCTTGAAAAGGTGGAAGAAGCAAGGGAAGATGGAAAGAAAAGATATTCCTACTCAGAGTAATAATCAAGGGAAATGGAATTTTGATGGAACATCAAAGAAGGAAATGTGTACTAGTGGGTTTAAACCCCAAATAGTGAGAAAGTCAAGGCCTGCAGAATCTTCAAATCAGAAAAAGAATCAGAATGTGAGTAATGAATGCTTAGTCATATGGCCAGAGCAGTTGAAGTTGGTTAGGTTGCTAGAAGAAGCAAGGAAAGAGTGTGATGCTCTGTAAGAAAGAATCAAAGGGTTGACCCATTAGGATCAACCACAATTCTCTTCTTGAGAATTCCAGAAGTACCCCCTCTCCCTATGAATATAAATGCAATTAACTGATGATTTATGTGTTTCAGGTTTTAGGGAGATACAATCCAAGGGGAAGTGGCATCTAAAAATGCAGAGTGGAGAAGTGACGTGCTCCAGAGTTTTAATTGGCTCAAATCAGGTACAACAGTTGAAGAAGAAAGGGATCAATAGAGAACAATATGAAGTGATTGGGTTATTAACTTTATCTCTTGTTTCCTACACCGAGTTTCAACTCAGTAGGCTTAGAGATTTTGTTAATGGATCAACTCTGAGTGGAATATGAGAACAAATGATGCCTGAGGAAAAGACTAGTTATGGGTATAAACTGTTGGCCCTAACTACGGGAAGAGTTTCATAACACATGGGGAGCATTCTATATCCTAATCAGATGCATGATCTCAATATGATATGAAGGATGAATGTTTATGCTCATGAAGAATGATTGGTAGAAAAGAAGCAACACACATGTTTTCATGATTATCGATTTTTTTCTAACAATGTGGTATCAGCTAACTGATTTCATGATACCAAGAAGCTGCGAGAGAAATCAAAGGTGTGTCAACAAAAATCTAAGAGAAGATGTTCAAAGAAATGACATCATTGAACAATGACACAGAGAAAAGTAGCTGAAAGAAATGAAGCCACTGAAGAATGAGTCAGTGAAAAATTTCCTGATGAATGTGTTGAGGAAGAATGACACACAAGGGAGAGAAGAAGTGGATGATACTGATTCAGAAGAAGACACTGATGATGAACAAGAAAGTGTCAAGTCTGTGTCTACAAGGAATACAAAGAGTTGAGCTGAAATTGAGAGACATAATATCATTGGTGATCAGTCGGCTTCAGTTCAGACAAGGAAAATGAAATCACAGTAGCATGAATATTTTCTATCTCAGGTTGAGCCGAAATGCTTTGTTGATGTAGCTGAAGATGAAAACTTTGTTCAGGCCATGAATGAAGAGCTAAATCAGATTTAAAAGAATCAGATGAGGGAGATTGCTTCGAGGCTAGAAGATAAAAACGTCATCAGGACTAAATGCGTCTATTAAGACAAGATGAATGAATATGGAAAAATTATTTGGAACAAAGCACGACTAATGTGCAAAGGAGACTCCCATATAGAGGGAATGGATGGGGATGAGACATTTGCACCGATTTCAAGGTAAGAGACAATTAGATTATTCCTAGCCGTTGTAGTGCAAAGAAAGTTAAAGGTATTCTAGATGGACGTCAAATCAGAATTCTTGAATGGTATTATGGAGGAAGAAGTGCATATCGAGAAACCATATGGTTCTCTTATTCATGAGGATGTGAACAAGGTTTGTAGGCTGAAGAAGGTATTATATGTGTTGAAACAAGCACCAAGAGAATGGTATTCAATGCTAAATCAATATTTTCTGAATCTGTGATTCAAATGAAGCATAGTGAAGGTGGATTTCAAGAATATGAAAAGAAGGTTCTGATGAGATTTGGAATTGAAAATTCCAAGGAGACGAAGACTCCGGTTGCTACTCGGATGAAATTATCAAAAGATGAGGATGGAAAAGCAGTTAATATCACAGAATATAGGCAAATTTTTGGAATCTTGTTGTACTTGACCGCGACAAGTCCTGATATTGTTTTCGCCACATGACAAGCAGCGAGATATCAGAGTAATCCCATGGAAAGTCACATGCTCATAGTAAAAAGAATACTTTGGTATATCAAGGTCACGGTGAAATTCAGCTTGACATATAACGACAAATCTTAGACAAAGTTATTTTGATATACTGATGCCGATTAGGCCAGTTCAGTGGATGACAGGAAATCAACATCTGGAGGTGAATTCTATATTTGTGGACTATGAATTACTTGGTTAAGAAAGAAGCAGGATTGAATTTCATTAAGAACCGCATAAGCTGAGTATATTACGACCACTCAAGAATGCACACAGTTATTGTAGATGAAACAATAGCTTGAAGATATGGGAGTTGAAGTGAAGTCTCCGATCGGAATCCAGTGTGATAACTCAAGTGCTATCAATCTTAGCAAAAATCCAGTTCATCACTCAAGGACAAATCACATTGAGATCAAATATCATTTCATCAAGGAGAAGGTTGAGCAAGGAATTGTAAAGTTGGAGTATGTGCCGACCGAGCTACAGGTTGCAGACATTCTGACAAAGGCCTTACCCAAGGAATCTTTTGAGAGGCATCGACTGGCTCTGGGAGTTCAGTCGACTCCCCACACTTAAAAGACTGTCGATGTAGAACCCCTCCTCTCCCCAAGGTATTATGTGTTTTTCCCTAATGTGATGATATGTGTTCTATACTATGTTACAGACTACAAAGGAGTGAACTTTGGGTTCATTGATAAAGGGGGAGAAAATAGTGATTGTTCAAGGGGGAGACAATGTGGAGATTTGATAAATCATGAATGATATGGGGAGAAGCTAACAGTTGGAGTAGCTAGATAGGAGGAGAGCAATGAGATAGGGGTAGAGTTATAAATATGATGATTCTAGAAGTGAGAAATCAAAGCATAGATATCACGACAGCCAAGGATCATGATAAAAGAAGAACAGTAGTGTTGGATTGGTGAGAGAAGGTTTACATCTATCACTAATTGGTATTAGTGTGGTTCAACAATTGGTATCAATTTAAGAATTGGTATTAGGTTGGAATCGACAATTGGTGTTTGACATGAAGTGATTCATTGATGAAATTTTCATACTACTCTTGTTTCTAACGCCGAGTATTGATTATGTGGGCTTAGAGTACGTGTTAAGTGAATCCTTTAATGCTATCAGAATCGTAAGAGGCAAATGGTGGTAGCGGCTGGAAGAAGACTCAGTGAGGTATCAATGTGTAGAAAATCATTCTGAGAAGAGTTATGAAGAGTTGTCAACAAACCCAAAGGGGGAGATTGTTGGGCAAAAATCCCTCAAGGTAATATTGCAGTATTTTTGGGATGATTATGTTTGTTGATAAGGAAGGTTTCCATGAAGAATTGTCGAGTTCCAGGGAAGTTGTTGACAATCCATGTTGATAAAGAATGATGACAAAGGATTGGACGATCTGGGGGCAGTACAAAAGAGCAGTACAAGGTGGCATTGTTTCCCAGTGTTTGCCAAATTTTTGGCTTCAAAATTTTGGAGGTTGGTGAGCATCGTGAAAAGTGGATATTATTGAAGATCGTATTTTTATATGGAAAAGGCATGAGTTTCGTGAATATGGGATGCATGGATTGGATTTCGTGAAGACCAGAAAAATGGAGGCGGTGATGATTCGCGGTTACGACGAGCTTCGTGAACGGAAGAGTTGAAAGGAAATGTGAGGGATCTTTTCAGTGGCAGTGCGAATTAAATGAAGGAACGCTCCATGATTACGTCGAGCTCCGCGGTTAGAAAATTGCCGTGGTTCTTTTCGATTTAGACAGAATTCCAGTGAAAACTTCGGAGCTTCACGATTTGAGATGACATGGCGTTGACTTCGTGCGGAAAGTTAGAGGGTTTGTGGAATCACCTATAAATAGAGGTCGACCCCCTCAAGAGAAGTAGAGAGAATTTTCAGAGAAAATCATTTTCCCTCGGTTCGCGAAGGTAGTTCGTGTAGCCTGTGTGCTTCGCGAAAGAAGAGCTTCGCGGCAGCTATTGAAACTACGTGAAGGTTTAGAGCTCCATGTTGGCTAAGTGAGCTTCGCGAGGGAAGTTTCTCTACAACGACTTGAGCTTCGCGGTAGTGCTTTGCGGTAGTGCTTCGCAAGAGTGCTTTGCGAAAAGGCAGAAGCTTTGGGAAGGCTTGTTTGAGCTTCGTGAAATTGGGAGCCTCGCAGCGTAGGGTGCTTTGAAAAAGTGTTTCCAAAGTGAATTTCCCAGTGGTTAAGAGGCAAAGTGGTATTTATCAATGGATAAAAGTTGGACCATAAAAGAGAATCCATCAACAGTTAAGGATGCATGTATTCATGAAAATGAAGAGACCTACAGGTCTATAAACTGTGAGTGGATTCCCTTCCAGAGCAGTGAGCTTAGGAAGAGGTAGAAAGTGATCCTCTCCACCGACAGTGAGCCAGAGAGAGAGAAATAGGGAGTGACCCTTGGGAAAGTAGTGAGCTGACCCTAAAACTTGTAAATGCAGTGAGCCTGGGACAATGTGACTGTTCCGGAACATTGTATCCACATCTTGTGAAGATTAGTGGAATTTGGTACGACCGGAAACTTGTCGGCATATGCTCCTTTGATGTAGCCCAGTGAGGGTGAACCAAGTAAAAATATATGTGTCTGCCTGTTTTCTTCCCTGCATTGCATTCAAAGCATCATCATTTGATAAAGAAGTAAATAAGTGATCATAGTTTACACACAAGAGCAAACAATGTGACCCTTGTAATAAAGAGGTCAAGATCTAGTGGGGTAGGAATAATTTTGAAAAAGAATATCCATACCCTGATTCACCCCCCCTCTCAGGGTATATAGGCCCCTATTGGTCCTAACATAAAAAAAATCATAGATACAAATGTGATAAAAAATATTCTTCTGAATATATACGTTAGGAGTGTAAGAAAAAGGGATATATAAGACATGATTTTCCTAAGATGAAAACAAAGGATTAGAAGGAGAGGAATTCTAAAATATTTATTTAGTAGTTTTTAAGAAAAAACATTAAAGAACATTTTGTAATATTCAGACACCTGGAGTAAAATGGAAGGAGGTAGTTTCTTCGATAATTCTTTAGATAATTAATGTTCTAGATAGAAGAATATTGGTCCTTTGAAAAAATACCAAAGCTATAAATATGTCTCGTGGATAAGGGGAATTTTTTTAATATTTTATAAAAATTAATCAAAATACGAATTTCTTAGATAGTGATGAATAGAATAAATCTACATATTTGGATGTAGAATATTCCACATCATAAAAGGATAATACTATACCTAGTTATGAAGAAGTTTCTAGGTTTTCAAAATTACTTGAGAACAAAAACTATGAAGTTTATAAAAAATGAATTTTCTCAAGGTAATATTGTGAATGAAAATTTGAGGATTAATACTTTAAGTATTTAAATATTATATATTTTAAATGAACTTGATAAATTAAATTTTGAAAAAGATATTATTTAAAAATATCTAGAGAAAACTATTTTTAAGAAAACTAGTTTATAAACTGATTTTGTAAAACATAATTTGAATACTAATACTGATGAGGATAAAAACATAGTTCTTAAAATAAAATAAGAGATTTCTAATTTCAAGAAAATTTTATCTTATTTTTCCTATATAAAGTAAATTTTTCATAAAATGTATAAACAAATTATACCACATAGAAATATTTTCTGAATGGGTTTTACAAAAAACCCTATTATTAGTAATAAATAATTTGTTCCAAAAAGTAATCCATTTTTCAAATAAATTATAAAGTTGTGGACACTAAAAGAGCACACGTTTTTTGAATAATGTTTTTTCTCTAGGTTTTCATAAATATTATTTTTTCTAAATAAATTAAATTTTCTCAACATATTAATGTTTAAAAATGTGGATAACTAAAATTTTACTTTATGAAAATTTTAAACCTAGGAAGGATTGAGTCATGAAATGATAATATCTTTATTTTTTCAAAAATTAAGAATATTATAAAAAAATAATATTTTGTACGTGGATTGTAGTTGATCTATAAATATGGCTAGAAATGAATATTTCTTTTAGAAGATAATAAAGATGAAAATTATAAATGTAACTATAGAAGATAAGGATAAAGGATAAATTATTGGTAAATGCAACGTTGTTCTTAATGGAAAAGATTTAATTTACAATGATATATTTATCATAGGACTTAATCACAACCTTGTTATCATAATTCAATTATGTGATGAGGGTTATCTTGTAAACTTCAGGAATAATAAATATAAGGTTCAAAGTTTAAAAAGATAATTTTATTATCATTTCTAATTGGCATGAGAACGTATACACATTAAAATTAGAATAAATTAGGAGCCAAGATCTACATTTACTTAGTATAATGTAATATAAATCATCGTTATAGTATAGAAGATTTGTAAACTATAATATTAGATCTTTAGCTATGTTTTCTAAGAAATAACTAGTTTAGAACCTATTTGAACATAGGTTTTAATGAACTAAAGTATATTATTCTTATCAATCTCATAAAAAACATAAGTCAAGTTTTAAATCTATTATTGAAGTCTCAAATTTCAAGGCCTTACAGTTAGTTCATATGGACTTATTTGTCCCTAAAAAACAAGATTTATTGGTGGAATATAATATTATATGTTTTAGCTGATGATTCCACTAGATACACATGGGTCCATTTTCTATCAAAGAAATATAAAGCCTATATTTGTTTTATAATTTTTTTTATCTAGAGTTAAAAATGATAAAAAAACCCTCCTTGATAACTCTTCATAGTGATCATGGTGGAGAATGTGTAAATTTTTAGTTTGATACTTTTTATTGTTATAAGGTATTATAAATAACTTTTCTGCTCCAAGAACTCCACATTAAAATGGTGTAGTTGAGAGAATAAATAAATTTTTTTAGAATATTACTAGAACCATCTTGAGTGAATACCCAGTTGCTATTTTTTGGAAAAAGGAGTTATTACTTCATGTTATATAATAAATCAATTTTTTATTAGACCATTTATCAATAAATATCATTATGAATTATATACTAGTAGTAAACCAAAAATTTCTTAATTCATGGTTTTTGGATGGAAAGTATTCATTCTGAATACTAAATATGACTTGCATAAATTCACACCAAAATCTAATAAAGTGATATTTTCAGTTTATTCCACAGTTAGTAAGGATTATAGAGTTTTCAATAAAAATATAACTAGAATTGAAGAAAAAATACATGTTATGTTTGATAAAACATAGAATTTTGTTTTTAAACAACCATAACCTACATCAGTGGATGTTATTTTTAAAACTGATTTTAAACCTATGTTATAAATTTCTTCTCATGAGAGAATAACATAATAGTATATATTTATATTTATAAATCATGAATATTATCAACTTGTTGTTGGAGAACATAGTTTTGAAATTTCAATAAGTTAGTTGTTTCTTAGGAATCATCCTAGTGATAATATAATTGGTAAATTAGATCATCCAGTTAGAACTATAAGTTATTTAAGAAATAAAATTGAATACATATCATTTTTATCTCAGTTTGAAACTAATACTATTGATGAGGCTTTAGGTGATGAGGATTGGATACAAGAAATTAATGACGAACATAATGAATTTGATGGGAACCAATTTCAGACTTTGGATGAATGAACAAAATATATATCTATAATTGGAGTAAAATGGGCCATTCATAACAAGTGTAATGAAAATGGATTAATAGTTAGAAATAAAGTAAGAATATTTTATAAGGGTTATAATCAACAATAAAACATTGATTATGAAGAAACATATGATTCAGAAGCTAGACTTGAGGTTATTCTTATACTTATAGATTATGAAACATTCTTAAATTCTAAACCTTTTCAATTAGATTTGAAGTTTTATTTTCTTAATGGATTTGTTCAGGAGTATTTTTATGTAGAAAAACCACATAGTTTTGATAATACAAAATATCTAGAACATGTTTTTAAATATACTAGGTTTTTATATTTACTTAAAAAATACCATAGAGCATAATATGATAGATTAATTGGATTTTTATTACAAATTTTTTTTGTTAAGGGATCTATGGATCAAACTTTTTTATAAAATAATTGAGTAAAAAGATTACTATTGTAAAAATATATATTGATGACATTTTTTGGGTCAACTCAAAATTCCTTAATAGATTCCTTTGTAGATCTTATAAAGTCTGGGTTTGAATTATGTATGATGGGTGAGTTAAAATATTCTCTATGTTTCAAAATTTCATAAAAACTAGATAGAAATTCTATATATCAACATAATTATATAAAATATATTCTTAAGAAATTTGGGTATGAAAACCCTAAAAGTGGTAGTACTCCTATCGTAACTTCAAATACTTTAGACATTGATGAAGTTGGGAAACTAATTGATCGAAATAAATTTAGAGGCATGATTAGAAGTTTACTTTACATAATATCTAGCCATATGTTTTTAATTTTTTTAGTATGATTGTGTATAATATATTAAGAAAATACAAAAGAGTTACATCTTAAATATGCTAAATTAATTTTTCATTATCTTAAGGTAAATATGGATTTAGTTTTGTTTTAATCTTCTAGAAATTATTTTCAGTTAATTTTTTTATATATTGAATTTGGTGGATGTAGAATGGATAAGAAAATTACATCTAGAACTTGTTATTTATTAGGAGAACCTTTATTTTCATGGCCTTGAAAGAAACAACACTGATAAGATCTTTACAGTGCTCAAGCTGAATATGTGGAAGTTAGAAGTTGTTGTGTTCAAGTGTTGTGGATGCAACCCACACTCAATAACTATGACATGAGTTTTACTAAAAATAATATATTCTGTGATAAGAAAAATTCATATTTATTTATGTAAAAACTCAAAACATCACTCATGTTCTAAGAAATTAGATATAATACACCGTTTCCTTTGGGATAACACACTTAAAGGATGTATAATTTTACAATTAATTATAATGTAATATAACTTGATGATATTATTACTAAACCACAATGTTCCGATAGATTTGAATAAATTAAACATAATCTAAGAATGATTAATATAAAATTATTTTTCATATGTAATTTTTTTTACCAATCTCTAGAAATTAATAAACTCTTTATCAAATGGAGAATTATATGTTTTTTATTTTTCTAAAACTTTTAATTTTTTGTCTAATATTCTAGTTTTCTTATTATTTTTTTGAACACTTTTGTTTAGTAAAAATTATTGTTTTTATAATAATTGTTTTTAGTATAATTTTTTTTAAATTTTTTGAAATTAATATTTGTTAAAACATTCCAGTGTCAATGTTTTATAATTTGATTATTTAGAGTCAAAGTTAATATATATTGAAAATTTAATTTAAATTATTCCGCCTCAAAATTTAATACTTAATTATTTTATAAAATACTTTTTCTGTGAACTATATTGTAATATATTTATATTATACAAACTAGGAAGAACATGTTACTTCGACCAAGGAAACATTTATACACCGAATGATATTCTTCTTTTTGTTTCTATACATATTTATTACTTTAGTTTATACATGTTTCCATTTAAATATTCTTTCAGTTTTAAAAAATCTAATTTATTTCAAATATTTTTTTTTCAAATTATATTATACATCATTCTGATAACAATATTTTGGTAAAAAAATTAAGAGATTATAACTTTTTATAAATCATTCTTCGATTAAATCTCGATTTTTGGATCATAAAAGGATATTCAATTTCATCCATTTAAATTTCAAGAATATGATCCATCACCACTCGTGCCTATATAATTTTGGGTCACACGATGCACCATATATGTTTTTATAGTCTTTGACCATGACCCTCACCAGTTATTTAATTTCTCAGCTTGATCCTTTAGTATTCGTCCAATCTCCAGCACCAATTTTTGGGAGATGTAAGCAACTAAAGATTTTTCATAAATATTTTTCTTTAAGGAAAGGTTGATTTAAATATGGTCATATGAAAACAATTATTCACTTCTTAAAAATATTATTACATTTCATAGATGGGAAAAAATCAATGTTTAAAAACAAGTTAATAATTTCAAGAAACATTACCCTGATATAGTAATTGAGTTTTATGCATTAGTAAAGTTTATTTCAGAATGTGTTAAGGAAGAAATAGTTTTTACAATTTTTGGTCAAGAATGTAAAATTTATTTTCAACGAGTAGATGAACCAGTGAAAGTACCCCTAGAATGGGAAGAATATATCCCTTCTCACAAGCTTTTAGACAATCTTTATATTATTTTGAAGTTGAAGGATGTGACGTCATTATTTACAACTTTTGATAAAGTAATAATAGATTCAAACCTCACTCAGTATATAAAATTGGTTACCTTATGGATGAAACTTATTTAATTCCAAGAAAGGCTGATAGGGATAACCTCAATGTTCTTGATATATTTATCAAATAATTTATAATGAACATGAGACAAATCAACTTGGTTAAGATTATTTTTCTATTAGTGGACTCAATTAATAATCCTTCTATAAAATCAAGTATATTTATGTTTTAATGCTTTATAAGTAAAATTCTAGTGAACCACATACAAGTTTTCAAGATAAATAATAAAACCTATGGTATGAGAAAAAATATTTCCCAAATTGGTGAAGATAATATGGTCCAGATGAGGTTATTTTTTTATTCCAAATTAAATAATCTTTGGATAGAATAAACATAATTGTTTCCAATTCAAAAACTTTAGAGGAGAAGGAAATAGTGAAAGATAAAACAAAGAAATTTTCATCATCCCCCCAAATTCTAAAAGAAAAAAAAATAGATGACTGATGAATAATTCAAAAATATTATAGAACATAAGTCCCAAAAGAAACCTGATGTTCTGATTTTTGATCTTGATAAGGATGAGGCCTTGTCTTTGAAAATATAGACAAATGATTAGTTTATTGAGATAGAAAAAAATAGAAAAAAAGGCTTGATGAAGAAAATATGGTAGAAAAGTTTATGAAGGGAGTTAAAAAAGCAGAAAAATCTAGTTCTATATATTTCTCCGTTATCAGTTGTGCAACTAGTTTTAGGGTCTGAAACCATTCCCCATATAGATAAATCAACTCATTATGATATTTTAGAGTTTTTTTAAACATCAATTATTCCAATAGTCATTCCAAAATTTTCTAATAAAGAAAAAAATAAAATGGATTGTTGAATAAATATTTTCTTAATTTCAATTCCAAAAGTCTGTTATATAATCAGTTCCGATTATTATACATAATTTAGTTTGAAGAAGAATCCAAAATTAGTAAATAATTCCTGTAAAGGTTTGTTGATAACTTTGAAGCAGTTTGAATAAGAACATGAAGACGTAGAACATGAATAATTAGAAGAATAAGAGGAAGATGTTTATGAATAATAATAAATACAATATTAGTAAATAATGTAGAAAGAAATTATTTGGAGTCCTCATGTAAGTCAACTCAACAATCATCTCTTCTAGTCAATATAGATATAGATGATTCTAAGGAAGTGAAATCTTCTTCTAAGGAGGATGTGGAATCTCAACATTCTCACACAAAAGTTCCAGAAATGGATAAAAACAATAAAAATGTAGATATTATAAACATTTTAGCATAATAAAAACCTGAATAAATAAAGAAGAAAGATGATAGATTAACAAGAATAAATCTCCCAAAATTTATGTTGGAGTAATCGAACTCAACTAACATATAGGTACAAAATAATATTGAATAAATTTATAATCATTGAAACTCTTAACTGATTTGACACCATACCTTCCAAAAATTGAATCTAGGTGTCTATAGATTCAAAAATCTCTGAATGAAAAATATGAATCATTAAAGATGTCAACTGAGCCAGTTTTCGAGAATTAGGAAGATGTAAAAACATCATTTTTAAATCAAAGGCACAATATAGAAGTTTTAACTTGATGGTAAGATGGTCTTGAAATGTAAATACTAATTCTAAGGATCCCGATGATCAAATTATAAAAATGAATAAAGTTTTTCATTACTTTGCAAAATAATTTGATATGTTATCAATAGATTTTTCAGATAGAACAATGTTTGTTGGAAAATTTAATGAAATGATATAAAATTAGGATGAGGAAGTCAGAGTTATCAAATAAAAATTTTATAAGTTGTAATTAGAAAGTAGTAGGCTCGGATCATGTTTAGATTATTTTATCATTATAAAATAATAAAATAATGAAATTAGTTATTAGGTTGAAAATTTGGAGGCAACGAATCAATACTATTAGTTATATAAGAGATTATAGAAAATATTTAATCCTCATTTGATGAAGATAAGAAGGATAATGAAGATACAAATAAATTAAATGTGATCATCAAGAAACATTATATGTAATAATTAAATTTTTTATTTGAACTCTTAGTACAATGATAATTTTGGAATGAATTGTTTTGAATGTGTTGTTCTCCAACAGTCTTTTATAGGAATGTTTTCCAATTTGACTTGAATTAATATTCCGTATATATTATCTTGGATGAACAATAATCTAAATTCATTAGTTTTTTGTGTGGTTTTTCTAAATTATCATGATATTATTATTTTTTCCTTATTTTTTTTCTAAATCACATAGGGGGATACGTCTGGAGATGTTTGTTTGAATTTTATTACAGAATTTAAATAAGGGAGAGAGTTTCTTAAAAAAAAATAATTTCTTGGGGGGATTTTACTTAAAAATAGAGAAAATTTCCTAAGGGAATTTTTTTAAGGGGGGAATATGAAGTAGAATAAAATTCCATTAGATCAAAAATGATGAAAAAATGAAGGTATTAAATCAGGTAGAATTTAAAAATGATAATGGAAAAAAATTTCTACAAAGTATTCCTTTGAATTTATTGAATTAACAAGGGGTTGTACGTATTTAAAAGTTATTTTTTTCATTTTAAGTGTCGTGTTTTATGATTTCCAAAAAATGAGGAGATTATTTAGTCAAAAGTTATAATTTATACATTTTTTTTCATAGATTTGAAAATTAAAATCACTTTCTTAAAACTCTATTTAAATATCATTATATATTCAAAGTGTTTTGGTGTGTTTTTGTAGATTTTTTTTTCTGTTATATACATAATATTTATTTTAATGAAATATGAATAAAAAAATTTATTATTCCAATCGATCCATCAGAATGAAGGTACGTATGATATATTATACTAACTAATATACTATGTAGTGGTTATACTAATGTCCTATCTATCAGGATAATAAAGTCATGAACATCCTAATGAAAATAGTTCTGATATATCATATTAACTTTGTTCAGTTTTTCAGATTGATAAAAAATAGTAAATTCCATTTTTTGTGAAAAAGTTTATAATTGTTGAATTTTGAATTATTTCTATCAAACAGAATCTATAATAGCATGGTAAAAATGTTATAAAAAACAATATTGAAAAAATGATGTACGGTTCATGCATAACTATCAAGATCAAGATCAAGATCATTATGATATATCAATGTGATTGTTGTTAGTGGTTGTTATAACCAACATATAAATATGACCATTGAATAATTTCTTATAAATAGGATGTCATTTAAAGAGATGGGAGCTGATCCATTTTTCAACTCAACCCATATGAAGATCACTCTGTATGAACATCTCATTATTAATATTTGTAACATTTCATATTGTTGTATTTCTAGGGAATACAGGTGAGGATTTTAAATTCATTAGACTGTTTTTTCTTTTTTATTCATTGTGTATGATCATGGTTAGATCAATGGATTTAGGGGATAAGAATTTGGATGAATCCGATCCATAAGATCAAGGGATTCCAAGGCTAATAACAGAGAGATTATGATATTCATATAAAGGTATTTCATTTTAAATAAATATATAGATGATTCTGATATGTCAGATAGATAGATTCTAGGGGATTGGATGATAGAAAGATCCTGATCTTCATATCGATGGATTTTGTAGTATGAAAAGATAGAAATTTACAGTAGGTATTATAAACTGTGGATATCATAAGTCCGGATTTATCAATTCCTTATATCTTATGGATAAAGGGTCAAATTATCTTTTATAAATCTTGTAATTAATTCTTACTGTTATCAGATTTTGTTTTACTTGTTTCTATAAGTTTATTATTTAATGGTTCATTTACATTAGGAATTTTTTATTAAAATCCTTCTAATAAATTATTCTAGCAATGTTGTTGTGATACTAAAAAAATATGATATATTAGATAGTTTCTAAATCTGATATACACTCTGATCATCAAAAAGATTACGTGTCGTACTTTCTTGATTGACGAGGTTTTTTTTTCTAATTATACTTTTTAAAATAAAATTCTCCACTCTGGTAGCCATCATATAATCATACATTCCACCACAAATTATATGGTTCTAGAATGTTTCCCAGATAAATTTGAGGTCATGGTGTCACCAATTAAGGGTAATACCTAATGATATAATACGAACTAATTTTACAAGTAGGTATGGATTATATGAGTTTGTCGTAATGCCATTAAGGTTGAATAATTCTTATGATGTGATTATAAAATTTTCAAACTAAATCTTCCACCCGTATTTGGAACAGTTTGTAGTTATCTTCATGAATGGAGTCTTAGTGTAGTCCTAGACTTATGATGATCATTCCCAATATCCTAAAATCATATTGAGTATACTGAGTGAGCATAGAATGTATTCCAATATATCAAAGTGTCATTTATGTATTAATTAGGCATATTTATTAAGGCACACCATCTCAGAAGAAGGTGTATCAGTAGAACTAGATAAGGTTTAAGCAATGGTTTCTTGGGTTCATTATAATAATTTTATTGATATTTGCAGATTTTTGGGTATATAGGGTTTTTATTAAAGGGTTTTCAATGTATTTTCTCACTTGTAAACACCACTTTTGATCCTGACCAATAAGGGTGTCTATATTGAGTGGTCTAAGTTTTTTGGAATTACTTCCAATAATTGATGAAACATTTTACCACTACACTTATCTTGATCATACCTGAGTTAGGTGAAGAGCATAATATGTACTATGATTCTTTTGGGATTGGACTTTGGGTAGTGTAGATATAGGGAGATTGAGTCATGGTATAAAAATCATGTTAGTTGAGGCTATATGAATGGATCTATCCTATAAGTTATCTTGAGTTGGCCATAATGATTTATTCCTTCAAATTTTAGTGGAATTATCTTATGGGTGAGAAGTTTTTTTGTTTATACCAACAATAAGAGTTGGAAATATATATTTTTCTAATGTGAATTAAATCTTTTGTAGTAAATATGGGTTGAGTATGTGAAGTCTTTTAACATTGATCTAGCTTATACGCAGGGTAATATAAAAAATGTTGCATATTCATTGTGTTGGAAACCACAGACTCATGTGGTTCAAGAGTATAGCTGTGAATGGGAGATAATGGATTTGTTTTATAATATGAATATAACTATCCAAGAGGAGCGCGAGTTGATAAAACTATTATCCTTCTCTGTTGAGTCCTCTATTTTGAACTATATTAAGAGGATGTAGTGTGAGGATTATTAATTCCAATCCTTGACAGATAGTTTGGATGGTTGGGAAGAACCTTCCAGTTAGAATATTTATGAGGATGATATTATTCACATTTGTGTCCATGTTATTGTTTCTTCTTGTATGTCTGAAGAGTTGATGCATGAGTTTCATGCCTCAAAGTATTAGGTTCAACATAGTTTGAGAAAAATGTTTTGTGATCTTTGGAGAAAAAATTGGTGGTTGAGAATGAAAAAAAATATTTCTGGTTTTGAGACATGACGGTACACCTATAAGTAGGTGAAGGCGGAGTGTCAAAAACCTACTAGAATTTTCTAGCAGTTATCTAGTATTAAATGGAAGTGGGATGATGTTACCATTTAGTTTATGGTTTTTATCTTGTGGATTTCTTATAAGAATAATGTGGTTTGTGTAATTGTGGATCAGTTGAAAAAGTTATCACATTTCTTATTGATTTGGATAAATATTACCATCAAATAGTAGGGTGACTTGTAGGTTTGGGATATAGTACATTTACATTGGGAAAATAGGAGTATAGTTTTAGATCATGATCCATGTTTTACTTCACACTTATCGAAAGTGTTATTGAAGGTGCTGGGTACTCAGGTGTTTTTGAATAAATATTTCCACCGAAAGACAGATAGTAAATTGAATAATAAAATCTAGGTATTATAGGAAACACAATGGGAATATATCTTAGAATATAAAGGGGAATGGTATAAGCACTTAGTACTTGTGGTGTTCACCTATAACAAAATTTATCACAAAACTATTCATATGTAACCATAAAAGGTTCTCTATGTTATGGCATAGATATTTCCCTTACATTGGATAGATGTAGGGGAATTAGACTTGTTGAGACCGTGTTTTATACAAGAGACGTTAGAGCATGTTCAGTTGTTTCAGAAGCATATGAATGTGGTCCAGAGTGGATAGAAGTCATATAATGATCAATTTAATTGGCCTTTTGAGTTTATGGTGGGTTACTATGTGCTCCTTCATGTGTCACTGAGATTTGGTCACCAGTTTATTTTGAAATAGGGAATGTTAGAACCCAGGAATATGGGACTACTTGAGATTTTGTAGAGGGTTAGACTAATTTCATACCAATTTTTTTCCCATAGTGGTATGGTTCTATGCACAATTTTTTCATGTGTTTTACATTTCGTAGTATCACCCCAACCCATCTCAGATGTTCGATGATGATGATGTTGAGATTTAGGCCCACACATCCTATGAGGATATTCTATTTTTTTCATTGTGGATCATAGTGACAAGACTATTCTTGGTAACACTATTCCTTTAGTCCAATTGCTATTGAGACATTATAAAATTTAGGAGGAAACATGGGATAGGGATGCAGATATGTAGGCCAGGTGGCCCTAACATTTTTCTATAGAGGATTAGTTGTTATTGGTAGTGAAACTCGAGGACAAGCTATTATATAGTTTGGGGGTTTTATGATCCTGTTCTTTTTAGGAGGTAAATTATTGTAAAAATTTTGATTTATCTCCCCTTAAATTGGTTAATGGAATGATTCCGAAGTGTGTAACTGGTCATAGTGGTGTTCTAGGGGTTCAAGGCACATAAATGGATGTGGGAGATGTCACTCTTTACTGGGAGTATGGTTGGAACACAATTTTCACAAACTATGCACCAATTCTGATAAAGTCATGATACCTGGACCCTTTAACAATGGAAGGTGAAAAAGCAATCTATGTTTTGTCAAACTGTATAGGTGGACCAGACAAACAACGTGTCCTACCCCTGATTGGATATAGTGTGCCACACTATTGGCACACAGTTTGGACAATTATTCATACAAACCATGTTCCCCATTAAGAGAGGGGAATTTACCACCCCATCTCCCTTGGTATTTATGAGTTCTTATCTTATTTCTACCTCCTCCAACATCATAGGGTCAAAACCTTTTTCTCCTAATCTTTCCAATGGTGTTTCACATTTGATATTTGGTTGATTGAAGAATCATTAGTTTTGAATAAAATCTTTGGGTGAGTCTACCACTCATCATTCTTTATTTTTTAGGATAATTGTGGTTGAATGTTTTCTCTCCTCCTAAATCCAAATATCCTTGTTTTTTAACAGAATATTAGAATGGGTATTGAAGGTTCTTTGAGATAGAATCATGGGATGAGGGTTGGTTGTCACATGTCTATGAACTTGAGGTATGTGGTCTATAAGTTATATCCAATAATATTGATATTAATTCATGTGTATGAGGATGTGATATTTTATGTTGTGCTGTACAATTGATTCCTTGATGGGAAATTATATATTATGTGTTCAAATGATGTGTTGCTCCTCTAAAAATCCTTTCTAGATATGTTGAGGATGATTAGATTGGGACTATGGTTACTCATGTGTTGTTCCACTCCCTTCAACGTGGGAATTTAGTTAATAAATGATGAATTAAAGGGTTTATCAGATTAAATCAATTGGAACCATGTTTAGCATGTTAAATTGGGAGAAGGGGTGGTTTGTCTTACCATGAATATACTAAATGACATATGGATTTTAAACAGGTGAATATGATAAATGGTTAAAGTGGAATGTCCATGTGGTTAAATTGTGTGAATTGGGTGAAAAACGGTGGTAATGGTGCTTAAACGGTGAAATGGGATCGCTATGGGAATTGAGAACTTGTTTAATATAATGAACCACAGATATTTGAAAAATGAAAAGGTGTACCCTTATTGTTACTATATGATAGGAGTTCACTAATGAAAACCTTTAGAAATGTTACTAATTGTTTGATAGTACATTGGAATTATTCGCCTCTCCCTTGGGAAGGATATAAAAATTCTCTAGGAACCCCGATGCATCATTGTTTCAGAGGATATAATAGTTCTCTTGACTCCAAGGGTATGTCCATGGAGTTCCATATTGGTCAGACATGTCATTTCAAATCCCTATGAAATTATGATCATGAATATATTGTTATGGACATGGAAATATAGATTTATATTGGTATGGTTAGACCAGGCATTCTGAATATTAGTTGGATGCATAGATTGAAGATCCAAAATCCAAGTGTGTGGATAAAGAATTTCTTGTCATGGTTGGGATTATTGAACATGGAATTATGAATCCATATTGGATAATTATTCTGATTTTTCTTGTATGTCGACCTGTGACCCCTTTTTTGTATATTTTTTGAATGAACAACATGGTCTAGAGAAGGTTTCATGGGTATGGTTATCACTTGATATTGAGAACAAACACGTTTAATTTAAAAATATACAAATAATGAAACCTAACTTATCTAATGTTTTCTATTTTTTACTGTACATCTGCATACACTGTTATATGATAGGATATTGTTGTAGACACCATTGGTGGTGTCATATTGATTTATACTCACACCCTATCTAGGCTGTTGTTGGGTACCCGATAAGACGTCATGGTTGCTTGTCAAGATAAGGGAAAATGACCTATGTTAGATGGATAATATGGGATTTGTGATGGAACATGAATAAGCGGACCGCACATGATGTTGACACCTCTTTTTGGGATTGTATTCAGTGTCTTATTTTGATTTTCCCTTGGAAAGTTAGATTATAATAGCGTGAGATGTTTTTGGTAATTTTTGCTGGGACTTACCCTATTTTTGGAATGGATTATATGATATATGCTGTTGGATTATTACTACTTTGATTATTTTTTATTTTGATTATGTTGTCGTTATACTTTGGTAAAGAGGGTATAATCTCCCATCACACCTGATTAGACCCTCATTACTTGTCGGTAGCCTCATGAGTATGGGGAGACACCCAAAAGGTCACGTACCGTATCGGCTTGGCGCACCGGTTTAGTGTCACCTAGTTTGGGATGTTACACCCACAAACACACTCATCCATACACACACATACACATCAATACACATACATACCCATCCATAAAAATTTATACACATCCATTCACATGCCTAAATATCCTTACACATGCATACACATCCACACCTATTTATACACATGCACTAAAAAATGATTTACACCGATATAAATTTATTTAAAGATAACATATTTGTTGGAGAAAATGTGAAATTACATTAGATATATAGTTTTATTGGTATTTATTTTAATTAACAACACTTATTTTTACTAGTAAGAACGTATGTTGGTATTGGTCGTTTAACACCAAAAATCTTTTACCAATACTTCAATCTACTTATTTATCATACTAATACCAACATTTTTTTTACCAATACTTGAATATATTATTAATAATCACTATTACCATCTTTTCTATCAATAAATTCTTTTACAATAAATCATTCAATGATAATAACCAATTAAGAGAGACCAATATATATATGTTATAATTTTTATGACCAAAGTGAATATTTATTTTTAGAGGTTTAATTTAAAATATATCATTAATTGATTTTGATTTTCAATTTTCTCTAATTACTAATAATGCTTCTATTTTAAAATTATTTTCATTTAATAAACATTTAAATAATTTTTATAAACAGTTTTAAACATTAAAAAATTTTAATTTAATAAACATAATAAATAAAAACATGACAAGAAATAAAAATTTAATAATATTCATTGAAAAATATATTGAAATATATCCTTAAAAAACTACCAAAAAATTGACCAGTATCAAAAAAAATTGCATTAAAAATATTAAATAAATTAGTGAAAATTATAACGGAAAACATATATTATATATTATAGATATTATTTTTACGTATCGATAATTCTTTTTAATAATAGATATGTCTCTTGAATTAAATTATTTAATATCAAAAAATCATTTAAAAATAGTTAAATATTTGTTTATCATATTAATACCAATATTTGAATACTAAAAAATGAATATATTATTATTAAATATTGCTACCAAAATATTTTTACCATTCAAAAATGATGTTTGAATAAAGTATCTAATAATAATAAATCTTACACCAATTAATAAATATTCTTTTATTCATTGTTTAATGGTAACATGTATATTTTAAAATAAAAAAAATTTCAAAACACTAAATCATAAGATAAATTTTTTAATATTGTTTAATGAAATATATATACAATATAAAATTATTGATAAGTAATCTAAATTTATATCTACTTTAACTATATCAATTATAAATTTATGAAGTAAACCAAATGGTGGCCAATAAATTATAATTATTTTTCTAGAAATAATAATTTTAATTTTATATATAATCATTTATTAAATTTATTAACATCATCTTTCTCCCACAATTTTATGTACCATGGAAAAGCCTCCCCCGATTTGATACCCTAAAAACCCTAGAAAATGCAATTGAAATGGATATTCAGTTCATCTCCACACCATTCTTCATCACATATTCATAGCATTTAGTTCAATGACATGCCTTAATCTCTTTTTAGATTTCATTTCATCGACATACTATTTTTCACCAAAATATTGAATCCACCTGTTCAATGTTATGTTATCCTATGTTTTGTTTTATTGTCCTCCGCTTTGTTTTTTCTATATCATACTATCTCCAGATTATATTCCTCCTCACCATTCATGTCCCATGCATTCCCCATATTCTATAATCCACTAAAAATAATTTTTTCGTTGGAAGGTAATATTTTATTACTCTTCTAAGCTTCCTATGATAAAAGTTACATGATTTATGTAACTTTTTGGTCCCTATTTCTTGGTTCTTACTTTTGATATCTGAATCAAAATTTCGTCACAAAGTGACTTGGAGGATCTTAATCCAATAGAGATATAATTTGGGAAAATATCATAGATTCTTATATCAAGGAAACCATTTACATACTGGAAATATGAAACTAGATCCCATAATTTTTTAATGATGACATAGTATATAAGTTACAAGTTCCAATATTGTTTGAAAAATACAACATTAGAACTATGTGGTTTTATTATTATTAAATTTTTTATTTATAGTTGATTAATGTTTTTTTATTTTTTTTGCATATGATTTTCAATTATATGGTCAGGGTTTCTTGTTTTTTGGCTGGAATAAAAGATTCTGGCATGTTCAATTGAAGTCCATCCATTCAAGTTACACTTCACATAAGTGGGTCTTTGGTAGTATGTATCATATTATTTTAGGTTTTTTTTTCATGGATAAGGGTATAATATTTATTACTAAAACAAAATTCATAATATTTATTTTTTATTAATTTTCTTTTCAGTATCAATAGGAATGTATATTGGAAATTGTTTCACAATAAAATTGATTGGGTAATTATCTTATTATTATTTTAAATATACATAAAGTTAGTGATATCTTTAATTAATTAGTGGTTGAATATTTCAATATCGATGGTACATACTATAAATATATTAAATAATATCAACAAAAAGTGATTTTTAACAATGAGAATTTAGTGATTGATAATATAATTACTGATAAAATTGAGAAATTTTAATTGATATTTTTAGTGTTTTTTATATATACCATGACATGTAATTACCATTTTGTGGTAGTGTGTGACTATAATTACAATAATTGCATAATAAATCACCTTTATCCTAAAATTATGTGATTTTAATCATTAAATTTATTGAATAGTTTATTTTTATGATTCTGGTGTATGATTTATACAATTTTCGGTAAGAATTTTTATAATGGGTGATCATTAAGGCCTAGTTCTAATCTCATACCATTACCAATTATAATTTATTATTCGAATATTTAGATTTTTCCTTCATATATTCAATGTCTTTTTTATATGTTTTGTCATGGGTGTAAATTTTCATCATTGATGAAGATTATGTGTTTTCTAATAATTTTCGTGGGTTTCTAGCTCCCCCTTTATTTGGGTCACGTGATTATGTTATTATCAACTTTATTTCCTTTTAACTCAATACTTACCAAAATTTCACGTCATAGTGTATTTTTTAAAAAAACCTTCATTTCTTAGGTATAGGATTATTATTTTCAAAGAGTCATGTTTCTCTTAATAAGTAAAAAAATCATTTTAGGGATCTTTTTTAACAATATGGTAATACAATAAAATTATTTATTTAATAAAATAATTATATATCATATTCTACATATAACTTAATTCCATTTTTTTCATGTTTGTTTAATTTATATTGAACGTGTGGATTTTGATTGACCACATTACTTGATATTTTACATGCCAGAACTGAAGAACTATCAAAATCTGATAACCTTGATGATTGAAAAAGAAACTCACTTCTTCGGGGTTTTACACAATGAAATTTCTTTTACTATGAATTAGAGCAAGGAAATAAATTGAGAGATTCACTTTGACTTTCATGAAACCGAAAAATATTCCTAATAATGATTTCTTTGTGACATATTTAATTTTTTTCTAGACATTGAGTGTTAATGTCAAATAAAGGGGTTTGATGGGATTTTTAGGTTATAAATAACTATTTCTCGAGTTTGATAAAGGTTATTTCTTGTCCATATGTTAGTTTTATCATTCATAAATGCAATCAAATAAAAACAAGGGGTTTTTTTGTATCATAGATTCAAATCTATTGCATCTTGGAGATCACTAAAATAGCCTATAAGAGGTCGAGTTGTAGGGATTTTCAATATGATCTTTTGTTAATGAGTAGACCAAGCCATGAAGTGGGAATATCATAGGTGGGTGGTATGTGTTGTATGTTATGTAGTTTCATTCATGTTAGAGTTCCTAGACATGTATAAATTGATGATTGAGATGGGGATTGTGTTTGCCGGTCAAATTGGTGTTGGGAGGTCACTGAAATCAAGTTTTTAGGTCACCATTATAGGGTAAAATTGATTCCAAATTTTAATTATTTATTATATACATTCAGTTTAATTGATGGAGTTCAATGAAGGCCATATCATGGAATCACTAAAGGGTCCATGATATGGATTCTTATAGGTGGTTCATGGTGTCGATCTAAGGTATTGTTGGTTCACGTGGTGCCTACTACATGAGCCTTAAGGGGATAAAACCTATCCATCACAATTAACATGTTTTTGTCGAATAATAAAAATTATGATAAACATATGGAGCTACCCAACAACAAACACACACACACACTCTCTCTCTCTTTCTCTTTATTTTTTCAGGAAATTCATAATTTATTTGGATAAAATCAACTCAATTTGACACCTATCCCATATTTTTTTATTTGTTATATTTTATTTTGAATTTATGTATTCATTTTAATTAATGTTAAATTTCTAAAAACATTCAATAAATAATTTTATTTAAATTCATAATCAAGATTAGCGATTAATTTTTACTGGCCTTATTAATATGAAATTTACTAGAAAAAATAGTTTTTTTCTATTGAATGGGAGGCCTTGTGGAAGATTGTTAATTTTTTAATCAATTTTTCATATAGAATAAGATTTGAGTTATGTGAAATGTTTATTCATGTTTTCCATAAACTGTGATCTTTCATGGGATCTTTTAATGCGTTAATGGTACCATTATTATATGACCCAACCCAACCCATCAACCCGATTACCAATAGATTTTTTTAAATGTAGGTATTAAATATCTCTCACTACACCCAGCGTATTCCATTGTTCACCCACCACCCTCCCCCATTCTATTTGCGATCAAGAGTGAGCCAATCCATAGAAACCCTAATCGCCACACACACCCTCATGTTCCCTTACATTTCAGAATCAAGCCAATCTGTTTCCCCAAACACCGTTTTCTATTCATTTATTCTTCTACCTCCATCTCCAAATCTGCTAGGTGTCTCACGCTATCAACCATCATTCGTTTTATTCTTTTTCACTTTATCCCTCAATTTTTCCCTCCTGTGTGTGTATCAAGCAAGAAAAATCTAATTGAATTGTTCTTCTGTTTTGTTTTTACGAAATGTCATCTCTGGTTCAAAATGAAATTTTCCATACCTAAATTTGAATCATGTGAGTTAGAAAAATCTTTATTTAAGGTATGAAATTCTTAATGTTATATATATTATTTAAAACATGAATTTCATTATTCATTGGAGAATACATTTCTTTATTTTAGTATAATTCATAGTGTTAATTCCCCTAATGTATTCATGATTCTATTTTAATATAATAAAAGCAATGCTTCTAAAAAATTCCATACCAAGGTAATTGTTTTAAATCTATTGTTGTAATACTCTTATTATTTTAATCAACATAGAACAAATAATGTATGTACTGTGACCTAACACACACACATTTCATTGACTGTATATTCCTTGAAAAGTAATGCCATGTTGGTAATGATCTTTAAAAATTATGATATATTTTGAACTATTGATTTTTTTAATGTAAATCCAATCATGTTCATTAAAAGATAATGAAAACAATGAACACAATAAATCATTGTTTGTGTTGAGTTAATAGGCTCTAAATAATGAAAAATAGTAACTATTTAGTTCTCGGATGGTAGAAAATTGGGAGATGACAGTTATTGTCTGTTATTGTGAAGAAAATGGGAAATTCAAGCCATTACACCATTTTCTTTTCAACATTGTCAAAGTTTAAATGATGTTTTGAAATACTTTGGAGTAGTTTATATGATCACACTTGGTTTTCACATTTAAATAAAATGGTTAGTGAGAAAATATGGATATATGTAGTTTAGATCACTATGTTTTTACATTCAGATGCCATTTTTAGAGAACAAATTTAGATATATGTATTTTAGGTTATATCACCTACAATTTTGGTTGTATATTAACTGTTTGATTAACATTTTTTTACATAATGATGGGTTTAGGATTTTGGAATCATATTCATTTTTTGATGCATATTGACAGTTTCAAGAGTAAATAAAAATGTACATTTTTTAATGTTATGGTAAAGGAATGCATAGAACAATTTAAAATTCTGATGGTTGGTTGGTATTTTTTTCGGTTCCATATTTAATTTGAAAATTTCAAAAGTAAATAACAAATAAATTTTTGGATACATATTGATAGATTCATGGATTAATTTTATTTAATGGTTGGTAGGTATTTTTTGGGGCTGTATATATTCAATTCATTTGTTTTAATGGACTTTTTCTGTTTCTTTGGAAATCTTTGTTTGGTTTACATGTGGTTTTAGGTATATGTGTTCCCAACTACATGATAAATAGGCGACAAAAGTTTCTTTCCTTTGGTTGGTTTTATGAAAGCGGTGTTTTGTGTTAAGTCACTGGTATTTTTCTATTTTGATTATTTTCTATACTACATAATGTATTATAAACTCTTTTTAAAATTTATTGTATTTTCCACCAAATTTTATAGAGGGGGTGTGTCCTTTGAAAGGAATTGTATAACACTGATTTGTGGGTATGCTCATTGGTCGTGTGCTATAGATATTTGAGTTGAAGGTCTTGGCATAACAATGACTTGAGGTTCCTTACTCATACTAGGACTGACTTGAGTGGTTTCTTCTAGAGTCCTACATAGGGGAGGTGAAGGATCTTTGGAAGGAGTAAGTATTGTTTTTTTGTGGTGGGTGCTGGAGGATCGTGGTCAATTGACAACATACCCTTTTTTCATTTTAGGGGTGATTGTTGGGTTTTTATGTTTTTTTGATCCTGTTAGGTATCAAGAAACTTCAACTATGTAATGATTTATTTTGTATTAAATCTCATTTTTAATATAGTAAATATTTTTATATATTTGAACATGTTTGACGAGAGTATTTGGTTTGATAATTAAAAAAAGTGTATTATATATGATAAATAAATAAATATGATACCAAATTTTACTAGCAATAAAAAATTACAATTATTATTTATGTGTATTTTATAAATATATGTTATATGCTTGTAATATTATTAGGAAGAGATAAATTTGTCATTTGAATATGTTGTTAAAAACATAGAAAAATATATATATTATTTGTTAGTATTAATAAAATAGTCACAATTTTTTTTACCCATCACAATAATGTTTAGCAACTGATATTTTACTAACAATTTAGTGATAGGGACATATCTGTTGGTAAAACATTTTACTAAGAGAAAATATACCTTTACCAATAGATATAGTCCTGTTGAAAAAAGTAAAATATTTTCGAGTGATGCGTACACATACCCTTCCACATGCCTACCCATACACATCCATTCACGTACACATACACAAGCATACATATTTATACACATACATACACATGCAAACACAAACATACACACACAAACACACACAGACATACTCATACGTACATATACATAAAAATATATAAATATACATACACATTCATACAAATATTTACAAATACCTAAAAATACAAAAACATGGAGATACACATTCATACATATATATTCACATGCATACACATGAATACACATGCATACACATACAGACACAAGAACACAATTGCATACACATGCACACACATGTATACACGTGCACACACATGTATACACATGCACACACATGCATACAAATGAATACACATCCATAAACATCAATACACATCCATACACATACATTCACAACCATACAGATCAATACACATACACACACATCCATACACATCCATGCACATCCATACACATGCATACACATCCAAATACATCCATACCATTTCAGACACATGCATACACATCCAAACACATCCATATACACCCATACATATCCACATTTATACCCATACACATGCATACACATACACAAACACATTCATACATAGGAATACACATACATACACATTAATACACATGCATACACATACATATACATGAATACACATACATACACATACATACACAAACCTACACATCCATACACACACAAACACACAAACATTCATATAAATACCCATACACATCCACACACATACACATACACATACATACACAAGAATACACATACATACACATCCATACACATACACACACATAAATACACATACATAGACATGCATACCCATATATAAACATATATATACAAAGATACACAAATATACAAATTCATACACATATATACACATACATACATACTTAAATACATACATGCATGAGTTCATGATCATACATACACATACCCACATACTATCATGAACCAACCTCTTGGGCCATGAACATGGTCACTTGAACCTAGGATTCTCATGTAATAGCTTGGTTTCCTTCCTAGCACACATCATTCCATTAATCAATATGGTAATTTATCATAATAATGGTTTCCCACATAGGTTAACAGAGGTTATTTCATTGTGTTTTAACCTTAATCACCCAAACCTTGAGAAACGTCTCAAAATGCCAACCATCTTGACACTACTTTAGGTCAAGCATGCCTAACTATGATGTTATAATTAGGAAGGCTCCCAAAAAAAATGGTGAACCTTAATTACATGAGTTAAAACATCAATTATTTTTATGTCTCTATTTTCCTAGGTTGTTACACTCTTCACACCTTTAAATCATAAGGTCCTTATTGTGAACCCCACACCTCAAACCTTGGCAGTGCCACAACACTGCCATCTTGGTACTAGCCTTAATACCATTTATTACGAACTGAACTCTTAAAACTATAAACATGCTCATATGAACCCATGGGTCTAATGTAATACTATGGTTGGATTCCCAAAAAAACATTGGACTTTATCCATTAGGTTCACTCATTAGACTAATGATTTTCCCCATAGGTCGACACAAGTTATTTCGGTGTGTTTTTCTTCAGTTCAGACACACCCTAGGAAACATCACAAGAGGTCACCCATCCTGAAACTACCTAGGATATGCGTCCATAACTATAGGTTTCTAATCATGAAAACTTTTAAAAAGAAAGGGGAACCTTGTTAATATGAGTGGTAACATTTATTATTTTTTAGTCTCACATTTATTGTGGTGTTACGCATACATGCACAAAGATATACATAAATACAAAAAAATTTAAATACACACACACACAAATATGTATATTGAATCATACATGCATATATATATATATACCTATTTTATACACACACATGTATTGACCCCCCATTATTTTTCACTTTTTTTTCTTTTATCACACTATGAGATTTTATGACCATATCAAGGGTTTTCATCATAACAACAACAATTATATTAATATATATTTATATTTATTAAGATATATTATATTTCAATATAATTAAATAAATATTTGTTTATTTTAATATTTATATTATTATTTAAACAAAATTTAAATATTTTACATTTGCACGTACCTTTTTAATGCATTTAATTAAATTATTATATATTTTTATTGATTAAATAAAATTTATAATTTTTTATATATAATATTTTAAAATAAAATCAATCATAATTTTTTATTTTAATATGAATTATATTATTAACTATATAATTTTTATCTATATTTATATTTCAATATATATATAATCATTTACATATATGTAAACACAAACATATAATTTTAAATATATGTATATTGTAAATATATATGTATATTATAAATTATATAATATTAATATTAATATATAATAAATATAAATATGAACAATATTTAAGGTATTTATATTTTCTATATGATATTTTATAATATATATGTAATTATAATTATATATATAATTATAAATAAGTATAAATGATTAAAAATACATATATATTGAATTTATATTAATATATATTTTTATTGCCATATAAATCTTAATTAATAATATACATATATAATATATTATTGAGGGTAACTTTTATCGGTTCTTTTTTACACTTATAAAAGGTTACACTTTATCAGCAATAATAAACATTAATTTTATACATGCTAAAAAATGTGATGATAAAGGTTGACCTTTTATAATTAGTGATAAAATGTATTCATTTATCATAAACATGTTTTAGAGATGATATAGACCACCGTTTAATGTAGTAGAATCTATTATAGTGTCATTAGTGAAAACATCATCAAATGATATCAATGTTTGTACACCATACCTTTAACTAGAGAGGGTTTTCTTCGGCATATTGAATCTGATGGATGATGTATCATCTGATTCACATGTAACGAACTAGCCTGAGTCAACCTAACATGTCACCCAAGTTGGCCCAACACAAGGTATTGAGAAAAAAACCACAAAAAGAATCATGTATAACTGATGAAGATGAACTAATAGAATACAAGCATAAGAATAGTATACATCCTTGAGACATATAATTTCATTCCCAAAGGTCCAAAACATAGAGTAAAAAAAGAAAATCCAAAAGTTGGATCTCCATGTAACCATTTTCCACCAAAAAACTATCCCACTAAGAAGGATATGAAAACCAAGAGAAGCTATTGAAATACAATACTCCCTTCCCATTACCTAAGTCCTATAAAAACACATCAAATAAACCAAAAATAAAAATTTTCATGTGGGAAAAAATCAAAGTAGGATTTAACCAAATAATCTATACAAAGTATAATACTATGAAACCATTATCTCTAGATTTAAATAAAAACAGTTTATAAAGGAGTTTTAGAGAGAATTATTTTGTAAAAAATTCTTTGGATTTTATCAAACTCCTTTCATATTCAAACATAAAGGAATACGAAAAGTACATGAAATAATGCATTGAAGTATAAGAAACATCCACCATTGATACACTACAAGATAAGAAAGTGAGAAACCATCCATGAAATATATCTTCATGTGTAAGACCAGGAATAGTGCATAATATTGGGATATAGCCTATGGGATTCTGTACTCAGACATATAAGGGGACACTAATCCATACATAACATGAATCCAATAGATATCGATTTATGCCATAGTCTATCAATATCAAAACTATAATAGTATTATACAAATTAATGTGACATACATCCATTCCTTGACACATCCAATGTTACCATTGTGGTAAGATTTCCAAAAACCATTTGGAATCCATGATCACAATTTATAAAACATTTTCACAACAACATGTTACATATATCATGCTTAAAAATACCTTTATGAAACAATTATATCAAATAGACCCTTCATCAAATAATTAGTGTGAATAAATGTCTTTTTAAATAAAAGACCCTTTAAAAAATATGTTTATTGAAGACAATACACATTGATATCAAATCCATAGTTTTTATAAAATAGGACAAAGTAATTTTACAATAACATCAAGAAATTCATGAATTGGAACCTTTTTATAGAGACACCTAGATAAATAATAAAAGAAAATTAACAGACTTCATGAACATAGTTTGGAAATGAGTAGATTGGGTCATAAAGAGCCTAGATCCATAAGGAACAACATAGAATATCAATAAAGGCCCATAGGTGCAATAACCACACCCCAATTAGGTTCTAAAGAGACAAGGGGAAAAGAGATAAATCAAGTATCTAAACAGAGGATAGAAAAATAGAAAAAATGGGCATACCTTAAAGAGATTTGTTAAGTATAATTGAAAAATGTCATGGATGCTAAGGGATAAGCTTATAGAGTTTTGGATAATGTTTAATTTGATCCTAATGTGGATAATAAAGTTATTAGATTATAAAATTACTAAGAAAAAAATGGTAAATTACAAATTTTTTATAGTTAGGATTGGGGAACGTGGTTAAAACACAGGGTTAGACAAACCATGTTCCAACCTTTCCAAGTCTCTATCACTTTCAAAAAATTGTCAAAAAAATACCTTGGAAGTTCCCCATGGTTTGGAAATACCATGATAAAGTCATAAGGAACCTCTGTTCAACCACCCATAAACTAACACAATTTATATGGTGAGACACATGATTTGACTAACTATACTCAAATTGTAGAAAATAACACTAGAACATGATAGATTCATATCGCATGGTTATGCTAACTGTGCACCTAAACAATGAGTCTATCCAGTTTTCTCTAAAAAAACAAAATTTCATCCTCCAACCTTAGAAAACTTCCAAAACCTGAAAACAGAAAGGCTAGGGCTCCAATAAATCATATTAATGACTTGAAGGGTGTCACAATTCTCCCCACCCTAAAAACTTTTCATCCCTAAAAATAGATCAAGATTATGAATAAAAAAAAGATAATTCCACCACATCCTCATCATTTATTCCCAATCCCATGTCTCATGGAAATCCCATCCACACTACCAATATATGCAAAACATAGGAATTGTTTTGATGCAAAATACATATTTATGACAATCCAGAAACTGAACCAGTATCTCAACTATAGTGGGGTAAGACTCAAGATCAAAATATTCCCATTGATCACATGGGAAGGGTTCATTTGATACATCCTCTACTGGGAAACATGAAACACATCATTAATCGTTGTCAAATAAGACAAATATTCTAATTAATATGCCTGCTTTCCAAGTATTTAAATGATCTCAAAGGGGCCAACAAACCTATGTTCCAACTTATCCTACATACCCAACCAAAGATGTCCTAAGTGAGGTGAAACACTGATATAGACCTAATAACCGACCATAAACTCACGAGAGTGACAATGATGGTCTACATAACAATCATCATGTATTTTTTTAATGCAAATCTCTTCTAGACCAACCACACCTTTTTCATTGTCTCATGAACAATGCTCTATCCAACGAACAAACATTATCCCAACTACTCCTAGAATAAGGGATATCTAAATCATTTCCCATACAATTATTTGGAAGGTATTATCTTAATCAAATCTTGGTATCCATTTTTATAAGAAAATTTTACTAGAGGAAAATGATTTTCTCAGAAACCACCAAAATCAAGAATACATTCCTGGAGTACATCCATGAGAACTGGAATAACTATATTTGTCTTCCCATCAAACTGAGGATGATATTAAATGAATAATTTCAACTATGAAACCATCACTTCATGAAAACCATTCTAAAACCTTGATGTAAACCACACGTCACTATTTGATTCAATCATAGAGGGAACACCGTGAATCTCCACCACCTCACAAACTTATAAATCACCACACTGCTCTAACTTCATTATCTCTTTAGTAGGGAGGAAATAAGTCAATTTCATAAGTCAATAAATGACCATCTAAATCACATCCTTCACAATAGTTGTCTATGGAAAACCAATGGCAACATCTATGGAAAAAAAATCCCACCTACACGCCAGAATGGGAAAGTGTTGCAACAAACTATCAAGTCATTGATGATATGCCTCATTCCCATGAAAAGTAAGACAACATGACACACAGTTAGAAATCATAAACCTCATCACGATTCACCGATACATATGTCTCATATATTGGTATATCTTGGTAGTCCCATGGTGTAAAGACCAACAGGATCGGTTCCCACCATCTGTCTATTCATAAGTGAGAGATATTGGGACAACCAAACTCTCTATACTTCCATTTAATAATGAACCATCCTAGGTAAACCAATAATGTCCCCTCTATAGGCCCACCATAATGTAGAGAGGAAAAACAACAAAAAATCAGTATTGTAATGCACCGGCCCCAAAAGGTTGGTGAAAATGTTTTACTTTATTACATTTTCATGATTATGATGAATCAAATCCCAAAGGAACACAAAGTTTACTAGTTTTGGATAACCATATTACATAAATAGAACTCAATTTATATTAGTAATAGGAAAAACATCAAAATATAATAAATTTCATTCTTATAAAATCATTCAATGATCTCTTCCTCATAACCTGGGTAATGGGAAAAAAATAACGGCAAACTCAAATGCTCTGTAAGGGTTAAGTATAGTGGAATATATCATGAATCAATAATGAATAATCAATATGGAAAGTTAATTAAATAAACACACATATCATTCAAATAACTAGATAAGTCATAATCAATATGGTAAGATAAATAAATAAACACATATTCCATTTAAATAATAATCTAAGAATGAAATGAAACCACATATTTTTTATGGTGAGAATATCTTAGATAATATTAAATGAATGATGTATAAAGGAAATTATTAATTATTAGATTTCATGTATCTGTAACATTAAACACTATATGTTTAAGACCAATTCTCAAGACAGTTTAAGTCTATGTGTAGAAACTGATCCTATTCTTCTTGGTTACAAACACGAAGGGTATGTCACCAATGGATTTTGTATGATTAAACTATCATTGCATCGAGGGGATTATTTAAAATGGTCCCCAACACATGTATTACCAGTCCAAATAATTCCTCATATATCAAATAATCCAGTTAATAAATAAACAATGTGACTTATCAACAAATATCTATATTGAATTAAATGTATAGATTTATCAAGATTTCCCCATCTAATCAAATAACATTCAAAGTAAGTACCGTATGAAAAATAGAATATGATTTTTGAAATTATCAAATCCATCATTCAAGAATATTTATATTTAATAGAAATGTAATTTTAAAAGAAAAAATATTAGGTTAAATAGATTGTTTCAAGATAACGTTAACAATCATAAAAGGAAGTGAGATTTTTCAGTAACTTTTACAACTCAGTAATTTTAAAATAAAAAAATTAGAAGAAATAATTCAAATATAAACATAATATACCGTGAATAATTAATTAATAATGATATTTTCTTATTATAGTGACAATATATATAACACATATAAGTTAATTGGTGCATAATAACAAATAAGACTTAGTTAAATGTATCTTGGGGAAAAATCCCTTACCCTACACTTCTTTTTTATCGAACAAAATTTAACATATTATATTATAGTTTTAAGATATTTATTAACTAATAAAAGAACCATAATAATATTTATAATATCATATGTGATCTTTTTAAAATATCTTATTACTAATTTGTTAATAATATTTCATCATTTTCACTGTTCGGGTGTTACTTGTCCAGCTTTTGGGCATGTTTAGATTTTTTATTTATTTTTGTTTATATTATGTCAATCATGATTTCATAATATCAAGAATGGAAATAAAAATTTAAATATTATATATATTAATTATATATGTATTTATAAACAACTATAATATTTAGTTATAGGAGATGAAATGCACTATTCATGGAGATGATAAGTCGTTCATATGGATGAACAATGCTTCCATTTTTTTATAATATTAAAATAAAGAAAATTAAATTATATATATGTATAGTATAACCAGAGTATCAATTTAATTTCATATATATCATATATTTTTATAAAATTTATCGTTAATGCATTCCATGTAAATCATGAAAGAATCACATCGCTTTGATGAGACAGTAGTCCACACATCAACAAACAATGTTATTATAGTGCCAAAAAATAGAAATCCTGAAGATATGTGTTATATTAACAATTAAGAAGCATAAAAACATGATAAATATCATATATAAAACATATAAACTATAAATCCATCATTATTACAAACTATGAAATGGGGTAATGGAGGAACGAATAAGATTATTTTGTGAGGAGGTAGTCCGCCCTACACACGAATGATGATTACGTATCCCATTTGATGGAAGAGTGTGTGAGTGTAGGTTATACACTTTACATAAAAAAATATTATTATATTGAATATACGGAAATTTTTATATAATCTTGATATAATAATAATTTAATGGTTGATGAATGAAATAAAAAAAAGTGCTTGTTTAATAACATTATATGTTTTTATGGTAACTCCTTTTGGTTTCCACCAATGGTATTACTTGGTTTTCATTCTGTATAAAGTGAGGATTCTAGTAAGATAGGAGTTATTTCTATAGTTTATTTTGGTAGGGGTTCATTATCTAAATGGATTGATATGTGTGAATAATTGGGAGGTGTGAGTTCCTTTATATACTGGAAGAGGAGTGACATTCTAGTAAATATGAAAAGGTAAACACTAGTGGGAGGTCTTCATTACTTAATGTTCCTAAAATATTGAAAAATAATTCATTTTGGGGAAATTATATTCTATAAAATCCATAACTATGCAAAAATAAGTGAAATTTAATAAATTTGTTCCCTAACTTCTATGTTTCCCCAATTTTATGATTATTGTTTTTATTAAGGCAACTAGTTTTCTAACCCATATATTTTATCAATTAAGACTAAAATAAATTTATCCTCAATATATAATTTTACCCACTAATTTTATATAATATATCTTACTTATTAAGAAAATTCCTAGGTTTTTTGGAAATTAATGTGAACACAAGGACAGGTAACTAAAAAATCACTCTATAAACTGTAACCACGCTAAAAGAATTTTTTACTATTTAACAATCAATATAATCATTATATTAGAATGATTAGTCCATGAATTGATAATATTTTATATTTTCTATCATTTAAATACTACTTTAAATAATATAATATTTTTAGAAATTTTAAATAAATTAATAAAATATCATTTATTAAAAAATCACATTAATATCAATTTCTAAATAATTAATTAAATTTGATTCTAAAAATATAAAAACAGTGATAAAATTGAAATATATTAATTTTAAAGATATTTAATAGGAAAAAACAATCTAAATTTTTTGGATCATAATAATTAACTCAATTTCTTCACTTTTAATATTTTAAAAATCATTTTGCTTTGTTAATTATTAACTAAATAGTTACTACGTTGGTATTTCTAAAGAATTAAAAATACTTATATCATATCTAAAAAGTGAAGAAGATTTATTATCTTATAAATAAATAATTTATATTTAAAAAAGTAAATTTATAACCGAAATATGATGTTTTCCAATATCTCAAGGCCTTATAAATGTTAAAGGGAAGGAATGTTCCTTTTTCCTCTCTTTTTTCATTACAGAACCTTTTATATAGGTCAAATTCAAGTAATAGTATTTCAATACCTCAGATTGTTTTATAAAATAGTTTATATATTATAAATATATCCAGTAAATGGGTTTTGGAAAACTGTATAGGTCATTTGGCCACTTAATAGTAATGTTTAACCACCATGTAATATCATTTTTCCTTAATGACTGTAATTAATTTTCATTGTTTTCACTAATATTTTAATCAAAAAAAATAATTTGACCCTATGAAGAATTATAAATTATTCTCATTAAAAATATGGAATCCATTTTTTCAAATAAAAATCATATAATTCGATGATGTTAATTTGAAATTAACCTTACAGACGGGACGAGACAACTTGTTTTAAAGTTAAAATGTTCAAAGGTTTACTATGTTTTATATATAAATAAAAAAAGACTAAAATGTACAAAATTTGATAAATATGTTTATAATTGATCTAATGTTACTATAAAACCAATTCAAAATATAATATAACACTATAAATTATTTATATGAAAATGAGGTTTTAATTAAAATTTGATATGTTTCAGTATTCATCCAAAAATGAAACATTACAAAATATACCAAAAATTCACCCAAAGAAAATTTTTATTTTCCAATGTCAAAAATTAAGTTTAAAATTTCATATAATTTTTTTAAATGTTCCTAAATTTGTTAAGAATATGTTCTCTTTTAAAAAGTGACAAAACTATCTTTTTAAAACTACATCCTTTTTAGTGAAAAATTGGATTTGTTCTCATCCAATGCCTATCAAGTATATTAGATGAATGTTAAAAAAATTTACAATATGGAAATGTCATTAATATTTCTCAATAACAGGGATACATTTTATTTTTATGATAAAATTCCTTTGATGTCATTAAAATAGTTTTTTATAAAATCATTTCATTATATTTAATTTTATTTTACATTCATTTCTAATTAATTAGTAACCAATGAATTCAACCATATACTTTTATAAGTTAGTTAATATAATTCATAGCCTCCAATTTAATGGTCATGTTATAACTATTAAATGATTATATTAATAATATATGGTTGTTTGGTAAAACCCGATCTTACCTATATCAGAAGTTATTGAAGAAAGTATTTACTGCATATAACAAAAGATAACTCATTGTTTTATGTATTTCAATCTATATCATAGATTGCATTTATTTGAAATTTTTAATATACTGTAAAGTATTAGGATATTATATTCCCTTCTACACTTAGTGTTGTGTGGAATACATGCTATCGAAAACAATGTTATTTCATTAGAATTTATGGGTGTTACATTCTACCCACCTTTATTAAATTGCATCCATGAAATTTAAACTAGATCTTGGTAATCAAGGGTTTTTTATTTGATAATAACTTTGATGAAAATACCACATCATAAAAGTGTTAATAAAATTATCCTCTTAATAAGAGGGAAATGTACGTATGATGTTGACGTAACTAGGTTCTCAACTTGGAGAACATAGTTGGGAAATGAAAACATAGACATGAAAAAAAAAATTAAACATATAGAGTGATTGAGTTCATTTATCATAATAGGTTATGGATAAAATAATTGTTATGGGCCTCAAAACTATAAATCTATGATGATTCAAAAAATCAATGGGTCAATAAAAATGATGGTACCAGGATAACATTTTTTTAAGATAATTTTCATAAAGTTGAAGATTATTTCACTCTCTAGGTATATAAGTAATTATACTTACATGATGCATTTTAGTTTAATAAGCACAATATTATACTTTTTTGTGACTTGAATTATTCCTACTCCATCTATTCTCATAGGTTTCATCATACTGTGTAATAATACATTAAGATTTAAATCATAGTCCAAAGTTCCACATAAAAATTTCATCAATGGTTAATCTCATGAAATTTTACAAATATATAGATTCAAAACATTAGAAATAAGATTTCTAAATTTTCAAAATGAACTCATGATTAGTCTCTGATCAACATGAATTATCTATTTAATCATCACATACCGCATGTGAACACCTTCATCATGCATTCTCTTGAGACATTGTAAAATCATAAATTACGACAAAAACATATTGAAAACATGCATGATACCTTATTTCTTAAATAATACATTGGTTATTATATATATTACTTAAATCAAAAAATGTTTTAAACTCCATATATTATATCACAAAACACATTGTCAATAAATACTTAATCACTTAGAAATATCTAAATTAATTTATCCATATCAATCATCACTTTAACAAAAAATAATTATCTCAAAATACAGAACCTATTAAGGCTTTTATTTCCCTCAATTATTTGTTGTTAAATAATATTAACTTGTAATTGAATCATTTTTATTTGTTATCAGTAATAATCAACATGTGATCTAAAATACTTAATGAAATTGTACTACAGTACAATCCTTAAATATCTTATGACTCTCATAACCATTAAATCATTAATAAAATACTCGAATGAAAAATTTATTTCATCCAAATTTGATAACATCATTCATTACTCATTAATTTTATCAATATAATAAGATTTACCTTGATCCCTTAGCTTCTTATGAGGTATATTCCCTTTACACATGAAGATTTTTTTTTCATAGTTCCCCATATCCTTAAATATGAAGAATTGAACATCAGAAAATGCTTTCTTTCCAATGAAATAATGAGAATAATGACCTTTTTATCAAAACTTGATGTTAACCCATTTTTCTCTTAAGAATATACCAATGTTTTTATTTTCATAATTATCACATACAGAAAAATACTTCTTTCCCTTATTCCATTTATCCATATTAACCACTATTATCCTCTTCTTTTATTGGTTCCCTTTGAATCCATAAGACTTTGAAATCATTTTCGGTCTTGTTAGAACATGATACTATGTACTCATAAAATGATAATGTTTGTGAAACTACTTACATTTGAAATATTGTCTTAAAACCATCTAGGAACCGATCATTCATACCCTTTGGATTAAGATCATTGATGTGGTTCTCAATCCTTCTGATAATGTAAATTTCTAAATAAGGTAATACAATATATCAGATCATATCAATATGAAACATAATATATAATCCCAAAACTAGTGAAATAATTAACATAAATTTCAAACTTTATGCATATCTAATATCATAATCATAAACAATTTTTCTATGGGATTTCATTCTATAATTTTCCTCAAATTATATAATAGGGTTAAATTCTCTAATCTATGTTTTCTTAAATCAATTTTCCATGGATTATACTAACCTTCCATTGACACCAAATCTAACTCCCCAACCCTAGAATCCCAATTATTACAATTACTATAATCCCAAAAGATAAAACTTTTAGTCATTTTATAAAACTATATTACATACATGAAATTAATTTTACATTGGGAATAGGAAAAAAATAACAAAATATAATAAATATCATCCTTGAAAACTCATTCAAATATCTCTTCTTCATAACCTGGGGAAAAGAAACAAAATAATAGTGAGATAAGATTCTCAATAAGGGTTATGTATATGGGAATATATTATTAATCAATAATGAATAATCAATATGGAAAGGTAAATAACTAAAATAACTTTTCATTTAAATAAATGGATAATTCATAATCAATATATAATGGTAAATAATATAACAAACATGATATTTATTCAATAAGTTGATAATGATATGCATCCATAAATATTTTCTAGAGTGAAAATACTCTAGATATATATAACTAAATAACGAAAAAATGAAGCTATTAATTATTGGACATCATGTATCCGAAATAAGAACCACTATACCATTAATACAAATTCTCAAGAGATAAAATGTATGTGGGTAGAACTCTATCTAATTATTCATGGAAACAAACACAAAGGGGTTTCCACCAACTGATTTCATCCCATGAGACTACTAATTAATCTATGGTATTATTTACAATGTTCCCCAACCCATTTATTTCTAGTAAAAAACATTATTCAAATATAAAATAATTAATTTAATAAATTAAAAAATGTTCCTTGTCATCAAATAATTGTATTAAATTAAAAATGTAAATTTATCAAAATTTCTGCAGTTATTTAATTAAATTTCAATTTAAAAAATGTATTTAATAATGGAATATGGTTTAGGAAATAATCATATCCATAATACAATAATATAGATATTTAATAGTAATGTAATTTATAATTTATAATTATTACAATAAATTTATTATTTTAAGATATTGTTAACAATCATAAAAGAAAGTGAAAGTGTTTAATAAATTTTACAACTTGAAAATTTCCATGTCAAAATACCTTGGATGAAGTAATTCAATTTGAAACATAAAATAAAACTATGAATGAATGAATCATGATATTTTATGTCAAATGGATAGTATATAAACCTCATAGAAGAGAATGTAAATTGGGATGAAATCCCTCACCTTACACTTGATTTTGGTTAAATTCTCTTTAACCACAGGTATAATTGTATTAATAATTTAATTAACTTATAAAAAACAATTATCATATTTATAATCTCATATGTGATCTTATTATAATATCTTATTACCTAGTTGTTAATAATCATTCATCACTTTCACTATTTCGAGTGTCAATTGTCTAGTTATTTTTAGTATGTTTTGAATTGTTATTTTTTTGTTCCTCTTACATAGATAATGTTTTCATAATCTAAAAAAAATTACATATTAATATAAATATCATATATATTTATTATTATTTATTTATAATAATCCACAATATTTAGTGATAGGTGATGAAATGCACCGTTCATGGAGACGGTATGTCGTATGCAGACATGAACGCTGCTTCAATTTTCTTTTCATATTAAAATAAATAAAAGTAAATTATATATTTGTATATTATAATATAATTAATTTTTTTATTTCATATATATCACAATTTTTTATTTAATTCATCCTTAATAAATTCCATGTAATGCGTGAATGAATCACATCGCTTTGAGGAGGTGGTAGTCCACATGTCCACAAATGATGTAATCATATTACCACAAATTGGAAATCATGGAATTATGTGTTATATAATAATTAAATAAATATAAAATCATTATAAATATAATATATATCAAATATAAACAATAAATCCATCATTATTACAATCCTCTAAAGTTGATAATTGAAGAATGAACGACATTAGTTCGCAAGGAGGTAGTCTTCCGTACACACAAATGATGATTGAGTATCCCATTTTATGGAAGTGTGTTTGAGTTTAGGTAGTAAACTTGAAATAAAAAAATATAAATATATCTAAGATACCTAGGTTGTTATATAAGCTATATATAATAATAATGTAAGGGGTGGAGAAAGAAATAAAACAAAATTCCCCATTAAATAACCTTACCTCCTCTCTAGGTAACTCTTTGTGGTTTCCACCAAAGGACATCCTTGGTTTGATTTATACCCAAATTGAGGATTCTAGGATTAAATTTTGTATGTTGGGAGCTTATTTGGTCTAGGTTTAAATGACTTAAATGGATTGTGAGTTGTGAATACGTGGTATGGGTGAGTTCCTTTTAATTGCGGAGGAGGAGTGAATTTCTTGTAAATACCAAAAGTTAAACACTATTGGGTGGTATACATTACATAATGTTCCTAAAAAAATGACAAATAATTTATTTTAGGTAAACTATGTTTGATAAAAACATCCAAAACCCAAAAGAATAAGTTCATTTTTATAATTTTGTTCCTTAACTACTATGTTTCCCCACTTTTACATTTATTGTTTATATTAAGGTTACTAGTTTTCAAACCAATGTATTTTATACATTAAGACTTAAATAAAATTTTCCTTTAAATATAAATTTTACCCACTAATTTTATATAAAATAGCTAACTTATAAATAAATAATCCTAGGTGTTTTGTAAATTAATTATAACACAACCACAAGTAACTTGAGAAACACTACTTAAACCGTAACCATGCTAAAAAAATGATACTATTTAATAGTCAATATATAATTATAATTGAATAATTGGTCTATTAATGAACAATATTTTTTTTATTTATTAACATTTTAAACTCACTTTACCAAATATATTATTTTTCAAAAATTTAAAATATTTAAAAAAATATCATTTATTATAAAATAGAATTAATCTCAATTTCGACATAATTAATCTAATATGAATTTAAAAAATATAAAAAAATGGGGTAATTAATATATATTAGATTCACTTATATTTAAAATTATATATTCATTTATATTTTTTTACCATAATAATTCACTCAAAATTCTTCACTTTTATTATATTTAGTATCATTTAACATAGTTAATTATTAACTAAATCGTTACTATGTTAGAATTTTTAAATAATTAAAAATAATTATATCATCTTTAAAAATTAAGGAAAAATTATAATGATAACAAACAAAATGATGTTTCTTCTATATCTCAAGGATTGGAAAATGTTAAATGTATATAAGGATCCTTTTTGTCCTTATACTTACTTAACTTATTATATAGACCACCTTGATGGAATAGTATCCCACTATCTCAAAAATTATTATTAGTGAGAGTATATGGCATAAATATATCAATACAATGGGTTTTTACATGTGTCTAGGTCATTTGACCCCTTAAGATTATTTTTTAACCACTAAGAAAACTCATTTTTCCCTTAATCGTTTTAATTAATTTTAATTGATTTTACTAATAATTTAGGTAAACAACTATTTTAAACCTATTATACATTATAAATTTTGAATTATTCTAAATATGTAACCTAGTTTTTCAATTTCCTGTCACATAATTGGGAGAAATTAATTTAAAATTAATCATACAGATGGAACGAGACATTAGGTTTTTAATGTGAATATGTTCATTAGTTCACATTGTTTTTATATCAAAATTCAATATAATGATTATAAAAATTTACTAAATTGGATTAATAGATGTACAATTTATCCAAATTTAGTTTAAAACCAATTTAAAATATAATTTAACACGAAAAAATTATTTTTAATGAAAACTCAGTTTTCAATTAAAATTAAGTATTTTTATTATTCATAAAAAATTAAACTGCTCATAAATATACCAAAATTTTACCCTAAAGAATTTTTTTATGTTAAAATTATTTAAATGAAGTTTATTTTTCCATATTGAAGTTATAAAAGTTCTAAAATTTTGTTTTAAAATAGGTTCTTCATTAAAAGGTCAAAAAATCACCTTTATAAAAATACAGCTTCTTAAGAGAAAAGTTAAATTTGTTCTTATATTATGCCCATAAAATCCTTTGGATTAATGTAAAAACATTTTATAATATTTAAATTTCATTAATATTTCTCAATAATAGTGGTCAATTTAATTTATTATGATAAAAAACCATTGGGGGCATACAAATACTTTTTTTTATAAAAACCTTTCCTATATATTAAATTAGGTTTCAAATCCATTTATAATAAATTGGTTACCAATGAATTGAACCTTATGTTATCATAAGTTATTTTATCCTATTAATAACCACCAATTTAATTTCTAGGTTCTAACAATTATATAATAATATCAATGATATATGGTTTTCTGGTAAAACCCATCCTGCATATAACAAAAACTATCGAAGAAAGCCATTAATATTTGTAATGCATGATAACTAAGTGTTGCGTACATTGAAAGATATATTATAGATTTAATTTATTTATAATACTAAATATATTGTAAAGTATCGGGATATTATATTCCCTTCTATGCTTTGTGTGGTGTTCCATACATGTTATCGATCAAAATGTTCATACATTAGAATTTCAAGGATTACAAGTCTCATATATAACCTAATGAGATGAAATAATAGTGTATAAAGAAGTAGAAGATTATAAATCTAGGAGATATACTTAATCAATCCTAAAGGAATAAAACGGAATTCAAAACAAGAGATTCTATATTCTGATTCTCTACATAACCATCTGTCACCACTAATCTTTTCCACTATGAAGGTGATGCCAACCAAGAGAAGTTGAAAAAATAAAAAAACAAATTCAGTTTACCAAAGTCCTACAAAACAAAATCAAAAAATTCATAAAGGAAAAAGTAAGGTGAGAAAACAAATCTAAGTATGATTTCACCAAATAATCATTACAATGTTTAATTCCATGAAAAGATCATAAATAACTTTAAAACAAAACCAGATTATATATTATTTTCATAGAGAATTATTTTATAAAAAAACCTTTTATTTTTATAAAAATATTTTCATATTCACACAATAAGTAATATGATAAGTACATAAAATAAAGCATGAATATAGTAGAAAAACCAATCATGGATACACCATATGATAAGTAAGTAAGAAACTATCCGTAAATTATTCCATGATGTGTAAAACCAAGCACATTTGAAATTTTTTTGGCTATATCCTATGGGATCACAAACTCAAAATATAAAGAAGCACTAATCCATACATAATTTGAATCCAATCAGTATTTAGTCTTGAAACAGTATGTCAATATCAATCCTTTAGTGGTATCATACTCATTATTTTGACATAATTTCTTTCCTTGATGCACTGAAGGTTCCCAAGGTGATAATTTTTCCCAAAACCATTTGAAAACAAGATAACTATTTAAAAAAATTGTAAAAAAGTGTTACCTCTTCCATACTTGAAAGAAATCCCCTCAAATAGACATTTCATCGATCACTTAGTGTGTATAAAACTATTTTTATCAAAGACCTAATTAAAAACTTATATTTTAGGATGAAAATTAATCTTTATACAAAATCCATATTTTTCATGGAAGAAATCAATGGAATTTTACAATAACCTCAAGAAATTCATGAGTTATAACATTTGTATAGAGACACATACCTCAAGAATGACAGAAAACTAATCTCTTGGGAGAATGGAGATTAAGAATGAGTTCATCATGTCCTCGCAAACCTAGAGTCATTGTTAGGACCCGTCCCCCGGGGCCCGTGCCGTAACTTCCCCAAGTCCGCCTTCCATAGGCCAAGGGCTGGCGACTAGCACCAAAGGCGTAATTCCATAAAACTAGTAAGGCGTTGCCTTTATAAATTGTAGAAACACACATAATAAAGCACCCAACTAGATGAAACATCAAGTAAACTTTATAACAAAATAGTTCTGAAAGAAAAGGGTCTAGGAAATAAGCCCAACTAGAAGTACAAGTACATTTGAAAACAATACAACTGAAGAAAAAGAAAGAAAAGTAGTTACTAGGCCATCCTCTGGGATTCCAACATGAAGGGTACATACAGATAGCCTCCTCAGCACTCTGCATATGTCTGTCTCCTCCATGTACCGACATACCGTATGGTCCACCTCCGAGTACTGTACAGTCCTGGTACTCTCAGCCTCCGTCCGTGTTGTACATCATTTGCATCCAACACAATGAAGTGCTGGAGTATCCCATGTAGGGGTGAGTATAACGATACTCAGTAGGGACCCCGAGACCCTCTAGGTCACATAAAATTCATCAAGGATAAACCACAATTTATGAAATAAACATATAACCATACTTAGGTATATGCCCATACATATACCTAAGTTATCAAGTGATCTATCTCAATTATGAGGAAAATAGAGAAAAACTGACTCATCTCAACAAAGATTTTATTCTAGGGATGGTATCAAGTAAAATCTCCAGTCACATTGTTAAAACCTCGACTGCTGGACAACTCCTCCTCTATCGAGTACAGTGGGCCTGCTACAACACCAAGCATGGTTCCCACTATCCTTGGACTGCTGAGGTACTCCTCCTGTCGAGTACCGTGGATCTATGGCGTCACCAAGCGTGCTCCCCACCATGGGTATTCCACATCACCAAGCGCACTCCCCCTCATAGTCTCCTGAGGTACTCCTCATGTCAAGTACCATGGGTCTTCCGGGACACCAAGGAACTCCCCACTATGGGTCTACCGCAACACCAAGGCGCTCCCCACTGGGCTAGTAGAGATACTCTGATTCAAAACGGTCAGCATTCGTCAGGTCTCAGCCAGCTACTATGTCTCCGCACTATGCTCACTCGTCTCCTGGAGGATCCGCTCCATAGGCTACTGGTCGACACTCCAACTGTCTCAAAGTCCCACCAAGAAGTATCTCAAAGTTCCGCCAATTCATAGGGGTCCCAACGCAACAAATGACACATCAAACAGACGCCCAGTCTGTGAGTTATTAGCCTTTTAGTCCTAGGGTCTCGGTTGGATATGTGCTCGATCCAAACTGACCGTTTTCCATCTCAATACAAAACACAAGTGGAGTATACTAAAAGGGACCGTCCTTCTCTACGACATCCAGCGCCACTGAAGGTTCATCAAATGGGCGTCTGGTGCCAAGGATATGGCTGAAGGAGGGTAAATGGGTCATAGTGGTTCCAGGTCTAGTCTGACCGGGTTCGACCGACCCGGTCTTGCCTGACCCAGTTCAGATTGACTCAGCCTGACCCGTTGGGTCTGGCTCGGCCCATTGGGCGGTCCAACTTATTGGGTTCGGCCCAGACCACTGGGCCCAACCCAACAGGCCATGAGGGGCCACAAAGAGCTGTGAGGGCATGGACCGGCCTTGAAGGCGCGGACCAGATGCAGGTCGGCGAGAGGGCATTTCATCCCGTAGGGCACCGCGTGGATGGATCAACCCGAATGGTGCCGCGAGGGTGGCTTGACCTGGGGTGCGGGGCCGGTTAGGCTCAGAGGGCCGTAGGAGCGAGGCTCAGGGTGGCTCAGCCCGAGGGATGGGGTGGCACGGCCAGGACCAGTTCGGTCAGCGATTGGCACAACTGAGGCCGGTTCGTTCGGGAGGTCGGAGCGGCCGGGGGTGGCTCGGCCAGCGGATGGCACAGCCAGGGCGGCTCGTCCGGGAGAATAGGGGGTGGCCCGGCCGGGGTGCGGCGTGGCGCATGGCTGGTTCGGCCAGGAGACCGGGGCGCTGCGGGGGTAGTGCAGGTTGTGGAGGCTCTGGGTGGCGGTGTCGTTGCCTTCCTCTCCTTCCTCCATTTTGAAGAACACTGTAAATCAACACAGGTGTTACGGAGGGGATGTGCCATGTTAGTTTGTCCCATACTCTCCGCATTAGAGCAGTATCAATAGGTTCATAAGAACAAATCACATCAAACCCTCCCACAAATAATCTTCCCAACCAGCAAAAGAAAAAGAGGGTGTACTTGTGAATTGATAATCAAATAGCTTTTAGACCCATACCTTGAGTTGATATACTGACAGAGTCACGAGGAAGAAGATGAAGTTGTTGTCATTCGTCGTGTTGGCCACACACCTCCACTCCCTAGCTCATGCATCGGTTCATCATAGATGAGGACATCCCGCATCAGAAGAAGTCCCGAGGAAGAAGGTCGAAGGAGGTCGGAATTCTTCAATGGGGAGCACATTCTTCATTGGAGAACACGTTCTTCGTTGGAAAGCGTAATCCTCCACATTTTGGGCATCACGTCACTTTCCCAGTGCTTCGTCGCATGGTGAAGCCGTCCCAAATCCTCCACCCAAGCTCCATGTATATAAGAGAGGGGGGTAGGTAGTTAACGATCAAGGAATTTATGAGGGTTCATTTATTTGGAACCTTCCTAAATACCAATGATGTTGTTACTTAATTAAAAAAAAGGGTTACCCAATTAACTCAGTAGGCACAATTAAAGGAATGTGAGTTGGAAAAATTAATGTCGAGGAATTCAAGAGGCTCCTCCACATTAATGAGGGGGGTTGATAGTTTCACTTAATTAAAGGGGGTTTCAAGGGGGTTTAATTCCGGGTGGTCCCCACCACCACAATCTCTCATGGGAAGTTATGGTTCGGGTGGTCCCCGCCACCATAACCTCTCATGAGAGGATAAGGTCTGGTGGTCCCCACTTGCAACTTCCACATGGAGGTTTAGTTCTGGTGGAACCCACCTCCCTACACCCACATGGGTGTTGCAAGTAAAAATAAAAATGTCACACACTTTTATTTTTATTTTATTCTTACATGAAAAACCTAAAAACTATCTTTCACATTCGACCAACTACAATCGAGGTGAAAGTCTCCTTAAGCCAATACCAGCGCTACGAGTTCAACACTGCCCTCAAGTTTCAATTCCCAGCACCGGTTCAAAAGTTAGAAAAATCTCACTCGCACGTTTACCGAACGTACCCGAAATAATGTTCAGAAATTCATTCCGGGCACTGGGAGCCTCAGAATCACACGCCGTCAATTTTGGCATGCTCGAAAAATTATAATTTATTTTAAAAAAGTACATGGAAATTCCGGATCTTTACATTCTCTCCACCTCAAGCTTCACGTCCCCATAAGTCATAAATCAAACTAAGGGAACAAGTGGGGGTACTAAGCACGCATCAGAGCCTCCCGCTCCCATGTCCTCTCTGGGAGGTTCCTGTGGTACCAGCGAATCCACACCAAAGTTATCGACCTTCCATGATGGACCCACTCCTATCGATTCTCAATCCCTAGTGGAACCTCTATAAAAGTTTCCCCATCGTCTACGTCTAGCTCTCCATGGTCGATGATGTGAGAAGGGTCGTGCTCGTATCTCCTTAGCTGGGATACATGGAAGACGTCATGCACCTGGTGCAAATGAGGTGGAAGAGCTAAGCAGTATGCCAACTTTCCAACTCTGATGAGGACCTGGAAAGGTATGATGAACCTCATATATTACTTTCGGCCTCAGTCAAATCTCTACACACCTCGTCGAGGTGAGACCCATAGAAAGATGTGGTCGCCATCCTCGAACTCTAGAGGTCTCCATCTCCTGTCGGTATATGAATTCTGCCTGCTTTGTGGGGTCTTTATCCTCTCCGGGATGACCTACACGTTCTCTGTGGTAGCTTGTACCATCTCAGGTACCTCAAGTGCTGACTCCCCTGGGTCAGTCCAGTACAAGGGTGATCTGAATGGTCACCCATATAATGCCTCAAAAGGTGACATCCCAATGGTGGAGTGATTGTTGTTGTTGAATGAAAACTCCACCAAAGGCAAGTGGTCCTCCTAGATATGACCGAAGTCGAGGACACAAGAATGTACATGTCCTCAAGGTTCTAAATAGTCCACTCAGTTTGACCAACCATCTTTGGATGGAAGGCGGTGCTCAAACGAAGCTGTGTCCCGAAATCCTCCTGCAACCCCTTCCATAGTCGGGAAGTAGAACGTGTATCATGATCGAAGACAATCGTCGTGCGTACACCATATAGCCACACAATCTCCTCCACATAGAGGCATCTGAATCTCTCTACTGAACCCTTCTCTCTGATCAGTAGGAAGTGGGCCGACATGGGGAGTCGATCGACGATCACCCAAATCTAGTCATGTCCTTTGTATATACGTGGAAGACCCATCATGAAGTCCATGGATATCCCATCCCACTTCCACTCTAGGACCTCTAAAGGCTGAACCAAGCCTATGGGTACCTGATGATATTCCTTCACTTACTCTCTAGTGAGGCATCGAGAGACAAACTCTGTAACTGATATCTTCATTCCCAGCCATCAGTGCTATCGTTGAAGATCCTGGTACATCTTCGCCACTCTTGGATGTACCACTAGAGTGGATGTGTGGAACTACCTCAACACTTCCTCCTAAAGTGACACTGGTACCATAGTATATCCTCTGAAAAGGATGAAGTGCTCCCCAGCTTCAAAAAATCCATCAGGTGCATGTCCTGTGGATATCTGAGCACGTCGAGCCTCACAGTTAGCATCCCCACGTACCGCCTCCCTAAATTGCTGAAGAAGTGGGGGAGTGACTGTATGATTCTAAATAAAATCTGCTCCATCATGTTCCATGAAGGATATCTATAATGCGGCCAACTACTCCATTGCCTCATCTAGCAGCTGTATACCAGACTTCCTGTTGAGTGCATCTCCAACAATGTTCCCCTTCCCTATAGTGTAGACTATCTCGAAGTCATAGTCTTGGAGGAACTCAAGACAACGTTGCTGTCTCAGGTTCATGTCCTTCTGAGATAAGATATACCTAAGACTCTTGTGATCTGAGTACATGGTAAAATGATCACCCATCAGATAGTGTCGCCACATCTTCAAGGCGATGACCAATGCTGATAACTCCAGGTCATGGATAACATAGTTCTGCTTGGGTTGTCTTAGATTCCAGGAACCATAAGCGATCACTGCTCACTCCTGCATCAGGACACATATGAGTCCGGTCCTTTATGCATTGCAGTAGACTACGTACCCTATGACTTCCTCTAGAAGCCTCAAGATGGGGGCGCCAGTTAGCCTCTACCTCAGCTCCCGAAAGCTCTGGTGGAATATCTCTGACCACAAAAAGGGTTACCCCTTCTTTGTCAAGGCAGATAGTGGTGATATAACTCTGGAAAAATCTGGCACAAATCTCTGGTAGTATCCAGCCAAACCCAGGAAACTTTGTACCTCCGTCACACTTCTGGGTGGATCCCAAGAATGTACTGCCTCAATCTTTGCTGGATCTAATGCAACTCTAGCCTCCGATATGACTTGTCCTAGAAAGTTAACCTCTCAGATCTAGAACTGTCACTTCAAGAGATTACCATAAATCTGGTGCTCTTGGAGTGTTCCAGTACAACCTACAAATGATAGGCATGCTCCTCCTCAGTAGCTGAGTAGATCATAATGTCATCGAAAAAGAACACTACAAAGAGATCAATGTATGACTGAATGACCAGGTTCATGAGTCCCATGAACACCGTTGGAGCATTAGTTACATCGAAAGGCTTAACCAAAAACTCGTATTGGCCGTACCGAAATCAGAAATCCATCTTCTGCACATCCTCATCTCAAACTCTGAGCTGGTGATAGTCTGATCTGAGGTTTATCTTCAAGAACCTCCGTGCTCCCTTCAGTTGATCAACGAGGTCGTCAATCCACAAAAGTGGGTACTTGTTCTTCACGATCACCTAGTTCAGGCATCGGTAGTCGACACAAAGCCTCAAGATCCCATCCGCCTTTTTGGAGAACGGAATCAGGGATACCCAAGGAGAAACACTAGGCTGAATGAATCCCTTCCCATGCAAGTCCTCTAGCTGTACCCACAACTCGCAAAGCTCCACTCAATCCATCCTATACGCTGGTGTAGATATAGTTTTCGTCTCGAGGTACAAGTTAATGTAAAAGTCCACCTCTCTATGGGGAGGTAGACCTGGGACATCATTAGGGAAAACATCTGTGTACTGGTCTACCACTACAGGATAAATCGGACTCTCCACATCAACAGATTTGATGGTAAGGCTAGCCAACAGATGAGTGATCAGCTATACTCTCCTCCGTGAAAGTCCATCCTATGCTGTAAAGGATCCCCTCTCGCCAGTGAAGGTAAAACTAGTCCTATCCGTGAAGACACACTGCACTTTGCGCCTAATACTGTCTGAGGATGGACTGTAGACAACTAGTCCATACCCAAGATCGCATCGTATGGCCTCAAAGCCACTACTATGAGATCCTAGCCAAATTTCTCACCTCCTAGAGTAAGCTCACATTACTGGAACCAGTGCACAATCGTCCAAACTACTCCCGTAGAAGTGTCTAGCTGTAAGGATCAAGCCAATGGCTCCGTTGGAATCTCCGAGCTCCAAACAAGGGCAGTGGAAAAAAAAGAATGACTGTAACATGTGTCTATAAGTACTGAATCTAGGGTTGAGTAGACACATATCGTACCTCATATCATTTTTGGAGCATCGTTGTTGTAGGTCTCAACGTCCTAGAGTTGAGCTCTCCCCTGTCCACCCGCTCCCTGCGGTCGGGGTGGAACTCCGGGTGGTGGTGGCAGTAAAATATCAAATTGTTTCCCAATGCAAGCTACAAGAAAATATCCTCTGCCATGTCTACCTACTCCCTAAGAACCTCCTAGGTCGATCCTTTGTCTCTACCTGGGTGGTCCTTCAACAGTCACCTGATCATCCAAATGGTGGGTCGGACAGTCACGAGCCATGTGACCCTGCCCGCCGTATGAGTAACACTTCCCACTCCTGAAATGTTTGCCTCCACTTCGGGTGCCCCACACAATCGATACTGAGTCATGCAGTCATCCACCTGTAGGTCTATTCCTCTTGGAAATCTATGACGTCTGTCTGCTGCTAGCTATAGAAGAGTCCTCTACAAGATGACTGGTGGTGGGTCTCGCTGCTGGAGACTGCTCAACAAGGAAACTCTCAACTAAGAGGACTCTCTCTAACACCCCTTCCTACGTCGGTATGCTGAGTGAGATCACCGAAGCCCTGATCTCCCACCTGAGTTTCTTTTTGAAGGTCCAGACCCTGAAGAATGGGTCTCGCACCATATAGGTGGAGTAGCATGAGAGGTTTGGGAACTTCACTGAGTACTGATCTACAATCATTCTGCCCTACTGTTGATGAAGTAGCTCCGGAATGCGCACTACGCGAAGAGTCTCTGGAAAAAACTCTTCCCAAAACTGGCTCTTGATGTCTGCCCAGAGAAGCGTCACCTCGTCGTGAACCTGGAGCATAAAGATCCACCATCTTCCTGCTGCTACCTATAGAAGGCTGGTAGGAAGTATCATAATGAGGTATAATGAGGTCCCTAATAGTCAGAAAAATCTCACCACAACCTCCAGCCAATCCTCATCCACCTGTTGAACTATCTCTCCACTGAACCTGGGTGGCCTCTGGCACTGGAAGTCATGAAACACACTCAAGCAGCGTGCACTGTCTACTGCTAGGGTTGGTGGCATCGATGGCCCAACGGGTAAAGGTACCGCTAGTGCCTCCGCTGGAAAAGGGCCTTGTACCGAGGCCTCATCGCTCAATGGGCTATCAGTGCATACAACTCTCGTAACTCTAGCCGGATGTCTACGTGGAGGAATCCTGAAAATAAACTGTTGCCCTACGGTTAGATAGTTACACCTGGTGAGCTGAACTGATGAGCTGACTTAAAGAAAACTTTTGAAAACACACAAGCAGTCAGTGTTTTCATGTATTGGGTTGTAAATCAGTAGTCAAGGTTCTGATGTATGGATACGTCAGCCGCTACACTAACATTGGACTCCCTAAACTAAAAACCACACTCACTACACTTAAAACTATTGTTTTATAGAAAATATTAGAGTCCTATCTTCTGCAGTAGAACCAAATCCTCTGATACCAATTTGTCATGAACTGTCCCCCATGGCCCATGATGTGCCTACCCCAAGCCCACCTTCTATAGACCAGGGGCTGGCGACTAGCACCAAAGGCGTAATTTCCTAAAACTAGGATGGAATTTCCTTTATAACCTATAAAAACACAAAAAAAAAGCACACAATTAGACAAGACACCAATTAAACTATATAAAAAAAGAGTGATGAATGAAAAGGGGCCAGAATACAAGCCCAACTGGAAGTACAAGTACAACTGAAAACAATACAACTGAAGAAAATGAAAGAAAATTAGCTACTAGGTCGTCCTCTTGGATTCCTACTTGAGGGGTAGGTACATATAACCTCCTTAGACCACCGCATCCATCTGTCTCCTCCATGTACCGACATGACGTATGGTCCACCTCCGGGTACCGTCCAGTCCTGGTACTATGAGCCTCCACCAGTGTTGTCCATCTTCTCCATCCAACACAACATAGTGAAGGCATAGACCATGCAGGGGTGAGTAGAAAGATACTCATTAGGGACCCTGAGACCCTCTAGGTCTCAAAAAATCCATCAAGGATAAACGACAATGTATGAAATCAATAGATAAACTTACATAGGTATATTCCCATACATATACCTAAGTTATCAAGTGATCCATCTCAATCATGTGGAAAACATAGAAAAAATGACTTATCTCAACCATGATTTTATTCTAGTGGTAATATCAAGTAACATCCCTAGTCACATTGTTGAAACCTAGGCTGCTAGAGAACTCCTCCTATATCAAGTACAGTGGGCCTGCCGTGACACCAAGCATGCTTCCCACTAACCTTGGACTGCTGAGGTACTCCTCCTGTCGAGTATTGTGGATCTGCTGCGTCACCAAGCACGCTCCCCACCGTGGGTCAGCTGCATCACCAAACGTGCTCCCCATCGTAGCCAACTGAGGTACTCCTCCTGTTGAGTACGGTGGGTCTACCGTGACACCAAGGTGCTCCCCACTGCGGGTTTTCCATGACACCAAGGTGGTCCCCACTAGGCTAGTAGAGTCACTCCGAGTCAAAACGACCAGCAGTCGTCAGGTCTTAGCATGCTACTACGTCTCTCCACTATGTTCGCTTGTCTCTGGGAGGATCCTCTCCACAAGCTACTGGTCGATACTCCCACTGTCACGATGTCCCAAGAAGAAGTATCTCAAAGGCCAGCCGCATCATAGGGGTCTCAACGTAATAGACGGCACGTTAAACAGACGTCCGGTCTGTGAGTTATTAGCCTTTTAGTCCCGAGGGCCCGATTGGATTCGTGCTCAATCCAACCTGACCATTTCCCATATCAATCCAAAAATTTAGTGGAGTATACTCAAAGGGAGCGTCTCTCTCCATGATTTCCAGCGCCGCTGACGGATTGTCAAATGGACATCCAGGGCCAAGGATATGGCCGAATGAGTGTAAATGGGTCATAGTGGGCTTGGGTCCAGTCTGGCCCAGTCAGACCGACCCAGCCCGTTGGGCGGGCCCGCCCATTGGGTTCGGCCTGGCCCACTGTGCCCAGCCCAACAAACCGCGAGGGGCCTTAGAGAGCCATGAGGGCATGGATCTGCCATGAGTTGGTGTGAGGGCGGTTCGTCCTGGAGGGTGCCGCAAGGGCGGTTCGGCCGGGGGCGCTGGGCTAGTTTGGCTCGGTGGGCCGTGGGGGCGCGACTCGGGGCGGCTCGGCCTAGGGGCCGGGGTGGCCCTGCTGGGGTCGGTTTGGTCAGTGGGTGGAGCGACCGGGGCCAGTTCGGCTGGGAGGATGGAGCGGCCGAGGGTGGCTCAGCCAGAAGATTGCACGGACAGGGCGGCTCGGCTGGGAGGTCAAGGTGCAGCGTGGTAGGGGTGCAGTGCGGCGAGGGCGCAGTGCGGCTCGGGGCCGGTTCGGCAAGAAGGCCAGGGTACCGCAGTGGCGGCCTGGGTCGCGGAGGCCGTGGGTGGCGGCACCGTTTTTTTCGTCGCCTTCATCGCCTTCCTCCATTTCAAAAAACACCGCAAATCAACACAAGGGTTACGAAGAGGACATACCATGTTAGTTTGGACCACAATCTCCGCATTAGAGAAGTAGAAAGAGGTTCACAAGAACAAAGCACATCAAAACCTCCCGCAAAGATTCTTCCCAACCCACAAAAGAAAAAATTGGTGTACTTGTGAAGTGATAATCAAACATCATTAAACCCCTACCTTAGGTTGATATGTCAATGGAGTCGCAGGGAAAGAAAATTAAGTTATCATCGTTTGTCACGTCCGCCACACACCTCCAATCCCAAGCTCCTGTGTCGGTTCGTTGTAGAGGAGGACGTCCCACATTGAAAGTAGTCCCGAAGAAGAAGTTCGAAGGAGGTCAGCGTTCTTCATTGGGGAGCGCGTTATACATTGGAGAACAATTATTTATTAGAGAGCATAATCTTACTAGTGTTGGGAATCACATCACTTTACTAGTGCTTCATCGATTGGTGAAGCAATCCCAAATCCTCCTCCCAAGCTCCATATATATAGAAGTGGTGGGTAGGTAGGTAATGATCGTAGAATTTCTGACAGTTCATTTGTTAGGAACCTTCCTAAATTCCAACAACGCTGTTACTTAATTTTAAAAATGGGTAAGCCATTTAACTCAGTTGGCCCAGTTAAAGGTATGTGCATTGGCACAATTAATGTGGAGGAAGTCAAGAGGATCCTCCACATTAATAAGGGGGGTTGAGAGTTTCTCCTAATTAAAGGGGGGGGGGGGGTTCAAGGGGGTTTAATATCGGGTGTTCCCCACCACCATAACCTCTCCTGGAAGGTTATGGTTTGGGTGGTCCCCACCACCATAACCTCTCATGGAAGGTTAAGGTCTGGTGGTCCCCACTTCCAACTTCCACATGTAGTTTTAGTTCTGCTAGACCCCATCTCCCAAAACCCACATGGGTGTTGCAAATCAAAATAAAAATGTCACACACTTTTTATTTTATTTTATTCATACACGGAAAACCCAAAAACTATCTCTCACTCTCGAACCACTACCGTCGATGTGAAAGTCTCCTTAAGAAAATACCTACACTGCGAGTTCAATGGTACCCTCAAATTTAAATTCCGAGCACCGGTTCAAATGTTATAAAAAACCCCTCTTGCACGTTTACTAAACATACCCGAAATAAAGTTCAAAAATACATTCTGGTCACTCCCGGCCTCGGAATCACGCACCGTCAATTTTCACAGACTCTTAAAATTTCCATTTATTTAGAAAATAAATTACATATAAATTCTGGGTCTTTAAGGTCATAATAAACACCATCATATCTATATAGAAAAGATTATATAAAGTATCTGAAACCCAATCGGGTCCCAAAGAGACAAGGGGAGAAGAGGTCATGCAAGAATCGAAGAATAGAAGATAAAACTGGATAAAAATTGGGACATACCTTGAAAATATATGTCAATATTGAAAGAAAACCGTAAATAATACCATAGGAGAATCCTCTATAATGATGGGAAAGGTTTTTTCTTAGCCAAATTGGAACTAGGAGGTGAATAAATACGAAAATGGTCAAGGGAAAAAGGTAAATTCCATATTTTTAAAGATTTTTATTAGGGATAATGGTTAGAAAAAATAATTATAGTAACTATGCACTAACCATGTGCGGACTCTAATCCTTTTAAAAACAAGGAACACAATAACCTTGGAAGAGCCCCATGGTTTGGGAAAACCATGATCAATCCATGTGACACCTTGAGACAAACACCTAGAAACCTACATGGTTTCCTTTCCAAGCCACAATATATGACTAAACCTGATCAAACCAGGAAAAATTCCATTGGAACCTCATACATCTATATCACATAGTTACCCCATGGTTAGACTAATTATGCACCAATCATGTTTTCTCTAAAGTATTTTTTTTCAACCTCTAACCCTCTAAATTTACTAAATCTAAAAATAGGAAGTCCAAGGTGTAACTAAAGAATACGTGTGACCTAGAGTTCATCAGATCATGCTATATAACTGACTGTTTTTACTAAATTGATCCAGATTCACAACCCAATAGACACTCCCTCCATCCCACCGTAAACAATAGTAAAACATAATGAAAAATGAAGTGGTAATTTAGAAACATCGTATAACCTTTCTCACAATCATATAATTGGTTTAGATGCCCTTAATTTTGGAAAAAATAGTGCCAATTTGTGAAGAAGCTCTAAAATAAAAGAATAAATAAAGCTATAATAAGTGAAGAACAACTCTGTAAATGAAAGATACAAATTCCATCGTATTTGACAGAAATGAAAATGAACCTATATAACAAAAAATATAAGAAATTATACTACATTGAAATAGGGATATGACCAAGGGATACAGTGATGAATCGAGAATTCCAAACCACGATGGAAATAGTAAAGCATGTGGACCACCCATGCCCCCTAGATTGAGCTCTACATGATATCATCAATAGAATAATATAAACACTAAAATAAATTAATAATTTTAGGTTACTAATTAAATAAATATAAAAATTACGATTATTTATTTAAATACTATCCAATGATTGAAAATGTGGTGTCAATCATCAATGGGAATCTGATCCCATATCACCCATGCTCTATAAATATAATTCCATAATATATCCCTCCCTATTCTAACAACTATATGAAAAAAACTATGAAAAAATAGAATACATAATCAAATAATTTTTATATAAATAAATTAATTAAATGTTATGAATCTTACTAAAATACAACACTAAACATACCTCCACATTTGTGGACTAAACTCAAGATGTGGATGTCGCTCAGGGATAAGGTCAAGAAGTTTCAATCACACAAGACCATGCCCTCCTTGTGTCTTTAGAAAATTTCCAACATTTTGAGGGTCAAATGATGTAGCATCAAGCTCTTCACCAGGTAATGTGAACTCATACAACTCACACAATAGATTAGATAAATGGTAATCATCCATCTGAAACACAAAATGATTTTTGTCAGAATATATTTTTAAAAAAATTATATATAGATATATATTATATATGATCATAACCAGTATTTAATTGTATCAATATTAATATTCATACTTGTCATTATATATATAAGTGTCAATATCATCATATTCCACCTTAGTATCATCAATTTACAAAGGGGTTCTAGCTTCATCATCTCTTCTTATTTCAAATTAATTTATTACATCAATATCATCCATATCATCATCACCATCAACCCATAACTGTGGGTTTTCATCATTGATATTCATGTATCTTCATATAAAAGAGGGATATGGATTAGTATCCAATTTTTTTTTAATTCCCTACAATTTAGTGGAACCACATTCCCTTTGTAAAAACTAATTTTCATGAGATTTCATTTTTATTATGCTCCACCAATCACTTAACTCTCTTGAAAGAAGCTTAATAATTTGAATAAACAATTTTATGTTCATAATGAGCCAATAAAAATGGTTCATTTATTACAAGAAGTATTTAATGTTTAATATAAACAATTCTATGGTGTGGATAGACAGGAAAGCTTCTATCAGTATCAAACCAGTGACGTTTAAACATCATTATGTAATTCCTTTCTAGATAACACAGGTCAATTATTTTTTCAAGCATGCCATGAAATTCAACTTCACTTTCCCAATGATGATATACTCTCAATAAAACACCATTATTAATTTTTATTTATATTTCCCATATGCATGTCTATGAAATTTAAAACTATTCACCACATATGAATTATAATATTTAACCCATTTGGATGGTGGATTACTCAATAAGGAGGATCAATTTTCAAATTTTTACAGCATGTTGAGATACCTTAAATTTTAAAAAATAATTATAAATATGACATGTAATAAATTGATTTTATATTTTATACCATAAATAATATACTTTATCAAAATTTTAAACTAATAAGACAAATTAATTTCCTAAAATTCTTCAAGAAAAGCTGCTATAATTTGGGAAGACTATTCCTTAATATGATTATTATAAAACCTTAAAATAAAATAATATTAATTTACACAAGAAATATACAATAAGGGGTATTTGGAATCACTATACATATGGTGTCAATTTTTTATAGTTGAGAAGAACATATGTATGAGCCTTGTGATGTTTATCATCTGAAATTCATTATTCTTGAAATCCACTACATCCTAGTTTAGATTGATTAAAAAATGATAATTTATTGTTCATTTCATCGTCAACATTTCCCTCTTCATAGCCCATTCAGTTATGTTTCGAGGGATATTCAGATTCAAAATAATGAGTGAAAAAAGAAAGGAAATTTCCTCCTATAAATAAGATTATGCGATTTATTCTTCAACTGATGCTTTGTTACAAATCTTTTTCTTCAATCAATACATGCATCTCTCATGTGGGAAAATCCAACAGAACTATACCAACCCTACACATTTTTCTTTATGAGGAAAATTTAACATCCAATGCTTCATTGAACTAGAAAAATATGAAGGTATTTTTTTCAATATAATTAAAATTAAATAACATCTTCTTGTGGTCTAATTATGGCATCATAGTTTGTTTTCACCAAAAAAATGTATAAAAATTATGATATTTTGTTTCATTCATCCCAAATCATAGAATTAATTAAACCTCTAAATCAAATTGGTAGAAGACTTTACATTATAACACAACTATCATGACTTTTTAATCCAGTAATATGGACACCTTTGACACACCTAGACAAGTTGAAAAAATATCCATTCGAAAGCCTCAAATATGAAAATCACTGAGAAAATAATAAACTATTATCTTTGGATACTTTATAAGTCTCTTTAGACATCATTAACTTGTGTGTTTTTTATTTTTCAAACTGTTAATGTTCTGATCACCTTTAAATGCGGGAAAGATCTAATCATGACCTTCATTATCTTTGGTATTAGTAGGTGTGTCCAAAACTGTATAAAATATATTATCAAAACATTTATTCTCAATATGCATGAAATCTGTCATGTAACTAACCAAAAAATCAGACCAATGTTATAGATCCTGAAAAATGCTCCATCTTATACATGTATATTTTTCCAAAATACAACTATTTTTTAGTTTATAGTCAGTCTAAAGGTAATGGGAATTAATTAAAAGAAAATATATTTTAACTCAATTTGTAATATCATTATTGGAGGTCCATCTCTTTCAATTTTGCATTTTTGGAAATGATATTTTTTCCTTTAAAAATGATTACTAGTAGGAAGAAATCATCGATGATAGTAAAATAAAAAAGGTTTTCTTCCATTAATGAGCATAAATGATTTTATGAATCTCATACAATACATACATGATTTTGGAATATGTGTACTCTATATATATAACATTCCATATGTGGGGAAGTAATTAATTGTCCACATTAATGTATATTTCATTAGTAAATTTTATTTTCCAATAACATTTTAAGAACTAGCACCATTACACAACAATAAATTTAAATCATCAATAAATTTATTCAAATAAACATCGATATTCTTTTTTAACATCCTAGAATTAATATGCTCAAAAAGATATATGGCTCATTCATCAACATCCAAGGAGTTAAGTTATATATAGTGATAATGATGGGCCAAAAATAATATTGAATATCGTAGGAACCAAATGGATATAAACCATTAGTAGAAAGACCCAATCACACATTTCATCCTTCTGAACCAAAAGACAAATATACCAGGTCAAAATGATTCCAGGGATCACTATAAAAAGGATGATTTAAAACTTTACTCGTTAAAATATGTGTTTGTACCATGATATCAATGGAGATGTGTTCTGAGACCTAAATTAATGCTGAAATCTTGGTGTAAGAAGGAAATATCACAACTATTTTATAGGAATATATCTAGATTTCTCTAAAACAGCCTCATGATTCCTTTTTTTCCACATACAGGACAACTATCCAATGAATCATTTTCATCATAATTTAAGATGAAATTATTTGAACATGAACGAATATTTTGATAAATAAGAACCAAATTATGAACCAAACACTTACTCTCAATTAAATTTATAGGAAACAAATTTATTTCTGGTATAAGTGATTTAAAAAAGAGAATATATGATTAAAAAAGATGTTTGACATTCAATTATCTGATTTAATAGCCATAAATTTTGGAACCATTTCAAATTTTATTATCTTGAAACTAGGATATAATGTATCTTTATAAGACTTCAATAACTCATAAAATTGAGATGTTTCTAACTCAAGAGTTTAATCAATATCATTTTGAGTTTACATTTGTTGAAACGATGGACCATCCACATCATATACTACATTTGGAAACCACAAGGGATCTGAAACCAAATTTTTAGTTTCTTATTTGTAATTACATTCACCAAGTTTATAATAAATAAAATAATATATTCAAAAACCAAAATTAAATAGATATCCCCAAATGTTTTCAAATGTGTCAAATCTCCTCAGATCACATTTCTTACATGAACACTTAGTTGTCCCTTAAAAAAAACTTATGGTTTTGATGATGAAAATGATAAAAAATATACAACACCTTCAATATATATAGGATTTTTAATAGAACCATTTGGATTTCATTTATGACTTATCTAATTGTGATCATTTAATAAAGTATGTTTTCAACTTCCTTGTATGAAATTTTTCAAAAAAATTTAAAATAGATGTATTTTTATGAAAAAATTTATATAAGAAAAAGATGATCCCAAAAATAGTAGAAAATTATAAAAAATTAAAATTTACTTGTAAATGTTATCAATTTTATATATTTAATTATTTTTTTCTAATTACTGCTGATTTTTACGGATTACCATTATTTTTTACAAATTTTAGTGATTTGATGGACATTTTTAGTAATATTTACTAATTACTACTGATTTTTACTATTTTTTTTTTCTAATTATGATTAATTTTTAATAATTATAGTGATTTACCGTTAATTCATACTAATTTTTTACTAATTTTGATAAACATATGGGTAAGATTTACTAATTAAAACAAAATATTCTTATTTTACAATAAATATCACATATACTCTATCATATTCTCTTGTTACTACTCCCACCATCAACACATCTCCTCCTCCTCCCCCTACGACTGCCATCAACGCATCACATCCTGGCTTCCCTGGTTATAGAGACCAAGTGGAAATTTTGTATATTGGTAGCACAAATTGGTTATTTCTAATCACATAGAAATTGGAAATTCTGTGATTTATTAAAAGTTTTTATATAATAGATTTTACAATATTCAGGTGATAAAACCAATTTATACCAATCATTCCCTATTATTTCAACACACCGATATATGAAAACCATATCCTCTCATAGACACATCTCCTCCTACTTTTGTTTTTGCTACTACAATCAACATGTCATATCCTACCTTCCCCCCTTAATTTTTTTTCAAATTATCACTAATATTTTATAATTATATATTTTTTTAAAAATTAATTTGAATTTTATGTATAATTTAATATAATGTAATGAAATGTATTAAAAATTACTAATAAGATGTAAATCATAGATTTTTCAATTTCAAGGTCATGAGAAATAACCAATTTGAGTAAACCATATCCAAATTTTTAATTACTCGTGACCTGAAAATGGATAACCAATTTCAGTTTCACTTTTCTTGTAATTTATAATAATTTATATTATTTGATGGCAATTTATAATAAATTGTACTCATTTATATCAATTTACTGTAAATAATATCAAGTATCAAATTTATACAATTTATATTAAATTATTGTTACTTCTATCAATTTATTAAATTTTATTAATTTATAATAATGGTTTACTAATTATTACTAATGTTTACAAATAATAACTAATTATTACCAATTTTTACTAATTTTTACTATTTTTAATAATTATTAATTTTTCGTCATAATTATCAGTAATTATTACTTATTAACACTAATTTTTAATAATAACATTGATTTTTTATAAAATTTTTATAATTACCACAATTTTTACTAATTATTATGAATTATCACTATGTTTCACTAATTATTTCAAATTATAACAAATTATTACTTAATATTACTAATTATTAATAATTTTTATGAATTATTTATTATTATTACAAATTACTACTAATTATTACTAATCACTACTAATTGATACAAATTTTTATTTTTTTATGACAACTAATTACTAAATTTTATTGTTTTACCATAATTTATTCCCAATTTTGACAATTTATTACTAATTATAATTAATTTTCGCAAAATTATTAGTAACAACCATTAAATATTTCAATTTTTTTAATAAATTTTAAATGTTTTTACAAATTAAAACTAATATTTACTATTTACAACAAATTTTTACTAATTTTTTTGAATTATTACTAATTATATTAGAATTTTTACTAATTATTATTAATTTTCTCAAATTATTACTAATGGAAACCAATTATTAAATTTTTTATTAGTTTATAATAATTTATTACTAATTATTACTAATTACCACTAATAAGCACTAATAGTTACCAATTACTACTAATTTTTACTAATTATATTAAATTTTTACTATTGTTTACAAATTATTATGAATTATTACTAATTATTACTAGTTACCACTAATTTGAACTAATGTTTTAATTTTGACAACATATTAATAATTTTTTATAGTTTATATGAAATAATTTCTATTTTTTTAATTTATTATTAATTAATACTAATTACCATTAATTATAAAAAATTTCTACTAATTAGCACTAATTATTACTAATTAACCGTAGTTTTTATTAATTATTACAAATTACTATGAATTATTACTAGTTTTTTCTAATTATTACTAATTACCACTAATTTTTACTAATTTTTATTAGCTTATAAAAATTTGTTACCATTTTTTAGAATTTCTCACTAATTATTACTAATTACGACTAATTATTACTAATTATTAGTAAATACCACATTTTTTTACTAATTATTGCCAATAATTACTATTTTTTTCTAATTACCGCTTATTATTACTGATTACAGTTAATTATTATTTATTATAGATAATTATCACTAATTATTGAATGTTAAAATGTATTATTTCTAATCAAAACAATTTACTTTTAATTAAAAATATTACTGCAAATTAATACTAAATATTTCTTAAAAAATTAATGCAAAATAAATAAAACTAATTCAAAGTAAATCTAATTAATACTAGTTAAAAATAATTATTATTAATATTAAATACATTAAAAAAAATAAAAAAAATAATGACATTAAATAAATACCTTAAAACTGAATCTTTTAGTGGATGCAAATCTTGAAAGTTGCTCCCCTACAATGTTTAAAACTCAAAAAATTTTAAACAACACAATATGAGAGTAGAGAATGAGAGAGGAGTTCAGAGAAGAATGAAATGAAAAAAATTCGGGGGGGGGGGGGTATATAGGTTTTATTATTTGTGACTGATCCTATTGCAAATAGTACCACTAGTATTAATTACGGTGGCGGTAAAAGAGTATTTGTGATGGGCCCTTCCATAAATAGCCTTTGTTGACAAGTTATTTGTGATGGGAGAAAATCTCATCGAAAATAAATTAAAATGACAGAAATTATGTGCAACTGGTCCCGTCGCAAATACCTTCCTTTCGACAGATTATTTTCGATGGGATAAAATGCCCTCCATAATTAACAAAAAAGACAGGATGTCATTTGCGACAGGGGTACATCCCCATCACAAAGATTCTTCTCTCAATTTTCCGTGTACTACACACCAAATGTATTTACGACAAGATACTATTCTCATCATAAATAGTCACTGACTATGAACTATTTGTGATGGGTCAGACACTCTTCACAAATAACCTGTTACAAAAATGCATTTTTTCCCATAGTGGATCAAGCTCATTCTATTTTCTACCCATTTAATCCAGTGTAGCATGGTTGATAGAGAGATTTTTTCCATGTCATTCCCTTATAGACCCTTATCTTCTTCACCTAGACTACCTTCGAATATACCAGAGTATCCCATAACAAAATTCCTTTTCTCTTTTATTGATAACAAACACATTGGGAAATATTTTTAAAATTGGTCTTTTTATTTTTATTTTTATTTTTTGGGTTTAGGTATTTATAATTTTGGAAAATGAGTCTATTGAGAGCCAAGACATTTGACACATGGTAATCCAAGGCAAGAGGGTGAAATATTTTGATGCCCTCATCCATAATTTTTTTTAAATATAATATTTTTATAAAATAAAAATAATTACAATAAAAGTCAATAAGAAAATAATAAATGCTAATATATATAACAAAAAGTGATAATATTATTAATATAATTTATATATTACATGATAAATAATAATTAATCACATAATTTTTATTAATAATATTATCAACAATTAATAATACATTTAATTATAAATAATATATTCATGGATTAAAAATAAGAAATAAAAAATTTAATTAATAAGATAATAAATAATCCATCATTTGACTAATAATTATTAAATAACAATTAATAAAATAATTAATAAGATAATTCATAATTTTTAATATAAATAACCATAAGAAATAATATAATTAATAATTAATAATTAAAAAACTGTTAATATAACTAATTTCTAAATAATAAATATGAATATAATTAATTACACGATTCATAATAATACATAAATAATATAATATTTATTAATATAAATATTTAATAATATATTTTACTATTATATTATATAACAATATATTTTCTAAATATATAATTTAATTATATTATATTTATCTGTTAATTATGCATAAATACGTTATTAATTATTGATTAGTTAATTATACTTAAATAATATATTATTAAATTCTAATACCTAAAGAAAATAATATTAAAAAATTTAAATAAATAAAAAAATTATGAATACTTTGGGATAAAAATATTATTAATGCAGTTGGGGGTACATCAAAGTAGAAAACCATTTTGAGCCAATATCAAATACCCAGGATCAAATTTGTGCGTGAACAAATTGCCACATTATTATAGTAGTACTATAATAGTGAAAGTAGTATAACCATTACTATAATGGGGTACTATAACAATAACACGATTTACCTATTTTAGGCTTTTAGGCCATGATTTTACACCTTTGGGAAACTATGTTTCCAAGGACATCAATTAAAGGTGGTGTAGCTCAGAGAAGCGTCAACCAGGAGGAATGATATGAAGTGGCGACAAGTCACCAAAAAGTGACTAGAGAAGATCGGGGGATATTAGGAAACAAAAATTGGTTTTAGGCCCCCCATAGATTTTCACTGGGCAAGGACAAGTCCAACATCCATATCGATGGTGAGAAAGGTACAAAAAACAAGAATGGGTGCTTTTGGTGTGTGTTTATAACTTCCAATATGTAAAAAAAGTAACCATGGCATTAATTATTTAGTCTAAGTACTCTTGGTTGTCAGGTCGTCTAAGGGTTACCTCTCAACCTACTTATTAAGAGGATTATGAAAAAAATATTAATGGCCTTTACACTAGGGGTTATAAATATATTTATAATTATTTATTAATTAATTATACATAAATAATATATTACTAAACTATATATTATCAATTATGTGTAATTATTAATTATTTAATAAATATATTATTAAATAATATTTTTATTTTATAATAGAATTAATAGTAATATAAATTAATTATATTCCTATTAATAATTATATATTCTTAATAATATTATTAATTTGACATAAATATACTATTAATCATTGATTAATTAATTATAAATAAATAATATATTTCTAATGCAGTGACCCCAATCCCAGTAGACCGGAGATAGTTCCATCATTATTAGATGTCAAAAGATATAAGGAATCATATCCCAAAGGACCGATCAATTCAATTGTCTTTATAAACTAGAAGCATACATGTGTCTTGTATTTCATTTGAACACACACGTTACAAAATAATTTTTTTTCATGAATAACTTTAGTTTATCTAGAATATCCCTAAATATCATCCATAGCACACTACATGGATTCTTGTGGAAAGAGAAAAAGGGTGAAATCAAATGAACAGTAAGGGTTAATCATAGTGAAATCATTCATGAGTCAATGAGAATAATTAATATAAAATGGTAAAAACTGATCACAAATGCCATATATTCAATAAACTGAGAAGGAATTGAACCCATAGATAATATAAATGGGAAAATATAATGGATAATAATAAATATGGAAACTTAAATAACTAAAAAAATATTCCATTTAATGAATAACTATGCTGTTATAATTAAATAAGGCATAATCAATATGGAAAGGTAAATGACTGAAAACACATGCCATTTATTCAATAAATATATAATGAAATGAATCTAGAGATAATTTCATAGAGAAAATCTCCTAGATTGTAATTACAAAATACAGAATGAAGGAAATTATTAATTGTTGGTTGCCATCTTTCCCAGGTACATGATACGTTTACTATCCAGACCATTTACTAGAGAGATTAAAACATACTTTGTGAAATCCCATTTAACTATGGTTAGCCAACTAATTCATCCCATGAGACTATCTATGAATTTAGGGTCTATCTATAACCCAACCCCACCAATGTCACACCTACCCGAAGCGTAACTTATATAATGAATAATTGATTTAATTCATAAAAAATGCACCTTATCGAATATTTATATTGAGTACAAAATAAAGATTTATTAATATTTCCATTGTTAATAAAACATCATTTGAAGGAAAAATTGTATGTAAAAATGGAATATGGTTTAATAAATAATCATATGCATGACAAATAATTTGGACATTTATGTGAAATTTAACAACAAATGATCACTGAGATGTTCTAATGGGAAGTTAATGACCATAAAAATGAAACTAGGAACTGAATGTCGATACTATTGATGGTCAAAATGATCAAAACCATCAAGAGACAGAATAATGATGGTATCAATACAATGTATACCCACTATAGTAAAAATAACGGGGTTTTATAATTGATTAATATGAATTACCTAAAAATATATTTAAGAACATTCTTGAGGAAAATATACTTTTCCTCTTGAAAATAAAATTTTAAAGCATAAAATATTTTGAATGTCCCTTTCATTGAAAATAAACTTTTGAAACCCATGAATTTGTAGAATATTATTAAAAAATATCTCTTAACAAATATTATTGTAAACATGGAATGTATTATTCAAATAAATAATGATAGGTAATTCCGTACACGAGGTAAATATCATCAATTTTTATGGTAAAATGGTTTTAAATGTTCCTTATCAAGAAAGTTAAAAGGAGATTCATTTGAAAAAATAATAATACTGAAAAAATGGGTAAAAATTTCTTTAAAAAAAATTTATGAATGATTTAAAAATATTTTGAAAACATTTTTACAAATCATGGTATTGGAATAAAATACGTTTCTCACCGAAAAGATAAATGATGCCAAATTTTATTTAAAAAAAAATTTCTCTACAATTTTATATACCAAAGGGTGTAAAAATTGTACTATTATTTTAATCGTATCATGAATAAACATAGGAGAATAAAATGAAAGATTTTATTAAACAATGATCAAATGATTTCCTTCAGTTGTAATTTAAGAATAAATAGTCACAATGAGAATGAGATTATGAAATAAACCCTTAAATTGATCACAAAATCTATGTAAGAATTAGTCAATTAATCGGTTGTTTGTATTAGCTATAAATCCACATAAAAAAGTTGAAATAAAATATAATATAATAAAAAATCATTATTCAAATCATCATCTAATATAAACAATGAAGTAGAAGTACTATAACCTCATGAAAGAAAATTGTGTTATGAAATTCTTGGCCACTTGGTAATTTTCAAGTAAAACTCCATTAGATGAAATAATTCAATTTGATGATAAAAATACTATGTATTATAATTAATTTATTACATTACATGTAAAAAGGTCATTATATACGCTATATAAAATAAATTGATATCATATTTTCTTTAGGGTAAATGACCTTTAACCAACATTATAGAGGTTTTAAATATGTTATTAACATATTATAAAATCATATTAATATTTATAATATCATATATGATCCTATTATTACATATCATCACCCGTTTTTAATAATATTTCATTATTTCCATTGTTTCAGGTGGAAATTTCCATGTTTTCTGATGCACATTTCATATTGAAAAATACAGTTCTTACACATATTATATTTTTTAATCACCTAAAAAATAATAATTATGAAAGAATTATCATATTTATAGATCAATTATACTTTTAGAACCCATCGTGGTTCATGTTTATGAAAAATAAAGTATGTTACAATCATCGAGACAATAGACCTTACGTATGAATGAGACACGTTTCCGTTTTTCAATGATCATTAGGGAAACGAGGAAAGTAATATATTAAATATATATATATATTTAAAATTATATCATAAATAACATATTATTTATTTAAATATAAACACACATGCACATATCATCCGTTTGGTGTGGTGATGAATGTAGAGTTACATTACATCGTAAAGGCGGTAGACCATAGGTACACGAACGATGTTATCATCATTACATGAGTGAAAATTAATGAAATTGAATGATATATATTACCTTTAAATAATGATAAATATTTAATTAATATAATAATTAGTTCATGTATATCACATATAATTATTATCTTTATCTTTATCACCTTCCATGTTAAGTGTTTGTGAAAGGCGAATCACATCGCTTCGCAAGGCGATGGTCCATTATATACATGAGCGACCTTATCATATATCATATGAAATAAAAGATATATATATATATATATATATGATATAGTGACTAAAAATGTATAAATATTATATATATATATATATCATATTTATAACATATTTCCTTCATCATACCATACCATGAGATGTGGAAATTGAAAAATGAAGGATATAGGTTTGTGAGACGGTAGTCCTCCAAACACATGAACATTGATTTTCTAACCCATTTTATTGAATAGAAGATGGTTTTAGGTAAAATAATAATTATAAATACTTTAGAAAATTTTTATATACTTAGGTTATTAAATAATATTGTTTTAATTATAACTTGTGGAGGTGTATAAATAATTAATATAAAAACGGTTATTGAATAACACCACATCTTCTTCGGGTATCATTGCTAAGATTGAACTAAATGTATTCCTAGGTATGTTTTTTTGAAGAAAAGCTTCTATAATGATGTAAGGTAAGTTGGGAAGTGATTTGTACTAGGATTTAATTAACCAAATAAGTATTATGGTATGAATATCAACGGAGAGGGGGTGACCTTTTATAATTGGGAGAGAAGACTCACTTGGTATTATTAAAAATAATTGAGTTCTCCCACATTTTTCAAATGTCAAAAGGGTATAAACCGGACCATTATAAATCCTTATTGGTTTAATGGTATAACTAAGTCCATTCAGTAGTGTTTATCCAAGTTTATAGTTCATTTATACCATTATCCTTTTAATTTAACCTCCCCCCCAAAAAACCCATTTTTACCTCAGTCGCGATAATTAATTTTCTACACATTCCCTATTCATTTTTGAAATCATTATTTTGACCTTATTAGTAATTATAAAATATTTTGATTCTATGTTCAATTCCAATAAGTGGGAAAAAATGAATTTAAAATTAATTATGTAGACGTGATGAAAAACCAGGTTTTTAATGTGAAAATGATCAATGGTTAATAATGATTTATATAAAAATTCAATATGAAATTGATTAAAATGAAATAAATTGGAATAATTGATATAAATTTTAACTAATTTAAATTTAAGTCCAATTAAAAATATAATTGACCATGATAATTTTTTTAAGAAAAATGTTGTTTTCAATTAACATTTAGTATTTATCACTATTAATCAAAAAGAAAATTTCAGAAAAAATCCAAAAATTCACCCTATGATAATTTAAATATTCTAATTTAAAAAATGATGTTTAATTTTTCAGATAAAATTTCTAAAAGTGGTAAGAAATAATTTTAAATCATGTGCACTTGGCATGACTAAACCGTCCTTTATATTAATAAAATGTTTTTTCGAAAAAAATTATTTTTTCTTTTATATGATTCTTATTTTAATTATAATAAATGCACAAAAAATAAAAATGTGTAAAATATATAATTTAATAGTTTTTTTAATCAAATAAATACCCTCCATTCCAATGGATTAATGATAACTATCATATTAAATAACAATATTAATAGTATATTATTGTTTGGTAAAACTCGGTATTACGTGGAACACAAGCTATTGAAGAAAATAATAATTGCATGTGACAAAATATATTGAATATAATTAATATGTTTAAAAAACATATATATCATGAGGTATTGAGGTGTTATATTATATTCTACACTTTATTCTATATGTCATACATGCTATCAAATACAGTGCCCCTATTTTAGTATTTTGGGGTTTTACATTCTTCCCACCTTAAATAAATTGAATCCTCCAAATTTAAACCAGATGTAGATAATAAATGTTTTGAAATTTGGAAATACAATTTTTGAAAACCCAAATTATGAGAGGGTTAATTAAATATCCTCTTAATAAGAGAGAGTGATGTGTACAACAATCACATGGAATAACACATAACTATGTTTCGAAGTAGGAGAACTTGGTGGAAAGTGAAGTTGCAGACCTGTATGAAAAGAAAAAATAATTATAGAAAATGATAAATGACATTGATTAAAGGAAATTTAATTATTAATAGAAATTTATGGTTCAAAAAACCATAAATAAATGATTATTTAAAATACCATCTAATTCATTGAATATGAATGTAATATGATTTTTTTTTATTTCACGATCACTTCCATTAAGTTGAGGAAATATTTATTTGTCAAAAAATATAGTGAAATATAATTAATTGAAATCATTATACTTTATATTCATAATTTAATCCTTTGTTTTTCTTTGATAAAATTTTCTATTAATCATTTACTTAAAAAATGAATATCCTTAAATGATTTTTTATTCCTGAAGCACTAAAATTCAATTTCAGAAAATCTTATAGTCAATAAAAGAGTGAAAATTAATTCAATATTTCTCTAACTATTTTATAATAAAAATATGGTTAGTGAAAGTTCTGAAATATAATAGATTGGCCTATAAAAATTAAAATTAACACCACTAGATCATGATTTATATTTGTTTTTTAAAATTCTTTAACCAAATATAGTGAGATATTACCTACGACATTGTATAGGTCAGTGATAGGTGCTAAATACTTATCATCCTTCAGTTATGGGTTTAATATTCACATCCTTTACAGATGAGATGTGTTTTCACTGAGAATATGAGCTATCCTTTTTATAAAACTATATTAATATAATTCTTATAATGTGAAAAATACTATAATGGAAATCCTTAAAATAGAATCTATCATTAAATAACGTTTTTATTATGGTTTTTATTATATTTATTTCATAAGTTATAATAATATTATTTGACTATTATTATATTATTAGAAATGAATATATTATACCCAAAGGATATCAATACCTTTAATCTTATATTAATAAACAGTAAGGGAATTATTCCAAAAAATATATTTTTCACTAAATCATATACAAAACCATCAGTTTGTATTACCATAAATTTCTTCAAATTGTCTTTAATATTGGTATACACTCAAAATATAAGAAATAAAAATAGGTGTTCAATACTATCAATATACAATAAATATTAAACTCACAAACCATGATATTGATTATAAATCTTATGTTAATGGATACACCTGCAATTATAAAATTTAACTAAATCATTAGATGTTTCACAGTTCTTATACCAAAATACAATTACCATAATTACTTGTAAAATTTAATTATGGAATCCAAATACACAAATACTTCATACATTTTATTTCAACATAGGTTCTTTCTTGTTTTAGGGTTTAACCTAGGTCATTTATATTCATCATCTATTAAAATCAAATTTAATGTTTTGTAAAGAATATTTGACATTCATTAGAATATCCCTCAATATTGTCATCCCAGGTGCACAATAAGGCCCATTTACATTTATTGGGTAACACTCGAGTCAATCCTAATATGATTTTTTAGTGTTATTAACCCTCGGTACCTCTAGGATAGAACGACATCCAGTTGTTGTATCTACACAATTACTATTACATGGAAAATTCAAAAAATGTATACCATACCAAAAACATTATGATTTTTTATATACATATCCTAAAATTATATCATAGGGTAATGATCCATAATCTATGTTTTTCCCAAATCTTATTCCCATGTATTATACTAAACTTTATATGATACATACTATAGTGACCCTGACCCCAGTAGCCCATAGCTGGTGTTTGATTTATTACATTTTATTAAGATACAAGTAATAAAATCAAAAAGGACCGATCAATTTGGTATTATTGGTAAACTAGATATATACATGAGTCTTGAATAGAATTTTCATACACAAGTTAAAACAAACATTTTTTCCAAGAATAACATTTTTACATCGAACATATTCTTATCTATCAGTCATAATACACTTAATAGATTCCTAGGGAAAGAAAAAAAGGCTGATATCAAATTCTTAGTAAGGGTTAAGTATAGAGTAAGAATTCATGGATCAATAAGAATAATAAATATGATTTGGAAATATTTGAACACACATTCCATAGAATCAATAAACTAAGAACTAAGTGCACGAAGAGATAATATCAATGGGAATATATCATGGATAATAATAAATATTTCAAGCTAAATAATAAAAAACACATTACATTTAATCAATATAATGACTATCATAATTTAATAATTATTAATAAATATATAATGGTAAATAACTGAAAAAATATTCCATTTAATAAATAAAATGACTATGAAATGAGTCAAGATATCATTTCGTAGTAAAAAAATATTGTTTAGTAATAATTGAATACATAATTAATATAATTATTAATTATTGTATTTCATGTCTCCCAGGTAAATGATTAAATTACCGTTAGGACCTTTCAAAAGATAGTTTATATATAATGGGTGAAAACCAATTTAACTAAGGTTATCCAAATAATTCATCCCATTAGGATAATGATGCATCTAGGGTATATCTATAGCTAGGCCCCACAAATTTCACACATATCCAACTAATTCCTCATATACTAAACAATCATTTTCATTTAATAAAAATGTGCTTTATTTAATATCTATATTGAGTAAAGAATTCAAATTTATAAATATGTCCCCAGTTAATCAAATAACATTCAAATTAAAAACTGTACATAAATATGGAATATGGTTTAGGAAATAATCATATCCAAGATAAATAATGTGGATATTAGGGGAAATTTAATTTCAAGTGATCATAGGAAAGTGAACAATCCAAGGGGAAGTTCCCGACCACAAAAATGAGACAATGAAGTGAATACTGGTAATATACTTGGTCAAAAATATAGTAAAACATCCATAAAAAAATAAGGATGGTATCAATACACCATATACCCACTAGAGTAAGAGTAATGGTTTTTCTAATTTAATAATAGAAACAACATAGAATATCTTTATAAAAAATATTGAGGAAAATATATTTCTCATTTTAAAAATCACATTTTACAACATAAACCATTTTGAAAATCCTTTTCATTGAAAAATCAAATTTTAAAACCAAATATTTAATAGAATATTATGAAAAAAAAATCACTTAAAAATAACCTAGTTAACATATATATGAATCTTCAAAGAAAATATGGTGGGTAATTCCGTACATGTCATAAATAACATTACATTTATATTGTAAAAAGGTTAGAGATGTGGTTTGTTTGGAATGTGAAAAGAATATTACATTGATAAAATTTTCTAAAAAGAAGAGGTGGGTAGGAATTTATATAATAAATAATTTTAAAAGGATTAATGAATTTTTGAATAAATTTTTAGAAAACATGGTTTTGAAGAAAAAATGTTTTGACCGAAGAGATAATTAAAGAAATATTTTCTAAAAAACATTTTCTCAACAATTTTATGTTACAAAGAGTGGAAATAATATAACCATTATATTATAAAGATAATGAATAAATATAGTATAATAAAATTAAATGTATTATTAAACAATTATCAAATTATTCCCGGGAATTGTAATTTAAGAATAAACTATATCGATGAGAATGACATTGTGAAATAAACACTTATAATGATCATAACATTGAAGTGATAATTAGTCAATGAATCAATTATATGTATTAACTTAAAATAAACATAAAACATATAAATAAAACATAATACAATAAAAAGTATTTATAGTCTTAATCATAATATATAAATGATGATGAAGATGTCTTATAACCTCTTGAATAGAAATTAAGTTATGAAATTCTTTTCTACATGGTAATTTTATAGTCAAATTATGTTAGATGAAATAATTTAAATTTAATATTAAAATAAAATGAAATAAGATTTATTCATGTTATTACTTGTAAAATGGTTAGTATATACACCATATAAAATAAATTGGTGCATAATAAATGAATGTGCCTCACTAAAAGGAAGTTGAGACAAAATCTGTTACCTCACATTTTCTTTTGGGTGAAAATCATTTAAACTCATTTATTGTTGGATTAAACTTATTATTATGTTATTATGGAATCATATTAATAACTATAATATCATATATGATCATTTGATAACATATTATCACCCGTTTGTAAAAAATATATCATTTTTTCATTGTTTTGGGTGTTAATTGTCTTGTTTTATAATGCGTTCTTCATAATGAAAATACAGTTCTTACAAATATTATATAATTTCATAATATACATAATTATAATAATAAAATAATTATCACACTTATAAATTAATTATAATTTTAAAACAAATCATAAAAAAATCATATGAAAAATGAAGTACGTTACGATCATGGAGGTGGTAGGACATACGTATGCAAGAGTAACGTTTCCATTGTTTGATGGTCATTATAGAAAAAAGGTAAGTAATGTATTAACATTACAGAATGATAAAAATATAATAAATACCCTATCATCTATTTATATTTTCACACACACACACACACATGTATCATCCATGTGGTCTGGTGATGGAAAGTTAGTCACATCGCTTCTTGAAGGCTGTAATTCATAAGAACACAAATGATGTTATCATATTTACTTGAGTGAACATGAAAGGCAGAAAATGAAATATATTATATTTATATAATGATAAATATATGACGAATATAATAATTATTTCATATATATCTTATATAATCATTTACTTTATATTTATCAACTTCCATGTGACATGTTAGTGAAAGATGAATCTCATCACTTCGTGATGAAGTAGTCCATCATACACACGAGTGATGTATTTGTATCTTCTATAGAATGGAAGGTAAAACGATATATATATATATATATATGTTGTAGTGACTACATTGGTTGAAATATATTATAAATATTATATATATACTTTATACCCATCATAATAATGAACCATTAAAGGTGGAAATGAAGAAATGAATGACTTATGTTTGAAAGACAATAGTCATCCATATACGTGAATAATGATTTCGTAACCCATTTGATATATGTGGAGATTGTTTTTGGTAATTACCTTATTATAACAAATATTAGTATATGGAATATACTGATTTTATTATATAAAAATTATTTATTAATAATTGAATTAGGTGAAGAAAGAATTAAAATAAAAATTATCATTGAAGAACGTTACCTCTTATTCGAGTGCCTACCTTAGGTTTTCACTAAAATTCATCATATTATGGATTTATTCCCAAAAAATCTTCTTGTATGAAGTGATGGATGTTCATAAGTTTTTTTGGGAATATATTGGATTAACCATAGATGTGTGAATGCGAGGAGGTGTGAATAATAGAGGAGTGGGGGTAGCCTTTTATAAGTGGGGGGATGACACACTTGGTTTTTTAAAAGCATTTGGTTGTACCACATTTTTCATATGTCACAAGGGTCCAAAATGGACCATTATAGAACATTTTCGGTTTAATTTTTAGAATATGGCCATTCATTAATTTTTATATTATTATATACGTCATTTATACCTTTATCTTTTTAGTTTATCTCTTGGTATACCCATTTTTTCTTTAACTGTAGTAATTAATTTTTACTTAATTCACTATTAATTTTGATCAAAAATTAAATTTTCCATAAAATAATTATAAATTATGTTTATTAAAAATATGAAATAAATTTTTCCAAATTTAATTCACATATGTGGAAAATTTTAATTTATAATTGGCCACACAGATGAGAAAGCAGGTTTTTAAAGTGAAAATGTTCCAAAGTTTACAAAAATATTTATATTAAAGTTCAATTTGAAATTGATTCCAATGACCTAAATTTTATTAATTTATATAAAATTTTTCAATGTTTTCCTTAAATAATAATTGAAAATAAAATTTTACATTATAAGTTATTTAAGGGAAAAGGTAGTTTTCCATTAATTTTTAGTATTTTTCAATATTTATCAAAAAACATACTTTTCATAAAAATACTAAAAAAATCATCATAAAATAATTTTGATATTAAAATTTAAAAAAATTAGATTAATATTTCAAATAAATTTTCATATATTTTTTAAAATTAATTTAAAATCACGTGTGCAAGGCACGACTAAGCTGTCCTTGAGAAGAAATATAGTTTTTTGAGAGAACATTTCATTTTATTTTAAATGATTATTATTTTACATCTAATAAATGAATAACTAATAAACATGTTTAAAATATATATTTTAATAAGTTATTTAATACTATTCATACCCACTATTCCAATAGTTCTACACTAACTATCATATTTAATTATAATATTAATAGTATATTGGGTTTTTGGTAAATCCAATTATTTCATGTAACATAAGAAATAAAAGAATCTCATTTTTTCATGAAACTCAATTAATTAATTATATTGAGTTTATTTTAAAATAAATATATCCTAAGGTATTAGGGTGTTATATTTCCTTCTACTCTTGGTGTTGTGTGTTATACATATTATCAAATATAATGTCCTTATTTTATAATTTTGGGGGGTTTAAATTTGTATTATTATTATTAATACATTATAAAATAATATATAATTTGTTGGTGTGTATCTTTTCATGTAGTGAATATGGGGTCTAAACCACAATTTTTTGGCCTTAGACCCCCCATATTTAATTGTGGTAGTGGAGGTAGGGGGATTTCATTCACCGCTTGCACTGTATACAAGAGGACCATCATCAGCAATAAAAATATTAGTTGTGGAAATTCCACTCAATGAAGAGATGGAACATGCTAATATAAGTGAGAAGAATCGATGATAGAGGATGAAATGACTTGTCATGAGAGGATTCTAGCACAGTCAAGGTGGGGCCACATGACATCTGGCCCCTAAACGGGTTGGACTCAGCAAAAAAGGGTACATTGAATCATGTCCTGGACATTGGCCATTGTGTTTTCAGGCCACACATGTTCGAAGAGCTTTATTCTTCTGGTCTATGTAATGTCTGAGCCTACATGTTATGTAATGGGTTCTCTTAAAACATAGTTTACAATAGGCATCTTTTCCTAAATAAATGGACTTATCCTCAACTTGTTTTGATAATAGAAGTTGTGCAATATTAATTATTAATAAACAACATTTTTAACTATATATTTGTGTAGAATATAATTATAATAAATTCAATTATATATTTAATATAAATATTATTATTTATGTTATATAAGTATAAAGATATTTATAATAAATCTAATTATAATAAATGAAAATATATATGATATATAATTAAAAATATATTTATAATAATAAAAAATGAAATTATATAATAAATATGAATATAATATATAATTGTATTTATTATTGAATAATTGAATTTATAATCATACATCATATATATATTTTAATATATATATATATATATATATATATATTTATAATTACATTTTTTTTAAAAACTATAGCAATAATATAGGTACATTTATAATTTAATTTATAAAAAAATTATATTTTTAATACATTTATTATAAATATAATAAATATATTTATAAAAATAAATATATATATAATTATAGAAAAATATTAAAAAATTATAAATTTATAAATATAATCTAATATATAATATATTTACATTTATGATTTCATATCTATAATAAATATAATTTCATTTTCTATACTAATTTATTAAGGACTCATAAGTAACCAACAATGGTATTTAATATAGTACTAATAAATATATTAATAATAAATTCAATTATATAATAATATTTTATGTGATTGGGTCTATAATTACATTAAACACACACACCTAACATAGACATTCCTAAAAGTAAGGTCATAACCCCCGAAAGGATAACCCACCCAATCAGCCAGATTATTAAATAATATATTTTTGGGCTGAAGGCCCAGTGGGCATGAAGTCCATTACATGACCCGTAGGACCGAATCTTTTTTATCAAGGCCCATTCTGTGAATAGAAACCTGACTAATATAGTACCATTATAATACCTCCATTGCTACATTAGTCTCTACCGCCCACCACCGATATAGTGTCGTCTTCCACTGCTATAATGTTGCCGTTAAAATAGTCTGACCACTACTATAGTGTTCTATAGTCCCTATTCCTTATGAGTTTGGAACCCCCACTTTTGATGTAGTATTTTGGGGTGCTAACCACTAAGCCAACCCTCAACTACATTAAATTATATAATATATATTTTTTATACTATATATATATATTTAGAAATATTAAATAAAAACATTTATTATAAATAAAATCATTAATGTAGTTATGCTATTAGTGTAATTTTAATTTTAATAATAATTAATAAACCAATAAAAGTGTTAAACCATTAAAATGTTAAAAAAAATAAAAAGTAAAACAAATCAATCACCATCGGTGAAAATTTTGTAGGGTGGAAATGGTCATGGGTGAATGGTTCATTGTGGTAATTTTTCACAATTCACATGTCACTGTTCACTAAGACCCATTTGGGGAAATATATTTAACCATAACCCATTTAGCTAAATACTTTTTAAGTTGGTTCACTAAAACCAAATTTTATATAATTTATGATAACTTTTATTGATTGTCTTGAATATTAATAAACTTCTTATCACTTCATGATTGTAATTATGTGTGACATAGTATGTGATAATGTTCTAAGAGTAGCTATTGCACTAAAAGGTCATACCATTTCCCCACTATGATGAGAAATAAAAATTTCATGAATGTATTGTTAAATATATTTTTTATATCTAGACGATATCATTTTATGCGAAATAAGTTATATAAATAATCATGGTTGGAGACTCATAGGACTTTAAGGCTCTATCTCATGGTTTAGACCCATTGTAATTTCTAGTGCTCGAGATTATAAGAACATAACTCCCTGGTAGAAAATATATATTTATATCTATCACTAGATGTTCCTATCTATGGATGTGTGTTTTGATCCATATAATTTAATATTATTAATAATTTAAATTATTAGTCACATACATTGATGTATTAAAGAAAACCATGACCCCGTATGTTCATGGTGAAGTAGGTCATGATGGGTGCATCATGAGAAATATTGCATTAATGAATAATGTGAGAAAGGATTATTCCATTCTACTATTTAATGAATGTTGATATTTAAGACCCTTATATGGGAATTAATCAACCTAAATAAATATATGTCCATTGTGTTCTTTGAGAAAGATTATTCATAAAAATCCAAAGAAAAAACATCAACCATATAGGTTGATGACACCGAAATGAAACCTTCTTGATTAATGATATCATGATAAAGGGGTTACATTACATACTAAACATCCGTATGAGGTTGTATGTCCTTATAAAATTAAATTATTTCTCTATGGGTTCGTTTTCATATTTCTATATGCTATATTTGGGTTTTGGGAGGCTCCGCCTAATGTCACTAATAAAGAGGATTACAGATCATACACTAAGTGTATCTAGAACATCAAATAAGTAATAATAATAATAATTATTTAACATATTGAAAAAAACATTCCCATATGCATTTTAATAACTATTAATGTTTTTTTAATGGTATATATTCCATCTATAATCAGCGGACCTAGGATTCCATCTAACCTAACTCACAAACTAGCCTGCCAAATAGCCTGATGGGTGTTCTTGATCCCCGTTGGATAGTAACTAGTTCCTGGGTAGCATAGAGTGAAATTTTTTAATGATTCAACCCTCATTTAATAATAATAAATTAACATCATAATTAATTTAGTAAACATCCAATCCGAGATAAACAAAACTGAATATCGAATAAAAGGATTCAACTAATTCATAAATTAAGGAAAATGAGAACATGTATTAAAAGTTCGGGATATTAAGATAAAATGATCCAAAATACTGATACAAAACTAAAAACTAAAATGAATACCCAAAACAACTTCAAAGAGTATCCACATGACCCATGAAATTGATCTAACCGTAAAGCACTCCCAAACAATCAATAATCAAAACAAATTAGAATGAAACTAGACCTATAAAATATAGGAATCAGCTAACCATCCCAATAAGTCAATAGAACCTTCCAAGTCTAAGCAGTAACATTCCTATTACATCCTAAAAATTATAGTTTTAAATACATTATGAAAAAACCAATTTTTGTAATGTTTTACAAAATAAACAACAACACATCAAAAGTGTGTGAGTTGTTTCTTCAAATATTTTCTTTAAATAAAAAAAATATTATGGAAAATTCTTTTACCTAATAAATACCACTTGGGAAAGACACCTTTTAAAATTACCAATTTGAACCCATTCTTAAAAATACCCCCTTTAAAAAAATTCCTACTCAAAAGAGGTTAATAATCTCCGAAAAGTTTTTCCAAAACAACTTTGAATACAAAATTTTCCATAAAAAAAGTCACATCATCCTAAAAACATGTTTTCAAAACCCACACACTCACAATGTTTCAAAAAAATCTACATATTAATTTACACAAAAAAAATTCTAAAATTCTTTGGAAAACTACATTTTACATTTTATGGATCACACACTTTCAAAATCATCTAAAAATTAATTGAGTGAACTTTAGAATTTCATTTTTGATTCCTTACGTAAAAAACTTTTTGAAATATTGGAAAATTATACTATATAAAGAAGGAAGAAATCACATGATTAGGCATCACTATATAAAGTCACACATTAAGGATAAATACCATGTACATAGTCAATAAAAAATAATCCAACAATTACGGGATATAATCAATAAAAAAAGATAAGTCCCCTATAATTACCATAAATGATATTTTAGTGTCATAGGAATCATCTCTAGGTTGTTGTAACAGAATAAATGAACTAGAGAAAAGGGAGCCTAGCTATCACCCCTAAACCTGCCCACATCCAAAAAAATCCGTTGAACAACCTAGAAATAAATTCACATAGAATTCCATCATACATGAGATACATGAAGATATAATCCTTTAAATTCCTTCAACCATGGGATCAAAAATTATAAGGTCCATGTAATGCATTCATCCATGGGATAAAAGAAGAAATTCTTGTATAAGGGCATATTTCACCATCCAGTATAACTATATCAATGTTTTTAGGAACCAACGCCTAGTCAACCTGCTATCTTTATTATGGTATTCCCTCACATATGTCATCAAATATGTCCCTATAAATCTCATAATGAGTCAAATAGAGGTGAGAACAACCAAGTATCACATAAATTAGTTATGAAAAGGTTGAAAATAAACTCACATATAACTTCCCACACCCTAATAAGAAACATTCACATTCACATCAAAACACATGTGTCATATATGAATTTATCAATGATAAACACCCCTCATGGAATCTCAAGTCACAATTTACATACTAGATAACCAATGGGCTTAAAAGGGTTTCACAAAATTTATGAAAACACATTCTTCATAAAATTCCAAATGATTCATTTGTTTTCAAAACATTATTGGAAATAAAATCCCATTCAAAATTTATAAATCGCTCCCAATCTATCATTGATACCAATTTTATAAAATTTCTTTGAAATCAATTCAAAAATCACACTTTCCTATAAAACTAATTTGAAACATTCAAATCCTCCAATAAGTTTCCAAATATAATATATATGGGATAACTCTTCATTTTGAAAACAAATACCCAACATTGATCATTGAAAATATTTATAAAAATTATACTTTGTTATGAAAATCTACCATATAAATAAAAAGGTTTCAAATATGGTTCATTACGGTTAACACTCCCCTTTTAAAATCAAATACTCTATTCCAAACATTTTAATAAAATTAAACATGAAAAAAACATAGTTTTAAAGTTAATTAACAAAAGAACACTTTTTAAAAACTCAATAAAGTGCTCAACACCACTATTAAAACAAAAAACGTTCTTTAAAATCTATTTAGGCATTTTCAGAAACACTTGGAATGGAATCCCATTCCTTGAAAAAGTTTAAAATTGATATTAAATTTCTTTTACCAACATGGGTCATAAATATAAGAATAATTTAAAAGAAAAACCATTTTCAAACCATCATGAAATTAAAGGCATGAAATAGGAATTGAGAATAAAGAAACACCTACCATTATTCAATGATGATTATGTTGAAAGTTGTCACTTTCAATGGAGAACAATCCCACAATCTAGGATATGGCATGTACAACCCCTATAAGTGAATAGTACATTTTTTCTACCAATATATATACTAAAATAGAACCAAATATATATTATGGTTCATAGAGGAAGATAAATCCAAGGATATGTAAATAAACGGAAGAGAAAAATATGGTTATAGGGGATTAACAAGAATAAAACCAATTGAATATGAGGTTTAAGGACATCAAAATGAAAGGGGAAGGGAGGGATCTCCCATGGAGGGTGTTACTAGTCAATAAAAGCTAATGGGATAGAGAATAAAGGTCCAGAGGATTAAAATAAAAGAAGGGAAAAGGTAGAACATTCACTTTTAAGGAATATGGCAAGACTACATGGTTTTGGAACACATTTTTAAAAAACATGTGCCAATAACTTTTAGAAATTTTCCAAGACAACAACCACTTGAACGGTTTACATAGAGACACAAAATGTATGGAAAAACAATTATCCAACACTAAAAAATGAAACCATTAAAATATAGAGTCTATCTACATGTTTGTTTCATGTTTTACCTTACAATATACATGTCGTGTGCTTCAACCTAGAATCTTCAGAGCTCACACACAATTTATCTTAGTATTTTCATCTTGTGAGACTCAACCACGTGTTTCCTATGAAAACTAAACCATACATGTTAAAAATGAACTTCATATAAGGGTTTCCTGGAGACATGTAATAGAATCTATACCATTTCTTCTAAACCATAATTGAAAACCATGCACCAAAGGAAATACTCTAAATTTAAATTATTTGGGTCGAAACTCTATGGAAACATATATCAACCAACAAGATCATAAAATAATATAAAATAAAAACCATAGTGACATGGTGGCTGTCACAATTCTCCCCACCATACCACTTTATGCACCAGAAGGTCTCAAGTCTAAGAAGAGGTCATCTAATGATAGATTATAAAACAAAAAACAAAGGAAAGAGCATCGGTTCATGAATGAATGAATGAATATTTAAATAAAAGTAATCATACTTAGGAAAAACTGATCAGTATTTAATCAAGAAGGATATCTAAAAATATAGAGACCCAACATCAGTTTTCCAACTATTTATAATTAAGCTAAAATGGTGTAGCAACTAAAAACATAGTTTACATAAAATAAGAGGATTTTAATGAGGAATAAAATTACTAAAATATATAATAGGGAATTAAAAAAATCTACCTACTATATCTGACCATAAGACGATGAATCAAAACCATTGAGGAAAGGGACTAAACTTCGAAATATCCCGAAGGACCAAAAAACTTGATCACAAACCCAAGGTATCCAAACAATTAGATCAACAATAGAAAAAATGAATCATTAATAAATGAAATGGATCTCACCTAAGGGTCACAATTCCATCATGATGTTTTTAAATCAAAATATATATAATAATTTCTTAGAGTGATTCCAAGGGAAAACACTTTTCAGTGGAACCCACAGTCTAACTGAAAATAGAACTACACTCTCTAGTGTTCACATATTTACCCAAGGTTCATCCTCATGTACAAGCTAGTAAAATAGAACCATCCAATTTTGTACACCACAGTAGGGAAACAACATGAAATGAGGTATGAATGGTTCCACAAAAGAATAAATTCTCATAATTGGAAACCAAATAAAATATTGGTAAAGGATTACTCAAGTCAAAATTGCACATAACTCAATAAGTACAAATCCCAAAATGGGTTTTCATCCTAAATAGTCACGACCAATCACCCGAAGGTTACCCTAAACTATGGACACCCACCAATAAACTTCAAAAGTATCTATTCCCAGTTCAAATAAAAATCCCAAACTATAACTCGTGTAAGAGTATACAAGAAAACCCAACCCTCATTAGTCTAACCATCAAATCATGGCTCACAAAAATGAAGAGAAGATGAGAAAAACTAATCCAATAATACACTTGACCTTTCTAGGAGGCTTAAACTAAAAAATGTTAGACATAGACCCTTATGTGTCCATGTCCCTAAAACCATGACCATCTATCCCCAAAACACATAAGGGAAAAATTGAAAAATAATATTTATCTGAGAAATAACAAAAACCTTTTAAAACAACATATATTTAATATGTGTCTGAAAATCCCTTTTCAAAAACTGAGGCATCATTAAAATTGAAGCTACTTTTCACAAAATCAAAACACAAACCATTTTACAATTCAAACCTAAAGACGTAACTTGACATGATAAAGTAAAACTGTTTCCAATAAAGATTTTAAAACTATAAACTAGTTTTAAAATTAAAACACCATTTGGGGTCTCATAATAAAATAAGAACTCATGTTATGAAGCCACATCAAGATACTAACCCTTTTCTAAAACCATGGAAAATCGATTAGAAAAATAAATCTCTTGTAATATATTTCTCAAATTTCATGAAAACCCTATCTTTTTATAAAATTTTATGAAACAAATGAAATTTTAAAAACAAACACTAAGGAATTATTTTAAAAAATAATTTTTTTCATGTGAAATCCATTTTTCAAACACAAAAATAATAATTCACACCACATAAAAAATTATATAAATAAATAAATAACATAAGACCCAATCAAAATGCAATCCAACGATTCCCTAATAACTCAAGGATAACCATGAATCATTTCCCATTTCCAAAACATGCTAGTAAATTACAAGGTTCAAGGGTTATAAATAGTAAAAAATAGTTGGAAACTATTCTTGAATAGGCCATATGGTTGAAAACCACATGCTAATTGTGCATTGGTCCCTATGATGCATCATGAATAAGAAGTTTGGTTGTTTTATATTTTTGAAGACTTAAAATACAACCTCCAATTTTATTTTATAATTCTTTATCCGTACCAACATTAAAAATGAACCCCAAGGTGACTCAATCAATCCATTTAAGGAATAAGAACCACTTTATTTAGTATCAAACCATTATCCAAAAATTTCATCAAATGATAAAAAGAATCAAAGTAAAAATCCCAATTACCCATTGAATCTCAAGGATTAGGTTGATAATTAGATCATGAAACTCTCCCCACACCCACCTATTGAATCCCAAAAAACAAATTTCTAAACTAACAACACCCAAAATAAAAATAGGGAATTATAAAACCTAGGTTCCACTCATAAACCAACCCAAGGTTCCATCTGACCTAGCTCCCAAACATGCCTACCATAAGGCCCGAGGGGTGTTCCCCATCCCCACAGGTTGTATACTTGTGGCTGGGTATCATAGAATTAAACTTGAAAATTATCCCACACTCACACAAAAATAATAAATTTTCAGTGTAAATAAATCATTAAACATCTAACTAGAGATAATAAAAATTGAATATATTATAATAGTATATGACTGATTCATAAATGAATAAAATGTATAAATATTTATTAGAAAGATAGGATATAAAAATAAAACGGTTCAACCAGCTGATAAAAAATCAAATAAAAAACCAAAACCAAAACACAGATCAATATGAACCATGTCTACTATCCAACCATATATATATCTCTTATAAGATCAAGAGAAAAAAAGAACAAACCTATACCTATAAAATATCGGTGTGATATAGAAAAACTTGTAGGTCACCATAACATATTTAGTCTAAGTATATTCTTTTATATTACATACTAAAAAATTTAGTTTGAAATAAAATAGAAAAATATACATTTTTCATAAGGCTTTAGAAATGAAACAACAACACATCAAAAATGTGTTAAAACTTTTTTTCTAATATTTTACATAAATAATAACAATCACATGAATTTTTTTCCTTGGATAATACCTCTTGGAAAAACCACTATTTTAATGCCCCACTTTAAATCCATTACATCATTGCCCAATTTTAAAATATAATCTTCCCAACTCCTAATAGGTTTCTAATTTATTATCAGTTTTCCAAAAAAAAATTTAAAACCAAACCATCCATAAAACTAGGAACATAAATCTAAATCCACATTTTCAAAACCCACACACATGGATTTTAAAAAATAACCTCTATATTATTTTCCACAAACTTTTTTCAAAACACTTTATAAAAAACTATTTTTAAAGATCACACCTTTTTAAACTCATTTAATAAATAGTTTGAAAGTACATTAAAAACAAATGTATTAATACCTTCATTAAAATCCTTTCCTAAAACCATTTAAAGTATTTTTAATGTAATCCATAGAGAGAAGGATAAAAACACATAGTTTGGGATCACTATTTAAAGTCACAAAACTAGGTTACACAACATGAACATATGTTTCGAAAAAATCTTCTAAGAAGTAGGGGATATAATTGATGTGTATTGACATAGAATTATATTTATGAAATTTCACTTCTTATAAATATTTAATATAGTATAAATAACATAAAATCACATAGATAACGAAATATAGACTTTATAAATTTAGAATGTATAAAATAAGAAGTATTTATAGAAATTAAAGAACTAATACTGAGGGAACAGTAACCTGACCTTTGAAATAGTAACAGAACCATTAGGAATAGTAATATAGCCAAAAAATAGTAACCCCATATAATAAATTATAATTAAAATTTGAGTATCTTTTAAATAAAAATATGACATATTTATATCTTAAAATAGGTAAATAAATATTTTGAAAATTATAAATTAAGTGTTGGTATTTTTGTGAATCCTAAATTTTTATATAAATTTTTATAACTAATAACATGATTTAAAAGGAAATTAATTTCAAAACAATATATTTATAAATTAATATTTTTCTATCTTATCATTATGAGAGATGTTATGAGACCTTATTTAATTTTTTAAAGTGTTATAAAATCAGTTATAATTATAAAATCAGTATTTTTTAAATAAATGATGATTTTAATAAAAAATTTAACTTATCATATTTAGAAAATTATTTTCTAAAAATGGAGTCTATTTTATAAATACACACTTGGAAAGATATTTACAGTGTTTTTTTAGAGTTTTCTAAAATTGTTTATTTTTTGGTGAATAGTGAAAAACTATAACTTTCAATATAAGCTAAATACATGAATTATTGTGTCGAGGATAATGTATGGATGAGGTAAGAACCCAATGGTTTGAAATAAAATGGAATATTTATTTTAATTATTCATAATCATTCACACTATTATTTGTCTTCATCCAAAATAATAGACAAATAAATAAAATAATCAAAATACACTGCTCTCCTAAACAGTAAATACCACCCTTCACCATCCATTATCCTCACACCTCAAAATCACTGAATAATGATTATATTAAACCAAATTAGTCTCCCAAACCTCTTACCCACGTCTTGGTATTTCTGTTATCACCAAAATACCATTCCCAAGTTTCTAAAGGAGGTTCTCAAGGGGAAGAAGTTCAAGAGGTAAAATCCTCTTTCGTTTTATTTTATTTTCTTTTCAGTTTCTTTTCATTTCTTATACTCTCATCATATTGATATCCCAAAATGACATGATAAACATAGTATATTTTATACACCACAAATTTACTATATTGGTATATCCACCATCAATTATATTCTCATCCCCTATTTCTCTAAAAATGACAATGTTTTCTGTGAAGTGTTGATTCACCACCATCGTGGACGATGATTTTTAGTTTTCTAATAACACATTATGGGTTGATCCAAAAACCATTATAAAAACAATAATAGATTTTAAAAATTATTTTACAAATTATTTAGTATTATTCAAACATGTATGTATAAATAATATTAATTAATAAATAAACTAGTTCATGATGATCAAAAACATTCGAAAACAATCTAAATGGTTATCATTAACATTTTATATGAGGAATCATCCTCATCTCTGAAAAATGATATATATATGTATAAGACCATTTAATATAATGAAATTTCAGAAACTATATATAATTTCAATTCTGTATAACTGTTACCATTTTACAATATCTTTCATACATGTATACAAGTGAACCAATCTTGAAAACCAAGGAGGCGAACACTCCCTAACAACAAAATTCCATCTTACATCACATAAATAATGAAATAATTGAACTTAATAATATTAGAATAAATAAAATACATTTTTAATATGTTATGAATTAAATTATTAATCCATATAATTTCATTATCTATGATATTAAGTACAAGTAGAGAACATTTTTAGACATAAGAGAAGGGATTCTCTCCAAACCTCAATTTTTCCTTCAGGTTATAATTCCCCTCTATTTTCCCTAATTTAATTATTTATTATTCTTATTTACTCCTTAAAAATTATATTTTAATTTTCCAAATTTATGTACTTAGTTTAAGTATACTTTTGTTTATGGGAAAATATATACTTTATAATGTTCCTTTTTTCAATTCCACCCGATTAGCAAGGCCGATTAAAGGGAACATCCCAATTTATTAAACATTTTAATGATATATCCATAATCTATTTTCGTCCATCAATATTTTTATAAAAAAAATAATTTTATAATTAAAAAAATCTATGTTCATTTCTGGTTTTATGAAGACAATTATACCATTTCCCTCTTTAATGACTCATTAACATTTTCCCTTAAACCACACTAAAGTAGCCCATTTCTAAAGTTTATAAAACACTATTTTTATATATTATCACTTCAATTTTAAATCAATTATCCAAAAATAAACCTATTTTAACTTATGAATGTCCATGTATGATTTAGATCATTTCTTTCATGGTCACTTTTACAATAGACCCAAATTTTATTCTCTATGACATGATTATGATACCCATTTCTTTACATGTGATACCCTTATGTTTATGTTTGATTCCTCATGTGGAAAACATATGCATGTATAGGATATGATGGGTATTCCTAGATAGTCCTCTAATGCATTGGATAATTTTCAGTCTCATGAGACGTCAGGTTGGGATATAGAGTAAACCTAATCCCTTTAAGGTATATGGTCTACCATGGGGAATGGTCTTGCAAATAATCCTTATCTCATGCTCCACCATGTGAAATGTTCTTCTAAGTTATCCAGGAATCAATATTATGTTATGTTTTATGTGGTTCCCACATTCCTATGATTCTTTGATTACATGATCCCATGTTATACATGCCATGCTTCCTTATGTTTATTCATGTTATATGCTTTTTTTTCATCATGTTATGCCTTCTAACCCATGTGATCTGCCTAAATTTCATGTTTATTAACTTAATGATTTTTTTAACACATCCCCTTATTTAAGTAACTCTATAGTTTATCCTGTGATGTTGTAAGATATAAAAGGAAGTTAGGATCTCTTTGTGGATATAAAATAAAATGTTTTTATTTTCATTTCTTTCTTTCTAATTATGTACCTGATCTTTCAGAGACAGTTAAATTTACAATAATCGGTTTGTTTTGTATATTTAATTATGCTAATAAAATTTTAAAAATATTTTTTAATTGATAGGGCTGTTATATTTGGTATCAAAGGATGTTCTAGTTATTTTTTAATATTAGGGTTATAAACCATTAGTAAGAACCTTAGGGATAATTTCTTCACCATGGATAAACTAGATTAAAAATTTGAGAATCACATGTTAGGATATACATTTATTTTTCAATTTTATCCTTATCCATTAAATGTTAAAATTTTATATTCTTACTATCTTAGTATTCAAGCCGTCACAAATTTTCAACTTAAAATGAAAATTCAAATTTCGGGGGTGAAATTTCATAAGGGGGGAAGAAAGTAAGGGCCACAAATTATATCAATCAAATTTATCTTCTTAAATTTATGTCATATAGTAAAAAACATTAAATAAAACATAAAAAACAATACAAACTTTACAAATGAATAATTAAGAAAATAATAAGTATTTTTAGAAATTAAGTAACAAATACTGATAGAATAATAACATTACCCTTGTAATAGTTACATGGCCATTAGGAATAGTAATATGGACAATATAATATTAATCTCACCTATATAAGTATAAATAAAAGTTAGGTATCTTATAAATGAAAATATGATATAAATTTATATCATAGAATATATAAATAAATGTTTTAAAAATGATAAATTAAGTGTTTATATTTTTGTGAAACAGAAATGTTTATATAGTATTTTATAATTAATATGGTGATTTAAAATAATTATTTCCCCAAAATAGATTCATAAATTAATGTTTTACTATATTATGATTATAGGATAATTTTATGAGACTTTAATTTAATTTTTAATGTTTGATAAATAATTTATAATTTTAAAAATTTCCTTTTTCAAATAAATGATGTTTTGAATTAAAAATTAAATTTCACATATTCAAAAAATTATTTTCATAAAATGGTGCCCATTTTCAAAATCTTCATGTAAAAAAATTTTCATGGTTAATTGTTCATTTTTTTCTAATATATATTTGAAATTTTGGTGAGTAGTAAAATGCCGTAATTTACGGTATAAGATAAATACATGAATTATTGAGTAATGGATGATATATGGATGAGGTAGTCACAAATTGGTTTGAAATTAAATTAACTAGTAACTATAACTAGTCACAGGAATCCACACAATTTATAGTATTAATCCAAAATAAAATAAAGATGATTAAAATAATAATAATAAACACCCCACTTCTCCACTATAAACAACACCCCTCATGACCCCTATCATAACACCTCCAAATAATTTAGTATTTCTTATATTATTCCCAATTTCTCTCCCAATAATCTGACCCATGTCTTGGCCTTTTTTTCTCACCAAAATACCATTCCTAAGTTCCTTAAGGACTTTTTAAAAAACAAAAAGTTGATGAGGTAAAATCCTCTTTTGTTTTCTTATATTTTTTTAAACTTCTTTTCATTTATTATAATATACTATCCTATCTATATAAATGTTTCATGATAAACCTTGTATATTTTATATAATTTAATTTAATTATATTCATATATACACCATCAATTATCTAATCTTCTATTTTTTCTAAAAATGAAAACATCATCTGTAAGGTGTCGATTCATGACCTTCATGGATGATGATTTTTCATGTTCTAATACCACCGTCAGGGCTATTAATAAAACCATTATAATGGTTAAAACAGATTTTAAAATTAATATTACAAATTATTTTGTGTTTTGGAACCATTATATATACATAATATTAATTAATAAAACCAAACTAGTTTGTGATGGTCGAAAAACCCAATTATAATCTTAACTGTTATCATTAAAGTTTTATCAAATGAATAATACTCATATATGAAAAAAATGATATAAATGACCATTTAATATTTCTAATATAATTATTAACATATAATTTAAATTGTGGATAACTATTTACATTTTACATGAACATTCATACAAGTATACAAGTGAACCTATCGTGAAAACCAAGAAAACGAAAACCCCCAAATGACAAAATAGAATATTAAAACTCATAAAATGGGCCATAAATGAACTTAATAAAATTATTTTAAATAATATTAATGTTTAATAAGTTCTTAATTGGATTATTAATGAATCTAATTTCATTATCCAGGACATTAAGTACATGTGCAGAATAGTTATGAACAGAAGATATAGAATTGTATCAAAAGCTCTATTTTTTTCATTGAGATAAACATTATCCCAATTTACCCCTATGTAATTATTAATTCTTATTATTTACTCCTCCTAAATTCTGTGTTTATATTCTAAAAATATTTACTTAGCTAAAATTTCTTTCTTTTATGGGGAAATATTTGGTTTATAAGGTTCACTTTTCAATTCCTCTAGATTAACAAGACTGATTCACGAGAACATCCCATTTTATTACCCATTTTTAAAAACATTGAAGAATCTGATGTAGGCTGAAAATAGTTTTCTAAATTTATTTATCATTAAGAACTATTTAATTTCATTTTTCATTTTATTAAAACAAATATACCATTGCCCTCTTTAAAGACTCTGTAATATTTTCAATGACACCACACTAAAGAGGCTCATTTCTAATGTTTCTAAAACACTCTTTTTTACATGTTTTAACTTAATTTGAACATTATTTATAATTATATATTTTTATTTTACCATATTAATGTCTATGTATGATTTAAATCCTATCATTCGTGGACACTTTTATGATATGTCCATTTTTTATGCACTATGACATGATTATGATACACACTTCTTTCCATGGGTAACCCTTATTTTTATGTTTGAGACTTCATGTGGAACATATATACATGAAAATTTTATAGTGGGTGCACCCGAATAATGCTCTAATTCATTGGGTAATTTTTAGTCTCATGAAACGTAATGTTTGGAAAGGGAGAAAATCTTATTCCTTTGTGGGACTGTGTCCACCATGTGCAACAATCATGGAAGTAAGCCTTGACTCATGCTCCTCCTTGTGAATTGGTGTTGTAATTTAACCTTTACTAATTCTTATTTCTTGTTTTATGTTGTTTCAAAATTCATGTGATGATATGATTCAGTGATCCCATGTTCTACACAATAAGCTTCCTTATGTTTATTCGTGTTCTAATCCTTTTTTATGTCATTATTTTATGACTTCTAACCCATGTTCTATGATTAATTTTCATGTTTATTCCCTAAATGATATTTTTAACACATACCTCTATTCATGTATCTACAATGTTTATCCCGTGATGATGTAAGAGCTAAAAAGAAGTTAGTATCTCTTTGTGGAGATAAAAAATGTTTTGTTTTGGTTTCATTCTTTATAATTTTGTACCTGATCTTCCAAAGAAATTTGACCATACGATCTTCGGTTTTAATTTGGTGGTTAATTATTATTAAAATATTGTAAAAATATATGTAAACGACTAGGGATATTATAGTTTGTATCAGAGGATGGTCCAGTTATTTTTGAAGATTATGGTTAGAAAACTTGAGTAAGAACCCATGAGATAATTTTATCACCATGGATAAAATATATTCAAAATTTTAGAATAACATGTTAGGGAATAAATTTAATTTACATTTTTATTATTATATGTTAAAAGTTTCATTTTTATATGATTATTGTATTAGTATTAAAGCCCCCCAAAATTTTTATCATAGATTGTAAAATGAAATTTCTAGGGTGAAATTTCATAAGGGGGGATGAATATAACAACCCTGAATTATACCACTGAAATTTCCCTTCTAATAATTATTTCATATGGTATAAATCATATAAAATAACATATAAAACAAAATATCATCATAACCAAAGAATAATGAATGAAATGATAAGTATTTATATAAATTAACTGATACTTATGGAATAATAACTTGACCCTTGGAATTGTAACATGACCATTAGAAATAGTAATATGGCCAATAGATTAGTAACCTCACCTATGGAAGTATAAATAAAATTTTGGTATCTTTTAAATGAAAATATGATATATATATATATATATATATATATATATCTTGGAATAGGAAAATAAATGTTTCAGAAATGATAAATTATGTGTTGGTATTTTTGTGAAACCTAATTGATTATTTACTATTTTATATTTAATATAGTGATTTAAAAAAAATTCACAAAAATATATTTATAAATTAAAATTTTATTGTCTTATGATTATAAGATAATTTTATGGGACCTTATATAATTTTTCAAAGTGTTATAAAATCAGTTATAATTTTAAAATCAATATTTTTCATGTAAATGAATATTTAAATTAAAAAATAAATATTGAATATTCAGAAAGATATTTTCATAAAATGGAGTCAATTTTTTAAATCTAAATTTAAAAATATGTTTATGGTGAATTTTTGGTTTTTTTCTAAAATAGTTGAAATTTTGGTGAATAGTGAAATATGGTATTTTACGATATAAGCTAAATACATGAATTATTGAGGAATGGATGATGTATTAATGGGGTAATCCCCAATTGGTTTGAACTCACATGAACTATTTAATTTATTTTTTCACAATAATCCACATAATTTATATTTTGGGCCAAAATAATAGTCAAATGAATAAAATAATAAAAAACACCCGTATCCTCTACTATAACACCACCCCTCACGAAACCCACTCGTCACACCTCCAAATCCTTGAATATTTGTTATATTATTACCAATTACTCTCTAAAACATCTTCCCCACCACCTCATATTTCTTGTCTCACCAAAAGGCCATTCACATGTGGCATAAAGAGGTTCTCAAGGACAAGAAGTTCAAGATATAAAATCCTCTTTGGTTTTCTTTTATTTTTTAATTATTTTTCTTTTATTATCCTATCCTATAATCCATAAAAATAAGTGTAAAGTTAAACATATAATATTATATATACTTTAATGTCAATATATTTTTATATAAAACATAAATTCTCTTCTCTTCCACATTTTTTCTAAAAATGAAAGCATCATCTATAAGGTTTCAATTCACAACCTTCATAGATTATGATTTATCATTTTCTAATAATGCCCTCATGTATGGTCATAAAACCATTATAATGGTTAAAAAATATTTTAAAATTTATATTACAACTTACTTTGTGTTTTGGAACTAGTATATATACATAATATTTATTAATAAAACCAAACTAGTTTGTGATGGTCGAAGAAATGCCAAAATAATCAAAACGGTTATCATTAACGTTTTATCTAATTAATAATCCAAATATATGAAAAAATGATAAACAATAACATTTATTTTTTTAAGATAATTAATAAAATATAATTTATATTATTGAAAGCTATTCCCATTTTACATGAACTTTCATACAAGTATATCAGTGATCCAATCATGAAAACCAAGGGAAAGAACACCCCCAAATGACGAAATTGAATGTTTCAACTCATCAAACATGTCATAAATGAACATAATAAAATTATAATAAGTAAAATTTATTTTTAATTGGTTCTAAATTATATTATTAATGAATCAAATATTATTATCTTGAACATTATGTACAAGTGAAGAACCGTTTCGAACATTAGGTAGAGGATTCTCTCTAAACCTCTATTTTTCCTTCAAGTTACACTTTCTCTCACATTACAACTATGTAATAATTAATTATTTTTATTTAATGCTCCCAAATTATGTGTGTATGTTACAAACATATTTAATTATCTAAATTGTTCTTTATTTTATAAAGAAATAATTGTTTTATAAGGTTCGCTTTTCAATTCCTCCCAATAAGAAAGATCGATTAACTAGAGCTTCCCAATTTCTTACCCATTTTTTATAACACTACATAATAAGTTCTAAGCCAACAATATTTTTATTAAAACACAATATTTATCATTTAAAACTATTTATTTTAATTTTTTATTAAAACAATTATACCTTAGCTCACTTAAATGACTATAATATTTTCAATGAAACAACACCTAAGAGGCTCATTTCGATAGTTTCTCAAACACTATTTTTACATTTTTTTCACGTAGTTTGAATATAATTTATCATTATCTATTCTTATTTTACCATATTAATGCCCATGTGTGATTTAAATCCTTTTTTATATGGAAACTTCTTTTATACCCCCATTTGTTATGCTCTATGACATGATTACGATACCCTTTTCATTCCATGGGTAACCCTTATGTTTATGTTTGATTAATCATGTGGCATTCATATGCATGAACATTTTATGATGGGTGAACCCAAATATAAATCCAATTATTTGGGCGTTTTTTAGTCTCATGAGATGTCATTTTGGGATATGGAGTAAATCTGACTCCTTTATGGGACTTGGTCCACCATGTGAAATGATCTTGGAAGTAATCCTTGACTCATGCTCCTCCATGTTAAATGTTCTTGGAAGTTAACCTCAACTCATGCCTATATAATGTTATATTTTGTTTCCAAATTCCTATGATTATATGAATACATGATCCCATTTTCAACATGTTATGATTCCTTATGTTTATTCATGTTCCAAGACTTTTTATGTCACTATGTTATGCCTTTTAACACAGGTGATATGCTTAATTTATATGTTTATTCCATTACTGGGATTTTTTTATCATCCCTTTATTCATGTAATTCTGTAGGTTATCCAGTTCAAAAGTAAGATCTAAAAATAATTTAAGAGGACTTTAGGGAAATTAAATAATGGATATTTTATATTTTTTTTCATGCTTTGTAATTATGTACCCAATCTTCCAAAGATACCTGAAATTATGATCCTTGGTTTTTATTTGATGGTTAATTATGCTTAAAATATTTTAAAAGTATGTTTAAAATGATAGGTACATTATAGTTATTATTAGTGTATCACCTAGTTCTTTTTGGAGATTAGGGTTAGACAACATTAGTAAGAACCCTAGGGATAATTCTATCACCATGTATAACCTAGATTGAATCTTTGAGAATCACATTTTAGGATATACATTCCATTTTAATGTTTATTCTATTATGTTTAATGTATCCCATTTATATTATTGTTTTATAAGTATTCAATCGACCACTTGTTTTCAACATAAAATCTTAAAAAATATTCAAGGCTGATATTTCATAGGGGGGGGGTGTAATGACCCAACATTCTTTCAACAAAATTTCCACTCATATAATTATTCCACATAGTATAAATCACATAAAATCAATTATATAACAAAATAAATAATTTATAAATGAATAATGAATGAAATAAAAAGTATTTACAGAAATTACGGAACTAATAATAATGGAATAGTGAATTCACCCTTGAAATACAAGCACTACCATTTAGAACAGTAATATGGGCAATAGAATGGTAATATATCCAAATAAATTATAAATAAAATTTTTCTATCTTATAAATGAAAATATTATATATTTATATCTTTGAATATGTAAATAAATGTTTTCAAAATGATAACGTAAGTGTTGGTATTTTTTGAAACCTAAATGTATATTTTCAATTTTAAAATTAATATATTAACTTTAAAAGAAATATTATTTTCAAAAAAAAAAGATTCCCTAATTAACATTTATTATTATGACTATCTGATAATTTTATGAGGCCTTAATTAAATTTTCAAAGTGTTTTATAAATATTTATAATTTAAAATTTTGTATTTTTCACCTAAATGATGATTTTTTATTAAAAAATTAATTTATCATATTTAAAATTTTCTTTCTTAAAATGGATTTCATTTTTAAAATCTACACATAAAAATATTTAGGGTGAATTCATGATTTTTGTCCAAAATAGTTTAATTTTTGGTCAATAGTGAAATAAAATAATTTATAATATAAGATAAATACAAGAATTATTGATTCATTAATGATTTATGGATGAGGTAATAATCTAATGGTTCAAACTCACATGTACTAGTTACAATACAGAGCAATAAGAATCCAGTATACTGATAGTCATGAACCAAAATAACAACCAAATTAATAAAATAATAAAAAAACACCCATCTTCTCCACTATAATTACCACCCTTAACCACCCTTTCTCCTCACAACTCCAAAGCATTAAAATTTATTTTAATGCCATTAAATTACTATCCTAAACCACTTTCCAAATTCATTGTCTTTATAGTATCACCAAAACACCATTCCAAGGTTCCATAATGAGGTTCTCAAGCAGAAGATGTTTAACAGGTAAAATCCTCTTTCACTTTCTTTCATTTTTTTCAATTTATTTAATTTTATTATTGTAACCTCACGTACCTATCCTAATATGGGATCATAAATCATGTATATTATATATACTGGAATTTTATTATTTTGGTATATACACCATCAAATATCTTCTATTAATTTTTGTTCTAAAAAAGAAAACATCCTCCATGAGGTGTTGATTCAGCATCTTCATGGATGATGATTTTTAATTATCTAATAATACATTCAAGTCTAGTAATAAAACCATTATAATGGATAAAACAGATTATAAAATGTATATTAAAAATTATTTACTGTTCAGGATCTAGTTAATAATAATAATGTTAACTAATAAAAAAAACATGTTCGTGATGATTGGAAAAGGCCAGAATAATATAAATGGTTATCATCAACATTTTATCGAATTACTCAACCTCATAAATGAAAAAAATGATATATATGACCATTTAATATTTTTCATTTTCCTTAATAACATATAATTCAATTCTGGATAACTTCTCCCCTTTATAATGATCTTTTATACATGTATACAAAAGATCCAATACAAAAAACTAAGGAAACCAACACCCCTGAATACCAAAATTGAATCCTACAACTCATCAAAAAGGCCATAAATGAACTTATTAATATTTTAATAAGTAAGATATATGATTAATAGGATCTGAATTAAATTATTAATGAATCTAATTTTAGTACCCCGGACATTAAGTACAAGTTCAAAACACTTTCAGACCTAAGGAAATGGATTTTCTCCAATCCTCCATTTTTTCCTTTAGGTTATGCTTTCTCTCTCTTTACCCCTATTTAATTTTTAATTCTTACTCTTTAATCCACATAAAAACTATGTGTTTGTTCCAAAAATATTTACATATCTCAATTATTCTTTCTTCGATGGGTAAATACATATTTTATAAGGTTCCCATTTCAATTCCTCCTGATAAGAAAGATTAGTTAAAGGGAACTTTCCAATTTCATACCCATATTCAAGAAAAATCATTAATCAGTTTTAATCCAAAAATATTTTTATAAAAACAGTACTTTTATCATGAAAAAATATTATATTACATTTCTAGTTTTATGTAAATAATTATACATTTTTATCTTTAAATACTCTTTGAAAATATTTCTTTAACCACACTAAAGAGGCTCATTTCTAATGTTTCTCAATTACTCTTTTTACAGGTTTCCACTTAAGTTTATCATAATTTATCATGATCTATACATATTTTACATTATTAATGTCCATGTATGATTTAAATCATTTCTTTCTTGAACACTTTTAAGATATACCAATTTGTTATGCTCAATAACATGACTACGATACCCCTTTCATTCCACGAGTAACCCTTATGTTGATGTTTGATTCTTCATGTGGGACACATATGCATGAAAATTTTCTGATGGGTACACTCAGATATAACTCTAATTAAATGGTTAATGTTAATTATAAGGAGACTTCATGTTTTCATATGGAGTAAACCTAATTCCTTAATGGGACTTGGTTCGCTATCTGAAATGGTCTAGGAAGTAAGACTTGACTCCTTCTTCACCATGTGAAGTGGTGTTCTAATTCAGTCACGAATCATGATTATGTCATGGTTTATGTTGTTTCCAAATTATTATAATTATATTATTACATGATCCCATGTTATGTATGTTTTTCTTTTTATGTTTATTCATCTTCCATACCATTTTATGCCATCATGTTCTTCCTTCTAACTGATGTGCTCTGCTTAATTTTCATGTTTATTACATTAATGGGATTATAACTCATCAATTTATTAATGTAACTAAAAATATTATCTTTTTAATATGTAAGATCTAAAATTATGTTAGGATCACTCTATGGAGGTAAAATAAACTTTGTTTTTATTTTGGTTTCATGCTTTTTAATTGTGTACCTCATCTTCCAAAGACACTAGGATTTATGACATTTGGTTTATATTTGATGGTTAATTACACCTAAAATTAGGTAATAATATATGTAAAACGCTATTCATACTATATTATGAACAAATATAAATACACTAAAATGATCTTAAATAGGATCCTAGTGAAATGGAAATTGTGTCTAGGCTCTAGTAATAAATTACATGAACTAGAAAGAAGGAACCTATTCTAACACAACTGAACTTGTCAACATCCCGAGAAGTATTACCAAACTAGAAAAATATAAATATCTATAGTTTAACTCCATCCATGGGATTAAGGAAGATATCATCCCTAGACTGCCTTTGTTAAAGGGATCGATAATGTTAAACCTTGGAATTCCTTTATCAATGAGATCCAAGAAGAAATTCTAGCATAATGGATTTATAAACCTTTCATTTTAACCATATTAATGTTTCTAGGAAACACTCCCTAGTCAACCCACTACCTCTACTAGGATTTTCCCTCACATAGGTCATATAATATATCCCCATAATAACCACTATGAGTCAAATAGGGGTTAACATAATAAATAATCACACAAGTCAGATATAAAGAGTTTAAAAATAAACTCATACCTCACATCCCACACCCTCTAAAGAAGAAACCATATTGACATAAAAACAAATTCATCATTCACCAATTCATCAATGTTAAACATACCGTCATAGAATATAATTCCATGACGAGCATACAAGGTTAATAAATGTGTCAAGAGGGTTTCAAACCATTTATGAATACATAGTATTCATAAAATAACAAACATCACATCTATTTTTTAAGAAATATTGGAATTATAAGATCATTATCAATTTTAAAAAGTATTACCAGTCTACCATTTAGACTATTTTTTATCAAAACAATGTTGAAACTCAATGGGAACTCATAATTTCCATTAAAAATAGTTTGAAAACAATAAAATCCACAAAGAAGTTTTAAAACATAATTAGAATGGAAAAACTCACCCTTTTAGAAACAACTAACCCACTTTGATCATTTCAAAATATTTAAACACCATAAAACCTTGATATAAAAATCGAACATTGTTATAAAATGGTTTTGAATATTTTTCACAAGGGATAACACACCAACTTTAAAATCAAATAACCCATGTCAAAAATTTATACACATTCAAGACACCCAATAACTTGGTTTGAAAGTTAATTAAGATAATAACAAATCAATTCTGTTCTCCCCATCACATTTAAAACCAAAATAATTATTTAAAATCCATTAAGGCATTTTCACAAAAACATGATGTGGAATCACATCCCATAAAAAGGATTAAAATCACTTTCAAATTATCTTGGACCATCATGGGTCATATATAGAATAATAATTTAAGAGGAATTTCATTTTAAAAAAATCAAGAAATTAAAGGCATGGAATAGAAAGAGACAATAAAGAAACACCTACCTCTATTAAATGACTATCATTCCATAAGTTTTCACCAACAATTGAGAATATTCCCATAAGATAAAATGTTCTATCTACAAACCATAAACAAACAAATACACATGATTAAAACCAATACCAACACTAAAATAAACTCACATAGAGATTATTCTCCATAAATGGATTGAAATCAAGGGATAGATAATGAAATAGAAGAGATAAAGAGGGTTAGAGAAGTTTATAATGAAGAAAGACTATTGAATCTAAGGTAGAAGGATTTAAAAATATAATTATATTAGAGTTAGATCCCTTGGAGTATGTTCCTGGTCCATTCTATTGACAGTGGAAGAGAAATGATGGGTGAAGGAATAAAATCTATGAGGGTAAAAAGTGGAATTTTCACTTTTAATGAATCTCGGTAGGCCACATGTTTTGGATGCATAGTTTTCCAAAATATTTACCAAACATACATAGAACTCTATCTAGCCAAAAATCACTCACATTGTCTCCTTGGAGACATCGTATAGTTGAAATAACTATTCTCCAAACATTCCAAATGGCAATGTAAAAAATGAAGATTCAATCTGCACACTTTTTGTATTGTTTACATAACATGCGCAAGCATTATTCTATAACTCGGAATCACATGAGGTTCACACAGTTTCTATTGGAATCCATATTATTTGAAACTCAACCATGTTCTATCCATACAACCCAATCCCTACACATTAAAAATTAAATACACATAAGGTTTTCCGTATGCCATGTATGGGTAGCCACAAAGTTTACTCCAAAACATGCATGCAGACCATGCATAGAAGGAAAAAATATAAATTTCTATGTTTCGGTCTAAAAAACTATGAAAAAATAAAACAATTACAAATATCATAATATAATACAAAATAGAAACCATAATGATACAATGGGTGTCAAAAAATCACTAGTTATTCAAGAGAATATTTTATGTGTAGAATATTTAATAATGTTTTTTTTTGTCATTTGATGAATATAATATCTATTTATTTATTGGTGAATAATGATATGATATATATTTATTAAATAAATAATAATTTTTCAAGGATTAATAAATATTTTAAAGGAATGGATGACCGAGATGAAAGGTTCTGTGAGTGATGATATATATTGAATATTATTTGAATAAATTTTAATCAATTTATTAAATATATAATATTTAATTAATTCATTGGTTTTTTCAATTCTAATAAATAATAATAATAATAGTAACAATAATTTTATTATTATTATTTTTATACATGGGGTTTTACAAGGATTTATAAATAATAAGGGTAAATATGATATTGTTGTTTTCTAATAATAGCACAATTTAAATCCAATTATATTTTTTCTAATCCTAAATATCGCTATTTATTTGGGTTGTGAAAAATTACTCTAAAGAATCTCATTAATCTCTAGAGAGATCCCCTCTGAGAATAATGTAATGAAATAAGAGTGATTCACTTCCACCACCCACTCAATTATAGAGAGAGCAATGGGAACCCCTATTTGAAGAAATTCTCATATAGATCATAGACGAATGGAGAAATTTCTTAGATCTTCTATGATAAAACTCAGATATTCCTATGACATTACTCTATTGTTCATGGTGCACGTGTTAATTAACCCTATAGTGAATATACATTTTATTACTATGAAATAATCATAGTAAGTCATGGATACATATTCATATTAATCAACAAAGAAAGAATTCATTCTAAGGTAATTATTTAACAGCTTAACATTATTAAAAACGATTACTTGATGATACATTTTTGGGACCCAAATTTATAATTCCAAATAATATTTGATTCAATTCCATTGCTCTTGACACTATTCATCATTGTACATCACATATTAATCGTTAATTAAAAAAATAAAAGTTGATACTTCCCTACTAATACTTCCACAACACTCAGAACCTAGGAGTGATATCATATTGGTAAAAAAATTATTTATAATTAGTTTAAGTTTATTGATTAATTTACACATTTATCATTTGTTTTTACATTTATATTTATTCATCCATTAATACGAATTTTGATGTCTTCTAACATTCCTCATAGTTCACACAAATATAATAAAAAATAGATTAATTATGAATGAAGAACATTTGAAGAACTCATATAGAGGTTCCAAGGATTCTAGATGAATAACACAAAGGTATAGGTACACACCATGTATCTATGTTTAATACACTAGTACTTCTCACAAATTAATTTAGAGTATGTGAATTAATTACACATGGTATGTATTTCATAAATTTTATTTTTACTGGGTTTATCTGACACACAGATAGCCATGATACATAAATTTTAACTTGCGTATACGACCTGTAGTATTTTAGTTATAGTTGAGAAGTTTTTTTTACATGGAACATGTCACTCAGAACCATGAAACATAGAGATCGTATGACTTATAGCCTTGGAATACACTGTATACTCCATTAATGTTGCTGACTATCCAAATCACCGAGTTCCTAGGAGTTTTTCATTGATAGGTGATAAATAAATATACCCAACATATAACTACATAGAACACATTGAGTATATTTCCTAATTACAAAATACTTTAAATTAATTAAATAATTATTAATCCTCATGAAAATTTGGTCCGTGTGTCATTTATTTGACTTATACATTACATGTGATGGGATATATATATATATATATATATAATCTAACAAAATTTTCATTTTATTCTAAACTAAATTTTGTGTATAAGTTATAATAATGAAATTACTGTATACGAAATATGACATAAAGATCTATACAAATTACATTTATCTATGTGTATTTATTTTATAATACACACCATGAAATTATTTGGTAAGACATGTTTACTATATATAGGATATGTAAACTATATTGAAATATCTTATTGGATAGGAAGTTCAGATAATATATGCCATGTTTCCTCTAAGGTACATGTTTTATACTTAGTCAATTTAAAATTTATTACTTAACTTATTTAAAATAATGACGAATGAAAATCATAAGAATTTTTTGATGGGAATTAAGATAAAAAACTTATTAATTATAGAAGATTATTAATTGATTTGATCACAAATTAAATAAAATAATAATGATTTGGAGTTAAGGATAGTTTAGTAAATTCATAATTCATTTCATGTGTGAGGATGGTCATTATCATAAAAAATAACTTTGAATATGATTGGATTCCTTTTAATTTATTTAAATTAAATTTGTTCCATGTGTTTCATATATCCTCTCCCTATGTAATGTTTTACATGCCGATGAATTCCTTTTATGTAAACCCCCTAATGAAGTACTTTTTTGAACCTCACATTCTTGTGAGTTAACAATTAAGTAATATATGGAAATACCATGTGAGTGGAGGATGTTCATGTTTGGATCTGAGGATAAACCAATCCAGGAGATACATGGGAGTATGGGTGGTAAGATGAAACATGAACCAAGTCATGGTTCCAAGTGTTTTCTCCTATGTCAACGGTTAGTTTATCATCTCCTAGATAAAACTTTTAATCACTCCACTCTTGTTATTTTATTTCTATGAAGTTTCATGGTTAATTTCACTATATTTGTTTTTTTATGATCACATTAATTGATTAATTAATAAGAATTCTAGAATGAAATAATATAAAATTGGATTCTACTTAAAAATTATCTAATACATGGTCAATCACTTAATTAAATCCAATTAATATTAAAAATCATTTAATAAATATAAAAAATGAAATATTTATACATAAATATTTAAATCACTTAACTATATATGTTAATTTCATATATCATTCCACTAATTGGGCTACAACCAAACCATTGTTTAATGTTCTTGAACAGCCTCTATGGGGTACAACAAGTTTTTGGTGGATTTCTAACTTTATTTTGGGTTCAACTTATTCTATTTTATATTAAGAGTCAATCACCAACATGATACTTAATGAAACTAGTAGGTAAAGTGTTGAGTTGATCCAAATTCAGGATTGAAGATTCTACTCAAAAGATCAAGTAGCTCCAAGATAATGTAGTTGGAACTTTACACATTTCTAAATACCTTTTAATAAATTGACCGACCTTCATATGGTTTATGAGTACGAGAATAGGGGTCCATGGAAATAAAATATAAAAATAAACTAATATATTTAAAAACTAATGGTGATGGATATGAGGTTTTGAAATAATAGGGGGAGATTTATAAATTTAATTTTTATTAAATTACATTATTAGTTAAAATATTAACATTTTCTCTTATTAATTTTATAAATGAAAACAAACATGGATTCGACCATATCAATGAGATCCATAATTGAGAAAAATAACCTTCTCACTAGAACCAATTTATATAAAGGTAAAATGCACATACACCTTATTCTAAACCATGTAATAAAATTATACATACTAGAAGAACCCAATATTGATGTGCCTACCCAAGAGTCTATAGAGGAGGAATTATATTTGTATGAGAAAATATTCAAATCATGAAACATATTGTAATATTTAATTCTATCATCAACATCCAATGAGAATCTAAATCAATATTGGGGCATGGATACATATAATATGTTGAATCACCTTCATGATATTTATTAAGAGTGGGAGATATAAGTGTGATATCAGATCTCTAATGAACTATTCACATGAAATCTTGGAGATCCATTGTTACATGGAACTCATATAGTCATGCTTATATGCTCTATAGAGTGATTATATATATTAGGAATTTAATTCCTTGAGGATTTTAAAATATATATCATTCCTTCCTCACCGCCTAAAACCTTATCTAGTTTTATTATGAATTATAACATGAGAAATAATATTAAGACTCTTTCTAAACTTATTACTCCCATTCTCCATGTTGAAAAGTAAATGAGGTATAAAAAACTCACAGTCCTAATGGTGTATAAAAAATGAAAAAACAAGTAAAAGGGGTCCAAGAATCGCTCTATGGTTAGAATTATTGGGAACTATCTATCTTTTAAAAATAAGGTTTAATGGAATAAAAAATTAAAGGAAATAGTAGGTTTTTCTTATTGAAAGAAAGACCACTGGAAGAATAACTACCCCCAATACCAATGGGAAGTTAATGGTGTATACTTTACGAAGAATAGTCTTTATATACCTACACATTGGGTATTAGATATAGATTTTAGTGATTAAATATATATCCAAATGCCGGTACCAAGTATATTTCAAAAAAGTTTCATAGGAAAGGTGGATCTTTGAGTAGCCATTGGAGAAATACTTATATTTTTACCATAGGCTTGTCACGACCCGTCCTCGGGGCCCGTGTCGTGACTACCCCAAGCCCGCCTTCCATAGGCCTGGGGCTGGCGACTAGCACCAAAGGCGTAAATCCTGATAACTGGAAAGGTATTGCCTTTATAAAAGTAAACAAAACACCACAGAGTAAAAGAGGAAGTAAAACACTAAGTACAAAGTGAAGTGCTGAAAGGTAAATGGGCTAGAATACAAATCCAAATGAAAGTAAAACTACAACTGAACAATTTACAACAAGAAAAGACAACAGTTGGAAGAACGGAAGCGGCTCCTGGGTCGTCCTCCTCGGATCCTACCTGAAGGGTAGGTACAGATGGTGCAGCTCCTAGATCGTCCACCACGGATCCTACCTGAAGGGTAGGTATAGATAGCTTCCACAACGCTCTTGCTCGTCAACCTCCTCCGAGTGTCGTCTCGCCGTGAAGTCCTCCTCTAGATACTGACTCATCATGTATTCCACCTCCGGGTACTGACTCGTTGTGTAGTCCACCTCCGGGTACCGTCCAGTCCTCGAACACTCAGCCTCCGTCAGCACTTCCCGTCGTCTTCAACCAACACAACGAGGTGTGGGCATAGCCCGTGCAGGGGTGAGTATAACGATACTCAGTAGGGACCCCAAGACCCTCAAGGTCTCACTAAAACCAACAAGGTTAACCCTAAAAGATCTCAACAGATAACCTCTACATAGGTATATGCTCATGCATATACCTAAGTTATCAAGTAACCCATCTAAATCATGGGGAAAACACCAAGATCATGAAATCAATGGATAACCACTACCCAGGTATATGCCCATCCATGTACCTAAGTTATCAAGTGACCCATCTCAATCATGAGGTAAACACAAAGGTCAAAAGTCTTAGCTCAAACCAGGATTTTCATTATCGAAACCGTAACTACTGAAGAGCCCCGTCTCTAGAGTGTAAAGTGGTCCTGTCACGACTCTAAGGTACTTCTCACTAACCAAAGACTGCTGAGGTACTCCTCCTATCGAGTACCGCGGGTCAGCCACCAAAACACAGTAGTGCTTCCCGCCGGGGTATGCCACCCAAACACACTAGTGCACACCCCCTAGTAGCCTGCAAAGGTACTCTCCGGACGAGTACCACGGGTCTACACTGTCACATAGGTAGTGCTCCGTCCGCCATGGGTCTGCACCCAAACAAAGTAGTGCTCCATCCACTGGGCTAGTCGACTCACTCCAAGTCGAGTCGGTCAAGCAGTCGTCAGGTCTCAGTCAGCTACACGGTCTCCATACTCCGCATGCTCGTCTCTGGGAGGGTCTGCTCCATGAGCTACAGGTCGATACTCCAAGTATCTCAAATTCCCACGAAGAAGTATCTCAAAGGACCGCCTCATCATAAGGGTCTCAACGCAACAGACGGCGCGTCAATCGGACGCCCGGTCTGTGAGTTATTAGCATTTTCGTCCCAGGGGCCCGGTTGGTTTTGTGAGTGAACCAACCCGGACGTATCTCAACTGTACCATGAGCTCTCATAGGGTATACTTATAGGGACCATTTCTCAACGTGATCACTAACACCGCTGACGGTTCGTCAAACGAACGTCCGGTCTGAAAGATATCAGCTTTTCTGTTCCAAGGGCACAGTTGGATTTCAGGTGCAATCCAACTCGGCCACTGTCTAACTGCATCCCAAACTCGTTCGAAGTATGCCAAAAGTTTTGTCTCATCAAGAGGAATTCAACGAAATAGACAGCGCGTCAATCGGACGCCCGGTCTGTGAGTTACTGGATTTTTCGTTCTAGGGGCCCGGTTGGTTTCGTGAGCGAATCAACACGACTGTACTTCGATGACATCCAAACCTTGAGCAGAGTAAGAGAAAAGATCCGTCTCACTTAGAGGAATCCATCAAAGTCGACTTCACGTCAATCAGACGTCCGAAACTCAAGATATAAGCGTTTCCGCACCGACGGCCCGATTGGTTTCGTATCCGAACCAACCGGGCCGAACCCAAAGTATTCCGAAACCTTGAGTGCGATATACCGAAACGACCGTCTCGATCAAATCATCGCATCTCCACTGAAGGTGTGTCTATCGGAGGTCTACATCTCAAGATATGGGCGAAAGACCAAAAAGATTCAGCATTAAGGGGTTCGGGCCCGGTCCGACCAGGCCCGATACCCCCAGGGTCGGCCCGAACAGGGTCGACCCGAACCAGGTCCGGGTTCGGCCTAGCCTGGGCGCAGCGCGACCAGCGCGCTGGCCAGGTGCTCGGCCAAACGGCCCAGTCGTTGGGAGTGGGGGGGGGGGTGCCTGCCCCCCTGGTTTGTAACCGCGGCCCCCCATTAAGGTTGTCGTTGTGCTGGCCGGCCGTGGGTTTGAACCCCCGGCTTCCTCTTGTCCGGTCGGCCCACCCCGGCTAGCCGGTTTCGGCCACCATAGGACCGGCGTCGGCCGGTCCCCTCCCTACTCCGACGCCGGCGGCCCGTCTCCGGCCTCCGATCACCGTGCTTCGCCGCGACCTTGGTCGTTAGGTGCGGCGCGACGGCTCCGTGTTCTTCCACCGCGGCCCCGCTCCAGCCGCGCTGTCTTCGGTTTTCTCTGACACGGCGTGACGGCGTCATGTCCTTGTTCGTTTCCACAGTGCAGCGCGATGGCGCCACACATTCCTTGTCGTACGATCACACGCGGTGCGACGACACCACACCATTCTCGTTTCAAACCACAAAGAATCAAACATGGATAAAGGAGGAGGGTCGGCCGTGATTGTGCGTTCCAGCCCCCTCTCATTAATCGATAGCATTTGGTCGTATTTTCATGATGAACGACAAGGTCGTAAACACGAACAAAATAATTAAATAACCCCTACTTGGATATTTGACGTCGCACGTCGGGTGTCGCGGAGAACGGCGTCCTGGGGTCAGACGTAGATTCTGTGGACGTCGGGGTGCGTCCGAGGATGAAATGACATCTCTTCACTTATTTCTATGATAATGAAAGAAGGTATGTTGTCGTTGGCGATGTTCACCGCGGTCGGCGACTTCTCCCTTGTCGTGGAGGAATATGAAGATGGAAGAATCCGGGTCGTTGAGTCTTCTAAGTCAAAGGGACGATGTTCATCATCGGAGAGGAACCGTTCTTCACGTTCTTCAACATGGAACATGAAGTTCTTCAAAGTATAGAACTCTCCCTCTCACAATTCTCCACAGCAAAAACCAAACTGAAATAAAATAAGGCTTTGCCTTATTTTATTTACTTATGCAAACATTTTCAAAAACTCAAAATTCAAAACACATAACTCACTTAATTAAGTTAATGTGTTGGCTTTGAATTAAAGTGGGGAGAGGGAAAGTCACCCTAATCAATGGTGAGTTTTTAAGGGTTACACACTTAAGAGGGAGTTTTAAGAATTTGAAGGGGTGAGGCTCATGTGGGCTCCACCTCACAAATATCCTAACAAGAGAAGTTAGGATTTAGTGGGTTGCACCCCAACTCCCTCACATGGAAGTTAAACCACTTAGAAGAGAGAAATAAAGTTGTGACACAACTTTATTTCACTTAACACTTATACCTCTTAGTAATGAAATAATATAAAATTGTAAAACAATTATTTTTATTCCTCACATTTTTAATAACTCCTCCTGAGTAAACGCACCTTCGGAAAAGGTGCTCCTAAGAAAATACCGGCACTGCGATTCCATCGGTGCCCTTGGAATTCGATTCCGAGCACCGGTTCAAAATTTAGAAAAACCCGCTCATTCTTTCACTGAACGTACCCGAGCTAAACTTTAGAAATTAATTTTGGGAACACCGGGCCTCAGAATTAGGCGCCGTAAAAAACTGCGTTCTTGCCAAATTCCAAAGAAAATTAAGAAAAAAATTTCATTGAGATTTCTGGGTCTTTACATTACTCCCACCTCAGGGATTTATGTCCCTGTAAAGCTTCAACACAAACTAGGGTCACAAAAGCGGTATTGAGCACGTATGTGAGCCTTCCGCTCCCATGTGCTTACCTAGAGATTATCGTACTTCCAATGAAAGCGCACCCGAGGAATCGATCGTCCTCGTAGGATCCACTCCTATCGATCCTCGATCCCCACTGGAACCTCCGTGAATGACACCACCTCGCCATCGTCCAGCTGCCCATGGTCGATGATATGCGAAGGATAGAGCATGTATCTCCTCAGTTGAGATACGTGGAAGTTTTCATGCACCTGGTGCAACTGAGGTGGATGGGTCAAGCGGTAAACTACCTCACCTACCCAGCTGAGGGCCTAGAAAGGTACGTTGAACTTCGGAGATAACTTGTCACCTCGACCACATCTCCGTAAACCTCATCAAGGTGAGACCCGTATAAGGACGCGATCGTCATCCTCGAACTCTAGAGGTATCCAATTCCTATTAGAACTGAAACTCAAAATGACCGCTGCCATGAGGGTAAGGTTGACCGACTCAAGAGTGATCGGTCACACCCTCCTGTGCATGAGTTTATCCTGTTCTGCCTGGGGTTTCCTTTTTGCTAACCAAGGAAAACCCATCCCGACGTCGTAGTTAAACCACAACCTTTTTTCCTAATACCGTCAATCTGTGTATGAACTATGATTGCCCAATGCATACTCAAACCAACTTCGTAAGGCCTCGACGCTGCCACCAAGAGATTCCAAGTGAAACTCTTGCCTCGAGGGTCTGACCACACTGTCGGCGTAAGTGTGATTATTGATTCTTCTCCTAAGGTATCTCCAGACATGAGGGTCAAGTCTACGACTTACCGGAAACTCTAGGACAGGGACAAGATTCGTGGAAGGAAGGAATGATTCGTATCAACGTCTGTTACTACGGAATCTAGTAGTGAACACAAACTGTCCCTCGAATCATTCATAGAGCCATTGGGTCACTCTCCCTGACCGCATGCAGCTACTCTCTTCCCCTGCCCTCCAACTCCCTGATCCTGGTAGGGAAAACTAAGGTGGGTGGTTATAGCATGTTAAAACGTACACCACCTCATGCTGCTCTCCTGGCTCTACCTCCATGTCTGATACTTCGCAGAATCATCTCTCATTTAAGCTTCCTATTATTGCAACATTTAACACAGCCGAGTCTCTAAGACTGGCTCCAGTTTCCTGTTTCTTACTGCACTGTGGAGTCTTCATCCACTCCTGGATGATCTGCACCTTCTTTGCCTACAATCTGAAAGAGATGCTAAAATTTCTCCCTTGCCGAAAAGATAAACTCGGTCTCATCCCCTGGATAAACCACACCCATTGCCTAATACAGTCAATCCTGACATGAATGATGCATTCATGCCATGGATGACGTCGTAAGGCCTCGACGTAACTACCAAGAGATCCAACTGTCACTCTCACCTCCAATGGTCGAGTCACACTGTCAGAATCAGTGTGAGGTCACTGGGTCTCCACCAGTAGAAATCTCGAAAGTGAGGGTCAAGTCAACAGTCTTAACCAGGACCACTCAGTATCAACCAAACAAAAGGACAGGAAAGAAAATAAAGATAAGTGTCTCTTTATTATTGCAGCTCATAGTACAAAGACACGAATACAATAGCAACATGAAACTAGAAGTACAAGGGATGTATCCACAAGTTCCGCTCCTGTCCACCTGCTCCCGGAGCTCTACTGCCTTGTCCACTGCTCAGCTGTTGCTCAAGCACCCGCCGCTGCTTCTTCCTCGGTGGCTCCTCCAAAGCCTGCGAATCAATTGTACGAGGAGTCAGACAATCACGTGCCAGGTGACCCTTCCTACCACATTCATAACACTTCCTGCTCCTCGTATGACTGGCTCTGGTCCTTTTGGACCTCTGCAACATCTGTCTACTACCTAAAGATGACTCAGCTACTGATCGAAAACCCTGCGGCAAAGGTAGAAGATCCTGTACACACTCGGGGTGTAGAGCTACTAGCACAAACTCCACCCTGAAGAAGGTCTCGGTGTCTTCCCATGGGAAGGTCATTCCGTCGCAAAATTGGAACAAGTTTCTCTACCACCTGCCTACTGCTGCCTAAAGAAGGCTGGCATCAAAGATCACCATGAAGTCTGCTGGCGTCCCCATTAGCCTGAAGACTCTCACCACAACCTCCAGCCAATCCTCAGCCGCCTGCGAGTCCGTCTCTCCCCAGAACCTGGGTGGCCTCTGACGCTGGAACTCGTGCAGCGCACTCAAATGGCGTGCATCGCCTACTGCTGGGGATGGTGGCATCAGTGTCCCAACGTATGGTAGTACCGCTGGTGCCTCTGCGGGTGCCTCAACTACAAGAGGGCCCTATACCAAAGCCTCGTCGCTTGACAGGCTGTCAGTACGCACATCCCTCTGGGCTCTAGCAGGTCGTCCATGAAAAGGAATCCTGAAAGAAACAACGTGACATGGTCAAATGATTATACCTGGTGAGCTGACCTGGTTTGAGCTGTTTTAAGGGAAAACCTTTGAAAACACACACGCAATTAGTGTTTTCGTGCACAAAGTTGGAAATCAATTGTCAGCGTCCTGGTGTATGGATACGTCGGCCGCCCGCACCAACACTGGACTCCCTGAACTGAATACCACACTTGGTACCCTTAACACTATTGCTTCACCGAAAGAAAATATCAGAGTTATAAGTTCTGCGGTAGAACTGACTCCTATGATACCAATTTGTCACGACCCATCCTCGGGGCCCGTGCTTTGACTACCCCAAGCCCGCCTTCCATAGGCCAGGGGCTGGCGACTAGCACTAAAGGCGTAAATCCCGATAACTGGGAAGGAATTGCCTTTATAAAAGTAAACAAAACACCACAGAGTAAAAGTGGAAGTAAAACACTAAGTACAAAGAGAAGTGCTGAAAGGTAAATGGGCCAGAATACAAACCCAAATGAAAGTACAACTACAACTGAACAATGTACAATAGGAAAATACAACAGCTAGAAGAACGGAAGCGGCTCCTGGGTCATCCTCCTCGGATCCTACCTGAAGGGTAGGTATATATGGCGCAGCTCCTAGATCGTCCACCACAGATCCTACCTGAAGGGTAGGTACAAATAGCTTCCACAACGCTCTCGCCCGTCAACCTCCTCCAAGTGTCATCTCTCCGTGAAGTCCACCTCCAGATACTGACTCGTCGTGTAGTCCACCTCCAGGTACTGACTCGTCGTGTAGTCCACCTCCGGGTACCATCCAGTCCTCGAACACTCGGCCTCTGTTAGCACTACCCGTCATCTGCAACCAACACAACGAGGTGCGGGCATAGCCCATGCAGGGGTGAGTATAACGATACTCAGTAGTGATCCCGATACCCTCAAGGTCTCACTAAAACCAACAAGGTTAACCACAAAGAAGATCTCAACAGATAACCTCTACTTAGGTATATGCTCATGTATATACCTAAGTTATCAAGTAACCCATCTCAATCATGAGGAAAACACCAAGATCATGAAATCAACGGATAACAACTACCCGGGTATATGCCCATACATATACCTAAGTTATCAAGTGACCCATCTCAATCATGAGGTAAACACAAAGGTCAAAAGTCTCATCTCAAACTAGGATTTTCATTATCGAAACCGTAACTAATGAAGAGCCCCATCTCTAGAGTGTATAGTGGTCCTGTAATGACTCCGAGTTACTGCTCACTAACCTAAGACTGTTGAGGTACTCCTCTTGTTGAGTACCGCGGGTCAGCCACCCAAAAACAGTAGTGCTTCCCACCGGGGTATGCCACCCAAACACAGAAGTGCACACCCCCTAGTAGCCGGCAGAGGTACTCTCCGGACGAGTACCGCGGGTCTGCACTGTCACAGAGGTAGTTCTCCGTCTGCCATGGGTCCGCACCCAATCAAAGTAGTGCTCCATCCACTGGGCTAGTCGACTCACTCCAAGTCGAGTCGGTCAAGCAGTCGTCAGGTCTCAGTCGGCTACACGGTCTCCGTACTACGCATGCTCGTCTCTGGGGGGGTCCGCTCCACGAGCAACAGGTCGATACTCCATGTATCTCAAAGTCCCATGAAGAAGTATCTCAAAGGACTGCCTCGTCATAGGGGTCTCAATGCAACATACGGCGCGTCAATCGTATGCCTGGTCTGTGAGTTATTAGCCTTTTCGTCCCAGGGTCCCGGTTGGTTTCATGAACAAACCAACCCGGACGTATCTCAACTGTACCCCGAGCTCTCATAGGGTATACTTATAGGGACTATTTCTCAATGTGATCACCAACGCCACTGACGGTTCGTCAAACGGACGTCCGGCCTGAAAGATATCAGCTTTTCCGTTCCATGGGCCTGACTGGATTTCGGGTGTAATCCAACCCGGTCACTGTCCAAATGCATGCACAACTCGGGCGAAGTAGGCCAAAAGTTCTGTCTCATCAAGAGGAATTCAACTAAATAGATGGCGCGTCAATCGGACGCCCGGTCTGTGAGTTATTGGCCTTTTCGTTCCAGGAGCCCGGTTGGTTTCGTGAGCGAATCAACCCGACCGTATGTCGATGACATCCAAACCTCGAGCAGAGTAAGCCAAAAGATCTGTCTCACTTAGAGGAATCCATCAAAGTCGATGACACGTCAATCGGACGTCCGGAACTCAAGATATAAGCGTTTCCGCTCCGAGGGCCCGGTTGGTTTCGTATCCGAACCAACCCGGCCGAACCCAAAGTATTCTGAAACCTTGAGTGCGATATACCGAAACAACTGTCTCGATCCAAGAATCGCATTTCCGCTGACGGTGCGTCGATTGGAGGTCTACAGCTCAAGATATGGGTGAAATACTGAAAAGATTCGGTATTAAGGGGTTCGGGCCCGGTCAGACCCGCCCCGATACCCCCAGGGTCGGCCCGAACAGGGTCGACCCGAACCTGGTCTTGGTCCAGCCCGCTTGGGCGCGGCCCGGCCTGGCATGGGCACAGCCCGGCCTGGGCGCAGCGCGCCCAGCGCGCTGGCCAGGCGCTCGGCCAAACGGTCGAGCCGTTTGGAGTGGGGCCGCCTGCCCCCCTAGTTTTTAATCGAGGCCCCCCATTAAGGGGGCCGTTGTGCTGGCCGGCCGGGGGTTTGAACCCCCGACTTCCTCTTGTCCGGCCGGCCCACCCCAACCAGCCGGTTTCTGCCACCACAGGACCGGCGTCGGCCGGTCCCCTCCCTGCTTCGACGTTGGCGGCCAGTCTTCGGCTGCCGGTCACCATGCTTCGCCGCGGCCCGGAACCGGCCGCGGCCTTGGTCGTTCGGTGCGGCGCGACGGCGCCCTGTTCTTCCACCGCAGCCCCGCTCCGTCCGCGATGTCTTCGTGTTTCTCGGACAGGGCGCGACAGCGTCGTGTCCTTGTTCATTTCCACGGCGTGGCGCGATGGCGCCGCACATTCCTTGTCGCACGATCACACGCGGTGCGACAACACCACGCTATTCTCGTTTCAAACCACAAAGAATCAAACATGGATAAAGGAGGAGGGTCGGTCGTGTTTGTCCGGTCCGGCCCCCTCTCGTTAATCGATAGCATTTGGTCGTATTTTCACGAAGAACGACAAGGTGGTAAACATGAACAAAATAATTAAATAACCCCTACTTTGATATTTGACGTCACACGTCGGGTGTCGCGGAGAACGGCGTCGCGGGGTCGGACGTAGATTCCATGGATGTCGGGGTGCATCCGAGGAGGAAACGACGTCTCCTCACTTATTTCTATGATAAATAAAGAAGGTACGTTGTCGTTGGTGATGTTCACCGCGGTCGGAGACTTCTCCCTTGTCGTGGAGGAAGATGAAGATGGAAGAATCCGAGTCACCGAGTCTTCTAAGTCGAAGGGTCGATGTTCATCGTCAGAGAAGAACCGTTCTTCACGTTCTTCAACATGGAAGATGAAGTTCTTCAAAGTATAGAACTCTCCCTCTCACAATTCTCCACAGCAAAAACCAAAATGAAATAAAATAAGGCTTTGCCTTATTTTATTTACTTATGTAAACATTTTCAAAAACTCAAAATTCAAAACACATAACTCACTTAATTAAGTTAATGTGTTGGCTTTGAATTAAGGTGGGGAGATGGAAAGTCACCCTAATCAATGGTGAGTTTTTAAGGGTTACACACTTAAGAGGGAGTTTTAAGAATCTGAAGGGGTGGGGCTCATGTGGGCCCCACCTCACAAATATCCTAACAAGAGAAGTTAGGATTTAGTGGGTTGCACCCCAACTCCCTCACATGGAAGCTAAACCACTTAGACGAGAGAAATAAAGTTGTGACACAACTTTATTTCACTTAACACTTATACCTCTTAGTAATGAAATAAAATAAAATTGTAAAACAATTATTTTTATTCCTCACATTTTTAATAACTCTTCCCGAGTAAACGCACCTTCGTAAAAGGTGATCCTATGCAAATACCGGCACTCCGATTCCATCGGTGCCCTTAGAATTCGATTCCGAGCATCAGTTCAAAATTTAGAAAAACCCGCTCATTCGTTCACTGAACGTACCCGAGCTAAACTTCGGAAATTAATTCCGGGCACACCGGGCCTCGGAATCAGGCGCCGTCAGAAACTACGTTCCTGTAAAATTCCAAAGAAAATTAAGAAAAACTTTTCCTTGAAATTTACGGGTCTTTACAAGGATACTACCACCTTACTTTTCAAATTTGAATGATTTTGGATTTAATGTTTTTTTATTTTGTTAAAAGTGTTTTTAAGAATATCATCTGCATTTATTAACATGAAATGGATGGATGTATTTTAAAATTTTATAATAAATAATTCATTTTTACAAAAAAAAATTTATTATGGTATGAGACACCTAAATAAGAGTCTTTATGTCTTAAATTATTAAAAATTAATTGTGGAATTTTATAATGAAACATGTTCACATGACCCATTTAACACCCAGTGATGAAATAACGGTCATGGTCATGTAAATGAGAAGAATATGAAAAATCTGTATCAAGATAGTTATTTAGACTCTTTTGGGATAAGACCAATTAAAATATTTCATGCGTGTTTTCATTAAGAAATGACCAAACCATCGTTCAGTGGATAGGGTGAAATGGTCCCGAGATTCTAGGATTTTTACACACTGATTTATGTAGACCTTTTCTAATGTATGTTAGTGGTGGATATTCTTCCTTGATAACATTTTATAATTACTTGGTTATATGTGGATATGTTTACTTGATGAGGTACAAGTTTGAGTCATTTGAGAAATTTAGTGAATTCAATTATGATGTATAGAATCAATTTTTTAATAAAATAAAGAATCTTTAATCTTATCAAGGAATTGAACATATTAAATAAGATATTATCATCATTTAACGCGGGTTTGAGATTATATATCAACTCATATCACCTTATACACTATATCATAATGGTTCTAGTGAAAGCAGAAATTGGACCTTACAAAACATGGAAATGTAAATTATGAGTCATGAAGAACTTACATTATCCTTTTCAGGACATTTGTTATGTACTATATCACACAGTCTAAACCAAGTACCAAATAAGGTAGAATATCAAATACCATATGAGTTAATGCATGAAAATAAATATTTTTTGTCACATAGTCATGTATGGGGATACAAGGAATTTGTTAAGGACATATCTAGAAATAAAATAGTGCCTTGAGGAATGAAGTGTAACTTTATAGGGTTTCCTAATGATGAAATTGGATACAATTGATACGACCCCTCAAATAAGAAACTAATTATCATAAGAAAATTAATATTTCATGAAAGGGAGTAAGTCCCCAAGAAGGATAATAGGAGAATGACTGACTTTAAATAAGTTGATGCTCAATATATATAAGAGTTATTATTGAGAAAAAATTCAATAGTTACCCACAAAATAAGGTATTACTAAAACACAAATACTTTGTATGAGTACTAGATAGGTAAGAGAACCATAAATATTTAGTTTTCTAGTCATCGAGGATGAAGAATCATTACTAATTGAAAATAAAGAAACTCCCTCCTACAAAGTGGTAGAAAAGAGCTCATAAGATACAAGTTGGAAATTTTAAATGATTTTTTAGAAGTATTACATGTATCAAAACCAATTTTTGGTTAAGTTCGATCTACCAATTGATGTAAATCCTCTTAGGTGTAAATTGACATTCTAGAGAAAACTGGACTTGAATGTGTAAATTAAATACCTATAAAGCATAACCTATGCATAAAGGGTTTAAAAAAAATGACTATGATGATACTTTTTCTACACATTATATGTTTAAATACGTTATAATAATACTTCATATATAATCTTACCATAATTATAAAATTTATTAGATGAATGTCGAAAAAGAATTATTTAATGGGAACCTTCAGAAAGAAGTCTATATGACCCAACCAATAGGGTTTGTAACTCAAGGAAATTCCCATTGTACATAGAAGTTTTATATATCGATTTATATATTAAGGAAAACATATAGTTCATTAAAAATTTAGTTTGATGAATCTATGAATGTATTTAGTTTCATTTAGAATAAATCTAGGACATGAATTTTTAAGATGTTTAGTGGGAGTGTGGTCAATATCCCAGTAGTATATGTTAAATAAATGTTACTTATAAGAAATTATTTTCCAATCTTGCAATCAGTTATGGCATGTTTAAACAAGTGTATCACTATGAAGGAGTTGGGTGAAACTTCTTATATTATAGGGATCGTGATCATTAATGATAGTTATAATAGGCATCCTAGACTATGTCAATGTATATAAAATATCTAGATACTAAAAATATTTATTATGGAACATTGAAAAATAGGATTTTTTTCTAGTTTCACATAGTATACATCATTGCAAGAAAACGATTCCTCAAACAGAAGAGGAGAAATATAAAATGAGTAAGATATCATATGCTTCTGTGATAGGATCGATCAAGATTTCTATTTCATATAATAGGCCGGATATTTCCTATTCCATGAGCATGATAATAATATTTCATGTTGATCTAGGTGAAAAACATTAATCTTCTCTTAAGTTCATCCTAAAGTATCTGATAATAACTAAGGATATGTTCCTGGTATGTGAAGAAGATGAGGATCTATTCCTCAGGGGTTATACTTATTCTATCATTCAAATTGATTGAAATTATCTAAAGTTGAAGTTTGTTTATGTCTTCAGTATCAAACGAAGAGCTGTAATCTAGAAGAGTTAAAAAAAATCATTTGTCTCTAATTTTATTGTGGAGTACATGCATATAGTTACTTGTGGTGTAGCCAAAGAAGGTTTTTGTATTCAAAACTTTGTTTAATATCTTAATGTTGAAACAAACAGTAAATACCCTATTACATTTTATTGTGATAATACTATAGTGATGATTCCCACAAAGGAGTTAAGGTTACACTAATAGATAAATCAGATACACCAGAAGTATCACCTATTAATGGATTTTTCTTATATGGTTCATGTTGTGATGAACATAGTTTCTATATAAGAAAACATGGAAGACCCCTTGACTAAATACTTTTCTCTGTATAAAAATGAGTATCATGTGAGAGCTAGAAGATAGAGTATTTTTAGGACTGAGATTTAGACAAAGAAGGATTCTATTAGATTTTTACTATAAACCCAACTTATTATTAAATTATAATAACATGTATTAATTGTTTTGAATATTAATAAATATATTATCACATCTTGAATGTTCTTATGAATATTATAGTAGGTGATAATGTACTAAGAGTAATTTCCACACTAAAGGTCCACGAGAGTTCCCCACTATGATAAGAAGCCATAAGTTCTACGTCATTATTATTAAATATATGTACTATAACTGAATGAAATCATTTTATGGGACAGATTTTATATAGTCTATTAGGGTTGGAGACACATGGGATGTTGAGGAAATTTCTCATGGTGTATTCCCTTAGTAATTTCTAGTGCATAAGATTATGATAATAGGAACATAAATTAAGAAATCCATATTTATATATGCCATTAGATGTTCATATCCTTAGATGTGTGTATTGACCCTTAGATATTATGATTATTATTAATGGATATTATTAGTTACAAACTATTATAAATTTATTGAGTACAAGATTATATATATTCGTAGGGAAGTATGATATGTTGGGTGCATCATGAGTAAATTTGCAGTAATGAATAATGAAATAAAGGGTTTATCCCTTCTTTTGTTAAATGGAATTCGATATCTCTAGCCCTTATTTGAGAATAAAAAACCTAACTACTCTATATAAGTGGTGATCTACGGCTTATTTCATTTATATAAAGTCATGGAAAGAAACATCTCACACATAGGTTAATGACACTAGTATTCAACCTACTTGATTAGAGATATCATGATAAAGGGATTATATTATATAGTAAACATCTGTATAAGGTTTTATGCCATTGTTTCATTTATATTTTTTCCATATGGGTTCTTTGGTAGTTTTCTAGATAATATCCTTGTAATTTGGGTGGCTCCACATAATGCTACTAAAAACGAGACCTAGAGGGTCATACACTAAGTATATCTTGAACCTCAGTTAAATAATAATAATATTTATTATTTTAAATTTTGAATAAATATTATTCTCATATGTGGTTTAATAATTAATATTTTTTATTGATCACATATATTCTACCACTAATTCTTTAAGAGAATATTTTCTGATTAGAATATTTAACAATGACTTATTTTCTCGTTAATATATTATTTATTTATTGATTTATGAATAGTATATTGATATTTATTTAAAAAATAAATTCTTAATTTTCAAAGACTAATAAATATTGTGGAGTAAGGGAAGTTCAAGTTCAATGTTATGATGATAAATAATATATATGAAATATTATTTTTATAATATTTAATTTTTTTTTATGAAATATTTGTTAATTAATTTTTAGGTTTTGTGCATGTTAAGAAATAATAATAATAATAATAATAGTTTTATAAAAATGAAGTTTTATAGGGATTAAATAAATAATAATGGTTAATGTGTAATTATTATTTTCTAACCCTGTAACTGTTTAAATCTAAATATATTATTCAAACCCTAAGGCTAACCATTTGTTTTTGTAATGAAAAATGATTTCAAGGAATCCTATCAAGTCATATAGAGAACACCTCTATGAAAACTCTAAACAATGGAGACCAATCCTCCTCCAACACCACTCTTTATTCTAGGGAGATCATGGACATAACTTCTTTGATGTGATTCTCATATAGACCATACACGAATGATGAAATCACTTGGATATTATACACTAGAACTCAATGATTCCTATTGAAATGCTAAATTCTTCATGTTGTACATGTGTATCACCACTGGAAGGAGTATAGGCATTATTCCTATGAAACAATAATGATACAACATAGATACATTTTCATATTCATCAACTAAGAAATAATTTTTCGCAAGGTTATTATTTAAATACATAAATTGACAATAAATAATTAAGTGATGATCCTATGTTTGGTTATAATGTTCTCATATCAGTTAATCTTTTATTTGATTCCATTGGTCACAAAAATATTCATCGATTTACATCTCAGAATAATCATTGATTACAAAAAAATCTGAGTTGGGCATGCCCTACCTACTTTTCAGGTGCACCTAGAACGAATAAATAATTTATTACAAAAACATATATTAATATAAAACTCTCACCGAATAATAAATTTTCACTATAATTAATAGGGAATCACCTGAAACACTGGTACAAGTCAGTAAGTGTAGAGGTGTGGTGAAAAAATAAATATTAGAGAATAGAAAGAGCTTAGACCTGCACTCATATTCAGGGATGGTGTCCCAAAGGGAGATTAAAGTTTGGACAATGACGTGTTTGGAAATGGAACACCCACTTGAGATATCTATAAAAATATCTTGGGAATGGATGGGAGTACTCATGGTTGTAGGTATAAATGATGCTTTGAATTAGTATAAAAAATTCATAAGATATGGGGGATATTGGTGTTTCAATGACTATTAAATCTTTGGAACCTAATTCAATCACAACATTAAATTGCAAAACCTTCTAAATTTCCTATCATAAATAATCCTTACACTTATTTATGATTTTACACTCATAGATTAATCTCTATAAAATTAAATAGATAAATTGATTTTCATCCTATTTATTATGGTTCAATATCCACTTTTCTTTCTATATCTTATAATAACCAATCAATTATTCACATTTATTTTTATCTATCCATTTATGTGTATAAAAATAATTCAATATTGATTATAAAAATCCAAAACTAATTCATTCCAATCAAAATCTATCCCCGATGGTTATTTAGGGTAACCTATATATAGACTAAATGTTTCGACAATCAATTCTCATATTTTTATTTAGTCTTATTTTATTATTTTAATTTTGTTTCACACGTACACAATATGATTTTAATTTTTTTGAGAGAATTTAATTTGGATATAAACTAGAAAAACTACTCCAATTAAATTGAATTTATGAAAATATTTTTTAGTTTTGAATCTTTAAACTGATTATTTTTTTAGAAATAATGTCATTGAAATTCAAGTTTGTCAAACCAATGCATTCATATTAAATCACGGTGCACTTAAATGTTTTATTTTTCTATTAATATTCATTGGTAAATTTTCAAACAAGATAATACATACTTCAAGAAATTAATTATATCTCTTAGGTAACTTCAAAATAAAATTCATTCAAGTTGAGTACCATAATAAGAAAACATTTTGTTCAGTGGAAATATTTAAAAACACACTCAAAATATATCATAGATTGAAAATCAAAACATTCTTATATTTTTTCCCTATTGAATGTATTTTCTTTGGATACAAACATTTAAAACTAATGTAATACAAATGAATTGATATAATCAGTTATTTAGTGTTAGATATATTGATATTTTAGTTTATTTTGCAAGAAAGTCACTCAAATTCTTTTTTTGACCCAATTCATTCATATTAAATCAGTGAACACATATATATTTTATTTTTCAAATTTTTTTCATTGATAAATTTTTTAAAAATGGAATCCATATTTTTTTAAAATTTATTATCTCCATTAGTGCACTGAATAATAAGATTCATTCAAGTGGGGGAGTACACTCAAACCACATTTTATTCAGAGGAAAAGAAGATAAAAACACACTCAAAAATATATAATAGTTTTAAAATCTTCCCAAACATATATTTTACCATATTCTCGAAATTATAATAACTATAAATATTAGAAATGAAAATTATAGTGGTATTGAACAATACAAACTTTTTATTTGTAGTCTAGTGACTTTTTTGGAGGTATACGACTTATGTGATGCAAAAAATAGCATATTATTTTTCTTGGTGTCCACAAGTGAAAAATTTGAGTCGAGAGGGGGAGTGAATAATAAGTTGGGGTTATCATTTATAGTAGTTGTATCCTTATCTAGTCGATTATTAAGATGTTGTTGATGACATAATGAATACACTGAATGTGTAATGTGTTCTTCAAATTTTACCACCTCTATGGTGGTTTCTTCTTCTTATTCAAACTCTAGTGCCATATTCTATTAAATGGTTTATTCTTATTATTTTTCTTCTTCTTATTTAATTTATAGGGCCATGAGTGGTTTAGTTGATCCTATATTGAAATTATAGATACATAGGAATAATGATCATTAGTAAATGAAATGAAATAAAAATCTAAGTAATATATAATCCCTAAAATAGTTTGACCATGATCTATTTGTCTTATTAAATTTATATTTATAATGTGTCAAGGAAAGTGTGAAGTGGAACCTTTATCTTCTCTTTAAATAATATTTCTTTCGCTGTTGTTTTATCTTCATCTTGGGATTCCAAAAATTATACAAAATCTAAAATTTAAAATTGAAATGGGTTTTTATTATTTTTTAGATTAATAAATATTAAAAAATAAATAAAGTGTAAGGTTATATATCATGATATTTTCTACTTATAACCCTAACATTCCATGTAGGTCTTTAGACAAATTATTTGAAATTATCGAGAGATGATGATTTTATAATTTTTTTTCTACCTATTTAATTACCATCATTGGTGAAGTCCATTAGAAATATTTCTTTTTATTCTACATTTTTTGGTACTCACTCCATGATTTTTGGAGGGTGAAATTCATTATTTTTATTATTTGCCTGAGCTCATTTATCTCATTTTGATTCTTTTCATATATTCCTATGTAGGAAGTTAAATTTTCAATTTTGATATCTTATTCTTTATGGAATGGGGGAATTTGGTTTTGTTGATTAGGATTGTTATTGAATAGTTTTTCATCATCCCATCCACTTTCGTACATCATATGATGTTGTGAACAATGAAAATTCCTCACGGGCACCTACAGTGAGATATATTTTATGTTATTATGTCTGATCAAAGAAGAGATATCATTGAATTTTTAGGAATAAAATTTTACATTGTAATACATTTATATAATAAACGAACAACACATGAATTATAAGACCTATTTTAGAAAAGGGAATAAATAAGTAATGTAATGAAAATAAATTAATAAATGAAAATATTTAATAGTCGTGAAGAAATAAAGGAAATGAAATGAAACAAAAAATATTTACAAAAACACAAAATAAGGAAAATTATTGAATTTTATCCTCATAAATGAATCAAAAACATTATGTGGTTTATCATGAGTCTTTCAACATAATATTTTGAAAAAAAGAAATGAAACATGTTGCAAGACATTAAGTCATATCTTGAAGAAAATCATTGACCACCTACTATCAATCACACATATACATTTTATAAATTATTAATATTAAAAATAATTAAATGAAACATGGGAATTAAATTATTTAAAATTAACTAAAAATAAAAAATAAATGTATTTCAATGTGAAAATAAAAACATACATGTTATCAGGAAGGGAAGTGATCTAAGGGGTGGATTTGAGTCCTACATAATGTATTTAATTTTTTAAACTCAATTTGATAAATAATATAAAATCATTTCGAAAATCCCCACCATCAACATAAAAATGTGTGAATAAACTTTCCTCAGAATCCTTCCATAGCACGTTAATTACCCATCCACCAAATCATGCCTTAGTTTTCCAAAAAATTCCATATTTTGGATGAATCGAGTTTAGAATAGAGAGAAATTGAATAAAAGGATGGAATGAAATCATGACGGAACCTTTAAAAGGTTTAAAACTTTAATATCAACATAATAAACTCCCATCTACCCATTATAAAAAACATAATGGAAAATCAAGCGAGGAAATTGATTTTTTCTAGAAATCTACGATTATGAGGCTATCCATTAGAACCCCCAAATAAGATATGATGTTTTAGATCCTTCACAATAGATGACACCAGATATCTACAACCAAACTCCAGAACTATGCTCTATAATCTCATTGCTAAATTTCTAACAGAATGAAATTAAATTATGACAAAAAAATGATAAAAAATAAATAAATAAATTGAATAACAACACACGAAATAATTAGTTTGGGAATTAACTTACACTACGAGGAGGACACTGAAATATTATGACCAAGATAGATAACCTTCATGTTACATGGCTCATAAATACAATATCTCCACTTAGAAAACAAAATATGACAAATAAAAAACGGATTACTTGTACAAGTGACCCCACCAAAAATTTTATAGATGAGTCCAACTAGTTACAGTAGTTATATTTCCATAGGATATTTTTAGTCAAACCTTCCTTTGTTAATACAATAAACATAAACCATCCAATTTCACTGACTTAGATATTATATTATGGTGAAAAATTGATGCTTCAAAACTCATTCTCCTTAAAAATCCATTTTTATTTTTATTTTTTGTAAAATCCAAATATTTAACTAGGTTGAGAGGGAACCCTTAGATCATTGAAAATCACATAATACCTGATCTAATTCCATAAAGTACATATTATGATGGCCCATAAAAACCAAGATGTAATTTTCAATTTCCGATCTATAGAGACCGAAGCTTGACGTACATCAAAATTACATTAATTTTGTGGAATACATAATACATAACAAAAACAGACACCCAAGGACCGTAATAGTTTAGTGTCTTTGGAAACTTAGAAAAAATCTTCTAATCATAGTGAAAGATCTTTAACATCTCTCATAAATATCTTCCCCTATTTGTATTCTTACCTAAAACTTTTCTTTATATCTTGGGGAAAAGAAAACATAAAAATGTTGAGCTCAAATTCTCAGTAAGGGAAAACATGGAGAACATAAAACAACCCATAAACATTTGAACGTAAAAATATGCACACAAAACATCAAAATCACGAGTAATGACATAAATCTTGGTAGTACATAAGGCATAGATCATAAAATAACATTAATTATGATAAAATATCATGGGAATAAAACATTTAATTGTTGAAAACCATTATGCACAAGTTATGATTTCCATAGTGGCCAGGGCATTGCTCCCAAGACCATTATAGTGGATAAATTCTATTACTGAACCGATTTTACATGCCGTTCCTGCCCGATATTTATGAACCAGATTTACTTGTCGTTCTAGCCATGTCTATCTCATGAGATATAAATATTTACCCAATTCATTGGAGGGAGATATATTTCCCACCCATATCATAATTAAATCATTATTATGTGTGACACAAAATATACATCAATCATTCATCATAACCCAAAGAATAAAATTGGTTTCATAAAAATCATCCCATCATAACATTATTAATTTAAAAAAATGGATATAATTTCATCATAAGAAAAATAAAACCATATAAATAATAGATATATTATACTTGGAACATAATCATTCTAAATAATTTCATCTTATATAGAAATGAATTGTTGAGGAAAATATCCTTTCTTTCTTAAAATAATTTTCTATTCTCAAAATGTAAATAAATTTTAAAAGAAAATATTTTTTTTGAAAATAACCATGAAATATTTTAGAGGAATCTTCATAGAAATAATCTGTTATGAGACTGTAATAACCAATTCATGCCGTCTAGGATAAAAAACATTCTCTTTATACTTTTTACGGAAAAGTCAAAAAGTACTTCGTATGGTAAACAAAAGAAAGAATCCTTACATACCTTTTTCTAAAAGTAAAAAAAGGGTAAAAATGAATTTAAAAATACATGGAAGAACTGTAAACATTTTATGAAAACATTTTGAGAAAATATGGATATGGATGATAAACATAACCCCAGTAAATACTTATGAATAAACAATCCTGGATAAGAACGAGATTAGAATAATTATACCTGAACTTATATTAAATTTCTTCCATATGTGTCTAAGACTCCTGTATAGTGGGTTTAAACATATTATTAACTTGTATAATAACCCTAATAATATTTATTATATCATATATGATCCACTTATAAGTTTATATTACCCATTCATTTATCAATTTCATGTTAAAGCAATGTTTTGGGTAAAATTGTTTCATTTATTGTACATGTTTTGACTTGTAATTATTCATATGATTACTTAGATCATGATTACATATTTCCAGAATGTAAAACATGACTTATATATATTATATATTCATCATATAAATATATACAATAGATCTATAAATGGAATGAAATACACCGTTCGTGGAGATGGTAGGTCGTACGTACGCATGAACGATGTTTTCATTTCCTTATTAAATTAAATGAAAGTAAGTAAATAACCTATACATAAATCCATTATCATTATTATGTAATATATTTTATAATTATTTATTATATATACTTCATAATCATTCTTGATTGGGTAACATGAAGAATTAATCTTATCACGCTGTGGAGACGGTAATTCGTACGTATGCACGAGCGATGATATCATTCCCATAATTATTGAATGGTATTGGAGTGGATGATAGAATATCTAAAAATTAACATAATTTTATAATTATTATATATAGTTATTATTTACACCATTATACCCATCCAATTAAGGTGGTGGTGGAAAACAGATTACACCACGGTGTGGAGACAATATTTTGTACGTAAGCACGCGCAGTGATTTCGTTTTCCGTATAATGGATAGAATGTGAAATACAGTTGTTTCATATTTATAATAACATATCCATATATGAGTGATACAGATGTTATTACTTTATAATTAAACAAATAAAAAAGAAAAAGTAGAAGGAGAAATAAATTTGAATGGATCGTTAAAAGATATTACCTCTTCTTCGATGCGCCTCCTCTAAACCTCCACTTAGGGCACTAAAGATGGTCTTTGAAGAAGATCAGGACCTCTAGTATGTTTATAGGGAAGTGGAGAAAATAATTGGACAGGATTTTTCTGATCTTGAAGGCTCAAAATGTTGTGAAGAGGAGAGGGAGGAGGTGTCATTTTATAAGAGAAGAGAGGCGCACTTTTGGAAACCTCAAAAATATTAATTAATAATAAATTCATACCCCACTTAAAACCACAAAAAATGACTCAATTATAACATGAAATGAGGTAGGGTTGTAATCTCATAAACCAATAGAATTTAGACATGTTTTTATTTTATTTTAAACCCTATCATTTCGATTTATCCGTATTTAATCTATTTAATTTTATTTGTGGTAAAAAGATTCTAAATTATAAATTGTTATAAATACATACTTATGTGTTGTGACTTTTTAATAATTTTATAATTTTTGAAATTGAAGAAAATATAGATTTAAATTTATAAATTTTAAATATTTTTTTGATTTGAAACAATTTAATAATATGTTAATTTTATGAAATATCAACACTGTCAATTTTGACACTATTCAATTTTATAATCATATTTTTACCCTTAATTACCTAATTTTCCTTTCACTGTAGTAAATAAAAATTACTGTAGTTACTATTAATAATAAAAAAAATTAATTTAACCTATTAACATAATTTAGACTCACTGAATTCAAATATGAAAAATATTTTTCTAAATTCAAAACATATAAGTTGTAGTAATTAATTTAAAATTAATCCCATTGTTAAGAAAACAGGTTTTAAAAGTTAAAACATTGCCAAAGATTGAAATGTTTTTATCTACAAATTCAATTTAAAATTAATAATAATTACTTAAATTATATTAAAGGGTAAAAATATATTATATTTATACTTTAAAACCAATAAATTTTACAATTTAACCATATAAGTTATCTTGATGGAAAAGTTGTTTTTAAGAAAAATTTAGCGTATTTTTACTATTTATCAAAATATGAAAGTTAACATAAAAATATTAAAAATTTATTCAAAGTAAATTTTTATATCCTTATTGAAATTAATAAGTTTATTTTGTATAATTTAACTTATAAACTTGTCAAAAATTATATTAATAGTGGGTTCACCATCAAAAGTTGTAAAAACTGCATTTTTTTTTGAAAAATACTTATTTTACATGAAAATTTTATTTTGTTCTCATACCATGTTCTAGAATATGTGTGAGATGAATTATTATCTAATAAAATTCAAAATTTAGTTAATACTATTCATAACAGCTAGTAATAACAATATATCATTGTTTAGTGAAACTCGGTATTGTGTACAACACACGCTATCGAGTAAGGTCGCTCTTGCATGTAACTCAAATCAAGAATAGTGTTTGCGTATACTAAAAGCTAATATGGTGTTGCGTACAGTGCAAGCTAATCTTGGTGTAGAGTACAACACAATACATCAAAGAAATTAGAATGAATATTTCTCATAAAATCTCTCGGTGTTACACCATCCCTCCATGCTATCATCCTCCTAGCTAATTACACAACGTCATGTCTGCAACCTATCGTATGTGATCTATACCAAGGCTCTAAGTGTGGTCTAAAATTCATGTTCTATTACCAGTGATGGATTTCATAGATGATCAATATTCCTTTTTTTCATCATTAACCACCAATAGACCATTGAATCCATTAGTAAATGATCCCCTAGACAACACTCATTCCCTCAAATGATGGCCATTAGGCCCTATATAATATTGTTATCACATCCTTCTATTTTCCCTCCTCTAATATATAGTAGAAAAATGTTCCTCCACCATGATTTTTATCTAACTCCAACAAAGGCACAAAGCCATTGCAAAATATCCCAGACTATGACTTTCAGAAACATATCTATCAGGTTGCAACATCCATCAACTTTCTATATCCCCAAAACCCCCTCCTATAAAAAATTAAAAATGATGTGAAACTTCAACTAAATATGCTTTTTCCTAGAGTGAAACTTCATATTGTTTATTTTATAAATCCCACATTGATTATCAGAGAATAATTTTTAATTTCATTTTCTTATTATATTATCCTATGAAACCCCATTAATCAAGATTAAATAATACCAAATTAAATAATTTTTGTAAACACTAATTTTATTATAAACAACCCAACTAATATTTGAATTTTGGATATAAAAATCTTAAACATTATAATAAAAGAGAACAAAAATTCAGTCGTACTTCTCATTGAGTCAAAATATCTAAAAAATTCTAAACATGATATACCTTATAATGGATCACATATTCTGAAGTAGAGTGAAATGCATACTGATCCTTTAAAATACTAGTGTATCCACTTTTACACTTCCCATTTATCCTTTGTCAAATTCACTATGAACATACTAATGAATCTCACTACATATGAAATTTCCATATATTTATAAAACATAACTTGAATTAATATTTCTACTCATGATGAATATAGAACATGTTCCATGTATTCATCCTTATTAATGATTCTTGGGGTCATCTCCTTGAATTTTAAGAAATTTATACCCAGGTGGTGCTCATGGGATTAGTATCATAAATTTATAATATTTCTAATACCATTTTGGCAAACATAAATTAATAAAGAAACATAGTTACATACTTTTAGTCCCTTTTAATTCATATACACAACTTATACATTGAAAAACCAAGATCTTACATTTCAAATATTCTAGAAAATTTTGATTTCATATCCTCATTATTATATATCCTTGAACCTATAAGTATATTATCATCCATATAGAGTAGATGTTTGATGAAAACCTTATCACCAAACCCATTTTGGTAACAAATATTATCCACATAGTTCTAGAAAAATGAAACCCCTACTATAAATTAATAACACTTGTAGTTCTAAATATTGGGCACATGTGAATACCTAGACCTCAATATCCTAGATCTAGTTCCTTACTTTATTACATTGTCATAGATACAAGATTGATATCCCAGAAGAATGATCAATTTAGTCATCTTGAAGAAATATATACATACATGGTAACCTATTTATATTGCTAATAAAATATAAAACATAAACAAGAAAATTAATTGAATCCTTGGACTCATTAAATCATGAATACTTCATAACCTGGTGAAAATATATAAAAATAAAATTGTGATCTCAGATGCTCAGTAAGGGTTAAATACACCAGAAGATATCAGGAATTAATAATAAATGAAACATAATCAATATCGAAATTTATATATAACTAAAATAAATTCTATTTAATAAAAAAAATTCAATCATGAGAGGATAAGGCATAGTCATTATGGTAATGTAAATTATTGGAAACAAATTACATTCAATCAATAATTTGATAACAATATTAATCCATGAATAATATCATAGTGAAAAGATCATGGATAATAATTAATTAAATTTTAATAAAGTAAATTCTTAATAATTTTTATTCCATGATCTTAGGCATCATGAAAATTTTACCATCCAGACCTTTCAAATGACGGTTAATTCATTACGGGTAAAAACCCAGTTAATTTTCCAACTTTTTCATCTCACGAGACTACTATTGCATTGATGGGATATCTATTACCATCCCCACCCATGTATTCATGAAAAAATAATTTCTTAAATATTTAAATGATATATTTAATTCTTGAATAAATAGGGTTTACAAAAAAATTTCTTATTGAGTTAAAGAAATATATTTATCTTTATTTCCCCAGTTAATGAAATAACTTTCTATGAAAACACAAAACAAAAAACTGGAATACATTATAGAAAATATTTATATCCCTGAAAAAATAAATAATAATATTTAATAAATTATTCAATGAATTGTGATAATAAATTAAAGGGGTAGTATATACATAATTGAATATAAAATAAGTGCATAACATCAAAAATATGCTTCAATGAATGAAAATTGAGACGAAGTCCCTTATAAGAATAATATAATTAATAAAATGGAGAGATTTTGTGTATTCACTATACATCCCCATAAGAATGTGGAAATAAAACATAAAATTATCAAAATTCATTATACAGATAACATTCGTAAGTAATAATCAAAGAATTAAAATTTTAACCCATTGAATAAAAACTGAGTTATGAAATCCCTTACAACCTCTAATCAATCAAATCGTATAGCCCATAAAAATAATAATAATATAATAAATCATTTACTACCATGAAGACAAAGAGATTAATGATATGATATGTTAAATGGAATTATACAGACACCACACACAATAAAAAAGAAGTGAGTATGGTGTATATCTCACAAAAGTAAATGTGAGATGAGAAAACACTTACCTTATGACTAAAATAATTATTTACTTCTACTTAATGTCTTATATAATCAAATTAGATTAATTAATTACTTAATTAAGAAACTAATAAACATATATTTGATTTATTTTAATTTTATTAAGTTCATTTATGGCCATTTCAATGAGTTATGATGTTTAATTTCATTGTCCTAAAAGCATTTGTTTCATGGTTTTATGGTCGATTTCCTCCAATATAAATATGGGAGTTATTATAAAATTAGATTAAAATCTTTATATGTAAAATTATTTAGTGTTAATGGAAATAAAGAAGTTTAAATCGTCTCATATTTCATTTTGTTATTTGATACGAGGATGAATCAATAGATAAAACATTAATGAAAATGTTTTAATTTATTTCGGTGGTTTTTACAACCATCATGACCTTGAGTTATTTTATTTAATATTATGTTTATATATTTTTTCCATAAAATGATATAACTGATAATATGTATATTAAAATTTTATTTAATCATCATAATGGTTTTGTGAGAATCCTTGAAGGTGGTAATGGAAATTCAAAACTAATCATCCATGAAGACTGTAAATTGACACGTCACAAAGGATATATTCAGTTTTAGAACAAAAGGATAAAAGAAGAGATTTCATGATGGATATTTCATTAAAAAAATAAAATTACAATATACATATATATGATACTATAGTCACCATTACACTTTGTATAGGGGAGGGGAGGAGTGGATAAGAAAAGAAAATAAATTAAAGGATAAATAAGGAGGATTTTACATCTTGAATATTTTCTCCTTTGGAACATCCTTAAGGAACTGGGATTTGTTTTTTTGGTAATACCAGTAGGTATTGGATGGGAAGAGAATTGTGTAGAACTAAGGCGATATTATAGGCTTAGAATAAGTGGGGTTTTTTATTATTTTATTCAATTTTTATTATTTTTCCTCAAGAATATCGATAATGTTGATTATTATGAATTATTATACTAAATAGTGAATGTGAGTTAGAAATAATGAGTTGTTACTTCATAAATGAATCACACATTCATTTATATAACAAATAATGTTCAATATTGAAAATTACTCTATTTCACTATTCACCAAAACTAAATTGTTTCCTAAAAAAATCCCAAAAATTAACCCTACACATTTCTAAACATATATATATCAAAAGTTAAATAAAGTTTGTGAAAATAATTTTCTAAATATGAGAAATTTTATTTTTAATTAAGATCCTCATTTATTTGAAAAATAATGATTTTAATATTATATCTGATTTAATGACATTTTGAAAAAATAATTATGTTCTTATAAAATGATATTATAATTATAGTAATAATAATAATAGTTTATTAATATATTTTATGAAAATAAATTTACTTTTAAATATTTATATTAAATATAAAATTGTAAATTATCATTTATGTTTCACAAAAATATAAACACTTAATTTATCATTTTTAAAACATTTAATTACTTATTCCATGATATAAATATATAATTTTTTCATTTATGAGATACCAAAATTTTATTTATAATTTCTTATGTGAGGTTATTTTTCTAATGCATAGATTAATATTTCAAACAGTCACATTACTATTTCAACGACCAAGTTAAAATAATAATATTTAATACTATGTCATGGTTCATTTAAGATTGATGTTGTGTGCAACGTAAGATAATATATAAATATAATTTATTTGAGAAGACACATACCTTAAAATATTGTGGTGTTATATTCTTCCCTCCTTCAAAAATTTAATCCTTGAAAATTTTCCTGAATATTACCTTATAAACTAATGAGGGTGGTTCTTCTTTACAACATCCTCAGTTTCCCATGTTTCTTCTTACATTTTATTGTTTCTCCATATATATTTTACTAGTAGAGTCATATAACTTATCAATATATTCTCTCTAGTGTCATGAATCTTAATATGATCTCCAGATTACGAAAAATTAGGTTCTAGTTCTACTTCTTCATAGTTGAGTACATGCGTTGCGTATGGCATGTACTTCATTAACAATGATATGTGGAACACATCATGAAAATTGGAAAGACATGGTGAATTTTCTAAATGGTATATAACTTCCCTAATTATTTATAGAATTTATAATGGTATGATGTACATGGTGATTAGTTTTTCTTTTTACCAATCCTTATAACACCCTTCCATAGAGATACTTTAAAAAAACATGATCTCGAATAAGAAATTACAAATCCTTTCTTCGATTTTCCGCATAACAATTTTTCATACATTGAAATTAATTAATATAATATTTAATAGTCTTTAATTTTTTATTTTTTCTTCAATAATTTATGGGCCTATATGTTTACATTCACCAACTCCATCCCAACAAGTTAGAGTACAACACCTCTTTCGATATAATTCCTCATATGGTTCCATTTTAATACTAGAATAGCAACATTTATTGTAGTAAAAATATACCAAATGTAAATACTAATGCCACATACATTGAAATTAAAGTGTGAATAATATCAACCAGTCTTCTAATGTTTGAGGGTGATAAGAATTACTCAAATAAAGCTCATTATCCCAATCCTTTTGGAGACACTTCCATAATTTCAAAGTAAAATGCCATTCTTGATAAGACATAATTGATAGAGGTGCACCACGAAGTCCTACTACTTCATTAATATAGTGTTGTTTTAGATTATAAATAGGTAAATATTCTCTTATAAGAATAAAATATTTTTATTTTTTAAGGTTATCAACAATAAATCATATCACATCATTCCTTCTTGGGGTCCTTAGTATTCCTGTGACAATGTCCATAATAATGTAATCCCACTTCCACATAGTAATAGGTAAATGTTGCATAAATCCTATGGGTTTTGTCTGTAAACATTAACTTTTTGAAAAACATGTAATCTTGACACATAGTCATCAATTTCCCACTTCATATTGTCCCACAAAAAATGATCATTAAAATCTCAATACATTCTAGTACTACAATGGTGTATAGAGAAATTTGAGCTATAAGCATCATGTAATAGTTCAATTTTATTTTCATGTTTTTATGGAACACATAATATCGTTAAAAATTTTATAATTCCATCCATATACACGATGTATACCAATTTTACATCCTAAACGAATTTAATTTTCATTCGAAAATTATTATTATCATATTGAGATATTTTTTATCTATTATAATAAACATGGTTTCACAATCATTTGAAAATGTAGTGTTGTCTCCCCTCTTATAATAATTATCATATACATATATACTAAATATATAAACATAGGATCTCTCTAAATACAATTTTGGGTCATAACATCATGATCTTTACTTCTTAATGTATCATATACCATATTCACTTTTCCTAGTTGGTTGTGTACTAAGAATTAATATTCATTGAGTAACTCAAGACATATTATTTTGCTCATGATGAGTTAATTCTGTTTATATATGTATTTAAAACTATTTTGATCCTTATATATCTCACATCTTTCCCCATATAGAGAGTGTGTCCATATCTTTTGTGAAAATATTACGGCTCCTAACTCAAGATCCAGAGTCTCATAATTTTGTTGATGAGACTTCAACATCCTTAATTAATATGAAATTAATTTAGCCTTTTTTCTATGGAAACAACCCAATCATTTCATTGATGCATAAAGTTTTATTATAAACCCATCATTTTGTGATGTTAAAGTAAAAAAATGTAAAATACACTAATCATTATTTAAATTTGTCAAAATATTTTAAACATTCTTTTTTTATTTGAACTTAACCTCTTAACATGTGATTTTGGTTAACGGGTTATCCAAAAATAAATTTTTTTGAATGAAACTCTAATAGTGACCTCCTAAAATAATGACACTAAGTACATAGGTTATGTTCAATGGTGTAGGACATTCTTGGACTGTTTTTATCACTACAAGATCAACTGAGATTCCATCCATAGAGGAAATATGTCGATGAAATGAAATTTGTTGAAGCCATAATTAAAACTTGGTAAAGTTACCAAATAAATCATTCCTCTTGAGGGTCTCTAGAATGATCTAGAAGTGATTCTTATTGTATTCATAGGTTATAGAATATTTACACATTTCATCAATGAATGCCGCAAAAGATAATCAAGATATTCATTGTATTTTTTGTTCATTAGATCCCTAATAAATGAGGGTTTATTAGTAAATACAAGTGGAATTACTATAAAATCATAATTTCTATACCTTATCTAAAATGATATTTTAATAATGTCTTCAATATTTACTCAAAATTGATGATATCCAAAAAAAGTTTCAATACTTGGAAAATATTGATATCCATGAAGTTGATCAAATAAATCATAAATGAGAGGTAGTGGATACTTGTTCATTGTCATAATTAAATTCATTTCAATATAATAAATTCACAACCCCATGGATCCATATTTATTCTTAGCAAAGAGAAGATTTCTCCCATGGAGAAAAAGTAGGAAGAATAAATTTCTTATTACTGAAATCCTATAGTTTTTTTTCATCTCTACTAATTACACAGTGCCCATTAACTAAGGAATCATTGATATCTGTCTTTCATCAGAGATTATATCAATAGAAAACTCAACTTCACATTATAGAGGGTGTTTAGGTAATTCCTAATGAAATAAATCAATGTATGTATATATGATATGTACATCCTCGATTTGAATTATACCTTATTCATCCGAATATTTTTTTGATCTTATTATTTAAGGATTTTATTTAGTAGAGGTAATGGTGGTGTATCAAGATAAGAATCAAATGATGATGTTTCTAAAATAAAGATAAGGAATTATACATCATCCTTATAAATCACAATTTTTTTCTTCTTGAAATAATTTGTATTATAATATTTTGAAATACAATTGATATTTTAAGTTATATAAAAATAAACCATAGGAATTATGATATGTTTTGAAAATAAAGCAGGTTTATGGGTCTTCATGGGGACTACATGAAACATCTTTTTTCAAATGAGACATCCCTTAATAGTTCTGACTGACAACACCATTACTAAATAAAAAGGGAAATATCTAATTTTTATGTAAAACTAGATAGATATAAAATAGTTTGATGTTCCAGAATGAAATAAATAATTGGATAAATTTTAAGATAGGATTAATGTACCTGACACCACATCATTAGGTACTTCTACCTCAACTATAGTTATCTCACAAGATTTCCATCTCCCCATGTCCTTTTATGTCATATATTCAATTGATTATTTGGAAATTGTTCTAAATAATTCCCCATTTCATTGAATTTGATACCCTTGATATCATTATTTTGTTTCCCTTTGAACTCATGTGACAGACGAACCTTGTCTTCACACTTGAAACTCAATCCTACGACCTTCATGCATTTTTCAATATGGGTTTCCTACATATTTTCACAAGTTTGGAAATTTTTCATTCAATTTATTTAATTTGGTCCATTACCTTTTTCATGGTTCTCTTATGACCTCTACTTCTATTTAGTGTGTTTGAATATATATGATCTAGAAAATTCCTTCTTTACATTGATGGCACATAGTACCATTTCATCATATGATGAAATAGGTTGGGAAACCAGTTCCCTTTAGAAGTTTTTTTTAAGGTATTCAAAGAAATGATCAATATTTCTCTCTGAATTACATATGTAATCGGTAGCATACCTTCCAAGTCTTGTAAAGGAATCCTTATACTCTTGAACACTCTCTTCTTACTTTTTCTTTAACTTAAGTAATTTTATTTTCATTTTAATTCATTGATAAGAAAGAAAATATTTTTTGAATAATTTTTTATAAACAATATCCATTATATGAGTTATATTTCAACTTCCTCCCTAGTATTCTAGATCAACTGCAACCACTTTCTAGTATATCCGTCAAGAAAATATATTTTTATCACTACATTTTCATTTTCATAACATCTCAATTCAAGAAATATATTTTTAAAGGACATGATCCATTTCTTAGATACCACTGGATTAGTAGTCCCAAAAAAATATGTTGGATTATACCACATAAAACTATCCATGACATTTTTATCCTTTCATGAAACATCATGTTTCTCCATTCGAGTAAGTTTATTCATCACAACTTGAGAATGTTTTCCTGATATGGTCATTATTTTCTCTTCTCCAACACCGTCTATATTGAGTTACTTAGTGAAGAAATCACTAAGTTTTGTTTGGGTATTAATAACCTTCCTTCTATCATGCTCCATAACTAAATAATTAAACATAATGAGCTATCCCATTAACATAATAAGTATTGAGACAAAAAAAATAAAATTCATCTAATGGTACAAGTTTTTAAACACTATAAAGAATAATTATAGTTTTCATTTTGGTTATGATTATTTTAAAATATAGTTTCCAAGGACTCTAATAAACTTTCTGTGATTCCAACTCTAAAAGATCAGACCCTAGTATCTTGGATCCAGTGCCTTACATTATTACATTGGCATAGATACCAAATTCAAACCCCAACGGATTGAATAGTTTATTAGTCTTGACAAAATATATACATACATGGAACCCTTATTTCGTTTGTAATAAAATATAAAACAAAAAAAGGAATTTAATTTCATCCTTCAACTCAATCAATCATTTAATCTTCGTAACACATGGAAAAGAGAACAAATAAAAGTGTGATATCAGATGCTCAGTAAGGGTTAAATACAACAAATGCATTCATGAATTAATAATAAATGAAACATAATAAATATTAAAAGGTATATATAACTAAAATAAATTATATATAAGAAATAAATTTACAAAAATGAGAGGATAATTCATAATAAATATGTTAATGTAAATAAATATAAAAAATTCCACTTAATAAATAACTCAATCACAATCTGAATCCACGAAAAATATCATAGTGAACATCTTAGGGATAATAATGAGTAAAATATAAATGAAGTAAATGAATAATAATTTGTATTCCATAAATATAAGAATAATGGTACATCTACCACTAATACCTTTCACATGATATTTTAATCATTATGGGTAAACCCCATTTAATTTGGCCAACCTTTTGGTCTTGTGAGTCTACTGATGCATTGAGGGGAAATATATAACATAGACTCAGCCATTTATACGTGTCCAAACCATTAATAAAATATTAAAATGTTTTATTTAATTCATGAATCAATACTCTTTATAAAAAAATATCTATATTCAGTAAAAAATTGGATTTAACAATATATCAATAGTTAATAAAATTAATTTCAAAGAAAACACCCTATGAAAAATTGGTAAACATATTATTAAATAATCATATCCATTAAACAAGATACATGGATATTTAATAAAATCTTCAGTGATTGATAATCATAAATAAAAGGGTTATTATATTCCCCATATAAAATTAAATTGGTGTATAACATCAAAAATACAACTCAATGAAAGAAAACTGAGACAAAGTCCCTTATAAGTATCATATCATTAATAAAATGAATAGATTATGTGTATTCACTATAAATAAACATAAAAAGCGAAAATATAACATAATATAATCAAAATTTATTTTAAATATAACATTATCATGACATAATCATTGAAATATATGTTTAACATAATGAATAAATATGAGTTACGAATTCCCTTACCACTTGCAACCAATCGAATCGTCTGGCCCAAAAAATTAATAATCATTAATTAAACATTTAATAAAATTTAGATAAGGAGATTCATGATATGATATGTTAAAGGGTAGTATATATACACTATACACAAGAAATAAGTGGTGAATAAGGAATATATCTCACAAAAGTAAAAGTGATACAAGAAAACCCTTACCTTATGTTCAAAAGAGTTCTATACATTTACTTGATGTTGGATCACAATATTTAAATTAATTATTAGGACCATTATAATATTCTAATATGGATAACATACAAGTTAGTGGGTGGTGAATTTTAGTATTGAAAAAATATTTTAAAGTAATTAAACTATACAAACCCTAAGCCTTTTTATATAGGTTGTTAGACTGAAACTCAGTCCAATTTACTAAGATTAAAAATGAGAACTAGGCTATACTTTGATTAAATCTATGTAAATATCAGAATAAATATGGATATTATTATTATATTATTATAATTATGATGTATATGATTAAATAAAATGTACTGTTATTTTTGTAATTAGACTAAAACATATCAAACAAATAGAATATAAAGATGAATATGCTATTTCACTATCTGTTACAAAGAAAAGGGGAATAAATAGTTATAAAAAAAGTAAAATAATTTCTAAAAAATAAAATAATTCCTTTAAATATATTAAAAATATATCTTTTTTAAAATTATGATAAAGGTAGTATATAATATAGACTAAAGTCATCTACTATTTTATAATAACAACAAATTCTGTATTTCCTTATCAACAAAAGTCATTGATATGAAGATCGGATGGCTCCATCATGCAATCCCTAGAATGAATCAATATGATGATAATAATCTCTATCTACCTATCCCCATTATCCCTTGATCTGTTGGATTATATTATCTATCTTCCAATCCTAGAAATCCATTGATCATTAGGATGATTAGATGTAGGAATAATTAAAAAAATCATAAGAAGACAACCTGAAAAGGATTCTATAATAAGACTACAATGTAAATAAATAAAATGATAAATTATGATATATTCAAATTATGTATTATTCCAAAAATTCAAGAGATAATTTAATCAAACAAGTAAAATCTCTTCAAATGAGTTGGTATTTATTGGCATCCTTCCAATGGTCATATTCTCTCAGTTAGATGCAATTAAATCAGACACCTAGTACTCAACGACTCTATTGAAACTAATTGTACAACATCATTTTGGTTAATACCATCACAATGTTAAATGTTTTCCTTACAATAGAAAAATTTATTTCTATTTTGATTATGAACATATTCAGTCTGAGTGACTTCCTTAATAATGTCAATACAATTATCCTTATGAGAATTAGTCTGATTTTTATCCGTACTCATATTAATCTGATTATTAAAACATTGTCAGAATAAAAGACAAGACAAAAATTAAAATAAATTATTTGATAATGGTGAGTATGATATATATTTTACACATACTCATTATGATATTCGTAATGAAAAAATTTATTTTATATTCCTGAATACTTTAGGACTTATTCTACGAATGATGAAATATAATGTTTCCTACAAAAACATTATAAAACACTTTGGACATAAAAATTTAGTAAATATGTTTTTATGAAATTGTTTGTGATTTCCAAAAACTAAAGCAATGAAAAATTAATAATAATAACTTCTTACTCAACAATATCACCCTCTTTGGAAAGCAAAAACCCCAAAACATAAGTGAAAAAATAAATTAAAAAAATTAAATTCCATGTTATTTTATGAAATTTATATTTAGAGTAATTATTTAAAACCCTAACTCCCATTTAATTTATAAATATTTTGAATACCATGGAGATTATGATGTTTGAATACAATAAACCCCCCCTTAGGATAATATCTCCCCTTAAGCAACATATTTTCCCCTCTTTAAAAATATATTTCCCTTTGTAAAAACATATCCCACATTATAATTTCTCCATATTTCTATATTAATCTCCACCATTGTGAATTTAGAAAAGTAATAGAGAAAACCATTTATATTTCGTAAAAAGTTATAAAAATAAGAATACAAAAAATTATAATGAATTAACTAATAATAAATAAAAATATGAATAAAAACTCAAAAAATCAATATTGAAAAACATTCCAGAAAATTGGAATTTCATGAGAAGATAAAATCATATATTAAAAATATTTAAAATGTTTTCAAAAATAGATACAGTGATAATTCAAAAAAAAAGTCTTTCTTTGTCGTGGTCATTAAAAATTCATTGATCTTATAGAACTAATGTATGGCCTTCCCCAAATTATCTGTTTTATCTTCTCAAATTGTAATTTTTTTAGTTAAATATTTGTTTTGTTATCTGAGTGTGATAACTCCATTTTCATAATATCTAATTATGGAAATTTCAAGCTCTATATCATAGATCATATTCTTAAAAAATTTAACTTCTTCTATTATTTTCTCAGTGTAATCCCTAAAAACATCCTCAAAATTCACACTACCTACCGTGAATTTAGATAAATGATTAATGGTTTTACTAATTCATTCATGAGATTATTCAGTTCATCAAAAATATCATCATGTTATTTGAGACCAGAATTAACTACATGAGACCGTTAAACCATCTGATTACATGACTTTTTTGAGGATGGGAACTGTCATGAAAGGATTTTAAAATGACAAGAGTCTGAATTAATTTCATAGATAAAACCTTGATTGATTCTGATTTCTTATTTAGATACTATTGAATTAGTTGACATTGAGATTCAATGTTATGAAAATGAAAAGTTGTTCCTTCAAGCCTTTTTAAAACATTAACAATGTAATCACATCCTTGAAAAAAATTGTTGCGGCTGAATCTAATTTTTCTTTCTTAACCATTAGGGGTTTAATTCATCTTTTTCTAATTTCATCTTCCTTGACTTTATTATTTTCGTTTTTTTGAAAAACCATTTTAACTACTTTATTAACATTGTTTCCCACGGTTTAGTCGTTAGATATTTCAATGTTATCTATATCTTCCATGTTATCTTTTTCAAAAACATTTTTATTTTAATTATGATTATCTTTATCTTTCATAGATGATGAATATACCTCTTCTTCATATGGGGATAACTCTTATTCCAAACTACATGAGTTCTTTTGTTAATATACTTTAGAGGGTAAGTCTCGTGATGATGCTAATGATGATTCCCTTGATTTTTATTTGAGTGAATTTTTTCATTGTCATCTTTTTTTATTATTAACTTATTCATTCCCATCATATTCCTCTTCTAATTCATCTTAAACCTCTTCATATTCACTTTATTATTCTTCTTCATTCCCTTCATTTTCATCATTTTCATTTCCATCAACTTCTCCATTATCTTTATGAAACTCTTCCTCAAGATGTCTAGTTATTCTCCAAATTGTTTTTCTTGCGGGTACCGGTTCCGATTCCTTTTCTTGAGTTGGTGATGATTCTTCATCAAATACTTTCTCATTGCCTTTATCTTTTCCCAAAGAATTATAATAATTTTCAGATATAGTTTTCTCAAATACTAACCCTTTATCTGGGATAACTTGATCATATTGGGAAATAGGTATATCAACAGTATTAGATTCCTTTTCCACTCCTTGCAAATTATTTTCACAAAGTTGAGCTTCTTATATCTTTTTTTGTTTTATGTTCTTCACTGATTATTTTATTCTATCAGCATAAAGAATTTTTAAGCCTTTTCCTCTATAGGATTGAAACCAAACTGAATATCTCTTAATTTTTTTGATTAATTTTTTTATCTACTCTTCATTAAATTTATCAGGTATTTTCATTTAATTCCACCTCTTTTATAAAAGAGAAGTTTCATCACTTATTTTCATTTTCATTTTATCATTATCTAGATTCCTTGATTGCTCAGATTTAGATTCCACACCACCAACATTTTCAACAAAACTATTTAGGTTTATAATAAAAAAACAAATCTTATCCAATTCATTGTATCATAATGGATGAAAAAAGAATTTTCTCTCCTAAAAACTAACATGTTTGAAATTATTGAAAACATAAAAAATTCAACAGCCTACTTTCTCAATAAAGAAGAAAAAATAACGATATTGGATTTTATTATAATGAATTTTAAATTATCAATGGTCAAGAAACTAAAATTGACAAAATATATCGTCCTCATGTTTTTCGAAAAATAAAAAAACCTTCTGAAACTTTTCAAATGTCATGATCTCCCTTTCTTAGTATGAGGAACCCTTGAATCGATAAAGAAATTATTCAGTTATTTTGTTAAAGATATTAAACCTTAAAAAAAATTTATGGCTAATCAATGAATCTTATTACTTCTTCTTAATAAATGAACCGAGATCATCTAGAAGCTTATGGAAGGAACAAAAATCTTCTCATTCTGATGGAAATCTTGCCATCCTTGTAGAAATTTGTAAGAAAACATATATGACATCCCATACATAGAAAAATAAAATTTTTATTTTCCATATTACTTAAAAAACATAAGGAATGAATAAAAATCTCAAATAATATCAGGATATAAGAGATAAAAATCCTTACTATCCTTTTATATGCACACTAATTTCGAACCATGAAAATTAATGACATTCATCAAGGTAGAATCATATTTATCAGAAAAAAAATCATTCAAATAAGATTTCATTGAATACATTCCATTTCTTGTAGTCTACAATATATTTTATTAGATTGGTATTGGGACTAGTGAATTGGATAAAAAGAGTATTTATGGGACTAAGATATATGAAGGCAACAATAACTCGGGAGTATAAAACTCAATCAATTGATGTTGGACGGGGGGACTCACCTTTCATTATATATGAAATTTAAACAAAAATTAAACTTCCATAAAAATAATAACGGTCTTGATTTTAAGAATTTTGAGATGATGATTAATATTTATCTAAGGAAATATTTAATGAAATTTGAGCTGTAGAGGTATTTTAAAATAACGTTAATCGGATTGAGTATGAATCTGATTATATTTTTCTTAAATTTTAAAAACAAAAAATTGATTTTATAAAACATAGAATTATACTAAAAACAATGAAAAAATTATCATAATGTGATAGTGAAAAAAATAGATATGCAGCTTTCAGAGTGAAGAGTTCCATCAGTATGAATAATATGTTCTTCATGTTTTTTGTAAATTAAAGTTATGAAAATAGTTTTGATTATGAAACATTGAATATGAAATTTTTTTGACAAAAAACCTAATTATAGTAGTTTTTAATGAAAAATTTAATATTATATTTTTTGATTTGAAAATTTATTTAACAAAAATTGTGACTGGAAATTTAACTACTAATTTGAAATTATGAGGATCGTTTTTAGGATTCCAATTAGGTTTTTTTTCTTAGAAACATTAGTCCAGAAAACTCATTATGATAACATTTTCATGAAAACCAAAATTAAGAAAACATAAACGTTTTTTAAAATAATAAAACATACGTACCCCCTATTAAAAGTATTATCATAGTATAATAAGATAGGTCAATAGGAATTAGATATGAATAAGAAATTTATGTTGATTAGTCAAATATTCGATTTGATATATTCAAATATATAACAAGGAAGTGGTTTTGAATTGATCTTTAATTCTGATGAATTATAAAATAATTTTTTCTTTAAGTGTGTTATCCTAAAAGAAATTGTATCTTATATCTATGTGCTTAGTATGTAAGTTATGTAATGGGATTATATTTAATGAAATGAAACTTTTATTATCAAATTTATTTGAGTTTCATTAAAATACATTCCATAGTTATGGAGTGTGAGTTACATCTACAACACCTTCACACAATAACTTCCAACTGCCACATATTTGACTTCATTAATGGAAATTTTTACTGAGTATTGTTTCTTACATGACTAAGAAACTAAAAAATCTCATAAGAATTGAAATGATATTGATGTGATTTTTTATCCATTCTATAACCACAAAATTCATCATGTGAAACTATTTTTATTTCAAAATAATTTCCATAAAAATAGAAAATCATAATATCCATAGTTACCTTAAGATAACCAATTTTTTTTAAAGATTTTAGATTAGATTCCTTTGTATTTTCTGGATATATTTCATGTAACTATATGGATGACATTAAATATGGAGGAATATAAATTAAATAAAGTAAACTTCCTATCATACCTCTAAAAATAATTTGATCAAATGGTTTCCTAGCCTCACAAAGATAAAAATTATTTTAGGTAAATATGCGATTACTAATACATTTTTCATTGTTATATAAAGATTTTTTAAAATGATCTTTTAGATACATATTTTGAGATATAAAATTTCCTTCTGTATTTTTTTGAAATTATAAAACCACGAAAATATGTTAACTAAACCATTATATTCACTTCTAAAGTTCACAATTTAACCTTAATCACATAATTTAATTTTGACTACAAGGTTGTGGTTAAGTCATTTAATAAAAAACATTTGAAATATGTTCTTTTCCAATAAGAAAAATATTATCTATATCGATAAACTTTCATGAAGAATTATCTACAAAAGTTACTTTACTGCCTTTCATTTTGATTATCTTCTAGAAGAAATGTTTGTTTCTAGTCATGTTCCTGAAGCATCCACTATCCATGTACCATATTAATTGGTACTTTCATTTTTTGGTGAAAAAATATTATCTTTTTTTTCACCAAACCTTCTTGGGTTCGGTAATGTAAGAAAATAAAAAAATAGGAATCCACATTTTTTAGAAATATAATCATTGTGAAATCCAAGGGATTCAAATTTATGTAATGAACAATTATTTTTTCAATGAACTCTTCTTTGAAGTTTGGTGAAAATTTGAAATTTTTAAGAACAATGAAATTGTTAATAAATAATGGTTTTTTGATATATATAATCCATTTCAGAACCATTACCACAATGTCAAAAAAAATTTACATTTTATCAAAGCATACCTTAAAAATGGTAATGTTTGATGAATTTTTTTTCAAACATGATATTTAAGATTTATGATTTTAAACTAAATATTTATCCTCACTAGTATTTTAATTATAAATAATTTTAATTACAAAACCATTTTTCTTAGAAACTACTATTTCCAAATGTTTTGAAATATTTTATTTCTCAAAAAATTTCTTATAATTGTTTTGAAAGATATGTATTTAATTTGTTAAAACATTTATTATTGAATCAGCCTTATCATGGTTTTCCTTAGTATTATAATGTTTTTGAAAAATATTATAATTTTCATTTTCAATAAACATTAAAAATCTTTAAACTTCAACATAAGATGGTAAACAATTATATTCTCTAGATAAGGAATATTCTTCATATAAAGATGTTGAATCATTCTCCTCAGGATAATTTGAATTAAGATACATGTTTTTAATGTTCTAAGATGTTCATAAATAATCTGAAAAACATTAATTAACATTGTTTATATTTTTAAAATGAAAAATATTCTTCTATACAGTAATATAATTCTCTGATAAAACATCATAACAATCTCTTACACTAGAACCCTAAGTGTAGTAGCCTTCATAAAATTATTGCCTTTAGATTTGTAATATATTTTTTTGCATTCCATTCTGAATTATTTTTTTCTATCATTCATCTTTTGATTTGGATAATCTATTATGATGTTTCCATATTTAAAAAATTAATAACATGTGACTTCATCTTTATTATCGCTTCTATCTTTATGACCTTTCATTTATCAGTTTTGAACTTTTTTCTTAATGAATTTTTTATTCATACTTCTTTAAAATTTTTATAATTCATTATCATAAAGCAAAGAAACACTTGATTCCGATTGATTAATAAATTTATTTTTGCTAGAATATTTTTTTTGATTTTACTTTAGAAGGTAAGGTTCACGTTGATGAAAAGGTAACACCACCATTTTTCATTATAGATTTCTCAGTATCTCTTTTTATTATAAAAATAATCTATATTATGGTACCAATAAGATCATTCAGGGTATAATTATTTACCTTTATAGTCTCATCCAATATAGTTCTCCTTGATTCCCACTCATTTGGGATGATATCAATAATTTCATCAATAAGGATCTCATTATCAAAACCTTTTTTACCAATAGATTGTAAATTTTTTACAATAGTCATGAATATCTAATTCATATTTTTAATAGATTCATATGGTATGAAATCAGAGGCTTGGTAGTCTAATCGTAACATAGATCTTTGAGTCTCAAAAACTTTAGATGTACCAATATTTGTGATCACAATATTTTTCCATATACTATAGGAAGCTTCACACAAATAAATATGACAATAAATTCTTCTTTTCATAGAACCTAAATAAGTTTCTCTTACAATATAATTTACTTGATATTATTGTTTTTATTGACGAGTAAATGAATTTGTTTCCTTTTCAGGAATTTTATAATCTCAACTGAGCATTACAAAATTTTCAACTTCTTTGTTGACAAAAAAGTATCATCATATCCCTATTGTACTCATAATTATAACTATTAAATATAAGAGGTATTTTTGAATTCATATTATTTATGGATCCCTTATTTATTACTTAAATATATAAAAAAGATAAATATTCTTTTCCAAAAATCACATTAGTGTAATAAATGTTTTATAAAAAAAGTTTATAACCGAACATCTGCAACTTGTAATAGTAAAGAAAGTAATAACTCACCACCTGTATGAGCAGTAGAATCCTCCCATAATACCATTTATCTAATCAGTGTATCTAAAATACTAATTATGATCATAAGAATATGCTCATATGGATAATATATAAGTGTAGGGGGTAGGAGGTGGTGAATACTAGTTTTAAAAACATAGTTTAAATGAATTAAATAGAACAAACCCTAATCCTTTTTAAGTAGGTTATCAGAATTAGACTCAGTTTGATTAACTAAGATACAAAATTGGGACCAGGCTACAGTTTGATTAAATTAGAGTAAATATTGGAATCACTATGGATATGATAATTAGATTATTATAATTATTATGGACATGATTTAATCAGATATATTTTTATTATAATAATAAAATTATGATAAATAAAATAGACAGAATAAAAAGTTAAACACAATTTTTCACTTTCTATTAAAGGGTGCATTAGAATAAAAACTTTAAGAAACAATTAAAACAATAGATAACAGAAGAATCAATGACATTAAAGTTATTAAAAAGATATAACTTTTAATTTTTTTACCAATGTGGTATATAACACAAACTAAAGGTGTTAATTTATTTATACATACAACAAAGTCCGTCTTTCAGTATCATGGAAAGATCTCAATATGATGATTGGAATGGATTTGTCTTCTTATCCCTAAAATCCATAGATATGATGATCAGATTCTCTTTCTACCTAACCCCAGTATCCCTCGATCTGGGGGATTATATTATCTATCTTACTATCCTTGGAATCTAATGATAGTTATGATGATCTGACATAGAAAAGATTATAAGAAAATTATTAAATAGAAAACCAGATAATGTTTCTTTAAGAAGACCACTCTTTAAAAAATAAAAATATTAAGAATTAGATATTCACATAGATTATTATTTCGAACTTTTTTAGATAATGTAATCAATGAGATCCAAAGTCTTCAAATGACTTGGTATTTATAAGAATACTTCCAATGATCACATTTTTTGAGTTTTTTCAATGGAATTAGTCACCTAACACTCAACAGATCTAATGTACCTAATTTTCTAACGAAATATTGGTTAACTCTATTACAGTGTTAAAATTTTTCTTTACGTTATAGTTAAGTCTTCCTATTATGACTGTAAACATAGTCTATGTGATGGACTTCCTTAAAATTGAAAATATTATAATCTCTATGAGAATTAGTATGATTTTTATTGGTACCAGTATGAGTCTGATTGTTAATACTTTTCAGTACAAAAGATATGACAAAAATTTTAACACCTGATCTCATAACGATAAGTCGAATACATATCGAACACCTAATCATTATGATAAATCATATAAAAAATGTTAGTTTATATTATGTAATACTTTAGAAAATTTTCTATGTATGGTGAAATATAATTTTTTCTACAAAACATTATAAAATATTTGGGAAACCTAATTTTAGTAAATTTGTTTTTAAGAAAGAGTTTGTGATTTCCAAAACTAATGGAATAGAAAAATAATAAGTATAACATATGAATAAACTCTTAATTTCCTAGATAAAAATTACTTATTCAAAACCTATTAAACATATAATTTATTTATTATAATTTTATTATGTTCATTTTTGGCCATTTTGATGAGTTATAATGTTTAATTTCATTATTCTAGGATAATTTGTTTTAGGGTTTTATGGCTGGTTACCTTGAGTATAAATATGGGATTTCATAAAAATGGGAATAAATTCTGTAGAAGTGAAATTATTTAGTTTTAATGAACTTCCAGAATTCTAAATATACTCATATATCATTTGGTTATAAGGTATGAGGATGATTCATTAGATAAAATACTAATGAAAATGTTTTAATTTATTTTTGCAGGTTATAAACCCATCATGAACTTGGGTGATTTTATTTAATATTATGTTTATATATTGGTTCCAAAACATGATATAACTTATAATATATATATTAAAATCTTATTTGACCAAAATAATGTTTTTATTACTAGCCTAGAAGAAGATAATGGAAAATGAAAACTATTCGTCCATGAATTTTGTGAGTCAACACGTCACGTACGAGGTTTTTTTATAATAAAAGGATAATTGAATTGATTTGATAAGGTATATTCCTTTAACAAATAAAAATTTTAGAATAAATATGATAATGGAGTTATCATGCCTATTTTGATAGGGAATGATGGGAGGGGACAAGAAAAGAAAAGAAATTAAGAGAGAGTGAAAGAGGATTTTTCTTTTTGAATATCATCTCTTTGGGATCATCTTTAAGACATATGGTATATTATTTTTCTAATGAAATATCCATCATAAAATAACATTATTTCTCATTTTATTTTTTAAAATGAAAATATCATCTCTAATGTGTCGATTCACCGCTTTCATAGGTGATGAGTTTTCATTTTTAATTTCTTCCTTCAAGGATAGTCATAAAACAATAATTGGGGATAAATAAAATTATAATATTTAAATTATAACTTTTTAAATATTTTAGAAATAATAAATATACGTAATATTAAATAATTAAACAGTACTACTTCATGATGCTTGGAAAACTAACAAAATAAATTCATCATTTATCATTGCATTTTTTCTAAATTAATCATCCTCATACTAGAAAATAAAATGATATATAGGACCATTTAAAATTACGGAAGTATATTAATACAATTTCATTCCAGTTTTGGAGTTTTTATTCAATTTGAAAAGAAATGTAATAATTAAACAGAACACAACCAAGCATAAAACCATGAAGTGAATTCTCCCTAAAAAACAAAAGTGTACTTTATAACTAATTAAAATATATATAAATAATCTTGATAATTTTATTATCCATGATATTTTATTCATTATTATCCCTGAGATTTTCACTATAATATTATTTTTCGATTTAGATTATGATCAAGTTATTGATTAAATAGTATTTGCTTCCAATAATTTACATTTCCATAATGATTACACCTTATTCTACGATGATTGAAGAGTTTTTATTAAATAGAATGTATTTTAGTTATATATAAATTTCAGTATTGATTAGGTTTCAATTAATTTTTGATCCATGAAAGCTTCCACTGTATATAATCTTTATTCAGAATCTAACAGAACCTTTTTATTTGTTATTTTCCACTAGATATGAAGATGAAATTTTTGAATAATTTTAAAGATTCTAATTAATTTCTTTTTTATGATTTATATTTTATTACCAATGTAATAATGGAACCATGTCTGTATCTAGTAATTTAAGACTATTAAAATGATCGATCCTTTGGGACTAGAATATTATATAAATGCCAATGTAATTAATTAAGACACTAGATCTAGGATAATGGGTTTCAGGTCTTTGCAATATATCCTCGAACTCATTAAATCATTTAATCTTCATAAAATGGGGTAAATAAAAAAAATAAAAGGGTGAGATAAAATGTTGAATAAGGGTTAAATACAATATAATCTTTATTAAATCAATATTAAATGAAACATAAAAAATATGTGATGATATATATAACTAGAGGACATTTTAATTAATCAACATATATTCAAGAATGGGAGTATAAGGTGTAATCATTATGGAAATAGAAATATATCAAAACAAATGACATGAATAACTTGAGAAAAATATAACCCCACAGATAATATAGCGGCGACAATATCAGGGATAATAACGACTGAAATATTAATGAATTAAATGCTTATTTATTTGTATTCCATGATCTATGTAATCAAGGTACCTCTACCATCAAGACATCTCAAAATAAGGGTTAATCATTATGGTTAAGAAATTGTTTAATTTGGACAACTTTGTTATCTCATGAGATTGCCGATGCATCGAGGGGCTATATATATCTAGGAGCTACCCATGACTACATGTACAAAGAATTACACAAAAAGGTAAATATTTTATTTAATTAATCAGTAAATATTTCTTTTCAAAAAATATTCATATTGAGTAAATGATACTAATTTAACATTATTTCCTAGTAAATCATATAACTTTCAATGCAAACACTGGGTAAAAAAATGTCGTATGACCTCAGAAATAATCATATCCAGTATTAAATAAATTTGGAAATTTAATTATATTTTCAAAGAATAATGTTCATAAATAAAAGGTTCATTATATATACAACAGAAAATAGAATAGGTGGATAACATTGAAAATAGTCCTCAATGAAAGAAAATTGTGTTGAAATCCCTTACAAGTATCATATCATTAATCAAATGAGTAGACTATGTGTATTCCTAGTAAATACAAAGAATAAAAGTTTAAATGAAACATAATATAATCAAAAGTAATTTAACACATAACCTTATCATGAAATAATCAATGAAATAGAATTTTAACCCAATGAATGAAAATTCATTTAATAAATACCTTACCACTTTATAATCAGTCAAATCTTAAGCCCCGTAGAATTAATGATCATTAAATTAAAAATATAATACCATAATGATAAATAAATTCAATATATGATTTATCAAATAGTATATACATAAACCATAAAGAATAAATAAGTGTTGGATAAGGAGTATATCTTATATAAGTGAAAGTGAGATCAAAAAATCCTTACCTCATGTTCGAAAACATTTTTAACTTGTACATAATTTCATATATAAAACAATTGGATTCATTAATTACATAATTTATATGATATTAAACCTATATATGATTTATTATAAATTTATTAGATTCATTTATTTCCATTTTTATGAGTTAAAATGTTTAATTGTGTTGTTATAGGAGCATTCGTTTCATGGTTTTATGATCGTTTCCCATGTGTATAATTATGGGATTTCCTGTAAAATAGAATAAAAAAAATATAAGTTGAATGAAATGGAATTAATATACTTATAGTATTTCATACTTTCTTATATATCAATTTTTTCTACTACGAGGATCATTCATTTGATAAAATGTTATTGATAAACATTTAGTTTATTTTGGTATTTTTTTGATCGCCAGGAACTAGTTTTTTTATTATTTCATATTATTTATATATCATTTAAAAAGTTATAATTTACATATTATAGTTTTATTTAGACAAAAATGGTTTTATTACTAGCCTTGAAGGTAGTGTACGAAAACCAAAACCCTTGTCTATGCAGGTAGTGAATGGACACATCACGAATGATCTTTTCATTTTTAAAATAATAAGAGAAGAGAAGATATATGATGATATATATTCCATTATAAAAATAAAATCCCATTATATATATATGATAATGGAGTTAGTGTGGAACTTTGGATAAGGGATGTGAGGAGAGGATACGAAAAGAAAATAAATTAAAAGAGAAAGAAAGATGATTTTACCTCTTGAATATCGTCTCCTTGGAAACCTCCCTAAGTCACTTGGATTTGGTTTTATTGTATGATAAAAGGTATTATATTTGGGTAAGAGTATTGGGAAGGTAATTAGGTATAATTCAAAAAATATATAGTCCCTAGAAGGTGTGAGTATAAAATTTGTTGAGGGTGTTATTTATTGGGGAGGATTGGGTTGTTTTTTAGTTATTTTATTCATTTATTTATTATTTTGTCTCATGAATAGAAATATTGATGATTATTACGACTACGTATACTAAATAGACAATTTTAGTTAAAAATAATGGGATATTACATCATAAATGAATAAAAAATCATGTGTTTAACTTATAATGTAAAATACCGTAAATTATCGTATTTCACTATTCCCCAAAAAATCAACTATTTTAGAAAAATACAAAACATTTACCATAAAATTTTTTATATGTTTATATTTCAGCAAATGAATCCATTTTATAAAAAAAAATTATAGATATGTGAAACTTAATTTTTAAATAGAATCATCATTTATTAAAAAAATACCAATTTTAATATGATAAATGATTTTACGAAATATTGAAAAATTAATTATGGTCTCATTAAATTAAAATATATTTATAACAAATAAAAATATTAATAAGGGATTTTTTAGTCAAAACTCCTTAGTTAATTAAAATTTCCACAAATATGTTTCCCCCAATCCCCATTATGAAACATAAATGTGATTTATTTTCAGAACTTATCATCATGCCAATAATTGATTTTGATATAATCATCGTTATGTATTTTATTTCAAAATATGATGTGAAAATTTATTGAAATACGAAGGAAGTTATGATTTGTTCGGATGGTGTATATTTCTTCATCTTTAAGGAATAAACTTCATCATTTGATTCTTATCAAGATCTCCCTCCATTAGCTTTAATAAATGAAATTATCAAGGAGGAAGGGAAAATACGTTCTTGGGATTAATAAGGTTATCCTGCAATTGAGTATATAACTATTTTACATGTATAAATTGATTTATTTCTGGATGAATTACCCAAACACCCTATGTAAGGTGATGTTTAATTATCCATTTATTTAATCTCTGATGAAAGTCTAATATCAAAGTCTCCCTATAGAATGACCACTGTGGAATTAGTGGAGCATAAGAAATATCTATAGGAGTTGAATAATAAGGGATTTATTCACCCTAGTGTTTTGATCTGACCCTAATATCTTTGTTAAGAATAAATATGGATCCATGAGTTTGTGCATTTATTATCGAAAAATCAATACAATTATGAAAAAGAACAAGTATGCACTTCCTAAAAATGATGATTTATTTGATCAACATCGTGGATATCAATATTTTTAAAATATTGATCTTCATTTTGAATATCTTCAATTATTACTAAATAGGGATTACATTATGAATACTACTTTTTAGAATATCTATTTACATTTTTATTTTATATTAATTTCATTTGGATTGACTAATGAACCCTCATTTTTCATGGATATGATGAACCGAATATTAAAGGAATGTCTTGATGATTATTTTGTGGTATTCATTGATGATATTGTGGAATATTTTAAAACCTATAAGGACTATAATAATCACTTGAAAATCATTCATGATACTCTTAGGAATAAATAGTTATATGGTAAATTTATAAAGTGTGAATTATGGATTTAGGGAATTTCTTTTGTTGGCCATATTGTCTCCATGGATGGAATCTCAATTGGTCCTGTGAAGAAAAAGGTAGTATAAAGATGGCCTACTCCAACAGATATAATATAGTTTTGTAGTTTCATTATTTTAGTAGGTTAGTATTTTTATTTCATTTATAATATTTCCGGATTGGCTAACCCATTAACTAAGTTCACATGTAAAGGGGTTATGTTTGAATGGGAAAAATAATGTGGAGAATGTTTCGAAAAATTGAAAGTAAGATTGGTTAATGATACCATATGGATTTTAGTAATAGGAAATGATAATTTTGTGATATATAGTTATGAATCTAAGAGTATAATTTTTTGTATCCTTTTGAAAAATCAAAATTTTATTGCATATGAATCAAGGCAGTTGATGAGTCATGACCTAAATTATCGACTCCTAATCTAGATTTAACAACCAAAATATTTTCTCTGATGATATAGAGGCTCTATATCTGTGGTGAAAGATATGAGATATTTACATATTAGAAGAATTTAAAAAACATAATTACCTATAAATAACTAAACATGAATAAAATAGGTTGTCTCATGTTACTCAAAAATTATGATTTCTCAATAAACTACCATCCATGAAAAAAAATGTAGCAGATGCATTATGAAAAAACGTTCATGGAGTTTTGACCCAAATGAAGATTGAGATAGATCCTATGTTCGTTCATTTAGTAATTATATATTTGGGAATTATTAAGAAATGGAATACACCTCTCTTATTAATTATTTAGAGACCATATTTATTGAAAAGGATAAAAAGATCTCAATTTGATGAAGAGAATTTTTAAAATAAAATTAAAGTATTTAAGGATGGAAAATTGGTAGACATCATGTGTGAGGATAGAATTATGGAATTGGGAAATATGATTTTTTATCCATTAGTATTTGATTTAAAAAGGGACCTATTAGTCAATTATCATAACTAAAATTTCCCTACACAAAAGTCTTTTAATAATATGTATAATCATTTGAAAAAAAAATTGGTGGGAAAATATAATGTAGGAAATTACTGACTATGTGTCAAGATGTCTAGTTTTTCAAAAACTGAAGGTGAAGAGAAATAATCCTAGAAAATTATTGATATAACTACCAATTACAGTTTAGATATGTGATGAAATTATGATGGAGTTTTTCACAGGACTACCAAGGACCCCTATAAAGAATGATGTGATATGGGTTACTGTTGATCACCTTGAAAATCAAGAACATTTTCTTGCTATAAGAGAATATTTACCTCTTGAGGGCCTAACAATACCCTATAGTAATGAAGTTTTAATACTTCATGGTGAACCTTCATAGATTTCAAATGATCAAGACCCTCATTTTACTTTCAAATTGTAGATTATTATTCAGAATGATTTGGATATTTAGCTTCATTTGAGTACTTCTTATCACCCTCAAACTGATGAATAGTATAAATAGACTATTCAAACAATGGAAGACATGTTGAGATCATTCTCGCTTGACTTTCAGGGTATGTGGGATCAGTATTTACCTTTGGTATATTTTTACAAAAAAATAGTTTCTATTATAGTAATTAAATTGTTTCATATGAGGCAATATATAGAAAGAGATGTCGTACTATATCTTGTTGGGATAAATTTAGTGAGAGAAAACTTATAGTCCCAAAACATATTGAAGAGTCAAAAAAAGGGAATGATAATTCAAGATCATATTAAAGAAGATTAATGTAGGAAGAAGTGTTTTACTAACAAAGATAGTGAGGATTTGGAATTTCATGTGGGTGATCATGTCTTTCTGAAATTATCTCCACGGAAGGGTGCCACAAGTTTTTGTAAGAAAGGAATAATAAGACCTAGGTACATCCAACCATTTGAATTTATGGAAAGAAATGTTGTTGTATCTTACCGATTAGTAATGTCACCATGTCCCCCTAATGTTCTTGATGTGTTCCACATATCATTATTAAGGATGTACAAGCCAGACTAAAATAATGTAATCCTATATGATGAAATAGTAATAGAATCTGATTTGTCTTATTATGAAGATACTAATGAGATTCCTGAAACTAGAGAGTATGTATTGAGAAATCAGACAAGTCTATTGGTAATGGTTAAAATCCCATTGGACCGATCAATTTAGCAGCCTTAAAGAATATTAAAAATACATTGTACCCTCATTAAATTGGTAATAAAATATAAAACAGAACAATGGAATGAAATTTCATCCTTGAACTCATTCAATCATTCCATCTTCATAACCAGGGGAAAAGAGAACAAATAAAAATGTGAGTTCAAATGATTATTAAGGTTTAAATATAACAAAATATTTCATGAATAAATATTAAATGAAACATAATAAACATAGAAAGGTATATATATCTAAAATACATTCCATTTATATAACATATTTTCAATATTGAGAGGATAAGACATAATCATTTTGGAAATGTAAATGATTGGAAACAAATTACATGTAAACAATAACATGAGAATAATATGAATCCATAGATAATATCATAGTAAAAATATCACTAATGAATAAAATGAAGTATACCCATGGTTTTGAACCATGAGTATATCACCCCAAACCGTGGGTACAGCCTATATCCACAGTTTTGGGAACCCTGGGTAACCGAGGTGTTGGTATATCTCTAAAACCTATATCCACAGTTTTCCAAACCATTGGTATACATTTTTCCACTGTGTGTCATCCTTTTCTTCAACAATGTCACAAAATTTTACCCACAATTTTAAAAATGTGGGTCTAGCTATATTTAATAAATCATGGGAAAGTATCAATCCTACGTCCTTCACTTATTTCAAAAAGTGTCTCACCAAATAACATGCTTAGATTATCTCTTTCTATCTCTCTCTCTATATTTATATATATCCATTTTCAAAATATATAGATATTTTTGATCTATTTGAGAAAATAACCCACTACGAGTTTGGAACCTGTGATCTCGCCTCCATGCATGGAGTGTCTCACCATCTAAGATAATCATATCAGTTTCTTGTAAAATCAAATTACCTTACATATATTAATGAAAATTGTTCGTATAGATAAATATTGGGCCACATTTTTAGATCCCACAACTTCCTTCTACTAGAACACCACACATCACCACTCATGCCTATATTATTAAGATGTTATATATATACATTTACATAAATATATTAATCGAACCCTCTATTATAAAAATATGTGGAGGGAAGAATCGAACCAAGGATCTAATTTTTAATGAGCTAGAGCCTCACAACTCATGATGGAGGAAAATAATCAATATATATATATATACATGCATAATTATATTAATATAAAACACCCATAAAAAATAGAATCTGACGTGTTTCGATCTCGGAACGATTCTCTGCCGCATAAGTCAATCTACTACTACACTAACTGCAAATATGTTTTTATATACATAATATATATTATATATATTTTTTCATATGCAAAAAAAAGCGATGATATATCTACGGTTCATGAAAACTATGGGTATACAAGTCGCATATACCCATGATTTTACTAAACTATGGGTATAGGCTAATATACCAAAGACTATACCCACAGTTCAAGAAACCTGTGGGTATATGTTTCCCCATGGCATTCCTGTGAATGTTTCTGGAATCCCGTGCTTATGCGGGTAACTTATTCCCACAGTTTATTATAAACTATAGGCATAAGTTAGAAAATGTCACATATACCTAGTGTTCATGAAAACCGTAGGTATAGGTAGGTCTATACCCATGGGGTTTATGAAAACTGTGGGTATAGACCCATTTTACAGTAGCGTATAATAGATAATAATGAATAAAATATTAATGAAGCAAATTAGTAATAATTTAGAATCCATGATCTCATGAATCATGGTACCATTACCATCAAGACCTTTCACAAGATTATTTAATCATTATGGGTAAAAACATATTTAATTTGGCCAATATTGTCATCTCATGAGACTATCGATGCATCTAGGGGATAACTATAATCGACCACAACCATGTATGCATTCCCATAAAAATTTTAAAATATATAAATTTTGTATTTAAATTAATCATCTATATTTTTTATCCAAAAATATCAATATTGAGTCAAAGATATTTATTTAACATTATTTCCCTATTTAATCAAATAACATTAAAACTAAGCACCGTATGAAAAATTAGTATACAGATTAGGAAATAATCATAATAATGAAATAAATGGTATGATTATTTAATGAAATTTTAAATTAATTTGGAACATAAATAAAAAGGGGTAGTTTATAAACCATAGAAAAAATAGGGGGAAAACATAAAAAATAAGCCTCAACAAAAGAAAAATATGATGATGTCCCTTTCAAGGATTATATCATTAATAAAACAAATAGATTACGCATATTCACTATAAATGCATGTAAAAAAAGAGGAAATACAACATTATATAATCAAAATTAATTTTACAAATAACATTTTTTTGGCTTAATAAATGAAATTAAATTTTAACCCAATGAATAATAATTGAGAATTGAAATCCCTTACCACTTGTAATCAATCAAATCATATGGCCCATAAAATTTATAACAATAAAATGAAACATTTAATACTATAAAGACATATTTATTCATGGTATTATATATTTATGGTAAGTATAAAAACACCACAAAAAAAACACAAGTGGTGAATATGGCGTATATCTCACATAAGTAAAACAGAGATGAAAAAAACCCTTACCTTTTCTTTGAAACTGTTCTGAATTTGTACTCAATATCCTGGGTAATAAAATTAGATTTATTATTTATTTAGTTAAGAATATATTCATAATATATATTATTTATTATATTTTTTAGATTAATTTAGGTAAAATTTTAGGAGTTATAATGTTTAATTTTATTGTTCTCGGAGCATTCATTCCATGGGTTTATGGTCGGTTCCTTTGAGTATAAATATGGGAGTTCTTTTAAAATGGGAATAACTTCTCCAGAAGTGAAATTATTAATTATTAATTAATTTCATGAATTTTAAATTTTCACATATATATTTTTCTTTTATGGTATGATGAAGATTCATTATATAAAACTTTGATGAGTTTTTTATTTATTTTTCCTATTTTTACGACCGTCACAAACTTCTGTCATTTTATTTAATATTTTGTTTATATATTAGCTATATAACATAATATAACTTATAATATGTATATTAAAATATTATTTAACAATAATAATTGCATTATGACCAGTATTGAAGGTGGTAGTGGAAAATGAAAAATCAAAATCCATGAAGCTGGTTAATGGAAACGTCACAGATGATGTTTTCATTTTTAGAGAATATGATAATAAAAGAGATTTTATGATGGATATTCCATTAACACAATAAAATTTCAGTATAAATATATGATAGTAGATTTACTATTCCACTTTGGACATGGTAGGTGAGGAGTGTATAAAAAAGTAAAATAAATTAATAGAGAATGAAGGGGGATTTTACCTCTTGAATATCAACTCCTTTGGAACATCCTTTAGACACTTGGATTTGGTATTTTGGTAAGAACAGTAGGTCTTGGAAATAAGTAATAGTATATAGAATGAAATTGGGAATAATTTATTCATGATTAAAGGAATATAAGGGGTCAAGATAAGGGGTGGAATTTATAGGGGGAAGAGAGGGGTATTTTTGATTATTTTATTCATTTGTTTATTATTTTGGATCAAGACTATCAATATTGTAGATTCTTATGGATGATTATAGGAACTAGTGCATGTGTGTTCTAAATAATGGGTTATTATATTATAAATGAATTAAAATTCCATGTATTTGACTTATAATGATAAATTCTGTAAAATATCATATTTCACTATTCACAAAAAATTCCACTATTTTAGAAAAATCACAAAAAACAACCAGAACCATTTTTCTTATTTTAGATTTCAAATAAGGGATCCAATTATGAAAATAATTTTCTAAATATGAGAAATTTAATTTTTTTATTAAAATCATCATTTATTCAACAAATATAGATTTTAATATTATAACCAATTTTACGACACTAACAAATTAATTGGGTCTCATAAAATTATATTTTAATTATAAGAAAACTAAATATTAATTTATGAATCTATTTTGGGAAAATATTTTTTATTTTAAATCATTATATCAATTATAATATTTTAAATAAACTTTTACATTTAAAAAAACCAACAATTAATTTATAATTTTGAAAACATTTATATACTTATTCCATGATATAAATATTTTAGATTTTCATTTTTCAGATACCTAAAATTTATTTATAATTTCATAGGTATGGTTATTATTCAAATGGGTTGATTACTATTACCAATGGTCACATTTTGATTCCAACAGTCATGTTTAAATAAAAATATCTAATAGTATATCATAGTTCGTTTAATATCAATGTTGTGTGAAAGTTAAGCTATCAAGCAAATTGATTTTTTCAGAATATACTTACAATAAAATCCTAGGTGTATATAGAACATGTTTCAGACAATGAAAAAATCGTAGGAGCTAGCACACTGACTTATAGTTTCATCTGAAAAAATTCTTTAGGTTGCACCATAAAAATTTCTACCTTCAATTCTCCATGAAGGAATTCTGTATTCAAATCTAATAGATCATGATAAAAAACCTCCATTGAAAATAGTCCAAGAACCATCTGAATTTTTTAATGCATTATAGCTGAAGTGATTATTTAGGAGAAATACAAACCTTATATTTATTGAAATCTATTCCCAACAATCATACCCTTGTACGATTTCTTACAAGTTAATAATTTTTTCAATCTATAGACCCAATATTATATAGTTCTATTTTCTTAGGAGGAATTTTTTTATCTCCCATAAACTAGACACATCTATGGAATTCATATATTCTTTCATTTTTAACTCCCACTATCTCAAGTTACTTATACTTGACATGACTTTTGGTCGTTCTGGTTCTCAACTATTCATAATAAGCAAAAAGTGAAAGTCACTTCCAAACCAAACTTGTAGTTCTACTCCTTCTAAAACCACTACTTATTTATCATCACATTTAAATGTTTTTCCACAGGATTTTTCAGTATTTGATCATTACTATATATATACCTACATATACCAGTAGAATATGACTTCTCTTTGAAAACATTATTTTTTATGTAGTCTAGTATAACCAGAACTGATAGGATCCTTTAACTTACAATTTTTTAGGAATTTTATCTAGATAAACTTAGAAAATAATAAATTCTTTTTTATAGGCATCATCTTGCACCATGTTCGTAACCATTCACATGATCCCCACATTAAATAGTAAATTTTTTTATCTAAAAAACTCCTATAATATGTTATCCCAAATCCAGAAACCAAAATATTCATAACTATATCTAATAAAAAACATGCTAAATATTTTCCCTCCACTTTATCCCTATCCATAGCTTCTATTTGAATATAGTAGATGCTTCCAAAAACCTTATTATGAGGGATATCCACCATCTTTAAGAACCAAGATTCTCCCAAATGTGTCTTCCCCGACATAGTGGAAGGAAACTAATTCCAAAGATACACTATTAAATTTATATCCCCAGCCAAAAATTCCTTGGGAAAGAGACATGAAACCTTATTATTATCATTCTCCCATTAAAATTATAATTTATCCTATCCATAACACTATATTTATAGGGTTTAGATTGTACGATATTCCAAACCAAATCCTTTTTCAGAAGAATAATCTCCAAAAATCCTTACTTATATATTCTCCCCATCATTAGACCACAAGAATTTTATCATAGTTCCAATGTCCATATAAACCATTAATATCCATCCAATAAATGTTCCTATGACCTTAGACTTGTTTTTTAGAAAGAACATCGTCCCTTTTTGTGTCTCAAAATCAATGATGATATAATAGTATAGTGGAACATATATGATAAATATAGAGGGGTGACTCTAATATATCAATATGAACTAGCTTTGAGTTATGATTTTTAGGTGTATTCTCATTCATATTGAAAGACACTTTATGATTATTCCCATGGATATAATCCTCTCATGTTCCCTGATCCATGCATATGAGTAATATTATTCCTTTATCATCCATGATTTTTATCTTCACCTCACCCATGTGATCGAGACGCTTATAAAACAACCTCACAGATTCAGAAGATGATTTTAAAACATGAGTTTCCCCTTTTGAATTACTATTAAGATATAATTTTCCATGAATCATACCACTGGACACCACCATTGGACCCTATGTGACTATCCACATTCCACCTATAAAAATAATACAAAAACTTGAGTCATTTAGTTATCCTACCGAGATAAGGTTATTCTATAACCCTAGTTTGTGACTCACCTCTTCATAATATATAAAGTATATGGTCAATGATCAGATATAAACATAACCCTTTCCCAGGATAACGATAGTTTCATTATCCTAAATGTGATCTCTAATGAATATTACAAAAAATAGTTCCTCATAATACCCTTATTAAGAATATATTGAAAGGAATCCCCGTAGTCAATTATCCATGATTCATGCTGACTGTATATTCTCAAAAAAAATAATCCATATATTTTTAAACATGATTTTTTGATGATAATTTTGAATAATAACTTTGTAAATTTACCCTTTTTTCCTTTCATTAATTCCCTAAATACCCCTTCTTCACATAATGATATAATGTTGGTCTGAATCAAGAAAATAACGTTTACTTTCATTTCTCTTTTATTTACCCTTTTTCCAATCATTTATATGAAATTGAACAGCCATAACTTTCTTACTAAAATCATTTATGGTAGAATCCTGAGTCTTCTTACTTCATATTTCCTAATTTAAAAAATATCATTAACACCCTTGAATACCACGTAAAACATACCACTAAAATTTTTCCCCATGATAACCATTATGTCCCATGAATATAAAAATAATGATAATTTTCCAACACCCACACTACCCCTATAGAATTTACATTAACATACTCAGAACAACTTTTAATCACATTTAAGTCACCAACATTGTCCTCCACTTATCTTCCATTCTCCATATTTGATTAAAAAATTCACCACTTATGATTCAATTTTTTATAGTGATTAGATTATCATATGAGTTTTCATGTGTAGTAATGAACTCTATATTCAACCCCACTTCCCAATTGTTGAACTCCACATTATGGTTCAACAAGATCTAAATCACCTCAGTTATTTTTCATCAACACTTTTCCATTCATTTGATAGGTTTTACTATGCGATGAAAGTATCTAAATTCTTTTTTATGGTAAAAAATTTATTTCTTCTAAAATGGATTTTCATTGCATTTTTCATGCTTATTTAAAAATAAATCATTTCACTTATAGAAATGAAAAATGAAAAATATTTTTTTTTATTTTTAATAATTGAATTTTTTTAATAGAGTCCGCATAATTTTTACTCAAAATAAATTGTAAAAACAATAAAATTTTGTTACCAAAGATAAGGTGAAAATGGGTTTACTAGGGGCCTTAAAAATTTGGTAAAGGTTATATTTCCACAAAACATGTATAAATTATATTAAATGGTCATATTTTTAATCTCTATCTTATTACCTTCAAATACGAGTCATTGAAAATAGTTTTTATTGATTATGAAATTATTATATTTTAATATATTGAATTTTTTTGCGTGTCCTCTACCTCCATTATAAATGGTCACCACCTCTCATCTCTTCTACACACATCAATAGCCTCTTATCTCGACCAAGACCTAAAAAATTAATTTCCCAACATCCCTACCCACTTCTTATAAGTTCTGGTTTGATCATATTATTATCCTTTCAAGGCTTAAGGTGTAAGCCAAAAGAGGTTTTTCAACGATCAGGTATAATTGCTAACTGAGTACTTTTATTATTTTTTTCTTATTATACCTCCTATAATTCTTTGCTATCCATTAAAAAATATTTATTTTAACATCATAAATATAATTTATTATTATTATTATTATGGATTAACCATTTCTCCCTCCTTTCAATCAAATTGGAATTGAAAATATCACTTGTGCATATGTGTGGAAAACTGCCTCCACATAACAATACGATTCAATTTCCAAAACCTCATACATTGTTAGTTATTATGATGAATATCATATTTTTATATGATATTTATAACATTATATTTTTTTAGTTATATGATATTATCTACCTTCTAAACTTCTCCTCCTTTGTCAAATGATAATGTCGCTCATGTGTAAGTGTGGACTACCACCTGCATTAGGTGTTGTGATTCATTTTTTATTTACTCATTTCATCGATGGTAATAAGGATAAATTTAATGAAAATATATGATATGATAATTATTCTATAAATCTTATTTATTATTTACCTTTATTTTATTCTAGCCATCAAAAAGTGGAAACACCACTCATGAGTACATACAAATTTCGGTCTCCAAAAAGTTGTGTAAGTCAATTTTGAACACAAATATATATATATTTTTATAAATTAAATAAAATGAATAAGTATTATAATTTTGACATGATAAAAATTATGGATATTATGTAACCATGGTCAAAGTATGAGGACCATAATATCTCAAACAAAACATGCATGAAAAATGAAACAGTTATCACCCGTAGTAATGCTTTTAATAAATACCTATTAATAAATGGTTGATAAGGTGTTTAAAGTTAATCAAATATTATACTATATGTATGAATATATTTATATAATATAATTCTAATGAATATATAATTATTATATAGTATGTTTTAATGTATACCAACGAGATAAAATTTGTTTTAAGGGGTTTATGTTACAATCTCAGTTCCTTATGGGATTGTCTATGCTAAATTTCCAATCTAGGAAATTATTGTGATATTAATATTAAAATATAATAACTTTCATTCTAATATTTTTATTTAGGAATTTTTCATTTATTATCATCACTTTCCTCACTTTGGTACCTAAAAAATGAGTTTTTTGGAAATAAAAGTCAACCATATTTCATTTTTGGTCAATGGACATTATCTTCCTCGTCCATAATCCTAACAATTATTAACAAATATCCTAACATATACATTATTTTTTAATGAAGTTAATTTTAACAAAATTTAATATATCTAAAAAAGTTTAAAAATTAATCTTTATAAATAGATATTTTTTTTCAAACAAATCATTTTTGAATTTTAATAAAGGTGTGAAAGGAATGTTTTGTTTTAGTGCATATTCCATGGAAGAAATTTCACAAAATTATGAACATTATTTTATTTTAATATTTTTCTAAAATATTCCTTGTTTAATTTCAGGTAAATTTTTTCTCTCAATTATCTCTGAATTTTTAGTTAAAATAAAAAATGATATTTTTCTCACATTTTCAAAGAACGGTTCTAGTGATATTTTTAAGTTTTTTTCATTTATTGAACATTATTATATATTTTCATGATAAATTAGGGGTATTATATTATAATATCATACAATTTATTTCTATATATTTCTTATGATGATGATGATTCAATAGTGATTCTATAAAACCTATTTATTTTCCATCGATTAACTATGTGACGATGAAATATTTATGAAACTCATTTATTTTCCATGGATTATGCTATAATGAAATGATGAAACAAAACATGACTATTTTGCGTGGGATAGGATATGATGAATTAATTATCTTGTATGATCTTATGGAATATTTATTGTTTTAGTTCATGAGATGGGTGGGTCTTTTATATCCCTTCAATGTATTAAGTACATATTGATTACTCATGAGATAATTATCTTAATCATGAACCTGATTTCATGTCCATAAAATGATGCATGTAGAAGGTTTTAATTCCATAAGTTTAATCACGGACCTAGTTTAATGTCTATAAGTTTAAGTGTGGACCTTGTGTCATGTCAATATTCTTATGTGAGGATCTGATTTCTTGTTGCAAATTTAAAAAGTGACCCTGTAACTATTTAAAAATGTTCACAATGATATAAGTTTATGATTATTCCACGTTACTATGTTTATGATATTCTCTTATCGATCATAATTTATTATTGGTGACTCCTCACACATATGACTTATTTTTTTATTTATGAAAATTCATTATTACATGGACCATGATTAATTATATTTAATTGATTTGGTATGGATTCGTTATGTTTTGATTATATTCTCATACAATTTTACACAATTATGATCATTTATTAATATCTTTAATGTTTAACCTTTAGGAGTATCAGAGATCACAATTTCATATGTTTCCTCCCACATGTTTTGAAGGTTATATATATGATATATATAATAGGGTAGTAGCATTAAGAACATTATGGGATATATTGAATATACTTTATGAAACAAGATGTTTTTTGTAACCATTATCCAAATACACTAAACCATTCTGGTTTTGGGATGTGTATAATTATGTTTTTGTTGAATATTATTCTAGAATAATATAATTTTTATTCATTAAATTTTTAGATTTCCACTCTTGGTATCAAATATGAGTATAGTTAAATTTTTTTGGATTTAATTAAATAAATTTGGATAAAGTCTTATGGATTAATCTAATTATAAGTTAAAATCATATAGTTTTATTAAGGTAGATGTTATGGGGTTCCTTATAAATATATCTATATATAAATACTATAAGTGTATATTGTTTTGGATGATATTCCTCTAGGGGAAATAACCCCAAAAAGAGCTAGTTGGGTATATGTAAACAATAATTTTTGGGCACAGTGAATCATGATATTGAATGGACTAGGTTAAAACTAATGTTTCAAATATTGAAAATAAATTATCATGATTTAGAAATGCCATGAATTATTTTTCAAGATTATATGATTTATCAACATGTTTGTTTGTTCTCAGTATATGGTATTAGTTAATGGTTGGAACCTAGAGTAATCACATTAAAACTAAAGGTAATATATGAGGAATTTATTATCTATATATAAAACCAAATAAAATCTGAGTTATAATGTGAAATAATTTGATTATTCCTAACTATATATCATAATACATAATTATACACCTCAATGATAGTGAGTTTCTTAAAACATATAATAGTAGCAAAATGGAGTTTTATTATAGATTAATTGTTTAATATCATTGAATAAATTCGATTAAACTTATTATATATTATGAATGTGGGTGGAATGACCCATTGAAATGTATAAAAGGAGTGAGATGAAGTATTATGTTTGGAAAAGAAGTGAACAAAAAATTTTATTTTCAAGGAAAAAATAAAGAGTTTGATGATGGGAAATAAAGCACCTTATAAGGTACCATTTATTGTTCAATGTATTATGTGTGGGGAATAAATGAATTATCAAGACCAATGACCTAATCTAAAGACTAACTCCTATATAATGAAAGCTTATATGCTATGTCAAAAAATTAAGTGGATCATGATGCTTATGGTGCACTTATCCTCCACTCTAGAGTTGGGGTTTTCAAGTTTATTTTTGTAAGAATGTTCCCAATGAAAACCTTATTAAGCATCCTTCAGTGTACATTGATGTGATTTTGAGCATCAATTAACTATATTTACATAGATTCAATATAAATGTACAAAAATTGCATTTTATATTCCAAATTAATATATAGTGATCTTCTGATGCAAGGATTAATATGAACTAATAATGAAAGTTATGTCCAATATATGGGTCTTAGATACTATTCTTGAGGGGTATTTATCTAAAATTATTATGGATAAAATCAAAATAAAAAATATTCATATTTTTTGGGAATATGCTACTGTATTTTTGGAATACATTCCTAGTATTTTATCAAATTTTAAAAAATTGTTTTCAAATGAACTCATACACGATGTGACGCATATTTCAAAAATATATATATAATAGAACTTATTAAGTTATATAAATTAGACAAGAAACTCCATGATAGTCATGATAGTGGATTCATGAACCCTTGTGCATCACCATTGGGTTCACATACTTATTTAGTAAAAATTATTGGTCAATGAATCTGTGCATTGATTATCAACAACTTAACAAAACAATTATCATGAAAAAAGAATCATCTATCCTATATTGATGACTTAATTAAACAACTATGTGAGTCTCAATACTTTTCAAAGATTGATATTCATTATGGATATCATAAATTGAGGTTTAAAAAGGGGGATATACACAAGATATCCTTCTGTACATTATATGAAAAAAATTCATTTAAACAAATTTCACATCTATTTATCAATTATCCTAATCTATTCATGGATATAATTAATTGTGTCTTCAGAGATTACCTTGATCAATTTATGTTATTATTTAAAGATGATATTCCTATATATTTTAATAGTATGTAAGAGCGTAAAAAATATTTTAGGATAATACTATGGATGATAAGGAAGGATAAGTTTTATGATAAATTTATTAATTGTGAATTTTGGTTATTGAAAATTTAATTCTTGGGTCATATAGTTTCAAGTGAGGGTATATTAGTTGATCCTTAATACATATAATCTTTTGGTAAATGTCCATGAAAAAATATGGTAATAAATATATGTCATTTTCTTCAACTCTCTAGATATTATCGATTCATTGTGGGAGATTTCTCAGAGTTACCAAATACAATAACCAAGTTGGCATGGGAAGGATCCGAGTTCCTTTGGAAAGAATAATGTGAGGAAAAATTCAAGGATATGAAAAAAAATTGGTCAATACACCCATGATTACATTACCCTATAGTGAAAAGGGTTTTTAGTTTACAGGGATGCATTGAATTATGTATTGGGATGATTCCTCATGCATATTGACATAATCATAGATTATACCTCACCCCAATTGTAAATTAATGAGAAACATTACCCAGCACAAGATTTAGATTTGGTGGCATTAATTTTTCCATTTAAAATATGGAGGCATTATCTATATGGTGATGGTGTGATATATATACTTATTATAAAATCAGAAAGTATATATTATTATAGAAAGGGTAAAATGTGATCTAAATAAGATGGTTAGTGTTTATCAAAGATTATGGATACTCAATACATTACCACCTAAGGAAGATGAACTAGGTGGATGCTAAAATGGGTTTAAAATCCCATAATTGTTTTTTTGATATGGATGAAAAGGGATCTCATATTTATAGATTTTTTAAAATATGGATCTCGAAATAATAAAGAAATAGTATATGTATTATCTTTCTCCAATGAATTATCAACCACCAATTAATGACAGTATTAAAAAGGTGAATAAGGAATATTTGTAACAATAGAATAAGGTGAGAAATATTCTTGAGTTATACTTGTATTATGATGGAATTGTATGGTTTTGAAACTGAGTATGTGTCCCATAAATACCGTAAATGAAGAAGGAGCTATTGTAAGAAGGTCAGAGTTCATCATTATATATTCATCCTAGAAGTATGAAAATGTATAGAGATATAACAGATTATTTCTAGTTAGATAACATGAAAAGTGATATTACATAGTATATATCTTTATTCTTAATAGATACTAAAGTTAAGGCTAAATGGAAAAATTCTTAAGGGATGTTACAACCATTAACCATACCTAAATGGAAATGTGAAAACATCACTATGTATTTTGTAACAGGACTCCCTAATACATCTAAAGGGTAAAATTCTATTTGGGTTATAGTCAACCAACTTATGAAATCAGCAAATTTAATTATATTCCAAGAATATTTATCTTTTTTTATATTTACAAGTTATATATTAATGAATTGGTGGGTTTCATGGATTAACACATTCTATTTTATCTGATCGAGACCTGAGGTTTACCACAAAGTTCTAGAGAATCCTTCCATAGGATTTGATTATATAGTTGAATTTCCTTACTAAATATCTTCCCCATGTAGATGTTCAATATAAGATAATCATTCAAACTATAGAATAATTTTTTATAGAATTCAATATTGGTTTCAAAGGAGGTTGGGATCAACATGTTCATTTGGTATAATTTCATTACAATAATAGTTTTCACTACAATATATAGATGGGTCATAATGTATCACTATATGGAAGAATGTACCAAACACAAATGTGTTGGGATGAATTTGGATAAAGAAAGCTATTGGGACCTTAGATAGACATGAAAATGAAATATAAAGTTAAAATTATTTAGAAACACATTAGGAGAACTCATTGTTGAAACAACATGTGCTAACAACTGTTATCTAGATCATGAGTTTGATGTTGGTGGTAATGCATTCCCATGAATATCACCATTGAATAAGATTATGATATTTGGAAAGAAGGGTACATTGAGCCATGGATATATCAGTACCTTTGAAATTCTTAATCCTATCAAGATGATTTCTTATCACTTTGAACTTCCATTGAACCTCACTAAAGTTCACAATGTGTACCATGTAACTTCAATTAAGAAGTACATACTTGACCCTTTACCTATACTAAACTTAGAGGTTTTAAATTTGGATCATGATATTTATAATGACTAATAACTATTAGAAATATTGGATCATATAGAAAAATTTCTACAGAAAAATAATGTTGAGAAGGTTTGTGAGTATGATATACTCTATAATACCAAATGTAGGATCAGAATAATAGAGATACTAAATAAAGTATCTAACGATGCTCCAAATACAATAGGGGGTGAATATTATACTTATAAAAATTCCTTCGGAACTTTTAAAGATGGTTATGTTTAACAAGTTTAAACAGGGTAATTCACCAAACCTCTAGTTCTACACACTTTCTTGATTCCAGAAATATGATTCTGAGACTATGAATCCGAAAAGATGGTTCCGGAGAATGAAACTTAATGAATTTTTACAAATATGAAGATTCTAACTTAAATTTTATAGAAAATAACTTAATCAGAGTACAATTACAAGGATATATAATATAGTTATACTTTCCTCAACTATACAAATTCAGCGGAAAACTAGAAACAAAAATGTAACAAGTAGTAAGTCTTTTAACCCAAAGAGAAGGGTATCCAACAACCTTAGATAATGGTCCCTTGATTTATACATTCATGAATGTCTATCTCACCCACACCAGGGTAAGCCCTCGATACAAGGATCGAAGTCTGTCTGGTTATCCCCACAAGCCCTCAAATTTAAGGTAGTCGGCACCTCTGTCTTCCTCAGCAAGGAAGCCCTCAACTTCAAGGCAGTCGACACCTCTCTATTCTTATCCCTTGAAGCCATCGAATGTAATCATCAACATTCAGAGTCGCATAAATAAAATCTCAACAAGACATTCAGCACACACTAAGCATGAGAGTATCTCTCTCTATAAAACACTTCAGATCAATAGTTGTCCAAAAGTTGTAAGCTCATTCATATTAGCTCTTATTTATAGGAACAGCTTCAACTGGCGTCTCCCTCCTCCAACGGTCATATTTTCCCTTGAATTTCGGAGGACCTATACACGTGTCACTCAAAAAATGGTTGGTTAGTAACTGAATTCATGAAATTGTTTTATAACAAAACAAGTGTAAGAAAAAACATGGTTACATAACCAAAATCCAATATTCAGAATGTATGAAAAACAAATGTTCGGAGTCTAACAAAAAAATGAATTTGGAGTCTGTAATACAAGGATATTCAGAATCTATTTTCTAGGATTTCAAAACCTGAACTCTATAGAATTTGGAAGTCGAAATTTCAAGGAAATTCGGAATTTGGATTCACAAGAATTCGTACCCTAAACTCATAAATTTCGGAGTCAGAGTTCATTAGATTTCGGAGTCATAACTCATAAGAGTTCGGAGTCTGTATTCAGATAACTCGGAGTCGGAACTCGGAAGTGTTCGTAACCAGAATTTGTATTCAAAATTCGGAGTCAAAACTCAGAAGAGTTCGGAGTCTGAATTCAGAGAACTCGGAGTCAGAACTCAGAAGAGTTTAGAGTCGGAATTCAGAGAACTCGGAGTCAGAACTTAGAAGAGTTCGTAACCAGAATTTTGAGAATTCGGAGTCAGAACTCATAAGAGTTTGAAGTCTGAATTCAGAGAACATGGATCCTAAAATAGAATTTTCATATCTAAGTAATTATAGGATTCCGAGGTTTTGGTTACGAACCGAAATTTATACGTAGAAAAATTATGATATGAACCTTGAAAACATGGTAAAGATATATTTCCTTGGGAATGAAAATTTTTCATTATATAAGTAAAACATAGGGTTAAATGAGATTTGCCTTGAGATAAGGTGTTTGTGATTTTCAAAAAAAATAAGGGATGGTAAAGTCATAAAGAAACCTTAATGACTCAAAAATCTCCCCCATGTATGAAGGAATGGAAAATTCATATGGAAAACCTTATTGACTCAACAATCTCCCCCATTTTGAAAAGCACAAACATCCTTACGAAAAATAATATAAGGACATAGAAATATTTTTCTATAATTTGAAAATAAAACTTATATCCCTTATCATATGAGAAAAGATGAATACGAAAAACTCCCCCTTAGGATTTGTAACATTGAGGATCGTATTCTAGATTTTTTGAATGAGATTTTTCATTATCTTGAGTACAGAAATCTCTGTAATGAAAACTCTCCCTTAGATAAACTCTCCCTTACTTAGAGATATTTCTTATTTACATAGAATACTTTTTACTTTCTCCTCCTTTGTGATTTTGAAAAAGAATTTGAGGGAATGGAAAAGAAATTATAGTACCTCAAATATTAGTACAATGCATGGAAAAAAATCAACAAAAATTTACTTACGATTTGATGAATTTGTACAAGGAAAGAAAATACAACAAAAGATCGGATTTATTTTCCTTCCTTCTCCTTGGGTATCAATTTCTTCACTATGGTTTTAAGCTTCTTTATCTCCCTGTGGTATTTCTCTATTTGCTTCTCTATGGCTTTGATCTTTTCTTCCTAACCCTTCAATGCCTATACGCGAGCCTTCAACCAGTCATCTTGCTTCACCAGCTTCTCTTCAGTCTCGATCCGGAGAGCCCTTTATCTCTTCCATCTTTGAGTAACAGAGTAAAACATCCCATTCAGATCATTGACCTCTTGAATCTGAGTATTCTTCTCAAGATTTAGCTTTTCCTAAAAGATATTTTTGAGATCCTTGACTTTTTTATCTTCAGTATCAAAGGATTCCATAATATCATATTAAAACTTATTAAGATCTCTCAAATCTTCAGCTATATTCTTTGACTAGCTAACCATTTACATACAATATATTTTGTAGGATTCATAGTTGATAAGGAAATACTTGAAGTCTTCCTCCATCTTGACACATTTTTCCACCACCATGGACATGGAATCCGATTATTGGTTCAAAGTATGTTGAAGCATCTGGAATCTGGAATCTATGCTTGGGAAAATCGGAATGGTCCCAACAATATTCTTCAAGGATTGAACTATGAAATCATGTCCCAATGAATATGATTCTGAATCTGAGACTTTTCTTGGTGAGGGATCTTTCTCTAGCTCAACAAGCTTCCTCTTAGAATATCGACCAACTTCCTTCTTCGTTGAAACAACTTTAGTTGGTGTAACCTTAACAACCACATGTTTACATTTATTGGTTCTCGAAACAGATTCCACATCCGAAGACATATGTTCACTGTCAGACAGCTGAACAATATTATCTTCATCTACTTTCTATTTCTCAGCTCAGGCCTCAGCATCCTCAGGGTGTATTAAATGTTGATTATAACTTTCATCCTTAGAGAGCTTGTTAACTTCTTCTTCACCCTTCTCATCTTCACTTTCCTCATCCTTCCTCAGAGTTGGGAGTTTTGAAGACTCTGCTTCAGAATTTTGGATTGATAGTTTCTTGGATGGGGTTTCCTATTCATGGTAATCTTCAACTTACTTTATAAGGTCTTCATTACCATCACTAATTTCAACCTATTTTTCTCCTTTTTCTTCAACTACCTTTTCTTCAACAATCTTTTCTTAGGCTTTTTCTGGAGTAAAAAATTTCTTCCCCGGAGTCTCAGGTCAAGGTTCAACCAAGAAAGATTTTGGTACTGGGATGTTCTTAGATTCTATTTCAGTATCCCTCAGAAGGGTTTGTATAATTTCTGCCTCAGACATATTATTCTTCTGCTTCTTTTCTTTGGCTTGCTTCTCAAGCACATCAGCTTCCTTCTCTTTCAAAGCTTTGGCCTCTTCAGGAACCAAGACAAACTATGTCTCTCCTTCCTTCGGATTCTTTTTGTCTTCCCTACACTTGGAAACCACCTCATCCGGGTAAGCTTTCTGATTCTTGGGCTTTGGAGGTGAGAATTGAGTTTCTTTAGCCTCTGATACTTTTCTTCTTTTACCACTTCCTTTATCTTTATCTTCTTTCTATCCTTTTTCGATGGTTTAAGAACTTCTTGTTCCTTCGGAGCAGCTTCAGCCTCTTCCTATGGAAGGCCATAGAATTCTCTAGTCTCCTTATATAAATCAACTTTCATACTATTGAGATTATCATAACTAATCAACATTACTTTCAATTCATTGACTTTGAACTGCAATGGATTTTGAAGGACTCCAAGCACCGAACGATAAGTTTGAAAACAATATCCAGGTAAATAATAATCTGATATTTCAAGTTCCCATTCTTAATATTCTCAATCGTAATGAGAATATGCTTAATCAAGTTTAACTTCCTCAGATTCACCCAAAAATATAAGATGAACATGTCACTCTTCTTCAAGGTGTCCTTATCACCTTTTCTCGGAACAATAAAACCCTAAACCCACAATTCAAGGATTTGATTATTTGTGGTCAGGTGGGAAATCTCTGCAGTCTTGACATCTGTATGTCTAATACACTCCATAGATTTTACCTTGACAAAACTTCCTTGGACATCCGACAACTTATGGGAACAAAATTCAGATTCCCCTTTAAATGGAACTCCAACTAAGCTGTCAGCCTTAGTGTAAGATAAAGCAATGGTTTTTGCATAACTTTGGAATAAAAATTTCTCTCTTCCTTCTTCCTTTAAGAAACTAACTAACTCATATGACTCAATAAGGATATTTGGATACACAAAGTCTAGATCTCCTAGCTTTGATATGCAGACACTCTCCCATCCATTAAGCTTGATGTTCTTGGAGATTATAGAATCATATTTGTTGAAGAAATTCAGATGCATATACCTTTATCTATATAATTTCCACTCCGAAATCGGCTTGATAGTAGAAATATCCTTCAGAGAGGATTCTTCTATAGACATTCAGACTTGATAAAACTTTGAGAAGTTCGGAACAAGCTTCTGTATGAGGGGAAGATCTTCGACACGCAAAGTCTTGAAATAGATGTGGGACAACCCTTCAGGGGTAATTTATATAGGTGATTGATTTGATGATTCACATTCCCATCTCAATCCAATGGCTGAGAATTCTTCTGATCAGATCTGATGGTTGAAAATCATATCCACAAGGAAAATTAGATAGGATATGATATTTTGAGGTTTTTAATGGAAAACATTCAGATTTAAGGAAACCAGAATCTGAAAATTTTAAAATAAATAAAAGAATCTATCAGTAAATAAAAGGTGATTAGGAAAACTCAAAATAGAATCCTACCTTTCGGATTACCAGGAAGATTATTCATAATAGATAATAGTCTTCTTGAAGAACATTAGATTCCAAAAAAAAATCATGACTATGAAAAAAAACACTATTATGATAAAAATAAATTTGAGTATGAAAATCTTCATTACTAAAATCTTCATTATGAAATTTTTTTACGAAAATATTTATTATGAATGTTTTGGAAAAACATCATTTATGAAAAATTTTAAAACTTCATTACGAAAAATTTTGGAATCTTCATTACAGATTTTTTTTGAAAACATCATTACAAAATTTTTGAAAACATCAATATGAAATTTTTTTGAAAACTTTTTTACGAATTTTTTTGAAAACTTCATTATGAAAATTTTTAAAAACTCCATTACAGAAATTTGGAAAACTCCATTACGGAAATTTGGAAAATTTCATTACAAAAAACCATGAAAAAACTTCATTACGAAAAATCATGAAAAAACTTCATTATGAAAAATCATGAAAAACTTATGAACAAATGTACCCCCACTATGAAAAGGAGTTTATTACTGTAAGGAGATTGATTTCCACAGAAAGTTAACAAGGATAATTACCATAAGGTTATCATTCATAACTTCTGTTTAATGTATTCAAATCTATTGGAGGGTAAAAATTTTGGGAAAATATATGCAAGTTGATATTGAGTTCTGAATAATTGAAGAATGATATCTTCTTTTTGTGTGTGATCCCTAGAAAATTGATGCCTAATATCTATGTGTTTTTCACGAGAGTGATGTGAATGGATTTTACTAAGGGCAATGGCACTTGTATTATCACACAAAATTTGTGTTTTGGTAAAAATCATACCATAGTATGTGAGTGTGTGTTGCGTCCAAAACACTTGATCACAATAACTTCCAGCTGGTACATATTCAACATCAGCAGGGGGAAGTGCTACTAAGTGTTTCTTATTTAAAAACTATGAAACGAATGAATCTTTTAATAAATGACAATTTCCGGATGCACTCTTTCTATCCATTCTAGATCCACAAAAGTGATCATCTAAAAAACTTTTAAGAAAAAAAATCATTTCCAGAAGTATAAAAGAGTCCTAAATCCATGGTTCCCATTATTTAGCGAAATATTCTTATCACTTCCTTTAAATGAGATTCATTAGGATTGGATTGATATCTTGCACATAAGCATACTAAAAACATAAATTCCGGACGACTAGCTGTCAAGTAAAGTAAACTTCCTATAATACCTCTAAAGGATGTTTGATCTACTGGTTTCCCAGCTTCGTCAAGATCAAGTGTGTTTGAGGTACCAATGAGAGTACTTATACTCTTAGTGTTGTCATACCCATACTTTTTGAGAAGATCTTTAATATAATTATGGTGGGATATATAGATTCCTTCTGGTTTTTGAGAAGTTTGAAAACCATGGAAAAATGTTAACTCACCCATCATACAAATTTAGAAATCAGATTTTATTAGATACACAAAGGAATTAGATAATGATTACTGAGTCGAACCAATTATAATGTCATCAACATAAATTTGAACAATAAAAACATTTTTTCTTATCATTATTTATAAAAAGGGTTGGATCTGCATTTCCCTTTAAATAATTATTTTGTAGAAAAAATATTGTATGCCCATCATACCAGGCCTTGAGGGGCTTTATTAAGTCCATACAGATATTTGGTAAGTCTAAAAACATGTTCAGGATGTTTTCTATCTTCAAAACTAGGAGGTTTTTCAAAAAAAAATTCCTCATGAACATAACCATTAAGGAAAGCACATTTCACATCTATTTGGAAAAGTTTGAAATTGAAGAATGATGCAAAGGAAAGTAAGGTACCAATAGATTAAAGTCTAGCTACTGGAGCGTAGGTTTCTTCATTGTCTATTACCTCTTATTGATTATAGCCTTTAGAAAATAATCTAGCTTTATTTCTTAATATGATTCCATTTTAATCACACTTATTTATGAAAACCCATTTTACTTCGATAACAGAAGTTTCCTTAGGTCTTTTAACCAAGGTCCAGACTTTATTCCTTTCTAATTCATTTAGCTCTTCTTGCATACCTTTTATCCAATCATCATAACCTAAATCTTCATCAGTGATTTTTGTTTGTAATTGGGAAATAAATTCTAGATGTTCTACTTCATTTCCTAAGGAACATATAGTCCTTACAAGTTGATTCACATCACCAATGATACTATCACTTGGATGATTCTTTAGAAACAACTAATTTTGGTTTTGTAAAACCTATTCATCAACATAGGGTAGGAAATAGTTTGGGGTAAATGCTTTAGAAATTTTTTTTGGGCATTTTCCTTATGAGAAGGATCTTCTAACAATGGTTGAAATTCAGTTTTTGAATACACATCCAAAGATTTTGGTTGGGGTTGTTTAAAAACAAAAGGACCAGTTTCATCAAATTTAATATGTACTGTCTCTTCAACAGTACAAGTGTTTTTATCGAAAACTCTATAAACCTTAAAAGTTGTGGAGTAGCCTAAGAAAAATTCCTTCATCATATTTTTGTATGCATTTATGAAGATTATCTTTAGTATTCAGAATGAATACCTTGTGACCAAAAACCTTGAAGTAGGAATGTCTTGGTTTTCTAACACTCCATAACTCATAAAGAGTTTTATTAAGAAAAGGTCTAAACTTGATTTATAGTATAACAAGCAATACATACAGATTCAGCCCAAAATGTTTGGCTATAGAATACTCAATCAAAATGGTTCTAGTTATCTCTTAAATAATTATATTTCTTCTTTCAACAACAACATTCTGTTGAGGAGTTCTTGGTGGTGAGAAATTATGAGTAATGCCTTTTCAACTACAAAAATCTTCAAAATAAAAATTTTGAAATTCTCCTCCATGATCACTAAGAATAGTTATCAATGGATGTTTTTTCTCATTTTTAGCTTGGGCTCTAAATCCTTTAAAATAAGAAAAATCTTCAGGCTTCTTTTCTAGAAAATAGACCCAAGTAAATCTAGTGTAATCATCAACTAAAACAAATACATAATACTTGACTCCAATGCTTCCAGTTTGTGTCGGACCAAAAAGATCCATATGCACAAACTGTAATGCATCTATAGTTGAGACTTCATTGATTTATTTAAAACTTGATTTATATCGCTTGCCCTATTGACAAGTGTCACAAACTTTTGTAGAATCAAATCTATGCTCCGGTAGATCCTTAACTAATATTTTATTAGAGAGTTTCCATAGGTTCTTAAGGTTACAGTGACCTAACCTTCTATGCCAAAACCAGGAATGATCTTCCATTTCACTAAGGCAAGGTAGATATTGGCTCCTAATGTCTTATAAGTTTAATTTGTATACATTCTCTTGCCTATGGGCAAAAAGAATAAACTCTTCCTTGGAATTGTTTACTAAGCACTTATTATTCCTAAAATTCACAAGGTAACCTTCATCACATAATTGTCTTATATTAATGAGGTTGTGCTTCAGACCCTTAACAAGCAAAAAATTTTAAATTAATGTTTTTTTGAGAAGAACAATGTTATATATACCAATAATTTCTCCCTAAGCATTATCTCTGAAAGTTACTTTCCTCCTTTCGTCTTGATAATATTTTCAAAATATTTTTTGTTATCAGTCATATTCCAGGAAAATACACTATCCATTTACCAGTTATTGTTGTTGACACCTTCTCTATATTCCTGAAAATAAAAAAAAAGTTAGGTTTTCGGAATCCAAACTTGCTGTGATCCGGAAATTTTAGAAAGAAAAATCATAGGCACCAAAATCTTCTTAGAAAAATAGGCTTTATGAAATCCCCAAGACTAAGTTTTGTTTGAGGAAAAATGTTTTCCCAATTCCCACTATACTAACACTTAGTATAGAATGAAGCACTTTGAGGAACAAAATAATTTTTACTAAAAATCGGTTTAGAACTAGTATAACCAAAACCAGAACTATTCCTTAGAGGTCGGATTTGAGAATATATTTTATCAAATCTTTCCTTACCTAAGGTAAAGATTGAAAAACAATTCCTCAAGGAAAAAATTTTGGATTTCATTTTGATAACCAAGTTCTTGTCTTCTAAAACAGTTGATTTTGAACTAGAGTTAGGGTTGAAAAATTTTTCCTAGAAATTACGTTTTCTAGATCCTTAGAAATTTTATTATTTTTAGAATTTACATCCTCAAGATTTTTTGAAATACTCTCAAAATCAACATTTTTCTTATCAATATTTTTAGAATGATCTGATATTTCCTTTATAAGAATAGTATTTCTAGAATTTTTCTTATTAATCTTTTTCATGAGTTTTGAATTCCCAATCTCATGAAGTTTAGCAAACCTATAAACTTCTTCATAGGTATGTAAATTATTATCTTCATCAGAAGAAAATTATTCATCTGAAGAGTTATAGTATTTATCATTACTATAATTTGCATTTAAAGAAACATTGGTCATTGATTTTTCATTGTGTACCTTATCTATAAATCAATGATTGTTAATAGGTATTCAGGATATTAGACCAAGATTCATATATCCAGAAGATTCATAATTTGATGATTCATCTGAAGTGTCACCACCATTGGCACTCCAGGTGTCATTAGTTTTCAAGAAATTCTTAGTTTTATATTTGTAGTAATTCTTTCTGTTTCTCTCAGAATTATTTTCCTTTCATTATTTTCTCTAAAGCATAGGGAAATCTAGTCTTATATGTCTAGATCTCTTGCATGCATAACATGTAACTTCTGAGTCTTTCATATCTTTCTGTTATTTCTTATTGTATCTGGATTCAAAGTTCTTCTATCCAACAATCTTGTTCAATCTTCAAGAAAGATTGGAAAAATCATTCCTTGAAGATTGACTTCCACTAGATTCGGATTGAATAATAACCTTCTGAGATTTGCATATGATAACTCTCTCAGGGGTCATAGATTTCATATGATTTGAAGTTGTAGTAAAAGCAACATTACCATACCCATTCTTCTTCTTTATATTGTCATCATCTCTTTTCATTCTGGTCTCATGTTGAAGAAGAGTTCCAAATAGTTCATCAAGAGAAATCTGAGTAACCTTCCTGTTCTCATCAATATCATTCTCTTGGATTCCCACTCATTTGGCATAATGTCTATGATCTTATCAACAAGAGATTCATCATCCAATCCATTCTCACCCATTGATTGTAAACTATTTACAATATTCATGAATCTTTGTTGCACCTTACATATGGGTTCTCCATAAGGAAAGAAGAAACCATGATATTCAGCTCTGAGCATGGCTCTTCTTGTTTCAATTACGTTAGAAGTTCCAAAGTGTGTAACTTCAAGTTTCTTCCATATAGAATTTCCTGATTCACAAGATGAAATTTCGCTATATATATTTCTAGTCATGGAGAAAAGAAAAGTATTGTGTACCTTATAATTTAGTAGATATTCATGGTTTTCTAGATTGGTGAAGGTACTAGCTTCCATGTCAGGGATTTTATGTCCTCTAGTAATAATAACAAAATTATCAACACCGATATTTATAATAAAATTCATTATACAATCTCTCCAATATTCATAATCATTACCATAAAAATATGTGGTCATGTTGGATTGAGATTGTATATGGAACCAACATTGATTTCTGCCATCTTAAAAAAACATTCCACAAAAACATATTAGTAATAAAAGTTTGTAAACAAGGAAAATATTCCTATGAAAGGAAAAATATAAAAAAAGAGTATCTCTAAGAAAAACTGAATCCGAACTTTATGAATCCAACAAACAGATTCTGAGAATAAGAATCATCTTATAAATCTAATTTTGAGATTAATTCAGATTGAACCAATGCTCTAATACCAATTGTTGAGATGGTATGTGAGTATGATATACTCTATAATACCAAATGTAGGATCGAAATAATAGAGATACTGAATCAAGTATCTAAAGATGCTCAAAATAAAAGGGGGGGGGGTGAATTGTATAAATTTAAAAATTCCTTTGGAACTTTTAATGATGGTTATGTTTAACAAGGTTAAACAAGGTAATTCACAAATCTTCTAGTTCTACACACTTGCTTGATTTCGGAAATATGATTCCAAGACTGTGAATCCGGAAAGATGGTTCTGGAAAAAGAAACTTAATGAAAGTTTACAAAGATGAAGATTCTACCTTAAAGCATATAGAATCTCACTAAATCAGAGTACAATTATAAGGAAGTATAAGATAGTTATACTTTCCTCAACAATAAAAATTCCGGAGAAAACTTGAAACAAACATGTAACAAGTTGTAAGTCTTCTAACCCAAAGAGAAGGGTATCCAACAACCATGGATAAAAGTCCCTTGATTTATACTTTCATGAATTTCTATCTTAGACACTCCAAGAAAAGCCCTCGATATACAGATAAGAGTCTGTCTTGCTATCCCCGAAAGCCCTCAACTGCAAGGTAGTCGGCAACTTTGTCTTCCTCAGTAAGGAAGCCCTCAACTTGAAGGTAGTCGGCACCTCTGTCTTCCTATCCCCGGAAGCCCTCAAATGAAATTAGCGACATTTAGAGTCATACAATGCAAATATGAACAAGACGTTCAATACACAATAAGCATGAGAGTATCTCTCTCTAGAAAACACTTCAGATCAATAGTTTTTCAAAAGTTGTAAGCTCATTGAAATTAGATCCTATTTATAGGCACGACTTCAACGGTCGAATCCCTCCTCCAATAGTCATATTTTTCCATGAATTTTAGAGGGACATATACACGTGTCACTAAAGCAAAGTTTGGTTAGTAACTGAATTCACATCATCATTTTATAACAAAACAAGTGTAAGAAAAAACAAGGTTACATAACCAAAATCCAATATTAGGAATATAAGAAAAATTAAAGTTCAGAGTCTAACCAAAAATGCATTCGGATTCTATAATACTAGGATATTCTGATTCTCTTTTCTAGGAATTCAGAACCTGAAGTCTATTGAATTTCAGAGTCTGAATTTCTAGGAAATTCGGAATCTGGATTCACATGAATTCAGAACCTGAACTCATAAAGTTCGGAGTCAGAGTTCATGAGAATTCATAGTCAGAACTCATAAGAGTTTAGAGTCTATTTTCATAGAACTCTATGTCATAACTCGGATGATTTCTTAACCAAAATTCGTATTCAGAATTCGAAGTCAAAACTCAGAAGAGTTGGGATTCTGAATTCATAGAACTCTTAGTCAGAACTCAGAAGAGTTTTCCGTCTAAATTCATAGAACACATAGTCAGAACTCAGGAGAGTCCGATGTATGAATTCAGAGAACTCGAAGTCATAAATCAAAGAGTTCATAACCAAAATTCATATTCTGATTTTGGAGTCAGAACATAGAAGAGTTCATAAGCAGAATTCTGAGAATTCGGAGTCAGAACTCAGAAGAGTTTGAAGTCTGAATTCATAGAACTCGAATCCCAAAACATAAGGTTTCATATCTAGGTAATTACAGGATTCCAAGGTTTTGGTTACAAACCAAATTTTATACTTAGAAAAATAATTATATGAACAATTAAAATAGTAATGATAAATTTCCTTGGGAATGGAAAATTTTCCATATAGAAGTAAAACACAAGGTAAAATGTGATTTTTCCTCGAGATAAGTTGTTTGTGATTTTCAAAACAAGAAGGGATGGTAAAGTCATAAGGAAACCATAATGAATCAATAATCTCCACAAAGTATGAAGGAATGGAAGATTAATAAGGCAAACCTTATTGACTCAACAAAGAATACTCACCTCATTAATGTTCATTGGATGATTTAGAAATTCAAGGGTGCATCATATGAACCTGAGGATGTGATGAATTGGAGATAACCTCATTTTCTATATCAAAGAGATGGAATTGTGAGGTAAAAATTCATTTTAATGGAGGTATAATATAACACACTAAAATTTTACCACATGTTTTTATTTAAATAAATTTATTTTGTTTAATATATTTCATTACAATTGACTTCGAGTTTAAATGAACTATAATATACTATTTAATTTTTATTATTTAAATAAGAACAATATAACATTACAGTAAAATTAGTGGTATGAATTGGAATTAAAAATTAAAAAAATTATTTATGAAGTATTTATATAATGAGAATGTATTGATTAATTCATAATAAATCAGTAATTTTTTAGTAAAGAACTTTTATGCTTTAAAAAAAGTTTTCTTTAAAAATGATTTTTATTACATTTTGTGTATAGATATTATATTTATTTTTATTCCATTTTTTAAAATTTCATTTTATGAAATTATATCTTTTTTGAAATCATTATATCAAAATTATCTTAAGGTTAAATTTTGGAATCTTTTTGGAAAATATTAATTTGTTAATGAATTGTGGAAAGTCATATATTTGTAAAAATGTAATTTTTTTTTCAATTAAAAGTACCATTAAATTTTTTATTTTATCATAAATTAAATTAAAAACCCTTTAATTATAAATAATATAATTAATTCAAAAGTAATTTTTATTATACTTTAATTTGGTATCAGTTTATTTGTCGGCATAGAAAGACTTTTTTTCTTTTAAAAATCCTATTTATGTACACAATGTATTTTAATCATAATAAATTAAATAAATCATTATTTATTTATGGTTTTAATTAAATTTATTGATTTTATATTCTATAAAATATTTTTACCTTCATTTCATTTTTTTACAAGGTAAGGAATGTAAGTAATTTCTGTTTTACACGTAAAAATGCATGAATCAAAAATGGGTTTTTGTTATATTTTTCATGCATATTTAAAATAAATTTACTCTATATATAGAAATTTAATATAGTGAAATATATTTAATATTTTTAATCATAAAAATTGATAATTTAATTTGTTCAACAAAATTTTTGGTAAGAATAAATAGTAAAAACGTAAAATTTTGTTCCCACAGTTAGAGTTATGTTGATTTCACCAGGGGTAAAAAGAATTGCTAAGGGAATATTGGCACATATACTTTTTCAAATCCTATTTAATAGTGATATTTTGATTTTATATCATATTATATTAAAAATGAGTAATTTTTATTTAATTTTCTTGGGTATGAAATTATTATATGTTTATCTGATGAAAATTTACAAAGTATATCATCTTTCTCCCTTATAAAAGGACACTGCCTCTCCTATATTCTCCAAATTTAAAAATACAATTAAAACAACCAATAAATATCATAAAAATTTTCAAAAATTAATAAAAACATCATAACATTACTATTTTTATCATATTACCACCCTTTCAAGGATTACACTGTAAGATAAATGAGGTTCCCCAATGGAGAGGTTTAACTCTTCACTAAGCAATTACAATTCTATTTATTCTTTTAAATACTCTAAATCAATGGTAGAAATTATAAAATATTTAAATAGGTATATTAAATATATTTTATTGTTCATATGATGATGTATCAACCATTTTACACCCCATTTCCATCAAATGGGAAATGAAAAGTATCCCTCATGCATACGTGTGGGAAACTACCTCTACATAGCGATATGATTCATTTATATCAACATAATTCATTATTTTTTATTATTATATATTTAATATATCTTTATGATATTTATGAAATAATCATGCTTATATAATTATAATATATTAACTACCTTCTTACCATCCAATCCACTTTGAAATGATAACATCGCTCATACGTACGTGTAGGCTTCCACATCCATGAAGTGACATAATTTGTTTTTAATTTTTGATTTTAGGGATAATTATATGGTTATATTTAATGAATATATATATTATATAATAACTATTATATTTTGTTTACTTATTATTGACCATTTATTCATTCTGACTAATGAATATTGGAAACCCTAGTTATGCGTACCTATAAATAATCGTCTCCATGGAGTGACGTAATTAATTTTTGAATATAGCATTATATGAATATTTATAAAAATATATTTTAGGAGTAAATAAGGAAATTATTACATGATTAAAATTCTATATAATATGTAATCATGATCAAATTATAATAAATGGAACAGCCAAATTGAAAAATGGATGAAAAAAAAGTTATCACAAAGAATAGTGATTTTAAGCATGACTTGTTAATAAACAGAGGATATGATATTATAAGTAAAAAATATATTATTATTATATTTATAAAAATATTTATTTAATAGATTTATAATAAATATATATTTATAATATATGAATTTCAAATGCACATTATGTAGTAAAAGACATTAGGTAAGGGGTTTATGTTACATTCTCAATTATTTTTAGGATCATCTATGCTAAATTTACATTGTGGAAAATTATATGGATATTAATATCTAAACACCATATATTTTCTTATACTTAGGTTATTTATATTTTTTTACTTATTAGTAAAATTTTCCTTTTTCGGTGCTTAAATGGATGAGAAAATGTCTATGAACAAAAGTCGACTAGATTTCATTTTTGTTTGATGGACATTCTCTTTCATGTCTATGACTTTGAAAATTATTTATTAAAATTATTACCTGTAATTTAAATATTTTAAATTTTGTAAATTTAAATACCTTTTATTTATTTATAAATGTCTAAAAAGGATTATTTTTAAATTAATTCTATTGTGAAAAATTCATTTTAGACTTTTTACAAAGGTGTGGAAGGAATGTTTTCTTTTAACGCATACAACATGAATTAATTTTACAAATATCATGAACATTATTTAATTTAAATATTTATTTTCATTTTCCCTGGATATTTTAAGTGAAAATTATTTTCTCAATATTTTGGTAGTTTTTAGTTAAAATAGTAAAATGATATTTTCCACAAGTTATCAAAGAATGGTTTTAATGATCTTTTAACTGTTTTTTTCTTCGATGTAAAATTATTTAAAAATTATTTTTATTCACTAGGTATATGATATTATGATACCACCTAATTCATTTATTTGGATATATTTTGATAAGGATTATTCAATATTGATTATATGAAATCTGTTTCGTTTCTATCGGTTAACTACATTATGATGAAAACTTTATGAAACTAGTTAATTTTTCATAGGTTTTTCTGTGACAAAATTATGAAATAAAACCCATTCCTTATCCATGAAATATGATATAAAAAATTAATGAATGTTTTTATGAAATTTTAGGAAATTTATTTTATAATATTATGTATTTGTTGGGTCTTTTATAACACTCCAATAAATTATGTAAACATTGGTAACTCTAGATTTAATTATGTTATCAGTGAACCTAATTGAAAGTTCAAAATATGATGCGTGGTCCTGGTTTCATGTCCATAACTTCATCTGTTGACCTATTTTTTTCTAAAATGTTATACATGTACCTATTTTCATGTCCATAATTTTAGTTGAGGACATAATTTCATGTTCTCATAATAAAGAGTGGTCCTATTACTATTTATATATGTTAAAAATGAAATACATTTATACATGTGACCAATTATTTTTTTTATAATATGATCTCATGGATCAATAATTATATTTGATGATTCCAAAAACTTATGGATTTTTAATTTTATTATTAAAATGAATTTTTATATGAATCATTAAAAACGATATTTAATTGATTGGCTATAGCTTCGTTATGATACGATTATGTTCTCATGCCCTTATGCTCATGTATGATTATTGATTGATCTTTTTTATATCTACCCTTACTAATAATATGGGATCTCCCTTTATTATGTTTTATTTACCATTGTTTTAATGGAAGGTTATAATTGTTATATGTATATAAGGGTAATAATATGAAGACAATTGTTTGATATATTGACGGTATTTTACGAAATAAGTTGTTTTTTGAGCAGTATCTAAAGAAATTAAACCATTATTTTTATAGAGAATGTATAATTGTATATTTTATTGAATATTCATATAAAATGATGTTATATCTGTTTTTGAAAAGTATAGGTTTCCTCATATGGTATTCAATCTATATCTTATAGAATTTAAAATTTGAACCATAAAATTTATCAATCCAAACCTTACCCTCTACCTATTACATTATTCAAAAATCAATGAACTCTCACAGAATCCATAAAAACATAACAGGACTAGAAAATCATTTCTATATTTATATTATAATATTAATCAAAAAATGAAACTCTTTATTGAGATAAAAATTTTAACCAGCATTTGAACACCATAAAATCTTTAAACATGATCTGATAGAACTTCTTGTGCTAGAAACTTCTGAATGAAAAGCTATCCTAAAGAACCATGAAATATGGAACGAAGGCTCAGAACCTCGAAAATTGATGAAACCAAATATCTCCCAAAATATTGAACTATGATCAAGAATATTCATACTAAATCAAATCAAATCAAAAAAAGAACTTCCAAAAGAAAACTAATAGATGGAACAAGGTAAAAAAATAGACAAAATATCTTGGTTTGTGAATCACCCTACCCTGTGGGAGGAACATTAAAATATTTAGATGAAGAGAGGAAATTTCCAAGTTAAAAGAGTCTGAAATTGTAGATCTCTAATTAGAAAAAAATCAAATGAAATTTTAACTACTTGTACAAGTGACCCCACATTCCCCTTTATTGATGAGACCTACTAGTTCCACTAGTTCCATTACCATATTTTCATTACAAGAAACTATCACTCGATCAAGACATCCACCAAAAACCCATTTTTTTCACTAACTCAAATTTAAGATTTTGGTTAATAGATTAAAATTTGAAACTCATCCCTTAATCTCATATTGACTTCCATAAATTACCATTTGATTACATTGAGTAATAGATCTCCTAATGTTTTCTACCCTTCCACCATCTTGTTTCAAATATAATATTCTAAAACCAGTCATTTTGAATGTTTCATACACTTAATTGAAAAATAAATTCTCTACATCCAACCCTATCATTGGGAACACCATTCAGCATCCCATAGGATCAAATCATTGGGATTCATTACAATATCTAGAGGGGAAATATTTTTTCCATACAGAAACAGGTTGTTATAATGGAATTTACAAAGAAGATATGTTTTAAATAAAAATTTATAACTACCTAATAAATTAATCTAACATTGTTACACCATGTTTAGGGGAAAGAGGTTTTTCTATATGAGAAATATTTTTTATAATAATAGTCAACTTCCTAAATATAGTGATAATCTACAGAGCTCTAACACTATCTTCATTAGTTTTTTAAGAGTGAAATCCATACATTGATTATGAGTGATAAAATAATTTAAATTCCTTATATTAGGTTCAATTTCTAAACAATGACATATAATTAATTACTATATGGGTAAAAATATGAATTATGAATCCTAATATATAAATATTATTATCTATTTAAAATTCATATAAAGTATTCTATCACTCTAGAAAAATTTAAAGAATTCCCTACGAGTTTGTGATAAGGTTAAATTTTATAACCCTTCTTATATGTCTCATGCATATGGGTTCCATTGAATGTACTCTAATACTAACTATATTTAACAAAAATCCAATTTCTAGATCTTATTTATTATAATACTAGAAAATACAAAATCTCACATTACACAAGATCGATGTTTTTTCAAACTTTGCAGAATAAAAATATAGATGAACATTATATTAAATTTTAAACATAAATTATATTATAAATCTACAATTTTTTATATCATTTATAGTTCCTTAGGTCACATGTTTCAGTATTTATGGTTTCTTGGAAAAATAGGAAAATAATATAATGTGTAATCTTGTACACTCAATAAGAGGAAATTTATTATAGAAGCTTACATGAAATATATAATATAACTGGAATAAATAATTAAATGATGAAATATAAATGATTACATCACAAATATATATCCATATATTACATAAAAATAAAAATAAATATATATATATATATCAATAATTTATCTCATTTTGATACAATGCATAATATCAGACATCATAACCATACCATTAATGATTCGTGCCGATACAACTTATATAAAATGGTAATAATGCATAAAAAACCAATTTAGTTTTTTCCATTGGAGTTACCAATTAATTTATGAGATATATAATTTCAGGCCCCAGCCATCATATAATAAGTGAAGTGACTAAGAAACCGTATAGATAGACTAGGGGGTTAATTAGTGCAGATAAATTTTATAGAATTTTGTAAACATAAACTTTTACCCCTTTTAATTTTTAAAAAATCTATCCCAAATATGACTTATAGATATATTTATTCATAACTAACACACATCGCCACATGAAAAGTAGTAATGAAATTGATATTACACCACAAAAGTTTTTATACACCGTTTGATCTCAATATTTATATCTTCCCCTTGTCATGTTTGGATTATGTAGAGACTGATTTATCACTATATAAAAAATGTTTACAATTGGAAAGGATTCATCATAATCCCAAAATTATTTCCCACACTTATAAGGGTATGGTTCATGTCACCCTAAATCTTTTGTGTAGTTATTATCCTACCACAAAAAAAATATCCCACGATAGTAGTTCTCTCCCAATAGATCTTTAATATTTCAATAGGTATGAAAATTATTATATTAGACCACTCTATTATTCTGTAATAATATTTATAAAATCATATAAGAGACCATAAATATGATCATGAATTTTACTATATTAACAAATGAGATCTTATTCCTCAGCAACAGGTCTTTGACTTCAAATCTCTCATCCACCATTCAAGCATAGAAATCATCCATGTTGTATCAAGTGTCTTAATAACTAATCCTTATTCAGGATTGGGGTTTTTGATTCATATATATATATATATATTCTTGAATCCTGACTCCCAGAATGTGACATCCCATGTAAATAATGAATTGGACATTTTCATATTTATAAATATTTTTTAATTGAATATTAATTTTACTTTAAAGGGGATGTTATGTCTATTAGCGTACTCAACACGCAATAATGGGTTTCTTTGTAATATTTTGTTTAACACAACTTTGAGTTATAGTGAAAAATAATATAATAATATTGTTATTTTAAGAGGTATTTAATGCCTAGCCATTGTTTTGGATGGAATGAACAGAACTAACTACAATATAATTAAAAAAAATTGTAAAATGTTTTTACTTTTATCCAATAAATCCTAGAGGCTAAAAATAATAATGACTCCTATTTTAAGCATTAAATACACTAATATTCTTTAAAAGGTTGATTTACCTCATTTTAATGAAGAACCATGTTTAAATCTAAGTTATTATCTTTTATAGGTTACATTTGAAAAAATAAAATTTTTCTTTAGAAGCGTAACATTTACATTTACTTCGGGTAATTTTTTAGTATTTTTCTGATAAAGGTCATTTTTTATGAATAGTAAAAAATTCTGCATTTTAATTCAAAAGAACCTTTTAATATAAATTATTTATATAGTTTGTTTTTTATTTTTGTTGGTTTTAAAGTTCAATTGGATTATATTTTTACCATTTAATCCAATTTTGTTAAATTTAAGTAATTTTACATTGAAATTGAACGCAAAAAAATTTCAATCTTTTGATAGTTATTATTTCTTAAAAACACGCTTTTTTGGTTTGGACAATAAGAATTAAATTAAAATTAATTTATTAAACTCTTATATTTAGAATTTGAAAAAATGGATTACATATTTGGAATCAGGAGGTCCAAATTTTTTAAATAGGCAACTTTTATTTTTAGACACTATGAATAGTAACTTCAATAAATATTTCATTTACCATGGTTAAAGGGTAAATCTGGTAAATATGTGTAAAAATTAATATTATAATAATATTAAATTACCGTACCACGTGTCTTAACCCTATTGGATGATATCGTTCTGACCATGGGCATCCTTTGGTCGATTTTGGGACCCTGTGGAGCCACTTGTAAGTGAAAATGACACTTTATAAAAATTAATTTAATATTAAGGAAAATGTAACATAAACATATATCTCTTTGTAAATTTTATTTAATAATGTGTAATATAAGTGATATTATTGAATATAAATATTAATTAAAAAGATAAAAATATTTAGTACATCATGGTATTTTATTTATAAATTTTATACATCAAATAAATTTATTTATGACATAATAATGACGTAATGATTAGCTCATTAATAAATGTTCTAAATAAATGAGATTATAAATATTAAAATAAAAATATTTTGAAACTTTTTTTGAAATACAAGAATTTTATAGATTATTATGACTATTATCTTTGAATATATGAACTATTTTCTAGATAACCAAATTGTTATTGATTTTTTAAAATTCTTGATAAGAATTGTTTATTAATTGACATAAATTAGTTTTTAAAACAATTAATATTTTATTAAATAATAATATAATCTTAAAAATCTAAGATACGAAAAAATGACATATATGATGTCATAAATTTTATTAATGTTCTATTTTGGGTCTCTTGGAATGTTATAGTAAATATATTAACCATACAGTATGAATATACAAGAGAACTTGTTTAAAGTTAATTTAGTTAACTAATGGTTAATGCTAAAATAAAATGTTAATTTTATGCCCTAAACATATCTAAAACCCATTGGACGAGAGGATTTACAAACCTAATAACATTATATTTGAATTAAATTAGTTGGGGGTCTTTTTAAATCAAAATTAAGACTATAATAAAATAATATTTTCAAAAATTCCTAAAGAGCCCCTCCTCCCCCTTATAAAAATCCATCACCTCTAACCCTTATTTACACATTTCAAGACCTATTGGCTAGTCCAAAATCATCCCAAATAAGCTCCCAATATCCATCTATTTCACTTATAAGCCTTAACAGTGGCATAAGGCACTTCAAGAAATCCTTTTGGTTCAAACCAAAGGGAGATACCCAATTTAAAGGTAATGTCTTCTCTCAAGTTCTTTTTATTATTTTACTTATCCAACCACAATAAACATTCCTTATTATATTATTTTTTAATAGTAGAAGTATATTAAATATACTAGGTTATTTTTATGAGGAGGATTCAAACTACATATTGACACACCCCAATATAATAGATTTGAAGATATTGTTTCTGTGGACGACGAACTACTGCCTCACGAAACGATGATTATTTTATTTTCCTCTACCACCTATCATGGTGGAAATTATGATGGAAAAATGTGTATATGTTATATATAATATATTTATATTTTCTCTATTCCTATTTATTTTTCATTTATATCATACCTTTCTAGATTCCATAATGGGTAAATACGATAATTTCATTTGAGGAAGTGCAGACTACCGCCCCCTCAAAGTTATATGACTCGTTCATGCCATACATGGAACATATAAACTATAGAGTTAATGAAATTATATTGGATATTATAATGGAATTATAATATACCTATGTATTATTAAGTTTTAATTCCATTAAATACGAAATAGAAATGAAAGTAGCGTTCATGCCTACGTACTCCTTACAGTGTCCATGAACAGTGTATCTCATTTCTTATCTCAAAATGTTATGTAATATTATTATTATATATATATATATAATGAATATATATTATATATATGACATCTAAATAATGAATATAATTCTCAAGATAATGGAATTTTGACCCCATGTACAATTTGTAATTATGACATGGTCATTTTGGACTCAAGTACCGAACATCGACCAAAAGACCAATATGAACTTGAATAAATTTATGATTATTAGAGCAAGGTAATAAGTGATTTAAAAGGCATAATAAACATGAAAAAAGATCATATGTAATTATAATTAACTTAAGTTTATTATTTAGGGATATAAAGAACGAACAAGATAAGTGAGACACAAGTTAATGAGTTTTCATCTCACTTTTTATTCCCGTGAGATTCATGCTATATTATCCACTATTTCCTTTTGTGTGGTGTATGTACAAACCATGATTGTATTATTTTTTGTAATATAATTTAATTTATCGGTATTTTCATCTTCATTTTATGATCCTTCTTTCATGGGGTGTGTTTTTTGTAAGTTACCAAATCTGTAAGGGAACTTTCAAACCCAATTTACATTATTTGGGTTAATCTTATAATTCATAATTATGTCACACTATGATTTTGTGTAGAATCACTGTTTATTTATTTTTGTTGTAATTTATAGTAAAATTTGTGTGGATATAATTTTTAAACTCATAATCTACTAAATGATAAACTCTAACGTCATTTATACGATCTGTGCATGGGAACTATTCACCCCTCTCTTTTAGTTAAGGTATTATTTTATGTTATGTCTTTTAAATTTCCATTTTATTATGTTGGGATATGTTCTTCTAAATAATTATTTCTATACATTTTATTTACATGTGATGAGAAAACCTTTTATCTCTCATCAAGTCATTATCTGAATTTTGAAGCAACACAGTTAGGCTGTCAAATTTCTGTAAGAGAACTTCATAACCCAATTTCAATTCTTTTGGTTAAACTTCTACTTTTTGATTATGTCGAGATTTGAATATGTGTGAATGAAATTTGATTGTTCTATAGATAATATCCTTTTATATTATGTGTGTTCTTAATTATCACACATAATTATACCATTTATTTATCCTCAATCTATGGATATGATCTTTGCAAGGGAATTTGTCTCAATTTATATTCCATTGAGACTTATTTATTATTATACATCAGTTCACTTTTATATGGTGTATATACTACCCTTTGAAATATTATATCATGAATATTCTTATTCTCATGATATTATAATCTTTTATTAATGTTATTACTCAATTATTTGAATTCAAGTGTCTCTCATTTGGTTAGGAACTCTTTAACTAAAATATCTTTTAAAATGATTTGATGATTTATTCTTCTAAATAATTCTCATTAATGTCCATGTTTTAAAAATGGTATTAAGGATTTATTTATATGCACCTAAATGTTTTTAAATTAAAATTTCTTTCAAAAGCTTAAGAGTGGTATGGGACACTTTGATTCAAAAATCTCCTTATTAAAATTTTTAAATAGTTTTGAAAATGGTTTGATAATGTATTGATTATGTCAGTATCTTGAAATGATATATTGTGATTGAAATGTGGTAATGTTATCTCTATTTTTTGTCTGTTTTATGTGTTATGAATATGTTATTGTTATTAGGCATTATTTACGTATACAGGTCGTTCTGAGATAAAACTAGGGCGAGTGAACCCTAGATAGACCTCTAATGCATTGGGTAACGTGACAGACGTAAATGTTAATGTTTATCCTAAGAGATTTAGGGAATATACTTTGATGGGTATTCCAAAGGTAACTCCATAAGTATTTGTGAAAGCTATAATGTAAGTATGTTATGGATTCCACACGTTACCTTTATGATTTATGATTTCTATGTGTTATTCATAAATCATATGATTTTTTAGGTATGTTAATGAGATTAGGTTTTCAGATTGAAAATTATGATTTATTCGATTTGTATGTATTCATGGAATAATGTTTTATTTACTTCTTTTATATCCCTTACTCAGATTTTTATGCTCATCCTTTGTTTTTGAAATGTTTTTCATAGGATATAAGGAAGGGTAAAAGAAAGGAAGAATTCAAGAAGATCTATATCAAGAAAATAATTATTGTTTTCTTTAAAAAAATTATTTTATGAAAAAAATGTATACTAAGTAGAAGTTTCTACTTTTTATTATTTGAGATGTAATGTAATAGTTATGGCCTAATTCTCTAAAACTCTAAACTTGAAAAGATCCTCAATGTGAATTATTAACTTAATTCAAGATTATGTAATATTTGAGGTTGGCGCCTTATAGTTGGTATCAAAGAGAGATTTAGATATCTTTTGGGATTATGAGTTTTCTTAGACACATGATTAGTCTCTATGTTTACTATTTAAGTTAAATCCCTATTTTTTTAAACTTTTTTAGATCAAGTAATGTATATTACAAATGGAAGGAGGAGGATCTCAAATGAAATTCCTATATCTTCCCCATAACTTTCTTGCAATAATTATTAAAAAGTCATGTTCATACGATTCTGAATCTTTTTCTAACAAGAAACTCACTTGCAAGCAATTGTTTGAGATATCGAACAGATATGATATACTTTGATACCATCGTTGATCATCATTTGTATTTAATTAAATACAATTTTTTCAATATTAGCATATTTTCAAGAAAGGAAAATATTATCAAGTCATTTTCAAATATTTTACCCTATCACAAGATTTTGAAGCATATTATGACTTTGGAAAATGTTCTTAAGAATGAGACCCTTGCACAACATATTTATATTTGATTTTAAATTATTTTCTTTCAGTACATACTTATGGTATTTTAAAAGAACCATTGATTTAATGCTTCAAGTCAAACTCAGTCTGACTATTTTATAAAAAATGTTTAATCAGATGTTTTGATATTATATGTCATGCATGATTATTTTTCAAAACAATTTTTCTTTGAAAACCCATATGACCCATGACGTATGATGTGTATTTGGATAAAGGAAGAGGATGATTTTGAAGGATCTCTAAAACATTGTTTCAATTCATGGACCATCTATCTACGTGAACAAGATGATGATAAAACTAGTTGGACACCATGAACAAGGTATGCTGTTATTTCTTTGGGAATAATGTTATTTTATGGTGGTAAAAAATGTCAATAAGACATCAAAAACTAAGATATTGTGATCATTATGGGTTGGTATGAAAATCAGATGTATAAGACAACCATTGAGGTTAAATCATGTTAGGGGTATTTTTGAGTTTTATAAAAAGGGACAAAATGAATGATGGGTGACAACATGTCGCATCCGGTAAAGCGGAAGGAATCAAACCCACAACCAAAGGGTGAAAAGGGCTCATCGCCTACCAATGACCTATGTGAAGCTACTGGTTAGTATGACTTACTCGTTTTAGTTTGATGATATTATGGATCAAGAATAAGATGATTTTGTTAACATAGGTTTTATCAAATAGATATCCTTAGTATATGAAAATGATTTTGTGATTAAGTGATAAAGGTTATTTTTTAAGACGTTGTCTCTTTTGGGAACACTATATAACTAAGGAAAATATAATAATATGTGATTTAATTTTTGGAATCATTGCTAAAATTTAATTTTTGAAGAATATATGTTTTTATTGTGGATATATGGTGATTTGGATTAGTTATGGAAATTATTAACCATTCTTTCAGAATATGTGATTAGGTTAATTACACTTCATTATGAGACATTAAGAGTAGTCGGTGTTATTTGGAGATAAATGTTAAGATTTACTATGGAAGACTATGTGATAAAATACATCTAAATTTTGGGTTTCAAAATTAGTATGGATAATTTGGAGTAATTTTTTGGACAATTTTCTATTGGATGGTCATTTTTTAACTTTGGGAAATGTTTGTTCAATTTTTTAGATTAAGATTAGTGTTTATTTTTATAAAGGACTATCCATTTTGGGAATTATTTGATCTTGTACTAATCATTTTAGTTTTGGTTAATGTCTAAAGATAGGGAAAATGTATAGTTCATCTTTTTTAGATTATGTGATTATCTGGAAGTTGATTCTAGCACTATATATGTGACTAAGTCATATTGAATACTCATTGTTTGGAGAAAATTTGAGTTTGAGGTACAAATTTTTTAAAGGATGAAACTATACTTAAAAAATAAGTCTATTTCCTTATGTTATTAGTCAATATCATAAATAAATTCTCCAACATTATGAAATGGATTATAAAACAAAAAAATTGTCAGTTTAGTTTAGATACTAGGGAATGAATGACCATTTATCCCACCACAAGTTTGTAGTTTCTTGTTGTTAAATTTCTCCTAATCATGTTTTCTATCATTCTCCATCAGAACGTGATGGTTAGTTTTCTTTTCCATATCCATGTATTTATGGTATCCTTGTAGGTTATATCTCGGGTGATCATTGTACTTCACTTTCTTTCTTATAAAGTGATTATTTTATTGAATATTTTTCCGATGTGGGACCTTCAATGATGTTTCCGAGCCCAATTTTAAAATTACAAAGATGCAATTCCCAAAAGCTGGGAAGGATGTAACATCCAAGGTAAATAAAGAATATGAAATTTTCATATTTATTAATATTTTTTTATTTAATATTAATTTAACTTTAAAATATATGCTATGTCTGATAGCGTACCCAACACACAAGAACAGGTTTCTTTGAAATCTTACGTTTCACGCAACTTTGAGTTATACTGAAAAATAATATAATATTATTATTATTTTAAATAGTTGTAAACGTATTGCCCTTATATTGGCAAGAATAAACATGAACTAACTAAAATATAATTAAAAATGTTTCTTAAATTTTTTTACTTTTAACCAATAATTATTAGGGGCTCAAAATAAGAATGAATCTAATTTTAAGCATGAAATTCTCTTATATTCTATAAAAGGTGGATTTAACTCTTTTTGATGGAGAACCCTTTATAAATATAGTTTTGTAACATTTATATGTTCCATTGGAAAAAAATAAACTTCTTATTTAGAAGAAAGACATAAAAATTAACTTTGAGTGATTTTTTGGTATTTTTCTAATAATGTTCATTTTTTATGAATAGTAAAAAATACTGCATTTTAATTCAAAACTGCCTTTTAGTATAATTTATTAATATTGTGGGATTGTTATTTTTACTATTTTTAAAGTTTAATTGAATTAGATTTTAACCATTTAATCTAATTTTGTTCATTGGATGTAATTTCAGACTGAAAATGAACATAAACAAATGTCAATCATTTGATAGTTATTATTTCTTAAAAACACACTCTATGGTTTTGACAATGAGAATTATTTTTAAATTAATTTATGAAAATTTTGTGTTTCGAATTTGGAAAAATGGATTAAATATGTGGAATCCGGAGGTCCAAATTGTGTAAATAGGTAACTTTTATTTTTAAACAATATGAATAAAAACTTCAGTAAATATTTTATTTACCATGGTTAGAGGGTAAATCTGGTAAATAAGGATAAAACATAATATTATAATAATAATAAATTACCCTAACATGTGTACTAACCCTATTTTATGATACATTTACAACCATGGGAATCATTTTTTAGATTTTGAGACCCTAGGGAGCCACTTGTAAGTGAAAATGACACTTTATAAAAATTAATTTAAAGTAAAGGAAAATGTGGCATAAACATATATCTTTTTTAAACTAATTTTCGTATTGGGTTATATAAGTGATATTTTAGACTATAAATATTAATTATAAATCTAAAAATATTTCATAAATCATGGTATTGTATTTATAATTTTTAGATATCAAATAAATAAATTTATTTATGACATAATGATGATGTAATGATTACATCATTAATGAATGCTTTAAATAAATGAGATTATAAATTTTAAAATAAATTTATTTTGAATCTTTATATGACATAAAATAATTTTATATATTATTATGACTTTTATCTTTGAATTTATAAAGGTTTTTCGAAATAATCAAGTTGTCATTGATTTTTTAAAAGTCTTGATATGAATAGTTTATAAATTGACATAAATATGTTTTTAAAACAATTAATATTTTATAAAAAGATAAAATAATTACAAAATTATAATATTTGTCAAACTGGCATATATGATGTTATAAATTTCAGTAATCTTATATTTTGGGTCTATTATATTTTTATTGTAAATATATTAACCATATAGTATGAATGTACAAGAGATCCTTGTAAAAGTTTAACCAGTTAACTAAGGGTTAAAGCTAAAGTAAAAGGTTAATTTTATTCCCTAAACGTGTCTAAAACCCATTTTATAGTAGTATTTAGAACAATAATACCCTTATATTATAATTAAATGATTTTGGGAGCTTTTGAAATCGAAATTAAGATTATAATAAAATAATATTTTCAAACATTTCAAAAGTGCCCCACCTCCTCCTTATAAAAATCCATCACCTCTAACCATTACTCACACCTCTAAATACCCATTGGATCTCCAAAAATATTCCCAAATAATCTACCAGCATCCATATATTCCACATTTAATCCTAAAAATAGGCATAAGCCACTTCAAGAAAGCCTTTTGTTTCAAACCAAAGAGAGTTACCCAATTTCAATGTAATGTCTTATCTCAAGTTCTTTTCTTTTATTTTCCTTCCCCAACCACAATAAACTATATTTATTATATTATTTTATAAAAAAAAATCTATATTAAATATACTTGTATATTTTTATGAAGGGTATTTGAACTACTCATCCACACACCTCCATCGAATGGATACGAACCTATTATTTCTTTGGGTGGAAAACTACTCCCTCACTAAATGATGATTGTTCAATTTTCCCCAACCACCTATAATTGTGGCCATTATTATGGAACTGTATTTATAAGTGATATATATTAAATTTATATTGTTTCTATGATTATTTATTTTTCATTTATACCATACTATTATGGTTTCCATAATGGGTAAATACGATAATTTCATTTGAGGAAGTGCAGACTACCGCCCCCTCAAAGTGATATGAATCATTAAGGCCATACGGGAAACATATCAAGATGGAGTTACTGAAATTACATATGATATTATACTGTAATTATAATATACTTATGTATAATTAATTTTTCATTAAATTAAATATGAAATAGAAATTAAAGTAGCGTTCATGTGTACGTACGGCTTACCATCTCCATGAACGGTGCATTTCATTTCTTATCTCCAAATGATATGTACTATTATAAATACATATATATCCTGTATAATATATATTATATATTATATATAAATCATTAATATATATTCTGGAGATAATGGACTTTTTACCCCATAAACAATTTGTAATTATAACAAGTTTATTTTTGACTCAAGTACCAAACGTCGACAAAAAGACTGTAATGAACATGGATAATTAGATGATTATTAGAGCAAGGTAATGAGTGATATAAAAGGAATAATAAAATTTAAAAAGGTTTTTAATTAATTATAATTAACTCATTTTTATTATTCATTGAGATAAAGAATAAACAAGACAAGTCAGATGCAAGGTAAGGGATTTTCATCCCACTTTTTTTCCCGTGAGATTCATGCTATATTTTCCACTATTTACTTTTTTGTGGTGTATGTACTACACATGATTGTATTATTTTTTCTATTATACTTTAATTTATGGTTACTTACATCTTCATTGTATTATATTTCTTTCAAGGGGTGTATGTTTCATAAGATACCAAATCGGTAAGGGAACTTTTTAACCCAATTTCCATTCTTTGGGTTAATCATCTAATTCATAATTATTTCATGCTATGATTATGTGTGGAATCACATTATATTTATTTATGTTGTAATTTACACACCCTTTTGTGTGTGTATAATTTTTATATACATAATTTCCCAATTGAAAAATTCTAACGTCATTTATACGATCTTTGTAATGGAACTTTTCACAATCCCCTTTTAGTTAAAAAGTTTTTTTATGTTATGTCTTTTAAATTCCCATTTTAAAATGTTGGGAAATGTTATTATATATCCTAATTTCTGTAAATTTCATTTCAATGTGATTATATGACCTTATATCTCTCATCAACTCATTTTAGAAATTTTACAGCGACGCCATTAGGCTGTCATATTTCTGTAAGAGAACTTCATAACCAAATTTCAATTATTTGGGTTAAAATTATACTTCATGATTATTTCACTCTATGAATATGTGTGAATGACCTTTTATTGTTTTACACATAATATCAATTTATATTGGGAGTATTATTATTTTTCACAAATAATTATGTCATTGGTTTTTCTTTAATCTAAGGAAATGATCTTTGCAAGGGAGTTTTTCTCAATTTACATTCCATTGAAACTTATTTTTTATTATAAAACAATTCACTTTTATATGATGTATATACTAAATTTTGGAATATTAAATCATTAATCTCCTTATTCTCATGATATTATAAGCTTTTATTAATGTAATTCCTTAATTATTTGTATTCAAGCATCTCCTATTTGGTTAGGAACTCTTTTACTAAAATATTGTTTTAAATGTTTAAAAGATTTTTTTATCTAAATATTTCTCATTAATTTACATGTTTTAAAAATGGTTTTAAGGATTTATTTATTTGTCCATGAATGTTTTGAAATTAAAATTTCTTTCAAAAGCACCAAACTTGTATGGGACACTTTTATTCAAAAAACTTTATATAAAATGTTTTAAATGGTTTTTAAAATTGGTATATAAAGTATTGATTATGTAAATATCTTGAAATGATATATAGTTATTTCAATGTTGAAATATTGTATCTCCTTTATTCCTATTTTATTTGTTATGAATATGTTATTGTTATTGGGCATTGTTTACATATACAGGTGGTTCTGCGATAAACCTAGGTCGGGTGAACTCGGGATAGGTCTCAAATGGATTGTGTAATGTGATGGAGGTAAATGTTAATTTTTATCCTAATAAATTTAGGGAATATACTATGATGGGTATTCTAAATGAAACTCCCTATGTATCTGTGAAATCTATGATGGATGTATGTTATGGATTCCACAAGTTACCTTTATGATTTATGATTTCTATGTGTTATTCATAAATATTATGATTTTGTGAGGTATGTTAAATAGATTATGTTTTAATATTGAAAATTATGATTTATTTTATTTGTATGTATTCATGGACTAATGTTTTCTTTCCTTATTTTATATCCCTTACTGGGATTTTTATGCTCATCCTATGTTTTGGAAAAGTTTTTCACTGGATATAAGGTAGTGTAAGAGAAAGTAAGAATTCAAGAAGAGTTATATCATGAAAATAATTCTTGTTTTATTTTAAGAGTTTTTATTTTATAAAAAAATGGATACTGAGTAGAAGTAACTAATTTGTAATATTTGAGATGTAATTTAATAGTAATGGCCTAATTCTATAAAAATATTAACCTAAAAAGATCCTCATTGTGAATTATTAACATAATTCAATATTATGTATATTTTAATGATGGGGCCTTATACAGAATCCGATCACTAATATTTTTTAACTTTTTATTATTTCTACTCAACTTGATACACATTTGAATGTTCCTCTTCATGTAATTCAATCCGGATGATCCTTTAGAGCATATTGGTCATACTCAATAGTTCCTCATCTTCAAATGATCATATAGAACATTAAATTTAAGCACTATTAATCTACTATCCTCTTTAGAAAAAAACTCAAATACCAGGTTAAAGAACCCTTTTATATATCAATTCTTACTTTGATAATAATAGGGAATGTGAGCTCCAAATTCTGAATCATTCAACATTATCAAATCCAAGTCAATCACTTTTAATGTATCCAAATATATTAGAGAATAACTTCATAAAAGATATTATAAATATTGGAATTAATGATATTCTATACTACCCAAAATATAAACTGGAATCCTAACATCAACATTGTTTTTTATATCCTAAAGTACAAATCAACGTTCCCATATTTACTTCAACTTCACATGAATTCTATGAGAAATATTGTACAGATTAAAAAAATTCTTGTACTTTTACTTTCTAAAACCGCAAGATAGTTATAATATGAATCTCATTATACTTATACATCATGTTTTTTTCTTTTAAAATGAATTACATGATAATCCACAACCCTTGGTTCTTCAAAAAAACAGTGTAATTGATCTTGAGCCTTTAGTTTTCGTCTTATATTCCAGCTCTTGATCTTCTTATTTTAAAATCATCCTAGATTTATATCATCTCAAATTGCGAATATCTCAGATTCTGATCTCCCAATCTTCTAATCACCTCAAATTAGGACCTCCTCATATTCTGGTCATCCCAACTTTTGATCTCCTCAACTTCTAATTGTTTGAACTTAAGAAAATTATGAACATGTAATGAGTTATATACTAAACCAAGAAAATATCAACTACAACTTTAACTTTTTTATTTTGATTCCATTGCTCCCCATTGGCATTTTTCTAATTAATTTTCATTTCTCACTATCCTAATAGGTCATTTATACTTTAATTACTATAATACATTCATATTTACATCAACCAAATTTATCAACATCACTGGTCACTTTCACATCCCTTAATTAGTATCATCTTTCTCAATTTATACTTCTACTTCTAGAAATACATTCTAGTATATAATTATATAAGATAATCCTTAATATTCACTACATTATCTTATCAATTCATCTTCCAAATATTTATTTACTCATCTTGTTGCTTACGATTATGGACTCTCTTTCTATAAATTACTTCCTATTATCAAATTCACATGAAAATTCATAGTCTTATCAAAAATTAATTCTTCTCAAACGATTATAATTTATAACTTATTTAATTTTAGATAAAAGAGTTAAACATAAATTAAATTTTGGTGATACTTTTCCCACTAAAAATTTTTATCAAACTTGACCAAGTCTATCTCTTCAATTGATTCCACAATTCTTATTCTGAGACATTCTATTTTTTGATCTGATTCCATGAAATTATAAATTCTAATCATCTTAAATAAAAATTAATTATCAAAAAAACATAATTTTTTTATTACTTTTACATATCATAAAATCATCATATTACTTTACTTCTAGTTACTATTTCTAGGAAACTTAGTTTATTTCAAGAAGATAAAACATATGTATTATAGTGGGCCTCTGTATTTTTTTGGGTTAAACTCAACTATGTGGTAAAATTATATATGATCCTATTGACTCTTATATATTCCTTTAGGATATTTCCTTTTCCAAATTTTCATATGAGCTTCATATTTGGGATTCTTCTTCTGGATGAAAAAAATATTTACCCTTAACTTGTCTTCTTGTAGTGTATCAAAATATCTTCGGGAATTGTATCTTCTGTCATATATTATTTTTTATATTCACGTGAAATCACTATATACAACTCCAAAGATAAATTTAGGAATATTTGGGTTATATTTAATGTATAAAAATTTCAAAAATAGCTATTACAAACTTCATCTTCTCATATTTCTTCATACTTAGTTCTCATTCCATATGTATAACTTTTATGGGTGTATATTCTATAAGTTTAACTTTGAGATAAAACATTCCAAAATCACTTTTTAAATAAAATAACATCTTAAATAACATATAAGGGTAGTAAAACATTCATTTTAGGTCATAATTACATGAAAACATGAGGATAGATTCTTGTAAACTCAAAAAATATGATGTAGCTGCAACACTCTCATAAACCATAACACTAATCATTTATTCAAATTTTATTTATCTGAATAATAATTAGATACAAAAACCACTTATTGATATAGTTAATTAATTTAGACTTTAATTATTCTATAATAGTATCTTCTATATGGTTTAAATATTTACTATATTCAAAAATAGGGTAACTATATATTACCCTTTAATTTCTCCCTTTCCATGCTCATTGAAGTTATCAACTATTGAAAAAAATAATAAAAATCACTTCCATAATCCATTGAGTTCTTCAATATTCCCCTTTAGAGTTGTTTTTAATACCTAATGAAAACTAAATTCAATGATGTCACATGCTTTTTTCATGTTTTAATCACACCATTACTGATAAAAATTTCAAAGGTTCAAGATTATGGGAAATATTTTCTCATCTCATACTCTAATAACAAATAAAATTTCATCTTATAATTATCATCATCATTTTTTTGAAATTAAAACCAAATTTACATGAGTGATTGATTCCATAACATAATTAAACAAGACATATTTCATTCAAATCTTAGTCTACATGAGCAATTATTTGTGAAGAAAACAAGACTGGCTAACTCTGAAATCATTGTTGTCCATAAAAGATTCATCAATTGAAACAAAATCAAAAATATTAATTTATATTTTGTTTAAAATATTTTCAAGTAATACCATCATTAATAATAATATCACATTTATATAATTTAAAAATATGGAATCTCATCATCGTCAGAAACCTTTATATTTGAATTCCTAATATATAGCACTATAATACCTTGGATTTTATCTTTCTAGTTTCATATAATTCAAGCACTTTGACCTCAACATATTAAAATTTCAAAATATATAGTTACAAAACATAACAAAATTTAATATTTTTATTAGATATAGATATTTTTAATCTATTTAGTCCAACTCCTCTTCAAGAGAAAAAACCCATCCATCATCATCATCATAGATAATATCAATTAAAGTGTTACGAGGAGGAAAAATGATACCAGTTAAAGTAAAGTATTACATGATGGATATCACATTTATTTGTAAAGTGTTCATAAATTTTAAGTTATAGTTTTTTTCTTCATAAATTTGATAACCATTAATTCTTTTTACAATAAAACTAAAAAAATATTCATAGTTAAAATGTGGTTTATCTTTTAGTTATTGGTCTGAGAAACAAGGTTGTGATCTATTTCTCATCCCATAAAATCATTTAACTTAAAATTAATAATTATGAGAACTATTAAAACTATCTTCCCATTTTATTTTCAAAATATAAAATTAAATTTATTGAATGAAATTTATATTAACCATATATTTAACCTTGTATGGAACATTATTTTCCACATTTTCTACAAGGAACGTACTTTTTTTGGGTTTCCTCTATATTTTTTTATACATACAATGGGTCTAGAGATATCATCTAAACCATTATAAACGTGATCATATTTACCTATTTGTGAAATATTATTTATCAAATATTTTTTATTAAATCTATTCTTTTATGATTTCGTCCTTTTATACTGCAGCTTCTCCTATCCTTCTAATTTAATCATGAAACTATCAGGACTGTGTCTAGATTATTTACATCTTCCAAAAGTCTCTTAATTTTTTTATGCTAACTTTCATTGAAAACATATCATGAAACTCAACCACTTATTCAGATATGTCTTCCACCAAACCAATCCATTATTTTCTTTCTTTTATCAATTTATTTTTTATTCTAGCATTCTTCTTTAAACATTAATATTCATGGATTACTTGAATCTGTTAGTGTTGCATACTTACCTTCCATTATAGGAGAATAACTCCTTTGGTACAACATATTCTTTTACATTCTATTTGGGTGTGAGTTATTTGTTATCTTCTTTTTTCTTACACACCATGTTAGACTCACAAGAATTATTCTTTTTAATTTTAATTATATTTTGTGTTATTATTCATTTATTAGTAACTAAATCATGCTTTGTAGGTGTAAACCATCACCCATAATCAAAACGAACAATTTTATATCAACTTTTATAAAAGTTCTCAAGATAGTCAAATATATTAGAAGTATATATATCAATATTTTCTTGTGTAAATTGGTCCAACATGGAAAACTTTCTCCTAAATTTAATTTTACCCCTTATGGTAGGCCTTATTTTTATTTTAATAGATGAAATCTAATACCAAAAGCTAATATCAGAGTGTCCTAAATTTTATTAGATCTAATGGTAGATAATAAATATTTATTTTATAATTTGTTTTGGAATCATTATTATAGAATTAACCTGCTGTTTTGGAGTAAAACAACATTCCTTTTTGAAAAAATTATTTTAATCTATTATCTTGGAACTAAAATTAACAATCTTACTTACCTCCTTCTCTTTCAAAGTTGGGAGTTTCTAAACATTTTTCTTTACTAACATTAGTTCATAATTTGAAATATATTTTATATTATTCAAATAAATGAAATTATTGTGATGTATTTGTTCGAACTAAGGGTTTTCTTTTCCTATGATATTTCATAACATTTATATTATGATAATTTCAAACAATTATTACCACAAAAATTATTATTTTCAAAAGTATTACTCTTTTTAGAAAATTTTATAATATTACTTCTTCTTTCCCCTTATTGAGAAGTTTCAGGTAGAAAATATTCTAGATTTATTATTTTAATGTATATTTCAAAACACATTAATTTTTGGGTATTTTTCTCAACCTCAACTAAAATATTTTATCTTCTTATTATCTCATCATATTTTGTACTCATAGTTTATGAAGCTTACATTCCTTTCACAAGGAATGATCAATATTTTTAAATCATTTTCCCTTGATCTCTAACTGACTATCCTTGACATTAAAGATGGGTTTGTGAGATTCTTTTATATTATGGTTATTTTCCCAAAACAAATTTGTAATCACAATTTAAGTGTAATTTGGATTGTATTTGTGTTTTTTTTTCTATGTACGTGTAAATTTATTCCATGGACAATGGGTGATGGATTGAAGTATCCTATGATGGGTCGACCTATAATTCCATTCTGAGATGAATTACCATGTGGCCTCAAGTGAATCTCCCCATACACCATAGGTTACTAACTAGTATTCGGGCCTAATTTATATAATTGGGAGAAATTACCCTGAATTAGAGTCCTACAATAGTGGAATTATCCAAAAAAACCTAACATAAACCTTATATTATTCATAACCAAAATAAATAAAGTGTTATATCAAGTTTACCATGTATATTTCATACTTTCATAATGTAATGAACACCCTCTATGTTTATCTCATATAAAAAATAAGAAAAACACCAAAAAACACACATGTCGACCCAATTACTATCCCCAATTCTCACACACCCTATCTTAAATTAGCCTTGATCTACTCCATCCCAATCCATTGTATATCTTATAGTGAACATAAAAGTAGATATATATTCTCCTCAAGAACCAAGGGTTCTATGTAGTGTGTAAGAAATATATATCCACAGGGTCTCACCATATTTCCCTAGTATAAACTATCATATATGGGAATGTATAAGGAATAAAATAAAATTGTCACACATGTGCATCAAGAATCATGTGCTAACTAGACCACCATTACTCAATTCACATCAAGTCACTATGTGTTAACCATGACACCAAATCACCAAATAATATATACATTAGTTTCATTATATAATTCTCATCATATTAACCTCATAAAATACAACTTGACCGAAAACTAATGACCTGGGGTAGAGAATCATCCATGTATTTATCACTAACCAAAGTGTCAGGGTTGGGTCTTATGTCCCATCTCTAGAGTCACATTCTCACAAAATTTGGTCCCATGAGATATAAAATACCCATATAGTATAACTAAAAGAATGGTATATCTATATGATCCTAAATCACATAAGAATCACGAAGTTTCAAATGATCTAATAACAACTGAGAACGAGAGGATTGAACTAGTAGCTTAATTTTTATAATATTGAAATTTTTTAAAAATGTGACCCCTGAATCTTTTTAATGTTCATATCAATATTTTTTTGTAAATACTCATGCATGAAAAAATAGGAACAAGAGTAAATCACAAGATATTAACACGTTTTAGCCTCAGTGTGAGAACCTATATCCTTTCCATAGCCACTCCCATGGGTATATAGACATTCACTACTATGAATAAGTGAATACAAATTTATCCAACTCCCATTATTTAATTTCAATCTCATGATAAGAAATATTATACTAACACCTGTTAGTTTACAATGTTTTCTTATAAAACAATTTGAGCTAAAAAAATTAAAATTAAATTGATCAAAATGCTCTAAAAATGATCTTTTTAGATACTCAGTCTAATTTGGTTTGGTCTAATTTTCTTAGTCTGATGTGTTCAGGTCTGATGGACTCATTCCAATCAACTGAATACCATTCTCTTTTTTCGAATATTCACCTCTAAAACTCTACTCAAATTCTCAGTCTAATATTCCTTAGTCTGATCGACTCAATTTGATCTTCTTAATATGTTTTTCCCAGTTTGGTAAAAAACAATAGACAATTGACCTTATAATGAGATCTATATCTGGAAAGAACATTCAATTAAATTACTTTGACCTCCACCTTTTCTAATCCTATGAAAAGTTACAATAAATGAATGATTGAGAAATTATTTATAGGAATCCTAGAAAAGAAAATGTGTGAAACCTAGAAAACACAACCCTCCCATTGTTTCTTCTCAAGAAAACACTAATCTTTTACAGTATTATCATATTTTAATAATTTATATCCCTTTGATATATCAACATATACAACTATCATTAATCTAATGTTCGGAATCCCGTGTGTTTTCAGTGTGATTCATTCATTTGATGAATCATTGCCAATTTCATATCCTATTAAACTTCATCCTTAGATTCAGTCAGGTTAAAAACCTCCTAAAAATGGACTTATTTTAATGCTGGAAACCGCACTCAACAACATTGAAATTATTCAAACTTTATCATCATTACAAATTCTTACTCATAAAAACATATATGTATGGTACTTATAGGTATGAACTTTTGTGTCCATGTTTCTAGAACTGATAAAATCATTATGGTTCCTCCATTTTATTAAATTATTTTATCATGATAGTTACCAGGATTTGTGAAAACATCATGACCAGAAAAACATCTTCTGATTTATGTTATAAAGTTAAAAAAATTCTAACTATGGACTTTACTTTCTTAGATAATCATCTGCATCATCATCCCTACTTCTTTACTCTACAACTTCATACTTGATAACACCCACCGAGTATGATGAATCAGAACCTCATTCTAATGGATCTGAATCTGATGATTCATCAAATAAATAAAATTATAAAAATTATATATTCCATATTCCTTACACCTTCTGTATCTGGTACTACACAGTTCAAAAAGCCATGTACATAAAACAAATTTTCTCTGCATTTTTTTGGATTAAAGGAATAAAAAACATTCACTTTTCTTATGAAAATTAATTTTGAAGGACTGGGTCCAATCCATAATAATAAAAACATTATTATAAAAAAAAATTAGTTCTCAAAAAATATAAAAATATTGTTAAAAAAAATTATCACAAATGTTCTTCAATCTCCCCATTTGGATTTTTTGATAACCCTAATTAATAACTTTTCCAACTTTAAGAATTTTTTCACAACTCAATTTTTTCAAATAATGCATGGTTTTAAAATTAATAAAGGCACAACATTTTCCCAAAGTTATTGTAATAACACCACATTACAAGATAAAGTAATGTTTTTATGGAATTTTTTTCCTTGGGGACAAGAATATTTTATAGGCATGATATGATAAACCCCCATCACTTTTATCTTTTCCTCTCACTTTTATTTTTATCTCCCTATTATTTGTCTCTTTCCAATTTTATGATAACCATGTCTTTAGATTCATTTAATAATGAAAAATAAAAAAAATTCTTACCAAGTGATTTTTTTTAATTTCCCTCCGCCATTGTCAATATAATCCAAACTAGAATGAGGGCACTTCATTGTCAGGTTTAGGAAGTCATTGGAGGAGGCTGAACATGATGTTTCAAACTCATTTCCACACATATCTTTTTTGACATATGTTTTTTGAATATATTTTCAATTTTATATTTTGTTGAGACATATTCCGGTATAACATATCTAGTAAAAAAATATTTTATAACGAAAAACATTATACCATTATTTTTTGATATTGAATGTTGGAATGGATTTTTAGAAATATCAATTTCACTATAATTATCAAAATGTATGTTCAATGGTTTAGAAAATATCACATTCAAGTATTCCAATTGAACATTCATAGAAAAATAGTAAATGACCGAGTATTTGTAACATATTAAGATTCCAATTTTCTTAAATTTACTAAACATTGTTACATATAATGCCAACTCACACAATATTCACTCAAAAAATGATCCTCTTGGGGATGATTTTATATCATTAATGTCTCCATCCCAATTGAAATCATAATAACCATGAAACTTCAACTCCTAATTTCTTTTTTAAAATAACCAATTTGATTTTTTATGACATATCTCAAAATTATTGTTACTGATAACTTATGTGATTCTTTCGGATTACATAGTTACCTGATAGAAAAATTCATCGTATAAACAATATAAGTCCTTAAGGCTATAAATTAAAGTAGGCTTCCTATAAGCTTATGTAAGTCTTTTTTATTCACACTTTTTTTGACTCATCTTTATTCAAATTTTTTTCTCTCTCCAAGATATGGGTAGAAACTTCTTTGGATTATTGCATGCCAATTTTTTTAACAATTATAGACATACTTTTCTTGTGGTAAAAAAAATATTTTTATTTTGGTTGAACATATAAAAAAAGGAATAAATTTAATTATCCAAACATTGACATTTCTGAATTCTTCATAATTTCATATTGAATTTTTACAAATATATTTTGTATCGACATAAAAATTTATAGCATCCAAAATAAACAATTATAATTTGAGTTTTGGATTCAAAATAGTTCTTATATACGTTTTTATCAAGTTTTACTTTATAAAAAATCATAATGCTCAAATAATTTCCATGTTTTGGATACCCTAAAGGTGTGGATAGGATCAACCCATACAAGGATTTATTTAATCGAAAAACATTTTTTTATTCATTACCATGTTGAAAAACACAAGGTTGTTTAATGTAAACACGTTTCTTAATATCACTATTTAATAAAATGGTTTTTCCATCTAATATACTTTGTAATTTTTATGCACAACCAATGATTAAAACATTTTATCATTTTATAATATTTAATCTATAGGAAAAAATTCATCAAAATATACACCTTCCTCCTATGAATTGGATTTATAATGAAGTCCTTCTTTGTTTCTTGAAATTTATCCATTGCATTCAATTTTTTTCTCAAAACGCACTTTTCCCTAATAACATTTTTTATGTCCATGTAACAATTAACCTATTTTATTTTTTTTAATATAATCTAACTCTCCATTCATATAATGCACCAATTATTTTTGTAGGAAATATTCCAAAACAGATCACTGTCTAAATTTTGAGATAAGTGAAGTCTGATTTTCTAATATCAACTTACTTATGGTCTAAATTTGAGCCTTATTAATTCGAATAATTTTTTTCAAACTCAAAATATTTTTGTATGGTAGAAAATTCCAATGTATCTTTTCCAGCTGAAATTTCTTCATCACACGATTCTTCTAAAACATGGTAAAGTTGTTTTGACTCATTATCATTTGAAATATCTAGTTTATCCTATATAATATTCTCAGTAAAATCTGTGAAGTAATTTTGTTTTTCAATTACTTTCCCATCATATAAGTATATCTACCATTGTGAGCATTTGTTCTAGCATTTTTAATTTTTTCCATAGGCTGAATAACCTATAAAATTTTCCTTCCTCATCTATATCATCAAACTTTACTAGATATTGATTATTTATTTTAAGTGAACTTGGAATTCCAAAAACATTCAAGTACTTCAATGAATATTTTTTTCATATACCACAATTCATAATAATTCATGTTGGATTCCAGTATCAACAAACATATTTTCTAAATATTTACAATAGTAATAATAGCATCTGTCTAGTAAAAAATTTATGGTTTGTATTCTTCTAACACACTTCTTCCCATTTGTACTAAAATTATAGTATTTCGTTCTAATACTCCATTTTTTTGAGTTATAGGGATCACTATACTGATGATTCATATCATGATTTCTCAGATAATATACAAAATTATTACTTGTGAATTAGGTATATTTATCTATTCTCAACGTCTTTATATAAACCCTCTTTTCTTTCCCAAATTTTTATTCTGAAAGACTTGAACATTTCCATAGCCTTTGACTTATGCTTCCTAACCACAATTCTTGTTATCTGATAAAAATAATCAATAAAAGTGATAAAGCATAAATCTACTTTTGTTTATTTATGTCTCATTAGACCATATAAATTGGAATGAATAATCTCATGTAGTCAGGTAGATTGAGTCTCATCTCTCTTAAGACTTTTTTAGTCATCTTCCTTTTTTAAAAGTAACAAAAAAATATTCCTCTTTTATTTTCAATCTGGTAATATAGTAGAAAAACGAATTTTATAAGGTTTTTTGTTTTTTCCACTCATGGTGTCCACGTCTTTCATTCAACATCTTATTTTCGACTTCATCACTCAAGTAACATGAGGTGTTAAATTATCTTATTTACAAGAGATTTTTGGTGTTTCTTTTTATTTTTGTAATAACTTTTCCGTCTTTCTCATTTTTGGTAACATATGATTATTTTTTGAAGATAAATTATTTTACCTAATAAAAAAGTTAACATAAACTAATTAATTTGTGTTTTATCCCATCAAAAAAAATGTCCTTAGATTTGCACTTTTCTGCTTCAATGTTAGCTGCATTTTATTCCCTTGATTTTTAAGGTACTATCATTTCCAAAGGTAACTACTCCTCTATATTGAATCTCAACATGTTTCAATATTTTTATATCACTTGGAATATGTGATAAAAACTAACTATCAAGTATCCCAAGTTTTTTCCTTTTATATTATTTCCTAGCTATCTCAACAATAAAGGATTTATCCTATATTATCTTCTTTACAACTACCCATTAATTCCCACTATAAAAAACATGTTCAGGAAGGAGTGATAAAAAACACTATACATGATGAATATCTTAATCAAATTATCCAAAAACTTGTTCCAAACATTTGAATTGATATTTTATTGTATGTTTTATAATATCATAAGTTTTTCCATTTCTAAATTCATGCGGGTTAGGAAAGTTTCAAATCCTTCATCCCCTATTAATTTCTATTTGTTTGAACATTCTTTTTGGAAATGATAGGTTATTACAACAATTATGATATCTATGCCCATTGATTCTAAAACACCATTAATAACCCTAAAATCATGATAATATATTAAATAAAGATCATTCTATATAGAAACCTTGTTGAGGTTGAAAAATTCTTTCTAGTCTATCATTCTCAAGACATGGTCCATTTTTCTTCTAAGGGAGTTTTTCAACTTTTTTAGTTTTGATAGGTTTCCAACATCCTTTAGCTACCCATGATTTCTCAACACCATTCCCAAAACTAGAAATGTTATAAGAATAAAATGATACATTATTTTTGGTGAGTGAGTATTTCACTTAATTCTTGTTTTGAGCCTTCTCAACAACTTTTGTAGTGTCAGGATTTATTTTTAAAGCTTTTTTATAGTTTTCATTCATCTACCTCAAGGTACCTTAGGACTCAATAAGTTTATATTGAACCTATTTAACTTATTATTCTTTATATTACAACTTATTTCAAATATATTCCACCAAATTTCCATTTTTATAAATTCTATGTTCGAAACATAATATCTCTTGGATGTATTATTCCTATTGAATGATGACATATTTGTTTACATTAATAGCTTCTCTGAAATCATTATTCATTAATCTGATTTCTTTTATGAGAGTACTGTTTTTTTTTCAAGACATGAAAAACGAAATTTCTAACTTGATACTATTTATATAATTCTTTACCTCATTCTTCACTATCTGAGGAATCTTTTGTTTTGTCAACTTTTTAACTATTGGTTCTGAATTTTTCCAAACCTTCATATTCCATTGAATTGTTGTTAGTAGAGTTAGATTCATCTTTCTTACACAACATACTTATATTGTTCCTAGTAATATTTTTTTAGATTTTTTGGATGAATTTTTTTCTATATAACTTTTGTTCCACTTCTTTCATCACGATTTTTCATCAAAATCATCATGATATTCTCAAACATTCTTCATAGGACAATTCATAGAAATGTTTTTTATTCTTCCACACTCAAAGGATTTGAGAGGAAGTTTACCTCCAAACTTTTCTCTTCCTCTTTGATATTTTTTAGATATTAGAGACATGAATTTTTTCTTTCAACTTATCATCCTCTTTATTATTGGATTTACGTGGATCAAAAAATTCAACATCCCTTATTTTCATTTTTATCATTGAGTCAAAAGCCATTTCATATTATATATTCCTTTTGGACATTGGATATTTTTTAATTTCATATGAAATAATAATGTTATGAAATTCATCTAGAGATAAATCAACCATATCTACTAAAGAGTAAACTTTTGAATAAATCCTATCTACAAATATTATCAAAAGATTTTTCACAATTGTAAAATCAATCATGGCATCTCCATGTCCTTTGATATTCCATACAATTTAATTTACTCTGGCGAAGTATTCAACAATAGTTTATTCATCTCTCATATCCATGTAGTGGTACTTTCTATACCATATTTGTAGCTCCACTTCCTTCCCTTTATTATTCCCATCAAAAATAATTTCTATATTTTCTCACATACTCTATGAATTTTTTATACCCATCACCTTTATAAAAACATTTTATAATAAAGACGTATGGATAGTATTTCTATATTTATCACCAACATAGATATTTATGTTAATAACAAAAGTCATGAGGGAATATTTATCAAACAGTGGAAACAAATTATAGCAGCATCAATAAATATTAGGCCAAGATATAAGAGATAAGGAATCATCCTATTTTCCCTGAATAATAATTTCTTATTTAAAATATATAAATTCCTATAAAATTTAAATATTTTATATTTTCGATGATAAGGAGTAAACAATGTAACATTCCCTCTAAAAGAAATTTATGTTCCAAAGGATTTAATAACAATTGAGAAGGGCGGGGGGGGGGGGGGGTTAAATCAGTTGTTTACTTTTTATAAGTTTGAACACTTTTTAAAACATAACCCCTACAACTTGTTAATTTGTATATACTTATAATCTTGTTTTAAATACCCATACATGATAAAAATAAGAAATAAAGTAAATAACATGATATTTACATGGTTTAGCCTCAGTATGATAACCTACATCCTTTATATAGCCACGCATGTGTGCTATAGAAATATTGTTTTTTTAAAAAGTGAATAAAACTTATTCTAGATCCCACTATAAACCATTAAATTCTCAATATGAAAGATAAAAAATACTACCATAAATTTAAAAGTTTTTCTTATAAAAAAATAGATCAAAAAAAGTAAAATTAATTTCATCAAACTACTCCTAAAAAGCATAGTCAGGATGCTGAGTCCAATGAGGTTGTGTTTAATGGCCTCAACCTAATCAACTCAATACAATTCTCACTTTCCCAACCTACACTACTCAAACTCTTCACAGATGCTTATCCTGATCTTCCTCGGTCCAATTGACTCAGTCAAATCATCTTAATATTATTTCACTCATTCTGGTAAACAAATCAACAATTTTTAGATCCTCTAAGGAGATCTCTATCTGAAAAAAAATTCACTTAAATTCTTCAGCACACAGAATTTTCCACTTATATGAAAAGTTAAAATGGATGAATGATCTTAGAAACTATTTTTAAGAATCCCATAATGGAAAATTCAAGAAATGATGAAATCATTCCTTGCTTCCTTAAATTCCAAAACTCTGAGATTTATGCATAATTGAATTTTATGTATGAACACTTCACCCTTTCATAAATATTCTTTAATCATCTTTAGTATATTTATTATTCGTCCTTTTTTAACTTCAGTGCTTTTCTTCAGTCTAATTAGGTGAATTAGTTTATATCATCTTTCTTGGATCTGATCTTCCTTCCTATATAAGCATCTATCTGATGTAAATTTGATCATATTAAAGATGATGAAACATCCTCCACCTACACATTATGATCAGGAAATATTTAGATCACTACAATCTAACTATGTTCTAAACCTTTATGATATTACTATCTTATGTATAATATTATGATGAAATTCTTATGTAGATGATTTATTTGAATCACAATATTATTAGGTTGAAGACTTGAACTCTACCATGGATTCTTATCAATAAAATGAAACTCTTTTGCAATATTCACTTTTTTCCTAAATGATCTCCCTTTAATGAATTTACATTAGCAACTCTAGTCACTTTTATGTTCTTTATCTCATGTGTTATCAGTTTTAGGGATTAATTTGATGAATCAATTCATGTTACTGATCTGATTGTTCATCCTCATTTGAGTCAGTCTGGTTAAAATCATCATAATTATTGTGTTCTAATTATGATGGAAACTCCACTAAATATATTTGAAATTATTTTAAACTCATCAAATTTAAACATTCTAACTTCTAAAAACTTCTGAGTCTACTACTTCTAGATCTGATCATCAGTGTTTGGGTTTTTGGAAGTAATAAAATCTTTATGACTCCTAAATTTTTTTAGTTGATTTTATCATGATAGTTTTCAAGATTTGTGATAAATTCATGACTAGAAAATAATTTTTGTATTTAGTTTATAAATTTTTGGAACATTCTAACTCCTACAATTAATTTTCTAAATCATCATATTCAACATCATTTTAACTTCCTTACTCTACAACTTCAGACTTTATAAGAACCACTGAGTCTGATGAATCTACACTTCATGCAGATGGATCTGAATCTGATGGTTCATCTGATCAACAACTCTCCAGAACATCCAATATCCATCTTCATTAAACATAATGTGTATGGTACTTCTTAGTCTGAAAACATATTTTTAGAAAACAACTCCCCCTTTATGTTTGGATTAAAACAATCCAAAACATCCAGATTTGGTACTAAAACTCATTATAACATGATTGGTCAAACCAGGAATAAAAAAACGTTGTCATACAAAAAGGATAGTTGTAAAAAAAATTGTTTAAAAAATTATCACAATGATTATTTAGACCCTATCTCACTCATGGTGGTCTAATCGTCTAATCGCATCCCAACATACCCATGATAAGGAATACATCTCACTCATGAATGTCCAAAATCACTATTTAACAAATAGGACAGGTAAAATGGTCTGATGACACACCATCCCATGCATGGTTGGCCTAGAATTCACCAAAATATTAAAGAAACCACCTCACCATGATAGTCCCACATACACTATCCCATTCATAGTGGGGTAAGGCCTTAGGTTCCACCATACACATCTTGATATACAACTTGACACAAAACACCAAAAATAATTCCAAAATAAAGCCACAACCTATCACACAACTCAACTACTTATAATTTCTTAATATAGTTATTAGTTCTATTAGACATATCCCCTCATCCTAAGCATGTCTTATGTAACCCTTCATGGAATATACTATGGTTTTCATGACCCATCTTGATTTTTTATCATTGATACGATCTCTCACCCATCATCCATCCCATAGGCCCCTCTGACCCATACCCAAGGGTCAGTCCATTCTCATCAAAACCCCTCAATACTCATAGTCCCACTAACCATGGAACGTCCTGATCCATTTTTCTTTAAGCCCCATTGGAAACTCAATGCCAGGTCTAAATGATGCCCACAACCCCACTTGCGTATCTTTTCATACCACTCCCAAAAGATCTATGATAATAAAAATCAGAGGAAACCATTTTCCATCACACCTTATCCCATCTCAGAAGACCCATTCTACTCACTACACGTTCCATACCATAGACCACCCTCGGAAGGATTTTACTCATGAAGCTTGAGACACATGACCATATCCCTCACTAAACAAGGATTAAATACCATACCTACCAAAATTGACCTAGGTTAAATATCCTAGTCCACTCACATGATTACTCAAACCCCAAGGCCTTAAAATGTTATCTGATCAACTCCATCTACAATCTCTCCCCTTGGAAACATAGCTGTTGGGAGATACAAATTTTCCAATGCATTAAGGATCATTTATATCAGGACTTAGAGGTATCACTATATCCTTATGATTCTGGCCAAATAAATTAAAATCCATAAAATCAGTATATAAACCCATTCATCATGCATGTTGCAGTAAGTCATGATGAAAAATCTATATGATCTTGTATTAAAAGGACCATCTACCTTTTTCAGGGAGTTACAATCCTCGCCAAGAACTATTGAGAATTAACTCATCCCTTCCATACCTCACCTAAGATCATACCCCCACAAAATCCCTTGTATCATGACATATGACATAAATAAATATTTATAAATATTTATATTCAATTATAAAATGTAAAAAAATGATTATTTTCTGAAAAATCACAATGTATCCCTCTTTCACTTAAACTGTCAAAAAATATGGTCCTCCTCTAGACATCACACATTTAAAACCCATCGTATTGTATTAATGATGTACATGTTATAAGAATTATGAAGTATATAAGGATTGTATTGCAGTGCTATTTCAATAAGGACAAGAGATTGTGTAGAACCAAGAAAAGTGAGTCAATAGTTGGTTAAATTTTTTGGAAAATATATGGTTGAGATAAATATAAACTATAATATGGTTCTGATACTGAGGTAGTGATTTTAGAATAATATATGATTGATTTGGATAAATTATATTGGATATTATTGACTACCTTGATACTGATTAATGATTTTGATATTCCATCATTGTTGGAGTTTACAACATTTCTAGATAGAAGGAGTATATCTAATATTTTATAAGAAATAAAGGAGAATGAATGTAATAAATAAGATTTTATGGTAATTCAGGGTGTTACAATGTTTTAAAATAATACATGATGAAGGTATTTACAAGTTATTATGTGGGAAAAAGGATCTTCGTTGTGTTTACCTTCCTTATAAATTTTGGAATGTGAGTTTAGAAAAAAGTATTTTGGATAAGTCTAAAGGTTGGAATGGATTAATATTGACATTGGATACTATTGTTAAGGTTAAAGAATTTCTTTAGATTATTTTTGGATTGTTATAAAAAGGGAAACCCGGAAGTCGGGCGACAATCTATCGTGTCCGACAAGGTCATGGGACTTCAACCTGCAACCGAAGGATGAAAAGGGCACATCACCTACCACTAACCTACGTAATGTCCTAGTTTGTATAATGTAGATTTTTTAAATGGTATGACTGATGAATTATAAATTCATTATTTTTGGAACACTATACGATTAGGATAAATAGAATATTTTTTAATCTTTTGTCTTTTGGAGTGAAAGATGTGTTTGTGGTAGAAATTTGTTGAAGGATGAAACTCTACTTCTCAAGTATATTTTTTCCTCTTATTCTATGAATAAATTAATTATTAAACTTTAGGGAAGGAAACGTAAAACCAAAAATGTGATATCCTAATACCTTATGTTTTTTTTGAACCAATGATATTTTAAATCATCATAGATTTATGGCTTCGAGACCCTTAATTTTACACTTGTTTGTGATTTATGACATCAATCAGTCCCTATAAATATTTACATTTTTCCTCGAATTATATGTCTCTAATTTCCACTAATGTCCTTCTAATCGAGATCATAATTCGGTTGTGACCTTTTCATTTACCTTTCTCTCTTATTAAGACTAAATTTTATTAACCCAATTTCCAATGTGGGTTTTCCACAAAGGTATTTTTCTATTTTTAACATCTTATTTTCAAAGAAAAATTTCAATTTGAGAGTACACAATTTATTGAAGGAGGGGAGAATGTAACACCCCATGATTTCATAGTAGGTTATATCTTTAAAGTAATTTAATAACTTGCGCTACATGCAAGACCGAGCTTGAGTGCACCACGACTTACCAAACTAGCAGTTCAAAAGTGGTTATGAATAGTTTTGACTGAATTTTTAATTTTAAATACCCCATATAATTTTATTATCCATATTATGAGTATTTTAGAAATAATACAAGAACAAATTCATTTTTAAGTTAAAAGAAGTATTTTTCATAAAATGAAATTTTCCCGCCATTTAATGGCGAACCATTTTTAAAACCAATATTTGACACTTTTATATTTTCAATTGTGTTAAATGAAATTCTTATTTAGAAGTCGGAAACAAAAATTTAGTTTGGATAAATTTTTTGTACATCTCTATGAACTTTCATATTTTTATGAATAGTGAAAAATACAATGTTTTAATTGAAAACAACATTTTTTAATCGAGATAATTTATAGTGTTAAATTATGAATTTTAATGGTTTTGAAGTATAATTAGATTATATTTTTATCATTTAATTCAATTTAGGTCATTATAAGTAATTTTAAATTTAAATTTGACATAAACACATGTCAATCTTTTGATAGTTTTTACTTTTTAAAAACCCACTTTTTGGTTTTGACAAATGGAATTAATTTAAAATTATTTAATGAAAATTCAATGTTTTGAATTTTGTAAAATAGAGTTTTCTGAATAACATAATTATCTTAAGGTGAATTTTTTGTATTTTTCTGAAATCATTCAATATTTTATGAATAGTGAAATACACTGCGTTATTGTTTAAACCCGACTTTTTATTTAAATAATTATTTAATTTATTTAAATTTAGTTTGGGTTAAAATAGATACATAATAACTATATAAGTTAAATGTAATTCAGTGGAGTAATGTTATAATAAGTTTAGATATATAAAAAATTTATTGAACTTTTTACCATCTTTTACCCAGCTCCTAGGAGAATTTAAAAATTTGCATAAAACATAATTTTACTGATACTGTGAGTTTAATTTTAGAAATCCAAGAGATAAAATTTATATTATTAAGTAAAATTTGGTACAATAAGAAAACAAAATTGGTGAATAGTAGTGTTTGAATTTTATTTACCACGTTTAAAAGTAAATAGGGGAATTAAAGGTAAAAATGATATTATAATTACCCTAACACATGTAATAATTATATTGGACAAGTTTATTTCAATAAAAAAACAATATTAGTAATATAGTTTGATCCTTTTGGTCCACTTGGAATAGATTTAGACATTTATTATAATTTTATTTAAAGAATAGTTAAAAAGTGTTAAATTCAATGCTTAATAACAAAACCATTTTAAATATAGGATTACACGTAAGATAAAATATGATTTAAATATTCATTAGAAATATATAATGATTTCCTCAAAAAGGGTATTTTATTTATAATTTTAGGATATTTAATAATTAAATTTATTTATGACATAATGATGATGCAGTAATTACCTTCATAATAAAATATTAATCTAGTTTATATTATAAATATTAAAATAAATAGAATTTAAAAGTTTTGATGACATCCACTAATTTTATAGATTAATATGACATTTTGGGGTTTATTAGATAAATTTTTTCCGAAGTGATACTGTTTTTATGACTTTAACAAAAACAAAATACCAAATAGTGTCAAAATTGAAATAAATTTATTTTTAAAACAAATACTATATTATTGGTTGATATAATATTCCTAAAAATATACGGTTCGGAAAAAGGGCATAAATAATATTTTATATGTCATTAAGGATCCACTTTATGTTCTCTTGGATGTTTAGAGTATGTTAATTAACCATATAGAGTAAGAACACAAGAAGACACAGTTAAAGTTAAACTATTTAACTAAGAGTTAAATCTAAAAGATAAGGTTAAAATTTTAACCTAAACATGTCTAAAACCTATTATTTGAGAGGATTTAGAACCATAACCTCTTAAGGCTCTAAATAAATTTATTTTTAACCATTAAAAACTGAATATTATTGTATAATAAATTAATACTTTAATCTTTTCATAAAGTGATCCTCACCCCTCTTATAAAAGGGCACTTCCCCTTCTCTCAAAATCACACCTCCAAAGCCATTTGTGTCCGCAAAACCCTTCCCAAATATCCACCCAACAACCCATACTTAATCCTAGAGGCCTTAATTTGTTCATAAATCCAAACTAAATAGCCCTTTTGATCAAATTAAAAGAAAGAACATGAAGAAGAGGTAAATATTTCATCACCCCTTTCAAGTTATTTTCTTCTCCCACTTCATATTTCATTGTTGTTTACATTGTAAAATAATAACTCCAGCATATTCTACATACTATGATGTTATTATAAAAATTTTACAACCATATTCATTATTATATCCATCATATGAATGACAAAGTCACCATACATGCGGACGTACGACATACCATCTCCACGTCGTGGTGTAGTTGTTATTCAATAAAATATTATTTGGATGTGTATAATAATGAGTATAACTGATGTAAATACTAAATATAAAATTATACTGATTCTTTAGATATGATACAAAATCCCATTACATATGATTTTACCATCAATATAATGATATTGTCGCTCGTGCGTACGTACGGATTGCAGTCTCCACGGACACGATGAGATTCATTTCCACGTTTACCATTCAATGATGATTATACAAATATATATTATTATTAATTATGTAATATATGAGATAATATTTATAATGGAGATATATATATATATATATATATATATATTTAATTACATATATCTTAATCACTTACTTTCATTCAATACAATCTGAAAACGGAAACAACGTTTATGTGTATGTACGGCCTACTGTGTCCATAAACAGTGTTTTCCATTTAATATACCTATACATTATGCATATTTATATATATATATATATGTATGATATATAAATCATGTTTTATATTATTTAAGTATTTAAATCATGATCTAAATGACATGAACAAGAATAACAAGTCAAAACATGTACGATAAAAAAATCAATTATTACCTGAAATGTAAATCTAACATGGATATTATTATTAAATAATTAGTATAAAGTCCTAAATGAATAAATTATGAAACAATAAATATGAATATGGTTATGTTATAATTTAATAACAAACTATGGTGATTATATAGGAGGATAAATGTACACTTGACCAAAGGAAAGTGCAAGGTAAGGGTTAACTCATCAATCTCATTGTTATTCTAAATTGTTTATGTGTATGTATTTTCTAGGACCTATTTATTATCCATGTCCCTATTTTGTAAAATACATTTAAAAAATGATTGATTTAAGTAACTCTTTTACTAAAACATCATTTTAAATGTTTTAAATATTTATTCTTCTAAATCATTCTCATTAATGCCCATGTTTTGAAGATGGTTTTAAGGATTTATTTATATAGAAATGACACTTTTAAAATTTTAATTCATTCCAAATTTTTCAAATTGGTATGAGAAACATTGATTCAAAAATGAATTTTAAATTTCCTCATTTCTAAATTGTGTGTATTTTAAAAAATTTCATGAAAAAGAGTTATTTTTCTCAAAGAGTTTTAAAAATCATTTTAAACTACGTAAAAATCCTTTTGGGATATTATTCTTTATTGAGGTTGATTATTTATAAATACTATCTTCAATATTTTATTGAATTATTTATGATATGTTTGACTATGAATGTGCTATTTTTATACCATTCATGGTTTATGGTTAATGTATTAACATTTCGTATGCTAGTTTTAATACGAATTTTTATGATACATTTAAAGCCTTTTATATGAGGAATTCATTGGACTTAGTAAGTGAAGGGTGGAGCCCGCTATAGATCCTCGATTAATCGGTAGGTCTCATTAGACAAACTAGTGTCTTGGCACAAGGCCTTGAAAAAATCTTATTTATATTCTAGGAACAAGGCCTTGACTATGTGGTTATGAAGTCTTGCATTATGTATTCCATCATTATGAAATTGGCTATTGATATTACATTTGATTATTAGACTAGTGGAATATCTATGTGAATAAGTAAATGGAATTATTTTATTTATATTTTCGATATTATGATGAAGTTTAAGTTTAAAAGGCTTTAGTTTTAGTCTTATACATTGCCTTAAATGTTTATTCTTATTTATGAATGTTTCTGCTATATTGTTATCCTTACCGAGCATATGAGGTCACCCCTTTCTTATGTTTTATTTTCCCAGGATTCCAAGAAGATTTTTATGAGTGATAAGCAGGGTTAATCTAAGGGATTAATGGCATTATAAAATGATCATTTACGTTGTGTTTTATTTTCTAATTTGTAATATAACGTTCATTTATGTAATCTATTTTATAAGACTGCAAAACTGATCGGTCTTTCAGTAATTGATTCTTTGTAATCATACCAATGTATTAAAATAATGCACCGACTCTAGGATTCTGGGGTCTGGGAATTACATACCACACAATTTCCAACCTACTATATGTTTAACATCTAACTCATTTTAAGAAAGGAAGAAAACTTATCATGGCTACCTCATGGTCACTAAATTGACCACTTGAAGAACTCACCTTACACACCCAAGTGATTATACTTGTTAAACCCACCATGAATTCCCAATTTACCATAATATCAACCTACCATTAATCATATTATACTCATATTACCGGCACACAAGCTATCACTATATGTCCCTTGACTCACCTAGGGGAGCACTGATCCTAGAAGACACAATAAAGAACACAAGATGGTTCAACCTAGAATGAGCCTCAATCTCTTAATAAACAAACAATCAATTAAAGGAATGATGATTAAAACTATAATCAGGGATATTTAATTCAAGTTTATTAAAGATTCACAATAAGAGATATTTGATGTATGGAAAAATGATATATAAGAGAATTGAACCAGGGAGCATAATCCTGATGAACCAGTTAAAGATGATGTAAATCTTTGTTGAAAGAAGTTGTTCAAATGAGAAGCTTCAATGTAATAATTTTTTATTCAATTTAAATTATAATTATGAATGAAAAACTGAGTTCTATGGATGTACATCGACTAAATATGATCCTTGTGGTTTTTAAAATATTGTCTGATGAATATAGAATGATTGTGTTCATTGGTTAATTTTTATTTTTAGAGTGAAGCCACAAAAGATGATGGGGTCTCTACTATTTAGAATACTATGGCTAATCAGTCAGACATTTTTGTGCACTAGGTTATTGAATAAATTATCTTACAAATTCCCCACCATGAACTATGCCTATAAAAAATATCTATGTGCGGGCTTGTCGACTCATAAGACACCAATAAATTTGAATTTTAGTTGTTTAGAGATCATGAAGCTAATGGAAACCAAATTATCCACATCAAGCATGAAAGATAAGAAGGTTATCTCCTCATATAATTACAATGATATTAAACCTTAGTTTTTTTATTAGAAATTTTACTAATAGTTGGGTCCTATGTGGTTAAACTAACTGATGAACTTTGATCGTTATTTTATTGGAGTGGATGGATGAATTTGGAAAATCCTTAACATCATTAATACTATTGACAGTACATATTTACATGTATTCTCAATGAAGAGGATGAGGGTTCATAATTCTCAAGTGTTATGGTTGAAATGTCTTAATTTATTGTACATCAGTGGTTAGATTTAATGTTTCTATAAAGTTGAAGATTGAAGTAAAGTTAGTTTTAATGGTGGAAGACATATTTTTTTTTGATGAAACACATATAAATTATAGTATTGAAACTAATATCATGAATTAGGTGTGCAAAAGAAGCTTGATTGAGTGGAAAACAGGATTGAAATTTGTTGAAGTTGATGGGTGTTGATGCAAGGCAATGACAATGACCCATTTAAAGGTATCACTAAAGAAGATGGATCATGGAAGGGTTAGGACAAGTTTATATTGGCTATGTAAATTCAATTTAAATTTATAATCAATCATCGACTTAGGTAAAGTTCACCCCATACAATGAAACAATTTTATGTCCCATTAGAAGTGATTACTTCTCCCAACATTTTGAATCCCACATCCAAGACCCCCCCCCCCCTCCAAACCACATCCAAACATGGACCTGTACCATCACTCAAGAAAAGATAATTTCCATAATTTCCATAGAACATTACATTATTTTAGTATATATTCTTCCATAATGAGTAATAAGCTCAATATTTGGAGAATTTACAAGAATATGGATATATATTATATGTCCCTCCCTAGTGAAATCTTGTCCCACTAGCTTTACATGTGGTGAAAATCAAAGGAGAAGAAGTCTGGATAATAAATTTATGGAATGTTTTTGAAATACTTAAATCATTAGAGATAGAAAAATATATCCATAACACATTCATGTAAAAATAATTAAGTGTGCTATGAATCCTTTTCCATTCTATTATACATATTGAACTATTCACAAAGGAGGGGGACTATTTCTGTGATTACTCAATCGATAGATGAGATTCCATTATTTTCTTACTTTATTTATTTTAATTATAATATAATGGATATTATTATGGGGTAGTAGACCCTTAGTGGAAAATATGAGGAGAATATCCTTCACCTATGTTAATTAATTTTATTCTTAATTAATACTTATTTTATACTCATGTATTGGGAAGTATTTTATTGTCGTATGTTATTAGATATTTCCACTATTTTATGAATTCTAAATTCTTATTATCCCATTTTTATTTTTCACACACTTGCCTCATATAAATTGTTCATAACATGTGATATACAGTACTAAAATGAACCCAAGGTTATATAAAATATCTTATCACAATGCTAGGTTAGGGATGAGTTACAATGATCATATATATGACTGTCTGAATAGAAATAATTGGATTGGGATGATCAAGTGAGGTTTTACATTATTATAGAGAGGGCATGAGAGTAAAATTGGAATTATGATTTAATGAGTAAAGTGATGGGATGTACTGAGGTATATCACTATTATTAATACTGATTTCATACTCAATTATGACACAATCACATACATAACCCATTAAAGAAGTTAAAAAACACACAAAACACTATCCTCTATAGATTCAACCATAGTCCACTACAACTGATATTAAATTGTGTTTAAAAATTTTATTACTTAGTGCCCCATGACACACCTCACATCAACCTATCTCCATTACCAAGGATACTAGTTTTTGGTGTTTAATTTTTATTAAAGATGAATTCAACACATAGATAGATATATTTTATATCACCTCACTTGTTTTGAGGTTGAACTAACTTTACTATAGAGAATTAAAAATATGAGAATCATTTAATTAGTGAAGTGAGATTTTTTCACAATTACATTGTTTTAATCCTCATCATTCTCTTCTTCTTCATCCATAAGAGTAACCCATGTATGTGAAAATAAGTAAGAAAATCCATATCAATTGAGTTGAACTTTATTGTAATTGATGAACACAATTTCCACAATGATAACTAGATTTAACATCCAAATAATTAATAATATTATGGGAATAAAACTAGAATAATTAGTTTACTTTCAAAATTTCCTAGATTTTAAAACTAATACAGAAAAATACACTTGAGTGAATTTGGAGAAGTTTCCAATAAAAATAGACTTAAAGGCTTCAATGAGACTAAAATTAGATGGAATTACAAGACATTATCTCTTGATGTATTTACTAAGGAGTGTATGTACAACTGGAATCTTGAAGAATTCACCTCCTGGAATGAGATACAAAACACTTTCCTCCAGAAATACTTGCCTATGTCACAGACTACCCAAATGAGTAATGTGATTTATGAAATTAATCAAGATAGTAAGGAAAACCTCTTCGATTTATATTAGAGATTAATGTGGGTGAAAACATCATTTATACACTATCCATTTTGAGATCATAATTTATTGGAATTATTATTCCAAGGATTAAAAAAAATGATTGAAAACATCTGGATTTTTTCACCAGAAGAGTGTTAACAGACTTGTCTCCTCCTAAAGTCAGAAAATAGATTTACATGATATCCTAAAATTCTTATAAATTTAGCACAAATAACATAATAAGGTGAATATATGATGTAAGAAGGTCTATTTCACATTTTATGAAAATAAAATTGGATAACTAACCTATATTGTGAGACAGTTAGCTATTAGCATGATATGGTAAACAATACTTACCACACCCCTTCAATTCTAAAAAATATATAACTCCTTGGATAGATACACCAATAAATACATAAAAGTGAAATAAAATTATGATACCATTTTCCAATTACCATAATTGTAGTTATTATCATACAAAAAATGATTTGATGTGTATTCTAATCATAAATATGATGGTGGGAACTAAAAACAAAAGGCTAACATCCAAAAAATGTTATCAACCATATTTTTATCAACCAAGCTTCCAAAGAAGTATTCCCTAGCCTTATACAATGTACTAACAAGGATACAATCACGAACATTCTAATAAAGACATACTGAAACAATTTTTGGAGTTTCAAACAACTCAAAAAACTAATCTCACCACACACAAATCAACACTGAAGGGATGCAAGTTTAGTAAAGTTAGATATTTTCTATTATTAATGAATTTTAAAAATAAAATTTTCTAGTAAATCAACTTATTAATTAATTCATAAATACAAAGGGAAAGTTAATTCCATTTCATTGTAGAGTGATAAGGAGTTGGGAAACAATGATAAAATATCATATCAAAAAAAATATGGATGTGTATAGCCAGTTTAAAATAAATATTTTTTCCCTAAAAAAGAGTCTTAAGAAGAAGTATAATTGAAACACCCCATTGAATAAAGAAAAGGTAAATACCATGATAGAATACCTACATAAAACCAAATACCCTTCTATATATTGATGAAATCACCCATCAAATCAAGTGAAGAGTCACTACCCCAAGATATCATGAAAATATTCCAAGGAATATAGATAAAGATTCGTTTATTGAAATCAATATAAAAATCCATAAGGTGTGTAAAATTAAATAAAGAAATGTTCCCTTCAAAAAATTAATTACATGAAAATTCAATGGAAAATTTAGGTAGAAATGTTTTTATCCTTGTTACCCCACAAATACTTATGAAGTTTTAAGAACTCAGTATATTCAATGTCCCAGGAGCAGCAGGGGAAATAATTTTTTCCAATGAACCATGTGATTTGAAATAATAAATTCCTAAAATTCACTTTTTTATTTATTCTTCTCTATAGATAGGTGAGCTGAGCACCACCTGAGAGGATGTATGACTTGAAAAATAAATCACTACTTATCGAGTTGGAGTTATAGAGAAAATTATTTTAAGTATGAAAGGATTTATATTCCCTATTAATTTCATTATATTTAAAATGGGTGAAATACTAATATAAGTGAATTTCCATATCATCTTAGGAAACAAATTTATAAATACGTACAAAAAATTAATATTAATTAAGGGATACCTTAAATGAATTTTAGAGAATAAACAATGCACTTTTATATTATGTATTAAATTAAATATCCATATGAGGAGGAATATGGGTTTATATTGAACCATTTTATGTATCCCTATTGTTCCAAAAAGGTAAATGTAATGTATTATGAAATTCATTATTTTTTATAAGCCCTGTAAAAACATGATTTTGAAGATGGAACCTTTTTTAAAGAAGCATAGAATCTAGAATCTATTTTTTTGTGTGGAACAGTTTAAATAATTTGAAGATAGTTATTTTATTGATTTAATCAGAACTATCACTATAAATTTTTCATTAAATGTGCATACTACTATCATGGATGGTAATGAATTGATAAAATAATTAAAAATCCCCCTAAATTTAAATTTAGTCTATTTTTATCCAGTTTTCAATATACAGATTTAAATTAAAATGAGTAACCACGAATAATAATTTCAAATAATCTAAAACCTATTCAGTAAAACTAAATATTAAACATTTTAAAAACCCATAGGGAAATAATTTAAACACTAATATATATTTTTCATATTATCCCTATCACTCATATGTATAGAATTAAATTTTAAAGTGAATCAAAACATATGATAAAACCCCAAATGAGGTTCAAACCAACCCTATCAAAAGTTATAAAAAATATTTAGAAATAGTTTTAAAATATTGAATTATATACCCAATCTCGAACACCCATTGGGTAATTCCCATTAAACTCATCCCAAAGAATACTATATATAATTTTTTACAAATATATAATAATAAATTAGTACCCAATGTGATTCAGAATAGATGCATGTCTTTCATTGACTATAAGAAATTTAACCATGTTACCCGAACAAACCACTTCTCCTTTCCTTTTATAGAACAAATGTTCCAGTGCATTTTAGGGAAGGGTCAATAATATTTATTTTATGTGTTCTTAGGGTATGTTTAGCTTCCAATAGCTATATATGACTAGGAAAATAAAACATTCACATGTACCTTTACTACATTTTCATACCATAGGATTCCCTTTGGCCTTTTCAATGCCCCAAGTACCATTCAGTATTACATGGTATGCATATTTTCAGACTAGATAGAGAGATTCATGGAGTTATTTCTAGATTATTTAACTATATATATACATATATATATATATATTTCAATTTTTTCTCAAATGTTTGATTTTTTTAAAATGAATTGAGAAAAACTAGGTTTTAAACTTTTAAAATTACAATTTGATGGTGGAAAAAGGAATTGTGTTTGGTTAAAAAATTTAAAAGGATGGGATTGAAGTGGATAAGGACAAAATGGATGTCATATCCACCCTACCTTAGCACTGTATTGTGAGATATATGCACTCTTTTCTAAACATGATGGATTTTATATATCTTTTATTTGGGACATGAGAGTGATATTATTACATAGAAATCCTACTAAAGGACAAAAAATAATTTTTATTTAATGATTCTTATAGGATATATTTTGACAAGATAATGTATATACTGAATACAAAAATAATAATTTTTCCACATAAATGGAATGAACCTTTTTGGATACTATATGATGCCTCAATGACAATTGTGAGATATGTAATGTCATAAAAACATGGTGGATAAAAAATGTGATAGCCATAAATTCTTCTCCCCTGTAAATCATGAAAATAATTTAAAAAAAAGGATAATATTATTTTATACATGTTTATTGATACCGGATAATTTAGATCTTTTTCATTAGGAAGTAATGTTACTGTTTATTTTGATTATATAGAACTCCGGTATTTGTTCAAGAAATTTGAAGAACATATGACACCAGTGACATGGTAATTACAATTATAAGAATTCAACATGGATATGAAGGAAAAAAAGTATTATGAAAACCTAGTTTTTGATTACATGAGTATATTACATCACACATCCGAGGTAGAGCCACTAACTGAAACAACCATGGATAAAATAGTACATGTTAAGGCCTATAGATTTATTAACAAAAATTCTAGTACTGTTGAAGAAATAGTACATGTTAAATTTGATGAAACTGATCCTTTTGTTTTAAAACAACCCCAACCTACATCTACAAATGTGTTTTCAAAAACTAATTATCAACCTTTGATGGAAAATTATTGTAATAAAGAAGATACACAAGAAAATGTTTCTGAACTATTTACCCCAGATGATTTTCTACCTTATATTGATGAATAGGTTTTACAAAATCAAAATCAATATGTTGTGTGAGATATGTTTTATCCTAGAAACATTATGTATATGAAAATTTGATATTCAAAATTTCTCAGACCCTGTACATAGTTCAACAAAAGTAAAAAATAATGGATATTAATCTTTTGTACATCATTGTTGATTTAGAATAATTTCAATCTTACTCACAAGGAGGTAAAGTAACTATTTATTTTGATTATATATAACTTATGTATTTGTTCCAAAAAATTGATGAATATATGAGGCCAGTGATATGGTTTTTACTATTATAATAATTCAACGTGGATATCAAAGAAAATATTTATTGTGAAAACCTAGTTTCTAATTAAATGAGTATATCACATCACACTTCTGAGGTAGAGCAACAAAATGAAAGGAACTTAGATGAAACAGAACATTCTGAGGATTATTATGTTCTTAACAAAAATTATTATATTGTTGATGAAATGGAATATGTTAAATTTGTCTAAAACTGATCCTTTTGTTTTTAAACAACCCTAACCTACATCATTAGATGTGTTTTCCAAAACTATTTATCTAAATTTAAGGGAAGATTATTTTTATAAGAAAAATACACAAGAAATATTTTCTGAACTATTTACCCAAGAAGAATTTCTACCATATATTGATGAAAATGTTCTGAAAAACAAAAACTAGTTGTTTCTTAGGAATCATCCCAGTGATAATATCCTTGGTGATGTAAATCAACCTATGGGGACTATATTTTTTTTAAGAAATGAAGTATAACATCTAGTATTTGTTTCCAAATTAGAACATAAGCATCAATGAAGTTTTTGGTAGCAATGACTGGATTAAAGCTATGTAAGATGAACTAAATGAAATCAAAAGGAACAATGTTTGGACCTTTGTTAAAATTTCAAAATAATCATATGTAATTTCTGTAAAGTGGGTCTTCATAAATTATTGTGATGAAAATGAAATAATTTTAAGAAATAAATCAAGATTAGTTTCTAAAGTCTATTATTAACAAGACAGAATAGACTATGAGGAAACATATGATTCAGTAGCTAGACTTGAATATATTTGATTTCTATTATACTTTGCAACATTTTTCAATTTCAATCTTTTTCAAATGGATGTGATTATGCTTTCCTTAGCAGATATGTTCAAGATGATGTTTATATTGAATAACCTCCTGTTTCTGAAGACAAAAAACATCATGAAAATGTTTTTAAACATTAAAAATATTTATATGGACGTAAACATGACCCTAGAGCTTGATATGAAATAATTACAGGATTTTTTTAAAAAAAAATAACATTAAGGAAACTGATTATCTAACCATTTTTATAATAAAAGATAAGACTTTTTTTATTGTTCAAATTTATATTAATGACATTATATTCATATTAACTCAGTAATCCTTAAATGAATCATTCGTGAATCTTTTGAAATTTAAGTTTGAAATGAGTATGATGGGTGAGTTAACATTTTTCCTTATTTTTAAAATTTCCCAAAAACCAAAAATAACATATATATATCAACATAATTACATTAAATCTCTTCATAAGAATTATGTATATGAAAAAACTAAAAGTATAAGTACCTCAATCGGCACCTCAGACACTCTTGATCTTGATGAAGTTGGGAAACCAGTAGATCTAAAATCTTTTAGAGGCATTATAGGATGTTTATTATACATAACATATAGTCATCCAAAAACAATTTTTATATAATGATTACGTGAAATATATCAGTCTAATATTAAATAATCCCATTTAATAGTAGTGAAAATAAACTTTCACTATTTAAAGGGAACCAAGGATTTAGGAATTTTTTATTCTTTTGGAAATGATTTCATTTTTAAAAAAAATTAGATGATAATTTTGGTTGATGTAGAATGGATAAGAAATGTAGATCTAGAACATATCATTTCTTAGGAGATTCATTAGTTTACTATTAATGTAAGAAGAAACACTCAGTAGCACTTTCCACAACTGAATATAAATATGTTGCAGATGGATGTTGTTGTACTCAAGTGTTGTCGATGCAACACACACTCACAAACTATGGACTGAGATTTACCAAAACATAGATAATGTGTGATAATGATAGTGTTATTTCCCATAAAAAATCATTTAACATCACTCCCATTAAAAAACATAGATATTAGGCATCACTTTCTTTAGGATTCCACACTAAAAAGAGATGTCATTATTTAATTTATTGGAACACAAGTCTAACTTACTGATATATTTACAAAATATTTACTCTCTGATATATTTGAATAAATCAAACAAAAGTTAGGAATGATATCCCTAAATTAATCTTCGATATTAACATTAGTATTGAATCCATCTTCTAACATTAATATACTCTTCTAAGGGGAGTACATATTATTACTCATTATTAATTTTTTTTAGAATCTAACATTTTAATTCCTTAATAAAATTTTCAGAATCTAAAACCTTTATCTCCCAAATAAGAATTTCTATAACTTATGTTCTTCAATAAGATCCTTATCAATATTGACAATTTTTTCTGAATAATCTAGAAGGAATGTTTCCATACTTAAATATTCTTAATTTCATTTTTTTTACTTTTTGGTATTTCTATCTTGTTTAAAGAAAACCTTATCATATTCACTTTACTTAAATCTGAATTTTTCCTTAAAACCTCAAGAGATCAAAATCTATAAATCCTTCTTCGACATTAATTTCAACTGTTAGATCAAATAAAGATAATATCAACCATTGGATCTATTTGGGAAATCGAACTGTTGTTGTGAAGCCTATTTAAAGGGACATCGTGTTCATATCCCACATCAGTTGTCTCAGCATTTTTCATCGAAGATATTCCATTATTTAAGGGTGTAGTTCCATTATTATAGTTTTATTACATAATGAATGTGTCGTCAAGATTTTCCTTATACTCTGACGCAGTATCAGTCCATGATATAACTAAATTATTGGTTAATGTTTTGAGAAATGTTAGCGGGTCAGAATTTCTTTGACAAGTATAATTCATTGAATGAAAATATTATAAAGTTGAGTGGATGGATATGTAGTTTTTCTTCCAATGAAAAGAATGAAAATTTAGTATACTCAGGCATTGTATAATAATTTTATGATTTAGTTCATTTCTATGAACAAGGAGGAAAAGAGATGTTCTAGGTTAGAGCTAATGGGAAGTTGTATTCTTTATCTTCTGTCAAGGTTGCAAGAATCCTTGAAATTCTGTGTGAAGGTGTGTCAATTATCTGATCACACAATTTTCATGATAAGGAAGGATCTTTTGAGTTGGTAAACAAAATATAGTGCATTGGGATGAAAAATTTCAAGAAACCTATTATTTCCTATCTTTTATCAAACCATTTTTTTGTATCTTTGTGAGTTCAAGGATTATTTATCCCAGGGAAGGGAGAAAAGGATTTACTAAATATTTGTCATATCTTTCTCTTGGATTTCATTTTGAAGTTAATGATCTAAATCTTATGAAGTACATCCTTCTAGAAATTAGTAACATTATGAATGGAAATTTAATGTCTCAAATATTATTGTATCTACCAATAATATCGAAGATTATAGTATTGTGTTTAGAATCATTCATGGTCCTTGGATCCTCAAAGTCTATGAATTTAACAATTATGTTACTTAGTGATTATAGGATAAGAAGGATGAAAATGGAAATCAATGATGAATTTAGAGAGTTTTATGTTCTTTCTAGTAAGGATGATCATCCCGAAGCTAATAATGGTGAAGTTGTTAAACCTTCTAAGAAATGAAAATATGAGAAGTAAGAACCCCAACCAAATTAACCCATTCCAAAAACCAAATTGGCACCCCCTAAACCTAAGATGGAAAATATGTTTTCTGGGGAAGTAGTTTCTATATAGATTGAGATGAAGAAAAAGAGAAATGAAGGTGATTTTATTTTTGGAATTGACCCTGTGGAGGCTAAGGATTTGAAGATTGTTGAAGCTAAAAATCTAGAGAAACCAGAAAAGTATAAAAAAAGAAAAAAATGGAGGCTTAAGTTGTTCAGAATCTATTAAAACATATTAAGAAATATTCATAACAAATTTATGTACCTGAATATTTTCTGAAGGATGATTTAGTTTCAGAAAATATTTTTGAAGATGAAGAAAGTCAAAAACAATAGGAAGAATAAGAAGAACATGATGACTTGATTAGAATGGTGTAAGAGTATCCTGAAGAGAATATCCCTTATGATAAACATTATATAATAACTTTCAAAGAATCATCCACAAAAATATCTTTATAATATCATAAAGAAAATTTTAAAGATGAGGAAGTTAACAAAGTCCATTCCGATGAAGAAATAAAAAATTGTGATGATATTGTTCAGGAATATTAAAAAGAAGATAATTTTGAAGAACAAGAACATGACATAGCCAATGATTATCAAAATATTGTTGATAAAATAAAGTTAGTTCTTCTGGATACACCTCATAATGATGTAGTTGGATCATATAAGTCAAAGAATGTTGATGAAGTAAATGATAATCCTCCAAATAATGATACTTCATATTCTGAATCATCAATGTCCTTGGGACAAGACTTTTTGGTATAGTGTTTGAAGATTCATTTTGATAAAATACATTTCTTTCAAAATATTAAATCTTTGTGTCATCTTATTTAGCAGTCATTCAACTTAAAGTCGGATTCTAAAATTCTGTTGATAGAAAGGATAATCGAGTTAGAAACTGATTTTAAAACATTCATGATCAACTATAATGCTCATAGAATTTCCTTCTAGAAGATTAAAACCTGTTCAATGTTAGTAGTTGAAGATCTTAAGTCTGTTGATGATTATATAGATTAATTCAAAGATACCTTTAATAAATATGATGAGAAATTAAAGAATCTTTATGAATGTCTAAATCGAGAGAAAGTAGCCTAGATCCAAGCAAACATTGATCTATATCTAAATATTAATTACATTTCTCTAACCTAAATAAATAAATTAATACCATAGGTCAGTTATCATAAAAAGTTGAATTGCAAGAAGAAGTTATCAAGTCTGAAGATTAAAGGATTAAAACTCTCAAGAAGAAGAACCATGAGCAAGAAGACATACTGAAAAAGTACCAAGAAGATCATAAGTAGATAAATAAGATTAATTCCATCCATAAGAAGCTTATTCCAGATAATAATAACAAACATTGATTTTCTGAAAAACTCCGATAATTTTTTGTACTTCAAAATTTTCAATGATAATGAAAATTATGTTTGTTACTCTTTTATTCGTATAAGTTTTTTTTAACCTTTCTGGTATAATTTTCCCCCTCCATTAAATTTCTGAAAACAAAAAATGGGGACAATTTTAAAAAGAATATCATATTATGGTGGAGTTTACATAAAAGAATAATTTTCTTAATAAAGGGAGAATTTAATATTATATAAAACTTTCTTAAGAAAAAGTAAGTTATTTTAAAAGCAATTTATTATGCCAAAGAATATGATCCATATAGTGAAAAAACATAATGGGGAGTTAGTCATGATCACTAATCCTTGAATATAATGGCAATATGTTTTAATTTCAAGTTTTCCAAAAATAATATTCCTTTTTGAAAAGTGGTTTGTGCTTTCCAAAAATTGAGAGATTGTAAAGTCAATAATCTATCTTATGAATTCTCAATTACTTTATGTTTTGAAAATTACAAACACATTTTACATAAAGATTATTTTTTTCTCTATAGAAAATTATTTTCTTAATCCTTAACATGAATTTATATGTTATGCTTGATGTTCCTTATCTTAGAATATCCCATTTGTTTCGTAAAACTAAATTTCCTTAAGAATTATTAGATCCTTATCTAAAACGTCAAAACCTTATATTTACTTAGATATTGAGTCACACTATTTTTATAATCTGAGTCCATCTAATTTCAGGTTATGTTTCAACCGGTTTTTTGACTCTGAGTTTCAAAAAAATATGATTTTAAATTCTCATAAATCCTGACTCCGAATTCTCAAAAACTATGACTCCGAATTCTCAGAAATTATAACTATGAATTATCAGAAATTCTGGCTCCAAATTTTCAGAAATTATGACTCCATTTTCTCTGAAATATTATATTTGTTTCTTCCGAATATCATAATTTGTTTCTATCCAAAATCAGACTCTATTTCTATTCAAAACCAGACTCTGTATCTATCCGAAATTAGACATTGTTTATATCCAAAATCAAACTCCGTTTCTATCCAAATTAAGATTCTGAATTTTTATTTTACTAGAATCTAATTGTATATATATTCATACTCTATTTCACACTATATTTAAATCTTATTATTCATACTTTTTATTGTAACATATTTTCATTAAGATATTGTTCTAAATTTATAAGATCCTAGTTTACTTATTTTTCATAAAAATAAGAATGTTTTTTATATGAAATGATGACATACTATCATTTTCTAACTATCTATTGGCTGAGTGAAATGTGTATTGTTCCTTCAAAGATTTAAGAAAAAATATGACTGTTGAAGGAGGGAGATGAACATTGGATCGTTTACTTATAAATACCCCATACATTTGAATATTTAAAAATTCTAACACACATCTAGATATTACATGTTTTGATTCAATGACGAGATTTATAGAGAAAGAGACTCTAATGATTTGGTTGATATGTGATCGTCTTGTTCATTGGTGAACAACTTGTTTATCCTAGTGCGACTCCGAAGGCTGTAGTGTACAATCGATGGATTACTAGGATATGAAGATAGAGGTTCCAACAACCTTAATGTTCAAGGGATTCTAAGTATATGAAGATAGGGGTTCTGACTACCTTAAAGTACGAGGGATTTTGAGGATATGAAGATAGAGGTTCTAAATACCATAATGTTTGAAGGATTTTGAGGATAGGAAGATAGAGGTGCCAACTACCTCAAAGTTCAAGGGATTCTGAAGATAAGAAGATAGAGGTTCCAACTACTTTAAATATTGAGGGCTTATGTGATTAGAAAGACATATTATAATATTCTTATTGAGGGATTACAATGGTTTGGGTATGAAATAATTTATTTAATGCATAAATAAAGGTATCTTTATCCAAGTATATTGGATACAATTCTCTTTTGGTTAAAAGATTCATTGTTACTTTTTTCCCTTCACAAGTTTGTTATTTCTACTGTTTTAAGTTATAGTTTGAATGTATAACTTTATTTTACATTCTTGTACTTTTACATACTCTTGTATATTAGATTTCATATGATATAAGGTATAATATTTCTTTAATATAATATTGTTTAAGTTTCTTTAAGATAAACACGCATAAGATTATTTAAGAAAAACTTTAAAAATTTTCTTTATGATAAACATGCTTATGTTTCTTTAAGAATTTTTTTCAAAATTTAGGTTCTTTATAATTGGACCTCGGCCTGTCCAATTTTCCCTTTTTTTATGAACTAAAGAGGGTTTGTGAATTAACATTGTTTAACATTGTTAAGGATATATTTTTAAGGTTAAAAATTAATGTTTTTAAACATACAATTCACCCACTCTTCTATTTGATCTTCTATTTCTATATTTCGTTCCAACATTAACATAATTTTATTTTAATATTGTTATAGTGCCTATAGATAGTAAAAATTTATTGAGATGTTGTATCACCTTGGGAAAATTCCATTTTAGAGTGAATGGTGTTAATTTATTCCAAAATTATGATATTTAAATGATTTTTGAGTGAATTTAGTTATTATTATCAGGCATGTTTGGTTTTTGAACCAAGAAAATGTGTTTTGGTGAAAATATCTTTTTAGAATTGGAATTATACGTGAGGTAAGTGTAATTTTGAACTTAATTCAAGGTTACCCTCCCTTTATAAAAATGGACACATTTGGGATCCAACACAATATAAATTTATTTATATCCTTTGAAACTGGGTTAAAATGGAAAATTGGGACCCCATAATAATGATATTTGATATTAGACACTCGGTGTGTGTGAAAATTACATTTTTTGTATTCAATAAGTAATTTACATAGTTCTTTATACATACATGTCTAGGGAAAAAATAATAAGTTTGTAATTATTGAAAATAATTTCATTTAGGTGAGGGGTTTTTTGAACCCAAATGAAGATTGGGGGAATTTACTTATAAGAATTTCAGTTGAGGAGTATCAAGGAAGTAGAAATTAGAACATATGATTAAGGATCCTAGGAAAGAGGTATAGATATATACATGTCTTTTTCAAAAATTAATTCCACATAAAACTATTTATTCTAATCATGGACTTGATACTTAACTTAATTGAATTGAGTTTGTGAGATTATTTCATAGATAATGACTGATAATTCAAATAATAGAGGAATATGTGTTTTTCTTCTTATTTAGAAAGTGTACTTATGTCAAGGATAGAAAATATTTTCTAGTAAACAGAATTTTATTTATTTACTTGTAATGAAATTGTTTCAGTGAGAGGGAGTGATGAGAGTAGATATTTCAAAATATTTTTATTTCATTTTAATGCAATTAATGCTCAAATATTGATAAAACATGAGTAATTTAACCATATTTTTTACTTTTATAGAATTTGGAATTAAATCCATTAATAGATTTAATGTTGAATTTCATATGTTTTATTAATTTTTGAATTAATGAAGTCATGAATTTATATTTTAAATACAAATTTTAATTATTTAATGGTTTTTTATTTTGAATATTGATTTTTAAAATAATATTTTAAATTAAATGTTAGATTTTTTTAAGTTGTGGATTTTATTTATTTTAGAATGTGTGGATATTTATTTTTTGATTAAATTAATTTCTTCAATGTAATTTTTTATAGGTTAATATACTATTTTTAATTGTATATATTATTCTAAAAAAATATAGATATATCTTACAATCAATTATGGTTCCATCCTATATAAGCCAATGTCATCCTTCACATGTGTTGCATCAAGGTCTTCAATCCATACAAAGAGGTTAGGTGAATAACTAGAATTATGAAGTTGGGGTAAAGGAATGACCTTCCAAAGTCTAAATAAATAATCATTCAAGCTTCCGCATTTCAAATTTTCAGTCTATCAAGAAACCAAAAAGAAACTATTGAGCTACACCACATCCTTTTCTACATGGTAGTCCATAAGAAGCATTCATGGTCAATTTCAAGCTCCCAAACTACAATAAAAAAACTATATTCAAGTTGAAATAACACATTATAATAAAAAAAATTCCCATCCAATTATATTTGAAACATCCAAATGACCACAAGAAAGTCAAAAAAACTTAACATGGGTTCCTCGTATTCACTCAACTAATTACATGAAAACCTCACGTACCATACTCGACCGACCATGCCTGTTCAACCAACCATGAATTCTTAATCCACTATAACCTCAATAATTTTTACCTCCTCATCACCTCATAACATGAAAATTCATGAAACCACAATAAGGCCACAAACCCCCCATTAGGACCACCAAACATGGGATACACAATGGCTATATGAGAAATTTCAACCTATAGTGAACCACTAAATTGTATGAAACAAACCATGTATTCATGGATTTATGATTATTAATTTAGGAAATTGGATTAAAACTAATCCAATTTAATATGCATGAGAATATTTATTTTGATTTTATTACTGTGGATACTAATAGCTTTAAACCAGGGTTCATGGTCCTTATGAACTGGTCTAATCCAATTCCATGTGTGGATGAATGAAGTTAGTCAAATTATTTGATTTTACATAATCAAAGAATTGAACAATGATATTCATTCATGAAGAACAAAGAACCTGGTTTGATAGTTAATCATTGAAAAAAATTTAGCCTGATAATTTTGGATATTTTTTCAATAAATATAGATTGATTATTTTTTTTAATTGATTCTTATTTATAGGGTGAAGCTATTGAAGATTACTAGGCCCATGGGATTTAAATTTTTTTTACAGATGCTCGGTCAAATATGTGTTCATGCTTAGAGATAATATAAATTCCTCAGTGATTGTTTAACCATAATAAATGGAAATTAAATTAGGCCATATGTGATTCATAGACTCTGAAGAAACCAATAAAATTGAAGTTTCTTTTTTCAGTGATTTCAAAGATGCAATAAGGATGATTTTATACATAATTCTTAGACGATTAGAAGAATATTTATTTAGATACATACAAATACAAGGAAGTTATTTTTATGAATTTGACTAAATAATTTTAAGCTATAATGAACTAAAATTTATATGTGAAATTGGTATTTTAGTTTGACATGTGACTAGGACCTGAGTCCAAAGTCGTTTAATAAACTCATGAGCATAAATCATAATTAGATTAGAAAGTGAGGATGATTTATGCCAATATTAAAGATCATATATTATAGTGATTTTCCCTATTTTTAAGTCTTATAAATATGAACTTTTGGGTTCATTATTCCCATGTGTTTTCTCTACAATGTTGGGTTCTATTGCACATTGGGCGTTTAATGGAATGAAATTATAGAGATTTTATATAAAGAAGAAGGTTCATGTAAATATGGTGTTCATGTTAGATGCTATGTTTTTTTGATGAACTTTTTTTTAATTCCAATATATACTCTATTATCATGACTTGGATGTTCTGAAGATACTTTACTGATTGAAAAGCATGATAAGAATCTACAAAAGAATAATGGTTTCGAGGAAAGCTAAAGACATGACTTGCATAAGGGTACCACCAAAGTAGATAGATTATCGAAGGGTGGAACCAAGATTAAATTACCTATAAAAAGGTAATTTTAATATTTACTAGATATTTATACTATGTTAATGTAAAAACAACTAGTGGACCCATATCAAGGACCAATTTTAGTAATGGCGATGCGAAACATTTATAAGTTCCCTTGTAAGATTTCCCAAAACCAAATCCCAACTTTTCCCTATGGAAACACATAAAAATAACTTATTTCCACAAGTATCATAAATTGTTAAATAATTTCATCCCATTTTCTTCCAGAATGATGGGAGATCTTGATATTTGGAGAATTTCTAGGAAGCTAAATATTTTTGAGATATTATCCCCTCAGGAAAAATCATTCCTCTAGCTTTACATATAGAGATAACAAAAAGGAGAATATGGGAATAAAATTTGAGGAATTTTTCATTAGATATTGAAAAATATATATATGCTACTCACATAAATGTAACTTTGATGTGTGTGAAGAACATTTGATCATTCTTCTATAAATGGGGAATTTCCACATAAGATAGGGGATAATTTATTAAATACTGAATTGAGAACTAATCATTAGTTGTTTCATTAGATTTGTCATTTCAATTCTTCTCTAATGAATTCTATAACAGAACACTAGAATATTTGTTGTCAGTATAATCATATTACACTTCACCCCTGGTAAATAATTTTGATTCTTAATTAATCATTTGTTTATTAATTTACCATGAATTATTTTATTGTTTTAATTTGAAGGATAATTTCACCATTTCAAATTCAACTTCTATCATATTCATTTTTCACATGTAGTCCACCTGGGAATTAGTCATTTTAGGAAATACAGTATCATGCAATGAACCATGGGTAATTAGTAATATTTGATAAATGGGGTATGCTTGGGAAGAAGAGAAATTATCATTTAATTCCATTACCTAAACCAAAATCATTGTGTGGTGGTGATAGAGAAAGGTTTCACTTGATTAGAGAGAGAACATGAGAGAAAAATTGGTTTTAATATTTAATAGGTAATGTGAGGGGGTGATCCTAGGTATATAACTCTTCATAATATTTGTTTCAGACTTAGTAGAGGCACAATCACACACTAATCCCATTCAAAAAGTGAAAAACAGAAACAAAAATTGCTCGTCTTTTGAGAAAACATGAGTACAATACTAATTCATTTAATTCATGTTAGAAAAATTGTATGTGAGGGATCCATGATATGCCCCTCATAAAATTCCAAATGTGTACTTGCATTGAAATTGTGTTTAATCCCCCATTGATCTGATATAAAATTATTGGGGTATATTTTCCAAATACATCCATAGAAATATTCCCTATATAAGAAATAATACACAAACAATTCCACAATATATAATGTGCATTCATAATTAGTCAATGGATTTTATAGATATAGTAATAATTTAAAATTATAAATGAATTTTACGTTCTTATAATGAGAGGGATGGAATACATTCACTTATAGTATATTATATAATTAATAATAATGATGAAAAATTACATTTGTAATGGGAACATCATTTAACTGAAAATGATTAAAAATTGAAATTAATAAAAGTCATTTAAAACCCATACCTTGTTAAGTATATATTTAAACTTGAGAAAAAAATCCTTAGTAACATAAAATATTAATGGAAGGATACAAGTAAGATAATTAGAGGGGAGAAACATGATTTATTATTTTATTTTGAAGAGGAGTGATTTAGAGGCCTTGATTTTACTAAACCTCTACTTCTTAATATTAAAAATTTTGAGGAGGAAGAAGTGTTTTTGGAAGTTGATTATAGCTGAATAGATTAGGTTTTTTTATTGATGCAGTCTATGAAATTGTCTAGTGGTCATTATATGATATTGGATCTAATTTTAGTCTTATCTTGGCTATAACCATGGAGGCATACCTATTTCCCTATAATTGTAGAGATCTAATAAGTTTTGGTAATTATAGAGTATAATTATATTGTCATGGTTTATTCTAACATAGTGGTAGCTGTTTTAGTGGGTGTAGTACTTGGTGAAATATCTGTTTAACATGAGGAAGGCTAAAATGCACATTTTGAGAGTAATAGTTTGGAATAGTGTATTTTACTAAACATTATGAAATATTTTTTTATTTTTCTAGGGAGGAGAATGAATTCACTGTGCTTTGGCCTAGGTTGAAATTCCATAGAGAGGGTATAAGTTACATTACAATAGAGAAATGACTATAGTTATTTATGAAGGGGGGTCTATTTTAAAGGATTAGGTTCTCAGATCTAATTCTTCCGAGATTCACCACTATGTGGCAATCTGATCACTATGTTTTGTTACATTCACTTGAATTTTATTATAAATTTATCCATAACTCTTCCTATTGTTGACTCAAATTTTTTCTCATTTACTATAGGTATCCATGAGACCTCCTTTGGTGATTTTAAATTCCCTTTTATGGAAATAGATCTCTTGTCTTTGACTATTTTTTAAATTTCAATTCTAGTTTTCCTATATTTTCCATTATTATATTCTTCTTCCTCCTTTTTCATAAAAAGTGGTTGTGGTAGTGGTATGTTATTTAAATTTTCTTAATATTAGTACATGGTTTGATAGAAGATGAAGGATTATTGTTTGTTAAAGGAATTTAAAGGGATTTGATCAACATCATATGGTCCTTTTGGGCATAAGGAAACCAAAATATTGGAAAAATATATCCTCAAACAAATTAGTGTTCATGATAAATTAAAACCATTGAAAATAGATAATTCTTGGTTTAGTAGTGTATCAACCACCTTCCTCTTGGATCTTGGGAGAATGATTGATGTATACTATGAGAAACAACAGATTAGGATATATTACCATTTAAGGGGTGGGTGAGAAAACATCACTAATAATAATCAGTTTGTAACCAAAGGACACCCGATCTCTCTTGGGGGTTCCAACACAATCATAAGAGAGATGAATTAGACTTAGTAAAAACGAACTTATTGAGTGACATTTATGAAAATTATTATCACCACAAGTATCGAACAAATGATTGATGTACACAATGAAATGAAGAGATTCATATTCTCTTTGTACAGGTGAATCCCAACGCTTCATAATGAATGAATAATGTGACTTGTAGTCCTTAGTTATCTTTAAATGGTACCCATGATTTATAACTCATTGATGAATCCATTGAATGTGTTCAACAAGAATTACGAAAAGATATTAATTAAGATGAAACTACCCACGAGGATGGTTCTACAATCATAAGAAATACATGATTTTTTTCTTATATACATGCATCATATACAAGTATACTGCCCAAAAATTTCTCAATAAATGCATGCATCATATGCATGTATTCTTTATGCATCATATAGATGTTTATATACCCGCATCTTATGCAAGTATTATGTGTTTACTAGTATGATATATATATATATATATGAATTGCATGCATATATATTAATATACTAAAAGGGTTATATATATGTGTGTATTAAATTTAAATAAAATAAATTCATGTATATTTTAGTGTATATCAAACAATCTACTACTTTCACTGAAGTTTAATTATGACTTAGTTCCAAACATCACAACTCTTGGCGAATCCATCCAAAATATTTTGGATATAGTTTCGTCAATCTCTCTTCATTACGAAAGAAACACTCTGTACGAAATTATATTATTATCAAAATACCAAATTTTGTGTCACAATAGTCCTTATAATAATTGAAAAAAATATGAAATCTATATTTCGTAAATGTAGTAAAATAACAGCCTTTGAAAAAACATCAGTAATAATAGACCCACCAAGGGGTTTGGTGTAATCTATATAAGTCATACTCGTATCTCTATTCAAACTTGTCCATCATAAGATGTATAATATATATAGTATGTACACCTATAAAATCTCTTTCTCCAATAATGTTGGTAAATACTATATATGGAACATTTCAATATATAATAGAAAACTCATATTGTATTTATTATCATAAATAGACTATCCAAGCCGTTGAATACCTCACATGTCATTCATATAACATATTAGGACATCACATGTCCCTCATCTAAGTAGATAATCACATCATATGTGACCTTAAATAAGAAAGACTATATATCTTATCAGTTTAATTCAATAAAGGTAAATATATCTTTACTCATCATACAAGTGGAAAAATTCTATCTTTTTTGTAGTCTGACAAATGATACGATCATCAACATACACAACAACCTCTTGATTAGCTATGTCATTTTTGTCTTGAATAAATAAATTATAAAATGATGAAATTTATCATTCTAGTTATCTAACCAAATATAGGTAAGGGGGATTGATAATTTTTAAACATCTTTACGTATATCAATTATTATATGACATTCAATAAGATATACTTTGACAGGTCAATCCAATTAATAAGTCTCAACTTATTGAATATAGAATCTATTATTTGTATCTCATATATAAACGTTTGTAACTAGTATAAAACTTGATTCATTTTAATCTTAACATGTAATAAAAACATATTATACTACATGATGATAATTAATTATAGATAACTCAAAAATGTTTTTTAGGGGATATTTATCATTCTACCAGTCATATAATATTGAAGGACAAAATAATGACTTATAAATGAATATTTTCATTATTATAAAATGATGATACATATTATATTATTTAAAAACATTATCAATATTTATAAAAATAATAATTTGGCATTGGTTTACCATATCATATGTGATAAATTATTATTCTAGCCTTATGTTTTCTATATTTTATAGAATTCATTAACTCATTACATTTATTTTTAATTCTTGTCACATATCTATGTGACCACCTGATAAAAACCTCCAAATAAAATCCTTATTTAGTAATAAATATGAAGTAATATAGTTTTAATAATGTAAAGACATAGAAATCATATTCTAAATGTTTAACTATTTAGAAATATTCAAAATCCTTAACTTCACAACATAAATTGTTATGATGTAAACATTAGTTGTATATTATAACTATTTCTAAGGTTAACATCAACATCATATAAGGAACCAATACCCTCAAAAATTCTCAATGAGAAAATATAGTTATATATATTCTAAAATTTAATTTTACATTCACTTTAAAATATTGAATAATTCTATTTAAAATAGTGATATTGATTTTCCTAAAATAACTAAATGAAACTATTTACATTTTTTATTTACTCTCACATATCAATACTTTTAAGATACAAGGTGAATAATCACTCAAACTAAGACTATTATAATCCTTTATTTTTAACTTTTAACTTCCTTATATTCAATCATACAATCACTAGCCTCTTATATATTAAATTCTTCTCATAATATGTTTCTAATATTCTATACAAAAAACTTTATGTTAGAAAATAACATTTATTTTCTTTTAGTAGGAATATGTAAGAAATAAAATATTTTCTAAATATTTTATATTACTATCTATGTTAGTAGAGTACATTATTTAAGATAATATAATTATAAAATATAACACCGAACGGTGGTACAATAAACATCCTTCATATTATAACTGATGTCTTGATAAAAACATTTATCTGGGATAAAACACTTTTATCCTTACCTTATTGGTTAAAACAAGTTATATAATCTTATGAATCATAAAAAATGTATATATAATTAATAATAATAAATTATTTATAAAAATTATTTTTTATTACATAAATTATTTTATAATATATATGAAATATGACAGTGAAATAAATTATTTACATTGATTCATATTAAATTTTTAAACTTATTTTAATTAAAAATATTTTCATCGTCACTTGAATTTAATTTAAAAGATAAATCAATTAAATATTTGATTTTAAAATCATGTATATTTGAAACACCTTTTAATGTACATTTGGTATCAATACCCTTCTATAAATGAAGAATTGATTTCTAAAACACAAATACCAGATATGAACATTCAAGAGATTTTGATGATCCCCTTCAGGCATTGTGAACAATTCCTTCTCATGGAATCATTAATCTATATTCCTAATAATTATAGTCTAAAATGAACCTATATATTAGAATAAACATGGGTGGAATCTCAAATTTAACATTTATTCATCTAGTTTGAACTTTCACCGACTTGTGCAGTCTATAAAACACTAGAACATAGACATCACGTTCTTAGTTAATATCTTATGAACACTTAAGAACATTAGGTAAAATTTTCTTGATGATATTCATATTGTTTTGAAATTTTCATCAAAGAAAAAATGATGAATTCCTTAACTAGAAAAAGTCATATAGATGCCATAATAGAATATTTATATGACTCACATCAGTATCTTATATTCAAATTTTGAACTACATCAATATTCTTGTCACTCTGGAAGGTATTTTTTTGAACGTAGAATATTACTTACTAAAGAAAATTTCTTAAGTTACTAGTATTATGAATTTCTTATATTAAGATACTCTTTCTCAAGAGTCAATTCTATGTTTGATGATAATGATATTTATATATAGAAAAATAATCCATCAAATAAGTATTATGGTTTACATATTTTTATAAGAAATTATAATGAAACAAATCCCACTAAAATTAAGAACCCAAACATTATATCTATTTGTTGATCCAAAATCTGTAATTCACTAAGAAACGACCCTATTATGATGTGAAACTCATCAATTTAGTTATTTGGGTAGGCTAACAAGATAATATCGATAATTTTGATTATTGTATAGTGGAAAAATATTTGTCTCTATCAATAATATAAACAATATTAAATTCTATTCCTCTAGTGTCTTATCCCATATTGTTTTTCAAATAAGTGTAACCCAAAGAAAACATAAAAAAAGTTAACATAGGACTATCTAGGGGAACCTAGACTTGGCATGAAACTATCTAGATGGATAATCCGTAATTTATCATTACTTTATTTCCTTATAAAAGATAATCTCGGGGAAACATGATTTTTCATGAAACTAACTAGTTGGATGATCGAGTTACCAACATGTGTCATTTTTTATAGAATCTCACACATAGTTGTTGATGGGTTTACTTAAAAATTTCATCAATTTAATACACATCATCTTTATAATAAACTCATACCTATTTCATATTATATAATATTTATCTTCTCATTTTTATTCCTTTATGTATGCATTATTTAAACAATTTAGTTTGGAAATTTCTAGTCCACCCAATATATTAATGTGTTTACAACACATTAAAGCATAACATTTGTATAACCCACAAGTTTTTATTCCTCAACCAAAACAGAATCCTTGTATTTTAAAAAATAACTGAATACATCTTATTCATAAGTTACATGAACTGTTATTTTCTGTTAATATAGATATATGAGATTTATAATCTCTGTATGGGTACGAATAGGGTGATATGAATCCAAACCCAAACTTTTCTAGGACAAGGCATAATCCTCTAGGCCTAGGTGGTCCGACCCCAAGTCCCTCTCCAAAGGGAGACTTTACTCAAGATATAATTTTATTCATTACATATCCAAAACAAAATATTCATAAAATATATTCAAAAAGTATTTTCATCCCCTTAATTATAAATATAAACTGAGGTAATGGTAAATTGAAACTAGATTTTATGGGTTCATTACCAGGAATGTTTAGAACTGAGCGTACTCGGACCAAAATTTTATTATTGAAAACTAAAATTCAAATAAATCAATAAAAAAGTGTGTGGTACTAAAAGTACCACCAAATCCATGAAATTAAAAAACAATGAAGAGACATAAAAAAGTACAGACCCAAATACACCTCCAATATAAAACGTCTCTTTACCCAACTTACTTGGGTTCACCCGCATCCTGATAAAATATCTCTTTATAGTTAGATGGCCTCCCGCCTACTTCTTGAGTTCCACACTGCATCAGTAACGCTACCTATCCCAGCAAGTCTCATATTTTCCCATTGACAAACAACCTCTTCACACAACCCTACAAGCCTGTTCGCACATCCCTACTAGCGACCCAATGTCTCCTCTCCCCACACTAAGGTCGTCTCACTGGATCGCTGCTATCCTGCTCTAATATCCCAGAACCAGCCACCGGGATCCCAATATCGCTGATGATGCAGGAGGACTCTATTGGATCTGCACCACCCAGTCGATCTCTCCACCTACGACAGTCTTCCGCTAGGATCCCTCCATGGAGAACCCACCATAAAATGCGTACCAGACCATCCGCCACCACCATTCATCCCGTTAAATCCTATCACGTCAGCGACCATCTATCCCCACCATACTAGAAAAGAATTCACCGGCCATCCCGTCATGCATATCTTAACACCTTCCTTCACCACGCAGCCATGTTGGAATTCCACCCACCCCATTCAGCCAGGAAAATGCACCTGTCGGTATAATTTTCTCTGGACAACACCTCCCCCCTTCTTTGTCAAAGGCGGTGGGTAGGGTTGGTGTTTGGTGGCCAAACCCCCACTTAATATTCAGCGGGAGAAGGCAGTATAAAGGGGTGAGGATGCCTATAAAAGGAGGCTCTCCCCTCTTCCAAAATCATCCCATCATCACATTCATCTAGTTTATCTCATCTAATTCTATTCGAGCGGTATTTAGTGAGGTAGTTTTCCCCTTTATTCAAGAGAGAATATTACGAGGGTTTTCTCCTTATAATAGCGAGGGAGTGTGTACCCACTTTTACCCATAGTCATCCTTCATCTTGCCCGTGGATTTTTACCCTTTCTATTTGGGGGTTTTTCCACGTTACATCTGGTGTCATTTATTTTTTTGCATTTTGCACTTTATTTTTATCTCATAATTATTGCTGCACTAGTGGTTCAATCATTTACAGTCCAAACAACTTGTATCAAAGGCAATGTTCTGGCCCAATGTTGTTCACATATTTGGGTATTAATAATTCTCATAAATTTAAGTATGCTCTATGATTACGACTTCGTTTGATCTTTCACATTAGAAGAAATTTATTGAGATTATTAAATACACCGTTGTGAAAAGGAGAAGGTTCCAGACTGATGACGTGTCCAGATGGTAGTGAAATTCAAGATCAAAAAATTCAATAGGAATAATTTTTCTTTGTGGAAAATGAAGATGCAGGCAGCCATGTGGAAGGATAATTGCCTACTGGAAATTGGTGAAAAGTCGACGGGTGTGATAGAGGATAAATGGAATGATATGGATGGGAATTCTATTTCCAACATCCATTTGGATTTGGAAGAAGGGGTCCTGTCGAGCATTGCGGAGAAAAAGACGGCGAAGGAAATATGGGATACTCTGACAAAGCTATATGAGGCCAAGTCACTGCACAACAAAATTTTCCTAAAACTAAAATTGTACACTCTTCAGATGGTGGATTCATCATCAGTTACTAACCACATCAACAACCTCAATACCCTCTTCTCTCAGCTCACGGTGTTGGGCTATAAAATTCTGGATACATAACATGCAGAGATTATACTCCAGATTTTTCCAGATTCATATGACCAACTCATCATCAACCTCACCAACAATATCCTAATGGATATGTTGGCCTTCAATGATGTTGCAGCAGCAGTTCTAGAAGAATAATGTCAGCACAAGAACAAGAAGGATATACAGACAACTTCATACCAAGAAAATGCTCTATGAATAGAGAGAGGAAGGATGATGGATTCAGTGGGATCCAAAATCATGGAAGGTCCAAATCAAGGAGTAAGAAGAAGAATGTCACATGTTTCAATTAGGGAAAGAAGGGGCACATCAAGAAATATTGTTGGAATAAGAAGAGTGGTGAAAAGTTCTCTCAAGGGAATGTGGTGAGTACTTCAGGAAAAGGAGATATACTAGTCAGTGAAGCGGCGATGACTATTGGAAGCTGGTGGCATCTCAACGATGCATGGATTATCAACTTAGGAGAAACATGGCACATGACGTCTCAATGGGAATGGTTTGACCAATATGAAACCATCCTGGAAGGACTTGTGTACATGGGGAATGATCACACTCTGAAGATCATTGGAATCGGTACCATCAAACTGATGATGCATGATGTCATAGTACGGACTATCCAAGGAGTACGTCATGTGAAGGGCCTGAAGAAGAACATATTGTCTTTGGGACAATTTGATGACATCAGATGCAAGACTTGCACCGAGAATGGAGTGATGAGAATCATGAAGGGTGCGTTTTTGGTAATGAAGGCAGAGAAGTTCTTGAAGAAGTTGTACGTGGTTATGGGTGAAACATACAAGGAGGAAAAGATAGCTATTGCATCAACTACCTCGACAAAAGCATTGACGACGTTATGGAATCGGAAGCTTGGCCATATGTCAGAACGAGGCCTGATGATTCTGAGTAATCAGAAGTTGCTACCTCGGATGAAAAAGGTATGCTTACCATTTTGTGAGCATTGTGTTTTGAGCAAGAAACACATGTTAAAGTTCGGGACGTCAATAGAAAGAAGTCAAGAGATATTAGAGTTGATCCATTCTAATGTTTGGAAAGAACCAGTTATATGCCTGGGAGAGGCAAGGTACTTTGTATCATTCATTGATGATTATTCTTGGAGATTTTGGGTGTACCCAATCAGGTGGAAGGTAGATGTTTTTGATGTCTTCAAAACATTCAAAACACAGAAGGAGATTGACTCTGGAAATAAGATCAAGTGTCCGAGGACTGAAAATGGTGGAGAATATACAAGCGAGGAATTTGATAATTTTTTTCAATAGGAAGGAATCAAGAGACAGTTCACGGTGGCGTACAATCCTACGTAGAATGGAGTGGCAGAGAGGATGAACAAAACCCTGTTTGATAGAACGAAGGTGATGTTGAAGACTGCAGGAATTGCAAAAACTTTTTGGGAATAAGCAGTAAATACCACATGTTATGTGATCAATAAATCTCCCTAAATGGAGATTGATCTGAAGACACCAATGGAGATGTATACTGGTAAACCTACTGACTATTCATGGTTACCTACATTTAGAAGCCACGTATTTGCATTGTCTAATGACCAGGAAAGATGGAAGTTGGATTCGAGATACATGAAATGTATCTTCATGGGGTCCACTGACGGTGTGAAGGGGTGTTGTTTTTGGGACCCCACTGCCCACAGAATTATCATTAGAAGAGATTTCATTTCTTCAGAAGACAAGGTGAAAATGACCACTGATCGATACATAAAGAATGAGAATACAGAGACTACAACGGTCGAAGTAGAGGAAAAATCCATGGAAGAACCAGTTTCCTCTAAAGTATTACCAGAACATGATGATCAAGTACCGGTTGAGTCTAGACCACGATGGTCAACTCGGGAGAAAAGAGTAGCAGTATAGCACTCAGACTATGTCACTGAGAGCAATATTGCATACTACTTATTGACAGAGGATGGAGAGCCATATTCTTTTGTGGACGTGACATAGAGTCCAAATGTATCTTCATGGATGGAAGTGATGCATGAGGAACTTGAATCCCTACACAAGAACAAGACATGGGATCATCTTCCATTACCTCATGGAAGGGAGGCTATCAGAAACAAATGGATCTTTAAGATCAAGCGGGATGGAAAGTACCAGGTGGAAAGATATCATGAAAGATTGGTGGTCCAAGGATTTTCTCCGAAGGAAGGTATTGATTTCAATGAAATATTTTCTCCAGTTGTTAGACTGATGACTGTTTGGTTAGTTCGGGAGATTTGTGCTACATACAGCTTACATCTAGAGCAGCTGGATGTGATGACTTCTTTTCTCCATGGTGATCTTGATGAAGATATCTATATGATCCAACTAAAAAGTTTTGTAGAAGATGGAAAAGAGAACTTGGTTTGCAGGTTGAAAAAATATTTGTACGGTCTCAAACAGGCGCCGAGGTGTTGGTAAAAGAGATTTCATTCCTATATCACGAGCCTTGGATACGATATACTTCATTCAGATCCTTTTTCATATTTGAAGGGATCAGATGGTAATGATTTCATCACTCTTCTGTTGTATGTGGATGACATGTTGGTTTCATTCCCCAACAATGATCAGGTCCAGGAGACGAAGGCACAGTTGGCTTGGGAGTTTGATATGAAGGACTTAGGACCTGCAAACAATATTCTTGGGTTGCAGATTTACCAAAACAGAAATAATGGGATTACTTGTCTATCACAGAAGAGTTACTTAAAGAGAGTCTTGAAACGCTTCAACATGCAAACCATTAAGACAAACTCTACCCCTCTTTCCGTTAGTTTCAAGTTATCCTCCACGATGAGTCCTAAAAGTGAAGCAGAGTGGATGGAAGTGTTTCGAGTACCATATGCATCATCAGTGGGTAGTCTAATGTTCGCTATGGTTTGTACTAGACCAGATATTGCACATGCAGTGGGAGTAGTTAGTCGGTACATGGAGAATCCAGGATGGGAGCATTAGAGAACAGTGAAGAGGATCCTGAGATACATTAAAGAGACCTCAGATAGTGCATTATGTTATGGAGGATCAAATTTTAATGTCAGAGGATATGTTGATTCAGATTTTGCAGGAGATTCTGACCGGAGTAAATCCACTACTGGTTATGTGTTTACTCTTGCAGGAGGAGTTGTGAACTGGATTTCAAAGTTACAGTTAGTTGTGGCTTTATCCACAATATAGGTAGAGTACATGGTAGCTACACAAGCTTACAAAAAGTTGATTTGGATGAGAAGGTTATCGGAGGAGCACGGGTACAGATAGAAGAAGATTATGTTGTTTTGTGACAGGTCGAGTGACTTGAATATTGAAAAGAATCCATCTTTTAATTCCAGGATGAAGCACATTGGGGTACTGTATCACTTTCTCTATTTGTGGTGGATGAAGGAAGTGTGGATATGCAGAAGATTTATACTATAGAAAATCTGGCAGATTTACTGAAAAAGGCGATTAGCACTGATAAGTTCAGATGGTGCAGATCCTCGACTGGCCTTGCAGATACTTGAGAATCATGGTTTGGTAGATAGAAAGGATGTAGAAATGTGATTGGTATACAATCAAATCTCCCAGTGGGAGATGTGTCGACAATATTTTCTCTGGACAACACTGCCCCCCCTCACTTTGTCAAAGGGGGTGGGCTGGGATAGTCTTTAGTGTCCAGACCCTCGCCAAATATTCAGTGGGAGAAGGAAGCATGAAGGGGTGAGGAGGCCTATTAAAGGAGGCTCTCCCCTCTTCCAAAATCATTCCATCATCACATTAATCCAGTTTATCTCATCTGGTTCTATCCGAGCGGTATTTGGTGAGGCAGTTTTCCCCTTTATTCAAGATAGAATATTACGAGGTTTTCTCCTTGTAATAGTGAAGGTGTGTGTACCCAATTTTACCCATACTGATCCTTCTACTTTCCCGTTGTTTTTTACCCCTTCCATTTGGGGTTTTTTCACATTACATCTGGTGTCATTTATTTTTCCACATTGTTAACTTTATTTTTCTCTCGTAATTATCGCTGCACCGGTGGGCCATCCCCGCATGCATATCTTAACACCTTCTTTCACCGTGCAGCCATAACGGAATGCCACCCACCCCAGTTGGCCAAACAAATACACCACCATCCTATAGGGTCAGAGAGGCCACTGAAACCCAAATACCAATCCTTGAGGTCATACGCCGCCTGATATTCTGATTCTTCATCGGTCTACACATCAAATGGTGCTTTCATTCCGCATCGAAGCTCATCACCCACGTTCCCTAATCATGACTGACATCAATCATCCATCACCATCCACCCATGGATGCGCATCCTGCCATAGGGATCCCAAAATAGATGTTTTCCTGCCATCAATTGGTCACTGATCTATCCGTATCTGAATCCCTTAGAGAAAAAAAGCCAAGCCAGAGTACCCTCATAGATCAGAACTGTCATCACGATCATCTGCCATCATCTTCCCACCAAAACCAACTCCTTGCCGTCGTCCCAACACATCACTCATCATAATCCCCATACAAAACTTGATGTCTTTTATTGGGTGATTCGTGTCACTTAATGCAGGGATCTATCTCCTAGAATCAATTTATCTCATAATTATTTCACACACAATATTTAAAATACAATTTTATTATATACATGAATAAAAAAAGGAATAAATTACCAAAAAAATTAAAATTTCATAAATTTAAACATTAGAACATTTCATTTACATTTTGATATATACAGAGTGTATTGTAAACATTTTATAATAAATCAAAACATTATGGATGTTATATAGTTTTATATAAAAACACTTTTATATCTAATTTCCATATGAACTCTTTCATATTTATTATAAGTGATTTTAAAACAAACATATGATATTTTATGAATTATGAACATTTTATAATTCAATTTATATATTATATAAGTCTTTAACATATTAAAATATCCTTTAAATTATTTAAACCATTTATTAAATTAATCATCAAATTTTTGATGAGGTTGAAATAATATATTTAAAAAAGTAATTTTTTCTAATTTTAACAATTTAAATTAATTTACTATTATTTTAAATATAAAATTATTTATTTTTTACATTTGTTTATTTCATTTATGAAATAATTATAAATTAATAATTATAAGTTATAAATAAAAATTTTATTTAATGATTTAAAATATTTCAAAAAATGGTAAAAAGTTGATTACCATTTAATTTTAATGATTCATAAAATTTTTATAAAACCTATTAATTAAAATACTTATAATTAATATTAACTATTTAATATTAATGGAATTTTTTGAATGATTTTTTCATAAAAATTTAATCCATTAATCATAAAATATTTATAGTCAATTAATTTATGGAACACATTATAAATTATTTAAAAACATTCCAAAATACCATTTCGATTTTTATAAACCATTTATATATAATATAATTAAATTTTTAATTAAAATAAATAAATTCCTTATACATTATGAATATCAGAAATGAAAAACTGAAATTTATAATAGGTTAGAAAAACAAAATTATTTAATGCGTAAAAGTTTTTATAAACAAATTGTAAATTAAAATAATTAAATATATATATAACACAAAGATTTTTATATATATGTTTGTATATTCCAAATATAATTTATTTAATTTTATCATGTGGTTACTCCGAAAAAAGTATCCAATATACATATACATCCCACACGAGTAAGCCGACTATCATAGGACTAACCAAACAGTCTCAAGGACAGGCTTTCCTGGCATGCGATAGTGGGTATGGACCCCATGCAACTCGACATAAGAATAAGGGAGATTTGGTTAGTATCACTAGTGAATAATTATTAACCCCCCACAACGGAATAAATAATGAAATATCACTAGGGAGCAGTGAACGCAGGAATATTTCATCGAGGTAAGATTTAATCTGTCTAGAGTATTATGTGGTTCTCATATGAGGAAAGTATAATTTAGGACTCATTTGATACGAGAAATGTTCATAATTTCCATGAACTCTCCATGATGTTATTTCTTCATCCAATTCACACATTCCTAACACAAAATATATATGAAATAATAAACAATTTCATGCCATATTCATTTCATTTGTGTGTAATAAATAATTCGTTTCATTTGTATCGAAATCTATAGCACCCAGGTACTCACACTCCATGAAACATCCAAAATTTGTATCCCATACATCAATCATTTAAAAACCACATTTTATATCAACTTATTGTGGTTGATATTACATTTTCACACAATTTATTATCAATACCACCTCTAAATCTGCATCAACCCTCAATATAGCCTTAAGAAAATCCAAAATCGATGATATGTTTATTCATAAGCCACTATACAAGAAGTGTTATCTATTAAAAATTTCTTCACACACCATTCTGATCATGTTAATAGATTAACATGACACTATTTGATAGAGTAAAACATATTTAATTTTGTTATCATAGAATGAAATTCTAATTGAAAAAATGAACTAGTGATGAGGATAATACCTTGTTCTTCAATTTTTATAGTGAAAGAGTCGTGATGAATATTCATGTATGATGGATCTGATACCATGGATAAAGATAATAGGATCATCACAAGATCCATAGTAGTATAGTAAAATTAAAATATAGGCCAAATCTATCACCAAACGAAGTAGTGTTCATGATTCAAGAAAATATAGAAAATATAGTGTTCTAGGTTTTGTAGTGAAACAACCACCTTCCTCATGGATCATGGCTTAATGCTTGATATAGACTATTAGGAGTAGAATATTTTGATCTTCAATATATGGTGGGAGGAACACCATTAATTGGATTTAAATTTATATATAGAAATACTTAAGTTCTTTAAGGGGTTCTAGTGTGATATGAGTGAGGCTCATGAAGGAGAAGCTCATAAAAGTATTTTCATAAAACCAGTGATTTATTAAAGTATAGAATGATTGATCAATCTACATAATGTAAGGAATAAATTAATTTTACCCTTATATTAGTGAATCTAGATTCATATTCATGAATGATGAATATGCCTTGCACTCGTCAAGTATCTTCAAATGATACCAATGATTTATGCCTAGTCGATGAATCAATTGAACATGTTCAATGAGCATTATGAAAAAATATCAATCCATATGAAAGTTATCATGATGAGGTTTTATAATAATATGTAATACATAGTTTTATTAAATTTTATACATGAAATGCGTGATTATATATTCCAAGTACCTATATACCTGAGTACATGCATTATATGAATATATTCTTCATGCAACATATGCATGTTCATATACAGGCATCATATGCATGTATTATGTGTTAACTATATGTAGTATTGAATATTGTATTTCAGGATTTTATATATATACATATATATATATATGTATATATAAATTTTAGGCATATATATATATATGTGAAATATTCATCATATAAATGTATTCAATGTACATCCATTTTAGTTCGTATCCAACAATATTTTTCATGTTATATCTTCTTTTATTCTTATTTTTCATGATGAGATTTTTAAATATTATTTAGAAGTAGGGAATTTTAAATCTCTCTATTTTAATAATTTTAATTAATAATTATAATTATTTTGTTCAATTGGAAAAAAATTTGAGATTGACCTAAACTGGATAAATAATTAGATAAATGGAATTGAAAGGGGAAGTGAAGCATATGGGATTTACATGATTTCCATGATGTTATATATATATATATATATATAATATTCTTACTCTTGTTTAGATTTTATTATTATTATTTATGTGATAAAACATGTTTATAATTATAAAATTAATTCAAAATTTAAATGAAGAAAATATAAAATTATAAAAAATTTAATTTATTGTTATAATTTTATGTATAAATTAATATTTAATTGGGAAAGAATAATTTAAAGGGTTATTCATTTGTGGGGATTGTTTTAGTTTTTTTGTGTTATTTGTGGTAATAATTTGGTCATATTGTTGTGGTATAGTAAGAGTCATGTTTTGTTGTGTTGTGGTGGTGGTTTTTTTATTTTAATGTATTGGAGTGGTTCATGATGCATAAGTGATATATATGATATCGTGGGATATTTTTATGAGTTTTGACATGATAATGTAATTATATTGTTGCAATATTATGTTATATTTACCCCTATATCTATAGATAATTATTTAATGATATAATTAAAAGGTGGAAAGTGAAATAGTTCCTGTTGAGAAAATAGAACATGGGTTGATTTAGTTTAATAATTGAAATTAAATGGTGAATGAAATTTTTTTATTCAAAATATAAAAGAAGATAAAGTGGAAGTGGTTAATGAAAAAATGTATGCCAAGAGATCATTGTATATTAAATGAATTTAATGAAAATAATAAATGATTAAATCAGATGATGTTAATGAATATGAAATGAGAAGAATTTACTTATTATAAGGATATAGTGAAGACTTATTACTCTAGAGTTGGTTGATTTTTAGAGGTTGAAACGGTTAATATTGACATGTCAATGAATTTATTAAAAAGGGTTATTGTTTTTGAGTGGTTATGATAGGAGGTATACCTGTAGGTTGGGATTGTTTTTATTCTTATATATTGATTATTATTTTTTATTTCATGCACAACATATCCCAAGGTAGATAACCCTATCAATATACATATGTGTTTTTGGGTTCTGGGTGTGAACACAATATCCATGATGTGGGTGATATAGATTTCATAATTCTCATTCCCTTTTCTATCATAGAGATGAATTATATGCAATGATGGTATGCGTTTATGGTATATAGAAATTTGGTGATGGTGTGATGACATTGTGGTGGTGTGGTTATGGGATAGTGTACAATAATGTTTGTGGTATGCTATAGTGGTTGTGATGTGTGGTGTGTGGTTGTGGTCATGTGGTTATGGTTGTGATGTGGTTAAATGGTATATTGTTTTGTGCATAAGTTATGGGAGTGACAAGACCTAAGTCATTGGGGAATGTCGATGACTAGTTCAATGAAAAAGTATCTGAAAGGTACCTTTCATGATATATTTTTATATATTGTTATATTATTTACATTTCTATGTATATTTTGGGTGAACCTTTGTCAGGATGGGTGGTTTCTGACATGGCTAGGTAATGATTTAGTTCCACTATTTTTTAACTGATACAATAGTATTTTTCTACCATATTTATTTGAGAGTTTTTCAAGAGGATTATATAGAGTATACTTGTATTCCCACTCTTATATTTTTTTATCCTATTTTATATATTTCCATAACGGAGTTGATGATCATTATGAATATTACTAGTTATAAGATAAAAACCTTTTCTAGAGATTCCTTTGGATTTTCAAGAATATTTTTTTTGAGCATAACTGGTTTTGGTCTTAATGTGGGTGCGTTTGGGAGAAAATTAGAGATTTTTGGAAGGAAATGGGAAAGTGCATGGTTGGCATACATTTGGACCAAACCCTACTCCCCCACACAGCTAGATGTTTGAACATAGGAAAAGGGGATTCACATGGTTGGTGCATAGTATGGAAAACCATGAACCCTAATAATGGAAACTATGCACCCCCACTAAAAGAAGTGCATGGTTAAGGCCCATGGTTAGAGAAACAAAGCACACCTTCCTATCAAACCATGCATAGTTTTAAATGTCACCCGATTTTTAATTTTAAAATCCCTTGGGCCCCCAAAACTCAACATTTTTTACCCTCATTTAACCCTTTGTGGTATTTCCCATTTTTTGAGTTATATATATGAATTCCCATCCCTCTTGACCTTTTTTTACTCACAATTCAAATCCAGGATTGAAGATCTACACCTCTCTCGGTATGTGAATCCTATCCCAGTTAAATTATTATTCTTATCCTCTTATACTCACTCTCTTTCAGTGAACTAATACTCTATTTTGGTTATATCTAAATCTATTTTTCAAGATATAGATGCATGGTTCTATATATAGATCTATATTTTCAATTATCTTGATTTAGGGTTTTTCGATTCAGATATTGATCTACATCATTGTGCTACTCAATTTTTGGGGATTTCCATTGGGCAATTTTTCTTTGATGAATTTACATAGGTGGAATATAATTAAAATCTTAAAGTCTTAATAGAAATTATGAATACACAATTTTATAATTTTCAACAGATTTTAATCAATTGAAATCTTGATCGAATTAAATAATTTGGTGAATTAACTAATTAAAGGATATTTTCAAATTGGGAATATTAGGATTGTAAATTATAAAAAATTAACTGTTTAATTCATTATGAGGGAATTGAGTTTATTGAATTATATAATTAATTTTTAATATAATAATGAAATATTGAATTGGTTTTTGGGGATATTTAGTTGAGTGAATTTGAATAATTAATTAAGGAATTAATTATGGGGTTATTAAAATGATAGAGTCAGACTAATTAATTGATTAATAAATTAATATATGTAATAGTATTATTTAATTGTTTAATTAAATAATATGATTAATTAATTGTGAATTAATTAATAGATAAAATGTGATTATTTAATTATTGAACTCTATAATGAGACAAATTGATTGATAAATTAATTAATGGAAGAAATTTGATCATTCAATTGTTGAATTAAATAATGGGATCCATGAGATTAAATAATTTTGGAATTAATTAATGAGAGTAGTGTGATTATTTAATTGTTGAATTAAATAGTATGATCAATTAATTTCTTAATTAATTGATTGAATTAATGATATTATTTAATTTTTCAATAAAATAATGGGATTAATGGGATTAATTAATTGATAAATTAATAAATTGATGTAAGGTGATTATTTATTTATAGAATTAAATAATTGGATTAATGGGATTAATAAATTGATGAATTAATTAATGTGAGAAATCTTATTAATTAATTGTGAATTAATAAATGTAATTGACATGGAAAATTCATTGAATAATTAATTGAAGGGATTTAATGTGATTAAATAATAGTGAATTAATTAATTAAATTAACGTTGAAAATTAATTGGAGAATTAATTGAAGGGAACTAAATGTGATTATTTATTTTTGGGATTAATTATTGTATTTGTCATGATTAATTAATTAAAAAATTAATTAGTGGGGATTTTTGTGTTAATGAAATTCATTGAAATAGATTAAATATTTATCGAATTAAATAAAGGTTATAATCCACTATAAGGAGGAAATTTGGGGGTAATCGCTTTTGATTAATGCCTCACAAGAGAATGCATATAAGATAACAAAGAAAATTCTACTTGTGAAAAGAATAAGGAGCATACGAAGTGGATCAATTGGAAACACCTTATTATGGTAAGGGTATTTCATGAAATAAAATTAAAAATATAGGATTACAATCAAATGTGGGAAAATATGGATTATTTATTTGATGATATAATAGAGTAGGTATGGATTTTCCCTTAGTTCCAAGCCCGTGAAACCGTTTTCGAGATAACATTCTGAGAGGTCATGTAAAGGTGGAGGCTTTACATGATGATGTATACATTGGGGAAAGTAGTTTCATTATAACCATGATCTGGGTTACTTATTTTAGGATTTGGTTTTAGGTTTCCCACTTTTTCCTCAAAAGTGATTTTGAAAAAAAAATTAATTTCTAGTCAGAGAGGTAAACAATCTTTAATGGAAATTATATATGGATAATGTTTCAAATATGTTCAAATTAGAATTTAATGGTTTATTGACTTTGTATGTTTTTTGATGATTGGTATTTTTTACTTTCATGGGTTCCCATTTATCCTAAAAATCATTTGAAAATAAAAAGCTAATTTTCAGGTTAGTGATTGTTGTGTTTATGGAATTAAATGACCAAGATGAATTAATGGGAGAATTAATTTGTGGTTATTATCGTGTTTATGAAATTTAATGAGTTAGATTAATTAATTGGGAAATTAATTAATGGAGTGTTTTGTGTTAATGAAATATAATGAGTAAGATTAATCAATTGTTTAATTAATTAATGATTATTTTTGGGATACTGAAATTGATTTAGTTAGGCTAATTAATTGATGAATTAATTAATGTGGATTATTGTGTTAATGCTATTGAATGAGTTAGATTAATTAATTGATGTATAAATTAATGGGATTGACATGACTAATTAATTGGGGTATTAATTAAGTGGATATATGTGATAAAATAACGATTGAATTATTACTGAATTTAGTGTGATTAGTTAATATTGGAATTTCCTAATAGAATTGATGTAATTATTTAATTTTTAAATTAATTAATTTATTTGAAGTGAATAATTTATTTTTGAATTAATTATGGGTTTTAACGTATTTAATTAATTATTTAATTGACTATTAGAATATAAATAATTAAATAATTGTTGAATTTCTTAATGTATTTATTGTGATTAATTAATTTTATAATTAATTAATGTTATTGACATGTTTAGTTTATTTTTGAATTAAATAGAAGAATTGAAGTGATTAATTAATTATTTAATTAATTAATTTTTTAATTAATTAATGAATTAGATGTTATTAATTGAATATTAAATTAGTTAATATTATTTATTTGGTTAGTTAATCATTGAATCAACTAGAGAAATTGATGTGATTAATTAATTAATTAATTAATTAATGTTATTAATATTATTTGTAATTTATTGAGTTTAGTAATGGAAATGTTTTCGTAAAATTATTGTATAATTATTAATGTAAATTATGTGGATAATTAATTGTTGAATTAATTCTGTGCAGATGAATGATAACTTGGTCATTCAATTGTGAAGTTATGAATGGTAACATAGTCATTCAGTTGGGAAATAAATAATGGTAACATGGTTATTCTAATGTGTGCTAAGAATGGTAGCACAATCATTATAATGTGTGTTATGAATTGTAACATTACTAGTCTAATGTGTAAAACATGAATGGTAACATGGGAAATCATGTTTTAATTAAGTAATGGGAACACAAATATTTTAATATTTGAAGTAGGAATGGTACCATGAGAATTCATGTTTGTAAGACCTTGATTTTTTGGAAAGGTATGTTTTTGTGGTGTTTTGGGTTGAACCCTTTGTTTTCAGGGCTTTAAAGGTTTCCTAAAAGTGTGAGAGGCCTAAGGGGTGTTCCGGGGGCTTGGGCCTGGAAGAAAATAAATCTGGGCAAGGCAGTCCCGGGCGCACAGCCAGGTAAGCAGTACAGCCTGCCCAGGATAAACTGTGCGACCCGTCCTCCTCCGAACAGAAGCATACGAACGGTTTGTGCACGGTTTGGAAAACCCCGCAGATAAATCGTGTGGCCCCTCCTCCTCTAGGCAGTGGAATGCACATGGTTTTCTAAACCATGCGGACAAACCATGTGGCCACTTAAAGTTGGGAGAAATTACAAGTTTTCCACTCTGGGCTTAAAAACCCTACTCGGGATTTCTTGTCATTCCCTCCCACTCCACCCTAGGCACGAACCAAATCACCCCACGGCTCCAAGAGACCGATCTCCTTCGATTCTAAGGCGTTTTGGTGTCGTTGGTTGTGGATCGAAGATCCGGGTAAGGCTAATCCCATCCTTGCTTCTCTTTTTGGTTTAGGGTTTGTATCTTCTCTTCCTCTCATTCCAAATCTCTAAAACCCTATCTTTTGGGTGAGTTTTAGGTTGAAGCTCCAAAGGTTGGTTGGATCGAGGCCTAAGGACTCGATTGAGAGTGCATTCAACTGCGGTTTCGAGGTAGGTGGTCTACAAGTGATATCCCATAGTTATTTGGGTATTCGTGCATGTTTAGTTGTGTTCTTTCTTTCCTTTCGTTATGTTTTGAATAACCATGGAATTTTTGGTAATAACACTGCTTGAAATGGTAAATAGTAACCCTCACGATCCTCGTGGGATGTGTTGGGGTAGACTTGACCTAATTGGGGCCATCAATGGGATGTGTCGTCTTTTCCCGGATTTAGGGATTGATATTAAACAAGTGACATTGTTGTAATGAATTGTAAATCCCTAGATAAATATGTTGTCATGATTGGTTAAACTTGGAATAGAAGTTAGTTGATGCACCTAGACTTGGAAATAACCTAAGGGTTGGAGTGGAATGGGTTAAATGGTTGATTCATGGGAATGATGAACGATTTAAATGGGTTAATGTGTAAACTGATTGAAGACCATAATGGGATAGATTATGGGTTTAATGTTGAATGCTTACTAAGATGTACATAACACATGGGAATTGGTTTAATGGTTAAATCATGTGAAATGGTAATGTGTTAATGGGTTAAGTCATGATGTTGACTCCCATGTGGGTTATTTTGAATTGTGTTTGCCGAAGGGAAATGTTTTGGATGGTTGGTGGTTACTTATATATAAGCATGTGCACATGGATTCGTAGAGTGGGGTATGACATGAGGATCTACGCCCAGGGGTCGAGTGAAGAATGAGGTTCTAAAATCCACCCTAAATGCACGGGTTAGGAGATGGGACTGAGGGTCTATTCTCCTAAAGGTTGCATCCACGCAAACTGAGGTTTCGAGGTGAGGTTATGGTTTCTATGATGGGTTAGTCCTAGTGAGGTAGGATAATGATGTGTTTACCCTCTTGCATGTGATTGTTGACCTTAGACCCATGTAACATAATGTATGTGATTAACCAATGGAAATGTGATGAAATGGTAAAATGGTGATAATGGGTGTTTAATGAATGGTAATGGAAGTGGAAATGGCTTTGATCTGAACATGTTAATGGCACCTTAATTAATTACTTGGAAATTATCATTCATATTCCTTTTGCATGCACTACCTGTTTATACTGGATATTTTGTAGACACCATTGGTGGTGGCCTACTGAGTTGTACTCACACCATTCTCGGGCCGTCGTTGGGTACTCGAGCTAACTTCATGTTTGCATGTCAGGAGAAGTGAAAAATCCCTTTCTAGATAGTGGGTGGACATGGGTAGCACTTGGAGAAGGATCCAAACTTGGAGTCGGGACTATTTTGGGGACTTTGGTCGTTTCTTTATTTTTGGGATTTTGTCCACTCGTGAACTTATAGTATGATATGGCATATTTATTTTTATTTGGAAGTGGTTGTTATACATGTTCCTTGTTGTTGTTTATTGTTTCCACTATTTGGTAATTATATTGTGTCTTACATTGATAAAAAGGTGGTATAGAGTCCCCACTTGACTACATAGACCCCGCTACAAGTCGGCAGCCTTTGGCGTATGGGGAGGCACGCTTAAGGCCATGTAACCACCAAGCTCGGAGCACCAGTTTAGTGCATTTTGGGTCGGGGACATTAAAAAATGGTATTATGGGAGGTCTTTCTTCTCCTTCTCTGAGGTCTTGTTATTTGGGATTGGTATCCAAGGGTTAAGATGTGTCAGGCCTTGGTAATGAGCTCGTCCTTGGGAGTAGCTAACCCAGGTAAGGGGGAAACCAAAGTCACCCTGGGTGGGAAATGATGTTCTTGGTTGTGTGATGTTAAAATTGATGATATTTCACCGTTGGGTGATGCACATGTGGTTTGATGTGACTGTTTTTTGACATTTGGCTTGTGACCTTAACGGCACGAGGATTGGCATTCATGCATCATTATAGGCACCTAGGGAGATAGGTGACATGCATTGTATTAGAACCATGCACGGGGTGGGTGTGTGAGGCAGGAAAGTAGGGTGCATCATGCATTTCATGAAACCAAGATATAATGAGAAGAACAAAATAAAACAAGTGGGTAAGGGATGTTTAATGAAACATAAGGGTTGAAATGGAGTGGAAGTATTTTTGTAAAATGTTGTGTGGGTTTGGTGGTAGTGCATGGTTGTTTACCCGAAATGGACTATGGCCCGCGGAAGGGATGGTCGAGGCGGGGAATTGAGGTGCTAATGTTGTTAAATTAGAATATGAAATTGGGTTGTTGTAGCTAGTAAAGTTATTTTTGAGGAAGTCGTGAAAGTTTTATGGTATGTGTTCTAAAATCTCATTCTTGGCATTATAGAGAAATGCCGCCACGACGTCGGTTACCAGTTGGGCAATGGGAGGGTGTTGCTGAGAACACTCCTCTAGTAGAGGAGCAAGAAAATGTGGTGACCCATGAGGGTGGAGAAGACCAGTTTTGGGGGAACTTGGATCGCCTTATGCATATGATGTATCTGGACCCAAGATGGGTTGCACCGAGTATGTTTGAGCTGACCAGTGAGTTCCAGCTACAGAACCCTCTGACATTCACCAGAGAGGGTGGGCCAGAGGTAGTGGAGTTCTGGTTAGATTTTGTCCAGAAAATACTGGATCATCTAGAGACCCCTGTCGAAAAGTGGGTGAAGCTGGCCGGTTATATGTTGCGAGGCCAGGCTAGGCGTTGGTGGGACATTCAGGCTCAAATAGAGCAGGCTGAAGGAATGTCGTGGAAGGTTTTTCCGGAAAAGTTTATGGAGAATTTCTACCAAGAGACTTTGAGACAGGAGTGGGCTGCCGAGTTTATGAGCCTGACTCAGGGATCTCTATCGGTGATGGACTATGCTAGTTGCTTCACTGATTTGAGACGCTTTGTCCCAGTGTTAGAAGGGGATGAGGAAGCAGTAGCAAGGCAATTTTAGGATGGGCTGAGACATGAGATCAGGTCTCAAGTAAACATATTTCGCATGAAGAGGTTCCCATAGGTATTATATCAGGCATTGATCTCGGAAAGAAACCTGAAGGGAGCTTCGGGTAGTGGGCTTGTTGTGTCAGTGGGACAGACGAGCGATGCAGCTACCGAAGGTCAAAAGCAATGCCATGAGAGCTCACAACATGGTGGATGTGTGAAAAGTGGCTGGAAGAGAGGGTCAACCTCTTATAGTGGAAATCAGGTGTTCTGCTATCAGTGCATTAGGCTGGGCATAAGTGTGGTCAGTGTCCTTGACCTTCAATTGAGTGTTGTTCATGCAGCAGGATGGGGCATGTGCAGAGGTTCGACAGGAACCCTCGACAGGCGGGTGAGCATGATAGTGGAAGGCAGGTACCAGATACGGGAAGGGGATCAGTTGCCCCGTATCAGGCAGGAATCTGGAGATCCATGGGTCGTACTGGCGGGGGCGGCAGACGTGGAACTCCATGGCATGATCGCTCACGCTAGCAGGGCAGTGCAGTGCAAGTCGTTTAGGTTGGAGCCCAGGGTAGAAGGGCAAGTCAGCTTCATGCAGTTCAGTTTGTGCCTGGTGATGGGGAGGCTGGACCATCGACTATTCGATGTACGATCCTTGTAGCTTCTAATTTTTCTAGTGTGTTGTTTGACACAGGTTCCACACACACTTTTATCTCTACTCAACTTACGGTAGCGCTGGGTTTACTTGTGGAGGGGGTGTGTGGGGGGATGCCAATTGCCACTCTGCTGGGGGTGCGGGATGAGGATATCAAGCAGTGCATGGGATGTGCCTTAGAAGTTGGTGGGTATCGTTTTCTACGGGACTTGTTCATTATCGAGATGTCAGGGTTTGACCTAATCCTGGGAATAGATTGGTTGGTGTTGTATCGGGCACACATAGACTGTTACCATTGCAGAGTATCATTCAGGTCGCTTGAGGGTGACGCTTATGTCCATCGTGTCGAATGGGATGTTCGAGCATGGCATGCAGGGCCATTTTTTCAACGGATGAGTGGACACACGACTCGAGTGGAATGTATCACGCTTGATGACAATGCAAGAGGGGAGTAGTCTGTTTTCTCTCATGTGGTGGATCTGTTTCAGGATGTGTTTCTTTATAATTTCTCGGGGTTACCCCCTGAGAGGGATGTTGAGTTCATGATCGAGTTACTACCGGGAGCGGAGCCAGTTTCTATTCCTCTATATCATACGAAACTGACAGAACTCCAAGAACTGAAGGTTCACCTTGAGGAGTTGGAGCATAGGGGGTTTATCTCTCCTAGTATATCTCCTTGGGGATCACCCGTGATTTTTGCAAAGAAAGCCGATGGGTCATTAAGGCTGTGTGTTGACTATCGAAAGTTGAATCAGATGACGGTGAAAAATCGTTACCAACTTCCTAGAATTTATGACATGTTTGATCAGTGGATGGGTGTATCGGTTTTCTAAGATTGATTTGAGGCCAGGTTATCACCAGTTGAGGTTAAGGTGTTTCGACATACCCTGGACAGCTTTTTGGGGTCGGTACGGGTTGTTTGAGTTTGTAGTAATTCCTTTCTTCATGATTAATGCACCGACGATGATTATGGCATTGATGAACCAGTTTTTATATCCCAATCTAGATCGGTACATGGTTGTATTTGTTGAAGATATCTTAGTGTACTTGAAAACTAACAATGATCATGCCCAACATGTTGACATCATCTTGGGTATTCTAAGAGAGCACCGGCTATATGCCAAGATATCCAAGTGTCAATTCTGGATAGGTGAGGTACATTTTTTGGGTCAGATCATCTCAGAGGCAAGTGTGTTAGTGGATCCAGAGAAAGTGCAGGCAGTTGTATCTTGGGAGCATCCCAAGAGTGTTTCTAATGTTTGGAGTTTTCTGGGTTTGGCCGAGCATTACCGATGGTTAATTCAGGATTTCCCTCTCTTGGAAGCACCACTATTAGTCCTGACTAAGAAAGGAATCAGGTTATAGTGGTCTGAGGCTTGTAGGAATTCCTTCCAAGAGTTGAAGAAGCGGCTGACGACCGCACCTATCTTGATCTTACCTTTGCCGGGTAAGAAGTATATCATGTTTTGTGATGCATCCAGAATTAGACTTGGGGCTGTGTTGATGCAAGATGAGTGAGTGGTGGCTTACGGGTCATGGCAGTTGAGACCCCATGAGTGGAATTATCCCACTCATGACCTTGAGTTGGTTGCAGTAGTGTACGCCTTGAAGTGCTAGAGGCACTATCTATTGGGAGATCACTTTACCATGTTTACCGACCATAACAGTTTAAAGTACATCTTCTCTCAGCGGGATCTGAATCATTGGAAGCGGAGATGGGTTGAATATCTCTAGTATTTTGACTTTGAGTTGTTGTACACACCGGGAAAGGGAAATAGTTTTGCTGATGCTTTGAGCAGGAAGGTTTAGAATCAAATGGTTCAGGAGTCCAACACCGAGTGGAAGGTGATGGCTTTGTTTGCAGAAATGCCCCTAGAGGTGAAGGAGGAGAGTGGTCAGGTCACACTTTCTTCCATAGTGATGGAGTCAACTCTTTTGAGTCGAGTTAAGGAAGGTTAGATTGATGATCCTGAGTGTTTGATCATGAAGGAAAATCTTAAAGGTGGGGAGCTACCTTCTGGCTGGGTCGTCGGTGTGGATGGTGTTGTTCGTGTTTGTGATCATGTGGTTGTGCCAATGTGTGTGTAGGAAGAGTTGATGCATGAGTTCCATGCATCAAAGTGGTCATTGCATCCTCTTTTGACCAAGATGTACCATGATCTCCGAAGGCCGTTTTGGTGGCCTGTAATGAAGAAGGAAGTTGCGGGATTTGTAGCGCGGTGTCTTACCTGTCAGCAGCTGAAGGCCGAGCATCAATGACCAGGTGGTTTGTTGCATCCATTTCCCATTCTGTAATGGAAGTGGGATGATGTAATGATAGATTTTGTCGTGGGTCTTCTGAGGACGTCATGTAAGAATGATGCAATCAGGGTGGTTGTGGATCAGCTAACAAAAGTGGCTCATTTCTTACCGATTCAGGAGACCCATTCAGTCGACCAGTTGGTTGAGATGTATGTTCGGGAAATAGTGTTGTTGCATGGTGTGCCATGGACCATAGTTTCGGACAGAGATCCTCATTTCACATCGCATTTATAGAAAGGGTAGCAGTAGGCGATTGGTACGCAGGTGTTTTTGAGTACGACTTTCCACCCGTAGATGGACGGGCAGTCAGAGCGTACGATCCAAGTGTTGGAAGAAATGTTAAGAGATCGTGTCTTAGACTTTGGTCATTCTTGGGAGAGACACCTATCATTGGTTGAGTTTTCCTACAACAAATGTTTTCATGCTATAATTCATATGGCACTATTTGAGGCACTTTACGGGAGGCCATGTAGATCTCCGGTGTGTTGGCTAGAGGCCAGTGAATATGAGTTGTTGGGACCAAGTCTCGTGCAGGAGACTTCAGATAGAGTTAAGTTGAGCAAGAAGTGAATGTCTACGGCTCAGAGTAGGAAGAATTCGTATGAAGATCAGTGGCGTAGACCTCTTGAGTTTTGGGTGGGTGATAAAGTGTTCCTTCGGGTGTCGCCAAGGTTGGGTCACCATCGGATACGAATGCAGGGTAAGTTGGCTCCCATGTATGTGGGAGCTTTTTAGATTGTGGAGAGGATCAGACCAATGGCTTACCGATTGGCTCTTCCACAACGATATGGTGGGATGCATGATGTGTTTCAGGTGTGACAGCTTCGACGGTATCTCCCTGACCCATCTCACGTGGTTGATGTTGAGGATGTGGATCATGAGGATGATGTGTCCTTTGAGGAGCATACGGTTCGTGTGGTGGATCATAGTGAAAAATTCATGCGAGGCATGGTTGTGCCATTAGTGTGAGTACTATGGTAGCATGTGAATGTTCAGGAAGCGACTTGGGATCGGGAATCAGATATGCAGGATCAGTGGCCCAAACTCTTCTCTTCAGTGGATCAATGAGGCTTGGAAACTCGGCTCAAGGATGATTCGTTTTAAGGTGGGGAGGTTGTAAGTCCCCGGTTATTGGAAAGGTATGTTTTTGTTGTGTTTTGGGTTGAACCCTTTGTTTTTGGGGCTTCAAAATTTTTCCTGAATGTTTGAGAGGCCTTAGGGGTGTTTCGGGGGATCGGGGCACAGAAGAAAGGAAATATGGGCAAGACAGGCCAGGGCGCACGGCCTGTGCATGGCCAGGTAAACCGTGCGGCCTGCCCAGACTATACTTTGTGACCCTTCCTCCTCCGGATAGAAGCATATGCATGGTTTGCGCACGGTTTTCCAAACCATGCGAATAAATCGTGTGACCCCTCCTCCTCGAGGAAGTGGCATGAGGACGGTCTGCGAACGGTTTTCCAAACCGTGAGGACAAACCGTGCAACCACATAAAGTTGGGAGAATTTACTAGTTTTCCACTCCGGGATTTAAAACCCCACTCGGGATTTCCTCTCATTCCCACCCTCTCCACTCTTGGCACGAACCAAATCTCCCAAAGGCTCCCAGAGACCGATCTCCTTCGATTCTAAGGCGTTTTTGGTGTCGTTGGTTGCGGATCGAAGCTCCGAGTAAGGCTAATCCCACCCTTGATTCGCTTTTTGGTTTAGGGTTTGTATCTTCTCTCCCTCTCATTCTAAAGCTCTAAAACCCTAACTTTTGGGTGAGTTTTAGGTTGAAGCTCCAAAGGTTGGTTGGATCGAGGCCTAAGGACTCGATTGAGAGTGCATTCAACTGCGATTTCGAGGTAGATGGTCTACAAGTGATATCCCATAGTTATTTGGGTATTTGTGCATGTTTAGTTGTGTTCTTCATTTCCTTTGGTTATGTTTTGAATAAACATGTCTTGTTTGGTAATAAAGCTACTTAAAATGGTAAATGGGAACCCTCACGATCCCCATGGAATGTGATGGGATAGACTTGACCTAATTGGGGCCATCCATGGGATGTCGTGGATTTTCCCAGATTTAGGGATTGATATTAAACAAGTGCACTTGTTGTAATGAATTGTAGATCCCTTGATAAATATGTTGGCATGATTGGTTGAACTTGGAATAGAATTTAGGTGATTCACCTAAACTTGGAAATAACCTAAGGGTTAGAGTGAAATGGGTTAAATGGCTGATTCATAGGAATGATGAACGGGTTAAATGGGTTAATGTGTAAACTGATTAAAGACCATAATGGGATAGATGATGGGTTTAATGTTGATTGCTTAGTGAGATAGGCATAACACATGGGAATTGGGTGAATGTTTAAATGATGTGAAATGGTAATGTGTGAATGGGTTAAGGCATGATGTGGATTCCCATGTGGGTTGTTGTGAATAGTGTTTTCCGAAGGGCAATGGTTTGGATGGTTGATGGTTACTTTTATATAAGCATGTGAACATGGAATCGTAGAGTGGGGTATGACATGAGGATCTACTCCCATGGGTCGAGTGAAGACTGAGGTTCTAAACTCAACCCAAAATGCACAGGTTAGGAAAGGGGACTAAGGGTCTATTATCCTAACAGTTGCATCCACACGGACTAAGGCTTCGAGGTGAGGTTATGGTTTCTATGAGTGGTTAGTCCTAGTGAGATAGGATAACAATGTGTTTACCCTCTTGCATGTGATTGTTGGCCTTAGACGCATTTAACATAATGTATGTGATTAACCCATAGAAATGTGATGAAATAGTTAATGGTGATAATTGGTGTGTAATGAATGGCAATGGAAGTGTCAATGGATTGGCTCTAAACTTGTTAATGGACTTAATTAATTACTTGGAAATTATCATTCATATTCCTTTTGCATGAACTATCTATTTATACTGGATATTTTGTAGACACTATTGGTGGTGGCATACTGAGTTGTACTCACACCCTGCTCATGCCGCTGTTGGGTACCCGATTATACTTCATGTTTGCAGGTCATGAGAAGGGGAAAGGCCCTTGCTATATAGTGGGTGGACGTGGGTATCACTTGGTGGAGGATCCGGAATTGGAGTCAGGACCATTTTGGGAATTTTGGCCATTTCTTTATTTTTGGTCTTTTCCCCACTCATGCACTTGTAGTATGACATGGCATATTTATTGTTATTTGGAATTGGGTGTTATACATGTTCCTTATTGTTGGTTATTGTTTCTGATATTTGGTTATTCTGTTCTGGCTTACTCTGATAAAAAGGGGGTATAGTCTCCCCACTTGACTACATAGATCCCACTGCTACTCGGCAGGCTTTGGCATACAGGGAGGCACGATTAAGGCCATGTAACCACCGGGCTCGGAGCACCGGTTTAGTGGATTCCGGGTTGGGGACGTTACAATGTGTGTATTAAATAATGGTAATAGTGGAATTACAAGATATCAACTCAACTAGGAATACATAAGACGCTTTCATGAGGGTAAAATATATTTAACATTTGGAATTATGAGGGTAAAAATTTTAGTATAGTTCCATTTCATTTTTTGGCATTATGAATAGTAATCTCAATAGAGCTTTTCATCTTGGTGAAGGATAAATATGGCGAATATATGTCAAGAAAAGTGATAATGAAATAATTTTTCATCGTAATTCTAATTGGATGATGGTAATTAGACACTTATAATATTATTCTAGAAATATATTATTTTAATTGACACTTTTCAATGAAGATGATCCTAATAATATTTAAATCAAAGGAAGTTACTCACTTCCACACTATAGGTTTTAAATATAAATTATGTTTCCACATAGGGAAAAAATATATGAACAAAACTAAATTTACTTTTTGAAATTAATGAAATTATTTTATTTATAGAAATTTATTATACTTTTTAGAAATTATATAATTTCCTTAAATGCTCATCCAATACTAATACGATATTTATTTACTTAACAAGAAAATAAAGTAAATGACATTAAAAATACTATAAGTTATATAATTTTAATGATTTATTTTTTCTCACAAATTTTAAAGATTTATGTTAATTATTATAGAGGTTTTAAATAATTAAACATTAATTCTCATTTTTCCTTGATATATTTAATTTGAAATTATTTGAATAGTTTCAAGATTGAAATTAATATTATTTTATGAAAATTTTGTTTTTAAAAATAACTTAGAAATAATGAAAATATTTTATTAACCCATGTGAAGGGAATGTGGTTCAAAAAATAATTAATTGTCCATTTATGATCCAATTTTCTATTTATTGTTACATTATTAACCATTTTTATTAGAATAATGAGTATTGAATTTATTTATTAAATGTATTTATGAGTTTTAAGTAAATACATGAAAAAATATTAATTGACGAATATTAAATTATTCAAGGTTCAATTAATATTTATGGGAGGGATGATTCTGGTTAATGACTTAATTATTATCATGTAATACATTTTAATATATTACAAGTAAATGATAATAATATTTATGGCTCAGTTTAGTAGTCATAAAATGTCGTTAATAGTGTGTTAAGTATTCGGGGTCGGTGAGGCGATACCAGGTATTTTAATTGAGCACTATAAATAGAAGAGTAGGGGAATTTTCCAAACACTATTCATGGAGCTTATGTCTTCTCTTCTCTCCCCCACATTCTAGAGAGAGATTCTCTAGATCCAATGAGCTTGGATGGAGCTCTCTCTTGGGCATCGCTAGCGTAGCGATGCGGTGATCATTAGAACGTCGAAGGCATCGTCGGTATTCCACGCTAGCACCTGGACTATGACGAACGACGCTCCTGTGGATTCCATGAAGCACATGTGAACGATCTAGAGGAATTCAGCTTCGGATTCTTCGAGTAGAGATCGCCAACGACGAGCAGAAGTAGTGTGCGGCTTCATATTTAAACCAGTTATTTTATGGTTTATTTTTGTGCTTAAAATCCTCAACGTGTGGTCCTCGGCTAAGACCGGTCTACTATTCTCCGACGTCGACATGTTTAAGTCGATCGTAAGTGGAAATTTTTTTAAAACCCACCTGTTTGGGGCTTCTGCTGCAAGCCCGGTTCTAACAATAGGCCCTGTAGATGTACACCACCATGAGGGAAGACTCTAGTCCATGTCATGTGTCATCCTGACATGCCATGTTCCTAGGATGTTTACACAATCAAGGAAGGCAGAGTTACATGCCCATGTAAGAGCTTAAGTATACAAGCCGTGCACCCGACTCACATGTCATATACCTACGGTGTTTACAAAACCTGGCCAGAAGGAGTGCATAACCATGTAAGGGATTAATGGTAAACATTGTGTATCGTTCCTACCCACCGTGTACTTATAATTTCTTTACATTTGAGGCTTTTCCTCTCCTACTTAGTTATTGAGCTCTTGAACTGCATACTTGGATGAATAAGATTATATTGAGGTGTATGTGCTGGAATTTACAGAACAATTCCACCACGACGACCTCCAGTAGTACACCAGGAGGGTGGAGATGATCATACCCCAGAGGTGGTAGGCCTTGGGCTACTAGTGGAACCTCTATTATTTCTAGTTGTATCATTAGTTGTTATACCAGACGCATTTGATTATGCACTTTTCCGTCAAGGATTTATAAGGTTCATAAAAACCATTCAGCGGGAACCAAAACTTACCACATATATGGTAGAACTGACACGAGTGTTCTAGTAGAAGAATCCACACACATTTTCTAGGGAAGGTAGGCCACAGGCTACAGAGTCATGGCTAGAGGCCATGTTATTAATCTTAGATAATCTTCAGATATGTCTTGAGAGGAGGGTCAATATCACGAATTATACGTTGCGTGATTCATACATGTGGTGGTGGGATGTAACCACATTGACGGAGCGTCAGCAGGAAATGGCATGGGGAGATTTTTAGATAGGCTTCTATGACTACTTGTATCCTAATATGATGAAGGCTAACAAATCCTATGAGTTTATTCATCTGGATCAAGGTTCTCTATCAGTTATGGATGAATTTTCCCACATTACTATGATCCACTAATTCGCACCAATTCTGATTGGTGAAGATATGTCAAAGACTTGGCGATTTGTGGATGGTCGCATGTACCAAATCCACTCGTAGGTGAATAACGTTATACTAACTACTGTATCTGTGATAATTAAACATTCACTGATTATCGAGAAAAATTAGAGTGAATATAGAGGTGAGAGCTAGGGATGTTCAACACCGACATATGGTACGGTTTTGACCGGTAACAGGGAGTGTTATCTATAGCTTCCATGCTATGAATATAGTAATCAGAATGTATCTTCCACTAGGTAGGTTAGGTAGGTTATGTGGTTCTAGTGTAGATGAATTTGGAATACTAGACCTCAGTGCCGGATGAATCCTTTCAAGTTACGATATTACGAGAAGATGAGACACTTAATTTTTTTGCACTGGATGTTTCCACTAGCATGTAGTGAGAGAGGGTCTTCACCAACTCCAGGGCCAGGAGTAGGGTCAACAGCTTCTCACCAGTCAAGGAACTAGAATTTTTTAGGCCTTTCATGCCAAGGAAGTGGTTGTGATTGTCGTTTCCATACCCTAGGATCTCAGTAACAGCTAGGCGGGTAATCTTAGGGTAGCCAGGAAGTGTCTCGGGGTTGCGGTATAGTCCAGAATTATGTAGGGTAATAGCCCTGGAATGAGCAGGATCTCAGACCTTCTACTATCAATGGTACTATTCATGTTTCCTCTGTTTTAGCTTCTTCACTTTTTGATACAGGGGATTCACATAGTTTCATATTTTTTCCCATTGTGGAGATCCATTGCCACCTTGTTTACACTTCTGATGATATTATGAAACTAGAAACTCCATTAGGGATTATAATGGATGGTGTGCTATAGTGCATGGAGTGCCCCCTTGAAATTGGTGGGTGTCACTTTTTTTGGGATCATTATGTCTAAGAGATGACAGGTTTTGATTTCATACTCATAATGGACTGGTTAATATTTTTTGAAGCCTTTTTCCATTTCCACATATTCAGGGTGAGTTTTACATTACTAGAAAGAAGATAGTTTCTACACAAGGGTGAATGGGATGTCCATGTGATTTTTACTAGACCCGATCAACTAGGGATGAAAACAAAAATTTCTAGTTTGTATCTGGATAACCAGGGGCCACGTCGAACAGAGTTTCCCCCTATGGTTGGTCTTTTCAGGGATGTATTCTAAGACGACATTTCAATTTTACCTTTGATAAGAGTGGCATAGTTCTCTATCAATATAGTACCAGGAGATACACCAGTATCCATTCCTTCTTATAGGAAGGCTATGATGGAGTAGCAAGAGCTCATGAGGTAGGTAGAGGATTTGGAGGATAATGGTTTCATCTGACCCAACACTTCTCCTGGGGGTTTTCTAGTCCTTTTTCTGAAAAAGTCCAACGGTACCCTTAATTTATGCGTGGATTATCAAAATATAAACTAGTTGATGGTTATGAATCGGTATCCTCTACCGAGGATAGATGATCTCTAAAACTTGATCCAGGGAGCTTGTTTTTTCTCAAGGATATACATGAGACCTGGTTACCATCAAGTGCATGTTAGATCATCAGACATTCCCCACACAGTTTTCCCAAGAAGATGTAGTATGTAAGAGTATTTTGTTATGCTGTTTGGTCTCATGAATGCTCAAGCGGTCTTCATGGAACTGATGAATCGAGTGTTACATCCCTATATTGATTCTTTTGTTGTGGTTTTTGTGGATGACATCTTGGTATATTCTCATTATCGACATGACCATGAGACACATCTTGTGATCGTTTTGAGTTCAATTAGAGAGAATTAGTTATATGATAATCTCTCAAATTACCAATTATGGATGGACTAGATAAATTTGATGGGTCATGTCATCTCGAAGACAGGTGAATCAGTTGACCTAGATAAGGTGAGAGCAGTAGTTACCTGGGACCATCGCAAGAATGTGTTTGAGGTGCGGAGTTTTCTAGGGCTTTCTCGTTATTAAATACATTTCATATTGGACTTATCACATTAAGTATCACCGATGATAGGCTTGAACAAGATGTGTGTGACGTACATATGGTCATTTTCATGTGTGATGGCCAATCATGAGCAGAAAGGGGGATTAATTCATGCACCATTACTGATTTTTTTAAATCTAGGAATGAGTTATACAATGTAATGCAATGCATCAGGTATTAATATTGGAGAAGTGCTTATTCATAAAGATCGAGTCATTGCATATGGGTCTCAATATCTTAGGCCACATGAGAGGAACTACACGACACATGATCTTGAGTTAGCAGTAAATGTTCATGCCTTATGTAGTTTGATACATTACTTATCAGGGGAGCATTTTGTGGTGTACATAGACCACAATATCCCCACGTACATCTTTACTCAGTGTGATATGAATTTGAGGTAGTGAAGGTGGGTAGAATACCTTAAATATTTCAACATTGAGGTTGCCTATATTTCAGGGAAAGGAAATGAATTGGCCGATGCACTGAGCAGGAGGAATCAGATATAGACGGTGCATGATACTAGTAGCGAGTGGCAGCTAATGGAGTTGTTTGATGAGAAGCATTTGGAGGTGCATGATAGTTAGGTATATTAATTTCTTACATAATTAGTTGGTACCTTTGAATTACTAGATAGAGTGAATATGAAAAAGCTATTGAATTATAAAGGCCTAGTTTTATGAAATAGCATGTTAGGTGAGGACCCTCCCCTAGTTGGACCATAGGTGGGGATGAGTTTTTGCAGTTACATGGGTGCATAAGGGTTTCAACAGACATGTACGAGGGCCGGATGCATGATTTTTATGTGTTAGTTTGGGTACTGCATCCAGGTGTCACCAAGATGTATTTGGATTTTCATCATCATTACTGGTGGCCATGCATAATGGGAGATGTAGCTAGTTTTGGAATGAGATGCTCCGCTTATAAACATGTGAAGGCAGAACACAAAATACTAGTAGGGATTTTGATGTATCTACCCATTCCTAAGTGGAAATGGAATGAAGCCACGATGGATTTCATGATAGGTTTACCATGGTTTCCTTGAGGTGATGATGCAACTTGGGTTGTGGTTCATAGGATTAAAAAATGATTAACACATCATTCTGATTAACGAACCCTTCAATGTTGATGAGCTTGGGAGGTTTTACATCCTGGATATTATATGACTACATAGGGTTCTGAATTATATCATTTTAGATATGGATTCCCATTTTACTTATCAGTTCTGAAGATTGATACAAATCTATTTGGATACACAGGTTCCCTTGATCACAACATACCACCCCAAGAAGGATGGCCAGTTAGAGCGCAAGATTCAGGTACGAGAGGACATGCTTCAGGATTGCATCTTGGATTTCAGAGGTTCCTGAGATACACATATACCCCTCATTATGTCTGACTAAAACAATAGCCTCTATGATACTATTAAGATGGTTCCAAGTGAGTATTTTTATGGTAGACCATGTAGATTAACCCTATGATGGATTGAGGAAGGAGAGGCAGTGTGGCTGGGACCTCCTCTTGTATAAGAGATCACTAACATGGTTCAGTTGATTGAGAAGTAGATTGCTACTATACAGTTTCATCATAAACCTTATAATAATCTTCATAGATGAAATTTAGAGTTTGAGGTTGAGGATACTGTTTTCTTGCATGCCACACTGAGTTTGGGACACTGGTGGATCAAGAGATAGGGTAAGGTTTCACCGAGAAACATTGGTCCGTTTGAGAGTCTAGAGTGGGTCCAGCTAGTTTCCTATCAATTTTAGTTACCTCATAGTTACAATTCTATTCCTGATGACTTCCAAGTTTCGCAGTAGCGATGTTACTTTTCGGACCCATCTCACACCTTCCATCCCGAGGAAGTGGAGTTGTGGGAAGATGTGTCCATTAAAGAGTATCCCATTCGTAATGTGGATCATTGAAAAAAGTTTCTTTGTGGTAGGTCTATTCCATTTTAAGGGTGTTATGTTAGTAAGGTCGAGTGCAGGATGAGACTTGGGAGAGGGATGCTGACATACAGTCACATTGGCTGAAGTTATTCTTGGATGATCCTTCAACACCCTTGGAAGGGGGTTTTGAGGGTGAATTTATTTAAGGGGGGAATTTGTAAGAACCTAGTTCTTCCTAATGGTATGAATATTTACTTTTATATTTATTGTTAAGAAAATGGGGAAAATAGGTTGAGTGTCAAGCTTCATGTCTGTTACACAACATGACTAGGAACTACATGTTGTGTACTTTTAGGTACATGCCGTGTATGGAAGGCTACATTCCATGTAATCCCTGCACACTTCCCTGTAATAGTTTGGCTAGAATTTGTACGGACACAACATATAGTCTCAAGTACACTTGATCTACTTTTTTTAATTATTATGTTGGGAAGTATTTCATTTTTCCAGACACATAGAAACAAACCCCATTCGACGAGCAGCGCACCCAGGAAAATCTGAATTGGATTTTGCCTCCCGTTCCATCATCTGATCATTGATTCAAAAACATTCATATGGCTTGGATTTTCCTTGGTAAGATCTTGATTATTCTTGACCCTTTCTTCTTAATTTATTCCCTCAATCAAGTTGTTTAAAGTTGAGTGTTTATAGACATTTTGTCGATCTACTCTGTTCAAGGTCGAATTAGAGCCCGATGCTGGATGAGGAGAGTCATATGAGTACGAGGTAGGTGGTCTCATGTAATTCGTTGATTTTCATGATGTTTATATATTCCAGAGTGCCTCACATCCACTTATATGGTTTTTCATGATTTAATAATGAACCTCGTTATTACCTATTGATTATTTGGTTGGATAATTCGAAAGTATTTATTGGGGTTTGAACCTTGATTAGGCCCACCCCATTGGTGTATTTTTCGTGGATGGTCATTTGGATGAGAATGCCTACAAGGAATGAATTTAATTCCCATTCTATGATTGTTAAAAACGTAATGCTCATTATATAAATTGATAACATGAGATACATGTTATGTTAATACTTGTAAATGTTTAAATTTCATAATAGGATTATTATATGTCTTTCACATGCGAGTTATCATTATTTAACTTTGTAATATTTTAATTTACATGTGTTAGTTGTTTTTGAAAACTGGTCCCACATGAGTTGATTTTGTTAAAGCCATGTGATAGTTTAATTCACATGTTTTAATTTTGATATTGAATTTGTAATTTAATTAAATGATAAAAAGAGGTAATTAGAAATGTGCGGGCCATAGTCTCTGTTAAAAGACAAATTCGGGATCATGTATATAATTTCACCTTAAATACCATGGGTGAACCATTGTCTCCGTTAAAGACAATGGATGGGATCAAGAGGATAATTTTGTAATGTTTTGTGTGCGAGCCACATATATTGTGGTTAGGCTCATTGAGCCTTCTTTCAAATCATGAGAGAACATAGGATCCAGTGAGGGATACCCAGGCTAGACTCTATTAGGAAATGTTTGGAATGATTATTATGTCGCGATTTGATGGTTACCTTTATATGGAGAGTCTTTGGGCCTTGTCCATACCTCGAGACTTTATACAACACACAGAACATGAATAATTAAATGGATGACTTATGATGATTATAACAATGCAAAGCAAAAGCTTGGATTCCATCTTCACGTACACCTATTTACATTATTTTTTGAGACATTTATTGTGATTGTTTTTGAGTACTCATAGTTTACTGATTTCACTATTTTACACTATTTGATATATATATATATATCTACTAATAGATTGAAACAGACCGTGGGTGATTACCTACGGGGATTTAGTCTCACACCATGTTTGGGTCATGCTTCTAGGCCAAAAAGGATTATAATATTGTAGGTTTTGATAAGGGAAAGTTCCACTCTAAAGGAAATTTTTGTGCTGAATAGGAGTAGGAGAGAATGGGACCTTGAAAAGGATTGTGATGCTTCCTAGTAAATTTTATTTCTTTTGATATTTTGATATATATATATATATGTTTTGTTTTACAATAGTGTACTTATTTGTATGATTTCCTAGAATAGGTGACATGCTTCATCATCTTGTGTATTGAAGAATACTTGGTTATTTATCTTATCAGTATTCCTGCCTTTTATTTTAGTTGTATGTTGTTTAATTCTTCCGCTATTGTTTATTATTATTCTGATGTGCTACACTAAGTCAATGAGGGAATAGTTTCCGCACTATCACACTCTAGGACATCTCTAATAGTCGGAAGCCTATGGTGTTTCGTAAAATTCCCTTGAGGCCTTGTGGCCAACTAGGTATGGGGCTCCAGTTGAGTGGTACACAGATCCAGGACGTAATATTAAATATAAAGGGAATACTTTTATTTTTATTCTCCCAAAGACGTTTAGTCTTAATAATTTAAATAAATTACAATTTGTTAATTATATTAATGAAATATATATATTATATATTCAATAAAACATTTTTGTTATTTATACATTATATTGTATTTTCAAACGCTGAGAACAAACTCAATTTTTATTCATAAAAACCTATATTTTTCAATAAAGTTAATTTTATCACCTTTTAAAGGAGAAACCATTTTAAATCGAAATTTTTATTTTTTATATATTCTATTTTAAAAAACAAACAATATAATTTAAATAGGTATATAATATTTTATATAGGTTTAATTTCGGTTTTTTTTAGATAGGTTTCATGTTTTCATAAATAGTAGAAAAGTACTAAATTTTAACTGAAAACAAATTTTCTAATCAAAATAATTTATTATGATAAAATATATATATTTTTGGTTTTAGAGTATAATTAGATAATATTTTCTCATTTAATATAATTTTGTTCATTGGAATCAATTTTACTATGAAATTGGATATAAAAAACATTGTGAACTATTGAACTTTTTTAGTTTAAAACCATGTTATCTCAATCCACTAACCAAATACATTTTAAATGAATTACTAAAAACTCTGTTTTTAAAATTTTGAAAATGGATTCAATTTTATAATTAGTGGATACAAATTACATAAATAGTTATTATTGGAATATTAATAGTAACATTGGTAGTTTTTTTAATTAACACGGGTATTGGTAAATCAAGTAATTCGGTTAAAAATAATGATATAAATTTTATAAAACTACCCTAAAACTTATCCAAATATTATTATATAAGATATTTATATAAAAACCATCATTGATATGTATTTAGGTCCACTTGTATTCACATGGTGAACTATAACCCTTTCATAGTATTTTATTCAATGAAAAGTCAATTTTATCATACTTTTGATTTTAACATGTGAAATATTTTTAATATATTTTTTATAGGAGTTATTTTAGTCTATAAATAGTAATTTTATATATAAAATATTTATTTACTTCATGGTAATTTTATTATAATTTTTAGTGAAAAAATAATTACTTTTAATGAAGACAAAATTATGATGTAGTAATTATTAAATTAATGGAAGAATCAAATAAATGATATTAAATATATTAATATAAACATAATTCGACACATTTAATGTCATAAAAGAATTTTCAAGATTAATTTTACATTTTATTTATAATTTAAAAGAATTGGTTCAAAAATATCATGTTATTAGTTTAAAAAAAAATGAGAAATGTATAGTATCAAAATTAAAACTTATGATATTTTAAAATATAAAATATTTTATTAAATGATATGAAATTTATAAAAATATTATATTAATCAAAATATATGAGAAATTTATATTAATATCATAAATGTCACATTTATTGGTCGTTTTTCATTTTATAGTATTTGTATTAACCATCAAATTGAAAATTTCAGGGTATCATGATAAGACTTAAAAATGTTAAATATGGTTTAATCCAAAAAGATGAGGATTTAAAAATAGTCAAAACTTGCCTAATTTTCATTGGATAATTTTTTATACCAATCATCATCCTATACTATAAATAAATCAATTTTAACCCATTTTTAATAGAAATATATTTTATATTAATTTAGTATTTTGAAAAATTCCATCAGTGCACCTCCCTTCTCTTATAAAAGTGAACTACTTATTATCATTTATTATAACATAGAACCCTATTTTTCTAGGGAAATATCTTCTCATTTACATGTTCAACTACCCTATTAACATTATAGAGGTGATGGTATTCTCAAAATGCGTACTTTTTTGACCCTATGATGATATCTTGAGTGAGCTCGTTGAAGAAGAGTTAATCTCTTTTACTGATTCTTTCGATATTGTTTCTTCTTCTATATCATATTCATGTGTTGATTACATTATAAATTAATAACTACAGTATCAATATATATTATTATATGTTATTATTATAATGGAACAATCAAATTCCACCTTCTATCCATCCTATGAAGAAAGGAAGTACCATGCGTGTGTACACACGGCATACCGTCTCCACACAGTGGTGTATTCAATTTTTCATCACCACTTTACATTTAAGGGTATAATTATGGAAATAAAAACTGTATATCATAATTATAACATTATATTATTTTTGAGAAAAAATATATACCATCAAATTTCATACTATTTCATAATTAATGGAATGATATCATATCTTGCGCGTACGTACGACCTACTATCTCCACGACACAATGTGATTCATTTTTTCATAGTCACCAATCAATAATGATTATATAGTATATAATAAATAAATATGATAAAAATTAAATTAATTCTTTTTTAAATGATATAACTATATCCTATTAACAAGAATTAGGATTCATATAGAAAAAAATGAATTGGAAAATAAAATAGTTAACACCCCAAAAATGATTAATATTATTACCAAATGAGAGATAATATAATCATATATGATATTGTAAACATACATATGGTTCTAGAATATTTTAATGACATCATTTAATACATTATACATAAGATTCAAATATGTATGAAGGAAATAAGACATAAGGTAAGTGTTAATTTCACAATCTCATTATTCCTTGAGATTATTTATACGCATGTGTTTATGGGGGAATACTTATATCCCATGTCCATTTTTATTATAAAAATTTGTAGAATATTTTTACTATTATTTTAAAAAATTATAAAGTCATTTTTACCCATGAATGTGTTTTCACTAAATGGTTTTAAAGGAATGATTTGGTCATTTTCGAGAAAAATTTGGTTTGTAATTTTTTATCAAATGTATGATAATGTGTTTTTAAATTATGAATAATGAACATATTTTCCAACTTTTATGATACCTTAATTATTTAAAAATTTACAAACAAGATTAAATTGTTATTTTCTAAAAACATTTTCTTGGATTTTGGAATTTTAATAAAAGTAAACAATTTCAAAGTATAAATTATATTTTCCTCAAGAATTGTTTTCAATTGATCTCTCAAAATTATTTTACGTCTAAGATAATATTATTTTATGTTAATTATGTATTTCTATGTATATGTTTCAATTCTATAATTCTCATTATTTCTGAGAATTTTTTATGTTTACACTAGAATGATATTATAACGGCCCATACTTTACATACATGGTTATTAATTCAAAATTGAAGCATACTTATTACAACATATAACAAAACCATGAAAGGACCATATAGGTATAATGTCTTTAGAAACTGGGAAACTTAAACAACTGGTTTATAAATCATCTACATTGTCTCCCATTTATTTCATCATATCTAGTGTCCCTTTTTGGAATATTCTACTTAATATCTTTCTTCCAGACCTGGGGAAAAGAAAACATACAAATGGGTGATCTCAAATTCTCAGTAAGGGTAAACAAAAGAAATATCAATCACATCATATTCATAAGAACATATCATTTTGGAAATCTTAACCTGCCAAAGAGATCATAATTTCATAACATGGGATAAATCATAGTAGTGAAATTTAATCCCAATAATCATAACATAAAACATGAAACTTTGTGGAATACACACATAATCAGAGAGAATCATTTCTTAGTAGTCAAGACTCATATCCAAGACTATCATAGCAGACAAAGTCCATTTCTGAACCGAGTTTACTCCTCATTTCAGTCATGTTTCACTGAACTAGTTTAACCTGCCGTTCTAGCCATGTCTATCTCATGAGATATAAATCTTTACCCAATGAATTTGAGGGAGATATAGGTCCCACCCATCTCATAATGAAACCATTCTTATGTGTTCCACAAAATCATAAATCATACATCATAACATAACCTATGTAATAAAAATGGGAATCTTAAACATCGTGCCATCATAACATAATCCATATAAGATAAAATGACATCATAAAAATAATTCCATCATAACATAATCAAATCAATGTAAAAATATAGATAGAAACAGAACCCTATATTATCTTAGATGGAAAATAATTTTTATAAAACGCTTGAACTCCATTCTTGAGAAAAAATATCCTTTCTACTTCAAAAACAAGTTTCATTTATTAAAATGTCATACAATTTTAAACTAAAAGAAGTTGATTAAAAATAAACTTTAAAACATGTAAAGGAATCTTCATGGAAATAATGTTCTAAAATTCCATTTAGGCCGTATATGTTAAAAAAACATTCTTCTCGTAGTTTGGCCGGAAAACTCAAAAAGTACCTCGTACTGAAAACGTCAAAATATTCCTTTCATATCTTTTACTAAAAAATAATCAATGGGTAACGTTGGATTTAAAAAAAACTGTTGGAGGATGGAAATAATATTACATATTGAGGAAACATGGATGTGGATGATAAATATTCCCTAGTAAATTTTGAAGTATAAACAATCTCGGATAAAAATGAGATTGTGAGATTTTCCCTTACCTTAGGTCTGATTTGTTTCGTAAGTGTCTGAACCTCCTGTATAATTATTTGAATAATGTCATTGACTTATTCCAGAATCATACTTATTTTTATGATATCATATATGGTCATCTTCTTAGCTTCTTATTAGTAATATTTCATTCCTACTTGTTATTCGGGTGTTTATTACCTTTTGTTCTTATGCGTGTTTTGTCCAATAAATTCTTATTATTCTTTTTAGGTTATAGATACCTTATTTAAAGAATAGTATTAGTGTAATATATATCATATTCATTCTTTAAATTCGTTTATATTATCATTATGCAATGAAGATCATGTAGAACGAGTCACATCTCATCGTGGAGGCGGTATTCCGTACGTACGCACTCGTGATGATATCGTTCCCATGATCGTGGAATTGTATTAGAGTGTATGTATTGTAGAGACCCGTATCTTGACGTACATTGACATTACATTACTTTTGCGGAATACTTAGTACATTACAAAAACACACACACATAAGGACCGTAATAGTTTAGTGTCTTCGGAAACTCGGACTATAATCTTCTAATCATGGTGAAAGATCTTCAAAATCTCCCATAAAGATCTTCCTTTTTTTTTACCTAAAACCTTTCTTTATATCCTGGGGAAAAGAAAACATAAAAGGGTGAGCTCAAATGATCAGTAAGGGTAAACAAAATAAATATCAATCACATTATATTCATAAGAACATAACATTTTGGAAATCATAACCTGCAAAAGAGAGCATAATTTCATAATCATGGGATAAATCATGGCAGTGAAAAAGTAATCCAAATAATCATAACTTAAAACATGAAACTTTGTGGCATACACACATAATCATAGAGAATCATTTCTTGTTATTCAAGACTAATTGACAAGACTATCTTAGTGGACAAAGTCCCTTTCTGAATCGAGTAACCCTCGTTTCAGTCCTGTTTCACTGAACCCGTATAACCTACCGTTCCAGCCCTGTCTATCTCATGAGATATAAAATCTTTACCCAATGAATTGGAGGGAGATATAGGTCCCACACATCTTATAATTAATCCTTTCTTATGTGTGCCACATAATCATAAACCATACATCATAGCATAACCCATGTAATAAAAATGGGATTCTTAAACAACATGACATCATAAAACAATTCATATAAGATAAAGGAATTCATAAAAATATTTCCATCACAACATAATCAAACCAATGTAATAATAGGGATAAAAACAGAACCCTTTTATTATCTTAGATGGAAAATAATTTTGATAAAATACTTGAACTCCATTCTTGAGGAAAATATCCTTTCTTCTTCAAAAACATTTTTCCTTTCATAACATGTCATAAAACTTTAAAATAAAAGAAGTTGATTAAAAATAAACTTGAAAAATTGTAAAGGAAGCTTCTTGGAAATAATGTTTTAAAAATCCATTCATTCCGTATAAGTTAAAAAAATATTCTTCTCATACTTTTGTCGGAAAAGTCAAAAAGTACCTCGTACGAAAAACGACAAAAGATTCCTTTCATTTCTTTTACTAAAAACTCACCGAAGGGTAAAAATGGATTTAAAAAATTTTATGTGAATGGAAATAATATTACATATTGATGAAACATGGATGTGGATGATAAAATAAACCCCAGTAATTACTTACGAATAAACAATCTCGGATAAAAATGAAATTGTGATATTTCCCTTACCTTAGGTCCGATTTTCTTTGTACGTGTCCGAAGCTCCTGTATAATGGTTTAAATAATGTCATTGACTTATTAAAGAATCATATTCATTGTTATGATATCATATATGGTTCACTTATGACATTATATTACCCGTTCTTTTGTAAATTCCATGTTAAAGAAGCGTTTTGGGTAAAATCGTTTCTTTTATCGTAGGTGTTTTGACTTGTTGTTCTTGACATTATTATTACTTATATCATGATTTACTTACTTCCAGAATATAAAATATGATTTATATATCATATATATTCAGTATATATATATATATATAATAGATAGATAAATGAAATGAAAAACACCATTCATGGAGACGGTAGTCCGTACGTACGCATGAACGCTGTTTTCCTTTCCCTATTGTCTTGAATGGAAGTAAGTAGATGACATACATATATATATATATACATAAATCCAGTAGCTTTATAATGTCATATATTTCATTATTATTTCTTATATATACTTTATAATCATTCTTAAATGGTTAACATGGAGAATGAATCTCATCGCGTCGTGGAGACGGTAGTCCGTACGTACGCACGAGCGATGATATCATTTCCATAAATATTGAATTGAATTGGAGTGGATTATACAATATATCAGAATCAATATGATGTTTTAATAACTATGTATAGTTATTCTTTACACCATTATACCCATCCATGTAAGGTGGTGGTGGAAAATAGATTACACCACGGCGTGGAGACGGTATTCCGTACGTACGCACGCGCGGTGATTTCTTTTTCCGTAGGATAGAGAGATGGTGAAATAGGGTTTTTTCATACTTATAATAACATATCAGTATATGAGTGATACTGATGTTATTAATTCATAATGAAACAACCTAAGAAGAAGAAGTGGAAGAAGAAATAAAGATGAAAGAATTGGTAACGGTAATTACCTCTTCTTTGAAGCGCCTTTTGGAGACCTCATCTTAGGGAACTAAAATTGGTCTTTGAGGAAGACCAGAACCTCTAGGATGTTTCTAGGGAAGTGGAGAAGAGATTTTGGCAGGGGTTGGCCGAGCTTGAGTGCTCAAATTGGTGTGAGGAGGAGGGGGAGGAGGTGTCCTTTTATAAGGGAGGAGAGGGGCACCTTAGGAATATCTCAAAATATTATTTTATATTAAAGTAAAAATCGGTTTATAATGGTTCCAAAGGGTCTTATTTCGAAGCTAAAGTGGGGATGGGTCGAAATATTATCAACCAATAGGATTTAGACAAGTTTAGGTTCTTATTGTAACCTTATCAATTAGATTTAACTCTAAGTTAAATAATTTAACTTTTACCGTGTCTTTTGGTTTTCTTTCACTATATGGTTAATACACTTACTATAACATGCCAAACGAACCCCAAATTGTTTATTATTAATATATATATCCTTATCTAAGTCATTTGGCCGAACCTTAGAATTTTAGGAATAAAATAACAATTAATAATATAATATTTGATTTAAAAACTATTTTGTGTCAATTTTGACTCTATTTGATATATGATTTTTGTGAAAGTCATAACAGAATTATATGTTCGAACCAAGTTGCTTAAATCAACACTAATATATCATAGTAACCTAGAAAATTAGTGGAATTCATAAAAAGTCTCAAATTACATTCATTTGAGTATTTATAACATCACTTATGTTAATATTTCCTTAAAAGGGTAATTACTGCATCATCGTTGTGTCATAAATATATTAATTTATTTAAAGTATAAAAATTATAAATAAAATATCATTATATAGGAAATCGTTTTATCTTTCTAATGAATATTTATAGTCGAATTTATCTTATGTATAACCCCATATTAAAAATGTTTTAGTGAATAAACTTTGATTTTAACTCTTTTAACTCTTCTTTGAATTAAATAATAATAAATGTCCTAATCTAATCCAAGTGGGCCTAAATGATAATATTTTACACTTAAGGTTGTTTTTGGTCGAGATAAACTTTTCCAATAGAATTAGGACATGTGTTAGGGTAATATTAATATCATTTTACCCTTAATTACCCTATTTACTTTTAACCGTGGTAAATAAAAGTAAAAAGTTACTATTCACCAAAAATTATTTTCATCTCATTGAACCACATTTTACTTACTGACATCAACCGTGTCTCTCGGATTTTTGAAATTCCATTCACAGAAGTGGTAAAATTAAGTTTTATGAAAAATTCAGTTTTTTTAACTACCACTTAGTAGTTTCACTATTCATCAAAAAATGAAGGTTTTCAGAAAAATGCCAAAATTTCATCCTAAGCTATATTTCATATTCCGAATTCAAAAATGAAGTCTATTTTACCAAATTCATAACATAGAAGTTGCATTAATTAATTTTATAATTAAATCCCACTGTTAAAACAAATAGCGTGTTTTTAAGAAACAATATCTATCAAAAGATTGACACTTGTTTATGTCTGGTTTAAATGTGCAATTACATCCAATGACCAACATTGTATTAAATTGTAAAAATATATTCTAAATATACTTTAAAACTACTCCAATTAATAATTTATCACTATTAATTATTTCGATTAAAAAAGTTGTTTTTTCATTATAATTTAGTAATTTTCACTATTCATCAGAATATGAAAGTTATCCGAAATGTACCAAAATTTCACCGTAGGCTAAATTCGATACTCTGAATCCAAAAATGAAGTTCATTTTGAAAAATAAGATTTACAGAATTTTAAAAAGTGGTTATTACTATTCATACCGGCTAGTTTTAATAATATTTTAATAGCATATCGTTGTTTAGTGAAACTCGGTATTGCGTATTACACACGCTATCGAGGAAGGTCGTGATTGCGTGTAATGCAAGGCTAGTCAAGGATGCGTGTTGTGCAAGCTCCTTTTGGTGTAGCGTACAACACAAGACATTAAATTAAAAAGAATATTTTTTATAAAATCTTGGGCTGTTACATTCTACCCCCCTTAAAATGAATTTCGCCCTCGAAATTCGTCGGGGTTATAAATGGTTTACTATTTGAAAGTTTCTTTAATAGAAACCCACATCGTAAAAAGGAATATCAAAACCAATCTTTAAAAACAGAAGTATGAAACGTAACGGTTACCCAAATAAACTAATCATTGGGTTTCCACATAGGTGAAAATATGGATATGGAAGAGAAATCTAACCATCATGTTCTGATGGAGAGTGGTAGAGAACATGGCTATGGAAAAGACAATAATCACAAATCCATAAATTTGTGACGATCTAAGGTACCATCTGATTCATCAGGTATAAGATTACTAGGACAACATTTTTGGTTTTCAAGATCATTTCCCTAAAGTTGAAAATTTGAATTGGAATAAATACTTTCTTTATTTTGGTACAATCTCACTATTGTTCGTGCCTAGAACAATTTCCACTTCATCTCTTAAATAAATGAAGTTGAATTTGTTATTCGTGAAGTGTTAGCAGATCATGTGATAGAATGACAGGTCATTCCATCTGTCTCAAACAAAAGGTTAGAAAAAATTATATACATAAGTCGATCTATAGTGAGATTAATCATATATAGTTCCTAAAATGGACTTATACTTCATATATCATACTGCTTAATATAATAAAACTAGTTTCTACTAAACAGGGACTTCCTGTAGGCCAGTGGTAGGTGATAAAGGCCAGTCGCACTTCGGTTGTGGGTTCGATTCCCACAGCCTTGTCCGAAGCGATGGGCTGTCGCCCGTCCTGCAGATTGTCCTTTTTCTAAAACTTTATTACTATAACATCCCATAAATAATATCGAAAAAACTTCTATCCTTAAACAATACTAACTTATGTCCAACATAATCCATTCCAATCTTTAGTCCTATCCATAATACTGCAGTCCATTCTCATAACATAGTGAAAATGATTACCAGAGATTTAATACCATCGTTGATCCCCATATATCATAAGATATATCTTGTTGGACACATTACAAACATTCAAAGGCCTTAATCTTGTACTCTCTTGAATACCCATTGAACCTTAGTGAAAACTTGAATGCAGTTAAAAGTTAACACTTTCCACATACCAAAATCCTCAAAATTCTATTTACTCAAACCATGATATCACTTAGTCCTTATATCAATCATGAGCTCATGAATACTGTTAAACATTTCATTTTCTCGTTTCCCTTCATTATGCGCATAATATCTCAATCACTTTGAATACCACATTAGACCAATACATAAATATTCCAATATTCCATGATACAACATTATTTTGGAATCCCATTACATAAAAACTTAATCATTCCACCACATCATTGTCATATTCAACATTGCCAATAGTGATCGCATGTGACTTCCCTTTGTCCTTTGCCTTAAGCGGTTGCTCATGTCGATCATCACTAACCCTTGGATTAGGGCATTTATTGGCATAATGTCCCATCTCCTTGCACTTGAAGCATTGAAGTGTTGGTTGTGCGTTCTCTGCAGTGTTTGCTTTATTCACTTCATTAGAATCCCTTTTTCCATTACTTCGACACTCAGCTGCTCGATGACCTTCTTTTCCACACTTATAACATTTTATATTCCCTTTAAGACAATCTCCACCATGCTTCTTTCCACACTTTGTTCATAAGGAAACATTCATCTTCTTTTCACCATTATTCTGATATTTCTCCTTGAACTCCATCTTTCGTTTCTTGTCAAAACCATGAGATGGATATGAACACCAACTTCCATTTCTACCTTGATAGCACAACACACAATTTCTTCATAGCTACTGAAGTGTCTTATAGCTAATTCCCTTCAAAGACTTGGTTTTAAGCCACTGAAAAATCGATCAACTTTACTTTCAGGTTGGATGATAATGCCAGATGCATACCTTGCAAGTCTTGTAAAATTCGCTTCGTATATACCAACAGATTCATCATCCTTTTTCTTTAGTTCAAGAAACTCCTTCTCCATCTTCGTTCGAAGAATACGAGGGAAGTACTTACTGAAAAACAAGTTCTTGAACTCGTCCCATTCCATGGAATCAATTTCATCTCTTTGCCTCGTATTCTTGATAAGATTCCACCATTGATCAGCTTCACCTTCCAAACGATATACTGCTAAGATGACTTTATCATGTTCAGAACATTGAAGAACTGAAAATATCTTTTCAGTAGTACTAATCCATTGTTCAGCAACTAATGGATCAGTAGACCCACTGAAAGAAGGCGGACGCTGCCTCATGAAGGATTCAACAGAATGTTGCTCCTTCCTTTGCTCGTTTGGAAGTCCTGCATGATTCATAGCTTGAGAAAGTTGTGTGAGCATGGCTACAAGATTTTGCATTCCAGCTCCCATATCATTTGGTTGCTCAGGGGGACAATCATTGCATTTTCCATTGCATTGATCAACACGGTTCCTTCGGGTTCCAGCCATCGTCTAAAACCCCAAAAGAATAGTGTGAGAGGCAAAAATCATGCTAGGGAAAACAACATAATAAAGGGGTAGTACCCTCAATATCTAACATCTTAGGTTAAATTCTAAGATAGTTAGAGAAATTCTAGGACTATAACCTATACGTATACATAACCTTAGAGACATCCCTAGACATACCTTAGAAATATCTCTAGGGATCTCACTAACGTTTTCGCATCCTAGTTTCCAAAGGTTGACTAAACCTTTCCTCTGATACCAACTGTAGAGACCCGTATCTTGACGTACATTGACATTACATTACTTTTGCGAAATACTTAGTACATTACAAAAACACACACACACAAGGACCGTAATAGTTTAGTGTCTTTGGAAACTCGGACTATAATCTTCTAATCGTGGTGAAAGATCTTCAAAATCTCCCATAAAGATCTTCTTTTTTTTACCTAAAACCTTTCTTTATATCCTGGGGAAAAGAAAACATAAAATGGTGAGCTCAAATGCTCAGTAAGGGTAAACAAAATAAATATCAATCACATTATATTCATAAGAACATAACATTTTGAAATCATAACCTGCAAAAGAGAGCATAATTTCATAATCATGGGATAAATCATGGTAGTGAAAAAGTAATCCCAGTAATCATAACTTAAAACATGAAACTTTGTGGCATACACACATAATCATAGAGAATCATTTCTTGTTAGTCAAGACTAATTGCCAAGACTATCTTAGTGGACAAAGTCCCTTTCTGAATCGAGTAACCCTCGTTTCAGTCCTGTTTCACTGAACCGGTATAACCTACCGTTCCAGCCCTGTCTATCTCATGAGATATAAAATCTTTACCCAATGCATTGGAGGGAGATATAGGTCCCACCTATCTTATAATGAATCCTTTCTTATGTGTGCCACATAATCATAAACCATACATCATAGCATAACCCATGTAATAAAAATGGGATTCTTAAACAACATGACATCATAAAACAATTCATATAAGATAAAGGAATTCATAAAAATATTTCCATCACAACATAATCAAACCAATGTAATAATAGGGATAAAAACAGAACCCTTTTATTATCTTAGATGGAAAATAATTTTGATAAAATACTTGAACTCCATTCTTGAGGAAAATATCCTTTCTTCTTCAAAAACATTTTTCCTTTCATAACATGTCATAAAACTTTAAAATAAAAGAAGTTGATTAAAAATAAACTTGAAAACTTGTAAAGGAAGCTTCTTGGAAATAATGTTTTAAAAATCCATTCATGTCGTATAAGTTAAAAAAATATTCTTCTCGTACTTTTGTCGGAAAAGTCAAAAAGTACCTCGTACGAAAAACGACAAAAGATTCCTTTCATTTCTTTTACTAAAAACTCACCGAAGGGTAAAAATGGATTTAAACAATTGTATGTGGATGGATATAATATTACATATTGATGAAACATGGATGTGGATGATAAAATACACCCTAGTAATTACTTACGAATAAACAATCTCGGATAAAAATGAGATTGTGATATTTCCCTTACCTTAGGTCCGATTTGCTTTGTACGTGTCCGAAGCTCCTGTATAATGGTTTAAATAATGTAATTGACTTATTACAGAATCATATTCATTGTTATGATATCATATATGGTTCACTTATGACATTATATTACCCGTTCTTTTGTAAATTCCATGTTAAAGAAGCGTTTTGGGTAAAATCGTTTCTTTTATCGTAGGTGTTTTGACTTGTTGTTCTTGACATTATTATTACTTATATCATGATTTACTTACTTCCAGAATATAAAATATGATTTATATATCATATATATTCAGTATATATATATATATAATAGATAGATAAATGAAATGAAAAACACCGTTCATGGAGACGGTAGTCCGTACGTACGCATGAACGCTGTTTTCCTTTCCTTATTGTCTTGAATGGAAGTAAGTAGATGACATACATATATATATACATAAATCCAGTAGCTTTATAATGTCATATATTTCATTATTATTTCTTATATATACTTTATAATCATTCTTAAATGGTTAACATGGAGAATGAATCTCATCGCGTCGTGGAGACGGTAGTCCGTACGTACGCACGAGCGATGATATCATTTCCATAAATATTGAATTGAATTGGAGTGGATTATACAATATATCAGAATCAATATGATGTTTTAATAACTATGTATATTTATTCTTTACACCATTATACCCATCCATGTAAGGTGGTGGTGGAAAATAGATTACACCACGGCATGGAGACGGTATTCCGTACGTACGCACGCGCGGTGATTTCTATTTCCGTAGGATAGATAGATGGTGAAATAGGGTTGTTTCATACTTATAATAACATATCAGTATATTAGTGATACTGATGTTATTACTTCATAATGAAACAACCTAATAAGAAGAAGTGGAAGAAGAAATAAAGATGAAAGAATTGGTAACGGTAATTACCTCTTCTTTGAAGCGCCTTTTGGAGACCTCCTCTTAGGGAACTAAAATTGGTCTTTGAGGAAGACCAGAACCTCTAGGATGTTTCTAGGGAAGTGGAGAAGAGATTTTGGAAGGGGTTGGCCGAGCTTGAGTGCTCAAATTGGTGTGAGGAGGAGGGGGAGGAGGTGTCCTTTTATAAGGGAGGAGAGGGGCACCTTAGGAATATCTCAAAATATTATTTTATATTAAAGTAAAAATCGGTTTATAATGGTTACAAAGGGTCTTATTTCGAAGCTAAAGTGGGGATGGGTCGAAATCCTATCAACCAATAGGATTTAGACAAGTTTAGGTTCTTATTTTAACCTTATCAATTAGATTTAACTCTAAGTTAAATAATTTAACTGTTACCGTGTCTTTTTGTTTTCTTTCACTATATGGTTAATACACTTACTATAACATGCCAAACGAACCCCAAATTGTTTATTATTAATATATATATCCTTAGCTAAGTCATTTGGCCGAACCTTAGAATTTTAGGAATAAAATAACAATTAATAATATAATATTTGATTTAAAAACTATTTTGTGTCAATTTTGACTCTATTTGATATATGATTTTTGTGAAAGTCATAACAGAATTATATGTTCGAACCAAGTTGCTTAAATCAACACTAATATATCATAGTAACCTAGAAAATTAGTGGAATTCATAAAAAGTCTCAAATTACATTCATTTGAGTATTTATAACATCACTTATGTTAATATTTCCTTAAAAGGGTAATTACTGCATCATCGTTGTGTCATAAATATATTAATTTATTTAAAGTATAAAAATTATAAATAAAATATCATTATATAGGAAATCGTTTTATCTTTCTAATGAATATTTATAGTCGAATTTATCTTATGTATAACCCCATATTAAAAATGTTTTAGTGAATAAACTTTGATTTTAACTCTTTTAACTCTTCTTTGAATTAAATAATAATAAATGTCCTAATCTAATCCAAGTGGGCCTAAATGATAATATTTTACACTTAAGGTTGTTTTTGGTCGAGATAAACTTTTCCAATAGAATTAGGACATGTGTTAGGGTAATATTAATATCATTTTACCCTTAATTACCCTATTTACTTTTAACCGTGGTAAATAAAAGTAAAAAGTTACTATTCACCAAAAATTATTTTCATCTCATTGAACCACATTTTACTTACTGACATCAACCGTGTCTCTCGGATTTTTGAAATTCCATTCACAGAAGCGGTAAAATTAAGTTTTATGAAAAATTCAGTTTTTTTAACTACCACTTAGTAGTTTCACTATTCATCAAAAAATGAAGGTTTTCAGAAAAATGCCAAAATTTCATCCTAAGATATATTTCATATTCCGAATTCAAAAATGAAGTCTATTTTACCAAATTCATAACATAGAAGTTGCATTAATTAATTTTATAATTAAATCCCACTGTTAAAACAAATAGCGTGTTTTTAAGAAACAATATCTATCAAAAGATTGACACTTGTTTATGTCTGGTTTAAATGTGCAATTACATCCAATGACCAACATTGTATTAAATTGTAAAAATATATTCTAAATATACTTTAAAACTACTCCAATTAATAATTTATCACTATTAATTATTTCGATTAAAAAAGTTGTTTTTTAATTATAATTTAGTAATTTTCACTATTCATCAGAATATGAAAGTTATCCGAAATGTACCAAAATTTCACCTTAGGCTAAATTCGATACTCCGAATCCAAAAATGAAGTTCATTTTGAAAAATAAGATTTAAAGAATTTTAAAAAGTGGTTATTACTATTCATACCGGCTAGTTTTAATAATATTCTAATAGCATATCGTTGTTTAGTGAAACTCGGTATTGCGTATTACACACGATATCGAGGAAGGTCGCGATTGCGTGTAATGCAAGGCAAGTCAAGGATGCGTGTTGTGCAAGCTCCTTTTGGTGTAGCGTACAACACAAGACATTAAATTAAAAAGAATATTTTTTATAAAATCTTGGGCTGTTACATGTATACTATTTTAGAATCAATATAACTTTACAATAATCATATATAGTTATTATTTACACCATTATACCCATCCAGGTAAGGTGGTGGTGGAAAATAGATTACACCACGGCGTGGACACGATATTCTGTACATACGCACATGCGGTGATTTCATTTTCCATAGGATGGATAGATGGTGAAATAGGGTTGTTTCATACTTATAATAACAAATCATTATATGAGTGATACTTATGTTATTACTTCATAATGAAACAACTAAAGAAGAATAAGTAGAAGAAGAAATAAAGTTGAAAAAATTGGTAATGGACATTACCTCTTCTTTGAAGGGCCTCTTCTTAACCTCCTCTTCGGGCACTAAAGATGGTCTTTGAAGAAGACCAAGACCTCTAGGATGTTTCTAGGGAAGTGGAGAGGAGAAATTGGCAGGGTTTGGGCGAGCATGAAGACTCAAAGTGGTGTGAGGAAGAGAGGGAGGAGGTGCCCTTTTATAAGGGAGGAGAGGGGCACCATAGAAAAAACTAAAAATATTATTTTATTATAAAGTCATATTCAGTTTTTAATAGCTCCAAATTGATTTATTCCGAAGATAAGGATGGGATGAGTCGAAATCCTCTCATCCAAGAGAATTTAGACATGTTTAGGTTTCTATTTTAACCTTATCATTAAGATTTAACTTTAAGTTAGATAATTTATCTTTTACCGTGTCTTCTTGTTTTCTTACACTATAAGGTTAATAAACATACTATAACAAGCCAAAAGAACCCAAAGTTGTTTATTATTAATATATATAACCTTATATAAGTCATTTGGCCGAACCTTAGATTTTTAGGAATAAAATAACAATTAATAATATAATATTTGTTTTAAAAACTATTTTATGTCAATTTTGTCACTATTTCGTAATTGATTTTTTTGAAACTCATAACAAAAATATTAGTTAGAAAAAAGTTAATTAAATCAATAATAACATGTCTTATTAACCTAGAAAATTATTGTAATTCATAAAAAGTCTCAAATTAAATTTATTTGGGTATTTATAACATCAATTATGTCAATATTTCATTAATATGATAATTACTACATCATCATTGTGTCATAAATAAATTAAATTATATAGTTCCTAAAAATTACAAATAAAATACCATTACGTAGGAAATATTTTTATCTTTCTAATTAATATTTATATTCGAATTTATCTCATGTATAATCCTATATTAAAAATAATTTAGTGATTAATCTTTGATTTTAACTATTTTTCCCTTCTTTAAATAAGTTAATAATAAATGTCCTAATCTAATCCAAGTGGGCCTAAATGGTCATATTTTATTCCCTAGGTTGTTTTTGGTCGAATTAAACTTATCCAATAGAATTATGACATGTGTTAGGGTAATAATAATATCATTTTTACCCTTAATTACCATATTTACTTTTAACCGTGGTAAATAAAAGTAAAAAGTTACTATTCACAAAAAATTATTTTTTTCTCATTGAACCAAATTTTAGTCCTTGATATTAACCGTGTCTTTCAGATTTTCGAAATTCCACTCACAGAAGCGGTAAAATTATGTTTTATGTAAATTTTAAAATTCTCCTACGAGGTGGGTAAAATACGGTGAAAAGTTCAATAAAAGTTTTGTATATCTAAAATTATTATAAAATGATTCAAATGAATTGCATTGAACTTATATAGGTATTATGTATCAATTTTGAACTAAAATAAATTTAACTAAAATAAATAATTGTTTAAATAAAAATTCGGTTTTTAAATAGTAACCCAGTGTTTTTACTATTCATCACAAATTGAAAGTTTTTAGAAAAATACCAAAATTTCACCCTAGGATAATTTCGATATTCTGAATCCAAAAATGAAGTCCATTTTGAAAAATAAAATTCACAAAATTTAAAAAAGTGGGTATTACTATTCATAACGGCTAGTTTTAATAATATTTTAATAGCATATCATTGTTTAGTGAAACTCGGTATTGCGTACGACGCAAGCTATCGAGGAAGGCCGCGATTGCATGTAAATCAAGACAAGTTAGTGTTGTGTGTAGTGAAATATTCCATTGATGATTTATATAACATAAAAACAAAATATTTCTCATAAAAATCTCGGGTGTTACATTCTACCCCCATTAAAATGAATTTCGCCCTTGATATTCGTCTCTTTTTAACAAACAGATGAGGATACCTCTCCCTCATCATATCCTCAAGCTCCCATGTAGCTTCTTCTAATTGTTGGTTCCTCCATAATACGTTCACCAAGTGAGTGGTCTTGTTCCGTAGGACTTTTTCACTACAATCCAAAATCTCTATCAGCTGTTCTTCATAAGAAAGATCTTGCTCCAGCGGTACAACTTCTTAGCTGAGTAAATGTGAAGTATCAGGTATGTACTTTCTCAGGAGATATACATGGAACACATTGTGAACTTGAGAGAGATTCTGTGGAAGTGTCAATCGGTAATCTACCTTCCCAACACGATCCAGTATTTCTAAATGACCGATATACCTAGGGCTCAGCTTTCCCTTCTTTCCAAATATCATTACTCTCTTTCAAGGAGATATTCGTAAAAACACTTTATCACCCACTTAAAACTCTAGGTATTTTCTTTGGTTGTCTGCATAACTTTTTTTTCGACTCTAATCTACTCTTATGTGTTGTTTAATAGATCAGACCTTTTCTGCCATCTCATCAACATGATCCGGTCCTAATAGCTATCTTTCCCCAACTTCATCCAAGAAAGTTGGAGTCCTACATTTCCTTCCATAGAGAGCTTCATAAGGAGCCATCTGAATACTGGAGTGAAAGCTATTATTATAATAAATTTCCACCAAATCCAGGTGTTGATCCGAACCACCTTTGAAATCCATAGAGCAAGCTCTTAACATATCTTCTAGAGTTTGAATTGGTCTCTCAGACTGAACCTCTGTCTGAGGATGATAAGCAGTGCTGAAACTAAACTCTGTATCTAGAGTATGCTGAAGACTTTGCCAGAACATTGAGGTAAACCTCGGATCCCAATCAGATATAATGAAATTGGTACTCCATGAAATCTTACCACTTCCATCACATATATCCTAGCAAGCTAATCCAGAGAGAAATATTTTCTAATAGAAATGAAGTGTGCAAACTTTGTAAGATGATCAACTATGACCCAGATAGCATTATTTACATTGGATGTAATAAAAAGTCCAGTGAAAAAGTTCATAGTGATGTTTTCCCATTTCCATTCTGGTATGGGTAATGGTTGTAACATCCCCTTAGACTTCTGTCTCTCACCTTTAACATGCTAAAAACCAAGCATCGAGAGACATATTCAGCAACATCTCTTTTCATGCCATCCCACCAGAAGTACTCTTTCAGGTCCCTATACATCTTCGTGCTTCCAGGATGAATAGAGATTGAAGAACTATGAGCCTCATCCAGCATCTCCTTCTTTAATTCTGGGATGGGAGGAACACAAACCCGATTCCTGAACTTTATTATCCCATCACAATCAAGGTTGAATTCAGGAACATTTCTCACCTTCATTTGTAACTCTACATCTTCTTTCTATGCCTCTTTAATCTTCCCATGTATAGATGGTTGAACATTCATTTGATAAAGATAAGATTTTTCCCCTACCATTATAATTCCAAGATCCATCCTTTGTAAATCCATAAATATTGGATCTTTTGTGATCCTTATCATGGATAAGCTAGCATGGTCTTATCGACTTAATGCATCTTCCACCTTGTTTTCTTTCCCTGGGTGGTAATGAATTGAGCAGTCATAATCCTTAATCAGCTCCAACCATCTTCTTTGGCGCATATTAAGCTCCTTTTGTGTGAAAATATATGTTAAACTTTTATGATCAATATAAATATCACACCTTTCTCCATAAAGATAATGCCTCCAAATATTTAATTCAAAGATTACCGCAACTACCTCCAAATCATGAGTTGGGTAATTTTGCTCATGGATTTTCAAAAGTCATGAGGCATAAGCTATCACCATATAATTTTTCATAATAACACACCCCAGCTCCTTCTTGGATTCATCACTATAGATCACAAACCTTTCTCCACTATAAGGAAGTGTGAGTACAGGTGCACTGAATAAACTTCTTTTCAACTCCTTGAAATTCTGTTCACATTCCTCCGTCCACACGAACTTAACTCCTTTTCGAGCCCACCTAGTGAGTGTATTAGATAATCGTGAAACATCTTTCACAAAACATCGATAATATCCAGCCAAACCAAGAAAACTTCATATTTTGGTTACTGTTTTCAGTCTTGACCATCTTTTTATAACCTCTATTTTTGCTGGATCCACAGGTATTCCCTCTTTGGATATTATGTGACCCAAAAATGCATCTTTTTTAAGCCAAAATTCACACTTGGTAAATTTGTCATAAAGCATCTCCTTTCTCAGGGTCTTCAAGATAATCATCAAGTGATCTTCATGTTCTTCTTTTCTCTTTGAATAGACAAGAATATCGTCTATAAAGACTACCACAAACTGATCAAGATAGTCACTAAAGACTCTATTCATAAGATCTATGAAGATAGCAGGGGCATTAGTAAAACCAAATGGCATCAATATAAATTCATAGTGTACATACCTTGTACGGAAATCTATCTTTGGTATATCCTCCCTTTTGACCCATAATTGATGATACCTTGAATTAAGATCATTCTTGGAAAAGTATTGAGCTCCGCGTAGTTGGTCAAATAAGTCATCAATGTGTGGGAGAGGATATTTGTTCTTGATAGTGATCTTGTTAAGTTCTCGATAATCAATGTCGAGTCTCATTGATCCATATTTCTTATTAACAAACAGAACAGGTGCTCCCCAAGGTGACACACTTGGGCGGATGAATCCCTTATCAAGATTCTCTTTGAGTTTCTTCTTCAATTCCTGCAACTCAATTGGGGCCATTCTATAAGGTGTATTTGAAATAGGCAAAGCACCTGGTAAGAGTTCAATTGAAAACTCAACTTCATGATTTGGTGGAAGAGCCGGAAATTCCTCCATAAAGACATCGTCAAACTCCCATACAATGGGAATATTCTTAATCATGAGTTTCTCACCAACCTTTTGAGATAAATAACCTTCATTTAGAGGAATCAAGACCCAAAAGATGGAAGAAATTTCCACTGGAAGGTTATGTTCATTGTTGCATCGATAGATGATCATAGATTGATCTGGAATATGAAATGTGACTTCCCTTATTTGGAAATTGATATGAGCTCCATATAAAGAAATCCAATACATGCCAAGAATCACATCAAATTCCACTATAGGAAGGATCAAAAGATTTGAAGGAAGCACTTTCCCACAAACATCAATCGGAGAAGAATTATAAACTTTTGATGCGACTGTTGTGCCATTAGTGGTTGTCATAGCTAACTCAACATCTAATTGTTGAGGTAATACATCGATACCCTTATAAAATTCTTCAGAAATAAAAGAGTGGGTAGATCCTGAATCGAATAAAACATTTGCTACTTTGGAGTGGATGATAAGTGTACCTTTCACGAATTTGTTATCGTACTCCACATCGCTGATAAAAATTGCATGTATCGTTCCTTTTTCATTAGCCTTAATATTTTGTTGATGTCGATCATCATCAAAAACCCTTGGATTAGGGAATTGATTTGCATAATGCCCCATTTCTTTGCACCTGTAACATTGAACTGTAGGAGGTGCACGATGTGTAACCTTTTCTTCGTTCGCATCACTAAACATATTCATCCCATCATTGCAGCATTCAAATTCCTGATGAACTTCCTTTCCACATTTGAAACATTTACTTTTCCCTTTAAGAGAACTCCCTCCATGTTTCGTTCCACACTTTGAGCATAAGGGAAAACTCATCTTCTTTTCAGTGTTCTCTTTATATTTTCCTTTGAATTCCATTTTCCCCTTCTTATCAAACCAATATGACTGATGGCTTACTCCAATATCCATCTAAACTTTGAGAGCACATCGAACGATTTCCTTGTAGCTATTGAAGCCTCTTATGGCTAATGCCCTTTGAAGACTTCGTTTTTAGCCACTAAAGAATCGATCCATCTTACTCTCATGTTGGATAATAATACCATAAGCGTACCTTGCATGTCTTGTAAAATTTGCTTCATAGGTACCAACAGGTTCATCATCCTTTTGCTTTAGTTCAAGAAACTCCTTCTCCATCTTTGTTAGAAGAATATGAGGGAAGTACTTATTGAAAAATAAGTTCTTGAACTCGTCCCATTCTATGGACTCAATTTCATCTCTTTGCCTCATATTCTTGATAAGATTCCACTATTGATCAATATCTCCTTCCAAACAATACACTACTAAGATGAATTTATCATGTTCAGAACATTGGAGAACTGAAAATATCTTTTCAATAGTATTGATCCATTGTTCAGCCACTAATGGATCAGTAGACCCGCTGAATGAGGGTGGTCGCTGCCTCATGAAGGATTCAACAGAATGTTTCTCCTTCCTTTGCTCGTTTTGAAGTCCTGCATGATTCATAGCTTGTGAATGTTGTGTAAGCATGTCTACAAGATTTTGCATTCTAGCTCCCATAATTTTTGTTTGCTCAGGGGGACAATCATTGCATTGCCTGTCACATTACGCATTAACACAGTTCCTTCTGGTTCCAGCCATTAACTAAAACCAAGAATAATAGTGTGAGCAACACTAATTATAATAGGAAAACCACATAATCAAGAATAAAATTTCACACTTAAGGTCTTATCATAGGTTTTTCATGGCCATTTTTAAAACACTAAGATTGTGTTCTATTCTTAGACTTATCCTTGGGTTCTTACTAAGGATTTCACATCCTAGTTTCCAATGGTTAACTATACCTTTCCTCTGATACCAAATATAATGACCCATACATTACATACATGGTTATTACTTCAAAATTGAAGCATACTTATTACAACATATATCAAAACAATGAAAGGATCGTATAGGTATAGTGTCTTTAGAAACTGGGAAACTTAAACAACTGGTTCATAAATCTTCTATGTTGTCTCCCATTTATTTCATCATATCTAGAGTCCATTTTTCACATATCCAACTTAATATCCTTATTACTGACCTGGGGAAAAGAAAAAATACAAAATTCTGATCTCAAATGCTCATTAAGGGTAAACAAAAGAAATATCAATCACATCATATTCATAAGAACATATCATTTTGGAAATCTTAACCTGAAAAAGAGATCATAATTTCATAACATGGGAAAAATCATAGTAGTGAAATGTAATACCAATAATCATAAAATAAAATGTGAAACTTTGTGGAATACACACATAATCATAGATAATCATTTCTTAGTAATCAAGACTCATATCCAAGACTATCTTAGCAGTCAAAGTCCATTTCTGAACCAAGTTCACTCCTCGTTTCAGTCCTGTTTCACTGAACCGGTTTAACCAGCCGTTCCATCCATGTCTATCTCATGAGATATAAATCTTTGCCCAATTAATTGGAGGGAGATATAGGTCTCACCCATCTCATAATGAAACCATTCTTATGTGATCCACAAAATCATAAATCATACATCATAGCATAACCCATGTAATAAAAATGGGAATCTTAAAAATCATGCCATCATAACATGATCCATATAAGATAAAAGGACATCATAAAAATAATTCCATCATTACATAATCAAATCAATGTAAAAATAGGGATAGAAACAGAATCCTATATTATCTTAGATGGAAAATAATTTTGATAAAACGCTTGAACTCCATTCTTGGGGAAAATATCCTTTCTACTTCAAAAATATTTTTCCTTTATTAAAATGTCATAAAATTTTAAACTAAAAGAATTTGATTAAAAATAAAATTGAAAACATGTAAGGTAAGCTTCTTGGAAATAATGTTCTAAAATTCCATTCAGGCCGTATAAGTTAAAAAACATTCTTCTCGTACTTTGGCTGGAAAAGTCAAAAAGTACCTCATACTAAAAACGTCAAAAGATTCCTTTCATATATTTTACTAAAAACTCACCAATGGGTAAAATTGGATTTAAAAAATTGTTGGTGGATGGAAATAATATTACATATTGAGGAAACATGGATGTGTATGATAAATATTCCCCAGTAAATTCTGAAGTATAAACAATCGCGAATAAAAATGAGATTGAGAGATTTTCCCTTACCATAGGTCCGATTTGCATCGTAAGTGTCCAAACCTCCTGTATAATGATCTAAATAATGTCATTGACTTTTTCCAGAATCATACTTATTTTTATGATATCATATATGTTTATATTCTTATCTTCTTATTAGTAATATTTCATTGCTAATTGTTATTCGTGTGTTTATTACTTTTTGTTCTTATGCGTGTTTTGTCGAATAAATTCTTATTATTATTTTTAGGATATAGATAACTAATTTCAAAAATGGAATTAGTGTAATATATATCATATTAATTCATTAAATTCATTTATATAATCATTATTCAATGAAGATCACGTAGAACGAGTCGCATCATATCGCGGAGACGGTATTCCGTACGTACGCATGAGCGATGATATCGTTACCATGATCGTGGAATTATATTGGAGTGTATGTATACTATTTCAGAATCAATACCACTTTACAATTATCATATATAGTTATTCTTTACACCATTATACCCATCCAATTAAGGTGGTGGTGGAAAATATATTACACTACGGCATGGAGACGGTATTCTGTACCTACGTACGCGCGATGATTTCATTTTCCGTAGGATGGATAGATGGTGAAATAGGGTTGTTTCATACTTATAATAACATATCAGTATATGATTGATATTGATGTTATTACTTCATAATGAAACAACTAAAGAAGAATAAGTAGAATAAGAAATAAAGTTGAAAGAATCGGTAACAGACATTACCTCTTCTTTGAGGCGCCTCTTCTAAACCTCCTCTTAGGGCACTAAAGATGGTCTTTGAATAAGACCAGGACCTCTAGGATGTTTCTAGGGAAGTGGAGAGGATAAATTGGCAGGTTTTGGCGGAGATTTAAGGCTCAAAGTGGTGTGAGGAAGAGAGGGAGGAGGTTCCCTTTTATAAGGGAGGAGAGGGGCACCATAGGAAAAACAAAAATATTATTTTATTATAAAGTAATATTAGGTTTTTAATAGATCCAAATTGATTTATTTAGAAGCTATTGTGGGTATGGGTCGAAATAATTTCATCCAATAGAATTTAGATAAGTTTAGGTTTCTATATTAACCTTATCATTTAGATTTAACTTTAATTTAGATAATTTTACTTTTACCGTGTCTTCTTGTTTTCTTACACTATAAGGTTAATAAACATACTATAACAAGCCAAACGAACCCCAAGTTGTTTATTATTAATATATTTAACCTTATATGAGTAATTTTTCCGAACCTTAGATTTTTAGGAATAAAATAACAATTAATAATATAATATTTATTTTAAAAACTATTTTATGTCAATTTTGACACTATTTGGTAATTGTTTTTTGTGAAAATCATAACAGAAAGATAAGTTCGAAAAAAGATAATTAAATAGATAATAATATGTCTTATTAACCTAAAAAATTATTGGAATTTATAAAAAGTCTCAAATTACATTTATTTGGGTATTTATAACATCAATTATGTCAATATTTCATTAATAAGATAATTACTGCATCATCATTGTGTCATAAATAAATTAAATTATTTAATGTCTAAAAATCACAAATAAAATACCATTATGTATGAAATATTATTAGATTTTTAATGAATATTTATATTCTAATTTATCAAATTTATAACCCTATATTAAAAATGATTTAGTTATTAAACGTTGATTTTAACTATTTTAACCCTTCTTTAAATAAATTAATAATAAATGTCATAATCTAATACAAGTGGGCCTAAATGGTCATATTTTTTTCCTAAGGCTATTTTCGGACTAATTACACTTATCCAATAGAATTAGGACATGTGTTAGGGTAATAATAATATCATTTTTACCCTTAATTACCCTATTTAATTTTAACCGTGGTTAAAAAAAGTAAAAAGTTATTATTCACCAAAAATCATTTTCATCTCATTGAACCATATTTTAGTCCTTGATATTAACCATTTCTTTAGGATTTTATAAATTTCACTCACAGAAGCAGTAAAGTTAGGTTTTATGTAAATTTGCGAATTCTCCTAGGAGGTGGGTAAAAGACGGTTAAAAGTACAATAAAATTTTTGTATATCTAAAATTGTTATAAAATTAATCCAATGAATTGAATTGAACTTATATAGTTATTATGTATCAATTTTGACCTAAAATAAATTTAAATAAAATAAATAATTATTTAAATAAAAAGTCAGTTTTTAAATAGTAACCCAGTGTTTTCACTATTCATCAAAAATTGAAAGTTTTCAGAAAAATACCAAAATTTCACCCTAGGATAATTTCGATATTCTGAATCCATAAATGAAGTCCATTTTGAAAAATAAAATTTACAAAATTTCAAAAAGTGGGTATTACTATTCATAACGGCTAGTTTTAATAATATTTTAATAGTATATCATTGTTCAGTGGAACTCGGTATTGCGTACGACGCAAGCTATTGAAGAAGGTCGTGATTGCGTATAAAGAAAGCCAAGTTAGTGTTGTGTGTAGTGAATGATTCCTTTAATGATTTATATAACATAAAAAAATATTTCTCATAAAAATCTCGGATGTCACAGATTTTTTTGAAACAGATTTCTTATCTATGAGTTATGTAATGATAAAATGTTTATGAAACTCATTTCATTTATGGATTATGAGAGAGAATTGGTTATATTATAATCTATGAAAGTTCCTCTTATGGATGGATTTTATCCATTTCCTAGGTCTTTTCATCTCAAAGACAGGAGTATCAGTTGTCCCTGAGAAGGTGATAGATGTAGTTACCTAGGCCCATCCCAAGAATGTCTTTGAGGTGCATAGTTTTCTAGGGATAGTTGGTTACTACATGAATTCAATAGAGGACATATCACACTTATAAGCACTGATGGAAATCTTGAAAAATAAGGTTGTGAAGTATGTATGGTCATATTCTTGTGGGACAACCAATCATGATCTGAAATGGGGATTAACATCACCACTGATACTGATTTTTCGAGGTCCAGGAAGGAGTTATACAATGCACTGTAATGCATCAGATAATAGGATGGGTTAAGTGCTTATACAGAAAGATAAATCCATTGTGTATGGGTTTCGGTAGCAGAGGCCACCTGAGAAGAACTATCCCACATATGAACTTTAGGTAGCCGTAGTGGTTCATGCATTATGTTGTTTGATACATTACTTATTGGGGGAGAATTTTGTGGTGTACATAGACCACAAAAGTCCCAAGTACATATTTAATCAGTGTGATCTGAATTTGAGGTAGTGAAGCTGGGTGGAATACCATCAGTATATCAACTTCGAGCTTTCTTACACACATGGGAAAGTCAATGAAGTGGTTGATGCATTGAGAAGGAGGACTCAAATACAGGATTTACTGCATGCCAGTAGTGAGTAGTAGTTGATGGAATTGTTCTATGAGATGCATTTGGAGGTGCATGATAGTTGGAGAAAAACTATTCATAAATCCTATGTTGGTACCTCTATATTACTATATAGATTGAAGATGAGGTAGCTATCAAATTCTGAAGGCCTAGTTCTATGAGAGTGTTTGTCAGGGGGGACCCTCCCCTGGTTGGACCCTAGGTGAGGATGAGATTTTGTGGTTACATAGTCACGTATGGGTGTCAGCAGACTTGCGAGAGGAGTTGATTTAGGATTTGTATGCTTCAGTTTGGGAAGTGCATCTAGGTGTCACCAAAATGTATTGGGATTTTCATTGTCAGTACTGGTTCCAGACATAAAGGGAGATGTAGCAGGTTTTGGCATGAGATGTTCCACCTGTCAGCATGTGAAGGTGGAACACCAAATATGAGTAGGACATTTGCAGTATCTACCCATTACAGAGTATAAATAGAATGAAGTCACAATGGATTTATTTTCAGGTTTACCGTGGCCACCTCAAGGTAATGATGCATTATGGGTTGTGGTTGACAATATTACAAAGTTTTCACACTTCCTACCGATTAAGGAAACCTCTAATGTTGATGATCTTGGCATGTTGTACATCATAGAGATTGTACAACTACATTGGTTTCCTGTTTCTATCATTTCATATAGGGATGACCATTTTACTTCTCATTTATGGAAATTTCTACAAAGATATTAGGGTACAAAGGTGCTCTGGAGGACATCTTACCACCTTCAGAAATATGTCCGGTTATAGCACATGATTCAGGTAATGTAAGACATGCTTCAGGAATGAATCTTGGGTTTCCGGGGTTCTTGGGAGACACGTATACCCCTTGTTTAGTTTGGAAACAAAAATAGCTTCTAGGGTACTATTAATATGACGCCATATGAGAATTGTACGGTTGGCCATGAGATCACCCCTGTGTCGGCTGGAGGCAGGATACGCAGAGATACTGGGACCTCGTCTTGTACAAGAGATCACTGAGCATGTTCAGTTGATTCAGAAGCATATTTATACAATTCAGTCCCATCATAAATATTATGCTGATCATTGTAGATGAACTTTTGAGTTCAATTTCGGGGGTCAAATTTTCCTACATGTCGCACCAAGATTGGGACAGAAGGGGATCGGGAGGCAGGGTAAGGTTTTGCCAAGATACGTCAGTCTGTTTGAGATTCTAGAGAAGGTCAAGCTAGTTGCCTATCGATTACAATTACCTTATAGGTACAAGGCTATGCATGACTTATTACACGTTTTTCAGTTGTGATGTTATATTTTAGACCCATTTCACACCTTCCAGTCCGAGGAAGTGGAGTTCTAGGAAGATGTGTCCTTTAAAGAGCATCCCATTTGTATTTTGGATCGTAGCAAAAAGGTTCTCCATGGTTGGTCTGTTCCTTTGGTATGGGTGTTATGTCAGCAAGGCTGAGTACAGGACGAGACCTGGGCGATGGGGGCCCAATGTATGATTGCAATGGCAGTAGTTATTCTCTGATGTTCCTTCAACACCCTTTGAATGGAAATTCAGGGGCGAATTGCATTAAGGGGGGAAATTGGTAAGAACATGGTTCTTTCTAGAGGTATGGATCTTTCCTTTTCCATTTATACATAATAAAAAAGGGAAAATAGGTTTAGGGGATAGATGTAGTCTTGATACATGAGTTGACTAAGAACTACACACCAGATACTTATAGGTACACACCGTGTATGGAAGGCTACCTTCCATGTAATCCAAGTACACAACCGTGTAATGGATTAGCTAGAATTTATACAGACACAACATATAGTCTCATGTACACATTGTGTACTTTTATTTAATTATTATGTCATTCAGTACATCATTTTTCCAGAAAGAGAAAAAACCCCATTCAATGAGCAGTGCACCGAGGAAAATCCAAATGGATTTTTCCCTCCTATTTCATAGTCTTATCTCTGATTCAAACACCTTCATATGTGTTGGCTTCACCTAGGCAATATATTTATTTTTCTTGAGCCTTTCTTCCTAATTTCTTCCCTTGATAAAGTTATTTAAGGCCAAGATTTTATAACTATTTTTTGATCTACTCCATTATAGATAAAATTAGAGCTAGACGCTGGACAAGGAGAGTCATAGGAGTATAGGGTAGGTGGTCTCGTGTCTTGCATTGATTGTCATGAAGTTTATGTATGACAGAGTTTCGCACAACCACTTATCGGGTGTCTCTTGATTGAATAATGATCCCAGTTAGTGTATCTTGATTGTTAGGTAATTAATTGGATAATTTGAAATCATTTTTTGGGTTGTAACCTTGATTTAGGGACACTCCAAGGGTGCATTTCCAATGGATAGTCATTTGGATGAGAATTCCTATGAGGCACGACTTGAATTCCCATTCTAGGGTAGTTAAAAATGTATAACTCATTAAATTAATGTACCACAAGAGATATTTTTTATGTTAAGCCTTGTAAATGTTTAAATTACATAATAGGATTATTATATGTTTTTACCATGTGAGTTATCATTATTTAACCATATAATATTTTAATTTGCGTGTGTTGCTTATTTTTGTAAACATAGCCCACTTGAATTGATTTTATTAAATCGAAGAAATTGTTTAATTCATATGTTATAATTTGAGATTGAATGAGTAATTTAATTAAATAATATAATAAGGTAATTAGAAATGTGTGAGCCAGAGTCTTGGTTAAAATACAAGGTCAGGCTCAGGTCATTAATTTCACCTTATATATCTCAGGTGAACCATTTCTCAGTAAAAAGACAATGGACGAGATCAAGAGGTTAATTATGTAAAGGTTTTTCATGAGCCACATATATGGTGGTCTGGCTCATTGAGTATTCCTTCAAATGCGGAGAGAACCTAGGATCCAGTGAAGGATACAAGGGCTGGACTCTATTCATGAATGTTTTAAATGATTATTATATCACGAGTTGATGATTACCTTTATACGGAGGGTCATCTGGCCTAGGCCAGATCTTGGGACTTTATACAACTCACAGAACATGAATAATGAAATGGATGATTTATGATGCATCTACCAAGCCAGAGAATAATCTTGGATTGAGTCTTCACATAGACATGTCTACATTGTTTTCTAAGACAACAATTGTTCTTGTTATTGAGTACTCGTAGTATACTTATTCCACTATAGTACCAAGTCAGATATATATATATATATATATATATATATATATATATATATATCCACTAATATATTTCCACAGACTATGGGTGATTGCCCACTGGGATTTATTCTCACACTGTATTTGGGTCATGCTTTTGGGCCAAAACATATTATAATATTGCATATATCGATAAGGGAAAGCACCATTTGAAAGGTACTTGAGGTGATGCTTTGGAGTTGAAGAGAATGGGACCGAGCTAAGGGTTTTGATGCTTCCTAGTATCATTTGTTTCTTTTTTTTTCTTTTGAGACATATGATGTGTATTACTACAATGTACTTGTTTGACTGCTTTCCTCGAATATTTGACATTATGCATCATCTTTTGTATTTAATGATTCTTGGTTATTTATCTTATCAGTCACCCACTTTTATTATAGTTTTATGTTATTTGATGCTTCTTCTAATGTATATTATTATTATGATGTGTTACACTCTGTCATTGAGGGCATAGTTTTCCCACAATCAAACCCTATGCACTCTCTAATAGTCGGCAGCCCCTACTGTTTGGGGAAATTAACTTGGGGCCAGGTGTCCAACTGTTTATGGGGCACCATTGAGTGGAACCTAGATCCGGGATATTACATTAAATATAATTGAAATATTTTTATTTTTATGCTCCCAAAGTTTTTTCTCTTAATAATTTAAATAAATTATAATTTTTGAATTATATCAATGAAATATATAGGTTATATAATAAATATTTCGTTTTTTATATTTATACAATATATTTTATCATCATAAGATAAGAATGAATTCAATTTTTATTCCTAAAATCCTATATTTTCTAAAAATTTAATTTTAATGAATTTTAAAGGATAAACCATTTAAAATTAAAATATTGATACATTTATATATTATATTTTTAAAAAATAAACATTATAATTTAAAGAGTAATATATAAATTTATATTTGTTTTGATATTTGGTTTTTTCTGATAAGTTTCATGTTTTGACAAATAGTAGAAAAGTACTAAATTCTAACTGAAAAAAAATTATTAATAGAAATAATATATTATGATAAATTATAGTTTTCATTGGTTTTAAAGTATAACTAGATCATATTTTTCTCATTTAATTCAATTTAGTTCACTGGAATGAATTTCACTTTGAAATTGGATATAAAAAACCTTGTGAACTGTTGAACATTTTTACATTAAAACAACATTTTCTCAATCCACTAACAGAATTAATTTCAAATTAATTACTAAAAATTAAATGTTTATAATTTTAATAATGGATTCAATTTTCTAATATGTGGATTCAAAATATGTAAAAAGATTTTTTTGGAATATGAATAGTAACAGTAGTTGTTCTTTTAATTAACACGGGTAAGGGTAAATCAAGTAATTATGGTAAAAATAATATTATATATACAATAAAACTACACTAAAACTTGTAAAAATTTTATTGTAAGAGTTATTTATTACAAAAAATATCATTGGGATGACTTTATGTCCACTTGGATCCCCATGGGAGACTACAACCCTTTTATTGTATTTTATTCAAAGACAAGTAAATTTTATCATTATTTTTATTTTAACAATTGAAATATTTTTAATATATTTTTCTATATGATATATATAACGAACCATAATTTACATACATTGTTATTACTTCAGAATTGAAGCACACTTATTACAACATATAACAAAACCATGAAAGGACCATATAGGTATAGTGTCTTTAGAAACTGGGAAACATAAACAACTCGTTCATAAATCATCTACATTGTCTCCCATTTATTTCATCATATCTAGAGTCGCTTTTTGGCATATCCTAATTAATAACATTCTTCCTGACCTGGGTAAAGAAAACATACAAAAGGGTGAGCTCAAATGCTCAGTAAGGGTAAACAAAAGAAATATCAATCACATCATATTCATAAGAACATAACATTTTGGAAATATTAACCTACAAAAGAGATCATAATTTCATAACATGGGATAAATCATAGTATTGAAATGTAATCCCAATAATCATAACATAAAACATGACACTTTGTGGCATACAGACATAATCATAGAGAATCATTTCATAGTCGTCAAGACTCATATCCAAGACTATCTTAGCAGACAAAGTCTATTTATGAACCGAGTTCACTCCTCATTTCAGTCCTGTTTCACTGAACTGGTTTAACCTGCCACTCCTGCCATGTCTATATCATTAGATATAAATCATTACCCAATGAATTGGAGGGAGATATAGGTCCCACCTATCTCATAATGTTACCATTCTTATGTGTGCCACAAAATCATAAACCATACATCATAGCATAACCCATGTAATAAAATGGGATTCTTAATCATCATGCCATCATAATCCATATAAGATAAAAGGACATCATAAAAATAATTCTATCATAACCTAATCAAAACAATTTAAAAATAGGGATAGAAACAGAAACCTATATTATCATAGATGGAAAATAATTTTGATAAAACCCTTGAACTCCATTCTTGAGGAAAATATCCTTTCACTTCAAAAAAAATTTTCATTTATTAACAAGTCATACAATTTTAAACTAAAATAAGCTGACTAAAAATAAACATGAAAAATTGTAAAGGATACTTCATGGAAATAATGTTCTAAAAATCCATTCATGCCGTATAAGTTAAAAAACATTCTTCTCATACTTATGTCTGAAAAGTCAAAAAGTACCTCGTACGAAAAAAGACAAAAGATTCATTTCATATCTTTTACTAAAAAATCATTGAAGGCTAAAATTGGATTTAAAAAATTGTAGAAGGATATAAATATTACATAATGGGAAAACATGGATGTGGATGATAAATATTCCACAGTAAATTCTGAAGTATAAACAATCTCAGATAAAAATGAGATTGTGAGATTTTCCCTTAACTTAGGTCATATTTTCTTCGTAAGTGTCCAAACCTCCTGTATAATGATTTAAATAATGTTATTGACTTATTCCAGAATCATACTCATTGTTATGATATCATATATGGTCATATTCTTAGCTTCTTATTAGTAATATTTCATTGCTACTCGTTATTCGGGTGTTTATTACTTTTTGTTCTTATGGGTTTTTGTCGAATCAATTCTTATTCTTCATTTTAGGTTATATATACCTCATTTCAAGAATTTTATTAGTGTAATATATATCATATTCATTTATTCAATTCATTTATAAAATCATTATAAAATGAAGATCATGTAGAACGAGTCGCATCACATCGTGGAGACGGTATTCCGTACGTAGGCACGAGCGATGATATCGTTCCCATGATCGTGTGATTGTATTGGAGTGTATGTATACTATTTCAGAATAAATATCAATTTACAATAATCATATATAGTTATTATTTACACTATTATAACCATCCAAGTAAGGTGGAGGAGGAAAATACATTACACCACGACGTGGAGATGGTATTCCGTACGTACGCACGCGCGGTGATTTCATTTTCCGCAGGATGGATAGATGGTGAAATTGGGTTGTTTCATAATTATAATAACATATCAGTATATGAGTGATACTGATGTTATTACTTCATAATGAAAAAACTAAAGAAGAAGAATTGGAAGAAGAAATAATGTTCAAAGAATCGGTAACTCACATAACCTCTTCTTTGAAGTGCCTCTTTGAGACCTCCTCTTAGGGAACTAAATTTGGTCTTTGAAGAAGAAAAATACCTCTAGGATGTTTCTAGGGAATTGTATAAGAGAATTTGGCAGGTTTTGGCCGATCTTGAAGGTTCAAAGTGGTGTGAGGAAGAGTGCGAGGAGGTACCTGTTTATAAGGGAGGAGAGAGGCTCTTTTGGAAAAACTAATAATATTATTTTATTATAAAGTCATATTCGGTTTTTAATATCAACAAATTGATTTATTTCGAAGCTAAGGTGGGGATGGGTCGAAAAAATCTCATCCAATAGAAATTATACTAGTTTAGGTTTCTATTTTAACCTTATCATTTAGATTTAACTTTAAGTTAAATAATTTTACTTTTACCGTGTCTTCTTGTTTTCTTACACTATTAAGTTAATAAACATACTATAACAAGGCAAAAGAACCCCAAGTTGTTAATTATTAGTATATATATCCTTATCTAAGTCATTTTTCTGAGCCTTAGATTTTTAGGAATAAAATAACAATTAATAATATAATATTTGTTTGAAAACCTATTTTATGTTATTTTTGACACTATTTGGTAATTGATTTTTGTGAAACTCATAACAGAAATATTAGTTCTAAAAAAGTAAATTAAATTAATAATAACATGTCATATTAACATATAAAATTATTTTAATTCATAAAACGTCTCATATTACATTTATTTGGGTATTTATAACATCATTTATGTCAATATTTCATTATTAAGAAAATTTCTTCATCATCATTGTGTCATACATAAATTAAATTATATAATGTCTAAAAATTAAAAATAAAATATCATTATTTAGGAAATTGTTTTAGCTTTCTAATGAATATTTATAGGAGAATTTATCTTATGTATAACCCTATATTAAAAATTATTTACTTATTAAACTTTGATTTTAACTATTTTAACCCTTCTTTAAATAAATTAATATTAAATGTCCTAATCTATTCCAAGTGGGCCTAAATTGTCATATTTTATTCCTAAGGTTATTTTTGGTCGAATTACACTTATCCAATAGAATTAAGACATGTATTAGGGTAATAATAATATCATTTGTACCCTTAATTACCCTATTTACTTTTAACCGTGGTAAAAATAGTAAAACGTTACTATACACCAAAAATTATTTTCATCTCATTGAACCACATTTTAGTCCTTGATATTAACTGTGTCTCTTGGATTTTCCAAATTCCACTCACAGAAGCGGTAAAATTAAGTTTTATGTAAATTTGCAAATTCTCCTAGGAGGTGGGTAAAAGAAGGTGAAAAGTTCAATAAAATTTTTATATATCTAAAATTTTTATAAAATGACTCCAATGAATTTCATTGAACTTATATAGGTATTATGAATCAATTTTTACCTAAAATAAATTTAATTAAAATAAATAATTATTTAAATAAAAAGTCGCTTTTTAAATTGTAACCTAGTGTTTTCACTATTCATCAGAAATTGAAAGTTTTCAGAAAAATACCAAAATTTCAAACTAGGCTCATTTCGATATTCTGAATCCAAAAATGAAGTCCATTTTGAAAAATAGAATTTAAAAAATTTCAAAAATTGGTTATTACTATTCATAACAGCTAGTTTTAATAATATTTTAATAGCATATCGTTGTTTAGTGAAAGTCGGTATTGCGTACAACGCAAGCTATCGAGAATGGTTGTGATTTCCTATAAAGCAAGTCAAGATAGTGTTGTGTGTAGTGAAAGATTTATTTGATGATTTATATAACATAAAAACAAAATATTTCTCCTAAAATTCTCAGGTGTTACATTCTACCCCCCCTAAAATGAATTTTGCCCTCGAAATTCATCACTTTGTAACAAACAGATGAGGATACCTCTCCCTCATCATATCCTCAAGCTCCCATGTAGCTTCTTCTAATTGGTGGTTCTTCCATAAAACTTTCACCAAGCGAGTGGTCTTGTTCTGTAGGAATTTTTCGCTACGATCCAGAATCTCTATCAGCTGTTCTATATAAGAAAGATCTTTCTCCAGCAGTACAACTTCTGAGCTAAGTACATGTGAAAGATCAGGTATGTACTTTCTCAGGAGAGATACATGGAACACATCGTGAACTTGAGAGAGATTTGGTGGAAGCACCAATCGGTAAGCTACCTTCCCAACACGATATATAATTTCAAAAGGACCGATATATCTAGGGCTCAACTTTACCTTATTTCTAAATCTCATGACCCTCTTCCAGGTAGATATTCGTAAGAACACTTTATCACCCACTTCAAACTCTAGGTATTTTCTTCGGTTGTCGGCATAACTTTTCAATCGACTCTAAGCTGTTCTTATGTGTTGTTGAATAGATATGACCATTTCTTCCATCTAATCAACAAGATCGGGTCCTAATAGATTTCTTTCCCCAACTCCATCCCAACAAGTTCGAGTTCTACATTTCTTTCCATAGAGGGATTCATAAGAAGCCATTTGAATACTGGAGTGAAATCTATTACTATAAGAAAATTCTACCAAAGGAGGGTGTTGATCCCAACCACCTTTTAAATCTATAGATCAAGCTCTCAACATATCTTCTAGAGTTTGAATTGTCCTCTCAGACTGACCATCTGTCTGAGGATGATAAGCAGTGCTGAAACTCAACTCTGTATCCAGAGTATACTGAAGACTTTGCCAGAACATCAAGGTAAAACTTGGATCCCGATCAGATATAATGGAAAGTTTTACTCCATGCAATCTTACCACTTCCTTTACACATATCCTGGCAAGCTGATCTTGAGAGAAATCCTCTCTAATAGTGATGAAGTGTGCCGACTTTGTAAGACGATCAACTATAACCTAGATAAAATTATTGCCTTTGGATGTTTTAAGAAGTCCAGTGACAAAGTCCATAGTGATGTTTTCCCATTTCCGTTTTGGTATGGGTAATGGTTGTAACATCCCCTTAGACTTCTGTCTCTCAGCTTTAACTTGCTACCAATTCAAGCATTGAGAGACATATTCAGCAACATCTCTTTTCATGCCATCCCACCAGAAGTACTCTTTCAGATCCCTATACATCTCCATGCCCCCAGATGAATAGAGAATAAATAACTATGAGCCTCATCCAGCAGCTCCTTCTTTAATTATTGGATGGGAGGAACACAAACCCGATTCCTGAACATTATTATCCCATCACAATCAAGGTTGAATTCAGGAACATTTCTCACATTCTTTTGTAACTCTACATCTTCTTTCTGTGCCTCTTTAATCTTCACATGTATAGATGGTTGAACATTCATTTGAGAAAGATACGATTTTCCCCTTCCATTATAATTCCAATATCCATCCATTATAAATCCATAAATATCGGATCTTTTGTGATCCTCATCGTGGATAAACTGGCAAGGTCTTGTCGACACAATGCATCTGCCACCTTGTTTTCTTTCCCATGGTGGTAATGAATTGAGCAGTCGTAATCCTTAATCAGCTCCAACCATCTTCTTTGACGCATATTCAGATCCTTTTGTGTGAAAATAAACTTTAAACTTTTATGATCAGTATAAATATCACACCTTCTCCATAAATATAATGCCTCCAAATCTTTAATGAAAAGATTACCGCAGCTAACTCCAAATCACGATTTGGGTAAATTTTCTCATGGATTTTCAATTGTCGTGAGGCATAAGCTATCACCATATCGTTTTTCATGATAACACACCCCAATCCCTTCTTGGATGCATCATTTTATATCACAAACCTTTATCCACTACAAGGAAGTGTGAGTATAGGTGCACTGTATAACCTTCTTTTCAACTTTTTGAAATTCTCTTCACATTCCTCCATCCATATGAACTTAACTCATTTTCAAGTCAACCTAGTGAGTAGATTAGATAATCATGGAAAATCTTTCACAAAACGTCGATAATATCCATCCAAACCAAGAAAACTTCGGATCTTAGTTACTGTTGTTGGTCTCGACCATCTTTCTATAACCTCTGTCTTTGCTGGATCCAATGATATCCCCTCTTTTGAGATTATGTGACCCAAAAATGCAACTTTTTGAAGCCAAAATTCACACTTGGTAAATTTGGCATAAAGATTCTCCTTTCTCAGGGTCTTCAATACAATTATTAATTGATCTTCATGTTCATCCTTGCTCTTTTAATAGACAAGAATATCGTTAATAAAGACTACCACAAATTGATCAAGATAGTCTCTAAAGACTCTATTCATCATATACATGAAGATAGTAGGGGAATTAGTAAGACCAAATGGAATTTCTATAAATTCATAGTGTATATACCTTATATGGAAAGTCGTCTTTGGTATATCCTCCCTTTTGACCCTTAATTGATGATACCCTAAACGAAGATCAATCTTGGAAAAGTATTGAGCTCCGCGCAGTTTGTCAAATAAGTCATCAATGCGCGAGAGAGGATATTTATTCTTGATAGTGATCTTGTTAAGTTCTCGATAATCAATGCAGAGTCTCATTGATCCATCTTTCTTCTTTAACAAACAGAACAGGTGCTCCCCAAGGTGAAACACTAGGGTGTATGAATCCCTTATCAAGATTCTCTTGGAGTTTCTTCTTCAATTCCTGCAACTCAATTGGGGCCATTCTATAAGGTTTCTTTGATATAGGCAAAGCACCCGGTACGAGTTCTATTGAAAACTCAAAGTCACGATTTGGTGGAAGACCCAACAATTCCTCTAGAAAGACATCATCAAACTCTCGTACAATGGGCATATTCTTAATCGTGAGTTTCTCACCAACCATTTGAGATAAATAACCTTCATTTAGTGGAATCAAGACCCATAAGATGGAAGAAATTTCCACTGGAAGGTTATGTTCATCCTTGCATCGATAGACGATCATAGATTGATCTGGAATATGAAATGTGACTTCCATTCTTTGGCAATTGATATGAGATCCATATAAAGAAATCCAATCCATGCCAAGAATCACATCAAATTCCACTATAGGAAGGATCACAAGATTTTCAGGAAGCACTTTCCCACAAACTTCAATCGGAGAAGAATTATAAACTTTTGATGCGGCTGTTGTTCCATTAGGGGTTGTCACAGCTAAATCAACATCTCATTGTTAAGGTAATACGGTGATACCCTTAGAAAATTCTTCATAAATAAAAGAGTGAGTGGATCCATAATCAAAGAAAACGTTTTCTACTTTAGAGTGGATGGTAAGTGTACCTTTTACCACTTCGTTATCATACTCCACATCGCTGATAGAAATTGCATGTGACTTTCCTTTGTCTTTAGAATTAATAGTTTGTTGACATCGATCATCATCTACAACCCTTGTATTAGGGAATTGATTGGCATAATACCCCATTTCCTTGCACTTGTAACATTGAAGTGTAGGAGGTTCACCTTGTGTAGCCTTTTCTTCGTTCTCATCACTAGACATCTTCTTCCCATCATTGTGGCATTCAAATTCCCGATGACCTTCCTTTCCACATTTGAAACATTTACTTGTCCCTTTAAGACAACTCCCTTCACGTTTCTTTCCAGACTATGAGAATAAGGGAAAGCTCATCTTCTTTTCAGTGTGCTCTTTAGATTTCCCTTTAAATTCTATTTTCCTCTTCTTATCAACCCCATATGACTGATGGGTTACTCTAATCTCCATCTCAACTTTTAGAGCACATCGAACAATTTCCTCGTAGCTATTGAAGTCCCTTATGGCTAACGCCCTTCGAAGACTTGGTTTTAAGACACTAAAGAATCGATTGATCTTACTCTCAGTTTTAATAATAATACCAGAAGCGTACCTTGCAAGTCTTGTAAAATTTTCTTCATAGGTACCAACAGATTCATCATCCTTTTGCTTCAGTTCAAGAAACTCTATCTCCATCTTTGTTTGAAGAATACGAGGGAAGTACTTATTTAAAAATATGTTCTTGAACTCATCCCATTCCATGGACTCAATTTCATCTCTTTGCCTCGTATTCTTGATAAGATTCCACCATTTATCAGCATCTCCTTCCAAACGATACACTGCTAAGATGACTTTATCATGTTCAGAACATTGAAGAACTGAAAATATCTTTTCAGTAGTACTAATCCATTGTTCAGCAATTAATGGATCAGTAGACCCGCTAAATGAAGGTGGGCGCTGCCTCATGAAAGATTCAACAGAATGTTTCTCCTTCTTTTTCTCATTTGGAAGTCTTACGTGATTCATAGCTTGAGAAAGTTGTGTGATCATGGCAACAAGATTTTTCATTTCAGCTCCCATAATGTTTGGTTGCTGAGGAGGACAATCATTGCATTGTCTGTCACATTCCGCATTAACACGGTTCCTTCAGGTTCCAGCCATTGACTAAAACCAAGAAGAATAGTGTGAGAAACACTAATTATAATAGGAAACCACATAATCAAGAACAAAATTTCAAACTTAAGGACTTATCATATGTTGTTCATGGCCATTTTTAAAACACTAAGATTGTGTTCTATGCTTAGACTTATCCTTAGGGTTCTTACTAAGGCTTTCACATCCTAGTTTCCAAAGGTCGACAATACCTTTCCTCTGATACCAACTATAACGACCCATACTTTACATACATTGTTATTACTTCAGAATTGAAACACACTTATTACAACATATAACAAAACCATGAAAGGACCGTATAGTTACAATGTCTTTAGAAACTGGGAAACATAAATAACTGGTTCCTAAATCATCTACGTTGTCTCCCATTTATTTCATCATATCTAGAGTCCCTTTTTGGAATATCCTACTTAAAAACCTTCTTCCTGACTTGGAGAAATTAAACATACAAAAGGGTGAGCAAAAATTCTCAGTAAGGGTAAACAAAAGAAATATCAATCACATCATATTCATAAGAAGATAACATTTTTGAAATCTTAACCTGCAAAAGAGATCATAATTTCATAACATGGGATAAATCATAGTAGTGAAATGTAATCCCAATAATCATAACTTAAAACATGAAACTTTTTGGAATACACACATAATCATAGAGAACCATTTCTTAGTAGTCAAGACTCATATCCAAGACTATCTTAGCGGACAAAGTCTATTTCTGAACCGAGTTCACTCCTTATTTCAGTCCTATTTGACTGAACTAGTTTAACCTGCCATTCCAGACATGCCTATCTCATGAGATATAAATCATCACCCATTGCATTGGAGGGAGATATAGGTCCCACACATCTCATAATGATACCATTCTTATGTGTGCCACAAAATCATAAACCAAACATCATTGCATAACCCATGTAATAAAATGGGATTCTTAATCATCATGCCATCATAATCCATATAAGATAAAGGACATCATAAAAATAATTGCATTATAACATAATCAAAACAATTTAAAAATAGGGATAGAAACATAACCCTATATTATCTTATATGGAAAATAATTTTGATAAAATGCCTGAACTCCATTCTTGAGGAAAATATCCTTTCCACTTCAAAAACATTTTTCATTTCTTAAAATGTCATACAATTTTAAACTAAAAGAAGTTGATTAAAAATAGACATGAAAACTTATAAAGTAAACTTCATGGAAATAATGTTCTAAAAATCCATTCATTCAGTATATGTTAAAAAACATTCTTCTCATACTTATGTCAGAAAAGTCAAAAAGTATCTCGTACGAAAAACGACAAAAGATTCCTTTCATATCTTTTACTAAAAACTCACCGAAGGGTAAAATTGGATTTAAAAAATTGTATAAGGATATATATATTACACATTTAGGAAACATTTATGTGGATGATAAATATTCCCCATTAAGTTCTGAAGTATAAACAATCTCGGATAAAAATGAGATTGCGAGATTTTCCCTTACCTTAGGTCCGATTTTCTTCATAAGTGTCCGAAACTCCTGTATAATGATTTAAATAATGTCATTGACTTATTCCAGAATCATAACCATTGTTATGATATCATATATGGTCATATTCTTACCTCTTTATTGGTAATATTTCATTGCTACTTTTATTCGGGTGTTTATTACTTTTTGTTCTTATGCATGTTTTGTCGAATAAGTTCTTATTCTTTTTTTTAGGTTATAGATACCTCATTTACAGAATTTTATTTGTGTAATATATATCATATTAATTAATTCAATTCATTTATAAAATCATTATGCAATGAAGATCATGTAGAACGAGTCACGTCACATCATGGAGACGGTATTTCGTACATACGCACGAGCGATGATATCGTTCCCATGATCGTGGAATTGTATTGGAGTGTATGTATACTATTTCAGAATGAATATAAATTTACAATAATCATATATAGTTATTATTTACACTATTATACCCATCCATGTAATGTGGTGGAGGAAAATAGATTACACCACGGCGTGGAGACGGTATTCCGTACGTACGCACGCGCGGTGATTTCGTTTTCCGGAGGATGGATAGATAGTGAAATAGGGTTGTTTCATACTTATAATAACATATCAGTATATTATTGATACTGATGTTATTACTTAATAATGAAACAACTAAAGAAGAATATGTGGAAGAAGAAATAAAGTTGAAAGAATCGGTAACGGACATTACCTCTTCTTTGAAGTTCCTCTTTGAGACCTCCTATTAGGGCAATAAATTTGGTCTTTGAAGAATACCAAGACCTCTAGGATGTTTCTAGGGAAGTTGAGAAGAGAATTTTTCAGGGTTTTTCCTAGCTGGAAGGCTCAAAGTGTTGTGAGGAAAAGAGGGAGGAGGTGCCATTTTATAAGGGAGGAGAGGGGCACCTTTGGAAAAACTAAAAATATTATTTTATTATAAAGTCATATTCGGTTTTTAATAGCTCCAAATTAATTTATTTCGAAGATAAGGCGGGGATGAGTCTAAATAATTTCATCCAATAGAATTTATATAAGTTTAGGTTTCTATTATAACCTTATCATTTAGATTTTACTTTAAGTTAAATAATTTTACTTTTACCGTGTCTTCTTATTTTCTTACACTATACAGTTAATAAACTTTCTATAACAAGCCAAAGGAACCCAAAGTTGTTTATTATTAGTATATATAACCATATCTATTTCATTTGGCCGAACCTTAAATTTTTAAGAATAAAATAACAATTAATAATATAATATTTTGTTTAAAAACTATTTTATGTCAATTTTGACAATATTTGGTAATTGATTTTTGTGAAAATCATAACAGAAATATTAGTTCTAAAAAAGTTAATTAAATCAATAAAAACATGTCATATTAACATATAAAATTATTTTAATTCATAAAAAGTCTCAAATTACATTTAGTTGGGTATTTATAACATCAATTATGTCAATATTTCATTAATAAGATAATTACTTTATCATCATTGTGTCATACATAAATTAAATTATATATTGTCTAAAAATTACAAATAAACTACCATTATGTAGGAAATATTTTTATATTTCTAATGAATATTTATAGTTGAATTTATCTTATTTATAACCCTATATAAAAAATTATTTACTTATTAAACTTTGATTTTAACTATTTTAACCCTTCTTTAAATAAATTAATATTAAATGTCCTAATCTAATCCAAGTGGGCCTAAATGGTCATATTTTATTCCTAAGGTTGTTTTTGGTCGAATTACACTTATCCAATAGAATTAGGACATGTTTTAGGGTAATAATAAAATCATTTTTACCCTTAATTACTCTATTTACTTTTAACCGTGGTAAAAAAAGTAAAAAGTTACTATTCACAAAAAATTATTTTGATCTCATTAAACCACATTCTAGTCCTTGATATTAACCGTGTCTCTAGGATTTTCGAATTTCCACTCACAGAAGCGGAAAAATTACGTTTTATGTAAATTTGCAAATTCTCCTAGGAGGTGGGTAAAAGACGGTAAAAAATTCAATAAAATTTTTATATATCTAAAATTATTATAAAATGACTCCAATGAATTGAATTGAACTTATATAGGTATTATGTATAAATTTTGACCTAAAATAAATTTAATTATTATAAATAATTATTTAAATAAAAAGTCAGGTTTTAAATAGTAACCCAGTGTTTTCACTATTCATCAAAAATTGAAAGTTTTCAGAAAAATACCAAAATTTCACCTTAGGATAATTTCGATATTCCGAATCCAAAAATGAAGTCAATTTTGAAAAATAAAAGTTACAACATTTCAAAAAGTGGTTATTACTATTCATAACGAATAGTTTTAATTATATTTTAAAAGCATATCGTTGTTTAGTGAAACTTGGTATTGCGTACAATGCAAGCTATCGAGGAAGGTCGTGATTGCGTGTTAAGAAAGCCAAGCTAGTGTTGTGTGTAGTGAAAGATTTTTTTTATGATTTATATAACATAAAAAAATATTTCTCATAAAATTATCGGGGGTTAGAATATATAATAGAATATAAATATTCATTTTAAATATAAAATATTTATCTACATCATGGTAATTTATTTATTATTTTTAATGATAAAATAATTACATTAAATGGGGACACAATGATGATGTAGTAATTGTTTAATTAATGGAAGAATCAAATAAACGATATTAAAAATATTAATATACACATAATTAGATAAAAATAATGTCATAAAATAATTATAGAGATCAATTTGAAATGATATTTATAATTTATAATAATGTTTTTGAATTTATCATGTTTTTATTATTTAAAAAATCTGAGAAATTTATAGTGACAAAATTGACACTAATGATATTTTAAAATATAAAATATAATATTTAATGATATAAAAATTATAGAAATATAATAGTAATCCAAATAAATTATATATGTATATTCATGTCATAAATGACTCATTTATTGGTATTTTGTTATCTTATAGTATTTATATTAACCCTCGGACTAAAAATTTTAAGATATCATGTAAAGAATTAAAAATGTTAAATAAGGGTTAATCCAAAATTATAAGTATTTAAAAATAGTCTAAACTTGTCTAATATCCATTGTATATTTTTTTAGACCCATCGTCATCCTTTATTATAAATAAACCTATTTTAAATTTTTTTTAATAGAAACATATTTTATATTAATTTCGTATTTTGAAAAATTCCATGAGTTCCCCTTCTTTTCTTATAAAAGGGCACTACTTATTATCATTTATTATAACTTATATCCCTATTTAGTTTGGAAAATATTATGCCATTTAGATTTTAAACTTCCCTATTAACATTATAGAGGTGATTTCATTCTCAAAACACCTACTTTATTGTCCCTACGATGAGATCTTGAGGGAGCTCGTCGAAGAAGAGTTAATCTCTTTTACCGACTCATTCGAGATAGTTTCTTCTTCTACATAATCTTCATGTGTTTATTACATTATAAATTAATAACTCTAGTATCAATATATATTATTTTATTTTATTATTATAATGTAACAACCATATTCCACCTTCTATCCATCCTATGAAGAATAAAAGTACTACGCGTGTGTACGCACGACTTACCGTCTCTACATAGTGGTGTCTTTTATTTTTCAACACCACTTAAATTTAAGGGTATAATGATAGAAATAAAAACTAAATATCATCATTATAACATGATATTTATTTTGGGAAAATATATATATAATTTACTTCCATACCATTTCATAATTAATGGAATGATATCATAGCTAGTGCGTACGTACAACCTACTATCTCCCTGACACAATGTGATTCAATTTTCCATATTCACAAACAAATAATTATTATATAGAAGTATATATTAAATAAATATGATATATATTACCTTAATAATTTTTTTAAATGATAGAAATATATCATATTCATAAGAATTGGGATTCATATAACAAAAAATGAATAGGAAAATAAAATAGTTAACACCCAAAAGTAGATTAATATTATTACCAAATAGGAGATAATATAATCATATATTATATAATAAATATAAATATGGTTCCAGAATAAGTTAATAACATCATTTAATCCATTATATATAATATTAAAATATGAATGAAGGAAATAAGACCTAAGGTAAGTGTTAATTTTACAATCTCATTATTCCCTGAGATAGTTTATAAAAATGTGTTTATGGGGGGATGTTTATCTCATATGGCCATGTTTCTTAAAAAAATTGTATAATATTTCTACTATTATTTTAAAAAAAATTAATGTCGTTTTTACCCAATATTTTTTTTCACTAAATGGTGTGAAAGGAATATTTTTTTCAATTTTCTAAAAAATTAGTTTTGGATTTATTTATCAAGAGTATTATAATTGGTTTTTAACATATGCAGAATGAACATATTTTTACACATTCACGATGCCTTAATGATTTTAAAATTTACATACATGATTAAATTTTTATTTTCTAAAAAAATGTTTTAATGTTTTTTGAAATTTTAATAAAAGAAAAAAATTCAAAGTATAAAGCATATTTTCCTTAGGAATTGCTTTCAGGTGATCTCTCAAAATTATCTTACATCTAATATAACATTATTTTATGTTAATAATTTTTTTCTACGGATATGTTTAAATTCTATAATTATTATTCTTTCTAAGAATTTTTTATTTTTACGATGGAATGATATTTTTGAAACCAATTTCTTATTTATGGGTTATATTATGATAAAATGTTTATAAAACACATTTAATTTATGGATTCTGATATAGTTTATGTTTTTATGGATCAAATATGCATGGTTTTCATTATGTGATGGGTGCGACCTATATCCCCTAAAATTAATTGGTTTTAGATATATATGTCTCGTGAGACAGACTAAGATTTTCTTGGGAGTGTACCTTGACTTCTGTGATGGCCAATGGAGTGAACCTTGACTACAAATATGGTACGTTGAGTGAACTCATACCACTAAGATGACCATTGTAGTGAACCCATAATACTAATATGGATTTGGAAGTGATTCCTTAAAAAATATGGAAATAATTTTATATAATTATGTGTCTACCAAAAATTCCTTGTTTGGTTCCTATGTTATATGTTCATGGATCATGTCACTACTACAAATCGATACTTTACCAGTGCTAGTAAAAGGGATTTATCAAAAATATATAAGCAATAATAATATAAACAATGTTAAAGGGTTATCTTTAACCTCACCCATAAATCGTACTAATAAAGGGCACCTTTAACATCACTTTCTTTAGTGCTGATATAGTGAGACCTTATTAATGTTTTTTCATACTATTAAAGGACACCTTTATCAGTTATATTAATGGAAACAATTAACATTTATAAAAAAAGAACTAATAAAGGCCCCACTGATAAAGGGTATAAATGTTTTTCAATCCTTAACCCCCTCCCCATTATCAATTATTCCCCCCTTTATCAGCACTACCCCTACAACTTTATCATCACTTTAGATAATCCCACTCTCTTATATAAACTCCTACCTCCATGAGATTCGAACCACATACCTCCAAATTATAAACTAGTGCCTTTTCCACTTCCTTATATTGTTTTATTTTAAATTTTATGATATACATATATATTTATATATATATCATTACATTTGTATCCATATTTATATATTTTTTAAAATTGATATTAGTTTTTATTTTGATAAGTTTTATATATTTAGAAATATATTTTATATGTAAACAGGTTCAATTATTTAATTTAAAAATTAATTTTTTGAGTGAATATACAAAAAATATCTACGTATTGGTATATATTTAATTATAAATAATATTATATTATGAAAAATTATAAAATATTAAACCTATAATATCAATATGAATGTAATACCTATGAATAAATTCATTATCCACTGGAAATGGGAAGAAATCCCCCCTAAAACAGGGCCTACAATCCATATAATGTTAAAAAAAATCGGGGCACCCTGGGTAAAAACCAACTTTTGGAGGCCATGTAGGCTTTTTTTGCCTAAAAAAATGTGGAAAAGGTTTACCCATCACATAAAGGGTGTAGAGGTCATCACATGCTTCAATTTGATATGTGGTAGGGCCCAAATAAATTCCCAAGTTAAAATTTTTTTTCTCTTTGAAATTCGAATTACATTTTCAACTTAATTTAGATATTTTATTACTTTTTTATCTTCATGTTGATATTAATTGTCTATTAATAAATAATAATTTGAGAATTATTAATTAAAAATTCTTATTTCAATACTTTATAATTAATTTTTACTAAATTGCATATATATTATGTGTAAATTCCAATTTTTCCTTATCTAAAACATATTTAATATATATATATATATTATATTTCTATCAATATTAATATATTTTTATATAATTATATTATTTTTAATGAAATATATTTTTTAAAATATAACATTTATCAACTGTTGTAAAAATCTGCCAACAAAGTTGGTCATTATCAAAGCATCTAAATAAGAACTGATAAATACTCCATCCCCTTATTAGCACTTTTTACCAGAGCTAATAAAGGTCACCCTTTATCTAAACTTTTTTATAAAGTCTGATGAAGGACCCAATTTTATAGTTTTTTTAATGGCACTAATTATGGGGGGAATTTTTATCACAATATTACAAGAGAAGATAAATGGAATACATTAATTGTGCTTTTTTAGTGCTATTAAAGACCCCATTTGATTGCACTAAAAAATTATTGTTAAGGACCCCTTTTAATACTGATATTTTTAGAACTGAAAAAGTTTCATTTTAATTGTGCTTTCAGCTAGCGCTGTTAAAACCCTAGATCTGGATAAACCCAGTTTTTTAGTAGTGTTCATTATTTCCATAAGTTTCATGTTTTGTGAACTGCTAATTTGTATGCCATGATAAAAGTTTATGATCCTTGATATGCCTGGTATGACCTTCAATTTTTATGATCTTATTCCCATAACCTTTTGCTCATTTTTTTGTTTAAATACCTCCCTTGATTACCCATTCTGATCATTTGAGCTCACCCATTTTTTATGTTTTCTTTCCCCCTAGTTATGAAGATATGTCTTATTTTTTATGTGTCTAAGAAGGGTGATATTAAAAAATAACCTAGTGGGATATAGTATTCCTCACTTATGTACATATGTTTATGATTGCATGTTTCCAAAGGAACTAGACTAGTAAGGTATCTGGGCCTCTGTTCATATAATGTAATAAGTATTCCACAAAAGTGATGATATTTTAATGTTTTAAAAGAGAGGGTCATTATATTTAGAACCAGATAAGAATCTTAGTTAACCTTTGGAAATAAATATGAAAAAACCATAGTGAGAACCCTAAGTACATGTATAAGGATAAGTCTAAGGAGAATGAGATTGTCCTCGACTTTTGGTAAAGGATAGAGTGAGTGGTTTCTTAGAAATATATTCTGATATCGATACTACAAGTGGATGTGGCTCTGTAATAGATATACCAAGGGGTAAAAAAATACAAAAAGGTGCATCATGCCTGATTCGGCATAACCTGGTACACAACAACTGACCTTGCAGAAGACCTTGTTTTACACTCTCGAGGGATATGCTTCGGGAATTCACAACCTCTTTACAAACCATAATTAAGGATTTAAATATATTTTTCCTATTAATAACCTTGGTTAAACATAAGGTGACATAGTATAAGGAAGGTTTCATAATTTAGACATCCTATAAGAGGATTTTCAGGATTATTTTATTCCTAAATATGATAATTGTTTCTTACATTTTTATTTTTTTAGTGAATGGTTGGAACTCAAAGGAACCACATCAATGATGAGTGAGATGAGAAATGAAATGATTTCATTCTTGATCATCATAATGTGGTGGAAATTGGAATAAAAAACCTTATTTCTATACTCACATATATTTCTCAAGCTATGAATCATGGTGGAAAACTAAATGAGTAATGTAGGGAGAATTTTTTTTAGTCCTTCATGAGAAAAGAAACACCTTCCTTTAATGGGTCATTTGATTTACCTATTGTTAAAAAATGTATCACTACTACTGAAAAGGTATTCTCCATTCTCCATTGTTTCGAGAATGATAAATTTAATATGGTTATTTATTGGTTAGAAGGAGAAGCAGACCATTGGTGGACTCTAATCAAGAATACAAGGGAATAAAATGAAATTGAATCCATATATTGGGATGTGTTCAAGAACCTAGATTTAAATAAGTAATTTCATGGATTATTCCAACGATGATGGAGAAAGAGTTCTTTGAGTTGATGAAAAGGAATGAGGTATCTATAAGTAGATATGAGGCTATTTTCAATAGACATCTAAGGTATGCTTCAAGAATTATCATCCAACCTAAAATTAAAGTTGATAGGTTATTCACTAGATTAAATCCGAGTATCGTAATATCATTTTATATAATATACTTTAGTATCTACTAAGATATTGTGCATTGTTCAATCATGGTTGAATTGGATATTGGGGTAACATACCAATCTCGGGGTTTTGACATGAAGAGGAAGATGTAGTTTAAAGAGAAATATAAAAACCATGAAAAGAATAATAGGAGATTTCATTTATACTCTATGTGTGGGAAGAAACATAGAGTAAATTGTCATAAAGAAATTTTAATAGTCTCATAAATGTTTTATTTAGAGAAATGAAAGGTCATTAGGATTATTATTGTTGATGTGGTGGGAAAAATCAACCAATGGTGTTAATGGAGAGAAAGAGAGAAAGAATGAACCTCACGGTCTTCAGTGCAATAAATGTAAGATGAATGGGAATTATGCCAACTGGTGGACAAACCCCAGGAATGGTAATGATAATTGATTCATGTTACCTCGTATGTCAAGGGACATAATGAAATATCATGCAAAAACTATTTCCGACAAGGGGTGAGATAATTATCTCGTAAAAAGTACACTTAACAACCAATATATAACCACTGATGTCTTATTTAATTCATTATTGAAACACTCTTTCATATCTAAATATTTATCTATGGATGTTAAGATTCCCCCAAAATGATTATATGTGGAATTAGAATTTAAAACCCCAAATGGTACAATTATTTCATCCCAATTATACGATTCATCTATGGTTGATATTTGTGGGAATTTTATTTAGGAAAATCTTTTCATTATTACTATAGTTCATTTTGATGTCATATTAGGCATGGATTGGATTTCTCTTCATAAATCCCAAATATGTTTTTGTGAAAGGGGTGGTACATCAGTTATTTCAAAACAACATACGATTGTATTTCAATGTGATGATCATTATGAACATCCTATGAATATTACATCCAATGCATGGGTCTTAAATAGTATTCAGAAGAGATGGTCAACATAGATGGTTGGGGAGAAAATTGGCATCCATAAAATTATAATTTTGCATGAATTTTTTTATGCCTTTCTATAAGTGTTTCCTAGTCTTCCACCAAAACATGAAGTTGAGTTCATGATATAACTCATAATGGATTCAACACCAATTTTGAAGGCTCCCTATATAACAACCCAATTGATTTTTAGGAAATAAATAATTAAATAATGAAAACCATTATAATGTACTTATTACACCATGTGTGTAACCTTGGGGTGTACTAGTTATTTTTTTGAAGAAGAAAGATAGAACAATGTTACTTTGCATTGATTATCATGAATTGATAAATATCAAAATCAAGAAGAAGCATCCTCTTCCCCATATTAATGACTTATTTGATCAACTACGTGGAGATAAATAAATATCCATGATTGACCATAATTTCAGATATTATAAATTGAGGTTAAATAAGGAGGATAAACCCAAAATTCAATTCCATAAAAGGTATGGGCACTATGAGTATATGGTGAAGCCGTTCGGTCTTACTAATTCCCCAACTATATTCATGGATTTTATAAATAGAGTCTTTAAATATTACCTCGATCTATTTGTGATAGTCTTTATAAATGTTATTATTAGAGATTTAATGTGAAAAAAAGAAAATTAATACCACTTATGAATTGTACTAAAGTCCCTAATAAAGAAAATATTGTATTCAAAATTTAAAAAAATTTTATTTTCGCTTAAAAAAGATTTCCTTTTAGGATCATATAATCTCAAAAGAAAGTGTAATAGTATATCAATCAATTAAATATGAAATTTAATATTTTCCTTGACCAACCATTGTGACATAGATCCATATATTTCATGGTTTAGCAAGATATTATTGATGCTTTTTTGGATAATTTCTTATAACTATGTAATTATCTGACCAAGTTAACTCAGAATGGTTCCATGTTTTTTAGGGTAGATTAATGTGAGGAAAAGTTCATGGAATTGATGAAAAAGTTAGTCAAAAATCCTATTATTATATTACCATATAATAGTGAAGGGTTTGTAATATATAGTAAAGAATACACGAAAGGATTTGGATGTGTTCTTTTGAATAACAACATGGTTATCTCTTACACCTCACGATAGTTGATGAATCATGAGTAGAATTATTAAACTCATGATTTGGTTTTAGTAATGGTAAATTTTTCATTAATGATATGGAGGAATTATATTTGTGGTGAAATGTTGATATATATACCAATGATAAAATTCAGAAATATATATTCACAGAGAATGAGTTGAACATATGCCAAAGGAGATGGTTGTAGATGATACATTATTATGACTTCTCATTACATTATCACCCTAGGTAAAGAAAAAAAGGTGGTCTATGATTTGATTTGAAAGGATCGTGGTAGCTTATCCATGATTAGGATCACAAAAGATCCAATATTTAGGGATTTTTAAATTATGGATCTAGAAATCTTACTGTAAGGGGAAAAATATTATCCTGATAAATTTAATGTTTAACCCTCCATCCAAGTGAATATTAAAGTGGTGTATAAGGAAGATGTAGAGTTGATAATTAAGGTTTGAAATGATCCTGAGTTTATCATTGATCATTACGTAATTATAGGGTTAACAATTGTGTATGTGTTCCTGAAAAACCATATTTTAATAAGGTTCTATTATAGAAAGATCATAGTTCATAATTCACTCTCCATCTAGGATTCATGTAGATGTATTTATATACAAAAGAATACATTGGGTGGGATGGAATGAAGTGATATGTCCTAATGTTTCTATCATGCTGCTTTTATGCCAAAATGTTAAGGATTGAAAGTAAAAGGATATAGGGATGTTTCATTCATTACCCATAGTAGAATGTAAATGGGAGAACATCGCTATGGAATTTGATGTTAGACTCCACATAGCCTCTAATGTGTATAATGTTATATTGGTGGATGTCTATTGCCTTTCTAAGTCAGAACAATTCATGAATATAAAAGAAGACTTCCCTCTAGATCAGCATTCCAGGATATACATTAAGGATTTCGTAAGGTTACATGGGGTCCCATATTCCATTGTATCTGATCAAGATCCAAAGTCTAACTCAAAATTATGGAAAAGTCATCCATAAGAACTTGATACAAAATTGAGTTTCATCACAACTTATCATCCTTAGAAAGTTGGTCAGTCTGAAATAACAATTCAATCCCTATAGGATATGTTGAGATCATTTTCATTGCATATATATGTTGGTTGAGATCAACACCTTCCTCTAGTTGATTTTTCTTACAAAAATTGATTTTACTCTAGAATTTAGATGTTTCCTTATGATTCCATCTATGGGATGAAATGTAGAGATCAAAAGTGCTAGAATGATGTTGGTGAAAGATATCTATTAATACTTGAGATCACTAAAGAGATGGATTAGAAGGTTGGAACCACTCAATAGAATATGAAGGCCACACAGAGTTGGTAGAAAATTTATGCTAATAATTGAAAATTTGATATACTATTTAATGTTGGTCAGAGGGTTTTTCTAAAAATGTTTCATTGGAAGAAGGTTATATGGTTCATGAAGAAATGATTACTAAACCCTAGGTATATCAGTCACACTAATATTCTTAATCATATCTGGATGGTATACTATTTCTTGGAACTTCCTCCAAACCACTCTCTGGTAAATGATGTGTTTCATGTATCTTTTCAAAGAAAGTACATACATAACCCTTCTATATATACTAGGCTCATAGTTCATACCACTAGGGTAGGGCCTTTCTTACAAGGAACAACTGGTTGAAATTATGGACTATACAGATATAGTTTAAAAAACAATACAACTCACCTACTTAATGTTTTATAGAGAAATCACCAGTTGGGGGAAAATATATAGGAACTTGAGGATATGGTGAGGCAGAAGTAACCTCCATTTTTTGTACCAGAATGATGAATTTTTATGGAGAAATTAATTTTAACGGGGATAGAAAGTAACAACTCAATTTTTTAGGAGTTTATTATATGAATAAATTCATTTATTGAAATTGCATGATAAAATAAGTCAGAATTTTGTTCTATTCCATATCAAGGTAAGCTTTCACTACTTGCAACACTAACGTAGATTGCATTAAACCCAACTCTATGTTTCTAAAAAACACCATTTAATTATTTAAATAAAATAATAAACTATCTGTAAAATTAGATATTATGAATATTATTAACTTACTAATCAAAATATATTGTTTATAAGATGAATTCAATGGTTACCAGTTAATTAGAAATAAAAATATATACCAATTAAATATGAAGGAAAGATTTATATTTTTATTCTTCTAAAGTCATTTTGTCTTAGTAAATTAAATAAATAATGATTATTGAATGATATTAATGAAATTTATATGTTATATATTAAATAATTTTTTATATTTATCTGTTATATTTTGTTGGGATAATATAAGAACCAACCTAATTTTTATCCAAAAAAACCAATACTTTTCAAAAAGGGTATTTTATCACCGTTTAATGGAAAACCCATTTTAAATCCAATTTTGGACACTTTTATATATTCTATTTGAAAAAATCAAGTTCAAATTTTAATTTGAAAAATAAAAATGTACTTTTTCTAAATTTTTGGTATTTTTATGATAAGTTTCATGTTTTGATAAATAGTAAATAAAAAAATTTTGAATGAAAAAATATTTTTTCATGAAAATAATTTTTAGTATTAAAGAATTTTTTTGACCACTTAAAAGATTAATTAGAACAAATTTTAATAATTTTATCAAATTTAGGTCATTGGAATCAATTCCACATTTAAATTGGATATAAAAAACATTATGAACATTTGGATGTTTTTTTACTTTAAAAACTATTTTCTCAATCCTACAATGGAATTAATTTTAAATTAATTACTGAAACATATATATTTCATATATTGAATATTGTATTCCCTATTTCAAATCAGTAGGTGAAAATTATTTTAATATGTTTTTTTCATATACATAGTAACTTTAGTATAAAAAATAATTAAAACTTTTATGGGTAAATAAGGTAATTTGGTTAAAAAGAATATTATAAATATTATTAAACTAACCTAACTTATGTCCTAAATTTATTGGATGAGTTATTTTCTAAAAAATACTTGGGATGATTTAATGTCCACATAGATCTACCTGAAGTACATTAACCCTTTTATAGAAATTTATTCAATGAAAAGTCAATTTGGTCGTACTTTTGATTTTGACAAGAGATATATTTTCAATATGGAGTTATATAGTTGATATGTTCTAATATAAATAGTAATTATAAAAATATAATAATTACCTACATCATGGAATTTTTTTTATATTTTTTAATAATTGAATAATTAACTAAAAATTTGCCACAATGATGATGCATCAATTGTTTATCTAATGAAAGAATCAGATAAATAATAACAAAAACATTAAAATAAAAATAATTTGATATAATTAATGTCATCAATAAATTTTTTGGTTTACATTGACATGTTAGTGATATTCTAAAATAATTTATTCATATTTATCATGTTGTAATGATTTTTTTTATTTATGAAATTTATAGTGTCAACATTGACATTAATGATATTTTAAGAAATTAAAATTTTTATTAAATGATATAAAATTTCTACCCAAATAAAATATTTTATTTAAAAAACATTTAAAGGAAAAATTGAGAAACCAACAAGATTCAGAATATAGAAAATCAAACCTCGTGTGAAACGTTTGATCCATTCCATAAAAATATAAAGATGTTAGAATTATGTACCTTAAATAGATGTAATTCAATGCAGGTAACCCCAATTTTTAGATTTCCCTTTGTGAGATCTTTGAAGAAGATATCTAGCTTGTCCCAAACCTGAACATGCTCCTCCAAAGAAAATTTCTCATCACTGATGTCGTGTATCAAAATTCTACTCTGTTTTTTATTCCAAGAAGATTGTTCGTCGTTCAAATCAACATGCAACAGTCTTTAAAACAAACGATATAAAATTTATAAAAAACAATTATTTGGAAAAATAGTTGGTATAAGTCATATAATGTCAAAAATGAATCATTTATTATTCTTATGTCATGTTATATTAACTATATTAACGCAATAATTATAAATTAAATGATATCATGGTAAGAATAAAAAAGGTTAAATAAGGGTTTAAAAAGATATGGTTTAAAAAATAGTCAAAACTTATATAATTATCGTTAGATGACTTAATTAAGACCCACAATCATCCTATATTCTAATTAAATCAAATTGGTACCATTTTATAGGGAAAATTAATTTCTATCAATTTAATATTTTGAATAATTTGAAGAGTTCACGTCCCCTCTCTTAATAAATGGAACTACTTATTATCATTTATTCACAAATAGAAACCTATTTGGATGAAACAATGTTAGATAATTTACCTTCTCAATTTACCTATTTAAATTATAGATGTTTTTTTATTTTCAAAATACCAACTGTAGTGTCCCTTAGAGGATATCTAGAGGGAGATTGACAAAGAAGAGGTAATATATTTTACCGTCTATTTGAAGATTTATTCTTCTTCTACATACTCTTCATGTGTTGATTCCATTATAAAGAAATAGCTACAGTAAAAAATATATGATAATATTTTATTATTATTATATAACAACCATTTTTCATTTTTTATCCAGCCTACAAAAAATGAATGATCCACACGTGCTAACGTACAACTTAAAGTCTTCAGAGAGTAGTGTAGTACGTTATTTATCAAAAAATTAAATGGAAGGGTATTGTAATGGCCCAGAAAATGACTCATTAAGGAGTTTACCAAAAACATGGTTCCGTCAAACTGTTCCCCCAAAACGATGGAACTGTGATGGTGGCACTGTAATGGTCGCATCATCACGATCGTACACCGAGACGGTGGAACCGTGACCGTGACACCGTCGGGGTGGCACCGTGAAAGAGGCACCATGACTATGTCACCACCTACGGTGTCTCACCAAATAGTGTCCCACCCTTTGTTCTTTTCGAGTTTCCAACTTTTTACTCTCTCGTAACGTATCTTTTGGAATGAAAATGTTTAATATCCCTTTAAAATCCATTTAAAAGACCATAAATGATATCAAAAATCCCCCAAAAATGTGTGGATTTTTCCTCCGTGTCACACCCTTTTACCATATATTCTGGTTCCACCACTATTACATGTTTCCATCTGATTAAAGGACACCGTTTAATGCATAACTGTTATGGCCACATCTATGATGAAAATTATTAAATGAAAATTAATTCCATCATGTGTAACTGTCCAACCACATGGTGAAACCATGATCCTTCTTTAAATCTGTCCCAGATTTTCATATCTTGTAACACCAGGATCTCACCTTTTAATCGCACGAGATTTTTCCTTCTTCGGGGATGGTCTCTTTTACTTATTTTATTTTGTGCATTTAGAGTCACCCCTTCTCGAGGAAAGTGGTGTGCCTATGATGGAGCTTTTCTACTCACTCTTGGAGTCCCCGGAGTTCCTCCTTTGCAAGTCACTCACCCCCAGTTCTTGGCGCGTGGAGAGAAACATCGATTTTTGATCATCCATGTAGGGTTATTCCTTCGTCTCTCTTTATGGTGTATCATGTGGGGTGGGTATGCTAATGTTTCCATGGGGATGGATTAAACCAAACCTTAATTAAGATAATAAAGGATCTTTTAAGGAATGAAGGGGTGTTTTTGATGATGATGTGGTACTCTTTTACCCTTTCTTATATGTTGTGAATTGTATGGGCTTGTGTCCACTAAAAATCATGGTGGTTGGTGGTATTTCCTTTAACACTAATCGACCCATGTATTCTGTTTTGATTGAATGGATATAACATGGAAACTGGTTAATCACGTAAACTCGATTGATTAAATGCATTCCCAATGTATAAGAATCCTTGTGTGGTTGATATTCTTGATTCTTGTGGGTGAAATTGGTGGAGATGGGATCCCCTACTATGTTGCAGATGTTAGTTTGTGGATCTAAGGCTGTGTGGGGCCATATGGTGGGGCTTTTTTTGTTTCCAGTACTTTGAGGGATCTCACAGATCCCTTTTGTTGTTGTGACTTAACAAGAGAACCTGATATGAATGCATAATCTATTTCTTGGTTGTTTTTTATCCTTGGCTGGTGGCTATGCCAGTTATTTTTTCAGCAGTGAAGAATTATTTAAAATAGAACCCCTCAAATGTGATAACAAGAACTTGTTCAGTGGGAATTTTTTTTTTCTGGGGATGAGTTGTGACATGGTTGTGGGTGGTGTATTTTTTATAAATAAATAGTAATGATGGTGTTTGTGTATAGGATGGTTTTGGAACCCCTAGTTTTGGATGAGTTCTTGTTTACCTATATGTATATTTTAGTTCTTATGTTTCTTATTCGCACCCCACCCAATTTGATAACTTCGTGACAAACACCCCAATTTCAATGGGGGTGTGTTTTTCTCAACACTCCTATGATTGGATGGTTATTATCTCCTTTTATGCTCCCTTTCCCGAGTAGCCCAAGACTCTTCGAACAGGCTGTGATGGCTTGAGGTCCATTATAGCCCATGATTCTTTGGGCAGGGAACGTTGTGGTGGTTAGACAAGGTGTGTGTGGGTAGGTTTTTTCCCATGTGTCTTCGGGATGAGGCCCAAGTGTCTTTAGGAATGGGAGTAGATGTTCTAGCCCAAGTTTCTGCAGTCTTGGTTACATGTGGTTGTGGCCCAGGTGTTTCCGGTGGGGTGAGTAGTTGTGGTATCCCAGGTGTGTGCGAGCAGGGTATGGAAGTGGGACTGTGGTGAAAATGGAGAGGTAGGTCTGATGTGTAGGATGTCATTAATAACAAGTGGGAAAGCTGGGAAGGGTAACCAATCATCGATGTGTGATTACTATTACCTTACCTGACTTGCGTTATTTGGGGATTGTTCCTTAGTGAGGTTTGGGTGGATAGTTTCCTTACTAGGTGCTTAGTTATCTTCTTTTCTCATGGGGCATTAGAATGCCTCCCCACTTATGCACAAGAGATTTTGGTTTTCCTTACTGAGTATACCTGTATACTCATCCTACGTATATAAAACTACTTTGGGGTTTCCATGAGGACTTCGAGGACCGTGTGGGGTCATACTAGTTTGGATCTTGGGACAATTTTTGTTGTTGTTTTCTTTTCATTGGTATTTAACTTTGGAGTTTTCTTGTATAGTATCAATTATTATTTGTAACATGTATATGGGAAATGGATTGTTTTGGATTTACTTTTACTTCCAACATGGGTGTTGTTTGTGATTTACTATCTTATCTCCCAATCCTATTAAATAAAATGTTAATGCCTTCCATATTAAATTTGACTCTATACCCTTGGTTCTAGTTAACACTCAATAGACTACTGAATACAGGCATCGGGGGTCATTATCTATCCTTCAACTTGAGGAAGGAAGGGTTTGAAAATCTGTTATCTCTTCCATCATCTTGGTAAAGGTGGTTCATGACAGAAAGGTATCAGAGAGAGGGTTGAGAGATAGGATGGATCTCAAGGTTACGAATAGTGGGGATTTCATTGGATGGTTGGTAAATGGTGTTAAGAAATCTTGTTGCGTGAAATAGGACTGGGAAGACTGGATAGGACATGGGATTTTAGGGCTCTCCATGATCCGATTAAATGACTCTAGGCCTACCGAACGACCAAGTGAGGCTACACAGATTGTAGGGTAGATACCGTAGGAAAGGTACATGCATCATAATGACTTTTCTTCTTGTGTGTCTAGTGTATTTTTGGGATTTAAAATGAATAAATATTCTAAGAAAAATTAAAATAAATATTCTACACTACTCGATGTTAGGAATTCCTTGTTTACCTTGAAGCCATGGAACCTGGATGACGACCACAAGTAGTTCGGGTGATCGAGGCCCAGAAGGGTGATTCGGCTAATCGGCAGAGGGCTGACCAAGAGGAGGAGGATGATCGGTGGCAGAGGATTCTTTGTGCCTTTTAGTAGCAGACCCTCATAAAGCATGAGGGAGTCATCTTAGATGTGGAGAGGGAGAGCTAGCTCAGGGAGCTGGTTATAGCTTTCAGTATGACTCAGGCTCCGACGGAGTACTAGGTTTCTCTAGATGTGAGCCAAATGTGGGGATCGGCACGACAGTGGTGGATTCTCTATCATGGGGAGAAGAGGGAGGAAGATGTTACTTGGACTGGCTTCAAGAGGGATTTCTAAGAAGAATTCCTCTCTTCCATGATAAAGGATGCGAAGAGGCAGAAGCTACTCTCCCTACTATAGGGGTGTAGCTTAGTGAGAGAGTTGGGTATCAAGTTCAAGGATCTCTTTCATATTGATTAAGATCTCTTTCCGAACGAGGAGTCTTGGGAAAGACGTTTAGATGAGGCACTCCAACCATATCTACAGTATACTATAACTCCTGTTACTCTACCAACATACATAGAAGTCCAAAAGAAGACTGAAGTGGTGGGGAGGATGCAGACGCTGGGAGGTGTTCCACGAGAGGGGAGCCAGTTGGGCTCGACAAAGGGAAAGGTTGTCAGTAGCAGTCCTCCAGCATCAGGGCCTTCTAGGTTTCGGCTAGTGGGGAGAAGGACCCAGTAGTTCCAGTTTTGATCTCATAGTCCTCACTATTTTTTTCAGGCCCAGGACTGAGATACTTCATCTGTGTAAGGAGTGCGCACCTTTATAATTAGTGCCTAGACCGAGTGCAGTACATTTGGGGTGGGACGGTTCAACACCCACCCAGTAGCAGTAGTTTCTAGCCAGGACCTTTTAGTAGAAGTAGCAGGGATAGTGAGCTCCCGCTCCTCTGAGAGAAGATGTTACGGGAGGAGGAAATCCTTAGGGAGCTCCTCATGGACCTTTACTAGGGCGTGGTATGGGATGCGGCTGATAGATGAGGGACATAGGTGCTGGGATTGGTAAGTTACACACCACAGAGGCAGCAGTTCCAGCAAGGACGAAAGACATTCATGGTACAATCAACTTGTTTAATAATCTTGCATATGCCTTGTAGGATTTAGGAGCTTCACAATCCTTTGTCACACCCAGTCTAGCCCAGGCTTTAGTTCTAGAAGCCGAGAGACTTCCCATACCCCTGGTTTTAAGTACGCCAGTCGGAGGTCAGACAAGCTTGTCTCGTGTTTTTTGAAGATGTAGACTGATGTTGGGACCACATTAGTCTAGTGGGGACCATCTTTTGCAACATATGCATCTATACGGTGTCATTATAGGCATAAAATAGCTATTCTTTGTGTGATCCATTATTAACTGCTTCTAGAGAAGGGTGTTTTTTAGATATGGGTGGCCGACGTGATCCTTTCTTCAGCATGTGGGATTTTTAGGGAGGCAGCTAGAGAGTGGATTGTTGAGTCAATAAGGTTTTCCTTATGACTTTCCTATTCCTTCTTGTTTTGAAAATCACAAACACCTTTCTTTAAGAAAAATCACTTTTATAAGGAAAATTTCTTTTATAAGGAAAATCCATTTTATAAGAAAAATTCCTTTTATAAGGAAAATCTCTTTTATAAGGAAGATTGCTTTTGTATGAAAAATCATCCTTATCACATTTTCATATATTTATTAAGTATAAGATTCACATTCATTTCTGTTTTCTCGGAATTGTTTGAAACTTTGATATAGAGTATTCTGTTTTAGGATCTGAATTCTGGATAAGAACTGTAATAAAGTTTCACTCCGAAGTCCAGATGAGAACTGTGATAAAGTTTCATTCCGAACTCTGGATACGAACTTTGATTAAGTTCTACTCCAGATTTAGGATACGAATCCTTATGAAGTTCGACAACAAATTCTCATTATGAATTCTGATGATGAATTCTCATTACAAATTCTGATGATGAATTCTCATTACGAATTCTGATGATGAATTCTCATTACAAAACCTGATGATGAATTCTCATTATGAATTCTGATGACGAATTCTAATTCCAAATTGTCATTCCGAATTCACCTATTAAACAGAATCTGATCATCTTTGTTTTATACACTCTGAATTTACTTAGACTCTGAAAATTATTTTTGGTTAGACTCCGAACTTTCTTTTTGCTTACACTTTTATTATTTGTCTACTCTTTGACTTTTTGTTTACACTCTGAACCTTCACTCCGAACTTTTGAGTTAGATTTTAAAATGATGTCGTACATCCTGTTACATTGGTTTTGTTATAAAACGATGTCGTCTATTCTGTTATAAACTAACGATTGGATAAGTGACTCGTGTATAGGTCCCTGTGATTTTTAAGGAAAATATGACCGTTGGGAAGGAGGCCTACCTTACCTATAAATAGGATCTCATTTTAAAGATCTCAATATAGATAATGAAGTTGATCAATCTAGAGACCACACGTTGCTAAGGTGATTTCTAGATAGAGAAATATTTTCAATCCTTGTGCGTACTGAACCGCTCGTTCAGTTTTTGCTTCGTGTGACTCTGAATGTTGGTGATTACATTCGAGGACTTCCGGGGATAGGAAGACAGAGGTGTCGACTACCTTGAAGTTCGAGGGCTTCCTTGCTGAGGAAGACAGAGGTTGCCAACTACCTTGAAGTTGAGGTCTTGCGGGGATAGCAAGAGAGAGACACTCTGATCTTCGTATCGAGGGCTTACCCTGGTGTGGGTAAGACAGACTTTTTTGAAAGTATAAATCAAGGTACCTTTATCCAAATTTGTTGGATACCCTTCTCTTTGGGTTAAAAGACTTATATCTTGTTACTTGTAGTTTTACTACTTGTTTATTTCTGCTTCATTTTGTATTATAAGGAAAGTATAAATTTATTATACTTCCTTACTTGTACTCTGTTTCATTTAGATTCTATAAGCTTTAAGGTAGAATCTCATATTGTAATCTTTTGTTAGGTTTCTATTTCCGGAACCATATTTCCGGAACCTACTTTCGTAATCTCTTTCCAAGTTTTCATTTGGTATTATAGGTGTTGTGAATTTTCTTATGTTTAACTTTGTTAAACGTAGCCCTTTCCTTTGCTTAAGGAAAAAATAGTTAATCATAACTAACTTTAAAGGTTCCAAAGGAATTTTTAAAGTATACAATTCACCCCCCCCTCTTGTAAATTGAGAATCTACATCATTATTTCAATCCTACAATTGGTATCAGATGTGTTCTCTGGAATACTTGTAATCACTTATATGTTTTTCTTTCTCACTTTACCATTCCGAACTTTCCCATTCCGAACATTCTCATTACGAACATTGTTATTACAAACTTTTTCTACTAACAAGTTTTTGTGCCAAAGGTTTATAAGTATGGCAGGAATGAATGTTGGTTCTATTGATAATCTAAATCCTACATGGATCCCCTTCTTTCCATGTTAGTTGAGTTGTCAGTGGAGTTATCAGATACAACAATGGTAGAAGTCCCAAAAATCGTCAGTGAATTCATGGACGTCTTCCCTAAATAAGTGGAGACTCTACCCCCTCGATGTGATGTTCAGCTCATGATATACTTGAAATCCGGTGCCTGTCCGATTTCAATGGATCCCTATCAGATGGAACCTTCTAAGCTACGAGAGTTACCGATTAAGATTGATGATATGATGAGGAAGGGTTTTGTTTGACCAAGTGCGTCACCATGTGGCACTCCAGTATAGTTCATGAAGAAGGTAGATGGTGGTATGAGGCTATGGATAGACTAATGGAGACTGAATTAGGTAATGTTTAAGAACAGTTACCCTCTCTCGTGGATAGATGAACTTTTTGACCAGTTGAAGGGGTCAGGATGGTTCTCCCAGATCAACCTACGATCAGGATATCACCAGTTGAGGGTGAAGGAGGGTGACACCTCGAAGACTACCATCCAGTGCATATATGGTCACATTGAGTTCGTGGTCATGCCATTTGGCTTTAAGAACGCGCCATCCGTGTTCATGGGGCTCATGAACTCCATCTTCCAGGAATATATGGTTCGGTTAGTAGTCATGTTTATTGACAACATCCTGATCTACTGAATATTAGAGGAGGATCATGATGAGCATCTGAGGACAGTTTTAGAGGTGTAATGGGAGCACCAACCCTATGGTAAGTTGTCCTCGTGTATATTCTAGAAACGATAAGTGCACATCCATGGACATGTGGTGTCTGTCCAGGGTATAATAGTGGACCCATCAAAGGGCGAGGTGGTTGTTTCTTGGGCGTCACCCAAGAATGTGATGGAGGTTCATAGTTTCTTGGGCCTTGTAGGTTACTACCGGAGATTTGTGCCAAAATTCTCCCGAGTTGAGGCACCTCTGATGAACTTGACCAAAAAGGACCATAACTTCATGTATAGAGGATAGTGTTAGGGAGTCCTCAGTTATCTGAGGGGGAAGTTTGATAGTTCCCTAGTACTGAGGTTTCCAGAAGAAGGGGTGATGTTTGACGTGTTATGTGATGCTTTAGGCCTAGGATTGGGGTGTGTGATGATGCATCACCAGGGGGTGATCTCTTATGGGTCTAGGTAGTTACGTCCCCATGAGCATATATATGTCACCCATGATCGGGAACATGCAGCAGTAGGGTTCGTGCTAAATTTATGGTGTCATTACCTCCTTGGGGAGCGCTTCTTGGTCTTCCCAAATTATAATTGTTTTAGGTATATCTTCTCCCAGAAAGACTTGAACATGAGACAATAGAGGTGGATATATTTTCTTTAGGACTACGACTTCAAAATATCTTACAATGAAGGTAAGGCGAATGTGGTGGTTGATGCCTTGAGCAGGAAGTCGTAGAAAGATGATGTTCGAGAGTCGGCAGATGATTGGAAGGTGATGGAGAAGTTGGCGGCCTTGCACCTGGATTCAAGGGTGAAGGGCAGTATAGGATGTCTGTTTTAGATGAAAATGTAATCCTCTATGATGCGGTAGGAGGAGGAGTCTTAGTGGGGAGACACAGAGAGTGAATTGATGCAAGATCGGGTTAACCCAGGAAATGCTCCAGAAGGGTGGTAAGAGGATGGTCAGAATTAGATTCATTGCTGAGGGACATTGTTCTTCCCTGTTGGAATGTGTGGCAGAGTTCTTGGTGAGTTCCACAACTCACTACTTGAAGTACATCTACGATTTTACAAGATGTACCAAGGCTTGAGGGGTTAGTTTTGGTGGTTCGGGGTGAAGCGGGCAGTGGTAGAGTTTGTGGCGAAGTGCCTCATAAACCGGCATGTGAAGGCTGAACACTGCATCCCAAGGGGTCTGTTACAACCATTATATGTCCTTGAATGGAAGTGGGATGACATATCGATGTATTTTTTCATAGGACTACCAAGTGTTCAAGGGGGTTGTGATGCCATCTGGGTAGTGGTGGACTAGATGATGAAATCTGTCCACTTCCTAGAAATCAAGGAGTTGAGTGTAGTGGATTCCCTAGCACAAAAAATACATGGGTGAGTGGTGCGGTTGCATGGAGTTCTGAGGTCCATATTTTTCGATCGGGATACCTAGTTTACATCACAGGTGTGGAAAGGATTTCCACATGATTTTGGAATCCACCTATGCCTCAAAAATGATTTCCACCCCTAGACAGATGGGAAGATAGACTGCACCATCCCGACATTGGAGGATATGCTACGGGCATGTGTTTTGGACTTTGGGGGATCATGGGTGCAACACTTTCCTATGGTAGAGTTTTCCTACAACAATAGTTATAACTCTACCATTGGCATGGGTCTGTTCGATGCTTTGTATGGGAGGCCATGTCACTCACCCATGAGTTGGACAGAGGTTGGGGAAGCAGATGTTCTTGGCCAGGAAGTAGGGAAATGCACGATAGAGAAGGTTCAAATTATACAAGGGAGGATGAAGGAGGACAAGGACTGGCATAAGTCTTATACTGATAATAGGAGTAGACCCTTGGAGTTTGTGGTCGGGGACCACGTGTTCTTTAAGGTCTCCCCTTAGTGTGGAAAACGGTGGTTCGGCAGGGGGAGTAAGCTTTCTCCCTGCTTCGTCGGACCCTTCAAGGTGTTGTCGCGGGTCGTTGAAGTGGCTTATCATCTTGCATTACCACCGTTGCTAATGAGGGTGCACGAAGTCTTCCATGTGTATCAGCTCTATCGGTTTCTAAACAATGATTCACACGTCCTTGACAAAGAAGATCTGGATATCGAGGACGATGTGTCTTTTGTAGAGAGACCAATGAAAATCTATGGTGGTAAGAATAAGGTGCTTCGTGGATGAACCATTACCTTGGTTCGTGTGTTATAGAAGCATGGTGACCTCGAGGAGAGTACCTGGGAATGGGAGGCACTGATTTGCGCCCAGTACCTAGAGCTGTTTTGAGTTTTGTTCAGTTTTGTATCGTACTAGTTTGTGATGTCATGCATAACCTTGTTATAAATGAAATGTGTTGTTTTCCTTATTCTCTGAATGTGTGTGAAGAGTACTGACTTTGGGGAACTAAGGACCCGATCTCTAATCAAGACCCATTAGAGTGGATGCGAATAAACCTGTGCGGGCGAATCTGTTCCACCCAAAGTGGATAATATCTTGACATGGCGAAAAGGACTCCATAATCCATATTTCTGGACAGTGACATCTTTATATATTGTGTGGTTACTATAGGGGGAGGTGTTCCTAGATTTCGTGGAGGTTTGCATCTAAGAGGTATATTTCTAGGTTGTTGTTCGGACCCCTCTCTTTTATCCGGGTCTAGTTTTAACTATAGTGGGAGATAATAGTTTGAGAGGTATCTAATGTAATGGCTCAAACAATGAATCATTAACAAGTTTACCAAAAACATGGTTCCATTAAATGGTTCCATCGAAATGGTGGCACCGGTCACGGGCGCACATCGAAACAATGGCACCGCTAACAGTGGCACTATGAAGGTGGCACTGTGAGGGTAGCACCGTGAGGGTGGCACCGTGAGGGTGGAACAGTGATGGCAGCATCGTGATAGTGGAACTGTAATGGTGGAACACTGAAAATGGCACCATGATGGTGGAATCGTGAGGGTGGCACCATGATAGTTGCATCGTCAAGGTCGTACTATCACTGTCGTACCCCGAAACGGTGGCACTGCTGACAGTGGCATCATAATGGTCACACCATCACTATCGCACACCAAAATGGTGGCACTATGATGGTGGAACCATGAGGGTGGCACTGTAAGGGTGGTACCATGACGGTGGCACCATGACTATGGCACTGCTTACGGTGTCTCCCCAAACGGTGCCCCACCCTTCATTTTTTTCCAGTTTCTAACTTTTTCCGCTCCCAAAACGCATCTTTTGACATAAAAATGTTTAATATCCCATTAAATTCCATTTAGAATCCCATAAATGATATCTAAAATCTCCCTAGATCTTGGAGACCCTAGACATACCAAAACATGTGTCTTTTTTCTTTGGTACCACACACTTTTCCTTTACTTTTCAGTTCCACCCCTATTACGCATTTTCCTATGATTAAAGGTAACCATTCAATTCACATATGTTATGGCCTCCTCTGTAATGATAATTATTAAATGAAAATTAATTCCATCATGTGTAACTATCTAACCATATGGTGAAACCAAGATCCACCATTAAAGTCATCCATGATTTTGATATCTCGTAACACCAGGATATCAAATTTTTATAGCACAAGATTTATTCTTCTTTGGGGATGGTCTCTTTTCCTTCTTCACCTTGGTTCATTTGGAGTCCCCCATTCTTGAGGCAAGTGGTGCACCTGTGTTGTAGCTTTTATGATCACTCTTGGAGTCCCCAGAGTTCCGCTTTTTCATGTCGTGTGTAGCCAGTTCTTGGTGCATGGAGAGAAACTTTGATTGTTGATCATCCAAGTAGGGTTCTTCCTTAATCTCTCTTTACTATGTATCATATGAGGTGGGTATGATAATGTTTTTATAGGTATGTATGAAACCAGTCCTTAATGAAGATAATCAACAGACATTTAAGGAATAAGGGTGTGTGTTTGATGATGTTGTTGTACTCTTTTACCATTTTTTATATGTTGTGAATTATATGGGCTTGTGTCCACTGAAAATCACAGTCGTTGGTGGTATTTCCTTTCACACTATTAGATCCCAACATTCTATGATTATTGAATGGATGCAACATGGAAAATGATTAATCACGTAAAATCAGTTGATTAAATGGATGCCCAATGAATAAGAATCTTTGTCTACTTGATCTGCTTGATGCTTGTGGGGTGACATGGGTGGGGATGTAATTCTTTTATGTGGTGTAGATGCTAGTTTGTGTATCTATAGCCGACTGGGATAGTATGGTGGGGCTTGGGTTGGATCCAGTTCATTGAGGGATCTCACAGATCCCTATTATTGAGGTGAATTTACAAGAGAATAGGGTCTGAATGCTTAATCTGTTGCTTGGTTGTTTTTCCTTCTATGTCTTGTGGTTATGCTTGTTAGTTTACTAGTAGTGATGAATTTTTTAAAATATAACCACTTGAGTGTGAAAAAAGGAATGGGTCTAATGGGAAAAAGTTTTTGGGAATGAGTTGTGACTTGTCTATGGGTGGTGTGTTATTTTATGAATGAATAGTAACTAGGGTGTTTGTCTATAGGCCAGTTTTGGAACCCCTAGGTTGGGATGAGTTATTCTTTCAATATATATATAATTTAGTTCTTATATTTCTTATTTGTGCCCCACCCAAGTTGAGAACTTCTTACCGAACACCCCCATTCCCATTGGGAGTGTTTTTTCCCTACAATCCTTCAAGTGGCTGGTTATTAGCTCATTTTCTGCTACCTTCCCAAGTAGCCCAAGACTCTTCAGGTAGGCTAGGATGGCCTGAGGTCCATTATAGCCCACGGTTCCTTATGAAGGGAATTTTTTTGTGGTTAGCCTAGGTGTGTGAGGGCATGTTGATTCCCATGTGTCTTCTGGAAGAGGCTCGGGTGTCTTTGGGCGTGGCTGTAGTTATTCTAGCCGAGGTTTCTATGGGCATGGTTACGTGTGGTTGTGGACCAGGTTTTTGCGGGCGGGGTGAGTGGTATTGTTATCCAAGGTGTGTGCGGGTGGGGTATGGTAGTGGGACTATGGTGAAAATCGGGGGGAAGGTCTGATTCGTAGGATGTCTTTAATAACCAGTGGGAAAGTGGTGCGGGGTACCCAAACATCGATGTGTTATTACTATTACCTTACATGACATGAATTATTTGGGGAGTGTTCCTTGGAGTGGATTGGGTGGATATTTTCATTATTAGGTTATTGATTATCTCTTTCTCTCAGGGGGAATTAGAATGCCTCCCCACTTGTGTATGAGAACTTTTAGTTTTCCTTACTGTGTATACCTATATACTCACCCTATGTAGATAAAATTTCTTTCAGTTTTCTAGGAATTCCTTGAGGACTGGGCAAGATAGTAGTATTATGGACAATGAAATAGTTGTTGTTTCTGTTTTATTTTCATTGGTATTTACCATTGTAGTTTTCTTGTATTGTAGCACTCATTATTTGAAACATGCTATTGGAAATAGCTTGTTTTGGATTTATATTTACTTCCAACATTGGTGATGTTTGGGATTTACTATCTTACCTCTCTATCTTATTAAATTAAAGGGTAATACCTTCCATATTACATGTGATTTTATACCCTTGGTGCTAGTCTCCACTCCGGGGCTTATTGAATGTGGGTATCAGGGTTATTATCTTTCCTTCAACTTAAGGAAGGAAGGGTTTGGCAATCTACTATTCCTTCCCTCATCTTGGTATATTCGGGACATGACAAGTATAACGATGGAAATAAAAAATATATATTATTAATATAACCTTATATTTATTTAAAAAATATATATTACATCAACTTATATACCATTTCATCATTAAGGGAATTATATCGTCACTCATGCGTACGTATGACCACCATTTACACGACACGATGCGATTCATTTATCCATATTCACCATTAAAGAATGATTATATAAATGTATATATTGAATAAAAATGATATTTTTTAACTTAAATACATTTTTTAAATTATATAAATGTATCCTATTTATAAGAAATGTAATTTATACAATAAAACATGGAGAGGAAAATAAACCAGTTAAAAACCAAAATAAGATTAAATTTATTAACAAAATGGTGATAATATAATCATATATGATTTCATAAATATTAATATTTTTATTTAATAAGTTAAATACAACATATAATCAATTATAAAGTATTTTCAAATACGTATTATGGAAATTTGACCTTAGGTAAGGGTTTATTTCACTATCTCATTATTCTCTTGGATTGATTATATGTAAGTGTTTATTATAGAATATTTATCTTCCATGTCCATGTTTTCAAAATTTGTTTTCAAGATTATTTTTACCACTCTTATACATTTATTATATTATTTCTTACCAATATATTACTTTTTACTAAATAGCATGAAAGTAATCTTTCGGTATCTTTTTCATACATGACAGTTTTTACATGTTCAGAAAAATTATGAGAAAAATAATTTTTAACATATACAGAATAAACATATTTTTCCGTATTCATGACTCTTTAATTCTTTTAATATTTTCTCATAATTTTATATGGTAATTTTTTTAAAAAAATTATTCTTTAATGTTGCATTTAATTTAAATAGAAAGAATATATTTTCAATGTAGAAAGGATATTTTCCTTGGAAATTGTTTTCAAGTGATCTCTAAAAATTATTTCCCATCTAAGATATCTTTATTTGATTTAACTTATGTTTTATTGGAGAAATGGTTCAATTATAAAATTATTATTCTTTATAATAATAATTTATGTTTATTATGGAACAATCTTTATGAAACCCATTTATTTTCCATGGGTTAGGTTATGATAAAATGTTTAAAAACTCATTTTTTATTGGTTTTGATATGATTTCTGTTCTTATGTAACACAAATGTATGGTTTCCATAATATTAAGAATGGGACCTATATCACCTTCCAATGAATTTGGTAAAAAATTATTTCTTAGGATATAGACTTAGATGGTCTTGGGACTAATTTTTGACTACTAAGATGGCCAAGGGAGTGAACCATGACTTCCAAGATGGTATGGAGAGTGAACACATTATTGTAAGATTGAAGTAGGAGAGAACCATGAATACAAATATTTTATAAGGAGTGAACCATTACTACCGTTATGGACTTGGAATCAATGCATTTAATAATATTGATGTCATTTTATATGCTTACATGTCTGCCAAAAATTACAAATTTTTTTCATATGTTATGGTTTCATGGATCATGTTCTTTATTTCCTTAAGATTCATGAATTTTTAACTGCCAATATTTATGTCATGATTCTTGTTTATGACCTTTGATAAGAATTGTATGATTTTCTTTTTTTATGATCATGTTCTCATAACCCTATGCTTATGATTAGTTATATATATCTCCCTAGTTTACCCATATTGAGTATTTGAGCTCCCCCCCTTTTTTGTTTCCTTTACCCCCAGTTATTGAGAAATGTTTTATTTCTGATTTTTCTATGAATGGTTCTAGTCAAGAAGAACCTTGTGGGAGTTAATGTAGGTCAATTATGTACACGTATTTATTTTTCCAGGTTTCCAAAGGCACTAGACTTGTATAATTTTTGGGAATCTATCTGATTAATGTATAAAGTATTCAAAAAAAAGGATGTAATTTTATTATATGAATAGTGAGTTTTGTTATAGAAAAGAATCATTATATACTCTTTTTACCATCAAATGTGATGTGAAAGTATTGATCATTCATATGTATGGAATACCATCTCCATAATGTGATACAATTCATTTCTCATCATTATCTATTATGGATGGGTATTATGATGGATTAAATTATAATATATGAATCTTGGGAATTAGTTAAATTTATATAATTATGATATAACATCTACCTTCGTATAGTCGAAACTATTGAAATTGATAAAATCATTCATATGTACCTGTGGAATACCAGCTCCATGAAGTGATGTGATTATTTTTCTATTTCCATTTAAATTGTATGGTAATGATGTTAGATTTGATGAATATATATGATATATATATAAAAATATAATTATTCTGGATAGGTGATTTATTAATTACCACTCTTTCATTCCATCCATCAATAAATGAAAACAATGTTCATGTATACATTTGGACTACCATATCCATGAACAATGTAATTCATTTTTCTATATGTATCCTCATTTATGAGTCTAAATATTTATATAATTAATACATAATATATTTATATCATGATTAAAATTCTAAAGGTAATAGAACCTTGATAAATTTATAAAGACTATAATTACTAAACTTAAGTACTCATGCATAAACAAAACATTTAAGAGATAGAAATAATAATTTATTGATAAAAGGGGGCTTGAAAAGTTATAAATGGATAATAGTTGATAAGTATGAACAAGAATATATTTTATAAGTATAATAAATTTAAATTTATTATACATGATTTTAGGCTAATTTTGAATTAATTATAGCTCTATGTAATTGGTTTTTGTCTCAGTTTTACTTATATGGGACACAAGATTTATATACCAATTGTTTATTTTTAGTTGAGTATATAGTACCCATGAATGTATTTTATGATTTTTATCATGAAATTAAAGGATTTACATATCCATAAAAAGTTATTAATTTCATATGGATCAAAATTCAAATGTTTCCATAGCGGTAATTGTTTTTATTTGACAATCAAATCAATACTCATGATTTTTTATACTTAAGTCTTCATTGGGGAATATGTTTCATTAATATACATATTTTTGGAATAAAATAATTAAGTTTTATACAATTATCTTATTATTTTTAAAATTTATTTTAACCCATTTTTTAATTTTTACTAAATTGTATTAAATAAATATGCTTTTCATTTTCCAAATGAGGTACTTTTTGAATTTTCCAACAGAAACATAGAAGGAATGCTTTTTAACATATAAGACATGAAACTTTTTCCTACCATAATTAATAATAATTTCATTTAATAATACATTAAAAATTTTCAAGATTATTTTTATAGAAAATGATGTCCTTTATAATTTCATTGTTTCTTTTAAAGATGTGATTTCATAATGGAAAGGCTATTTTCTGCAAAAAATTTCCAAGTGATATTTCGAAACCATTTTGCATATAAGATGAAATACATTTGAGTTACTTAAGATTTGCTACGAATATTATCCAAGGATACCATCATTATTGTTTATCTATATGGTTTATGATTACAATGAAAAGATGATAATTAAACCTATTTCATTTTCCACATGTAATACTTTGATGAATTGTTTATGAAAATAATTTCATTTCATAAGTTCTATGATGAGGAACATTTTACAATTTTTGTCATATATATTTATTATTTTATTTTTTTGATTTTTGGGAGTTATTTATCCTTCCAATTATATGGGTAAATGAAGATAAATCATGAGGTAAATTTATTATACATGAACCAGATTGCATGATTATAATTTTATACATGGAGCTTATTTTCATCTCTTTAAGATTATAAATCGAACCTACTTTCATGTCCATAAGTTAATTAATTTACCTAGAATTCATGGACATGAGGTTATATGTGGACCTATATTCATTTACATATGTTAATGGAAAGGAATGTTTCAATGTCATTAAATAAATTTTAATAGTTATTTCTATTCATACATGTACATACAGTTATAAATTTATGTAAATGCCAAAATTCTATATCTAATTAAAATTTTATGCTCTCATGTCTCATGTTATTTGATTGATTTGTGATTTATTTCATTTCAACTACAAATATTTATTCCATTACTCAATATTATGATATATGATATGCAGGGTGGTGATTTCAAATGTTATATTTAAGTTATCACACAATTTTGATCATTTAATGCTTATGTGGTATTAATATATTCCATGTTTACCCTTAATAAGAAAATGATATCACCCATTCCTACGTTTCCTTTCCCTAGGATACGAGTACAAGTTTTATAAGTGATGTTTCTAATAAGGGTTCTAATTTTGGAGAATATAGTGTGAGATGATATAAATCATTTTTGATCCTTTTTATGTGTCCAATTTTCAAAATCCAGTAGACTTGTAAGATTAAGCTATGAATCATTATGTTATGTAATAAATGTTTATTTATTATGAATTGATATATATATATATATAAATGGTTTTAGTAATTATAGTTGGAATCATAGTATGTCTTAGTTAACCTTTAGAAACAATGATGAAAAACATTTAGTGAGATCCTTGAGGATTAGAATAAATATAGGATAAAATCCAAATATTTTGTTAATTATATTGATTGAAATTTTTTAATACGATGTCATTATATAAAAAGGTTTCATTATTTAGTCATAACTAAAATTATTTTTCATGATGATTTATTTTTACACTATGATTATCAATGCTCATACAATGATTTTTGATTGTAGTGAATAAATGGAACATGATGGAATCATGTGAACAATGAATGTGTTATAAAATAAAAATAAACTACATCATGAGAAACTATATGTATTAGGATCTGAGATGAAATATATTATGACTATGCTCAGTCAACTATCTCAATCAATTAGTGTTAACATGGATTGTGTTGAAATTTAGAATGAACAAGGGATGTATAAACATGTTATTTAATCTATAATATGACTATGACCACTATCCTTCTAGGGGTATTCTTATACATAGCTTTATATTAAATGGATCGACATGATGGAAACTCATTTTTCTATTTTTCAGTTCTCATACCATGAAAATTTTTTCCAATATGTTTATCATTTTGATGGAGAAGAAGGTAAGTTATGAAATCTTATTGAAAATATAGGAATAGAGGAGGAAGTGGGATCCATGGAATGGGTTGATTTTAATTGAATATTCTTTAATAAGTGCATCCCTCATATTCAACGTTAAAAAATAGAAGGAATTCGTTGAACATAAGAGGAACGATGATGAATCCATTCGTACCCTCGAGGGAAAATTTTAAAAACATTTATGTTACTCTTTATGTTTAATCTTGGGCCCTAAACTAAAAAATGATCATTTATTTAGTGGTTTGAAACCATGTCTTACAAAGGGATTAGACAAAATTTGTCTTTTTAAGGTATGCATAAATCATTTTATTTTCACTAAAAGGGGAGATGGAATTTGGAAGGGCTCATGGTTCTGGGGTAATTAAAAGAAGATAAAACCTAATGGAATCTCAAGTGGTTTTTATCCTAGAGGGAATAAAATAGTTCTACCTTATACTTGACTAAAAAATGTGGGAATAAGAACTCAGGTGAATACATGAATGGAACATGAAAAATTTTCTAGTGTGGGAAGGCTGGCCATCGATAAAATGTATACCAGACTGGAGTGAAGTGGCCTTTTAATGAAATGAATAGAGAGAGAGAATAAAAAAAATGCACCACTCACATATTAGTGAAATAAATCCAAATATTATGGTAACAATCGAAATAAATTCCCTAATCCAATATCTACTAAATATTGTAATCCACAATAACCACCTAAGTCAACGGATAAAGGGAAATATTATGAAATTACAACTGTTGAAGAGAATCATTATAGTCAGGGAACACATATCATCAACTATATAAAATGGAATTTCATGGTTACATGTGTATAATAATCCCTATGAAACTATTACACTTTATTGAAATTGGATGTGATTTTAATCTTTAATTTCCTCTCCTTACACAGATTCCACATATATTTTTGGAATAATTAAATTATATTTTATATTCTAAATCAACCTATAGTTTTCTATCAGATCAAGTATGTACCCAAACCTCCAATGGAAGTATTTTTGTCCATGATAAGGGCTTATTTAAATAATAATGTGCACATTAGAATCATATATAATTATATTTTGACCTTTAGGGAAATGATTATTATACAATGGATAATATATGATCATGGTATATAAACATTTATATGATACTTTATGTGTGATTTAATTATTTTTATGTTGATTATGAAAGGATAGTAGATCAAATATTTTTTTTTATTTATTAATATAGTTGGTATTATTTTTGAAGAATAGTAAGGTTAACTACTTATAGAATGGATTAAGATGAATTTTGGAAATTATTGATTGAGGTCAAAGATTTTTTTATCATAAAATATACTAACCATATATTTTTTTTGTAAATATTTAGAGGCTGAAAGAATGACTTATGGATATCATGATTTGTTAAATGTGTTACGGGTATAAATTTTTTTATCTCTGAAATCTATCTCCAAGCATAAAAATGAATTATGAATTGACATAAGCACACGCATTGGTTGAGACTGTGATTCTGACATCAAAAAAATCAAGTATGTTTATTTCTTTGAGAGATATTCTTGTATTGTAAATTAATCGCTTGACATTAAGAATATTAATTTGAAATAAAAAATTATTCATGTACTTATATTACCAAGAAATCAATGTTATTTTATGCCATCCAATATTTATAGTTTTGTGATGGTTAACTTTCTATGGATCATGTTATGTGTCACTATCTATTAGTCCTTGGGTGTTAGGTTTTTCTTTCATACCAATGTTTTCACTTCCCACCTTTGTTCCCCTATAAGGAAATCATGTTTTGTGATGACCTTTGTATTTAATTTTCCCTCTTTTTAAGTGGAATTTGAATTAACCCTTTTCACGATGTGGGTTTTCTAGAAAGGTATTTTTAAATTTTAATAACCTGATTACTGATCAAAAGTTTAAATTGTGAGGAAATTTTTTAGGTGGGAGAATGTAACAACCCAAGATTTTGTAAAATAATTCTCTTTAAATAATTTTATTTCTTTAATAGCTTGTGTTATAAAAAACACTGAGTTAAAATGAACTGTGATACACTATTGATAAATTATTTTTTAGTGTGATATTTATAATCTAGATAATAAATTGGTGTGTATGAATATTATTAACTAAATAATTAAAAATATATAAATCTTCTGCTCAATAATAATTTATTAATAATTTATTTATAAAAAATCACTCAATTTTTAGTAAATTTATTTTATGATTTAGAAATAAGTCATCCTCAAATATGATTTTATTTATTTATTTTTATAAAATATTATAATTTTCTTATTATACTTAAATAAATTTCATTATATAAAATTAAAATAAAATTTTAAATAATCATGTAAAAATTTTCTTGAGTTAAAATTTTCTTATTTTTAAGAAAAGAATTATTTTCCAGTGAATAAGGAAAAATAATGATTTTTATTTAAAAATTTATTTGTGCTTCTACAATTTTAAAAGATTAATTTAATATTAAAATGTTTTCTAAGTGAAATTAGTTCTATTATATTATTAAAAATAAAATTAGGTTCCTTGGAATCATTTTTATAACTGAATTTGGTTTAAAGTAATTTTTATACAAAAAATGCATTTTATGAAAAACTCTATTTTTGTAAAACGAGGGGTTCATCATGTTTTGTGAACTAATTTTGAAATTAAATTATTCATTTAATTTAGATTTAATTTGATAAAATTGATTCTATATATTGAACCAAGTGTCTTAAATTTATAAAATATTTCCATTTCATTTTTAGGATTTTTGAATAGAAATCAAGGTAAAACATATCACCTCAGTGAAGGGTAAATAAGGTTAATCTAGGAAAAAACTATATGATAAGGAAATAATTATTCATTATAATTCTTATTGGATGAATTTAATTAAGCCTTTGTCATATTATTATTAAAATATTCTTTTTAATGGACATTGTTCTCCGAAAATGACCCTTATAATATTTAAATAAAAAAATACAAAATGTCACTCCTTATGTTTTTAATACCTATTATGTGTCCAAATATAGAAAAAAGTGATATATTAATGAACCTAAAGTATTATTTTTTTAGATTCATGAAATTATATTCATGATATAAATTTATTTTTAATTCTTATAAATTATATAATTTCTTCAAATTCTTGTGCCACACAAATACTATATATATTTAATTAATATAAATATATAATAAATGAAATAAAAAATACTAAAAGATATATATTTTGAATGATTTAACGCTTTGAATTAATTTTTTATTATTATATTCCATATTATAGAGTTTTTATACATTATTTTCAAATTCCAATGTTTTCTTAATATTTTTATTTTTTAATTAGTTGAATTGGTTTGAAATTGGAATTCATAATATTTTTTTAAGATAATATTTTATTATATGAATAATAATTAATAAAATTATTATCATCCAAAATTTGAATTCAATATGGTTGAAAAAAGTATCCATGGTCTAATTCGGAGACACTTTTCCATTTATTGTAACATTATTAACCCATTGTGATTAAAATAGTTGTTACCATGGTTGTGGTCAAAAGTGATTAACCAAGGCATTAATAAAACATTTAATGAATAGAATGATGTAAAATCATGTCCAAATTTCATTGGATGATTTTATTTCAACACTAAACACATCATCATAAAATTAATGACCATTTGTAATCATTTGTATCTAGACTATTTTTATTATATTTTAATTTTTTTTGAAATTCCAAAAGTTCCCCCACATCAATTTTAATAGATAACCTCCTCCATATCTTATTTACAATAACATGATATGTATATATCTGGAAAACACCAACAAAATTCCATTATAAACATCACCTGGCACATTATATACCTTATTTTATTCCCAAAATATGATCCCTAACCACTTTTGAAGGAGATATAATTATGTCTTTTCTAGGAAGAGGTATTTTCTTAAACTGGTCACTTTTTTATACTATTTTTGAACTCCATTAAATATATTTTATTTATACTAAAATAAAAAATAATTTATTCTAAATATTGTTAAATGTTATTATTATTATAAAATCACAATTATATAGTCTCTTTCCCATAAAATTAGAAGTGAATGTCTCGATCGTTCTTACATACAGCTTAACGTATCCATGAAGTGATTCAACTAATTTCTCATCATAATATTTTAAGGATGGGTATAATGATGGGTTAAATTTTTATATATGTCACATAATATATAATTAACCTTCATTAATTATGACATAATATCTAACTTCTTAACATCAAAACCAATGAAAATTATAACATTGTTCATGTGTACCAGCTGATTATTCACTCTATAAAGTGATGTTATTCATTTGTCATTTCAATTTTATATTATTGGTAATAAATATAGACTTAATAAACTTATTTTACATATTTAACTAGATAATGACTCTAAAATGGTGGATAATTATTTACCTTTTTTTCACTCCATCTTCTATGAAATGGAAACAAAAATCACGTGTATATTGGACCTACCATATCCATTATTTGTGTAATTCATTTTTCGATATCTAAATTAAATTATGAATAAAAATATGTATATAATGAATATATATTATATTTATATCATGATTTGTATTTTTGAGGTTATTAAAAAAATATAAATTTAGACGGATCAAAATTTTTAAACTAATGTATTCATGAATAAATGGAACTGCTAACACCCAGAAATAATGATTTATTGATAAAGGAGGTGTTGATATTTTACAAAACTATAACATATCATAAGTATGAACATTAATATAGTATATAATTATAATAAATTTAAATTTATTACAAAAGAGTTCAAATTACATTCTAAAGAAGTTGTACCCGAGGTAAGGGATATTATTCTCACATTTGTTTCGTTGGGAGACACACCTTATATACCACTTTTTTCATTTGTGTGGTATATATAAAACATATGATGATTTTTATGATTATTATCATGAAAATTATGGTATTTACATACACATATAATTTTATTTCTTTTAGGGGTATTAAAATTCAAAATTTACCAAGCTGGTAAGAGTTTTTATTTCACAATATCAATAATACTTAGGATTGTCTGTGTTTAAGTCTATGTGGGGGTATATTTTTTTATTCCACATCCATATTTTACAAAAAAAATTAAATGAATATTTTTTACAATTCTCATATAAATTTTTAAATTCATTTTTATCCATTTCTTACTTTTTAAAAAAATGGATTAAATGGAATATTCATGTCCTTTTACAAATGACGTAATTTGTGAATTTTTTGACACAAATATGGAAGTAATGTTTTTTAAACTATACCAAATAAATTTATTTTTCCAAAAATCATTACTGATACTTTAATTGATTCATACTTTAATTGTTTAAAAGGTTATTTCCAAATAAAATGTTTTCCATTGTTATCATAATTTTTCTTTTAAATAAGTGATTTCAATATGGAATTCCTTTATTCCTCATTAATTATTCCACGTCATAATTAAATATAATTCTCCATAACATTTTAAATAATTTGATTTTAATTAAGATTTAATATGAATATTATCCATGAAAACCATCAATGTTTTTTATATAGAATTATTTCTTACATCATTAGATGACATTAATGAAACTCGATCCCATTTCCAAAGGTTGTAAATTTATGAAATGTTTTTAGAAATCAATTTATTTTCATGAGTTTTGAGATGGTGCATATTTTATGAACTTGTGACACACATATGTAAGATTATATTTATAAGGATGGTGGTACCTATATCTCCCTAAAATTTATTGGTAAATATGAATAACCCATAAGGTAAATATTTCATATCTGAACCTAATTTCATGTTCACAATTTTATGAGTGGACCTGATATTTATGTTGATAAGTTTACACGTGGACCTAGAATTCATGTTCATAAGATTATGTTTAGGCCAATATTCCTTGTTTATTTTTTAGGCATGGACCAAGTTTCAGGTACCTGTGTTTATGAGAGGGAATGTTTTCATTTCCTTAACATAATTAGTAAACCTGTTTCTATTTATACATTTTTACAAAGATAAATATTTTTTTAAAATCCACATTTCCATTTATTATAAAAATGTTATAAACTCAAAGATAATGTATTTTTTATTAATTTGTGATTCATTTATTATGACATAACTATCTTTATGCATGAATCAACATTATGATCTATGATATGTAGGGTGTGGATAAAAATGCTAATATCATGTTATCACACACCTTTGATCATGTTATTATTATATTAACACTGATATATCCCTTGTTTTCCCTTATTGTGTATCTAAGATAAATTTTTCTTATGTTTCCATTAACCAAGTTATAAAGAATGTTTTTATAAGTGACATGTCTAATAAGGGTTAATGTTATGATGAACATAGTGGGAGACGATATAGATCATTTATGAACAAATTTTTTATGTCTCCATGTTTCAAAAGGCACTAGAACTATACGATTCTGGTGTAGATTGTTCTATTACGAACTGAATATCCATCTGTTAAGGTTTTTTCACTATGTAGGAATTTTATAGGTTATAATAGTTAGTATAAGATAAATAATTAGTTAAAAATTAGAAAAATAAGATTAATAAACTTTAGTGATAACCCAGTGGATATGTCTAAGTATAGGATAAAATCCAAATGTTTTGTTAGAAATTTTAATATACTTTTAACGACCCGATTCTGGGTGCCACTCAAAGGTGTCCCCTACCCAGTTTGTCGCATGGCCTCAAGCATATTTCCAGAAATTCCAGAGCCTGCCGATTAGTAGAAAGGTCCTTGGGTGTGATAGTGGGGAAACTATGCCCTCATTAGCCGAGTATGAACAACAGAATAACAAGTAATAAACAGTAAAAGAAGTAGTTATACCATATAATAAGTAAAAATTGGAATACTGAAGTAAATATACAGATGAAGCACATATATAAATGATTATTTTCACATATTTCTTGGAAAGAATCCATAAGTCACCATAATATAAATATAGTACTAACCCAAGGTACAAATAATAAAAATAAACTCCTGTTGTATTTGCAAGCCGGAACATGGTCCCATCCTCTCCATCTCCATAGCAATCATGTACCAGAAGTAGATGGTCCCTTTCCTTTATCTATAACTACAATAGTATAATCTGTTTGGGCCCAAAATCATGAACCATACAGGGTGTGAGATGAATCCCAGTAGGAAACCACCCAAAGATTAGTTCCTAATTGTCAGTGAGTATATATAGTAGGTTAAAATAGAATATTCAGAAAATAAACTAGGGGTACATAAAAAGTAACAAATCCCACAGTTTCATTTTACATTCATTAGCATTTAATCAACCAAGTATCACAAACAAGTATCTCATAATACTACCTAACTGTACCTAATCCAAGATTGTGTTTGTCTTTTCAGACGTGTCACAAAATTCAAAATTTATAATAACCCTCTTGGAAGCTCACATAATCTAACACCTTTGGTCAAATAAAGTAATAAAATCTGAATACACTCTGAGGAGGCTCTCACATTCAATTCCCCCTATGGTCTTTCACAATAACTACAGACCCTCTAGAGAAGAACGCAATGTCAATTCACTCTCGTGGTCTCATAATTTATTTATAGACACTTAGAGGGAACCCATGTAGTCAATCCCCCATGTGTTATCATAGGGTAATTATATCATACACTCTGAGGAAGAACTCAATGTCAATTCCCTCTATGGTCTTGTAAGGTAACAAAAGAAACTTTAAGGGGTCACTCAGAGTCAATCCACCATTGGTCTAACTAAACCAGGTTTGCACACCCCTCTGTAATTCAATCGTGCAAATATTATAACAAACACTCCAAGTAATCTAAAATACTATATGTCTAAACAAAATCAAATGCATATCACAAGAATTTAACAGCAAGCAAAATACAATCACTTCTATCCAATCAAGCAAGGTATGGAAACAAGGGTTGCATCAAAGGAAACCTAGACCAAATGGCCCTAAATAGTCAAATAAAGAAAGACACCCATGTGGTTTTCCTGTAACATGAAACTTCACATAATATCACTTTAACAAAGCCTTAATCTAACAATTAGTGTATGGTAGGTAAAACAGTGTTCAAATCCTTTAACCCGAAATACCCGAAACATGGGTAAACAGAAAATTGGCATATAAACTCAAATACAACCATTAAAGGCAACAAACAACCTGCCCCAACATTGTACGATTGATATTATTGAACCTAATCCTTTGAATCGACCTAGAAAATCGTAGATCTATAACTACGTAAAAAAAGCTCCACCTCGAATATCTCACGAGAGAAGAGAAAATCAAGAGGAGAGGCTCTAGATGAAAGAAGAACTCATTGATGTGGTTCCAACATAATCGACGATGTTTGATTCAGAGAACGGACAATGGATTAGGGGATCAAAGAATATTTGATGATCCTTGTCGTTCCTGGATGAGATGAGGCTAGAAGAAGATGTTTTTGGAAATTAGACGTGACTCGGGTCCTATTTAACAAATAAAATGAAAATTACACTGGGTGTTCATTTATTGTCCATGTCATGTACATGCCTTAACTCTCCTCTTCTTTATGTGGTCTCTAGCTCACCCCACATAGCCTTGTACTAGCTTTTACTTGACCAGTACACAGCTAACCACGGAAACCAGGTACACAATGTGTACTTCTAAGTACACGACATGTACTTCGAAGTACACGATGTGTACTTCTTAAATTTCCAAAAACTCTAATTTTTTCCAAAGACACTCAAAACTATGATCAATACCAGAAATTATGATCCGAGTTCTTACAAACTTCGCCACATAAAAAAATCATCCCAAATTTCCCTAAAAAGGTGGTGAAGAAGAACCCTTGAAAAGCACTGTCCACTGCAATTGCACATCGGCCTCCCTCTCCCAAGTCTTTTCATGTACACGCCTGTGCTACCATTGCATCAGTACTAGAGGAATAGACTGTCCATGTAGAACATTCCTTCTACGATCAACAATTTGAATAGGATGCTTCTCAAATAATGCATCCACCTCTAAATCAACCTCCTTGGGCTGAAAGTCATGAGATGGGTCTGAGAAATAATGCCAAAACTGAGAAACATGGATGATTTCCTACATATCCTGGTACCATTGAGGTTAATGAAATCAATAGGTGATTGTTCCAACTCTATCCAAAACCTTAAACGGACCAAAGTATCTTGGTGAAATCATTCCATGTATCATCATCCACCCGTGTCCCAACCTCGGCGTGGCACTAGGAAAACATGATCTCCGACCTCGAACTCCAGAGGTCCTCTTTGTCTATTAGCATAAAACTTATGTCGGGACTGTGCAGTAGCTATCCTCTTCTGAATCAACTCCACCTGATCTGTGATCTCCTTGACAAGACGAGGACCCAACATAGCTTCCTCTCCTGGTTCTAGCCAACATAGGGGTGATTGACATTGCCTACCATACAAAGCCTCATAAGGAACCATCTAAAGAGTTTCCTAGAAACTATTATTGTAGGATAACTCTACATGAGGTATGTTCCTCTCCCAAGAACCTCCAAAATCTAAGATGCATGCTTGAAGCATTTCCTCCAGCACCTTAATCGTATGCTCGGACTGTCCATATTTCAGGGGATGGTAAGCTATACCCAAAATTACCTGTGTTCCCAAATCCTTCTGTAGTCCCTTCCTGACCTAAAATGTAAAATTGACATCCCTTTCAAAAATTATGGAGTGTGAAACCCCATACAAACGTACAATCAATCGAATGTAAAACCTTCTCATATCATTAACATTGAAGGTCTATTTGATCGGTATGAAATGTGCAACCCTTGTGAGTCTATCAAGGACAACCCAAACTACATCATTCTATCGAGGTGACCTTGGAAAAGCTATCAGGAATTCGATCATTACATCATTCCACTTCCACTCAAGATCGACTAACTGCTAAAAAATCTATGATGTTCATTGATGCTCCGCCTTTACCTACTAACAGGTGGAACACCTCATGATATAACTAGTGACATCTCTCTTCCTGCCTATCCACCGACATTGATGATGTTGATCCCTATAAATCTTGGTGACACCAGGTTGAACTACTCAAAATGAAGAATGAAAATCCTACATCAACTTCTCATGTATGTCTGTTGACACCAACACACGCCCATGAAAATGAAATATCTCATCCTCACCTACTGTCCATTCGAGAATAAGGTCTTCCCCTGACACACTCTCCTGTAGAATTAGGCCTTCAGTATTTAACAGCAACCTCATTCGCACCCGATCAGGTATAGTATAAGTATCAACTTCAGAGGAAAGTAATGTCTACCCCTGTCTATTGTGCACCTCCCAATGCATCTCAGAGAACAAAGCAATAAGTTTCCACTCACTTATAGCCTCCTAAACTTCCTATATCTGAGTCCTACGGCTCAACACTTGATCCATTTTTTCCTTTCCAGAGCATGTAGGAAAGCTCAAAGTTAATGGTCTAAAGGTACTCAACCCACCTTAACAATCTTCAATTCCTATAATGTTGAGTGAATAAATACCTAAGACTTTTGTGGTCGGTGAAAACCACAAAATTCTCTCCAAACAAATAATTTATCCAATAGCATAAATCATGAACAACAGAAGCCAACTCAAGATCATGCATCAGGTAATTAATCTCATGTGGCCTTAACTACCAAGACCCATACGCAATGGTACCTTCCTCCTACATAAGCACTTTTACATTCCTGATGCCTAATGCATCACATTAAACATTATAGCTCTTCCACAGCTTTGGAATAACTAGTATCAGTGGTGAATTCAACCTCCCTTTTAGCTCTTAGAAGGATAAATCATAGGAATCTGTCCATAAGTACTTCACACCCTTCTAAGTCAGGCCAGTCAATTGCACTGCAAAGTGAGAAAAGTCTTGTATAAAACTTCTGTAGCAACCATCCAACCGTAGAAAACTCCTTAACTCAATGATTTTATTCAGCATCACCTATGAAAATACTTCTCTCACATTCTCTTGGTCTGTTGATACTCTTACCTCTAAGATAACATGACCCAAGAAGTGAATTAGGTCCATCCAAAAGTGTCATTTTGAGAGCATAGCATATAACTGTTTCTCTCTTAGTGCACTCAAAACAATCTCAATATGGGTAACATGTTCATGTTAGGTGTGAGATTACACCAAGATATCATCCATGAAAACCACTTCAAATAAGTCCATATATGGATGAAGCACTCAGTTTATCCATTCTATAAAACTGTAGGCATGTTCATGAGACCAAACGACATAACCACATACTTGTATAGACCATACCTGCTCTGAAAGGCTATAATAAGTATATATGATGGTCTAACATGAAACCGATGATAACTGGATCCCAAGTCGATATTCAAGAACACACGGGCACCTTGAAGCTGATCGAAGAGATCACTGATCCTCAGAAAGGGTTATCTGTTCTGGACCGTCAACTATTTCAGCTTCCAATAATCCAAATCGATTTTGAGGGTACTATCCACCTTCATTAAAAATAGGATAGGTGAACCCTAAGGAGAAGTACTGGGTCGGATGTAACCCTTTTCCTATAACTCCTCTAACAGCTTCTTGAGCTCCTGTAACTTTGGTCTATCCATCCTATAAGAAGGAATGGACACTGGTACTGCTCTTGGAACAATCTCAATAGGGAAATATACCACTCACTCTATAGGTAAATCTGAAATTTCATCTAGAAAGACATTTACGAAACAATCCACCACTGGAGGAAAGTTCATCTGTGAAGTCCCCTGGCCATCGAGATATAAACCAGAAATCTGGGTTGTAACACCTCTCAACCCATGATGATCGGGCCCAGATCTTCTCACATGGATATCCCATTCACCCTTATGTAAAAACAAACTTCCCTCTGGTGATGTGTACTCACCCTGTAGTGATAGAAATTGACAACATCCTGGAAGGGGACTAACCAGTCCATTCCGAGAATGATGACATATTCCACCATCTCTAAGAGATAAAGGTCTAATAAGAAGTGACACCCACCAACCTCAAGAGGACACTCCTTTCACAAATTTATACTAGTTGTTCTACTCCCCAATGGTGTGTCCATCATCAAGATATCAGCAGAAGTAAAGATACAGAGCCCAAATATCTCTACAATAGTCACATATATGAAACTATGGGAAGAACCTATATTGAAAAGGGTAGAATCTAAAACTGAGGAGACCAAAATCATACCTCTAACTATAGAGGGTTCAGGATCCTGCTTCTATTGGGTCTACTACAGCACAAAATCCTGACCTACGCCACGGCCCTATGAAGCTATTTGTGATTCTTGAGATGATCCACCCTACCACTGCCGAAAACCCTATGTCTAGACAATACGACCACAACCTCCACCACGATTTGAACGACCTGACAAACTCCAATTCCCAGACCGAGGAGAAACTGGAGACCTTTCTCTTGAATGTGGAGTAATAGTAGAACCCCTATCACCAGTTGTTGGTGAGAAAGACTGACAGAAACACTAATGATTCCATATCTTACTGCAATATCGACACTCAACTGGTTCCCTCAAGAACTAAGGTTATATATTTCGTCCCTTCTTCCACCTGTAGCATACCACCTGGATACCTGATGAAAAATATCTCCTACTCATCTCTCCACATGTAGACTCCTTGTGGTTCTTCCTACTATCAGCGAGAGAAGCACCAAATCTGGAAGCTAAATTGCCCAGGCCCACAAATCCATAATCCCTCAGGTTGCGCTCTGTGATCAGTTTAGGTTGACTATAAAAGATATAGAAGTCAACTGGGAGATGTTCACATGAGATTAGTTGTCATTCCTGAGACCATCCTCAAACTTCCTCTCCATATTTAACTCATCACGCCCCAAAATGGGTTTAAAGTGCTACATCTTTGTGAAGCCAAAAGAGTACTCCATAACTAAGAGAGTACCCTTCTCCAAACATATAAACTATAAGGATCGATCGACCCTCAAGGTATCTGGGTAGAATTAGTCATAGAAGGTATGTTGGAACTCTTCCCAAGACATAACCTACTAGCATCTTGCATGTGATATCACATCCCACCATCTCATGGTAGAATCTTGAAGAATATATGTAGTGTGATTCACCCTCCACTCCAGAGGCATCTTGAGATGATCAAAGATAGAAAACATGGATTCTAACCATTACTCTGCATCTCGAGGTCCTCCTTCCCTGGATAAGGTGGGAGGATGTTGCTACTGAAAACCCCACGTCAACTCTACCATAGACGGGGAAAGATGTGGTGCTCCCAGAAAGGTCTGCATCATCCTAATGAAGCCTTCTCGGAACAGTGCATTCGCACCAATATCCAGAATGGCCATTGGTTCCAATATGGGCATGGGGAGAGGGCCTACTGGTATTCCCTGATCTACCATGTCTAATGTCTGATCGTTGCCCTATATCTGGTGGAAAACTGGAGGATGTCTTAGAGTAATGACACTACAAGGTCATGAACACACCATAGTTCAAGATTATCAATGATTAAAACATATATTTGTTTGAACGTTACAGGATAAATAATACATTCACATTTTTCAACACATGGATACACGGCGTGTATGACCCTACATGGCATGCTCCCTTAAGCCTTCACATGGGTGGGTACATCTGCCAACCCCGGTCATGTAAGACCCCATACACATAGTATGTGCCTCCCAAGGACACAACATGTAATTGGATCAGTTTTCCCTACCCAAGTTCTCCTATATGGATAAACCACACATTTCTATTAGAAAAAAATAGCACAACATGTTAACTACAAACACGAAGTGTAATAGAAGGACTTCACTGACCCGTTTCATTGCTCACAAGGCCGAATATATGGTCGACTCTACACGAAGTGTTCGTAATGGACTCGATATGTACTACCTTTGTTTCATCCATCTATGTTGTTGGTCACACGGCTGGACACATGGTCTCTACAACACAACATATTATCCCTAGACATGGTGTGTACCAATCAATCTTTAACCACTCCAATCATTACTCACACGAATGGATACACAATCCTTACAACATGGCGCGTACTCCAAGTACACAGAATGTGCCACCAAACATTTCCCAACTCTGTGTCTCTACCCACACAACAAGTCAAATGGTTATGGACTACACAGAGTGTACATATGGTACATGGATTGTACTTAAGAAAAGTTATTACTTCCCGAATAGAAGCATATATGGTGTGTATTCATCTTTACACACCATGTATTCTGGGTTTTTTCGGACAGTAAGCCTGATAAACTACTCTGTAACACCATAATAACATTGAAACCAGCATTAATGTGACAAATTACTATCCATGGGGTCCCATACTCCCACGAATCCATGCATGGAATCATAATCATGTATATCACAAAGTAAAACAGTTCAATCAATCACATAATCCACCAAATTTTGATCAATGAGGGCCAATAACACCTCATGGACCAAATTTTGGCTTCCATCCAATGAAAGATTACATATCAACAATAACCTATCAAATAGAAGGTATTCTATCAAGTAATCTATCACAATAGCATGCATATCGAGCACAACATCTATCACATCAACATGAAATCAGTAATGCACCTTAAATGGCATGACAAGAATGCATGATATGTGATCTCTTGAAAGTGCCTATATGATGCATGAGATGGAATAACCTCATATCATCAAGTTGCAACAGAAATAGAACCTCAATAATGGAAATTGTAACAACAAAAAACATGTGTATCACCCAATAGTGAAATAAAATCAACTGTAATAATTGAAAATCTAGAAAAATTGATATATTTGAGGCATATTGGCTTTTACTTATACAAGGGTTAGCAACTCTTGGGAACAAAACTATACCAAATATATATTCCTTCATATCCCTATCTATAGGCTCCAAACAGTAACTAAAGGAAGAAAAGAATGCCTTTGATACCACTTTGTGATGACCTGGTTCAGGGTGCCGCCCAAAGGTGCCCCATACCTGGTGGGTCACATGCCCTCAAGCACATTTCTCCAAAAGCCAGAGGATATCGACTAGTAGCGAGCGCCTAGGGTGTGATAGTGGGGAAACTGTTCCCTTATTAGAAGAGTATGCACAACGAAATAACAAATAAAAAAAGTAACATAAGAATTAATAACATACAATAAGTAAATAGTGGAAGACTTAAGTAAATAAACAACTAGAGTACATATATAAATGAAGCATTTCACATATTTCTATGAAAGTATCCAAACAATTCACCATACAGGAAATACAATACTAAACCTAGGTACAAAGAAAACTAATAAACTCTATTATCATTGTATGCCTCACCTTGGTCCCATGCTCTCTAGATACACAACAATCAAGTACCTAAAGTAGAAGGATGCTTTCCCTTATATATAATTACAACAATATAATATTTTTTGGCCCAAAAGCATGACCCCAATAGGGTATGAGATGAATCCTAGTAGGAAACTACCCAAAGATATGTGTCTAACTATCTATGAGTATATATTGTAGGTAAAAATGGAATATTCAGAAAATAACATAGAAGTACACAGAAGTAAAAAATCCCACACATTATGTTTACATTCATTAGCATTTATTCAAGAAATTATCACTAACATGTATCTTAGAAGACAATATAACTGGACTGAATCCATGCTCTTTCTTTGGCTAGGAAGACGCTTCACAACATTCAAAATTTATAATAACCCTCTCAGTAGCTTGCACAGTCTAACCCCTCTGGTCAAATAAAGCAATAAAATACTAAGACACTATAAGGAATATCTCACATTCAATTCCCCCTATGGTATTTCCAAAATAACTACAGACTCTCTAGGGATGAAAGCAATGTCAATTCACCCTTGTAGTCTCGTATGGTATCTAAAGACACTCTGAGAGAGCCCATGTAGTCAATGCTCCATGTTTTCTTTTAGCGTAATTATATCAGTCACTCTGAGGAAGCACTCAACATCAATTCCCCCTGTGGTCTCGTACCATAACTATAGACACTCTGAGGGAGCAGTCATAGTCAATCCACCCTTGGTCTAACTAGACCAAGATCCCACAGACTTGTGTAATTCAATCATGAATACAAGATAATAAGAATCCCCAAGTAATATCAAATATTATATGGCTAAACAACATCCAATGCATATAAAAAGCATTTAACAAGTAGAAAAAGATGATCAATTCCATCATATCAAGCAAGGCAAGGAAACAAGGTTTCCCTCATAGGAAAACTAGACCAAACAACCCAAAATAGAAAAACATGGAAAAACCCATGGGGTGTTTCTTTAACCTCAAACATCACATAATCTCACCTCATCAAAGCCTTAATATAATAATCAATCTAAGTTAGATAAAACGGGGTTCAAATCTTTTACCCCGAAATACCCAAAACATGGGTAATCGTCACGTTGTCATATAAACTCAAAGACAACCACTAAAGGAAAAAACCTCCTACCTCAATATTGTATGATAAATATAGTTTAACCTCAGCATTTGAATTGACCTATAACATCGTAGATATAAAAAAAAGTCAAAAACACCGAACCATGAATATCTCATGAGAGAAGAAAAAACCTGGAGGAGAGACTCTAGATGAAGGAAGAACTCACTGACGTGATTCCAACACAATCGAAGGTGTTTGATTAGAAGAGGAGAATCTGGATCAGTGGATCATATAATATTTAGTGATTTGTTTCATTCCGAGATGAGATGAGTCTAGAAGAAGTTGTTTTTGGCAATTAGACATGACCCTGTCCCGATTTAACAAATAAAAAGAAAAGTACATGACATGTTCATTTAATGTACATGTCGTGTACATTCCTTAACCGGCCTTCGCTTTAGGTGGTCTCCAGGTCACCCCACACAACCCTGTACTAGTCGTTACATAGCCAGTACATAGCTACCCGTGGGAACCAGATACACGATGTGTACTCCTAAGTACACGACTTGTACTCCTTAAATTTAAAAAAACTCTCATTTTTCTCAAAAACACCTGAAACAAAGATCCATACATGAAATGAAGATTCGGGTTCTTACATGACCTAGGTTAAACATAAGGTTTTTGAGAATAAGTTTCATTATTTAGTCAACCTATAAATGCTTTTCATTATTATGTGGTTTTCTACTATGATTATCATTTTTCACAACATTATTTTTTATTTTAGCCAATTGATAGAATATAATGAAATCCTGTGAACAAGGAATTTCATGACGTATACCATGATTATCATCATGAGAAAATGAATTCCTTAAGATCTGGTGTTTAATAACTTGGGATAATTCTCACTCAACACTCTCAAGGTATTTTTGGTAAATATAATACTGTTGAACTTCAAAATTCATTAAGGAGAATCATTTTATTGAATCATTTATATAACAATGAACACCATCCTTTTATGGGTCTTTTGATCATGTGGTTTTTGGGAAATGGATTAATGGGATAGAAAATATAATTTTTATTATTCAATACCTAGAACCTTTAAATTTTAGCCTATATTTTTATCATCTTAAAGGCCAAGTAGATAAATATTGAATCTTATTAAGAATACAAGGAAAGAAGAAGAAATCAGATCCATGTAATGAGATGAGTGTAAGGGAATATTTATATAGTAAGTAATTTCTTTATATTCTATATAAATAAATGGATAAGGAATAAATTTAATGTGATAATAAGGATGAAAAATCCATTGGTACCAATGAGGAAAATTATACAATACTTTTAATGTATGCTTCAGGATAAATCGTCAACCCTAAAAAAAAATTTACCAACACTTTAGTTGTTTGAAACCTGATCATTGAAATGAAATATCCATAAGGGAATTACGAAGCTATGAATAAATTGTTAAATGTGAATTAAAATTGGGAATGAAAGATAGAAACTATCATAATTCTGGTGATAATACAATGAATATTGAACTTCAGGGATGCTACACTATTTTTTCACAAGGAGGTAAAAAATGTTTCAACCTATAAAATTTCAAAAAATATTTGAATGAAAACATAGATGAATAATTGGAAAAGACACTTAAATGTTTCAAGTGTGGGAAGCTTATAAATTTAGAAAAATAAATTCATAGTGATTTAAAAAGGATATTTATTGAAATTAATAGAGATAAAGAACAATAAAATACACCACTCACACTTCTATTCTATAAATGCAATGATGTTGGGCACAATGAAATCGATTTCTTAATCTAAGGGATAATGAAAATAGTAAGCCACAATAGCCTCTAAATTCAAAGGATAATGGGAAATAAAAAAAATACAGTAGTTTATTTTAATCAAGATAGTTGGGGAAAATTTATTCTCCACTGCAGAAAATGGTATTCCATGTTGAAATTTTTATGAATAAGCCCTATGAAAATCATATCATTTAGTGAATTATTATGTGGTTCTAAGCATTGATTATAATACTAACATAGAATCTATATATATTTCATGAATAAATAAACCATATTTTATATTTTGAATCAACCAATTGTCATTTATTAGTGTAAGGAGGAACCCAACACCCAAATGATTTTTTTTGGTTAAGATAAGATCTTAATTAAATAAATGGTGTTGAATTAGAATACTATTTTATATTATTGTGATAGTTTTAGAAATTATTAGTATACATTGGATAATATATTATCATGGAATATACATTTTTTTATGTGACCTTATGAGTGATTATATTTATTATTATTTTGATCATGGAAGGATACTAAATCAAATAAGTTTTATGTTTTAAATACACTCTTCAATAAATTGGAGGAGTCTTAAGGTTTACTAATTATGGAATGTATTATGTTGAAATTTAGATGTTATTGGTTGAGGTTAAAGTATGAATTATCATAACCAATACTAACCATTTTTGTTTGGGTAAATATTTAGAGGCATAAATAATGAATTATTAATATCTTATTCCATTAAATGTTCTTTTGGTTTAAAAAATTATTCATCTATAATATCAATATCCAAGTGTAATAAATGAAGTAGAAATTGATTAAAGCACGCATAATGGATGAGATTTTTCTTTTGGCATAGAAAAGAATCATGTACAAATATTTAATTGCGATCTTTATATGGATATTAAAAAATCCCAATTAATTGGGAAAAAATACATTGAAATAAAAAATATATCCATTTACTTTTATTATTGAGAAATCAACAGTCTCTAACCCATCACGGATTTATAGTTTTGTGATGGTTGAATTTCTCCTGGTCATGTTCCCTATCACTCTCTAGAAGTCCTTGGGAGTTAGTTATTTCTTCTATATCAATATTTTAGAAACCCACATATGTTCTCCTAATTTAAAATAAAATTTTTGATGACCTTAACATTTTCTTCTTTCCTTGTTTTATGATTATGTTTTGTTTTCCCTTTTTATGATGTGTGTTTTCCAATAAATTATTTTCTAATATGAAACCCATGATTTATATTTAAAATTTTAAAATTTTAGGATGTAAATAAATAAATTATTGGGGGTGAATGCAACAACTTATGATTTTATAAAATATTTCTCTTTAAATAATTTTATTTAATCAGGAGCTTTCATTACACAAAACACGTAGTTTAAACGAATCGTGATACGCTATTAAAATATTATTATTTAATGTGATAGTAATAATCTAGCCATTAAATTGGAGTGTAGGAATATGATATACTACATTATAGAAGTATGTATAAATTTTCTACTCAATATAATTTTATTGATATATTCTTAGTAAATATTCAATCATTTTTAGTAAAGTTATTTTATGCTTTAATAATAAATCTTTCTCAAAAATGATTTACTTTCATGATGTGAGAAAATATTTTAACTACTTTCCAAAAATTATATAATTATTATTCTATAATAATAATATAATTTTGTAAATAAATATATCAAAATTTTATCATGGTAAACTATTTTTATTTTTTCTGAAAATATTTTTTCCAATGAAAAACAAAATATACGAATTTTTATTTAAAAGTTTACTTTTGTTTCAACCATTTGAAAAGTAACATTCTATTATAAAATTGTTTTAAATTAAAATTATTAATATTATATTATTAATAATAAAAATAGTTTCATTTAATCAATTTTATAATTTAGTATTTTTTAAATATATTTTAAATAAAAAATGCATTTTAAGAAAAACTAGATTTTTCTAAAAAGGGATTTTCATCACATTTTTCACATATATTTTAAAATTAATTTATTATATTTATTGAAATTTAATTTGATAAAATGGATTCCATATTTAGAATATGGAGGCTCATATTTAGTGAAAACTTCCATTCTATTTTTAAGAATTATGAATAATAACAATAGTAAAATCTATCCCCTTATTTAAGGTTAAATAAGGTTAATCTAGTTTTCAAATTAGTGATGGGGCCATAATTTTTCATCCAAATCATCATTTTGTGAATTAAAATCTACCCATATAACATTATTTATAAAATATACATTTATAATGGACAACTATCTTTGAAAATGACCACTATAACATTTAAAGCAACAAAAATTCCTAAATATCACTCTTTTACTTTTAAAAATCTATTATGTATCCGCATAAGGAGAAAAGAAACAAAAATAAAACCATATATTGAGATTATTTAAATTATATTAATAATATAAATTTATTTATAATTTTATGAAATTATATAATTGCATGAAATGCTTCTCAAAAGTAATTCAATATTTATTTAATGAATAAAAAAATAAAATAAATCATATTAGAAATTATAAGAGTGATAATATTTGAATTAGTTAATTTTTCCCACGAATTAACATTATATATCTGAAATATTAGAGAGGTTTTAATGCATTATATTATAATTCATGATTTCTCATATATTCCATGTTGTATTAAATAAAAAGTTTAAAAATATACCTTAATAATATTTTTTAAAATAATATTTTATTAAATTATTTAAATATATAAAAAAAATTCCTTCAGAAATTTGAGTGGAATGTAGTTGGATAAATCATATATGGTCCATTTATTAGTTAAATTTCCATTTATAGTAACATTATTATCCTTTTGAGATTAAAAAATTTGTTACCAAGGTTAAGGTAAAAAAATGATCAACAAAGGTACTAATACAAAATATAAGGATTAAAATGTTATTAACAGTAGTATAAATTTTATTGGATGATGTTATTTCATCCCTAAAAACATTTTATTAGAATTAATTAACATTTTTAATCATTTGGATCTATAATAGTCTTATTATATTTTAATCTTTTTATGAAATTTCAAAAGTACCCCTCACCTAAATTATAAAATGCCATATCCTCCATCACATTTTTATGCTAAAATAGGATTCTATATCAACCAAAACCTTGAAAATACTCTTATAAAATTAGTATACAAATTCTATAGTCTCTTTTCTTCACAAAATACCAACCCTAGAGAACTGTAAAGGAGTTTGAAATTATTTGTTTCTAAGAAGAGGTAATTGCTTAAACCAAATATTTATTTTCAACTCTTCCTTACATCTTCAAAATAAATTTAATATACCATAAAATAATAACTTCATTATGCTCAACATTTTTAAATTTTTTATGAATATTAAAACGCCATTATAAACTCTTTTTCCCATTAAATTAAAAGGGAATGTATCCCTCATGTGTATGTTCGAATTACTATCTTCACAAAGAGAAAAAAATCATTACTCATCACTATATTTTATGGAAGGGTACTCTAATGGTTTTAATGTTTATATATAATAATTGTTATATAATTACACTTATTGAGTTAAAATATAAAATCTACATTCATACCTTCCATATCATTGAAAATTATAACATCGTTCGTGGGTTCCTAAGGACTACCATCTCCATAAAGTGATGTGATTAATTTCTCATTTAAATTTAACTTTTATTTTAATAATTGTAGATTTAATGAATTTTTATTTTATATTATACAATATTATTTTTTTAATAGTGAATTGTTATTTATATTTCTCTCATTCAATCAGTCAAAAAATGAAAATTATGTTCATGCATATATATGACCTACCGTCTCCATGAACGGTGTAACTCGTTTTTCTGTCTATCAAATCATGCATGAATATAAATATCTATATAATTAATATATATGATATTTATATCATCATTATTATTTTATGTGGTTATGTAACCAAAAAAATTACTAGGTCTTGAACAACATATCAAATGTACTCATGAATAAATGAAACAGTTAACACCCGAATATAATGATTTATTGATAAATTGGCTGGTGATATGTTATAATGGGATAATATATGATAATTATTAACATAAATATGGTATATATGTATAATAAATTAAAATTTATCATATATGGGGCTAAATTAATATCAAATCATGGCCAACTTTATGTAAGGGATTTTCATCTCACATTTATTTATATGTTAAACATGCCTATATACCACTTAATTATTTTGGGTTTTGTAAATAATTCTCATGAATTATTTTATTATTATAATAATGAAAATTATTGGGTTCATGTATCCATATAAGGTTATTTATTTTATGGGTTATACCATTCAAAAGTTACCAATGTGATAAGGTTTTTTATTTTACAATCTCATCAGTACTTAGGATATTTTTTAACACTCCACCAGATATTATATTTCTACCATATTCATATTTTCCAAAAAAATTATTTTTTTACTGTTTCACTATTATTTTTTAAATTCATTTTACCCATTATTCACTTTTACAAAATGGTTTGAAATAAATCTTCACTCCATTTTCTAAGTGAGGTTCTGTATGACATTTCAATAATAATATAGATGTAACATTATTTTATGTTATAAATAATGAATATATTTTACAAATTTCTTGAATAATCCTTTCATTGAGGCTTACTTTACAAGTTTACTATTTTGATTTAAATAAAAAAATTTCCATTTTAATTGTGCATTTAATTTTAAAGAAGTTATTTCAAAATAGAAAGGATATTTTCATTAATTATTATTAAAAATGATCTATTAAAAATAAATTTCAATATAAGATTAAATTAATTGATGTAAATTAAGATTTATTTGGAAGACTATCCAAGGATATAATCCATACTATTTTTCTAGATAGTTTATGCTTATGTTTACAACATGTTGATGAAACTCATTCCATTTTCTATGGGTTATACATTAATGAAATGTTTATAAATATATACTTCTTTTCTTGAGATATGGGATGCTGACTATTTTATGATATTGTGGCGCATATATATATGGTTTTATTTATGTGATTTTGGGGACCTATTTATCCCTCTAATTTATGGGGTAAATATGCATAGACCATGGGGAAAATATGTTACTCATGAACCTAATTTTATGTTCCTAATTTTATGTGTGGATCTGATTTTTATATCAATAATTTTATAAATAGACCTATGTTTCACGTACATATGTTTATTTATATACCTGGATTTTATCTCCAAAAATTTATATGTGTTCTTGGTTTCATTTTCATATTTTTACACGAGGGAATTTTTTATGTCAATAACTTAATGAGTGAACTTTTTTGTATTTATACATGTTTAAAAAATTATAAGTTTTTATTAGGACATAATTTCATGAATTATTCTAATTTTATACTCTCATAGATCATTTTATTTGATTATTTTATGAATCATGTCTATTGTAATGCCCTGATTTGTGACACAACTCAAGATTATGATCTATGATATATATGGTACTTGATTATAATGTATATACCATGTTCTTAGACCCTTGTGATCATGTTATCCTTATGTGATCATTGATATCTCCAATTTTTACCATTACTGAGTGTCTAATCTCACCCTTTCCTCTATTTCACTTCCCTAAGTTATTATTTTTCTTATAATTTATATATCATATATGGGTTTGAGTTTTGGTGAAAATAGTTGGAGGGGGTATAGATCATTTACAAACTAGTTGTTTATGTTCCCAGGTTCTCAAAGGCACTACACCTATAAAATTATGGATTTGATATTTATGGTTTGTAATAAATATTTTTTTATTAATATTTGATATATATGATAGAAAGGATTGGGATGTTGTACATTTTAGTTCATTTCTATAATGGGCTTATGATTCACATGTTACCAAAACAGTATGGATTTTCAGGTTACAATGTTATATTATTTTTTTGTTATCTAAATTCAATATTCAATTGGGAGGGATGATATTATCTAATTTTATTAAGAAACAAATCTTATATTATCTTTGTGTTATGTTTTTGGTTTAATTTTTTAATTTCTATTTTCTTCCATATGGGTTAAATAAATGTCAAGAATGTTTTTTGTAAGTGATATTGATCTTGTATCTTCTTTAAGATAAAAAAACATTCTATTCAATATCCATGTTTTCTAAAATTCTATAAAAAAATTTACAACTTAGTATTCAATTATTTCTTAAGTCCATGTTAATGTATATTCTAATTTATTTAAAAATATTTTAAAAAAGAATAATTTTTACATTTTTTTCATGTTACAATTTTAGTTTCTTTAGTAATTAGTTAATGGGATTCATTATTTTACAACATATGGAATAATCACCTGTTGTGTTTTAATGCATTTTTTTCATTAAATATTTAATTTATAGTTTCTAAAGTAATTTTAAAATAATTTATTATTATTATTGTATTTATTATTGAAACAATTTTTTAGGATGAATTTTTCTCCTCTTCATCATTTATTTCACCCTCACTATATGCTATATTTGAATTCTATTGTCAGTCCCTTGTGTCAGTTCTTCCTAGGTCTCCATCAATATGTTTTAAATATCACAGTAGAGTTTCTTGATCTGATCAACCTAGGTCCCCACTTCTAGTTATGTATCTTGGATTTTCTCATTGGTTGTTCCATACCGTAGTGGTGTTGACTCGAATTCGGATCCATTTGATATCTGGATCATTAAATATATTATTTATATTTACGGGAGGTTTTGTATCAATTTTTAGTTCTATCATTTGTGGGTTTTGTGTTTGATTCATCCCAATTTTTTATTTGCTTCATTATTCTCTAGTTTTCTTTTAGGTTGAATGGTCTTTATTTGGAGACAACCTCAAATACAGATGGTCTCAGGTTGGTGGAATATATAAAGGCAAATATTTGTACTGTGCTTTTAATTTTTCATCTATGTAGTTTTTGTTATGTGTTTAAATGTCTCATGTTCCTGATGGTGGTTTTTCTAGATGTTTCAATACTATAATATACATCATGTTAAGGAGGTTGTGGGTGGTTTCTATGGTTGAGTTTGGGTTCAAGTTTAATGTTTATTTCTAATTCTCTGTGACAGTTTTTGAGGAATACTTTTATTGGTGTTCTTCCATAAAATAGATCCTTAAAGTCGGATTTACTAACTCTAGTGTTGTTGTGACGATGATGATAGTGGATATCATCCATTTTTATCTATCCAGATTGTCTAGGGTGACTACACATACTCCGAGGAGCACAACTTGAGGTTGGGTGGCCCCAATGGGAATGAGGGCATTCTAATTGGGTTTTTTGTTTTGGTTTGGTGTTTACTTTTAATTTTGATTTTGAATTTAAATAATTGGATTTTTTGTCTATTTCCTATCATATTTTTCTAGATCTGTGCACGTGTCCTCAGATTCACCATTAAAATTGGAATCTTGAAAATAAAAAAATACTTCGGAGGGGGGGGGGGGTGTTATGAATATTGATTTTAAATTAATTGTGTTTGTAAAGGATTAAATATTAAAAAACTTTATGAGAGATATTTTAAAATTAATTGGGAATAATATGTTATAGGTATAGTAGGAAAATATATCACTTAATGATATGGGTATCATTATATAAGAGTTTATACTAATTCTCTAAATATATAAGCCTAATATGTCATTGGGTGTGTAAGTGATCAAATATTTATATTTTGTCTTTTTTTTGATGGATGAAATTAGATCATGTTTATCAGTATCATATCTGTAATATTTAAAATTATGTTTTTAGCACCGAATCATGGAGTGTGGGGTCCGGGTTGTTATAGTTGACATCAAAGGAGGGTTTGGATAAACAAGTTGAATATGATTATTTCATATGAGATAGAATTAAAAGTTATGGATACCACCCAAGGATTATATGTTTATTTTTTATCATTATTTCAACATCATAGGCCTCCATTTTGAGGTCATAAAGTATTGTGATTTTAATGTCACTAATGGTATTTTTGAAGATATTTAATTGGGTTGAGTTATATGAAACCCTTATGATTAATGTGAAGTTTTTTTGGAAGAGTGAAATTATATTTTTTGGGATATCTGATGAATGTGATAAGATAACCTTCTATGTTAAAATAATCTTTAATGTTAAGGTTATTGAGGTTATTTTGGGTGTAGAGTTAATTATTTATCAAGTAATCCATGTTGAACATTTTGTGTTTCTATTGAAGTTTTTAGATTAATTTATTATTCATTAATATGTTGTTTAATACGTTCATGTTATTATCCTACCGTATGCTAACCATTTTGGTTTTGGTTTATTTCTAATTATAGAAGAATAACTTATTATCCATTCTTGGATCATGTGATATATTAGAAGTTAATGTTAGTGATCCGTGTATGAAAAAATCTCCTTGAATATTCATTTTTTGGAGTTAGATATTAGAATGAAGTTGAAACTGATCTAATAAAAACCAGAAATTTAAATTACTATTATGAAATTGAAAAATATAAAGCAATTATATTATATTATATTCTTAGTAAATATGTTAAAGGAATTCCACAACTCTAGAAAAACAATATTGAAATAAAACTTTTATCTTATCCCATCATTTTTAATGAATTTATAGTCTTTTTCACAACTTATTTTGTTGGATTTTGTGGTCATTAATTTTCTTATGATCATTCACTTTCTTAGGTTCAATGTTATTTTTGAAACTCCATTATTATTTGGACATTAATTTTTTCCTCCAAGTTAATATTTTCACTTCCAACCAATGTTATCCAATTTTTGACAAAAATTTGTATTTTCTTCTATATGACCATTGTATTTACCTTTCCCTAAATTTGAAAGGAATTTTTATTATACCTTTTTAACATTATGGGTCTTCAAAAAAATTATCCGCAAATTTCAAACCCTTGTTTAATGAGTTTATGATAAAATTTTTAGGATGAAATTTTTTAAATGTGGGAGAATATAATACCCTAATATTTTAGAAGAACATTGTTCTCAATATATTTCTATACATTAATCACTATGATTTAAGTGAATTGTGATATACTATAAAACTATTATTTTTAAAATACGAATAGTATAACCTATAGGGTAAACTAAAATATATTAACTGTAATATATATATTATAAATAATATTAATAATGGTTTAATATAATCCAAATATTTTTAATTAATTAATAACAAATAATTCACAATTTTCGGTAAAGTAACATTATTCTTTAAGAATTCATTTTCCTTAAAAAAGGTTTCCGTATATTTTAATAAGAAAATATTATAATTATTTTGGTCCAATTTTATAAAATATTTTTGATAATACAAATATAATTTACAAATCATCATTTTGAAACTATATTAGGTTGACATTTTTTTATTTTTTTGAAAATGATGATTTTTGATAAATTAGTGAAATAAATCAATTTTTTTAAATAAATTATTATTTTTAATTAAAAAAGTGTAGTTTTTATTTTTATTTCAACAAATAATAACTTAATTATTATTTAATTATATATAATCTAAATAAATATATTTTAATTTCCATTATACCATATTTTTGTATGAGTCAATTTTTGTGCATCAAAACACATTTTTCTTAAAAACCTTTTTCATTGGTTATTATGTTTTTATGTAAAATTAATTTCTCCCATTTCTAGAAATTAAATTTGTAAAAATGGTTAAATATTTCAAATCAATAGGTTCAATTTTTTTTAATATTTCCCTTTAAATTTTGGGCATTATGAATTGTAACTTTGGTAAATATTTGTCTCCTCAGTAAGGTTTTATTCGATAAACTAAGGTTAAAACTTTGGGATAATGCCAAAAAATCAAACCAAAACATTAATTTATTCAATTTAATTATATAAATTTTACATATCAATAATAAATTTTATGATATGGAATTTTGGATCCATTTTCCTTTGATAGTGATATTTAAATTATTTTATGTTATGGAAATTAAAAAAATTCACCCTCTTGATTTTAACTTCTCTTATTTGTTATCATTGGGATAACAAGAGGTTAAAAATGATTATAAAATATTTTTTCCAGAATAATAAATTTATTAATTTTTTCGTGGCTTGTTTTTATTTTTTATTAATTTTATAATTACATTAAATTCTTAAACAACACTACCATTGTGCTTATACAAGTAGTAGAAAAATAAAAGTAAAACATTTTAAAGATGTAGAATGTAATATTTGTTTTTTGTTTCATTATGATATAAAGAGAATTTATTGGTTAATAATAATGTACAATTTATGGTTATATTTATTATATTTGAATTACAAATATCTCATTATGTTTTTATAGTCAAAATATATGACTATTCCCAAAAAGGACATTAATTATATTTTACGTTATATAATATGTTATTAAATAATTGAAAAATAATAAAAATGTTCAAATAGGAGAAGATGAATTATAAATTTTATAAAATTAATCAATTTCCCATTTCTGATCCAATTTTTATCATAAATGTTAATTGAAAACCCATAATGATTGAAAAGTTCATTTTTACAGTTATGGATAAAAATGGTTAAAAGTAAGTTAAATTGAATATATAAGGGTTTAAGTGATCTAAAAAATCTTATAAATCCTATTTTATGAGTTTATATTGATCATATATCATATTTAATTATAAATAAATCCAAACTAGAACCATTTTTCTATGAATTTTACTTTATAATATTTCAATATTTTTAAAAATTACAAGAGTTTCTCTATCCTCTCATATAAATGGGATCCTCATCTAATCTCTTCCTCAAAACTTTTGAGCAATATAGATTGAAAAATACCTTCTAAAAACCCTTACTTACATCCCTCCCCACATTTTATTGGTGTTATTTTACATATAATACCAACCTTATAGGGATTAAGATGTAAATAAATTATAGTCTTATGAAGAAGTGTTATAGCTTTAACCAAATGTTTTTGTTTTATTTATTCTTCTACCTCTTTTAAAAAGCTTCCAAATTTTTTTATATAATAACTTCCTTATATCCCATATAATGATATTTTATTATGTTTATTTCTTACCTTTAATCTGTATCATTGTTTATATAATGGGTAATGAAATCATCATTCTTGTGTACAATATACTACCACCTCACGAACTGATAGAATTCAATTTCTATAAAACAATATCAAAGATAGTTATAATGATACATTTAGATTATATATGTTATATTCATGATATAATTATCATTTTTGAAAGAAAATATATCAAATATTTCTATACCATTCCATCTATTGAAAAATGATAACGTCATTCATGCGTGTGTGTGGATTTCTGACTCCACGAAGCGATGTAATTCAGTTTTAATCACAACCCCACATGGATAACCTATATATGTATATTTAAATTTATAATACTGTATTTATCAAATAATAATCATTATAATAAAACACACTTAAATTACTTCAACACATGGCCATTTAAAAAATAAAAATGTTACTCATTCGTTCGTACGACCTACCCCCTCTATGATTGTGGCGTAATTATTTTTTCATAACCAAAAAACATAGATTGTTCTAAAATTATAATTATTGTATAAAAAATATAAATATTTCATTAAAATTATTCTATAATCGATTTTATAATTAATCCTTTCATCACATTCAATATACCAAAGTATTTTTTAAATTATGAATCGAACATCATCAAAATACTCGACATAGACTTTATCAATTTTGTAATTAAACATGTTACTGAAATAAATGGTTTAATAATAATGAAATAAACCTGTATAATTTTATCAAACTTTTAAATAATTATTATATTTTTATTATATAGTACTTAATGAAAAAACATAACAAGTATGGACTCGAGGTAAGTTATTTGATAACTAAATTTATTTTAATTTGGTTATATCTCTACATAATTTAATATATAATGTCATTATTTTGTTTGAAAATTAATTTTTTATTTATATTTTATTTCCTCTCGTTTTTTATTTAAATTTTTGACACACAATCTCTCCATACATTAATTCTTAATTCAATGTTATGATCTTTTTAAGGCTTATTTGTCTCAAAATTTTCTTCTTTGGGACATATGCTTATGTTATTCCCTTGTCCTATTTTATGAGGTGTTTATACTACCCCCTAGAATGATAAATCATGGATATACTCATATTTAATTTATTTAATTTTTCATTTTAATTCATTTCATTAATGTGATTATGATTCAAAGGTTACTAAAATGGTATAAATTTTTAATATACAATTTCATTTTATTTTGCGACTATCTATATTAAAATTTATGTTGTTTGGGATAATATAATCCCATTTTCATAAAGAATGTTTTTTTCTTATCCTATGGCTATTAATGTTGTTTTCTTGTTTAATTTATATTTCCACCCATTTTTATTAATGAAACATCAATTCTACTATTTTTAATTGATAATGATCTTATATCTTCATTTTGATCAGAATTATTTCTCTTTTATATCTAAATTTACTAAAAAAATCAGGAATGTTCTTATTTACACATAAATTATTTTATATGGTCACTTTCATGTATCTTTGGCATTATTTACCGATATTTTTGAAAGGAATCTTTTTAACATTGTTTATATGAAAAAGTTTGACTTTCATTACCATGGTGTTATAAGAAAGTTTTATTTTATCACATTTAAAATAACCTCAATTTTTCATTATCATTAATAATTTTTCATTAAATCTACCTTTAAGAGTTTCCATTTTTATTTTCAAATAATTTTTTTTCCTAATACTCTATAATATTTTTATTTATTAAACTAATTTCCAGTGTATATTGGGAATTATCCTCAACAATGTTTTCAATGGTCTTTTAATTGTATTTTTATTCACCAATGACATTGGCCCTTAATGTTACTTATTCTCCAATAGAAATACTTTATAAAGATAACATCCTTTTTTATCCACATATATTATGATTGTTTCAAAGTCATTTTTATAGAACCCATTTATTTTACATGGGTAAATCACGCAATGAAAGAATAATGGTTATTATTATTTCAAAAACCATAGGATTCTAAATATTTTTCACAGTATATATTACTTGGAAAATTTTATGGATTATTGATGAGTTATTCTATTATAAACCAAGGATTTCTGATTCATTTATAAACTAATGATAATTAATGCTGATATAGCTCTACAATGCATGGGAAAATGGGATTAAGTTTACTAGTTATCAGTTTCACCATTAAGATTATTAAAACTTATAAGGTTGTCTATTATAATTATCATAAAAATTTGAAAATTATTTTTTATGTTACCAAAAAAATTTCCCTATAAAAGAATGAATTTCTTTTGTATCCTTTTCTAAATGATTGTTTCCACGTGGCTCATTATTATTGGCTTATATAATTCTAGCGTTGCGTTAAATCTTTGGGTCTTGTCTCATGATTTGTGTTCTTATATTTTATGTGTATGAATTATTTTATGTTATTCTCATTAAACATTATTATTTCATAATCCCACTATCCTTATTATATTCTCAATAATGAAATTTCATTTTTAATTCTTATGTTTACCCATACTAAGAATTTGATATCACCATTCTTTTATTTTTCATTTTCCTGATTTTTAAAGATTCACGTTAAATTAATTTTGTCTAAAAAGGATTCTTATATTAAGAAGTATATGGGAGATGTTAGAGACATAAATTATAATATGAGAAGCTAGGTATAGTTTATAAATTTAATAGTTCAAGGATTGGTTTTCATAATATAATATTATGTCCTAATTTAATAAACTATTAATCTAAAATGTCCTCAGGTATATAAATAATCCAATACATCCATTTGGTTTTGTGATTTTTGTATAGATGAAATTGGGTAACGTTTATCAGCATTAAAAATAGAAATCTAAATATTTTTTTGGAATTTAGTCTAGGAGGGCGGATTCCAGGTTCTTATTGATTGAATTATAGGAGGGTTTAGATAACTTTTTGAATTTGGATTTTATAATGCATGGAAAACATTATTGTTATGGATACTATTTCGGTTTTATAATTTTATATTTAATCAGAAGTTCAAATTCACTTAAACAACTTTTTAGATCTTTCAATCATAGTATTTTATTGAAATTAATGATATTTTGAGATATTTATTTAGGTTGAGGTATATGAAAACCATAGGTTTAACATAAAAGATTATTTGGGAATAATTATATTTTGTTATTAGGTATGTAACTTGAAGGGAGTGAGTTATCCTTTGAGGTTAATAAAATCATTAATGATGAGGTTATTGTGGTTATTTTGGATGTAGGGTTATTTATTTGGGGAATAATCCATATTTTTTCTTTGGTGTCATTATTTAATTTTAGAGATTAATATATTATTTCTTTATATGAAGGTATATTCATTTTCAGTATTATCCTACCATGTGCTAATTTTTGTTGGTTTTGATTAATTTCTAAATATTGGATTAATCTATTTTTATACTTTTGCTGATCATGTGACTTATTAGAAGTTTATTTTTGGACTTTAGGCATATAAAATTCATATTGGATATTCATTTCGTAGAATAAGAGATGTTATAGAAGTGGAAATATATCTAAGAACAACCAAATGATTAAATTTTAGTTATAAAATCGGAGGAAATAAAGTATGTATATTTTCAAATATTATTAGTCTATATGGTAAAGGAAATAATCTACTTTGGGAAAAAATATTTTTATAAAAAGGAAACCATTTTTGCTTTATTTCTTATTAATTGGTGGTTACAACTCATTGGTTTATATTTTTCTGGTCTTTGGATTTCACATGATCATTCACATTCTTTTGATCAATTTTCTCTATCACTCTACATTATTATACAAAAATTACTTTTTTAATAAATGTCTTTATTTCACTTCCCAATAATGTTCATCTATTTTGGAAACCTAATTAAGTGTTATTCTTGATGAAATTAATATTTTCATTTCCCAATATTCAAAAATAAGTTTTATTAACCCTTTTTTATGTCGATTTCCAATGAAGGTATTTTCAAATGTTAATCCCTTGATTAATTAGTTCAACACTAAATGTTATGGATTTTTTTTGAAGGGTGGATAATGTAACTACAAATTATTTTAGAAGAATACAATTCTTGGTAACATAATTATAATGAAACACCGAGCTTCATCCAAATTTAGATATACTATAAAAAGATTAATATTTATATGTGAACATTGTAACTTAGTTTCTAAATTACATGAAACATTAATAACTATATTATAAAAAATATTTAGATTTTTTTTAATAATTAAAATGTTTTTCTTAATTCTTGAAAATATGTAGTGAAATTTTAGTAAGGTCATTTTACACATCAAAAACATATTTTTTCTTCAAAAATGGTTTATATGGAATTTTGGGATAGCATATCTTAATTAATTTTTACCCCTTTTAGAAAATTTATTTAATAAAATTATTCTCATTTTTAAAATCATCACATCTAAATTATCATAGGGTTTGAAAATATTGATTTTCAATTAATAATGAAAGATACCAAATTTTGTAAAACTATCATTCCATCAAATTAAATTTTAATATTATGATTTTAATTTCATATTAATGTAACATAAGTATTAATTAATTGATATTAATTTAGTTAATTACATTTTAATCATAATTATATTATATTTTGTTATAAAATAATTATTTTGCAAGAAAACACAATTTTCTAAAAACTATTTTTCATTTTGTTTTGTTTTTGTATCATATATTAAATTTTAAAAATTCATGAAATTTACTTTTGAAAATTTTATTCCATATTTAGAATTAGGAGATAAAAACTTGAAAAATATCTTCCTCTTGTTTTGGATCATTATGAATAGAAACATTGGTAAATATTTCTCACCTCATTAAGGTTAAATTGGATAAAATATGGTTAAAACAGTTAGATAAGGTCACCAGATCAATCAAATACTTGAAGTTATTTTATTTTATGTGATTAAATAGACTATAGACAATATAAATTTTATTATTTAGAATTTTTGTTCCATTTTCCATTGATAATGGAATTTAAATTTTTTTTGTTATGAAAATTCCAAAATATAATTCTCTCAAATCTATTTTAACTTATATATTCAAATAAGGGTAATAATATGTTTTTAATGAATATAAAATTTTATTTTATTCATAATTAATTTATTTGTATGATTATACTTTTTTTAGTTTTTAGTTGTGGTATAATTACTTTAAATGCATACACACACTACAAAAAACACTTCTTTGTGGCTGTTTATTAGCAATAATAATAATAATTACCATGAAATAAATATGATAAAAAATATAATATAGCATTGGTTTAATCAAACTGATGTTATATATTTTTTCTTTTAACAATTATCGGTGGTTCAATTGAAACATCCACAAAATGTTATAAAAATCCCTAATTCCACCCCCTTTGTCGTCCCTCTACACGACCCCGACCCCAACCCCTATTATCCCCTCCCCAACCTCCTCCTCTCCCCTCCCTAGTGGGAACCCCAACCCTACCATCTCACTGATGACCCTTATTCCTTTACCCCTAAAACAAAACTCCTTCCATGGTAATGAACTCGACCCTCATGACCCCCACCCCCCACGGTTCCCCTCCTCAGCGGTGATGTGGACCCCCCCCCCCTCTGACCTCTCTCTCCCAAACTCACTTCCACTCCTTGGTGGTGATGCAGACCCCCCCCCCTCCGAACTTTCACTCCCCAACTCAGATCCCCTCTTCAATGGTATTATAGACCCCCTATTGTTTTCACCATCATCCCCATAATCCCAAAAAATATAATATTCCTCATGGGGTTATTTTCATGTAATTCCCCTTTATAGTTATGGTTTTATATATACATAGTATTGTATTAGAGATTATTGGTAACAGAAATGGTAATTATAGTTGTGTCCTTTTTTAGTTTCTTTGAGAGAACTCCCTCATATAGAGTTTATTTGTATTCATAATAGGGTATATGGGCTAATAGTGTTTTGGGTATGTCCTTGTTTATCACACTTATAGGATATTCATTCTCAGGATTAACAAGATAGATATCATTTGATATATACTTCCATATAATAGAGAAATAAGTTTTATATTAGACTACAGTAATAATAAATTTGTAATATTTAAGGGATAATATATTTTTTTCCATTTTTCATTAATTAGAACTCATCATTATTTCACCAAAATTCTTTAAATGAATCCATGAAGACTTTAAAAATGGAAATAAAAACGCTAATTATAGCTTGAATATATTTTTCTCTCTAGGGTGCATCCTCTATAGTGGAAAATGGGGGTGTGTTATCTTTTAAAACCATACTAAACATATAGAGTTTAATATTTTGCGTATGAATTACATATCATGAGATCATATAATGTTGAATATTTTTGTAATAGTATTTTTCCAATGAAAACCCATTTCATTATATATATTTTTTTTATAACAAGGATTGTTACTTTTAATTTTATTAAATTAATATCACCTTCTGTTTTTGACATGTAAATATTATCTTTTGAGTAATTTTTCATAATTTGCATAAATAATTTTATTATAGCTAAATTATGAAGAAATACCGATTTTTCAAAAACATTTTATTTCATTACATTACTATAACATAATAATGGATTAAATTTTTTTGAATAATTTTTACACTATAAATAAATATATATATATATATAATAAATCCAAAAGTACACATTTTTTGGGTTTATAAAACACCTGTATGTTATTTTTCAAACAAAAGTAATATTTTATTAAAAATAATAATTTAAATGATTAAATTTAAAAATTAATTTTATTCACCTATTAAAATTATATATATATATAATGTTAATTTTATTTTAGATCAATATTATTATATTATGTATAAAAACTAGTTTATTTTATGTGAATAGATGTAAAATTACTAGGATTAATTTCAATGAACATGATAATGATAAAAAATATTATTTTGGAAGAATTGTTTTATTAATGATTTATAAGGATTAACTAATAAATTTTATGGATTTATTTTAAATAATGACATTATAATGATGCTTACAAACATATATGATTATATTAATAGTCATATTAATGTCAATCACCTAATTATAATATTAATAAAAAGTAGTAGTAAAAATGTCATTTTTTCACAGAAAATAGTTTTCCAATATATATTGTTTTATTATAATTGTCTGTTTTATCTTGAAAATAAATTTAAATACATTAAATTTATAAAAAATAAAGCTGAACACAAAAATAACTTAGTTATAGTGATAATTTTATATATTTAGTAAAAAATAATTTTTAGAGGAAAAACATGTTATTAGTGTAAAAAATGTAGAAAGTAAATAAATAAGAAAAAATAATTTAATCATTACCATGAAAGAAACTTCATCTTAAAAATATCAGTATCAGAAGATGTGGTTGATAAATATTAGAACATTCATGGGTTTCCATTGTGCTAAAATTTATTATTTCATATTTATGTTAATTACATTTCTTTTTAGTATCACTCATATAATAATTTGTTTCCTATAAAGTTGGATTCTTTTGTTTGAGTGGGGGTGGTTTTTTCAAAGATTATCATGCTCATAAGATACTAGACATTTACCCTATAACTGAGATAGTTACAATAATAAAATTTTATAAGAATGCATTTAACCATCATGAAAATGTGAATTCATACTACTTTTTTAAATAATTTTGTAAACATTTTTTATACTATTTTTATGTTAATTTCCATTTAAATTTTATATAATTATTATGTTGTTATTTCATAGATAATTTAGTAAGTCATATTTTTCTTTAAACTTTTGTAGCAAGGCACAAACTTGATAAAATGTTTTTTTATTCCAATGTAACAACTGTTTGTATATTCATTTCCATTCTTTGTTGAACTGCCAACACTACATATTGAGTCAATTTTATTAACTAAAAAAACTTTCTAATTTATAGAATCTAAATTAGTAGATGAATTACATTCTCCCATTATGGTTACTTCTTATGATATAATGGGAATATGGGATTCCTCTTCTCTTCTAGCTTTCAATAGTGAGAAAGGTTTTCCGAATAACAACATCGTGTCAATATTTAGTTTTTTTAGTTTGAAAAAGAAAGGAATTATAAATCATGTTAATATTTATAGTTAAATTTTTTTTATACTTTTTAATGTGTTTTAATTATCTACACCTCAGTCGGAAACATGGTGTGACCAGTAGGACACAAAATGGGTTTCTATTTAAATTAGCAATACATTTAGTAAAAAAGAAAACACACATAGTAAAAAATGAGAAATAATATTATGATTGCTTTGTTACTTTAATAAAATGATCCATATGCTATTTTAATGTGTAGGAATCAGTTGTACCTTAATTTGATACATGATGTGCAAGGTATGACTCAAATTGTCTGTTGTTAGTTTAAAATTGATATTTTTGTGTGAAAAGTGTCACTCATTGGAAACCACTAAAATATAATTGGATATTATTAATAATTTATGATGTTGATTCATAACTCATTTTTGATGTGTAGGAATGAGTCCTATGTCAAAGTGATACATGATGTGATCTGTATGAGTCAATGTGAATGGTTAATGTTTAAAATAAAATTTTAGTAATAATAAAATGTGATGCACTAAAAATTGATAAAATGCACTCAATTTGTTTTGATACTTCAGGAAAATGATCCATAAGTCATTGGAGACTTGTCGGAATTAGTCACATCCCAATTCAGAGCATGGTGTGACTGATATGACACAAAGTGTGTCTTTTTAATTAAAATTGAGATCAATTTTAGTAAAATTGAAAAATGAACTACTCCAAACCAAGAGGTTTCATTAATATTTTTTGATACTTTATAAAAATGATTCATAAGTCATTTTTTATGTGTAGGAATCATCCTCACTTTAATTCGATAAAGTGTGTTCCCGGTATAACTCATACTCGGACTTTTTATTTAAAAATTACATCTAGTTTCTTAAAAATGATAACTTACGTACTAAACAAATGAAACACCTTCAAATTATTCTGATACATTATAAAATGATACATAAGTTGTTTTTGACATGTAGGAATCAACCCCTCCTCAATCTAATACTAAATGTTCTAGGTATGACTTAAAGTGTCAATTATGAGTTTAAAATTTATATTTTTAGTTGAAAAAGTGGAACACATTGAAAACCAAGGAAAAATTATCATATTTTCTCAATAATTTAGTAAATCGACTTATAAGATATTTTTTACATGTAAGAATTTTTGTCACAACAAAATGATAAAATATGTGATTGGTATGAATCAAAGTGAATATTTCCAGTCTAAAATGACATTTTAGGAAAAAAGAAAAGTGACATAATGAAAAATGAGTAATCACAATGAAAATTTTTTATACCTTAGGAAAATCATACATAAGTCATTTTAAACCTGTAGGAATAATCCACACCTTAATCTGATGCATGGTGTGATCACTATGAATCCAAGGGAGTCTTTTTATTTAAAATTGACATTAATTTTATCAAAAAGAACAAATGACCAACTCAAAACTAATCAAGTGCTTTTAGATTATTTCAATAGTTTATGAAATTAATACATAAGCCTTTTATAATGTATATGAATCAACCAAAACTCAATCTGATACATGATATTCCTTGTATGACTCAATGTGTCTATTATCTGTTTATAATTGACAGATTAGTTCAAGAAGTGTCACTCACTAAAAAATGAGGAAACACCCTTGTATTTTCTTTATAATTTAGCACATCAATTCATAAGTAATTTTTGACATGTAAAAATCTTTCTCACATCAAACTAATACATGATGTGATCGATATGAGATGAAGTGGATGTTTCCATTTAAAAATAACATTTTATGAAAAAAGAAATGTGAAATGCACAAAAAGAAAGTAAAAAACATTCATATTGTATTGATACTTAAAAAAAAACCTAATTTGAGACATTTATTAATCATCAAAACCTCAATTCAAAACACAGTTTGACCGGTGTGACACCATGTGCCTCTCTTTAATCAAAATTGACATCAATTTTTGTAAAAAGAACAAACTACCTACTCAAAATTGAGAAAATGAATTCAAATTATTTTGATATATTTGGAAAATGATCTATAATTTATTTTTTATGTGTTTGATTCAAATGAACCTCAATCGGATACATTATGTGCTTAGTATGACTCCAAGTATATTCTTTTATTTAAAGTTGACATATATTTTAGTAAAAATGAAAATTGACCTACTCAAAGCTAAGTGAAATCGTTCATATTGTTTTAATACTTTTTTAAAACTATCCATAAGTGATTTTTTTATATAAATAACATCAAATCAATATGATCCATGATGTTCCAGATATGAATTAATGTGTCCATTCTCAATTCCAAATATACTTTTTAGTTCAAGAAGTGTCACTCACTAAAAACTGAGCAAACATGCTAATATTTTTTTGATAATTTAAGAAATAGATTAAAAATTAATTGTTTACATATAGGAATTGGTCTCATGTAAAAAGGATAGATGATGTTATTTTTATGAGTCAAAGTGCATGTTTTTGGTTTAAAATGGAATGTTAGTAAAAATACAACTGATGTACTAAAAACCAAGTAAATGCATTCAAATTGTTCTGATACTTTAGAAAAAATATCAATATATAATTTGAGACATGTATGAACCATCCAAATCTCAATTCGATGCATAGTGTGCGAGATATGAATACAAGTGTGTATTTTTTTAAATTCAAATCAATTTTAGTAAAAAGAACAAATGACCTACCCAACACCAAGAAAAATCATTTTGATTGTTTTGATACATTATATTAATTATCAATAATTCATTTATGACATGCATGAATCAACAAAACACAAATTTGATACATTATGAGCCTAATGTGACTCAATGTGTCTGTAATTAGTTTAAAATCCATATTTTCATTCAAAAAGTGTCATTCACTAAAAATTATGTAACACGATCCAAATTTCTTGATAATTTAGGAAATAAATTTATAAGTCATTTTGGATGTCTATGCAATATTCTCACATCAAACTGACACATGATGAGATCATTATGTTTCAATGTGTGTGTTTCGATTTTATAATTACATTTTAGTAAAAAAGATGAGTGATATCCTCAAAACCAAGTAAACCCATTCCTATTGTTCTGAAACTTTTGAACAATAATCCATATGTCATTTGATATGTTCAAAAATCATCCTAAACGCAATCGGATTCATGGTCTGACTATTATGACTCCAAGGGAAACTTTTTAATTTAAATTTACAATAATTTTAGTAGAAATTACAACAGACCTACTCAAAACTCAGGAAACACATTCGAATTGTTTTGATACATAAGTAAAATGATCCAAAATTCATTAATTATGTCTATGAATTAACCCCACATCATTCCAAATTATGGGTTTCCATGGATGGCTGTAAACATTTTTTAGTGTTTAAAAACACAAAAATGTGTATGGAATTGTAAAAAATATAGAAAAAGACATCATATTGATGTGAAATCATGGTAAAAAAGCCGATGAGTTGTTATTATGTGGATGTGAAAAAAACGTGTCAATTTGATGTTCGATGTGGTCAAAATTACTTGATAAACGTTTCTTATAGTTATAAAAGGCATTAAAAACATGCTTCGGGGGGTGAAAACCAACAAAAAACATCAGATTCCCCTGAAATCAGGGAACATCAACCATAGATTTTTTGTGATATTTAAGAACTAATGGAACGTCATTCTAATTTTTTCTCTAGGTCAGCTAGAATCAAATTTTTAGTGTTTTAAAACACAAGAATATATATGGAATTATAATAACCATTGAAAAATACATTAAATTGATGTGAAATCATGGTACAACCACCACTTAGTTATTCTTGACAGGTATGCTTAGACAACATGTGAATCCGATGTGTTGTGTTTTTGGAATAACTTAGTAAACACTTCTTATAGGTTCAAAATCCTAACTAAACAAGTGTCACGAGGTCAAAACCATGAAAATGAAGAAGTACTTCCCTATAATTAGAGGAAAGTACCCTAGATTGAATTTTAAAATTTAATAACTAACAAAATTATATTTTGAATTACTATTTTTTATGCATTTAAAATAATTTTTAGTTTATTAAGACATTAAAAACGTGTGTGCAATAGTCAAAAACAAATAAAATGACTTTGTATTGATGTGTACCCATTGGACGATCAATACATAGTTGTGTTTTTAATATTGTTAATACTGTGACATTAAAGTTTTAAAAATTTGTTTATTTTTATAACATTTTATCATAATGCATGTTTCTTAAAAAATAAAAGGCAATATTTACTTATCCCTTTTGAGTTTCATATGTTGAAACTTATCTCAAATAGGTATGTTTATTTTTTTAAAGGGATTTTCATTATTTATTTTTTAAGTTAAATATTATTTTGTTTGATTAAAGAAATAGAAAATTTTATCAAAAACATTTTGAATATAATATATTTCTTTTTTTCTTTCACATTTCATTTATGAAATATTATGGTTAAAATTGAAAGTGGGAGATATCGATAGTAGTAATGAGTTGAATGTTTTGATCCCTGACATTATTCTTATTTTCTAATGTAATTATGATTTATTATGTTTAGTTTTAACTTTTGTTTTCATTTTTTTACTTTTTATGATATTATGTAGAGGCAGACAGAGGTAGTAGAGGTTTTTATGTGGATATATATAGGGCATGAGTTTTTGTTGGATATATATTATATATATATATTAACGACTAATGTATTGGTTGACATATGTATGGGTTGACAGAGACTGAGGTTGTGATGAATATTGATGTTTGTATATATGATTGTGGATTTTAACATATATATTATGGGGTTATCAAGTATTCACGTTTTAGTTTATTCTATGTCTATTTTTTTTATATTTACTGTTTTTTATTAAATAATTTTTAAAAAAATCTGATTAAGAAGAGGTTTTTGGTAACCACACCGAAATACCATAAATAAAATATGTTTCTTGGTGGGTATCATTAACCACCACAAAAACATACCACCACTCATAAGTTCATCAAATATTTGTTCAAATTTATTTATATGTAATTTATATTTTTTTTAAATAAAATAATCATAGCTAAATAATCATTAAAATGACAACAAATGTTCGAAAAAATGAAATGTAAAAAAGCACTGCGAAATTAAAAATCTACAACTAAATGACTAGAGATGGTGCAATATGTTGTGGTTTTAATAATTGTTGATATATTATTAGGAGGTACTTTAAACCCCTAATGGTCTATAAAAACCCACTTCTAATTACTTTTTTTTAAGTGACAACACTTACATAATGCTTGATCAATGAGTAAAAAAATCAAAATAAATTATTTTAAAAATATAAAATTAATATTCTTTAGATTAATTATTATATCACATGAATTTCATGAATAATAAAAATGTATATTTTAAGGGGATTAGATTTTAATTATAAACCATTCTAGATGCTTTAAATTAAAAATATAGGAATTTTCCCAAAAATGGAATTAATGGAATTTTATGTTATATAATCTGATATTAAATTATTTAAAAATTATAAAATCATAAATGAGGATAATTTAATAGTAAAATGGTAAAACAATTCCTACATGGACCATTTTCTACCAAATTGGTGCCTTAGAGGTAAATTTATAGCCCTTAATGATTGATAAATGTATTATTATTATTTTGGCAAAAAATGGTTAATAGGGGTTAAACTAAAATGATAAGGATTAAAATTGCATAAAAAAATCGAAATTATATGGAATAAGTTTATTTAGATCCTATATCACCTTTAATTTCAAATTAATCCACTTTTATACCACATTTCAATGAATTTGACTTTTTAATATTTTAATGTTTTGAAAAATTACAATTGTGCCCCCCCAGTTATATAAGCTCACATCATCTCCTCTCTTAATCACACCTTTTTAGGGATCAATCTCAACCAATACCTCCTCAAATAACTTTAAAAGTTCCCTACCCATTTCCTAGAGGTCTTATTTTTGGTAGAATACCAACCTGATTGGGCATAAGAATAAAGAGAAGGAAGTTGTTCAAAAAAGTGGTATAACATTTTACCAAATGTTTTAGTTTTATTACTTATTATGACTCCTTAAAAAAATATTCCAACCATTTTGATATAATTAAATCAATATCTATAATATAATAAGACATTATAATTTTTATTTCTTAACTTTAATCTTTTTTATTCTACATCTAATGGGAAATGAAACCATTATTTGTGTGTATGGTGGACTACTGTCTCCCGAATAGATGTAATTCATTTTCAATCACTACCTATCATTGATGGTTATAATGACATATTTAAATTATCTATATTATATTCCTAGAATAATTATCATTTTGTAAAGATAATATATCATATATTTTTTTCAACTTTACATCCATTTAAAATTATAATGTTGTTCATGCGTACGTGTGGATTACAACCTCCACAAACTGATATGATTCGTTTTTCATCACTTCTTCACATGGATGGTATATATAATTTTATTTAATTATATTATATTATATTTATGATATTATCATAATTATATATATATATATATATATTCATATCTACAATATTCCCCCCACGTTCATCAAAAAATGGAAACGTTACACATGCCTTTGTATGACCTACCCTCTCCATGATTGTAACATAATTCATTTTACATAAGCACCATAAATAGTTAGTTTAAAAGTATAATTATTGGAATTCAATGACAATTGTTTCATGATTATTATTTTGGAGATGATATAATAATTATATATTTGGCCATGGTCAATGTACCAAATTCCTTTTGAAATTATGAAACAATCCTCTTGAAAATACATGGTGTAGGCTTTAACGATTAAGTATTTAAATATGCTGCTAAACTAAATGGAATAAAAATTTCAATGATAATTTAATAAACCATTAAAAGGTTCTAAATCATTTAAATAATTAATAAAATTATACTATAAATGGGTTAAAGGACATACATAACAAGTCTAGACTTGAGGATAGGGGGTTTTTAACTCATTTTCCATTCATTTAGTTATATCACTACTTCATTGATTATAATATTACAATATTATGTTTGAAATAAAAATTATTTTATTTTATTTTTATTTCAAAATTTTCAGTTTGTTTTTACATTTATTAGGCATAATATCTCAATTGATTAATTCTCACCAAAATAATAGGATCTTTGTAGGGGTTATCGATCCCAAATTTCCATTCCTTAATACATATGATTATGTTATAGACTGTTTTATTTTATGATGTTTATGTACTTTCCCTTGGAATATTATATAATCTATATCATTATATTTACAATATTTAATGTTACATTTTAATTTATTTATATCATATTCTTATTATTTAAATGTTACCAAAACAATAATAATATTTATGATATAATCTAATCTTATTTTAGGATTGTCTATATTCAATGATACATTGGAGGAGATCATATAGTCTCATTTTCATAAAAGAATGCCATTTTCATAGCCTTTAGTTATGAACTTAGTTTACATATTTAATTTCAATTCCCTCCACAATTTATTAAAGAAACATTTGTAATGTTACTTGTAAGTGACAAAAATATTTTGTATTATTTTAGGTTAGGAATTTTTCTCATCCATATTCTTGTTTTATAACATCATTTAAATAATTTTATTATTTACACTTGAAATTTATATTTATTTCATTACCATGTATCCTTCACATTATTTAAAAAAAATAAAATAATTAATCTGTTAAACGTTATTTTTACAAAACCTTTAGAATTTATTTATCATTGTGTGAAATGAATGTTTTATTTTAACGCAAATTATTGAACCACCTTTTATGAAATCATAAATATTTTTTTCATTATGGAAAACTTTTTATGTATCCATTCTTATCTACAAATATATTATTTCCCAAATATTGTATAAATTTTCTATTTGTAAAATTCCTTTTTCAAAGTGGAAATGATAAATTCTTCTGGAATGTTTCCAATGATCTTTTAATGGTATTTATATTCATGAAAGACATCAACCCATGATGATACTTATTCCTGGTTGTATATATGATATAATTATATGATATTTATTCATTCTTCGAATAGATTATGATTGTTTTAAAGAGATTATCAAGGGTCTTGTTTCTTTTCATTGGATGAATCATGATAATAAATAATAACGGATATTGTAATGATAAAATGAGTAATATGATAATTATTTTTCTTATACTATGCTACATAGACATGTATATATAAATTATTGATGTGTGTTTCCATTATAAATCATGTATGGGTGGTTCTGTTATAAACCAATGATGGGGTAGCATGACATATCTGTCCAATGCATTATGTATTGCAACCGAGTTAACTGATTATTTTTTATCCTAAATGTTTATTGGAACTTACAAGGTAAGTCATTCTAACTGTAATATTTATTTTAAGTGTTGTGTTAATAATATTTTCCATGTTACCAAAAAAAATCTTTTTTCTTGAATTAAGTTATAATGTATCATTTACAAAAGGATTATCTTCACTTGGACCAAGATTGTTAACTTCCATGAGTCTTTTATTATTTTAAATATGTATTCCATTTATCATGAACTATGGACTAGGATTTTAAGGGTATGAATTATCTTATGTTTTCTCAGGCACATTGATTATGTCATCATAACCTTATTATTATCATATGTTCATAGATTACATTAAATTTTAAGTCTTATGTTTACCCTTATCGAGACCATAATTGAAGCCTTATTATAAAATACATTTACCAAGTATATGCAGATTTATGTTAAATTAATTCTGTCTAGAAATTTTTCACAAAAAAATAATTTTATGGATGATGTTGAAGAATAAATTTGGAATAAGATAAGAGGGTTATAGATTGAAAAATGATGACTTGAGGGCATGGTTATTATTATATATGATTTTTCAATAATTATCTAAAACTCTAAACATAAAATTATGAAGGGTATAAAATTGATAATATATTTAAATTTGATGTTCACATTTTTAGATGGTTGAAATTTGTAATTTTTATTGAGATCAAATACAAAAAAAATTAAATTTTGTGTTTTTTGAAGCATGCTAGGGAAGGATTTTATAATAACTATGAAGTTAATAAGATGGTGATATTAGAAAAACTATAGAAATATAAATATAATTATGAAAATATAAATTTTTAGGATGATGAATCTATAGTTTAATTATTCATTAGGGTTAATTATGATGTGAGAAAAGTGTGAATCTTCAGTTAAAATTTCGAATAATAAATTATTTTTATTAGATTATATGCATTTTTTCATATATAGTTGATGCTAAATTATTATAACATAAATATAGATATATATTTATTTATCCTATTGATTATTTAAATTTTTTTATCATATATTATGAGATGATTATGGAAAATGATACCAAAATGAAGGGTATGGAAGAAAAATAAAATATTTTAAATCCTTAAAATAAAAAAAAATCGAGAAGTAAGTAAATTGAAGATCATGATGGATGTTCAGGATTAGAAAAATACAGGAATGAAAGATTTTATAGGATTTAATATCTTATCTCTAGAAATGTTATAAGTTTCATGGAAATATTCAAAGGTAAGCTCCCACAAAAAAAATCAAGTGTAGAGAAATTGGAAGCATTGTAGTAAACTACCCAAAATTAAAAGAAAATGAAGCCAATAATAATGAAGATGAAATACCAAGAATATCAATAATTAATAGATAACTAAAATCAATGTTTTCGTATTTTTTAAATATTAATAATTTCTCTATGTAAAAGTACATAATTGTTTTATCAAAGTTCAATGATAATGAGAGTATTGATGAGGAAGAGGATGTTGAAACTTTTAGAGATGTTTTTGGGTAGCTACTGATTGTGAAAGTGAATAAGTAATTAGTAATTAGTGATAAAAGTAATAAATATATGAGTGATGAATAAACTAAACATGAGTTTATAATTAAGTGAATATTTAAGGAGTTACATTCAATGATATACATGTTGTAAATGTATGTCTAAAATTCAAAGAAAGAAAATAAGACATTAAATAGAATTGAATCTATTTACAAAATATAAAAATCATTTCAATTGGAATTTATATTAGATATAAAAATGTTTCATGATAATGATGATACATTATAAGTTAATATGGAAGAAATAATATTGGAAGAGGATAATAAGATTCAAATTGTTCAAATGAAACCACCAAATGAAGAATTTAAATTGACAAGCTATGATTCACCTTTTAGAATTCAATTAAAAATTTTAGGAATTCTCTATGTGGAATGATATTAAATAAGACAAAAAATTAATAATACCAAAAAATATAAATGACATTGAAATTATTATATGTAGTTCTAAATTGAATAAAAAATTAAATAAGACCAAGTTTGTTCATGAACATAGTGATCCCCATAAATTTGAAAATTCTATGAATAAAAATGTAAAATAAAATACATCTCCAAGTAATTTTTCATAATAAAATATAATTAATTAAAGAAAAATAATAATTCAATTAGAGATAATAATAATTTTATTTCTAAAAAATAGATAATTCTATTATTCAAAAGAAGTATGATGTATAAGTGTCATCTATAGAAAAATATACTCATTATATAGGGATGTATGCCATTTATTGGTATTTTTGGAACTATATAAGATTTGGGATTACAAAAACATTTTTTTTTCATAATTTTACATTCATAAGAATATAGAAGGTTTTTTGAGGAAGAGTCTGAGGGGGTGTCAGCCCACTCAAGGCCCTCAAGGAATGAATATTCATAAGAATGTCGAAAATTTAAAAATAAATGTTCAGAATAAATTTCAATATGTAGAATAATTTTTTAGAAGGTTGGAAAAGTATGGTCACGATTCTGTTGATTGTATCCCTAGCTTGCAAGGGAATTTTATTTTGAATAAAAATACTAATTAATCTAAAAATACATAGGGAACATGGTTAGAAAAAGATCTTTCCATAGAATCTTACTTTAATCTTAAAAGATGTAATGACAATGGATTAGGGATAGTGGAGGTTCTTCAAGCACAAAAGGATAATTAAAAACATTTATTAATGTTAATCAATTTATTGAAATGTCAATGACCTTGGAAATGATGGGAAACGAAGGATTAAATGTGTTGGTTTAGCTGTATTTGGAAATGAGAAGGTGTAGTCTAAGAATAATTAGTTTATTAATGGGATGAAACCAAATTTTTTAATTGTTTTCTCAGATAGATGATAATTTAAATGAAGTCATATTTAGGAACAATGGGTTCTTGGTGATATTTACTCAATATGGTATTATTTAATCAATATGATAGAAAAGTAACTGTAATCTATTTCAAGAAATTCATGTCCAAAATTGATGATACTTATGTTTGAATGAATAGAATCAGTTGTGGCATGAAGTCTTGGTCATCTTGGCCAAATGAATGTGATAAATATTACCTGAAGTGAAAATATTTTTCATGTTATAATTATAAATGAAGGCATAGAGTATTATAATATGTTTCACCTTAAGAAATGAACGATTAAAATTATCCACACCAGAGTGTTGAGATTAACACATTCCATATATTAAACAATTTTCATTTAGAATTTTTTTCTCCCATGATAATGTAATCAAAAAATGTATATAACTATAATATTTTGTCTATTTACGATCTTCCCACATTTCTTCTATTATTTTAATGAAACATAAATCAATTCCCTTAGATATGTTCAAGTGATTCTAGAGAGGTTCTGAAAAGGGGAGTGGTTTAGTCATTAATAAAGATCTAAATAAATAATAGTACTAAATATACTAATGGTGGATTTAAGTATTTTCTTATGAAGAATTTAATTATCCCTAAACATATTGAACCAAATAAATCATAGTAAAATATTTTGGTTGAATTAAATAATAGAATATTTGTGGAGAAGTGTTGGATTGTTTTGATAGTGCATGAAACATCTACACATTTCTAGAGGAAGGTTATTAGAGAAGTTTTTTATATTAAAAATAACAATTTATATAAATTGAATTAATAAATTTCATTATGAAAAATATATTACAAGAGTGAAAAAAATTCAAATAATTAAGGGTAATTGGTTGTTAATGCATCATCAATGTAAAGGCTGAATATACTAGGAAGTTTGATAAATATGTATTAATAATATCTTCCTAGACTGTTCTTAAAATGGAAGAGGACTCCATTAATAAATAAATAAAGAAAAATTCTAAAAGAAAAGATATAAAATTGATGGAACACTCATAGAAACAAGATACAAATAAATAAGTAAGTTCAAGATGTGATGAAGATGAACATACCATTGTTTAAATATAGGATGATGTCTCAGAAAATGGTGTCAATTCTAAAAGTGTACTCATTAATGATGATGATTCAGAATATAAAATTGATGAATTGAAACCCTTATCATATTATTCAATGCTAGGAAATTAAATAGATGTCAAAAATATCTTTGTAAACAAAAGAAATCAAGTTTAGACATTGATAACATTAAGTATATGAATACATACCAAAATTCTTACTCTAGTTGAATAATGATATATTGATGATGCTTTAGATAATTAAGAGTGGGACTATTCCATGAATAAATAATTGTACCATATAAAAAATGACACATATGAATTAATACCCATTTTTTAATACAAAAATGTTTTGAGAACCAAATTATTGTTTCGAAATAAGGTGAATTAGAAGATAGTTTTTTAGAAATAGAGAAATACATATCATCAAGGGGTGTTCTTAGGTTGAATGAATTGGTTTTAAGAGACCATTTCACATGTTTCTAGACTTCAAAATATTTGCATTTTTTTATATTATAGAATAAAAGAAATATTTGATTTTATAAATGGTGGTTAAGTCCTCTTTTCTAAATGGGGATGTGGAATTGAAGGTTTATATTTAGAAACCCTGTGGATTTTTTATTGGTGAGGTAGGAACTAGTTTTACATATAAAATAAGGATATATAGGGGTTAAAACAATTGCCAGTAGCATGTTATTCCATGTTAGATACCTATTCTAGAAATATGATGTCTAAAAAAGGAATAGTAGAAAAATATCTATATTAAATATCAATAAAAAATATCCCTCATTTCCATTGTCTATGTAGATGATCACTTTTTTTATAAATAAATAACGTATGTGTGAATAATTTTCTACAGAGATTAAAAAGTTATATTAAACGTGCATTAAAAATGAAATAAGATACTTTATAGGTTTATAACATTCTCAATAGTATGATATCATCTTTATTTATCAAGGGATGTATTCTCAATAGATTCTAAATATGTTTGGAATAGGGGATTCAAAGCTAGTTTCTACACCTAACATAGTGGGAACCAAATTTTCAAAGAATATAAAAGGAAAGTATTTTGAATCAGAATAATTCTAGGAGATAATATAGTGTTTATTTTATATTTTAGCATCTAGACTGGATAATGTTTATGTTGTCAAACATTGTGAAATATTGCAATGTGCAGAAAATATGACTCATTTAATGGATTGTGAAATAATTATCAGATATATGAATGTAGTAATATATTACATATTGATATATTATAGCAGGGTAAGGCCTCATCATTTTGGTTACATAGACGTTGATTAGGTAGAAATTTTTGAAGATATAATAGCAACATTTGGCAGAGTTTTATTTTTGGGAGTTAGGTCTGTAAAATGGGATAAAAATATGTAGATTTCGGTAACCTTACGTATTTATGAACTATTATATATGGATAAAAATATACCAATTACAAAATTGTTGTGGATAAGAACTCAATTGAAATCCCTCAAGGAGGAAGCGATGATTAAACTACATTCAGGCCAAGATAACAAAATTTATAGTAATTTATTTTATAAAATCACTATTTTCAATCAAGGTCCATGAAAATTGATATCAAGAATTACTTTATCCAATATATTTTTGAGAAAAATGATTTAAATATGAATTTTTCCAATATTTGGTTAAAATAGAACATCTCTTCACTAAACCACTACTAAATGACTAATTGTAAAAATTAGAGTTTAAAATGGGAGTTCAATATCATTCCCCTCAAGGATAATGTATGATATGATTTCCCCCTATCTCCTCTAATTCTTTGAATATTGTTTTCAATGGGGGAAAAATAAAACATAAATTCCTTTTTATTTAATCCCATGATGTATTCATAATATACGAAAGAAATTATATAGGTAGAGTATTCATATATATATGTGTTTCTTATTTAAGGGGAGAATATATTAACAGAGAGTTATCAAATGGTTGTGCTATGAAATAATTTTGTGTTGTGTGTTTGTGAAGTGCTTTTAAACTCTTTCAAATGTTTTGGAATCATGAATGAAGGAACCAGTTTCACACTAGTTCAATGAATATATTTATGATGTAAAATAAGTTGAGAAATATATCTCCCCAATTAAGAAAACAATGTATACTAAAGGTTATGTAGAGTTAATATTTATAAATTGGTCATAAGTGGAATCAAGAGTTGTTAAGTGTTTAATGTTAATCACTTTTTTTATTGAAACCATAATTTCTTGGCTCAATGTTCTCATTTTCTACACCATGTTTGATTAGTAAGTCTTATAATTATTAGATGATGACTCATTTATATGTTTTGATGTGATTTATGATTTTGGGTCAAAAAAATCAAATGGGTGGATTTTTTGGACCAAGATCCTCTAAGTTATAGAGAAGTCTATTAGAAATTCATGTTTAATAATTTTTGATTCCACATTGGTGAAGAAACCCTCTAAATTGTATTTATTATCAAGATAAAAAGATTTAATGATGTTATAAGTGGATATATTTATTGTTATGGATTTAATTCGATATAAAAAGAATTTTTAAACTCTTACAAAACAATGATTAATATGTGAGGTGAAGGTTTCTTGGATATTTGAAGGTGATTAAAAGAGGTCTCGAGAATTTTTTTAATGATTAAAAGTGTTTTTAATGATAAATCTTTTCGACTAAATTAGTCTTATGTCATCAGAAAATTATAAGAGTCTTTTTTTATACAATTTAAAATGGATAATTCATTAGAATTTAGTAAGGTTTAATGGAATTTCTCTAAAGTTCATTTAATCACAAGGTGCATCAAAAAATACAAAACGCATAAGTCTATAAAGAACATCACAAATATTATAAGGCAAATTATATAGTTTATAAGGTTAATCACAAACATCCCAAGGGTGATTATATAATTACATAAGGATTATAAATGTCTTTGTAATATGCATTGGCTATATTTTTTTAAGATTATTCATTATTTCATAATATTCATTAAAATAATTAAATATAAAATTTAAAATGGAATGGAAAATTCATAATAATTATTACAATGTAATAAAATAATGTTTCTATATTTTTTAAATATCCCTGAGTAATTCGTAAATATGACTACCTAAATTATAAGGATAATTTTATCCTCATAATGATCATTAATCCTTGTATCCAAATATTTTTTTTGCTAATTTGAAAATTTTATTACCCTAACTCAAGTTCAAAAAGTTCATTTACCGGGAAAAATTAACCTTTTAATTACAAAAATAATTATTCCAATTAAAATATATGAAACCATAAAATTCTATATCAACAAATATTCATAAACACAAACATAAAACAAGAAGTTGTAAATTAAAAAGTATTTTTAGAATTCCCTACTATAAGGAGGAGGGCCACATCATAGTATTTCATATTTTCATTCCCACATGGAGGAATAATTGAAAAAAATTAAATGTAGTATATTTCAGAGATTTTTTAATTGGAATAATATCCCATGGTTGATGGAAAATTTTAAAGAGAAGACTATGGTTCAATATTGGTTGTAACAAAAAATTGAATATTTCAAATTCAATATAGTGAAACATGTAGAGAATAATTCTAAAAAACCCACCTAAGTTATAAATATAGAAAAAATTCATGTTAATATTTTTGTGAAATTTATTGAAATAATATTCATGAAATACAGTGAATATAAAAGGTGAAAATAACAATATGAATTTGATCAATAATTTAAAAACAATTTGTGATGAAAGACAACGACGGTTTGAAATATAGTTGTTTCTTGATGAATATTTGTATCAAACTGGGGAAGAATAATAATTTACATGAGAAATGATATGAAAGTTAAAGAAAATGAGAGAAGAAGAAGAAGTGGATTGACAATACAATATAATCCTTAATGTGGAGAAACAATATATAGTTTTGTGGAACATTCTTATGTCATTATAAATGTGCGGGGTGCACATACACAGTATGAAGACCTGTAATGGGATAAGATGGATAAACCATAAAAAATATAATTTTTAATATCTATTATTATGGATTATGTGATTTTAATTGATTATACATCAATCCAAATACATTGAATTAGTACTCATGTTTATTAAAGAACCATATAAATCTACTATTTTCTTCAATGTGTGCATGTGGGTGTGTTACAATGTTGAATTAAATCACTCTAACTTGTGGAAAAGTTATTTTGAAAATGGAGAACTCAAAGATAATTCCAAATTACTAATTCTCCCCTTTTTAGTGATTTTATCAGTCATGTATATGGTTTTTCGACATGTTATTAACATTATTGATTAATAATATCAAATAGTTTATGTGATTCTTATAAAATATGATTTTAAAAACAATAAAATACTAAAATTACTCAAAATGATGTATAAAATATTCATGGAAATGTTATTAATATAATTTTATTACATATATGTGTATAATAATTTATTACAAACATTAATGAATATATAATGAATTGATATTTTTTTAGAACTAACTCCACCATTATTATCATAATGTTACAGAAAATAAGATAACCAGAATCAATGTTTTTTAAACCTTATTCAATCAATGATGAGTTAGTTAGACCTTTCTATTTTTTAGAGGGATATATATAGTAAACAAATATTCATCAATAGAAATTCAATAACTGTATAAGAAAACTAAAAATACACTATATTATATTTCTAATGAGAAACTTATATGTTTTTTATTTTATAAAAATATAGGGTTGCAATAAATATTCCAATCAAATTACTTCAAATAAGATTGTCTGAAAATTCATTAAACACTAATTATTTAGATATCTTAAGAAAATGATATGTTAATAATTTAATAATCCAAAATAGAAAAAAAAAATTATTGACTAATATTGTATATTACTTTAGGAGGAATATATTTTTCGAAGAACTAATGATGGATAGATTTGTCTTAATAATGATGAAGACATTAAAAAAAGAAATTATCCTAAGAGATAAAATGGGTTGTTTTTTCAAAATGATTTTTAGTTTTAATTGACTTTATATATATTTAAAATTTGAAGGATTCATAATTTTTTTTGATATTGTCATGTATTTGGGTTTTTTGAGTTTTTTTACTATAGGATAAATTAAGATGAATAAACATCATATTGATAAGCCTTGATAGTTTTGATTTATGAGAAATGGTTGAAATAAATGAAATTTGAGAATGATTCCATGTATAAATATAAACCATATAGATTAATTGATCTGTAATTTATATGGTGAAAACTGTATTCCCAAATGAAATTGTAAATTGATAGTAGATTTTCTACTGAGAATTCTAGTTGATGTATTTGAAATAAACTAATGATTTTTAGGATCCAAATAATTTTTCAAATGTATGAAGGTTTTAATAATTCATTTATAGACTGATGAAATAAAAATTTATAGTATGAATGTTTATTTTTATAATGAAATAAAAGAGTTTAATTTCATAAAAAATGTATGTATATATATATATATTGTATACATAATTTTATTGGTTGTAGAATTATAATATTTCTAATGTTGTATGTGGAAGAGATACTACTCAGTAAAAATGACATCAAAATTTCATATCATGTAATGGTTTGGTTGATGTAATTATTACTGAAAAAATAAATTGTTTAATTAATATACATACTACACCTAAATATTAATAGATATAGATTAAATAGGTTTCATTTTTTTTAGAGACTATATGAATCATATAAGGATGAGAGTGGGGTGAATCAATATACCAAAATTTTAACAAATTTTACTTTCCTTTTATATTATTCCCTATTACTCTTGAACCTCTACCGTATTTTAGAGGAACAGATTTGACATTCCCCATAAATAATACTATAACAAATAGAATCACATTATGTTTTTGAAATGTTCAAACTCAATGAGAAATCTTTATCCATTTGATAGAAATCTATGGCTATTTCATGAATTTCATATCACTATTTATTATAGTGACCAAAGTGCTAACCAATTTTCCCACAATGTTTTATAAAGGTAACATTCATACACTATAAAATCTAAATGACATTTTTTAAACATGTTCCACTAGTTTTTCAATGGATTTACTTATAATAGTACCAATAGTTCTTTATTGAATCTGTAACACCCTAAGATTTTATGAGATATATTATTTTTAATTTCTTCCATGTCTTGTGTTTTACGCTACACCAATACTAAATTTTAATATATGAAACACCGTATTAGCTTGCAGTATATTGAACAATATTCTTGGCATGTGTTGTAGTCAATTTCATGTTATTTTGACAGAATTCAACTCTGAGTATAGATTTAGTACAATATAAATATGAACTATGTTTCGATTATGTTATAAAAAACACCAAAGGAAGCTTTCATTACACATAACACTGACATGGCTTGTGTTACAAGGAAGAGGGACCTTCCTCGATAGCTTGCATTGTACGTGATACAGAGTTTCACTAAACAATGATATATTATTAAAATATTATTTTTAGATGGGATATAAACTAGATGTTATGAATAGTATTAACCAAATTTTTAATTTTATATAATATTATCATTCATCTTACACATTTTTTAGAATATGATATGAGATAAAAATCAATTTTTAGATAAAAGAGGTATCCTTAAAAAAATACATTTTAACCACCTTCTGAGGGAACACCAATTTTAAATATAGTTTTTTAACTTTTATATATTCAATTTTACAAAAAAATATTCTTCTTTAGAATTTTAACATCAAAATATACTTTGGATGAAATTTTTTTATTTTTATGAAAAAATTCATATTTTTATGAACAATAAAAAATACTTTATTTTTATTCAAAACTCCCTTTTAATCAAATTTATTTCTATTGTTAGATTGTACTTTTAATTGGTTTTAAAGTATAATTGGATAATATACAAACCATTTAATCTAGTTTTGGTCATCAGAAGTAATTTCACATTCAAATTGGATATAAACCGATGCCAATCATTGGACAGTTATTCCTTTTTAAAACCCAACTTTTTGGTTTTGACAATGAGAATTAATTTTTAATTAAATACTGAAACTTCTATGTTTTGAATTTGGAAAATGGATTCCATGTTATGAATAATGAGGTCCAAATTGTGTAAATAGGTACATTTTATCTTTAGATATTAAGAATAGTAAATTCAGTAATTATTTTATTTACCATGGTTAAAGGGTAAATCTGGTAAATATGGGTAAAAAATAAAATTATAATAATATCAAACTACCCAAAAACATGTCCTAATTTTATTTGATGAAATATCTATGAGAATGGGAATCTGTGGGTCAATTTTGGGACCCCATGGATTCACATGGATGTGAAAATGACATTTTATAAAAAATTAAATAAAGTGAAGATAATTATAAACAAAACATATATATTTTACTAAATCTATGTTAATATGGGGGAATATAACTGATTTATATTTCAATAAATAGTAATTAGAAATATAAAATGATTTATTACATCATGGTATTTTATTTATAATATTTATACATAAGATAAATATATTTATTTATGACCCAATTATGATGTAGCGATTACATCATTAATGAATGATTCAAATAAATTAATTTATAAAGATTAATATAAATTTAATTTTAAAATTTTGATTCCATCCACAAATATTCTAGATAACATTGAAATATTATTGATGATATACTGACTTTTTTGAAGGCATGAGGTTTTAATGAATTTTTAAAAAGTTATATAGGAATAAGATCCAAAATTGACATTATTCATAAGATAAAATAGTTTATTTAATGATATAAAGTTTATAGAACACTATAATTTTTTTTTAAAATGGTTAATAGATGTTAAAATATTTTATAAATAACTTTTTTGGGTCTTCTGACTTGATATGCTAATTACATTGACCCACAATATGTAAATAACGTGATATCATGGTAAGGTTAAAAAGGGTAAAATAAGGGTTAAACAAAAAAATTATAAGGATACAAGATATTCAAAACATATACAAAAATTATTGAATAATTAGTATTCGAACCAAAATTATCTTATCTTCGAATTAAATATTTTCTGGACAATTTTAAATCGAAATTGTGTTTTTAATAAATAAATATTTTAGGACTTTCTTAAAGTGCCCCTCTCCTCTCTTATAAAAGGGAACCTTCTCCCACTCCTCTTCACTAAATTTGGATCCTTAATGATTAGAGGAAACCATCCAAATTATATTTTAAAATTCTATACTTACATTCTAGAGGTTTTGGTCACCTCAACAGTCCAACTCTAGTTCCCTAAGATGAAATTTAAAAGGAGACATGCCGTGAAAGAGGTAATATCTTCTACCGATTCATTCAAATTTATTTCTTCTTATACTTAATCTTCCTTAGTTGTCTCATTATAAAACAGTAAAATCAGTATCAATCATATTATTAAATGTTATTATAAATATTAAAGAACTCTATTTCCCCTTTTATTAATCCTAAGAAAAATGAAATCACCGCGTGTGCATACGTACCGCTTACCTTCTCCACACCGTGGTGTAATATGTTTTTCACCACTGCCTTACTTGGATGGGTATAATGCTGGAAATAATAACTATATAGTATTATTATAACATGATACTAACTCTAATATGTTATACACAATCCAATTCAATACCATTAAACAATTATGGGAACGATATCGTCGCTCATGTGTACGTATGACTTACCGTCTCCATAGTACGATGAGATTCCTTCTCCACATTAACAATTCAAAAATGATTATAAATTATATATAATAAAGAATCATGAAATATATTAGATAATATTACTAATTAATATATATATATATATTCCATTTAATTACTTCCATTCTATATAATAAGGAAACCAAAATAGCGTTCATCCGTACGAACGGACTACCATCTCTATGAACGGTGTATTGAATTTATTTTATCTATCTATTATATATATATTTATATATTTATATAATAAATATATATAATATATAAATCATTTTTACATTATTTATGTAATTAAATCATGATATATGTAATAATATGAAGAATAACAATTCAAAACACATAAAATAAATAAAATGATTATTACCCAAAACATTTCATTAACTTGGAATTGACAAATGAACAGGTAATATAAAATCGTAAGTGAATCCGATATGATATCTTAAATATTATTATGGTTTTTTTAAAAGTTACTAATATGTTTAATCCCACTATATAGGAGTTTTGGACAGATATGGAAGAAATCAGACGTAAGGTAAGGCAAATTTTTCAATCTCGTTTTTATCCAAGATTTCTTATAAATAAGTAATTACGGGGGATATATTTATCATCCATGTCCATGTTTTCTAAAACTTATTTCATAAATTGTTTATTATTATTCTATATATCATTAAAGTCATTTTAACCCTTTTCTAATATTATTATTTTCTATTGAAAGCGGATTTTTTTACCATATGATGTACTTTTTGTCTTTTCTAGCAAAAGTACGAGGAGAATGTTTTTTTTAACTTATACGGCATGAACATGTTTTTAAATCTTCATAAATCCTTATATCCATAAATCTTTCTCTACACTTTTAAAAGTTTGTTTTAAAAAAAATTCTTTTCTTTTCAAATTGCACGAAATTTTGAGAAAAGAAAATGATTTTGAAAAAGAAAGGATATTTTCCTCACGAAGTAAGTTCAAGAATTTTATGAAAATTATTTTCCATATAAGATGGATCTCTTAAATAGGGTTATGTTTCTATCCCTATTATTACAATGAATTTATTGTGTTAATTATGTAATGATCATTTATATGGATTATGTTATGATCGAATGATACATAAGAAATCCCATTATTTCTTGGGTTAAGCTATGATAAATGATTTATGTTTGTTTGTGGAACATGTAAGAATGATTTCACAATGAGATGGGTGGGACCTATATATTCCTCTAATGAATTGGGTAAAGATTTATATCTCATGAAATATACATGATTGGAATGGAAATTAATTCCAATTTAGTAATATAGGACTGAAAAGGAAAGTAATTTTGGTTCAGTAATACAAAGTTGGAATGACAAGTAAACAGAGTTAAGTAATGGACTTTTTCCACTATGATAGTCTTGGAAGCAATACCTTTTCTAATATGGAAAAATATTATGTGTTTATTGATGTTCTCAAATCCTTTGTTTTGTTCCAATGTAATTTTATAGTTAATTTTCCTTTATTATCCACACCTTACAAACTACCAAGATTTATATCCTCACTCATGATTTTGATATTTAAACATTATGTGAATGTTTTTACATTCTTTTGTTTATGGTTTGTTCTATGTTCTCAATTCTTACCCTTATTGAGAATTTGAGCTCAACCATTCATGTTTTCTTCAATCCAGGATACAAAGAAAGGTTTTAGTTAGGAAAATAAAAAGGGTATATATTTATGGGAGATGTTAAATATCTTTCACTAAGTTAAATGATTATGTACCGTGTTTCTAAAGAAAAAAACTAATACAACCATTGGGAATATTTTTGTGTCTTGTATTAATTATTCCTCAAAAGTAATTAAATTAACATGTATGTCAACCTTATTTCTCTATAGTTAGTATCATAGCGAAGTTTTATCCAACCTTTGGAAACTAGGATGTGAAAACTATAGTGAGTTCCCTAGAGATATTTCTAAGGTACATATAGGGATGTCCCTAAGGGTATGTCTAACTATATATTTCAGTCCTAGAATTATGGTAACAATCATGAAGAAACTATGATTAAACCTAAGATGTTAGATATTTAAAGTACTCCCCTTTATTATGTTGTTTTCCTAGTATGATGTTTTCCTCTCACACTATTCTTTTTGTGTTTTAAAAAAATGGTCAGAAACATGAGGATTCATATTAATAGAGAATATTATGGACAATGGAATGATATTCTTCATGAGAAACCAAAAGAAATTTGAGTTGGAAGGGGAAAAATCATTATTATTCCTAGTCATCAATCTCAAAATATGATAAAAAATCTCAACTTTTGTGAGTTTCCTAAAGAAACTAATAAGAGAAAGATGATGTTTCATAATGTAAATAGATGAATGAATGTTTGATTTTCCTCATGTATATCATGTGGGAAGATGCATCAATGAGAATTTTTAAAGGGACTAGAATATGATTTGGGTGTAGAAGAGAAGGACACAAATCCAGTAACTGGAATGGAAACGGTTCACTTAACATAATAGACAATGATAATGGTATTTCAAAGAAATTAGCAATAGTAAAATGTTTTAAATGTGGAATGAATGGGTATTATGAAAATTGATTCCCTAAGGGAAAATATTTTGAAGAGAATAAACATAGTATAATGGTTAGTATTTATGTTGATAATGATGAAGAGACTAAAAATAATATATGAGATGAATGAAGTGTTGAGGAATAAAATGATGAAGCACAATCAATGGTTTAAGAAGGAAGTTGAATGATTGATTGTTTATCAAAAGAAATGTTGTATAAGTAATTTAGTTGTACTATGGGAATAAAGAAACATGTAAGGATTGTTAACCTAATGTTTTTCCTTAAGTATTTGAATGTATATGTTGAATGGTACTAGTATCCATGAAAAGTTATTCTGTTATTTTTTGGAAAACACATGATATGTAAATAATGAAGGGACAAGAAGATTATGAGACGTTTGATAGTATTAATGAGCTCATGATTAATATATAGACAATATGATATCATGGTTTGATAATATATAATTTTTTTGGATTTTGGTATTGGGAAAGATTTCACTTATGACAACATTGATGTTTTCACTAAGGTCTTATGGAAATTCATGTTTCAAGAGAATACATGATTAAGGTATTCACATGTTTGTAATGTGACAATCGAGAAATACCTTAAGTGATATGGGAGACAAATTTTAATTCGGCTTAGGTAACCTTACTCTAATGCTTTATATTTCTTATTCTGGAAGGATTGTAATGTTATCCATTAATGGATAGTATAAGTTATTTTCCATTTTAAGTTTGTTAGATTAATGTATTGTCTCAATATAGTTAGACTTATGCATATTTGATTAGCTGTTCTAATATTTTTTTAAGATAGATGGAATGACATATAATTATATCACATGATCTTATAACACTTTAAAAATGAAAATTTTCACTTCATTTCTTTAAATGAGGGATGAAGTGGGAATTTTTTCAGGTACGAACAATGGTGAGATTGTACCAAAATCAATTATGTATTTATTCTCATGCAAAAATCATCAAATTTAGGAAAAGGTTCTTGACAAAAAAATGTTATCCTAGTACATTCTCATTTGATGAATCAGATGATCCCTTATATCATCATATATTTATGTCTTTCTTCTAGTTACATTTATCCAAACTGTATACTCTATCGCTATCCATCAGAACTTGATGGTCATATTTCTCTTCTATATCTATGTTTTCACTTACCACCTATGTACTATTATGAGGAAATGCAGTGATGAGTTACTTTGGGTAACATTTATACTTCTAAATTTCCTTTTTAGAATTATGTTTTAGTATCCCATTTTATGATGTGGGTTTCCATGAAAGAAACATTAAAGTAGAAAACCATTTATAACACTGATGAATTTCAAGGGAGAAATTAATTTTAATGGGGTAAAATGTAACACCCTGAGATTTTATTAGATAGTTTTTTTTATTTCTTTTATGTCCTTTGTTGAATGTTACACCAATATTATCTTGGGATACACGGAACACCATATTAGCTAATAGTATACACAACATTATTCTTGGCATTTGTTCCACACAATTTCAAGTTCTTTTGATATAATTCAACACTAAGTATAGATTTTTTTTAAAATAAAAATGAAATAAGTTTGTATTATGTTATACACAACACAAACAAATTATTTCACTACACTCAACACTGACTTGTTTTTTGTTACACACAAGACAGACCTTCCTCGATAGCTTCTGTTGTACGTGATACCATGTTTCAATAAACAACGATATATTTTTCAAATATTATTATTTAATGGGATATAAAATAACCGTTAAGAATAATATTACCAAAATTTTGAATTTCATATAACATTATCACTCATCCTATACATTTTCTAGAACATGATATGAGAACAGAATCAAATTTATGATAAAAGTAGTATTTTTCAAAAAAATGCAGTTTTACCGCCTTTGGATGGCGCACCCATTTTTAATCTAGTTTTGTGACATTTATATATTAAATTCAATGAATTAAATTTATTATTTAAAATTGGAAGATCAGAATTTAATTTGGATGAAATTTAATTATTTTTGTGATAAAATTCATATTTTTATGAATATTGAAAAATGTTGTATTTTAAATCAAAACTTCATTTTAATCTAATTTATTTATACAGTTTTATTTTACTTTTAATTAGTTTTAAAGTATAATTGGATTATATTTTTACCATTTAATCCAATATTGTTCATTTTATGTAAGTTCACTTTCAAATTGTACATAAATAGATATCAATCTTTTTATATTAATTACTTCATAAAAACCTGCTTTTTGGTTATGTCAATGGGAATTAATTAAAAATTAATTGATGAAACTTATGTGTTTTTAATTTGAAAAAATATATTCTATATTGGGAATTAGGAGGACCAATTTGTGTAAATAAGTACCTTTTATTTTTAGACATTATGGTTATTAATTTTAGTAATGATTTTTTTACCATGTTTGAAGGGTAAATCTGGTAAATACGGGTAAAAAATAATATAATTATAATATTAAACTACCCTAACACATGTAATAATATTATTGGATGAGATATTTCTGACCATGGGCATCCTTGGGTTGATTTTGGGACCCCATGGATTAACATGGATGTGAAAATGACACTTTTTAAAAATTAAATTAATTTAAAGATAATTATAACCAAAACATATATCTTTTCATAATTCGATTTTAATATGGGGTTATATAACTAATCTATAGGTCTTCTAATAAGTATTCTGAAAAAGTAATGAAATGTCTATATATGTCAAGCTTGTGTCTCCACAGGATCATTGAAAAACATTATGAAGGATTTATTCTAGATTGATCAAGGATTTCACTACATCAAATTGAATAATATCTTCTTCCTCAAACAATTGATCTTTTACAACCAAAGAAATATCAAATTTATTGATAAAATTTTTGTCATACAATTAAGCATGACTATCTTAATGATCAATGATTGTTGAATGCAGAATAATCCACATTGTCTTATTCCGTGATTATTATAATCTCAGGAGGGTACTACTTATATTAATGATGTTAATGATCTCACATGATATTTATTCATGTGATTTACACAATTTCTTCAATAATATTTTATACAAGATATAATTTTCATACACTTAGTATAATATTTCATTGAATTATCTACCTGATTAAAGAAAGTTCACATCATACATGAATGTGTAATGGATGATGCATGGTATGTGAAACCATGTAAAATGAATTTTATTTATTCTTATTTTATATGCTTTCAAAATTCAACCAATATGAGTATTCTCTCAAATTATTATGCATTTACGTGGGCATGCTATCATATATGAATGCATGAATTTGTCTCCATACCTCATGCACTCTCTTCTTCATGTAGGTAGATTGTGTAGACAATAAATGGTTCATAAAAATAATGAGTGCCTTATAAACTCAATATAATGGTATTCCTTTTGGAAAATGAGTTCATAAAGTATCCTCTTTACACAAATGGTAATAGTTGTGCAGAACTTCTTCTATGCTCAAATGGAAATAGTGGCATGGATATCTAATTGCTTTAGAGAAGAATAAATTGATTCATGGGATATCATATCCATTATAATGGCATGTAAGGATAAAAGGATGACTTATGTATCTTTGTAGAACCTTGGAGGATAAGATAATATAATTCCCCATATATAAAATTTATGCGCATATATACTCATTTTATTTCTATAAAAAAATCGCTCATAATGATGAAAAACAACACATCACACAGCATGTGTGCATCTGTATTTATAGGAAATGATCCCCACTTCTCCTTCATTACTTCATAATGTTATCTTTTGGAAAATTTGATTTTTCAAGGTTTTATTTAACAATACAAAACTTGTGATTTCAATCATATTTTAAATCACCAAATCTTTCGAAATCAAAATTTTCTTCGATGTTGGTTTTCATATTAAAGTGTTTATGACCCCGAAAATTATGGCATCATTTGTTATGTAAAAAAGAAAACATCCCCGAATTACAGGTATGACAAGTATCACATTTGTCGCATTTCATGAATTTGGATATAAGAATTCATCAATGTGTCTTCATTTTTATATTGTATGATGCTCCATCATTAGAACAGTTTCTTGTATAGTGATTCATGCAATATAATGTATCATTTTTTTCATGACATTTTATTAAAAATTCATGTTCTGTATGATAGATTCATGATCATGGGAGTTTGGAAAAATTTTACATTCTGATGTTAAGATTAATAAAGGCCACTACTCATATTTATAAGGGTTTGATAATCCTATATAAGGGTAAATATGGGTTAAAGACTATGTATGGTATCCCTCAGACAACAATGATTAATTACTTTGAGCTAGTGATATTATATATGCTTCTTTTTTAATTGGTTAATATTACATTTTTTTATTAAATCCTATATCAAATTTTAGATTAGTCATCTTGTACATAATAAGTAACTCTTTATCTATAGCTTCTCAAGAAGTAAACCAAAAAACTTTAGACATATGACATCCCTTAGTTGTGCCACACCTGCACGGTTTACCAAGGCACCTCCATACATGTATTTGTGTTCACCCTTATGTGTTATATGAGTGAAAAATGACTTTTCACCAAGGATATTGAGTTTGGATGGCCCTTCCACCTGATAGATCATTCTCCTACATGTGAAATATTGATCTAGCCTAGTTGGGTGGATATTTTTTGAAATATTTGTTGTTAATAGCAAAAATATACATTGTAATTACTAAGTATGAAATTTAATATTATAAACCTCTTAAAGAATTATTTATGAAATGAATGGTAATATATTATCTCATTTTCTTAAGGCCTTTAATGTTATTCATGGAAATAATTATTTTCATGATCTTTCTGAAATTCCCATCCTAAGAAATATTCATACATTCTTTGTACAATTTATTTCTTTTTCATAGTTATTCGAAATTTTCTTCATGAAAATAATTATGAACACGGTAATTGACATTATAATGTGGTTGTAAACAATGTGAAACTTTTCAAATATTCCTAAATAAATAAATAAAAATTCATCAATTGTCACATTAATTCATAGATAATTTTATTCTAAAATGTCATCCAATGAATCCATAATAATCCTCAAAGCATCATCACAAAACTTATTTAATATTTCCCAAATTCATTCCATAATTTACTTCCATATTTATATTTCCATTATTAGTACCTAAACATTGAGGGCATAATTATATATTGAATTTGAGTCCTTGTTATATATTGATAGAAAATATAATAATACTAATTAACTATCCACATTGGAATTTAAAAGTTACACCAAACATTTATATAATATTTATTTTTAATAAGTTTAACATATTGAACACTAATAAGTAGACTTTGCTAATACTATATTGTATGCATTTTAAAAATTCCAAATATACATTTTCAAATATTAAATTTAAATTCATGACTCATATTACTTACCCTTTAATAATAAGATAAATAATATATTCAATTTTTATATTCATTTTTTAAAGATGTATATTTTAGTTATATATTTTATGGATTTCCAATGGAATTTTGGTAATTTTTATCCAAGTACGAAATTTATTTTTAACCTGGGAAATGGTGACATGAAAATAAAACATGATGGATCCATCAATCTCAATATGTTGTATTTAATTTATGGAGGACCTTTAGTATAAATTCCAAGAGAAATGAATTTCAAAATTTTATTTAACTAAATTAAATTAATTTAATGGGTGTCATGCAATGTTTTTATCTTTTTTGAGAAAAATGATGAATTATCAAAAGCATTATATTGATTTAGGAAACTATTTTATATTCTTGGGAAACATTATTTTATTTATCAATGATATAAATTCAGGTCAGGATTTGAGAAACAATCCAGCCAGACCCAAGCCATTTTTGTTTCAAATAAATAAAAAATTCAAAAAATTTAATAATCATTTTTTACATCAAGATCAAGGGGTGTAAATATGAAATCTAAAATAAAGAGATAGTAGTCCCCTTTCCAATAATGTTTATTCATTATGATTTATCACAGTTTAATCTTGATACTTAGTTATGAATTTTATATTATTTAAATTTTTTAGAGAAATTTATATTTTAATATTAAAAGAAGTTCATGAAAACCAATTTTTAAAACAATAATTTTTGGTTAAGTCAATAAATTAGATGGTTTTTGTAATTTTTTTTGCATATTTTAATCATTTGTATACCATCTTTAAAAATGATTCAATTATAAAAAAACATGTTTTCAAAAATTCAACCACTGCCAATCTATGACTATACTGGTGGGACAAAATATCCAAATCCACCCCCACTAAAACCATTATCACCATGAGATGCCCCAATTATATATTTGATTTAATATCAAATAAAAATTTTATTAGAAGAGAATATGGTTTTATATAGGAGAAAAAGAATTATAAACACCTAGGTGAGAAAGAGTGAATTTGGAAGATCATGTTATATAATGTGGGCAGCCCTATCAGTGATAAGGTCTTGGTAAAGTGGGGGTGTTAGTTCTACTATAAAGAAAATCAAGAGGCATACCACCCTTTATGAATAATATTAAAATTTAAATATAAATATATATTTGAATATGAATATACATAAAATAGGTATCTTTATTGTGTTGATTATTTAGTGTCCCAATATTATCTAGTATGTAAATATTATATTTCTTTTTATTATAATAATAACAATAAAAATAATATGAGTTTGATTATATCATCCACTATGAAATACAATTTAAAGAAAGAAATTAAAGTAAAAAAATGCAATCACAAGAAATTAAACCTGTAATCTTTCCCTCCCCCCCCAACCCAAGCCACCCCACCACCAATGGTGTGGAATAAAAACAAAAACACCACCCCAACCACCAACAACAAAGAAAATAGAAAAAAACAAAGTATTTTTTAATGGTAACAACAATCACCCCAATGCTAATTAAATTTCCTCCTTGGATAACCCACCCCAAGTTGTACCACATGTATATACACAAAAACATATTTTAGTCCCTAATAAAGGGTCTATAGGGATTACGTAAAAGATATATTACCCTTAGAACATTTCATCCACAAGAACTATGTATTTCCAAAAAAAATTAATGTTTTATTAAAATATATATGCTTTCTATGGTGTCTTTTATAGTACCCCTATAATATATTTAGAAATTCTTCTCTACCCAAATTCAAACCCAAGATTCTAATCCATAAACACACTACCCAATATATGTATTTTGAATGGAGAAAGTATATAATTTTATCCAAGTGTCATAAAATGACCTATGAATAATCAATGATTCTTATTTTCAAGTATATTGTTATTACAATAATTTTATGGTCAATATTTTTCATTTAAGAGGTGTTTTTAGAATTTCATATTTTTATACACCTTAATTTATATCAACACAACCGGTGAAATTTTTAATGTACCTATATTTCTCATTTTCATGAGTATATTGATACAGTTTCCATGTTGGGTGATTTGAAGAGACAATAATTGATAAATTTATAAAATATTATTTCAACAACTATGTGTGCAAGGACTACATGTCAACCATCACAATGGATAACATGCATGAGGAGTTTTCCATAGAACTAATGTTCATGAGTAAAAATAATAATAATTATATATGGAAATTATTTATATTAATATGAGTTTTTGATAATGGTATTCATGATAATGAGTAAAAATAATCCTTTAGTGGAGACTTTAGGGTTGATGCATGATTTTGTAAAAATTTAGATATCTAATACATCTTGATGGGATAATTAATAATATGATACTATTTTCTTTTCATAATGATGGTAAATACACAATATGGATATTGCATGGTAATTATTTTATTATTAGTTAGGTTGTTTCATATTAATTGTAATGACCCAGAACCTAGTACCCTATAGTCAGTGGTCACTTTATTACATCGGTGCTAGATATAGGTGATCGCATCCTAAAGTACTGAATGGTTTAGTAGTTTCAGAAAACAAGATACATATGTGAAATTAAATTTACACTTGAAAACATAAAATACAACATAAATTTTTCTATGATAACACCAATAATACCTTTATAATATCCTAACATATCAACCATAAAACATATATTTTAATCCTAGAGAAAGGGAATATAAGATAGGGGTGATATCTACTGCTCAGTATGGGTATGAATATAGTAGAAGCTATCCTGAACCCTTAAGGAAAAATCAATATAGAAATTTAAATTACTAAAATAAAAGTTATTTAATTAGTAAATTGTAATTACATATCTATTATGTAATAATAACTGATGATTAAAATAAATCCATGTAAATGGTTACGTAATCTTGAAACTTATCCACAAATATTATAATTAGTATAATAATCAGACAAACATCAATAAAAAATCACAAATTGAGGGACTGCATAATGAAGAACAGCATACCATACTTTCAAGGCCTTTTTCAAATACATACTACCTACATGGGTTATGCCTCATCCAAATACCCAATCTACATTGTCTCATTATACATAAAAATTCATCGTAGGGCTATAATGGGCCCCACCAATCTAATACTAAGTCAAATTCATTAATCATGTGAAAGGGGAGAAACATAATCATTGTAAGCATTCAATATGAAAAAAAGCATAAAAATATAATTAATTTCCCTATGCAGTAAAAATAGTCACCATAAACATTTTTGTTGTAAAACTATCATATGAATGTTAATACTTTCTCTAATAAATAAAAATAGTCAAAAAAACATCCAGAGTACTATATATAAGGGTATCAAAATAGTACATCTCTATTAAAATGATCATAAAAAACAATAGAAATAAGGTGGATGATATCTATAGAAAACCAAGCATAACATACATGGATATTACATAATTTTAGATGAATACTCAGTACATTAAAATAATACATTCCTATGGACTATAATAGTTTACTGTCATTGGATACTTGGAAAAAAAATCTTTCATCCTGATGATAAATCATCAATATATTAATTATAGAACTCCTACATTAGTACCTCTACCTAAAACCTTTATTTATAACCTTGGGAATGGAAACATAAGAATGGGGTTAGCTTAGATGCTCAGTAAGGTAAATAAAGAAAATGCGTAAGCATAAATTGAAAAAAAAAGTAATGGAACTTGATCATAATGTTTTAATATCATATCATGTATAGTAGAGATAATAATAGTTATTTTCAATTCATAAAACATGAATCCTAAGGAAATAAAGAATATATATTCTGAAATAATAACATAGGATTAAAACATGGATTGTTGTAGTCACATAAGTATATAATATGATTTCAATAGTAGACAAGGAATCACTACCAAGACCATCTTGGTAGTATGGGTTTACTCCCTATACCATATGGGATGTGATGGATCACTCCCATGGCTATCATAGAATAATGAGTTCACTCCACATACCATCTTGGTATTCATGGTTCATAATGTTGGATTCAGCTTCTTGGGGTTTATGGTGATTAGTGGTGTCTTCAGGCCGGTTTCCGGTGAAATCTTCGGTTGGTCAAGTTGACGGTTGATGTCTACTAAGGATGGCAGGCTCCAGGCTCGAGGATCCTGTACATCATCCTTACATGATTTTTTTTATGTTTGAATTTGGTGGTGTGTTATGTTCTGAATTTTTAAATTTTTTAGTATTTGTGAAGTTACCACTCAACCTAAAAGTGGCTATTGAAAATTCAAAAAAATGGATTTGGCGTAGTCATGGTTCACTCCCATGGCCATCTTAGTAGCATGAGTTTAATCCTCATGAAATCTCGGTAGTCATGGTTCAGTCCCATGGCCATCATAGTAGTCAAGAATTATTCCAAAGACCGTCTTAGTCTATCTCATGAGATATAAACCTTTATCAAATGCATTATATGGAGACATTGGTCCCACACATCTTATAATGAAATCATACATACATGTGCCACAAGACCATAAATAATCAATGATACCCAATGAAATGAAATGGGTATTATAAATAGGTAATCATTTTATAACATGTTGAAAGAGATAGGTTTCATAATAATTTAAACATAATCATAACCCATGAAAAGAAGAGGGTGTCAAAGGTATATAGGCCATGAAATAGAAACAGGTCTCAAGTAGACCATGATATTAAGCAAAACACATCCATATAAAGAATATGGATGGTTCCAGTCTATAATTTTTAAAAGGGTATGAGTAACATTAATGGATATCACATTACATAGACAATAATTTTGAAATATCATTCAAAAAATTCTCTTGAGGAAAATATCGTTAATTCTTCTAAAAATTATTTTAACACATAAAACCATTTGAAAATAATTTTCATAGGAAATAACTTTAAAACTTATAAAGAAGACCTGAAATCATTTGAAAACCATTTTGTTTTAAAATATATGAAATAAACATCAAAACATTTTAAAAACCTTTTTTCTTTGAAAGAACATTGAAATCTTATAACAAAATCTTGAAATCATTTGGAAATCAGTATCTTTGAAAATAATTTGGGAACATATAAATAAATCATGAAAATTTTTATAAAACCATTTCCTCAAATCTAAATTGAAAAATTATAAATAAATCAAGAAAACATTTTGAATACCATTTCCTTAAAAACACATTAAAAACATATAAATAATTATTAAAAATATTTTGAAACCCATTTCTATGAAAATACATTGAAGACTTATAAATAATCCTTGAAAATTGTTTAAAACCCATTTTACTTGAAAAATTATAAAATAATATTTAAAAATATTTTGTTTGTCGGAGTGGATACACAAGAGGGGGTGAATTGAGTTCCAATTAAAAAAATTTATGTTTAAAATATTTATATTGAATTACATCAATTAATAAAACGAGTTAAACTGTAGTGAATTTATAAATATTATACGTTTTCAATTAGTTTCTCAAAGATTGATTATTTCTTAGTTAACTTAATATGAATATTAAGTTATCTTTTGAAACTAACTTATTGGCTAACAATAATTACAAACACTTTCTAGTTTAACTATCAAAGTTACATTAAAACAGGTTTGTGTTTCAATGTGAATAGTAGAAAAATATTGAAAAAAGTTTAAACTAAAACTAAGATGCACAGTATTTTTAACCATGAGATTCAGTCTCAGGCTGAGACTTATTCCTCTCAAATAGTTTATATAAAACTTTGATCCACACCCTGGATCAGGGTTACAATATTAATCAGACTATCCAGGTCCTTATACCTCTACTAGAGTTCTATGTGGGAAAGCAACAATAACAGCACACAGGCTATCCATGTCCTCATACCTCTACCATAGTTCTATGTTGGATACACACAGGTATAAAAATGATGCTGTGAGGATTTCAGTATCCTCCATTTCAGCTTAGGAGATAGTGTGTGTTAAAACAGATAGAAGCACACACACTTCTCGTAATGTTATTGAAAATGATCAAAGTAGAGAAATAATATGAAGATAGGTTTAGTAAGCTCTTGTGTGATGTCAATGCAGTTATCAAATCTTTTTTATTTAAGCAGATGAAGTTTTGAGTCCTTCACGGGGAGTTATCTGAAAAACAGAGTGTCGTGGTTCATCTTGTTTTCTTCGTGAGGTTCAATCGAGCGAAGATGTTCCTTAAGATTCAAATATGCTTCATGTGTCCAGTAGCATCAAGGTGCATGTAGTGTGCCTTTATCTTGAGACTTCCTCCAAGTATCTTCTTTGTTCTGGTGTTCGCAACCCTTACTTTTCATTTTTATATCACGAACACTTGATTCATGGACACACTATGCTTTTAACTTTGAATACACGTGTTGGAGCTGACAGGTTTCATGTGTTCAGCACCTCATACCTCGTACTGTCCGATGATATGTTTACAATGAAACATTAATTATTTCAGTGCATTAAAGTCATCAAATATTACCATTAAAAATTAAATTTAAAGATGACAAAATAGTTTAAGAAACAGTGTCACAGTAAGCCATGGAAACAGTGTCTCCGTCACATGGCGTCTAGGTTGATCACGGTGTCTGAGCATCACGGTGTCTAATGTTCACAGTGTCTTCTTTACGGTGTCTGCTTCACGGTGTCTGGATTCACAGTTTCTTGTTCGCAGTGTCCAGATTCATGGTGTCTTGTTCACGGTGTCTGGCTTCACGGTGTCAGAAATACATAGCCAGTGGCGGACTCACGGTGTCTGAGACATTCCAATGTAACTATGTTCAGACATAAATAATGATGATAAAAGAAATAATTAGACATTAATTATTTGTTAAAGAATGTATTTTGAGAGTATAAAAACAATAGTATAAAGTAGGTAAATTACAAATAGAACAATTAAGACCTCGCAAGGCTCTTCATAAAGCATGAGAAAACTTTAAACATAAATACACATGATTGGATATAATTTAGAAAATTAACAAGGTTGAATAAGATTTGGAATTATTAACACATTATTAAATAATATTTGTGATCATTAAAAAATGATTAATAATGAGGAGTCCCACAATCTCCCCCTTTTTGATGATTACAAATCATATACAATTAAGGTGTATAGTGGATTCAACTATAAAGATAAATTTATAACATAGTATATAGAAACTTCTCCCCCTTTTGGGATTATCAAAAGGATGAAATAAGAGAGGTAAAAAAGGTTCACAATCCATTAATAGAAAATAATTGATAGTACAACAAACAGATTGATACAAATACAGTAGTATCCGTATCAAAAAGAGTAAGAACTGTTCTTCCTAAGGGTTGGCCCTCTCTTTGCCTTTTGCAGTAGCATAAGAGGAAGCCATAGGGGCATAGGCCAAGGTACAAGAAGGCAGAGATGTGGTTGATAAAGAGGGTAAAGGGAGGCCTTCAAATACTGAGGGAGCCAAAGTAGGATCAGTAGAAGATCTAGGCAGTTGCTGATCAAGAATCACAGGCCTGATCTAACTGAGTGACTGACCAACCGACAAGGTGGTTGAGGCTAGAGTAGAGGTGAAAGTAGGAAGCCCAGGTCTGAGAGGTGGAGTCGCTGGAGAAACAATGGCTGTACACTGGACATGAAGATAGGGCCTCAAGAGTTTAATGAAATCTGTAATAATCTCTCTACCATACTGCATGGATTTCTCAAAATCATCCTTGTTCTCCATAAACTTGTCCATCAATCGAGTAAACTCTGTGAGCTTCTGTATTTGGTTCTTAAAGGCTTGAGTCACAGGAGGAATCCATAGATTTTCTACAAGGTACTTGAAATTTTCTTTCAAATCGGCCTTGGAGATGATTTTGTAGAAGTAGAAATCCACTTTCATGGAAATATCTTGCTAAGCACCATTAGAAATTTTGGAGTGGATTTTTACTAAGTCAAGGACTCTATCAATTTTTTTTTTGACTAATTCCATTAAATATGCTGCATTGAAACCACTGAAGAAATTCTGATGCTCTTCTTTGATTATAGTTCTGAGTTGATCACCGTCCAAGGAGGGTTTTGAGGATTGACTATATGCTTTGACAGCTGTGGGTAGAGATTTTAATTGATTCAACACCTTTTGAAGACATCATGTGTACTCATCAGTGAGTTTATTGAGGTTGGAAACAAGATCTTTCATTTCATTCACAATTTTATTATTTCTTTCATCACTCTTTTCATCTAAGGATGCTAGATAAGGTTGAATCTGAGACACACAAACTTGCGTGATTTGAGAAACAACAGGTTCTACAGGAGGAACAATAGATTTAGATCTCGAATGCAGCTCTCTCTGCATGTCTTCAACCATACTTTTTAGGGTCTTCACTTCATTAATGAGTACCTTATTTTCATCCCATACTTCTTGAATTTCATTGAGCATCTTAGGTTGTATTTTCCAAATATTTTTTTTCTAATAATAGTGTGGCATCTCTCTCACTTAAATTTTTCACAGGAATAGGTTGGGTATTCATGAGTTTCTCAACTCTGGATAAAAGAGTAGCACCAAATTCATTCAGATCGTCCTTACTCACAAAGGATGTCTATTGAGATGAGGGTTCATGAGTAGGTACACATACAGGCTTAGGTTCTTTCTCAGGTGCAAAACCGGAGACTGATTTCAGCTAAAATAGGGAGTAAATGTCATGTCCGGTTGCTATAACCTACTGAGAATCATTCACATCATAGAAACTTGGAAATTTATACTGAGTTTCTACAGGACATGACTCAGTTGGATGTGAGGCTTCATGAGACTCAAGATTTGGGGTTTTATCCCCATCTACAGGTGCCTCCTTCTCATGACTAAGAGGCTTATGATCTTGATCTAACTCCCTAGACTCATCTCTAGTCTCTTCATTCATTTCTTATCTAGCTATCTGAAAAGATATCTTCATCTGTTCTTCAGCAGAACGTATGATTTCAAGAACAGATTATTCCACAGGGACTTCCTCAAGATTGAACTCTTGTAGAATAGTTATCTCTTCCACTATAGGTTCTTCTACTGTAGGATCTTCCATGGCATGCTTTTCAGACTCTTTGTAAATAGATTCTGTTACATCTTTGGGTTGAATTTCCAAATTAGAAGCTTCTTTAGGAGTAGGTGCTTCTTTTACAAAAACCACATGAGAAATAGTAGTCTTGTCTTTCTCAACAATAACAGCTTCCCTAAGTGGCACTTCAGCCTCTTCTTCCTCTTCTTCAGGGTATTAAAAAATCTCATCTGCTTCCAAACTAGGATCAGAAATGTCTTTCGTCCTTGATGGATAATCCACATGATTTAATTTCTCATAAAATTTACCATTGTCTTCTACCCATTCCTTTTTCTAAGGATTCAAGTTTATCTTGATTCTTTTGATAGTGGCTTTTGAGAGGCAGTACTCATAGTCCGTAATCACATCCTCATTGGGTCCACCCACACCTTTTCCATGAATCATGGTTGATATTGGCGGAGAGTAGAATAGAGAAGTTGACTTGGATGTGACTTTGATCAACTCACACATGTGGTGTATGATATAATTCCATAGTTTGATCTTATGTCCATTTTATCATGAGGTGAATCAAAAACACATATTGATATTTTAACATAGAAAAATCACATTTTCATGGACATACCAAATTTTGTAAAAATTTAAACAGAATCCTTGTTTCTCTATCTAATTCAGAAGTAATGGCTCTCATCTAGGTGCCATTTCCAGTTACGGTTTTCAAAGAATCATCTAGATCAATGAAATTGGTTGAAGGTGGAGGTCCTCTCTGATAATTCTGACATATAACTTCATGAGGTATCCTAAGGAATGCAGCCCATAACCTCAAAGAGAAAGAACATCTCTAGCCATTGACCCAGCTCCTCACAACATAAATTTCACCCAAATCAAATGAGAACTGTACGTATTGATAAAATTGAGCCACTAACCTTGGATAGATTGGTTTATCCTCCTTCAAGAACCATTCTAACCTGCCTTGTTTCTCTAACACATTCAATACCAGCGACATACTAGAAATAAGACACTTGGGGCTAATCTCTTCTCAGGTATAACAACGCAGTTTACCAGAACCAGATTTAAGGGTCCTTCGGGTGTCAGCTTAGGTGAAAACTTCTTCTTCCTCGAGATGTGCTTCTCGGGTGTCGATGATGACGAACGTTTCATTCTTAGAATTTATTGAAGGTTCGATCAAGAGAAGGGTTGATGGGATGAAGAGTGGTTCAAAAATAGTAGGTAGAAGAAACCCTGAGTGAATAATTAAGTGATACTTGCTTTGTTTTATCATTTATTAATACCAAACATCGCTAAAATAAAAATGCGAGAAACAAAAAAGAGGTGAAATGATAATTTTCGTGATACTGGTTTAAAGAAAAACATAAATAATATATACAGTGAGACCATGAGTGGTCATTACGGTGAGATAGTAAACAAGAGAGACAGTAACTGAAAAACCGTAAAAATGAAATAGTAAAGTATAACACAGTAAGATATCAAATAGTAATACCTGAAATAGTAATTAGTATGGTATCTATTTGATATTTATCATGATTAGTTCATGTATGATGTAGTCTATTCTCTCATAATTTAATGGTTCAGTGAATATATCAGTAAGTTGATATTCAGTACCAATGAATTCCAAAGTGATATCACCTTTTTGATAATGATCACCCAAAAAGTGACATCTTGCATCAATATGCTTTGTCCTAGAATGTGGAATAATATTATTTGAGATATTAATAGCACTTTTGTTGTCACAATTTATTGCTACATGTCTGAATTGATATCCATAATCAAGTAATGTGTGTTTCATCCACAATATTTGTGCACAAAAACTACCAGTAGTTATGTATTCAGCTTCTACAGTAGATAATGTAACATAATTTTGTTTCTTACTACACCATGATACTAGTGACTAGCCTAAAAGGTGACATGTTTGAGAGGTTATTTTTCTATCTAACTTACAGCCACCAAAGTCAGCATCAGAATAACTAACTAATTCAAATGATTGTCCTTTAGGAAAAAATAGTCCTAGATTGGGTGTTTGTTTGAGGTATTTGAAAATTCTCTTTACAGTATTTAAATGATAATCCTTAGGGTTTTCTGGAAAACAGTCACACATACACACACTAAACATAATGTCAGGATGACTAGTAGTTAAGTAAAGTAAACTTACAATCATTCCTCTATAAGTGGTTTTATCAACATATTTTCCATCTTCATCAAGATCTAACTTCCAAGTGGTGCTCATGGGAGTGTCACTACTTTTAGTCTTATCCAATCAAAGATGTTTTAGAATATCCTTTGTATATTTACTTTGATTTAAAATAATACCATTTTCATTTTGAAAAACATTAAATCCAAGAAAATATTTGAGTTCTCCCATTAAACTCATTTCAAATTCGTTTTTCATTAGTTTAAAAAAATAAACACATAAATAATTCCTCGAATATCCAAAAATAATGTCATCTACATAAATTTGGATGATTAAAACACCATTAGAAATTAGTTTTATAAAAAGAGTGGGATCAACTATTCCTTTTGTAAATCCTTTGGAAATAAGAAAAGTACTCAATATGTCATACCATGCTCGTGGAGCTTTCTTTAAACCATATAAATCTTTTGATAATTTAAAAATATTATTTGTAAAATTGGGGTTTGAAAATCCAGGGGGTTGTTCAACAAAAACATCCTCAGCTATATACCCATTTAATAATGCACTCTCAACATTCATTTGATATAGTTTGAAATTCAAATGTGCAGTATTGGCAAGTAGGATTCTGATTGCTTCAAGTTTGGCTACTGGTGAGAAGGTCTCTTAATAGCCAATTCCTTCTTCTTTACTATATCCTTGTGAAAAAAGTCTAGCCTTGTTTCTAACTATGTTACCAGCTTCATCAACTTTATTCCTAAAAACCCATTTAGTGCCTATGGTCAAAGTGTCCTTAGGTCTGTCTACTAATTCCAAGACTTTATTTCCTTCAAATTGATTCAATTATTCTTGTATATCCACTACCAAAAATTCATCATTTATTGCATCATTGATAATTTTAGGTTTTAACTGTGAAATAAAAGATTGATGTTCAACCTAATTTCGTAGAGAATCTCTAGTTTGTGTCCCTATATCTAAATATCCTACTAGAACATCTAAAGGATGATTTTTAAGAGTCCTAGTTGGTCTAGAAAAGATATGGCTAGAAGTTTCAGTTTCATTTACAGGTTTGGGTTCTATAGAAGCAGGGTCTGAAAAATTTATAGAACTGGTTTTCTTAACAATAGGTTCACTATTTTTGTCATTAAGGTTTAAAATGGACATGTCTTCTTCTAGATTTTCAAGAGGAGCCTTAGGTTCATGTGGATCACTTTCATCAAATTTGAGGTGTATAGATTCTTCCACACATTTGGTTCTCTTATTGAGTACTCTATAGGCTTTACTAGATGTAGAGTAACCTAGAAAAATTCCTTCATCACTTTTGGAAGAAAATTTGTCAAGATTTTATTTAGTTTTGAGAATAATGACTTTGCATCCAAAAACTCTAAAGTAATTAACCTTAGGATTTTTATTATTCCAAAGCTCATAAGGGGTATTTTTAAAAATTGGTCTAATCAAGACACTATTTATAATGTAACAAGTTGTATTAATAGCTTCAACCCAAAAGTAAATTGGTAAATCATATTCCATTAGCATTGTCCTAGAAATCTCTTTAAGATTCCTATTTATTCTTTCTACTACACCATTCTGTTGAGGTGTTCTAGGAGCAGAGAAGTTGTGACTATAACCATTATGTGAGAAATATGATTCAAACTCTTGATTTTCAAACTCATAGCCATGATCACTTCTCTAGGTCTATATCCTAAGTCCACTAAGGTTTTCTACAGACTTGGAATATTTGATAATATAAGAATAGGCTTCACTTTTGTGAGAAAGAAAGTATACCCAAGTGTACCTAGAAAAATCGTCTCCAAGAACATAAACATAGTGCTTTACATATAAACTTCAAACTCTTGATGGTCCAAACAAATTCATGTTAACCAACTCGATAGGTTGAGAAGTCGAAACTTCTTTCTTTGATTTGGAAGAAACTTTTTGTTGTTTTCCCTTCTGAAAAGGATTACACACTTTGTTAAGTGGAAATTATAGTTTAGGTAAGTCTCTAACTAAACCTTTCCTAGTAAGTTTGCTAAGTGAGTGCACATTGTAGTTTCCTAGCCTTCTGTGCCATAGCCAAGATTCTTTATGAAATTCTTTTAAACAAGTAACATTTTTCTTAGATAAATAATTCAAATCTATAGCATAAGCAATTTCATTTAGTAATGTAGTAAATACCAAAACATTTTTAAAATTAAAAAATTTCATCAATCATTTTCAAATTTTACATTAAAACCATCATCAAACAACTGAGAAATGCTTAGTGGGTTGTATTTTAATCCATTAACAAATAGTACTTTAGAAATTAAAAATGAATAAGTGTCACCAATCAGACCTAAGCCGATGATTTTTCCTTTTGAGTTATCCTCAAAGGTGACATGTCCTCCATCAACATTGATTAAGCTCTTAAAGCATGAGTAGTCTCCTGTTATATTCCTTGAACATCAACTATCCAAATACCATATCTTGTTATAGGATCTTTTCAAGCATGTTTCCTACAAAACAGATTTAGATAAAAGATAATTTTGGTACCCAGATTTTATTGAGTCCAGAAAGGTTAGTAAGTAAAACATTAGGTACATATATTTTTCTAATGGGTTTATTATTATTAACATATTCAAATGATTTTGATAATTAAACTATGTTTGGTATATAAGAATTTTACTAGCTAGAGGAATCATAAGATTTTCTAGAACTTGAACTAGCAGCATATTGTCCATATTTTGGAATAAATGTATTCTTAACAATCGGTCTCTGTCCAGGTTGGTATCCTAATCGTGTTTTGTACCTTGCTGTAACTTGTTTTCCAAGCATTTGAGTTAGAGTATTCTTTCCATTAGTGAACTTCCCTAAGTCTTTTCTAAGTTCCTCATTGGAAAATTTGAGTTCAGTATTTTTCTTTATAAGTTGAGAATTCTTCTCCTTTTCTACTTCTAGTGTAGATTTGACAGTTCTAGTTAAAGCATGCTATTTCTTTAATGATTTGTACTTATCTTTCAGCTCATTGAAAGTATCATCTAGCATATTACAGTATTCAAATAATTCTTCACTTGACATTTTTTCAACATCAGAACTAGAATCATCTCCAGAATAATAAGTGTTTAAAGATGGAGTATCCAATGTTACCTCATATTTCTTTGTCATGAAACACATATTGGATTTTTGAGATTTTTCATCTTGAGTGGAAGAAAAATCACTTGAACTATCTTTTGAATCACTCCATATTTTTTTCATAGATTTCTTATATTATTTTTCATTGTACTCATATTCCTTCTTGTACTTAAAATTTGGGTAGTCAGCTTTCACATTTCCTTTCTTTTTGAATTCATACCAGACTATGTCATCACATTTATCAGTCATTTTCCAATCCTTCTTCCAATGGCATTTATTGTCAAACTTACCCTTATAATTTTATTTTCTAAAAAACATATTTTTCTCAATAAAATTTCTTAAATAGTCTGGCTATCTGATCCATTTCAGCATCACTATCAGATGAACTCTCTTCACTACTTTAAATATCACTTACAACCTGAATTTTCTTTTTGTCCTTGATTTTTTAAGCAGAGGTCTTGAAGGCTACTGATTTCTTTCTTGGTTCATCATCTATTTATTTTTTTACCTTCAACTCTTCTTCATATATCATCAACTTACCAATCATCTCTTTGACAGGTAGCTTTCCAATGTCACATGATTCTCATATAGAAACATAGGTTCATCTCCATCTGTCTAGTAGGCATCTTAGTATCCTCATGATTTTCTCCTTTGCCGGAACAGCTTCTCCCAGTGATCTAATTGTAATGACTATATCATTAAACCTGAGATATATATCAGAAATAGATTCATCAGATTTCATTTTAAAATTATCATACTTAATAGTGTATGTATTTAATCTCATTTCTTTAACATTGGTTGTTCCCTCATGGGAAAAAGCCAGAGTATCCCTTATTTCATAAGCAGTCTTACAGAAAGAAATTTTATTAGATTATTAATATCCTAAACCACAATACAGGGCATTCATTTCTTTATAATTATTATTCTAAGCATCTTTGGTAGGTTCATCCCAAGTAGTTATAATAGTTTCTGGAATCTTATACTGAGTCTCTATAGTATTCCATATGTCAAATCCCATACTTTCTAAATGAATTTTCATTTTTATTTTCCATTGGGTATAATTAACACCATTAAATAAGGGTGGCATGTTGGTAGATACACCTTATAATCTTTTATCCATAATACTAAAGTTTTAAAAAGATATACAAAGATATAAAAATTTAGAATTAATATAAATTTTGAGATCTTTAAGATACAACTAAAATCATAGTTGAAATTTTTTCACAAAAAGACTGTTTTGAAATACTTTTAACTAAAACCTCGGATACCAATTTTTGGTTAGAGTGGATACTCAAGAGGGGGTGAATTGAGTTCCAATTAATGAAATTTCTGTTTAAAATATTTATATTGAAATCCACCAATTAATAAAATGAGTTAAACTATAGTAAATTTATAAATATTATAACTGTTTAATTAGTTTCCCAAAGATTGATTATTTCTCAGTTAACATAATTTAAAGATTAATTTACCTTTTGAAACTAACTTAATAGCTAAAAATACTTAAAAATAGTTGCTAGTTTAACTATCAAAGTTACATTAAAATAGATTTTAGTTTCAAAGTGAATAGCAGCGGAATATTGAAAAAAAATTAAACTAAAACTAAGATGCACAGTAGTTTTTAACCAAAAGTTTCAGTCTCAAGATGAGACTTATTCCTCTCAAATAGTTTATATAAAACATTGATCCACCCCCTGGATCGGGGTTACAACAGTACTCAGACTGTCCAGGTCCTTAGACCTCTACCACAGTTCTACGTGGGAAAGCCACAGCAACAACACACAGACTGTCCAGGCCCTCAGACCTCTACCAATGTTCTACGTGGGATACACACAGGTATAAAAATGATGGTGTGAGGATTTTAGTATCCCCCAGTTCATCTTTTGAGATAGTGTGTGTTAAAACAGATATAAGCACACACACACACTGCTCGTAGTGTTAAAAAAATTATCACAATAGAGATATAATATGGAGATAGGTTTAGGAAGATCTTGTGTGATGTCAATGCAGCTTTGGACTCCTTTGGATTTAAGCAGATGATGTTTTGAGCCCTTCTTTGGGTGTTGTGTGAAAAACAGAGTTCTATGGTTCAGCTTGTGTTTTTCATGAGGTTCAATCGAGCGAAGTTGTACCTTGAACTTAAAATATGCTTCGTGTGTTCAACAGCATCAAGTTGTATATAGTTTTCCTTTCTCTTGAGACTTCTTCCAAGTATCTTCTTTGTTCTGGTGTTCACGGCCCTTTCTTTTCATTTGTGTATCACGCACACTTGATTCTTGGACACACTTCACTTTTAACTTTGAAAGCATGTGTTGGAGCTGACAAGTTTCATGTGTTCTGCACCTTGTACCACGTATTGTCCAATGATATGTCTACAATGAAACAATAATTATGTTAGTGCATTAAAGTCATAAAATATGACTATTATAAATTAAATTGAAAGATGACAGAATAGTTTAATAAACGATGTCATAGTAAGTCATAGAAACAGTGTCTCATTCACACGGTGTCTAGGTTGATCATGGTGTCTAAGTTTCATGGTGTCTTATGGTCACGGTGTCTTCTTCACAATGTCTGGCTTCACTATGTCTTGTTCATGGTCTCTGGCTTCACGATTTCTTGTTCATGGTGTCTCGCTTCACGATGTCTTTTTCATGGTGTATTGCTTCACGGTGCCTTGTTCACGGTGTCTGGCTTCATGGTGTCATGTTCACGGTGTCTGGCTTCACGGTTTCAAAAATACATAGCTAGTGGAAGACTCACAGTGTCTTAGACTTTCCAAAGTAACTATGTTCAGACATAAATAATGATGATAGTAGAAAGGATTAAACGTTAAGTATTTGTTATAGAAGGTATTTTAAGAGTAGATAAACGATAGTATAAAGTAGGTAAATTCCAAATAGAATAATTAAGATCTTACAAGGATCTTCTTAAACCTTGAGAAAACACTAAACATAAATACACATGATTGGATATAATTTAGAAAAGTTATCTACATTGAATAAGATTTGGAATTATTAACAAATGAGTAAATAAGATTTGTGATCATTAAAACATGATTAATACATGAGGAGTCCAACACATTTTGAAAACCATTTTTTGTGAAAACTTATAAAATAAGGTTTAAAATGAATTTAAAATAATTATTAATAAAAACTTATAAAAGGATATTGAAAATGTTTTGAAAACAATTATTCTTGAAAACTAATAAAAGAAGCATAAGAATTTTTAAAACCCATTTTAAATTATTATATATTTTAAAAAAAGTATTTTTAAAAATAACCTTTAAACATTTATGTGATGATTTAAATGATTGAAAAAGGGTAAATCTGTATATATCGTATGAGGTAAAAAGAACATTTTTTTGTATGGTAGAAAGATTAGGTAAAATTCCTCATTTGAAATGTGATAAGAATATTCCTTTACAATCAATGGTAAACCAAAAAAAGGATAAAAATTTCTTTTAATGATCATAGGATATTATTACAACATTCTTGGAACCCCTTTTTAGAAAACATGATTTTGAAAGAGCATTGATTTTTTAACAAAGAGGTTGTAGAGTTGGGATTTCCTAAAAACACATTCCTAACTATCTTATGTACCAATGAGTAGAAAAATGGTACCAATACATGATGATTTTATTAACGTTCAGGGGTTAAGAAAATTCAAGAATTTTATTGTGATATTGATCATAATATTTCATCAAATAAAGCAAAAAAATAATCAATCTTGAAAAGAAATGAGATAGTTTCAATAAACACTTATAACTTGGTAATCTTGTATCATAATCTGCATGTAATAAAAATAGAGTTAAATTGTTCTTAAAATATAAATTAATTTATTATATTCATGATATAACATGTAATATTTATGTACATACACCTCGAAAAAGAATTTAGGTGCATAACAAAACACTAGTCTCAAAGAAGGCAAATTAAGACAAAACTATATTACTGAATTGGTTACTTTTGGAAAATTTTCCCCAGGAAGGAAATATCATAAAATGGATTTTTGAATACCCAAAAATTTATTTATAACAAAAATAGAATAAAATCATGGTTTGTAAAAACACCACACAAATGGAATGAGTGGGGAACATAGCATGTATCTCACAAAAATAAAAAGTGAGATGAAATCCCCTTACCTTGTGTCTTGACTCTCATCACACTCATTAAAACCACCTATATAATAAATATAAATTTTATATCAATATTTTTTAAAAAAACTTATTATATATAATACAATATATGGTTTTATTACAACCTTACATTACCTAATATTTTACAATCATATGATAGGGTTTCACTTCGGAAAATATTCTCTTTATTCTCCACATGTGTCTCAATTTGTTATATATTTTGTACTTACACATTATATCATGATTTAAAAAATTTATGACATGATATAAATATAATTTATATGAATTATATTTCTATTATAATAATCTATATAATATATTGGTATGAAACTGAATACAACATCCTAGGAGACAATTGGTTGTATGTACGCATTAACGCTATTCACATTTAATTGTCACATTGAATGAAAAGAACATTAAAAGACATATATGTATATAAATATATCATTATTAAATAATATTTATGATATCATATATATCATATATTTTTACAAATATCATCCTTAATACAATCCATGTAGTGTATGAACGAATAATATCGCTTTGAGGGGGTGGTAGTCCACACTTCATGAAATGAAATTATCGTATTTACATAAGATTGAAAGCATAAAGGTTTTTTCTAAATAATAATTACAGAATAATAATGAAGTTACGAATATAATATATATCATCTATAACCATAATTTCCATAATAATGGACACCATCATAGGTGGAAATGGAAAAATGAACAATCGTCATTTTGTGAGGAAATAGTTCACTATCCACAGAAACAACATGTTTTTACCCATTAGATAGAGGTGTCTGATTTATAGGTAAAAATATTTAAATCAAAATATAATAACATATTTATAATTATTTTTTATATAATTATATAATAAATATATTTGGAGGTGGTGGAGAAGAAAAATTAAAGAAAGGACATGAGAAAAGACGTTACCTCTTAATCGGATAACTCCTTTTAGTTTGTGCCAAAAGGCTAATTTGGATTTTCCTATGACCAAGTGGAGGATTATATAAGGAATTTAGGGATTTTTTATTGTATTTTTAATATCTATTACTAACATTATGGGTCTGATAGGTGTGAGGATGTGGGATTGATGGTGTCCTCTTATAGGGAAAGAAAATGACTCACTTGAAATTTTTAAAAACAAGTTTGGTGTACACATGTTATTACATAATTAAATCCATACCATACCAAAATGGATTAATAATTTAAGGTTTTTTTTCCGAAATAGGTTTATAACATTCGTTTTGGACATGTTTATAGGTCATTTGGGCCATTAATGTTTATGTTTAGTCCCTAATTAAGTATAACTTGACCTTAAATGATGTGATTAATTTTAATCACATTTACTAATATTTTTGGCAAAAAATTAAGTTGATATTATTATAAACTAAATATTATAGTGATTAAAATTCTGTATTTTTGTTTTTCAGAATTAATTTTATTGTTAATCCCTCAGATGGGAGGAAATTACGGGTCATTAAATTATAATGAAGTTCAAATGATTATTATGTTTTTATATTCAATTTCGACGAGAATTTGATTATAATGACCTAAATTGTATTAATATATATGTATAATTAATCTCATATGAACATAAAAAAAATTTAAAATATAATTTATCCTTAATAATTTTTCAAATGAAAGGGACATCCTTAACTAAAATGTAGTACACTTCACTATTCATCAAAAAATAAAGTTTCTCACCAAAAAACCCCTAAATTCACCGTAAGATAATTTTGAAATTATAAATTAAAAAATGATGTTTATTTTATAAAAATTAATTTATATAATTTTCTAAAATTAATTTTATTATTTTTTGTATAAGGACATGAAATGTAGTTTAATTGATAATATGGTATTTTTAAACATATTATGTCTTTACCAAAAATTATTTCTTTCATTATAAATATTTTTTATCTTTATAAAACCATTATAAATCATATTTTAAAATTATTTATTATAATTCATATTACTATGTTTAACAACTAGGTGATAAGTATCTCATTTAAATAATTAATACATTAAAATGATTTTTCATAGAAACATAAGTGTTTCATGTAATGTATGCTATGTTTTGGTTTTATATAACATATTCTTAATCAATGTTTCCTGTATTCTACATTGATTTGGTGTCATGTTTCATATTCCATGTTGGGTTTCTGTGAAAGTAATGCTTTACTTAGTGATTTAATAAATAAATAACTTAATATTATCATATTTTTATGTGATGAAAATTTTCAACAGATTAAATAAATTTGAAAAAATAACAAAATCTAGGGGTGTTATATTCTATACCCCATAAAATGAATTTTTCCCTCAAATTTTATCTAGGTTATCAATGGCTTAATACATTAACATTTCATTCATGGAAACTGACATTGTAAAAATTTATATTTAAAAATCCTTTAAAAAGGGAATGTTGGGACCATAACTTTTATGAAAATTAATATGTAACTGGGTTTCCACAAATGAGAACATAGGTTGGGAGTGAATATTGGAAATAAAGGAAAATCCTAAATATGTATAGGGAGTGATTGGGGTCATCAATCCTAAGAGTGTAATTTATAAAAGAAAATTTAAGGGCCCCAATGTCATAAATATAATATGATTTATAAGGCAATCAGATCCACAAAAATTAAGGTATTTGGACAACTAATTTTATTTTGTTTTTTTCCTAATATTGATTAATTCTTTTATTGACCAAGAATATAAAGAAATATACTTACATGATATATTTCAATAAAAAAATTCATTCTTTAGTTATGCTTTTACCAATTTCTAATTCATCAATTACTTAATTTAATGAACATCTAGAAATTAACATTGATACATGAAGTACTAAAATACAATTTTAGAATATCTTATAGCCCAAAAAAGAATGAAAATAATAACTATTTATCTATAAATAATCCTAAAAATAATCATGGTTAATCCATTAATCACAAAACATAAAAAGTAACATTATTGTTTCATCATATATAATTATTCATTAAAAATAATTATACATTAACCATGACATCATGTAGAACAATGGTAGTCATGAAACCCTTATCATCATTCAGTCAGGGTTCTAGATCCGCCGACTTTTGAGAAAGGATTAGTTTTCCACCTACAAACATGATGTACTTTTATAAAACAATACAAATATAATTTCTAAAATATGATGGACATCCTTGAAATAAGGTTAATCACTAAATAAATTTTTAACCATTGTTTTAGATACAAAATCAGGGCACAAATACTTCCTCTGATGTTTAAAATAATCTTTTCATAAATAGTTAACCTTATAACTCATTATAAAGTCAAAAATCTAAAACCTTAGAAAGAAATTTAGGAAATAATATTAACATTTATTCCCCTATATATTAGAAATTAGCTCTTGGTTGTCACATTCCAGACAAGTGAATATACCCATAATATGTTACCTTGAAACATGTTGACAACCTGAATCACTATAAATCATTATTGAAAACATTCATTCTTCCTAATTAAAATTATTTTGTATTTTTTACATAAATCATAAAAGTTTTAAACATCATCCATAATAGAATAAACTACTTTTCAACCGACCCTTAATCAGTTACTATGTAATAATTTCTATCTAATTTACTTATTCATCCCAAATATCATTATTCAAGAAACATTATCATAGCATAAGGAACATATTAAGAGCTATCTTTCCCATAATGATGTGTTACCATGGACATCACATTGCCATAATATCACTTTCCGATCCCATCAAAACCATTCAATGTGTTCTTCTAATTTCATAGGGAAAAACATAAACTGAACAATACTTATATATTTCACCTTTAATATATCATACTCTTGAATTTAAATACATACAAACATTTATTATTCCAATTCATTCTTATTCCATTATTATGGATACCTCATCCTATTACACGATACCTATTTCCATTCACATTTCATCTATAGCATAATCATTAACAAAATTGTAACAATTACGCGTACCGCCTTATTGATCCAATTCAATATCTTTCCACTTGGGGAATTGAGTTCTATGATTAAAGTTAATTCCATAGGTAAAATAATTAACATTCAGTGATTCCTTATGGAGTCCAGTATTCTCGTCGATTCCGTTAACTGAAATCATCATTATTCCCATGTAGTCACTTTCTTTGTGACGTTCTTTACTATAATAAAATCATCTTCTTATTCTCTAAGACATTCAGTTAGGTGATTATTTCCACATTTGTGACATAAAAGAAACCGAATATTCATTCCTACACAGTCTACAATACCCAAACTCTTAGTGGACTCCTTGTTTATATTCTTTGGTGAGTCTGAAAATTTGTTAAAGTACATGTTGTTAATCATGTTCTGTCAAAACAATTTAGGAACGATCACAACATCTTTCACTCCAATGATCATTACACATGACTTCCATTAATAAAATCATAAGTTGCATTCAACCTTAATTCAGTTCCATCCAATTCCTGCCATTGAATAAAAAGAGAAGCACAGTGTGAGCATTACTTATAAAAACAAATAACCACATAGTCATGAAAATATTTACTAATAGGATCTCTAAATCGTCAAAAATTCCATAATCTATGACATCCTAGTTTCATCTAATATTATTTATAGAAACTTATATTTAAATACCTCTTAATGGTTTTTGAAGAGTTTGTGAATTCCTAAAACATATCCCCTAGGAGTGTCAAACTAGGTGTGAAACAAGGCTCGTTGTTATGTACCATATTACCCCGAGTCATGTTCAAAACATCTTGTCAGAGTTTTTACCCCTAGGAACATATATTCCATAGACACATCCACTAATAGAATCTATATAGGTATGAATTTCTAGGAAACCACTTACTATATCCTTTAACAGAATTCTAGGAAATTTTCTTAAATGTGGAGTCATACTTATACTTATCCTTAGATACAACCATGGACATATCCTTAGAAATATACCTAGGGATATCACTCATGTTTTTTCATCCTAGTTTCCAATGGTTAACTAAACCATTACTTTGAAAACATCTATAGTGACTCAAGCTTAACATACATGGAAATTACATCATTTAAGATGAATTCTCAGTACATTATTAAAGATTCATTCCTGAGTACTGTAATAGTTTAGTGTCTTTAGAAACATGGAAACAATGTATTCTATCATTGTGAAATGTCTTAAATATCTACCTCAAATATCTCCACCATTAACCTAAAACCTGTCTTCATAACCTGGGGAAAGGAAACATAATAAATGGGTGAGCTCAGATGTACATTATGGTAAATAAAGTAAATGCATAAGCATAACATGAATAAAGGGGCATGGAACTTGAGTGTAACATTTTAAGATCATACCACGCATATTATGTATCATAATAGATATTTAAAGTTCATAAGACATGAATCCTAAGTAAATAATGAACATAAGTCATGAAAGCATAAATAGGAATAAAACAAGGAATTTTGGCAGTCGCATAAGTGTATAATATGATTTCTATATTATACAAGTCATCACTTCCAAGCCCATATTGGTAGTATGGGTTTACTCCCCATATCATCTAGGTATTCAGGGTTCACTCCCATTTCCATAGTAGTAGCATGAGTTTACTCATCATACCATATTTTTAGTCATTATTCACCCCCCTTAACATCTAAGTAGCATGAGTTCATTCCTCATACCATCTTATTAGTCATTTTTCACTCCCATGTCCATATTAGTACTCATGTTTCATTACTAAGACCATATTATTTTATCTCATGAGATATAAATCATTACCCAATGATTAGATGGAGATATAGGCCCCCCGTCTCATAATAAAGTCATACATACATGATTCACAAGATCAAAAATAATCATATCATAGATCATGAAATGAAATGGATATTATAAACATAAAATCATATAATAAAGTATAAAAAATACTGGATTCATAATCATTTCATCCTAATCATAACCTGTTAAAAACATGGGGTTTCAAAATCCTATTGCCCGTGAAAGAGAAATTGGTTTCATAAAGACCATGACATTAAGAGTAACTCATTCATAGAAAGAATATTAATAAAAATTTTAGATAATTTCCTAAAATAGGGTGATAAACATCAACAGATGTCACCTAATATGGATAATAATGTTGAAATATCTTTAAAAAAATTCTAGAGGAAAATATCATTTATTCTTCGAAAAAGTATTTTTAATACATTAAAATGATTAAAAATCATTTTATTATAATATATATATATATATTAATGGTAACTGAAATACTTTAAACTCATTTTTGAATCAAAACATATAAAAAATGTTTAAAACAATTTAATTTTTTCATTGAAAACACTATGAATTCTTATAAAGAATGCATGAAAATTTTTTGAAAAATATTTTTTTGAAAATACTTCAAAAACAAGTAAATAAATATTGATAACCTTTTGAAAACCATTTCTTTGAAAATACATTGAAAACATATAAATAAACCTTGAAAAAGTACTGAAACCCCTTTCTTTTAAAATATATTGATAACTTAAAAACTAAATCTTGGAAATTTTTTCAAAACCATTTCATTGAAAATTCATTGAATACATATAAATAAAGCTTGAAACAAAATTAAAACCATTTCATTTAAAATTTATTGAAAAAATATAGAATAATATTTAAAACCATTTTCCTAGAAAAATAATAAATGAATCATGAAAATGTTTTAAAAACCATTTTTCTTTGAAACTTATATGATATTCTAGAAAATGTTTTGAAACACATTTTTCTTGAAAACATGTAAAAGATGCTAGGAAACCTTTTGACACCCATTTTACTTGGAAACTTATAAAAGAAAATTTAAAACGTTTTGAAAACCATTTTCCATGAATATGTCTTTAAAATAAATATTTTAGAAAAATAAACTTTTAACATGAAAATAAATCTTCTATGGATTGATGGTGGGTAAATCCATACATGTCATATGAGGTAAAAAGAACATTTCTTTTGCATATTCAAAAGGATAGAAAGAATACCTTATTCATAAAGAGATAATAATATTCATTTGAAACATTGGTAAATGAGAAAATGCTAAATGTTGATTCTAATGATCATTTTATATTATTAGAATATTCTTGTAAACCATCATTTGAAAACATGGTTTCAAAAGAATGTGTATTTCTGACTGAGGAGAGGGTAATGTCGGGATTTCCTAGACATATTTTTAACTATATTATGAACCAAGAGTGAAAAAACGGTAATAATACATGATGATATTATGAATATAAATAGTATAAGTAAATTCATGAATTTTCTTGAGTTAAGGATCATAATATTTCATAAAATAAAGCATAAACAAAATCAATCTCGAAATATGATGATATTGTTTCAATAAAATCTTATAACATTGTTACATGGGACCATAATCTCCATGTAAGAAAAAGGAATTTAAATATATAAAAAATATCATTAAAATTATTTTATTCATGATATATCATGAAAAATTAATGTATATACGCTTTTAAAAATAATTAAGGTGTATAACAAAATAGAAGTCTCAAAGGAGGAAAATTGAGACAAAACTATTTAACTGATTTGGTATCTTTTGAAACCAAATATCCATGAAATAAAGATCATAAAATTGATATGTGAATAACTATAAATTTAATTACAATTTATATAAAATATAATCATGGCTAGTACATACACCACATAAAAGGAAAGAGTGATGAATGTATAATGTATCTCAGAGAAATAAAAATTGGGATGAAATCCCATTTCCTTGTGTCTTGAATCCCATCGTACTCTTTCAAAACACTTGTATAATAAATATAAATTCAATATAGAAATTTATACAACCAAGTTATCATATATAATACCCTATATTGTTTTATTACGACTTTATATTACCCACTTGTTCAAAATCCAATATTAAGTTTTCCCTTCAGGTAATATTCTCTTTATTCTTTTCATGTGTCTTAATTTGTTATATATTTGACACTTATACATTATATAATTATTTCCATATTTTAAAACATGATATAAATACCATTTTTATGAATTCTATTTGTATTATAATAGTATATATAATATATAAGTATGAATCAAAATACCCCATTAGTGAAGACAATAGGTCATACGTAAGCAAGAACGCAATTCCCGTTTAATTATCGTGTTGAAAGGAAAAAAGTAAAAGATATATATATATATATATATTTATTTATTTAAGTAGATTTATGATATCATGTATATCATATCTATTCACATTAAATATCTTTAATACAATCTATGTAGCGTATGAATGAATCATATTTCGTTGAGGGGGTGGTAGTCCACACTTCCTCAAATGAAATTATCATATTTAAATAAGATGGAAAGCATAAAAGTATATTATAACTATAAATTAGATAATAATAAATAAATTATAAATACAGTATATATAATTTATAAATATGGTTTCCATCATAACGGCCACCATGATGGGTGGTAATGGAAAAATGAACAATCATTGTTTCGTGAGGCAGTAGTTCGTCATACACAGAAACAATATGTTTGTTACCCATTAGATGGAGGGGTGTGTATGTTTAGGTAAAACGATTTATATAAAAAAATATTATTAAAATTAAAATACTATTTTTAATAAAATCATATAATATAGAGTGTTGGAGGGGGCTCATAAGAAAATTAAAAGAATGGACGTGAGAGAAGATGTTACCTATTAATCAGGTAACTCCTTTTGTTTTGTGAAAAAATAGTTCCTTGGATTGCAGTACTCCCATGGTAAGGATTATATGAGGCAGAGAGATATGTTTATAAGTATATTGGGAAGATATTGGACTAACCTAAGAGGTTTTTTAGGTCTCATGATGTGGTAGATGTGAAGAACTTTTGCAGAAAAGGAAAAGGACTCACATGGAATTTTTGAAAACAAGTCAGACAAACAAATTTTATTAACTAAAAAAGTCATAAAAACCCAAACAAAAATAATGGACGGTTTATGGCCGAAATACGTCCATGAATCTAGTTTCTGACAAATATTTAGGTCATTTAGGCCCCTATGATTAAGGTTTATTCCCTAATTAAGCTTAATTTGACTATAATCATTGTGATTAATTGTAATCACTTTTTCTAATATTTTTAGTCAAAAATTAAGTTCATATTATTAGAATATAAATATTATACTGATTACAATGGTGTATGTAGGTTTTTAAAAATTCTAATCACATAAGAGACAAAATTAATATTAATTCTAATCCCACATAAGTGACGAAATTACATGTCTTTAAAGTAGAAATATGTTCAAAAGTTTACTAAGTTTTAATGTTCAATTTCAAAGATATATTGATTCAAATGAACTAAATTATATTAATATATTTATAATTTATCTAATGTGACCATAAAAAATTTAAAATATAATTTAATGTTAATAATTATTTAAAAGAAAAGATAGTTTTTAAATAAAAAGCACTATTTCTCACTATTCATCAAAAAATGAAATTTCACAGAAAACTCAAAAAAATTAACTATAATATAATTTCAAATTTAAAAATTTAATTTTTTTTTTATTTTGTAAAATTAAATTTATATATGTTTCTAAAATTAATTTTATTGTTTTTTCATAGAAGGAAATGAAATGTAGTTTATTAGAGAAAATAGTATTTTAAAACATATAATGTCTTTACCAAAAACTATACATCTCATTATAAATATGTTTTATTTTTACAAAACCATTATAAAAAATATTTGAAAATTATTAATTTTTACTCTTATTACTATTTTTAACGACTAAGGGATATGTATATCAATTAAATAATTTAAAAAATAAAACAGTGTTTTATAAAACATTATTGTTGCGTCTAATGTATGTGGAGTTGTGGTTATGTGTAAAATATGCTGAGTCAATGTTCCTTGTATGGTATGATAATTTTGTGCCATTTCACGTATTCCAATATGGTTTTGTGTGAATGTAATTTTTGAATTATTGATTTAATAAATAAATAAATAATTTTTTTTTAAAGTTGGGTAAAATAAAAAATATCAATAGATTAAGTTAACTCGAAAAAATCAGAAAATCTCGGGGCCTTACATTCTACCCCAAAAAAATTAATTTCATCATAGAAATTCATCTGGGTTATCAATGTTTTTAAACATGAATGTTTTATTCATAAAAACCCCCCATCGTATAATTGGATTCTAAAACATCCATTAAAAATGAATGTTGGGACAATAACTTTTACCTGAAGTAACATATAACTGGGTTTCCAATTATGAGATAATATGTTGGGATTATTGATTGTACATGGAGTGAAACTGTAAATTTATATATGGATTGATTTAGTCCCTCATTCACAAACAAGTGAATGATCAAATCAATTTTTTGGGCCTCAAATTCATAAATCTGTGATGATTTATAAGGCCATCAGTTCAACAAAAATTAAGATATTAGGAAAACACGTATTAGTTTGATCATCATCCTAAAGATGAGTAATTTTTTTGAACAAGAATATAAGTAAATACACATACTTGATATATTTATTTAAAAAAACTATTTTTTTAGTTGTTCTTTCATCAGTTACTAATTTATCCATTACATCAAGTAATGAAGTCCCAAAAAATCACATTGATGCCTAATGTGGTTAAATACAATTTTAGAAGATCTTAAAAACCATAAAAGAATAAAAATCATAACTAGTTTTATATAACTATTATTAAAAATGATCATGGTTACATTATTAATTTATAAACATAAAGAAACAATATTGTTTCCACATTAATAATTATTAATTATAAATAATTATACATTAACTATAACATCATATATTCTAGTGGAAGGTTTGAAACCCTTATCGTCATTCAGTTATGGGTTCAAGACCCGTGATCTTTTATAACTTGATTAGTTGTCCACCGACATACATGATGTCCTTTTCTAAAACTAGACTAATATAACTAAAAAAATATTATGGACAAACATTAAAAAGGTTAATAACTAAATTGTATTCTGACCATGTTTTTTAACACAAACTCAGTGTATAAATACATATATTGAAGGTTGACATAAACATATCATGAATGTTTAACCTTATAACCCTTATAATATATGGAAATCGAAACCCTTAGAAATAAATTCATGAAATATGATTAAAATTGATCCCCATAAATATAAAAAATTATCTCTTAGTTGTTACATTCGAAACATGTGAATACCCTAATAATATATTACCTTAAAACATGGTAATAACCTAAGTCAGTATAAATCCTTATTGAAAACAACCATTCTTCCATATTCAAAGTATATTAGATTTATTCAATAAATCTAGAAAGTTGTAAACTTCATCCCTGATATCATAAATTACTTTTAAACAAGTCCTTTGTTAGTTCTAAGGTAATAAGTACCATCTAATTTACTTATTCATCCCACATGTCTTTACCCAAACAGAATTATCATAACAAAAGAAACATGTTAATGGTAATATTTTCCTTAATCATGTGTTTTCCATAGACATCACCTTGCCAATATGTTACTTTTATATTCCATAGGAACCATTAAACATGTTATTGTAAATCCATAGTAAATAACATAAACTGAACAATCCTTACATATTTAACCACTAATATAACATAATTCTTGAATCCATATACATAAAAGCCTTTTATTTTCTACTTCATCCTTATTCCTTTAGCAAGGCTACATCATCCTATTACACAAAAACTCTTTCCATTCACATTGCATCTCTAGACTTATCATCATCATCATTTTAACCATTACTCATACCACCTTATGAATCCTCTTCATGTGATTTCCTCTTGGGGAAATCAACGGAATAATGACCTTTTATTCCACACTTCGGATAATTAACCATCGACGTTGCCTCAGGGTTGAAAATACTCTCACCCATTCTATTAACCCAACTCTTCATTTTTGACATGCATTCATCTACATTGAATCCATCATTACCATAGTAAAAACAACCTCTTGTTCCTATAAGACATTATAATTGTTTGTTCTTTCCACATTCTTGATATAAAGGAAACTAAATATGCATTCCTCTATGGTCTCCATTACCAAAACTCTTACTGATCTACTTCTTTCTCTTAAATGGTGAGTTTGAGAGTTTCTTAAGGTACACATTGTTAATCTTGTTCTAGAAATTTTATTAGGCATAATCACAACAAATTTCACTCTAGTCATCATTACACATGACTGTATAGCAAGCCTCATTTTCGTGTACCAAATAACCATTAGTCAGACTCAGAACATCATGTTAGAGTTGTTACCCCTATGGACATCTTTGCTAGACGCATATCCACTTTTAGTGTCCATACATTGATGTATTTCTAAGAAACCACTCTCTCTATCCTTTAACAAAATTCTAGGAAAATTTCCTAAATGTTGACTCTCCATTATACTTATAATTAGATGGATCCCTATCTATATAATTTGAAATATATTCAGGGATCAAACGAAATTTTTCTTTTCCATGTTTCCAAAGGATAAATAAACCTTTCCTGTGATACCAACTATATTGACCCCAGTTTAATATATATGGATATTACATCATTTTAGATTAATAATCAACATATTACAAAAATTAAATTCCCAAGGACCAAAATAGTTTAGAGTCTTTGAAAACATAGAAACAAAATCTTCTATCCTGGTGAATGATATTTAATATCCCCATTAAATATCTCAACTTTTTTCACTTCTAACAAAAACTATAATTCATAACATAGGTAATGGAAACATAAGAATGGGGTTAGCTAAGATGCTTTGTTAATTAAATAACATAAATTCAAAATCATAACAAGAAAAAAAGGGTATGGAACTTGAGTATAACATTTGAATATCATACCCCAGATATTAGTGATTATAATAGAGAATGGCAGTTCAAAAGACATGACTCATAAAGAAATAAAAAAAATATGAGACACGAAAGGAAAAGATGAGAATAAAACATTGAATTGTGGAATCTACATTAGTATAGAATATGATTCCTATAGTATCCAAGGCATCACTACCATGACTATCATAGTTGTATGAGTTTACTCTGCATAACATCCTAGTAGTCATGGTTTATTCCTAGGAATATATTAGTATAATGAGTCCACTCCTCATACAATCTTGGTAGTCATAGTTCACTCCCACGGACAAATTAGTAGCATGAGTTCACTCCTCATACTGTCTTGGTAGTCATGGTTCACTCCCATGCCCATATTAGTAGTCAATGTTCATTCCCAAAACCATCTTAGTATATCTCATGATATATAAATCCTTACCTAATGAATTAGATGGAGATATAGGTAACACCCATCTCATAATTAAATCATACAAAAATATTCCATAATATAATAAATAATCATATCATAACCCATGGAAAAAATTGGGTATTATAAACATATAATCATATCGTAAACTTTAGAAAAATACAGGGTTTAAAATCACTTCATCATAAAAATAACCCATAAAAAATCATTGGGTTTCAAATGTATATAACCTGGGAAAGAGAAATGGGTTTCATAAATACCATTCGATTAAGCGTAACCCATTCATAGAAAGAATATGAATAGAAACTTTAGATCATCTCATAAAATGTTATGAGTGAAATCAATGGATATCACCTTATATGGATAAAAAATTGAAACATCGTTCAAAAATGTTTCTTGGAGAAAATATACATTCTTTTTTGAAAAATTATTTTTAATACAAAAAACCATTTGAAAATCATTTTCATAGAAAATACATTTAAAACATCTAAACAAGGCTTTAAATCATTAGAAAACCATTTTATTTGAAAAAAAATATAATTTAACTTCACAACATTTTAAAAAAAAATTTATTTTTAAAAAATATTATAATTAAATGTTGAAAACATTTTGAAACGAATTTATTTAAAAATACATTGAAACCTTATAAATAAATCCTGAAATGATTTTGAAAACCATTTCATTGAAAATAATTTTTAAATACATAAATTAATATTGAAAAAGTTTTGAAACACATTTTTTTGAAATTACTTGGAAAACTTATAAATAAAACTTTAAAATGTTTTCAAACCCATTTAAGTATAAATACATTAAAAGCATATAAATACGTCTTGAAAACATTTTGGAAAAAAATCATTCTAAACCTATAAAAGAAGGTTGAAAATGATTTGAAATCCATTTTTATCGAAAAATTATAGTATATTCATGAAAATGTTTTGAAAACCTTTTTAATTTAAAACTTATAAAAGGATCTTTAAAACATTTTGAAAACCATTATTATTGAAAACATATAAAATAATATTGAAAATATTTTGAAAAAAAACCATTAATATATATTTTAAAAAATTTATTTTAATCAATAACTTTTAAACATGAAAATAAATCTTTAAAAATTGAGGTGGATAAATATGTGCATGTCGTATGAGGTAAAAAGAACATTCTTTTTTTCCTAGAAAATTTAATAGAAAAAATACTTCGTTCAGAAAGAAACAAGAAAATTCCATCGAAAACATTGGTAAAATACATAAATGGTAAATATTTATTTTAAATTTCCTATGGAATTTGTATAATACTTTTGGAAACCCTCTTTATAAAACTTTTATTTGAAGTAACATGGATTTTTGACTAAAGAGAGGGTAATGTGATGATTTCTAAAAAACACTTTCTAAACTATCTAATGTACCAAAGAGTAAAAAATGGTACTAATAAATTATTATATTATTAATATACATAGGATAATAAAATTCATGAATTTTATTTGTATATTTAGCACAATATTTCATCAAATAAAGCATAAACATAAATAATCTTGAAAAGTGATGAGATTGTTTTAACAAGCTCTTATAACTTGAAAATTTGAGATCATACCCCTAATGTCAGAAAAATGAAATTAAATGGATCCTAAAAAATTATTAAAATTATTATATTCATCATATAATATGTAAAATTTATTTATATACACCTCAAAAATAAATATGTTCATAACAAAACACAAGTCTCAAAAAAAGGTAAATTGAGACAAAACTATTTTACCGATTTGGTAACTTTTAAAAAATAATCCCCATGAAATAAAAATTGAAAAATAGATATTTTAATACCCATAAATATGTTTATAATATAAATAGTACACAAAAATGTATAGTACATACACCACACCAAAGTAAATAGTGGTGAATATTGCATGTAGCTCACATAAATTAAAAGTGAGATTGAATCCTCTTACCTTTTGTCTTGACTATCTTCGTACTCATTAAAACAACCTGTATAATAAATATAAATTTATTATAAATATTTTTATGGACTATATTATTATATATAATATCATATATTCTTCTATTATGAAATTATATTAACTTCTTGTTAACAATTATATGTTAAGATTGTACTTCGGGTAATATTCGCTTTATTCCTCGCATTCTCTTAATGTGTTATATATTTGGTACATATACATTATATCATGATTTAAATAATGTAAAACATGATATTAATATAATTTATATAAATTATATTTTTTATTTTTATAATATCTAAAATATATAAGTATGAAACAAAACACACTGTTCAAATAGATGGTAGGTCATACGTATGCATGAATGATATTCCCATTTAATTGTCGTGTTGACAGAATAATGTAACAAACATATATTTAAATATATATAATTATTAAATTAGCTTTATGGTATCATATATATCATATATATTTGTTTAAACCATCCTTAATAAAATATATTTAGTTTATGAATAAATCATATTGCCTTGAGAGGGTGGTGTCCATACTTTCTTAAATGAATTTATCATATTGGCATAAGATGGAAAGTGTAAATGTATGTTCTAAAAAAATACATAATATTATAGAAAATATAAATATTATATTAATATAATATATAAACATATTTTCCCTCATAATATCCAGAATTATTGGCGGTAATGAAAAAATGGCAAATCATTATTTCCTGAGGCAGTAGTTCGCCAAACAGAGAAAAAATATATTCATTACCCATTAGATGGAGGTTTGTATAATTTTAGGTAAAACCATTTAAACTAAAACATCCTCGTATATTTAGGATACATGTTTCTTAATATAATAATATAATAAAGATATTTTGAAGTCGCGGAGAAGAAAAATAAATGAAAGGACCTGAGAGAGGACGTTACCACTTAATCGGGTAATTAATTTTAGTTTTACCCAAAAGGATCCCTTGGAAATAATTCAGTGAAATATAAGGATTATATGAGGAAGGGAGGAATTTTTGGAAGAGTATTGGGACTATAATGGCCTATCTAAATAGGTTTTAGATGTTTGAGGATGTGGGATAGGTGGTGGCCTTTTATATGGGAGGAAAATGACTCACTATAAATTTTTGAAAACAAATTAGGTGGGGGAATTTTATTACGTACAAATTCTTAAAAACCAACATAAATAAATAATATAATGTTTTTAGACTAAATATGTTTATCTAGTGGTTTTTAGACATGTTTCTAGGTCATTTGGGCCCCTAATAATAAGGTTTAGTCCCTAATTAAGCCTATTTTGACCTTAATCACTATGATTAATATTAATCACTTTTACTAATCATTTTGGTAAAAATTAAGTTGATATTAATAGAACATAAATATTAAAATGATTAAAATGGTTCATTTTGGTTTTTATAAATTCAACTCAGATAATTGGAAAAATTAAGATTCATTTTAATCATGCATATGGGATGAAATTACGGGTCATTAAAGTAGTGGAAGTTCAAAAATTTATTATGTTTTTATATTAAATTTCAAAGAGAAATTGATTATGATTACCAAGATTATATTAATTTATTTATAGTATCTAATTTTTCCTTTAAAAAATTTGAAATATAATTTAATGTTAATAATTATTTAAACGAAAAGTCAATTTCCAACTAAAAACCAGTATTTTCATTATTCATAAAAAAATGAAGTGTCTCATAAAAATACCCAAAATACCACCCTAATATAATTATGAAATTAAAATTTCAAAAATTTATTTTATTTTTTCAAATTAAATTTTTATAGGTGTTTAAATTAATTTTATTGATTTTCATAGAATGATATGAAATGGAGTTTATTTGTGAAAATAGTATTTTTAACCATATAAGGTCTTTACCGAAAAATATAAATTTCATAAAAAAATATTTTATTTTTATTAATTTATTATAAAAATAATTTTAGATTTAGTTATTAATATTCAAATTAGTATGTTTAAGGGATAGGTGATAAGTATTTAATTTAAATAATTAAAACAGTAAAATGATGTCTTGTAGAAACATTAGTGTCATGTGTAACATATGCCAAGTTGTGGTTGTGTGTAGCATATACTAAGTAGATGTTAGGTGTATCATACAACATGTTGGTTCCCTGTAATGTTCACCATGTCAGTGACATGTGAAAGGATGGTTTGACTTTGTTCTTTAATTAATAAATAAATAACTATTATAAGATTTGTGTGAAATTAAAAAATAAAAAAAGATTAAATTAATTCAAAAATAAATCACAATATCTTGGGTTGTTACAATATTATTACAAAATATCATCATTAGAGAATATTTAATATAATGGTTGTTTTCATTGATGAATAAAAATACTATAAAATCTCATCAAAATCATTCTTGAAGAAAATACTCTTTCAACTTTGAAAATCATTTTTAAAAAATAATAATTTATAGAATATTATAAATAAAATTCCTTAAAAATAACGATGTAAAATTGTAATTTAATCTTCAAAACAATGAGTGGTCATGATGGTAGTCAATTCAGGACATTCCATATTAAAAATATATTCTTTTCACACTATTGTAAAAATGTTTAAAAGAAAATCCTTTAGAAAATGACAAGAACATTCATTTCAAACCTTTTAAAAAAAGTAAAATAAGTGTAAACATTTATATAATAAATATTTTAAAAAATAGATATATATTTATAAATCAAGGATATGGATGAAAAAGATTTACTACCAAAGAGGAAAATAATGTTACATTTTCCTAAAAAACATTTTCTCAATCAATTTCATTGAAAAATAGAGGAAAATTGTACTATTACATGAAATGTTCAGGAATAACTAGATGGTAAGAAAATATATTGGGTTTTTGATATAGATAACAATAAATTTACCCAAGGTAGATTTAAACAAAAATTCTCTCGAATAATGATGAGATTGTGAAATAAACTCTTACCACTTTGATAATTTTTGAATCTTAATCACAATGAATGAAATATATTCAATTAAATCATTGACATGAAATTTATATAAATAAATTAATTATATAACTGATCTAAGTGTTATTATGTATGATCAAAAAAGTTTATGTAGATGTTAAATTACAAGAGAGGGTGAATTGTAAGTTTAAATACTTCTGTTTTTAACCTTAAGGAAATATATGTTTAGCAATGTTAAACTGGGTAAATTCACAAAACCTAAAATAGTTATATGATAAAAACTTTCTTAGGTTTTGGAAATATGGTTCTATAAAATGAAGCTTATGAAAATTTTAATAATAAAAAGATTCTACCTTAAGGTGTATATAATCTTACCTATCAGATTAAATAAAAGTATTAGAAAGTATTTGAAACTTATACTTTCTTCCTTTATCAATATACAATGGAAATAAAACTTGAAACAAAAATAAGTAATAAGTAGTAAATATTCCAACCCAAAGAGTATGGTATCCAAAAACCTTGGATAATGGCCCTTGATTTAAACTTTCATGAAAGTATGTCTAACCCACACTGGGGAAATCCCTCGATACGAATATTGAAATCTATCTTTCTATTCCCAAAAGCCCTCGATCTTTAAGGTAGTCGGAACCTCGGTCTTCTTATCCCCAAATTTACTCTAACTATAAGTTATTTGGAACCTCTATCTTCCTATCCTCATAATCCCTCAATTGTACTCAGCAACAATCAGAGTCGCATGAAGCCAACTGAACAGGATGTTCATATCCGCACAAAGCATGAGAGTCTCTCCCCCTAAAATCACTTCACAACATGTTATCTCACGATTGGGGGAACATTTTTTCATCTCTAATGATATCATTCAAATGAGATCCTATTTATAGGCAAAAAACACCAGTGGTCGACTCCATCCTCCAATATTCATTTTTTTAACTCGGAGGGACCCATACACGTGTCCCTCAACCAACAATTAGTTAGAAAAAGATTACACGAAATTGTTTCATAACAAAAACATGTGTTAAGAAAAATGAAGCTTCTTAACCAAGTCTAATTTTCAGAGTCAAAGGAAAAATAGATTATGGATTCTATCCAAATAAACGTTCATAGTCTATTTGACAAAGACATTCGGATTCTGTTGTCAGAAAGAATTTGGAATCTAAATTCTAGAGATTCCAATGTCTAAATTCCAATGAATTTGGAATCTTAATTTGGGGGAATCTAGAGTCTGAATTGTGAGGAATTCTGAATCGCAATTTTAGAGAATTCATAATTGTAATTTCTTAGAATCCGGAGTCTGAATTTCAGATAATTCGAAATATGAATTTTAGATAATTTGAAATTTGAATTTCATAAAATTTGGAGTCTAAATTTTAGAGAATTCGGAATTTGAAAACAGAACACTATATATCCACGAAATTTTAATATTAGGAGGTTTAACATAAGAATCCTGATTTTATAGTTATTAAAAAATGATATTTATTTAGAGAGATTATAAAAATTATTAATGAAAACAAAGGTTAGGATAAAAATTTATTTATAGAAGGGAAATTGTTCTTATGAAAACAATCCAAATGGGAAAACAAATTTCCCTAAGATAAAATGTTTGTGATTTTCAAAACATGGACGAGTGTAAAAGTCATAAGGAAGCATTGTTGACTTAACAATATCCCCCTTTTGGAAAGAAAAAACATCCTTATAAAAAAAATATAAGGACTAATAATTTTTCTAAATGAACATAAAAGAACAACTTATCTACCAATACTTCTGAATCATGGTGAATAAAACTGACTCTCCCTTAGTTTTTTAAATCCCTAAGGATTATATTCTTGAATTCCTTAAATATATTTTGATTTTTCGCGCATAAGTAAATATTCTTTGAGAAAACCCCCCCTTAGATAGACTCCCCCTTACATAGGTGATTATCTTCTTTACATAGTATTCTTTTTTGTCCTTCATTTATTCCCATTTGTGATTTTCAAAAAGGAAAAGAGCGAATGAAAGAAAATATAATACCTAAAATATTAGAATTATATGCAACAAACAAAATGAAACACAACAAGGATTTTCATTATGATTGGAAATATTGATATGAGGAAGGTACAACAAAATATTTTATTTGAAAGAAATAAAATAATCCTTCTATTTTCTTCGACATGAACTTATTAACAATGATCTTCAGCTTCTTAATCTCCTTATGATCTTCTTCAAATCGCTTGAGTATCTATTCCTGATCCTCATTTTTCTTCTCGATAGAATTGATATTTTCATCCTAAGACTTTAGGATCCCTACCTTAGACTTCAAAATATCTTCTTTCATACTAAACTTTCTTTGAACTTGATTCTAGGATCTCTTTCCCTCTTTAAATTCATAGAAATTGATTTCAGTTTCTAATTCAGATCATTTACTTCCTACTTCTAGGATGTTTGTTCTAGATTCAACTTTTTTGGAAAAAAAATTTCAATCTCCTTCATCGTAAAAACTTCTTTATCGAAGGAATATTTCATATATTCTTGCAAGTTATCCATAATTCTAATATCTTCAATCTTCTTCTTGGAACACTTAGTGATTTCCTTACAAATCCTTCTGTGGGAATCATACTCGATATAGAAAGTCTTGAAATCAACCTCAAACTTATGGAATTTTTCTGTAAGCAAGCTAACAGAATCATATTTCTGATCGAATAAATGTTGATGTATATGACATCTCGAGTCAATACTTGGAATCAAGGTAACGATGTCAACTAATTTCATCAACGATTAAAGCACAATGTCCTGACCCAAGGAGGATGATTCTGAATCAGATTTTTGTTCGTGAAGATTTTTTATCTATCATAATAACCTTTATTTTTGAAGAACCACCAACAAGATTATTAGTTACCAAAACATTCTTATGTGTGTAAACTATCACACGTTTTCCTTTATGAGCTTTAGAAATGGCCTTTGTAGATTTGGGGGGTTCATGTTCACTATCTCATACTGGAATTATTCTACCATCATCAACATTTTCTTTCTCAGAATCTCCCACAAGATCATATGGTTAAACAAGATCATGATTATTTCATTCATCATCAGATGGTTTATTTTCTTCTTCCTAACATTCTCTACCTTTTTCAGGGGAAGAATGTTTTTTTTATTTGGCATGAGAAGTCTGGATCAGTAACATTTCACAAGGGATTTCCTTCTCAGGGTATTCTTTATATTGCCTTATCTTATAATCAGTGTCATCACTTACTTCCTCTTATTATTCTTCCACTTACTCATCCTAAAAAATCTATTCCTCTTCATCTGGTTCCAGAATAACTATATTATTTCCCAGAGTCATAGGTACAGATTCTTGAAGAAAACATTCCGGTACCAGGATTTTTTCGTAAGATTTCCCAGTATCTTTGAGAAGAGCTAGAACTAATTCAGCCTTAGAAAATTTTTTACATTACATCTTCTGGTTTTCTTATTTTTCACACTCCTCATCAGCCTTAATCTACAATTATTTTTCCTCAACAGGTTCCAGGCCAAAGTTAAGATCTCTTTCCTTACTATTCATCTTCACTTCCCTCCACATAGAAACCACTTCATCTGGGTAGGTTTTTTTATTCTTAGAATTTCGGGTGATGATTGAGTTTCCCAAAAATATATGAGTTTTTTCTTTGACATATGGTTCCTTTTGCTTTCTCTTCTTACCACACTTCTTGAAAGTCTCACCTACTTCTGGTTTCTTAGATAAAGTTTATATTTCACTTTCTGAGAAGTCATAGAATTCTCCAGATTTTCTATTAAAGACAACCTTCATCCTTCTTGGGGTATCATCACTCTGCTAAATAACCTTGTAATTTCGTAGCTTTGAACTACATGGGATTTTGAAAAAATATAAGAAAAAGACAAAATTTTGGAATTAACTACAGGATACATGATAATTTGAGATTTAAGGGTCCCATTCTTTATATTGGATATTTTCAGCAAGATATACTACACCAAATTTATCTTTATCAACAATATCAGAAAATCCATAACATAGATATCACTTTTCTTCAAGGATTTCGTATCACCATTTCTCGGAATGAAAAATCCATAAACCCATAATGCTAAGAACCTAAAATTCATAGAAAGATGATTGATTTTTTGTTTCATAACTCCTAATAAACAAAGACACTCTATAGCCTTCTCTTTGCCCAAACTACCTATCTCAACTGGTAATTTATGAGTATAGAAATTAGCTTCACCCTAATAGGTAATACCAATGATGTTGGAAGCCATAATAAAGTAAAGGGAATAGGTTTTCCCATAATAGTTTAAAAAAAACTTCTTTCTCCCATCTTGATGGAAAAAACATACAGTCTCAAAAAACTCTACAAGAAACTCTGGATAAACAGGATCCTTTCTTTTCGGTTTGGCTACGTAAAGACTCTCCTAGCCATTCAACATGATATTTTTCATAATGAGTAATTCATACATGGAAAAGAACTTCAATATACATACCTTTTTCTTTATATTTTACACTCTAAAATTTCCTTGACTGACGAAATTTTCCCTTGGGGAGAGGCTTCCAAAGACACCCGGAGATAAGAAAACCTGAAATGTGGAATGACCCTTATGTAAAGATAAAGATATTCAGCACACAAATTCTTCAAAATCGATGTGGGGAAATGAATAGGGGTCGTTATATGGGTTTTTAAGTGATGGTAAATATTCCCAGATCAATCCAACGGTTGAAAGAATCTCTATTTGATCTAACGGTCGAGATGAAAGATGGAAAAGGATTTTTTTAGGTTCTGATATTTTGAGGGTTTTAAGATAAATATTTGAATTTGTGAAATGTGAATACTAAATACTTTCTTGAAACAAGATGAAAATACCAACAAGTAAAAAATTCTATTTTGAAAATTTATGTAAAGAAACATAATTTCCGGATTTGGGGGAAACTTTTCATTAATGAGGAAAATTCTTCTTGAATAACATTACATTCTAGAAAATTTTCTTAAGAAAGCGAATGAAAAAAATAATAAACTAGAAATTTTTTAAGTATAGGAAACTTTGAGTTCCAGAATTTTTCCTTCTGAAAACAATTTGTTTTACCAAAGACAATTTGACTGAAAATTATTATTATGATAAAATTTTGATTAAGAAAAATTTTATTATCTAGAAAATATACTACACTTATGAAACATACTATCTTAATGTAAGTAAATAGGTTTCAAAAAAATGTTAATATGAAGGATTACCTTATGATGATCCTTCCTAAGATATTTTTAATGTATTCAAATCTATCAGAGGGTAATGATTTTGTAAAAATATCAGAAATTTGATCTTTCATTTTGATAAACTGAAGAATGATATCTCATTTAAATGAGTGATCCCTAAGAAATTGATGACTAATATCTATGTGTTTTTCATGAGAGTGATGTGAAAGGTTTTTACTTTGGGAAATGGAACTAGTATTATCACGCAATATCGGTGTTTTGGTAAAACTCAAACAATATTCTTTAAGTGTGTGTTGCATCCATAATACTTGTGCACAATAACTTCCAGCTGCTACATATTCATCTTCAGTAGTGGAGAGTGCTACTGAGTGTTACTTATTTCATGACCAAGAAACTATTGAATCTCCATAGAAATGGAAAGTCCTGGATGTACATTTCCTATCCATTCTACATCCACCAAAATATACATCTGAAAAACATTTTAAAAAATATCATTTCCAGAAGTATATAAAATTCCCAAATTCATGGTTCCCTTTAAATAGAAAAAAATTCATTTCACAAATTTTATTTGAGATTTGTTTGGATTAGATCGATATCAAGCACATAAGAATACTAAAAACATTATGTTTTTATGACTAGTTTTCATGTATAATAAACATCATATCATACATCTAAAAGATGTTTGATCTAATGATTTCCCAGCATCATCAAGATCAACAGAATTTTTGGTACTGATTGGCGTACTTATACTTCTAGTGTTTTCAAATACATACTTTTTGATAAGATCTTTAATATAATTATGCTGAGATATATATTTTCTTTATGGTTTTTGAAAAATTTGAAAACCTAGGAAAAATGTTAACTCACCCATCATACTCATTTCAAACTTAGATTTCATTAAATTCGCAAACATATCGGTTAAATATTGGTGAGCTGAACCAAATATAATGTCATCAACATAAATTTAATCAATCAGAAATTTTTGTTTTCTTTTTTTTATAAAAATAGTTTAATCAGTAGTTCCCTTAAAGTAATTTTTTTATTAAAAAAATCGTGTAAATCATTAATACCAAGATCTAGGGGCTTGTTTAAGTTTATATAAAGAATTAGTAAGTCTAGAAACATGTTCTGGATGTTTTTTATCTTAAAAACTATGTGGTTGTTCAAAATAAACTTCCAATTGAACATATCCATTAAGGATCTCACATTTTACATGCATTTGAAAAAGTTTGAAATTATATAATGCTACAAAGGCAAGTAGAATGAGAATAGGTTCGATTCTAGCTAATGAAGAATATGTTTCTTTATAGTTTATTCCTTCTTGTTGATTATAGCCTTTAATAACTAATCAAGATTTATGTCATACTATGATTCCTTTTCCATCACATTTATTTATGAAGACCCATTTTACTCCAATTACAGATGTTTCCTTAGGACTTTTAAACAAGGTCCAGACATTATTCATTTCGAATTCATTTAGCTCCTTCTGCATGGAATTAATCAATTCATCATCACCTAAAGCTTCATCAGTTCTTTTTTGTTCTAATTGGGAAAATAATGCTAGATGTTCTATTTCATTTTTTAAGTAACCTATAGTCCTTATAGGTTGATTTACATCACCAATGATACTATCACTGGGATTATTCTTAAGAAACAACTAATTTGGGTTTTGTAAAACTTGTTCATCAACATATGGTATGATATATTCTGGGGTAATTTCTTTAGAAATATTTTTTTAAACAATTTTTTTATCAGAAGGATCTTCAATCATGGGTTGAAAATCAGTTTTGGAAAACACATCTGAAGATGTAGGTTGGGGTTGTTTAAAAACAAAAGAATCAGTTTGATCTAATTTAACATGAAATATTTCTTCAACAGTATAACTATTTTATTAAAAACACTATAATAATTAAGATTTGTGGAATAGCTTAGGAAAATTCCATCATCAAATATGGATTAAAACTTATGTATGTTATATTTAGTATTTAGGATTAATACATTTAAACATAATACCTTGAAGTAAGAAAGTCTAGGTTTTCTACCATTCCATAATTCCTAAAGAGTTTTGTTAAGAAAATGTATAATTGATACTCGATTTATAGTATAACAAGAAGTACTGACAGCTTCATCCCAAAATTTCATAGCTATAGAATATTCACTCAACATGTTTCTAGTTATCTTTTGAAGTATTTGATTTCTTCTTTCAATAACACCATTATGTTGAGGATTTCTTAGAGATGAGAAGTTATGAGTAATGCCTTTCTTACTATAAAAAGATTCAAAATCCAAATATTGAAATTCTTCTCCATGATCACAATTAATAGTCATCAAAGGAAGGATTTTTTCATTTTTTACCTGGGTTCTAAATGTTTTGAAATAGGAAAAATCTCCAGATTTATTTTCTAGAAAATATACCCAAATAAATCTAGTGTAATAATCAACAAAAACAAATACACAATATTTTACCCCAATACTTCGAGTTTGTGTTAGACCAAAAAGTATCTTATGTACTAACTATAATGAATCATAAGATGTGACTTCACCGATTAATTTAAAACTAGATTTATGTTTCTTTCTATATAGGCAAGGATAACAAACTTTTGAAGAATCAAATATATGCTTCGGTAGATCCTTAAAATATATTTTCTTTGAGACTTTTCATAGTTTCCTAAGGTTACAATGTCCTAACCTTCAATTCCATATCCTATATTGATCTTTCATTGCAATTATTCAAGGTAGATCTTGGAACCTAAGGTCTTATAAGATTAGTGTGTTTACATTTTCATGCCTATGAACAGAAAGAATTAACTCTTCCTTGGAATTTTGTACTAAACATTTATCATTCCTAAAATCCACAAGGTATACTTCATCACATAATTGACTTATGGTAATGAGGTTTTTCTTAATACACATAACAAATAAAACATTTGAAATCAATGTTTTTACAAGAAGAATAATGTTACCTATGCCAAAAAATTTCCGTGAGTATTATCTCTGAAAGTTAGTTTTCTTAATTTCATCTTGATAATAATTTCAAAGAAATTTTTTTTACTATTCATATATTGGGAACATCCACAATCCATGTACCATGTATTCATGTTCGTACTTTTTTTATTTTCCTAAAAATAAGTGGTGTTTGACTATCAAAATCCAAACTTTCTTGGATCTGGAAATTTCATAAAGTAAAATTTTAACAATCCACATTTTCTTAGAATAATATTCTTTATGAAAACCAAAGGATTGAGTATTGTTTAAAGAATAATTTTTCTCCTAATTTCCTCCACATTAAAATTTAGTGAAAAATAGAGGACTATGGGGAACAAAATAGTTATTACTAAAAGATGGTTTAGAATACATATAACCAAATCCAAAATGATTCCTCAATGGATGAATTTAAGAATACAACATGTCAAATTTTTCCTCACAATAGGTAAAGTTTCACTGAAATTTATTCTAGGAAAATATTTCTAACATTTATTTAATGACCAAATTTATATCCTAAAAACATTAGTTTTAGAACTAGAGTTAGCCTCTGAAATATTATTCTTAGAAATTACATTTTCAGAATCCTTAGAAAGGTTATACTTCCCAGAATTAACATCATCAAGGTTTTTTTAAACTCTTATGAAATCAAAAAATTTCTTACCAAGATAATTAGATTGATCATATAATTCTTGAGTTAAAATAGATATTCTAGAATTTTCATTCTCAAAATTATTTTTTATTTTACAATTTTTATTTTCAAGATGTTTAGAAAACATAGACAATTCTTCATAAGAGTGTAATGATTTATTATCATTAGAAGAATATTCTTCATCTTAAGACTTATAATATTTATCATCAGTATAATTTTAATTCTAAGATACATTGTTAATAGATTCGGCATTGTGTGCCTTAGCTATTAAAAAATTATTTTCAATCATTAATTTTTCTAGAATACCAAGATTCTTTTGGAAAAAAGATTCATCTAAATAGTCACAACCAATGACACTCCAAGTATCATTATCCTTCAAGTCCTTCTTAGAATTAGTCTTGAAATACTTCTTTATATATCATTCAAAATTATTTTCCTTCCTATATTTTCTTTTAAGCATGGTACAATATGGCCTGAAATGTCCAGCTCTTTTGCATTCAAAGATATTGATTTCTGAGTCTTCCTTTTCCTTTATTTCTTTCTTCTTATATCTATACTGAAATTATTTCTTTCCCACTATTATGTTCATCCATCAAGAAAGATTTTCTAGTTCATTTTCAGAATGTTCCCTTTCACTTGACTCAGTTAGAAAAGTGAATTTCTTATACTTAGATCGTGCAACCCTTTCATGAGTCTTAGATTTAGTAGTAGTGAAGGCTACACTTAGATTTCTATTCTTATTTTTATTCATATCACCATCTCTATTTATTATGGATTTATGTTAACGAAGAGATCCAAAAAGTTCATAATGTGTAATATTGGAAACATTTCTGTTCTCATAAATATCTTTTCTTTTTTACTCCATTTCATTTGGCATGATATCAATTATCTTGTCTATAAGAGCTTCATCCACAAGTCCTTTCTCTCCCATAGATTGAAGAATGTTGACAATGGTCATAAATCATTGTTGTACTTTGAAAATAGGTTCTCCATAATGAAATAGAAATCCATGATATTCACCTCTTAACATAGATCTTCTAGTTTCTATCACATTTGAAGAACCAAAATGTGTAACTTTTTGTTTCATACAAATACAGTTGGGAGCTTCACTAGAAGATATTTTAAAATATATATTCATGTTCATTGAACACAACAAAGTATTCTGTACCTTGTAATTTAGTTGATATTCTAAATTTTCATGGTTGTTGAAGGTTTTGACATCATTGTATGGAATTTTGTATTCACCGGTATGCATAACAAAACATTCCACTCCAGTGTTAATAAAGAAAGTATTCATTCTTTCTCTCTAGTACTAATAATCATTACCATCAAAAATAGGTAGTTTTGTAGGTTTTAGATTATAAACGGAACCAATATTCATTCCTTCCATTCCATAAAAAACATTTCCACAAAACGTTTTAATAGAAAAGGATTATAAATAGACAAAAAAATCTCTAAACAAAACATAAAAAAGAAAAATTGAGAAAAGTTAGAACAAGGAAAACATGAGCAAGAAATCATATAGGTGAGTATAAGTATTTTAGAAACCTCCTCTAATACCAATTGTTGGTTCGAAAAAGTGTATCTAGATGCTCAGTTACAAGAGTTGGGTGAATTGTATGTATAAAATCTTTTGTTTATATCCATAAGGAAAACTACATTTAACAATGTTAAACAAGTTAAATTCACAAAACCTAAAATAGTTTTATGAGATAAACTTTCTTATGCCTGAAAATATGGTTTTGGAAAATAAAACATAAGAAATGTTTCCTTAAAAATATTCTATCTTAAAGCGTATATAATCATACTTATCGAAGTAAATTAAAGTATAATAAAGTATAATAAAGATATACTTTATTCCATTATCAAAATATAGAAGAAATAAAACTTGAAACAGAAATAGTTGACTAATAGGAAATTTTTTAACCCAAATAGTATGGTATCCAACAACCTTGGATAAAGGTCCCTATATTTATACTTTCAAGAAATTCTAACTTACCCACACCAGGGTAAGACCATGAAAGGAATATCAGAATCTGTCTTGTTATTCCCAAAAGCACTCAATCATTAAGGTAGTCGGCACCTCTGCCTTCCTATCCCAAGAAGCCCTCTAACTTTATGGTAGTCGGCACCTATGTCTTTTTATCTTCATAATCCCTTGATTGTACTCAACAAAAATTGGAGTTGCATGAAGCAAACTGAACAAGAAGTTATGATCCTACCAAATAATGAGAGTCTCTCTCTCTAGAAATCACTTCATAGTGTATAATATCTAGATTTATGGAACGGTTATTCATCTCTATTGAGCTCATTATAATGAGCTCCTATTTGTAGAAAAAAATACCAATTGTTGGAGCACTCCTCCAATGGTCATGTTCTCTTTGAATCTCGAAGGGATATAAACATGTTTCACTCAAACAATGGTTAGTTAGAAATATATTACACGACATCGTTTAATAACAATAACATGTGTTAGGAAAAATGAATTTTCTAAACCAAGTCTATTTCTTGGAGTCTACAAAAAAATAGAATTCAGAGTCTATCCAAATAAAAATTCAGAGTTAATATGATATAGACATTTAGATTCTTTTTTATAAAGAATTTGGAATATAAATTTTATATATTTCAAAGTCTGAATTCCAATGAATGTGGAATCTGAATTCGGATGAATTTGGATTCTGAATTCTAAGTAATTCAAAATCATAATTTTAGAGAATTCAGAATCTGAATTTCAGAGAATTCTGAGTATGAATTTTAGAGAATTCAGAATATAAATTTCAGAGAATTCTGGATCTGAATTTTTGAGAATTTGGAATAAAAAATTCAAGGATTTCTGAGTATAGATTTCAGAGAATTCAGAGTCTAAATTTCAGGAAATTCAGATTCTAAATGTTAATGAATTCAGAGTCTGAATTTTAGAGAATTCAGAATCTGAAAATAGAACACTCTATATTCAAGGAATTATAAGATTCTGAAATTTTACATAAGAATCCAAATTTTATACTTCGTAATAAAATGAGTTAGAATTAGATATATTATAAAAATAAATAATGAAAAGATAGGTAAGGATAATAATATCCTAAGAGAAGGAAAATTTTTCTTATGAAAATAATATTTAGGTAAAAATAGTTTGCCTTAAGATAAAGTGTTTCTGATTTTAAAAACCAAGAGGAATAGAAAATTCATAAAGAAACTTTATTGACTTAATATAGTATACACACCACACATTGTAAATAATTAGTGAATATGGCATATTTCTTGCAAAATTAAAAGTGATATGATAACCCCTTACCACTTTAGTTTTTTATTCAAAATCCCCATGGAATGAATAAAATCAAATGAAACATTTGAATAACATGAAGATTGAAAAATTAATTATATAACATATAAAAGGATCCATACATACACCACACAAAATAAATAGGTGGTGAATATGCAAAATGTGTCACCGAAGAAAGGTGGTATGAGAAACCCTTACCTTAGGTATGATTTCCTTCCTATGAATTTGGACCTCCTGTATAGATAGTATATATTTTTTATTTATCTATTAAAAAATTATAATATTTTTCAAACCATATATTATTTTACAATAACTTTTTATCACTTTTTTATTAATAAATAATTATTAAAAACACTATTTCTGGGGATAACACATTTATTTTTCACGTATTTTTTGGTTTGGTAGTTTGGTTCCACATATTTTGATCGTGGTTCCATAATAATAATAGATATTCCCATGATATAAATATCATATAGATTAATTAAAAAGGTATTAATAATATTCAATAAAAGATTGCAGTAGAAAAAAGAGTTACACTATTCATGGAGATGGTAGGTCGTATGTATGCATGAACGTTGTTTTAATATTATGAAGGATGGAGGGGAAAAGGGTACATAATATAGCACCTTCAAAAATAATTATTATATAATATATATTATAGAGACCCTACATTTCCTTACATGACTTTTAAATCATTATAAAGATAAATAAAATAAGTGTTTTACAAATCTAGTATCAAATGGTTAATGTCATGGGAAAATTAGGATTATACATAACATTTAAAAAACATAAAAATAATTTAATTCCTTATTCCCTAGCTTCCTAGTGTTCTTTGAGTTCTCATTAGTATAGGTAATCACCTGAGAATATACATCAATGGAAGAGGTTAGCTAAAAGCCAGTAAGAGGATAAATAAGAACATGAATCAAGATAATATGGGCGAGAATAATCAGCATCATCACAACATAAGCAGATGATCATCATAATAATCATGATAGTAAGCATTATAAATATTCATGAAATTGTAAATGAATAAAAATAAATCATTGTGTCATAGTGGTCAAATACCCCACATATTTGTGATCAAATCTTACATCATGTTCATGGACGACATATGTGCATACTAAAAAATCGTCATTGTGACTAAACCATGCATCATGTTCATGAATATTTCACCTTATATGAGGAAATAAATAGCATTACCCAATGTATTGGACATGTATATAATTCGGGTCGCACCCATCACATCATAACATTTACGTAATCATGCATGAAACATAGAATGTATATTAGTCTTGAACATGAAATAACACATGGAAAGGAATTGTTTTCATGAGAATAAATTCATGAATAAATATTAAGGCTCCCAAAATAAAAATATAATATCAGACTCTGTATAAGAATCTTCACTATTAAGTGAAGAATAATCAATATCGAGAGAAGTCAATTATGTGTTTTTTTGAAATAAGAGATATTTTGGAAAAAACTCTTCAATATTTCATAAAATAATTGTAGAATTTTAAATATCTTAGAAATGAAAATTGAAGGTTAATAAAATTACATTTAAGGAACAGTTAAGGAAATATCCGCACAAGACATTTGGAATGAATGAGTAGTAATCCAAAGAAAGGGAGTTGGATTTCAGAATCCCCTTACCTTATATCCAAATGATTTATTCACTTTAATATCCAATATAATCAAATTAGGATCATTAATTAATAAATCTAAAACCGTTTACATATTTATTTGTTTTTTATAACTTTATTATGTTCATTTATAGAAATTATGATGAGTTATGGAGTTTAATTTCATCATTTAGGAGTGTTCGTTTTCTTGGTTTCATGACCATTTAACTTGTATACATGTATTGAAGATTTTTTAAACTGGGGATAATTATAAAAAATGAATTTATATGATATTAGTATAAATATATATTTTTAATTGTTATTATATTTTTTCTGGATATGAGGATGATTCAATATATAAAGGGTTAATTATAATCTTTGGGATTTATTTTAGTGGTTTTTGATGATTACAAACCGGTTTTGTTTTATTATTTAGTATTGTGTAAATATGTTAGTCATAGAACATAAAAATGGTTATAAAATACGTTTTAAAAAATCAACATTTATAATGGTTTTATAATCAACCTTAAAGGAGTTAATAAAAAATGAAAACATGTCGTCCTCAAAGGATATAAATCAACTCCTCATGGATAATGCATTCATTTTTATGAATAAAAGGGATAAGAGAATATGGATGATGGTGGATTATTACATTGAAATTATAAAATTAAATTATATATAATATAATAGAGTTATCATGCCAATTGGATAATGGTAGGTGTGTAAAGAATAATAAAATTAAATAATTTTAAATGAAAATAAAATGAAAATGGGAGTGGATTTTACCTACTGAACTTGTTATCCTTTAGAACCTCCTTAGGGAAATTTAATTTTGTCTTTTGTATAAAATATAGGATCCTAGACATGGGTATGGGTCTTGGGAAGAGTTTTGGGTATAATTTGTACAATAATCAATGTATTGGAGTTATGAAGAGAAGAGGTGGTGAGGGTTGTATTTATAGGGGATGAGAGGGGTGTTTTGGATTATTTTATTCATTAGATTATTATTTTGGCTCAAGCCAATGAATTTATTTTATTATTGTAAATAAATAAATTAAATATATAATAAAATTTTGAGATTATTATTCTTTCATCAGTGATGAATTAATTAGTGGTGCATTTTACATATAATGTATATATACCATAAATTGCCATATTTCATTATTCATAAAAAAACTATTTTAGAAAAATAAAAAACACAACCCTAAAATTTTTTAAATGTGTATAATTAAAGAATTAAATCCATTTAATTAAAATAATTCAATTAATATGATAAATTTATTTTTTTAATTAAAATCATAATTTATTCAAAAAATACTGATTTGAAAATTATAATAGATCCTATGTAACAATGAAAATTTAATTAAGGTCTCGTATAATTATATTATAATAAAAAATATCAAAAGATTAAATTATGAGTTCATTTTAGGAATAATATTTTCCTTTAAATAATTATATTAGTTATAAATTTTTAATTAAATATTTATGACTTTCAAAAATACTTACACTCAATTTATCATTTTTAAAACATTTATTTACTTATATAATGATAGAAATATAACGTATTTTCAGTATTAAGATACCTAAATTTTATTCATAATTTCAATTTTGAGGGTACTATTTTATTTTCCAACATACTATTCCTAATGGTCACATTACTATTCCAAATTTCATGTTATTATTCCATCAGTATATCTTTCTTATTTTCTAGAAATACCTCTTATTTAATGCATTATTTATTTATAACTACTATATTGTGTTCTCTATGTGATTTATAAAATATTTAATAATTATAAGTGAGGAGCTTCCATTAATAATATTCTGGGTTGTTACATATATCTTATATATTCATTAAATATTTCCTTATCATTATACATCTAAAAATAAAACTAAAAGTGGTTTACATTGTGTTCTGGAGGCAGTAATCCACACATAGACACAAGTGACGTTATCGTTTTGCAATTAATTATAAGTATTGAAGGTAAATGTGATATTATTATTAATTAAGCTTAATTATGTCATAAATTATATATATATATACATTAAATCAACGATTATATCCATATGTGAGAGGCGGTGATGGAAAACAAATTACATAGGTTCACAGTGTTGTAGTCTACTGTAAACATGATCAACGGTTTCATTTAACATTTGATATAAGAGGATATTAATACAGTCCATTAAATTAAAATAATAACATATACATATATAGAAGATACATTTTTTATTATTTTATCATTATTTATGGATATTGGAAGGATTTAAAGGAATAAATTATATGAAAATTCATGTTTAAAAACTCTACCTTTTCTTTGAAAAACCTCTTAATGTATGTACCTAAAGCATTACTAGATTTTTTTATGAAAAAAAAAATTCTATAGGTCCTGGGGAGGGATTTAACGAAGGTATTTGGGCTTTAATTGTCTAAAAAATGGCCTTTTATGTTTGAAAAGGAGAGGTGGGGGTGCCCTCGTATAGGAGGGGGAAATGAAACTGTTGGAATTTTTTAAAAGAATAAATTGTAACCACATATTTAACATAAGAATGACTCTAAAATTTATCATTATTAAACCATAGATGATATAAGGTCTAAATATCACTAAAAAATTATAATTAGACATGTGTTTATGTCATTATATCCCATATTGTTTACTTTAACCCTCGGTATACCCATTTTAACCATAACAATAGTAATTAATTTTTAATATATTAACTATTAATTATGAAAAATAATTAGATTGAACATATTATATAATATTAATTATTAAAATTCTAAATATTGAATCCATTTAATCAAATCCAATTCACATAAGTGGTATAATTTAATTTAATGTTAAACCTACAGGCGCAATGAAAAAACGATTTTCCAATGGAAAATTTTTCATAAGTATTAAATGTTTTTATATAAAAATTTAAAAATATAATTGATTCAAATGAAAATTATTGGGTGAATTAAAATATAATTTTATTAATTTTACTTTTAAAATAATTTTATATGACATGTAACATTTTGAATGATTTAAATGAAAAGGAAACATTGAACAAAAATCAATAATTTTTCTATTATTCATCAAAAAATAATCTTTTTATAAAATTATCAAATTGAAATTTAATATAATTATTTTATAATAATTTTAATAATGTATTTATTTTTTTCCAAATAAATTTTCTAAAATTGAAAAAAAATTAATTTTAACATAATTGAGAAAAATATGATGAAACCATTTAAAAAAATTAAATTTTCCAAAAAACAATTATTTTGCTATAAAATGATTCTTATATTTTATTATAATGAATTTATAACCCAAAAATTTATTTAAATTTTTTTAAATAATATAATATTCATAATTTAGTTATTCTTATTCATATCTTCCAATTTAACTACTATGTTATAATATTATACTATTTTACGGCTCTTTTAGACTCAGAGTTGCATGTATCGCAGTCTATCAAAGTGATTGAATTTATTTAAAAGAAAATATTTATCAAAAATATCAGGGTGTTACATTAATAGAATAAAATTGAGTTATGATATGGATTGGGATGTAATATAATTTTAATTATTGCGTTATATAGTTAAAAACGTCTTTTATTATTGGTATTTATCTATCATTCCATGTAATAGGTCAATAATAAATTTGATGTGTGGTTCTTTGATCGGTGGATTAATATAAAATGGATCACTAGATAACCATGGAAGGATATCCAACTTTACATGTCACTATCTTGATACTACATTGTTGATATTATATGTTTTTAAAGAATTAACATGAAGTGTCTTATTCTATGAGAGGTAAATTTTGATAATGATATGGATTAATTTTGATGATAACATGTATATGATTCTTCCTAAAGGTGTTTAATTGGGTTCAAGGTAGTTTCATGATTATGAAAATGTGTACCTTGACTATATGTTAGGTGTGAGTTTCTAGTTGATAGTATGGATATTCTGATGATGAAATTGATAAAATAGGTAGTATGGTTGATTGTGATTTCCAAACCCAAGAGCTACTAAATGATTCCCTAAGACGTTGGACCACATGGCCTCTAGCATTCCTCCCAGTATTCCAGAAAATACTGACTATTTTCAAGGGTCCTAGGTGGTGCTGCTGAAAGACTATAACCTCAATATCATATTAGCATAGTAGTGAAATAATAGAGATATAATAGAATGATGATGATAATAGATAGTGGAAGGTAAAGAATCCAAATGAAATAAATAACCATCAACAATAGTATCTAGTTTCTCATAAAAAATGAGGTAATTTCATGTATCTATAAAAAGGAAACAAGAATACAAGGTATCAATCATGAAATACAATACATGTATCAAAAGAACAAAGAAGATTAAAAAGTGATATGTCCAATAACATCATGAGAAACAGCTTGGTCATGTACTTCCTTGATCCCATGATATAATCAATCAAGTATCAATATAAGGGTGAATTACCATGTACCTACCTACATTTACATAATCTATATGGGTAACATCGGCAAACCATATAGTGTGTGAGATACACTCAATAGGGCACCACCAACAGTGCCTATAATTATCTGGTCAGTGCATATAATATGATAAGCGTGAAGATATAATGCTAATTAGTAATAAGATATATAAACGGGATTGTTCTGGTTTTTTAAGGACATTTGGATGCTAATACCTAATTTATCCTAAACTACATAATCTCAGAACATGTAACCATAAGAATACATATATATGGTATTTATAGCCCGAATGGCCCAGAGGCCTTCTTTTTTATTTTATTATAGATAATCCCCCTTTTAAGGGTTGAAGGGGAACTCGTACATGACCCGTAGGCCCAAGGCACAAGGCCCGACATGACCCGTAATATATGACCCAAAGGCCCAGAGGCATACCATTCCCAATACATGACCCATAGGCCCATCCCACCAGAACTGCCCCTCCCTAGCCTCCGCATCATTGATTTCCTTTAGCTCCCCACCTGAATTACTGATCTGCTAGCATTTCCCCAAAAAAAGTTGCACGGTGCCTGGTCCTGATGGCAGTTGCCATACCCTCTCATTCTTCCAATCCGGTTAGCTCTGCTTCTGGTGACTGCTACTGGTGCTCTAATCCTCATCTAGGGGCCTGCTCTGTGTGAACTGGGCTACTTCATGGTCCTCAATGGCCCGAAGGCCATTGATGGGCCGAAGGCCCTTACACCTGTTGGCCCAAACCGGTGGCCCAAAATCCCAAATTAGGTGAATATTCCGGCTGCTACAATATTGAATAGTGCCTTCTACAGTACTGCTACAGTACCCCCGACAATTCACCTCCACCCGGTTTTGAACCTGGGTCTCTTGGATGCCAAGCAAGAGCCCTTACCACAAGGGTACGGGCTCGTTGGATATATGGTATTTATAAATAGTGACATCTACAACCATATGTGTGGATATTTATATTAAACTGGACCTATGGTGTAACTCATGTGTCTATTGTAGTAGCATGAGTATTTTTAAGTGTCATTAGATTCCATGCTCAGTCTCCTGAAAGATGGGTCATCATTCTCATATATTGTATTAGTAGGGCCATCATACATATAAATCATATGAGTTGGGATTTCGGGACTATGTATAATATAAGTAAGGGCTTAAATCCCATTTTTCATAATTCTTAAGGATAACCAATCCCATTTATCAAAATCCATAAAGTTATAAAGGCTTATTCATCATTTTTCATAAGGGTCTTCATACCCATTTATCATTTTTTATGGGTATTCATGCCCATTTATCAAAATCCAAAGGCGTTTCAATGCCCAAGTGTCACAAATGTAAGGGATTCCATGCCCAAGTATCACAATATAGGATTACCTTTCCCTAGTATCATAGTATAGGGAGATAATTCTTGTATCTAATAAAAGTAGTTCATCATGACCGTAAATCATTATGTATGGTTGCAATGTCAGCATGTCGTTGGTGTAAGGGATGTCATTTATATATCAGAATATAGGGACACCATTCCCAAGAATCACTATATAGGTACACCATACTCATATCCAATAAATGTTAATAGGACTTATTGATATAGGAAGAGATAATAAAAAACACTCAATTCAGCATAATTTCTCTCTTACAAGGGTATAGCCATTCTTCTATTTAAGTAAGTTACATGGTCATTCCACAAACATTCCATTTAATTCAGTATAGTCAGATTTGTGTGATAGCCATGGTACACCACTATAATTATTCAATATCAATTATGATATCACCTCTAAGAATTCAAACCAAACACACTGATTGTTGTTTTTGGTATAACCATGAAATTCAAATAGCTATATAAAGGTCAAAACCAAATAGGTGGCTCACTTTGAGGTTGGTGACCTCTAAATTCTTTTGGGATCTAAGAGAGACATTTGTTTCAAGAATATGGAAACCAAATTAAAGAAAAAAATTTCAGGAGAAACACACAGTGTAACCGGTATGGGGCACAATGTAATCAAATATAAAAATCAAGACCCCGAGAGATAATTATGAGACTAGATACCTTATTCATGTTAAGGAGCACTCATATAGTATCGACCTTTGATTCGGTCCAAACTATGAGAAACAAAAGAAACAGATGAACACCCTTGAAACAGTGCATATGATATTGAAATAAAATAGCATCTTTGATAGAAATAAAAAAATGCTCTTAAGGAATTGATAAATTACTTGTAGGCATACAATGATATAGAATAAAGTTGAATTAAACTCTAGACATAGTAATTATATAATAACCTAACTTGATTGGAGGAGGATCGTAAGTGTGATAAATGAGGTTCATATTCACACTAGAATAAATAAGGATAGGCGGAGGGTAAGGTTATATATAGTGAGCGATAAACTGGAAAAAATTCCACACATAAATGGATGAAAAATTTAGTTGCATAGTTGGAAAAAAAAATACACCAACTATGCACTAGCTATTATCCAATGATAGTGGCTTACATAGTCATGAGAGCATGATTTTTCAAATCGTGCTCCACCCATCTCTCCCCACTACACAGGGTGATCACCCCATATGGGATAAAGAACACGGTTTGAAAAATTTCATGCATCTCATTGAACCATATCTATAGATCCATGTATCACCCCACATAGATTATTTAATCATGAAGACAGGGGTGCATAGTTTCTACTAACCATGAAGCCTAGTTTTTTTCTCCAAATATCTGAGCTTTGAGTTAAAAAAATTACCTAGACACTCATGAACCATTTATTATGAGATCAATAACATTTAATAGGATACGAATAAGGATACCAACTTAACATAAATGGTTCCATAGCTCGATAAAAATATGGGATCATACAGCTTTCCCCCTTAATGAAACTCATATGTTTGTTTCCCTTTCAATGGTGGTGATGTATCATATGATAATAAATCTATCCACTGAGCACTTCTGTCGGCCTCCTGCTCCCATTTATCCTCTTATACTCAAACTTGATTCGATTGAAGCCATAATAAAGGGAAAACATTTCCTTAGAGAACATTTATTCTCCATTAAATTATCCAAATGTGATACTCATAAATATAAGAATCAATATTAAACTCAACAAACATGGGAGAAAACGTATTGGAAGGGTCATCATAGTAATGGTGAATCTAAGAAATGTGGAAGATATATTGCATGTCATTGTACCACTAATATAATATTGACCAACATGTTACTATCCCAACTCTATCTATGGTTTAAAAAGGCTTAACTAAATGATTCAATAACTTATCATTCCTTTGTATCCACATAATTCTATGTCTGGGTGATACCCACATGAAAATATGATTCCCAACCTCTTAATATAGAGTTCATTTATGGTGAACCAAATAAGATTTCTTTCTAGGTAGAGAAGTACAAGTCCATTTCCTCATTAAATATTATTCCCTGGAAGCCTCCTTCATGAGACACGGACATAATAAAATTTCTTCTCTTTCCTATAACTAACATAGGGTTGATTGGCATGGCCTACCATATAAGGCCTCACACAAAACCATATAAATTGTTTCATGAAAGCTATTATTCTAGGAAAACCTGATGGGGTATATTATTCGACTTAGAACCACTAAAATAATTGAAACATGCTGATAGATTATCCTCTAATACTTGAATCATCTGTTTTGATTGACCATCATTCTAGGGGTGAAAGGCTATGATCAGAAGAACCAATAAAAAATATCTTTGTAACCCCTACCTGAACCACGACATTAAATGAGAATACCTATATGAAATGATAGTGGGAGTGAACCCATGTAAATTTGTAATATTATTGATGTGATATATTCCTAACTCATTAATGGAGAAAGTCTCCCAATTATGAAGTAAGTGGGATAACATTTCCAGTCAATCCAAGACTACCAAAACATTGTAACTACCTGAAGGATACCTCAATATTCCAACCAAAAAATACATAGAAAATTATTCCCATTTCCATTCAAGGATATAAAATTGCTAAATAAGCCAGTGGGCCACTAGAGTTCAACCTTCAGCTACATTCATGGGGAACACCTTGTGATAGCACCCAATATCATATATTTCATCCCAGGACACCATTACCGATGGCACATATAATGATACATCAAGGAGAAACCTAGGTTGTCTTCCCACTAAGATGCATGGGATTCCTACATCTCTACCATTCTCATGTATATAGAAACAAAAATATTCCTATGTATATATAGGTTGTTTTCTACATCAATTGAAAAATACGGAGGTGGGTCCTCGTAAAAAAGATTCTATAGTATAACCCAACCATCAGGGTCTAAGATCTACATTATCATCACCATATCCATGATTTAAGATGTATCCTCTAAATCGATAACCAAATATTTCTCATTAATCTCATGAAACACCATATTAATATCATAAAATAGTTCCATAAAAATCTGTTCATCACTAACTTTATGAATACCTTGTTCATGAGTGTTTTTGATTATAACATTAGTTACAAAATTACTCTTCATAGGAATATTTTTAAAGTTAAAGTCAAAATATTGATGGTATTTGAATAAATTTCTTTTATGAGAATCATTTCATGCTTCATAAATATATATTTCAGATTATTTTTGGTCTTTATGCACCACAACGCTCTCTCTAAAATGATAATTCCTCCAACAATGGAAGGCATAAACAAATGATGCATGTTCTAGGTCCTTCATCAGGTAATTATTACCCTGAGATATCAATTGAAGAGAACCATATACAATGAATCAATTTTCATATATTAATATGTCACACTCAAAAATTCTTGGTGCATCATAGAACATTTTTTAGCCTCTTTCGGGCTCTAAAAGAGTCAAAATTGGTTTCAATGTAAGACATCATTTCATCTCTTGAAAGGCCTTTTCACATTATTATGACCAAAATAACTTCACGTCCTTCTTAGTAAGATATGTAAGAGGTGATTTAAGGCATGATAAGACTTGTATGAAATTCAGGAAATATCCATCTTAATAAAAGAATCTTTATATATCAAAAACATCATTGGGAATCTCCTACGTAACTATAGTACTCACCTTATATGGGAAAACATAAAGTCTTGACTCTAAAATAATATGACCCATGATGTGGCCCTTTTTGATACAAAAGTTGAATTTCGTGTGCTTATCCTACAGTTGGTGCTATATGAATGTCTTCAAATTGATGATGAGATGTTTGAAATATACGCATTGAGTATGAAAATACACTTGGAATTAGTATAAAAACAATCATGAATGAAACAAAAAAATTATAGAAAACCTAATTCTTGAAATCCATGATAATGGTTAGCTTGTTCATGAGACCAAACAACATAACTAGATACACATATAAACTATTTCAACTATATAATGCCATAAGTGGTATGTATGAAGGCTTAAAGTTTACCTGATGATATCCTGGTCTCATGTAGATCTTCGAGAACACTCTATATCCTCTGAGTTGGTCCAATTGATTATCTTTTTGATGTAATAAATATTTATTATTAACCATAATATGGTTCAACCATTGGTAATCCAAAAAAAATACTAAGGGTTTCATCTACCTTTTTAAAAAATAGACCAGTGAACCCCAAGAAGAAGTGTTTGGTCATATAATTCCTTTAAATTCCAAATCCTCTAGCTTCCTTTGGAACTCCTACAACTCATTAGTATCTATCCTATAAGGAATAATGGATATTGGTGCAATTCCGCTAACTATCTTGATAGTAAATTATACTTCACACTTAAGATGTAGTTGGGAGAATTATACAGTGGGTACATCCCCTAAAAGTCCTACTACATGATGGAAATCATCCAAGGTTAGATTCTTATCATCCATATAAATGCTACCAATCAGGGTGGTCACTCCACCATGACCAAGATGCTTTGGTGATACTCTACCTTCCTGGACACCCCATTCACCCTTGTGAAGATAAATACAACCCTATATTGATTTAAATGATACCCTAATCATATATATGTCCATATATGCAAGATAGGGGTTAAAATAATCCATCCCAATATTGAAATAAATGCCCAAAATTTCAAGGATGAATAGATCTCGTATGAAATGATGGATTACTACCTCAAAGAGGCATTCCTTTCATTGGAGTACACTATATTAATGAATACCCAAAGGGGTTTCAAGTTCCATCACACCATAAATATACTAAATTTCAATCCAAAGTATTTTTAAAACATCCATAAATATAATGGAATTTAAAGCACCCAAATCAAATAAGTCAGTCACAATAGTAGAGGCTTCTATAAAAGTTCCTTGAATAGAAGATGGTCTGACACCATTCTCATTTGGTAAAGGCTTCAATGAGTATATTTGGCATGATTTATTTACATGAGATCTAACATAACTAATCTCATTAGGTCTACTTGGATGGAATTTTGTATCTGAATCCCGAATACACTAGAAATAGCATCTTACTCAAAATGTAAGGTTTATAGTTCTACAACTACTTACTTTATGAGGTTCTCATGATCCCAATCATGGTAGTGTAGCTAATATGGATACTAACATATATGCACATATGGTATGGTCTTAAAAAACACTAGAGATTCACCAACCCTATGTAGTCTCATCACTCTATGGGGTTTTAGGACACTGAGGATCCTATTCCAAAACATCCCAAGTTGTTGACAAGCCACAAAAATGTCAGTGGGTGTCATCTAGTTGTCACCACTCCTACACGTAGTCTCAAAGATTTTATTCTGACCATGGGTCAAACAACTTCTGTATATTGGTTATGAACCACTACATCACACACCATTGTCTTATTTCACGTTTCACTTGCTCATGTGAAATTGGTTTATTATATCAAAAACAGTGTTCAAACAAAAAACATTAACATAAGATCAGATATTATTACTAAGCCCATCCTCAAACCATCTCACTTTCACTATCATATCATAAGTATAAATAGCCACAATTCATTGAAACTATATAATACTATATTAGTTGTTCAAAACATACACAAAACCCTATTTTATGTTCCTAAACTCCCAGGCCTGATCGGCCCTCAGGGTCTCATGGAAGAAATATTTATAGAAGATATAAAATAATCCCTCTAAATCACATTCTTGTACTAACCTACCTAGTTCAGAAAATCCCACCAATAATTGGAGGATCATTAAAACATTAACATAATGAGATTAAATCTCCTCCATAGGTGTCTCTAGGTGATGATACATAGATAAAAGTATCCCAATCCGTAAGTATGTAGCATGGAGAACACTATCCCCTGAAAAATTGCTTGTCTGCTTATAATAAAACACCCAAGTCAAATCTCTCATAGAATGGGTGGGTCTAATAAGTTCGAGTAAAATATACAAAATATGTACAAACTCAACTTGAAATTGGACATCATAACTCTTATCCAGGATAATATATGGTGCCACTGGTAGCACTACTTGAGGTATCACCGGTGTCTCTTGGCCTACCACCTTCTAAGAATGGTCTTCAACACCTTTTTAAAATTTGACAGGAGCATGTCATGGTAGAATAGTTATAAAGTATCCAATTAAACACCTAAAATATGATTTAATAATAGTAAATATTGCTGATACACTTATAGGATATATACAAGCCTTCTTTTGTAAAATTATCACCACTATGCATGCTCGTAATGAAATGTATGGGTGATAGAATCGATCATGAATAACATGGAGGTATTTTCTACTTCTCACCACTATGGTAGGGTTTGGTTCAAGACAAATGTTTCATTGTAATGTTCATAATATTTGGACAATCAATTTAATGTTATATAGGGAGAAAACCTTTAATTTTAAATATTCATGGACATTTAATGGTGTACAGATAGAATTTATGGATTTTTTAATTCATTCATTAAATAATAGACTAGTTATTTAAATTTCCATTCCCAATTAATTAAATTAAATTAATTATAAATTTAAATTAGAAGTTCGTTTAACAGTATCCAACCATTTACATTCAATAATAGAATATTGGTGGTAATATGATATGATTTGATGGTATAAATCATCATTCCCAATATATAGAGATAATTTAACTCTATTGATTACCAAATAACAATAATGTATTTCAAATCAACTAACTATTTATTCTATGTGACCTCAGTTACATAACCTAAACATATGATATTTGGATAGTTATGGTTCTGTTGTCAAACTATTCAGTAAAACACCAATTAGCTTGATACAGACACTTTAACGACTTTTTATCTTTCTAATATTTTATGTAGAAAAATTAGTTCTAATAAAGATTTATCAATCAAGTTGCACACAACAATTATCATGTAGTGAAGAAATGAAACCTACAAGGAATGGCATAATTCATGGAATATTAATCCTATAAGGATCCTAAAATGATGCACAATCAATAGTTACTTTTTATACTAGTCCAAGGATAAAATATAATCCAATGACATAATAGTAATAAACATCACATATCATGTTAATCACCCGATGGTGGAATCAAGTGAACTATAACACAAATAATCTTGATCATGGAATCCCTTCCTTGGCATTTCATCTTTTCCCCCATAATAGGGTTATATACTCCTAGGCAGATGCTAATTATCAAATTATGACTTAACCTAGTGTCATTTCTATAATTCTAGATATTAATGAAAAAAATAAGCTCTGATACCACTTTGTGACATCCCAACCCGGGAGCCACTAAACGGTGCCCCAAGATGGTGGGTCACATTGCCACATTTTCACCTCCCTATATACGAGTGGCTTTCAACTAAAAGTGAGTGTAAAAGGTTTTTAGTGTGGAGAGTCTATGACATCATGATCAGAGTAAATCTATGGTGAAATAATAGATAAATAGTAGAATCATGATAATATTTGAATGAATAAGGTAAATCATCCAAATTAAATAAATAACCGACAACAAAAATATCCAATATCATGTACAAAATGATGTAATTCTATGTAACTATAAGAAGAAAAGAAGATGAAATGGCAGAATTCATGTAACACAATACATGTATTAGAAGAACTAAAAGACCCAAAATGTGTATCCCCAATAGCATTATGATATATATCTCAGTCATGTTCTTCCCCACTCCCATGCTATAATAGACCCAGTATCAATAACTAGTTACTCCCCCTCTCACAACATGCATGCACATAATTTTCATGGGTACCATCAGTGGAACAAATAGGGTTTGTGATAAACTCAGTAATCCACCATAATATGTGTTGATAAATACCCAGTTATTTCAAATAATATGAGTGGTTTGAGTATATTATGGTATGTAAGAATAAAAACTATAAAATTATAGGTTGTGGTCCATGTAGTACACTGGGATAACACTACCTGCTTCGGCTAAAGCTAGATAATCTCTGAAAAAGGAACCATCAGTGTGTATATATATATATATATATATATATTTGTTATATATATATATAGTGATGTCTAATTTCATATGTATAGAAACTACTACTCTACTAGAACTGACTTGTAACTCAGGCTTCTACGGTAGTCACATGAATCTTTCAAATGTCATTGGACACCACCCCCTATCTCAAAATAGTAGGGTTAACATACCCATATTTCATAATAATAGGGTATTTATCCCCATATATTTTATTAGTAGGGATGTCGTTCTCATGTATCATATCTGTAGGGTCTCCATGAATATTTTTCATAATTCATAAGGGTCGTCATTCCAATTTAATATAATTCATAATGTTCTCCATGCCCATTTATCATTATTCGTATGGGTCACCGTGCCCATACCTAATTATTCAAAAGGGATTTCATGCACAATTAACTTAATCCATAGGGTTATATATGCCTAAGTTTCACATAACTAAGGGACGTCATTCCCAAGTATCACAGTATAGGGATTCCATGCCCGAGTAACACAGTATAGGGGTGACATACCCTTATCTAATAAAAGTAGGGTCATCATTCCATTATATCATAATTTTGGGTCACCATTCCTGTATGTCATAAGTGTAAGGGATTTCATGCATGTATCACAATATAGGGAACCATGAATAAGAATCACAGTATAAGGATCCCATTACTGCATCTCATAAATGTGTAATAGACATACGACATTAGGAATTTTGAATAGGTTACTCTTAGTTCATTAGAATTCCACTCTAACATGGGTGTAACAATTTTTCTATTTAAGATTTTTATATTTCCATACCACTACCTTTCCATTTAATTTAGTATATTCATATAAGTATGTTATCAATTTTACCCCATATAAATTATCCATTTTCAATTATGAAATCATCTCCTCGAAGTCAAACCAAACACACAGATTGGTGTTTTGGCTGTATAACCATGAATTTAAAATAGGAATATAAAGGGAACACCCAAAGTGGTGGATCATATTGAGGTTCATTATGTCCAAAATCATTAAGGATCTAAGAGAGACATTATGTTCCAGAATAGGGAAACCAATATAAAGGAACATTATCTTAGGGGAAATTCATAGAGAAAATAGAGTACAACACAATTAAAACAAATATAAAAATCAATACCATGAGGTAAAACTACTATACCACCTACCATATTTTTATCGAGGAGAACATATCGAGTATCGACCTCTAATTTAGTCTACCTCAAGATAAAATGAAAAAATAAAGGAATAACCCATAAATAGGGAATATGATATCGCACCAAAATAGCATCATCGATGGAAAGAAAATGAATGAAAGGAGCCCATGGGGTAAAGAACACACTGATAGGTGTTTAACAAGACATACAAAATTCAAATCAAAGTTGGGATGGAGGAATAATCCATAAACCCTGTTTTATAGGAGGAGGAGCCCAAATGAGACAAAGGAGGAGCCTTTGTCTGCAGGAAATAAGGAAGAGAGAGGGAGGGTAAAGTTATATCAAGAGAGGTTTAAAATAGTATAAACACACACACATAAAGAGGCACACTGTTTGGATGTACGGTTTGAACCACCATGCTATAACCATGAACTATCTACTATCAAAGGATAATTGCCCTTGTGGTTGGGGGGGGCATGGTTTCTAAACCATACTCTATCCATGTGCACCCTCTTACAAGGGTTCACACACCACATGGGATACAACTCAAGGTTAAGAAAATTGTTTTCATCCCATATACTCCCCTATATGAAGCCATGCAACACCTCACATAGTTTATTTTACTATGTAACCTTGATTTTTCCTACAATGATCAGATATTCATGAGACGAACCATCCTAAAATGCTTTTAAACCCTTAATTTTGTGATTAATCATGTATAATATGATGAAAATATGTAAAACAACTAAAAATAAATTGTTCTATACCTCGAATAAAATTTTCAATATTACATTTTTTATTGTGGTTATACAAATTTTTTGTAGATATATTGAGTTATTATATTGATTGTGGGTGTGAAATTATGTAGGGTAAAATTAACTATATTATTTTATTTATTTATTTTGGTGATGGGAGCACATTAAATATGAAACCAACTCTTGAGATCATTTTTCTGGGGTATGTTCAAACATCCAAACTGGTTAGTGGACTGACTATATTTTTAAACTATTATACCCTATCTCAACCCACTAATTGGCATGAATTGGATATGGATTTTAACTATATTGGATATGTCTTGGTTCTACTATGTCATGGATATGGATGTATAATTGTTATAATAATTTATTGGTAACAAAATGTTAATATTGTTGATGTGGATACTACATGGTGGGAGGTTGTCTATGGGGGACCTTTTATATTTAAATAGTGTGTGTTATACTATGCATTGGTATTTGGGGATTTATAACTATTTTTTGCTTAGGAATATAATACTATTAAAATATTTAATTATGAATTGTGATGTGTAGATTATAAGAATTTAAAAAAATTGTTCATAATTTCATATGATAACATGAGGATAAGATAGTTCACTAGATTATGTTTGTCCAAGATCACCCTATAGTGGTTATGGGTGTTGGGGAAACTAATATTTATTGTAAATTTACAACATTTATTATTATACATGCATGTTATTTCCATTGTTTTTATTCCTTTTGGGATGACCTACTTATTATTGAATATACTAATCCCTAATATTAAGAACTTTTTATTGGAGTTGAGGGACTCTATTCAACATTAATTATAATGGTTTTTTAATTAAATAACTCTCCCATCTATTTTTTAATATTTTTTATCTTTAATTCATTTTTATTATCATCACATTATATTTTCATATTCATTATTTTTTTTAAATCTAGAATTTTTTGTTCTAGTTTTAATTATTATGTTAACTAATTTTCCTAAGTACATGTTATTACGTATGATGTTTGGAAATCATTACATTATGATATTTAGCATAGTGAAAAATGTTATGTATAAAAGGATATAATGTATGTAGTGAAAAATATTACATAGTGATTTTGGTTAATGGAAAATTTCTTATATATAGGAGTACCCTAACATAAGATTTCAAATTCTAAAATTTTCCAATGAAACAAATATTTTATACTCTAGTAACACCTAAAGTTACTCTTATGTATAGATATTATAAAATTTAGGATTAAAGGTTTCTAAAATTTAAGACTCTTATATATTGAGGATTATTACATAAGATTCATGAGTAATAAAAATGGAAATGTAAAATTTATATTTTATTTGATGAAATATATTAATTTTTAATATTTCATAAGGTATGAATTTAAAATTTAATCGTTAAAATTGTTGAGTTATTGTGGATTTAGAAGTTAGTGTCTTTAGAATTTATGACTCCTACATATTAAATAATCTTATTGAATTTTAGTGAGAATTTCTGGGTCGTTAATCAATATAGGATTTATAAGTTAAGGATTCAAAATATGAAATATATTATATACCAATAAATTTTAAGGGAAAATTATGAATAATTATTAATCGTACATATGATGACACCGAAGGAAATTTATTTATCATTGTCAATGTTTTAATTTCCAATCATAAAATATTGCTGATAATATGGGTTACATTATTCAAATGCAAATTTTTATAATATCAAATGCTTTATTTCACATGATTTTAATTATTATTCAATGTGTTTAAAGATGATTATTATTGAGGATTTAATGAAGATATAAATTTTTATTTTTATTTTAATTTTAAATATTCAAATAGTAATATTTTACTTGTTATTCAGAGAGTTAATGAAATATTCATGTGGAGATATCATTGAACGTTAATGTTCATGAAGATTGTACATGAGGGAATTATAAATTTTAATTTATTCTATAAAAGTTAAAGATAAAGGTTACACACCAAGAAATTTTTTTCTCTAAATAATAAAGTGATGTAATCTAAAAAATATATTTTTTGTACACAAATAGGTTGGATTTCTAGATATTTATATGTATCCCTTTGCAGGAGCTGAATATTTCTATTTCTACACTAGCACCATCTAAAAATTTCATTGGTGTTATTTTATTATTTGTCCAATGTGATTAATAATTTAATATTAAATTTTATTGAGATTTAACAAAACAGAAAAAATAGTTATACCTCCATTAAAATGTTTTTATTTGGTAATTTTTACACGATCAAAATAGAAATACCTAGGTTATGCCTGCTACTATAAAAGAAAAGGGTATTTATTTCACCACTTTAGAAGGAAATTTATAGGTTTATAACTTATTATAAAACATTTTTGTTGGTTATTCCCCTATGAAAATGTTGGGTTCCAACTATAGCAGTAAAAGCAAGGTATTTGGTTTTTTTCATGTAATTATGAAGAAACGTATATTATAAATAGTATTCACGGCTTAAAAAGATAGGATTGTCTAGTGGATATCCATAATATTGGTTTGAGGGTGTTAATAGTAGATGTAGGATCATTTAAACTAAAATAATCTAACATCTATTATAATATTTCTTTTTCACTATTATGCTTACATTGTTCGTACATCTACTTCACCTTTTTTCTTTGGATGGATTGTTTTATCTTTTTATCAAAATATTTCTTCATAATTATTAAATTTTCTCTTATTATTTTAATATAGTAAATCCATTCCCCCCCACTAATCCCTTATCATCATTGACTTTTACCTATCAATTGGTAGTATATCCACCCCATTTAAGAGTTGTGCTTCATTTTTTATTTTTACTGATACCTCACAATTTGTGTTAGGGGAAGCCTTTTGGAGCTAAAATTATTTTGATTATATGTTGGATAAAATTTTTATATAAATTTTATTGTTAATATTGTTTTCACTAGATTAGGAAGAGCATTGGGAGATTTCTTTGAAGGACAGATTTACAATTAAATTTAAAATGAATGATTACATTAAAATAATTTATTGAAAATATTTGAATCATATTAACTCAAGGGAAACCATGTTCTATGAATTTATAAAATAATATAATCATAAGGAAAATTTATTATAGAAATGAATGAAAGATTATACATAATCAATTGAACATAGTTAATTGTTATGATTCTTCTATTTTATCATCTGATGTGAATAAACATTCTGGTAGTGTTTACATTTTGGAAAAATCTATTTAGTCAACATTTTCATATTCTGCATAATGTACAGTATATTCTTATTTTAATATTGATTCTAGATTTAATAATCCTAGTGTAAAGTTATTAGAATATATAGTCAATATATTACTAAATAGCGCCTCTACTATTAGAGATTCTTATATGGAAGTTACAAGATACTAGTGTTTGATAAGCTGCGTTTTCATTTTAAATATTGGCTTGAACCATTTTAATATGGTTAATTGAATGCATCCTCTGAGTGGAGAACGTATGGATGTTTCTTAGGAGTTTAGGAAACAAAAATATGAAAAATAGATCATCCATTGTATATGGCACAGTTGTCATGTGGTTAGTGCTAACTACACACCATGGCCTGAGAAACTATGTAGATGCAGCCCCATGGACAGAGGCAAGTTCATGGATACCACACATTTATTAAAACTTTTTAGGAAGCAAAACAAACCATGCTACATAGGTTTGTCTTGTATTTATAGAACCACATGATTTTCCCATTGTTTGGACAAACAGTTCGTCAAAACAGTGTGGCCCTTTAAATGTTGCAAATTTATCTTTCTCCTTCCCCAGATTATTTATTTACAACCCAATATTAATTATCATTGAAACCATAGTGTCCAAGGGTTTTTACTACAATCTATCCATATTCTTATTGATAAATATCTCATGAATATAGGCATTTTAAGTGATGTTTTATGCGAATCAATGATATGGCAAAGTCTTTTACTTTTTTATCTATTTTATGGTAAAGGATTTGTTAGTCATTTTTTTATCCCAAAGCCCACGTACCCAATTTCCAAAATGTTCTTAACTTTTTGTGTTTTTGGGAATTTTCTATTTAATAAAGGGTCATTGATGGTGAGTTTTTGTCTACTAGAATGAGGTAGTTGGTGTATAATATTTTTCTAATATTCTTAATGATTTATATTTGTATGAGGTTATTCCAATGAACTTCCATGGTTTATTATTTTTTCTTCAACTAAGATGAGTAATTTGGATATTAAATTAATGTATGAAAATCATTATGGACCTTGTTGGGTCCGTTGATGATTTGAGAATGGGCCTAGGTAAACCCCTGGAGGTATGACAAACCCTGGAAAGTGGTGTGATGAAATTTTAAATGATATGATAAATGTATTATGAGTGGGATGGAGTTTTAATTGTCATTTAGTGTGTTTTTATGGGTAAATGGCTTCTTGAAATACCATGTGATTAATTGGTTTTGGTAGGTTATGATGCTGAATTATAATTTCTTGTATGTTATGATTGAGTGATTTTACTAGAGCCTTCTTAAATAGTATAAATGGTGTGATTTTGATTTTGACCCAGTTTTGCTCTTCAAGGAATGATTATTTTGATTCAAAATATATTATGTTCTAAAATTTGATATTGATCTCAATGGGATTTTAGAGGTGATTTTCCAATAGGATTCCATTGTCAAATTGGAATGGGTGTCTGGTCATCATTTTGGGGAAATATTTTTGATATAAATTTTATTAGTTTTATTGTAAAATTTAGTTCTTAGACCGTGTTGGGTTTATCGAAGTGGAAGAACCATGATTTATGTATGGATTCAATTATTTTGACAAGGATGATTTTTTTATCATTTTATAACAAATGAAAAGGGTTCAGGTTTAATTTGATCCACGTTTCTATTTTAAAGGTCCATTGGGACTATGATAAATGATTTGATAAAGATGGTATTGATTGATAATGTAATGGTGGTAGATGTGGGACATAATGATCTACATCTATGTTTGGGGTGGTTTTACATGGTGTTCAGATCCTATGGTTGGTTGGTATGTTGGACTAATGTTCCTCTCCCTTGGGTGGGATATAATAATTTACCAAGAACCCTAATGCATCATTGTTATGTAGGATAGACTATTGCCTGTGACTCTATGGATATGGACATGGGGTTCCATATCATGGTTAGGGTGGTATGACATGGAATTTCGAATCCTGATTAGATACTTGGAATAATACTCCTTTTATGTCAACATGTGATCCATTTGGTATAGAGTTCAAACGACTTGAATAGAGAAGATCTTGATTGATTGCCTTGGGTGTCTCTTGGAACATAAGGGATAATAATGTTAATCAAATAATTTTTAATTGTGTAAAACATGGTAATAATTAATGATTAGTATTTTATCTATGGCCCATCTTCATCCACTATTGACATAAAGGATATTTATTTAGGCCATGATGGAAGTGGACAACTAATTCATACTCACATCTAACTCAGTCTTCAATGGAACATGGCTACCTAAGAAGATGTTATTGTTTTAGGTACATGTTCGGCATAGGGATTAGGAATTTAGTTTATGTTTTGGATAATATGATTGAGCATGTGACGTTAGGACTAGGTTGGGATCTAGATCGTGATCAAGTGTTTTCCATTGTTTGATTATTTTAATTTTTTAATGTATGATTTCATGACATGTAGAGTTTTCATATCATTTATAGATGATATTCCATTTGGGTTATTATTGGAACTTTGTGTATGTTATTCTATTTAATGATTCTATTGGTTTATAAAACTATTTAAATTATTTAAACAATTAATTTACTATGATAAGTGGGTATAGTGTCCCCAATATATCTCCATAGACATGATTTTCTAGTCTGGGGACTTTGAAATACTATGAGGCACACTTGAGGTTATGTGGAAAACTGGATCAGGGGATCAGTTTAGCGACACCCAGGATTTTACTTTTCAAAGTGGTATCAGTGGTAGTGTCTTCTAGATTACTATTTTGGAATTTTATAAAGGAAACTAGGATCTGTTTTTATCTTGGTAATGAGTCGGTTCCTTGGTGACATCATCCCAATGCAGGGAGAAATCAGAGTTTCTAGTGGTGGGAATTATTTTTTTTTTTGATTTCTATTGTTACTATTGACTATTTCCACCTCGAATGATGAACTTGTAGGTGATGTTATTGAATTGTGATGTTTTTTATCTTTTTATGGTATATAAAGAGAGGGTTTGTGTTCAATAATCATTCTTAGATCATAGGATTGATTGAACATCTCTATACTAACTTTGATGGATAGTTTCCTAGCATTTACTATAATATTAGTGTGTTTTTCTTTTTATGGTTTATGTATTATATTCATTAATATATGCCCACGGTTGAAATTATGTAAATGGGTAGGTACTTAAAGTGTCCAGAACCATTTATATGGTTATATATAAGTGTATAGTGACACTCTACTTGACCAAATCCTCAGGAGACTTTTGGGAAATAGACATGTATAAATGAATCTTTATGTGACTATTCTGGTTAAATATTGTTTCCACAAAAACAATATAAAGAGTTTTCCGATGATAACTAGTTAAATGAAATTATATTTATCAAATACCATTTATTATAAAATTTAATAATGTTAATTTTTTTTAAATGTTGTGAAATTGGATGGTTTTGAAATGTGAATCCATAGGATTAAAATTGTAATTTTTTTTAAAAAAAATTAAAAATGATGTAATATTTAGGTACATTAGTTTATAGAATCACTTGTGTTTTTGTTTGACCTTGTGAGAAGGTGATATTTTCCCTATGAGTTCCCAAGTTTGAGGCCCTTGGTCTTTGGTTGTAAGGCCTTGATTGGATTAGATGTTATGGTTAGTATGATGTTAATATTGTGCCTTTAGTTAGTATGTGACATTGTAGTATTGAGTTTTTTTTTGATAATGTGGATGTGGTAACCCTCATTAGTTGTGACTGTGTGGGTTTTATATTGGACCGTGAAATGGGTGTATCAATTTGTGTTTTCCTTAGTAGTGGTCTTGTGACTATGGGTGAATGACCAAGGGTAAGTGGTTTACATGGAATTTAGACACCATGTTTTTTGGAATGTGGGTAGGGATGTTACCCATGAGATGTGACTTGTGTGAGGTATAATATTTATGGTTTAATGGAAGATCCTAGTGACCATGTTGTGGTGAAAATAGTTTATGATTTCGGTTCCTTGTGGAATATCTCGGTGATCCATGAGAGGGGTTATCTATATTGTGAGTACCTTTGGGAGTGTAAGTCATAGGTGGATGTTTTGTGATTTTTAAAGTGGATAAGAAATAGTTTTTCTTAATGTGTGGTCTATACTAGTGGGTAGTAGGAAGATCATGTGATTTTGGGAAAGAAACTGTTATTGTGTTCAATATTTAGTGTCCTTGGGAATTAAAGGGTACCCATGAGGATGGTCATAAGGCATGGTTATGACTTGTATTCCTTTATATTGAAAGCACCTATAGTAATCATTGATGTTTGTAAGGATGGTTTGGAAATGGGAGGATTGTTCAGATGTCTAACCCTGATTTTTTAATGATGTTTGATGTGATTATCGGTTTTGACATTTGGTTGTAAAATGAAATGGTGAATAGAATGCAAATAGATGCTAAAAATTTGGTTAAGATACAAAAGGTGATGATAGGTCATGTACTTTAATCTGACTTGTGAAAATGTCATGTTTTTTGGATTGTAACATCACAGATGCTTCCAGCTTTAGGGGGTTGATGGCCTTGAGGCATTATTGGTTGTTTAAATGGGTGTTTGATCATAGTACCAGGGATATGTGGCTCACAATATTTTGATTCGGAATCAGTAAATAGTTGTAGGATGGTGTGATATGAGGAATTTAGTGAGGTCTGTATGGTAAGAACATGATGAAGGTGTTTGATTCCATTTTTATATTTGATCAGGTCAATCAATAGTTTTGTCTAGTTGTTTTTTGTGAAAAAAAAGTTGATTTTAACCAAGAATGAGATAGGTTTTTTCTGGATCAGTATGTTTTATCATGTGCATTTTTTTAAAACTTTTATGGGTTTTGGGTGTGGTGGTGGTGGTTCTACAAATTATGTTACTTCGCAACTTCTTGGGAGAGAGTCATGGGGAAACGTTGTGTTTTGGATAGCACATCCCTCCATAATCGTTGGGACTAGGAGTCAATTGGATGAAGGTGGGAAGAGAATGCCAAGGAATTTTTTTGGGGTGTGACATGTCTCTACTGCTAGAGGTGGAATCATAAATGTATATTTTGTGGTGTTATTCATCAACCATATATTTGAATACTCCCAATGTAGTGATGGTCATTCCTAATTTCTTGACATCATCTGTAGTATGTTGAGAGAACATCAACTACACACCAAGCCATTTGAATTCTTTTTCTTGTTTGATGAAATGACCTCCCTTCTAGTCTGCACTCATGGAGTGAGTGTGAATATATGGTGGGAAATAATCAATCAGTCGCCTATGAGTAAGTTTCTTGGGATGGACTGTATCTTGATGAATGACATGGGTTCCATTTTTAGACGTTGATAATGGGTGATATTTAAGGATTATTCTTTCTCTTAGGTAAGGGTTAGATAAACATTCTCATATCTAGGGATTGAAAGAGGTGAAAAATGGGCCATGTATGTCGGAGTTTCTTGGGTGAGGTGACGAAAATGACACTCTTATAGTGGGAAGTGATGTGATAGTCCTGTGGATGAAAACCATGTTTCAAGATGGTGAAAAATATATAGATCTAGTCATGGATTGGCTAAGGTGGATTTGGGATAAAAATGAGTTTCCAATAAGGAGTGTGTATCTCTTCCCTGATGAATTCTAAATGGTACATCCTATTTGGAGATTGACAAAGAAAAGCATTGGGTCCAAGATTGAGATATATCAAAAATGAAATTCGAGGCGCATTGATGAAGGTATGTTAGATGTTGTTGTAAATCATGATGTTGGATTTGTGATGATGGAGTTATTGACAGTATAATTTCACCCCGAGTTGTGTACATATTATAGAAGGAAATTTGGGTTGTCAAGGAGAGCCTCTTAGTGTGAATCTATTATGACTAGGTATGGTGATGATCTGTCAGTAGTTGTAGTCTAACATTTTCAATATGAGTCGGCTAGGGATTTCTGAACTTTGATTAGTGTGTGGGATGAATTATTTAAATTTCAAACCACATCAGGCATGTCACTTGGATGTGATAGAGGCATTAGGAATGATATTTTTCTTTAAGAAAAATATATATTTGTTCTTATTTCATTTATGGATATCAGGAACACATCTCTTTCATCTGGGCTTTAATTAATTAGATTATGTGATGACATATATTTTCATTATCATGGGTGTTCTGGAGACACATGATGGAAACCATAACATGTTCAATTTGGGAGAAAATATTTGTGATTTTTTGATATTTTAAAATTGAATAGATTCCAGACATCAATGGTTCACAGATGTTTTTTAAAGATTATCGTGGGAATCACCTTAGACTTAGATCATAACCAATTGATAACATCATCATTGCATTGGTTTAATGGGGTCAAGTAAGTGTCGGAATGATTTTCCAGTTTTAAAATTGAGAGTTGGCTTTAGTTTTGGTGGTTGAGCACTTTGAGTCTGAGGTGTTGCATTGGTTCTTCTTCTTACATCCATATTTGGATGAGTCCATTGGGATGAAAATTAAAAACCAACATAGGTATAGGGATTTGGCTTGGTGACAATGTGTTATTTCGGGTTTATCCATGTTTGGTTCACCATTATAATTAAAAAATGGGGAAAATTGGGGCTAAAATTTTTCTGGCCATTTAGATTGTGGAGAAGATCAAGAGAATAGTATATCAGCTAGAACTTCCATAGTGATATAGTTCCATGCATGATGTTTTGTTTTATTTCAGTTTCAGAACTATCAACATTTCCTTTCTTATTTTATATATTTTGATGATGTTAAGAATTAGGCTGGTGAATTCTTTTAGAATTTTGTTGACATCAGCCCTTGTCGCCCCGAGCAAGTGTCTGCTTTATTTTGATAGCATAAAATATAAGAAATCACATCTTGAATGACTAAATAGTTCATTAGTAATTGTTAACTAGATACATACATGATCACCACATTATATTTGCTAAAAAAATAAAACATTATTATTTTTAGGAATATCATTATTCTCTCAAATATATCCTTGAATATCATTTATAGAACATGTCCTTGATTCTAGGGAAAGGAAACAAAATAAGGGTGATCTCAAATGATTAGTAAGGGTTATGTATAATTAGAGATATCATGAATCATTAAGAATAATCAAAAAATAATGTTAAATAACAAGCAAAAATTCCATTTAAATTACTTGACTATCATGATAGGATAAGTCATAATCAATATGAAAAGGCATATAAGTAAAAACACATGAAATTTAATATATAAACTGAGAATGAAATTCATCCATATATAATATCATTGTGAAAATCTAATGGATAATAATAACTAAATTCTTAAGTTAGGAGATAATTAATCATTGGATTTCATGTTTTCAAGAACATTATACATCTTCCATCAAGCCATTTCACAAGAAATTTTGTTACTACAGGTAGAAACCCATTTAATTTGGAAACTAATTTTTCTCTTGAGACATACCAACATAATCAGGGGATATATAATTATTGGTCCCACCCATCACTGATTGTACAAATCATTTATCACAGAAAAATAGGTAATATTTTTATTAATAAATATTCCTCATCATCATATATCCTTATTGAATAAATAATATATATTTATCAATATTTCCCCATTTAACCAAATAACATTCAATGTAAAAACCATATGTAAAATTCGAAAACGGTTTAAGAAATATTTATATCTGTGATGAAAATAATATGGATAAAATAGAATAGAAACATTTAACATCATTAATAAATTGGTTTTCATTTCAAATACATCAAAGTGGTAGTATATGCCCCACATAAAGAGTAATAGGATCATATTAACTAATGTAAGAACCCAGTTCTTATTTTTTAGGTACGGGCTTCTTCTTTTTCCTTTTCCTTATGTGTTTTTGAGAAAATATGGAAAATGGGGAAAAATCATAAATTTTGGAACTACATGCCATGTAATTTTCCACACGTCGTGTACTTTTGGCCGTGTTGGGATGAGTACATGGGGCGTGTATCCATCCCGACGACACGGGGTGTTCAAACCGACTACACGTCGTGTAGTGGTACTTACAAGCCATGTAGTCAGTCGGTAGGCCTAAACAGTATGGCGGTGCAGTAGCCGACAGCTGGGCGATAGTACACGCCGTGTACTTGGGAGTACATGTCGTGTACTCATGTCGACGGTTGAACAGTGTGGCGGTGCCGCCAGAGGAATAGTTAAATGAAAAAAAAATACACGTCTTGTACTCAGAAGTACACGCTGTGTACATTGTTTTTTTGGCTTAAAACAGGCAGTAGCCTCTTCATTTGGCAGAGGAGACACTTGAGCCAATTTAGAGCCAAAGGAGGAGGTCGGACCTTTGAAGATCCTCCGGGTGTTCGTCTGGAATCCGATTCTGCTTCGGACGATCTCATTGGAACCGGACGGGTAAGTCCTCTCCTCTCCTGGTACCGTTCTTACCAATTCTTTCCTAAGGGGAAGTTATTTTCATTTGAATGGGTTTTTTTCTTCGTCAGATCTACGCCATTCTTGGGCGTTTCTGGAGTCATCGTTCGGGTATAACGTTCATTGGTGTATAAGGTAGGTGGCTTTGTGTTTATTTTGCAACTGTCGTGCGTTTTTGTGCCACAAACCCATGATGGGGTGTCTTGTAGCTGAGGTCATTGCTATATTTAATACCTATAATTCCATAGGTGATTAAATTGTGATAATAAAATGCTGGTTGGGATCGTTGCATGGATCCAGAACCACCCCAGGGGTGTGTTTCACTATTAATCTGTTTGGCCAGGATACCTAAGGGTGTGCCTTTAAAGTAGTAATCATAGAATTTCCTTGAGAGGAATTGCTTGTTTACTACTTTTGACATGTTGGGCATGGCCCGGTTACATGTTTATCCTGAGGGCGTTGTTGTGATTATCCTGAGGGCGTGACTATTTTAGCCTGAGGGAGACATTTTATTTCGCCTGAGGGAAACCTTTTGTGCCTGAGGGATTGACTTCTGTGTCTGAGGGAAACACTTCCTACCCCTGAGGGTAATTTTTGTTACGCCTGAGGGAAATACTTGTGGGTTAGATTCTGTATGGTCTGTGGGGAAGCCTGAGGGCATGGTTTACTATTTTAGCCTGAGGGCACGGTTCTGGTTGGCCTGAGGGCTTGGTGTTGTTGAGCACAAGAATGTTACTAAATTAAATTAATTAAATGAATAATAAAATGGAAAATTAATTGTCAAGTTAGTTACTTTTTAGTACTTCTTACTTTATTGCATTTTATTATTGCACATTGTTGTTTCATGCTTACACGCAGTTGGGCACGGGACTTTGGTGGGTGCCTACTGAGATATATTTCTAACACCCTGTTTGGGCCATGCTTTTCGGCCCAAATAGATTACGTTTCTGCAGGTGTAGATAGGGGAAAGAGTCCCTAGATAGGTACTTGACAATTGGTGAGGAGTATGAGGGCATGGGACCGAGCCTAGGCTCACGATGCCGCTGCCAGCTGTTTTTCTTCTTTTGTTGTGCTCTGTATTTGGTTGTACTGTATTGATGTATAACATGTTATGGATGTTTTCTTAGAACATCAAACATGTTGCATCATCATTTATATATTTTTGTTTATATAATCTGCAGTTGTTTATTTCCATTGTGTATGTTTACTACTTCCGCTGTCGTTGTATGTTTTATTTAAATTCCGCTGCACTACACTTTGAAAAATGAGGGCATAGTTTCCCCACTATCAGACCTAGGCCCTCAGTGCTAGTCAGCAGCCTCTGTAATTTGGGGAAATGCGCTTGAGGTCTTGTGGAGAACCGGGCTCGAGGAACCCATTGCGTGGCACCCGGGTCTGGGACGTTACAAAGTGGTATCATAGGGGTTCTTTTCTTTGACTTACTATTTGGATCCGTAGTTAGGGATAGGACGAATGGTAGTTGGTAATAAGTTGTGTTGGGCATAGCTAACCCGTGTACAGAGAAAAGCCAGTCTACCTCGTATTTTTCAATTCTTTTAATTTTGCAATTTTACGGTTGATATGTTTTCACCGTTGGATAACGCACTTTGAGATTGTGCCGTTTATATTTTATCTATGGGTTCTATTTAGTTGCAACCCGATGAGATGAGGGTATGACATCTCATGCATCATATAGGAAAATTCTAGATATCACATTCAATGCATAGTTTCCATGCCATGTAGGTGCATTAGAATTTTCATGTTGTTGTGATAGTTGTTGTGCTAATATAGCATGATATTCTGATAGCTACTTGATAAATACCTGCCCTGTGATATGGTATTTTTCTTTGAGTTTGTTTATAGAATGGATGCCAAACTTTGGTTTTTGGGGAGTATGGGCCCCCATTGACCGGAAATTGGTGGATCGTTGATTTTTTGTTGGTTATAACACATATAAGATGTCAAACTGTGATTCATGGGGAGTATGGGCCCCCATGGGTCGGAATTTGACATTTAAGTGTTGGTTTCAGTATTTTCTGGGTTCCGGAGAAGTTTCTGAGGAATACTATCTGGAAACCCAGTATACACGCCGTGTAGTATTTTTATAAACTTCGTGTATTCTCTTCTGTTCGGGAAGGAAAATAAACTTTTTGAGTACACGCCGTGTACCTTGAGTACACGCCGTTTAGTCTCTTCCTGTGTCACAAACCGTGTGGGCGGTGACATGGGGTAGGGAAAGGCTTGGGTAAAACACGCCGTGTAGTTTTTTACATGCCATATAGTGTTGACCTGGAGTCCAACAGTGTAACTAACAACACGAGTCAGTGAACTCCTTGACAGACACGCTGTGTCAGTGATGGACATGCCGTGTAGTGTGACCTGGGGACTCGGTCGTGTAACTAACAACACGGGCTGGTGTCACCTCTCCCTGGAAACGTTGTGTATCTGTGGGACCCGCCATGTAGTCTTGTCCGAGGATAGACCGTGTGTATTTAGCCGTGTGGCTGGGAAACATGGTGGTGTACACGCCGTGTAGTGTCAAGCCGAGTAGTCATCCATGTCACAGACGACACTGGAAGTTGGAAATTAACACCGTACACACCGTGTAGATATTATACACTCTGTGTAGTTTTGTTCGACGGAAGCCGTGTGCCTTAGCCGTGTAGAAGGACCTGGGCAGGGGAAGGGAAGTCAAGTACACACCGTTTAGTCATTTTACACGCCGTGTAGTCTTGTTTTTCCAATTTTGAATTCTTTCTTCCTCTTGTTTACTTAGTGGTTCCTTCATTTTAGTCTTAATAATCTTGAATCTGAGGCATGATTTTGACCTTGTAGTGTCATACCGCCTAGATGATTGTGAGTTGTTCTCCAGGAGAGCGGAGACAATTATACTCCGGAGATGGTGGGCCATGGGCTACCAGTTGATCCACCAGCAGAGCCAGATGCGGCTCCATCTGTTATACCAGACACAGGCGCGGAGGCACAGTACCGTGAAGGATTTATACGGTTCATAAAGAACTTTTATGGAGCACCGCAGGATGCCACATCTATGGTCGAGCTGACACGTATCTTTCAGTAGCAGCATCCGCCAATGTTTTCAAGGGATGGCGGACCACAGGCTGCGAAGTCTTGGATATGATCAATGGAGACTATTTTTTAGCATCTTGAGACACCTCCCGGGCGGAGGGTCAAGCTCACGACTTATATGCTACATGATTCCGCCAAGAGGTGGTGGGATGTTACCACCCAGTCAGAGCATCATAGAGACATGGCGCGGGAAGATTTTCAGGAAGTCTTCTATGAATTCTTCTTTCCCGAGATGTTGAGGGCAGATAGAGCTCGAGAATTCAGGAATCTGCAGCAGGGCGCTATATCGGTGATGGACTATTCTTATCGTTTTACGGAGCTTCAGCTTTTTGCACCTGTGTTGGTGGGTGATGAGATGTTGAGAGCCAAACGTTTTGAGGATGGTCTTCGGTATGACATCCGAGCACTGGTAAATGTTTTCAGGTTTCCTATTGTACACGCGATTGTGAATCAGACGCTGATTACAGAGAGGAACCTGCGGGAATCTAGTGGTGTGGGCCAAGGCGGTTCGGCACCAGTTACTGGTATTATTTCTGCTGGCAAGAGGAATATACAGATGGACTTATCTCAGGGTGGCAGTACCAGCCAGACAGCTTCTTCTGGTGGCCCGATCAGGTGCTACCAGTGTGGCAGATAGGGGCACAAGAGGCTGTAGTGTCCACGAGACCCAGTGGAGTGTCGTGCTTGTGGCAAGATGGGTCATCTGCAGTGATTTTATTTGGAGTTTCTACCAGTGGCTAGTGAAAAGGGTTCTATGAAAACTCCGCGTGTGGGAGCAGGACCAGTGGCTTATTACTAGTAAGGGAACTGGAATACGTCAGGGCGTGCAGGCAGAGATGGTGGTCATGGCTGTGGTAGAGAGACACCAGGATCGTAGAGGCAGCAGGGCGGGACAGCTCAGGGTAGCCAGGCTGGGTCGCAGGGCCGCAAAACTGGGCAGGAATATGCAGTGCAACAGACCCAGCAGGAGAAAGATCCCGGACCTTCTACTATCAGAGGTACTATTATAGTAGCTTCTGTCTTGTCTTCATTACTTTTCGATACGGGTTCTACGCATAGTCTCATATCTGTACCCGTTGTGGAGATCCTTGGGCTCTGTGTTTCTACTTCTTCTGATATATTGATTCTAGACACTTCGTTGGGAACTAGGATGGATGGTGTACGTCAGTGCAAGGAGTGCCCCCTTGAGGTTGGATGGTGTCAATTCCATTGGGACCTCTATGTCTTAGAGATGACGAGCTATGACATCATTCTCGGGATGGACTGGTTGGTTCCCTTTCGAGCCTTTGTAGACTGTTATCGTCACAGTGTGAGTTTCACGTCACCAGAGGGCGAAGAGTTCTATACAAGGGCGAGTGGGATGTTCAGGCGAGTTGAGCTAGACTAGAGCATCATGGGCGAGGTGGAGTCACAGCCCATATTGCGAGTTTATATCTGGATGACCATGGGACTTTTTAGACGGATTTCCCTCTAGTTGTTGATCGTTTCAAGGATGTCTTCCCGGACTACTTTTCAGGTCTACCTCCGGTGCGTGAGGTGGATTTCTCTATCAAGCTTGTGCCAGGAGCAGCACCGGTGTCCATTCCTCCTTATAGGATGGCCACGCCTGAGTTGCACGAGCTCAAGAGGAAGTTAGAGCAGTTACAGGCAAAGGGCTTTATCCAACCCAGTACTTCTCCTTGGGGTTCTCCAGTCCTTTTTGTGAATAAGGTGGATGGTACCCTTAGACTTTGCGTGGATTATCGGAAGTTGAACCAGTTGACGGTTAAGAACAGACATCCCTTGCTGAGGATAGATGATCTATTTGATCAGCTTTGTGGAGCACAAGTTTTCTCAAAGATTGACTTGAGATCCGGTTATCATCAGCTGCGCATGAGACCATCGGATATACCACTTACAGCTTTTTGGAGAAGATATGATTTTTACGAGTACTTGGTTATGCCGTTCGGACTCACGAACACGCCAGCGGTTTTCATGACTCTGATGAATCATGTATTCCGTCCGTATCTTGATTATTTTGTGGTGGTATTCATGGATGACATCTTGGTGTACTCTCACACTCGACATGACCATGTCACCCATCTTGAGGTCGTATTGAGTACACTGAGAGAGCATCGGTTATATTCTATGCTCTCGAAGTGCCACTTTTGGATGGACTAGATTCACTTCCTGGGTCATATCATCTCAGAGGAAGGAGTTGCAGTAGACCCAGAGAAGGTGAGAGCAGTAGTTTCCTGGGAGAATCCTAAGAACGTGTTTGAGATACGGAGTTTCTTAGGGTTGGATGGTTACTATAGATGCTTCATACAAAACTTCTCATGCTTACCAGCGCCGTTGACATGTCTAACTAAGAAGGGTGTGAAGTTCGTTTGGTCAAAAGCTTGCGAGACATCTTTTCAGGACCTGAAGGGAAGGTTGACATCAGCACTGATCTTGATACTCCCAGTAAAGGGGAAGATCTATACAGTTTACTGTGATGCATCAGGGATTGGGCTGGGGTCTGTTTTGATGAAGGGCGACCGAGTTTTTGCATATGGGTCTCGGCAGTTGAGGCCACATGAGAGAAATTACCGGATGCATGATCTCGAGTTGGTTGCAGTTGTGCATGTGTTGCGTTGTTGGATACATTATCTATTGGGAGAGGATTTTTTGGTTTTCACCGACCACAAAAGCCTTATGTATATCTTTACTCAGTGTGACATGAATCTGAGGCAGCGAAGGTGGGTCGAGTACCTACAGTCCTTCGATTTTGAACTTGCCTATACACCTGTTAAAGGTGATGCAGTAGCTGATGCACTGAGAAGGAAGACTCAGATACAGGAAGTGAAGGAGGCCAGTGGTGAGTGGCAGCTCATGGATTTGTTCTCTGAGATGCATCTGGAGGTGCACGACAGTCAGGGGAAGACTTATCTTTCCTCTTTAGCTGTGACATCTACCCTCCGGGACAGAGTGAGGATGAGACAACTATCGGATTCAGAAGGCCTATTTCTACGGGATTCGGTGGTAAGTGATGACCCTTCTCCTAGTTGGATGGTAAGCTATGGTGAGTTTTCGCGTTTCCATGGACGGGTATGGGTTCCAGGGGATATACGTGAGGAGATGATGTGAGAGTTTCATGCTTCAGCTTGGGTAGTTCATCCCGGGGTTACCAAGATGTACAGTGACTTGAGACATCAGTACTGGTGGCCGGGTATAAAGAGGGAGATAACTGGTTTTGTTACGAGGTGTTCCACCTATCAGCAGGTGAAGGCAGAGCACCAGAGGCCAGCTGGGCTGTTACAACATTTTCCCATTCCAGAGTGGAAATGGGATGATGTCGTGATGGATTTCGTGACGGGATTTCTAAGGTCACCTCGAGGTAATGACGCTGTGTGGGTTGTTGTGGATAGACTCATGAAGGTAGCTCACTTTTTTCCAATCAAGGAGACCTTTGGTGTTGATGAGCTCGGAAGGATTTATATCTGAGAGATCGTACATCTTCATGGGGTCCCTCGTTCTATCATTTCATATAGGGATGCCCGCTTTACATCTCGTTTCTGGAAGAGCTTTCAGAGGGCACTGGGTACACAGGTGCTTCTGAGCACAACACACCACACTCAGACAGATGGACAGTCAGAGCGCACGATATAGGTTCTTGAGGACATTTTGTGTGCATGCATCCTAGACTTTGGGGGCTCTTGGGAGAAGCATATACCCCTAGTCGAGTTTTCCTATGACAATAGTTTTTAGGAAACTATTGAGATGGCACCATATGAGGCTTCATATGGTAGGCCATGCCGATCACCTTTGTTCTAGTTAGAGGTAGGTGAGGAAACTTTACTGGGGCCACAGCTCGTGCAGGAGACATATGAGCAGGTCCAGTTGATTCGTAAGCGGATCGATACCGCACAGTCTCGTCAGAAGTCTTATGTTGATCGCCGCAGATGACCTTTGGAGTTCGTGGTCAGGGATCAGGTTTTCTTGCGTGTTTCACCGAGGCTAGGACACAAGCGGATCAAAAGACTGGGTAAGATTTCAGAGAGGTATGTGGGACCATTTGAGATTCTGGAGAGACTTGGGCTGGTTTCCTATCGGTTGCAGTTACCGCAGCGGTACCGAGCCATGCACGACGTCTTTCACATGTCTTAGTTGCGTCGCTACCATTCAGACCCATCTCACACCTTTCATCCAAAGGAGGTTGAGCTTCAGTATGATGCGTCCTTTGAGGAGCATCTGATACGTATCGTTGATAGGGTCATGAAGGTTCTCTGAGGCCGGTCAGTTCCTATCATACGGGTTCTATGGAAACATGGCCGAATGCAGGATGAGACCTAGGAGCAGGAGGCCGACGTACGTGCTCAGTGGCCAGATCTATTTTGATCTTATTCTTTTCCACCCTGGGAAGGGAAATTCAAGGGTGAATTGCTATAAGGGGGGAAGTTTTTAAGAACCTGGTTCTTATTTTTGAGGTACAGGCTTCTTCTTTTTCCTTTTCCTTAAGTGTTTTTGAAAAAATATGGAAAATGGGGAAAAATCCTAAATTTTGGAACTACAAGCCGTGTACTTTTCCAGACGCCGTGTACTTTTGGCCATTTTGCGATGAGTACACGGGGCATGTATCCATTCCAGCAACGCGGGGTGTAGGAACCGACTAGACGCCGTGTAGTGGTACTTACACGCAGTGTAGTCAGTCGGCAGGCCTAAATAGTAAGGCGGTGCAGCAGCTGACAGATGGGTGACAGTACACACCGTGTACTTGGGAGTACATGTCGTGTACTCATGTCAAAGGTTGAATAGTGAGGCGGTGCCACCAGAGTAACAGTTAAATGAAAAAAAAATACATGTCGTGTACTCAAAAGTACACGCCGTGTACTTTGTTTTTTCGGCTGAAAATAGGCAGTAGCCTCCTCATTTTGCAGAGGAGACACTTGAGCCGATTTGGAGCCAAAGGAGGAGGCCAGACCTTTGAAGATCTGCCAGGTGTTCATCTGGAATCCAATTCGGCTTTGGATGATCTTGTTGGAACCGCACGGGTATGTCCTCTCCTCTCCTGGTACCATTCTTTCCAATTCTTTCCCGATGGGGAGTTATTTACGTTTGAATGGGTTTTGTTCTTCGTCAGATCTACACCATTCTTGGGCATTTCTGGAGTTGGCGTTTGGGTATAACGTTCGTTGGCGTATAAGGTAGGTGGCTTTGTGTTTATTTTCCAACTTTCGTGCGTTTTTGTGCATTTTTGTGCCATGAACCCATGATGGGGTGTCGTGTGGATGGGGTCGTTGCTATATTTAATGCCTAGAATTGCATAGGTGATTAAATTGTGATAATAAAATGTTGGTTGGGATCATTTCTTGGATCTGGAACCACCGCAGGGGTGTGTTTCATTGTTTAGCCATTTGGATAAGATACCTGAGGGTATGCCTTTAAAGTAGTAATCGTAGAATTTCCTTGAGAGGAATTGCTTGTTTACAACATTTGACATGTTGGGCATGGCCCGGTTACCTGTTTAGACTGAGGGCGTTGTTGTGATTACCCCGAGGGCGTGACTATTTTAGCCTGAGGGTGACGTTCTATTTCTCCTGAGGGAAACCTTCTGTTCCTGAGGACGACACTTCCTATCTCTGAGGGAAATTTCTGTTACACTTGAGGAAAATACCTACGGGTTAGATTATGTATGGCCTGAGGGAAAGCCTGAGGGCGTGGTTTACTATTTTATCTTGAGGGAACAGTTTTGGTTGGCCTGAGGGCTTGGTCCTATTGAGCATAAGAATGTTACTAAATTAAATGAATTAAATGAATAATAAAATGTAAAATTAATTGTCAAGTTAGTTACTTTTTAGTACTCCTTACTTTATTGCATTTTATTATTGTACACTATTGTTGCGTGCTTACATGCAGTTGTTCACAGGCCTTTGGTGGGTGCCTACTGAGATATATTTCTCACACCCTATTTGGGCCACGCTTTTTGGCCAAAACAGATTAAGTTTCTGCAGGTGTAGATAGGGGAAAGAGTCCCTATACAGGTACTTGACTGTTGCTGAGGAGTAGAAGGGCATGGGACTGAGCCTAGGCTCGCGATGCCATTGCCAGCTGTTTTGTTTGTTTTGCTGTGTTCTGTATTTTCTTGTACTGTATTGATGTATAACATATTCTGGCTGTTTTCATAGAACGTGAAACATGATGAATCATCATTTATATACTGTTGTTTATATCATCTACAGTTGTTTATTTCCGTTGTGTATGTTTACTGCTTCCGTTGTCGTTGTATATTTTATTTAAATTCTGTTGCGCTACAGTTTGACAAATGAGGGCATAGTTTCCCCACTATCAGACCTGGGCCCTCGCTGCTAGTTGGTAGCCTCTGGCGTTTGGGGAAATGTGTTTGAGGTCTTGTGGCGAACTGGGCTCGGGGCACCCGTTGCGTGGCACCCGGGTCCGGGACGTTACAACTAAAATGTATCAAAGATATTAAAATTTATATGAAATTCATAACAATATCACAACATTGAATAGAGAATTTTTCAGTGAATACGTTTTTTGTTTCACATGTAAATACATGTAGTACAAGTGGAAATAAAATATAAGGTAATCCAATTTCATTACACACATAATATTAAAATATCAATGTAAAATGAATTATTAATATAACTCAATGAAAATAAATTGATTTGTGATATTTTTTACCACTTGGTAACATTTAGGTGAAATCCCCTTGCATGAAATAATTTAAATTCAAACATAAAATATAAAGAATTATTTAGGAATCATGATATTACATGTCAAAGGGGAATTGCATACACCATATAAAATAAATTAGGCACATAACATTACAATATTCATCAATGAATGGAAATGGAGACGAAGGCCCTCACCTTACGCTTCCATTTGGTTGAACATTATTTAACATCAAATATTGTTTTTTTAACATGTTATTAACTTATAAAAATCATATTAATATTTATAATATCATATTTGATCCATTTATAACATTGTTTCATCTTTTCCTTAATTATGTTTCATTTTTTTAATTTTTTTTGGTGTTATTTGTCGTGTTTTCTCATTTATGCTTTGTTATGAACATTCTACTTCTTATGCATATTATAGAGAACTATAATATCCATAATAATTATAATCATGATAAAATTATCATATTTATACATCAATTATATTTTCAATTCCAATAATTATATATGGTTTTGAGAAATGAAGTATGTTATGATCATGGAGATAGTAGATCATACATACGCATGATTAACGTTTCCAATTTTCAATGATCATTATACAAAAAAGGTAAGTAATAATTTATATTTATATAATGATCATTATATCATAAATAATTTTTTATTTATTTAATTTTACTTTTATATAACATTTTTATGGTTTGGTGTTGAAAGGAGTGTATCATCGCTTCTATAAAGTTTGTAGTCCACACATACAACAATGACATCATCATCTTACAATGGGTAAAAAGTTAAGTAATAAAATAGTATATTATATTTTCATAATGATAAACATGTCATTAATATAATAATTATTTTATGTGTATCACATATGTTCATTAAATTTATCTTTATTTCCTTTAATGTAAATAGTTAGTGAAAAACAAATTATATCGCTTTGTGAGGAAGTAGTATATCGTATACATGGGCGACGTTATTGTATCTCTTATGAAATGATAATTAAAAAAGTTAAATATGATATAATGACTATAGATGTATAATTATGTCATAAATATATTATATATATACTTCGTATCCATCATCATACCCAATCGTGAGAGGTGTTGATCAAAAACATGTCATATTAGTTTGTGGGATGATAGTTTGTCGTACACACGAGTGATGTTATCATTTACAATATGATGGAAGATTAGATTGATATAGATCATGAACATAAAATAAATATATATAATTACATGGGATATAATTATGTTATAAATATATTATATACATATATACTTCAAACCCATCATCATATCCAACCGTGAGTGGTGTTGATATAAAAGATGTCACATTTGTTTGTGGGATGATAGTATGCCACTCACACGAGTGATGTTATCATTTTTTATATGATGGAAGATTAGATTTATATAGATCAGGAAAAAAAATATATAATTATATGTGATGTACTAGTTATATTATATATACATAAATGAAGAAGATTTAAATTAGGTGTAGGAAGAAAGAATACAAAGCATTCATAGTTGTGAACATTAACTCTTCTCGGACTACCTCTTTATTATTATACGTAATGTATTACTAGAATGGATTTATTTTTAAAAAGGATTCAATGATGGGTTATAAAAGTTTTTAATTAATATATTAGGTATCTTATGAACCACAATGTTTTGAAGGTGTGAATAAGATAAGAGAGTCGGTGGTATTTTGTAAGTTAGGTGAGTGGAAGACTTGTAATTTTTTAAAAGAAAAGGTGTACCCTTGTTTTTCCCATTAAAAAAGGTTTAAAAATATATTAATATAGAGGTATAGAAATTTTAATGTCCAAATATATACATAAATAGATTTTTTGGAAAAAAAATTGGGTCATTTGTAACCCTTATCTACTTAGTATAACCCCTTGGTAAATCTGTTTTAAGCTTAACCACTGTAATTATTTTTTATTTTTATTACAATTCATAATGGTAAAAAATTAATTTTAACTTATTAGATAATATAAATTGTTATTATTCCAAATATGAAATCCATTTTTCAAAATTTCAGTCACAGATGTGGAAAAATAAAATTAAAAATTAATCTAGCTAATGGGATGATAAAGTGGGGTTTCAAAGATAAAATGTCCAAAAGATTAAAAAGGATTTTTTTTATAAAAATTCAATATAAAGATGATTAAAATAATAAAATTTGATTCATATATATATAATATAAATAATTTTCCTTTAAAAAAAATTTAAAATCCGATTTTACCTTATAAATTATTAAAAAAATATTTTTTTAAGAAAACCCATTATTTTTAATTATTCATCAAAAAAATGGATCATTTTAGAAAAATCCATAAAAATCACCATAGGGTGATATTATAGGTTTATTTCAAAAATAGAATATATTTTTTAAAAATAAATTTTTTAAAAGTTGTAAAAATTTATTAAATTATGCGTGAAATGCGCGAAAAAATATCATTTTAGAAAAATACAGTTTTTCAAAAAACATTTCATTTACATTCAAATCATTATAATTTTATTTCTACTCAATAGATATCAAATTAATATATTTGATAAATTTTTAAATCATATAATTTTTAAATTTTAGTTGTTTCTATTCATACCCTCAAATTTAATGGCTAGGTTATAATATTCATGTTTAAATAATAATATTTCAATATAGTATCATGTTTCATTTAAACCCAGTGTTGTGAACATCGTAATCTATTAAATTTATTGAAATTATTTATTAATAAATATATCCTAATGTCATAGAATGTTATATTATCTTCTAATATTAGTCTTTTATTCCATACAATCTATAAAATAAGATATTCCAATTGAAATATCAGTGTGTTATAAGGTGCATCTAAATTACATTGTGGATCACAATTAGAAAAAACTTCAAGATAAAACTATGCCATTAGTATATGTGATGATACCAAATAACCATACCCAATATGAAACATGGGAAATGGGAGTGGGTATAAAATCCTACTGGCCCTTCCCTTTGGACTTGGATGTTCATAAATCATGGGAGTATAACTTTAGGATCAGCTCTTATATGTTAGGGAGGTTGTAAGATAGTGGTGTTTGATGAGTTATGGTTCCTTTTTAAAAAATTTATCAAACAAATTTTTTATATCGTTAATGGAATTAATTCAATTATTATGGTAGTTAATGGGATATTTATATGGATTCAAGAAACAAAATGGGGAAAAATACGCCATCCAGTGCATGGGGAATGGTTGGTGCACAGTTAGTACAAATCGTCCTCCATAACCCAAAAAACCATGTGGATCAATCCCCATGGAAAGTGGAGGGAATAAAAATACCACATGAATTTTTCAAACCAATTTGGTTTCCAAACAAGTTGTGTGTCTTGGGATCTCATTAGATTGAGGATACCAAATGGTTGGCACATGGTTTGGCCAAACCGTGCGGCCCAACCATGTGGCCCATTAAAGTGGAAAATATAGTATTTTTTCCTCCTAAACATATTTCATTCGTACATTATTTCCATATTGATTAAACCCACATAATCATATAATGACAAGTAAAAAATATTCCTCTCTCCATGGAGGAATCTCCCTTGATTATTAGGTATTTTACGTGTTGTTTTGTGAGAATTGAAGCTAAATGGAATTCTTCAACTTAGTTTCATTCTATATTATGGAAGAGTTTTTGTTGGTTATTTCATCTTATTAAAAATCTCATGAGCCCTATCTCTAGAATTTTACTATGTTATTTATTTTCATATATTTTCTCTGTAATAAAGGTTCATTTTTGGATGATGGGTTTTCTACTAGAATGAGGTTGGTTTTCTACAATATTTACCCATAGTCTTGATGCCTATATGTATATGTGGTTGTTCCCATGAGATTACTTAATTTATTTTGGTGTTTTCAAATTATATGATTGTGTTATAGCATAAAATTATTTGTGATACACATAATTTAACACTATGAATCTGTAAATGATTTGAGACCAGGTTCGGGGATACCCATGGGGTATTCCTAAGCCCTTGAAAGTGGTGTACTTAAATTGTAAATGATGGGATAGTTGAATTATGAGAAGGAATGGGTTTTAATTTTCATTTTTCTTAATAGTATGGGTAAAGGGATAATTATAATAGTATGGGGATAATTTGTTATTGTATATTAAGATGTTTAATTGAAATTTGTTTTTTTTTATTTTCAGATATACGAATAAACTTTTTAAACGGTTTAAACAGTGTGCTTTGGATTTTGATATGTTTGCGGTTTTCTATGAATGGAAATTATTTTTAAGAGTTTATTATGATATAAAATGTGTTATTGATCTAAATTTTATTTAAATGGGTGTTATAAGATGGGATTAAAATTTTTATTTGAAACGGGTGTGTGGTCACCCATTTGGTGAAAATGTTATGATATTTTTTTAATGGTTTTAATGGAAAATAAACATCATCAAAATTTTTTGGTTTCTTCAAGAGGAAGACAAATTTTTTTACTGGGGGATTCCAAATTTTTGATATAGATGTTTTCTTGTATAATTTAATGAAATTTGAAAAGGTGTTGGGTTTTATTTGAGCCATGTTTCGGTTTTAATGGATGGTTTGGACCATGAAAAACGATGTTATAATGGAGGGATTTATTGATTATGCAAAGATGGAAGATTTTGGAAATGGAATATCAAATAATCGTTTAGGGTGTCTTAGAATTGAATAGGGATCCCATGGTTGGTTTGGATGTTTAACTGATTCTCTTCTCCTTGGGTGGGATAGACTAATGATCAATGAGCCCAGATGTATTGTAGTTCCGAAGGATGGACTGATTCTACTGACTCCAAGGGTATTAGCATGGTGTTCCATATGATTATTTTGACGTTTATACATGGAATTATGAATCTTGGTTTGATACCTATCTTGATAATATTTGTATATCTACATGTGGAATCATTGGTATATTGTTAAAAACACTGACATGGGACAATGTAGGTTTGATTGGGTCAAGTGTATCTTGGAAACCGATGGATGATGAGGTTAAATAAATAATTTTTAATTATGGAAATTTTTTACCTTTTTATTTTTGATAATTTCATACAATGATCATCTACATGAACTATTTATTGACTATTTGTTGTGTTAGACACCGTTGGTGGTAGCCTATTAAGCTAGACCCACACCCTTCTTGAGGATCCATGACAAAAGGGATCTGGAGTAGATGCTACTGTTTTAGGTACATGATCTAGTTAGGGACCTAGATTTTCCATTATATTTGGAATCTTAGGATTTATAGTGATTTTTTTGGACCAAGTTGTACTTGGGATGACGTTCTGGGTTTTTTCAAAAATAATTTATTATTGGTTTTTATTATTTGACTTCATTACATGTACAATGTATATCTCACAATTAGATCATGTGTCATTTGGGTTACTGTTGGAACATGTTGTATGTAGTTAAATTTACTAATTCAATGGTTTTATACCAATTGAAATTATTTACACTATTTTTTTACTCTAATATGTGGGTATAGTCTCCCCAATGCTTCTTCACAGACCTATACTATTGGTTAGTAGACTATAGGGTATGGGGAGGTACACCTACTATTATGTATAGAACCACCATAGGGAAATATTCTTGTGGAACCTAGGTTAATAAATTAAAAAATTAAATATGATTTATAATAATTTTGTTAAGGGAGAAAGTGTATGTTGATTCTGGTGTTTTGAATCTTAGATAAGAGAATGAGAAACATGAGTGGAATAATGAAAATCTAATGATAAATGTATCCTACTATTTTTATGAAATGGGAAGAAGGAGGATCGATGTTATGATAGATTATATATTTTTATTGAAGAAATAATATAGTAATATTAATGAATAGAATGAAAAGTTTAGACTTACTAATTATAATGTCACTTCTTAAAGCAATTAGATGGAATATGCTAATCGTAAAGTTGTTCAAAAGTAGAATTTAATAGTTAAAAATGTAATTGAATTCAATTATATATGAAATATACAATTTGAGATATACTACATTGGGTAATATTGATTCAAAGATAAAATTTTATTTTCCTCTTCATTTTAAGATATATAACAATAAATGTAAGAAAACAGTTTTTTTTTCTACTTGTTACGACCAATTAGGGGTATTCTTAAAACTATTCTAAGGTGATGGTGAATCAATTTTCATGACTTTTTTCAAAAAAATACTTTTTATCCATTTACCTCTTAGACATATTTAGATCATGGTTCCATATTTCCATCTTTGTTATCATATACATGTATATAAAATAATGTAAAGGATATCACATGATATTTTTATAAGGTTAACAACTCAATAAGAGTTGATAGTTCTTTTTGTGTATAGTGGTCACTGGTATATAGGCTCTCCACTATAATGAGAAACAAAATATTGTAGTTTTTTTCTAGAAATAATCTTGATCCCAAGAGTGGTTCCATACAATTAAAGAGGGGGTATAAAATAGTGCTACTATCCTAGAATGGTGAATTCATATTCCAACTGCATCACATTACTGTACCATTATACTTTCTATAAAGATGGTATTTAATTTCTTTTTATTATTTATAACACCAATAAATTACTCAAATATTTGATGAATCTACCAAATTTCTCATTGTTAAATTATTATTCTCTTAAATCTATTATTTTGTTAAATTTGTAGATACATGTAGTAAACCTCTCTTATTCTCCCCTTCTACGAACAAATGCACACAAAACCTTCTTCTTCATCATAGAAGATAAATAATGTGTTAAATTTTCATACATAAGTGTAATAATTATTCTTATCATTTTTTTATTACTATTTCATATGGTACTACTATTCATATTATTCTCCTTCTTTGTACCGATTCATATGTTATTATTTGTATGATACCAGTATATTTGATACTAGTTCATCTGATAACGTTCGTATTGAAATTTTTTATCTGATGCCTTTTTATTCTCCTAGTAACTTCACTTATTCATAGATTTTCTTCCATATATTGTATCATATTTTCCATATGGTTTATATTTTTATAATAATCAGACCCAATATATTAATACGTTTAATATTTTTGGTCGACACTTCACTGTAACACTTTACTTCTTAAAAAATAATAACAGTTGCAACTGCTCAATAAATCATTTGATAGTTCTCTTACTCCCCATTATATAGAATGAGTTTCTCTATAAATAAAGGGAGTAGGTTGAAATTAAAATTTATTGTTCTATCTCAAACAATGAATAAACCACTCAAAACATTTTTCATATAACCACTTTAAGCATCCCCACAAATAAGAGTGAATAGTCTTCATAAGGAATTTCCTTATAACTCCTCATCAATCATCCTTAAATGTTACTAAAATCCTGCATAAAATCAGAATTATTCCCTTCATGATTTTTTAGGTTTTGATAATTCATTCAAGTATCACCACATTGAATGAATTTACCAAAACATTTTAAGGATATTTGAAACATTTTCGTTCACTAATTCATATGAACTTTCATCTTGTAAAACTCTATCCACTGAAAAGATCCTAAAACATTTTCAAGATTCCTCCATCTAATAGTTTAACAATGATCGTCTATATTTATTTATTCTATGATCTTGTAAATGTCCATCCAGTGTTCGTTGTCTAATTAAATCTCATAGGTATGCTTTGTTTCTTCTATATTATGACCTTTCTCAAAAACCTTTGTCAACATAACTTAAAAAAATATGTATGATGACTTCATAAAAAATTAATTTTTTTATTTCTATATCCAATTACTTCATCATAATTTATCTGATGAAACCCCCCCCCCAAATTCTATCTGATGACATTTATTATATGTATCTATGTGGTAACTTTTCCTATAAGATTTTGTTAAAAAAAATCATTCAAATACTTATTTTTGATAACATCATTCGAATACATATTCCAAATGAATACACCTATATACATCTATCTAATAACTTGTAACTTATAAATCTGATGATATTTCAACCATTATTCATCCAGTGGTCCTATAAAATTTTCAATCTCAGGTATATTTATTCATTAAATATCAATCCAAAAAACCATATTTTCACCAAATCATTCAAAATTATTCATTCGAACACCTTCATTTAACAAAGGGATTTATTTTTCCAAAATATATCATAAAACTCAACCACAATTAATATTAATGTTTAATCAATGAGGAATATATCACTTAGAATCAATAGATATTCTTTGTATTTTCATATAAATCTAGTAAAACTATGTATATATTCAGAAAAACATTTGGTTCCACCCTATATCCATTTTCCTTAGTTAATTCATCTCATAATTTATTTTCTGTTGGACTCTATCCTTTAAAACCATACTTCTCCACCAAGAAAATTCTTCCTAAAATCATCATAAAGAATCATTATTACAGTTTAAATTAATTTTCTTATCCAAACATCAAGAAATTATTTTGAGACTTTAAGACCATCTCACAAATCATGATATGTAAGTCAACATTGTCATGTAATCATTCACCTTAATGTAAAAAATATAGTTAGTAATTTATCATCACTATCTTCATTCAAAATACATGCAACATGTTCTTCATTAACATAATAGGATACTTCAACCAAAGAACCTTGAAACTTATTCTTAATAACTTCTTAAACTTATTAACGTTAATGAGATCCTTGTAACACATAGAAAATAATGAACAAAAAATGAAAAAAAAATACAGAACACGCAGTGTTTCATCTTCTATTTCCTACATTGTATTTGATAAAAATATCATCAAAATGGATATGTCAATATATGAATATTCCTCATATTTCATTACCATTTTTCTCAGAATTTATTTTCACTTTTTATTCGACTTATTTACAAGAAATAAAATGTACTTTGAAAATGGGAATCAATTCATTCCTACGAAATGTTCAATCTATCAACTCACTCTATGTATATGTGAGGCATTCTTCATATAAAAAAGGCATTTGATTTAGGAAAAAATCATTCCTTTACCAACTGATCTTAATACCACATGAAATGAGAAATCCAAATCTTTTAATAAGGGTCTTCTACTTATATTATAGGTTGAAGAGTCCAATTGTGATCTAGAAAAGCTATAGAATAAATCAAACAAAAACTCCTTCACTCATTTTTACAAATAGAGTAAAAGAATTCAAGTAAAAAAAGAAAAGGATAAACATCATTAGTACACTTTAATTATTCAACTTTTCTCACTCCAATGATTAATTCATTTTCATCCCCTTGTGGTAAGATTTTTCTTGTCAGTAACCATGGATGACATATTTAAAAAGACATACCTTTTGTATTGACTCTCCATTAAGAACATTCTTAAATGGTCATATTTGTATGAAATAATATTTTTAGTTACTTCTTCATCATAATCCACTTGTCTCCCAATAAAAGATAACTTTATCATGATCTTAATTATAAGTATTCTCTTCAATAGATATTATTTATGAACTCCTTATAAAGAATACATCAAAACTGATGTTCTTCTTATGTATGTACTGACTTGAAAATTTCACACCTTCACTAAGGATGATATTATTCAATATATTCCTTATGAATTTTTAATGTAATATTAAACCAATATTGTATCTTCTTCACATTGATATTATGTGTTGATCAAAACCACTTCAACTTCATCATAGATGATCCCTTCATGAGATTATTTAATATATTAAGTTTTCAATTATTCCAGGATGGTAACATCATTAGAAAATGATGTCCAATGTTGACAACCCAACCACTACCTATAGTTCCCCCATGAGGTAATCTGTCCTCAACAATATAATGAATTAGGAATTTGAAACATGAATACTACATCTTTTTAGATGAATATCCATTACATTTCATAAACACATTCCCATGGACCGTAATAGTTTAATGCCTTTGGAAACCTAGAAAATATACTTCTAATCTGGTGAAAGCTATCAACACCTACAATAATGATCTTCTCTTTTACTACTCCTACATTAAACCTTTCTTCAATTACTAGGGAAAATAATCATAAGAAAGGGTGAGCTCAGATTCTCAGTACAGGTATTCAAGGGAGATACGTAAGCATAAACATGAATGTAAGTGTATAATAGCATTCTATTAACATTCGAAAATCATACCCTAAATATAAAAGATAATATACATGGGTCATGGAATATATAATAGTTTTTTATAAGACCGTAATCATGATGAAATCAATAGAATAATTCATGAAATTATAATATTAGAATAAATCATGGATTTTTTTGCAAGAATATAAAATTGTAATATCATTCCCTAAACGTCATGCTTCATTGACAAAACATAATAGAGTACTTAATGGGGCTAAAACTAATGGGTGGGACACACCATCATCTCAAGATGCATTTTTTTCACTATAAAGGATTGGGTTTCCCCATTTTCCCATAGTGGATTAGGTTTCCCCATATTCTATAGTGGATCAAGCCCATCAACATTTTTCCATCATTATCTGATGAGACATAAATCATTAACCAATACATTGGAGGGAGATAAATATCCCACTTGTCACATTATAAAAACCATATATGTGTGTGCCAAAATAACATAGATAATTCATCATATCAAAACCCATATAATGAAATAGGTTTCATAAACATCATTCAATCAAAATGTAACCCATGGGAAATAAATGGGTTGTATAAATAGCATTCCATTATAAAAATAAAAAATTATTAGACAAAATATGAATGGTAAGATTGAATAATATACCTACTTTATGTAAAATCAAAAAAATATCTTATAAATAGAATAATTTTTAGAGATCACTTGAAAAAAATTCTTGAAAAAAATATCCTTTCTATTTTGAAAATGTTTTTATTTCATAAAATTCTGTGAAATATTTAATGAAACAATTTTCATTGAAAATAACCTTATAATCTTGTAACAAAAGCATCAAAGCATTAAAAATTTATGAAGCTTCAATAGATCAAGGAGGTGAATGCCCGTAATTGGCAAGATCACCAACGTAAATACATTCCAGTAATTTTCATGACCTCCATAAAGATTATATAAAAGGAAATATATGTCCCTTCTACTAGAATTATAGAGTAATTATAAATACCAAATTCAACATTTAGGGCTATTGAGACTTGATAAAATAGTGAGAGAATAAATAAAATTAAATATTATTATTTATCACATAATTTGTAATCAAGTATATTATAAATCACCTATTTTATTCATTATATATATTGGAATTATGAACCATGAATTTAGTGTGATCATTCCCTATCTATGGGAATGGTCGTACAATTAAAAATTTAAGGATATTGAATAATTATTTTTGTGATACATTATTATCAGAAAGTATTTATTATGTATTGGACTCTCTTATTCCTATTCTACCACCCCATTAGATGAGAGAAGGTAAAAATAATTCCTACCAAAGATATTTTGAGGATGATTCCTATGTCGGTTATATTATATTATCAACTATGTCTAGAGTGTTTATGATAAATAATAAAGAAACATATTCTCACACCATAATATCTCATCTTTATTCCCCTCAAAAATAGAATTAATGTTTAGAGATTAATATGATTGTCAATGCACTAAATATTAGTGTAAAATGGAAGAAGAAAATCTAGATATTGAACATGCTCTTAAAATATCTGGATATAATGATTATTTTATAAAATTGGGCTTCCACTAGGATAATAAATTGTGGATTAATATTATCTTTTTACCTTTACCATCAGGGTTATCCATATTTTTTAAGACTAGATAAAAATGAGTAAATTGCTCAAGAAACTATTTTTCATACATCAATAAGATGATAATGATTGATTGAAACTTGTTTCTCTGCCCATTTTGGTGAAAACTAAGAAACAATATACTAAATATCCTAGGGATAATACAAATCTAAAAGATACTTTACTTTTTCTATCAAAGATATAAAATATTCAAAAGAAAAAAAACATAAGTATTTTTTCTTATTATGTAAAACTAATTAAAATGGGAAAAGAAATTAAAAATGATTGAAGAAGAATTTAGAATCACTACCTTTAGGTATATTCATCAAGCTTCTTCTATCCACTTGTGTATTAAATTAAATATTCTTAAAACAAAAATGTATTTAAATATAGGAAACTAGAAATAATATAATTGATATAGAGTAAACACAAAAGGATATGGGAATGTCTTATTCATGTGTCATCCATTTTTCTAACTATTTTTAATTAATAGATTTTATTGATTCATGTTTTTAATAAGTTTTAAAAAACATTTATCTATTTTTCAAGCTAGCTAAAATGATATATTATTTCCATTTTTAAATAAACATTGTTTGGGAACATTAATACTAAAATAACACTTTAGTAACTCTAAAATAATATAAATATATACATTGTAAATAATGATGAATATATAATATAATACTCCTACCTAATTGTGGAAATATAATTGTTTTCAAATTAAAATTGAATGTTGTTGGCATATTTATATCCATACAAGTGTTTTACCCTCAGATGATCTAAGATTATTGATATAAAAATAAACTAATTATCATATTTTAGATAAAGATCCTATTTTTATTAAAGGTACTCCACAAAAAAAATTATAATTAGTTCATCATGTCCCTGAAAACTATTTTTAAGCTAATGTTAACTTCATATACTTCACGATATCTCTTTATGTAATTTTAGAAATGCTCAATGAAGTAAATGAGTGCAGTTGGTAAAGATTTATGAACCTCTGAGATGGATTGTTAGATAAAAATATTGTCCAAGTAATAATTGATCATATACGTTGAGTAAATGTTATACCTAAAACAAATTTCTTTATATACATCTATGTCCATATGGAAGTAAAAGGAAGATCAATTATGAGTCATATATATATTGAAAATCATAAATCATTCATTCCAAGACATGTTTTGAAAATATAAGTTTCAAAAATAACCATATTTCAACCATACTGTCTAAAATATATCATATCAATTGAAATATTATAATAATCTATTAGGACACAAACAAATGATTTTTCAAAAACTATTTTTTAATAGCTTTCCATAGTTTAAAAATAATGTAAAAAAATAAGGTAAATATGATGAAATGATCCTATATCTAAAAATGATATTAATATCAAGTCAATATTAACTATATTTCCATAAATCAAGCCTATCTATTTGAAGATAGTGGAAGAAAACACAACTTCTATGGTTTAAGGATCAGGATGCACATGAGTAGGCATATTAATACTAGACTCCACAGAGCTTAGTGGTAATTATATTTCAAGAGACACATACTACATTGGAATTTAAAACCATATATGTAGTTTATGTTTACCACAGTGGGTGATTGATGTATTATCCTTTTAGAATAAATATTCCTTCAATATAGAAATAAATATTCATATTCTAAGGTTGAAAAGAATGTAAAAAAACATGTAATGGAATCAATATGTCAAGATTCAGGGAATTCACATTTCAAATATTTCTTACACTTGATATAGTTGGTGAGTATTCAGGAGAAACTAGATAAGGATGGAACAAGACGGTAGCAATAAATCAAGATTTATTTTTGGGAGGTATAGTTTATGAAAAAACATTTACAACGAACATCGTGAATAAAATAATTCTTTAATTATATTTTTCAAATAAAATTTCTTTGGATAGCATATTGGGATATTGATTTTGAAGGTCACCTCACTAATAAAAAACCTTACAGTATATGTCTATATGACATGGCCAAATAGATACCATTTGGTAAATTTATACTAAGAAAAACATAAAAGGGTATGTGACAAAATAAAAATCCAATAAGATATACATATTACCCAAATTCATTTATGAATAAATCATGCATAGTGATAAAAAATAGTTACTTTGAAATGAATGAGAGATATGTGCCTTCATCTGGTTAGTGGAATAAAATTTATGTTTTCAAGATAGATGTGTTGATTACAATGGAAAATAAATGTTTTGTCTTACTAGTTTGTTAAGAATAAGGAATGAAATTTAACCAAGTATGAATTAAAGAAGAAATTATATTCTATGGAACAAGATCTACCAGATAGAACCATATTTTCTTTATTTAGACATAATACATATATTAACTAAGTATTGAAGAATATAATTTAGGTCAATTCAAGACCAAATTGTTTTTAGCCTAAAATTCATCCAACAGAACATGCATAGGCATATAAAGACATTATTGAGATTAATATAATTTCACTAGGTTATGTGCAGGGAATTTATCTCATATTCCATGATATGGACTGACATTTCATATTAATAATTTATTCTTTATAGTATGTAAATATTAAGTAGATCCAACATAACTTCATTAACTTGTAGTTAGAAATATCCTACATTACTATCCAATGTAGGACCAAATGGGTTCTTCGTGCCTAGAGAAGTGGCAATACTATTGATATAGTGAATTGAACACTTATCTTCATTTAGTTCAATTATATCTAGTAATAAAGAAAAGTAAAATGTAATATGAAATAAATACTTATTATAACCATTAGTTTCCATATCTACAATATCTGAGTAAATTTCGGATTCGGATACATATTAAGAAGTGGTTTTTGTAATTTACTATTCCAATTTTGGATTATAAGAGAAGAAATAGATTTATTATTTTATTATATGATTTTACTATGGATTTAGTGAGTATTTCAAGATTTGGACGTGGGAATAAGAGTTAGATTCTCAGTTATATGACTAATTCTGGTATTTTAATAATATTTAAATGTTATAATAATTAGATTCATGGAAGATACATGTGTAATTACCAATCCTAGCAATATAAATATGGCAGTATTAGTATATGTTTTCAAGCATAGAAAAAAAAATTATGTGAAGAATTAATGTTCATTTGAAGTTGGTTCCAGTGAAAGTGGGAGTTTTTTGGATTTGGTTCCATAGAAATAAATACATTATACATTGGATTACAAATATATATTTAAATTTTATAATATAAATATAAATATATTATCACATATTGTTTTTTCTTATACATAAGATTGATATGATAATTTCCGAGAGTATATATCACATTGATAGGGTCATAATAGTTTCCACTACGATGAGAAACATGAAATGTTATTTTGAAATTGTTAAATACAGTTATGCTGTTTGATAACGTACTATGATAGGTCATATGACAACCCATGTTTTTATTACACATTAATTCACGATTTAATACATAATATTACACATAATACAACCTGAAATATCAATAATTATAGTTTCTTTATGAATTAGGTACATTATATAACACGATAAAATAGGTGTACATCACCATTATTCAAAACATTCAAAACATGCTATTAATATTCCATCATTCTTAAAACCTCATGGGATAACCTAAAGAGATAATTTAGAAAGGGGTGAGCGATAAATCACAGTAAGGTAATAATCATGGAATAACATGAAGAAAGTAAAAAGTGTTAGAGAATAGGAATTTAAATGGGACATAAGAAGGGTGGGAATAAAAACATGAAAAATGAGGCATGGTAAAGCATGATAACCTAAAGGAAACATGGAAATGTAGAAAAAACATTAAACATTGAATCATAATCATATGTCAAGGATAAAATCCAAAAAATCATGATGAAAAAAGTCCCATTATGGATTACTTTAACTCCATAATACCTTTTGTGAAATATCATAAGACTAAAAATTACCCAATTCATTGGAGTTATATATAACCCCAAGTGCACCATCACATTAATATCATTCACAAGCATAAGTGTACCATATATATTATAAGAGAAGGAATAATTTTAATAACATTTTATTACACAATAAAAGAATCTGGAATAAAAACATTTAAGTCCCCAATAATATAATTTTATGTGCATAAATTCTATCCCTTATTATAGAAAGTGGGTATTGGTATTCACTAAATAATTGTTGATCTCAGAAAATTGTTGTAAAATTTTAGCATCATAATGACGTTAATCCAATATTCATAAAAATTACATAATGATAGTGAAAGGGGAAAAAATTTATTCTAGAATAAAATGAAAATTAATAGGGTGTGTGTAACTCCCCAAGCTTCCATGGTACGTTTCCATTTAAATAATGTAGTAGCTTGCGTTGTACGCAACTTAGAGTTTTAACACGCCACAACCAACAAAAATAGCCATTATGAATAGTAATACCCACTTTTTGAAATTTTATAAATTTTATTTTTTAAAATGGGCAGCATTTTTGGTTTTGGAATATCAAAATTATCTTAGGATAAATTTTTTATATTTTTCTAAAAACATTCAACTTTTTACGAATAGTAAAAAACACTACGTTATTGTTTTAAATAGAATTATTATTTAAATAATTATTATTTTTATTTAAATTTATTCTAAGTTAAAATTGATACAGAATACCTATATTAGTTCAATGAAATTCATTGAAGTCTTTTTATAATAAAATTAGATGTATAAAATTTTATTGAATTTTTTAACACCTTTTACCCACCTTCTAGGCACGTTAACAAATTTTCTTAAAACGTAATTTTACCACTTCTGTGAATTGATTTTAAAAAATTTGAGAGACCTGATTGATATCAATAAGTAAAATTTGGTTCAATAAGATGAAAATAATTTTTGGTGAATAGTAACATTTGACTTTTATTTACCAAAGTTAAAAATCAATAGGGTAATTAAAGGAAAAAATGATATTATTATTACCCTAGCACATGTTCTAATTATGTTGGATAAGTGTATTTTGGCTGAAATCAACCTTAGTAATAAAATATTATCCTTTTGGTTCACTTAGAATAGATTAAGACATTTATTATTATTTTATTTAAAGAAGAGTTAAAAGTGTTAAATTCAAATTTTCATGACTAATAAAATATTAATATTGGGATACACATAAGATAAATTCGACTATAAATATTAATTATAAATCTAAAAATATTTCCTACATAATGATATTTTACTTATAATTTTTTTATACTAAATAATTAAATTGATTTATAACACAATGATGATGCAGCAATTACCTTATTAATTAAAGATTAAAATAATTGATATTATAAATATCCAAATAATTATAAATTGAGACTTTTGATTAATTAAAATAATATTATAGGTTAATATGACATTTTAGGGTTGATTTAATTATTTTTTTCCGAATTAGTCAAGTTTATGAATTTAAAAAAATAAAATACTAAATCGTGTCCAAATTGACATTATTGTGTTTTTGAAACAAATACTATATTAGTAAATGATATAATAGACTTAAAAATCTAGGGTTTGAAAAAAGGACTTATATAATAATATATATGTCATTAAGAAAACAATTCGGGTTCTCTTGGCATTTTATAGTATGTTTATTGACCATATAATATAAAGATACAAGGAGACATCGTAAATGTAAAACTATTTAACCAAAAGTTAAACCTAAAAGATATGGTTAATATGGTCACCTAAACCTATCTAAAACCTATTTTTTGAAAGGTTTTAGACCCATCCCAACCTTATATTTAAAATAAATCCTTTTTTATCCATTACATACCAAATATTTTTATATAATAAAATAATATTTCAAGATTTTCCTAATGTAACCTTCCCCTCTATTATAAAAGGTAACTTCTCTGTCTCCCAAAATCACAGATCCAAATCCACTTTTCACAGCCAACCCCTTCTCAAATATCCTCCCAACTACCCTCAATTAGACCTGGGGGCCATACTTTTATCATAAATTCAACCTAAGGATCCCTTTTGATCAACTAAAAAGGAAACACCTGAAGAAGAGGAAATAATTTCACCACCTCTTTCAATGTTCTTTTCTTCTTCAACTTCCACTTTCTTCATTTTTTCCATACCAAAATAATAAATATAGTACCTCAAACATATTGTGATATTATAAAAATTTTACAACCATATTCATTGTTATATCCATCCTATTAATGAAAAATCACTATACGTGCGTACGTACGACATAATGTCTCCACATCGTGGTGTAGTTTGATATTCAAACACTTCATTATTTGGATAGGTATAATAATGAGTATAACGGATATAAATAATAAATATAACATGTAAATGGTTTTGTATATATGATATATCATCCAATTAAAAACTATTTCTCCATCAATAGAATGATATTTTTCCTCATACGTAGATACGAATTACCAAATCCATGAACGTGATGAGATTCATTTCCCACTGTAACCATTCAAGAATAATTTTCATTTTATGATTAAAAAATAATATTTAAGAACATAATATAATTCTGTATATGAATCAAATACATCTTATCCATAACAAACATGACTTATGTAACAAAACATATAAAGAAAAATGAATCAGTTAACACCTGAAACGATGATACTACAGGAATATTATTAACAAATCAATATTGAAAAGACATATATGATATCATATTTATGTGTGTGGTTCTTTAATAATTTAATAACAATTATATAACTATTATATAGCAGGTTAACGTACCCTCAACAAAGTAAAAGTACAAGGTAAGGGTTAATTTTATAATCTATTTATTATCTGATGTAGTTTATACGTGAGTATCTGCTGGGACCTCTTTATCATCCACATTCGAGTTACTGTAAAATGTATTTCAAGAAATTTATACTATTTCCTAGTCTTTGGGTTAAATTAATTTATTCCCTTGTTTGACTTTTTATAAAAAATTTATAATGTAATCTTTCCCTTGTTTTCCAAATAAGGTACTTTATTACCTTCTTGAAAAATTAAGGTAAGAATGTATTTTTTTTAACTTACACAATGGGTGCATCTATTCTCCACCATTATAAAATCTTCAATGCATCCCTTAAAATATTATAATAATATTTTCAAAATCAATGTTTTCTTTGATAATTATGTTACTTTTAAATGATTTCAAAATAGAAATAGGTATTTCTTTAAAATAGTTTTCATTTCATTTATGTCAACTTTTTTTGATGTATTTTAAACATGTTTGAAGTTGATTTTTTATGATACAAATCTTCCATATTGAATTGAAGGTTTTGGGATATGTTTGACTATGGATGTGTTATTTTTATACCATTCATGATTTATGGATAAAGTATTGACATTTTGTATGCTAGTTTTAATACGAATGTTTATGTTATATTTAAACCTTTTCATATGAGGAATGAATTGGACTTACTAAGTGATCGGTGAAGCCTGCTATAGCTTCTCGATGCATTCTTAGGTCACATTAGACAAACTAGTGTCCTGGAATAAGTCCTTGAAAAAATCTTATTTGTAGTCTTGGAAGTAGGCCTTGAAACTATGGTTATGAAGTCTGGAAGTATGCATTACATCATTATGAAATTTGTAATTGATATTACATGGGATTATTCGACTAGTATAATATCCATGTGATTAAGTAAAATAAATTATTTGATTTATCTTTTCCATATTATGCTGATGTTCAATATTAAATGTCTTGTGTTTTAGTCTTATACATTGTCTTGAATGTTTACTCCTATTTCTGAAAGTTTCCTCTGTATTGTTATCCTTACTGAGCACCGGAGCTCACCCATTTATATGTTTTATTTTTCCTAGGATGTGAAGATATATATTATTACTGGCCTATAGGAATAGTCTAAGGTAGATGAATGTGCTAAAATGAGACAAAATGTTGTAGTTTTTCATTTCTTAATATAATGTAAAACTTCTGTTTGTATCTAGTAATTCCAAGGCTACTAAAATGATCGGTCATTTAGGATTTGATCCCTTGTCATTATGCCAATGTTATATAATAATGCACCAACTCTGGGTAACTAAGGTTGAGAAATTATAGTTGGTATCAAAGGTAGTTTAGTACAAACCTTGTAAACTAGATTTAGGAATACTTTTATTAGAGAACATTACCCTAAGATAGACTTTGAGGATTAGTATATAAGAACTTCTTATAATTTTGGTAATTTTGGGATTTTTTGAGTTTTCAAAGAAATACATCTGGGTATGGATATGATCAGGTATAGGTGGCTCTAGCACAGATGTACATAAGGTGGAAAACTCCGACAAGTAGTTTTGGGCTTGACCCAGAGTATCCTGGTACATGACAACGGGCCTTGCTGCACTCTTGGTTACGACACTCCCGGGGTATATGCTTAGGATAATTCACATTTTCATTAAAAACCAATATGAAGGATTTATGAGTATATACCTTATCAAAGAAAACATTTTTATGAATACAGATTATATCCATAAACTGTTCAATTTATGTTAACTGTTTCACAAGTTTGGAATTATGTATTGCGAATCATACACTAATCTAGTGTATGCCATTATTTAGAAATGTCACCTAGTGGAAGGAATGGAAACCGTATCAACGAATGTAATACATGTATAGATTTCCCTCCTAATCAAGATAATTATAGTGGAGATGATGATGTAACTGCTACGGATCAGCTTATCACAATACAGGGACAACTCACTCAGGTTATGAATAATAACCAAACCCATATGGAGCACCGTGAACCACAATGCGGAGGAACAATGTTAGACCGCTTCATGAGGAAACAACCACCAACATTCAATGGGACTATAAATCCATTTGTAGCTGAGCAATGGATAAGTTTCTTAGAGAAAATATTTCATGCTTTGTGGAGTAGCTAAAGGGAAAAAGTTTCCATAGCATTTTATTGCCTCACGGGAGATGCAGATCAATGGTGGACATTAATTCAAAACACAAAGGAGGATGAAGAAGTATAAAATATGGAATGTAGGGAGATTAAAGAGATTTTCTTAGAAAAATACTTTCCTCAAGACCATCGAGCAGATATGGAAATACAATTTATGTGTCTAAGGAAAAAAGAGGATGAGAATGTCGCACAATATGAGGCTAACGTTACAAGGTTAGCATGGCTTACAGAAGATTATATACGTAACCCAAGGAGTATTATTGATCTATTTTTGATGGGTTAAAACCATTTCTTCATTGATCATTAGTCTCACAATCCTTCTTATCATACGAAGATATTATCTCATGTGTTATTATAACAAAAAAGTAATTCTCTAAGTATTACAACTTTAAATCAATGCAAGAGAAGAAGAGATCTGCTAGACACTCTAAATATGAAAATAAGGGGAAGAAGGGAAAAGTTGAATATCTATCCTATAGTAAATGTGGGATGAAATACCCTGGTACTTACTTGAAGGTAATGGGAGTATGTTACAAGTTCGGTGAAAAAATCCACCATGCTCGGGATTGAAAGGGAAAGAAAGAGACTGTCAATGTTGAATGCTACAATTGATGAGAAAAGGGTCATTATGCAAATGAATAGCCTAAGTGACAAGGAAACATACCTCAGAAAAGGATAAGGGGGAAAGGTCAAGCGTATGCAATCACTACTTCTGAGGTTGAAGCTCCAAAAGACATGGTGGCAGGTAATTTAATGGTTTCCTCATGTTGAGCCAATACTTTATTTGATTTTGGATCATCACATTGTTTCATATCATCCAAGTTTTCTAAGAAAATTAGATATTTCCAATTTGATTTAACAAGGGATTTGTTAGTCAAAACTCATAAGGGAAGTATCATTGCAACAATGTTTTGTGAATCAGTTCCCATTAGGGCATATAAATGTTCTTTATCTACTGATCTCAACGCCATACCCATGATTGAATTTGGAATAATCCTCAGAATAGATTGGCTTTCAGAACATGATGCAAAAATTTATTATAAGTAGAAGGAGGTTACAATTTTTTATGATGATAAGGATTACCTTATCTTTAGAGAAGAAACGTCACCAGCTGATTCTTATCCATATCCACCCCCATTAGCTCTACTAAATTCAATTGTTAGGGAGAAATAGAATTAAATAAATATGGCTAAGGAAAAGAATTTTCAAATAGAGGATGTACCTATTGTAAAAGAATATGTTGAAATCATTCCAGATTATTTAACCAGACATCCCCCATAATGAAATATTGAGTTTTTTATTGATTTAATTCCTAGTTCAAGGCCAATATAAAAGACACCTTATAGAATGGCCATTGTGGAATCAGTGGAACTAAAGAAACCACTAGAGTAATTGCGTAATAAAGGATTTATTCACCCTAGTGTTTCTCCATAGGGATATCTTATTCTTTTTATAAAGAATAAAGATAGATCTATTAGGTTTTGCATTGATTACGGGGAGATCAATGTTATAACAATAAAGAACAAGTATCCCCTACCTCACATTGATGATTTATTTTGTCAACATCATAGATCTCAATATTTTTCAAATATTGACCATTGATCTGGATATATTTAGTTGTGTGTGAAGAAGGAATGCATTCTAAATATAGAATTTTGAACCAGGTACGGGCATTGCGAGTTTATAATAATGGATTTTGGACTGACTAATGCACCCTATATTTTCTTGGATCTAATGAATAGAGTTTTCTAGGAATATCTTGATGAATTTGTTGTGGTATTTATTGATGATATATTGGTATACTCCAAAAGCTACAAAGATCTTGAAAATCACTTGGGAATTATTCTAAAGACTCTTAGAATAAATGAATTATATGGGAAGTTTAGAAAGTGTGAATTCTGGCTTCAAGATATTTTTTTCATTGACATATTGTCTCTAAGTATGGAATCTCTATTGATCCTTCAAAGACTAAGGAAAAAAAAGAATGGGCAGCACCGATGAGTATAACTAAGGTTATCATTTTTATTGGTTTAGTAGGTTATTATCAGCATTTTGTCCAGAATTTTGCCCAATTGACTTACTCATTAACCATGGTCACACGTAAATGGGTTAAATTTGTTTGAACAAAAGAGTGTGAAGAATATTTGGAGTAATTTAAGAGAAGATTAGTCAATGCTTCTATCTTGACTCTACCATCAGGTAATGATGGGTTTGTTATTTATAGTGATGCTTCAAATAAAGGACTTGGTTGTGTCCTTATACAAAATGATAGAGTTATTGCCTATGCATCACGATAGCTAAAAATTCATGAACAAAACTATCTAACTCATGATCTTGAGTTAGCAGTGGTAATATTTTCTTTGAATATTTGGAGACACTACCTCTATGGTGAAAAATGTGAGATATATACCGATCACAAGAGCCTGAAGTATATTTTCTAAAAAAATAAACTGAACATGAATAAAATGAGAGGGCTCGAGATACTCAAGGATTATGATTGGACTATACACAACCACCTGGGGAAGGAAAATAAGGTGGCAGATGCTTTGAGAAGAAATGATCCTGGAGTTTGGAACAAGATGAGAGTTAAAAGAGATACAATATTCATGGATCTAGTAAAGATTGATATGGTAATAACCATGGAAGGTGAAACATAAATACATTTTCAAATGGATTCCAAACCATATTTACTAGAAAGGATAAAGAGTTTTCAGACAGATGATGAGGAGTTTAAAGAAAATTAAAGTTGTGAATGATGAGAGATTGATCGACTTTGTATATGAAGATGGGATTTTGAAATTTGGTGAGATACTTTGTGTTCTTGACATACCTGATAAAAAAGGGAATTGTTGGATGATGCTCATAGCTCCAATTTCTCTATACACCCTAGTAGCACTAAGATGTATAGATATTTGATGGAACATTTTTGGTGCGTCAACATGAAAAGGTAGATTGTTGATTATGTGTCAAGATGTTTGGTTTGTCAAGAGTTGAGGGCTAGAAGACAACTTCCTAGAGGAGTCATGAAACCTCTTCCCATACCTGAGTGAAAATGGGATCATATTACAATGGTCTTTTTCATGGGACTACAAAAGACTCCTAGAAGGAATGATGCAATATGGGTCATTATTGGTCGTCATACCAAGTCAGCACATTTTCATGCTATAAGAGAATATTTGTCACTTGAAATTTTAGAAAGACTATATAATAATGATGTTTTATGACTTCATGGAGAACCCCTATCAATTGTTTTTCATCGTGATCCCTATTTTACATCAACATTCTAGAAAATTCTTCTGAAGTCCTTGGATACTGAACTTCGTTTGAGCACTACCTACCACCCTCAAATTGATGGACAATTAGAAAGGAATATTCAAACATAAAAAAGACATGTTAAGATCTTGATCACTTGATTTTTAAGATATGTGGGATCATTATTTACCTCTGGTAGAATTTTCCAATAACAATAGCTTCCATTCAAGTATTCAGATGGAATCATATGAAGCGTTATATGGAAAGAGTTTTCGCACACAAACTTGTTAGAATGATGTTAGTGAAAGAAAACTCATAGGCTCAGAACATGTTATGGAAACAATGGAAAAATCGAAGGTTATCCAAACTCACATCAAAGCAGCTCAAAGTAGGAAAAAGAGATATGCAGATAACTGAAGAAAGGATTTGGAATTTTAAGTAGGAAATCATGTTTTTCTGAAGATATCTCCATGGAAGGGTGTTATAGGATTCAGTAAGAAGGTTAAATTGAGTCCTTAGTACATCAGACCTTTCAAAATTCTAGAATAAATTAGAGTTATATCTTATCAAATAGAAATTCTTCCAAGTCTCTCTAAAGTTCATGATGTTTTCCATGTATCACAGTTAAGAAAATTCATTCTTGACCCAACGCTTGTACTCACCAATAAGGAAATTGAACTGGAACCTGATATGTCTTATTGTGAAGAGCCTATCAAGATTCTTGGAACAAGAGAACATGTGTTGACAAATCAGATGACTCGTCTTTTAAAAGTTCTATTGAGAAACCATAAGATAGAAGAGGAAACATTGGAACCTGAGGATCTTATGATGAAGAACCACCCAAATAATTTTATGATGTAATATTCATGAAATTTAGAGGATGATATAATTTTATGGAGAGAAGAATGTAACACCCCAATCTTCTAAAGTAAGTTTCACTTTGAATAATGTCGTAGTTTGCGTTGTATGGAACTTGGAGTTTTAACACACCTTAACCAATCAAACTAGCCATTATGAATAGTAACACCCACCTTTTTGAAATTTTATTAATTTTATTTTTCAAAATGGACTTCATTTTTGGATTCAGAATATCAAAATTAGCTTAGGGTGAATTTTTGGTATTTTTTTAAAAATTATCAATTTTTTATGAATAGTGAAAAACACTCCGTTATTGTTGAAAACCGAAGTTTTATTTAAATAATTATTAATTTTATTTAAATTTATTGTATGTAAAAATAGATACATAATACCTATATTAGTTCAATGAAATTCATTGGAGTCATTTTATAATAAAATTGGATGTATAAAATTTTATTTAATTTTTTAATGTCTTTTACCCACCTTTTAGGCATGTTAGAAAACTTGCATAAAACGTAATTTTACCACTTCTATGAGTTGAATTTAAAAAATAAAAAGACACAGACGATATCAGTATTTAAAATTTGATTCAATAATACAAAAATAATTTGTGGTGAATAGTTACTTTTGACTTTTATTTACCACGGTTGAAAGTAAATTGGGTAATTAAAGGTTAAAATGTTATTATTACTACACTAACACATGTTCTAGTTCTATAGGATAAGTGTATTTTGAAAAGATAAACCTTAGGAATGAAATATGATCCTTTTGATCCACATGGATTAGATTAAGACATTTATTATTATTTTATTTAAACAAGAGTTAAAAGTGTTAAATTCAAATTTTCATTACTAAAATTTTTTTAATATAGGGCTACACATTAGATAAATTAGAATTTAAATTTTAATTAAAAAGATAAAATTATTTCCTTCATAATGGTATTTTATTTCTAATTTTTATACCTTAAAAAATTAAATTTATTTATGACACAATGATGATGCAGTAATTACCTTATCAATGAAATACTAAAATAATTGATATTATAAATATCCAAATAAAAGTAAATTGAGAGTTTTTATTCATTCCAAGAATTTTATAGGTTAATATGACATGTTAAGGGTTACTAAATTATTTTTTTCGATGTAATCTAGTTTTTAGGAATTAAAAAAACAAATACTAAATAGTGTCAAAATTGACATAAATGAGGTTTTAAAACAAATACTATATTATTAAATTATATAATTGTCCAAAAAATCTAAGGTTCAGACTAATGACTTATATAATAATAGATATATCATTAATGAACCACTTTGGGTTCTCTTTGAATTTTATTGTATGTTTATTCACCATATAATATAAAAATACCAGAAGACATGGTAAATATTAAACTATTTAACCAAGGGTTAAATCTACAAAATAAGGTCAGTATGGTGACCTAAACATGTATAAAACCTATTGGTTCAGATATTTTAGACCCATACCCAACTTATCCTTAAAATAAATCTTTTTTGAGACTTTAAAAACAGAATATGATTGTATAATAAAATAATATTTCCAGTTGTTCCTAAAGTGACCGTCACCTCTCTTATAAAAGGGTACTTCACCTTCTCTCAAAATCACACCTCCAAAGACATTTGGCTCGGTCATAACCTACTAAAATATCCTCCCAACTACCCTCAATGACATTTATAGGCCTTGCTTTGATTATAAATCCAACTTATGGAGCCCTTTCGATCAACTCAAAACGAAACACCCAAAGAAGAGGTAATAATTTCACCACCTCTTTCAAAGTTCATTTCTTCTTCCACTTCCTATTTCTTTGTTGTTTCCATACAGAAATAATATATCTAGTACCTTATACATACTAGGATGTTATTATAAATGTTTTAAAACAATATTCATTATTTTATCCATCTTATGAATGAAAAATCACCATACGTGCGTACGTATGTCTTACTGTCTCCATGTCGTGGTGTAGTTTGTTATTCAAACACTTCATTATTTGGATGGGTATAATAATTTTTATAACTGATTTTATAATAAATATAACATGTTAAAAATTATTTATATATGATATTCCATCCAATTACATACTATTTCACCGTAAATAGAATGATATTGTCGCTCATCCGTGAGTGCAGACTACAGTCTCCATGAACGTGATGAGATTCATTCCCCATCGTAACCATTCAATAAAAATTTTCATTTTATGATTAAAAAATAATTTTTAAGAACATAATATCATTCTGGATATGAATAAATTACATATTATCCATAAAAACATGTCTTACGTAACAAAAAATATAAAAGAAAACGAATCATCTAACACCTAAAACGATGATACTACTGAAATGTTATTAACAAAGAAATAATAGAAGATCTTATATGATAACATATCTATGTATGTGGTTCTTTTATAATTTAATAAAAATTATTTAACTATTATACATAAGGTTTTTGTACCCTCGTCCAATGAAAAAGTAATAGGTAAGGGTTAATTTTTCAATCTCTTTATTATGTGAGGTTGTTTATACGTGAGTATCTACTAGGACCTCTTTATCATCCACATCTAGGTTTATTAAAAATGTATTTCCAAACATTTTTACTATTTCCTAGACTATGGATTAAAATAATTTATACCCTTTTTTAACTTTTTATAAAATTTTTATAATGGAATCTTTTTGTAATTTTCCAAATAAGTTACTTTATAACCATTTCGACAAATTAAGATAAGAATGTCATTTTTAACTTATACAGAGAGTGCAGATATTTTCCACCATTATAACATCTTCGAAGCTTCCCTTACAAGCTTATAATAATATTTTCAAAATATATGTTTTCTTTTATAATTATGTGAATTTTAAATGATTTAAAAATATAAATAGATATTTATTTAAAACTATTTTCCTTTCATTTATGTCAATATCCTTTGATGCATTTTGCACTTGTTTGAATTTGATTTATTATGATACAAATCTTCTACATTGTATTGAAGGTTTTGTGATATGTTTGACTATGGATATGTTATTTTTATTCCATTCAATGTTTATGGATAAATTATCGACACATTGTATACTAGTTTTAATACGAATGTTTATGTTATGTTTAAACCTTTTCATACGAGGAATGCATTGGACCTAGTAAGTGATGGGTGGAGCCTGCTATAGCTCCTAGATGTATCAGAAGGTCTCAAGAGAAAAACTAGGGTCTTTGTATGAAGACATGAAAAAAAATATTATTTTTAATCTTGGAACAAGGCCTTGACTATGTTGTTATTATGTTTGGTATTATGCATTCCATCATTATAAAATTGGATATTGATATTACATGTAATTATTTGACAAGTAGAATATCCATGTGATTAAGTAAATGGAATTATTTGATATATACTTTCCATATAATTCTGAAGTTTAAGATTAAAAGGCTTGTGTTTTAGTCTTATAAATTTCCTTAAATGTGTATGCTTATTTATGAATGTTTCCGCTATATTGTTATCCTTACTAAGAACCTGAGATCACCCCTTTCTATGTTTCATTTTTCCCAGGATGCGAAGAAGTATATTATAACTGACCTGATGGGATAGTATAAGGGAGGTGAATGTGTTAAAAGGAGACAAAATGTTGTAGTTTTTCATTTCATAATGTAATGTAAAATTCATGTTTGTATCTAGTACTTCCAATGCTACTGAGATAATGCGTCTTTAAAGATTTGATCCCTTGTGATCATGCTAATGTTATGTAATATTGCACCGACTCTGGGTAACTAGGTTCATGGTGTTACAATGTGGAAAATCATATTCCAACAGTATTATTTGTAAATTAAAGGCATAAAATTATTAATATTCTTTACTTTAAAATAGGAGGGAGAAGTTACTTACTTAATTTCAGCATGGTAATGGGTGTACGTAAAGGTTTATGGAAGATATTAATAATATTTGAGGTGGTATCTCATCCCATGAAAAAAGGGAAGTATTAGGTATATATAAAAACATACCAAAAAATGGGAATTAAGAGGCATGAAATGAAAGAGGTGTTTGATTACAAAGAAGAGTTAAAGATCCCTTACAATGTTTTTGGCATCGAAATGACATAGAAAATATCTATAATGGGAGGGTAAAAATGAAATATATCTATTATTAAATAATTTCGATATTAAATGGATATTTATAAGGAAATGAAATGTAACCAATTGAGATTAAAAAGTCTAAATACAAATAATGTGCATGATTTGGAATGAAGAGACACATATGCCTCACAGAATCTCATCATGGTAACGAGCGTACATAATTAATCATGGTAGGGTTTAATTAGAGAGAAATGTTACTATAAAAACATAAAAATTATAATTTTATAAAGATATATTTCTAAAAACATTCCCAAAAAATAACAAATAGAAATTATGAGGAAAAATTTAAAAGAATAACTTGAATAAAAAGAAGAGAGTGATATTCTTTACCTAGAGAGGGTGATTCAAAAAGATTAGTAGGAGCTTCTTGAGAGATTGGTGTAACCCTAAGAGGACTCTATGTAGGGTATGTCTAAGGACGTGATCCAAGGTATTTCAGTGGAGATAAATTGGATCTTTGGTGGGTTTCTGTAGTAAAATAGAGGGGAGTTCTTAATTATTTATCAAACTGTGATTTTCAAATCTATAAAATAAAATAATCAAAACTACAAACCATCTCATGGTTTTTTCCTGTAGTTTCTACGAAAGAGTGAAATTATTTAATATTTTATAAGGACATTGGAAAATATTGTTAAAATACAACCATTTCTGATGTGTAAGTGAGTCATGTTTATAACTAAATGATTTTAAAACCTTAAAATATAATATAATTTTTAAAGGATTAATAAAGGCATTGCATAATTAATTTAAAAAACCAAAAATCACTTTATTTTTTATTTTAATCATATATTAGGTCTTGGATCCATTTTATTAAATTTAATACATGATGTTTTGTCATTATGAAGTCATAATACACACTATATATTTATAAAATATTTATTTTTTACTAAAAAATTCTATTATCTCATAAAATTATGAAACATTGAGTTTTGGATAATTTATATGTGGTGATTCCAAAAATAATAATTATTTTATACAACTGATTTTCACAAACTTTGTAAGTTTTTACTTTTAAAACAGATTCTATATTTATTGAGAAATAAAGAGTTTTCGATTATAATAGTTTCAAAACAATGGTAAAATTTAAATTCAAATTAATTTAAAATATATTATCATTTTTATATTATAAAAACCATTTAATATTGTTATTTTATTAATATATCATTTATTTTTACCATTAATTAATTCATCAAAACGAATTTCTCAATTTAAATTACATATTACAAAAAACATAAAATTTGAGATTTTTCGTATTAAAATTTAATTTTTATAAAACTCATTAATTAATCATTTATAAATTAAAAAATAATAAGTAATAGATATAATAATTATTTAATTTAAAATTAAATATATGTATTCATACTGTTATGATAACTTTTTTTAGTCTCTGTTAAATTACTTTTACAATTAATTAACTTATTTTTCTTTTATTATGGTAATAAATGTTTAGTGGGGTCATTATTCATATTATCTAAAATTTAGCTATAAATTATTACCAAATACTAATTATTATTATTGAAAATATATAATCCAACAAAATAAATTTATTTAGGTGGAATAATTTAATTAAATACATGCAATTGTGATGAAAATTGGTTTTTGGACAAATGAAAATTTTTCAAGGAAATAATGATTTTTCATTAACTTTATAACTAATGATTATAATAATTTAAATTAATAATTATAGATATATAATATATAAATATATTTTCAAACATTTTCCATGATAATTTAATTATAATTAGTTAAAATAAAAAATTATTATTTATTTTAAAACAGTTTTTAGACAAATGCGTTTATAATAATAAAAATAAACATATACTAAAAATTGGTATAAAGATTATTTAAATGTAATTAATTGAATTAATTATAACTAAATTATAATTATGTTAAATTTTAGTCAAATTATAAAAATATTTGAACTTTTATATTAGATAATTTATCAAATTAAAATACATTGTTATATTAAAACTATATTTTTCACTATATACAGGAAATCAATATTTTCCAAAAATTCCCAAAAATTAATCCTATCTTAATATTTTAATAAATATATAAAATTGGAGATTATTTTATAAACTAAATTTTCAAAATTTTCAACAAAATTTTTATAATATATTTTCACAACAAATATATAAAATTCATTTTTGAAGAAAACATATTTTAAAGAAATACCCTATAATTTGGTCATTATTTAATAAGAATTTATCAATATGTTGATGTGGAGTAGTATATATATATATATATTATAAATTAGTTAATACTATAAAAATATTCAATGATAATGTAAATGTTAAAATTCTCACATTAAATAATCGTTGTTTTTTTGGGGTGATTATAGAGTTCCACATACGCTATCAGACATAGATTATCTTTAAAAAACTCAGGGCATTACATTCTTACACATTAAATAAATTACATATTCACAATATAATCATTAACTAGGTTACCAATTTTTTTAAACATGGAAATATATTGATTAAAACCCTACATTTTAAAAATGGTTAATAAAACATCCACTTGAAAAGAGGGAAAGGTGAGTATGACGACCATCACATAACATGGTTTCTGAGTGTGAGAACAATAGTGGGAAGTGAAAAGATAGAAAATAATAGTCTTTGGTAGTGAAATTTATCATGTGAAATTAAATTACCATAGAACCATAAATTTTTTCTGGATAAAATACAATCAATTCATCTACAATGATCGTAAAAATGGAATTCATCTGCAATGATCGTAATACTAAAATCTCATATTTTCTTCCAAATCATGAGTATAAAAGAAGCTTTTTTACCCAATGCTCTAAAATAAGCTTCCACCAGAACACATAATCCACCCAATAATAACAGGTTATTCCTCCTATCATTACAAAATAAAAAATGGTTAGTATAAATTAGTATAAAAAAGAAATTTTATAAAACTTAATTAGTCTCCAAAAATCAACAAAAATATATGAAAGTATTTCAACAAATAATTCTGTAAATTAATTCCCCTATATCCCAAATAACACTAGTAACCTCAACATAAAAAAATGCTTTCAACTCAATGTTTGGATCATACCTCTAATAATAAACCACCAAAAACATAATACCATTTCTCTTATATAGTACTTTATATTAAATCTAATACATTTATACACCATAACCCAAATAAAACATCTCCAGAAATATTATTAATCACCTCAAAATCAAAAATATTTTATCCTATAATATTTTTCCCAAAATATCATTAATCATATTGAACTTCCATCACATGAATATTCAAAATATTTATAATTTATTTTAATCATAATATTATCCTTAGTTATACAATCCAAATACAATATAGTTTTATCCCCACATCAAAAATATATTTAGGGGTATCAATAACTTTATCACTAAATCAATTTTGTATGTTATTTGTATCATTCAACAAATATTTCACATCTTTAAAGAAATACTAATATGAAAAAATCATTAAATGTTTCATGATTCATATATATATATTGTCATTTATATAATAATTATTCAATATAACTCTCAAATACCAATACATGATAACTTTAATCCTTACACTTCAACAATTTCCATAGCATAGGTCATTAGTATTGGACTTAACCCTTGTATTAGGGAATTACATGGATAAAGTCTATCTTCTCTACACATAATTCATAGAACAAAAAGGGGGTTCCATTGGATTTATTCAATTCACATATTTCATAAAATGTCCTTTTTTATGGAAACTAGACACTTTATTCCCAATTTTTATATACTAAAAACTACATCGAGTTCCTTTCTGTCATTTCCCATGGTTCCTCTATCAACATTTTTGACATGCATTAAATTGGATCTTCAATCCAATATTTTATTTATCTGTTTAACATTATTTATACTTCACCCCCAATTATTTTATTTATTAGGATATTCAACAATGTTACAACTATTAATTGTGATTTTTTATAACAATTTTTGAAAAATCAGAAGACGTATTACATGAAATACCATCATTTTAGACATCTTATTTTGGATGTCATCACATTTGTTTTTGACTCAGTTCATCCAATTTCTGTCTATTCACTATAAAAAATGGAAAACTAGGGATTAGTAATTTGAAACTATTAAACAAATAAATGGTAATTTAATAACATTAAAGTTACAAATTATAAATGACATGTATTTCCTTAATTTTTTAATTTTTTGTCTTTAATATTTGTTTTCTATAATGTGTTTCATAACGTATACTTTTATAGAATTTTTCCCCATAATAGTGGTCCATAATGACCCTATTATTTTACCAAAGGATATCCCCCAAGAGTATCAAATGAGGTGTGAAGTAAGGCCTATTTTTTCACCAATTTCGGATTGAGTCTAGATCAATTTGTTGTTTTTGGGTTTTACTACTAGGTACATCTATGGTATATCAACATCTAGTTTTAGTATAAATAAAGGAATGAATTTTCTTGGAAACCACTTACTATATACTTTCCCATTGATTATGTATATATTTTAATGTTTATTATTATCCTTAGTTCATTTACTAGTGTTTTGAAACCCAAATCCCAAAATTATCTAAACTTTCCTTTGATACAAACTAAGAAAATCCTTTTTTGTTACAAATTAATTCATTATTTAGTCAATAATATTACACATAACACAACCCATATGATCTAGATGTTTACTCTCTCTGGGAATTAGGTACATTACAGTAAAAATGAATATAGGGGGTACATCTCCATTATTGAAAACGTTTTCAACATGCTCATAATATTTCATTGTTCTAAAAACTGTATGGGATAACATAGGGACATACATAAGAAAGAAGTGAGCTATAAATCCTAGTAAGGGATTAAACATGGAATAACATAAATAAAAGTATTACATGTTATAGAATAGTAACTTCAATGGGAAAAAAATTGTGAGAATCATAAACATGTAAAATGAGCCTTTATAAAACAAGATACCATAAAGGTAATATGGAAACATTGAAACTACATTAAACATGGAATCATAATCCAAGGTCAGGGATAACCACCAATAAATCATGATAGATAAAGTTCAATTGTGGATTAGTTTAACTCAATAATCCCTTTCCTAATGTCTCATGAGACTAAAACATTACCCAATGCATTGGAGTGCTTTATAATTTTTGGAACACCCATCACTTTCATTTCATTCACATGCATAAATGTGCAACACATATCAAGAAACGTTGAATAATTTTTCACCACATTTTATTCCATGATTAAGGAGTGTGGAATAAATACATTTTATTCCCTAATAAAATAATTATATGTTCATAAAGTTAAACACCATTTTTAGGAAATGTGTATAGATAATCACTAAATATTTGGTGGGTTTGGAAAATCATAGTGATATTTCTACAGCATAACGATAGTACCCAAATATTAGTAAAAAATATTAAATGAGAGTGAAATGGGTCTTTATTATTTCTTAAAAAAATAGAAAATAATATTTATGTGGAAAATAATATCCCAAAATTAGAATTTGAAAATAAAGTGCATAAAATGAAGAATATGATTGAATTTAAAAGAGTATAGAGTAGTCCCTTACTAAATTTTGGCATGGTGATTGGTGTACATTAAAGGTCATGAGAGTGATTAATGAGAGTGAAAGGGGTATCTAATTCCATGTAAAATAAATATTTAGGTATGATTTATTTATAAAAACATTCCCAAACAAAGAAAATTGGAATTAACATGCATGACACAAAGGAGGTGTTTGAATAAAAAGTGGACTGGGAGATACCATACCGAGTTTCTCCATGGTAACGAATTAAGTAAAATCTATAATGAGAGGGGATAAAACATATATAATTATAAGGAAATAAATTGGATATTATATGTGTCTTTATGAATCCCAAAAAATATAACCAATTGATATTCAAATGACTAAATACAAAGAAGGTTTATGAATTGAAAAGAAGATAGAAAGGACTCGTACTAAAAATATTTAGGGTAGAGACGATACTTAATCAATCATAGGAGGATTTAATAAGAGTGAAATGGGAATTTGATCACATTAAAATATAAATTTAAGTAGTAGGGATATATAAAAACACACCTAAAAAATGGAAATTAGGTGGAACAAAAAAAAAAGAGGCTCGTGAATAAAACTAAGAGTGAGAGATCCCTTCCCATGGGAAGGTGATTTCAAAATAATTGGGGAACTTTTAGAGAGCTTGGGGAAAATTTGGAGGGATCTGGAGAGTGTAGTGAAGCATAATGATGTGATTTAAGGTATTTTATTTAATATAAATGAGATATTGTGTAGGTTTATCTTCAAAAATAGAGGGGAGTTATTTATTATTTCTCAATCATAGGTTTTGGAATCTATAGAATAAAATATTCAAAACCAAAAACCACCCATGGGTTTGGAAAATGATTTCTGAAAAAGGTAGTTGTTTTTAATTAATTTAAATGTCCAATGTCCTAACTTATTAAAATAATACCTTTTCTGATGTGGATGTGAGTCATGTCTATAAGGAAATGATTTTAAAACCATAAAATATAATATATGTTTTGAAGGATTGATAAAGGGTTTATAAAATTAATAAAATAAAAGTAAAATGACATTATTTTAAATTCCAAACATATATTTGGTTATTTATTCCTTTTATAACAATTATTACATCAATTTTGGTTCATTATGGTGTCATAATACACACCATATATTTATACCATATTTAATTTTTACCTGAAAACTCAATTGTCTTAGAATCTTTTGAAAAATTAACCATTGGATAATTTTTGAAAATATTATTAATTTTTTTTGTTAAATTTAATTTATAAAAATTTCACTTTTCACTTTTAAATCATAATATAAATTTATTGATAATTATTGTGTTTTTTACAATAAATGTGTTCAAACCCATATAAAAATTACATTTGACATCAAAAAAATATATTATCAATTAAATATAATAAAAATTATTTTATAGAATTATTTTACTAAAATATAACTTATTTTAATAATTCGTGAATTCATTAAACGGAATTTAATCATTGAAATTGAATAATACACAAAAATAAAATTTGAATATTTTCATATAAAAAACTAATATTTATCAATCATATTTCTTAATATTAAATAATTTATAAATATTAAGTAATAATATGTAAAAATTAATTCATTAAAAAAGGAAATTTAATTATCCATACAATTAGTGTTATATTGTTTTTATTCTTCCTAAAATTATTTTTACACTTAATTAACGTATTTTTCTTTTACCATATTAATAAAATTTTACTGTAGTTACTATTAATAATACCAAGAAATTAGCTTTAACATATTACCTAATATTAATTATGATTATTAAAAACATTAAATCTATCAAAGTAAATTCAAAAAGGTGTATGAATTTAATTTAAAAAGAAACCTGTAAGCTTGATGAAAAGAGGTTTTCTGAAAAATGCATGTTTTCAAGAAAAAATGGTTTTTATTTAACGTTATAACTTGTGGTCACATGAATTTAAATATTAATTATATATATATATATATATTCTATACATGTAATTTAAATCATTCCCTGTTATTCTTTTGTTTTAATTAATTGAAATGTTGTATCATTACGCATTTTATAACAATTTTAAGAAAAATACTCTTTTTATCATAAAAATAATCTTATACAAAAAACCAGTAGAAAGATTATCGAAATATAATTGATATAATTTATCATAACTTAATAATACTTTTGTTTCCATGAAATAATATTAAAATATTATTTGTAATTTTATATTAGTTAATTTATCAAAAAATGACAATTTTACATTAAAAGTTTATTTTTCACTATTCACTAAAAATCCGTATTTTTTAAAAAATACCAATATATAAACCCTAGTTTATTTTGATATTATTATATTAAAATGGAACTTAATTTATAAAATACATTTTTAAAATTTTATACAATATAATTATAATATTTTCTCACAAAAAAAATAAAAAAAAACTTTTTTGAAGAAAACATGTTTTGAAGGCCTAATAAAAAAATTAGTGATTATTTACCAAGGATTTATCAATATATTTATTTTGAGGGTGAAATATATATTTTATAATTTATTTAATCTAATTAATACCATCAAATTTAAGGTAAATTTCAAACAAATATATTTAAATATTCATTGTTTGTTTGGGTTTGGTGTTGTGTATCTTACATGCTCTCAAAAATAGTTTTATGTTTTAAAAACTCACAGAATTACTAGGAACATAGTATATATAATGTTAGGTGAGAAGACTCTTAATGAAATGAATCTTTTTATCATGAACATGGATGATAATCTCTGATGTGGGAGAATTTGAGAACAGACCATTGGGTGAGAATTCTACATTTTTTGGTGCCATCTGATATTATTATATGTGATGTGTGCAATGGTACTTAGAATATAATATTATTATTTATAAATGTTATAACTCACACACAAATATTTAATTCTTAAACCATGATTATAATAGTTTATCGTAAAATTAGATATTTTGGGGGTGTCACAAGTGATGTATTATTTATGAATAATTCATGTAACGATTTGTCCCTACAATCTTTATGGAATCATATATTTCAATCCTTTAATATAAATACAACCAATAGATTAAATTCCATGGTCATGGTGTAACAAAATGTTTATTTTAGACTTTAAATTAATGTTTTATTGATCATATAGGTTCATGATAGGCATATGATACATGTTTGATGATATATCGATTGAAAGGAATTATATTTTAAAGTGATAATTCATATGTGGTTGTTGATATTGCAAAATTAAGTTTTTATCTTAGGTACCTTGACCCATTTATCGATAGTAATCTTATTCTACAGGCATACCCTAACAATTCCAACAAGAAATAATCATAGAGGGTCACACACTTACTTTTTTTATTGATCTTCATTAAAATATATTTTAATTTAATTAATTTTATAAATATTATTCTCAAGACCATTGAATAGTTTTATGCATATTTGATTTATCTCAAAAATTAAATGAATATTTATTCATTGGATGGGGAAAAAATATATTATTTTGTTTTAATGAATATTTAATAAATATTTATTTTCAAGTTTGTGGATAAAAATATTTATTAATGAGTTGAAATGTTTTATCAGGTATTCAATATATTTCGAAAAGATTTAACAGACCAAGATATCATCTGATAATAAATATTGATTTACAATAATTTAAAATAATATTTTTTTACTTCATAAGTTAGTGTCATTCCATAAAATAATAATGATATTACTATTGTTATTATTTTGTGACATAGGGTCTAATAAAGATTGTAATATTATTTTAGGGAATGTAAACAAATCAATAGCATGTTAACATAAACCATAGAACACTAAATATATACTAATTTCTATTTTTTAGGGTTAATGGAGAAATAGAGAAACTTTATGAACAATGTATTTCTCTCATGAATTCATCTTTCTCTCTCCCTTTGAGGAAAAAAAATACAAGAGATATTCCTTCAAGATCGAAAGATGTGTAAACAAAATAAATGATAAAAGAAAATTGATTAATTATGATAGAACCTTGATTTTAGTTGGTGTTTCTCAGAGATCAAAGGAGAACTTTTGGAACACTTATAGAGGGATTCTACACATTTATCCTTACAGTATAATGAAGGAAATAGAGAATTTTTTTATATGATCAACATCTACATAAAATAAAGGATTATAAGAAAGGGTAAACAATTTCATTCAATGTTAAATAAATTAATTATAATTTTAATATGAAACGATCCTCTATTGGGATACTCATAATATCTATCTTAAAAAAATTAATATATCTCTCACCAAAGAAAATTTCATCATTCACATAACCTTCAATGAGAGTTATACATCTCTAATTAAATAGGTCTTTATAGGGGTCCATATAAATAATTGATTAGAAACATTTTTTCAAGAGAAAATAACTAATGGAATATGTTGATAAAAATATCCTTTGAAGTACCTATATTAATATCTGAATATTTATTATATTATCAGAATGATGCTTTCATATTGACCATCAGTATGAGGGTGATAGGTTATACTAAAGTTAAACTCTATATCCAAGCCATGTTAAAGACCAGTTTAGAAATATTAGGTGAGCCTTGTATATTCAAAAAATATTATGGAAATTGATGCATCATATGTGTTGTTTTTGTGGATAGTGAAATCACTTTCAATGGGAATTAAATTAAAATTTATTCTATCTTATAGTTTCTCAAAACCCTGAGAGATGATTAGTAACATTAAATTTAAAATTAATTTATTTTTATTTTAGAAGAAATCAATACCACAACATAGGATACTTTCTTTGATGATGATGTTGATATTTTTAAAAACCCTTTTAGATTACCTTTATTATATTTTAAGGATTCAATTATAGATTCCATCTATCAGTGATCCACAAAAGATCCTTTGATCTTTGAGAAATTCCAATTGATCTCTGGGTTCTAGAATAGTTAATTTATTATTATAAATTTTTCATCTAGATCACACCATGATATTTTGATCTTCAAGGAGTTCTTATTATTCTCGACATTAAGTGAGTGGAATTCAAGAGATGTAAAATTTTGTTCTGTGTAATGATTATCCATTCTCAATTTTCAATTGAACCTACACAATAGACATAACTATATATTTATAGAGATAGGGTTTAGGTTAAATATTATTTACTTGAGTAGTATACATTGAATAATATAATAATCATTAATAAATCCCATGCCAAAATAAATTTATTATTGTTAATATTATTAATTTATATCATTTATGATAACATCAACAATAATAAATATTATTTTATTATCTTGTAAATAAATATTTACCACTATAAAGGGTCTTAATCCCTTTGAAATCCTCTAAATTTATTCAATACAGAAAAAATATTTAATAAAATATCTCCTTTATTAATTAATATTTTTTATCAATAATACATGAAAAAAATTATTGATAGGTATTGAAAATAATATTTATTAAATTTATTATATTCAAATGGAATTTTATAGATATCAAAGTTAACACATATTTTGTGCCATAAGGGATTATTTCTCATTAGTATTATGTAGGATACCCTAAATTCCATCATTAATTTCTAACAATGGGTCATGGAATGCAAGATAAAGAATTTATGCTACAATTTCAACAACCGCATATGAATACTCATTGTGTAATATAATACCCTTATAAGAATATCATACCAAGAAGGTTGCACATTTTTTTATCAACCTATGGCCTCAATAAATCTTTATTTGACTATCTGAAACAAACACATCATTGAACCATGTCCATGGAATTTAATGTGACAACTCTATTCTAATTAAATGGAGGAGATAAAATCTTCCATAAAATTAGAAGATACAAATCATTATTCAACTTATCTATTAATAACATGTCATTCATGATGCACCATATATACCCTACTTCACTCCCACATATTGAATGGTGGTTTTGGTAAGTAAATATAACCGTGGAGGCCATGACATGCATCAATGATAATATTAATATCTAAGAACCATTTTACACACTTCGAGAAAATAATTTCATATGAAAAAAATATATATAGAATATGTACTAGAGGATATATCCACATAACCTCCAGTCATGGATATTACCATGTCTAAACATCGTGAGAAGATGCCTAACAAACTTAAGAGTACTCTCACCTGATAGTTTCATTCTATGTGTTCCATAATATAATTTTATATAACCATAAGACTATATTTAAGAATACAATCACATCACATCAAGGTTCTCATCATAGCAATAAACTACATGAATATAATAATGAATTAGATACCCAAGGAAATTATTACATTAAATTCATTAAAAAAATGAAAAATGTGTCATAAATTTTATTATTAATATTCAAATGATCAAATACACATTAAATCTATGTAACAATATTTTCTCCAATAAAAAAATCAAATAATATAGCATCACCACATACATTACATATGTCTTTGAAAGTTTCTCAATTGAGAAATCATCTTGACTAGAGATGGAATGAGAAGTATTGGTGAGTTAATCAACCATAACCCTTATATAATTGTTTCCTCTATATGAAATTGGAAACCCGTGAAATATCCTATAGTGATGTTCTCATAATTCAATATTGTATTGCTAATTCTTGTATCTCCCCTAATATTTTTGCTGATATTCCTTAGCTTACTAGCATACTAAGAACATTGATGTGTACTCAGTAACATCTTTATTCATGTTATCCCCCCATAAGTGATTTATGAGATCTTTGTACATCTTGGTAATTCCTAGAGGGATGGAGAAAGATGAACTATATGCATCATCAAATATTTATTTCATTATATTTTACGATGTTGTCACATTAATTGATGTTCTAAAATGAATAACTCCATCTCTATCAATGTATAATTCACAAAGATTAAATTACACTATTTTTATAACAATAACATGAAGTTATAAATCATCCCTCATTGTGACATGAACTGTGCCAACAAGAACCTTCCTAGGCTGGTAGTAAGTTGACTGTGTTTCCAAAATCACAACTCTAATGGGATAGGAGGTAGTTACTATCACTGTGTATGCATATCATGCAATGTTGGTGGATTTAGACTATATCATCCTTTTAGAGACAAATATATATATATAATGCATAAACTAACCCAAAACACCCTTATAATATATATATATATATGAACATTATACAACACATTCATGCAAAATAAAATACATGCACAATGTTACATATGGAAAAAAAAATAAACAATTTATGTATCTACCAAGCCTACATATCTGATATATATAAGACACTAGAAATCATCACAATTTATATTATAATCCTAGATCAATCAATAGCTACAACGGTTACTACCACCATCACAAACCACTGTGTCCCACCACTTATTTCTAATCATCACCAGGCGCCAGATCCAAACATGAAATGCCAGCACCACATCCACTAATACCATCATCAAACCATACATCATCTACCTAGACCAAACACATTTGGTAAAATGGCTCATTCCTTGGTATGTATAAACATAATAAGTAGATTACCCAAAACTAAAAATGAAAAAATGACATATTTGTTAGCTCAAAATACCTTGTATGAGTGAGTAATCAAGAGGAGGACAAGTAAGGATCTTGGTATTCTCTATCCTTATATGTCTTGAGGATGAAAATAGTTATCTATATTAGCTCTAATAAATAAAGGATATACCTCATGAACAACTAGTGATGCTCAAAACACCAAAAATTCCACATAATTTTGGTTCAATAGACATATGATCTACTCATTCCCTCATTTACACTATACACCATGTATTGAAAGAAATGAAGGGGTTCCTAAGGAGTTAGAAATCTCAAAGCATCAAATCTACTCAAAAATTCATATACACCATCATAAAAATATATTAATGGTAATATTATTACAAACAACATATGCTTGTTATTCAAGGAAATACCACACATTACAATCAATCAAAATTGATTAAAAATTCAAGAAAACTATAGTATGAACCCCCATGATCAAAACTACCCATCTTTGATCAAACCCACACAACAAATTTTCAATTGTAATGGGATTTTCGTACATCATTAAGTGATGAGTATTGTTTGAGAGGTTAACCAACTATATTAGAGGAATATAATCCCCTGTATACTCTTATATTGGGAGTGTAACTGACTTCATAGATAGAGGACTCTTATCTCATGTATAAGGGTGGTAAAAAAAGCCAATCTACAATGAGGGAGGGAACCCATTACCTAAAAAACTCATCATTTGTGGGGGTACCTACATTTACATGCTTAGATTTTAATGAAAAACCTTATCATTAGCCTGTCATAGATAAAGAGACTAATTTCATGTATTACCTTGTGTAACAGTCCGATCCAGATGCCACTCATCCAGTGGGTTATCAGGCCTCGAGCACACCTCACAATAACCTAGAGGTTGCCGAATAGTAGTGAGGGGATAGGGTGTGATAGTGGGGAGACTATGCCCTCATTTTAGTTTAAGAAAACAGAGGAAAATAGCTGTGTATTACACAAAATTGAAAGAAAACAATGCATGGAAGCCGTAAATAAACTAAAATAAAACATTTTGTAATAATAAATAAAATGTTTCAAAATCCATAACATCTATATCATATATAAAACATTAATCACCAACTGGGATTACCATATAGATATAGAATTACAATAAAGAAACATAAATAAATGTATAGGGATATACTATAAACTTTGAGCCATCCCATGTACCTGGTCTCGAAATACTGTCAAAATGCACCAGTCTGATCAAAAAAACCCACACAAGAACCATGGATCAAACATTAAACTATTGGTCTATAACAACCCTATTATTTATTACACAATTAAACATGATTTATTAAATATATTTTCACTTAATAAAAATAAAAATATCAATAGCTATAGTGTATTGGGAAATTAGGAACATTACATAACAACATAAAACATGAAATATGACATATTTATTGATAACTACTTTTACATGACCACAAAATTCATTTTTACTTAACAATATAAGGGATAACCAGGGAATATACATAAGAAAGGACTAAGATATAAATCATAATAGGGTAACAAACAGGGAATAACTTGAGGACAATAATACATGTTATAAAAGCAATATGAATGAGGCATGAACAAACATTAATATAAAGGCATGATATAGCATGATAATCATAACATGGAAATGTTACCACAATATAAAAATATGCATAAAAAAAGGAATCAGGTAAACTCATATCCCAACATGATGGAAGAGTTCCCATATAGAAATTAGGTAATCCCTTTTCCTAACATGATGTATCATGATACTAAATAGTACCTAATTTATTGTAGTGATATCAGGGAGCACCCTTCATAATCATTTATATCTAGTACTTAAGTGTTCCACATAGATCCTATATCATAGATTCATTCAACATAATAATTTATTCAATGATCAAGGAATGTGAAATAAATATATGAATGTACTCAATAAACAATCATATGTGCATAAAGATGAATACCCTTAATAGTGGAAAGGGTATGGTATTCAATACATGTTGATTTCGGAAAGGAAATTACGATGCAATTTCGGCATCATATCGACATCATATGGAAATTAATAAAATGGTTTGACGAGAGAGAAATGGGTATCTCATAATTTATACATTAAATGGGTAGTAAAGAGATCATGGAACATAATATTCCAAAATAAAAAATGTAATTTAAGATGAATAATATAAAAGAATTGTTTTAATGGGAATGAGGAGTGAGAAACCCATTTCTGAATTCCAGCATGGTAATGGCTTTGGTAAGGGTCCAAATGAGGGGGAATAAATGAACCAAAATTCACATAACATAAAATGGATAATAGGTAATTTATAAATAAATGATTAAAATATAACCAAAATGAAATTAAAAAGACTAATTTCATGCAATGATCTGGAATTGAAAGGAATAGAGGAAGGTGAGGATCCCTTACAAAATTTCAGCAAAATAACAGGAGTGCTTAAAGGATCATAGGGGTGATTAATGGGAGTCAAAAGAAGATACCATAATATATACATAAAATTTATAGTAATGGGATCATATCCTAACATTCATAAATGGTATTTAAGAAGGATAATATAAAATAAGTGCTTGAATAGAAATGTGAAGAGAGAGATCCCTTACTTGGATGTGTAAATATAATGTCTTAAGACAAGCTTCTTGAGAGAATGGGGTACCTTAGGATGACTCTAGGGAGTAGGGTACAGAAGTTGGGAGTGCTTAAAATAGATTTTTTTGAGATAAATGGGAGCTTGGGAGGGATTATATAGGAAATGGTGGGTTCTTTATTATTTTTGTTTTGGGCACTACACAAAAAAATATTCAAAACCACAAACCATATGATGGTTTTAGCTCATTTTTTATGGAAAATTGGAGTGGTATACATTATATTATAAGTATAATGGATTAAGATAACAAAATAATTACCTTTTTTATTTGGAGGAGAGCCATACCTTCTAGGAAATGATTTTAAAATATTAAAATATATTATATGTTGTGGATGATTCCCTAATGATTTATAAAATAAATCAAATAAACGTAAAATTACATTATTTTAAAGTAAAAAAAATATTTAGCAGAATATACTTTTTATCGTATTTATTACATAACTATTTGTTCATTATGATGTCATAAAATGCACTATATATTTATATGGTTTTTAATTTCCATCAAAAAATTCAGCAGTCTAAGAAAATTATGAAAAATTCACTATTGTATAATTTAAATGTTTGGATTCCAAAAATAATATTCATTTTATCTGAATAATTTTCTTAATATCTCAATTTTCACTTTAAAAAAACAATTATTTATTGAAAATTGACGGGTTATGAAAAAAACAGTTTTAAAACCTTAACAAAAATTACATTTGACTTCATAAAAATTTTATGATCATTTATATTTAATAATAGTAATTTGATAATAATATTTTATTATAATATTATTTATTTCAAAAATACCTTAATTCATCAAAATAGATTTCTTAATTGAATTGGAATACTAACCTAAAACACTATTGGTGCTTTAAAAATCACTTACAAAGTAATAATAATAGAATGAAAGTATATTCAATATTCTAAAAAATAATAATTTACATAATCATAATTATAGGGTTATGTTACAAATCCCTTAATTATAGTAGCATAAACTCTAAGAGTAATGTATGTGATTGTGGGAATTTGATGTGGTTGTTCGGTGAACATGGATTGGTTCGTGATCTCGATGAGATTGAACTTCTCTTATAAACAATTCTGTTCTTTCTTAAGTTGTTGGATCTCGGCTTGGGCTTGGTGTAGGGAAAACCCAAAAAATGTTATCAACCTTAGAAACTCTGACAAATGGTCTTTATAGGTAATGATTCTATAGGTTAAGGCCATCACTTCCTTTGTATATGCAAAAAATATTTATTAAAACCTTATATTTATAGAAGTCATGTGATCACAATTCAACAACAATATTATCAAGGGTAATGATACATAATGGTAATTTAAATCTAACTCGATATTATAAAAAAAATAAATCCATGCTTATTCTCTATTCAAAATAATTTTAATTAAATCAAAAAGATAAATTTTATTCATAATAATTTAGGTCCTTACAAATATCCCCCATTAAGAAACTTTTCCCTTGAAATTTCATTTTACCACACTAAAACAGATGGGGAAATTCTGATTCATCGCATCCTTTTGTTACCATGTTTCTTCTTCAAACTCATGGTTTCTACCAAACACTTTGACGAGGGGCATTGTATCAGTTTGTAGAATATTTTCTCTACGATCTATGATCATCATCAGCTACTCCTCCATGAAAAGGTCATTCTCTAGTGGTACAACCTCTGGATTAAGTACATGTGATGGGTCTGGTATATACATTCTTCAAAGGGATACATGGAATAAATCGTGTACTTAAGAAAAGTTTGGTGGGAGTTCTAGTCGATAGGCCAATACTCTAATGTGATAAATGATCTAAAAGGGCCAAAGTAACATGGAATTAGCTATCCCTTATTATCAAATATCATCACTCTCTTCCATAGAGATATACAGAGAAATACCATGTCTCCAACATCAAACTCTAGGTCACGTCAATGATTGTCAGTATAGCCCTTTTGATGGCTATGAGTAGCTTTGATGTGCTTCTAGATGGTCTTAACCTTCTCCCCTATTTCTCCGAAAATTTTTGGACATAGAAAATTGTTTCCCCAATGAAATCCCAACACTCTATTGTTCTACCCATATTCCCATAAATAGCTTCATAAGGGGCCATTTGGATGCTTGAATGGAAACTATTTTTGTATGAGAAATCCACCAAAGTAAGATGTTGGTCCCATCAGCCTTTGAAGTACATTGATAAAGCTCTCCACATTTCCTCATGTGTTTGAATAGTCTGCCCAGATTGACCATCATTTTGAGGGTGATAATCCGTATTGAAATTCATCCTATCTTTGAGATTATTCTAAAGACTTTCTAAAAACATAGAGGTGAATCTTGGATCTCGATCGGACACAATCAATGTTAGAACTCAATGTATCCTTCCACTTCTATGATGTATATTTGTTCCATTTTATCTAGTGATAAATCCACTCGAATTGAAATTAATATTGTAGTCCTTGTAAGAAGATCCAAATTATCCCAGATATAATTTTTTCATTTTTATATCATTAGAAGTCCATTGAAAAATTCAACAGCGATTTTTTCTGATATCCACATTGGTATGGGTAATGGCTGCTTGAATGGCCCTAAGGCCTTCTTTTTTATTGATTTTTGATAACCCCCCTTTCAAGGGATGAGAGTGAAGCCTTACAGGGACCATAGGCTTATGATAATTAGCAGACACTAGTTTTAAGATACATTATATGACCTGAAGGACTTAGGGAATCAACCATACTGTAACAACAAGGAACTACCACTCCTCGGCATTAGCATCAAGATGATATCTCTCCACTTTCGCATGGAAATTCAGTTAATCTTCCTGTGAAAATAGAGGATGGTACCAATGGTATTGTTATACCCTATCATTCTTCCAAATCGGTTGGTTCTGCTCAGGTGTGTATGCCTACTCTAAATCCTCCTCTGGGTCTCCTCCTTTTTTTAGCATCTATCTAGAGAAACTGCACTAATCATGTGGCTCGAAGGCCTTGAGGTAGCCAAAAGGCCATAAAGGTGGCACGAAGGCCTTGCTGACCTGAGGGCCTAGGTATCCCAAAGGCCTTAAGAACTCAAAGCTCAAATCAGTGGCCCAAGGTGAATAGTTCTTACTGCTACAGTACCGAACAATACTACTATAGTAACTGCTACAGTACCAAATATAGTACCCATAGAGTGTTGCAACAGTACCTTCTACATTACTACTACAGTACCTGGAATTATTCCTCCTCCTGGTGTTTAACTTGGGTCATGTGGATGCACTTAGAGAGACCTCACCATGTGGGCTGAGGCTCATGTGCATATGGGTATTGGTTTCATTATCTCCTTATACTTCTAGCTCTCATACTTCACCTACTGACATGCTAAGAACTTTGATGTATATCCAACATTCTCCTTCTTCATGTAATCCGACCAATATTTCTCCAGGATATCTTTATACATCATTCTATTTCTTGGGTGAGTAGAGAAATTCAAACTATATGCATCATCCAAAATTTCTTTCCTTAACTCGGGATTTGATGGAACACATAGCCTCGACCCAAATCTCACAATTCCTTCTTCATTAACATTGAACTCTAATGATTTCCCTTTTATGATAGTTTCCATATTCTTCTTAATTAACTCGTCATATTTTTAGAATCGTTTAACCATTCCAATAGAGATGGTTTAGAAATAATCTGTGAAAGGATTGACGATGTTTCCTTATTTATGATTCCCATTTCCATCTCAATCAAATCTATGAAGAATAGATCATTTTAAATTATCATCAATGATAGAGTTTCTATGTCCTTTATACTTTTCAAATCCTCCACCTTGTTCTCTTTTCCAGGATGGTAGTGAATTGAGTATTCGTAATCCTTGATGAGCTCTAAACATCATTATTGGTGAATATTTAGCTCTTACTGAATGAATAAATATTTTAAGCTTTTGTGATCCATATATATTTGACACTTATCCCAAAAGAGATAATGCCACAATATTTTCAACGAAAATATCATAGATGCTAACTCTAGATAATGTGTGGGATAGTTTTTGTCATGAATCTTCAACATCCTTGAGGTTTCGGCAATGAAATTTTCATTTTTCATCAACACACATCCCAATACATTCTTTAAGCATCATTAAAAATTATGAAAATCTCCCCACTTGTGTGTAGTGTGATCATAGGGGAAGTGATAAGCCTATTTTTCAACTAAATGAATATTTCTTCACATTCACCATTCCAATAAAACATGAATACCATCTGATTTATCTTGGTTAGAAGGTTTGACAATCGTGAGAGATTTCTCCAAAATTAGCGATAATATCCAGAAAACCCAAGGAGGCAACAAATATCTATCACAGATATTGTCCTTGTCCATCAATCAATTTCCTATAACATGGAAGGCTCTATAGATATCCCATTTCTTATGATAATATTTCCCAGGAATGATAATTCCTTCAACCAAAACATACACTTGCTTTACTTTTCATAGAGATTCTTCTTTTTCAAGGTCTTTAGAATAGTTCTTAGATTCTCCTCATGATCATCCTTGGTTTTGGATTATATTAGACTAGCATCTAGAAAGACTACTGCAAATTTATTGAGGTAACCTATAAAGACTCTAATCATCAAGTCCATAAAGACTAATGGAGAATTATTGAGTCCTAATGGAATCACTATGAACTCATAATGACCATACCTTATTTGAAACACAGTCTTGGGGATATACTTCTTCTCCACCCTTACTAGGAAATATCCCAACCGCAGGTCCAACATGGAGAAGTATTGTACTCCACAAAAATTATTAAAAAAATTCATCAATTTGGGGTAATTTATACTTGTTATTCATCGTGGTTTTGTTGAGATCATGATAATCAATGCAAAGGCGCATTGATCCATCCTTCTTGAAAAAGATGACGGGTTCACCCCATCGTGAATCAATTGGGTGTATAAACCCTTTATCCAGATTCTACTATAGTTTTTCTTTAGTTCCTCAAGTTCCAAAATTGCCATTCTATATAGATTCTTGTATATTTTAAACTGCATAGGTATAATATCAATCAAGAATTGAACATCTATGCAAGGAGGGAGTTCATGAAATTTCTCAGGAAACACATCAGTAAATTCACTCACATTATGAATTTTATCAACGATGGTTCATTCATTTGACTCAATCATCTGAGAAAGATATGCATGCTTTTATGGAAATAATATCCATTATTGGGATGATGGTTTTTAAGAAGATTCATCCACCTCCTTCAGCATTTATAGAATCTGGGGTTGATTTTCCATTAAGAGCATGATTTTCCTCTTATGGAAATTTATTTTGTCTCTATATAGGGAAATCAAATCCATGCCCAAAATTGCATCAAATTCCACAAAGTGAGGTATAACAAGGTTCACTAGGAAGCTCAGTCCAAAAATATTGATAAGAGAGAAGTTATATTCAAGGGATTCAATAATTTACACATTTTTCAAATTCATCAACATCTCTACTTTCATTTTTTGTTGTGGTGTTTGGATTGATCTTCTAAACTTTACGGATATAAAAGAATGTGTGTAACCAGAATCAAAAAGTACATTAACTGTTATTGAATATACTACTAGCATACCTTCAACTCATTCATTGCTTGTATAAACATCAGTAGTGATGGAAAAAGCTCTCTCGTGCTGCCTTGGAGGTTGTTGGCTGCCTCTGAAAATCCTTTTCTTAGGGGAGTAGTTCACAAAGTTCCCTATTTCCTTATAGTTGTAGTAATGAACAATACATTTATGATTTTAGAGAGCATTCCTTTTCTCTGTCACATTGGTGGTTTTCTCCTATCTACAATCATTGGCTAGGTTCCCTTCTCTTCTGCACCAAAATCATTTCATCGTTCCCCTTAAGAAATATTCATGTCGCTTCTTTCTGAACCTTTGACAAGATGGGTGCTAGAATTTCGTAGCACCATTAGATTTATCCATGTAACCACTAGAATTAATGTCCATATTACACTTCTAATCCCCATGATACCCTTGATATTCAAAAATATTCATCTCGACTTTTACGGCACATTAGGCAATTTCCATGTAGCAATCAAATACACTAATTGACACGAGTTTTCGTAGGCTAGGATTTATCCCACAAAAGAAGCAGCCAACCTTGCATCCTAGGGTAATGATAAAACTATAGGTGTATCGTGCATGTATTTTGATTTTTTATTTTTATGAACCAAAATATTATACTTCCTTTTTCATGAGTGCAAGAATGTCTTATTCCATCTCAAGATAGAGGGTGAGGGGAAAATATTTATCAAAAAACATTTTCCATAATTCATTACACTCCATTGTTTCAATGTCTTCCTAAAACTTAATGTTATTGATCAATGTCCACCACTAGTCATTTTCACCCTCCATATGATAAAAATCCCGAACAAACTTCTCTTTTTCGGAACATTGAAGGACATAGACTATCATTAAATTGAATTGATCAATTTCTCTTTGATTAAGAGATCATATGATTCATTTAATGTAGGACTCCCTTGTTGCAGAAGATATTGAATGTGGGTTGATCTCTCTTGGGGGGTCGAGTGATCCTCTGGGTCTAGGTTTCGATTCATGACATGAGTTAACTAATAGACTATCATAATAATTTGTTCAATTTCTTCTCCTATTGGGTTGGGCATCTCATTGGGGCAATCTGCACACTACCCTTCGCATTGGTTGTTAACATGGTTCCTCCTATTAGGAGCCATTGGATAGAATAAAAGGAAAATTAGGGAATATTATCTTAAAATTTTAAACACATAATGTTAATCCAATGAAATTTAATGGATAACAAATAAATTATCTTTATCTCCTAAACTTATGAGTTTCTAGGCTTCAATCTATGTTTTCCATGATCTACTTCCTATCATATATTATTATAGGATTTTTTTTGTTCCCATTATAATGGTTCATTATGTGATTATTAATTTACCAAATAATATCCCCTAAGAGTGTGGATCCAAGAGATTTTAAAGGCTTGTTTTCATGCAATAGTTACTATTCGAGTCTAGCTCAAAGTGGTGTTTTTGGGTTTTACCCCTAGATACATCCATCCCAAAACCACATCTACTTGTTTGAATCAATATGGGGATGAATTTTCCTGATAATCCATATACTCTATACTCACTAAAATTTACGGATTTTTTTCTTATACTTAGTCACATACTAATGGTTTTTGACTACAGGTTGATAATCATAATGCAAAAAATAACTAAAACTCTTTATGATAACAACTATTACAACCATGTTATTTATTAAAAAAATTTATAGAATTTATTACATAGATTTTCAATTAATAAAACTCATTATATGGAGATGTTAGTTTCTTTAGAAATTAGAAACATTACATAACAACATAAAACATTAAATAAAACATCTTTGTTAAAGAATTATTTTACTTGGACAAAACATTACTTCATACATAAAACTGTATGGGATAGCGTGATGATCTACATAAGAAAGGGGTGTGCTAAAAATCCTAGTATGGGAATAAAAATGGAATAACATGATGATAATAATACACTTTAGATGAGTAATTTCATTGTGAAATGAAGGAACTTGAAAATAATGGTATGATATAGCATGATAATCATAACATGGAAATGTGGCAACAACTTAAAACACTACATCATAAATAAAAAAATCAAGTAAATCCATATCCCAACATGGTGTAAAAAAGTACCAAAAAGGAATTAGGTAATCCCATGTCCCATAATGACGAATCATGATACTAAACATTACCAAATTCGTTGGATCACTATCATGATGCACCCTTCATAATCATCTATATCTCATTCTTAAGTGTGCCACATAGATCATATAACAAGGATTCATTCAACATAATCATTTATTCCATGATAAAGGAATGTGGGATACATACATGAAAGTCCTTAATAAACATGATTTTTTTCATAAAAGTGATTATCCATGATAGAGTAATGGGTATGTTATTCCATACCCTATGATTTTGACATTGAAAATTGTGTTGCAATTTTGGAAGCATAACAATGTCAAATTGAAATTCCTAAAATGGGTTGATGAGAGATAAAGGGGTATCTTATAGTTTATTCTTGAAGTGGATAGTAATGGAATCAAGAAACATAATATGCCAACATATTAAATATAATTTATGATCCATAATATAAAATAATTTCTTTAATAGAAATGATGAGAGATAAATCCCTTACATAATTGCACCATGGTAACAGCTTTGGTAAGGGTCTGATTAAGAGAGGAATAAATGATCCCTAATTTACATAAAATAAAATGGATAGTATGGAATAGATTATAAAATGATTAAGATATAACCAATGGAAATTAAAATTACTAATTTCAAGAAATGTTCTTGAATTGAAAGGAAGAGAGGAAGCAGAGGATCCCTTACTGAATTTCAGCATAGTAATGGGTGCTCATAAAGGATTATAGAGGGAATTAATGGGAGTAAAATGAAGATAACATAATTGATAAAGAAAATGGAATGTATTTAGGTTATATCCCAACATATGAAAATTCAATTAAACAAGAAAAATATAAAATAAGTGCTTGAATGGAAATATGACAAGAGAAATATCTTACATGGATATATGTCTCCAAAGGCTTGGGGGAGGCTTCTTGGGAGATTGGAGGAATCTTGGGAGGACTATAGGGATTAGGGAGAAGAGTTAGGTCGAGCATAAAATAACTTGAGTGAAGTGAAATGGGATTTTGGGTGGGTTTATATTGGAAATGAGTGGAATTTCATTATTATTTAGGTTTTGGAAACTACATAAAAAAATTCAAACTCACAAACAATACGATGATTTTTTCTCATGGTTTCTGTAAAAGTGGAGTGGTATCAGTTATGTTATAAGGCTATGGTCTGATGATATTAATATATTTCCCTTTATTATGTGGAGGTGAGTTATACATTCAAGGAAATGATTTTGAAATATTGAAATATATTTTATGTTTTGGAGGATTCAGTAAGGCTTTATAAAATAAATCAAATAAACATAAAATTAAATTTTTTATAGGAAATAATATATTTTGACTAAAATATGTTTTATAGTATTTATTACATTACTATTTAATCATTACGATGTCATAAAACAAACTATATATTTATATGGTATTTAATTTCACCAAAAAATTCAACTTTCTCAGAAATTTTAAAAAAAACAACATTGGATAATTGAAATGTCATAATTCGAATTATATTATTAATTTTATCTAAATAATTTTCTAAATATGTGAATTTTCACTTTTAAAAAATGACATTTTTTAAAAATTGATGGGTTTTGACAAAAAATGCTTCCAGACATTAATAAAAATTAAATTTTACGTCATAAAATTTAAAGGATAATTTATATTGAATAAAATAATTTTTATAATAATTTTTTATTAGAATATTATTTATTTATAAAATCCATTAATTCCTAAAAATGGATTTATTTATAGAATTTTAATATTATCCAAAAATACTATGTGAGTTTTTAAATCACTTATAATGTACCAATAATAGAATGAAAGTATATTCATTATTAGATAAAAAAATAATGTACATAATCATAATTATAAGATCTTGTAACAAATCCAATTATTACACCATCATACACCCTAATAGTAAGGTGTGTGATTTTGGGGCATTAATGGGTCTCTTCGGTGAACATGATTTGGGTCGTAATCTCAATAAACTTGAACTTATCTCATAAATGGTTTCTCTCATGCTTATGTTTTCATATCTCAACTTGGGATTTATCTATAGAAAATCCAGAAATTCTATATACCTAGGAAGGTCTGAAAAATGGGATTCATAGGGAACAATATATAAGAACTCAGACCTTATTTTTAGGTATGTTTTTCCTTTTTATGGAGTTTTTGAGAAAAGAGGAGTTTCTGGAAATTTTTGAAGTACACATCGTGTACTTCATTACCGTTCGAGGCCTTGTGCTGGCCATGTCATGGCCACACAAACGGCCATGTAGGGGTGATATAAAGGCCACCTAAAGTGGAGTAGGAAAAATCCTAGTACACACCGTGTACTCCAAAACTGAACATTGTGTACTTTCTTTTTTTCATTAAACGAACTGGGGTCATGTCTAATCACTAGAATGGTCTTATTCTCCAGCTTCTTCGACTAAGAGCATTTTTTATTGCTACAAATCTCCTCCAAGCCTCCTTCTGTTCTCCAAATCGACCATTATTGATTGCATTGGAACCACAACGGTAACCTCTTCCTTCTCCTAGAGCTTATTTTTCCAATTCCTCCTCTTTCTCAAGTTATTGTGGGTTGAGCGTTTTGGAAATTTTCTTATACCTATGACGTTACAAGGAGATTCAAGCTTCGAGGTTTGATTATATCGATCTCCTACCATTGAGGTAGGTGGTTTTTGACATTCTGTATAATGTCTTTTAGTATTTTGTACAAATTCCACCAATACCCTTGAATGGGGTATTGTGTGTTTCCTATTTAGCCCTTTTTGTTTTCCTGCTTTGCGTATATGCCTGTGTAGAGGACTTTTCTTGAGAATAGTGTAATTTACTTTGATTTGGATGTTTTTCCCATTCATGTTTCCTATTATGGCCATTTGGTATAGTTTTTCCTATTAGACTATTGGCAGTTCCATGCCTAGTTTGTAGGATGGTGTGATTGTTCTTCCATGCTAAGATGTTGCAGAATGCTAGCCAAGTAGTTCTTGAGGATACTTTGGTCATTACGCGATGTGATACTTGTTGACTTTACATAGGGCTGTGAGAACCTAGTGTGGTAGACCATAGGGAGCATAGACGTAAGGGCTTCTCTAAAGTGTTTTTATTTTTATGATGTGAGACCACAGAGGGAATTGACATTGAGTGATTCCTCAGAGTGTCTGTATTTCCTCGATGCGGGCCACAGGGGGAATGATATGTTGATTACTTTCCCAAAGCACCTTTAGTACGATACGAGACTATAGGGAGAATTAACGGTGAGTGCTTCCCCAAAGAGTCTATTCTTCTTAGCTTAACCAGAGGTGTGTGACTGCGTGTTCCTCCCAGGGGGTTGGTAGTATGTGTAGGTTGAACTATATGGGTTAGGTTATGAGAACTACCTAGAGGTTACATGTTTGTTCTACTTGATTGAGTGGCTGCTTTCTAGTTTGTAAATTATATTCTAGAAGTGTGGATTTTTTGCTGTTGAGTACTTCCTGTTACTAGTTACTGTTTACTTCATTTTTACCTGCCATATATTCACTGACTATTAGGCACAAATCGTTGGGTGGTTGCCTACTGGGACTTTATCTCACACCCTGTTTGGGTCATGATTTTGGGCCAAAACAGATTATATTATTGTAGGTATTGATAAGGGCAAGCACCCTTCTACTTTAGGTTCTTGATTGCACTGGAGTGGGAGAGCATGCGACCAAGCCGAGTCTTGAGATGATGAAAAGTTGCTCATCTGTTTTTCTTTTGTACATTGGTTTAGTACTGTATTCATTATTGTGACTTGTTTGGATATTTTCTTAGACATATATATATCATGCAACATTTACATATATTTCTTCTCTGGTTGTTTATTTATCATACTTCTACTGTTATTGTTGTTGGATATTTACTGCTTCTGTTGTTTCATGTGTTGTTACTTCCGTTATGTACTCTGCCAATGAAGGCATAGTTTTCCAACTATCACACCGAAGGCCCTCACTGCTAGTCGGCTGCCTCTAGAATTTGGGGAAATGAGCTTGAGGCTATGTGACCAACCGAGTATGGGGTGCCTCTAGGTGGCTTCCAGAACCGGGGCGTCACACAATCCTTCTAGTTGAGGCCATCACTTCCATTGTCTGTATGAAAGGATTTGATAAAATTTATATTTATACTAGTCATGTGATCACTATTCAATGGCTTTATTATCAATAGTAATGATACTTAATGATCATTTAAATACAACTATATTTAATAAAAAAATAATTTCACTTCTCCTATACATCAATAAGAAAATTAGTTAAATCAAAAGGGGGAGTTTTTTTCATAATAGTTTGGGTCCTTATAGGGCCTCATCCCTATCCACCATGAAATTGTGCTGAACTTGGAAAGTAGATGTAAGGTCTATAGATACACCAGGGTTCACATACCATGGTGAGAAATAATCTCATTAGTCCACACCATTGAGGAACTTATCAATATTCTTCTATAAGTGTATGAAAATGCAACATGATCAGCCTAGCTAAAACAATACTGAAAAAGAAAGTAAATCCAAAAGTGAAACCACAATTGAAACTTAGTTCTGTAACCCAGTCAACAAGGTTGGTGCCTCCATGGATTTCCATATCTATATACGTATACACATATAGTTCCACACCTATACATATATACATAAATATGAATATTCATTAGTATGTCAAATCAAATTACATGAAAACAAATAAATAGTGAATCCTTAGGTCTCTAATACTGATCGCATAGACATCCTGTGAAGGAAATTGAGCTGGACATCGTGCCACTCAATATATCTATCATTATTTCAATCTCGGTTTCTATAATCCCAATCGACAGGTACCTACTTTTACATTTTCCATAAATGTCTCTGGGATATTGTGTTACCATTGGCGGATACTCATTGTACACCTAGATCACCTGTACTCACCTCCAATTGAAAATAGGGATTTCATATACCAATGATTAATCCAATAAAAAACACATTATATACTTATAGTCAATCCTAAGATGAAGGATTTCAGGAAGTACATCCGAAAATCCCTTAAATAGTTACTGAGTCGTTCTTCATGTTGTCCTGACTATATAAATCTAGTCCAATTTCTAAACCCCATTCCCCTATCCATTGGAGGTCACAACATTAGGAACTTTTATATTCCCTAAGGGTATGAACCATTGCCGACTTGAAAAGATAACTCACTAGTGAGACACCATGCAACACCCCTCGAGTCACATATCTGATCGGAGAGGGCATTATCATCCTGATTATATTATGATGAGATCGTAGTCATTCCCATCACTCAGGATATCATAATAGTCCATGGGTCTTGGGTTCCATACTTTTATAATGATAACTAACTTATGATATGCCATGAAACACCCATGGAGTCTCATAACTAGTTAGAGATAGTGTAATCATCCTAATGATATTCTGAGGAGATCATAATCATCCCCACTACATGAGAGAGCATAATCATTCATGATTCTTGGGTGTTATACTTGTATATTATAGGCCGATTAGAGTGTGGTCATTCACTCCAAATATAAACTACCTTATGAGTACCTCCATGGAATTCCTATAACAAGAATCCAAGTATCACTCAAGGCATATAAGTCAGCAGGATCAAAGGATATCATCCATGGAATCTTATATACATCAAGTAACACTCAGCATCAGGATTCCAGGAAATACCTCTTGATGTAGAAACAATATAATCAGAAGAAATATAGACTCAATATATTAATTATAGGTATTACCTCTATGTATTCTATTAATTGTCAAAAATAACATTTCCCTGAATACATATCCCAATAAATCACACATATGGGCATCCCAAGAAGCATGATGGATCTGAAGAAAAACCTATAGGGAAAAAGAAAATAAAGAAATATGACTCACATTATAGTCAACAGCCACCAACCATGAAGCACCACTAGTAAAAAATATTCCATCAGCAACAAACATTTCAAATGAATAAAAATGATTATAGGTAATTGAACACCAAAACCCAATAGTACTTCCATATCCCTCATGGGCTTAAAAGTTCGTCAAATGTTTTAAGGTGACACATGACACCATTTCTACTCAAACCAAATGTATAGCTCATGGTTGGTCAAACAACAAGAACTTGTTGGGTCCCTAAAGTCAAACATTTAGAGGCATCCTACTCAAGATCCTTGAGGTCTAAACATAAGTGAAGAAATACCACATGGGATACATAGCTGAAAATGAAAATGGATGAATCCTATTGGGAATCCATGAATGGTATGAAAGTCTGAGGCATCCTATATGGGATCCTTAGAATAGTAAATAGGTAAACGGATCCTACAAGGGACACCCAAGATCATCTCATATAAAAATGAATCTATCAAGGGATCTATGGTATAGAAAGAAGATACATTCATCCTATTATAGATCCCTTAAGTCATAAAATATTTAGATATAATCCTATAAGGTATCCTCAAAAGGAACTGGTCTCATGACCTCTTTGGCCAGTAGCAAACATCTCACAAGGGAGAGTTACTTACCAAAAATCTATTAGGCATTGGTCCTGAGAGATAGCATGTGGCTTATCATATATCAGGCCTCACAAACTAGGTTGGTCTAAACACCAAACCTTTTATTCACATTCAAATTTCTCTCAGGAGATGAATAAATTTTATTATTGTAGGAGAAACCTCTCCATTTATGTATAAGCCCCAAAAAAACCCAATAGGATTCCTTAGATATATCCAAGTGTTTCACCATCATTATCTAGATGAAAAAAACACTCAGAATGGACTACTCTTGTTTCCAATTATATCTTCGGGGAATGAATATATGAAAACCCTCAAAGGGTAGAAAAGGGGTAGTATTCTCTATGTCACCACAGGTACATGATGTGTAATCTCAAAGGGCAACTCAGGAGAGTACATCCACCAACCTGGGCCTGTAAATGTTCCAAGTAAATGGTTTATAATGATATAACATGACTTGTACCCCATAGGGGTTACCAGCCTATGTCCCTCAACTGCCTTGGATAGATACTCGGCTAAGACATGTACTTGTACATGGTGTGTGACCCATACAGGGTATGTTCGTGTACTCCACATGGTCATCTACCCCTACATGTGTTCTCCTACATGGGTACTCAGCTACATGAATGAGTACTAGTACAAGGTGTGTACTTCTTAACCTTCATATTCCCTGAATGGGAAGAACACATGACATGTCACCATGGACTACATGTTGTGTTACTGAGTTTTCTCGAATGGAAAAACCTCAGATCCCCCAAAAACCATTTTTTCACACCTAAAAAATAGTAAATCAGGCCTTGACTGTCCAGATAATAGCATGTGATGGGATAATTACGTAAAAATGTAAAATATATGATTATTTTCATTAAAACCATAAAATGGACTACCTTTGGATGGAAAACGCAAGAGCTATGGTCAAATCTATGGACCACGGTCACCGCACATTGATCCAACATGTTGAGTGCTTCGTGACTACACCTTTTTCTATTCTTATCCCTCTATTTTCATCTGTATCCCTTTCTCTTTTAGTTTTTGGTGAATTAAGATTTATATGTGGTGTTTTGAGAATGAAGGAGGAAGGGAAAGAATGAAAAGAAAAAGAAAAAAAGAAAAAAAGAAAAGGAAAAGAAAAGAAAAAGGGGTCTGGACCAGCCCCACCACCCAGCCTGATTTTATGCCTCACCTAAGAAAAACTCCCAATTTCGGATTCATTAGCATAGATATAATCTCTATCTCATTATTTGTTGAAAATATATTTCTAAATGAAACTATGCGAACAATTTAATATTTAATCTATTAAATATTAAATATTAATGATTCTGCTAAAATTCAAACAGCTTATAATTCCACCAAACTCCTTTAATAATTTCAAAAACCTATTCCAAGACCAACATAGAGGTCATATAAATTATACAAGACCTTCAATTGGGAGATAATACCACTTTACCCCTTATAAGAAAGTGAATAAAAAAATCATATTTCTTCTCAAAATTGCATTCTGAAAAAACATGGGTCCTTACAAAATCCCCACCATAAACCTTTTTATCCTTGATAATCCTAGTGAAATGACTAGTAGACATACTCTCAACCTGATCATATTTATAATAAATATATTTGGACTATCCAATGACGATCCTTGTAGCTTCAACAACTAGCTCCTATATGGAATGCATTTAACTTTGACTGATCTGGTACTCCCCACCATAGGAATACCCTTATAATCATCTCAAAACCCAACTCACAGCTCAAAAACCTACAAAAATTCTGATGTTAAACCTAAAATGAGGTTTACCACCCTCAAACGGATAAAGTTTAACTCCCCACCATATGCCTTACCTTACACCGCTCCTCGAGTGTAACCTTAAGAAGTGACATCCTCAACTAGAGAAGATCATTTAGAAAAAAAAAATATGATCAGTTTATGGATAATGATATCTCATCATACTCATTATGAATAAATATAGAGAATGATCATATCTAACATGAGTATAGTAAGATTCCACAAATGGGTGTGTATAGCTCCCTCCGAGCATTGCTCATAATAATGTCAAAACATGTCCAGGATCCAACCACATGTCAACAATCTTAAATTACCCAAGTCATTCTCGATGTCACCTCTACCATAGAGGTTCATTTTTCTTAATAACCAAAACTCCTAAGATACTAAGACTATTTTAATTCATGAAAACATCGATCTTGAGCTCTCACCCGACCGCCCACTAATTAAGATTCAAATGAAACCATGCACAACCTGTGGGTACCTTCATCACCCGACTAGAAGTCTAATGTGTCATCTATTTCAAGTCCAAGATGACTGTGATACATAGAACATCATTTTTAACTCTCCAGGGGCTCCCTTGGAACTCCTCATCAAAATCAGGCACCTCACATGTACGATGATTTATTACATGACACCTCGTCACTCTGTTCTGTTCTAATCATTGGAATATACCCATGAATTGAATAGATTACAAATAGTTGTAACACTGGTCAACTTGGCCAAGAACCTAAAAAATGTTGCTTGTCAAAGTCTATCTTGAAATGGAAGCACCTAAGGTACTTACCAAAATTTTAAGGCATGAACATTCCTATAACTGAAAAATCAATCACCTATCATTCCTTGATCTATGAATGATCGTAAAACATAACTCTCTACCTAAAAAGGAAACTTAAAATATTATCCAACCCCTTCTTTGTAGGTTTCCCTGCAACAAAACAGATGTCGGCCTACAAGAGTCTGAGCCAAACAAAGAACCTCTTGGTCTCCCACCTATCAATACATAACAAGTCTCACAAAAAGGTCACAAGGTATAACCACAGTACCCAAAATATAAAACATATATAAATTATGTAAATATCATGATGATAAATGAAGGTAAAAACTAAAAACATAGCCTACATAGGCTGAGTAGTCACCAAGTATCCTCAGAAAGAACTGCTCTCTCGAAGTCATGATACCAACATATAAGAGAAACTGACCAGACACTCACTAGGAATCCCCATACAGTAATACCCTTTGGAGGTCTACTTCACAAGAAAAGTCATTTCATCCATTAACATCGTACTCAGAGATCCAACTAGATAACCATGTCCTAAGAAACAACAACCTACAGGGGTTAAAATAGAAATACATCAAGTTCCATATCATCCTACTAGGGTCACTACACCACTCGTCCATGAGTAATGAATCATCTTTCTCAAAACCAATGCATCAATGTTGATCCACATAACCTTCCATCATAATAAAATATGTACATGTCAATATTCCCAACCAAAATAGTCCTTATATTTTAGTAAAACCATTCCCTATGATATGAATCCTACATGCCAAAAATGATGCATGAGATGCCTCTTTCCTTTTTCCACCAAGATTCAAAATCCATCACTAGCCTCTTTCTAATCTCCAAGATCCCTAAATCTATATAAAACCATAACATCCGAACAACATGTTCTTGGATCAAGGAGAAAATCATATACAATTATAACATCTTAGATCAGAACAAAAATCCCATACCCCTACAAACTGAGACTTTGTACTAGAAGAAGTGTTCTCGATGCACCAATATGATTCCAATCACAACTTTTGAAAAATTCCTAATAATATTATACACCATATCCCAAATAGTAAAGACCAGGAAAATAAAACCACTAATACCACTTTGTAACACCATGACCTAGATTCTACTGATCTAGTTCTCTGATCTGGGGGGATATAAGGCCTCAAGTGTGCCTCCCCATAATCTAGAGGCATGTGACCAGAAGAAAGGGGGCATATTTTTTGATAGTTGGGGGACTATTCCCTCATGTCAAAGTATGAAAATAGTAGAAAATATCTAATTATAATACATTATAGAAAGAAAAAAGAGTTTGAAAGTAGTGAACAAATTTAAACAGAATATGATGTAATAATAAATGAGATATTGTAAAGTCCCGAAAAACTATGTCATACATAAAACACTTGTCACTCATTGGCCCAACCATATAGATACAGAAGTACAAAATGAAACTGAAATAAAAGTACAAGCCTCTACTAATAACACTGAGCCAAACCACATACCCAGTCTCTAGACACTGTTCAATAGCACTAGACTAATCAAGAAGAATTCACATGATTATCTCTACTCAAACATGAAAATCTAGGACTTCGCACTATCCAACAAGAAACTATGCTCAACCTCAAAAGAAGGAATATGGTATACACATACACCAGGCTTCACATGTAGGGATCATAAATAATATTAGGAGGCCATCCTGATGAGGAACCTAAAAATATGTTACAATAAGTGTATTTAAAATAAATGTGCTCAACCTAGGTGAAACACAACTAAAAAATTTTAAACCAAACATGAAACCAAATTTGAACCATGGGTCTGTAATCCCAGTCAACCTGGAAAGTGCCACCATGGATGTATATATATGTATAAGTATACATGTATAGTCCCAAACATATACATATATACATAAATATGAATATTCATTGGTATGTGAAATCAAATAACACAAAACCCAATCTACATTTGATCCTTGGGTCTGTATTCCTAATCTTCTACACATCCTATGCAAGAGAATTGATCTCAACATTGTGCCACTCAATCCTTCTATAATTTAGTTGATCTCTAGGACTGTAATCCCAATCAAAATGTACCTACTTCATCAAACATCAATAATTTCTCAAAGCAAGAAAATTCCCCATCGGGGGATACATGTCCTTCACTTGGGTTCACCCGTACTTGTCCACAATCATGAACAAGAATACCGTATATCAGCGATCAATCCTATAAAAAAGGATTTCATATACCAATGTTTAATACTATGAAGAACGATTTCATGGACTACATCCAGACACCCTATAAATTGTCACTGATTCAGTCGCCATACTTCCTAGGAAATGTAAATCGAGTCCAATTCCTAATCCTTAGGTCCGAGTCTGTAGGTGGTCATGACATTGTGAACTCAGATAATCCCTAAGGTTTTTCATATTAGATGACCTATAAAGAGAACCTACCAGTGAGATGTCATGCAATACCCCTCATGTCTTTTAGATAATTAGGTAGAGCATAATCATCCTGATCATAGGCAGAGGAGATCATAGTCATCCCCACCACTTAGGAGAGTGTAATCATTCATGATCTATGTGTTCCATGATTGTATAAAGTGAACTCACCAGTGAGATACCATGAAACACCAATGGAGTCTTGTAACTTTTTAGGGAGAGTATATTCATCCCAATCATATGACAAAGAGATCCTAATCATCCCCACCACTTTGAAGAGTGTAATCATCCATGAGTCTTGGGATCCATACCCATAAATCAAAGGCTGAGGATAGAGTAATTATCCACACCACATGTCAACTAGACTATGAGTCCATCCAAGGCATTCCTACAATGGGAATCCATGTATAACTCATGGTGTATAAGTCATAAAGATATAAGGAGCTCATCCAAGGAATCATATATGCATCAAGTAAGGCTCGATAACCAGATTCTAGGAAATACCACTAGATATCCCAATAATATATTCATCAAAAATATTGGCTCAATATCCTAATACGAGGTAGTACCCTTGGGTATACCAGCATATATTATAAATAACATTGTTCAGAATATATATATCCTAGGAAAATATGTCTTGGCATCCCAACAAGCATGAAATATTCCTGAAAAAATGTTCAGGCCTCCCAAAAGAGAGAAAGATGCCATGTGTTAGGCACAATATCCACCAACTATGAAGCACCATTGGTAAACATTGTTACATATGCAATAAACATGTGAAAAGAATAAAAATTTGTGAGTGTGACTGAAGAGCCAAATCCAACACTACTTTCACAGCCCCCATTAGCATACATGGTCGGCATGGATTTCAATGTGACACTCGAAACAATCTCTATCCAAACCCGATATACATCTCAGGGTCGATCAAATAGTGGGAACCCACTGGGTCCCTCATGTAAAACCCTGAGAGGAATCCTACTTAGAATCGTCGATGTCTATACATAATAGAAGGCACCCCACTTGGGTTCCTTATCTAAAATGTTGATTTTATGAATCCTATAGGGGATCCTTGAATGGTAGGAAATACGGATTCATCATACATAGGATCCTTAGAATGATACATTGGTAAAGGTATCCTAAAAGAGACTCCCAAGATCAACTCATATGAAAAAAATCAATCAGTGGATCCATGTAACATAAATAAGACACATTTATCCTACACGGGGTCCTCTATTTAAAAACATAGGCAGAAAAAATCCTACAAGGTATCCTCAGAAGAAACTGGTCACAGAACCTCTCAGGTGAATAGGGAATATCTCAAAAGGGATATTTCCACACTAGAAATATACAAGTCACCAATCATAAGAGATATCTCATGGATCATCTCATATTCTGTCTCACAAACAAGTTTTATCCCAACAACCAACCTTTCACTCTAATTCATGTCTCTCTTAGGAGATGACTTAATTAGATTACTTGAGGAAGAACCACTCCATTTTGGTATAAGCCCCAAAACACCTGTTAGGAGACACATAACGGTCCATGGGTTTCACCATCATGATATAAATGAAAAGATACTCAAAATGGACTACTCTAATGTCAAATTCTAACTCCAGTACTAGAAGACATGAAAACCCTCAAAGGGTTTAAAAGAGAAAGTACATGACATGTCACCCTCGGTACATGGCTTGTATTCCCAAATGCCCACATGGGTGTATACTTCCACCAGAATGGGATTTTAAATACCCTAGGTACATGGTGTGTAAGGAGGGAACATGACGTGTACCCTACAAGAGTTATCATCTCATGGCCCTCAACTGGTCTGGTTGGATACATGGTCAATTCGTGTACTCATACATGCCATTCTCCCCAAACGGGGTCTAGCGATGTACTCCATAAGTTCATGTACCCCTACACTAGTTTTCATGGTCGGGTACTCGGTTAGGAGGTCAAGTACCATTACAAAAAGTGTACTTAAACTTTATCTTCTCTAAATGGTAAGAACACATGGCATGTCACCCTAGAATACATGCCATTTTACTAAGTTTTCCGTAATGGAAAGCCCTTGAATTACCTCGAAACCCATGTTTCACCCCAAAAAAAATTATCTGGACTTAGTATGAGACTTAAAAGTATATGAGGGGATTAAAACATAAAAAGTAAAATATATTGGTATTTTAATTAAAACATAAAAGTACCTACCTATGGGTGGAAACTGCTAAGGCTCGGGTCAAGTCTATGATCCACGATTTCCACACACTGATCCAGTGCATCATGAACTTTACCGAACCACCTATATCTCCCTATGAATAATTATTTATTCCTATCCCTTTATATCTTAGGTTGAATATAAGGAGGTATCCATGAGAATGAAGGTGGAAGGAAAATAATGAAAATAAAATTAAAAGAAAGAAAAGATGAAAAACAAATGAATAGAAAAAGTGGGCTTGTCTGGCCCCACTACCTAGCCTGAGTTTATGCCTATCATAAGAAAAAGTATCTACTATAAACTCAAAGTAGAAGATGAGATATCAGTATAATTATTTGTTAAAAATATATCTTCAAACAAACCAATGAAAATAATTTAATATTTAATTTATTAAATATTAATTATTAATTATTCCGTTAAAATTAAAATTACTAATAATTACACAAAACTCATATACTAGGGTAAAAATACTATTCCATGACCAAATTAATGGTCATATAAATTATATAAGGTCATATATTAGGGTAAAAAATACTATTTTACTCCTTATAAGCATCCTAAATCAAAAATTAAAATTAATGCTCAAAATTGCAATATGAAAAAATGTGGGTCCTTATACACTGATTCTCACATTTGATGTTAAGGTGAATTAAAATGAAACATATAACATGTAAAAACACTCAGTATGACTACTAAAATGATAAAATCTGAGTTATGAGAAAAGTTATATGAAAAGTCACTATGGTTTGAAAAGTCCACAACATGTAATATAGGTATACATAGTCTGTAGACCTTCTAGAGATGTTTACTCATGTAATAACTCATTTTATGGAAATGGATGGTCTACCTATATGATGTGTGTAATATTTCATATAGTATTTGGGGATAATGGTGTTCACAAATTTACTTCCATGCATGATATATAACATTCATAAATTCAACATTATATCAAATGGAATTTCAATGGAGGTAAATGGAATATAGAATCTTCTAGATCACATGGAATTTACTTTGATAGAGTTCAACCCATGTATGTTCATGGATTAACAACATGAGTTCTTAACCCGACACATCATGTTTTTTCTAATAGCCAGTTGGGTGTATACTCCTAGTACACACCATATCGGCCGCTTAGAGGAACATGATGTGTGTACTAATGTTACACATCGTGTGATCTTTATCTCTATAAAAACCATATATTCTACTATATGTATGATACATGGAATGTGTATTTAGATCACAGACAATGTGATCATTCTCTTCAAACAAATAATTTGAATGAATCTCATATATTCACAATAGTCACTGATCTCACCTCAAATAGATCATGAAACATTACTAAAACCCTTGGCCAAGAGTGTATTACCTAAAATAATATAATAATGACCATCAAATCATGGAAAAATGGATCAAACAGGTTCACAAACAACCCCCATCACCCCACACATTTCTTAATTTGAAAAACATCACCAAATTGCCTTAATTAATCTGTCATCTCTTGAGGTTCCTCGTGTAAGGCTATCTCAATACTATTGGGACTAAATTAATCGCCCACAACCATATATATATAAGTCCTGATGATTTAGTCCTAGATCACTTGAATCAATAACCACATCTGATGCTGGTGATGAATTTTCAAATAATGCCGAAGGGGAAAAAAGAATAATTTCATTTGGAAATCAATGGTGGATGCTGCAAATCCTGAACCCTGATTATTGCGCATGAAATTTTCCCATGGTCAAGAACATAGGGTAAGTAATAAAAATAAAAAATAAAAAATTAATTTTTTGTAAAATATGTTTCACTCAATAAAAATATTTGAATAATCTACCTAGGCTTAGAATTATAATGATAGAGTAGGGAAAAAGTAAAAAATCCCTACCATTTGGCACAATAGTCATTACTTCAATTAGTTTTTGGTGTCATGGATTATTTCATCGATGTCATCACCAACCCAGTCTCATTCCATCAACATAGTATCATTACATTTTAACCCATTTTTATCTTCTTAATATGGGATATAAAATCCTTCTAACTTCACCTATCTCTGTAGGATTTTCATCGTTGGTGGAAAAATTGACCCTAGATAAAAGAATATAACAAGATATTTAAAACCAATGATCAATTTTATCCATATTTTTCTTGAAATACCCAAAAATACCCAGTTAAAATCCCATCACTCAGGCTCATAATTTACATATCACTTAAATAAAACACCCCACTCTAAACAGAACCATGTTGTAAAAATTTTCATCCATGTTTCCTTCAAGAAGATGTCATCATCCAATCTCATGTAATAAATGATATTTAATTAATAACTATTAAATATACCTTGAAATTCATCATTTTATAAAATTCAAGAAATCTTCTCTTGGAGGTAAAAAACACACATCATGATCAACAAACCCATCATAAAAAAATTTAGAGGACTTCTACTTGGGAAAATTTATTATTTTACCCCAAAGGAGATGTCGGGACACTGAAACTCAAAATTGAGATATTTATTAAGAAAACAATAGTCACTAAATCACCCCCATTACATAAATATATTCAAACATTAAAAGGATAAAACTAGGGATCTTGAAGAGGATGATCAAACAAATCTCTTCTGTAAAACAATCCACCTATTCATGCATTTAATCTCTGGTTGTCCAAACACTAAACAATCTTAGAAAACAACATCCCATGAAGAGAAAACCAACTCCCATATATAATTTTATATTAATCCACTCATCTCAAATAAAAAACATATAACTAACAATATCCCTCTCTATAAGACTCTTTCCAATCCTCCACACTCAATGTTATTCCAACTACATGGGGTGAAATGAAATCAATAATGAGAAATATCTATATCAAATGGTCAATCAAACAAGACATTTTTGGTGGGATCGATTTACTAATTACCTTTATAGAGTTTCCTTTATGGATATTATATATAACCAACCCCTTTACGCCGCAATATTCTACTACGTATATATAAATCTATACTTTTCAGACAAAAATACCAAATCTTATTAGTATAAGTATACACTACATATCAATATGATCCACACAAGAACCGTAAAAGTATAGTGTTTTTTTGAATCATGGACTCATAAACAAATCATACATTAAAACTCTATATCATTTCTGATTAATATTTTCACAACTAGAACCCTTATTATAAATTATATACTTAAAACGATTATCTATAATATGTGGTAGTGAAACATAAGAAAGGGTGAGATCATGTTCTTAATAAGGGTAAACAAAATATATATCAATAATTGATTATAATTTAGTATATGAAAAGAATTATTGTCTAAAAACATGATCTAAACATTATAAAATCATTACCATCAATTCATGGATCAAAATCATGAAATATAGAATGAGTTTTTATCAATCAAAAGTTATAATATAGAAGACATAAGAGAGAAGAATCATCATTAATCAATAATATTCCATAAAAACCAATCATCAGCATAAAACATAACTTTATGGAATACAAATAAGCATAGAAAATTATTTATTTACTCAAGGTTCCCTATTGAGACTATCATAGTTGTCTAGGTTTACTCCTCAATCTGTGATTTCCTTAGTCATGGTTGACTCCCAGAACTATCTTATCGTATAACATCCCATATAGAACTAGGTTTACTTCGAATTCTAGTTTTTATTATCTCATGAGATATAATTTTTTACTCAGTAAAATTGAGAGATATAAAATTCCAGACCCACCAGTCTCATATTGAAAACCATACATATATGTGCCAGAAGATCATAAATCATTCATCATATCATCAGATGATAACCTAAGAAAAATATACATGTTTCAAAAACATTTCACCATCATGATCATAAACCATAAAGATAAATAATTAATAGGGTAAAATTGGATCATATCCCCTATAAATCTTCAGAAACACCAAAGGATGTTGATATAGATAAAAGTACATTTCAAGGACCACCGGAAGATTTCTTGAGGAAAATACCCTTTTTATTTTAAATCTCATATTTAGAATATAAAAATTAACAAAATATTATGGGAAAATTTCTTTTAAACAATAATCCAGTGTTATAATATAGTATTTAATGGAAAGAGTGTTATTGTGGTAGGTAAAATTTTTGTTGTCGTGTATGTTGAAAAAATCCCTTTCCCATTTTTTAGTAAAAAGTCTGAAGTACCATGTTTGGAAAATGATAAGAAGGTTACATTGAAATATTGGTAATGAAAGTCACATATTTTCAAAAATCAATTTAAATATTCTTTATCTAATATTAAATTTTTTTTAAAAAATATCATAAATAAAATATCTACATTAAAGAATATATTACTGGTCGAAAGATAAATGAAGTTGGATTTCTTTAAAAACATCCATTCAGTATTTTGAGTGATTAAATAGAGAAAATTGAAAGGAACATATATAATATCTAGAAAAAATAATAGTTTGAGATAAAAAAAGGAATTATTAGATATGGACCATATATTTTAATCACCATAAATTTAATCATAAACAGCCCTGGTAAAATGAGATTGTAACATAAAATGATTATTGTTATGGTAAATTTTCCATCATAAACCCCATGAAAGAAATAACTTCAAATGAAATATTAATTACCATATAAATAATAATATACATGATAAAACATATCAATGGGGTAGTATATGCATGTCATAAAATAAGATGATGTATAACATCAAAGGTGTCTCAATAAAATAAAATTTAGATGAAGAACCATTACTTCTTTAGTAATTTTTTAACAAAAAGTTTTTAGAATCTAGAAAATAATATGGTAATATAAATAACATGAATTCAATAATTGAGTATACTAAAACACATTATTGGAAATTATATAATCTATATACAAGAATAAATTGGTGAATAACATTAAAACATATATCATTGAAGATACATTTTGAAGAATCCCTTGCCTCAATTCCATCTTACATTGTAATCACTATAACATCCTTTATAATAATTATAAATTTTATTTTACTTCTGTAATAAATTTGTAATAATCCCTATAATATCATATTTATTAGGATTATATTTACCTTCTTTCTAAATTTCATAACATTATTCCATAGAGATTTCATTGGAAAACCTTCTCACCAACATCGAATTCCATATCTCTCCAATGATTATCAGCAAGACACTTTCGTCAACTCTATATTACCTTGATGTTCTTATAAATGAATCTAACTATCTATACCATTTATTCAACTAGATCAGGTCTCAATATATTTCATTCTATAACTTTATTAGAACATGTCATAGTTTGAAACATCTTCACACATGGGTATTGATGAGGATCTTTCTGAATGCTCAAGTGAAATCAATTATTATAGGAAAACTCGACTACATAAAGGTGTTGATCCCATCCACATTTTAAAAATAGATAAAATGATATAAAAATATCTTAAATGGTTTGAATTATGAGGAAACATTATTTTCATAAATTAATATAACATTTTTTGGAAAAATACATTTCACAAATACATTTCTAAGCACAATAATGGTTTAGTGTCTTTGAAGACTAGGAACACAAAATTATTATTTAATGAGATATCTTTAACATATCTCATAAAGATCTTACCCTTTTATACTATTCATAATCATACCCTACTTATGGCCTTTCATCATAACATGGGGAATGGAAACATAAAAATTTGTGAGATCATATTCTCAGTAATGGTAAACATGAGAGATATCATTATATGATCATATAAAATCATAATATAAGAATAAGTGTATGAGATCATAATCATAACATAAAAAGCTAAAACCAATGATTTTGTAGATAAAAAATATGAGTCACAACATAAACCATAATAATTCCAAAATACATGATTTATAAGAATTTGAAATCATCATAAATCCGTAAACATAATCTCATGTCATAAAAGTGTGGCACAAACATCGGTATAGAAAGCATTTCACTTTTCAAGGTTAACAACCAATTCCATCAAACATAGTGTATCATGCCTCATCACCTATTTCCCGTTATGGATAAAGGCCATAAGCATGTTTCCCAATGTAGATAAAGCCCATCAGCATGTTTCCCATTATGTATCATGCTCATCGACTTGATTCCAATTGTTATCTCATAAAATATAAAGCTTTAACCATTGAATTTGTGGGAGATATGGGTCCCACCGACCACAAAGTAAAACTAATAAATAAGTGTACCATAATATGATAATATATTTTTTACATCAGAACCCATGAAAATAAATGGTCTTCACAAAACATTAATCATATGATAATCCATGGAAAGAAATAGGTTTTAAAAAACCTTTCATAATATACCTACATATGGGAAATAAACATGTTTCATAAAAATATTTTCATCATAAACATGACACATATAGATAAAGAATAAAAATGACATCATTTTATCATTTCCCTAATTAATATTAAGTAACATCAATGTTTTTTCATATTATATGGAAAATTATTTTGGAAATAAAAATTTAACGACCCGAACTATTATAAGTGAAATTTACTTTCTGATTTAATTAAATGTCTTATATTGTAAAATTGATATACAAAACTCATGGACTCTATTTTTTTATTATATCTAATTAGATTTAAATGACTAGTATGTATCGTTATAATTGAATATATATCCATTGAATAGTGATAAAATGACTTGTATAAAATAGGGTTTTAACAAATCCTTTCGACATAGAAAAATGAGGTGATTGTATCAACCAGTAGGATAATTCCCTATGAATCCCATTTCTCGGAGCTTCCATGGGAGATAGAATTTTTTTTATTTTCCCAATACCAAGCCCAAGTCTAGATCCAACAACTTAATGATGATAGAAAGTGTTTATGGGAGAATTTCAAGCTCATCGAGATCACAACCCAAACCATGTTAACTGAATGGCCCCATAAAATCCCAAGCATCGCAGACCTTACTCATAGGAAATATGCTGGTGTAAAAATGGGATATGTATCAATACCATATAATTATGGTTAGCTAAATTATTTTTGTATATAATATTTAATATAATTTCATTCTATTATTGTTACATTGTAAATGATTTTTAAATAACAAATAGTATCTTTGGTTAATATTCAAATTCCACAAAAATAAATATTTTTTGGTGAATTAATGGATTTTCATAATAAAAAATATTTTGATGAAATATTATCATTAAATTATATTTAATAAATATAAAAGATCATATAATTTTATAAATTCAAAGGTAATCCTTATTAACGGTTGAAAACTATTTTTTATCAAAACCAGTCAGTTTTCAATAAATGTCGGTTTTCATTTTAAAAGTGAAAATTAAAATATTTATAAAATTATTTAGATAAAATGAATATAATTTTTTTAATAATGATGTTAAAATTTTCCAATGGTTAATTTTTCATAATTTTCTGAGGTAGTCAATTTTTTGGGTAAAAATTAAATACCGTATAAATATTGTGTTTTGTGACATCATAATGGCCCAATAGAGATGTAATAAAAATTATAAAAGGGATATTAGGCCGAATTTTTTGTTTTAATTTTAAATAATTTAATTTTATATTTGTTTTAATTATTTTATAAATCCTTAGTGAATCCTCCAAAATGTATAATATATTTTATGATTTTAAATTCATTTTTTTAATAATTTGGCTCACGCCCCCATAAGAAAGGAATGTATTTTAATAACTTCAGATCTTTACTTTATTAAATAATGTTTGACACTACTTTTTGGAAAAAACCATGGGTAATAACCATGGTTTGGTCTGTGGTTTTGATTATTTAATTAGGCAGATTCTAAAACATAAGTTTGTGAAATATTAAAGAATTCCCCTCTCATTTTCTATATAAACCCACAAATTATCCCAATTATCTTCACTAAAAATCTTTGTATAATTTCCCTAATTTATCCTACCCTATCTATAATCCTCCCATGGTTCCTCAATCTCTCATGAATCCCACTATTCAGGCTTTTGAAGTCACACACTCAAGTAAGGGTTTTTTCCTTTCTCATTTTTATCTAGGATTTCCTTATATTGTGACACCATTTTAATTTCAATTAAATATGATGGGGTATATTTACAAACCTCCCCCCATAAAACCCTTATTATTTTTTAATGATGATATAACCTTTTATATATCATTAATCCCTCCTATGTACACTCCTTACCATACCAAAATATCGTAAGTGTTATTCTATTTCTCTTTTTTCTTCACGTTTATTTATTATGTTATGCCTTATATTTCTAAATTCCTTACATTGGTACAAGTATTTATATGACCATATTACTTTAATTTTAATGTATATATGACGATATACCCCTTCTTATCTCTTAATCACTTTTATGAATTTTTATGCTACGATGTTATGTTGCTGAAGTTGCACCGTGATTTTCCATCCCAAAATCATTGTGTTGTAAATACCATACCCTTTTCTCAATCAAGAGTATTAAACTTTATTAACATATACATTTTTATTAAGTAATTAATTTTTTTATACCAAACTCCATGATCATGGAATAAATTTTGATGAATATTGAATCCATATTAAATGATCTAGGTAGAACACTTAAGAATGAGAATGAAATGAAAGTGATAGGTACACCTAAAATTATATATCACTCCAATGCATTAGATAATGCTCAGTATCATGATACGCCATGTTAGGTCATGGTTTTTAAGGATTCTTTTATGGGACTTTGTCCACTATGATGTATTGATGGTTTATCCATGACCGATGATGCAATGTTTTAAGTTGTTTCCACAATTCCATGTGAAGAAAATAATGTTATGTCATGCTTTATGATTCATGTTCTTTTATTCCTTGCTGATATGACTTTACTAACAAGTATTATTATCTTCATGTTATTCCATGTTTAATCCCTTACTGGGCTTTATATAACACCCCATTCTTATGTATGTCCTCAGGTTATCCCATGTAGTGTTAAGTACGATGGAATGTTGTAGTCGTTTAAAAGAATTTTTCAATAATGATGTTGTACTTAGTGTTTTAAGTTGTTATGTAATGTTACTAATTTTCCAAGTCACTATACTTATAAATATTTTGAGTAGAATTATGTGTAATTTTATATCATTAAATAATGTATTAATTTAACAAAAATATCAGGGTTTTTATAGTTGGTATTAGAGGAAATTTTTGTTATTTTCGAGATTAAGATTAGAAAACTCTAGTGAAATACTACCGGATTATACTAAGTATAATAAAAACATCCCTAAATCATTGTGAGTATATATTAACTGGTTTATCAAGAAAATACTTCCCTGTCTATATTCGAACAAGTGGTTTTGGATCTAGCACAGATGTATCTAGAGGTAAAACCCGAAGACACCACCTTGAGCTAGACTCAAACATGAACTGGTGCATGAGAACGGGACTTGTTGCACTCCTAGTTTGAAACTCCCTAGGTATATGATTTGATAAATTCATAATCATAGTATGTACCATTAATAAGGGAACAAAAAATTCAATAAGAATATATGTCAGGAAATAGATCATGGATAACTTAGATTGAAGCCTAGAAATTCATTAGTTAATGAAATAAATGTAATTTATAACTTATCCATTTAATACCATTGGATTAAACTTTATGTTATTATTAGTTTAAAATACATACCCCTAAATTTCCTTTTATTATATCCAATGTCCCATAATTGGATGATTCATGCTAACAACCGATGTGGAGATCAATGTAACAACTTCCCTAATGAGATGCACAATCTGATGGGAGTGGGAATAAAAAACAAATCACAATCCTCTATCAATTAACTAATGTTTTGAATAGAAACTAGGATTAAGAGGAAATTCCACCCCCCCCCCCCCAATAAAGAACGTGACATAATTGAGAGATTCATGAGAAACATGCCTCTTGCATTCAATGGATTATCTGATCCCAAAATCTCTAAACAATATATCAACTCTATTGAGAAGATCTTATTCATCCTTCAATGCTCCGAACAAGAGGAGGTTCTTCTGGATGCTTATCATATGGAGGGTGAAGCTGATCAATGGTGGAAATTTATTAAAAATATGAAGCCTACCGAAGATATCAATGTTAAGGGATGAAAGGATTTCCCAAAAAAATTGATAAATATTTTCTTATTACCCTCCGACTTAATATGGAAAGGGAATTCCTTCCCCTAAATAAAAAATATAATGAATCCAACAGATCATATGAGGAAAAATTCAAAAGTCTTTCATGATACACCATCGTATTTTTCATTACCCTCTAATTCAAGGTTGAACGCTTCTTTTGTGGGCTAAAACCTAGCGTACATAAATAACTGGTGATTCCTAACATTGATAGCTATGAGGAAATTGGATGATGTTACCTCAAATTCAAAATTGAGATAAAATAATATTAGGGGTTTCATAGGGATAAAAAGTGGGAGGTGGACTATAATTTTTCATGTCCGATAGAGAGGTCTACTAGTTCCAAGAAATTTAAAAACTCCACATTCCAAAGGTATGGAAAGAAGAACCCTAGAAATTTACTAAAGGGGTGAGAAAATGCTTTTTGTGTGGGAAGGAAGGGAACCTAGCTAGCGATTTCTGACAAGAAAAACTCACTTATGGGATGTAGGAAAGGAATGATATAGTAAATTGTCAACTCATTGTTCATTTCTATAAATTCAAGGAGCAAGGAAATTTCTCAAACCAATGAACTAATCCATGGGTTTTTGAGGAAACCAAGAACCTCCAAGTTATAAAGGGAGATCTTTTACCATCATTACCGCCGAATTGAATCATTACAACGAAGTGGTGATAGGTACACTAGTTATTCATACGATAATAGAGGACGTAATTTTTTATTCTACTTATACTCATTCATTTGTATCCCAAAAAATTTATTAGAAAAATCCAAACACCACCATAGAGCATGGAAGTAGAGATGTCGATGAAAATGGCATATGGGGAAATTTTAGTATCCCATGTATATGACAAATCCCCTGTCACAATTTTTGGATTGATCTTCCTAGTGAACCTTATTATACATAACATGGTGGAATTTGATGCAATTCTTATCACGGATTTTCTTTCCCTATATAGATCCAACATAAATTGTAGTGAGTGGTAAATTACTCTCCATTTCAAAAATCGACCCCTAATTCTATACAAGTGTAAAGAAGAGGATGAATATTCTTTAGCACCATCATCCCAATGATAGAAAATAATACCATATAAGAAAGTGTATATTGCTCAGATGATCAAGTCTATGTAAGGAACCATCCTTGATTACTTTCCTATTGTGATGAAATTAACTGGTGTGTTTTTTTGAGGAATTCCTTTGTCTTCCTCCTAGTTGAGATGTTGAATTCTTGATAGATCTTATACCCGGGGAATTGTCAATATCCAAGACTCTATATAGAATAGATGTTTTGGAATGTGAGGATATAAACAAAAAACTATATGAGAATCTATATAAAGGTTTTATACACTTATTTTCTTCACCATGGGTTGTACCGGACCTCTTCATGAAGAAGAAGGATGGATCAATGCACCTTGGCATTGATTATAATGAGCTCAACAAAATCATGATAAAGAAAAATTATACATTGACACAAATTGATGATTTGTTTGATCATATATATGGAGTGAAATACTTATATAAGGTGGATCTGTGGTTAGGATATTTCTAAGTAATGGTGAAGAATGAGGATATCCCCAAGACTACTTTTCGTACATGGTACGAGAATTATGAGTTCCTAATGATGCCATTCAGACTCACTAATGGTCTTGTAATCTTCATGGAATTGATGAATATAGTCTTTAGAGATTACCTCGACAAATTTTTGGTAGTATTTATTGATGATATTCTAATATGGTCTAAATGTAATAAGGATCATGAGAATCATTTTTGTACTGTGCTAAATACCTAGTGAATTGAAAAGCAAACTATCAAGTACATAAAATGTGAGTTATGGTTGAAGGAAGTATTTTTATTGGGTCATAACATCACAAGAAATGAGATATATGTGGACCCTCTAAAGACTAAGGTAATTTAAGGATGGTTGAGGCCAAAATCTTTGACAGATATCCCTAGTTTCCTTGGATTAGCTTAGTATTATCATTGGGTTTTTAAAAATTTCTCACAATTATCAAACCCTACAACCAAGCTAACTCGGAAGGGAGTCATGTTTTCTTGGAATTATTAATGTGAAGGGAGCTTCAAGGAGTGTAAAATGAGTCTTATCATTGAACATGTGCTCACACTACTAACAAGTGGAGATCTTTTCATGTTATTCAGTGATGATTCAAAGAATGGCATGGGTTGGGTGTTGATCAAAAATGACAATCATTGCCTATGCTTCAAGGAAGTTGAACGTTCATGAGAATAACTATACAACACATGATCTGGGGGTGGGTTCAGTGATCATTGCTTTGAAATTTTGGATACATAACCTCTTTGGGGAGAATTGTGAAATATATACGGGTCAAAAAAGCCTCAAGTATATATTCACTCATAAAGAGTTGAATATGTGACAACGAAGATGGTTAGAGATGATCATAGACTATGACTTCCCAATTCACTAATATCTTGGGAAAGTGAATAAAGTGGTAGATTCTCTAATTATAAAGGATATAGAAACACTTTAATTGATGATAATTCAAAATGATCTGGTCTTATTAGACGTGAAGAGGATGGAAATGTGAATCATAAAGGAAGGAACATCATCAATCCTTGCACAAATTATTGCACACCATCTGTTTTGGGGAGGTTAAAGGATGATCAAAGAGATGATTTGGGAATTCAGAAGAAAGTGGAAACTATTAGAAAATTGAAATCCTTGTATTTCATTGGTAATGAAGAATATATTGTAAGATTTGGCCCAAGAATATGTGTACCATCAAATCCTAATTATAAGAAGGATCTATTTGACGATGCACATTTCTCAACCTTCTATAACCATCATGGAATCACAAAGATGAATCTAGATCTCTGAGAACACTATTTTTGGGACAATATGATGAATGATATCACAAAATATACATCAATAGATCATGTATGTCCGAAATTAAAGGCTTAAAGACAACAATATAAGGGGATGATGGGACCGTTACCCATACCTACATAGAAATGGGGAAGCATCACAATGGACTTTGTCACCAGGCTTGCTAAGACATATAGAGAAAACAATGATATTTGGGTTGTAGTGGATAATCGTAAAATGAATTCTCATTTCATTGTGATTCGAGGGGATTTCTCATTGGATCAACTTCCATGGATATACATCAGAGAAGTGGTGAGGGATCATGGTGCACCACAATTTATTATATCTAATCGAGATCCAATATTCATCTCTATGTTCTAGAAGAGACACTAACATGATCTGAATACTGATTTAAACTTAATCATGACCTATAACCCTCAAACTGATGGTCAATCTGAGCAGACTATCCTGACACATGAGAACATGTTGAGATCATGCTCAATGGGCATCAAAGGAGGATGGGATCAACATATTCCTCTGGTTGAGTTATTTTAAAACAAAAGTTTCAACTCAAGAATCCAAGTGTCTCCACATGAATCCATTTATGGGAAGAGATGAAGAAAAAAATCATGTTAGGATGATGTTAGGGAATAAAATCTTCTAGGTCCTGAAATTGTTGCGGAAATGGTGGATAAGGTTAAGACAATCCAGCAACACATCATGGTTTCTCAGAGTCAATAGAAAATATATGATTAAAATCATTGACAAGACCAAGAGTTTGATGTTGGAGAAATGGTATTGCTTTTCATATCTCCATGGAAGAGAGTAATGAGATTTGGGAAGAATTGAAAGCTTAGTCCTAGGTACAGAAGCCCTTTTTAGATCCTTGATTTCATCGGAGTGGTGGCCTACTGACTTGCACTCCCACCTAACCTATCTCAAGAACATGATATATGCCATGTATCCCTCTTGATAAAGTACATACCATACCCTCTCATGTAATAATATAGAACTAGTTCCATTATAGAATAACCACTTTTATGAGGAGAAGCATGTGAAGATATGAGATCGTAGAGACAAAGTTCTACGAAATAAGACAATTCACCTGGTCAAAGTGTTGTGAATGAACAGTATGTTCGAAGAAGAAACAAGGGAACCATAGGGGTCAATTAAAAAAAGTTACCATCATCTGTTTTAATGTGTGAAATGAAAAATTTGATGTCAGAATTTCTTAAGGGGGGGATTTTGTTGACCCAAAATATTATAAGTGAAATTTCCATTTTGATTTAAATAAATTTATTATTTTGTAAAATGGATATAGAAAATAAATGCACTCCATTGGTTTTATTATATAAAATTGGATTTAAATGACCATTAAATATCATTAATATTGATAAAATATTCTTTGAATATTGATCACATGACTAGTATAAATATTGGGTTTTAATAAATCCATTCGAAACAGAAAAGGATGTGATGGCCTCAACCAGTAGAATTGTTTCCTATGAATCCCTTGTATCAGAGAATACTAGGGAGATATCATTTACGGTATTTTCCCATGAACAAGACCAAGCCGAGATCCAAAAAATTAGGAATAAGAGAAACCATTTAAGGGAGATGTTCAAGCTCATTGAGATCACGGCCCAAACCATGTTCACCGAACGACCCCATGAAAGTCACACCATTGCACACCATACTCTTAGAGTGTATGTTAGTGTAATAAAGGGATATATATCAAGGCCATATCAATATGGTTATGTGAATTATTTTTCATAGAATAATGAATCTTCTTTAATTATATTATTGTTACTTTGTAAATGATTTTTAAAGCACAAATAATATATTTGGTTAATATTAAAATTCAATTAAGAAATCTACTTTGGTGAATTAATGGATTTTTAAAATAAATAATATTATAATAAAAAAATTAACTAAATTAATTTTATTAAATATAAATGATCATATAATTCTTATGAAGTCAAAGGTAATCTTTATTAAGGTTTGAAAACTATTTTTTGTCAAAACCAGTCAATTTTAAATAAATTTAATTTTTCATTTTAAAAGTAAAAAAATCACATATTTAGAAAATTATTTAGATAAAATTGATATTTTTTTTGAATCAGGATGTTAAAATTTTCCAATTGTGAATTTTTTATAATTTTCTAAGACGGCTGAATTTTTGGGTAAAAATAAAATACCATATAAATTTATAGTTTGTTTTATGACATCATAATAGCCCAATAGTGATGTAATAAACACAATAAAAGGTATATTCGTCCAAATATATTTTTTAAATTTTAAATAATTTCATTTTATATTTTTTTTTCTTATTTTATAAAGCCTTAGTGAAACCTCCAAAATGTATAGTATATTTTATGATTTTAAATTCATTTTTTTAATAATGTGACTCGCCTCCACATAATGAAGGGTAATATTTTATTCTCTTTTGACCATGGACTTATAAAATAATTTTTTCACTTCACTTTTTCAGAAATCGTGGGCAAAAATCATGGGAAGTTTTTTGTTTTTGAATATTTAAATATATTGATTTCAAAACCTATGTTTGTGAACTATTAAAGAATTCCCCTCTCATTTATTATATAAACCCACACATTATCCAACTTCTATTCACTAAATATACTTTTATCATATAATTACTCTATCCGCCTCCTATGTAATCCTCCCATGTTTCCCCAAGATCTCAAGAATCGCCTCTTCAAGCATTTGAAGACACACACTCAAGTAAGGGTTTCTTTCTTCCTCATTTTATCTATGTTTTCCATATATTGTTACACCGTTTTAATTTCAATTAATAATGATGGAGTATGTTTTATCACATCTCCCATACATCTCTTATTATGATTGAATGATGATATACCCCTTTATCTCTCATTTATCCATCCAATTTACACTTGTTACCATGCTGAAATCTTTTAAGTGTTACTCCATTTCTCCTCTTTCTTCAAGTTTCTTTATTATGTTACACCTTCTATTTTAAAATTACATACATTAGTACATATTTTTCTATGACCCTATTACTTTACTATTTATTTATATATGATTATATACCCCTTCTGCTCTCATCAACCCTTTTATGAATTTTTATACCACGCCATTATGATGTAGAAATTCTACCTTGATTTTCAATGCCAAAATCCTCATGTAGTGAATACCATACCCTTTCCTCCATCAAGGGTATTCACATTTATAAACATTTAAATTTTTATTTAGTACTTAAGTATTTTTATTCCACAATACTTGATCAAGGAATAAATTATGATAAAGAACGAATCCATGTTTTATGATCTATGTGACCCACATAATCATGAGAAAGAAATGGAAATAATGGCTGCGCCTGGATATATATAGCACTCCAATGCATTAGAAAATCTCTAGTATCATTATATGTCATTTTTGGATATGGGATTACCTGATAACTTTTTTTTAAATTTTTCCACTATGATTTCTTGATAGTTTAGCCATGACCTATGATGAAATGTTTTAAGTTTTGGTCACATTTCATTGTTAAGAAAATCATGTTGTATCATTCTTTATAATTCGCATTCCTTTATGAATCATTGATATTCCTTAATAGGCTTGTATTACTATCTTCATGATATTCCATGTTTAATCCCTTACTGGTCTTTATATCTCACCTCTTTCTTATGCATGTCATCAAATTATCCCAAGAAGTGTTATGTGTGAAGGAATGTAGTGGTCATTTAAAGGAAGTTTTCAATAATGATGTTGTATTTCATGTTTTAAGTTGTTATGTAATGTTTCTAATTTCCAAATAGACTTGACTTCATGATATTTTTGTTTGTATTATTTATAATTTTGTATCATTAAATCATGTATGAATGTAATAAAAATAACATGGTTGTTATAAATGATCACATAAAACTTTTGTTGGGGAAAATAACATTTCTTTTAAAATATCTTTTTTAAAGATAAAAATTCATAAAATATAATGGAAATAAATTTATATGAAATTAAAATTAAAAAAATATAAATTTATCTTCAATTAAAATTATTATCATGATTCTGGAAAATTCATTTCTTTTGGTACAAGTTAAAACAAATATTCCAATGTCATTTTTGGTAAAAGCCAAACAGACCTGGTTAAGAAAATAACATGAAGATTAATTTTAGAAAAAACATTTTAAAATTCTAAAAATCCATATTTATGTCTTTTATAAATACAATTTTAAATATTAAAACGTTTTTTAAAGCATTTTTGTAGAACATGGATATGAAATAAAAAAAATTGACTGAAGAGAGATATAAAGTTGATTATTATTAAAAACATTAATTTGGAATATTGAGTGTATAGAGAGTGTTAAATAAAGATAAAACATTAATTCTCAACAAATAAATAGAGAATTATAAAATTCATTATTTTTTATGAATTAGATCATAATATTTCACCATTGAATCATAATCCTAATCAATCCTTATAAACCATGGGATTGTAACACTATACCCTTACCACTTTGGTAACTTTTTTATCAATTGACCCATTATAGAATAACATTAAAAAATTTAAATTTAATTAAAAGAAGGATATTCGTGATATATCATCTTATAGAGGAACTATATATACCTCATAAAATAATACAGGTTCATAACACAACATATGTCTTAAAGAAAAAAAATTGTGGCAAAAATCCCTTACCTTAAGCCTTGACTTCCTTATAAAAAATTAAAAAATCATGTATAATAATTATAGTTTTATTATAAATATATTATATAATAATAATAAAATTTATCATATCATATATGATTTACTAGTTACTATTTATTTCTTATTTATTAATACTTGTTAAAATCATGTTTCAGGTAATAACTGCTTCGTTTTTCATGTATGTTTTGGTTTGGTATCTTCAGTACATTCATTTAGATCATGATTCCAAAATATAAATAATTATAAAAATTTTAAAAACATAATATATATATTTTTTATATAAATATTTATAACAATCCCTTGAATTTATAGATTGAAAATTAATTACATTGTTCATAGAGACGGTAGCCCATACATCTTCTTGAAAGATGATTCTATTTTCTTGATAGATGAAATGAAATTAATGTAGAAATATATTAATTTTTTAGATTATTTTTTATTTTATATATTTCACATATTTTCAATAGAAATTCTTGTTTACTTCCACATAATGTGTGAACAAATTACAAGACCTCGAAGGAAATAGTCTGACGTACACATGAGCAACATTATCGTATTCCCACACAATAGAAAGTAAGAAGTTTTATGTGATATTATAATTATAAAAGTAAAATTATTGCATAAATATCATATACATATATAAAATACATCATTTTACCCATCCGTGAGAGATGGTAATGGAAAACGAGCTACACTAGTTCGTTAAATGGTAGTCTGTCATACATACGATCAATAATTTTCTTTCAAATTTTATAGAATAGAAGGTTAATGTAAGTACTGAAATTAACATTACAACATATTATTATTATTTTTATAATTACATTATTATATAATCATTTTTTAATATTATTTTATGGAGGTGGAATATAAAATAAAACAAAAACACAAGTTTAAGACTTTTACCTCTACTTCGGAGAACCGCTTTAGGATTATACCTAAATATTTCTTAGGAGGGGTAACTAATATAAATAAGGAATATAAGAAAAGTATATGAAATTAATTAGGATATTTGGATATATATTTGTGGAAAAAAAATTAATTGTTAATAGAAGATAAGAAAGTGTTTCCTTTTATAAGTGGGGGAGAGGACACACTTTGAATTTCTAAAAATAAAAATGTGTACCAACATTTTTCACAATATAAAAGACTCCAAAATGGATCATTATAGAACCTTATAGGAGATAAGTTAAAACATTATCCCAAAAATTGGATCATCACAAGTTTACATATCATTTTAGTTCTTATGTTTTCATTTTAACCCCTGGGTAAACCCATTTTGACCTTAATTACGGTAATTAATTTTTATTATTTTTACTATTAATTTTGACCATCAATTAAATGTATATTATTATAAAATATAAATTATTTTGATTCAAAATATATAAAAAATTCCATCTTATTTTTACATAAGTGAAAAAGTGTAATTTAAAATTAAACCCAGAGACGTGATGAAAAGATAGAATTTCAAAAAGAAAATTTTCCTCTCTATGGGAATTTTTATTGTCAAAATTCAATATGAAATTTATTCAGAAAAACTAAATTATATTAATAAATATATAATTAAAATAATTTTTCCTTTAGAATCATATTAATATAAAATTTTATTTTTAAATACTTTAAAAGAAAAGAAAATTTTTAATAAAAAACATTATTTTACTATTCATCAAAAAAGTAATATTTTGAACAAATTCTCAAAAATTCCCACAAACCTAATTCTGACATATAAATTTCAAAAATTATGTGTATTTTTCATATAAATTTCGAAAAATTTTCAAAAATAAATTTTATTATTTGTTCACAAAAAGAAATAAAAATCATTTTTTTTTAGAAAAATGCATTTTCAAAGGACATAAAAAATTTAATAAAAATTAATTTCTTATTTATAAATATAATTTTCTTATTAAAAATCATTAAACATAATTTTAAATATATTTTTATTTCTATTTACACCCCCAAATTTAATGGCTAGGTTATAAATGTTGTGTTTAAATAATTACATAATATTATATCATAGTTTTTTAGAACTCGATGTTGTGTCTTATGCAAGAAATCAAAGAAATTAAATATATTCAAAAAAAAGATTCCATAAAAACTCATTGTGTTAAATTATACCACTACTAAAATGAATTTTTTCAAAAAAATTATTCACTTTGATAAAAAAAAATAGTGGAAACTTCTTCCTCATTATATCCTTGGGTTCTCATGTAGCTTCTTCAAGTTGCTGGTTTCACGAAAAAATACTGACAAGTTGAGTAGTTTTGTTTCTTAAAACATTCTATGTATGATCGAGACTCATTATTGGTTTTCCCTCATAATAAATATCGTGATCCATCATTATGACCACTGGTTTTAGTACATGTGAAGTATTATGTTTTTACATAGTCATGAGAGATACATGGAACACGTCATGTACTTGAGAGAAGATTGGTTGAAGTGTTAATTCATTGGATACCATCTTGATATGAGCATGAGTTTCAAAGTTATTGATATAAATATATATTTTATTTCCTTCTTTCTAAATCTCAATACCTTTTATATCTATTTATATATTCATAGAAACCACTTTTCACCAACTTTAAAATCCATATCACGTCAGAGATTATCATGATAACTTTTCTGTAGAATTTACTATACCATTATATTTTGATGAATGGATATGGAATTATATTATATTTCTTCATCCAACTCTAGTCCAAATATATTTATTTCTCCATATTCATCTATTTATGTTGGTAATTTACTATTTTTCTATAAAGGGATTCATAGGGATCCATCTGAATACTCGAGTGGAAGATATTATCATATAAAAACTAAACTAGATAAAGTAGTTGATCCCAACCACCTTTGAAATCCATGGAAAATATATTAACATATCACCTAGGTTTTTAATTTTTTCACAGATTAGCTATCTGACTGAGGATGATATGTAGTTTTGAATCTCAACTTTGTATTATGTTCTTGATAAATACTGCACCATAACATCAAGGTAAACCTTTGATATCAATTTTATACAAGGGAAATTGGTACTCCATATAACCTTAAAACTTCCTTAATATATATTATGTAATTTTAATCAATAGGTAAATATTATCTAATTGAAATGAAGTGTGATTAATTTTTATGGAGATTGATTAAAACCTATATAGAATTATCCCCTTTATACATTTTGGGGATTCTAATGACAAAATCCATTATGATGTTTTCCAATTTTCATTCTAGAATGAGTAATGGTTATAACATAAAACAAGAATTTTTTCACTCAAACAAAACTAATTGACAAACCTACCACTAAGATAAAAACACTACAAAATCTCACTTCATGTAATCCCGCTAGAAATAATCCTTCAAAAAAATATAAATCTTTTTCACTTGTAGGATGAATAGAGAATGAAGAATTATGAACCTCTCATAATAGCTCCGTCTTTACATCTGGTATGGACATAACACATACATGTTTCCATAACATTATCATTTCATCTTAAAAAAGGTTTAACATAGGAACATTTCTCACCTTCTTCTGCAGTTCTACATTATCCTTTTGTTCCAGTTTCATATTCACTTGGATTGATAGTTGAACTCTCATTTTATAATGATAATAGATCTCCCCTTCATAATTTTTATATCAATCAATTGAAAATACAAAAATATAGGATTTTTTTTATCTTCATCATGGATAAGTTATCATGATCATTTAAACAAAAACCATTTACCCCCTTGTTCGCTTTCTCGATGTGGTAACTTATTGACAGTCATAATACATTATCACCTCTAAGTATCTTCTTTGGAACATGTTCAACTCCTTCTATGTAAACATATACTTTCACATTTTGTGTTCATTTTATTTATTACACTTTTATATATAAAGATACTTCATCAATATATTTAACATAAAAATTACCACTACAAAATCCAAATTAGGAGTTCGGTAATTTTTCTCATAAACCTTCAATTTTTCTGTGGAATAAGCAATAAACATGAAATTATACATGAAAATGAATCCCATTTTTTTCTTGGATGAATCACAATGGATTACAAACCATTATCTATTATAGGGTATTGTAATATCTAGTGTGATTAATAACCTTCTGTTCAGTTCTTTGAGATTTTCCTCACATTCATCCTTACAAAAGAAATTGTATCCCTTCAAAGTTAACTTAATAAGTTGATTAGATAGTCATGATAAATTATTAACAAAATGTTGATAAAATTTAGTGAAACCAAGAAAATTCCATATCTCAATTACTATGGTTGGTCTAGGATAACATTCAATATCTTCATTAATTTATAGATCCACTAATATATCCTATATTAAAATTATATAACCCCAAAAAGAAACCCTGTGTATCCAAACTTCACACTTTTTAAAATTTTCAATTAGTTTTTTCTTCCTTAGGTTCTTCCGTATAATGCACAAGTGATTTTCATACTCCTCCTTTCACTTTTAAAACATAGAAATATCATCAATAAATACTACCACAAAATGATCAAGGTAATATATAAAGAATATTTTCATTAAATCCATAAATATACTTTAAGAATTATTAATACTTAGTTAAATCACCATATACTCATATTGTACATACCTTGTATGGAATAATATCTTGGTTATATCCAAATTCATGACCCTCAACTTATGACATGAAGAAAAAAGGTTAAACTTGGAAAATTATTGAGATCTGCATAGTTGATCAAAAAAATCACAAACACGAGCTAGATTATACTTTTTCTTAAACATGATCTTTTTTAGATTCAAATTATCAATGTAGAGTTTCATAAGTCTATCTTTCTTCTTAACAAAAAGAATACGGTCACCCCATAGTGATTCACTAGGGTGTATGAATCCTTTATCAATATTCTCTTGGAGTTTACTATTCAATTCTTAGAACTAAATCAGGGATATTGTATTTGGATTCTTCTAAAAATGGTGCAATGCCAGGTATGAGTTCTATTGTGAACTCAACATCATAATTTGGTGGAAGACTATACAAATATTCTTGAAATACATTGAAAAACTCACCAAAAATAGGAATTGATTCAATATTGAGTTTATCCACAATCATCTAAGACAAGTAATCCTCATGGATAGGAATTAAAACCTACTAGGTATAATTAAATCCCCTTGTAATTTTGTATTCATCCTAACACAGATAAATGATATTAGGTTTATTTGGAATATGAAATTTGAATTTTATTCCTATTATATTGATATGGGATCTATATAATGAAATTCATTCCATTCCTATAATCATATAAAATTTAACTAAAGTATGAATCACAAGATTTTCTTGAATAACATTACCATAAATTTTAATTAGGGATGAACTATAGAATCTTAATTCAACCATTATACCATTAAGATTTTTTACTTGTATCTCAACATCTAATCCTTGAGATTGTATTTCAATGCCCTTTAAAAATTACTAATACATAAAATAGTAGTTATATATATAATCATATTAGACAATAGTCACTCGGGGGTGGAGGAAAAGTGTACCATTCACCAATTTATTCTAACAAATCACTTCGATAGTCGTCATCAGATGAGATTCCCCTTTTCCATTGGGATCATAAGGATACTTACAATGATCATCAAAAACATTTGGATTCATGAACGGGTTAGAAAAAAACCTATACTCCTTATAATTAAGAACTGGATTATGGGGGTTCATTAGTTAGATTCCACTTCTCCTCTATTGAACTCTCCATCTCATTCATCAAATTTCTACATTCATGGGATTTATGTCCATCCAATTAACATATATATAACCTTCTAGTTCAATTAAAACAATTCCATTGAAATTTATTCCAACATTTATGGAATTTAAATGTCTAGAATTGCTTTAAACAATGTGATTTATTCATCTTCTCATGAGACATGATATTACTTTTCTTATTAAAACCATGTGAACGGAGGGATTCTCCAGTTTCCATTTCTATCTTGAGTTTACATCAAATAATTTATTCATATTTACTAATGTATCTTACTTGAAACACCTTCTAGAGACTTGGTTTACATAAACCAAATAGTCAATCAATTTTTCTTTCAGGGATGGCAGTTAAATCGGAGTCATTCCTTTCAATCCATGAAAACGTTTTCTCATAAGCACCAATAGATTCATCATACATTTCTTAAGCTCAAGGAATCCATTATTCAACATTTTACCTAGAATAAGTGGGAATAACATACATAAAAATAATCCCCTTAAACTCATCCCTTTACATTGATTCATTTTCTTCCTCTTCATCATATTATTAATAAGGTTCCACAATTTTTCCAGTTCAACTTCCAAATGATAAACATATAAGAAAAAATATTTATTTTCCTAGCATTTTATAGTATAAAATATATTCTCATTGAAGTTGATACATCACTTGACAACTAGTGAATCATAAGAACCACTAATAGAGGGTGGATGTTGTCTTATTAAGTATTAAAAAAATCTATTCACTCTTTTGATTGTTTGAAATATCATCATGATTTATGACTTGATAAAGTTTTTTGAGCATAAAAACAAGTATTTTGATCCCATATCCCATATCATTTGGATTTTTAGGTGTAAATGTATTAAATGTTCCATAAAATTCTACAATATAATGGTTTCTTTGAGATTCATCTATTCAAAATTAAAAAATCTAAAAGTGTGAGAACCAATAATCATATTGGGAAAACGCATAGTCATGAGGAATCATTTATAGGTTGTAAAAATCTATACATTATTTTAAATATATGACACATTATGTTTAATATAATTCATCTATGATCAACATCTATTCAAATTCTTCATTATGATTCATAAAGAAATTGTGATTTAACAAATGCATATCCCCTGAGAGTGTCTAACCAGGTGCACAGTAAGGCTTGTTGTCACATAATTGGTAATACTCGAGTCAATCCAAATACATATTTTTGGAGTTATTACCCCAAGGTATATATGTTTCATAACCATATAAATATTTATTATCCAGAAAAGAATGTTTTTCTAGGTAAACCAAGAAATCACATCCCTATATAATTTTTTGATGTTATCCTATAATTAGGATCATACTATGGGTTCTCACTAATGTTTTCTCATCCAAGTTTCTAAAGCCTAAATAAAATTAGATCTAATGCCAACTAAAAATACCCAAGATTTTCAAACATAAATATAACATATTGTTAGATAAATATTCAATACATTTCACATATGCATTACCAACTACCAAAATGGTTTATTTTCTTTCTTAACTAAGTATACAATATTCTTATTTAATAAATTATCATTAATATATCTCACAAAGATCATAGACATTTTTTATATTCATAACTATACCTTATGTAAGACATTTCTTCATAACCTAGGGAAAGGAAACATAATAAAGGATGAGACAAAAATATATATAAGGTTAAACATGGGATATATTATTCTATGATCATATGAAATAATAAGATAAGCATAAGAGTTTAATATCATGAAAAAAAATAAAAAATCTATTCCCAACCTATCATATATCATAAATACAATTAGAGGAATAAATCATTATCATGCCCAAATTCATGATTCCAAAGAGTGTGAAATCATCATAATTCGAGAACCAAAATCTCCTATCCAAAATTTTTGGCACCAACATAGGTATAGAAACTATTTCATTTATCAATTTTAACTATCAAGAGAATCAAACAAAGTGGATCAGGCTACTCACCTCTTTTTCATTATGAATATATCTCATTGGATAATTTACCCTTGTGTATCAAGCCAATCATCTTGTTTCTCATTCTATATCAATCCCACTAACTTGTTTCCCATTATTATCTTGTTAGATATAAAGCTTCACCCAATGGTTTGGATAGAGATATAGGTCTCATCCATTACCCAATAAAAATAATATATAATATTTCCACAAGATCATTAAAAATTCATTATATCATAAACCATGAAAATAAATGGGCTTCATAAAACATTCAACATATCAGAATCCATGGAAAGAAATGTGTTTTATAAAAAATTCCATCATAACATAACCTGTGAAAAAGAAATGGGTTTCATAAAAATATTTTCATCATAAACATAAACAATTCATAGAAAAAATAAATATGATATCATTATATCATATCCCAATTAAATATTATGTATCATAAATGGATTTAATATAATATAGATAATTACATTTAAATAAAAATCACTTGGAACATATATTGAGGAAAATAACCTTTCTCTGAAAATAACCTTTCTAATGATAGAAATAACAAAAATATTGTGGAAATCATTTTCATTTAAATTAAACATGAAATATTATGAATGAGTATTCAGATAATATAATTTTCATTATGGTAGTAAATTCTATTCATGATATACATGTTAGAGAAAAGATTCCTTTCATATTTTTAGTAAAATCCAAATAGACCTTGTTGGGAAAATGATATAAATATTCTTTTTAATGCACTTTGTAAAATGTAAAAATGGGTAATAATATCTTTAATAAGTACATTGGATAATGTTAAAACATTTTCAAAACATTTTTATAAAATATGTACACAAATTAGAAGGGGGTTTCGACTGAAGGGAGATAGAAAGCTGATTTTCCTTATAATAATATTTTGAGAAATTGAGTGTATAATGAGAGGAAAATAAAGGGAAAATATTTATTCTCAAGAAAAAACTATATAGGAATAAAATTTATTAATTTACTAATAAATATATCATAATAGTTCATTGTTGAAATCATAATCATAAGGAATCTAGATAAATAATGAGATTATACCATCAAACCATTACAAATTTGGTAACATTTGAATCATAATCCCCATTAAAGAATAAAATCAAAATATCATTTAAAGATAATTAATTGAAATAAAATCTTGAAATAACAAGTCAAATTTGAAGTATACACACCTTATAAAATAAGATAGCTGCATCACACAACATATTTCTCAAAGAAGAAAAATTGAGACAATAATCTCTTACCTTAAGTATCGAATTCCATTATACATGTCGGAACATCATGTTTAATAAATATATTTTTATTATAAATATATTAAATAAAAATAATCATATTAATCTTACCATATTTGATTTACTTGTTACCTTTTTTACCCATTTATCAATAATTCCATGTTAAAATAACATTTCTTGTAATAACTACTTAGTTTTTATTGATTGTTTTCATTTATTATCATCAGTAATTTCATTTTGATCATGGATACATCATATAAAAAATGTTATCCATGATATAAATATCATATATATTTAATATATATTTATTTATGTTAATATATTATGATTATTTTTTTAAAATGAAATACACTATTCATGGAGTTAGTAGGTCATAAATATGCATGAAAATTGTTTCCATTTTCATGATGGATAAAACGAAATAAAGTTAAATAAAACATTAAATTTATAGAATAATTTTTATTTAATATATCACATATTCTACTTAAACCTATAATTAGTACCTTCCATGTGAAGTGTTAATGAATCATGTCACTTAATGAGGTGGCGGTCCTCTATACACACAAGTGATGTTATCATATTCCAACAAAATGGTATGAAATAATGTATATGTGATATTATAATTCTAGAATTATAATTTTGACATCAATAAAATATACATATTTTAAATACATAATTATATCCATTAGTGAGATGTGAAGAAATAACAAAGTTATAACATTCAATTTTAAATAATAATATTAATAGTGTATCGCCTTTCATTAGAACTCAGAGTTACATGTAACATGAGTTATCAAAGAAACTAAATTTTTGAAAAAATATATTTCTTAAAAATTCAGAGCATTACATGAAAATTACACTCATATTTAACATATTTATGAGTATTATAAGCATTAAAAACAAAATTTTGTATCTAGATTATAGAAAATACTTATCTCAAACATCAAGATAATCCTTAGATCTCAATCAGATAAAATATAATGTTGAACCCCATGAAACGTTACCATATACATAATTTAAATCCTAGAAATATAATCAATTGATAAATATTATATGACATCATTGAAGTGTGGGGACTTCATAATGTAGTCAACAAAAATCAAAATAGAATTATAGACTTTATATTTTTTTAGGGAGTCTGATAATTAAAAACAGGGTTATTTTTTCCCATTTTCATTCTAGTATGGGTTATGGTTGTAACATCCCATAAGATTAATATCTATTGAACATAACTTTCTAACATACCGAAAACCAAGATACATAATTAGAAATAACTATATTCGTATTATTCCACCAAAAAAAATCTTTCATATATATATATTATATCTAATTTATAATTTATTTATTCTTATTTAATTTTTATTTATAAAATATCTTTATGCTTTCTAAGTTTGTAAATATAATAATTTCATTTGAGGAAGTGTGGACTATTGCCCCCTCAGAGAGATATGAATCATCATGCCATACATGGAACGTATAAAGGGTGGTTGTAATAAAACTATGTATCATTTTTAAAATAGATATGATACAATAAATTAAAATATACATATGTATCAAATATTTTCAAATTCTTTTAATATGACAATTAAATGAAACTATTATTCATGCATATGTATGACCTACCGTCTCCATGAACGATGCCCATAATTTAAAATCTCCAAATATTTTCAACTATTATAAATACACATTTACTGAATATATAAGATAATTTAGTTATGGATTATATTTTGGAGATGATGAAACTCTGATATATTCAATAATAATAATAAATAACAATACAAAACGTACTTGAGAAAACTAGGTAATTAACACCTGAAATAGTCAAAATAATGAAAAGGTGTTAACAAATTGGTAATAAAATATTTAAAGAAGTTAATGTATGGTATTATAAACATAATTTAGGTTTTGGTACTAGTAAATAACATATTTTAAACCACTATACATGAGGATAAATAGAAAATAATAAAAATGAAGGATAAGGTAGGGGTTTTTTTCACAATGTACATTCCATTTAGACTTATTATTATTATGCACCAATTATCTTTTATTTTGTGTGTATACCTCCATTAACAAGTTATATCATGAATCTAATTGTTATAATTACATTATAATCTTCTTTTAATTCACTAGTAATTATGATTTTAGTTTTTAAATGTGGTATGCGACACATTTGAATGTTTAAATATTATATTTCCTCAATAATGTTTTAATGTTAACAACCCTTATTGTTACTCATCCTCCTCTAAGGTATTTTTGATAAATCCATATTATTTAATAAATATGTATATTTTATAAGTCTCAGTATTTTTTTGAGACATGATGAATAATTTATATAGTTATGACATGGGTTGGGGACCTATTAATGAAATCTCCTCGATGCATCGGTAGTCTCATGAGACAAAATAAATGGCCAAAATATATGGGTTTTTACCCTATAGCTAAACTATCTTATGAAATATATTGATGGTACTTGTTCTATGTACCTAGTAAACTTGGAATCCAACAATTAAATATTTACCTCATTAAGAATATTTTATATTTATCCATGATATTTTGTGTTGATGTATCTATGGATTTATTTTATTTTCAGTTTATTGATTAATGGCACGTGTTTCCAATTTCATACATTTTCATATAGATTATGCCTTTTCTATTTTTATTTGTGGAAAATCTGGTTAGTTATCTACCTCTCCATATATATTGATTCATTATTGGTTCCATTTTACTTACCCTACTGATCATTTTAGATTACCCTTATTATGTTTCTTTCCCCAGGTTATGAAGAAGTGAATTTTGAAAAAGATTTCATGGAACAATTTTTTTTCAGTTTATTGTGTAGCTTGTATTATTCTATTTCCCCAATGTATTATGGGAATTATGAATGTAATCTGTATCTCTAATAATGATAAACTTAATGGTCATTCAAAATGTTATTCCTTGTAATAATGCCAATATAATGTAATAACGTACCAGCTCGAGGCTTTTGGGGTCGGGGCATTAGAGAAGATGTTTTGAGATGGAATATTCCTACCCAATCCATGAAAGAATCAACAAAATAGTGGACCTTGATATATCGTTTTCACAATGGAATATTGGAGTTTGTGGGATAGGGGATGAGCTTCTCTTGGATAGTGATCAGTTTAAGTCCACTATTCTCAAGATTATTCTATAGAAACAATAGGTTGGTAATGAATTTTGCATCTTTATAGACTCTCTTTATGGTGGGGATACCATTAGTGAGTGGTCATTATCTATTGATGGGTATTTTATGTTTCTATAATTGATATGTTATGCATTTTCTTCTAAGAAATTCTATAATGGTGGATTTCCATAATTCAATGTGGGAAGTGCCCATAGGATCCACAATGATGTTATGTGACATGGGGGGATTCTAGTGGCCAGGTGTGAGATGAAACATTTCTATTTTTTTCCCTCATTCTTATATGTTCCAATAGGTCATGTACAAGTACCAATGAACTATAGGTTTTCATCATCCACATATAGTTTTGAACTAGATGTGGTATGCGATTTCTATGGATTTTATGGTCGGGTTGTCGCACACATAGAAAAAGAAGAATATGATATGTGTTGTGATCTATAGACAGACCAAATAGGCTCCTTTTATTCCAATTCAGGATACAAGAAAAGTTTTAGAGCTAAAAAATATCTATGTCAATGAAACTATTCATTTTCAAGGAGTTGGATCTAACATTTTCTCTAAATTAGATCCCTATTTTACTTATTTCTTTTAGAGATGACTTCAAAAGACACTAGAAAATCATGTTTGTTTGAAAATGGAAAACCATCCATAGATGGATGGAAAGACTAAGAGTGATATACAATTTCTTGGGGATAGGATTATTTCCTAAGTTTTCTATTTTGGTGGAGATTTGATAACCATTTGGGACTAGTTGATTTTTCCTAAAATAATAGTTACTAGGCCATGATAAGAATGGCTCATTTTAAGGCCCTGTATGGATGACCTTTTAAATATATGTTGTGTTTGTTGTAGGTCAGGGAATGCTCCTCGGTTAGACAGAGCTTGGTCCATGAGATGATATAAATTATTCATTTGATACTTCATATAATTTTGATGGAACAAATCTTGTATAAATATTATGTTGATTGTTGTTGTAGGATGTTGGAGTTCTGATTTGGTGATCATGTGTTCTTCAAAGTTTCACATCATTTGGGTTGTCGATGTATTAGGAGGCATGGAAAGCCTACACCACGTTTTGTGGGACCTTTTGAGGTTGTTGATCATTTGGGGAATTTTTCTTACGATTTATAACCTCAACCATAGTTTAACTTGATTAATAATGTGTTCCATTTATCATAGTTGTGGAAATATCTTTCTAATCCATCATAGGTTTGGAGATGTAGTGATCTTGATGTTGAGAATAATTTATCTGTGACTCATCACCTAGTCCAGATAGTTGATTCTAAAAAAAGGTACTTCATATGAGAATGATACCTTTCATTTTTGTTTTATGGAAGCATGGTTTTTATATTCGTCATAATTCATAGAGACATACACTGATGAGAGTGTAGTGGCCTTATCTTTTGACATAGAGACTTTTTGACTGGATTTCTTTGGACAAAAAGTTCCTATGGTTGGAAGTTTGTAACATCTTGTAAATTCTATTTGGTACTTTTAAACCCCACTTTTTATTCATTCTTTGGTTGGGTCACATTTAGGGGTTATTTCAGTGAAATATTTGGAAAATTTTGGAACATTCTGGGTTGTGAATGGTTGGCACATGGTTTTCCCAAACTGTGCACCCACCCAGGGTAAATAGTGAAAAACAAAATAGTGGGGATTTGTAGAGTTTTCAAACACTTTGAAAACCCATGTTCTCCACTCGTATAAACCGTGAATCCCATTAGAGGGGACAATGGTTAGGTTTTATAGTTTGACAACCCATGCATCCATGCCCAGATAACTATGCTTGTGTAATTTATTATTTATGAGATTTAATTTAAAACTCCATGAACCCCTGTATAACCTCCCAATCAAACCTATCATTGGATTACTCAATTTACCAAATCTTGGGATCTCTCAAGATCCTATTTTGGCTACTCTAAATATATTCTTAAGTGGATCGAAGCTTTTAGAGCATTGTTCGATCCCTCTCCAGTAGGAGATCATCCATCATTCTTTCTCTCCCACTCACTCTATCTCTCCTATATATGGTTTTAATTCATATCATTTTTTATGGATATAAAATTATTTTTTTGGATATTTAATCTTGGTTTTATTCCTTGGTCTCCATTCTTGGTGTTCTTCATTGCAAAATCAAATTGCAGGTGTTGTGATTTGTGATCTTCACATTTAAGGTTGGAGGTTCCATTGATATTTTCCATGTTATAAACCCATTATTTTCTTGATTTAAATTAAATTTATCTTAATTCAATTGTGAAAGACCAATTCTATATGAATTTGGATTTGAATTTATTTAGTGTTAATTTTTTGGAAACCCCCCAATTTGAATGGAATTAAAAATTGGAATGTGATTTGAATTGGATAGACTTTGTGAAAATTTAATTTTGAGTTGATTTTTGAAAAAATTGATTAAAATATTTTAATAAAAACATATTATTTTTTATCTTGAAAAGGACATAAATTGATTAAAAACACTTATTTTTGTTTTTATATGGAATTTAGTATATTGTAAGTAGAAATGGGGATATTGTATTTTAAAATATTTTGAAATAATATTCCCATTATTTTTTGATTATTTTAGGACATTATAGAATAGGAAGTTAGTGGTTCATCTGGTATAAACACTATTATAAGAAAATTCTATAGTAATGGAATAATGTTTTATAAATATAAAAAAATCCAATTTTTTAAGATCTTATCCTCAATGGGGTGTCGATAATTATTCTTTATCTAGTGTTAGAGGGATATGTGTATACATATTTCTATGATCACTGATATGATATATCTAAGGATACTTTAACTTGGAACTATCTTACCTTCAGGAAGATGGTCGTTTTGCGTGTTTTGATTATATTGATATATATTTAAATGATTGTGAAACTATTTTAATCATACATGGTATTTTATATGTTGTTTTTTAAATAACATATTTATTAGTCCAATGATGAAATGTTTCCAACTTTCCAAATGAAAAACATGTTTTTTTTAAATAAGTAATGTGTTACCATGCCTGTTTTGTTTGAAATTGAAGGAAATATTTTATTTCTTTTTTATGTAATATTATTAGTGAACACTTGATAATTCCTTACTAGAATTTCATATCACATCCTAACTTTTACTTTAGGTGTTTTTTGATTTTATTCTTCGATGATTGGGAAAGGGGAACTGCCACTTTTAAGTGGTGGTTGTTGTTGATCCTTTAGTCATGGATTGTTGTTTCCATTAGAACTTGGGTTTTTTTATCTTATTTTTTTGGTAACATTGATGATGTAATATTTGGATTTTTTATACCTATTTAAATATTGTTACATTCTCCATTGGGTGTTTTCTCTTGATCATACAGACTTGTTTCTATTACTTCAACTATTTTTATGGAAAAATATTACCTTATTTTATCTTGTATGATGTAATGTGTTAGTATTTAAACTATGGGAATCAAGAATTAACTTTGATCTATGTTAGTTCAACTCGAGTATCATCATTACAAGGTATCTGGGCTTGTTTATAGTAGAATTTCCATCCATCTGATGGGTATCTTATTTCAACACCCTGATCTCTGATCACCACACCTATGGAAATACCACAACTTTATAAAGGTTGAAACCCTCCTCATTTACTCAATTTTCAATAACTAATTATACTATAAATGGTAAATCAATTCATACCGAGATAGTTACTGCTATATCTCATCACTATCATGGAGGAATCTCCCTAAAGTCCTCATTACCCACATATGATAAACTCATTTCACTATATGGTGTTGGTGAAATACAATCATCATCATTGAAAACTTTTTAGATGAAGAGGTTTTTTATAGGGGTTATACTAGAATATCCAACTCCAAATAATATAATGTAGGATAAATAACATTCCCTTGATCCATCCAACACAACAGTCTATGAATAAGGGAAACGAATCATAATTCAATCTATATCTACAGAATAACTCACCCCAATTTTGGATGAGTATTATGTTTTGATGTAAAACCATGATGTTGTGATTTCTATATTATATGTTGTCATTTTTTTCATATTAGTGAGGTCCCTCTATTCCAAAGGGATAATATAAATGTTTATTTTTTTATCATGGTGAGAAAAAACATGGTTTACTACACACCACATTGTGCCCCTATTGTATAGGATTAATTATATATTATAAAAATGGAATAATTAGTGGATACGATGTCCTGGTGGTTTCATATTTTAATGATGTAGTTCCATGGATTACATCCTGATTAATATGGAAACATTATAGTTTAGTAAATTACATGAATTTATAATGGAAAAGATAATAGATTTTAGGTGAGTGGGGTATAAATTTCATCATAGTTTTCATATCATCATTGATCGATCCAAACCATGGCATGGATTAAGTTCAACAGGCTATGGTTAATCCCCTAAATATTTGATTATAAATTCATTCATTTAATTTAATACCATTATGTTATCATATTCTCACACTGATCTTGGGTGAAAATGGGTGTAGTTTTAGAAGATTTAGATCCTTTATAGGATTAATTTAACTCTTGTATTTGTGTTAGTGAGTCATCATAATTCAGGGTATCATTCTTTCTCATTGATTACTCTTCATGATTATTTTATAAAAAATGTTGGTGGAAGTGTATGTTCAATTTTTATGGTGAGAAATTTTTGGAAGTATGATATGTTTTTTATAAATATTGGATGAACATGGATGTTTGATCTCTATATGATCATCCTTTTGGGTCATATTGATTCAATATTAGATTGAGTTAATGAGTATAACATAAATTTTATCTGTGTTAATTACAATTATATAATTGGGATCATATAATGGTTGGTAGTGGATATATTATTTTATAATTAAATAAAAAAATTATAATCACAAAATAAGAATTAGTATCTTCATTCAAATGGTATGGAATAATGAAACATTAATAGTGATAATCAGAAGAAGGTTGTAAGTTTGGGAATGTGGGCGGGAATAAATACTTACTTATTATGTTATATTATGTGATATTTATATATTTGATTATAATACTTTGTTCTTATTGAAGATTATTGTGAGAATTGTTTCTATTGATACCACCATTATTATTGAAGAATAATATGGATGTGATTAATATGTGGTAGAAACTAGTTAAATTTTGAGGTTTTCCTATGAATAATTAGATTTAGTTTCATAGTGAAATATGAATTTAGTATGGACATTAGTATGAAGGGGTGAAAGGTAAACCCTTGTAAGATTTGTATTGATATTATGGTTATTTTTTAATAGTGTTCATATGTATATTTAGTGATTAGTTGATATATTTTTGGATTATATGGTATTTTTTACTAAAAAATCCTTTTTGGTGGGTTATATTACGATTAAAAAAGGTATGTGGTAATCACGTATAATGATGTGGTATGAGGGATGATATATTCCAACCATAGGTATAGTTATTTTATTTTTATTTCAATTACACAATAGATTTCTAGTTGTTATAGTTTTGTGTGCCTCATTACGGTGATACATCTATATTTCGGTTTGAGTTACTATGGCTAGAGTTGTGGATATCATATAGAGTTTTTAATTGGATTGTATTAGTGTTGAAGACAATGTTTTTTGATTTTTTTACTAATTTGGTAATTATTATTTAGTTTTGTATTGATTTAATTAAAATCCAATATATTATTCATTAAGCCTTTATTATGCCTATTCACTTGACGCGGGTGAAGTTAAAGGAAAACCCTATTGAGTATATTTGTATGTTCACCCTATTATTATCTATTTTTTCTTATAAATACAGGATCCTGATGATGGTGGAGCTGAGAATCATTAGTTTAGGCATGTGGTGATTTAGTTGGTAATATGTGGTATTATTTGTTAGAGTTTTATCTTTTACTCATAGAATATAGTGTTATGGTATTATTTTTACTAACATACCAATGAATGGTTTTTAATATTTATTTTAGAGGGTAATTTTCCTATTTTAAATTTTTATTATATATTAGGGTTTGATTATTTATACAAAAAAATGGAATCTCCCCCCATTTATTTTGTTTTATAACCTTAGTGATAGTATTCACCCTATGTCCTACTAGAGGATGGATTTTCAGGGTCACTCTCGACCACATTGTCAATATAGGTGTATCTCTAGTGGGTTTGTTTCATAATAAAATAATATTAAATAGAATTTTCTAGGATTAAAATTAGAGTAGGACCTGATTAGGATTTCATAGATTGGTAATGTTCTTATATTATGTGAAGATGGTTTCAAAAAGAGGTCAAAGAAACCAATTGGGGATGCAATGGGCTCCTGTGATTCCTATTATAAACTATAGTTATCTATAGATTATTTTTAAGGGTAATATGTATTGTTAACAAAGAATTTATATACGTTGGGTCTCTCATATCAAATAGTACTAGGTTAGGATGATTTTGTGTACTACACTAAACCATTATAAGTGATTGATTTGAGGATGTGTGTGAAAAATCACAATTCCCATGGGATAAAGAGTTTTTTTTATAGTTATACTAAATGTATATTGGAATCATTGGGTAGAGGGAGAGAGGGTGAAAGAGGAATTTCTGGTTGTTTATTTGAAGGCATACAAGATACCAGTGAAATAATTCCAATTTACTATATTTGAGGTCTAGTGGTAGAACATGTTAAAATATGAGGAAGATTTTTTAGATATAGGAAAAAAGGTATAAAGAGGGAGTGGAGATTACATTTCATCTAATTTAGGTGGTAGAGGAGAATTTTATTTTATTTGTAGAGTATTTTTTATACAAAGAAACATGAAAATAGTCGATGTTGTATCTAGTTATTATAAAATATCTTTTGTGATGTGGAGGTAGTTTCAATAACATTTTTAAGAATAGTTTTCAAAAACTATTCATTGGTTTTATCATCATCAAGAGGTATTATCTATTTATTAGGGAATATATAGTGTCTTTTAATACGGGTTGAACACTACTAGAAAAGAAGGCTATAACTATGGGTAAACATTTTTTTCACGGGTTTAAAGACTATAGTCATAGCCTATTCCATGGTCTTTTAGACTGTTGGTGTTATTGGTGTGTATATATACTTATTCCAATAGTTTGGCTATTGTCATGGGTATGTTGGGGTATTTCCAAGGGAATCACCCATTTCCAGGAATCATGTAATTTTTTTAAAAAAAATTGTTGTGAGGTTTGATCAAAGACCCTCATGTTTATTTTATGAGTCTGTATACTACTATCATATAATGCTTAACACAAAAACAAACACACATATACACTATTTATTATATATTTATATATATTATTATTATATATTTAATAAAATTAAAAATTTTGGGTTTGAATGGACTTATGGAAATGAGACATGTGTATCGTGGTTATAGGATAAAATTATACCACATTCCACATATCTCATAGCCATAATTATTTTAATGACTTTCTATGAACATGGTGTACAAGGACCATGTCTATATGTGTGTATTATTTTCATAGTTCATAGTGAATTTGGCTATCTGAGGATTTAGGACTACGTACCACCATAGGCCACATAGAAATAGTTTAACCATGGATATAAAATCGTGATTGTAGTGAAAGGTTTAAAATGAGATATTAATAATTTATTAATTTAATAGAAACATATTGAATCCTTAAAACTAAATAAAACCAATCCTTAGAAACTAAAAAATTAATATTATAAATTAAGACCTAGTTCCTTGTTCTATAGTATAAATCTACATTTTATTTTCTTTTTTTCTTGATGATGACAAAAATTAATAATATAAGGGTTATTTACTCTATGTTTTATCCATAGTCTATACTGAATCACTCAAATTCATTGTAAATGATCTCTATATCCTTAAAAAATATAAAATCTTATAAATAAAGTAGTATAGAAGAAGAGATCATTAGGAGTGGAGAGTATTGTCTAGAGTCTATTAATGAATCACAAACACCCATGTCCATGGGAATGACTATTTTATATAGTCTATGAGGACAATATTTGAGCCTTTAACTTATTCATATGTTTCATAAAAGTAAAAATAATTCATTTTTTTAACATATCATGTAACCCTATTCCATTAATGCTTCTATAAATTTTGATGATAGATGTTGTATTAAGGAGATTCGAATATTAAATACTTAATGTTTGACTGGGTTAGGTTATCTATAGTATTTCTAAATTAATCATTAGAAGGGATTTGTGAAACTATAATTGATCTGTTTTTCATAATACTAGACCCCCAGGTAGCCGATATATGATATCATCATATTGGAAAACATTATATTTAAAAATACATAAGTATAAACCTTTTTGTATTTGTGGATCAACCTCTATGATACACAAAATCATAGAATACAATATTCCAATGATTTAGCGTATATTACCTTTAATATTCTACTTGTACTAAATCATAAATGACATTAATGACATTTCAACTAATATTATATCCTATAAAATAACTTGTCAATTCATTTCCAAAATAAATCTGTAAATATTTCATTCACATCACCTTTTATTTCATTATACACAATACCTTATGAAAAATACCGTCCCAAACATCTTTTAGATAAAACACTAAAATAATATTATATAAACTAAATCCTAATTTAGTCAATCATGAAGTATGACCAAATAGGGCTTTGTAGCATTTAACACAAATATGAATAATAACATCCATATGTGTAAGAAAATTATAGCCTCTTGAAAATCATAAATACTAATAAATCTACAAATAGATCTAGTATGATCTTCATAAAAAATATGAATCTCTTTACTTGTCTCCAAAAATTTCATAATATGTAAGAATCTATAATCATATAATACTTTTGTAAAATTCATTTAGTGACTATAGGACACTGACTATTTTAATTCTATATAGTCTCCTAATATGTTCTCTACACTCGTAGTATAGATTGACTATATTATTAAACACATCACATGTCATTTGTCTTAGTGCATCATCACATCCCATTCCCCTCACCTGAGTAGATAATAACATCATATCAAATATATAAGTATGTTAATAAATTTTCTTTAATATAAATAAATTTAATAATCACATGTGTTACTCAAAATATGATCAAAAAAATCCTTTCTTGGTAATTCTACAACTGATGACAAGATCAGTTTCATACCCAACCACCCGTTAATTTTCTAATCCTTAAGGACTTCCTAGTAAATTTTTCAATGTATCAGGGTTCCAATGTTAGGTATATTTTGAAACTAAATTATGAGGATTAAATATAAAACATGAAATCCAAGTATACTCAATACATAGTGTATGTAACTCTATGTGGTAAACTTAGTGGGTAATCTAGTGGACAAAACCCATTTTTGTGCCTTATGAGTATATTCTTTATCTCAATGAAATGTTAATACTCATGAAAAAAATAATTTTGTCATAAAATATAATAATCCATGAAAACATTGGTTATGGATAACTCAAAGTCATACTTTGAAAAGTTAATTTTCAGTTCACATCATGAAATATATATATCAATATGTACATATATATGACCAATGTAAAAGAATGATAAATTAGAGATTTCCTTTTTTGATATATTTTAAATTCTTAAAAATATTACGAATACTTAAAAAACCCACACAGATGTTCTTGTCAAACATATCAAATATGATAGACTCCTGTATTGTCTTTATGATTTCATCACTTTCATGATTTTTCTTAAACATTCTATATATCTATGAAATTTCTATCAAATCACTATGTGACCACATGGTAAACCCCTTTCACTAAAATATTCAATAAGTAAAATCTATTAAGAGGTTCAATATAAACAAATGTGAGATATGGGAATCATATTCCTAATGTTTAACTCATTGAACATATTTAAACTACATAACTCCAAAACACACAATATTACAATGTTGAAAACCTTTTTTATACTTAAAACTATTTTAGGGCATTATCACGATTCATATGGCCCATTCTATTTAAATATTTAATTGAAATTTTATAGAAATTGATGTAACTATTTATGTTATTCCTTTAACAACACATTCTAATCTTTTTTAGGATATTTAATGTCATTAATTTTGTAACGTTAACTAATTTTAACTCTTTACATTAATTATTAATCACATACACTAAATTCTTTAGGATATTAAGTTAAATTATCTTTAATATTTTACTGCTACGATCTTATATTTGTTAACTTTTAACTTCTCTTTGTCAGGACATAATTCTAGTAGTATTTTAGAAATTATATTCCTTTTATAATTTCTTTTCGTAAAAAACTAATTTTGTTGGGAAATTACACTTATTTTATTTTAGTGGTAATAAAAAACAAATAAACTATTATTTTCATATCATATATAACATTATATGGGGTTTTAATATTTTATTGAAAATAATAATATTTATTAAAATATTTCATTAATATCTATTAGGAACACCATACCCTATATTTTAACAAACATCTCGATAACCACTTTTATCCAGGATAAAGCATTTTTATCCTTCTCTCATTTATAAAACATGTTATATAATATAATGAAACATAAACCATGTGTATAGAATCCATTGAAAATAATTAGTTAAAAATGTCTCCTCTTATCATATAAGATAAATGAAATAACTATAGAAGTCATTTACTATGATCCATCTATGATTTAAATTTTTTATATTAAAATTATTGATATAGAATCTATTTTTTCATCCCTTGAATGAAAAATGTAATATTTTTCAATTATTATATTGATTTCTAACTCATATATACTTATAATTTGTGTAATATATATATTTTGTATCACATGGCCTTCAAAACTAGAGAATTTTTTATAGCATTGATACATGACATAGAAATTTGTAAAGGTTTCACAAATCCCACCAAGTATATAGTAAATAAAATAATATATAATTATTACACCTCCATCCAACATCTCATTTAGGTTACAATAACTAAGACTTGGTTATAGAAGAACCATTGTTAGACCTTCCAACTGACTTTTCTTCTTTTGACATGATCTTTAACCCACTTATACTGTCAACAAATCACTAAAACATGTACATAAAATTCCCTAGTTCACCTATACTCAAAAATTTTAGAATACCGTGTAAATATTTTTTTAAATCATTCAATTCATTACAAAGTCATCATAGATGAAAAAAATGATGTCCTTTTCCAAAATAGTATTTATGCAAATGTCTAGTCTCGCCAAGTTATTATCATGCTCAATTAAATTTATTATATGAGGTGAAAGTAAAGTTAATTAGGTAATTTTTCATCTAATTAATTTTATACATTATTTTAGTCATTATATTTTTCTCATAAGAATCATTATCCATCTGTAAAATAACATCAAAATTAGTCCACTCAATAATATTTTCTCCAACACATAAAATTTCATATTCATAAGAATATTTCATAATTTAACAAGTATAATGAATTTGTGACATTAATATTTTCCTTTTTAAGGATTAATTTTAAAGTGAAGTTTGATGATATTGATTCTATAATCTACAAAAAAAACCATTTTTAGATGAGTGTCATATTTTATAGAAATTTAGTAAGGACTTTTATTAAATGGGATCCCCCTAAAATGATGATCCCTTTTAAACTCATCATATTCATTAGTGGTCCGTGATCCATATTTCATTATTCATATGGTTACTTTATAATTTATAACATTACATATCTATTTAGTTATGATATCATCATATTCATATCCTATATGATTCTGAGAAATATGAGTTGATAAATCTTTAACAAATTCATAATATAGATAAACTCAAATATATTCCTCTAGAAACCTAATCCTATTAGACTATCCTGACTAAGTATAAAAAAATAGAACACTATTATCAAGAAAATAAAATTATTAAGGTAACTAATAACTATATTTTCTAAACCCCAATATTTTTTGAATATATTTTTCTATAAAGAATTTTATTTTTTGATATCCGGTGTTACATGAAACAGAGAGTTTATATGAAATGTGAAACATTGTTCAAAAATCACGTGTCAATTATTTCCTTGTCATTGGACTGGTGATAAGAATAGTAATAAATAAATTATAAAAAATATATAAGTTATAAACAATTTTAAAATAAATTCATCATAAATCAAATGATTATCATTAAAACAGATTTTTTTTGAAATTAATTGTTATATATTTTTTTAACTTTTTTTATGCGTATAATGTAATTTCTATCAATATATTAAATTAATACATATTGGTAAATGATTTTAATTAAATTTTATATTTTATTTACATAATAAATTTTTTTAAACATTCAAATAATATTTTTCAAAGCATATAAGAAGAATAAATTCAGTTTTATGCTTAAAAATGTATTTTTTTCTAAAAAGCAGTTAATGTCACATATTGTGCACCTTAAAATTAATTTATTCCACTTATAGGTATTGAATAGAAGAAAATTAATTTCATATTTACAATTAGTAGGTTCAATTTTTTAAATTTTTCCACTATTATATTTTTTCTATATTAATAGTAACTATGGTAAAATTATCACCTCGCTAAAGGTTAAACCGAGTTAAATTGGATTATAGATAAGTAATAAGGCCATAATTTTTCATAAAAATTATTATTGGGTGGATTTAATTGCACCCTTAATAAATAAGTTTTTAAATTTTGTTATTTAATGGATAATATTACATGAAAATGATATATATTATTAAAATTAAAGAATGTTGCAAAATGTCATTATCATTATTTTTAAAATCTCATATACGTCAACAAAGAGGAAAAGTGTCATATGAATAAATATAAGTGTGAATTTACCTGAATAAAACTCTATTCATGATATAAATCTATTTCTAATTTTTAATAATTATTACTTGGCCATAATTTCTTATGCAACGTAGATGCAGTATTTATCCACTTATTAAAAAAATATATTTAATTATTTTACAAAAATATAAAAATTGATATAATTTGATTTATTTAATGTGAACCATGATTTTTATTGATCTATATAACATATTAAGGAGGTTTTAAATTATAATATTCTAATTTTCCATTTTGATAGATGTATTTAAAAGTAAATTGAATGAATATTTTAAAAATATTAATAATGATATTTTATCAAACTAATATTTTATTAAATTCATTAGAAATCATAAATGTCTCAAATCAAGAAAAAGTAATTTTAATATGGATGAAAATTTAATAATTTTCCATTTATGGTCTAATTATTATCTTATAAGTAAACAATACAACCTTTTCATATTGAAAAAGTTGTTACCGTAGTTAAAATTATATTAGGTTGACTAAGCGTTAATCAAAATGAAAAGGCTGAAAATTAAACCAAAACATATCTAAAATTTATTAGTTTATGGGATTAAAAACCAACCCCAAATTATCTTTTAATTACATAAAATATTGAGGTATTTTTCTTGGTAATAATTTTATTATAATTTAAACTTTTGAGAGATTCTAAAAGTGTCCCTCACATCAATTATTAAAAGGAACTTTCTCCTTCACTTCATTAAACTGCATTGAGACTTTTATCTCAACCATCATCTGAAAAATTCTTTTCTCCAATACCCAAGACACATTCCATAGTTTCTGGTAATCTCTAAATATGAACTCTTTAGTCCTTATGAGGATATTCGAAGGATTTATTTCCAATGAGAGATAATCACCTGAAAATGGTTAATTTCTTTTATACTTTTATTTACATCATCTAAATATAAAATATTTATCATGAAATAATAAATTTAGTATATTAAATATTCATAAATTTTATTATGATTATGAATAAACCATTATACACCACTTTTCCCATTAAACATGAACTGAATGTATTGTTCCTCTGTGCATATGGCTTGTCGTCTCCACATAGTGAAACAATTAATTTTTCACCACCATATTTTATGGAAGGTTATTATGATTAGTTTGATATTTATATATTATATTTATGAAAAATTTATACTTATATAGTAATAATATTATGTATGCCTTTTTATCATTTATTCTTTTGAGAAATGATAATGTTGTTCATGCATATGAATGGACTACCATCTCCATGATGCTATGTAATTCAATTTTCATTTTTATTTCAAATGGATTGTAATAAGGATGAATCATATGAATATATAGTATATATATGATATAATAATTATTCTTGAAAGGTGAATTATTATTTACCTTTCATTCATTCCATCGGTTAAAATTGGAAACAACATTCATGCATACATACTACTTTATTTTACCTCAATCATGACACATCAATGATTTGAAGATTCCTTTAAAAGTTTAATTGTTTTTTTAAAAAAATCCCTTATAAGTGATTGGATTTTAAAAAAATGTTATTTTAAAATAGAATGTTTATTTTCCTCAATAATTTTTCCAAGTGATATTTAAGAATCATTTTCCATCTATGATGATATCCTTTGATGTAAATTAAGATTTACTGGGGATATGAACTTAGGATACCATACTTATACATTATCTGGATTCTCTAGAATTATTATGTCATGATGCTTACGAATCTCATTTCTCTTCCATGATTTATGTTTTTTTGAAACGTTTATGAAACCCATTTCCTTTCATGGGTTATGATATGATGAATGATTTAAAATCTTGTGGAACACATATGTAATATTTTCATTATGTAAGGGGTGGGACCTCTATCTACCTCAAATTCATTGGTGAATAATGATATCTCATGTGATAATTAGTAGTTGAATGGTGAGTGAACCCATTTCAGTATTAAACCTTTTCCACCATGATAGCCTTGGGAGTGAACCTTGACTACTATAATGGGTTTTTATGTAAACTCAATCCCCTATTATATTATTTTAAAAGATCCTTGACTCCTAAATAAATGATTCTCTATGATTATTTGTATTCCAAAATTATATGTCTTATGTAAATGATATTATATCATGGATCAGGTTCCCTTATGATTCAAGTCTTATAAACTGCCAAGAATTATTCCATGACATAAGATTGTGATCTCTCTTATGTAGGGTATAGTTTTTAAATGTTATGTTCATGTTTATATTCCCTTATGATAATTTTATTCTTATTTAATCATAAATATATAACTTTTTTACCCTTACTGATCATATTAGCTCACCCTTTTATAATATTTTCTCTCTATAGGATATAAAAAATGTATTAATTATGATATATCTTAATGGATTCTAGTGATGAAGAAATAATTGAGAGATGAAGTAGATATTTTATGAAATATTTGTTTATGATTCAAATATTCCAATGGAATTATACCTTCATGATCCTCGGGTATGTGTTTGTGTAATGTAATGAATATTCATCTAAAAAATGTAAAATATATGTATGATAAGCTTATGATTTTATAGTTAGTATCATAGGATTTTTTTGGTTGTTTTATGGAAACTAGGTTGTTAAAAACTTTTTGTATTGGTATATGTGTAGGAAAAAAATACAAAAGTTTTAATAATTATTGTCAATGAGATAGGTTGAAACTAATGTTTCATAAAAGAAGGTCACAATATTTGGAAATCTAATAAATAATTTTACATGATTATGTGGTTTTCCAATATAATTATTGTTTCTCACATTGTGTTTTTTGGTTTTAGTCAATGGATGGAACCACAAAGAATCATGCTAATGCTTAATGTGATAGAAAATGAAACTATTTTCCTACTGAGGGACAGAATTTCATGGGATCTAGAATACCAAATCATTCTTCTTTGCTCATAGAACTTTCTCAGGCTATGAATCATGTTGAGTTTCTGAATTAAAAAAGGAGATATCAATATAGTTTTGAATCATTTATGAGGAAACATCAACCTTCATTTAGTGGTTCTTAATATCCACTAGTGGTTTAGTGATGGATTAATACCATTGAGAAATTATTTTATATTCTTCAATTCCCGGTACGTGAAAAATTAATCTTAGTCATTAATATTCTGGAAGAAGAAGTAGATATGTGGTGGAAACTTATTTATAATATTTGACAAGAGGTAGAAATATAATCCCTGAAATTTTTTGAGATTAATTAGATATTATTTCGAAGTAAATTCCCTCATATTATTTGTAAAAAGATGAAGATGGAATGTCATGGGCTAAATAAAAATTATGACAAATCAATTCGTAACTATGAGTGAAATTTAACCAGGATTACAAGGTATGAGTGTGGTTTTATTATAAACCCTAAAAGTTAATTTTATAAATTATTTAGTGGCATAAACCAATTCTCTAAATGGTATTATATATATTATAAATTAGTGCCTATGGAGAAATTTTCTAATATGATCTCAAGGTGGAGATGTAGATTGGAGTGTCCCATCAATATCATGTTTTTTATAAGAATAGAAAAATTTAATTCAAAGGAGATTCTAAAAACCATGAAAAAAAAAGATAATATTTCTTTTATGATCAATGTATAGAAGGAAACATGGGGGAAATTATCTTAAGGGGACTAGTAAATGATTAAATTTTGTAAAGGAAGGTCATTGAGAAATTGAATGTTGATGTGATGTGAATAAGTTAGATGATGATGTGAATATAGAGAAAACTCTATAGAATATACCACCCATGCTCCAATGATAAAACTGCAAGGATTGTGCGAATTATTCCAATCAGTTCATGTATCAGATGGATTTTGATTATCAGCATCAACAACATCTAAATCCCAAAGAAAAATTGAAATCTCATGCAATCACAACTGCCAAAGTTGGTTATGATAATGATGTGCTGAAAGGTACACTTATAATCCACTCTATAATAGATAATGTCTTGTTTTATTCTGTATCAATATACTCTATTATTTCTAAATATTTTTATAAGGGTACCATTGTATCACCTCAAAAATTAGATGTTTAGTTGGTTATGAAAACTCCTAATGGCAAAACAGTAACATTATAAGTTTATAGTTCTTATCTGATCAAATTTGTGGAAATGTGCTTCCTAAAGATATTTTGATTCTACCTTTATATGAATTTAATGCGATTATTTGAATAGATTGGATTTATCTATATATATATCATTTAAATTTTCATGTCAAGTCCCATTTCATATTCTGAATGAACGTATGACTATTTATCAAAGAAAGTATGAATATAAACATTTAATATATATTTCTTCAATATTATGGGTCTTGATTCATATACCTGATGGTTATCTATATTAGATTGTTGGAGTGAATCTCAACATTAAGTATATAAATATTGTATGGGATTTTTTTTATGTATTTATATAATAATTTCTGAGTCTTCCATGAAATAATTAAGTTGAGTTTTAATAGAATGCACACCAGGTTCTTTTCCTGTTTCAAATAATCCTTATAGAATGGCCCTAATTGAGTTGTAGGAATTGAATAAAACTAAAATAGAATCTTAATAAGAGATTCTTATACCCTAGTTCATCACCATGAGGTTAACCTACTCTATTTTTTAAGAAGATGTATTAATAAATGAGACAATGAGTTGATTTTCGATAACTTAATGAGACCATTACCCAAAAAAGGTATCGTCAATCCCATATTGATGATCCTTTTTATCAAATCCATAGAGATCAATAGTTTTCTAAGATTTAAATTCATTCTGGGTGTCATCGATTGAGGGTTAAGAAATGGGATATATCAAATAATGTATTTTATACAAGGTATAAACACTATGAATTTAGAGTGGTGTATTTTTGTATTACAAAATCTTCCACTATCATCATGGAATTAATGAACAGATTATTTAGATACTATCTTTATCATTTTATGGTAGTATTTATAGGTGATATTATGGTATAATCAATTATAAAGGAACATACTTTATAACACTTGAGTATTGTGATGATGAACCTAAGGAAGGAATAGTTTTATGAAAAATTTACCATGTTTGAATTTTATCATTAAAAATTTTATTTTTTTTCATATAATTTCATGTTATTGAATATTAATAAATCCTTCAAATATAAAAGTTGTTGATAAATGGACTATACCAACCACAATGATAGGAATCTATATTTTTCATTGGTTGGGTAGATATTATCAAAGTTTTGTCAAATATTACTCACAATTATCTAATCGACTCACCAAGTTGACACGGAAAGGAGGTATGTTCATATATACAGAGGAATGAGAATATAATTTTTTGGAGAGAAAAGAAGTTGGTTAGTGAAATTTTTTCACACTACCCTATTGTGGAGAATGTTTTTTTATATATAGTGACCCATTAAAGAAGGTATTGACATGTGTTCTCCTTAAAAATGATATGGTTATATCTTATGATCACACTAATTGGATTTTCAAAATAAAAAGTACCCAACTCATGTTTTGGAGTAAGCTATAGAATTTTTTTCATTATAAATATGGAGGAATTATCTCTATGGAGAAAGGTGTGTCGTATATACTGATCATAAATTTTTATAGTATTTTTTTAATAAAAAATAGTATAACATGTACCAAAGAAGATAGATAGATCTGATTAGATATTATAGCTTCTCAATACATTACCATAATGGGAAAAACCTAAGTGGTAGATGCTTCGAGCCAAAAAGATTATATTATATTTTGTGGAATGTGTATAATAAAAGATTAAAAAATTACTTATTTACAAAGGATGGATCTAGAAATCATAATGTAAGGGGATAAATCTTATATGGATCAAATAAAATTTCAACTATCTTCCAACTGAATATTAAAGAGGTGAAAAAGGAAGATGTGTACCTATAAAAGAAGGTGAAAAATGTATTTGATTTGAACCTTCATTTTTATGGAATAATAAGGATGATAAACCATGTATGTGACTTGAACATATCATATTTGAAGAATCATAGGTTGGATAAGGCTCATTGTTCATAATTATTTATTTTTTCTAGATGTAAAAGGATATAGAGTGACCTAAAATAGTTTTTCGGGTGGTATTCCATGAAGAGATGTACTATAGTTTATGTTTCTCAGTGCTTGGTTTTACATCAATTTATGTTTGAGAGATAGAAGTATAAGAGGATGTTACAACTATTAACCATACCTTAATAGAAATGGGAAAACATCATAGTGTATTTTCTTTATTAGACTCCCCAAACCATATAGAGGCCATAATGTTATATGGGTTATAGTAGATTTTCATAAAATTATAGAACTCTTCATTACTATTATAGAAGATTATCCCATTATTATATTTTCATAATATATATTTTGGAAGTGGTAATATTTCACTGAGTGACACTTTCCACTATATCTTATTTGGATTGAAGGATTACTTAATAGTTATGGAGAAGTCTACAGAAGGATCTAGATACAGAGTTATTTTTCTGTACTACTTATCTTACTTAGAAAGATGTACAGATTGAGAGGACCATTAAAACTCTATAATACATTTTGAGATACTTATCTTTTAATTTAAAAGGTGGGTGGTATAAATACTGACCTTCGGTAGAATTTTCTTACAACAATATCTTTTACTCCAACATTTGGATTCCTCTTTATGAATCCATATATGGTAAGAAGTGTAGAAATCCAACATGATGAAATAAATCTATTATGGCCCGATATAGATGAATAAATTACTAATAAGGTTAGATATATTCAAAAACACATAAGATAAACTTAGATTCTTAATAAAATGTATACTAACAACTGTTGGAAGGGTCTAGAGATTGATGGGGATGATAAAGTATTTCGATGAATATGTACCATAAGGAGAGTTATGAGATTCAGAAATGAGGTAAAGATAATCTCTAGTTATATCATTCCTTTTTAAATTCTTGATCATTTAGGGATGGTAGCTTATCAATTGGAGCGTCCACTTAATCTCTCGAAAGTTTTAGATATGTTTCTTGTATCTCTACTGAGGAAGTAGATACCTGATCCATCACATGTACTAAACTCAGAGGTCATAACAATGGAGAGAGATATTTCTTATAAAGAATAACTAGTGGCTATTTTTATTGTAGATATAATATTCTACAAAATAATACTACTCTCCTAGTCATGGTTTTATAGCGAAACCACCAATTTATGGAAGTTATAAGGGAACTAGAGGATGTGACATGGCATGATTAACTTTATCTATTAGTATCAGAGTGAAACAATTTTAGGGTGAAATTTATTTTAAGGGGTTAGAATATTATTCCTTGATATTTTTATTAAATATTTCACTTTAATTAATTTTATTACACTGATATATTTTGTTACATGATTGAGTGAGTTTATATGAGTTGTGAAACATTATTACAATATTGCGTGTCTATTATTTCTCTATCATTATACTAGTGCTATAAATAGAAATAACTGAATTATAATGAAAATATATTTTCTACACATTTATGAAATGAATTTATTTATTATCAAATTATTATCATTAAAAATAAAAATTATTTTATAATAATGGTAATTTTTACTATAAAAAAATTGTGCATACAATGTACTTAATATAAATATATTAAATTAGTCTCTATTTGTTAATGATGTTAATGAAATTTATATATTATTTACATGATAAAATTATTTAAACATTTAACTTCTATTTTTTTAATAATATCATAAGAATTAATCAAGTTCTATGCTTAAAAATGTATTTTTTTCTAAAAAAATTCTTTTGTCACATATTGCACACTTAATTTAAAATTAATTTATGAAATTTATAGTTATTTAATAAGATAAAACTAATTTCATATTTATAATCATTGGGTTTACATTTTTTAAATTAGTCCTCTTGTATTTTCAGTCAATATGATTAGAAACCGTGGAAAAATTTATCACTTTTCTAATGGTAAATCGGTTATATTAGATTAAAAATAAGTGATAAATGAATATGTTTTCATCATAGCTATTATTTGAATAATTTAATTCAACCCTTAAGACCAAAGGTTTGAAATTGAGTTATTTAATGGACACATGTACATGAAAATGTCCTATATATTATGAAAATAATTTAAGGTTACAAAAATGTCACTCAGTTTGTTTTTAATATATCTTATGTGTGAACATAGTGAATAAGTATGATATGAATGAATATAATATTCCATTTGGATATTAATAAAAAATTAATTATATAAATTTATTTTTCATTTTTATTAATAATATAATGTCTTTAATTTCTTAAGAATTACTGATGCATTATTTCTCAATTTAATAAAAAATACAATAATGGTTTCTGAAAAAAAAAATATTAAAAGTCATATAATTTTAATTTTTTAATGTGACACAAGAATTATATAGATATATATGACATATCAAAGAGGTTTAAAACAATTATATTCTAATTTAACCTTTGTATTTATGTATTTAATGTTAAATTCAATGAATAGTGTCAAAATTAACAGTAATGATATTTTATCAAAATAATATTTTATTAAATAATTTAAAAATAATAAAAATATATAAATAAAATAAATTAATTATTATATATTATATATTTTTATTAATTTTCCTTTTATGGAACAATATTCACCTTATGTGTAAAAATTACAACCTTTTAATATTAAAAAAGTTGTTACCATAGTTCAAATTAAAATAGGTTAGCTAAGGGTTAATCAAAATGATAAAGTTTAAAATTACCCCAAAAATTGTCAAAAATATATTATTTCATGGTATTAAAACCATATACAAAATTATATTCTAATTAATTTCTATTCGGAGGTACTTTTCATGAGAATGAATTTATTATAATTTAATCTTTTGAGAGATTCCGTAAGTACCCCTCACCACAATTATAAAAAGGAACTTCCTCTTCCAATTCATTCAAATACATTGATCCTTCTAGATCCACCATAATCTGATAAATTATCTTGTCCACTTTAATTTACATATTATATAGGTTCTTCTCTTCTCAAAATACTATCTCTAGAGTCCTTAAGAGGATATTTAAAGGAGCTATTTCCAAGAAGAGGTAATCACTTAAGAACGATCACTTTCATTTATATTTTTCTTTAAATCCACTAAATAATTGATATATATCATTAAATAATTAATTAATTATCCATAATTTTATTTATTTATTCTATTATTATGAATTAACTATTGTACAACCTTTTTCCAATCAAACAAGAAGTGAATGTTTCGCTCGTGAGTACATACGGCTTACTATCTCCACATAGTGATACAATTCATTTTTTGCCACCATATTTTATTTATATGTATTATGAGGGGTTGGAAATTTATATATGATATTTATGAAATAATTATACTTATGGAATTATAATATTTTTTCTATATTCTTATCATCCAATGTGTTGGGAAACAATAATGTCTTTCATGTGTACGTATGAACTACCACCTCCATGATGCGATGTGATTGTTTTTCAATAATTTTTCACATTGATGGTAACAAGAATGAATTTTATTAATATATATTATATATATGATATATTAATAACTCTATAATATTTAATTTTTATTTAATTTATTTCATTCCTTCAGTCGAAAAGAGTAAACCATGTTCATGTGTACGTATGGTCTACCATCTCCAAGAATAGTGTAATTCATTTTTCTATGACTACATTTTATGAATGATTATAAATATGTATATAATGAATATAAATTTTTTTAATACCATTATTATCATTAAGAAAATGATGGGGACATGATCAAATATAGGTACCAATACTATCGAACCAAAAGACGATTTGAAAACAAAAAAGTTTTCACTAAGAACCGTGGTTTTAATAACAAAATTTTAATAAATGTGTAATAATATGTTATAAATAAATTATTCACGGTGTTATAGCTATAAATATGGTCATTTTATACATGTATAAAAAATTTATATTTGTTATATAGGATGTTTAAATGTTAATGAATAATGGAAATACTTGAGGTAAGGGAAATTCGTCATGCTTTTTTTCTGTGGGACACATGCCTTATACGCTACTTGCCTATTTTTTGTGTTGTATATACTACCCAGGAATGTATTTTATTATTATTATCATGAAAATGATGGTATATACATATCCATATAGCTTTATTTGTTTCATGAGTCTTATGATTCAAAATATACCAAAGTGGTAAGGGTTTATTTCACAATCTCACCATTATTTGGGATTATTTAATTCTCCAATATGGAGTATTTATATTACATGTCCATGTTATCAAAATATTTATTCAAAAAAGGTTTTAATATTATTTTACTATTTTTAAATTCATTTTTTCTAGGATTGAATTTTTTAATAACATTTTGAAATTAATATTTTTGTTATTTTCCAAATAAGGTACTTTGGGATATTTACGATAAAAATATGGAAGGAATGTTTTTTATAACTTATACAAACTGAGTGTATTTTTAGGTTTTTATGGGGTCTTAGTTATTTGAACCATAATTTATAATTTTACATTTTTATGTCAATAGAACTGAATTTTTCATTATTAGTTCATGTATATTTTTAAAAAAGTTATTTCAAAATAGAATGGTAATTTTCCAAAATCTTTCTTCTAAGTGATATTCAAAAATAAATTTAAATTTAATATAGCATCCATTATTGTTACATAAGATTTATTGGGTATAAAAACTAAGGATACCATCCTTGTTTTTTTCTTTGGATGGTTTATGTTTATGATGTCATGATTTTTATAAATCCTATTTATTTTCTATGAGTTATGTTATGATGAAATATTTATGAAACCCATTTATTTTCATGGGATCAAATATGATGAATGATTTATGATCTTGTGTCACACATATGTATTATTTTTATTATCTATTGGTTGGTACCTATATCTCCCTCCATGGAATTCAGTAAATAATAAAATCTCATTAGATAAATAATACTAGAATGGTGAGTAATCCTTGTTCCGTAGTGAAACATTTCCACTATGATAGTCTTAGGAGTGGACCTTGACTACTATAATGGTGTGGGGAGTATACCCATTCCACTATGATAGTATTGGAAAGGATATTTGGCTAAAAATAAAATTATATTCTATAATTATGTGTATTTTATAATTCCATATCTTAGGCCAATGTTATTCTCTCATAGATCATGTTCCTTTATGAGTCATATATTATGAACATCCAAGATTTATTAAATGACACAAGATTATGATCTTTGATATGTAAGGTATAATTTTTGAATGTTATGTTCCTATTATTATGACCTTATTTTCATGTTATTATTATGTAATCATTGATATGTTTCTTATTTACCATTACTAAGCTTCTCATATCACACTTTTATTATGGTTCCTTTACACTAGATATGAAGAAATGTATTAAGTATAATATATCAAAATTGGTTCAAGTTATGAAGAAATAAGTGACAGAAAATATTATTTTATGAACCAGTTTTTTATTTTTATGATTTTACAATGGCACTACACGGTTATGATCATCAGGAATGTGTTTCTTAATATAATGAATATTCATATAAAATAATATAATAACTATGTATGAAAATATTGGGTCACTATATGCTTACCTTGCATAAGAAAATATTAGGGCACCCATATTTAGTATAACATACCTACTTGCATGATCATGGTACAGAAAAGTCTCTCTTTAGAAAGAATCAAACACATAATATATTAAAGGTGTTTTAATATCACCATCTTGCCTAATGTTATTATTGTTTATGTATGTTGTCTTTTAGAAATCTAGTCTCTAATTTCCTATTTCATTCACTAAATTAAAATGATTAAACCATATTAAAGTGTAACTATTTACACTATCCATATTTTTTGTTACTCACCCAAAAATAGAATCTAAACATATTCCCACATATTCAAATTCATACTGAATATCATGTATAATAAATTTTCATGTAATAGATTATAATTATATGAAATTGATAATCTTTACATCAGTAATCCTTAAGCCATGATAAATAATCCCTACCTTTCTAAAACAAGGTTGAAACCTCTATGTTAATGGGAAGTATGACTAAATTCCATATACCCAATGTTACTTTACTCAAGAGAGAATATATTTCATCATAACTATAAAACCTAATAAGTATATACTATATTCACTAATTAAATTCAATACAATAACTTTAATTACAAATTGAGGTCATGGTAGATGAAAACTAAATCTTGTGTTGGCATTCCTGGTATGCAATTCATGGTATGACAATTTTATAAGATGAATATTATAACATAAACTAAATCATACATAATAACCTATAATATAATAATTATTTATATTAATTAAATAGGTAAAAATAAATGAATGAATTATTCCGGAATTTAACAAGAGTTAAATTTTTGTAAAAAATCATAAATAAAAGAATTATACACACATTATAATTCTATATAGATATTCCATGATAATAAAAATATAATAATTTCATATTTATCATAAAATATAAACTCCTTCATTTTATTAATTACATGTAAATAATTTAAATATATGATATATCATGAAATATAATCATTTTACATTTCTATTTCTTTTATGAAATTTTTTACCTAATCTAAATATAATATATTAATTTTATTTAAGAATCTGATTAAATAATATATGAAAACTCATTTTTATAAGGTTAATATATTTTCTAAATAATAACCTTTTAAATTTTAAGAGTTAAGATTAAACATCCTAAACAATTCATGGTTTACAACATAATCACTTTTTTCTTTTTTTCCTTTTTTAAACCCTTTATAAGTCAGACATATAATTTCAAGAAAATCATTTTATATAAAAATTTAAATTCATTAAATTTAATTTAAAATTTATTTTAATATTAAATTTTAATATTATGGAATATTTTATTAATAATTCTCTCATAATAATTTAATCAATTAATTATAGATACTTCGTATTTAATTAATTTACAAACATATTACTAAATTAATAAAAAAAATCCTAAATACATATTATTAAAATTTATAAATTATTTATAAATTATATATTTAATCTCATAATAGAATTTAATGAAAAAAAAATATTCAAAAATCATATTTAATGATATAGGATAAATCATAATATGTGATTTATAGGAAACCAGGTATAAACCCATTATACACTATCAATCATATTTTATGATTAATATTCCAATAAAAGAATTTGATTAGAAGTATAATTAAGTGTTTTATAGTCTCTTGATAAAGGAAAATACTTTAACATAAGGAGTGTTACCATTATCTATGACCACTTCTACCCTTACGTATCAGCAAAAAATACCATTAAATATTAATTGTATTTTATGATATGTAGTAATATTGTAAATTTAATACGATGGTCTATATATACCCATGGCACTGAACTGTTATCAAATATGGTATCTTGATGAAATATACTACGAAAAATTAAAAACTGAAGGATTTATAGTGATTCATCGGCTACGATATTCAAAATCATAAGTCGTGTCTTAATCGGGACAAACAAGGTCCTCGCTAGTATTTTCTGTTAGAGTTTGAAGGCATTATGATTCCAAAAACCTTAATTTTCTGAATTATTTCATGAATAAAAATGCATGGTAATTATATAATACCACTAAATGGTTTATATGGAGTTATTAACAACTAATCAAAGTAGTGAAAATGTATATAAACCATTAATCAAAAAATATCATTCATTTTAAACTAAGACCAAATAAAACAAGAAATGATGAATTTATATCTTACTCTATAGTATGTGACTATATTTTCAATCCTTTTATGAATGATTATGATAACTAAGGAACAGCTGGATAGTACTTCATTGTTGGTGTATGTATTAGCTATATTGAATCACTCAAAATTGTGGAGAAATATATCCTTATCCCAAATAGTATTCTAGTTTCTTATAAACAACAAAAGATGGAATAATATAGCTTCTATAAGGGAGAGTTTTAGTGAAAATCTATACAGGAATCATGCATGAACATTTCTATGGGTATTACTCCATTATAAAGGCTATGTTGACTCACCCTGATCCATGAAGTTACTTGAAAATTTCAAAAATGTACACTTAATTCCTTTCAATTATATCTCATGTTACCTTTATTCATTAACTATCCTAATTATTTTAATAATATTTTATGTGGTAGGTATATTGTAACATTAACTAACTAATATTCAACTACCTTAGGTGATCATCAATAGTGTAAATTTGTTTAATGACACTATAATTGATCTATGATGGACAATACAACACACCTAGGTCACAAACATATGAAAACCTAAAATATTAAAATGTGTTATGTTAATGGACATAAATATAATCCTTTATTATATGGGTATCATTCTCTACGATACGCAAAACCATAAAATATGATATTCTAAGGGTTTAGGATATATTCCTTCTTGTGGGGTGATTTTTAGTATTGGAAGCTTATAAGATTTATATGATATTATTTTGAGTTTTTATGTGAATAATAGTGGATATATTGATTCTTTAAGAGAGGAATATAACCTAATATTTTGTAAGAGAATAGTTATTTTTTACTGAAGACAATTTTAGAGGTTCTCAATAAGGTAGGGATTACTAAAAAGACCATACAGAGAACTAATACAGTGGTACATGATAGTTTATGTTAGAGTATGGTATATAGTGGAGTTGGAAAAAATGGATCAATTATTGTAGGATAGTTGGGTCAATAACAAAAGAATCCTTATTTTTGAATGTTAGGATCTGATTTTTTACACTACATAGGTGTGGCAGCTAATGTAACATACTACTTATGTGGGCATGTATTACATTTATATTTTTTGTTTCCTTCTTAAAAGGGATATCAACGTGGATCAGAAAATAGATTTATGGTGGTGAACCACTCTTCCAACCATAGAAGATGCCTTGAAAATTTAAACCAACATATCACTAGAAAATATAAATGAAACTAGTGTTGGTTAGAGGTAGTAAATATTAACCTAAGAATATTTATTATCATATTGGATGATGTAATGATCTATTTTGAGGTAGTAAGAATGATATGAAGTGAGGTAAATGATTTTTTAATGGTCAACATCAATATGTATAAGTTAATGAGATAAGAGGACCTAAGATAATAAGAGATATAACTATATATTATCAAATATTTATTTAGTATTATTTGATTCTAGTGTATTAAATTCTGTTTTATTCCTAGGATAATTAAAGGGTTGGAAGAATTTACTAAGATGCTTCATTAACTACTCAAGATTTATACACCAGTGGGGGATTAGTCCAATCTAGTTAAAGTGAAATATTGTTGTGAATTGGTGATTTATGGAAGCATTATGATATAGGGATTGGTTGTATTGAATATAAAGTCATAATATTTCATACTCAGAATGGATTGGTTTCATTAATTTCAATCCTATATTTATTTTCATCAGAGTAGGGTGACATACATCAGTGAGAATATATATTATTTGTTGTTTTTTAGGAGAGTGATCAATGGAATAATTTCTTATGTATTAAACCATAAATAATAACATCTCAATTTATAGACCTAATTATTTAGGCATAAAAGGTGGAAGGGACGGTTTTTCCAGGAGTGGGGAAATATTTAATTGATGTATTTCCTAAGGAAATTTGGAGTTTTACACCAATATGGAAGATCAAATGTATCATTTTTCTATATCCAGGTATGTCTCTAATATCAATGGTTCTTTATCATAGGGCTCCTACTAATATTTTTTATTTTGTTTTCAAATCAATGATATGGTATAGAGGGGTTTTATTCACCCTATTGTGTATTTATGGGGTTCCATGATGCTTTTCTCTTAAAATGATGATAGGATTATAAGGTTTCATTTTGATTAACTATGATTAAATCAAGTAATATGGAAGAATTGATACTCTTTATAGATTATTGATGATCTATTTGTCAAAATAAAGGATTTTAGTTGGTTCTCAGTGAAATATTTTTCATTATCGTACCACTAGATAAGGATGAAGAAGGAATATATATATAAGACTCACTTAAATGTGATTATGTAGATTATGAGTTTATTGTGATGACCTTTGAAGCTTACAATTCACCAAGGTGTTTATGGGGGTAATTAATTGATTGTTCATTCCCTATATTGTTTATAATTTAATGTGTTTACAAATGATAATTTTGTTTAATCGATGTCTTATAAAAAATGAGCAAAGAATTTGTAGGTGGGTTTAGAAATCATTCATTGACAGTATTTTTATTGTAAAATTATGATGTGTACTTTCTATAGTTGTAAAGTTTATTTACATATCAATGTCATTTCCCAACATAGACTACTTGTGAACCCATCTATGATAATGGAAATATTTTTTAAGAAGTTGCTGAAGAATTTTGCTAAGTTTTAGAGTATTCTAAGATTAATTATATATTATTAAGGATTTATAATATTTATCTTTCTGATCTTAACACCATTATAAAATTTTACCAAGAATGGTCAATTCATTATTTAAACACCACAATATTATTTAACTTCTGAATACTTAACCGAAAAGTTCACTAGTTTATTTATCCTTCACGTACATAAGGTTGTAGAAATTTTTTAGGTTTTCTATAATACACTACACCAAGGGTTAGGGTGTGTTTTGATACAGGAGGTATTAATTGTGTTTTATGTGTCCAAGAATATGTAACCTCATGAAAATAACAATTTTTCTCATGATCTTCAGTTAAAAGTTGTGGTGAAATTACTAACTTTTTGGATGAATTTATTTCGTGTCGAATGTTTTTTGGTCATTACTAACAAAGGTATATTTTGTTACATATTCAATATATGATATTTTAAAATTATTTTTAAAATTTATGTGTAATTTATTTAAGATATTGATTTTTATATTTCACATATTCTCAAAAAAGGAAACCTAACAGTTGATTATTTGAGAAGAAATTTTTATATTGAACTTTTTAGAAAGTTGGTGGTGAATAGAAGATGATGTATCATCTTGTAACATTTTTACTATGCTAGTCATTGAGATTTTTTATACGAAAAGTTATTCATTACTCAAGTTATGTGGGTAGTGTTATTGAAAGAGTTTTATATCTCACCCCTCTCAGTGTGACCTGAATTTCTAAGATATGTTATACATTAATGGAACAATTTTAGCAGAATAATATAATGATTGTGCTTAAATGATATTTATATTGATGTCTTATTTGTCAAAGTTTTATGGTTATGCAGGGAGTTTTGGATGGATTTTTATGGCCTCTAGAGTTTCCCAAATGGAAATGGGAGGATGTATCCAAGGATTTTGTTATATATTTTACATTGGTATTAGTAGGATATTATTTAATCTTAGTTATTGTGGATCACATAATGAATTTTTTTCATTTCTTGGAATTTATTCATCCCAGTATGGTTGATGTGTTAAAATGGTGGTATATAAAAGTAGTGGTAAGGCCTCACAGAGTTTCTAGGATAACATATTCTGATTGAGATCCCCATTTAACCTCATTAGTGTAGAATATATTGTACCATGATTTTGAATATTATTTTTTCCTCAGCATTACATTCTATCCTCGATCATATGGGAAGATTTAGAGGACTATTTGGACATTGGTGATAAAAAAAATTGGATTTTTCTTCGATTTTTGAAGATATTGGGTAAATAATATACCTTTAATTATTCATTCCTAAACAATTATACTTATAATTCATCTATTTGGATGGTTAATTTTGATTAATTGTATGCATTTATATTTATATCATCTTTTTATTAGACCATGGTTGGATAGGTGGAATATATTAGTCAAAACATAGTGTAGTGAATAGTGGAAAATATTCAGTTATTTCAAAAATGGATGATAATTTTTTAATATCATTATAAATTTTATACATATTAGATGAGTATTTTGAATTCAGGGTTAGTGATCATGTGTTTCTAAATATTGATCTTTGTTATAGGTGGTGGAGGTTCGGAAGAGGTGAAATTATTTTTTTTTTTGCGCTATAAGACATATTGGGATAATGGGGTAGCTTAGTGAAGTGGCATATATATTGAAACATACACCATAGTTTGAGAGATTAAATGACATGTTATATGTAAAACATATTTCAATTTATATCCACAAATACTCTCAATAAATTTATTAGGGTGAGTTAGACATTGATCGGTGTTATACATTTATAGAGTGTCCTATTGAGATTGAAGATCTTCATGAAAAATTTATGTGGGATGCACCATTTACTTGGTTATTGTCATGTAGAGGCATCATGTCTTGGAGGAATGTATGTGGTAGTTAAAATCATAGGTGTGGGTTTAATATTAATAATTTTTTTATATTAGATTATTTTTAATATGGTAATATTTCAATTATGTTCAATAAATGAGTTTATTCTTGACTCTTTTTTGTTGCATTTAATTTTTGTGATGAAAATATTTCTTTATGGCAGGTATATCATAGAATTATTGGTTTTCAATATTTTCCCCTTCTATTATTTAGTTTTTATTCTTGAATATGATAATATTTCAGAGATATCTAATGTAGAGGATCATATTTTCAGAGTCTTCTTTTTTGGGTTTTCTAAGAGTAAAAGGTGTTTGGGTGGATTTTTTAGTGGTCCAGAAGTGAAGATATAAATTTTTTTTATTATAAATAAATCACATAGTAATGGTTACATCATTACATCATCTTTGGTCTAGGGATAGTCATTTTTTCTTTATCATATTTTGTCTAGATGATGAGAGTGGATTTGATTCCAGATGATTTAGTGGAGGATTACATCATGGTGTTAAACTACAACATGGAGATTCAGGATATGGATTTCATGGTTTTTGTTTATATTTGGTGAAGAACATTTATACCATGATGAGATAATAAATTATCATTTTTTTATTATATTAGTGTGAAATTGTATAGTTTAATAAACTCCATGTTGTCATCCTATTGTGGAGGCTTTGGTAGATGGGAGGAAAATGGTGTGGTATATTGATGTTATATCATGGTGTCCTATGATTCAATATAGTGAAATAAAGGGACAATATCATGTTAAATATGGATATTTTTTATTTTATCAATATCAAGTGAATTTAATAAGTAAATGGTCAATGGATTTTAAGGGAGGGGGAGATGATACATTTTGGATTTCAAAACCTTTTTGACAAAATAAAACCAAAAGTTATTTAGGTTCACCATGTCGTGGTTATGCCACCCAAGATGTAATTATAAATTTTATTAATCCTGATTTTACCATTCAGTTCCCTAGTTCTCTCTTTAACCGTTTTCAATGTAGGGTATTGGTTTTTTGAGATGTTGATGCTATAGATGATATGTTTGAATGTTGGATTTGTGTGATTTAGTTATCAAAATTCACGGTATCATAATTATTCTTTTCCTAATATTATAAATTATTCTATATTAAACATTTTAGGTTATGTATATCCTATTATTATAGTGTTTCACTGATGTAAGGAAGATTACATTTTGGTTTTTTCATAGACTATTGGATGAGCATGGATGTAATAGCCCTTAATGTTTATCCATCTTTGGTTCATTGATTCAATAATTATTTGAGGTAGAGTACTCTAACATCACTTTTATGTGTCATTATTTAATTGATATAATCTAGTTTATATGATTATTGGTTATGGGTATGATCATTTAAAATTAATCAAATATAATTATAAACATTAATCTATAAGTGGTGTCATATAGTATATTTCATGGAATAATGAAATGTTAATAGTGATATTTAAAATATAAATTGAATTTCAGGGATATGGAAATGATGAAATACATAATTGTTATGTTATATTTTACAATGTTGATGTATTTTTATTAACATATCTATTCATATTGATGTTTAGTGTGATCAATATTTTCATTGATTCTATGTTGGATATTGAGGAGGATTGATGTAGAGATTTAGAGGTGGTGGAAACTGGTTAACTTATGGGGTTTTGTTTTGAATAAATAGGTATATTTTCCTAGGTAGATGTGGATATAGTATGAGAATTGGTTTGATGGATTGAATTATTTAGGAACCCTCTGATGTGTTTATTGAGATTATAGTTGTATATGAATTATAGTTTTTTGTATATTAATGTCATTATTTGATATATTTTTTGATTATATGATATTATTATATGTCTCTAACCATGATTGAAGTTGATCTTGAGGTTATTAAAGGGACTTATTATTCCATTTTGGTGATGAGTTAAGAGGAATACTATATTCAAAACAAAGTTAGAGTTTTAATTATTTTCATACCTGTATATTTTTTTTTCATTTGTTCATTTATTTGGTCTTCATTATGGTAATATATAATTATTATGGTTAGATATACTATCATTAGAGGTTTGGTTAGTATGAGGATGTTTAAATGGTATGGTATTGGTGTTGGTGATAGAGATGTGTATGGAATTTTATCTAATATAGTTCTTATTATTCTAAATTATTATATATATATATATATATAATTATAATTTTATATCTCATTCACCACGGAATACAAGTTACTGATCCAATAGGGCTGGCTATGACTGATGTAGACAGGAAAATTCTTGATGCAGATGCTAAAGCACAGAATTCTCTAACTACATCCCTTTCTGATCAGATTTATCTAAAGGTGATGAGTTGCATCTTAGCAATGTCAACGTGGGATAAACTTGAAAATATTTATGAAGGAGATATCAAAGTGAAGGAGGAGAAACTAAAAGTCATGAAAAATTGTTCTGATGATCTTAAGAAGTCTCCTGATGAGAATGCAGACTCTTTCTTTAATCGAATTACTGAATTGGTTGGAGAAATTCGTGGTCTAAGAAAAGAAATCAAAGGCATTGATATTGTAAATAAACTATTAAGAATACTTCCACCCTTTTACAATGAAAAGGTGTCATGCCATGAGGAAATAGATCATTCCAAACTTTCTCTGGATGATCTACTATACAGCCAAGTGGAATATGAAATGAGAGTCATACTAGAAGATTCTATGACTCATGTGAGTAAGGAAATGGTGTTCAAAGTCATGGAGAAAATGAAAATTTAAAAAGAAAGTAATGGTGAATACAATGAGGATAAATAAATTATTTCTCTAATTTACAAGATGTTCCAAAAGGTAAAAGGTAAATTCAAAGGGAAGTTATATCTAGCTTGATTTCGTTGTTGAAAAGTTGGGAATATTTCCTCTCAATGCATAAGAAATATAAAAAATGAAGATAGAGAAGCTGAAAACATTTAGAAGCCTCAAAAAATATTTTTCATAAAGGGAAAATTCAAATATATAAAGAAACTAATGAAGAAGAGATTTTTCTCTAAAGAGGAAGATGATGATGATGAATTTTTTGAGGAAGAAGAACCAGAATTTAAAACTAGAAACCATGCTTCCATGATGCCCACTGTTGAAAAATCAAAACCATCAGAAGATAATGATGGATACAATCAGTTGACAACTAATTCCAATCCCGAGTTTCAACTTAAAGATGTTGTCAGTAAGCTTAAGATTAAATGTAAGAGTTGAAATAAGTGGAAATCAATTATAGAAGAATCATCTAAATATGTTGATCAACTCGAAGTTGAAATTGAATGACTGGAAGAATTTGTGAACTTATAGTCTAAAATCCTTGAAAGCAATGATTGTAACACCTGGAGATTTTATGAGAATTATTCTTTTTAATTTCTTTGATGTATTTTTTTGTACGCTACACCAAGATTATCTTTCACTATATGCAACACCGTATTAGATTGTAGTATACGCAACACTATTCTTGGCATGCATTACACGCAAGAGAAACCTTCCTCTATAGCTTCTGTTGTACGTAATACCGAGTTTCACTAAACAACGATATGTTATTAAAATATTATATAAACTAGCCGTTATGAATAGTTATACACACTTTTTGGAATTTTGTAAATTTTATCTTTTAAAATGGACTTCATTTTTTTATTAGAAATATCAAAATTAGCCAATGGTGAATTTTTGGTATTTTTCTGAAAACATTCAATTTTTGATGAATAGTGAAAAAACACTGAGTTATAGTTTAAAATCGAATTTTTATTTAAATAATTATTTCATTTATTTAAATTTATTTTAGGCCAAAATAGATACATAATTCGTATATAAGTTCAATGTAATTATTTGGAGTCATTTTATAATAATTTTAGATATATAAAATTTTTATTTAACTTTTCATCGTCTTTTACCCACCTCGTAGGAGAATTTGAAAATTTACATAAAACTTAATTTTACTAATTTTTTTAGTGTAATATAAAAAATCCTAGAGACACTGTTAATATAAAGGAGTAAAATTTGGTTCAATACGAAAAAAATAATTTTTGGTGAATAGTAACTTTTTACTTTTTTTACCACAGTTAATAGTAAATAGGGAAATTAAGGGTAAAAATGATATTATTATTACCCTAACACATGTCCTAATTCTATTGGATAAATGTAATTCTACCAAAAACAACCTTCGGAATAAAATATGAAACTCTTTGGTCCACATGGATTAGATTAGGAAACTTATTATTATTTTATTTAAAGAAGAGTTAAAATAGTTAAAATCAATGTTTAATAACTAAAACATTTATAATATAGGGTTATACATAAGATAAATTAGACTATAAATATTCATTAAAAAGATAAAAATATGTCCTACATAATGGTATTTTATTTATATTTTTTAGATTTAATTAATCTAAGTTATTTATGACACATTGGTGATGCAGTAATTACCTTATTAATGAAATATTAACATAATTGATATTATAAATACCCAAATAAATGTAATTTGAGACTTTTTATGAATTAAACTTATTTTCTAAGTTAATATAACATATTAGGGTTGGTTAGATGAATTTTGTTTTTTGAAGTAATAATTCTGTTATGAATTTAGAGAAAACAAAATACCAAATAGTGTCAAGATTGACATAAAAGTGTTTTTAAAATAAAAATTATATTATTAATTTATATAATGGTCCTAAAAATCTAAGGTTCGGAAAAAATAATTATATGATAATATATATGACATTCATGAAACAATTTGTGTTCGATTGGCAGTTTATAGTAAGTTTATTAACCATATATTGTAAAAATATAAGCAGACACGTAAAAGTTAAATTATTTAACTTAGAGTTAAATCTAAATGATAAGGTTAAAATGGTAACCAAAACTTGTCTAAAACCTATTTGTTGAAAGTATTTAGAACAATCCCACTCTAGACTCTAAATAAGTCACTTTGGAGCCATTATAAACTGAATAGGGATTTATTATTAAATAATATTTTAATTTTTTCCTAAGGTGCCCCTATCCTCCCTTATAAAAGGGAACCTCCTCCCTCTACTCTTTACAGAATTTTGAGCTTTCAAGATCAGAAAACCCCTGCCAATTTCTCTTCTCAACCTCTCTAGTTATATTATAGAGGTTCTGTTCTTCTCAAAAAACTAACCCTAGTTCCCTAAGAGGAAGTTTAAAAGAGGCACGTCGAAAAATAGGTAATCTTTTCTACCAATTCTTTCAAGTTCCATTCTTCTTCCACTTCTTACTTATGTGTTTTTTCCATTATAAAATAATAACTCCAGTATATTCTATATACTGTAATTTAATTAAAAAAAATTACAACCATATTAGTTATTTTATCCATCCTATGAATGAAAAAGTCACCACACGTGCGTACGTACGGCTTACCGTCTCCACGTCGTGGTGTAGTTTGTTATTCAAACATTTCATCATTTGTATGGGTATAATAATGATTATAAATGATATAAATAATAAATATAACATCATTAAGATTATTTATATATGATATACCATCAAATAATATACTATTTTAATATCAAAAGAATGATATCATCGCCCTTGCGTACCTACGGACTACCGTCTCCACGAACGCGATGAGATTCAATTTCCATGATTAACCATTAAAGTGTGATTATAAAGTATATATAATAAATAATCATGAAATATATTACATAATAATGATATTGTAGTTATGTACATATATGTTTCATTTACTTATTTCCATTCAATTCAATAAGAAAATGAAAAGAGCGTTCATGCGTACGTACGGCCTACCGTCTCCATGAACGGTGTATTTCATTCCGTTTATCGATATATCGTATATATTTATATGATGAATATATATTATATATAAATAATTTTTTAAATTCTGTAATTATGTAAATCAGAATATAATTAATAATATCAAGAACAACAAGTCGAAACACGTACGATAAATGAAACGTTTTTACCCAAAACGCTGCTTTAACATGGAATTTACAAAAGAACAGGTAATATAAAGTCATAAGAGAACCATATATGATATCATAACAATTAATATGATTCTGTAATAAGTCAATAACAATATTTAAATCATTATACATGATGTTCGGATACGTACGAAGCATATCGGACCTAAGGTAATGGATAATTTTTCAATCTCATTTTTATCTGATATTGCTTATACGTAAGTATTTACTGGGGTATATTTTTCATCCATGTTCATTAAAATGTTTTTCATAAAGTGTTTAATATTATTACATGTATATTTAAAGTCATTTTTACCCCTCTTTGACTTTTACTTTGTGTAATGGAAGGAATATTTCTTTTTTTTACCATACGTGGTACTTTTGGACTTTTCTGTTAAAAGTACAAGGAGAATGTTTTTTTAACTTATACGACATGAACAGATTTTTTTGGTATCATAACGCCTTATTTTCATGAAGCTTAATCTATAAGATTTCATGACTATTTTCAATAAAATCTCTTTCTTTTAAAATTGCATAGCATTTTGTGAAAAGAAAATGATTTTGAAGAAGAAAGGATATTTTCCTCAAGAATTAATTTCAAGTGTTTTATCAAAACCATTTTCTATCTAAGATGACGTTTTTTAATATGTGCATGTTTCAAGTATAATGTCTCTATGATTTACATGGTTTTACTTTTCTTATGATGAAATGATATCCATTTGTTTTATATGGATTATATTATGATGGGATGATGTTTATGAAACCCATTTTATTCTTTGGGTTATGATGAATGATTTATTTTTATATTGTGGCACATGTAAGAATGATTTCATTATGATATGGGTGGGACATATATCTCCCTCCAATTCATTGGGTAAATATTTATATCTCTTGAGATAGACATGGATGGAATGGAAAGTTAATATGGTTCAGTGATATAGGACTAGAACGAGGAGTGAACTCGATTCAGTAAAGGACTTTGTCCACTAGGATGGCCTTGGAAGAAATTCCTTAGTTACTATGGAAATCATATCATGTGAAAAATTGTTTTCCACAATTACATGTTTTATTCCCATGCTATTTTATCATGGATAATGTTCTTTTATGGTCTATGCCTTACGCACTTCCAAGATTTATGTGATTACTCATGATTTTGATATTTTATGTTCATGTTCTTATGTTCAAATGTTTAGGGTTTGTTTTGTGTTCTCCATGTTTACCCTTACTGAGCATTTGAGCTCACCCTTTTTATGTTTTCTTTTCCCCATGATATAAAGAAAGTTTTTAGGAAAGAAAACAAAAGGGGAAGATCTTTATGGGAGATTTTGAAGATCTTTCACCAGGATTAGAAGATTATGTTCCGAGTTTCCAAAGACACTAAACTAATACGGTCTTTAGGCGTGTGTTTTTGTCATGTATTAAGTATTTCGCAAAAGTAATGTAATTTCTACATACGTCAAGATTTGGGTCTCTATAGTTGGTATCAGAGTGAAGGTTTAGTTAACCTTTGGAAACTAGGATGTGAAGACTTTAGTGAGATCCCTAGAGATATTTATAATGTATATCTAGGGATGTCCCTAAGGTTAAGTATAAGTATAGGTTATAGTCCTAGAATTACATTAAAGATCTTAGAATGAAACCTAAGGTATTATATGTTGAAGGTAATCCCCATTTATTATGTTGTTTACCTAGTATGATTTTTTCCCCTCACACTATTCCTTTTGGGTTTTAGAAACTGGATGGAAACATGAAGATTCACGATAATGGAGGATATGATGGATAATGGAATGATATTCTTCATGACCAGCCAAATGAAACGGGATTTGGAAGTCCAAACATCGTTATTATGCCTAATCAGCAATCTCATAATATGATCAATAATCTCAACTTTGGTATGTTTCCCGAATCAGCTAGTAAGAGAAAGATGGAGTTTTATGATGACAATAGAGGAAAGAAAGTTCAATTTCCCTCATGTAAATCATTTGAGAAGAGGCGTTAGGGAGAATGTTTCAAAAGAACTGGAAGATTCTTTGGGTATGGAAAAGAAGGAAACAAGGTCAGTAATTGCAAAAGAAAATGTTTAGTTAACACCATGGACAAGGATAATGGTATTTCTAAGACATCAACAATGGTAAAATGTTTTAAATGTGAAATGTATGGGCATTATGCAATCCAATTCCCTAAGGGAAATTCTCATAAAGAGAATCATCATGGTCGTATGGGTAGTATTTATATTGATGATGATGAAGAGAAAACAAATGATATGTGAGATGAAAGAATTGTTGAGGCTTTGTCAATGGTTTAAGAAGGTAGTGGAATGATTTATGTTTATCAAGAGTTATGTTGTATAGGTAATGGTACTATGTAATAAAGACACATATAAGGATTTTTACGCTATTGTTTTTTCAAAAGTATTTGAATGTATATGTTGAATTGTACCGGTAACCATGAAAGGTTATTCAGATATTTTGGGAAAGTAGATGATATGCGCATAATGAAGGGATAAGGAGATAATGAGATGTTTAATAGTATTAATGAGCTCATGACTGATATAAGGACAATGTGATATCATGGTATGAGTATATAGAAATTTTGGGATTTTGGTATGTGGAAAGAGTTAACTTTTGACAGCATTCTTGTTTTCACTAAGGTTCTATGGTAATTCATGTTTCAATAGAATACATGATTAAGGTATTAACATGTTTGGAATGTGACCAACAAGATATATCTTATGATATATGGGGGATAAATGATGGTATTCACGTGCTTGTTATGTGACCTTTCAAGTAATTGTTTTCTTTATACTATGAGCTTGGACTGAAGTATTTTGGATAAGCCTAAAGATTGGAATGAATTAAGTTAGACAAAATACATTATTCTTTAAGGATGGAGATTTTTTTGATATTATTGAAGGAATGTTATAATAATGTAGTTTTAGAAAAAGGGACATCCTACAGGATGGGCGACAATCCGTCGCGTCGGAAAAGGTTGCAGAAATCAAACCCACAACTGAAGTGCGACAGGCCTTTATTTCCTACCACTGGACTACAGGAAGTACCTGGTTAGTAGAAACTAGTTTTATTTTATTAAGAGGGGTGATAGATGAAGTATAAGTCCATTTTAGGAACTATATAGGATTAATCTCACCATATATGGACTTATGTATATAACTTTTTCTAACCTTATGTTTGAGACAGATGGAACGACCTATCATTATATCGCATGATTTGTATACACTTCACAAAAGACAAATTCAACTTCATTTCTTTAAGAGATGAAGTGGAAATTGTTCAAGGAACAAACAATAGTGAGATTTTACCAAAATCAAGTAAGTATTTCTTTTAATTCAAAAATTCTTCAACATTAGGGAAATGATCTTGAAAACCCAAAATGTTGTCCTAGTACTCTCATATCTGATGAATCAGATGGTACCTTAGATCATCACAAATTTATGGATTTCTGATTGTTGGATTTTTCATAGCCATTTTCTCTACCACTCTCCATCAGAACTTGATGGTAAGATTTCTCTTCCATATCCATATTTTCAACTATATTATCCTATGTGGAAACCCAGTGATGAGTTACTTTGGGTATCCATTATGTTTCTAATGTTCCTTTTTAAAATTATGATTTAGTATTCATTTTTATGATGAGGTTTTCTATGAAAGAAACATTCAAGTATAAAACCATTTATAACCCCGATGAATTTCGAGGGCGAAATTCATTTTAAGGGGGGTAAAATGTAACACCTCGAGATTTTATGAGAATTATTCTTTTTAATTTCTTTGATGTCTTTTTTTGTACGCTACACCAAGATTATCTTGCGCTATATACAAAACTGTATTAGATTTTTGTATACGCAACACTATTCCTGACTTGCATTACACACAAGAGCAACCTTCCTTGATAGCTATTATTGTACGCAATACTGAGTTTCACTAAACAACGATATGTTATTAAAATATTATATAAACTAGCTGTTATGAAAATTAATACCCACTTTTTGAAATTTATAAATTTTATCTTTCAAAATGGACTTCATTTTTTGATTTGGAATATCATAATTTGCCTAGGGTGAATTTTTCATATTTTTCTGAAAACATTCAATTTTTGATGAGTAGTGAAAAAACACTGAGATATAGTTTAAAACCAAATTTTTATTTAAATAATTATTTATTTTATTTAAATTTATTTTAGGTCAAAATAGATACATAATACCTATATAAGTTCAATATAATTCATTGGAGTCATTTTATAATAATTTTTTATATATAAAATTTTTATTGAACTTTTCACCGTCTTTTACCCACCTCCTAGGAGAATTTGCGAATTTACATAAAACATAACTTTACCGCTTCTGTGAGTGGAATTTCAAAAATCCAAGAGACATGGTTAATATCAAGGAGTAAAATTTGATTCAATAAGATAAAAATAATTGTTGGTGAATAGTAACTTTTTACTTTTTTTTACCACGGTTAAAAGTAAATAGGGTAATTAAGGGTAAAAATGATATTATTATTACCCTAACACATGTCCTAATTCTATTGGATAAGTATAATTCGACCAAAAACAACCTTATGAATTAAATATTAACCACTTTGGTCCACATTGATTATATTAGGACACTTATTATTATTTTATTTAAAGAAGAGTTAAAATAGTTAAAATCAAAGTATAATAACTAAAACATTTATAATATAGGGTTATACTTAAGATAAATTCAACTATAAATATTAGTTATAAATCTAAAAATATTTCCTACATAATGGTAGTTTATTTATATTTTTCAGACATTAAATAATTTAAGTTATTTATGACACAATGATGATGGAGTAATTACCATATCAATGAAATATTAAAATAATTGATCTTATAAATACCCAAATAAATGTAATTTGAGACTTTTTATGAATTCAACTTATTTTATAGGTTAATATAAAATATTAGGTCTGGTTAGATGAATTTTTTTCAAAGTAATAATTCTGTTATGAATTTAGATAAAACAAAATACCAAATAGTGTCCAAATTGACATAAAACAGTTTTTAAAACAAATATTATATTATTAATTTATATAATGGTCCTAAAAATATAAGGTTCTTCAAAAATACTTATATAATAATTTATATGACATTCATGAACCAATTGGGGTTCTGTTGGTAGATTATAGTATGTTTATTAACAATATATTGTAAAAATAAAAGAAGACACGCAAAAGATAAATTATTTAACTTAGAGTAAAATCTAAATGATAAGGTTAAAATGGTAACCAAAAATTGTCTAAAACCTATTTTTTGAGAGGATCGTGACCTATCCTCTCCCTATACTTGAAATAAGTCTCTTTGGATCCATTATAAACCGAATATTAATTCATTATAAAATAATATTTTATGTTATTCCTAAGGTTCCCCTCTCCTCCCTTATAAAAGGGAACCTCCTCCCTCTCCTCTTTACACACTTTTGAGCCTTTAAGCTCAAAAAAACCCTTCCAATTTCTCTTCTCAACCTCCCTATTTATATCATAGAGGTTATTTTCTTCTCAAAATACCAACCCTAGTTCCCTAAGAGGAACTTTAAAAGAGGCACGTCGAAGAAGAGGTAATCTCTTCTAACGATTCTTTAAAGTTCCTTTCTTCTTCCACTTCTTCCTTATTTGTTGTTTACATTATAAAATAATAACTCCAGTATCTTCTATATAATGTGATGTTATTATAAAAATTGTACAACCATATTAGTTATTTTATCCATCCTATGAATGAAAAGGTCACCACATGTGCGTACGTATGGCTTACCGTCTCCACGTCGTGGTGTAGTTTGTTATTCAAACATTTCATCATTTGTATGGGTATAATAATGAGTATAAATGATATAAATAATAAATATAACATAATTATAATTCTTTATATATGATATACCATCCAATTATATATTATTTTAGTATCAAAATAATGATATCATCACTCATGCGTGCGTACGGACTACCGTCTCCATGAACGCGATGAGATTCATTTTCCATGATTAACCATTAAAGTATGATTATAAATTATATATAATAAATAATCATGAAATATATTAAATAATAATGATACTGGATTTATATACATATATGTTTCATTTACTTAATTCCATTCAATTCAATAAGGAAACAAAAACAGCGTTCATGCGTACGTACGGCCTATGGTCTCCATGAACGTTGTATTTCATTCCATTTATCAATATATAATGTATATTTAAATGATGAATATATATTATATATAAATAATTTTTTACATTCTGAAATTAATTAAATCAGGATATAAGTTATAATATCAAGAACAACAAGTCGATACACGTACGATACATGAAACAATTTTACCCAAAACGCTGCTTTAACATGGAATTTAAAAAAGAATGGGTAATATAAAGTCATAAGTGAACCATATATGATATCATAAAAATTAATATGATTCTTTAATAAGTCAATGACATTATTTAAATAATTATACAAGAGGATAGGATACGTATGAAGCATATCGGGCCTAAGGTAAGGGATAATTTTGCAATCTCATTTTTATCCGAGATTTCTTATACGTAAGTATTTACTGGGGTATATTTGTCATCCATGTCCATAAAAATGTTTTTCATAAAGTGTTTAATATAATTCCATTTATTATTAAAGTCATTTTTACCCCTATTTTAGTTTTACTTTGTGTTATGGAAGTAATCTTTCTTTTTTTAACATATATGGTACATTTTGACTTTTATGGTAAAAGTAGGAGAAGAATTTGTTTTTTAACTTATACTGCATGAACGGATTTTTACGGTTTCATAATGCCTTATTTTCATGAAGATTAATCTACAATATTTCATGACTATTTTCAACAAAATACTTTTCTTTTAAAATTTCATGGCATTTTGTGAGAAGAAAATTATTTTAAAGAAGAAAGGATATTTTCCTCAAGAATTAATTTCAAGTGTTTTATCAAAACCATTTTCCATCTAAGATTAAATTATTTCATATGTCTATGTTTCAAGAATAATGCCTCTATGATTTAAAAGGTTTGACTTTTCTTATGATGAAATGATATCCATTTGTTTTATATGGATTATGTTATGATGGGATGATGTTTATGAAACCCTTTTTATTCTTTTGGTTATGTTGAATGATTTAGGTTTATGTCGTGGCACACATAAGAATGATTTAATTATGAGATGGGTGGGACCAATATCTCCCTAAAATGCATTGGTTAAAGATTTATATCTCATGATATAGACATGGATGTAACGTCAAGTTAATCTAGTTCAGTGATACAGGACTGGAACGATGAGTGAACTCGATTCAGTAAGGGACTTCCTCCACTAGGATAGCCTTGGCAGCAATGCCTTGGCTACTATGGAAATAATATCATGTGCTTAATGGTTTTCCACAGTTACATGTTTTATTCTCGTGTTATTTTATCATGGTTAATGTTCCTTTATGATCTATGCCTTATGCACTTCCAAGATTTATGTCATTACTCATGATTTTGATATTTTAGGTTCATGTTCTTACATTCAAATGTTTAGGGTTTGTTTTGTGTTCTCTATGTTTACCCTTACTGAGCATTTGAGATCACCCTTTTTATGTTTTCTTTTCCTTGGGACATAAATAAAGATTTTAGGTAATAAAACAAAAGGAGAGGATCTTTATGGGAGATGTTGAAGATCTTTCCCCGTGATTAGAAGATTATGTTCTGAGTTTCCAAGGACACTAAACTAATACGGTATTTGGGCGTCTATTTCTGTAATGTATTAAGTATTCCGCAAAAGTAATTTAATGTCCATGTACATCAAGATTTGGGTCTCTACAACGATGATGTAGTGTATCTGAAGCAGAGAATTGAAGAGCAGGAAAAGGTCATCAATGACCTCACCTCTAGACTAGAAGAAAAGTCCAAGATTACTGAGGTTCATGAAGAGTATGTTTTTACTCTTAGGAGTAAACTTGAGAGTGAATCAATTCCAAAAGAATCAAGGAAGAAAATACAGTTTGGAAGGTTCTCATTTGATGAGCTATTAGAGAGAGAAAAACGTGGCTCTAATGGAGTTGAAAAAAAATTAAATGGTCAGAGACCCACTTAAATGGGAAATAGTGGACTAGGTTGTAAGGCTGAATCATCAAATACAGCAAATAAAGGTAAAAAAAATAAAGGTAGGATGAAAGTGGGTCATGTGGAAAAGTCACCTGAAGTGCTCAAAAATAAACCCCCAACTCAATCTGAAATAAGAATAATAGACTATCCTCAAGCCTCTAAGAATATGAGGCAGTCAAACTATTACCCCACTGAAGAAGTAATGAGGACAAACAGATGTGAGAAGTCATTTCCCCCAGTGAAGTGTTAGTTCTGTGGATATATAGTCTATACCATGTGTTATTGTGAATAGGTAAGAAGCTATTTGAATGGAGGAGATATGGGAGTTCAACAAAAGTGAACAAATTCATATCATAAGTCTTTTATACGAAACAATTTCTTTGGATACTGTTTTCATTGTTTTAAAATTGGTCATAAGGATGTTGATTACAGGCAGAGGAGGGACATGGACACCTCATACTAGAGTCTAAGACAAGTAAAATCCTGTTAACAAGACCGTGTTACTCTTACAAATATGTTTTCTCCTCTCAAAAAATATTTTGACTGTGAAGAACCCATATACACGGAAGATAGAATTGAAAGGCCTTTAGTATCCTACACTCAATCCAATGTCTCATGGAATGAGAAGAAGAAAATTGAGAAATCCAACCTTGTATAGGTAGCCCTCAAAGCTACAAAAAGAAACAGCACCTATATTATGGATAGCGTTTTTTTGTCTCATATGAAAGGTAATGTAGGCATGTTAACGGATGTCAAGAGGAGGGTTGATGGAATATTATAGTTTGGTAATGATTGAGCTCTAAAAATAAAAAGTAGTGGAAGTAATGAACTAGACAATGGAGAGATAAAGAAAACTAAATTCCTTCATATGGATGGAATATGTCAAAATATCATTAGTTTGAGTCAACTCTGTGACTCAGGAATTGTAGTTACCTTTAATCAGAAAGGCAGCACTATCAAGGGAAAAACAAAAAATTCACTTATAGAGATATGTAGAATAGAAGGAAACCTATATAACTTTCATAGTAAAGAAAACATTTGTTACATGACTATGGAAAAAAGTAAATAACCAATGGCATCGGATATTGGGGCACATCAATCAACAAGACATGGAGAGAATATCAAAACTGAATATTTTCATACACATTACCAACCAGAAACATAAACATGAAAACTCTTTTGATGCTTGAATTCAGGGGAATTAGGTCTGTAGTTCATATCATCCAATAAATAAAAGGGAATCTCATCTTCGTTCTCTCATTCATATAGACGTATGTGGCCTGATAAATGTTGGTCGAACTCATGGAGAAAGGTAATTATTCCATTTAATAGATGATTAAAGTATAATGGGATGTTTAATGGTTATACATGGGAAACTAAAAGTGCTTGACTGCTTGAAAATATATCTTCAAATCATCAAGAATGATTCTGGACAACCAATCAAAGTGTTGCAATCTGAAAATGGAGGGGATACATGTCAATTAAATTTGAAAATTTCCTAGAGAAGCATGATATACAATATAAGGTAGCCGTTGTGATAACTCCACAAAAAAATGGAGTTATTGAGTGTAGTAATTGATAGGTGAATAGAATGGAAAGAACTATGATGATTGAGAGTCGCATTCCATGACATTAATGGAAAAAAGTTGTTCAAGCTGCAGTATATATTCAAAATCGAACATGACTTTATATGGATGATAATAAAACACCATATTAATTGTGGCATGGATGGAAGCCCTATTTTAAATACTTTCATGTTTTTGGAAGTAAATGTTTCATTAGAAACTAAGAAAGAAATCAAGAAAAGTATGGTGACAATGCAGAAGAAGGAATTTTCCTCAGATACTCAATGAACAGTAAATCATATAGGTGTTTCAACAATTGCTTAGGAAGGATTGTGGAGATCAATGATGATAAGATCCTTGAATAGAAAACCAAAAATGCTTCATGGATTTTTTATGCTGATGTGATAGAAAATTATGAAGAAAGTGAACATAGAGTAAATGCAAATAAATAAATAGAATAAGGTGTACAAAACACTTAGGAGTCACAACATCATGTTGAATCAGAAGAATAATCTGAAGAGGAAACCATGCCTCAAGAGAATGTTGTGGAATATGAAAGGAGGAATCCTAGAGAATAAATTGATCAATAAAACATTATTGGGGATAGTGCTCCACCCACCCAAACAAGGAGAATGAGGAATAACACACAATATTCATTTGGGTCAGTTATGGAACTGTCCTCATTTGAAGAAGCTGCAAATGATGAATCATGGGAGACATCTATGAATGAAGAGTTAGAAAAAATTGAAAAGAATCATACATGGGATCTAGTAAAGATACCCAAAGGTCACAATGTTATTGGTACAAATTGGATTTTCAAGAACAATTTTGATGAGCATGGAAATGTTATCAGAAATAAGGCACGACTGGTATGTAAAGGATATTCATAGATTATAGGGGTCGATGTTGAAGAAACCTTTTTTCCAGTGTCTATACTATAGTCAATCATTCTTTTTATTTCCATGGAAATCCAAAGAGGATATAAAGTATATCAAATGGATGTTAAGATAGCATTCTTGAATGGTGTTCCCGAAGAAGAAGTCTACGTCGAACAACCAGTGGGTTTTCTTCTTGGTGCTGATGAAACAAAAGTTTGTAAACTAAATAATGACCTCTATGGGTTGAAGCAAGAACCACATACATGGTATTCCCTACAATAATCTTATCTCATGAAGCTGGAATCCAAAAGGGTAGGTGTATATCACAATATCTATGTGACGAATTCTACGGAAGATTAGTTCATGGTTCTAGTTTACATTGATGATATTATATTTTGAGGTAGCAGGTAGAAATCAGTGGATGAATTTTCTAATCACAGGAAATCGGAATTTGAAATGTCTATGATTGGAGAACTCACATGTTTCTTGGGGCTTTAGGTGATTAAAAAGAAGGATTACCCTTTTATTTCATAGGAAAAGTATGCATGAGAGCTACTGAAAATTTTATCATGCATGAATCTGAACTGATGTCAACTCCAATTGTGGTTGGAACCAAACTTTAAAAGCATGTGGATGGGACCTCTGTAGATCCCACAATTTACAGGAGGATTATTAGAAGCTTTCTATACCTAACGGTGACATGGCCTAATATTTTTTTTGTAACATTCTTAACAGCTCAATTTTAGAGTAATCCAAAGGAAGAACATTTGACAGCAGTAAAAAGAATCATGAGGTACGTTCAAGGTACTCATAATTATGGGTTATAAATTTATGTTGGAAGGTAAAGTGAATTATGCATTTTTATGATACTGACTGGGCTAGAGATGTAGTGGATAGAAATTTCACTAGTGGTGGAGCTTTCTATATTGGGCAGAAATGTGTCGGCTGGTTGAGAAAGAAACAATAAAGTACTTATATTAGTACTTTTGAAGCTGAGTATATCTCTGCTATAAAGGCATGCACTCAACTACTATAGATGATGCAGCAGCTGACAGTTATTGGTGAAGTGGTGAAACAACCAATGGTGATTTAATGTGATTACATGACCACAATTGATCTTACAAAGAATCCTATTCATAATTGTTGTACAAAACATATTGAAATTAGATATCACTTTATCAATAAAAATTTTAAACAGGGTTTTATTAAAATGGATCATGTGGGAACTGATGAGAAAGTGGCTAATATCTTGACCAAGCCACTTACATCAGCTGTATTTGAGAAACATTGGTTGAACCTCTATGTTCAGCCACCTCCTAGTGCATGAGGAGGTTACAGAATTCCGCTTTCCCCAGTTATGTTTAAATTTTTTAATCTGTTTGTGGAAGTGAGGCACATATATGGGGGAGATACTATCATGGGGGAGTTTGTTTTAAGTTGTACAATAAACAAATACAGATATTTGGGTTTATTGTTAATGGGGGAGAAGGAATAAATTCAGAACACATGATTGACATGTAATGCTTCTGTGACATGATGAAAATTATATGTTAGGAGGATAATGATGGAGAAGGAATAAATTCAGGACATTTAATTGACATGTAATGCTTCTGTGACATGATGAGAATTCGGTGTTCGTAGGAGAAGGAATACATTGGACATGTAATGTGTTTGTGACACAGTAAGAGAATAACTTGGGCGTCTTTAAGAATTCCAAAACATGAGAACCCAATTCTAGATTTAGAACTTGTTTTCTACATTGATCATTGCTCACGTAAACATAGAATGTTGGATGAGATGATTCTTTCATTTCAAGTTTTGATTATGGCTGGTGCTCTATTGAATTTATCTAGAGATTGCCAACAAACCCAAAGGGAGAGATTGTTAGAACCAAGGTTATTCTTTAATATAAATGGAAAATGGTTTGTGTTTGTTGTCAATCCTTATTAGAGGATCCGGGAATTTTCTAGGAAAGGGATCAAATAGTTCACACGGGCAACAGTATTGAAGGTGGAGTCATTTCCCTGTGTTTTCCAAATTTTTTGGTCCAAAATTAGAATATGGAGAAATGTGTTTTTTGAAAAGGGAGTTGCGCGTAGGATTGCGGGGTTTTTAAAAACTTTCACTCAAGGTTAGTTTTGGGTTTAGTGCATCAAAATATGGAAAAGGAAAAAAGTGTGTGTATGACATAAATGTGCGTGAAAGATGGTGTTACAAAGTAGAATCTTACGTGCCCAATGTGACGTCCAAAGGAGTTTTTCACACACGAAAACAAATTACGTGCACCAATGAAGATGCGTCAAGATATGGTGTCCAAGGTCATAAAAGGCCTATAAATATGTACCTACTCCCATGGAATAATTAATTGTCTCCCAATGAAATCTGGTCGCTTTGCCACGTGAAATATTTTTGCATGAAAGAATTGAAAATTCCAAATCTTGCACGCAAGGTGTTCCTTTAGTATGAAAAGATAAATTGAACCCTTCGGTGTAGTTGCGCAAAAGATAAGTGTTCCGTGAAAAGTAGGGTTTACACAAACGTCATCTATTGCGATGATTCCCAAATCATGCAAACAAGTTGAGATATTGCGTGCAAGTGTGGTGTTATGCTTCTGAAAGAATTTTTAATATCCAGTGTATATGATCAGTGCTTTCAAGTTTATCTATTCATTACTTTGATGCAAGCAGTGTCTCATGCTGAATAGAGACAAAGACTTCAACAAAAATATATTGAAGCGACCTCCAAGTCCATAAACTGAGTTTGACTTCTCTCAAGGCAGTGAGCTAGGGGGAGTCGAGAGAAGTGATCTGAGGGACGTAGTGATCTATCCTTGAACATTTTTAAAGGAAGTTTTCCTAGCACGTAGTGACTGTGATCGAATATTTTAATCCTTAAATTAGTAAAGATTAGTGAATTTCGGTACGCCCGACACACTGTCATCGTTTGCTCCTTGGACGTAGCCCTTTACGGTGAACCAAGTAAAAGTGTTGTCATCTCCCTATATTCATTTGTTTGACAGATTTAATAAGTTCCTACCAACATGGTAACAAGATCCATAACTTTAAATAGATAAAGATGACACCCTGATTCACCCCTCCACTATTAGGGTGTTCCGGGGTCCTTCAGTGAATTCCAAGAATTATTTAATAGATAAATTATAAGTTTTAGTTGATATAGAAAATATTGGTGATGGTTTAGAGTTTCTAGGAATATTAAGGAAACTGTAATCTCTATCCATTAAAATTTTTTAGTGGTAACTAGGTGTTTGTCAAGGTTTCTCATTGGTACGAAAATCATTGATTTGGAAAGAATGGAATGTTTTTCATGCTATGGTAGGACATTTGATATTATTTAACATCTTGATAAAGTGTCATATCTTATTTACTTACAATATCATATGATGTATATTAATGATTTATATCCCACATCCTAGTTGAAGAGGTATTACATAGACCTATATCACATGGTTGAGTTAGAGGGATTATATTTTGATATCAAAACCACCATTGTTGATAAGCCTCTTTATATCATGGATCATCATGAAATAGTATTATAAGGTAAATCTACACCTATTTTCTATGTTACATAGAAACATTGTGATTATGGACATGACTCCTAGGAAAGTGAGGCCATGATACTAGGTAAATGGTCTCAACTTTTCTCTGATTATGAGACTTATGGACTTTCTAGGGTAGAAAGAGACATGGTTGGGATAATTGTGATACCCATAATTTTATTTTCAAGTATGTAATTTATCATTTATAAAAAATTATTTTATTTTTATTTTTCAAGGATTTTTTGGGATTTTTGTGTAAGTTAATATTCTATACTAATGTATGTCACACCGAAATGAGAGAGTTCATATAGTGAAACTGCACTGGTAGTGGGGGGGAGGGTTCTGAAGAATGGGTATCTCTCTATGACAAGGTAAGTTCATGTCATAATGTAACCCCTGAAATAATGGTGATTTAAATAGAGGTGTATCATGTCATGATGATAGGACAACACATTATTTTGTTACCCTAGAGAAGGGGCCATTTTTAATTGGAGATGTGCCATACCATGATGATGGAAAGTCTCAAATAAACCTATAATTATAAGAATTTAAAATGGTAAATTAATTATTTTTATCTTATATGATATTAATAATATTCTCCCCCTTTTTCTCCCATTGTCATGACTTAGCTCCTCCTAATAATGTATTATCTATCCTCTATGAACCCTTAATGATTATTCTTGAATTTGGTTGGTTTCTTTAAGGAAAACATTAATTTCCAGTGGATTTATCCTCTATAACCTATTATATCTCCACGTTCTTGGATTGAAAGGATTGTGAGGATCTCTATCTTTCTATACTCATAATATTTAGTGAAGGAAATGATTTTTATATTTATTTAAGTTAGGTTTCTCTATATAATAGATATATTCCCATTCATAGCCCTGGTACTTGTATTTTCATTAGTTTCAATTATTATATTGCACTTGAAATTTATTATTGTGGACTGATTTATGTTTACCCAATTATGCTCCTGAATTTTTATTGAAAAAGTGAAGTTTTATTTAGTTTTAAATTGGTTTTCCCCATAAAATTGATTTTAGAGCACATGATGTGTTTAAAAAAAATAAAGAGTTTTTAAATAAAAAATAGTCTTTTAAAAAGGATTTGGAATATTATTGATTTATGAATGATATTTTCATTATTCCTAATACTTGTACTTATATAAATTCCATTTGATTATGTGATTATTGAGTTTTTCATATATATATTTTTTTGAAATGTTCCTTGTATGTGTTCCACATGGAAAACTTTGGGTATGTGTTTGAGTAACCTATGAGGGTTATAATCTATCTTAGTTAGTGTATTGTCTAGGGGTTTATTCTAGTAAGACATAAAGGGCTTCTAGGAAGGGTTAGTTTTTCATGTTCACAAAGACCGACTAATGTTCCATGAGTGAGTCTGAGTAACCATATCATTGTGATTTAGTTGTCTCATAGGTTAGATCCTATGTTGTGGGTATTGTTATTCATGAAGATATATCATTATGTTATGTTCCACTAATTTATTTGGATATTATAAAGATTATTTTTTGATGTTTCTATTAGTTATATTTTTCATTTTCTTGTTCATTTTTACACTAAAACTTGGATAATCTATATACAGACAAATTATTTTTAAATGGTTTTAAACTACTTGTTTGATAAAACAAATGTGATTTTTCATAAAGTATTGTTTTCAAACTAGAATTAAAAAATTTCATGGTGAAATTTATTATGTAGATTCATGGAGTTATCTAAATGATATTTGTCACACTCCCTAAATATTCCATTATACGTATGCATACTTGATTATGTCTGATAAAGGAAAAGTTGTAGGAGTTTCATATCATAGTGGTGAATATTGATGTATTCTTCATCCTTTTGGTAATGGGAATAGTGGTGACTATGAGTCACATGGTGATGAAATAGATGAATAAATTTTTGGATCCAATTATCTTTTATTTAGGTTATGGTTATGTATCATCCTCACCATCATTGAATTTATTTTGGATTCATGTATTTATTTGACATGGGGTTATCAATTTACATTATTTTTATAAATTGTGTTGGATGTTATTTTTTTATTATTTATATTGTTTGATACTATATTTTTTTATACTATTTATAACTACTTATATTTTTGTGTAGATGTTTGAGGTATGGATTCATCATATTAAAATTCTAGGTGGACTCCTTATTATGGATTATAGGATTATATAGGTTAAATCCTTCACACTTGATTTTCATTTGATACCCTAGTTCTTTTTTTCAACTCATGGAGATTGAGAACATGCTTTAGGTCTTGTGGAGAGATGGCTTAGTCGGAAGCCTAGGTCAACCCAATCATGTTCATTATAAAATTGTATCAGAGTGCCTCATTATTTTTTGTGGAGTATATTATTATAAAGTAGGCATGTTGGAAATTGAGAGGTGGGTGGGGGGAAGTTCCCAGATAACTCTTTTTTATGATAATCCTCATGTAACCATGAGTAGTAAGTAATTATTCTTAATTTTAGATTTGGTCTTAGATATTTTTATATGGTTTGATGTGATTTAATACTGTTATGAGAAATTTTACGGAACATTAAGTTTTATTAATATTTAATTATGTATTGATAGAGTTTTAAATTTTAATTTTTATATATAATTCCTCCCAAGAGATCCATAGTGATTCATAAAATTGGGATGCAGAATATACATATTAGGATAACACATTTATAGATCCTTATCTCCTAAATTTTGTCATTAAAACCATCCAATATTTATGTTAAGAACATTAGTAGGGTCAAGATCGAATGGTGGATGATAGGAAATATTTTACAAAGTAAAACCCACATACCACTCATGGTGAATGAGGACCCATGTAACATGAGGAGTGGATAGAAATGATTAAACATATATTTGTATTTTTCATAACTTCTACGACCTATAGGGTCGAACATTTCAATTATATTTTGTAGGTACCTAGGAATGAGTAGTGGGAGTACAATTCATAAGAATATATATATGAATATCACAGATGGACTAAGTTTAAGGAGATATTCAATCAATATTTTAGTCAAAGAATTAGTGGGAGATAAAGTCCTGGGAGTTTATGATGCAAGAATAAGTGGTCAATTATTAATGGAGTACACTACTTAGTTTTCCATGTATCTTTATATTTCATTGAATTTCCTCAAAAAATATTATATAAATTCTTAAAATTTTAAGATGAGGGTTTAAGAAAAATATTAGATAGAGGATTTTCATTCTATACCAACTAGACTATGTGGAGGTGGTTGATAAGGTGGTTTCAACTGAGAAAGACATGGCATGGAAGCCTGGTCTGGGTGGTGCCCCAATTACTACCAGGGGAAGATATATTTCTTACTTAGGATAGAAGAGGTAGCATGAAGAATCATGATGATACAGTTGTGGGAGTATTCAACTTCCGTAAGTCTCTTCTCATGTGTTTCACTTAGGGCTTATACTATGATATGTTATCTTTGTGCGAAAGTGGGTAACACTATGCATTTCTTATAGTGTTATCCTAGTAATATCTATCAGTGTGGGATTTTAGGGCATTTATAAATCTTTTTCAGCTATCATCCTCATGGAATCAGGGTTAAGCCTTCTTTTACAAGAGGATCTATCATTAGGATTGGGGAATCTAAGTGGAAAATATCACGTCATAAGATGTTAGCAAGATATTTTTTTCTATAAGTCCTATAGTGTTCCCAAATATTGGTTTTTATATAATGAAGATCATCATCTATAGGATTTAGATATAGGGCCAATGATCATGAGAAATATGATGGCTATTAAACCAACTATGGCCCTAAATTTATTTTACCTAGGCACATCCCATTGTTTTATATCATCAAATTTTATTGATGCTTTGGGAATATGATATGATTTTCTACCTTATGTGATAGATATTTCTATCCCACTAGGAAATGGGTGAGAGTAGGGATTTAGGTTCCCTATGTTTTGAGTGATTGTTACAAATATAAAGATTGTTTGGGATTTTATAGTTCTTTATTTTGATATTTTTTGTCTTATTTTATGCATGGATTTGATGGTCAAAGCTACAATTTATATTGATTTATACCATTGAATTTTTTTTCCATTATCCTGATGGAATATCTAACACCATCTAGGGTGGTTAATATCTGTAATTTGGTAGGGAAATACCAATTATTTTTGTTATCATATCAATTTCATGTTAGATCTCCGGATTTTTTATTAAATGTTGTTGAGTATAATTCAATTGGTAAACTTACTTTTCTACTAGAACAGTATGTTTTCCTTGATGATTTTCTAGTTTACCACCCTAGTGGGAGGAACATTTTTCTATTAATATATTCCTGGGGAAATGACCTTTCTTTTTTTCATCTTATTGAATAGATCCTGATGAGTTAAAATAATTAAATGAAAATTAGAAGATCACATAATAAAGGGTTTTATTCACCATATAATTTCACAAAGGGAATCACTTATTCTCTTTTTAAAGATCGAAACAGGAGTCTATCACCCTATATTTATTATCAAAATTTCAATGCAATGACCATTATGAATAAGTAAATGTTTCCTTGGATTAGTGATCTCTTTGACCCGCTCACGGGATCGAGATGGTTTTCAAAAATTAACTTCATGTTAGGATACCACCATCTAAGGGTGAGGGATGTGTATATTATAAATAATTCTTTTAAGAGTATGTTTAACACCAAAATATTATATATTATATATTTTATTTCAATTAGAACTTAATTTGTCTGATATATTGTGACACAAACAACACTAAACCAAAACGAACCATGGAACAATATATTATCATTAATATGTAGCCATAGAATAGGAAGGAAAATATAGATGTACCCAAATTATGAAATATATTTATAAATAAAAATAATTTTCTTATAAGTTATAATGTATTGATAAAATAAATTGGTATAGATAAATAACTAATAATACAGATTTATGCTTTAAAATGTGAATTTTCTGAAATCTCCCTTTTAAAGTGCTTTCTCCAGAAACTAAATAATTTATGTATAAACCATATTGTTAAATTTATTAATATATTTACACCAGTTTTATTATTAAATTATAGGAAATAAAAGTAACAAAAGTTTATATTTAGAAACAAAATGGTATTTTACTATGAAATCATTTTTCATTATATATTAACGTTTTTTATCTACAAGTTAAATTCTAATATTTTATAATTTAAATTTAATAAAATAATTATAATTTATAGATTCATAATTTCAATATTATTTGAATGTCAATTTTTTTATTTTTTTTAAATACTATAATTTTATGTGAATAGTGAAAGTGTATTTTTTATCAAAACTATAATTTTTATGAAATTATCATTATATAAGAAAAATCAAAAAGTTTATAAAGAATTTTTATTAATAAAATCTGTATTTAAAAGATAATAATATATATTTTTAAATACCATTATTAATTTATAAAACTCGTGTTTAAAATTTTGAGAACATAAGTAATATTTTTAAATAAAAGATATTATTAGTGGTAATTTCTTTTAATTAAATATTATTTCAAAAAAATTCAGTTTTTAATTGACATAAATAACACATAAATTTTATTTTCTTCATAATAAACCAATTTTTATATTGAAAACAAAATACATTAATAATTTTATCCTATACATAAATTTTATGATTAAAAACACACTTTTTTAAAAAAAATATTTTTACTCGTTACATACACTAATGATAAAATTGATTTTTTTCCCACATAAAAATTTTATCTTATAAAATTAATTTATATTTTGAATCATTATTTAAAAATTATATAGTAAGGGGAATTTTATTTTTAGTCATTAAATGTAAATTACCTAGGTAAAAAATAGTTACCATGGTAAAATTAAAAATGGTAAAAATGAAAATTATAAGAGTAAAGTACATAATAACATGGTTAAAAACGTTAAAAATGAATGGTTAATTTATTATAAAATTATATAATTCTCTTATCAATTATTTTCCATTTTTTGGTGACATTACATGTGAAATATGTGCTAGCTTTATATTAAGTTGAAATATTTAAAATAATAATAATTTCTCACCACTTATAAAAGGGGCCTCTCACCTCCCATTAAATGCCACTAGAAAATAATATATACCCTTTAAACACTAAACATATTATTTTACCTATAATCCTACATAACACTATTAATCATCGACTCACAACTGATTATCTTAAGCCGTCTATTTCCATGGATTCTTCTTAGAGAATGTCCAAGTCCCTAATGTGGGTAATAATTTTTCCTTGTTTGTTTTCTTTTTAATATTAAATTTATAAATATATATTTCTAATTATTATATAATTAGATAAAGATTTTTTATAATGAATTTTATAATTCTATGTGAAAAACTATTGACCACCCTTCCCCTTTTCCCTTAAGGAAATCAAAAGTAACTTTTGTGTGTGTGTGGGATACCACCTCCATGAAACATCATGTTTCATTCTCCTTAACCGCCATACACTGATGGTCCTAATATTAAATTTAAAAAATAAATATTATATTTAAAAAAATTATATTAAATAATAATAAAACTAATTTTAATTTTCTCTCGTTATATTAAAATGAAATCATTAACCATGCGTATGTGAGAAATATTACCTATATGGAATGATTGATTTATATTTTTTTCTCTTCATAACCTCCTTTAATTGATGGTAATGAGAATAGTTTTATTAGATAAATAATATTTTTATGAAATTATTAATTTTTTGTTAAGTAATTTTGTTCAAAATATTAATAATACGAGTAATAAACAATTGTTGTAAATTCGACCATCCAAAAGATTTTTCCAAGTGACAAACTTTTTTTTTCGTACTTTGTAATAACATCATATTGGTTATAGTATTCTTATAATTATTTTAAATTATGATATATCACATGATTAAACCATAAATAATGTTATTATTATTTTTTTATACTCATATTTTAACCAAATGACTTTATAATCATCTATTAATTATGATATGTTCTTATTTAGGTTGGTTTAACCACCTACTTGAACAATGATATAAATTTATATCATGGATGTCTAAGTGGATTTAATATCTAGTAATATGTGATATAAAAATTAAATAATGGTTTTGTTTTAGTTATGTAATGGTACCTTTAATATTAAACTCATTAGTTAAGATACCAACGCATTTCGATGCAAAATCACTAAAGGATGCTCGTTGTTGATTTTATCTTTAAGGATTATAATCAGAACTCCCATAAAATGAAATTATTAAATTATAATAATTATAAAACATAAATTATTTTACCTATTATTATTTTGGAATGGTTAAATTTGGGATAATAATGATGAACAAAACCTCTATTATGAAACTTGATGAAAATGATTATGATTACTCACACATGATATTGAAAATAGATAATAATTAACTAAAATAAATGTAGAAAATAATTATTAATGAATTTTAAAAAAGGTTATAGATATATATTTTTTGGAAATGGGTGATTAAGATATTTATTTTTTTATACATGAGGTTATAGAACATTTCAACTAATCATAAATTATGGTAGCGGATTATTCTAACTCAGTTTTCTTCCATTGAGTTTAAAACATTCTTCTTAAAACTAAAATATTCCAAGATTGATTTATTAAACCTCATAAATACATTGTATCTTACTTCATCCTTATTTTTTTGGTTCTATAATTATTCCTTATATCCTTATTATTAAATTATTCTTAACTCAAGGATTGTGTTATTTATAAGGGTTTTTTGTCTCAAATTTTCACCCCTTTAGACATATTTATCAGTATACATGATATTTTTCTTTCAATGGTATATCTACTACCCATTTAATATTTTTTAAATTTATTCTCTTATATTTCATGATATCCAATGTTCTATTCCATGTTATTGGTCTCATTGGGGTTTGACTCAAAAATCACAATAGATGTTAGAGGTCTCTTTATTTAAAGTATTTCATGAGAAATGTTAATGTTATAAAATATGTTTTCAATGGAATTTTAACTTAATGACCATTATATATTTTATATCATGATTATATCATTATTAATTATATTAATTGATTCATTTGAAATTATATCCATCAAGAGGTTTTTGATTTGAATTCTACCAAATTATTAAGGTCTTTTCTTATCTCTACCATTAATATTTTTCTTATAATACCTCATATTAAACTGATTCTATCCTAGATGGGTTTTTTACACCATAATATTTCATTTCATGGATTATTTTATAAATCCCCTCATACAATTTTCTCTTTGAGGATTAAACTTTCATAAATCAATCACTGTCATTCTCTATCCAAATCATCTTCTATTACTGGAATGATTATTATTCCAATTACCTTTGCTTATGTGCACTTTATATTTCCATCATTTTATTGAAGGGTTTCACTTGGATAACATACATATATTTATTGGTGAATTTTTTGAATTACCCATATACCATTACTACAATCTGTATACTTATTATTTCAATATGTATGTTTATTGATTACTAAGTAAAGTTAGTTATGTATTGAATAATTTATTTATTCCTTTATATAATGAATACCATGGAATTTATTAGGTTTATTTGGGGTCCATAGTATCCCATATATATATATATAGGTATCATGAGACAAAACTAACTTAGGTATTTTAAAGTATTAATTCCAAGAATAAAATATTTCAAAAACACTGGGACTTGACAGTAAGATCGTGTTGTTTATGATAATGATGTATTATATTCTGAAATGTAATTATGGATAATAAAATATGAATATCATTAATAAAGAACTAATTATTGTTATCCATGTATTTATTTTTTGATATGTCAAACATATATATGTTATTCTCCTTGTTTCTTTTGATTCTGTCATTATTTTGATTATTCATTCCATCCATATTATTTATGCACACTTATGATATTTGATTTTTATTGATTATGTTTACCCTTATTTAAAATTTTATTCCACCCCATCTTATGTTTCCATTTCCCCAGGTTATGAGTGAAGAAAGTTTGTGACGTTTTGTTTTAACAATGTTTTTTATTGAAAAATAACTTTTTGTAAAGAATTTTTTGGTAAACCAGGTGATAGTTATTAAATTTATTTTTTGTAAAGTTATTGGATGTCATGTTAATAAAGTTGTTTTATTTTTTGTAAAGTAATAAAGATTTAATGTTAAGATGTAAGGGAATTTGGGAAGTTTTGTGCATTAAAAATTAAATCATAATATTCTAAATTGATTTATCAATGTTACAAAACATCATGAAACAAATTCATGATCTGATATTTTTTTAAAAAGGAGTGTTGTAGTTTTCTAGACACAGATTTTTTGGACACATATATTTTGATGCAACTCCTAATGTGATTACAAGATAGAGCCGCAGTAAAAGATGTTTTGTACAATGTTAATGATTTTGGACACATTTTTCCAAATGGATAAACTAAAAGAGATAAATAAGTTTGATGTTTCTTAATTTAGATGTATTTAATCCTTTATATTGATTAGACACACTTTCCATATATAACTTTTTTATAATGTTTTTTTAGAAAGCCCATGTTTTTGAAAATCGTTGAGCTCGTGAAAAACATGAGAAGACAAGGATAAAAGTTTTCATTTAGACCAATAAGGTGGTGGTTAATATAATAAGATCTTATATTTTAATATTTTATATCAGGCAGAAAATATATGACTAATATAGAAGGTATACTAGACTAAAAAATGGCTATTAGATGGAACAAAAAAATCATACGACGCAGCTTATCTAAAAAACAATTTTCAAGAATCTCTAATGTTATAGATTCTAATATTTTATTTAAATATGGAAGAAATGAAAGGCGTCATAAGAAATAATATTTGAAAATCTAAGAAAATAAAAAGGGGTAGATCATGTTTATAATCAGACATATTTCTTCATACAAACAAGATCAGAAGCAGTAACATTGAGTAACAAGATAAAGATGAGCAGACAAAGTCTTAGGACAAAGAAAAAGTCAAATGTGTAAAATTTGATACCAAATAGAGATTATTTATGTAATTGATGTAGTTAAAAGATGAAACAATGTATTCAAGATTCTTCATTTATTTCTTAGGAATGTATGGAGGTTGGAAATTTGATTCCAGAAATAAATCTTATAAGAAGTTTGCATATAATATTTTTATAACATGTAGTATAAAGATTGAATTATTCTGATGTTACCAAGTGTGAAATAAGAAAAAAAGATTGTACAGAGTAAATTTTTATTTTTTCAGTGGTTTAATATACCTAAAATTATTATGATATTTCTAAGAAGAGTTTCATACATTAATTTTCTAGAAATAATGTTCAGAGGAACTCTGTAATTCTCTTATTTAAGTATCATTGATAATATTTATGTTCTTGAGAATTTATGAAGACAAAATAAGTCTCTAGGAGTGTTCAGAATATTATATAAGTTATCAAATTAAGTTCAAATATCTGATAAATTTGGATATATAAATTTTTTCGAGTGTGAAAACTAATCAGGTTTCCCACCTTTTCTATTTATTCGAGCACCTATAAATAGACGTGGAAAACAGAACATACATGATCACTGTTGAGAGAGAAAAAAATTAAAAACATTGAATTTTTTGGGTCATAAGAGATTTTTAGATAGATTCTCTAACTATAAGATCATACAAAAGCATGTTTAGATTACAATATAGAGAGAAACAAACAGAGTTCTATGTAGAGTTTTTACGGTCCCATGTTTTATTAATTAGGAAACAAAAAAAGTTATTTCAGGAATATTTTTTTAAAATTTCCAATAGATAGAGATTATTAAATAGAGTATTTTTGGAAACAGAAGACTAGAAAATGGTATGTCACATAGATATTCAAAATATACCCTCTTTGGAGTAGTTTAATAAATCTTTTTTTTGTGGATCAGATTTTTTTACAAAAAAAATATAAGTTGATGGGAGTGGGTATAATAATTCATATCGAGAGATATAAGGTGTCCAATGGGAGTTGAAAAAATAGTATTTACTTATTTATGATAGGTAATTTCTATATATGCATTAGAGTTTCTATGTTAATGAAATAGGTTCTCACACTATGATGGGTCCTTTTAAATCATCTGTGGCATGTTAATTTATTTTTTTCTTTGAATTTGAGATTAATAAAATCATATAAGGAATAAAATATAACATGTTGTCGGGGTTATTTTTCTTAAAGTTAAAATTTTTAAAAATACAATCACTAATTCAATCCCCCCTTCTTCTTAGTAATTCGATGATCCTGAGGAACATCAAGTAGTATCAGATGGAAGGTTCATGTAACATCCCAAATCTAATGCCACTAAATTGGTGCTCTAATACAATTTTTAGGAGTCCTTAAGAATGTTTCCCAGTATTACAAAATGTATAAACTAGAAGTTATGGAATAGGTTGTGACATTATGGAGAATATTCCCTCATATCAGTGAAAGAAAATGGTGGAAACAGTTATGCATCATTCACAGCAGTTAATAAATTGAGTATAAAATAAGTAAATACACTAAGAAATAACATGATGTAATAATAAAAGAAAATGTTATAAAATCATCAATATTTATTTCATACATTCAACACTGGTCACCAACTGTGTCGACCATACAAACACTGGATTACAAAAAGAAACTGAAATAAAAGTATAAGGCTCTCTTAATTACTCCATGCCAGACTACATACCTGGTCTCCATACATTGTTAAACGTCACAAGCCTGACTAGAAGAACCTACATGAGTAGATCCACTAGATCATGTACCTCTAGGCCTCATCCCTATCCATAATGAAAATTTTGTTCAACCTAAAAAATAGACATAAGGTCTACACACCTTGAGGTTCATGTGTAGGGGTGAGAAATAATCTTAGTATTCCACCTCGATAATGAACCTATAAAATATTCTTTTATAAGTGTATGAAAATGCAATTTGGTCATCCTATCCAAGGCTTAACTGAACAGATAATTAAATCCAATAAACATTAATCCACAGTTGACCCCTCATGTATGTAATTCTGGTCAACTAGGAAAATTTCAATCATGGATGTCCATATTTATATGTGTTTATATGTATAGTAAAATCCCTATACATAAACACATAAATATTAATATACTTGATTAATGGGAAATAAATAACATAAAAACCATCAAATATTGATCCTTGGGTCTGTAATCCTGATCTCTTGGACAACCTATGAAAAAATATTATTGAATTAGACTTCTTGACACGTAAGCCATATATCATTAAGTCAGTATTTGAGTATATAATCACAATCAACAAATACTATCTTTGTAAAATACTAGAAATGTCTCTTAGAAAAATACATCACTATAGAAGGATACTCATCCTAACCCTGGGTTCATTCGTACTCACCTCCAGTCACTATAATGAATAATTCCAGGGATGTATGTAGAGACCCGAAGCTTGACGTACATTGACATTACATTACTTTTGTGGAATACTTAGTACATTACAAAAACACACACACAAGGACCGTAATAGTTTAGTGTCTTTGGAAACTCGGACTATAATCTTCTAATCGTGGTGAAAGATCTTCAAAATCTCCCATAAAGATCTTCCATTTTTTTTACCTAAAACCTTTCTTTATATCCTGGGGAAAAGAAAACATAAAAGGGTGAGCTCAAATGCTCAGTAAGGGTAAACAAAATAAATATCAATCACATCATATTCATAAGAACATAACATTTTGGAAATCATAACCTGCAAAAGAGAGAGCATAATTTCATAATCATGGGATAAATCATGGCAGTGAAAAAGTAATCCCAATAATCATAACTTAAAACATGAAACTTTGTGGCATACACACATAATCATAGAGAATCATTTCTTGTTAGTCAAGACTAATTTCCAAGACTATCTTAGTGGACAAAGTCCCTTTCTGAATCGAGTAACCCTCGTTTCAGTCCTGTTTCACTGAACCGGTATAACCTACCATTCCAGCCATGTCTATCTCATGAGATATAAAATCATTACCCAATGCATTGGAGGGAGATATAGGTCCCACCCATCTTATAATGAATCTTTTCTTATGTGTGCCACATAATCATAAACCATACATCATAGCGTAACCCATGTAATAAAAATGGGATTCTTAAACAACATGACATCATAAAACAATTAATATAAGATAAAGGAATTCATAAAAATATTTCCATCACAACATAATCAAACCAATGTAATAATAGGGATAAAAACAGAACCCTTTTATTATATTAGATGGAAAATAATTTTGATAAAATACTTGAACTCCATTCTTGAGTAAAAATATCCTTTCTACTTCAAAAACACTTTTCCTTTATTAACATGTCGTACATTGATAAACTAAAAGAAGTTGATTAAAAATAAACTTGAAAACTTGTAAAGTAAGTTTCTTAAAAATCCATTCATGCCGTATAAGTTAAAAAAAACATTCTTCGTACTTTTGTCGGAAAAGTCAAAAAGTACCTCGTACGAAAAAACGACAAAAGATTCCTTTCATATCTTTTAATAAAAACTCATAGAAGGGTAAAATTGGATATAAACTATTTTATAAGGATGGAAATAATATTACATATTTAGGGAACATGGATGTGGATGATAAAATACACCCCAGTAATTACCAAAGTAAAAACAATCTCGGATAAAAGTGAGATTGTGATATTTCCCTTACCTTAGGTCCGATTTGCTTTGTACGTGTCCGAAGCTCCTGTATAATGGTTTAAATAATGTCATTGACTTATTACAGAATCATATTCATTGTTATGATATCATATATGGTTCACTTATGACATTATATTACCCGTTCTTTTGTAAATTCCATGTTAAAAAAGCGTTTTGGGTAAAATCGTTTCTTTTATTGTAGGTGTTTTGACTTGTTGTTATTGACATTATTATTACTTATATCATGATTTAATTACTTCCAGAATATAAAATATGATTTATATATCATATATATTCAGTATATATATATATATATATGAAATGAAAAACACCGTTCATGGAGACGGTAGTCCGTACGTACGCATGAACGCTGTTTTCATTTCCCTATTGTCTTGAATGGAAGTAAGTAGATGACATACATATATATATATACATAAATCCAGTAGCTTTATAATGTCATATATTTCATTATTATTTCTTATATATACTTTATAATCATTCTTAAATGGTTAACATGGAGAATGAATCTCATCGCGTCGTGGAGATGGTAGTCTGTACGTACGCACGAGCGATGATATCATTTCCATAAATATTGAATTGAATTGGAGTGGATTATACAATATATCAGAATCAATATGATGTTTTAATAACTATGTATAGTTATTCTTTACACCATTATACCCATCCATGTAAGGTGGTGGTGGAAAATAGATTACACCACGGCGTGGAGACGGTATTCCGTACGTACGCACGCGCGGTGATTTCTTTTTCCGTAGGATAGATAGATGGTGAAATAGGGTTGTTTCATACTTATAATAACATATAAGTATATGAGTGATACTGATGTTATTACTTCATAATGAAACAACCTAAGAAGAAGAAGTGGAAGAAGAAATAAAGATGAAAGAATTGGTAACGGTAATTACCTCTTCTTTGAAGCACCTTTTGGAGACCTCCTCTTAGGGAACTAAAATTAGTCTTTGAGGAAGACCAGAACCTCTAGGATGTTTCTAGGGAAGTGGAGAAGAGATTTTTTCAGGGTTTGGCCGAGCTTGAGTGCTCAAATTGGTGTGAGGAGGAGGGGGAGGAGGTGCCCTTTTATAAGGGAGGAGAGGGGCACCTTAGGAATATCTCAAAATATTATTTTATATTAAAGTAAAAATCGGTTTATAATGGTTCCAAAGGGTCTTATTTCGAAGCTAAAGTGGGTATGGGTCGAAATCCTATCAACCAATAGGATTTAGACAAGTTTAGGTTCTTATTTTAACCTTATCAATTAGATTTAACTCTAAGTTAAATAATTTAACTTTTACCGTGTCTTTTTGTTTTCTTTCACTATATGGTTAATACACTTACTATAACATGCCAAAAGAACCCCAAATTGTTTATTATTAATATATATATCCTTATATAAGTCATTTGGCCGAACCTTAGATTTTTAGGAATAAAATAACAATTAATAATATAAGATTTGATTTAAAAACTATTTTGTGCCAATTTTGACACTATTTGATATATGATTTTTGTGAAAGTCATAACAGAATTATATGTTCGAACCAAGTTGATTAAATCAACACTAATATATCATAGTAACCTAGAAAATTAGTGTAATTCATAAAAAGTCTGAAATTACATTCATTTGAGTATTTATAACATCAATTATGTTAATATTTCCTTAAAAGGGTAATTACTGCATCATCGTTGTGTCATAAATAAATTAATTTATTTAAAGTCTAAAAATTATAAATAAAATATCATTATATAGGAAATCTTTTTAGATTTCTAATGAATATTTATAGTCGAATTTATCTTATGTATAACCCCATATTAAAAATCTTTTAGTGAATAAACTTTGATTTTAACTCTTTTAACTCTTCTTTGAATTAAATAATAATAAATGTCCTAATCTAATCCAAGTGGGCCTAAATGATAATATTTTACACTTAAGGTTGTTTTTGGTCGAGATACACTTGTGCAATAGAATTAGGACATGTGTTAGGGTAATATTAATATCATTCTTACCCTTAATTACCCTATTTACTTTTAACCGTGGTAAATAAAAGTAAAAAGTTATTATTCACCAAAAATTATTTTCATCTCATTGAACCACATTTTACTTACTGACATCAACCGTGTCTCTCGGATTTTTGAAATTCCATTCACAGAAGTGGTAAAATTATGTTTTATGAAAAATTCAGTTTTTTAACTACCACTTAGTAGTTTTACTATTCATCAAAAAATGAAGGTTTTCAGAAAAATGCCAAAATTTCATCCTAAGCTATATTTCATATTCCGAATTCAAAAATGAAGTCTATTTTACCAAATTCATAACATAGAAGTTGCATTAATTAATTTTATAATTAAATCCCACTGTTAAAACAAATAGCGTGTTTTTAAGAAACAATATTTATCAAAAGATTGACACTTGTTTATGTCTGGTTTAAATGTGCAATTACATCCAATGACCAACATTGTATTAAATTGTAAAAATATATTCTAAATATACTTTAAAACTACTCCAATTAATAATTTATCACTATTAATTATTTCGATTAAAAAAGTTGTTTGTTTAATTATAATTTAGTAATTTTCACTATTCATCAGAATATGAAAGTTATCCGAAATGTACCAAAATTACACCTTAGGCTAAATTCGATACTCCGAATCCAAAAATGAAGTTCATTTTGAAAAATAAGATTTACAGAATTTTAAAAAGTGGTTATTACTATTCATACCGGCTAGTTTTAATAATATTTTAATAGCATATCGTTGTTTAGTGAAACTCGGTATTGCGTATTACACACGCTATCGAGGAAGGTCGCGATTGCGTGTAATGCAAGGCAAGTCAAGGATGCGTGTTGTGCAAGCTCCTTTTGGTGTAGCGTACAACACAAGACATTAATAAAATTAAAAAGAATATTTTTTATAAAATCTTGGGTTGTTACATTCTACCCCCCTTAAAATGAATTTCGCCCTCGAAATTCGTCGGGGTTATAAATGGTTTACTATTTGAAAGTTTCTTTAATAGAAACCCACATCGTAAAAAGGAATATCAAAACCAATCTTTAAAAACAAAAGTATGAAACGTAACGGTTACCCAAATAAACTAATCATTGGGTTTCCACATAGGTGAAAATATGGATATGGAAGAGAAATCTAATCATCATGTTCTGATGGAGAGTGGTAGAGAACATGGCTATGGAAAAGCCAATAATCACAAATCCATAAATTTGTGACGATCTAAGGTACCATCCGATTCATCAGGTATAAGATCACTAGGACAACATTTTTGGTTTTCAAGATCATTTCCCTAAAGTTGAAAATTTGAATTGGAATAAATACTTTCTTTATTTTGGTACTATCTCACTATTGTTCGTGCCTAGAACAATTTACACTTCATCTCTTAAATAAATGAAGTTGAATTTGTTATTCGTGAAGTGTTAGCAGATCATGTGATAGAATGACGGGTCATTCCATCTGTCTCAAACAAAAGGTTAGCAAAAATTATATACATAAGTCGATCTATAGTGAGATTAATCATATATAGTTCCTAAAATGGACTTATACTTCATATATCATACTGCTTAATATAATAAAACTAGTTTCTACTAAACAGGGACTTTCTGTAGGCCAGTGGTAGGCGATAAAGGCCGGTCGCACTTCGGTTGTGGGTTCGATTTCCACAGCCTTGTCCGAAGCGATGGGTTGTCGCCCGTCCTGCAGGTTGTCCTTTTTCTAAAACTATATTACTATAACATCCCATCAATAATATCGAAAAACTTCTATCCTTAAACAATACTAACGTATTTCCAACATAATCCATTTCAATCTTTAGGCTTATCCATAATACCGCAGTCCACTCTCATAACATAGTGAAAACGATTACCAGAGATTTAATACCATTGTTGATCCCCATATATCATAAGATATGTCTTGTTGGTCACATTACAGACATTCAAAGGCCTTAATCATGTACTCTCTTGAATACCCATTGAACCTTAGTGAAAACATGAATATAGTTAAAAGTTAACACCTTCCACATACCAAAATACTCAAAATTCTATATACTCAAACCATGATATCACTTAGTCCTTATATCAATCATGAGCTCATGAATACTTTCAAACATTTAATTTTCTCCTTATCCCTTCATTATGCGCATATCATCTACATTCCAAAAATATCTGTATAACCTTTCATGGATACTGGTAACATTAATCACACACTTTCAAAACTCAAGGAAAGACAACAATGTAACAATCCTTAGATGTTTCTTTATTCCATAGTACCATGAGATTCTTTATACAACATTACACTTGATAAACATGTAATCATTCCACTACCTTCTTAAACCATTGACCGAGCTTCAACAATTCTTTCATCTCACATATCATTTGTAGTCTCTTCATCATCATCCACATAAATACTACCCATATGACCATACTGATTCTCTTCATGAGTCTTTCCCTTAGGGAATTTGTTTGCATAATGCCCATACATTCCACATTAAAAACACTTAACCATTTTTGATGTCGTAGCAATACCATTATCCTCATCCATGGTGTTAACCGACCCTTTTCCTTTGCACTTACTTGCTTTGTGTCCTTCTTTTCCACACCCAAAGAATCTTCTAGTTCCCTTGAAACATTCTCCTTGATGCCTCTTCCCACATGATTTACATAGGGGAAATTGAACTTTCTTTCCTCTATGATCATCATGAAACTCCATCTTTCTCTTATTAGCCGAGTCAGGAAACTTACCAAATTTTACTTTATTGATCATATTATGAGATTGCTGATTCGGCATAATAATGATGTTTGGACTTCCAAATCCCATTTCATTTGGTTTCTCATGAAGAATATCATTCCATTGTCCATCATATCCTCCATTATCGTGAATCATCTTGTTTCCAGCCATTTTCTAAAACCCAAAAAGAATAGTGTGAGAGGCAAAAATCATGCTAGGGAAAACAACATTATAAAGGGGGAGTATCCTCAATATCTAACTTCTTAGGTTAAATTCTAAGATCTTTACCGTAGTTATAGGACTGTATCCTATACGTATACTTATCCTTAGGGACATCCCTAGACAAACCTTATAAATATCTCTAGGGATCTCACTAAAGTTCTCACATCCTAGTTTCCAAAGGTTGACTAAACCTTTCCTCTGATACCAACTGTAGAGACCCGAAGCTTGACGTACATTGACATTACATTACTTTTGTGGAATACTTAGTACATTACAAAAACACACACACAAGGACCGTAATAGTTTAGTGTCTTTGGAAACTCGGACTATAATCTTCTAATCGTGGTGAAAGATCTTAAAAATCTCCCATAAAGATCTTCCATTTTTTTTTACCTAAAACCTTTCTTTATATCCTGGGGAAAAGAAAACATAAAAGGGTGAGCTCAAATGCTCAGTAAGGGTAAACAAAATAAATATCAATCACATCATATTCATAAGAACATAACATTTTGGAAATCATAACCTGCAAAAGAGAGAGCATAATTTCATAATCATGGGATAAATCATGGCAGTGAAAAAGTAATCCCAATAATCATAACTTAAAACATGAAACTTTGTGGCATACACACATAATCATAGAGAATCATTTCTTGTTAGTCAAGACTAATTGCCAAGACTATCTTAGTGGACAAAGTCCCTTTCTGAATCGAGTAACCCTCATTTCAGTCCTGTTTCACTGAACCGGTATAACCTACCATTCCAGCCATGTCTATCTCATGAGATATAAAATCATTACCCAATGCATTGGAGGGAGATATAGGTCCCACCCATCTTATAATGAATCCTTTCTTATGTGTGCCACATAATCATAAACCATACATCATAGCGTAACCCATGTAATAAAAATGGGATTCTTAAACAACATGACATCATAAAACAATTAATATAAGATAAAGGAATTCATAAAAATATTTCCATCACAACATAATCAAACCAATGTAATAATAGGGATAAAAACAGAACCCTTTTATTATATTAGATGGAAAATAATTTTGATAAAATACTTGAACTCCATTCTTGAGGAAAATATCCTTTCTACTTCAAAAACACTTTTCCTTTCTTAACATGTCGTACATTGATAAACTAAAAGAAGTTGATTAAAAATAAACCTGAAAACTTGTAAAGTAAGTTTCTTAAAAATCCATTCATGCCGTATAAGTTAAAAAAACATTCTTCATACTTTTGTCGGAAAAGTCAAAAAGTACCTCGTACGAAAAAACGACAAAAGATTCCTTTCATATCTTTTACTAAAAACTCAAAGAAGGGTAAAATTGGATATAAACTATTTTATAAGGATGGAAATAATATTACATATTGAGGGAACATGGATGTGGATGATAAAATACACCCCAGTAATTACCAAAGTAAAAACAATCTCGGATAAAAGTGAGATTGTGATATTTCCCTTACCTTAGGTCCGATTTGCTTTGTACGTGTCTGAAGCTCCTGTATAATGGTTTAAATAATGTCAATGACTTATTACAGAATCATATTCATTGTTATTATATCATATATGGTTCACTTATGACATTATATTACCCGTTCTTTTGTAAATTCCATGTTAAAGAAGTGTTTTGGGTAAAATCGTTTCTTTTATCGTAGGTGTTTTGACTTGTTGTTCTTGACATTATTATTACTTATATCATGATTTACTTACTTCCAGAATATAAAATATGATTTATATATCATATATATTCAGTATATATATATATATATATATATATGAAATGAAAAACACTGTTCATGGAGACGGTAGTCTGTACGTACGCATGAACGCTGTTTTCCTTTCCCTATTGTCTTGAATGGAAGTAAGTAGATGACATACATATATATATATACATAAATCCAGTATCTTTATAATGTCATATATTTCATTATTATTTCTTATATATACTTTATAATCATTCTTAAATGGTTAACATGGAGAATGAATCTCATCGCGTCGTGGAGACGGTAGTCCGTACGTACGCATGAGCGATGATATCATTTACATAAATATTGAATTGAATTGGAGTGGATTATACAATATATCAGAATCAATATGATGTTTTAATAACTATGTATAGTTATTCTTTACACCATTATACCCATCCATGTAAGGTGGTGGTGGAAAATAGATTACACCAGGGCGTGGAGACGGTAGTCTGTACGTACGCACGCGCGGTGATTTCTTTTTCCGTAGGATAGATAGATGGTGAAATAGGGTTGTTTCATACTTATAATAACATATCAGTATATGAGTGATACTGATGTTATTACTTCATAATGAAACAACCTAAGAAGAAGAAGTGGAAGAATAAATAAAGATGAAAGAATTGGTAACGGTAATTACCTCTTCTTTGAAGCGCCTTTTGGAGACCTCCTCTTAGGGAACTAAAATTGGTCTTTGAGGAAGACCAGAACCTCTAGGATGTTGCTAGGGAAGTGGAGAAGAGATTTTGGCAGGGGTTGTCCGAGCTTGAGTTCTCAAATTGGTGTGAGGAGGAGGGGGAGGAGGTGCCCTTTTATAAGGGAGGAGAGGGGCACCTTAGGAATATCTCAAAATATTATTTTATATTAAAGTAAAAATCGGTTTATAATGGTTCCAAAGGGTCTTATTTCGAAGCTAAAGTGTGGATGGGTCGAAATCCTATCAACCAATAGGATTTAGACAAGTTTAGGTTCTTATTTTAACCTTATCAATTAGATTTAACTCTAAGTTAAATAATTTAACTTTTACCGTGTCTTTTTGTTTTCTTTCACTATATGGTTAATACACTTACTATAACATGCCAAAAGAACCCCAAATTGTTTATTATTAATATATATATCCTTATCTAAGTCATTTTTCCGAACCTTAGATTTTTAGGAATAAAATAACAATTAATAATATAATATTTGATTTAAAAACTATTTTGTGTCAATTTTGACACTATTTGATATATGATTTTTGTGAAAGTCATAACAGAATTATATGTTCTAACCAAGTTGATTAAATCAGCCCTAATATATCATAGAAACCTATAAAATTAGTGGAATCCATAAAAAGTCTCAAATTACATTCATTTGAGTATTTATAACATCAATTATGTTAATATTTCCTTAAAAGGGTAATTACTGCATCATCGTTGTGTCATAAATAAATTAATTTATTTAAAGTCTAAAAATTATAAATAAAATATCATTATATAGTAAAGCTTTTTAGCTTTCTAATGAATATTTATAGTCGAATTTATCTTATGTATAACCCCATATTAAAAATGTTTTAGTGAATAAACTTTGATTTTAACTCTTTTAACTCTTCTTTGAATTAAATAATAATAAATGTCCTAATCTAATCCAAGTGGGCCTAAATGATAATATTTTACACTTAAGGTTGTTTTTGGTCGAGATACACTTGTCCAATAGAATTAGGACATGTGTTAGGGTAATATTAATATCATTCTTACCCTTAATTATCCTATTTACTTTTAACCGTGGTAAATAAAAGTAAAAAGTTGCTATTCACCAAAAATTATTTTCATCTCATTGAACCACATTTTACTTACTGACATCAACCGTGTCTCTCGGATTTTTGAAATTCCATTCACAGAAGCGGTAAAATTATGTTTTATGAAAAATTCAGTTTTTTAACTACCACTTAGTAGTTTCACTATTCATCAAAAAATGAAGGTTTTCAGAAAAATGCCAAAATTTCATCCTAAGCTATATTTCATATTCCGAATTCAAAAATGAAGTCTATTTTAACAAATTCATAAAATAGAAGTTGCATTAATTAATTTTATAATTAAATCCCACTGTTAAAACAAATAGCGTGTTTTTAAGAAACAATATCTATCAAAAGATTGACACTTGTTTATGTCTGGTTTAAATGTGCAATTACATCCAATGACCAACATTGTATTAAATTGTAAAAATATATTCTAAATATACTTTAAAACTACTCCAATTAATAATTTATCACTATTAATTATTTCTATTAAAAAAGTTGTTTTTTTAATTATAATTTAGTAATTTTCACTATTCATCAGAATATGAAAGTTATCCGAAATGTACCAAAATTTCACCTTAGGCTAAATTCGATACTCCGAATCCAAAAATGAAGTTCATTTTGAAAAATAAGATTTAAAGAATTTTAAAAAGTGGTTATTACTATTCATACCGGCTAGTTTTAATAATATTTTAATAGCATATCGTTGTTTAGTGAAACTCGGTATTGCGTATTACACACGCTATCGAGGAAGGTCGCGATTGCGTGTAATGCAAGGCAAGTCAAGGATGCGTGTTGTGAAAGCTCCTTTTGGTGTAGCGTACAACACAAGACATTAATAAAATTAAAAAGAATATTTTTTATAAAATCTTGGGCTGTTACAATGTACATCTAGATAACCCATAAATGGAAAATTCTTAGATGCTATACCACTATTGACATGTAAATCCAATCCAAATTATGATCCTTGGGTCACGGTCCATAGTCAGTCATGACATTTCAAATTTTTTTGAACCATAAGTATCAGACCCTTAGGTGATCTATAATAAAATCTCACTGGTGAGATACCATGCCACACCTAGAATTCTTTAATAAGGGAGTGCATAATTAGACCTATAATTTGGTAGACTTTCATTATATATGGGTATCCAGTGATCTAAAACACCATTTCCAACACTAAGTCCAAGTAACCAATTAAGGATAGTGTAATCACCCACAATTATAATCAGTTTGAGGGTAGTGTAATAATCCTCATCATATATCAGACGGAGGAGAGTGGAATCATCCTCACCATTTGATAGAGATTAATCATCCATGATTATTCATACTAGGGATTCCACACATGTATATCATAATTGTAGGATCGTGAGAAGGATACTTGGAATCTCATAAGGAAATCCCATTAATATAATAATAAAATATATGGATCAACAGTCAAATCACAGGTAGTACCTATGGGTATAAAAATAATTAAACAATAACTTGGATCAGAAGTCGAATCCTATGAAAAATATCTGGGAATCCCACTAAATGAATAAGATAGATCCCAAGAAGAATTTTTGGGCATCCCAAAGAGAAATAAATACACATCATGTGGGGATTAATAGCCAGAAACTAGTTATTTCACTTGGTAAACATCATTGTATCATTAATAATTAAGTGAATGTATAAACTAATAGAAGGTTTGGTCAAAATCCTAAAACCACCACTACTACCATATCCCTATTGGATTACCTGTTCTATATTAGTTCTAAGGTGACAACCACTACCGTCTATAACCAAACCCCCAATGCACTATATAAGGGTTGGTCAACCATCAGGGCACCCATTGGGTCCCCCAATTCAAAACACAGAAGATGAATCCTACTTGGGATCCTCTAGATATACACATAAGAAAAGGTATCCTACTTGATATCCTTATCCAAAAAGGTAAAGGAGGAATCATACATGGGATCCTCTAATGGAAATTAAAATAGAGTAATCCTATATGGGATCCTCAGAGCAGTTCATAGGAAGTGGTGTCCTATATGAGTCCCCTACCAACGGCCTAAGAAGACAAGGAATCCTAAGAGTGATCCAAGGGATAGTATATAGGTAAACAGATCCTATAAGGGATTCCCCATATTAACATGTAATAAATGTCTTCCAACCTGGGATCATAGGTAATAGTAAGAGGATATATTTATCCTAAACTGGATCCTCTAGATCAAAATGTAAGAAGTGGAAACCTATATGGGGTCCTAAGAAATGACTAGTCTCACAACTTCTGGGTCTATAAGGGATCAAACCACAAGGGTTATTTTCTCAAAGAAATATGTATGAAGGAATAAGTGAAGAGATATAGCTCTTGGATCATCTCATATCAAATGTTACAACTCTTAGTAGACAACTAGATTCAATTACTAGAGGAAGAAGCTCTCCATTAAATAAAATCATGAAACGCCACCTAGGAGTCCTCGAAACAGAATAAGGGTCATGCTATCGAGGTCTATCTGATAAGATACTCCGAATGGACAACTCATGGGTCCAATTACGCATCCTAGTAAAAAAATTACAAAAAACCTCAAAGGGTAGTAAGGGAGGAGTGCACAACATATGTACCCTAGTACACAGCGTGTACCCCCAACGCCCCACATGGGAATGTACTTATGCATGTACATGGCATGTAAATTTTGATGTACATGGTGAGTGGTCTCTGTAAATTAAATATAACCTACACAGGGCACCTTCCCATGTACCGAACATGAATCTATCCAGGTATATATTCTGTCTGTGTACTTCTACGTGGCATGCAACCCACACAGGGTTTGGCTGTGTACTCTACACGGCCATGTGCTCCTACACAGGCAGCCCAACTAGGTACTCGACTACATGGACAAGTCCTTGTACACGGTGTTTAAATCCCATACATGGCATTTACTTTTTAAAAATCATCTTCCTTGAATATAAATAACACACAGCATGTGTTCTCTGAACCACATGTCATGTAAACAGGTTTTCATGATTGAAAAACATCTCAATTGCACTGAAACCCCATTTTCTTAAAAAAAAGCTATAGATCATACCCCTAGGGGTCCCAGAAAATCATAATAGAGGATTAAAACATGAGAAAAATTCACCTACATATATTTTTGCCAAAATATAAAAATGAACTAACTTTGGGTGAAATCTACCAATGCTTCACTCGTTTTTGCGGTCCACACTTGCTGCACGATGATCTTGTGTGTCCTAAGCCCTACAGTCACACCTCCTTCTATCCATCTCTCTTTATATCTCTCCCCCTCCCACTATCTCGATCGTGCAGGGGAGGAATCCACCCCTATGGGAATACATGAGAATTCATAGGTGGAGATAAAAAAATAAAGGTTAAATAATGAAAATAAGAAAACACAAAAGAAGAAAAAGAAAATAAAATGAAAAGGTGGATTGGGCTGGCCTTGGCTCCCAACTCGAGTTTATACCATGCCAAGACAAAACTCCTTGTTCTCGATTCAATAGAGAAGATGGAATCTAAATATGATTCACCATTAAAAGATATCATTGAATGAACCTATGTGAATAAATTAATTCCTAATTTATTAATTATTAATTATTAATTATTCTTCTATAATTTGAAGGGATCAGATTTATACCAAACTCCTTTCCCATGGTAAAGACCCAATTCTAAGACCAATTGAGTGGTCAAAAAATAACTGAGGTCATATTCTAGTGTAAAATTACCATTTTACCATTTATAAGAGTCTAAAATAGAAATTCGAATTCTTTCTCAAAATTTCCATTCCAAAAAAACACGGTTCATTAAAAACTCTCTACTATAAACTATCTCATCCTGAAGAATCCTCGTGGTAAGACTACCATCATTTCTATCAACTCGATCATTTTCACAAACAAGCTATTTGGACTATCCAACGACCATCCTCATAGTGTCATTAACTATCTTTGATAATGAATACATTTAACTATGATGGACCTGGTACTCCCTATCATAGGAATACTCTTATTATCATCTCAAAACTGAACTCCATGACTAAAGGCCCATTAAAAAAACTAAATTTAAACTAAAAATGAGTTCTACCACCTTCAAATAGCCAATGGTGCACTCCCCACAATATGGATTACCATATACAGATCCTCGAGTGCAACATCAACATGTTTCCTTCCTCAAAAATGGAAAAACATTCAGAAGAAAAGAATATTTGTTTTAGGTTTGATGTTATCTCACCATATTCATGATCATTTCAAGATAGATCATGGTTGTCACTAACTAGGATCAGACTAAGATTTCAAAAAAAACTCTTACACATCTCTCTTCAAGACACATCCCCTAAAAATCTGTGTTTAGGTCCAACCATGGGTCAACCTTCACATAAAACCCTATTTATTATCGATGTCACCTTTACCATAGAGGGACATTCATTAATTAACAAGAACTCTCACAAAACATTTCCCTTGAAAAGTTTTGAAACCATCAATCCTCATCTTTCACCGAGCCACTCACAAATTTACAATTTAAATGATACCATGCACAACTCATGTGTACCATTATCACTCAACTCGTACTCCAGTGATTCATCCAACATAAGGCTATGTTGACCATGCTACATGGCACATCATTTTCATTAAGATATAATCTCCCTCAGAATTCCACTTTAAAATAAAGAACCTCATGTGTACCATGATTTAGTCCATGACCACCCATTACCCAGCATCATTATAGTCATGATAATCTACCCATTCTCTAACTACATTAGTAATAGTGTAAACACTAGTATATCAATCCACAAACCTGAACAGGCATTCATGTCAAATCTAGTCTTGCTAAGAAAGCACCTTAGGTTCTTTTTAAAAAATTGAAGGCATCACCAAGTCTATCACATAAAACTAAAGCACCAACCATGCATTGATATCAAAATGATCATATATTATATATATATACCAAAAAATGATTATTAAAACATGGGATAACTTCTCCCACATAAGATTACCTAAAAAATGAAGAACTAACTTTAGGGGCCTTATTCAAACTAAGGGCCTCTTGGTCTCCCACCTATCCCTACAGATCAAGTCTCACAACTGGGCCACGGGGTCTAACCACCTAGCCCAAAAGATCAAACCTCTTTAAATAAGGTAAAGATCGTGACATCCTACGAGGGTTAAAATTATTAACATGGCCTATAAGGTTCAGATCCTCAACAAAAATTCTCATATGGAACTGCTCCCTATAGGTCATGATACAAACATGTGAAAGAGATACTGAAATGATAATCACCATGAATCCATGTATGTTAATACCCCTTGGAGGTCTAGCTCATAAAAAATCTCCTAGTATCAATAAACATTGTACTCGGTGATCTCACTAGATAATCATGACCTTGAAAATAGCACCCCATAAGGGGTACAACATAAGATAATCATGTTCCATATCAACCTACTAGGATTACTTTGCCTCCATTGAATGAGGATTGCGTCTTTATCCTCACTACTGAATGCCTCAATGTTGATCTATATAACCTACCATTATAAGAAAATATATATTCAATTTGTCTCAATTGATTACAATGCCACCAAAAAGCTACATGGGAAAACACCATTTAGGTTCCTGTTGACACTTTAAATAATTATCCTTTATCATCAGTAAAATTCATGCACTAGAAAGCCTATATGATGTGAATCCAACTTTATAGAAATGATGTATGATATGCCACTTGCCTTTTTTTCAAGAGTAAAAATCCATCTCTGACATATTTCCTATAACATCGCAGTTTTGAAAAACATTAACATTGAATGAAAATATTAGAATACTTTAAACATTATACAAACAAACACCCAAAGACCACACTAGTCTAGTACCTTAGGAAACATGGAAACATAAATTTTGATACATGAGTGAGAAATATTATCTCCTACTAGGTTCTTTTTGACTAGGACCCTTCTTAGAAAAATCAAAAAAATAAGTATCTTAATAACATGGGGGAAAGGAAACATAAAAAGGGGTGATCTCATATGCTCAGTAAGGGTAAACCATAGAAACATTTAAAGATAAACATGAGAATAGGGGTATGAGAATGTGACCATAACATTAAAATATAATACCCTTCATATCAAAGTTTATAAAAATAAATCATGGAATAAAGCTTGATAGATCAATAGACATGAATCATAAGGAAATAAAAAACATAATCCAAGAAATTATAACATTGAATAAATAATGGAATTGTGGAATACACATAATTATGTAATATAACTTTCATATTATCCAAGGCAACACTACCATGACCATCTTAGTAGTATGGGTTCACTCCCCATACCATCATGGTAGTCATGGTTCACTCACATTTCCATATTAGTGGCATGATTTAATTTTTAATACCATCTAGGTAGTCATGGTTCACACCCATGGCCCTCTTTGTAGACAAGGTTCACTCCCAAGACCATCTTAGTCTATCTCATGATATAAAAGTCATTACCTAATGCATTGGAGGGAGATATAGGTCCCAACCATCTCATCGAGAAATCATACATACATGTGCAAAAAAATCATAAAAAATCATATCATAACCTATGAAATCGAATTTGTATCATAAAAATGTAATCATATCATAGCCTGTGGGAAAAGATACAAGCTCATAATCATTTCCTCAAAAATATAACATGTGAAAGAAAAATTGATTTCTTAAGCATATGAACTATGAAAGAGAAATGAGTTTCATAAAGACCATGAAATAAAGAATAAACCATTCATATAAGGAATATGAATGTAACCATTTTATCATTACTAGGAAATATTTTAGTAACATGAATGGATGTTCTCTTATATATCAAAAAAATTTGAAATCTATTTTAAAAACACTTCTAGAGGAAAATATCCTTCCTCTTCGAAAGATAATTTTCAAAATGTAAATCCTTTTTAGAATTATTTTCATTATAAATATACCTGAAAATATATAAAATAATTTTTAAAACAATTTTATAACCTTTTTCCTTGGAACATATAAATAAGTTTTTAAACCATTTCATAACAGTTTTCCTTGAAATCATAAAAAACCCTTAAAACCCCTTTTTGAAAATAATTTTTATGAAGGAAAGATGATATAATGGATTTTTAAATACCCATATATATATAAGAATAAATTCCATTAATGGGGCTTATATACACCACATAAAATAAGTGAGTGGTTAATAAGGCATGAATCTCGCGGAAATAAACTATGATGTGAAATTCCCTTACCTTATGTCTTGACTCTCTTCATACTCATAAAAACCTCTTGTATAATAAATATAAATTTGTTATAAATATATCAAGGAGATATATTATTATATATAATACCATATATGTTTTGATTATATATTTATGTTACAATCTCATTAACAATTTTATTTTAAGGTTTCACTTTGGGTAATATTCGCTTTGTTCTTCGAATGTGTCTTAATTTGTTATAAAGTAATTCCTTATATTTATATAATGGTTTAAATAATGTAAAAAATTATTTAAATATAACATATATTCATTATATGTGTATATAATAATTCATATAATATAGAAGTTAAAAATGGGATTCACTGTTTAGGGGATGATACGCCATACGTACGCCTGAACGTTATTTCTGTTTAATTATCGTGTTGAAAGAAGGAAAGTGAAATACATATATGTATATATATATATATATATATATATATTATTAAATTAGTTTTATTATATCATATATATCATATATATTCATTAAATCCATTCTTAATATATTCAATGTAGTGTGTGAATGAATCACATCGCTTTGAGGGGGCGGTAGTCTACATGTCCCCAAACGAAGTTATCATATAACCATAATATTGAAAGCTTGAATGTATGTTAAATATAACATATAAGGAATATTAAATACGTTATAATATACATAATAAAATATTATTTTACCAGAAAATAGTATTAATATAATCTGTGACAGTGGTAATGGAAAAGGAACAAAAACATAATTCACCAAGGTGATTAACTGGCATAACTTGGACAACAATTTCATGTCTTTGAATACGAGGAGGTGAGAAATTAAATTCATATGAGATATTCCATTATAAAAAACAGTCAAGTATATAAATTATTATTTATTTATCATGCATTTATGGTTTAAGGAGGTGAGGAAAAATTATAAAAATAAAATAAATTAAGAGAGGTACTTTGAGAAAATTACCTCTAGAATATCCCCTCCTTGAAAGACACTTTAGGACCATGGATTTGGTTTCTTCATGAGACCAAAAGAACTTAGACATGGGGAGAGTGTCTATGAGAGGTTTGGGCCTCAATTTTATGGTCTTAAAGTCTTTTGGGTTGAAATTGGGTGGTGAGGGGTGATATTTATACTTGAGGTGAAGTGGGTTCAAGTGATTAAATTATTGACTATTTTATATTAAAAGCTAACCAAATTGAGGTGGCATTAATTTAAAATAATTAGACATTAAGTTAATTATTTGAAGGATTATTAGGTTAAATCCACACCTCAACCATCCTATAAATGTTTTATATTTTATTTATTTTAATCCTTTACCCTTTTAACGTTAATATGTTTCATTTTTACTTACATTGCAGTAATTAATTTTTTTACCATGGTAACATTTTTAAACCAAAAAAATGAAAATGACCATACAAAATAATTCAGAAATTTGTATTAAAAATATTCAATATATTTTAAATAATTTAATTCAAATTATTATTGAAATTATATTTAAAATTAATTCCACTGACAAAATGAAAAAGCGGGTTTTTAAAATGAAATGTTCAAATGTTTCAAACGTTTTTATATCTAAAATCAATTTGAAATTGATTATAATAAACTATAATGGAATGACTGATAAAAATATTATCTAATTAAAATTTAAAACTAATTAAAGATATAATTTATCTTTATAAATAAATTATATGGAAGATCATTTTTGAATTAAAATTTGGTATTTTCACTATTCACTCAAAAATAAAGCTTCTCGGAAAAATCCAAAAAATTATCCCTAAGATAATTTTGAAAATATAAATTCTCAAATGAAATTAATTTTATAAATGTGTATAAAATTAATTTTTTTTATTTTTCATAGAAGGGCATTAAAAGTGGTTTATTCGAGAAAATTTTATTTTTAAACATAAAAGAACTTTACAGAGAAAAATATATCTTTCATAATCAATATGTTTTATTTATAAAACCCCAATATAAAAAATATTTTAAAATTATTTATTACTATTATGTAACTAATTATAATTACTATGTTATAATTATCTCATTTAAACAATTATCACATTAAAATGATGTTTCATAGAAACATTGGTGTGGCGTGTAATGTACGCCAAGTCAATGTCATGCGGAAAGAATGTTTGACTTACTGAATTGAGAAACATAAATGAAAATTAATTCATTCAAAAGAAGAAAAAAAGTACACAAAAACTTAGGGTGTTACATTATACCCACCTTAAAATGAATTTTCCCTTGAAATTTGTCATTCTGGTAAAAACAAATGAGGCTAATTATGCTTCAACACATCCTTAAGATCCCACATAGATTCCTATAGCTGATGATTTCTCCAAAGAATTTTGACCAGGTTAGTGGTCTTGTTACATAGAAATCTTTTCATATGATCTAGAATTTCAACTAGTTTCTTCTTTAAATAAATATCTTGCTCCAGTGGAATGAACTCTTAGTTCAGTACATGTGATGGGTCAAGTATGTACATACTCATGAGAGATACATGGAAAACAAAATGTACTTGAGAGATATTTGGAGGAAGTTTCAAGTGATAGCCTACTATCCCGATACATTCAAGAATCTCAAAGGGATGGATATACCTAGGTCTTAGTTTTCCTTTCTTTGTGAGCCTCGTAAAATTCTTATAGGGAGAGATTCATAGAAACGCATTTTCATGAACATCAAAATCTAGATCGCACTAATGGTTTTCGTCATAGCTTTTTTACCAACTTTGATCTTCTTTGATATGCTGCCGAATGGATCTATCATTCTCTGCAATTTCTTTACCAATCCCAGGTCCCAATATCATTCTTTCCCCAACTTCATCCCAACACATTGGTGCTCTAAATTTCACCCCATAGAGGTTTTCATAAGGTGCCATATGAATTCTAGAGCAAAAGATATTGTTGTAAGAAAACTTAACTAGGGTAAGGTATTGATCTCAACAACCTTTGAAATCTAACAACAATATATAAACATATCCTCTATGGTTTGAATTTATCTTTTAGATTGACCATCTATCTGAGGATGATAAGTAGTCTTGAAACTCAATTTTCTATCAAGATCATGTTGGATACTTCACAATAAAATTAAGGTAATCCTAGGATCCCGATCCTATTCAATAGAACATTATACTCCATAAAACCTTACCACTTCTTAAATTTATATCCTATAATTCTTATCCAAAGATAAGTCTTATCTAATTTCAATTAATTTTACTGACTTAGTAAGGAGATCGACTACCAACCATATAGCATTAAACCCTTAAGTGGTTGTGGGTGCCCCAATGAAAATATCCATAGTGATATTCTCCCATTTCCATTCTGGTATAGGTAATGGATGCAGCATCCCTTTAAACTTTTGTCTTTCAGCCTTAACTTGTGGGCATACCAAGCACTGTGATACAAACTCTGTGATATCTCTCTTCATTCCATCCCTCCAGAAATATTCTTTCAAAACCCTATAACTATTTGTACTGACATAATGAATAGATAATGAAGAAATGTGATATTCCTCTAATAGATCATTATTAAAATTTGGCATGGTATGAACACATACAATGTTTCTAAAACTTATCATTCCATCTTGATCAAGGTTAAAGTCGATAACAATTTTGACTTTCTTTTGCAGCTCAATATCTTCAATATGTGCCTCCTTAATCTTCACATGGATAGAGGGTTGAACATTTATTTGAGAAAGATAATATTTTCCCCTTTCCTTCAGGATTTCTTGATCCATCCTTTTCAAATCCTTAAATATTAGATCTTTTTTATCCTCATCAGGGATTAGCTATCATGATACTTTCAACTTAAATCAGTGGACACCTTGTTCTCTTTCCTAGGGTGGTAATGTATTGACCAGTCATAATAATTTATCATCTAAAACCATATTCGTTGGAACATGTTCAACATATTTTGTGTGAATATATTTTTCATACTTTTATGATCAGTATATATATATATCACACTTTCTTGAAAAAGATAATGCCTCTATATCCTTAATGAAAAAATTACTGATGCTAACTCCAAATAATTATTTGGGTAATTCTTTTCATGAATCTTCAACTATCATGAGTCAGATGTTGTTATCATGTTATTCTACATAATAAGACATCTCAATTACTTCTTGGATGCCTCACTATAGATTACAAACCCTTATTCACTATAGGATAATGTAAGAACAAGTGTGCTGACCAACCTTCTCATCTATTCGTGAAATTTTCCTCACATTCTTCTATCTAGTGAAACTGGACCGAATTCCATGTTAACGTGGTCATAGGATTAGATAGTCTTGATAAATTATCCAAAAACCATTGATAGTATCCATATATAACCAGAATGGTGGGGATATCAGTCACCATGGTTGGTCGAGGCCAACATTCAATAACCTATTTCATTGACAAATCTATTGACATACGATCTCTTGAGATTATGTGACCCAAAAACAAAATCTTTTGAATAAAAAATTCACAATTTGTAATGTTTTCATATACTATCTCTTTTCTTAGGTTATTTAGTACAATTCTCAAGCTATTTTCATTCTCATACTTTCTTTTTGAATTGATAAGAATATCATCGATAAAGACTGTTACAAAATGATAAAGTTAATATCTAAATACATTGTTCCTTACATACATGAAGATAGTTTGGTCATTATTAAGACCAAATGGAATTAATATATATTCTTATTTTTTATAACTTGTACGAAATATCATCTTGGGTATATCCACCTTATTTTCCATTAATTGACGATATCAAGAATGAAGGTCAATCTTGGAAAATTATTGAGCTCCATGCAGTTGATCAAACAAGTCATAAATACATGGAAGAGGGTAATTTTTCTTGATTTTGATCTTGTTCAACTTCTGATAGTCAATGTAGAGTTTCATTGATCTGCCTTTCATTTTAAAAAAAAAAGAATCGATGCATACCACAGTGAAACACTTTGTCGAATGAATCCATTATCAAGTACTTCTTAGAGTTTCTTCTTCAATTCCTAAAATTATTCTGGGATATTATATAAGGATTCTTTGAAATTGGTGTGGAATAAGGTATGTGTAATATTGAAAACTCAACTTCAATTTTTGGTGGAAGGCTATGAAACTCTTCTGTAAATCCATCCAAAAATCCTGAACAATATGTATATCATCAATATCAATTTTATCCTCGACCATTTTAGATAAAAATCCATTTTTAATAGTAATTAAGACCCATACGTTGGATGTAATCACCATAGAAAGTTCATGCTTATCGTCACATTGGTGGATGATCATAGGTGGGTATGAAATTTCCAATATAACTTCCTTTTTTCAATAATTGATGTTATATTTATAAAGATAAATCCATTCCAGGTCTAAGATGACATCAAATTCTTCCAAAGGAAGAATGAAAAGACTTGCAGGAACTACATTTCCAAAAACATTAACTGGAGATGAATCATAGACTTTGGTTGCAATCATTGTACCATTGGGGGCTTCCACTGTTAATTCCACATCTAATCATTTTAGTGGAATCTTATCACCCCTATAAAATTATTAAGATATAGATTAGTGTGTGGATCTAGAATCAAATAATACATTAGATGTTTTTGAGTGGATTTTATGTGTACCTTTTACCACGTCATTATCACACCCATCATTAGAAATTGTGATTTCATGAGATTTCCCATGTTCCCTCAGCTTAAGTGGTTTCTGACATAGATCATCATCACCAAACTAGGGATTTATGAACTGGTTAGAATATATCCCACTCTCCTTACACATGTAGCATTTACACTTGGGGTGTTCATTCTATGTTGTTTTTTCTCCATTAACACTGTCAGCTAACTTCTTCCCATCACTTCAGCAATCAAATTCTTGATGTCCTTCCCTTACACACTTAAAATATTAATTAGAACCTTTAAGGAAATTTCCTACTTGATTCTTCCCACACGTGAATCATAATGGAAATCTCATCTTCTTCTCTTCATGGTTTTTAGATTTTCCTTTAAACTCTATCTTCCTTTTCTGGTCAAACCATTAGACCAATACATGAATCCAACCTCCATTTCAACCTTGATTTCACAATGCTCAATATCTTCATAGCTACTAATGTCTCTTATGTCCAACACACTTCTGATACTTGGTTTTAATACACTACAAGACCTATCAACTTTACTTTCGAGCCTAATGATAATTTCTAAATCGTACATCACATGACTTGTGAAATTCGCCTCGTAGGTACCTAAAGATTCATCATCCCTTTACTTCAAATCAAGGAACTATTTATCCATATTGGTATGAATAATATGAAGAAATTACTTATTAAAAAATAAGTTCTTAAACTCATCCCATTTCATGCATTCAATCTTTTCTTACTACCTTGTATTCTTGATTAGATTTCACCACTGGTCCTCTTCACCTTATAAACAATAAACATCTAGAATAGATTTATAATGATCTAAAAATGGAGAATGGAGAATATCTTTTCACTATTATTCATCCAGTTTTTAGAAATAAGTGTACCAAAAGACCCACTGAAATAAGGTGGATGTTGCCTCATTAATGATTCAATGGAATTTTGTTCCCTCTTTTTCTCATTTGGAAGTCCACCATGATTCATACCTTATGAAAGTTTTGTGAGAAAATAAATGAGGTTTTTCATTCTATCTCTCATATAATTTGGTTTCTAAGGAGGATATTTGATGAATTTTCCATTTCAATCAGCATTAACGTGGTTCATTTGGGTCCCAGTCATTGACTAAAACCAAAATCATATAGTAAGAAACAATTATCATAATGAGGAACCACATAATCATGAAAAGAAACTTATAGCATGTCTATATTATGATACCTTTCTTAATCTATAACACCTTATTTTTATCCTAAGTTATTCATAAAAAAATTATATTGGAATCCTTCATAATGGTTCGTGAAGATTTTTTGAATTTACAAAGCATACCCCCAGGGAATTTTGAAATAGATGTTTAACAAGGCCCATTGTCATGTACCATATTAACCTGAGTCAAGGTTGGAACATCTTATTAGATTTTTTAATCCAAGTTACATCTATGAAAGAGATGAATCCACTTGAAGTGTCTGGACATGGATGTATTTCTTGGAAACCACTCACCCTATCCTTTACCAAAAGTCCAAGATATTCCCCTAAACATTTACTTCTCCTTAGTCTTATCCTTATACATGTCTTTAGAGTTATTACTAAGGTTTTATCATCATATTTTCCAAATCATAACTAAACATTGGCTCTGATACCAACTACAATATCTCGATTTTGAAAAACGTTAACATTACTTCAATTTTTCGGAATACATAAAACATTATTCAAACAAATTCCAAAAGACCGTACTACTCTAGTGTCATTGGAAACATGAAAATATAAACATTAATACATGATTTAGCTAAATTATATCCCACTAAGTTCTTATATACAAGGGACCCTTCTTTGATACATCAAACATAATAAGTATCCTCATAAACTTGGGGAAATGAAACATAAAAAGGGGTGATCTCATATGCTCATTAAGGGTAAACAACAGAAACATGTGAACATAAACATGAGCATCAGGGAATGATAATGTGATCTATAATTAAAAGATCATACCCTTCATATCAAAGATCATAAAAACAAATCATGGAATACATCATGAAATTTAATAAGACATTAATTATAAGGAAATAAAGAACAAAATCCACAAAAGTGTCATATAGGAATAAATCATGGAATTGTGGAATACATGTAAGCATATAATATGATTTACATAGTATCCAAGGGATCACTTCCAAGACCATCTTAGTAGTATGGTCTCACTCACCATACCATATTGGAAGTCATGGTTCACTCATATGGCCAAATTATCCATTATTTAACTTATAATACCATCTGGTTAGTCATATTTCACTCCCATGGCTATCTTATCAGTCAAGGTTCACTCCCAATATAATCTTATCCCATCTCATGAGATATTAATATTTACCCAATGCGCTGGATGTAGATATAAGTCCCACAAATATCAAAATGAAATCAAACATATATGGACCAAAAAATAATAAACATCAAATAATATCCCATTAAATTAAATTGGTATCATAAACTTGTAATAATATCATAACTTGTGGAAAATATACAAGCTGATAATCATTTCATCAAAAATATAACATGTGAAAGAAAAACAGATTTCATAAACATATGAATTATGAAAGAGAAATTTTTTTCATAATGACCATAAAATAAAGAATAAAACATTCATAAACGGATTATGAATGTAACCATTAGATCATTAACAATAAAGGCATGAGTAACATCAACAGATATTATGATATATGGGAAATGATTTTTAAATCTCTTTTAAATACCCTTTTTGAAGAAATTATCCTTCCTCTTTAAAATTTTATTTTCAAAATAGAAAACATTATTAAAAAAATTATTTATAAATATACATGAAAACATATAAAGTATTTTTTAATAAATTTTTAAAACATTTTTCCTTGGAAAATATAAAGAATTTTGTAAACAATTTCAAAACTATTTTCCTTGAAATATTATAAAAGACTCTTAAAACCCATTTTTGAACATAAATTCTATTAAGGAAATATCATATAATGGGTTTTTAAATACCCATATATATAATAATAAAATAAATTCATGGGTAGTGTATACACCACACAAAATAAGGGAGCTCTGAATAAGGCATGTATCTCATGGAAATAAAGAGTTTGGTGAAATTCTCCTACCTTATGTCTTGAATCTATTAATACTCATACAAACCACCTGTATAATAAATATATATTTATTAGAAATATATCAAAATTCATTATTTTTATTTATAATACAATATATGGTTTAATTATGACTTTATATTACCCACTCATTAACATTTTTAGGTTAAGGGTTTACTTTAGGTAATATTTTCTTTGTTCTTTGCATATGTCTTAATTAGTTATATTATTGGTCCTTATTTTTATATACTGATTTAAAAAATGTAAACCATGGTATAAATATAATTTATATTCATTATATTTTGAATTATAATAATAAATACAATATATATTTATTAAATGTAATACACCATTCTAGGAGATGATAAACCGTACATACATATGAATGATATTTATGTTTAATTGTTATGTTGAAAAAAGAAAGTGAAATACATATATGTTTATATTTTTTTGTAAATATAATTATTAAAATAGATTTATTATATCATATATTTTATATATCATATATATCATATATATTCACTAAATTCATCCTTAATACATTCCATGTTGTTTATGAATGAATCACATCGCATTGAGGGGGTAGTAGTCCACATGTCCCCAAAGGAAGTTACCATATAACCATAATATGGAAATCATGAAGGTATGTTTAATATAACATTAATAGAATATTAAATCAGTTATAATATACATATTATATTATTATTTGACCATAAAAATGTTTTTAAGACCTTCCATGAAGGCTGTAATGGAAAAATAACAAAAACATTATTCATTGAGGTGATTAACCAGCATATCTTGGACAAATATTTCGTTTATTTGAATAATAGGAGGTGATAAGTGAAATAGATATGAGATACTCCATTATAAATATAAAAATAATTATATATATATATATATTATTCTAGATTTATCATTCATTTATGGTAGAATGAGGTGAGGAGAAAGTATAAAAAGAAAAGAAATTAAGGGAGGTACTTTGAGAAAATTTCCTCTTGAATTCTCCTCCTTGAAAGACCCTTGAGGACCTTCGATTTGGTCTTCTGGTGAGACCATAAGAAAATGGACATAATGATAGTAAAGATGATAAGTTTGGGAGGATATTTTAAGAGATACAAGGCTTTTTGGGTCGAAATGGAGAGGTGGGTGGTATTTATACTTGATGGGAGGTGGGTTCAAGTGATTAAATTATTGATAATTTTATATTTAAACCTAACCACATTGAGCTGGAATTAATTGTAATGAATTATAAAATAAATTAATGTTTTTAGTCTATGTTTTTTAGAACCACACCTCACTCAACCTTTAAATGTTTTAGTTTTTTGGTATTTTAGGCCTTTACCCTTTTAAATTTTATTTGTTTCATTTTTACCTATACTGCGGTAAAAATTAATCTACCATGGTAACTTTTTTTACACCAAAAAAATTAAATTGACCATCAAACCTAATTTTAACCCTCTGATTCCAAATATTTAGCCTATTTTACATATTTAAATTCACATAATTTGAAAAATTATATTCAAAAATAATTTTTCAAGCCCAATGAAAAAGTGGGTTTTTAAAGTGAAACGTTTTCATATTTAATTTAAATTTTAACTTTATTAAAATTACCAATATTGGATTTATTGATAAAAATATAATCTTATTCAAATTTTAGACCAATTAAAAATATAATTTATCCTATAAATAAATTAGTTGAAGAAGTAGTTTTGAATTAATATCTAGTATTTTCATTATTCACCTAAAAATGAAGTTTCTCAATAAAATCCCAAAATTAATCCCTATGATAATTTCAACATTATAAATTAAAAAATGAAAATTAATTTACTAAATTAAATTTATAAATGTGTCTAAAATTAAATTTATTATTTTTCATTTAAGGACATTAAAAGCAGATTATTCTAGAAAATAGTATTTTTAAACATAAAAAGACTTTTCCAAAAAATTATATCCTTCATTATCAATATGTTTTATTTATATAAAACCACTATAAAAATATTTTAAAAGTATTAATTTATATTGTATAACTATGTTTGAAAACTATTTTATAATTATCTCATTTAACCAATTATAACATTAAAATGATGTTTTGTACTAACATTGGTCTGGTGTGTAGCGTACGCCAAGTTGGTGCCCTATGAAAGTAATGTTTGAATAACTGAATTGAAAAACATAAATGAAAATTAATTCATTAGAAATAATATAAAAAGAACATGAAAACTCATGGTGTTACATTACCAATGGCCAAAAGCAAGAAATCCTTAATAAATTGTCACATCCACACAACATGTGCATCCCTCAAGGAAAAAAATCATATAGAAATGTAATATTACTGATCAGAACAGAATTCCCATACCTGGGAAAACCAGTAATTATTATCAGAACAAGTATTCTAGACACAATAATCTGATATTAATCATAGGATTTTACACATTCCTAATACTCCAATCTACCATATATCGAATAGTAAAAACCAAGAAAATAATACCTATGATACAACTTTGTAATGTCATGAACTGGATTCTACTAAACCATTTCTATGAGCCGATTCATTATAAGGCTTCAATTTTTCCTCCCCATATAGAATAAGCTTCCGACTAGCAGTGAGGGCCTTGGGTGTGATAGTGGGGAGATTATTCCCTCATATCAGAGTAATAAAACTGTGTAATTAGCTAATTATCATTCATAAAATTATATAAAAAGAGTAAAGAAGCAATAAATAAACTAAAAAAGAACATGTTGTAATAATAAATAAACATTCTATAAAATCCTGAACATCTATGTTATTCATACAATATCAGTCACCCACTGGGGTGACCATATAGATACATTTTTATAATAAAACTAAAGTTAATTTATAGGGCACTACTACTAACTCTGATCGAGACTACATAACTTTTCTCTAGAAACTGTAGAATTTCACCAGCCCAATCAGAAGAACCCACTCAGGTAGCTTATCTCAATCATGAAACTATGGGCCTTAGCCCTATCCACTATGAAAACTATGCCCAACCTAAAAACATACATAAGTTCAACATGCAGACTGAGGTTGACATGTCGGGGTGAGAAATAATCTAAGTATTCCACTATAATGATGAACCTATAAAATTTTCTTCCATAAGTGCATGAAAATGCAATATACTCAGCCTATTGAAGACACAACTGAAGAGATGAGTAAATATAATAAACATGTGGCCATAGTCGACCCCCTGGGTTTGTAATATCGATCAGCTAGGCAATGTGACATACTGGATTTCCATACCTATATGTGTATATATTTATATTCCCATATTTATACATATATATGTATATATATATATATGAACATACATGACTATGGTGAAATAAGTAACAGAAAAACCATCAAAACTCAATCCTTGGGTCTGTAATGCCAATCTCTTGGACATCCTACAAAAAGAGAAATTGAGGTAGACATTGTTCCACTAATGTTTTGTATCATTATGAAAATATTTGGGTTTGTAATCTTAATCAACATAGAAATTCTTCGTCCATTTCCAAAAATATCTCTAAGGAATCAATGTGTAATGACTCGTATTTTTTATGGATTATTTTTGGATATTTAATGGCTTATTTTATAGATTAGTCACTGAGACAGTGTGCAATTATAAGGCCCAGTGATCTCGGAATATATTTTTGAAATTTATTAAAAATCATGTGCACATTGTTTTTCTGAGAAAGTGTAATATCTTCTAAATAGGTGCTCATAACAGAAATTTGAGGGCACTTTTGTGTTCATAATCAGATTTTTACCCTAGGCATGACTTAAGACTGGTTAGCATAGGGAGTTTGTTTAAAATTCATTGTGGGTGTGTAAATTAATAAAATAATTAAATAAATTATTTAAATTACTTTTGTTGAGGAAATTATTAGAGAGTCTTTAAAAATTATGATAGAATTACAGGGTTAACCGCATAACCCTAGATTTGATCGAAAGTTGTTCGAGAGAGCATTGGAGGATTTCTCTCTGAAAAATGGTGATTATATCATGGATCAATGATCAGTGCACAGTGAATTCAAAAGAAAATTCCAATGATCATGGTCTTTCTCTGTTCTTCATTAACAATCGATCTGAATCAGGGTAGGGTGGTTGTTTTGATTTTATTTATTCCCGTTATTAATTTATATGATAAATTAAAATCAACTGATGAATGAATTTATTTCAGATCGACTGGTTTTAGGACGGGTTAGTTAATTATGGTTTTGGGAGACTTTATCTATCCCTAAATTTTTTATTATTCAATTTTTATTCTAACGGATAAAGTAGAGATCAACATGAACAATAATCAAGGTTTATTTCCCTTGGTATATCTTATGATTTTCTCTATTGATTCTCTATTCATTCTGGGCATTCTTCATTTGGATCATGGTTTGACATATCCTAATGGATCGGTCATTACACACCCTTTTCTTATAACAATGATCTGATATAGTAGATCTAATATCGTCATGACAAGATGATGGTGTGATGACAAAAGTGGCGATGGATAAAATGGCTTTAGATACCTAATTTTGGGTTCTTCAGTTCACAATAAAGAAAAATTTATAGATCCATTTATCAAGTGGGTAGAAGGACTAAATATTATTGTTCAATTATGTAAAATTTTCTCTTGGTCATGATTCGTGATTTTTTAAAAGGTCTGTTCCTGGATCAAAGATCATATGAAGGATAATATGACCAGATTCTTGATCATGGATTCTATAAAAATTCAAAATTACACATCATGTAAACCATATCTACAAGTCATGTTCCCCTATGTGTAACCTAGGGTTTCAAAGGAACTTGAGTCCTACATGACATGTGACCCATGTCACATGGTGAGTGGTCCCTCCCCAGAGAATCGATGTGTACCTCAAAGGTTACATGATGGGGGTGGAGTACAAGGGATGGATCATATCGTGAAATCACCCACATAGACATGTCCTGTACTAAATTGATAGGCTAATACATGTACTAGTACAATGGAACATGTACACTAGCTAAAGCTATATTCTAGAACATGGATAGACCACACAAGAATCCTAAACCATGTACTTCTACACAAATATTGGAAAGAGAGATGGGCTATTTACACAAGAAGTACCCTAGTTTAGAGGAAACAATGTGTAATCCTACTATATTCCATATACTTTCTTATACATAGCTTAGATACATTTTCCTCCATATCATGGAAAAGTTTCATTAGGGCGTGTTCCATCTATAATTTCCCTGATTTATAGTACATAATCATCTATTATTCCTAGTACTTTGATCCATTTAGAAAAAATTCTTGTATAGAAGCATTGGAATCCATCTAAGAGGCCCGGAGTGAGATCCTCTATACATTTTCATTAACTAAGTGGAGTTATTGGTAACATTATGACCAACAGTATGCGGTTTTCTATCCTCTACTTAGTGGTTTAATCTTGATTAAGTGTTTGGTATCACACCATTTCCTTAGGAGTGATCCTCATATATATATCATATTCTATTTGGACTATCAACATTTAATTCTAATGGAGAGATCCAACGAGCACTACCTCTCAGACGGATGTTGTCAGTACTGTCAAACTCAGAAGTGTATTATCCTAAATGAGTTTTATGCTAAATCATTGAGCTGGAATCTAAGGTATGGTATATAATGGTTGTGAATTACCTTTATATTTTGTTTATTTCTTGATTATATCTTGATATTCTTGTTATATGAGTGGTAGATATATACCTATGTAGAGATGACTATATATTCATTTTTTGTATGATCTGTGGTTTTGGGGTGTCCTACTGAGTATTGTTATACACACCCCTACACAGTATTTTCCTACATGTGTCTTCTCTTGTTAAAAAAATAAACCTTTTGATCTAGTCCTAGATGGACAAGGGACAAAGGGTGCTTAGTGGGACTAAAAAACTATGGTGTGTTCCTACATTATTCTGGAAACAGTCCATTTTTTACTTTCAGGTTGGACTTGTGTCTCAGACTCTTTGTGGTGGGCTTGTATTTGGACATGTTTACTTTACTTTACTTCCTATAATACTCTGGTTGTGGTATTTAGATGTATACATTCATGGTTGTTCAGTTATTTTTACATTTCATCATTGTATAGGTTTGGTGATGTGTGTGTGTGTATACGGGTACATAGGCAAAGTCCTCCCATGTTAATGATATGTCATCTCGGTGCTAGTATCCAGCCCTTGGACTATTAGAGATGAGCTTGGGGACTAATGTAATGATCCCCATTAGGAAGGTTCATGAAAGAGTGGTTTTAGAGTAGTCTATTCTACTTTAGGAGTGATGGTCTATGAGATTGGTTTGGGGAAATAATGATAAGTGTTTCGAGTTCGACATTTATGTTAGGGACTTCAGTGTTAGTGTGGCATCTGACGTATCCTTACTAGGACTCTGATCACTGTATTTTAACTCGGTACATGATAACACTGGTTAAAAGACAAACAATGGTACATTAGTTACATAGTAATTGTTTGTGTTTTCTATGTCCTTCATGAGTCATCCCTCTAGATATGCTAATTGACCATGGTATATATTTCTTACTTTAGGATGACTCCTCAATGTAAGTCGGCTTGGATTCAGCATCAAGATCATGAGGATAATCCCCTTAGTGGTGAAATTTTAATACAATGACTTCTTCCTAAGGTGTGACCATGAGGTGGTGCACCAGCTATACCACCACCTTTTGACCAGCAGATCTGGCTCACAGTACTAGTGGATGAAGTACATATGATGAGATTTGTTAATGATTTTTAGCAATAGATACCTGTAAGGTTTTGAGGCAATCCTAACATGTGGGAGCTGAGCACCAGCTTGAGGTGATGACCTGAGCTTTCCATCTGGTCAGGACACCAACAGATCAGATGGAGATCCTGGAAGGTACCCTTTTTCAAGACTCAGTAGGATGATGGTGGAGTTTAGTGACCAGGTATTACGAGGAGGAGACTCTACTATGGTCAAAATTTGGGAGCCTTTTCATATAGTATTTCTCTTAATCTACGCTTGGGGATGTACATATCCATGAACTTATTCATCTTTGGGAGAGAATTACGACAATAGCTGAGTATTCATCAAGGTTTAACAACCTCTCTTAGTACTTGATGGATATGGTTATGGATCTATTATTTAGGGATCAAACCTTCAAAAGAGGGATATGTAGAGACAAATAATGTATCTGTATCCCTCTATTCATTCTTACCAATGTTAGGGTTCCATAGTGAGAATTGGTGTTTGAGAGTTTCTATGATGAGCATATGCATTCAGTGGTTGTTGGTACCATACATAGAGGAGTAGAGACTTTGGTAGTAGGGAGATGAATTTAGACCCACATACCTAGACATTCCAAATGTTTCTATAAGAGGCCCCAAGATAGAGGTTCTATGGTTCAAGGACCTCCATATGGGTCCAATCAACCTAGGGAGAGGTAGTGCTACTCATGTGGTGGCAGGGTATATCTTGCTCGGGATTGTTCCAACCATTGTATAGCTGACAGAGAAACTATATTCGGCCTTCCAAGGAAAATGTAGTGTTAGTATCATGATTTTTCAAAAGTTGTAGGACATGGTAGAGGATCTAGGAGACTAGCTGGAGGTGGTAGTTTCTTTGAATTGTTACCACCACCACCCCTAGGTGGTCCACGCCAAGCTCAGGGAGCTAGACTATAGGGGCGGGGATAGATTCATGCGGTTGAAACATATGACCTAGAGGATTCAAGAATGATCCGAGTTATGATTTGTTTCTTTTGTAACTCATATGTAGTAATTATAGACACAGGTTCTGATAATTCATTTTTTTCACATACTTGGTATGAGAAATTTAGATTCTAGTTGAGCCCTTAGCTCGACCCTGACAGTTGGAGACTCGTACTAGAGAAGACTCAGCGATCACACACTTGTTCTAATGATGTGACATGACTCTTGGAGGTGAGAGTTTCTATTGGGATCTAATTATAGAATAAATGAGTCCTTATGAATTCATCTCATCTATGTACTAGTTATCCACGGTTCATTCCTAGATTGACTATTTCTGGTGGAGGATGTAGTGCTTCTATAGTGAAAAAACTACGTTCTCCTTTATTGGTGAAAAGGAAACCTAGGTGGAATAGGAAGGACTCATTAATAGGAGGGCCCAGTCGATTACGCAACATTTTTCTAGTATTCCCCTTGGTTCATTGGATTCCATGAGTACTCATTTTCTTATAGTGGTGGCTGAGTACGAGGATGTTTTCCCTGAGGATGTTCTAGGCTTACCTCCCCATTGAGAGATAGACGTATAAGTTGATATACATCTCGAGAAAACACTAATATCTTCAAAATCATATCATATGCCTCCTGTAGAGATTCACGCGTTGAGGTTGTAGTTGGAGGACTTAAAGAGGATGATATATGTTAGACCTAGCATTTCACCCTAGGCATCCATAGTGTTGTTTTTCAAGAAGGTGGATGAAAGCTTGAGGTAATGAATGGACTACCAGTGCTTGAATCAAGTGAACATGAAGAATAAGTATCTACTACCAATAATTTATGACCTATTTGATCATTTAAGTGGGACACGATAGTTTTCAAAAGTTTTCCTTTAGTCAGGCTATCACCAGTTGCTAGTACGGGATGAGGATATACTGAAGAAAGAATTATGATACTAAAATGGTCACTATGAGTTCTTGGTGATTCCTTTTGGTATGATTAATTCCCCAAAAAAATTAATGGGACTCATGAGCATGATATTTCATCATTTCTTAAACCTTTTCATGGTAGTCTTCATTAACTATTTCTTATTGTGAATGGCATCTGAGGAGAACCATGTGAGACAGATAAGAATGGTTCTGGACATAATCTGAGAAAAACAGCTTTATAGAAATCTCTCAAAGTTTTAGATTTAGATACCCGATGTCCACTTTATAGGACATGTTATCTTAGAAGATAGAAAGGCAGTGGACACAACCTAGGTCGAAGTTGTTTTAGCTTGGGAGTCACCCAAGAGTGTGACAGGAGTATGGAGATTCCTTGTGTTGGAAAGCTATTACCGATGATTCATACATTATTTCTCTGGGATATTAGTACCCATTAAATCTTTTACATGAAATTGGTTTTGTTTTATGGATAGAGAAGTGCAAGTATTATTTTTAGTAGTTGAGATAGAGTTTGATGAGTGCTCTCATCTTGAAATTTCTAGAGGAGGGAGTCGAGTATGTAGTGTTATGAGATTCATTAAGATCCAGGTATGGTTTTGTTATGATGTTGAGGTAGGAAGTGATTTCATATAGTTCATTTCATTTGACACCACATGAGTAAAACTATACAACCCGTGATCTTGAGTTAACAATGATAGTCTTTTTACTAAATATACAATAACACTACCTAATTGGAATAAGTTTATCGTCTATTCTAATCATAATAGTATCGAGTATATATTATCTTAGAATGACCTTAACCTAAGATAGAGGTGATTTCTAGAGTTCATCCATGATTATGAATTCATTATTTTATGTACTCCTTGTAAGAGGAACATGGTTGTCGATTCTCTGAGTAAGAAATATTATTTGTAGTTATTGAATGAGCCATCAGAGAAATTGGCCTCATTAAAGTTGTACATTGTTGATAGAAATGGAGAATCTTACCTCATATTGATGGTTTTCACCCCTCCACTCTTGTAGCGATTCCGGGATGCACATCTTGGGGAAGCTGACTATGAGACCCTACATACTCAGATATCCATCAGACACATTCCAGATACATTTTATAAAGGTGGGTAGAATTTTTTTTTCATTGGACACACAATGGTACTAGTGATGTTGCAAGGGGAGTATATGGGAGTGGTTCATTAATCTCCATTAGTAGTAAATCAAATTGTGAAAATGATGTATCAGGACCTATGATGTTAGTTTTAGTGACCATGGACGAAGAAATTAGTGCATAGTTTATCTCCTGATGCCTTACCTGTCAGCAAGTGTAGGATAATCACAATGTTCTAATGTGTTTAGTTGAACCCCTTAAGGTTCTATAATTTAAGTGGGATGTGATATATATATATATATATGGAAATAGTGATAGGAAATTCATATATTTCTAGGGGAAATGATGTAATCTGGGTGATAGTTGACTAGTTCACCAAGTCATCCCACATCTTAGCTATTCAGGATAACAGTTCAGTAGAGTTCTTGGGTTTCCTCTATGTGTAGGAGATATTCTAATTCCATGGATATCCACTGACGATTAATTCTTAAAATGATGCTTGCATAAAATACTGGTTGTGTAAGGGATTACATGAGGTTCTTGTGAGTCAGTTATGCTTGAACACGGTGTTTCACCCCGAAAACTAATAGTCAGAATGAGAAAACCATTTAGGTTCTGGAGGACATGTTGAAAGCTTTCATGTTGGACTTTGACCATAGATGGGAGGATCACCCACCACTAATAGATTTTTTATACAAAAAAACTACCATTCCACCATTATTATGGCACCATACGAGGCTTTATATGGGAGACCCTATAGGTCTCCACTTTGATGGACTGACCTAGGATAGTTGGTAATAATGGGACGAAAATTTGTTTGGGAAACTGCCAAGAAGTTTCAGATCATCCAGAAGTGGTTGAAGACTACAAAGATCAATCATAAGTCTTATTCTGACAAACATAGAAGGCCTTTGTAATTTGAGGAAGTACACCATGTGTTCCTACAGGTTTCCCGAGAACATGGATTACATAGATTTTGTAGGGGAAGAAAGATATATTTGAGATTCATTGGCCCTTTATCTATTCTTAGTAGAGTTGAAAAGGTGTCACACCACATAGCTCTACCTCTATAGTTATATTGGGTATATGACATCTTCCACATGTTGTAGTTGAGGAAGTTCATGCATGACCCATCACATGCTATTAACTAGAGTGAGCTGGACAATAAGGATGAAGCTATATTTTCTACGTACAAGGTATAGATCAAGGATCAGAAGGATAAGATCCTTCATGGGTGAGAAATTACATTAATGTGTGTATTGTGGTAGTATGGGAATCTTTAGGAGAGCATACGGTAGTGAGAGGCTCAAGTTTATACTTAGTACCCACATATCCTTGTTTATCCCTTATTTTAGATTTTGGGGGATAAAAATCTAGAAAGTGGGTAGAATGTAATGACTCAAATTTTGTGTGTATTTTTTTTATATTTTATAGATTATTTTCAATACCGAGCACTAAAAAGTGTTTGATTCTGAGGCATGGAGTTCCCATAATAAATTTTTGAAATATATTAAATAGCAAGCACAAACAATTTTTATGAAAATGTGTAATGTCTTTTAAATGAGTGTCCTGGTCAAAATTTTGAGTGAACCATTGAATTGGGAATTGTATTTTTACCCTAGAGGTTACTTAACCTTGGTCAGGGTAGGGATTTTGTGGAAAATTTATTTTGGGCATGGAAATGGACAAAATAATTAAATTAATTATTTTATTTATTTTCATTCACACAATTATTGGAGAGTATTTAAAGTAAACTATTATTCTAGAATTATAGGGTTAACCACGTAACCAAAGAACTATTGGAGAGACATCCGAGAGTGAATTGGAGGATTTCTCTCAGATGAACAGAGACCGAATTGTGGACTAATGATCGATTCACGATAGATTCAAAGGATCTCTACAAAGATCAATGTGTATCACCATTCATAACCAATGATAAATCTAAATTGGGGTAGGTTTTTTTCTACTTTTATTTCTTACCATTTCTTAATTTCAATGATGAACACAAATCAATCAAAAAATGGTTTTATTTTTGGATCGGTCAGTTCTGGGATGGGTTTGTTTAATCGGTTTTTGGGATATTTTCTTTGTGACTAAATTTTTGATTCTTCGATTTTCGTTCTAACTAAAATGAACTGAGATCAACACAAACAATGATCTAGGTCTATTACTATTGGTTGATCGTTTGTTTTCTCCCATGATACTCTTTTCATCATGGAAATTCTTCATTTGGCCCACGATTCAACATATCCCAATGGATCTATCATTCTACACATGTTTCTTGGCGCAACGATCCGATGTAGTATATTTGGTATTTTCATCACATGAAGTTGGGGAAAAATTAGATGTGGTGATGGATCGAATGTATTTGGATACTTTATTTTCCATTCTTCATTATACAATGTAGAAAAACATATAGATCTATTTTTTGAGCAGATCGAAGGGTCGACTCTTCTTGCTCGGTGATGGAATGGGTCATCCGGACTTTATTCATTATTTTTTCACAAGGCAGTCGCCTGATCGAAGATTTTATTTAGGAGAATATGTGGGGATTCCAAATCTGGGATTCTTGGAAATCCCACATTACAAAGTGTGTAAACAGTATCTACACATTATCCCCCCCCCCCCATGTAGTGGTTGGGGTTTTGGAGGAAATAATGTATCACATGGCGTGTAACTTATTTCACACTATGTGTTGTCTTTCCCCTGAGACTCAGCAAGTAACTTAGAGTTTATGTCATAACTGGGTGGAGTAAATGGGTTAGAGAACACCATGTACTCCCCCAACAGGCCACGACCTGAACCATGTACGTGGGATAAGTTGTGTACTAGTACATGATCACATGTGCACGGGCTAAATCTATGTACTGGTACACAGATAGACCACATAATAAGCCTACACATCATGTACTTCTTCACATACATGGGAAAGGGACAAGGGTCATTCACATGGTCATGACCTTGGGTCAAGGGACACAACATGTAACCCTTTTACACAACGATTACTTTATTATACAAAGCTTAGATCCATGGTCTTACATATATTTGAAAAGTTTCATTAGGGTCAGTTTTTCTAATCCTATTCCTTAGGTCTAGTATGGAATATTATCTTACTCATGGGACTATGATCCCTTCAGTAGGACGTCTTGGATAGAGCCATTAGAATCCCTCTGAGAGGCCTAGAGCGGGATCCTCTATTCCTCATCATGACCAAATTGGAGTTATTATCTTCATGAATAACATTATGCATGAGAGAATCTTATAATTAGTGTTTTAATCCAGATCGAGTTGTTGGTATCCCCCCATAGACTTTGGAGTGATACTCATCTATTTATCAAATTCTCTTTAGACAATCTATGTGTACTAATGATGGTGAGACCTTAAAATCACTACCTCTCAGATAGACATGGTCAGCGCTATCAGACTCAGGAGTGTGTTTTTCTGGGAATGTTCAATGTGTAATATTTAAGCTACAATCCTAAGTCTGGTATACAATGGTTATGGATAACGTTTAGACTGTCTGTCTCTCTTGAGTATATCTGGATATTCTTATTATATTTTTTTGAATATATATACATGTGTAGAGTTGACTTTATTTTCATTTGTTTTTTTTTCTTTGTGGTTTTGGGGTTTCCTACTAGGTATTACTACACTCACACCTACATGGTATTTTCCCACATGTGATGTGTCTTGTGCATATGATCGACCTTTTGATAGAGTCCTTAACGGGCTAGGAATAGATGGTTCTTAGTGAGATCAGATAGACCGCGGTGTGTCTCTATTGTATTCTGACAGTAGTCCTAGTTTTTATTTTCTGGTGGTACTTTTGTTTCAGAATCATTGTTTTAGTATTTCATTAGGCCCGATTTACTTTCCTTTACATCATGTCTTACTTTGGTTGAGGGATTTAAATGTATGCATGCATGTTTGTTTAGTTTGTTTTAAATTCCAAAATTCTACACTCTTCGATATGTGTGCATATGTATAGATACAGAGGCTAACGCCCCCATGTTATTGATCTTCCTACTAGGCACTAGTCTCCAGCCATAATACTGTTAGAGGTGAGTATGGTGAGTCGTATCACGGTCCCCATTGTCATGGGTCATGACACTACATCACCACAGGTGGATACTCATCCTAACCCTATGTTCACCTATACTCACCTCCAATCACTATAAAAAAGGATTTTTGGGAATTATATCTAGACATAATATAAATTTACAAATGATAGATGCCATGCTGCTCATGCCATGTAAATCCAATCAAAATTCTGAGCCCTATTCCCTCGTCTATAGGTGGTCACGACATTTGGAACTTAGATGAACCTGAATGTTATGACCCTTAATTGATCTGTATGTTGACCTCACTAGTGAGATTCCAATACCACCCCTAGATGTCTCTAATAATGGAGAGAATAATCATCCCTATCATCCTAGATATCATAATCATCCATGGGTATTAGATTATGTGAAACACCTTGTCTAATATCGTGGTCGTGTAACTGATCAGGGAGAGTGTAATCATCCCTATCATTCGACAGATAGTAATCATCCACAATTATAATCATTTCAATAAGGGTATAATAATCCTCATAATATATCAAATAGAGGAGAGCAGAATCTTCAACATCACTTAGGAGATCCTAATCATCCATGAGTATTCATACTAGAAATTTCATGTCTGTATATCATAATAAAATTATAAATATATAAATACTTGGAAGCACATATTAAATTACCAATAATATAATAATAAAATATATGGCTCAATAGCCAAGTCCCATGTATTACCTTTGTGTATACAAATAATAAAATAGTTACATGGATCAGAAGCTGGATCACAGGAATGCACATTTGGGAATCCCAATAATTGAATAAGACGGATCCCAAGAAGAATGTATGGGTATCCCAAAGAGAAATAAGGATGAATCATGTTAGGATAAATAGACACTAATTTGTAATCACCACTGGTAAACAACATTGGATCAGTAATAGACAAGTGGAAGTATAAACAAAAGAGAGAGGATTGAAAAATGCATGAACCCACTACTACTGTTAGAGCCCCATGGGCTTACTTTTTCAGTATGAGCTCTATGGAGACACATGCTACCATCTCCATGAAAATCCCCAATGCACTACCTTAGACTTGTTCAAACATTGGTGCACCCACTAGGACCCCAAGTCAGAACACCGAAGTTGAATCCTACTTGAGATCCTTGAGATATACACAAAAGCGAAGGCATCCTACTCAGAATCCTTAGCTGAAAAGGTAAAGGTTGAATCCTACATGAGATCCTACAACGGAATGTCAACTAGCATCATCCTATAAGGGATCCCCAGAGTATTATGTAGGAAGTGGATCCTACACAAGACCATTAAAAACATAAGAATAAGAAGCATCCTACATAGGATCCTAGGGATGGTATACAGGTAAAGAGATCTTACAAGGCATTCCCTAGACCAGCATGGAATCAATGGAATCCCACAGGGGAATCAAGTTAATAGTAAGAGGATAGAGTCATCCTACATGGGATCCACTAGGTCAAAACATATGATGTGAAATCCTATGGGGGATCCTTGAATGAAACCAGTCTCACAAGCTTCTACACCAAAAGGGAATATATCACAAGGGAGATATTCTAAAATAAATAGCTACTAAGACATTATTTAAATAGATAGCTTAGGGATCATCTTGGATCAAAGGTTTCCACTCTTAGGAGACAACTATATTTGATTACCTACAAAATAACCTCTCCACTTTGGAAAAGCACAAAATTTCACTTAGGATTACTAAAAACACCAAAATTGTCTTACCATCATAGTATATGAAAAAATATACTCATAATAGACAACTCATGGGTCCAATTTCAACTCCTATGTGAAAATTTAAAAAACCCCTCAAATAGTAGTAATGGATGAGTGCACTACGTGTGTACCATGGTATACAATATGTACCCTCAAGGCCCCACATGGGTGTGTACTTTTTCCAATACTTGGCATGTAAATACCCAAGTACACGGTGTGTTTTCCCTATAAATAGTGTGTACCCTACACAAGGTACATGTTCATGCACCTCACATGGTCTGTCCATGTATATGGTATGGCCATTTAATTCTACATAGTGTACAACCCACATGGGGTACGGTTGTGTACTCAACACAGCCGTGTGGCCCAACGTGGGAAGCCTTCCTAGGCACTCGACTACACGACCAAGTCTCAATACACAACATGTAAAACCCATACATGGAATATACTTTTCAAAATTCATCTTCCCAAAATAAGAATAACACATGACATGTTTTAACTAAACCACACACCATGTAAATAGGTTTTCCTAAATTGAAAACCTCTAAATCACCCAAAAACAATGTTTTTCTTAGTAAAAGCTACAGATCAACCCACTAGGGGTCCCAAGAAATAATTAAATGGGATTAAAACATGAACATGTTTAATCTATGTGTATTTACAACAAAACATAAAAAATATCCTTCCTTTAGAAAGAATTTTTCAATGCTTTTCCCATTTCTAGGGTCTATGGTGGTCGCATGATGCTCTAGCACGTACTGAGCTCTACGAAGGTACCTCCTTCTCTCCCTCCCTTTTCCTCTATATCCCTACCCCACTTTCTTGATATAAAATTGGAGGAATATCCCTAGGGGATTATACATTTATTTATAGGAGGAAAGATAAAACTAAAAACAAAATAATGAAAATAATAAAAGTAAAAGAAATAAAAACATAAGAAAAATAAAATGGGGCCTAGGCTAGCCCCTATGACAAACATGTGTTTATGCCCTACCATGGAAAACCAATCCTTTATAGACTCAAAAGTGGATATATAATCTCAATCCAGCACTTCATTCAAAATATATAGTCAAACAAACCTATAAGAATAAAATAATATTTAATTTACTAAATATTAAATATTTATTATTCTCCTAATATTCAAACAGTTCAAATTTCAACCAAACTCCCATCCTAGGGTAAACACCATATTCGAGGACCAACTTAGTGGTTAGAAAAATTACCTTATTTCATGTTCTAGGATAAAATTACAATTTACGCTTTATAATCATCTAAAAGAAAAAACAATCAAATTTCTGCTCAAAATTTTCAGTCCATAAAAACATGGGTTGTGATAGTTCCCCAATTGAATCCTTATTATAGATAATATAAACTCTATCAACATTAAATGAATTATTAATTTTGATGAAAAAAATTTTATTTCCATAAAAAAAAGAATAATTCCCTATCTTATGTCACGTGGCATGAATGTTATTTATGCTGCTTCAATAGGGTTTCCACCCATTAGGAAACATACCCTTATTAATTTTGATAAAAATAGAAAAATTTCAGTTGATGAAAAATATATAAATGATATTATTATATCCCTATCAGAAAATTTGTACATGAAGGTGATGGGTCTTAAAATATAAAAGATAATATTTGACAGGATTAAAAGTATTTTTTAAGGAAATAATAGAGAGAAGGAAAAAAATCTACTAATATATTGTAGCATGTTTGAATACATAAGAATGAGAGATGAAGAATCTAATGTTGAGTACTTCATAAGAGTTAATAAAAAAATTCAACATCATAAGTTTTATTTATTCTTTGTAAGATTCTACAATTATTAAGAAACTCATGAGAAACACTCTAGATTGTTTTGGTTATAAAATCTCTACATTATAAGATAAAGAATATTTTAATCTTGATGAATTACATAAATTTCTTGTTTCCTTTGAAATGAGAAAATATCCAGTACTCAAAAAGAAGATCAAATAAGAAATGGATTTTTAAGATATAAGAAATGTGAAAATTAAATATGTTGAATTGGATTATCCTTATGATTTTTAACATAAGGATGATGATGTGTTGATTGAAAAATCATGTCACTTATCTATAATAGTTATCAAATGGGTATAGGACCGTTTAGAGGAAAACATCCTCTTAAATTTTCTGAGTGTGGGGGAATTGGGAATTTTTCTATGAATTCCCCTAAAAATAAATTGGTGAATTTGAATATCATTCTAAAGAAAAGCCCAGATGTATAAATGTTGATAAAAATTCCAAGAAATAAAATAAGTATGTTGGTGGAAATAAAACTTTCATTAGAAACAGATGAAGTATGATGAGCAAGAAAATATATAAGTCTCACAAAAAATCATAAAAAGTGTAAATTTCTGAAAGATTTAGAACCTTTTTTTAAATGTTTACAAAATGGAATAATTTTCAAAAATTGAATAAAAAGTTGGTAAAGAGTACTATAGAGAATATCACCTCATATCATAACTTGTTGTTTGTATTGAGAAAAACATAACTCTTAATAAATAAATCATAAGGATGAAGAAAGATAGTTCAAAATTAGTTGAATGAAGAAAATATGTTGTTAATCATGAATAAAAATACATCCAGGAGATATTATGTTACAAACTAATAATTGATGGAGGGGAAATATGGTTGAATAAAATAGTAAGACGTTTTTAGATAAGGAAGATAATGTTAAAAAAACTCAACAAAAACTCATTGAGTCTGAGAGTAACCTAATAAATTTGAATGAAAATTTCAGTAAGGATTTTAAAGAAAAATAAAAATAAACTAAATATAAAGAAAATCACATTTTAAGAATAAAGTGAATTTTTGACCTTCCAAAAATAATGTTTCATCTGATTCGTCTATCATTTAATGTGATACGAAAAGTGTCGGGAAAACATAAGTTGAGAAGTATTTTGAAAAATCTATCACATTCCCAAAATTTTAAAATTCTTTCTATATGAAATATAGAACATACCTATATAATGTTATATTATAAGAAAGCTATGAAAACCAAAAAATATCTTATAGATAAATATTATACTTCTATAAGAAACCATGATTTGATGAATTTTACTAGAGCTCTAGAATCTATGGTGACTAGGTGTATAACTATTGGCATAATTTGTCACTTCCCAAAAGATGGTATAAAAATTTGGAAGCAATTGTGAAATCAGAATAAGTAACGTTCCTAAAACCCAGAAAGATATAAAAGTGAAATCTCAAGATGTTAGAATACATACAATGGAAGAAATTGAATTAATGGATGAAGGTAAAGGAATATGTTACTAGGCTATCCACCATGATGAATATCATATGACAACTTTTCCATTCAAAATTCATTTTAAAAGAAAAGAAAAGGAAGTTATAAATAAGAAAGCTGGAGAAAGATAATTTTTTAGATAGCTTTAAAACCACCTAAATGGATATAACCTGAATTATTGATAGTGGTTTTTCTTCATACATTATGGGGGATTATAAAATCTAGATATATATTAAAAATTTATATGGGGGATAAGTTACCTTTTCTAATAATATTTCCTTAAAAATTAGAGAAATTTGAAGGAATGATATTTATGTAGAAAAGTAGAATTTTAAGGAAGTTATATATATTAATATACATAAACACAACTTACTTAGTGTATGTCATCTTTTTTCATAATAGGAAAGAAGTGATATTCACAAAAAATTCATGTATCATTAGAAGTGTGAATGATGGAAAATTTGTTAATATAGGAGAAAGAACTTGTGGAAGTGTTTTTACAAATAGAGGAACATGGTGAATCCTATTATCAAAGTGTTAAAGATAAAAACAAATTTTAGAATTGTATAATTGGGAATCTTGGTTATAAAATCATGAAAAAACTTTCTAAAGTTTGTTCCAATTTAAATTTTCTAGTATTTATAATAAGATATGATGGTGTTTTCATCACTTTTTATACATATAAAATGACTTTTAAAAATCATAAGAAAGTTGACATTAATTCTATCGTACCTCTTAAACTTATTTATTAATATCATTGTGAACTGGTGATACATAAATCTATGAATGGATATTTTTAATTTTTCAATTTATTGAAGATTTCAATCAGATGACCAATATCATGTATATAAAACACAAGTTAGAGGATTTAGAAATGTTTAGATTTTTCAGAGGAGATATTTTTTAGTGAGGGGGGGTTTTATATAATGGAGTTGAAAATAGATAACCGTACATAGTTTTCATGTAATGAATTTAAATAATTTCTAAAAAAGAATAGAATCAAACATCAGTATAGTGATCTATAAACCCCACAATAAAATGGAGTAGCGGAAAGGAAAAATTGAAGTTTGGTGAAAATTGGAAGAATCATGATAGAAGTATACAAACTTTAAAAGTTATACTAGGGATAAGTTGTGATTCCTTTTGTACACATACAAAATATATGTTTTCTAAGGATAGAATCTAACATGACTTTATGAAAATTAACTCACAAAAATACATCATGGTTTTTGGAACTCTATTTTTACTAAAAATCAAAAATCTAGATCTTGGTAAATTTGATGAAAAAGTTGAGGAATGGACTTCCATGGGATATTCACCCAATGTAATAAGTTAAAAATTTTGGAACAAATGTTTACCAAAGTTTATGGATTCATATGATGAGAAATTTATTGAGAATCAAGATTCCTTAACACAGGGTGTTAAAAATGTTGTGGAAGAAAAAATAAACATTTCTAATAAATGTGAATGTGATACAAAATATAAATATCAAGACTCCAAAGAATTGTGTGATAAGGAATGTAAGTAAGAATAAAAACATTGAAATTATCTATACTACATAAACTATTTTAAACAAAAAATATAAATAGAAATAAAAGAATATGATTCACTTAATAAGAAGGTTGATATTAGAAAATTAGACATCACTCATTTCACATATTGAACCAGAATTTGTTTCTGAAGTAGTAAAACAAAAATAATGGGTGAATTCAATGAATTAAGAGTTGGATCAAATTTAGAAAAATGAAATGTGGGAACATTTTTCATGACCAAAGATGAAAATTCTCTTTGAAAAAAATGGGTGTATAGAAACTAGTTGAATGAACATAGATGAATTTAAAGAAATAAATAAATACTATTTGTTAAAGGAAATGCACAGGTATATGGTGTAGATTTTGAATAAAACTTTTCTCCAATTACAACATTACAAAATATCAAAAAAAAATAGTAGTGGAATCACATTTTAGTTATACATTGTATCATAAGGATGTAAATTACTATTTTTTTATTAGATTGATTTATTAATAAGTTAACATTAAGAAAACTTATGGGTTTATAAAGTTTAAAGATGGAATAAATGTTTGTAAATTGAAGAAATAATTGTATTCTTTTAAATAAGAACCATATTCTTGGTATTATATACATGATAATTGTTTTAGAATGTTGACTTTTTCTACTGTAAAAGTTGATAGAAACTTGTATGTGAAATAAGTTAACTCCATCACCCTAATTTTAATTTTGTACATAGAAGATATAATTTATTAAAGATATGAAGAAATTGTTTTTAAATAAATTTATAAATAAATGAAGAAGGATTTCTGAGATTTCAATTTTAGGATAATTACCTTTATTCCTCAGTTTAATAGTTCAATATAAGGAAAAATACATTTTCTTTTCTTACGAAACGTATGTTAGGGAATTGTTACAAAATTTTGGTATGGAAGAATCTAAGAAGTTGCAACTAATATTTTATTTGGGATAAAGGTGAGTAAATATAAAGCTAGAACAACTGAGAGTCATAAATTTTTGAAAGTTGATGGGAAGTTTACTTTACCTTAGAGCCTTAGGACATGATATTTTATATGTTGTGACTTTGTGTTCCAGTTATAAAAGTGATCTGAAATAATCTCATATTTTTTAATTGAAGTGAATTCTGAGATATTTTAAAGAAATAAATTCAAAATCTCTATTACACAAAAGGTGTTTTGATATCAACTTTCATGGTTATACTGATGTTTATTGGGATTGATATTTCAATGACTGATAATCAACTTGTGAAGGAATTTTTATATGGGAAAATTTTTTGTGAGTTAGAATAGTATAAAATCATTTTTAGAAACATTAAGTACACTAGAATAAGAATATGTTGCAACAACCCAGGGTTGTACACAAATTTTATGGATGAAAGTTCGTCTGGAAGATTTAAAAGCGGAATTTTCTACACCATTGAAAACAATTTTTGATAATGAGAGTGCAATTGATGTTTCTAAAAATCTTTTACAGTACTCAAGATTTGGCACATTGATATTTAGTTTCACTTCATAAATGATATTTTTTTTGGAGATATTTTTCTTGAATATATTTCAATGATTTATCAAATTGCTGATATATTTACCAAAACTTTGATAAAAGATAGATTTTTGGATTTGAGTCTATAAATTCAAGTTCATCCTCTACCTCTAACATCGTAAATTTTGTAAGGAAATTCCCCCGCCGTTATATAGATTATGTTAACAAGGGTGAGAAAATGTGAAACTTTTTCCTATAAGGGGGAGAGAAGTTCTTTAATTACTTAAATGAATCGGAAGATATGGTTATCATAAAATGGGGGAGAGAAAATAGAATAGGAGTTAGGAAAAGTGAGGGGGTTTTATCTTAATATGTCCACAAATTGTTTTGTCACTAAGGGATATAATTACATTAAAACATTAATTTATCCAGTAGTGTGGTGTTAGGACACTCTCTTCTGAGAAAGGTTATGTTTTGGTAAATGTTAAAAAATTTAGTTATCAAAAAATATGTTTTGAAAAAGTTTGGTTTTGAAAAGTGATGAGTTAAAAAAAATTAATAAAAATTTTCAACAAATCCAAAGGAAGCGATTGAAGATCCTTTGTGATATTTTTTTATCATTTTTTTGTTTTTGTTAACTAAATTTTTATAAATAATGTTTTTTTTAATGGCTGAATGTTCTTAAATTCATTTTTTGTAATGTTTGTTGATATTATGTCAAAAAATATCACTGAGTTAATTGAAAAAAAGAAAATTGTAAATTCTCTAAGTTAGGAAAGTTGAGAAGTTGTAGAATTTTCCAAATTAAATCAGAAGATGTGGAAGTTTTTCATCAATGTTACTAAAAATCATGAAATTAATTCATAATTCATGATTTTTTTATAAAACTAGAGTTGTAGTTTTCTAAAATTATAAGTTTGGGATACATAGATTCAGTTATAACTTTAGAGTAGTTATATTAAATTGATACAATTGATGATATTATATAATATTTAGATGTTTATGGACACATTTCTATAGATTAAGGGACTAAAATAGAGTGATAAGTTTAAAGTTTTTGTATTTCAATGATGTTAAACCCTACTATCGACCGGATGCACTTTATAAGGAGTAGATCGAATGAAGTATTTGTTAGAAAGTATAATATTTCGAAAATCATTGATCTCATGATAAATGTTAGAAGAAGAATATTTTGGTTTTCAGATAGATTAATATGTTAGAGGTTTTTATAAGAATCAATAATGTTGCAATATTGATTATTGGATGCACAGTATCGGACTGATGTAGGTTACTTGTTGTTCCCATGTAGGATCAAGACAACTAAGAGGGGGTAAATAAGTGGTTACCTTTTATTTTATAAAAAATATTCATTAAATTCTTTGAGTAAAATTTATTAACTTTTTAAATCGGGTAATCTTACGATCCACTAAAACAAAACTTCTCAAAATCATATTTCATATGAAACAAATATAAAGAGGGTAAGAACAAGATATTTATAAGGTTCTGTACAAAGTCCTACTTTTTACCATGTTGGATATTCCCACTAACATATATTCTTTCACTATATTATTTCTAGAATTCAAAGGCAAAAGCGACGAACAATTTTACAATCCTAGTATAATATTACCTACTATAGTTGGTTTACCCCCCCCCCCTCCCCAACTAACCTTTTCAGTATCCACTTCCCCATAGCTGGTTATACACCCCAGTAAGATGATAAATCATTTTCATCAACATGTGATTATCCATAGTTACAATATTTTCTTTCCCAATTCTTTTTCAATCTACTTCAAAAAGTATTCACTTCTTCTACAAGTAAGATTAATCAACTTTACATGCATACAATCTTCAAGAACGTCTAAAATTATCTTAGAAAATTATCTGTCTTGATACTTTCTCTGGAAACATAGTCTATAAATACTCTTCAACAAAATTCAATTTAATCATACTCAGTCTAGTAACCTTAGTCTTATAGGCTATATATGATTGGCCTCAATTTGATTCTTCTTCTTCACTTCCTTCATTAATTGAGTAGGAACTCAATTAGTATCTCACAATTCTAACGTCTAATGGAACTCGGTCTAATAAACATTGATATGATGGATGTTTCTATGATGGGATCACTAAAATGGACTTTCTCCAATGAAGCGTCTTCTGTGGAATGTTCTCTAATGATCGTATTAAACCTCACTCTTATGGACTCATTTTGATGGAACTTCATCAGCTTCAATCTTAAAAATAATGTCTAGTTGGAAACTCAATACCTGAACAATGTTTGATCTCTTAGCGCTTGTTAAAAATTAATGTTCTTTAAATCATACAAATGTATTTTTCTCTCCTTTTATAGGCACCAAATAATGGTAAAGGTGGTAAACAGAATTTAAATTCCAGCTTAACAAAATTCAAAATACGGAATTTCTTGTTCGTTTAGGTCTTCAACTTTGACTTCATTAACTCTTCATAATCCTTCTAAGTGATTTAGGAATCTTAATACTTCTTCAAGTTTAAAAACATTTCTTCAGCCTAATTCTTAATTACAATTCCCCATTCTAATTATGAATCTCCAATCGGATTTATTTTTACGATCAAAAAACATGCAATACTGATGATTGTACATTATGACGACCTCTTTTTAACACCAAAATATTATTATGAAAATTCTTCATATAAAATCATAAATATAACACATTAAAAACATTTTGAAATGTCTTCAAATTATTTCTCATTTTCTTATATTCTTCAGACCTATAATCTTATATCTGATTACTATATCGGTATCAGTCAGATGGATTGGTCTCTATCTTTCTTTGTTGGATCAATGTGACATCCAATATTATGAGTCTCCACCTATTATTGAGAAGAAAATAATACTTTGGTTATTTTTCTCTTGACCAATTTCATAGATAATAAAGTATGACTTCTTGTTTTATTGATCCATTTAAAATACAATTAAACAATTCTCAATCATTCTACCACAGATAAAACTCTCCATATAGCATACAAAGGATACCGATAATAAGAATCGGTGTGACAATACATTATTATTGATTGGTAGCATACTGCATCTGATGGACCAGTGCTAGATGTTACTTCTTTTCATTAGTATGATCAATCTTACATCCTTCTGATATTTTCATGCTCACGATTCTCATAACAATGATCTTTATTCTTCTGTGTTTGGTGTTCTTCACACCGATGAGCATCATCCAAATTAATTTTCATAATATTATTCTCTCTTCCATAAACTCTAGTTTGTATCATGACTTTCTCATGACTTATTATTATGATTAAGTTTTCTATAGTATTGTCTAACTTACATTGGGGATTACTATAACATCTCTAGCTTTCCAATAACTTCTTTATTTTCTAATAGAACCTCAATACGATTGGAAGCATATTCTCTTTCTCTATCCCTCATAGGGATTTCATCAAAAAAATTATAGATAACAAAAGATATTTGTGAAATAAATATTATAAAATCATCTTCATATTAACATAGACACCATTCTGACATTGATACAGCTTCTTATTATGATTAGCCACTCATTCTGGATCATTAAAACTACCATCATCTTCTGACTTTTTTTCAACATCCCAATATGATGGATCATATTGAATCATGTTGATGTGTTGGATCTAATTCTCATGTTAATAGTTTGGATCTGATTGAAAACTTCACACATACATGTCTTCAATCCCAATTTCCATTCCCTTCTTTCTCACATATCTTGTATCTTTTCTGAATTTTCAAACTACAATCTATTGATATCATTTTATAAACTTCTCTCACATATTCATAAACCTTTTTCATTCACTTTTCTTCAGCTGTTTTTTATGATTTTTATAAATTTATACACACACCAACTTTTTATAAACATATAACTAAGAACATCATCTTTTTGAACGCATGATGATTTTTTTATTCACATTCTTAACATACTCATAGTTCATTATCTTCTGAGTTTTATTTTTTAGTTCCACGCAATTTTTGGGAACATTTGATCTTCTTCGTTCCCTATTTCTTCTCCATAATTCATAACTACTTCTTGGTAGGTATGTGTTATACCAACTTGAATAATATTTGTGCCTGAAAACTCAAAAACATCAATAATAACCTTTAAATATTTATTTTTTAGATAGGTAATAACACTGTTCAAAAAATTATTATTTTTTTGTTTCTTCACAAATTGGGGACCACTATTATTAGGAGGATGCTTTATTGGAGAATTACTATCTTTCATGGTGAAATAAGTTTTTTCAAAAATTTGTTTTTATAATCCTTTCTTTCCACATTCTTTCTAAATTTGACCTTGGACATCAACTACCTTAGTGATGTTTTCTTTCATCTTTCTTAAATCACTTTGTGTTCAAAGAAACGTTCATTGTGTTTCTAAAACCTATTTATCTTTCTCATCAATCTTAATTTTCATAACATATTTTATTTTTATGTATTCAGCTATATTCAACATTTTTTAAATAATTTATTCAACAAGTGTAATTTTATATTATTGAGATTTTCATTTCTATCTGACTTTTCTTCATAACATTTTATTTTTCATTCAAGCTCTCCATTCTCAAAATTTATGTATTTGACATCTTTCTAAAACTTTATTTTTAATTTAGTGGGTTGATTAGTTTGTTCAAGTGAATTCTATAAAATACATTTTATAATCCATTCCATTTTGTTCATCTCACCATAGTTATCATAACTTCTAGATGAATCAATTTCATTTCTCATTTGAGAAATAAAATTGCATTAATGATCATGTTCATCACTAGATGAGGATTAATCCTTATTTATTATGCTCAGATAAATTTTATTATTCCTTTAATAAAGAAATATTTCTGTATGATTCTTCCCTTTATGATTTTGGGACTTATCATTCTCTTACTTTGAATAATACTCTTCAACTTTATTCCTTGGAAAATTTTGTGAAAATAGTACTTTACCTTCCCAATTCCAACATTTTAGAGCTTTAAGTTTCTTTTTCCCTTATTTTATTTTTTACAAATAAGGGAAAAAATTGTATTTAAATATTCTGATTCTTCCTATATTTCTAAATAAATTGATTATTTTTTAATTTCCTTATATTTTTTCTTTTTAACAATGATTTAAAAGTTAATGAGAATATTGTGTAGATTATCCAAAGATATATTTTACTAATATCTTTCTTACAAAGGTGAAACTTTGGAATCAAACATGTTAGGAATAATTATCAAGATATTTCTAGAAATATTTGATTCATCTATCTTCTCACTAACACTTATTGTAACGCCACAACCCCAGAAACCTAGAGTCGGTGCATTATTATGTATCATTGGCATGATCACAAAAGAACAAGTCTCGAAAGACCAATTAGTTTAGAAGCCTTGGAAGTACTAGATAAATTCATAAGGTTTATATTACATCATAAAATGGAAAACTAAAACAACATTGATTCCATAGAAAACAATGATATCCCCTAGACTATCCATGCAGGTTAGTCATAATATACTTCTTCACATCCTGGGAAAAATAATACACAGAAAGGGGTGAGCTCAGATGCTCAGTAAAGATAACAATATAGAAGAATCATTCATAAATAAGCATAAACATTTAAGGAAATGTATAGAACTAAAACAAAATCCTTTCCAACAAAAACTTCATCATAATATGGAAGATATAAATCAAAATAATTCCATTTACCAACTCACATGTATATTCTACTAGTCGTATAATCATATGCAATATCAGTAGCCACCTTTATAATGATCGAATGCATAATGTCAGAATTCATAACCACATAGTCAAGGCCTTGTGCCAAGACTACAAATAATATTTTTTTCAAGGACTTTTTCCAAGACACTAGTTTGTCTCATGAGACCTACCGATGCATCGATGAGATATAGTGGGCTCCACCCATCACTTACTAAGTCCAATGAATTCCTCATATAAAAATGTTTAAACATAACAAAAACATTCATATTAAAACTAGCATATCAAATGTAAATAATTTATCCATAAACCATGAATGGTAGAAAAATATCACATCCACGTTCAAACATATCACAAAAACTTCAATACAATATAGAAGTTTTGTATCATAATAAATTAACTTCAAATAAACATAAAATCCATCAAAGGATGTTGACATAGATGAAATCAAAACCTTTTTTAGAGAAATATCTCTTTCTATTTTAAAATAATTTAAGAGTAACATAGTTATAAAGAAAAAAATTATTTTTAAAATATTCTTATAAGATTTTAAGTGAAGATTCGACGATATTATAACCGCGTAAAATAGCCTCACCAGCCATATAAGTTAAAAAAACATTCTTACCATAATTTTGTTGAAAAGGCCATAAAGTACCTTGTTTGGGAAACGACGGAAAGATTACTTTAAAAACATATAAGATCAAATAAGGTTATAAATGACTTTACCACATTTTCTAGTAAAAAATGTTTTGAAATTCAATTTTAAGAAACATGGATGTGGATAATAAATAGGTCCCATTAGATACTTATGTAAAAACAACCTCGGATAATAAAGAGATTGTGAAATTAACCCTTACCTTATACCTTTCCTTGATCAAGGGTTGGTTAACCTCCTGTATAATGGTGAAATAATTGTTATTAAATTATACAAGAATCATATACATTATTATGATATCATATATGATCTTTTAATAATTCTTTGTTAATAAAATTTTAGTATTATCGTCATATCGGGTGTTAACTGATTCATTTTCCTTTATATGCTTTGTTATGTAAGTAATGTTTATTATGGATAGGATGTATCTAATTCATATTCAGAATGATATTAAGTCTGTATGAATTATTTTTAATCATCTAAAGAAAATTATTCTTCAATGGATACGATGGGGAATGAATCTCATCGCATTCATGGAGACGGTAATCCGTACGTACGCACAAGCGACAATGTTATTATTTTGATATTAAAATAATATATAATTGAATGGTACATCATATATACAGAATCATTATCATGTTATATTTATTATTTAAATCAATTACACATCATTATTATACCCATCCAAATAATAAGGTATTGAATAACAATTACACCACGACGTGGAGACGGTAAGTCGTGCGTATGCACATATGGTGAAATGTCATTCAAAGGATGGATAGAATAATGAATATGGTTATACCATATTTAAAATAACATCACAGTATATATATTATACTAGATTTATTATTTTATAATGGAAACAACAATGAAAGAAGAAGTGGAAGAAGAAAGGAACTTGAGAGAGGTGATGAAATATTTACCTCTTCTTCGGGTTCTTCCTTTTGATTTGATCAAAATGGCTCCTTAGGTTGAATTTCTGACTAAAGTAAGGCCTCTAGGATAAAGGGTGGATAGGTGAGGGGGTATTTGGGCAGGGTTTTTCCGAGCCAAATGGATTTGAATGTGTGAATTGAAGTTAATGGGAAGTACCCTTTTATAAAAGGGGTGAGAGGCACCTTAGGAAAATCTATAAATATTATTTTATAATAAAATAATTTGAGGTTTATAATGACTCCAAAATGAATTATTTAAAGTCTAAGGTTGTTATGGGTCAAAACCCAATCATCCAATAGGTTATAGATATGTTTAGGTCACTATAGTAACTTTATCTTTTAGATTTAACTCTTAGTTAAATAGTTTGACATTTACCGTGTCTCTTTGTATTTTTATATTATATGGTTATTAAACTTACTATAAAATTAGAAGCTATCCTCAAGAAGTTCATTAATTTATATAGTATTATTTAATAAATTTTTCTGAACCTTAGATTTTTAGGAATATAATATTAATTAATAATATAATATTTTTTTTAAAAACTCTTTTATGTCAATTTTGACTCTATTTGGTATTTTGTTTTTACTAATTTAATAACAGCATTATTACTTCCAAAATAAATCAATATATCTAACCCTAACATGTCAAATTAACATATAAAATTAGTGTAATTCATAACAAGTATTAAATTACATTTATTTGGATATTTATAATATCGATTATATTAATCTTTCCTTAATACAGTAATTACTGCATCATCACTGTGTCATAAATAAATTTTATAATTTAAGGTATAAAAATTATAAATAAATTAAAATTATATAGGAAGTATTTTAATATTTATAATTAATTTTTATAGTCTAATTTATCTTATGTATAACCCTATATTAAAAAAATTTTACTTATTAAACTTTGAATTTAACTCTTTTAACTATTCTTTAAATAAAATAATAATAAATGTCCTAATCTAATCCAAGTGGACCAAAGAGGTTAATATTTTATTCCTACGGTTGTTTTTTATTGAATTATAATTATCCAATAGAATTAGGACATGTGTTAGGGTAATAATAATATCATTTTTCCCTTAATTACCATATTTACTTTTAACCATGGTAAATAAAAGTAAAAAGCTGTTATTCACCAAAAACTATTTCCATCTTATTGAACCACGTTTTACTTAGTGATATCAACCATGTCTCTATGATTTTTTAAATTAAACTCATTGAAGCAGTAAAATTATGTTTTATGTAAATTTTCAAATGCTCCTAGGAGGTGGGTAAAAGACGGTAAAAAGTTCAATAAAATTTTTATATATCGAAAATTATTATAAACGGAATCCAATGAATTACATTGAAATTATATAGGTATTATGTATCTATTTTTACCTAAAATAAATTTAAATAAAATAAATAATTATTTAAATAAAAATTCGGTTTTAAACTATAACTTAGTGTTTTTAACTATTTATCAAAATTTGAAAGTTTTCATAAAAATACCAAAACTTCACCCTAAGCTAATTTCGATATTCTAAATCCAAAAATGATGTCCATTTTGAAGAATAAAATTTATAAAATTTCAAAAAGTGGGTATTACTATTCATAACGGCTAGTTTGATTGGTTAAGGTGTGTAAGAACTCAATGTTGCGTACAACACAAGTTATTTTATTATTCAAAGAGAAGCGTACCATGGAATCTTGGGGTGTTACATTCTGTCATCCTTCAAATAATTTCGTCCTTGAAATTTCTAGAATATTACTGTATAAAAATACTCGGGTTGTTCTTCATCATAAGTTCCTTGGGTTCCCATATTGCCTCTTCCATCTTATGGTTTCTCCATAGAACTTTTACCAGATGGGTCGTCCGGTTTCTCAACACTTGTTCTCTTGTATTAAGAACCTTGACATGCTCTTCACAATAAGACAGATCGGGTTCCAGTTCTAATTCCTCATAGGTGAGTACATGCATTGGGTCAGGCATGTATTTTCTCAATAGTGATACGTGGAATACATCATGAACTTTGGAATGACTTGGAGGCATTGCCAAACGGTAAGCTACAACCCCAATTAGTTCTAGAATTACGAAAGGTCTGATTTAACTGGGACTCAATTTTCCCTTCTTACTGAAATGTATAACACCCTTCCACAGAAATACCTTCAACAAAACATGATCTCCTACCTGAAATTCCAAATCCTTTCTTTGGTTATCATCATAGCTCTTCTGCCTACTTTGAGCTTCTTTAATCTGGTTTTAGATTACCTTCACCTTTTCCAATATTTCCTCCACAAGTTTTGGGCCTACGAGTTTTCTTTCACCAGCATCATCACAATAGGTTGGTGTGCGACATCACTTTACGTATAACACTTCATATAGTGCCATCTGAATACTTGAATGGTAGTTATTGTTGTAGGAAAATTCTACCATAACTAAATATTGATCCCACATAACTTGAAAGTCAAGTGATAATGATCTCAACATGTCTTCTAAGGTTTGAATAGTTTGTTCTGATTGTCCATCAGTTTGGGGGTGGTAGGGAGTGCTCAAACGAAGTTTAGTATCCAGGGATTTCTAAAGACTTTTCCAGAATCTTGATGTAAAACGGGTATCACGATCAGAAACAATCGATAGTGGTACTCCATTAAGTCTTACAACTTCTTTAATATATAGTCTTTCTAAATGTTCAAGTGGTAAATCTTCCCTTATAGCAAGAAAATGTGTTTACCTGGTAATATGATCAATAATGACCCATATTCCATCATTCCTTCTAGCAGTCTTTGGTAGTCCCATGACAAAGTCCATCGTAATATTATTCCATTTCCACTCAGGTATGCGAAGAGGTTGCAAGACTCCCCTAGGTTATTTCCTTCTTTATTTCACTTATTGACAAACCATACATCTTGACACAAAATCAACAATCTCCCTCTTCATGGTGTCCCACCAAAAATGTTCCTTTAAATATCTATACATTTTGGTGCTCTCATGGTGTATAGAGAAATTGGAACTATGAGCATCATCCAATAATTCTCTTTTTAAATCAGGTATATCGGGAATAAAAAGTCTCTTCCAAAATTTCAAAATTCCATCTTCATATACAAAGTCACTTAGTCTCCCATTATTCACAGCTTTAATCTTCTTTTGAAACTCCTCATCATCTACTTGAAAATATTTTATCCTTTCTAATAAATATGGTTTCGCAACCATTTGAAAAATTATTTATGATCCACCTTACATGGTTATTCTCATATCCATGTTTACTAGATCCATGATAATAGGATCCCTTAAAATTCTCATCTTGTTCAAAACTCCATGATCTTTTCTACTCAAAGCATCTTCCACCTTATTTTCCTTCCTCGGGTGGTAGTGTATCGTTCAATCATAATCCTTGAGTAGTTCAAGTCATCGTCTTTGCCTCATGTTGAGTTCTTTCTGTGAGAAAATATAATTCCAACTCTTTTGAACAGTATATATCTCACATTTTTCACCATAGAGATAATGTCTCCATATCTATAAAGTAAAGATTACAACTACTAACTCAAAATCCTGAGTAGGATAGTTTTTCTCATGAATTTCTAGTTGTCGTGATGCATAGGCAATAACCCTCTCATTCTGCATAAGGACACAACCAAGTCCTTTCTTTGATACATCACTATAAATAACAAACCCATCATTCCCCGATGGTAGATCCAATATAAGATAATTGACTAATCTTCTCTTCAGTTCTTCAAAAAAATCTTCACACTCTTTTGCCCAATCAAATTTAACCCTTTTACATGTGAGCTTGGTTAATGGGTTATCCAATCGGGAAAAATTCTGGACGAAATGCCGATAATAACCTGCTAAACCAATAAAATTGCATAAATTAGTTATACTCATTGGTGCGGGCCATTCTTGGATTGCTCTTGTCTTAGAAGGATCAACGGAGATTCCATCTATTTAGACAACATGGCCAAGAAAAGAAATCTCTTAAAGCTAGAATTCACACTTGCTAAACATCCAATATAATTCATGTCTTCTAAGGGTCTTTAGAATAATGTGCAAGTGATTTTCATGATCTTCGTAGCTTTTGGATTATACCAAGATATCATCAATAAATACTACTACAAATTCATCAAGATATTCCTTGAAAACCCTATTCATTAGATCCATGAGGACAGAGGGTGCATTAGTCAATCCAAAATGCATTACTGTAAACTCGTAATGCCTGAACCTGGTTCGAAATGCTATTTTTGGAATGTCTTCCTTCTTCACACACAACTAATGATATGGAGATATAAGGTAAATCTTTGAAAAGTATTGACCTCCATGAAGTTGGTCAAATAAATCATCAATTCGTGGTAGGGGATAGTTGTTCTTTATTGTTATAGCATTGATCTACCTGTAGTCAATGCACAACCACATAGATCCATCTTTCTTCTTAACAAAAAGGATAAGGGCTCCCCATGGAGAAACACTAGGGTGAATAAATCCCTCATTACTCAATTCCTCTAGTTATTTCTTTATTTCCACTAATTCCACAGTGGCCATTCTATAAGGGGTCTTTAATATGGTCCTTGAACCAAGAATTAAATCAATGGAAAACTCAATTTATCATTCTGGAGGATGTCCAGGTAAATCCTCTAGAAATACATCAATATAATCTTGCACAATATGTACATCCTCTATTTGAACATTATTTTCCTCACCCACAGTTATTTCATTCTCTTCCTCCCCAATAATTGAATTTAGTTTATCTACTGGGGGTGGATCTAGATAAGAATTAGGTAGTGACAATTCTTATTTAAGATAAGGTTTTCTTTATCATCAACATCAAAAATAGTAAACTCCTTCTTCTTACAATAAATTTTTGCATCATGGTTTGAAATCCAATCCATACTGAGGATTATATCAAATTCAATCATGGTTATGACGATGATATCAGTAGGTAAAGAACATTTATGTGCCCTAATGGGGACCGATTCACAATCCTTTGTTGCTATGATACTTCCCTTAAGATTTTTGACTAAAAAATCCCTTATTAAATCAAATTGGAAATATCTAATTTTCTTAGAAAACTTGGAAGATATGAAACAATGCGACGATCCAGAATCAAATAAATCATTGGATAATCTTGAGGAAACCATTAAATTACATGTCACTACATCTTTCGGATCTTCAACCTCAGAAGTAGTGATAACATAAGCTTGGCCTTGATCCCTTGGCCTTTTTTGAGGTAAGAACCTCCAATGCTTAGGAAATTCATTCAGATAATGCCCCCTTTCTCTATAATTGTAGCATTCAACATCGACATCCTCTTTCTTCCACTTGCAATCATGATCTTGGTGGCCTTTTTCACCACACATGTAACAGAATCCCATTCCCTTCAGGCAAGTACCAGGGTGTTTCTTCCCACATTTACTGCAGGATAAATATTCAACTTTTCCCATCTTCCCCTTATTTCCATTTCCAGAGTGTTCAGTAGATCTTTTCTTCTCTTTTCTTTACTTTAAATTCATAAGACTTAGAGAATTCTTTTTCTGTCTTGATAGAACATGAGACAATATCTTCATACGATGAGAATGATTGTGAGACTAAAGCTCGATGGAGAAATGGTTTTAACCCATCAACAAAATGATTAATCTTAGTTCTTGGGTTAAGTATATAATCTACAGCATGCCTTAATAACCTTGTAAATTTAGCTTCATACTTTACGACATTCTCATCCTCCTTTTTCCTCAAACTCAGAAATTGCCTTTCAATATCTTCTCAATGGCCATGAGGAAAGTATTTTTCTAAGAAAATTTCTTTAAACTCCCTCTATTCCATATTTGATACTTCATCATCTTCCTTTGTGTTTTGAATCAATAACCACCATTGATCAACATCTCTAGTGAGGTGGTAAACTACCATGACAACTTTTTCCCTTTCACTACTCCCCAAGGCATGGAATATTTTCTCTAAGTAATTTATCAATTTCTCATCTACTAATGGATTTGTACCCCCATTGAATTTTGGTGGTTGTTTCCTCATGAAGCGATATAAAATTGATCCTCCACGCTGCGGATCAGGGTGATCCATACATGTAAGGTTATTATTCATAACCTGAGTGAGTTGTCCCAGTATGGTGACTAGCTGATCAGCACCAGTTGCATAAATAGCTCCACTATAATTATCAGGAGTGGGAGGGAAATCCCTACATGGAGTGTGTGCGTTGATATGGTTTACATTCCTTCCACTAGGCACTATTTCTAAACAATTTCCTATACTAGATTGGTTTATGAATCGAAATATATAATTCCAAACTTGTAAAACACTTAACATAAATTGAACAGTTTATAGATATAATCCATAATCATAAAAAATGTTTTATTTCTGGAAGAATATACTCATAAACCCTTCATAATGGTTTGTAAAGAAAATGATAATTATCCTAATCATATACCCTGGGAGTGTCGTAACTAAGAGTACCGCAAGGCCCGTTGTCATGCACCAGTTCCCGTTCGAGTCTAGATCAAAGTAGTGTTTTTTGGTTTTACCCCTAGGTATATCTATGCTAGAGCCACCTCTACCATCTCATATCTAGACTGGGATTTATTGCTTGGAAAACTCCCAAAATCTATACAATACCAAAATTCTATGAAGCTCTTATATACTAATACTCAAAGTCTATCTTAGGGCTATGTATTCTAATCAGAGTTTATCTTAATCTAGTTTTCAAGGTTTTTACTAAACTTCCTCTGATACCAACTATAATTCCCCAACTCTAGAAACCTAGAGTCGGTGCATTATTACGTATCATTGGCTTGATCACAAAAGATCAAGTCTCAAAAGACCGATTAGGTTAGCATCCTTGGAAGTACTAGATACATTCATAACATTTACATGACATAAAAAAATGGAAAACTACAAAAAAATTGATTCCATAAAAAACACTGAGATCCCAGAGACTATCCCCGTAGGTCATTCATAATATAATTCTTCGTATCCTGGGAAAAATAAAACATAGAAAGGGGTGAGCTCAGATGCTCAGTAAGGATAACAATATAGCGGAAACTTTCATAAATAAGCATAAACATTTAAGCAAATGTATAGAACAAAAACAAAAGCCTTTTCGACATAAAATTCATTATAATATGGAAAATATAAATCAAAATAATTCCATTTACTTACTCACATGGATATTATACTAGTCGAATAATCACAACAATATAAATAACAACTTTCATAATGATGGAATGCATAATGCTAGACATCATAACTACATAGTCAAGGCCTTGTGCCAAGATTACAAATAAGATTTTTTCAAGGCCTTGTTCCAAGAAAATATTTTTTCTCATGAGACATACTGATGAATCAAGGAGCTATAGTGGTCTTCACCCATCAATTACTAAGTCCAATTCATTCCTCATATGAAAAGGTTTAAACATAACCTAAACATTTGTATTAAAAATAGCATACGAAATGTCAATAATTTATCCATAAACCATGAATGGTATAAAAATATCACATTCATTTTCAAACATATCCCAAAACCTTCAATACAGTATGGAGGTTTTGTATCATAATAAATCAACTTCAAATAATCTTAAAATCCATCAAAGGATGTTGACATAGATGAAATCAAATCCTTTTTTAGAGAAATATCTCATTATATTTTGAAACCATTTAAGAGTCAAATAATTATAAAGAGAACATTTATTTTGAAAATATTCTTATAATATTGTAAGGGAAGCTTTGACGATGTTATAATGGTGGAAAATAGCCGAAACTTCCATATAAGTTAAAAAAAATCATTCTTACCTTAATTTTGTCGAAAAGGTCATACAGTACCTTTTTTGGAAAACAAAGGAATGATTCATTTAAAAACATATAGGGTAAAATAATGGTATAAATGAATTTACCCTGTTGTCTATTAAAAATGTTTTTAAATACATTTTTAAGAAACATGGATGTGGATGATAAAGAGGTCCCAGTAGATACTTACGTAAAATCAACCTTGGATAATAATGTGATTGTGACATTAACCCTTACCTTATAATTCTCCTTGGTCGAGGGTAGGTTAATCTCCTTTATAATGGTGAAATAATTGTTATTAAATTATACAAGAATCATATACATTAATATGATATCATATATGATATTTTAATATTTATTTGTTAATAATATTTTAGTTTTATCGTCGTTTTGGGTGTTAACTGATTCATTTTTCTTTATATGATTTGTTATGTAAGTAATGTTTTTATAGATAGGATGTATCTTATTCATATTAAGAATTATATTAAGTCTTTAAACATTATTTTTAATAATCTAATTAAAATTAGTCTTTAATGGATACGATGGGGAATGAATCTCATCGCGTTCGTGGAGATGATAATCTGTACATATGCACGAGTGAAAATATTATTCTTTGGATATTAAAATAATATATAATTAGATGGTATATCATGTATAAATAATCATTATAATTTTATATTTATTATTTAAATCAATTACACATCATTATTATACCCATCCAAATAATAATGTATTGAATAACAATTACACCACGGCATGGAGACGGTAAGTCGTTCATACACACGTACTGTGACATGTCATACAAATGCTTGATAGAATAATGAATATGGTTGTACCATATTTATAATAAAATAAAATTATATATAATATACTGGATTTATTATATTATAATAGAAACAACAATGAAAGAGGAAGTGGAATAAGAAAGGAACTTGAAAGAGTTGATGAAATATTTACCTCTTCTTCAGATTCTTCCTTTTGATCTTATCAGAAGGGATCTTTAGGATGGATTTCTGAATAAAGTAAGTCATATAGGATGAAGGTAGGACTGTTCATAGGGTACTTGGGCAGGTTTTGGGCAATCCAAATGGCTTTTAATGTTTGAATTAGAGAGAATGGGAAGTTCCAATTATAAGAGGGGTGAGGGGAACCTTAGAAAAATCTAGAAATATTATTTTATAATGAAATAATTTTCGGTTTTTAATGTCTTAAAAATGAATTATTTAAATTATAAGGTGGTTATGGGTATAAAACCACTCAATTAATAGGTTTTAGACAGGTTTGGGTCACTATATTAACTTTATCTTTTATATTTAACTCTTAGCTAAATAGTTTGACATATACCATGTCTCTTTGTATTTTTATATTATATGGTTAATAAACATACTATAAACTTCCAAGAGAACCTCAAGTGGTTAATTAATGATATATATAATATTATTTAATACCTTTGGCCGTCCCTTAGATTTTTAGGAAGAGAATATCAATTAATAATATAACATTTGTTTTAAAAGCTATTTTATGTCAATTTTGACACTATTTGGTATTTGTTTTTTCTAAATTCATAACAAAATTATTACTTTGAAATAAATACATCTATCCAACCCTAACATGTCATGTTAAACTATAAAATTAGTTTAATTAATAAAAATTCTCAAATTACATTTATATGGATATTTATAATATCAATTATTTTAATCTTTCATTAATACGGTAATTACTGCATCATCATTGTGTCATTAATAAATTTAGATATTTAATGTCTAAAAATTAAAAATAAAATAAAATTACTTAGGAAATCGTTTTATGTTTCTAATGAATATTTATACTCGAATTTATCTTATGTATAACCCTATATTAAAAATGTTTTAGTTATTGAACTTTGAATTTAACTCTTTTAACTCTTCAATAAATAAAATAATAATAAATGTCCTAATCTAATCCAAGTAGACCAAAGAGGTTAATATTTTAATAATAAGGTTTTTTGGTCAAATTATAATTATCCAATAGAATTAGGACATGTGTTAGGGTAATAATAATATCATTTTTACCCTTAATTCCCCTATTTACATTTAATCGTGGAAATTAAAATTAAAAGGTTACTCTTCACCAAACATTATTTTCCTCTTACTGAACAACATTTTACTGACAGATATCAACCATGTCTCTCAGATGTTTGAAATTCAACTCACAGAAGCTGTAAAATTATGTTATACGTAAATTTTCAAATGCACCAAGGAGGTGGGTAAAAGACGGTAAAAAGTTCAATAAAATTTTTATATATCTAAAATTATTATAAACTAATTCCAATGAATTAAATTGAACTTATATAGGTATTATGTATCTATTTTGACCTAAAATAAATTTAAAAATAAATAAATAATAATTTAAATAAAAATTCAGTTTTAAACTATAACTCAGTGTTTTTCTCTATTCATCAAAAATTGGATGTTTTCAGAAAAATACCAAAAATTCACCCTAAGCTAATTTTGATATTCCGAATCCAAAAATGAAGTCCATTTTGAAAGATAAATTTATAAAATTTCAAAAATTGGGTATTACTATTCATAACGGCTACTTTGATTGGTTTTGGTGTGTTTGAACTCGAAGTTGCGTACAACACACACAATTGTATTATTCATAGAGAAGTGTACCATGGAAGCTTGGGGTGTTACACTTATTATGGTGATGAAAATGCCATTCATTCTTATAAAAAATCCCCAAAATATTCATACTAATCCATTTTTAGATCTTAATACTTCAGCCTCCAAAGTTGTAAGTTATCCTTCTTCACCTTTGTATTGCCTTTATAAATTTTTTCAACTTATGCAAGATGCCTTTTCCAGTTCCAACAACCTTTACTCTATGAAACTCACATTTAGTATGTGATGAGAGTAAATATTTTTTATCTCTTCCATCATTCTCAATATTTTTCTTACGGGCAGTAGTAAGAGGAGATTTCTCAATAAAAGGAGGAAATCTATCAATAGTAGCTTCTAAAACATCATACTTGAGGTACATAAGGTATAGCGGAATTCTATCTTTCTAGATATGATAGTAATTTCCATTGAAAATTTCAATCCCCTTATTGTTCACAGAATTCAAATTCTTCATTTCTAGAGATGGATCTTTCAATGGGAACCTAGGATCCAATACCAATTATTGTTCCCAAGAAGGATGAAGACCAATGAGGGGGGGGGTTGAATTAATGGTTCCATTTTATTTTATAATAAAACTTTCCTTCACTTATTTTAGTAAACATTCTTAACATATGAATCATGTTAAAGTTATTATCCATTCAAATAAAACTTCTCAAACTCACCTTTCATATGAATAAAATATAAATGGAAGGAAGCATGTGATATTTACATGGATTAGTACAAATACATTACACTTTTCATGCTAGATATCCCCACCAACATGGATTATTTCACTACAATTTTTTTGGAATAAAAAGTCACAAGTAGTGAACAATTCTACAATCCTAGTAGAAATTTTCCCAGTTTAGTGCTTATACCCCCCAACTATCCTTTTCAGTATCCACTTCCCCACATCTGGTTATACACGCCTAGTAAGTTTATAAATCCTTTTCAGCAACTGGTAAGTATCTATAGTGAGATGCTTTACTTTCCATATTCTATTATAATCAACTTTAGAAATTATTCACTTCCTCAAAAATTAAATTGAATCAAAATTTACCTGTGTACAATCATCAAGAACATCAAAATTAATAAATGTACTTATTGTTCTTTAATATTTTTCCAGAAACATAGTCCTATAATATCCCCCAACAAAATTTAGTCTGATCTTCCTCAATCTAGTACTCTTAGTCTAATGTGCTCTATCTGATTGGCCTTATTTTGATTCTTCTTATGAACTTCCATATTCATTTTAGTAAGATCTCAATCGACATCTAATAATTCCTCCATTGGATAGAACTTGGTCTCATGAACCTTTATCTAATGGAGGTATCTTTTATGGGATTACTTTGATGAAGAATTGTCCTTGGAACTTTCTTTGATGATCACATCGAACCTCACTCTAATGGAATCATTATGACGGATCTTCCTCATCATCAACCTAAAAAACAATGTCTGGTTAGAAACTCAAAACTTGACCAATTTTATATCTCTTGATGCATGTAAAGAATTCATGTTCCACTAATCATATGAATTTACTATTTTCTCCTTTTATCGGCGCCCTATAATGGTAATGTTGAGAAAAAATCACATCCCAATCAAAGAAATTCATAATACTGAATTTATCGTTCATTTAAGTATTCAACATTGACTTCTACAACTATTCATAATCCTTTTGGGAGCTTCTCAAATATTCATAATTCTTCAAGTTTATAAACTTACCTTTAGTCTGATTCTTTATTATAATTCACCATTCCGGTTACGATTCTCCATTCTGATTTTTTATTGTGATGAAAACACATGAAATACTGAATATTTTCCATTACTATGACCTCTTGGAAACACTAAAAGTCTCTTTATAAAGATTCTTCATATCAAATATTAAATATAATTCATTGCAAACCCTTCTGAAATATCTTCTAAGTGTTTATTTTTTCTTATACTCTTCAGACCAGTGATCTTGCATCTCACTACCATATCAGTGTCAATCTGATTGATTAGTCTCAATATTCCTTTGTTGGATCATTTTCACATCCATTCTGATGATTCTTCACCTCTTCTTGAGAAAAATCAACACTTTTATAATTTTTCTCTTGAGAAGTTATTTAGAGAACATGTATTACTTCTTGTTTTCTTGATCTAATTTAAATACAATTCAACTATTCTCAAACATTTTGCCTTTAATAAAACTCTACAACTAATAAACAAATAATACCAATAATATGAATTGGCCTTACAATCCATTGTGATGGATCGGTGGCATACCATGTATGGTGGGACAATGCTATCAATGACTTCTTTTCTTCAGTATGATTAATCTTCCAGCCTTCTACTATTTTTACACTGATGATTCTCATATAAATGATATTATTTGTTCTGTGTCTAGTGTTCCTCACACTAATGAGCATCATTCATAATACTTTGCATCATATTATTCTCTCATCCACAATCTCCATCTTGTACCATGACTCTCTCATAAATTATGAATACAATTATGATAGAAATAACATCATATGACTTATATTCTGAAGTATTTTAACTACCCCATCATTCTGGAAACATCTTTATTTTCCAATAAAACCTCAATATGATTGGAAGCACCATTTATACCCCTTTTCCTAATAAATATTCCATCATAAATTATCAAGATACTTATGATATTTTTAGAATACATGTTAGTAAAGCATCATCATATTTACATCAGAGCCATTTTGAATCTGATAACTCTTCACATTAGGATCAGCCTCTAAATATTAATCAAAAAAATTATAGAGGATTTCTAAATTTTATCAATATCACAATATGATGGATTTTATTGACTTATGTCGATGTGGAAAATCTGATTCTCATATTAATAGTCTGGATCCAATTGAAAACTTCACAAAAAACTTTCCTCAATTCGGATTTCCATTACCTCTTCAAAATACATTATTTATTCAGAATTATTAATTTATTGATATATTGGAAAAAATATAACCAAATAAAATTTGGTCCAAACCATTTTTATTATATTGGATGATGTTAATAAAATGGAAAAAAAAGAATCACATGTAAAATTTCATCATAAAATTTTTAAGAATCTATTATGTTGTGGTTGATAAGATTTTTTACTTTTGAAAATTGTGGAAGAAATGAAAAGTGACTCAAGAAATTAGAGTTGAATATCTGATAAAAGACAATAGGGGTAAATATTTTAATCATACACTATTCTTTGAACAACCAATATCAAAAAAACGTATTACTAAGTGACTTGATAAAGTCAAGAAGACATGGTCTCGATATAGAGAAATCATCACATGTGTTAAATTTCTTACTAGATTGAGATGGTGTCATAAAATGAAGTATTTAGATGTTGTTATAATATATTCATCCATTATTAATTTGTATGGAGGAACAGATAGAGGCTGAAGATGATTTTATGGATATACTACTTGTCTGAAGATTGAATATCAAAGTTGTGAAACATGATATATAATGTTCAAATTCTTTTAAAGTAATGAAGTATAAACTAAGAGACAATAACCATTATGAATAAAGGTTTTTTTATTTTATTATGTAACGATAACTAGAAATATGTAGATCATTCATAAAATATTTCTAGATAATCAATTTCCATAAAGAACATCTGGAAAAACATTGTAATAATTTTATTGGAGTAAGTTTAATAATTCTAATGTTCTGGAGAAATTATGAATATTTGAGATGACTCTAAAAATATTTCAGAAGTTTATAAAACTGTTCAAATGAAGTTCAAATATTCTATAAATATGGATATATGAATTTGGGTGAGTAAGAAAAATTTTCAGGTTTACCACTTTTTCTATTTATGAGATCACCTATAAATAGAGCTGGAAAATAAATCATAATTGATCACTATATATAAATAAAACAATACAAAAACACGGAAATTTTTTTTTCAAAATAGTTTTCCATAAAGTGTTTTCAACCCTAAGATTGGAAAGTAGAAAGTTTATCTTAACATAAATAGATAAATTGATAAAGCATATTAGACATAATTCTGAGCAAAGTAATTGAGGTGATCATTTTTTTAATTGGGAATAACATAAATTATTTTTAGTTATAGTTTGATAAAAGGTGAAATAAAAATAGATTACTAGATCAAGGATATCCAGACTGAGAAGATGGTAATGAAGAAAATCGGTCAGAGATTTTAGACGGACCCCCTAATGGAGCTTTTTTATCAATGTTACTTTTTGGTTATGGATCAAATTTTGAAAAAAAAATTAAAACAAATAGGATACAATATTTTAATTCATATTGGGATATAGATGAATTCTAATTAGAGATTAAATAGAAAATATTTTCACTTCTATATGATATTAAATTTCCATAGAACCACATGAATGGTTATAGTAAGGATGCATGATCTCACACTCATGTCGAACCTTGTAAATCTTGTTTTCCTTATTTACATTTCTTCTTCTTCATGAATTTTACTTTATTAAAATTAGATAAGGAAGAAACTATAACAAGTTGTATGGGTTTTTTTTCTTAATGTTGAAATTTATAAAATGACAATCACTTATTCACCCCCCCCCCCCCAGTGATTCAATAATCCTCAATAACTTTATGAAGAAATATATTTAACAGGATATGTCTAAAAGAATAAATTGTGTAGAGATTTTTTTGAATATGTTGAAGACTTATTTCATATTAAGTATTTTCTCATATATATGAAAATAAAATCCATTCGAGAATATATAAATAGGATTTTTTAGTTAAAGATTTTTCTTAACTCTCTAATAATATAAACATAAATGGCCCTTGAAATGTTTGTGAATCAATATTTTTTAATGATATTTTAATTATTGGTGGTTAAAAGGGGGTCCTTCCAATTCATTTTACATACAGTATGTAAATAATGTTTTTATTCACATGAAATTATTGGAGTGCAGATATGGGGTTTCATACTTTGTATTGATGGATGGTTTAGATAACATTAAATATTAGTATGTAATAAATTGAGGAAAATTTAAGATTAATAAATTTAATTAAGGGTTGATAAGTTATGGTTAATAATAATTTAAAATGTATAGATAACACCTTAGTTTAGTTGAGGTAATATTTAATATTTTAGGGATTAGAATAAGATAACTTTTTTGAAAACCCTATGGATAAGTCTAATGAATATGTCTATGTATAGTATAACATCCTAAAGTTTTGGTAAATTAAAAAATGATCCTTTCTCCATGAAATTACATCCATAACTAGAATCTATAAATTTTTGTGACTATGGAATAAATGCACCTAGGGGTAATCACACAGAAAAAGGTTGGTTGAGTATCAACTCAATCTTCACACTATTGAATGATGAGTGAGCTAATATAGCACACCTGGAGAGACAATCTAAGGGGATATTATTTGACTAATAACATTAACATTACAAGAAATTAAAAAGGATCTATTATGTAAAGGAATTTGGATTTGGAATATGATAGAACACAACCTAAAGAATCTTAGATTAAACTGAGAGTGATTTAGGTTGAACAGACATATAATGTAATAATTTAGAAGAGTAATACATTTATAAGTTTAATTATTCATGTAATTAACATAATGTAATTTACTTATGATTTAAATCACTCATAATTAACTCCTTTTAGTTTAATTAATGGTTGGTTTTTAAATGAACCAGGTTAGAAATGGATCTCAAATGAAATTTGAATATTTTCCCAATGAGAACCCTAATAGGATAAGATCTAGAGTATGAAATATTGTGATAATGAAAAACCATATCTCATGAATTAGGATTAACAATATGAAAATAGTTTAATCCCTAATTAAACCAAATAATATATTGTTTTAGTATTTTTGAATTTCATGTTAGAATGATGAATGATATAAGATACAATTTTCTATGTGTCAATAATTTGGGAATGAACACCTCGTGGATTTCTTTAATGGAATAACAATTCACTATAAGTGTTAAAATAAATTTCCTTAATCTCACGAGTGTAAGGGAAAGAGAGAAGATAAAAAAACTCAATGCTTCAATTGTATTGAAATTGGGAACTATGAAAATAAATTCACTAATCTAATAGGCAATGGGAAAAATAGTCACCAAGAACTATCTAGACCGTGGGAATAGGGAAAATCCTATGCAATGACTACTATTGAAGAGAATATTGATTATTTACTCTATATTTACCCATATATAATGACATATAAGTTTTAACCAACTACAGGATATTGAGATATAAATTAAAAACATCTGACAGTATTATTATTTTTAAATCTTTTTCATGATATATGGGATGTTACATCTTATATATCTAGTTTTCTCCCTTAATCTAATATGGTATTATAAATGTATTAGATCACTTTACATAGGTCTCAAAATAATTTTCATATTAGGAAATCTCACCGCATTTCCTAAATAAACCTATGATCTTCTATTTATGTTGAATACGAACTTACTATGGAAATTACATTTATCATATAGGTCTTGATACTTAATCATGAGTTTCTTAGTCTCTAAAATAGTAAGTCTAATATCTCATCAGAAATTATAACTTTGATAATTTCTATCTTGTGGATACAATAAAATATTTTATTTATATACAAAGAATTAAAAAATGAGAAAACTTAAATTATTTATGGGGATGAATGTAACACCCCCAGATTAATGATTACATGTTTTATATTTTTTATAACCTAATGTGTTCGATAACCTATGACGCACGAAACATTGAACCAAAATGAGGTGTGAAAATATATAGTTTTTTAAATGTATCCATGGAATCTTTTTGGTAAATATATATGTAACTTAATTGTGAAATATATGTATAAATAAAAAAGGATATTATAAATTCTAAGAATATGATAAATTAAATTAGTATAGATAAACAACTAATAAGACTAATTTATGCATTAAAAAATAACATTTCAAAAATTTTCCCATTTAAGAGTTTTTTTAAGAAAATAAATGAATTAAAGTTAAAATATATTTTTTATATGAAAAATATATTTTCAAAAATTTTATTATTTATTCATTGAAAATAATAATAATAATGGTTAATATTTTTTAAACATGTTATTTTCCTATGGAAATAGTATTCATTATATTTTTTATTTTTTATTTAAATTTTAAATTATAAAATTTTAAGATTTTAATTTTATAAAATAAATTTCATTTTTATATTAAATATTTCAATATTACCTTAGTATTAATTTTTGGGATTTTTTTGATAAAGTGGAGTTTTAGGTGAATAGTGAAAAATGCAGTTTTTACCAAACCAATAACATTATGACTTTATCATTATATAAGAAAGATAAATAAGTTTATAAAAGGTTATATATATGAAAATGTTTCTAAAATGGGTGATTAAGATATTATTTTTATAAATAGTAGGTTAGAATGCATTTTGACTAAGAAAAAATTAAGTTAAGGATTTGTGTTATCTCAATTTTATTTCTTGGAGTTTCAAACATTCTTATTGAAACTATATTGTTACAAAATTGATTTATTATACCAAAATAATACTTGTTTTTATATTTTCTCCTTATTTTAATGTATTATACAATTCTTCCATATAACTTCATTATCAAATGATTATTACATCAATTACTATGATACTTATAAGGGATTCGTGTCTCAATGTCTCTCCCCTTGTGAAAAATATCCTATTATACACCATGTTTTCCTTATAATTTTGAATCTACATCCCATTTAATATTTTTTATCATGATTCCATTATATTTAATGATACTCAATAATCTATTCAAATTTCCTTCTCTCATGCCATTTTGACTCAAAATTTACAAAAGTGTTAGGGGGTTCTTTGTCTCAAATTTTAATTCCCTAAGACATGTTTATGTTGTACACCAAGTTTTCAATTTAATGGTGTAATTACTAACCCATTTATATTTTAAATCATTACTCATGGTCTTTAATGTTAAATTTGAAATTATATCCATCAATAGGTTTTTTAATTGAATGTTTCTGAAGTTTTAAGGGTTTTTCATTACTCAGCCATCGTTCATTGAGTTATAATGCCTCATATTGAAATTATTTCTACCAATAAGGGTTTCTTAAACCCTAATATTTTATTTCATGTATTATCTTATAAATTCCATTATAAAATTTTATTTTTTGGTAATTATGTAACACCCCATGATTTCATAGTACGTTATCTCATTAAAGTAATTCAATAGCTTGCGTTATACGCAACTCCGAGTTCGAGTGCACCACAGCTTACCAAACTAGCCGATCAAAAAGAAGTTATGAATAGTATTAACTAAATTTTGAATATTATATACTCTTTATAATTTTAAAATCTATATTATGTGTTTCTTAGACATAATATAAGAACAAATTCATTTTTTTCAGATAAAAGAAGTGTTTTTCAAAAAATGCAATTTTACCGACTTTTAACGGCGAACCCTTTTTTAAAACAAATATTTGACACTTTTATTTATTAAATTTAATGAAATTAAATTACTCTTTATAATTGGTATAAAAAAATTAGTTTGGATAAATTTTTTGTACTTTTCTGATAACATTCATATTTTTGACGAATAGTGAAAAATACTGTGTTTTAATTGAAAATAACTTTTTTAATCGAAATAATTTCTAGTGTTAAATTATGAATTTGAAAGTTTTTGAAGTATAATTAGATTATATTTTTATTATAAAATACAATTTAGGTTATTATAAGAAATTTCACTTTTAAATTTGACATAAACACATGTCAATCTTTTGATAGTTTTCACTTTTTAAAAACCTACTTTTTGGTTTTGACAACGGGAATTAATTTTAAATTAATAAATAAAACTTATATGTTTCTAATTTGGTGAAATAAACTTCATTTTTTAATTAATAAAATTAAAATTATCTTTGGGTGAAATTTCGGTATTTTTTTGAAAAAATTCAATTTTTGATGAATAGTGAAAAACATTGTGTTATTATTTAAAAACGAATTTTTATTTAAATAATTATTTATTTTATTTAAATTTATTTTAAGTAAAAATAGATATATAATTCCTATATAAGTTCAATTTAAATCATTGGAGTCATTTTATAAAAAAACTTTGATGTATAAAAATTTATTGAACTTTTTAACCTCTTTTACCCTCTTATGAGCATTTGAAAATTTGCATAAAACATAATTTTACCACTTATGTGAGTTGAATTTCAAAAATAATAGAGACGCGGTTAATATCATTAAGTAAAATTTGGCTCAATAAGATGAAAATAATTTTTGGTAAATAGTAACTTTCGACTTTTAATTACCACGACTAAAAGTAAATAGGGTAATTAAATGAAAAAATTATATTATAATTAACCTAACACATGTAATAATTATATTGGATAAGTTTATTTTAAACAAAAATAACCTTAGAAATAAAATATGATCCTTTAGGTCCACTTGGATTAGATTAGGGACATTTATTGTTATTTTATTTAAAGAAGAGTTAAAAGTATTAAATTCAAAGTTTAATAACTAAATAATTTTTAATATAGGGTTACACAAAATATAAATTAGACTATAAATATTAATTATAAAGATAAAACTATATCCTACATTGTAACGACCCAATTTTTTTTTTGAGTAGTATATTAACTTACTCTTATTGATTTAATAAGATGTTAATGGTTAATGCAGAAAGAGGAGTCGATGGCTTCATCCAGTAGACTCAACCCTTATGAAGCCCACTTATCAGAGCTTGGGAAGGATGTAGCATCTGTGGGCTTCGCTTTGGACCAAGCCCAAGCCGAACTCCAGCGTGTCAAGCTTGAACGGAAACGCATGTGGGAGAAGTTCAAGTTAGTAGAGATTACTACTAGGGCAATGTTATCTGAGCCTCCCTCAGATTCTCTCACCATAGCACACCTTACACTCAGGTCTTATGCCGGTGTTATAAGGGGCTATGTGACGAGACCCTAGCTTCCTTGTGTAGTCCTTTCGGGTGAATAAATTGAGATTTCTTCCTTTAGTGATGTTTGTGAAATTCCAAATGTCCGGATAATTTTAGAATGTATTTTATTGATGAATTTTGAAAAAGGGATATTTTGAAATATTTATGTAAACCCTAAATAACTAATGATGTGTAATGATTTTCAAAAAATGGTCTTCTACAAAAGTGTTCATTAAGGAATTTTGAGTCTAATAAGATCAACTTAATTTTTGATGAATATTAAATAGTGAATAGTGATTTTACGCTTAGGATTAGTAATGTGACCAAATGGATTAGTAATCTCACATAAAGAAAGTTTTAAAATAATCTAGGCACCTTGATTAAGTAATGTGATTCAATAAAATGGGTAAATAACAGTTTCATAAATTATTATTCAAGTATTAGTTTTTTCAGATGAATAGTGTTTTTTAATTAAAAATTTAATTAAAAATAATTAGAATATTATTTTTATAAAAATGACTATTTTTGAACTCAGAGCATCGATATTATGTTATGGTAATTTTTGGGGATTTTTCTGAAAAAATGAATTTTCGATGAATAGTGTATTTATTTAAAAATAAAATTAAAAATATTTAGAAAATTATTTTTATAAAATGGAGTTCATTTTTGAAATCATAGCATTGATATTTGGTTAAGGTGAAATTTTGGGATTATTCTGAGAAAGTTGAATTTTCAGTGAATAGTGAAAGTATAGTTTTTAAGTTACGGGTGTTTAATGACATCATTAAATGATGTATTAAGTATATATTCAATATGGTCGAATTATGAATAGTAAGATAAGGTGTGAAGTGTCCCAAGTGGCCAATATCAAGGGCAAATACCATGGGCAAGCCCATGGTTTTGCCAAAACCACTAGTGAGGTGTCCCTTGGCCATTAATGCTTTGTCCCCTCACTTTCCCTATAAATACCCACCCTTTCCTCCTTTAGTTTTCACTCCCAACTCTCCCCCAACGAAGTTCTGGTCTTCTTACCTTCCAAGGAGTCCTCCCAAGGTGCCCCCAAGCCCTCAAGGTCCAATCCTTTGAGTTTCAAGAGTCACGTTTTAAGGTAAGGGATCTGACCCCTCTCTTTCTTTTCATGTAATCTCTTTTATGTCATTCCTTTTCTGCTCCATGTTTTTATGTGAGAGGATGTTCTTTTATATTCCTCTTACTGCCCTTTCATGTTTATATGATGAGATATCCCCTCTTACTCTCATCCTTTCGTTTTATGAAAGTTTAAGTGACGCCGTTAGGCTGCCGAATTTTTAAGGGATTCTTTCACCCTTCTCATTTTTCAAGTTCGATTTTCATGTCAAGTCTTTCAAGTTACTTTTTATTATGTTGGGGTATGATCTCTATATCTATCATACTGATCTCTTATTATCATATGATGAGGGACCCTATTTGATCTTGTCAAATCATTTTCTTTTGAAGTTAAGTGACGATGTAAGGCTGCCGAATTTTCATAAGAGAAATCTAATCTTTTTTCCTTCCATGTTTTCCATTTCAAATGGTATGTCCCTAAAATTTCATTAACATGTCCATATGTCCTTCTTATTCTTTCACCCTACTGTTTTATGGATCATTTATGAGTGGGTGACCCATGTCCCCTCTCATTTCAATGTTTTCTAAAACCCCGAAACTTAGCTGTTATGCTGCAGAATTTTCCCCTCAAAATGCCTCTCTCTTTTCTCAAAAATTATTTTATGTTATAAAGTGAATACTAAAAGCTCTTATTTCTACTAGGGTATTCACATATATATCAAAATGTTCCATTTTAAATTCTGGTATTTACATACATGAGACCCGCTTTCCCTTTCCGTGGGTTTAAAGTGACGTAAAGATCATGTCTTTAAAGCAGTTTTTAAAACGTTATGATTATGAAATGAAACCCATTTATTTTATGCTATGTGGGTTATTTATGAAATGTTTGATGATGATATATGTGGCTCACATGATAATAAAGGCAAATTTAAGGGTGCTCCCTGATAGCGCTCCAATGCATTGGGTAATGATGTAACCACTAGAGATTACAATTTTCATGATACCTTGGTGAATAACCTTGGTAATTTTCAAATGACACCTTGGGGATGGACCTTGGTGATATGTTCATGATTTTCTATGTTAAATGATGTAGCCACATCTTCAAGTTATGGAAAATGTTATTTTTATTATGAAATGCCTCATGATTTCCTTTCTCATGCCTTAAAGTTCTTTTCATGTCCTTATTGAAGTATACCAAGTTCACATGTAAAATGTTCCTCTTGTTTCCCTTATTGGGCCTTCTGCTCACCCTTTCTTTTGATGTATGTCCCCAGGTTATGAGATGTAGTAATGAACCTAGAATGAACTTAAGGAGACGCCTTTCAAGTGTTTAAGAAGAATGTTTTATGTTGTTTCCATGTATTATGTTCCTGGTTTCCAAGACACTAGACCTTAAAGATCCTCAGTTTTGTGTAATGTAATGAAAGTTTATGTTATAAAATGGCGGGATGCTATAGTTGGTATCAAAGGATGGTTTAGTTATTTGTGGAAATTAGGATATAAAAACTTTAGGAAGAACCCTATAGAAAAGTTTAAATATAGGAAAACTTCCTGGTATTTTGGTAAGTATTGAGTAAGTGGTCTATCAAACAAATACATCCATGTCTACATACGAGCAGGTAGAGGCGGCTCTGGTACAGATGTACATAGGGCTAAAACCCGAAAACACCGCTTTGAGCTAGACTCGAGCGGGAACTGGTGCACGATAACGGGCCTTGCTGCACTCTTGGTTACGACACTCCCGGAGGATATGTTTGGTTAATCACAAGCTTTTTATGAATCATTATGAAGGAATTATAGAGAAGTATAATTGTTTAAGCATGAAGTCTTAGTTAAAAGATTCATAAATGAAATAAGTTTCTCACTAAGGTTTTATTCTTTTAGAAGATGGCGAGCAATAGGAGGAACCGTGCCGATGGTGACCGCAATGCATCATGTGCTGATGGACCTCCGATGGAAGCCGGAATGGAAACATTCATGCGAATGATGAACCAACTGACTCAAGTTATGAGTAATAACTTGAATCAAGCTGAGAGGCCGACCTCACCACGAAGGGAACAACACTCTGTTGAGTCCTTCATGCGTCAACTACTGCCAACATTCAGTGGATCTACTGACCCATTGGTTGCGGAACAATGGATAAGCTCTATTGAAAAGATCTTTTCTGTACTTCATTGTTCGGAACAAGAAAAAGTCACCCTTGCTCTTTACCGCCTTGAGGGAGAAGCTGATCAGTGGTGGTCACTGATCAAAAACACAAAGCCACGAGGAGAGATGGAAGCTATGGAGTGGGAAGAATTTCGGGGGATTTTCTTTAACAAGTATTTCCCTCATTCCATGAGAACGAAAATGGAGAAAGAGTTTCTCGAGCCGAAGCAGAAGGAGAACGAATCTGTCGGAAGCTATGAGATGAACTTCACAAGGCTTTCCCGTTATACCTCAAGCTTTGTCATGGACCCTAATGGGAAGGTTGATAGATTCTTTGGTGGACTACAACCTCATCTGCGGAAGAATCTAGCCAACAGGGACTATGATAGCTATGAAGAAATAGTTCGAAGTGCCATGAAAGTTGAACTAGAGTTTGGGGAGACACAGTGGTCTCACAAATATAATGAGAAGAAGAGAACTCTAGAACCGAGCCTGGGAAGAAGTTTTGATCAGGAAAGATGTGGAAAGCATATGCAACATCTCACATGCAATAAATGTGGGAAGAAGCATTCGGGGAACTACTTGATCGGAAGTGGAAAGTGCTATAGGTGTGGAAAAGAAGGCCATATTTCTTGTAATTGTCATGGTGATGTGAAGCCTCAACTTCCCAACACTAACGACAGAGGAAAGATGGTTCTGGCCCTACACGAAGTCACATGCTTCAAGTGTGGACAACTTGGGCACTTTGCTAATCAATGTCCAAATCCGAGGGCGGTGGGGGGGAATCACCATCAACATCAGCAGAGGCCAAGGGAGCAAGTTCGTGCTTTCTCTATCACAACAGCTGAAGTTGAAGTCCCGAACGATGTGGTAGCAGGTACTCTTGTTGTCCTCTCAAAACTAGCAAGTGCTTTATTTGATTCTGGTTCTACGCATTCCTTTATTTCCTCCAAGTTTGCAAGGAATATAGAATCAATCCCCGAACTACTAGAGGTAGAGTTGTCAGTCAAGACTCCAAGTGGGATTATCCTTGCATCAAAAGTATTTAGAGACTCTAGTGTTTACTTTGGTGAGCTCAATCTTATCGCAAATCTAGTAGTCATTCCCATGATGGAATTCGACATTATACTAGGGATGGACTGGCTCTCAAAGTATAATGCTAAGATCAAATGCAGAAGTAAGGAAATCTCAGTAGTCTTGAATGAACGACCTACAGTTATCTTCCAAGGAGAGATATCCCGAACTGATCCCTATCTAGAAGCACCTCCCATAGCTTTCTTTATGGAGTTAATCGGTGATGATGAATAAGGGAAAGGGAGCATACAAATTGAAGATGTTCTGATTGTTCAGGAATACATGGAGGTATTTCCTGAGGAGTTACCTGGACCTCCCCCAGAAAGAGAGGTAGAGTTCTCCATTGAACTCGTACCTGGGTCTCAACCGATATCAAAGACTCCGTATAGAATGGAAAATGTGGAGCTAGAGGAGTTAAAGAAACAACTCCAAGACTTGTTGGAGAAGGGGTTTATCCGACCGAGTGTGTCTCCTTGGGGAGCACCAGTTCTCTTTGGGAAGAAGAAGGATGGATCAATGCGGTTATGAATTGATTATAGAGAACTGAACGGGATCACAGTGAAGAACAGATACCCTCTTCCAAGAATTGATGATTTATTTGACCAACTTCGTGGGGCTCAATTCTTCTCTAAGATTGACCTTCGATCTGGTTATCATCAACTGAGGGTGAAGAAGGAAGATATTCCAAAGACTGCCTTCCGATCAAGATATGGGCATTATGAGTTTACTGTTATGCCCTTCGGCTTGACTAATGCTCCTACTATTTTCATGGATTTTATGAATAGAGTCTTTAAGTACTACCTTGATAACTTTTTGGTAGTTTTTATTGATGATATTTTGATATATTCAAAAAGTCATGAGGAGCATGAAGATCATCTGAGGGTTATTTTGAAAACTCTACGGAAGGAGAGGCTCTTTGGGAAGTTCAGCAAGTGTGAGTTTTGGTTACAACAAGTGGCTTTATTGGGGCACATCGTAACCAATGAAGGAATCTCATTTGACCCTGCAAAGACAATGGTTGTGGAGGAGTGGCCTCAACCCACAACAGTAACTGAGATTCGTAGTTTCCTTGGTTTAGCGGGATATTATAGGAGGTTTGTGAAAAAAAATTCACGGCTTTCTAATCCACTAACCAAGTTGACTCGAAAAGGGGTTAAGTTCATCTGGACAAACGAATGCGAGGAAAGTTTCCAAGAGCTGAAGAAGAGATTGGTTACTGCACCTGTGTTAACACTACCCTCTATCGGAGAAGGATTCGTTATTTTTAGCGATGCATCTCTGAAAGGGCTTGGGTGTGTCCTCATGAAAAATGACAAAGTAATTGCTTATGCATCTCGACAGTTGAAGATTCATGAGCAGAATTATCCTACGCATGATCTAGAGCTGGCGGCAGTTGTTTTTTCTCTAAAGATATGGAGGCACTATCTTTATGGGGAGAAATGTGATATATACACTGACCACCAAAGTCTAAAGTATATTTTCACTCAGAAAGAATTGAACATGAGACAAAGGAGATGGTTGGAGCTTATTAAAGACTATGATTGCTCAATTCATTATCACCCTGGAAGAGCAAACAAAGTCGCGGATGCGTTAAGAAGGAAAGATCCTGTTGTTCTGGAAACAATGAGGATCCTGGGAGATCCCTTGATTAAAGATCTAGTAAAACTGGACATGGGAATTATAAGGAAAGGGACATCATCAACCCTATCCCAAATGATTTCTCAACCTTCATTACTAGAGAAGATCAAGAAGGCTCAAAAAGAAGATCCTTTGCTGCAGGAGAAGTTCGAGGATATAAAGGATGGGAAGTTCCCTGATTTCAATATTGATCAAGAAGGTGTATTGAAATTTCGTACAAGACTATGTGTTCCATCTATTCTGGAGATAAAGAAAGAACTGATGGATGAAGCTCATAGCTCTACTTTCTCTATACATCCGGGAAGCACTAAGATGTATAGAGACCTTCGTGATCATTATTGGTGGGATAACATGAAGAGGGAGATTTCCGATTACACTACAAGGTGCCTGGTGTGTCAGCAAGTAAAGGCAGAAAGACAACTTCCTAAGGGGGTATTACAACCGCTACCCATACCAGTATGGAAGTGGGATAATATCATCATGGACTTTGTAACTAGTCTCCCAAAAACATCCAAAGGAAACAATGCGATATGGGTTATTGTGGACCGTCTCACCAAGAAAGCCCATTTTATCTCTATTCGGGAAGATTTCTCTCTGGATCAGCTTGCCAAGATATACGTGAAGGAAGTGGTAAGGCTGCATGGGGTACCACTATCCATCGTATCTGATCGTGACCCAAGATTCACATCAAAATTCTGGAGAAGTCTTCAACATGCTCTGAATACTGAATTGAATTTTAGTACGGCCTATCATCCTCAAACTGATGGCCAATCTGAAAGGACTATTCAGACACTCGAAGACATGTTGAGATTATGCTCAATGGAATTTAAAGGTGGATGGGATCAACACCTCCCATTAGTGGAGTTCTCCTATAACAACAGCTTCCATGAGAGTATTCAGATGGCACCCTATGAAGCTCTGTATGGAAAGCGGTGTAGAACTCCTACTTGTTGGGATGAAACTGGTGAGAGGAAGCTTCTTGGGCCTGATCTTGTGAAAGAAATGACAGAACAAGTTCATGCCATCCAACAACACATAAAAGCTGCTCAGAGTCGGCAGAAGAGCTATGCTGACAATCGACGAAGAGACTTGGAGTTTGGTGTTGGTTACAAAGTCTTCCTTCGAATCTCTCCATGGAAGAGAGTCATGCGGTTTGGGAAGAAAGGGAAGCTCAGCCCTAGGTACATTGGCCCTTATGAAATCCTTGATCGCATAGGAGCAGTGGCCTATCGTCTAGAACTTCCACCAAACCTAGCTCAAGTTCACAATGTCTTCCATGTATCTCTCTTGAGGAAGTACATACCCGACCATTCGCATGTAATGAACCCAGAGGTGGTACAACTGGAACATGACCTCTCTTATGAGGAGAAGCCAGTGGAGATCTTGGACCATAGAGACAAGGTCCTACGAAACAAGACTACCCACCTTGTGAAAGTGTTGTGGAGGAATCATAAATATGAAGAAGCGACTTAGGAGCCTGAGGAAACGATGAAGCAAAAGTACCCTCACCTTTTCGACTAGGCCTCAAGTATAAATTTCGGGGACGAAATTTCTTAAGGGGGGAAGAATGTAACGACCCAATTTTTTTTTTTTTTTTGAGTAGTATATTAACTTACTCTTATTGATTTAATAAGATGTTAATGGTTAATGCAGAAAGAGGAGTCGATGGCTTCATCCAGTAGACTTAACCCTTATGAAGCCCACTTATCAGAGCTTGGGAAGGAGGTAGCATCTGTGGGCTTCGCTTTGGACCAAGCCCAAGCCGAACTCCAGCGTGTCAAGCTTGAACGGAAACGCCTGTGGGAGAAGTTCAAGTTAGTAGAGATTACTACTAGGGCAATGTTATCTGAGCCTCCCTCAGATTCTCTCACCATAACACACCTTACACTCAGTTCTTATGCCGGTGTTATAAGGGGTTATGTGACGAGACCCTAGCTTCCTTGTGTAGTCCTTTCGGGTGAATAAATTGAGATTTCTTCCTTTAGTGATGTTTGTGAAATTCCAAATGTCCGGATAATTTTAGAATGTATTTTATTGATGAATTTTTAAAAAGGGATATTTTGAAATATTTATGTAAACCCTAAATAACTAATGATGTGTAATGATTTTCAAAAAATGGTCTTCTACAAAAGTGTTCATTAAGGAATTTGGAGTCTAATAAGATCAACTTAATTTTTGATGAATAGTAAATAGTGAATAGTGATTTTACGCTTAGGATTAGTAATGTGACCAAATGGATTAGTAATCTCACTTAAAGAAAGTTTTAAAATAATCTAGGCACCTTGATTAAGTAATGTGATTCAATAAAATGGGTAAATAACAGTTTCATAAATTATTATTCAAGTATTAGTTTTTTCGGATGAATAGTGTTTTTTAATTAAAAATTTAATTAAAAATAATTAGAAAATTATTTTTATAAAAATGACTTTATTTTTGAACTCATAGCATCGATATTATGTTATTGTAATTTTTGGGGATTTTTCTGAAAAAATGAATTTTCGATGAATAGTGTATTTTTTTAAAAATAAAATTAAAAATATTTAGAAAATTATTTTTATAAAATGGATTTCATTTTTGAAATCATAGCATTGATATTTGGTTAAGGTGAAATTTTGGGATTATTCTGAGAAAGTTGAAGTTTCGGTGAATAGTGAAAGTATAGTTTTTAAGTTACGGGTGTTTAATGACATCATTAAATGATGTATTAAGTATATATTCAATATGGTCGAATTATGAATAGTAAGATAAGGTGTGAGGTGTCCCAAGTGGCCAATACCATGGTCAAATACCATGGGCAAGCCCATGGTTTTGCCAAAACCACTAGTGAGGTGTCCCTTGGCCATTAATGCTTTGTCCCCTCACTTTCCCTATAAATACCCACCCTTTCCTCCTTTAGTTTTCACTCCCAACTCTCCCCCAACGAAGTTATGGTCTTCTTACCTTCCAAGGAGTCCTCCCAAGGTGCCCCCAAGCCCTCAAGGTCCAATCCTTTGAGTTTCAAGAGTCACGTTTTAAGGTAAGGGATCTGACCCCTCTCTTTCTTTTCATGTAATCTCTTTTATGTCATTCCTTTTTTGCTCCATGTTTTTATGTGAGAGGATGTTCTTTTATATTCCTCTTACTTACCTTTCATTTTTATATGATGATATATCCCCTCTTACTCTCATCATTTCGTTTTATGAAAGTTTAAGTGACGCCGTTAGGCTGCCGAATTTTTAAGGGATTCTTTCACCCTTCTCATTTTTCAAGTTCGATTTTCATGTCAAGTCTTTCAAGTTCCTTTTTATTATGTTGGGTTATGATCTCTATATATATCATATTGATCTCTTATGATCATATGATGAGGGACCATATTTGATCTTGTCAAATCATTTTCTTTTGAAGTTAAGTGACGCCGTAAGGCTGCCGAATTTTCATAAGAGAAATCTAATCTTTTTTCCTTCCATGTTTTTCATTTCAAATGGTATGTCCCTAAAATTTCATTACCATGTCCATATGTCCTTCTTATTCTTTCACCCTACTGTTTTATGGATCATTTATGAGTGGTTGACCCATGTCCCCTCTCATTTCAATGTTTTCTAAAACCCCGAAACTTAGCCGTTATGCTGCAGAATTTTCCCCTCAAAATGCCTCTCTCTTTTCTCAAAAATTATTTTATGTTATAAAGTGAATACTCAAAGCTCTTATTTCTACAAGGGTATTCACATATATATCAAAATGTTCCATTTTAAATTCTGGGATTTACATACATGAGACCCGCTTTCCCTTTCCGTGGGTTTAAAGTGACGTAAAGATCATGTCTTTAAAGCAGTTTTTAAAACGTTATGATTATGAAATGAAACCCATTTATTTTATGCTATGTGGGTTATTTATGAAATTTTTGATGATGATATATGTGGATCACATGATAATAAAGGCAAATTTAAGGGTGCGCCCTGATAGCGCTCCAATGCATTGGGTAATGATGTAACCACTAGAGATTACAATTTTCATGATACCTTGGTGAATAACCTTGGTAATTTTCAAATGACACCTTGGGGATGGACCTTGGTGATATGTTCATGATTTTCTATGTTAAATGATGTAGCCACATCTTCAAGTTATGGAAAATGTTATTTTTATTATGAAATGACTCATGATTTCCTTTCTCATGCCTTAAAGTTCTTTTCATGTCATTATTGAAGTATACCAAGTTCACATGTAAAATGTTCCTCTTGTTTCCCTTACTGGGCCTTCTGCTCACCCTTTCTTTTGATGTATGTCCCCAGGTTATGAGATGCAGTAATGAACCTAGAATGAACCTAAGGAGATGCCTTTCAAGTGTTTAAGAAGAATGTTTTATGTTGTTTCCATGTATTATGTTCCTGGTTTCCAAGACACTAGACCTTAAAGATCCTTAGTTTTGTGTAATGTAATGAAAGTTTATGTTATAAAATGGCGGGATGCTATATACATAATGGTATTTTATTTATAATATATAGACTTTAAAAAATTTAATTTATTTATGACACAATGATGATGCAGTAATTACCTTATTAATGAAATATTAAAATAATCGATATTAAAAATATCCAAATAAATTTAAATTTAGAATTATGATTAATTAAACTAATTTTAGAGGTTACTATGACATGTTAGGGTTTGTTAAATAAATTTTATTCTAAGTGATAAATTTTGTGTGACTATCAAAAAAATCAAATACTAAATAGTGTCAAAATTGACATAATTGAGTTTTTAAAACAAAAACTATATTATTAATTGATATAATATTCCTAAAAATATAAGGTTCGGCCATAGTACTTATATAAGATTATATATATTAATAATGAACCAAATGTGGTTCTCTTGGCTTGTTATAGTAAGTTTATTAACCATATAATATAAAAATACAAATAGATATGGTAAGTGTAAAATTATTTAACTAAGAGTTAAATCTATAAATTAAGGTTAGTATGATGACCTAAACTAGTCTAAAACCTATTGGCTGAGAGGTTTTCGACCCATACCACATTATCCTATAATTAATTCATTTTGGAGTCATTATAAACAGAAAATAATTTTATTATAAAATAATATTTCTAGTTTTTCCAAAAGTAACCCTCGCCTCTCTTATAAAAGGGAACTTCCCCTTATCTTAATTTCACAAATCCAAATCCTTTTGGATCGGCCAAACCCTGCCCAAATATCCCCCCAAATTTCCTACCTTCATCCTAGAGGCCTTATTTTGGTCAGAAGGAAAACCTAAGGAGCTCTTTTGATCAAATCAAATGGAAGAACCCGGATAAGAGGTGAATATTTTATCACCTATTTCAAGTTCTTTTCTTCTTCCCCTTTCTATTTATTTGTTGTTTCCATAAAAAAAATAAATTACCTCCTACATACTATGATGTTATTATAAATATGTTACAACCATATTTATTATTCTATCCATCCTAAAAATTACAATGTCATCATACATGCATACGTACGACTTACCGTCTCCACGGCGTGGTGTAGTTTGTTATTCAAACACTTCATTATTTGGATTGGTATATTAATGAGTATAACTGATCTAAATAATAAATATAACATGTTAATTATTATTTATATTTGATATACCATCCAATTACCTATTATTTCACCATTAATATAATGATATTTTCGCTCGTCTGTACATATGGATTATCGTCTCCACGGCGCGATGAGATTCATCCCCATGTTCACTATTCAATGATGATTATAAAAATATATATTATTAATAAGTATTTAATATAAGACATAATAATTATACTTTAGATATATTTATTTATGTATTTTCTTACATATATCTTATTCACTTACATCTGTTCAATACGATATGAAAATAGAAACAACGTTTATGCATATGTACGGCCAACCGTCTCCATAAACGGTGTCTTCTATTTCATAAATATATCTATTATAAATATTTATATTCTAAATATATATAATATATAAATAAAGGTTTATATTTTAAAAGTATTTAAATCAAGATCTAAATGATACAAGTAAAAACATGTACGATAAAGAAAGCGATTATTACCCAAAATGTTAATTTAACATGGAAATCATTATTAAATGGGCATTATAAAGTCATAAATGAATCATGTATGTTATAATAAATATGAATATGGTTCTGGTATAATTTAATAACATACTATTGTCATTATACCAGAGGTTAAACTTACCCTTAACCAAAGGAAAGTGAAAGGTAAAGGTTAATTTCACAATCTCTTTATTATCTGAGGTTGTTTTTATGTAAGTATCCATTGGGACATCATTATCATCCACACCCATGTTTCATAAAAATAGTTTCAAAAGGAATATTTTAAGGTTTATGGAAGGGACTCTTTAACTAGATCATCATTTTAAATGGTTTAAATATTTATTCTTCTAAATCATTCTCATTAATGTCCATGTTTTCAGAATGGTTTTTAAGTATTTATTTATATGAACATGAATGTTTTTAAAATGTTAATTCCTTTCAAAAGTTTCAAAGTGGTATGGAACACTTTTATTAAAAATGTATTTAAATGTCTTCTTTTCTAAATTGTGTGACTTTTAAATGTTCTCAGGAAAAAGGGATATTTGTCTCAAAGAGTTTTACAAATAATTTTCATCTATGTCGACATCCTTTGATGGATTTTAAACTTGTTTGAAGTTGATTTATTATGATACAAATCTTCCATATTGTATTGAATTTTCTTTGATATGTTTGACTACGAATGTGTTATTTTTATACCATTCGTGGTTTATAGATAAATTATTGACATTTCGTTTGCTAGTTTTAATACGATTGTTTTTGTTATGTTTAAACCTTTTCATATGAGGAATGCATTGGACTTAGTAAGTGATGGTCGGAGCCAGTTATAGCTCCTAGATGCATCGGTAGGTCTCATGAGACAAACTAGTGTCTTGGCACAAGGCCATGACAAAATCTTATTTGTATTATTGGCATAATTCCTTGACTATGTGGTTATGAAGTTTGGCATTATGCATTCAATCATTATGAAATGGGTTATTGATATTGCATGTGATTATTCGACTAGTAGAATATCAATGTGAATAAGTAAATGGTATTATTTTATTTACATTGGCCATATTATGCAGAATTTTATGTTTAAAGGTCTTATTTTTTAGTCTTATACATTGGCTTAAATGTTTATGCTTATTTTTGAAAGTTTCCGATATATTGTTAGCCTTATTGAGCATATGAGCTCACCCCTTTATTTTGTTTTATTTTCCGAGGATTCCAAGAAGTGTATTATGATTGATAAGCAGGGTTAAGATAGGGAATTAATGTCATTTTCAAAGGATAATTTATGTTGTATTTTATTTTCTACGGTTTAATTTAACGTTCATGTATGTAATCTATTTTCCATGACTGCTAAACTGATCGGTCTTTCGGGACTTGATTCCTTGTAATCATGCCAATGTATTAAAATAATGCACCGACTCTGGGTAACTAGGGTCTGGGTGTTATAGTCGGTATCAGAGGAAGTTTAGCAACAACCATGGAAATATATTTAGATAAACTCTGTTTAGAGAACATTACCCTATGATAGACTTTGAGGATTAGTATAGAAGAACTCCCTAGAATTTTGGTAATATATAGATTTCGTGTATTTTCCATGAAATATATCCCTATATGGATATGAGTAGGTAGAGGTAGCTCTGGCACATATGTACCTAGGATTGAAAACTCTGACAAAGAGTTTCGGGCTTGACCCGGAGTATCCTGGTATACGACAACGGGCCTTGTTTCACTCTTGGTTACGACACTCCTGGGGATATGCTTAGGATAATTCACATTTTCAAGCCATTATGAAGGATTTAGGAGTAAATACATCCTCCAAGAAAAATTTTTATGATTATAGATTATATGAATAATCTTTTCAATTTACGTTAGGTATTTTACAAGTATGGAATTATGAATTGAAATTCATAAACTAACCTAGTGTATTCCATTGTTTAGAAACGGAGCCTAGTAGAAGGAATAATAATTCCAGCAATACGCATGATTGAAATATTAAGAAGGATCATATCATTAAGGGTATTAATCCAACATTTAGAAGGGAAATAGTCTCCCATATATTCTCATCATATGAAGAAATAGTATCATGTGTTAATAAGGTAAGAAAATAATTTCTTGAGTCCTATGGATCTAAAGGGAAGCATGAGAAGAAAGGTATGGAAGAGATAAAGACGGATAAAAGGAATAGGGGAAAGAAGTATTTTCCCATATGTGATAACTGTGGAAAGAATCACCGTGGTAAATGCTTGAAGGTAATGATATTTTGTTATAAGTGTGGAGAAAAATGACACCAAGTACATGATTTCAAGGGTAAAAAAATCTTTCAATTGTACAATGCTTCATCATCAAGGAGTTGGGACACTACGTGAATCAATGTCTAAATCATGAGAGTATACCTCAAATGCTGCTATTGGATAATAATCAATTTATGATACTACCGAAGATGAAGATGAATTATTATAGTTATTACGTTTTTATTAATGTATTGTGTTATTGGAGTATTGTATTAATGATGTACATGTTATAAGAATTATAGAGTATATAAGGATTGTACTGCAGTACTATTTCATTAAGGACTTGGGGCTCTGTGGAACAAAGAAAATTGACTCAATAGCAGGTTAATGTTTTTTGGAAACTATATGGTTGGGAGAAAGATAAAATTTAATTTGGTTCTGATATAGAGGTATTGATTTTGGAATAAGATATGATTGATTTGGATAAATTATATTGGATATTCTTGACTTTCTTGAAACTGATTAATGATTTGAATATTCAGTCATTGTTGGATTTTACAAAATTTTTTGATAGAAGGATTATATCTAGTATTCTATAGGAATAAGGGAGCATGAATGTAATAAATATTGTTTTATGGTAATTTAAGGTGTTACAATGTTTTAAAAGAATACATGACTAAGGTATTCACATGTTATTACATGGAAAAAAGGATCTTCATTGTGTTCACCATCCTTATAAATTTTGGACTGTGAGATTGGAAAGAAGTATTTTAGATAAGTATGAAGATTTGAATTGATTATGTTTTTTTAAGGTTAAATCATTTCTTGATATTATTTTTGTATTGTCATACAAAGGAAAACTCAAAGCTCAGGTGACAACCTGTTGCATCCGGTAAGTCCATGAGACTTGAACCCACAACTGAAGGGCGACAAGGGCGGATCACCTACCACTGCCATATGTGATGTCCTGGTTTTTATAATGTAGTTTTATAAATAGTATTACAAATGAATTATAAATTTATTATTTTTTTAACCCTATAAAATTATTATAAATAGAATATTTTTTAATTCTGTTATCTTTTGAAGTGAAAGATGAGTTTGTTGTAGGAATTAGTTAAAGGATGAAACTCTACATGTCAAGTATATTTTTTCTCTCTTATTCTAGTAATAAATTAATTCTTAAACTTTAGATAAGAGATATTAAAACCAAAAATTTGTTATCCTAATACCTTATGTTTTTTTGAACTAACGATATTTCAAAACATCATAGATTTATGGATTTGAGTCCCTCAATTTCACACTTGTTTGTGATTGATGGCCTCAATCACTCCCTAGAAATATTTATTTTTCCCTACAATTATGTATCTCTAATTTACACCAATGTTCTTATAATCGAGATCATAATTTGGTGATAATTTTTTCATTCCCTATCCCTCTTATTAAGACTAAATTTTATTTACCCAATTTCTGATGTGGGTTTTCCAAAAAGGTGTTTTTATATTTTTAACTTTTTATTTTTGAAAAAAAATCAAATTATGAGGACACAATTTATTATAGAGGAGAATTTAACACCCCAAGATTTTATAGTACGTTATCTCATTAAAGTAATTCAATAGCTTGCGCTACACGCAACACTAAGTTCGAGCGCACCACAACTTACCAAACTAGCCGTTCAGAAAGAAGTTATGAATAATATTAACTTCATTTTAAATCCTATATGCTATATATAATTTTAGCATCCATATTATGTGTTCCTTAGATATAATATAAGAAAAAATTCATTTTTTTCAGATAAAAGAAGTATTTTTAAAAAATGCAATTTTACCACCTTTTAATGGAGAACCATTTTTAAAACCAATATTTGACACTTTTATATATTACATTTAATGAAATTAAATTATTCATTATAATAAGGACATAAAAATTTTCTTTGGGTAAATTTTTGGTACTTTTCTGATAACTTTCATATTTTGACGAATAGTGAAAAATGTTATGTTTTAATAGAAAACAATTTTTTAATCGAAAAAATTTATAGTGTTAAATTTTGCATGTGAAGGGTTTTGAAGTATAATTAGATTATATTTTTATAATTTAAAAAATTTAGGTCATTATAAATAATTTCACATTTAAATTTGACATAAACAAATGTCAATCTTTTGATAGTTTTTAATTTTTAAAAACACGCTTTTTGGTTTTAACAACGGGAATTAATTTTAAACTAATAAATTAAAATTATATGTTTTTAATTTGGTAAAATAGACTTAAATTTTGAATTCATAATATCAAAATTATATTTGGGTGAATTTTTGGTATTTTTCTGAAAACATTCATTTTTTGAAGAATAGTGAAAAACACTGTGTTATTATTTCAAACAGACTTTTTATTTAAATAATTATTTATTTTTTTAAAATTTATTTTAAGTAAATATATATATATATATATATAATACCTATATAAGTTCAATTTAATTCATTGGATTCATCTTATAATAAAATTATATGTATAAAATTTTATTGAAATTTTTAACCTCTTTTACCCACCTTCTAGGAGCATTTGCAAATTTGCATGAAACATAATTTTACCACTTATGTGAGTTGAATTTAAAAAATCCGAGAGACATGGTTGATATCATTAAGTAAAATTTGGTTCAATAATATGAAAATAATTCTTGGTGAATAGTAACTTTTGACTTTTATTTACCACAGTTAAAAATAAATAGGGTAATTAAAGGTAAAAATGATATTATAATTACCCTAACACACATCCTAATTCTATTGGATAAGTTTATTTCTACCAAAAACAACCTTAGGAATAAAATATGATCCTTTGGTTCCACTTGTATTAGATTAATACATTTATTATTATTTTATTTAAAGAAGAGTTAAAAGTGTTAAATTCAAAGTTTTATAACTAAACTATTATTAATATATGGTTACACACAATATAAATTCAAATATAAATATTCATTAGAAATATAAAAATATTTCCTACATAATGGTATTTTATTTATAATTTTTTGACATTAAATAATTTAATTTATTTATTACACAATGATGATGCAGTAATTACCTTATTAATAAAATATTAAAAAAATTGATATTATAAATATCCAAATAAACGTAAATTGAGACTTTTTATGCATTCAAATTACATTATAGGTTAATATGAAATGTTAGGTTTGGTTAAATAAATTTTATTCGAAGTGAAAAAGTTTTTATGACTATTCAAAAATTCAAATACTAAATAGTGTCAAAATTGACATAATTTAGTTTTTAAAACAAATACTATATTATTAATAGATATAATATTCCTAAAAATCTAAGGTTCAACCAAAGGATGTAGATAATGTTATATATATTAATAATGAACCACATGGGGTTCTCTTGTCTTGTTATACTAAGTTTATTGAACATATAATATAAAAATACAAATAGACATGGTAAATGTCAAACTATTTAACTAAGAGTTAAATCTAAAAGATAAGGTTAGTATGATGACCAAACCCTATCTAAAACCTATTGGTTGAGAGGTTTTCGACCCATACCCACCTTATCCTCTAAATAATTCATTTTTTAGCCATTATAATCCTAAAATATGTTTATTATAAAATAATATTTCAAGCTTTTCCTAAAGTGACCCTCACCTCTCTAATAAAAGGGAACTTCCCCTTATCTTAATTTCACACCTACAAAGCCTTTTGGCTTGGCCAGCCCCTACCAAAATATCCTCCCAAACTTCATCCCTTCATCCTAGAGGCCTTAATTTGGTCATAAATCCATCCTTAGGATCCCTTTTTATCAAATCAAACGGAAGAACCTGAAGAAGAGGTAAATATTTCATCACCTCTTTCAAGTTCTTTTCTTCTTCTGCTTCCTCTTTATTTATGGTTTCATTACCAAAATAATAACTCCAGTACCTCCTACATAATTTTATGTTTTTATAAATTTGTTAAAAACATATTATTTATTCTATATATCCTAAAAATGAAAAAGTCACCATACGTGCGTGCGTACGGCTTACCGTCTCCACGTCGTGGTGTAGTTTTTTTTAAACACTTCATTATTTGGATGAGTATAATAATGAGTATAACTGATTTAAATAATAAATATAACATTTTAATGATTCTTAATATATGATATACCATCAAATTACATACGATTTCATCATCAATATAATGATATTGTTACTCGTGCGTATGTACGGATTACCGTCTCCATGACGCGATGAGATTCATTCCCACGTTCACCATTCAACGATGATTATAAAAATATATATTATTAATAAGTATGTAATATATAACATAATAATGTTACTTTAGATATATATATATGTACTTACATATATCTTATTTACTTACTTCTGTTCAATACGATATGAAAATAGAAACAGTGTTTATGCGTACGTACGACCTACCATCTCCATAAACGGTGCCTTCCATTTCATATATATATATATATATTATAAATATTTATATTCTAAATATATATGGTTTATAAATAAAGGTTTATATTTTGTAAGTATTTAAATTATGATCTAAATGATACAAGTTAAAACACGTATGATAAAGAAAGAAATTATTACCCAAAATGTTAATTTAACATGGAAATCATTATTAAATGGGAATTATAAAGTCATAAATCAATAATTTATGATATAATAAATATAAATATGGTTTTGGTATAATTTAATAACATTCTATGGACATTATATAGAAGGTTAAATGTCCCATCGACCAAAGAAAAATGCTAGGTAAGGGTTAATTTCACAATCTCTTTATTATCTGAGGTTGTTTTTAGGTGAGTATCTACTAGGACCTCTTTATCATCCACAACTATTTTTCATTATAATATTTTCAAAAGGAATATTTTAAGGTTTTATGGAAGGTACCCTTTTAGTATATCATCATTTTAAATGGTTTAAATATTTATTCTTCTAAATCATTCTCATTAATGTGCATGTTTTTAAAATGGTTTTTAAGTATTTATTTATATGGACATGAATGTTTTTAAAATGTTAATTCCTTTAAAAAGTTTCAACGTGGCATGGGACACTTTGATTCAAAAATGTCTTTAAATTTCTTCCTTTATAAATTGTGTGACTTTTAAATGTTTTCAGGAAAAAGGGATATTTGTCTCAAAGAGTTTTACAAATCATTTTCATCTATGTCAACATCCTTTTATGGATTTTATACTTGTTTGAAGTTTTTTTAGTATGATAAAAATCATCCATATTGTATTGAAGATTTTGTGATATGTTGTACTGTGGATGTGTCATTTTTATACCATTCATGGTTTATGGATAAAGTATTGACATTTCATATGCTAGTTTTAATACGAATGTCTATGTTATGTTTAAACCTTTCATATGAGGAATGAATTGGACTTAGTATGTGACAGGTGGAGCCTACTATATCTCGTCGATGCATTGGTAGGTCTCATGAGAAAGAACTAGTGTCTTGGCACAAGGCCATGACAAAATCTTATTTGTAGTCTTGGCACAAGGCCTTGACTATGTGGTTATGAAGTCTGGCATTATGCATTGCATCATTATGAAATTGGCTATTGATATTTCATGTGATTATTCAACTAGTAGAATATCCATGTGAATATGTAAATGGAATTATATGATTTACATTTGCCATATTATAAAGAATTTTATTTTTAAAAGTCATATTTTTTAGTCTTATACATTGCCTTAAATGTTTATGCTTATTTATGAAAGTTTTTGCTATATTGTTATACTTACTGAGCATCTGATCTCACCCATTTCTTATGTTTTATTTTCTGAGGATTCCAGGAAGTTTATTATGATTGATAAGTAGGGTTAAACTAGGGTATTAATGGTGTTATCAGAAGATAATTTATTTTGTGTTTTATTTTCAAATGTGTAATTAAACGTTCATGTATGTAATCTATTTTCCAAGACTACTAAACCGATCGGTCTATCGGTACTTTATTTCTTGTAATCATGCCAATGTATGAAAATAATGCACTGACTTTGGGTAACTGGGGTCATGGAGTTTCAGTTTAACTAATGAAACTTCATCACTTCCTTTTTCTTTCCAAATTTTCTAATATTATACGAATGATTTTTCTTCAAATGTATTTCCTTTGTGAACACTATATATCTCCTTACTTTGTTTGATGGTTTTTCACCTAAATGACATAATGTTAATGATTTGGGAAATTATTTACTTGAGCATATGTCAATACTCTATAATGAATTTGTTTGAGTTATGATTTCATAGAAATCTATCTCATATATTTGTTGGGTAAAAATTGAAAATTTGTATACTCATTATTTAAATTCATATACTTATTGATTACTAAGGAATGTTTGTTATGTATTGTATATTTTATTCAAAACTTCACATAATGAATGGATTGGTATTAATTAGTGATGATTTGGGACCATAATAGCTCCTTGATAAATAAATAGGTTTCATGAGACAATCTAGCTCGGGTATTTTGGTGTATCACTTCCCAAAATAAACTATCGCCTAAACACACATCCTTAATAGAAATATCATGATTTCTTGAATTATATGATGGGATTAGTTGTCAGGTATTATGAATTTCATAACTAAGGAACCATTTTTTGTTATCTTTTCATTTGTTTATTGATATTTCATCCATGGATATGTTATGCTCAATGTTTCTTTAGATTATGGAATTATTTTTATTATCTATTCCTGCCATATTATTTATTCTCATATTATTCCCACTTAAGAACTTTTGTTGGTATATATCATGTTTACCATTATAGTATAATTTATTTCACCTCTTCTTATATTTATACTTACCCAGGTTATGAATAAATGTATTACACATCATATGTCTAACAAAATATCTTTTTCATAGAATTTTTTAAGAGATATTGATAATATATTATGAATTAATTATTTTATTATGTAGAAGAAAAAAATTCAAATTAGTGAGATATACATGGTATTTATTAGTTAAAAGTTTTTCCTAACTCTCTAAAACTCTAAACCCAAAAGTTCCTTTGAATGTGTGTGACTCAATATTTATTAGTGAAATTGTTATCATTGATTGTTTAAATTGGATTGTTTCGGTTCATTTCAAAGATGGTATCTAATGAAGGCATTTATTCTCATGGAATACTTAAATTACCGGTCTATTTAATCATATTAGTTATGGAAATTATGAGTATTTTTTATGTTATTTGGACTTATTGATTACCCTACTTTTTTTATGTACAGTATAAAATAGATCTTTTGTCAATATCTTAAAATTTTTGTTATGATGTTCTTTGATGATATCTTGGTTTATAAAAAGATGAAACAAGATCATGAGGACCATATATACATTTTTTTATGAAACCTATGGGGTCATCGCTTCCAGGAAAAATTGTCTAAATTCTAGTTATGGATCTAGGAATTGAAATTATTTGGTCATGTGGTATTGGAGGAAGGAATTTTCAAGAACCATAAGTTGATCCAGGAATTAATATAATAGTAAATTCCTATGAATATATTTTAGATTAATATATTTATAGGCTTGGGTGGATACTACATATAGTTCGTATAGGATTTCACTAAGTTTGCCTCTCCCATTAAAAAAAATTGACTTGAAAGGGTGTGAAATTTCATTTGTATGATAATTGTAAAAGATCCTTTATAGAGTTCAAAGTGATATTGACATAAACACCATTTATTATTATTCTTAACACAATATAATCATATTATGCTTATTTTTATGCCTTGGTTATAGGTTTGTGGTGTGTGTTTATGTATGGTGATCATGTTGTGACGTATAGATCTCACTAGTTACACCCTCATGATATGAACTACTCTACCCATGACCTTGAGTTTGTGGAAGTCATGCATTAGATGAAGATGTGGATACATTATTTAATTTGGGATAAATATAACATATTTAGTAATCATGAAATATTAATGTAAATCTTCTCCCCAAATGATATGAATATCAGGAAAAAAAATTGTTCGAGTATCTATAAACATCTTATTTAAATACATTTTATACACCAGTAAAATGGAATATAGTTTCTAGTCTATTAATCCAAATTTTTTGACTCAAATACTAAAATATTTTTCATATAATAATATTTTTATGGTATTATTTACTAAGCTACATCTATACATGAAAGACGAGGTTGGTTGAGTTTTATTGAAAAGTGTGCATGTATCCCCCTTCTTAGATGATCTTTTTTGGATAGAACAGTTAGTGGATCTAGATTTTCAGTGGATTAGAAAAATTATAAATGGTGGGTAGAACTCAAGTGATTTGTCTCAGTCACCCGATGGTTCCAATCATTCCAAGAAGAATTTATTTTTTCTTATGACATTGAGGTAGGAGGTGATGAGATGTGGGAACTAATTTATCTATGTCATTCACCCTGGGGATACCAAAATGTTTCATTACATTAAATTCTATTACTGGTGTCATGGGGTAAATTTGGTGGTTATTAATTTTGGATCTTTTTTCCTTTCCTACCTATGAATGAAAGATAAGCACCAAAATTTAATAATTTTATTAAAACCTATTTTCATTCTATTGTGGAAGTGAGATGAATTCTCCATGGATTTTTTTTATCAGCCTATAGTGATATATTGTTAGTAAGAATGTTATGTGGATAATTATCAACCAATAAATGAAATTATACATCTTTATTAATATTATGGAGTTGATGAAAGTGGAAGATCTTGGACACCTGTATGTCCAAGTGATTGTAAAGAATAAAGGAATTCCTTAAATGATTGTTTATAATTAGGAACCCTAATTTAATTACTATTTTATAATATTTTTTAGGAAAAAAATTGTTTTCAAATAAATTTAAGAATATCATATCATCCGAAGATGTTTGGATAGATTGGGCATGATGGTTAGATTCTAGAGGATATACTCTAAGCATGTGTGCTTGATTTTGGATGTTTATAGAGATTCATCTATCATTAGTTGGGTTTTCTTATAACAAAAAATAACAATCCAAAATAAATATTTCTAATATTTACACCTTATATGGATGAACATGTCGTTCCCCAATTTTTTTGTTAGGAACTGGGTGAGCGTAACACCTCAAAATACTAAATAGTTAAAAGGAAAATTTTTAATACTCATATCAATAAGGTGCACCTTTCTCTTCTAAAGTATTTCTGATTAAAACTCCATATTTAATCATGATTTTCATGGATTTGTATTCAGATCATTGACCTCATAAAATATTTCCCTAGTTTTGTATTTTTGAGGACAAACCAAACTAAAATAACATGTGTTGGCCTATGGGTATATTGATTAGTCTAATGACATGTTCGGGCACATAAGGGTGTCCAAGTGAGGGTACCATGTGTCTGTAGGGTAACTGTCAGGGCCTATAAGGCGAATACCTGATTGGAATTTTATATTGGTGTGATTGTGTTATAATATGGGGCCAATTTTTATATTGGTATCATATGAGGAACCCATCCCAAATCATTGTGGAACAACCCGGTTTGAGATGTAGGGTCCATAATAAAGACATTGTGATCTATATGGTGGTGAATGTAACACCCTGGAATGTTAAAGGGTCAAATTGATAAATATTACTACCCATATCAACAAGGTGAATCATTATTTCCAAGATACTTCCTTATTAGAACCCCCATAGTTTAGCGTGCATGGCCTGTAGTAGTGATCAGGATAGGTGACCTCTTGGGAATCTTCCCAATATGTGTGAGAGTGAGGAAAAGTACACTAGAGAGAACATGTGTATTGTTATGGGGATATTAATTAGTGTGATAACCCATTAAGGAACCTAGGTGGGACACAAGGATGGGAAAACACATGACCACATGGCACCTAGGGTGCCTGCAGGGCTTACATGTTACATTGGTATTACAAAAGGAACCTAACCAGAAGTGTGGTGGTACTGTCTGGGTTGAGATGTAGGGTCTTGAAATACTATATTTTTATCTAAAGGGGGTGAATGTAAAACCACATAATGGTGATGGATTAAAATGATAAATGATACTACCCATGTCAACAAGGTGCACCTTCCCTTTTGGGATCCTACCTGATTATAACTCCATAGTTAAGTGATCTTTTCCTAGAGTTGTGTGAGGATGGGTGGCATCCTGAGTACTTTCTTAGGATGTCTGTGAATGAGGAAAAAATAAACTGAATGAATTTGTGTGAACCTGTGAATATATCCATTAATCTAATAACTTTTTTGAGTATGTGGTTGGGTCCTAATGAGGGGGTCATATACATGTGAGAAAATAGGTGGTTCCTAATAGGCTAGTACCCAACAAATATGTTAATATGGGGTGATTATACTATCAGTAAGGTCTTTTTATTATAGTGAGAATTATTTATTGGGGTCAATAATTATTCAAGAGATGAGGAGTAAGATTTAGTTGATCTAAAATTTTTTAGTGACTGATCAAAATCACCCAAAATGTTATATCAGTCGTCATGTTTATCCATTATACTTTTCCATCAGTGATCGAGTATTTTTTAGGATGTATACTCAATTGGGAAATCGTCAATTAGGAAAGAAGTGTATGTTTGTGTTTTGTTCTATTGGATCATTTGATATTTTTAAATGCGTTAGGAATGTGTAATATTGGATAGACTTTCCATCTTGGATTATATCTACAAATTATGTATTCATGTATCTCATTTAAAGTGATATAATCTATACCTATCTCACATGGTTGAGTTAGAGGATATATTTTTTGATCCCAACACCACCATTAGTGAGTGACCTATTAATATCATAGGTGATCACTATATAGTTATTAATGGTAAATCTATCCATATATACCATGCGCTATGGTAGAATAGTGTTTATGGGCATGATACCTAATAGAGTGAGGCCTTGATATGGGAGAAATGGCCTTAACGTTTCTCTGATGAGTTGTGATATAAAATGTCTAGGTATAGAAAGATGTGTGGTGTAGATAATTATGACACCAACTATGTCATTTTCATGAATTAAATTAACCATTTATCACTTTTTTATATATTCTTTTAATTATTTGTTTTCTAGTAGTTTTTTCATTTTGGGTAATCAATTTTTTGGATGGAACTAGGCCATTCCAAGTTGAGGGAGGTAATTTTAAAACACCACCCAAGAATTGGGGGTGTTTTTTAGGAAGTGACATTATGTCTCAATGAGGGGAGGCCATGATGTGATGTATCCTAGGTAGTAGAGCTATTTTATTTGGAGGTTCATGTATGGAAGAGAGGAAGTTACTCTATGAATATTCATAGGTATAGGGGTCATTTTTCAAGGGATATTCATTTTTCATTATAATTGAAGGTCACCCCATAACATGGCCTTCCTAGATTATAAAATGGATAATTTACTCTTTTTCCCTTACATGATTTTAACCCTATTTCCCTATTTTGTTTCTCCCATTTTCAGGACCTCACTCCTCCTATCTATGGATTATTCCTCCACATTCAATCCTTAAATTTTTTTTATTTTGGGTGGTTTCTTTCATAAAGTCCATGATTTTTTATTGATTTCTCCTTTCTATACTCTTCTAGCTCCATGTTCTTCAATTCCTTTCATGTGTTTTTGACCTAGCTAGCCATACATTCAAATTATAAGAATATTGTTGGTTTTTAGTTGAATTTCTTGGATTTATAGGCTTGTATATATACATATATTTCAATTAATGTGTTATTTAGTTAATGAGATTAATTTTCTCTAGATTTAAGGTAGTTTCCATCATATAATGGATCTTTATATCATATTATTCTTATTACATGGATTTATTTTGGTTTTATTTGATATATTTTTCATAAAAGTGATGATTGGGGATTGATTTATGTTTATACTATGATTTTATTGGATTTTTTTTACAAATTGATGTTTTATTTGGTTTTAAAGTGGTGATTCCTTGAACCCCAATTTTAATTCATATGAGGTGTTTGATAAGATAGTTTAAAGAAGTATTTGGTTCCAAATGGGTTTTTAAAGGAGGAATTGAAATATGATTGATTAATTAATTATATTTATATTATTTTTAAACCTTGTAAATTTATAAAGGACTTTTGATTATGTGACTATTGATGATGCCTTTTTTTGTGAGACACTTCTTGTGCATATTGAAAATGGTAAACCTTCAGTGTGTATTTATGTAACCTGAAAGGTTGAAGATCTATATTAGTTAGTGTATTTTCTTGGGGTAATATTTTATGAGACTCTGAGATCTACCAAAATAGGTTTTTTTAAGTTCTCATAGGTGAGGTAGTGTTCTTATAGAATGTCAATGTTTCCATCTCTTTTATATTTAGTTGTCACATATGTTAAATCCCTTGTTGCATGTTTTGTGATTTTAAAAGATATGCTATTGTTTTCCATTCCACTTATTTATTTGGATAATATGATAATTATTATTCCATGATGGACTTGGTTATAGTTTAAATTTCCTTTTTTATGTTTAATTTATAAATTTTCTTATTTTTATAAAAGCAAATAAATTTGAAATAGTTTTCCACTATTTGTTTGATATAACAAAAAATGGTTTTCTAAAGTATTATTTTTAAAATGGAACTGATGGTTTGAAAGGAATAAATATTATATAGATTCATGGAGGTATTTGTAATGGCCAAAAAAATTATTATTAACAATAAAACTCTAATTTTATAATAAATATTTTATTATTAATCCCATAAAGAGACTTTTATATTTCATAAGAACATTACACATCATGTGATAACATTGATAGTTACAACTAAGTATAGTACAAAAAGCCAAACACCAAAATTAGTTCAAATACTAAGAGAAACTACAATGGATTGATTATCCCATGAAGATCACACTTTCTATAAAGAATATAAAAAGAAATAGAACCATCAAAAATATTATAGACATTATTAAGGGAAATGTAGAACCTTTGTAATATAATTTGTAAATATTAAGGTATGAGAATGGTAAAGTATATATAGGTTATCATGAACCAATCCTTGGTTCCATCAAACCAAACATCTATCTTGGTTTGAGATATGAACCAAAGGGAATTCCCGATCCCCATGGAATAGAGATGAGTGTAGAGAATCAAATTGATCATAATGGGAATGATTTATCCCAATAAATGAGGTTCTGAAAAATAAACTTAACAACTAGAAGAACCAACACTATTTGAGTATCAATAAATATTCAAATTTATCTTAATAAAACAACTGAAAAAACAAAATGGAAACTGAATACATAACTAAGACTAAACCCTGATACATGATCTCCATGTGACCACTTGGTCACCACCAACCTGAAAACTGACCTTCTCAAAGGTGAGAAAGCAAACCAGAAACCTACAGATGCAAAACATCTTGAGTCTACCAATACCAAGTGTAAAACGTAGGGTGTGATATTAAACAGATCATTAGGTAATCACCATAGAGTCCATATATTTCCTTTCCTGAAATAGTCCATAAGAATAGGTTTAAAATACATATAAAGAAATGGGTTTTTATCATTTTTAATAAACAACCACAACTTTCCATTTTTCATAACAACACACACCACATTCCCATTTTTAAAACAAATTTACCGTTTTAGAAACCAAATTCCTCCCCTGGATTTAGGAAAAGTTATACAAGGTTTGGATAAAAATAAAATAAAGTGATACCAAAGAGGAAACCATGTGCAATTGAAAAATAAACAATCAAATATAGATAAAAACCATGGGAATTTATTAATCATCCCTAGAGGAAATACCTTGATGTAATAAGATTGAACTCACCTGCCAGCATATGGTGGTGCTCTGTAGTCAATAACCAACTGGCTGCTCTAAACTAGCCTCAATAGTTCAATAACACACCTAGCCTATAGCACATACAAGGGGTACCCACCCATCTAATCAGGGTCGATAAGCATCCGTCACTCAACCCTCTATATGACACCTTGGAAACCCATGGAAATAGTACATGGTGAAAGGGGGAGGCCCTCACATGCATGACTCACTTTACCTACTACCTCGACACTTTCCTACCCCAAACACCGAGACCACCTATGCAACAACCCACTCTTGGTAAATCCTTCATAGGGTTACCCATCTCACAAAAAACCATTCACAAGTTCCAACTGGGCCTTCACATCACATGATCTTTTAAACCATTTTTTAAAACACACTAATATTACAACTAGGCCTTTAACATTATCAATTCCAATATGTTTATACAAAAGTTTCCAAAACAACATTTAAACACCACTTTTATAAAGAAATGAAAAAGTGGCCTTTACAATAATAATTTTAGAAAACATATCTTAAGTTACCAATGGGCCTCAACCAACCATTAGGAAGACACATATGAAAAAAAAACTCATGGGAAGTCCCCTTAACCAAGTTTATACACACTCAAAAAAAATTTGGGAAAACATTTCTCACCATTTTCATAATTTCTAAAATCTATTTGAAAATTATAGAATAAGATCACTTGTGTAAACCAAATATTTCCATGGGTAAAAACTCTTTAAAAATTCACATTCACATTAAATCCCCTTTTTATAACATGCTTAATAATACATTCACGATTCAAAGATGCATTTATAAAGCCCAAAAAGAATCTCACTTGCAACAACACCCATTTCATTTTGAAATCCCACTTTCAACACATGCTCACATCAATACACTTTAAAGACATATTTTTAAAGAAAAGTCACTTTTCATAAAAAAAATAAAACAAACACACATAATAGTTATGCCATAAAAGTCAATAATTTACACACACAATGTAAAATTCACAACCCAACAATGATACAAGAAACCCCTTTGAAAACACTTCCGCCAATTTCTTCCAACACAAAAACACCATAACAAGACACAAAAAATCAAACCACAAGCCTGAAAAACACATTTATATATTATCTAAAAATAATCAAGCATTAAATGGAGTGATCCGGAAAGGAAATGGATGGAAACACCTACATCAATGAGGTGCGGATGAAACAAAACAACAAGTTAAGTAAGAACCAATCCCAAAGAACAATCTAAACACCCTAGATCCAAAGAAAACTACTCAAATATCAACCATAGATCCTGGGGTTTTTCCAAATAATAAACCCCAAGGAAACACTAATAAATCCGGGGGGAGGAGAATAATAGGATAAAATTGGACAAAAATCCTAAAAACTCACCTTAGAACATTGGAGGGGCATCCATGGAGGGAGGATGGCCAAAGGGAGGGGGCTTGGGAGATCCCTTCATGCACCAAAAATGATAAAGAGGGAGGAAATCTTGAAAGTGGCTAAAAATAGGGGATGGAAAGACAAAAATTTTAAGATTTTAAAATTTTGTGCAGGTTGCACGGTTTGGCCACACGGTTTGCTAAACCATGTGCAAACCGTGTCGTAGCCACTATCCAAATGGAAAAAATTGGTCGTATGGTGGCCGAACAGTTTCCAAAACCCTTTGCAACCCATGAATCATACCTATAGACCCCAAAATATGTCTCACGATTACCTGGGTGAGGCCACATGGTTTCCATTAGTCGTGTTCTAACCATGCACCCCTTGATATCATCCCAAAACATTCATTTATGAAAATAAACTCAAAAATTTAAAACTGAGAATCAACTCGAGCCTCAACTAGATTGTAATAATCCATGAAAAGAATAAAAATAAAATAATTCCAAATATAGGTGTCTGAAAATTATCCCCACCACAAACACTTTATTCTCCTAGAAAGTCACCTAGCTGAAAGGTGACAAAAATTGTTCTCAGGCTTAATCAAAACTGAAAGAAACCACCGAACTCATGGGTGACCTTTCACTTCAAAAGTCACAACCAACCATTCTAGAGGAAACCACAAGATGAGAACAATGGGAAAACATGAGAGGTTTCTCCCCACCACAAGAACTAAACTTCCATAGGAACTTTGAAACTCCCAACACCACCGCTCCGGGGAAACCAGTGCAGGGACTCCCAATACGAGGTAACCCAACCTCTTTACATAGGCTAAAAACCCACCAATAGAATAGGAAATTTCCTACATGCACTAGACCCCCAACATAAGGGGAAATGAAAGAAAGGGACCCTAACCCAACAGTAAACCAAAACCACAATTAAACAATATCACAAGATTCAACATTTCCAAATGAGCACATATTAATACTAGAACCAACCCACAGAAGGGATAAGACCACCTAAGAAATGAAAACCACTTTGATACCCACATTCAGATAAATTAAACTACTCATATTATGATAGAACCAGTCCGTCACAATTTTTTCATTGAAGTGAGAGCATATAATAGTATTAAAACTAAAAAAAGGAAACTTCATCTTTCTCTATACCAACACTAAGGACAAAAACTGGGTCAAGTTTCCCCACACCCCCAGTGATTCCTTGAAAATGAAAGATCTTCACTCTGAGGCCTTGGGCTAGAGCCCTGATGACTGAATCATCCATTGCCTCACAGTCAGGTGCTAATATCCTCTAATAAATGCTTCTTCTTTGTTAAATTATTCTTAGAAAACTTTTAAATATGACATAGATAGCCACAACGAAGATAGGTCTTTAGAGGGTTCTAACATGATGGAATTGAATTTCCAAACTGACCATACAGAATTCCCATGAATGAATAGTATGAGAAGTTGTAAGGTGGAACCAATGAAGGAGACATTTTAGAAATTGGCTCCCCTAGAACACCCCACTCACCAGATGGGGATACTTCATGAATGGTAACAAACACCATATTTCTAACTGCATGTTCTCTGGAAACTAACTCAATGAAGAATGATTCATCCACCAAATTCTAGAAATAATGATCCTTGTAGAAGAGAGTTAATTACTTGATATCTAGACGAATACCCACAATTAAAATAGAAACATTCAACAGATCATACAACACTATTTCTGAAAAGAAATAAACTAGCACCACGAAGTGTTCAACATAGGACTTCTCTATCTGCTGACCTTGTTGAATACTCTTGATAACTTCCACTTTCTTTATCTTCACCTCCTTTGGTATAAACCATCTGATGAAAATATAATTAAAAACATCCCACATCATCCCAAATTTCATCGATGATGGTGAAAACATCTTCCACTGATCCAAATCTACACCCTCAAACCAACTGAGGAAAAAATGATCTCTAAAATCTTGGGGAGTTCCCAATGATCTGAAGACACACTCAACTTCTTAAATACATTCCATTACCTATAATAATCCTCAATAATCATGATATATGGTAAACACTCGATAATAACTAGAAACTATGAATGGCCCTCTAGAAACACGGGGTACCTTTTTGGGTGGCATATTCTGAACAATACAAAAAACACAAAACCAGAATCAACATCAACCTGAAAACTGAACCAGAGATAGAACCTCAAGAAAAAGCAATGGGGAAAAAATAAAACACACAAAAACAAAACCAAAAATCCTCTTTTAGAAAACAAACATTTTCATTTCAATTTCAGAAAATCCATTTTCCAAAGTTAGTATCCAAACACCAAAATCCACTTTTTACAAAAAAAACTCACACTTCATAAAAAATATTTTAAAACAAAAATAATTTCCAAAATCATTTTCTATTCAAAAATCATTTTGAAAAAACCATGATAGCCCTTTAATTTCAAATACCTACCCATGGAATCCTATGAACCATTGCATATGTGTTCATTCCACTTCTGATTATACCATGGAAACATGCACGATCCACCTATACCTACAAATATGAAGATGTTCATGAGGATTACCAAGGGACACAATTTCTTTTTCACCATCAAAACAAAGAATTCACCAAATTTTTTAATCCAAAACTATTTCCTTTAAAACCCATTTTTCCAATTCCAAAACCACACAAAGGAAATATTTTTCATTTAAACCCCCATTTTAATTTTAAAATATTACTAACATAAATCAATACCAAAAAATATATTATTCAGCCCAAAAAACCAGAATGAGGAGCTACATTCCATGACTAAACTGTAGACATGGATAGTGGGCCCTTCCACATTTAAGAATCAACAACAAAAAGGACCTTGAACCATGTACCTGGACTCCACATGGGTCACGAATCCATGTGAGATCACAACATGACACTGGCTCTCCACTATTATCCCTCTTAAATCCAAAACAAAGACAAAAGACTCAAATCCCAGACTACCCTTGGAAACTTGAATATCTGAACAAGCAGGGGTTTAGGACGTCCTTCCCATACCTACGTATCGAGTCTCGACAGTCCTACTCACCAACTACCTGTCACCCAAAAAAGTAAAGAACCTCCTCAGATACTATTTTTCATAAATCAAGATAGGATTTCATCCAACATGACATCAATCCAGGTTTGAAACAAGTCTTGAAGGGAGTTCCCAATCCACACAGGCTGTAAACCAGGGTTGGACATCAAAGTGATCATAATGGGAATGATTTACCCCAAGAAACCCATGGTAATAATACATAATGAAAGGTGAAGTCCCTCACACATGTGACCTACCTTACCTACTTCTATCACACAGGACTACCCAAAACACTGACACCACCTACATGACAACCCACTCTCAGTAAATCCACCATAGGGGTGTCCATCTCACAAAATTCCTTTCAAAAGTGCCAACCGGTCCATCACATCACATGATCAGACAAACCATTTATAAAAATATTATAATAATCCTACCAAACCTTCAACATTAACAATTACAATATATTTATAAAAAAATTCAAAAACAACATTTAAACATAACTTTTATGCACGATGCCAAATGAGCCTTCACATTATTCATTTTACAAAACAAATCGTAAGTGCCAAACAAGCCTCAACCAACCTTTACGATAAAATATATGAAAAATAAATTCATGTTAAAATACCCTTCCATGATTTTATAAAAACACCATAACCATTTTCGAATACATTTGACACAATTTTCACAATTTATGAAAACCATTTTAAAACACTACAGGAAGAACACTTATGGAAACCAAATGTTTCCATAAGAATTGAGCCTTTAAAAAATCACAATCACATTAAAAGATATTTTTTATAACATGACTAACAATAATTTCACAATTATAATATTTTTTCACATATCACAACAAGAATCCCACTTTCAAAAGACCCATTTCATTTATAAATCACACTTTCAACACATGCATACAAAAAAACCACACAAAAGAAATTTTTCAAAGAAACATCACTTGATTTTAAAATAATTAAACAACCACACATAAGAGTAATTCTATAAAATTCATAAATTCATACACACAATGTCAAATTCACAAACCAATAATGATATAAGAAAACCCTTTAAATACACTTCTACTAATTGTTTCCAACACAAAACACCATACTAAAAAATATATTCAAAATAAAATCATGAAAAACACATTTTTATATTATGTAAAAATTGTTAAGAATAAAATGGACTTATTGGGAAAGGAAATGAGTGGAAACACCTACCTCAATGATGTGATGATGAGAATAATCTTCAAGGGAAGGAAGAACTGAGGCCAAAAGAAAATATGCACACCCTAGATGCAAATAATAACAAATCAACACATCAATCCTAAATCATAGGGTTCATAAAAACAAGAACCCACCATGGAAAAAGAAATAAATCCAAGGAGTATTTGAAGAAGATGATAAAATTTTCCAAAAACCCAAAAAACTCACCATAGAACCTTAGAGGGGAATCTATGGAGGGAGGTGAATCGAAGGGAGAGGGCTTGGGGGCCCATCATGCACCAAAAATGAGTAAGGGGGTGAAATAATGAAAGGGGATAAAAACAGGGGATGCTGGGATTGGAATTTCAAGATTTTAAAAATCTGAGCATCTCACATGGTTTGGCCACATGATTTTTTAAACCGTGCGTAAACCGTGCGGTAGCCACTATCTAAATTGACAGAACTGATCGCTTGGTTTCCACATGACTTCTCAAAACATGTGAAACCAATTCACAATACCTATGAACCCCAAAACAAGCTGCATGGTTAGTTTTTTGATGCTTCATGGTTTCACCAAGTTGTATGTTAATCGTGCGACCCTTGATTTTAGAACAAAAACATCTATTTCTCAACAATAACTGAAAAAATTCAAACTAAGACTCAACCTGATTGAACTGCTACCCAAATCTTACCTAATTGTTGTAATGTAACCATTAGGTGTCCTTTTTAAGGGTAATAACACCTAATAGAAAAGTAAAATACTAGTTTATAAGTAAATTCAAAATAATTATGTAAAATAACAAAATATTTAATGTATGATTTATGAGCCAATATGAATGATGATGTAAAATTCATAAATCCTTAAATTGAATAAATAATGTGTTTCCCTTTAAAAATGATATTTTATTTTAAATATTTATTTTTTATTTAAAAAATAATTTCTCAAACATGGGAGTTTATATCAATAAAATAAAAATTAATTTGAAATTAATACGTCGAAATTAGGTTAGGGTGAAATTTTGAGAATCTGTAAAAATGCCTTATTTTTTGTGAATATTAAAAATATAATTTTTTGTTTTTAGTGTTTTTTATGAATTCATAAATAAGTAAAAATGATGTAATAATTTAAATAACTAGATCCCTAAAACAAATATTTATTAATAATAAAAATTAATTAAATAAAATGACTTTACAAATCTATAAAAAACATTCCAAATTCTAAAGTGGAAATTGTTCTTTTAAAAACATTATTTTGTGGGAAAATTATTTTATAATACCATAAGTGATATAAAAAATGATTGTTGGATCCTAAAATTAAAATTTTCAAAAACCACCCTCTTCATTTCATAAATAGTGATCCAAAACAATATGATTCCATGAAAAAATTATTTTCCAAAACCTATAATTATAAGGGATATATTTTAAAATTAATAAACAATTATTCTCACTTTTCTATAAAATACTAACTCTTCATCCTATTTCATTAACTCCCACAATCATTTTCATGCCCCTCCCTCTCATATTCTCACACTAATTCCTTTTATTAAGCTCTCAAGGAACCACACCTATAATTTTAAGAAGTGATACTTAAAGTAAGGGATTCACTTCCTCTCCCTTTTTATCCAAGTACACCATTTGAAGTTAGTATTCTAATTTACAAGATTCTATGTAATCATGAATTTATTATCATTCCATTACTATCAAAAAAATATCAATGAGATAATTAAATTATATATCATTATTCTTGTTCAATAATAAACCTTTTATACACATTGTGTTGTTTAAATAATTCATTGATTTTCCTTACCTCCATTTTTATGTTGTGAATAACTGACCTTATTTTTATTTAAGGTTATATATATGTGTAATTATAATTTATTGTTTGGTGATTTAAATATATTAAACCCAAATTCCATTATCATGGATTAAAATTGATGAAAATTTCATGTCTTTAAAAACATATGTACTCACTAATTTTATATGGAACTGGTTCTTTATTATCCATGGGTCATTCAATAAATTATTTATTATGAACTGTGATCTATGTGGAACACAAGAATTAAGATATATAAATAGTGTTCCCTAATAGAACTCCAATTCAATAGGTAAAAAATTAATCTCTATATATGATTTTTTATGATAACTTGTTGAATAAACTTAGAAATATGTTTTATGACACCTTATTGTTGAGGCTTGGTGATATTCTCATAATTGTATCTTTTTTATGTTTTAGATATATTTACATGTTATGTATCATATACATATGATTATTATCTAATTTTATTCCCCATGTTTTATCCATAATGATCACCCATGTTCTATATCCTTTGTTTATACCTTATTGGTCTTTATGGTCACCCTTTTCTATTGATGTATGTCCCCAGGAAATCACATGCAGTGAGGTGATCTTGGTCGAAATAATAAATGATTCATTCAATAGTATTAAATAAAGTTATATTAATTATTTAATTATGTACTTCATTTTTTATGTACCTATTTTCCAAGACACTAAGCCTAAAAAATATCCTTGGAATCTATCAATGTAATATTTGTTTGAAGAGAATATATTAAAAATAATGTATTAAAAATTTGGGTCACCATAGTGGGTATCCGATAAACGTTTAGTTATTTTTTAAAACTAGCACTATGAAAAGTCAGAAATAATCCTAGGGATAAGAATAAATATAGGAGGACATACTAAAATATTGGTAATGTATATAGTGTGTGGTTTCCTAAAAATGAAATCCTTATATATATACTACAATTGTATGTGGTTCTGGAACAAATTCACATTGGGGTAATAACCCCAAAAATGGATGGTTGGATAATAAATTGATCTGTATCTTTGGAATAAGTATTGGAACTTACTACACACCTGTTCTGACACTCCATGGAATATTCTTTGGTTAATCACATGATTTTTTCAAACTTTTATGAAATATATATAGATTATGTAATTTTTTTCTAAATATAAAAGTATAACATAATAGAATAATGTTATTAGAAAATTTTAGGGTTCATATTTTCTTTAGAATTTTTATTATAATATTTCAAACAGTATACAATTTATAAATTATTATTTTTGTTCTAAAAAATTGTAAGAAATAAATGTAATCATTTAAATAACAGATGAAATAGACAATACAAGGATTTTATTAATAATATAATGGTTGTTGGAGTTAAAAACATCATAATGGGGATGAATTAGTTAACTTGGTTCTTGAATAAAACCAAAACCATATGGACCGCATGGATTCACCAAGCACGGAACAACTAGAAATTGAATATTTTATATGTCAAAGAACACAAATTTTTTGTGGAAACTTTAATCCACTAATCACATAACAATGGATCAGTATAATATAAAATATATTTTTTACTCTATTATGCTGATAAATAGAATGTTATATTTGAATTAATTAGTTAGAGGGAGAAGTTGATCAGTGTTGGACACTAATCAAGAACCAGAAGCCAAATAATGAGATCAAATCTGTTGAGTTGGAAGACCTTAAAAAATTTCAATAAGTATTTCTGAATAAAAATGGAACGGTAAATCCTTGATATGAAAAAAAATAAAAATAATTGGTATGGAGTCATGGGAATAAATTTATAAGGATTATAAAATATGATTTAATCTTTTTCATTGATTCTTAGTCGAATATTGATCAATTATTTGGTGGGATAACACCTAATCAAGGGAAATTCATTGCAATCCAATACATTGGGAGTAATGAAATGATAGGGTGGTGTGATCTAAAGGTGGAAATGGAGTTTGTAAATTCCTAGTGAAATCATGAACTGAATGATATAAAGAGGGGGATGGGTCCAAATTTTTGAAATAATTCTAATCGTGAAGGATAAGGGAATAAAGAACAGATACCCATGCACAAATAGTGTAAGAATAATGATTCCGGGAATTATTTAAATGTTTAAATTCTTACAAGTGTAGAAGTGATTATCAAATTTCTCAAAACATATATGGATAAGTAAAGACTCAAAATCTGGATGCCAATGAAAAAGGGGAGATGGTTCATGTAAAACCTCCAGTATAGTGATTTAAGTGTAGGTAGAATGTACATTTCTCTAACCAATATCAAAATTAGATTATTATGGAAGAAAGTATCTATTAACCCTAGTAGAGGATAAGGCTATAAGGGATTGGTTTCTCAATCACAATAGTTGAAGTTGAGGTTTTAAATTATGTGGTAGTAAGTACACTCACTATACACTCAATGATAGAAAGTAATTTATTTCATTCTGGTTCTATTTATTCCTTTATATCATTCATATTTGGAAATAACATCACATTATACTCTAAATTGTTTTTGGTAGAGTTATTGATTAAAACTTATTATATAATTATTTAAGAATCAATGATATAGAGATATTAACCTATTCAATATGGTGAGTACTATCTCTCTACCAACTTGGTGGTCATTCTATAGGTGGAATGTGACATAATACTATGGATGGATTGGATGTCAAAGTATAATACCAATATCAACTATAGAAGAAAAGAAATTTCAGTTTTCTTAAAGAGAAAACTTAAATTATCTTCAAATGATAGATATCACATCCTAATCCTTGTTAAGAACCCCCCTCTATTTCCTTATTTATGGAAATGATTGGTGAAGAAGGTGGAGAAAGTGAAAGTTTAAATATTGGAGATGTACCCATTATTCAAGAATATATTGATGTATTTTCAAAAGAATTACATATACCTCCCCTAAAAAGAGAGGTATAGTTATCAATTTAACTCATACCTAAATACAAACCTATATCAAATACACCATATAGAATGTAATATATAAAGTTAGATGAATTGATTAATTAACTTCAAGAACTATTATATAAGGGTTTTTTTCAACTCGGTGTGTCTCCTTGGGGATAACTTATTCTATTTATGAATATTAATAATGGATCAATGTAGACATTAATTGATTATAGAATGATTAATGGGATCATACTAAAGATAAAATACCCTCTTCCAAGGATTGATGATGTGTTTGACTAACATTATGGGGCCTAATTATTCTACAAGATTAACCTCTGATTAGAGTATCATAAGCTAAGTGTGAATAAAGAAAATATCTCAAAGACTACCTTTGAAACATGATATGGACACTATGAGTTTTTTGTTATTCTATTTGGCTTAAATAATTCTCCTTTCATATATATGGATTTTATGAAAATATTATTCATGGAATACCGTGAAAATTTTATGATAGTCTTTATTGTCGATATTTAGATATATTCAAAAATTCATAAAGAGATTGAGGATAATCTAAAGGTCGTATTAAAAACTTTGAGTGAAGTGATTATTTTTTTTATGTATAAAATTGTAGTTCTAGTTATAAAAAGTAGTATTTGTGGGATACATTGTATCTAGTAAAGGAATCATTATTGATCTAGAAAAGACAATCGTTATAGAGTTATTGCATCATCCTATAATAATTATTTAGATTTTTAGTTTCCTTGGTTTGGAATGATACTATTGAACGTTTGTGAAAAAAATCATAGCCTTCCAATCCACTAACCAAGATAACTCAAAAATGAGTAATGTTTATCAAAAAAACAGAGTGTAAATAATATTTCCAAGAACTGGCGAATAGTTTGGTTAGTGCATATGTAATAACATTATCATTTAATTAGGATTACATTTTTATTTATAAGTATTAACCTTTGAAAGTATTTGGATGTGTACTCATTCAAAATGATATGGTGATGGCCTGTGCATCTCGATAGTTGAAGCCTCATGAAAAAAATTATCCCACCCTTGATTTAGAGTTAGTTGGAGTTATATTTTCATTAAAGATATAGAGAAACTATATTTATGGGGAGAAATGTTATATAAACATTGAACACCAAATTATAATTTATATATTCCAAAAAGTAATTGATCATGAGAAAAATTATATAATTGGAGATTCATAAGTACTGTGACTGTTTAATTCATTATCACCCTATAAAATAAAATAATTTCATTGATGATTTGAGTTGGAAGGGCCCCATAGTTATTATAATTATGAGTATTAATGGAGATACATTAATAAAGGACTTAAAAAATATGTTCATGGATATAATAAATTAAGGGACATCATAAATCCTATCCCAAGTAATTTTTCAACCATCGTTACCGAAGAAGATCAAGAAATCATTAATAAATGTTCCAAAGTTACAAACTAAGATAGAATTTGTGAATAATTTGAAGTTTTTTGAGTTCATTATTGATCAAAATGGAGTATTGATGTCAGTACAAGGAAATGTATCGCATTTATTATAGAGATAAATAAAGAGTTGGTGGATGAAAATCAAAGCTCTGTGTTCTCTATACACTCCAAAAGAACCAAATCATATTGACATATACAAGATCATTATTGGTAGGATAACATGAAAAGAAAGGTTTTTTATTATACTAAATGATTTTTGGTATTCTAATAAGAGAATGTGGATATGAAACTACCCAAATGAGTGTTGTAACCACTGCCCATACATGTATAGAAGTTGGAAAACATGACTATGTACTTTATTACTTACCTTTATAATACATCAAATGGAAACATTACCATATGGGTAAGGGTTGATAGATTAAAAAATTATCCCCATTTTATTATTGTAATAGAGAATTTATCCCTTGAATTCCCTTCTCGTCAGTATATTCAAGAAGTGGTGAAACTTAATGGGGAACCAAAGTCAATTTCTCTAGATAATAATTCAATATTTACTTTTATGTTTTGTAAGATCCATTAAAAGGATATGAATACAAAAGTAAATATTATCATAACCTATCATTCAAAAATTAACAGGATGTATGATGGGACTATTTAATCATTGAAATACATGTTAATGGCTACCTAACTTCATTTTCAAGGGATTTGGGACCAATATCTTCCACTTATCTAATTATACTATAAAAATAGTTTTCACTTGAGTATTAAAATAACTCCTTATGAATAACTCTGTGGGAAAGGGTTTAGAATTCCCACATACTAAGATGAAGTTGGATAAGGAAAAATATTGGGACTAAACATTATAAAAACATTATAGAGAATATACATGTTATCCAAAAAAATATCATGGATGTTTCATTTCGAAAAAATGGATATATTCAAAATCAAAGGAAGGAAATGTATTTTTATTTTGAGGATCAGTTATTCTTCAAACTATCACCATAGAAATGGGTCATGCGATTTGGAAAGAAGTAGAAACTGAGTCCAAGGTACATTGAACCATTTGATATTCAAGAGCATGTTAGAGTAGTTTTTTATCGATTAACACTACCTCCAAATCATTCCAAGGTCAATGACGTCTCATCCATGTCCCGGTTAAGAGTGTGTATTTCAAACCCAATGAATATAATTGACACAAATAGTGTTATATTGGAACTTGACCAATCATATGAAGAGTAACTAGTCCAGATTCTTGATGAGAGGGGAAAAGTGTTGAGGAATAAGAAATCCCAACTCATGAAATTATTCTTGAGAAATCACATGTTTGATGGCTCAACCTCAGATCCTAAAGAAGTGTTTAAGAAGAAATACACCCATTAATTTTGATAAAAGTCATAAATTTCAAGGACACAATTTCATAAGGGGGTAAAATGCAACAACCTAAAGATTTATTTATTAATAAAATAACTCTTAATTATCATTAAAAAATTTATTAGGAATCCCATAGAGAGACTTGAAAATTTCATGAGAACATTACACATCAGGTGATAACATTGATGATAACAACTAATAAGAGTATATGTAGATAAACACAAGTGAATAGTGTAAATAGTAAGAGAAACTTTATTGGCCCAAATTCTACCATGAATATCACTCCTACTATAAAAACTGTAAAAAGGAAAAGATTCAAGAATATTATAGACATTATAAAGGGAGGTGTAGAAACATTGTAAGTGAAGTAGGGAATTGTTGAGGAATGAGAATGATGGACTATATATAGGGAGTAAAGTTTAATGTGTCTGTTAGGATCTTATCATTACCTGATAGTTGTAATGTTACCATTATATGATCGTTGGAATACTAATAATACCCAATAGAATAGTAAAATACCAGTTTAAAAGTAAATTCAAAAGTATTATATAAAATAATTAAATATTAAATATATTATTTATGAACAAATACATATGATATTATAAAATTTAGGAATACTTAAAGTGAATAAATAATTTGTTACCATTTATAAATTAGATTTTAAAAGAAATATGTCATTTTGATTTAAATAAATATTTCTCATACTCGGTAATTTTTTCCATAAAATAATAATTTTTTAAATAATTATTCTGAAATGGGGTTATGGTGAAATTTTTAGAATATTATAAAATTCTTTTTTTAGTGAAAATTAAAATACAGTTTTTTATTTTCACTTTGTTTTATGACCTCATAAACATGTACTAATTAAAATAATGAAAACCATTAGAAAAATAATTTATTTAATAATATAATTTATTCTAATTAATTTAAATGGCTTTCTAAACCTATCAACAATAGTCCAAAGTCTAATGTAGAAAATTATATTTTAAAACCATTATTTTGTAGAAACATTATTTTCTCATTCCGAAATAATATAAAAGATTATTTTTAATTCTCAAATTGAAATTTTTTAAAACACAATATATTTACATCATAAACCATATGCTCGATCTATCAGTGGTCCATAGAAATGTTATTTTCCAAAAATCTATAATTCCAAGGGCTATATTTGTAAATTAAAGAACAATCCAACTCACTTTACTATAATTAGCCTCATATACACCCCATTTAAGTCACTTTAAAACATTTATCATGTCCATATCTCTATTATTACCACACTAAGACCAATTTCTAATCATTTAACATCTCAAGGAATCACTCTTATAAGTTTTTGAAGTGATACTTAAGGTAATGGATTCTCTTCCACCACCCTTTTATCCCAGAACTTCCTTTGTAGTTATTTTTATAATTTATAAGTTTTTATATTATCATGAACTTATTATAATTAAATTAATATCTAAATATTGTTCTATCAATTAGATACTTCTATTATATCTCATTAATTCCATTTTATAATCCACTTTATGTACTTGTTATCCTTCCAAAATCATTCATTGATTTTCCACACCACCCTTTTTATGTTTTGAATACCCAGCCTTATTTTAATTCAAGGGTATTTAAATAGATTTTATTATAATTTATTTATTGGATATTTCAATTTATGAAACCCACATTCCATTCTCATGGGTTAAAAATTATGAAATGTTCAAGTCTTTATACACTTATATGCTCAATAATTTTATAGAAACTCATTATTTATTTATCATGGGTTATTGATGCAATTATATAATTTGATATAGGATCTATGTGGCTCAAATGAATTAATGCATATGAATGTTTTTCCTTGATAGCACTCTAATACATTATGTAAATAATTAATCTCTAGATATGACATGTTTTATGATACCTTAGTGAATAACCCTGGTAATATGTTTTATGAAACCTTAGAATTGAAAATTGGTCCTATGTATATTAATATCTTATTTTTATATTGTAGAAACACTTATATGTTATATTGAATATTCATATAATTATTCTATCATGTTTTGCCTCATGTTTTATCTGTGATGATCACTCATATTCTGTTTCTTTTTTATCCCATTTTTTAAATTATTCTAGAACTTTTCTATTGATGTATGTTTCTATCAAATCACATCTAGTGTGGTGATCTAATATCAAATAATAAATGAGTAATTCTGGAATATTAAATAAATTTTATATTTATTTTTTCATTATATACTTCATGTATTATGTACCTAGCTTCTAGAACACTAAAACTCATAATATCCTTGGAAGTTATGCATGTAATATTTTGTTAACAAATTAAATTAAAAGTAATGTATTAAAATGGTGGGTTTCTAGAGTATAAAAATGGTATTCTCCTTAATTCATGTATATGAATTTGGGTGTCTAAAAATCTTATTATTCCTGAAACAGGAAAAGGAGTTAGTGTGTCTTAAGGTAGTTCATCTTGATGTATTCTTCATCCTTATGGTTATGGGATTACTTATGACTAAAGGTCACGTGGAGATGGTTTGTTTGTAGGATTTTTTATATTCTATCATTTCACTTTTACTTTTTCATTATGTATCATGTAATACTGAATATTCAATTATAGTAAGTAATCATTTCTTTTTAAACAAAGTATAGTACAATTTACATATCTTTATACAATAATATGATTAAAACCTAAATTATAAAATTTTATAAATTGAATTTGATTAAATTAATTTTATTTTCAGAATTTATCATTTCAAAAATAACTCAGGGTGAATTTTCGGGATTTTTCTAGAATAGATTATATCGTTCGAATAATGAAAAATACAGATTTTACAAAAAATAGTCACTTCTATGAAATTATAATGACATAAGAATAACTTGAGAGTATATGAAAAACAAATTCTAGAAAAAATATATATTTAATAAGAAATATAATCAATATAAAAAATAATTTATAACTTATAATTCTATTCTTATCATTTTTAAATTCTAAGTAATGTTTTTTTCAAATTAAAATATTTATTAGTTCTTATCTGTTGACCAAGTATTTAAAGGGTTTTATTCAGTTTTTTTAGTAATAAATAAAAATAAATGTCATTTTTTAATATAGTCCATATAATTCCCTTATAATCTAAATTATGGTTTGGTTTTCTATAAAATCATTTTTATACATAAAACAAACATTCCTCCTAAAAACGATTTTCATTGTGTATTATAAAAATAAATTAAATGTAATATTTACCAATTATAAAAAAATCAAACTTGTAAAATGGATTCTATATTTGCAATTATGATAATTAATATGTTGTAATAATTTCAACTTAATTTTTTCATAATGAATAGTAACCATGGTAAATACTTTTAACTTTTTTTAAGGGTAAAATGAGTTAAAAGATTTAAAATAAATAAATAAAACATCAAGATAACATAAAACACTTTCTTAAACATCATTTGTTGTTTTTATTTGAACCTAAACCTTATTATATATTAATATATGATAATTTATATCCACTTAACTTGATAAAAACATATATTATATAATACATTTTCTGGTATTTACAAGATTTCAACCCACATCACATATGAAATAGAACCCCCAATAATCTCTTCTCCATAGTAATTGAGACACTTAGATCAACCAATACATAAAAAAATACATTAAAATTATCCCTACACACATCCTATAGGTATTTGTCTCACCAAAATATCACCTCAATACAGATTAAAGTGTAATATAGAGGAGGTTACCAAAAGAAGAGGTAAATGTTACCACCGATGTTTTTCAAGTTCCTTTCTTCTTAAAACTCATAAAAATATTAAATAACCATCTTAAAATAATTATATAATTATATTAGACTTTATTATTAGATTATATTTTAATATTATATCCATTTTATATGTCCATTTCATCCTATGGAAAATGAAAATATCACTAATTTGTGCATACTACCTATCATCTCCAGGTAGCGGTGTAAATCATGTTTCATCAGTGCTATACTTGTATGGTTATAATTTTGGAATTGATGAATATATATATGATATTTATGGAATAATTATGATTCATTAAAAATAATATATCATCTACCTTCTTACCATTCCATCCATTGAAAAATTAGAATGTCGCTCATGTGTACGTCTGGATGAACACCTCCACGAAGGTGATTTTTTTTCTATTACCAACATGCATGTATAAATATTAAATTTTATATATTGAATAAAAAATATATTCATGTAATTATTAAAATTCTTGATATGATTGAACCATTTCATAAATCCTTCAAATACGGAAAATATACAAAATTAATTTTGGAGAAATTGAACAAACAGCCTTAAGTGGTCAGTGTAAGCAAGAAGTGGTCAATGAATAAATTTAAAATTATTATAAAAGGACATAACATGGAATATATATAGAGAAAATATTATTTAAAAATTATTCAATAAATTTAAATTTGTTTTAAAGGATGATAAACATGCGCAACAAAGCAGATACCTAAGGAAATGGATTTCTATTACAATCTCATTTTATTTTAGGATTGTTTATATTCATATTTGTTTGAAAACAAAAATAAGATCCTAAAAAATTGAAACCCATATATTTTACTCCCTATAGTTATTTTTGAGATTTATATCTTTATTTCCCATTTATTTTTGTGTTCAACAAATAATAAATAAGTAAGTTACAAGTAAGGGAATTTATTTTAAAAATATTATTTAAAATTTTTCCTTCCTACATGTTTTTCTTCATATCAATGTTATTTTCAATTTTTCATGAATATTATTATTTATGATCCAATAATTATTTTAAGTCAATTTGAACCATATTTTACTTTATTTACCGTGTTTTTAAAGGAATAATATTTTCATTTTCCAAAAAAGTTACATTTTGAATTTTTACCAAAAGTCTGAAAGGAATCGTTATTTTAACGTTTACCTCCTGAAAATAATTTATTGCTATCAAAATTGTTCTTTAATTTGAACCTTAACCTTACATTATCCATGATTTTTTTCAAAGAAAATATTTTTACCAATATTTAAAGAGTTTTTTGATTTTAAATATACAAAAAGGGGGTTTTATTTTCTTAGAGGAATGAAATGAATTTTGAACGTGATTTAAAACATTATTCTTACACAAAATTACAAGGAATTTATTTAAAATATTTTTCTTATATTTACTTTTATATGATTTTTTTTACTAAAAAATATTCATTTCCAATGAATTTATGGTCTTATTTTATGCCTTATTTATTCATGTTTTTGTGTTTGTTAATGTTCTCATGATCACATTTTAAGTATCATGGGTTTATATAGTGTTATTTATAAAACATTGATTTTTTATAATAAAAAATACTAATTTATATATGTTATCTTTCGAATGAATTTAAACTATAAAATTATTTACTTGATTATGGAAATATTTTTTATTCTTGATTCAATATATATTACAGTTGATTTGTAAGGAAATTTGAGAATGAATTGTAATGATAATTAAATATATAATCAATGTAATGTATGTTAAAGTGATGGGTAGATCCTGATTATAGATATCCACTTGATTCATCAATATTTATAATGAGACAATGAAAAATACATTTCATACTAGATAGGTAGCTAGTTGAATCCTACCCATTTATTAAGAATGATTTTGGTTGAGGCCTTGGTAATAAGATCACAAATATCTAGAATTATACATTTCCATATCCATAAGGTAGATATATTGATATTATCCATGTATGTACATTAACTCAATTTTTTTATTGAGTGGAATGTTTTTATATTATCCATTATTTCATATTGATTATGCCTTATTTTCTAATGCTATATTCTATTATGTATAACCCTTATTGATGATTAAATCATACCCTTTATTTACATTCCTTTCCCTGAGATATAAAGAAGGATAATTTTAATTAATTCAAGGGTGAAGAAATGTTTCTTATGCTATATTTACAATCTAATATGGGAATTCATTATCTTTCCAGTTTTCCATGATTGTTAAAATGAAAAATCAAGCATGGTACAATCTCATATATCTTCTAATAATGCAATAAAGTAAACATTGTCTCCCATATATTGGTTTTGATTTAATTATAGTTTGTATCATAGAAATTTTATTAGGAACCTTGGGAAATAGATATTAAATAAACATAAATAATATAATAATTATGATAATCCCTTAGGGTATTTGAGAAATTTTACCATCATAAGATATCTTAATTTAAAACTCAATATTCATGATGATTATGAGTTAACTCAATGTGTACCATTTTTTATATATAGATAATTGTATGAGGATGAGAATCAGCACCCATAATTAATGTAGGGATTTACCTTCTAAGAAATCCAAAGTAGATGGTGTTGGAGTTGAGTAGATCATGCACATATTAGGGAAGTTGACTCAAGTTTTGATGAATAACCTTGTCCATACAGAGAAACTGATTGGTCTAAAATGTAATTAACCTCTATTAGATCACTTCATGTTATATAATCCTTCATCATTAAATGAAAATACTATTCTATTGGTATCTAAATAATGGATTAATTCCCCTAAAAATATATTTATAGGATTTTTAAGAAATAAAAGGAAAATATTATTCTGTAAGTATATTTTATGAAGGGATATGTTGATCAATGGTGGTCATTGATCCAAAACACTAAACACACTGATAAAATATAATTTATATAATGGAAAAAAATTAATGTGATATTATTTGATAAATAATTTCTTTGAGAGAAATGAGATGAAGTGGATAGGAAGTTAATCCCATTAAAGAATAAGGAAGAATAAAGTGTTGTAGAGTATGATGATGACTTTTAAATATTTACCAAGAATAGTGTAGACTAAATATGTAATATTGAAATAACGACATATTTTTTCTTTTATGGTCTTAAGACTAGTAATTTAAGGGAATTAGTTTCTAAAAAATTATCAATAGATGATATAGTATCATGTAAAAACAAAAAAAAGAGAAATAACTATATAGATCATATATCTTCAAGGGATTTCAAGAAAATAATAGGTTGGTTGAGAACCAAGAAAAAAATAAAAGAAGAATAATGGGAAAATAGTATTTCTAACATGTGATATTTTTGGAAGGAAACACCCACGTACTTACTTGATGAAATAAGAGTTTGTTTCATTTTTAGATAAAAGGTTCATAAGTCTTATAAATGAAATGGAAAGAAGTAAAACATAGGTACAATATGATATTTCTATAAATAAATGGGGATTTATCAAACAAAGATCCCCATATTCAAGGGAACCTATCATAAGAAATACCAAGGGGAGAAGGATAACCTTATGAAATTACTTTTGGTAAAGATAATGTTCTGAAATATGTGGTGGTGGTTAATTTTATTGTGATATCAAATTTAGATAATTATTTATTTGACTCTATATCATTCAACTCTTTTATATCTTTCATGTTTTCCAAGAAAATTTGATAATGACCTAGAACCTTAAGAAGGGAAATCTCAATCAAGACTCCTAGTGGAAATAATATTGTAAAATGGATATGTCAATCATTCCACATTATGATTCATATACATACACTATTTACACACATAGTTATTATAACTATGGTTAACTTTTATATAATCCTTTATTTGTATTTGATTTCAAATTATAATGTGAAAATTTACTTCCAATGAAATGAGATTACAATTTGCGATGGGGATACAGAATCCAATATTTTTAGATGAGATACTACGTTATCATAATCATTTCTGGATCCACCTCAAGTGTCTCTCATTAATGAAATTTTAGGAGAATAAGATAAGGCACAACCTTTGAATGGTAAAGGTACACTTAGAATAAATTATGTGCTTATTATGTAGAAATACATTAATGTGCCTCTAGAAGAAATACTTGTACATCCACTGGAGTGTGAATTTGAGTTTTCTATTGATCTTATCCATGATGTGAAGCCTATATCTAATAATAAAAATAGGATGGACATAGTGTAATTAGTATAATTTAGGAAACATCTTTAGGAGTTATGTGATAAGAGATTTATATACCCCAGGTCTTTCACCATGTGAATCCCCTTTTCTTTTTTAATAAGAAAGATAGTTTTATGAGGTGATTCATTGATTATAAGAAAATAAATAACATTACAATAAAGAAAAAGTGTCCTCTATCTCATATTGATTTTGTGTTTGATCAACTTGAAGGATATCGATATTTTTCAAAATATTAATATTCATTTCAGGTATCATCAATTGTCAGTAAAGATTGAATATATTCCAAAGATGGTATTTCTTGTGTGGTATGAAAATTAGAATTTTATAATAATACTCATAAGATTAAATAATGTACGCTATGTTTTTATGGATATGGTGAATATATTATTCAAGGGTTATATAAATAATTTCTTTGTGGGTTTTATTAATTATATCTTGGTTACTAAAAATTTTATTATGAACATGCGATTCATTTTTGAATTATTCTTAAGACTCTTAGAGAAAATGAGTTATAAATAAAATTTAGAATATTTGAATTATGTCTTTAGAATTTACTTTTATTGGACATGTTGTCTCTAAGGATGGAATATTTGTTGATCCTTCAAGAAAAATCCAATGATGGAATGGAAAATGCTAATGAATATTATTTAGGTACAAGGTTTCCTATGATTAAAAGGTTAATAGTGATGATTTGGTAAAAAATTTACACCATTATCTAACTTATAAACCATGTTTTTACATAAAGGATTCAAGACCATATGGTTGTAATAATGTAAAGACATTTTTAATGTATTAAAAAGGATATTGATTGTACATCAATATTGAATTTAACATTGATAAGGGATGGATTTGTGATATATATTGATGCATCGAATAAGGGGCTTAGATGTGACAATATATAGAATGATAGAGATATTTATTATGAATCATGGTATTTAAATATCTATGAATATAATTATCAAAACCATGATATTAAGTTATAAATTGTAATATTTTTGTTGATGATAGGGAGGAATTTCCTTTATAGTGAACAGTTTGAAATATATATGGATCACAAAAGTCTGAAATACATATTATCATAGAAATATCTCAACATAATATAATGGTAATGGATAGAACTACTCAAGGATTATGATTTATTAATACACTACCACCACAGGAAGGAAAATAAGTGTGCTGATACATTAGGTAAGAAATATCATAGAGTTTCAACAAAAATGAGGATTGAAAAAGATCCCATATTCATGGATTTAGTAAAATAAGATATGTGAATCGTTAAGGAAGGTAAAACATCATATTTATTCCAAGTTACTTTTAAACCATACTTATTGAAAAAAAATGTTCCCAGATTAATTATAAGAATATTCAAAATAAAATCATAACTATGAATGATGATAAGTTGGTAAACTTTATCTATAAAGACAATATATTTAAATTTTTAAAGTGGATATGTGTTTCATATGTACCTAATCAAAAAACGTAACTATTAGATGAATCTAATATCTTAAATTTGAACATACACCCCACTAAAACCGAAATGTAATTATATTTGAAGGATTTTTTTGGTGGGATAATATGAAATAGAAAATAACATACTATGTACCTAGATTCTTAGTTTGTCAATAGCTAAGTTTGACAGAATATATCCTAATGTAATCATTAAACCTATACCAACTACAATGTGGAAATGAAGTGATATTACTATAGAATTTTTCATTGGATATGAAAATACTCTTAAATATAATTATTTAATATGAGTTATTTTTTATCTTCTTACCAAATCCATGCATTTTATTACAATAACGGAAGATCTACCACTTGATTGTCTCATGTGATTCAATATTAATGAATTTTTGAGACTCCATGGTGCACCTATTTCAATTGTAGATAATCATAACCCATCATTTACATTAATATTCTTGATATTTTTTTAGAAGACTCTTGACACTGAGCAATATTGGATCTCTTATTATCATCTTCAGACAAATGGGCATACCCAAATGACCATTAAAACATTAGATTACAATATTAATTTGTGCTCACTTAACTTTAAAAGTTTTTTGGACAATTATTTACCTTTGGAATAATTTTCATATAATAATATCTTCCATTAACACATTTAAATGGAACTATATAATGTGTTGTACAAGGAAATATGTCACACACCTACTTGATGGGATGAAGTTGTTAAACGGAAGCTTTTAGGACATGAACTTGTTGAGGAGAAAGTAATGAAAATTAAGAATCATTTCAAGGTATCTCAAGTGTGAGATCATTTTTTCTTGAAGGTATCTCTATGGATGGGTTTTATAAGTTTTTGTAAGAAAGGTAAAATGAGTCTTAGGTACATCGAACCTTTTAAAATTATTGAAATAATTGGAGTTGTGACTTAATTTTTGGAAATTCCACCTAGCCTCTCTAATGTTCATGATCTATTTCATATCACTTTATTAAAGAAGTATATTTCAGACCCAATGAATGTGATCACATTTTATAAAATAGAATAAAACCCTTATTTATCTTACTGGGAAGAGTATATCTAGATTCTTGACACTAGAGAATAGGTATTGTGGAATCAGATGAATTGATTGGAGTGGGTACTTTAGAAAAATCATATAATATAAGAGGGAACATAGGAACTTGAAGTAGTTATGATTAATAACTAATCTAATATATTTATTGGGTTATATTCTATAAATTTTGAGAACAAAATTTGTGAAGGAGGGATGAATGTAACACCTGAGTTTCAAATATAGTAACTAAGCTTCTCTTTCTAAAGATATTATACCATAATGAACATAGATTTATATAAGAATGTGATTAAACCAAAATTCCAAAATTTTATAAATTTAATTTGATGAAATTAATTTAAATTTTAAATTTTTCATTTAAAAATTATCTTAGAGTGAATTTTTAATAATTTTTAAAAATTGTTGATTTTTGGGGTGAATAGTGAAAATACTGATTTTACAAACACTTTCTATTTTATGAAATTATAAGGATATAAAAATAACTTTTGGGATTATAAAAACTTTTTTAAAAAAATATAATTTTAATAATTAATTTATTTCATATAAAAATATAATATTGAACTTAGTAATATCTGTTGGACATTATTAAAATCTATGTATTATTTTTGTCAAATAAAGAATGTTCTTATTTCTTATATCATAATAAATTTTATTAAATATTCCTATTAGTTTTGGTTTCATTTTAATGAAAAATATATATCCTATTATTTAACATAATTCAATTAATTCCATTGTAATCAACATAATAATTTATTTTTCTATAAAATAAATTTTATTCTTAAAATAAACAATTTTCCTAAATAAAATTTTAATGTTTTTTATCAATATATTTTAATTTTAATTCCTATCACTTATATAAAATATATATTATTAAGTATATTCAATATTTTAAATCATAATTATTAATATTGGGTAATAATTTAAACTTAATTTTTGGTTATAATGAATATTAACCATGGTAAATATTTATCTCCTAGGTTCAGGGTATAATGATTTAAAAGGGTGAAAATAAAGGGATAAGTCTTTAAGATAAAAAAATAAAAAATAACCCCAATTTTTTGTTTTATTTATAAATTTCCCTTATAATATTCAATTCTATGATAATTATTTTCTCCTTGAATTTATAAATACAAAAAATATACAAAAAAGTTTCAAATATTTACAAGTTTTCCACCCACTTCACTTATATAATATAACCACCAATCCTATTTTCTTTACACTTCATAAGCCACTTATCTCCATAAATACCAACCCAAAGACCTTCCCAACATCACTCCCCATGTCCTAGAGGTCATGGTATCACAAAAATTCCACACTAATAATGATTAAGATGTAAGAAAAAGGATGTTAACAAAAGAACAGGTGTAATGTCCCTGACCTGGGACCCACTAAACTTCTGCTCGAGATGGGTCTCCACATGACCCCAAGCATTCCACCCCATATGAAAGAGGCTAACGACTAGGAGAGAGAGTATAATGTAACACTTGGGGACATTATACCCTATTTTTCAGAGTAATCCATACTAGATAAAATACAAAATAGAGGAAAATGTAAACAATAAACATGAATTACCAACCACTTCCCAAAATTGGGTATTGGCCCATAATCAAAAAATAGATATGATATTCCATGTAATAATATGCCAATTGAAAAAGAAACACAAGATGAAGACAGATAAAATAATTCCCCAAATGGTTTCTTTCTCCAAATATGTATCTCTCATCCATGCACATCCCACACACATGTCAACCATCTATCATAGGGCCCTTTCACTTGTTTGGACCTGCAGCCATGAAGTATGCTCAGGTACCCAACAGTAGCCCAAGAAGGATATGATTAAAACTTAGTAGGCCACCACTAATGATTTTTAACAAGAATCATGTCAAAATATATAGTGTATGCATGCACTAAATGAACAATAAAGTAAATAGAATAAACCAACTGTCAATTATTAACCATGTCCACATTAGAAACTTTCATCATTTAATTCCATGGGTTAGGAATTTTCATCAATTACAAATCATCCTATTCAGACCACACGACTATAAATAATTTGAAAATTCAATTTCCTTATCTCACTAGCAAAACAAATTCACAAACAAATATTTATCACATACCTTGGAGACTCAATCCATGTAGTCTCATCATATGAAACTATTAGGGTTATAGAGCCTCAATCAGACTCCCTAACCCATGAATTATAGGGGTGGGGGTATAGATCCTTTATCTAACGCAACTGGTGGGTGAATAACCTCATGTCAATACCCCACATACCACCAAGACAGTTGCATATCCTTCTTCAAACACAAATAATTTACCAAACTCACACTATAACCAATAAAACCATATACATTTATAACCACATCTCTTTAAACACATATTTCATCTTTATTCCTTAACCCAATATAGAATTTTCCATTTACACACCTTTTCATATTAACACATTTTCACTTTTTCATATCTTTATCCATTTAACACATCCATCATTCACATGCCTTAATCTATTTATGCATTTCCATTACAGCCCATAAATTATATAACATATTCACTTTAGTTTATTTAACAAATTCATGTTATACTAAACACCCCCTTATGTCAATAACTAGAAATAATTACCATTATTTATTTCTCACAATATAATGAAACATGAAAATAAAATTATTATGGGATTTATCTCTAAATAATTCAATTTCACACTTAACATCTCAGTTTTCCAAGATCTAGAAGTGGTGCACCACCATGGGTGGCTCTTAACCCATTGTAGTTAGCCTCATTGCAACCCATGAGGATCATTAGGGTTTGAATTCAATATTTAGGTAACCAATTACACATTTACACCATGGAAAACCTAACGGATAGCATAACGGAACAAGAGAAAAACTACATACACATAAGAAAATAAATAAGCCTATGGGATATAACTTGTATACCACCTATGTTGATTCATTGGATGAACCCTCACTTAACCCAACCTTTTATTTGGAAACAAAGAAAGTTTAAATCCCCAACCAAGGATCCACTTGAAAAAGAGAGTTTTAGGTATTCAAAATAAAATGAGAGATTCTATGATCCTTAATCTAGAAAATAGATCAAAGAGGAGTTTTAGACTCACCTAAGGCTTTGATCCACACCCAACGGTACTCCAAAAATCCTAGAAATGAATGAGATTGATCCTTGGGTAGTGTGGGATAAAGGGTTTTTCAGCCTTGGATATTGTTGTAGAAATGGGGAAGAAAATCAGGGAAGGGTTTATAAATCATGAGGGGGTAAATGGTAAAATCCCACATTTTTAATGGGGTGCACGATATGGCTACACGGTTGGAAAAAACATGTTCCAACAATGTGCCACTCTATGTCTAAGAGGGATCCAGGTCCCACTGATTTCTACGGAGCTGACATGGTTAGAAAAACCATGTGCTAACCGTGTGGGAGGGATCTATCCAGTGTTATGCGTCTTGGATCCTCCTTGTGCATGGTTTTACCAACCATACTCCACCTTCCTAGGAAAGCATGATTAAGGTGCAAAATTACTACTAACTATGCTAGGACTGTGAAGAAAGTTTTTAATGGCCATGTTTTCCATTATTTCATGTCCCAAACTTATGGGACACCCTTGAGTCTCATCACAAACTTGGAAACATTTCATTAACCAAATTAAGGTCATTTAAACCAAAAACATAAACATTGACATACCTCCAAAGAAGTTTGGGATCTTACAACCTCGCCACCTTATAATAGCTCATCCTAAAGCCACACTCCTAAGAATCACTTGGTATATATGGTAAATATATTGGTCCAATGGGCCCACATATCTATCTCCCTCTCCCACATTCTCTTATGAACGTTACCATGCTTCCACAACACTGGAAAGTATGGCACAAACTTACCTCACAAAACTTTTTAACTATGATCCACAATCACAATCCTGATACTACTTAAGGGATTCATCAATCTCTAGCCCAATATCTACCACCATGACCTAAGAAGGAAGTTAATGTAACACTGCTTAAATCAAGACATATGTAAACATCGTTCATAGCATCGTACCATCTTGGAATATCCATCGAAACTCTAATGACCTTATCCAATGTACGTATCATGACCCAAATCACTTGGCTCCATCTTACCCACTTTTAAAATTTCATCATGACCCAAACTCGGCAACACCTAAGGATCATACGATTTTCTAGCCACATTTTTCAACCAAAATTGTCCACAAATCAAGGTTCAACTACCTCAATACACATCCAAACACCCAAATTGAAATTCAACCACAACATTCAACACATGGAACACAACCGAACAAAACTAGATCCTACACTCTTCAACAAAAACAAAACACTAAGATCGAACTTACATATCCCATCCAACCCCAAATAACACTCATGTATTCTACATCAGTTACATTCCCACTATGGTGCTCCCCTTTATATGATTTATCTCACCCCCTCCATTTTCTAGTGTTATAAACTTCCACCATCAAGAATAGCACTAGGACCTCACCCAAACTTTCAAAAAATACCTGATGCATTTCCTAACACAACACACTCAAACATCCATAAGAATTCCACCCAACTTTCGCATCCATCCTTACTATCAAAACCACCAGGAATGGACATGCATCCACCATCCATTTAAGACCAAGAACAACTTAACCTATCTCAAGTTTTCTTTCATTTACAAAATAAAAATTCCATAAAAAATCAAATTGATGGTGGATTATATATTACTATGTCTATTACTCTAACCATACCATGTCGGACCATCCTGACTGGCTTGTCCCAAACACCATTTTTATTATGTTGACACTCTACCCCTTTTACATGCCTATAGATCCTTCAAACATAATGCATACCACCATAATATGATGTACCTGCCAAATTCATTCCCTTAATTTAAGTAAAACTCTACTATTTAATCATCCACTACTCTACAAAACATCATCGTGTTGTACCTGAACCATCAACATTATTAACACATGCACTTATACCATCTTTACATCGACTAAAGTCAATTAGGCCCTTCCTGAAAATATGTTTCCATTTTAGAAACACAATTTTTATTCCAAAACATCTACTGAATGAGGTATACTGCTAAAAACGTTTTTACCTTTTCTACCCAAGTCAATTTTTCCATGGTCGACTCATCCTGGAATTATTAGCTTCACTATTGGTACAACACCTAATCACATGAACACGGTGCCTTCATTCTTAAATACATTCCATGGTCACATGAATACACATACTTGAGTCCTTGTTTGAAATTCAATGAGGTTATATAATTGAACCTCTATTTCCATGAGCTATTTTCATGCCCTATCACACACATCAATGACTCTAAAATAGGCATCTCATAATTCTTTTAGAACCACCTCGATCCCAAATAAAATTTTTAGCTCGATCAACTACCACATCCATGGCCCAACCTGCCTTTACCAAGGAACCCGAACATGTCCATCATAAGTTTCTTTTTGTCATCTGCATGCCACCACATCCACTCCACGATCATCTCCACACATCCATGACCAGCATACCACTCCCAACTTTAAGTGTGTGGTTATCACCACTATACTCTAGAAATTTTAACCTCCATGGATCATGCTTCAGTCGCAAGTTGAATTCCAAAACATGGATGTCTTCTTCTAGTTTTCATTATAACAACAAAAACTAATCAATGATACTCATTCTCGACATCTAGTAATGGAACTTAATGAATTTTTTGACATCCAGACCATCCTGAGGACCTCACCTAAACTGGTCGATGGTGTGCTTCCCACCATCTAGCTCCACAAATATTGTTCCATGAGCATAACCTCCAAGAGGCCCCATATCTGACAAAAACAAATATAGATAGGGAGGCATAAATCCAGATCTCTCTTAGTGTATCCAAGATGATGTCATGATATTAGGCATGATCGTCACTAACTAGGTGTACACTATGAACTTATCCATGAATTCCATCACAAGTTATTCATTCTCAATGTCACCCATGCTATAGGGACACCCTAACCAGCAATTGTCTCAGGATTACCTATCCCATGACATCCATTTAACACTTGGACACCAGAACCAATCTAGTAGGAGCCTCCCATCCAACTCACCACTGATTTGCGACTCTCTACCAAGCATCCAAAAAACAATATGTCCTATTGCACTAATGCATCCACACCTCTTTAGTTTTTCCATCATGGTCCTGGTGCTTCACAATAGAATCACAATGATTTAAAATGATAGGTGATTATCCCAAGCCGCCTTTTCACCCGTCCGAAATGGAATCATACCTTCCCATAAAGTTCCCACATGTAGACATCATTACAGCCCTCAAGGTCTCTCAATTTCCTGTGACCAAACACTAAACTTGACCCTATACTTCAAAATCCATATATCACCAGAACCAAACATCCTCTTACACAACTAATCTTGCCTCTAGGGCCATCAAACTCATTGGACTAAAGTCATTCTCAACATTCCCATCCGACAACCAAATAATTCACACAATAATCCCAACCATGTGACCACCCCTTACCTAAGGTGTCAGTCCCATATCAAAAGTGTCCATCCATGCCTCGATCATCCTTGTCTCATCCTCAAAATTCAACCTTATTTTCACAAAAAAATGTTATCAAAAACCATTTTAGGTACTGTAAACGATCATATCCCTTGAAACCAACCTTACAACAAACCTAAAATTATCAAGTGATTTCTTATGATAGAAACTGAGTAATAATCATGCAGTTTTTACTGAATATTGATGGCAGCCTCTGTGAATTGATTCTACCACTGAAGCACCCACTTATTCTCCACATCCCAAGGAACATGTAGAATTGGGATAACCACTATCGAGGTTACCCCTGGTTATAAAAATAAACCACTGATGCATAACCACAACTCAATTTTCATTTACAAAACCATTGACTTTCTCACATCGCCCACTAGGCCAAACCCATGCAATGAATAACTTTCCATCCACCACTATCATAGTATAAAGATTACACCAATGCAATATGCACCCAAAAGCACTAGAATCTCAACTGAACCCTCTCATGGGTCATCTTTAAAGGTCACACAAAAAAATTACTAAAATAGATTCACATGCAGTAAGGGTCACTAGAACTACCTCTAAACTATACACATCAAACCTCAATAAGTTTCTACCCATGATTACATGAATTCCACCGTAATGAAACACACCACATCTAATTCACTGAGCAACCAGTAAATCTATCTTACACACCTGTAACAACACAGCTTCCACTAACAACACCACAATCCATGAATCATGCTATTAGGGTCTAATGTACAACTTATGCAAATACAACCCACAAGGTTACCACATTCACATTATCATACAAGAACTCAAAGCCTCAAGGACACATACCTAATGAAAGAATAACATGTAACACCCCTCTATCCGACATTCCAAAACGTTCCATGGTCTCCAAATTAAGCCACCCTCAAAACCCAAACCACCCATACAGAGGGTCTAATCACACCACTATGGATACTAACTTCTCTGTCCCATCATATTACATCCAGCCGTACATTTGACACTCAAGTCCACCCACTCTAGAAAATGTTGCGGGGTGATCCAACAGAAACTCTCTAGTCAAATTAAACATACTCATCACAACCCACCTAGGGTCCCATTCCATATTCTTCATAAAAAGATCAAATTTATCATGGAACTTCTCCTCTCCTGTGTTACCCTAGATCACTAGGGATTCTTACTCCACTTATGGAGGGAGATTCTCAGTGATATCCCTTTATCGCCCAACCAAAACACATTATTGTGGTAGAATTTTTCTACAAATCTAAAAATACATCTTATAAAACATAACATAAATCATCCATATTTTTCACAAAAGAGGGATATACACTATCCATAAACAACCCTTTTTTCATACATTATACCAAGGGATATAATCACATATCATTCACTACCCTCAACCATCTTGACAATGAGACATGGTCAGCTGGGTAAACAAAGTTTCATAGTCAAAAACCATTCATTACACACCCTTTTAACCACTTCAGCTTTTACAACACAAATATTTCTCTTTTAGGAACACTTCCATCTTCACATCTTATTACTGCAAAATTTTAACCCATTTTTAACTCTTCATTGGGCACTATTATTTAACCATTATTTCACATTATTCCCATTTACACAATTGAATCATCTTTATTGGACACTATTTATTTCCAATATCAAATAAATTGAAATTAATATTATCCCTCATATACCCTAACTCTTCCATGGGTGTGCTTATCATGATGCATGCCACCTATACCTCTAGGTGTGTAAAATTGTGCATGAATGCACAACCACATACTATTTCATCCATGACAAAAATATCATAAATTAGTCACATCACACAATAAGTGCATCACCCAATTGTGAAATATCATTCAACTATAAAAACACACATCATGAACAACCATCCCACCATGTGTACTTGGGTTTTCCCTTGTACGTGGGTTAGAAACTCCCATGAAGAACTCCTTTCCAAGGACCAACATTTTCTATTCTCTATTCAAACATTCCTAAATAGTATAAAAATAGAGGAAGAAACCTCTAATACCACATTGTAGCATCCCTGGCCCAGGATCCACTAAATTAGTGCCCGATTTGGGTCACCACATGACCTTAGGTGTTCATTCCGATATGAAAGTGGTTTCCAACAAACAGTGAGGGTATAATGGAACATATGGGGAGACTATACCCTCTTTATAATAGTAATACACAAAATATAAAATATAAAATAAAGTAAAATATAGACAATAAACATGCATCCCCAAACTTTTCCCAATATTTTGTACAATTCCACAACCAAACTATAGATATGTTATTCCATGTCATAATGTGATAAGTTAAAAGGAAACCCAAGATGAATACAAAATGAAGAATTCCCCAAATGGTTCTTGACCCCAAGTCTTATTCCCTTATCCATACACATCCCATGCCTAAGTAAACCATCTAGTATAGGGCTCTTGTTCTTATCCTGACCTGAAACCAAGAATTCTACTTGGGTACCCTGTAGAGACTCGAAGCTTGACATACATGGACATTACATTACTTTTTCGGAATACTTAATACATAACAAAAATAGACACACAAGGACCGTAATAGTATAGTGTCTTTGGAAACTCGTAATAAAATCTTCTAATCGTGGTGAATGATCTTCAACATCTCCCATAAAGATCTTCCCCTTTTTTTTCTTACCTGAAACCTTTCTTTATATCCTGGGGAAAAGAAAACATAAAAAGGGTGAGCTCAAATGCTCAGTAAGGGTGAGCATGGATAAAATAAAACATACTATATACATTTGAACTTAAAAACATAAACATAATGTTTAAGCATCAAAATCTTGAGCAATGACATAAAACATGGAAGTACATAAGGAATAGATCATAAAGAAACACTAAGAATGGTAAAATAGCATGGGAATAAAACATGTAATTGTGGAATCCATTAAACACATGTAATGATTTCTATAGTAGCCAAGACATTGCTTCCAAGACCATCTTAGTGGACAAAGTCCCATTCTGAATCGAGTTCACTCCTCGTTTCAGTCCTGTAACACTGAACCGGATTAACTTACCATTCCAGCCATGTATATCTCATTAGATATAAAATCTTTACCCAATGCATTGGAGGGAGATATAGGTCCCACACATCTCATAATGAAATCATTCTTTCGTGTGCCACAAAATCATAAATCATATATCATAGCATAACCCCTGAAATAAAATGGGATTCTTAAACATCATGTCATCATAACATAATCCATAAACAATTGATATCATTTCATCATAAGAAAATTGAAACCATTTAAATCATAGAGACATTTTACTTGAAACATACACATATGAAATAATGTCATCTTAGATGGAAAATAATTTTGACAAAACACTTGAAATGAATTCTTGAGGAAAATATCCTTTCTTCTTTAAAATCATTTTCTTTTCACAAAATTCCATGAAATTTTAAAAGATAAGGGTTTTGTTGAAAATAATCATGCAATCTTGTAAAGGAATCTTCTTGAAAATGCGGCGTTATGAAACCGTAAAAATCTGTTCATTCCGTATAAGTTAAAAATAACATTCTCCTCATACTTTTTTCGGAAAAGTCAAAAAGTACCTTATATGGTAACCAAAGGAAAGATTCCATTTATACAATGTGGTAAAAAGTCAATAAAGGGTAAAAATGACTTTAAACATCCATGGAAGAATGGTAAACATTTTATGAAAGCATTTTTAGAAAGCATGGTCATGGATGATAAACTTAACCCCAGTAAATACTTACGTATAAGCAATCTCGGATAAAAATGAGATTGAAAATTTATCCCTTACCCTAGGTCTGATATGCTTCGTAAGTGTCCGAACCTCCTCTTCTTTGAAGCACCTCTTTGAGTCTTCCTCTTAGGGCACTAAAATTGGTCTTTGAAGAAGACCAGGACCTCTAGGATGTTTCTAGGGAAGTGAAGAAGAGAATTTGGCAGGGGTTGGCCGAGCTTGAAGGCTCAAAGTGGTGTGAGGAAGAGAGGTAGGAGGTGCCCTTTTATAAGGGAGGAGAGGGGCACCTTTGGAATAACTAAAAATATTATTTTATTATAAAGCCAAATTCGGTTTTAAATAGCTCCAAATTGATTTATTTAGAATCTAAGGTGGGGATGGGTCTAAATACTCTCATCCAATATAATTTAGACAAGTTTAGGTCATTATATTAACCTTGTCTTTTAGTTTTAACTCTTAGTTAATTAGATTGACATTTACCATGTCACTTTGTATTTTTATATTATATAGTTAATAAACATACCATATACATCCAAGAGACCCCCAAGTGGTACATTAATGATACACCTATCATGATATAAGTATCTTGGCCTAACCTTAGATTTTTAGGAATAAAATAACAATCAATAATATAATATTTGTTTTAAAAACTATTTTATGTCAATTTTGACACTATTTAGTAATTGATTTTTGTGAAAATCATAAAATAATGATTATTTGGAACGAAGTTAATTAAATCAATACTAACATGTCCTATTAACCTATAAAATTATTTTAATTCATAAAAAGTCTCAAATTACATTTATTTGGGTATTTATTACATCAATTATGTCAATATTTCATTAATAATATAATTACTGCATCATCTTTGTGTCATAAATAAATTAAATTATTTAATGTCTAAAAATTACAAATAAAATATCATTATGTAGGAAATATTTTTATATTTCTAATGAATATTTATAGTCGAATTTATCTTATGTATAACCCTATATTAAAAATGATTTTCTTATTAAACATTGATTTTAACTATTTTAAACCTTCTTTAAATAAATTAATAATAAATGTCCTAATCTAATCCAAGTGGGCCTAAATGGTCATATTTTATTCCTAAGGTTGTTTTTGGTCAAATTAAACTTATCTAATAGAATTAGAACATGTGTTAGGGTAATAATAATATCATTTGTACCCTTAATTACCCTATTTTCTTTTAACAGTGGTAAAAAAAGTAAAAAGTTATTATTCACCAAAAATTATTTTCATCTCATTGAACAAAATTTTACTTACTGACATCAACCGTGTCTCTTGGATTTTTTAAATTCCACTCACAGAAGTGGTAAAATTAAGTTTTATGAAAGATTCATTTTTTTTAACTACCGCTTAGTGGTTTCACTATTCATCAAAAAATGAAAGTTTCCAGAAAAATACCAAAAATTAGGACTAAGATATATTTGATATTATGAATTCATAAATGATGTCTATTTTACCAAATTCAAAAAATATCAGTTGCATTAATTAATTTAAAAATTAAATCCCGTCGTCAAAACAAATAGCGTGTTTTTAAGAGATAATAACTATCAAAAGATTGACATTTGTTTATTTCTGGTTTAAATGTGAAATTACATCTAATGACTAACATTGTATTAAATTGTAAAAATATATTCTAAATATACTTTCCACTCAAATTAATAATTTATCACTATTAATTATTTCGATTAAAAAGGTTGTTTTTAATTAAAATTTAGTAATTTTCAATATTCATCAGAAAATGAAAGTTATCCGAAAAGTACCAAAATTTCACCCTAACCTAATTTCGATATTCCGAATCCAAAAATGAAGTCCATTTTGAAAACTAAAATTTACAAAATTTCAAAAAGTGGTTATTACTATTCATAACGGCTAGTTTAAATAATATTTTAATAGCATATCGTTATTTAGTGAAACTCGGTATTACGTACTACACACGCTATCGAGGAAGGTCGCGATTGTGTGTAATTCATGTCAAGTCAATGATGTGTGTTGTGAAAGCTCCTTTTGGTGTAGCGTACAACACAAGACATTAAAAAGAATATTTTTCAAAAAATCTCGGGGTGTTACATTCTACCCCCCTTAAAATGAATTTCGCCCTCGAAATTCATCGGGGTTATAAATGGTTTACTACTCAAAAGTTTCTTTAATAGAAACCCACATCGTAAAAGGAATACCAAAACCAATCTTTAAAAACAAAAGTATGAAATGTAATGGTTACCCAAATAAACTAATCATTGGGTTTCCACATAGGTTAAAATATGGATATGGAAGAGAAATCTTACCATCATGTTCTGATGGAGAGTGGTAGAGAACATGGCTATGGAAAAGCCAGCAATCATAAAGCCATAAATTTGTGACGATCTAAGGTACCATCTGATTCATCAGATATAAGAGCACTAGGGCAACATTTTCGGTTTTCAAGATCATTTCCCTAAAGTTGATGAAATTGGAATTAGAAGAAATACTTTCGTGATTTTGGTATAGTCTCACCATTGGTCGTTCTTTGGAAAATTTCCACTTCATATAATAAATAAATGAAGTATAATTTTTCATTTTTGATGTTTTAGCAGATCATGTGATAGAATGATGGGTTATTCCATCTGTCTCAAACAAAAGGTTAGAAAAGTTATCAAAAAATACATAAGTCCATCTATAGTGAGATTAATCATATATGGTTCCTAAAATGGACTTATACTTCATATATCATACCACTTAATATAATAAAACAAATTTCTACTAAACAGGGACTTCCTGTAGGCCAATGGTAGGCGATAATGGCCAGTCGCACTTGAGTTGTGGGTTCGATTCCCACAGCCTTGTCCGACGCGATGGGCTGTCGCCCGTCCTGCAGTTTGTACTTTTTCTAAAACTATATTACTATAACATCCCATAAATAATATCGAAAAAAACTTCTATACTTAAACAATACTATCTTATGTCCAACATAATCCATTCCAATCTTTATCTAAAATACTGCGGTCCAGGCTCATAGTATAAGGAAAACGATTACTTGAAATGTCATCAACCAACCATCATTTATCTCCCATTATCTTGTTGGTCACCTTCCAATTATGTGAATACCTTAATCATGTATTCTCTTGAAAAATGAATATCCATTAAACCTTAGTGAAAACATGAATGCTGTCAAAAGTTAACTCTTTCCACATACCAAAATCCAAAAATTCTATATACTCAAACCATGATATAACCTTCTCCTTATATCAGTCATGAGCTCATGAATACAATCAAACATCCCATTATCTTCTTATCCCTTCATAATGCGCATATCATCTACTTTCCAAAAATATCTGAATAACCTTCCATGGTTACCAGTACCATTTAACATATACTTTCATATACTTTAGGAAAACAAATAGTGTAACAATCCTTAGATGATTCTTTATTCCATAGTACCATAAATTATTCTTTATAAACATACAATAATTCCACTAACTTCTTAAACCACTAACTGAGCTTCATCATTTATTTCATATCATATTTCATTTGTAGTCTCTTCATCATCATCCACATAAATACTACCCGTATGACCATGCTGATTCTCTTCATGAGATTTTCCCTTAGGGCATTGGTTTGCATAATGCCCATACATTCCACATTTAAAACATCTAATCATTGTTGATGTCGTAGCAATACCATTATCCTCATCCATGGTGTTAACTGAACCTTTTCCTTTGCACTTACTGGCTTTGTGTCCTTCTTTTCCACACCCAAAGCATCTTCCAGTTCCCTTGAAACAATCTCCCTGATGCCTCTTCCCGCATGATTTACATGAGGGAAATTGAACTTTCTTTCCTCTATGATCATCATGAAACTCTATCTTTCTCTTATTATCTGACTCGGGAAACTTACCAAAGTTGAGATTATTGATCATATTATGAGATTGCTGATTAGGCATAATAACGATGTTTGGACTTCCAAATCCTGTTTCATTTGGTTTCTCATGAAGAATATGATTCCATTGTCCGTCATATCCTCCATTATCATGAATCTTCCTATTTCCATCCATTTTCTAAAACCCAAAAAGAATAGTGTGAGAGGCAAAAATCATGCTAGGGAAAACAACATAGTAAAGGGGGAGCACCCTCAATATATAACATCTTAGGTTAAATTCTAAGATCGTTACCGTAGTTCTAGGACTATATCCTATATGTATACTTATCCTTAGGGACATCCCTAGACATAACTTTGAAGTATCTCTAGGGATCTCACTAACGTTTTCGCATCCTAGTTTCCAAAGGTTGACTAAACCTTTCCTCTGATACCAACTGTAGAGACCCGAAGCTTGACGTACATGGACATTACATTACTTTTGCAGAATACTTAATACATGACAAAAATAGACACACAAGGACCGTAATAGTTTAGTGTCTTTGGAAACTCGAAATAAAATCTTCTAATCGTGGTGAAAGATCTTCAACATCTCCCATAAATATCTTCCCCTTTTTTTCTTACCTAAAACCTTTCTTTATATCCTGGGGAAAAGAAAACATAAAAAGGGTGAGATCAAATGCTCAGTAAGGGTAATCATGGATAAAATAAAACATACTATATACATTTGAACTTAAAAACATTAACATAATGTTTAAACATCAAAATCTTGAGCAATGACATAAAACATGGAAGTACGTAAGGCATAGATCATAAAGAGACATTAAGAATGATAAAATAGCATGGAAATAAAACATGTAATTGTGGCATCTATTAAACACATGTAATGATTTCCATAGTAGCCAAGGCATTGCTTCCAAGACCATCTTAGTGGACAAAGTCCCATTCTGAATCAAGTTCACTCCTCGTTTCAGTCTTGTAACACTGAACCGGATTAACTTACCCTTCCAGCCATGTCTATCTCATGAGATATAAAATCTTTACCAAATGCATTGGAGGGAGATATAGGTCCCACCCATCTCATAATGAAATCATTCTTTCGTGTGCCACAAAATCATAAATCATATATCATAGCATAACCCGTGAAATAAAATGGTATTCTTAAACATTATGCCATCATAACATAATCCATAAACAATTGATATCATTTCATCATAAGAAAATTGAAACCATTTAAATCATAGAGACATTTTACTTGAAACATACACATATGAAATAATGAGATCTTAGATGGAAAATAGTTTTGACAAAACACTTGAAATGAATTCTTGAGGAAAATATGCTTTCTTCTTTAAAATCATTTTCTTTTCACAAAATTCCATGAAATTTTAAAAGATAAGGGTTTTGTTGAAAATAATCATGCAATCTTGTAGAGGAAGCTTCTTGAAAATGAGGCGTTATGAAACCGTAAAAATCCGTTCCCACCGTATAAGTTAAAAATAACATTCTCCTCATACTTTTGTCAAAAAAGTCAAAAAGTACCTTATATGGTAACCAAAGGAAAGATTCCATTCATACAATGTGGTAAAAAGTCAATAAAGGGTAAAAATGACTTTAAACATCCATGGAAGAATGGTAAACATTTTATGAAATAATTTTTAGAAAACATGTTCATGGATGATAAACGTAACCCCAGTAATTACATATATATAAGCAATCTCGGATAAAAATGAGATTGAAAATTTATCCCTTACCTTAGGTCTGATATGCTTCGTAAGTGTCCGAACCTCCTCTTCTTTGAAGCGCCTCTTTGAGTCTTCCTCTTAGGGAACTAAAATTGGTCTTTGAAGAAGACCAGGACCTATAGGATGTTTCTAGGGAATTTAAGAAGAGAATTTGGCAGGGGTTAGCAGGTCTTGAAGGCTCAAAGTGGTATGAGGAAGAGAGGGAGGAGGTGCCCTTTTATAAGGGAGGAGAGGGGCACCTTTGGAATAACTAAAAATATTATTTTATTATAAACCCAAATTCGGTTTTAAATAGCTCCAAATTAATTTATTTCGAAGCTAAGGTGGGGATGGGTCGAAATAATCTCATCAAATAGAATTTAGACAAGTTTAGTTCATTATATTAACCTTATCTTTTAGTTTTAACTCTTAGTTAATTAGATTGACATTTACCATGTCACTTTGTATTTTTATATTATATAGTTAATAAACATACCATATACATCCAAGCGACCCCGAAGTGGTCCATTAATGATACCCCTATCATGATATAAGTATCTTGGCCGAACCTTAGATTTTTAGGAATAAAATAACAATAAATAATATAATATTTGTTTTAAAAACTATTTTATGTCAATTTTGACACTATTTAGTAATTGATTTTTGTGAAAATCATAACAGAAATATTATTTCTAAAAAAGTTAATTACATCAATACTAACATGTCCTATTATCCTATAAAATTATTTTAATTCATAAAAAGTCTCAAATTACATTTATTTGGGTATTTATAACATCAATTATGTCAATATTTCATTAATAAGATAATTACTGCATCATCTTTGTGTCATAAATAAATTACATTATATAATGTCTAAAAATTACAAATAAAATATCATTATGTAGGTAATCTTTTTATCTTTCTAATGAATATTTATAGTCGAATTTATATTTTGTGTAACCCTATATTAAAAATAATTTTCTGATTAAACTTTGATTTTAACTATTTTAAAACTTCTTTAAATAAATTAATAATAAATGTCCTAATCTAATCTAAGTGGGACTAAATGGTAATATTTTATTACTAAGGTTGTTTTGGGTCGAATTACACTTATCCAATAGAATTAGGACATGTGTTAGGGTAATAATAATATCATTTGTACCCTTAATTACCCTATTTACTTTTAACCGTGGTAAAAAAAGTAAAAAGTTAATATTCACCAAAAATCATTTTCTTCTCATTGAACCACATTTTACTTACTGACATCAACCATGTCTCTTGTATTTTTTAAATTCCACTCACATAAGTGGTAAAATTAAGTTTTATGAAAAATTCATTTTTTTTACTACCACTTAGTGGTTTCACTGTTCATCAAAAAATGAAAGTTTCCAGAAAAATACCAAAAATTAGGCCTAAGATATATTTGATATTATGAATTAAAAAATGATTTCTATTTTACCAAATTCAAAAAATATTAGTTGCATTAATTAATTTAAAAATTAAATCTCGTCGTCAAAACAAATAGCATGTTTCTAAGAGATAATAACTATCAAAAGATTGACATTTATTTATGTCTGGTTTAAATGTGAAATTACATCCAATGACCAACATTGTATTAAATTGTAAAAATATATTCTAAATATACTTTAAAACCACTCAAATTAATAATTTATCACTATTAATTTTTTCGATTAAAAAGGTTGTTTTTCATTAAAATTTAGTAATTTTCACTATTCATCAGAAAATGAAAGTTATCCAAAAAGTACCAAAATTTCACCCTAAGATAATTTCGATATTCCGAATCCAAAAATGAAGTCCATTTTGAAAACTAAAATTTACAAAATTTCAAAAAGTGGTTATTACTATTCATAACTGCTAGTTTTAATAATATTTTAATAGCATATCGTTGTTTAGTGAAACTCGGTATTGCGTTCTACATACACTATCGAGGAAGGTCGTGATTGCGTGTAATGCAAGGCAAGTCAATGGTGCATGTTGTGTAAGCTCCTTTTGGTGTAGCGTACAACACAAGACATTAAAAAGAATATTTTTCATAAAATATTGGGGTGTTACATACCCAATGGAGGCCTAAGTAGGGTTTGAGTAAAACTCAGTAGGACACCACCATACGGGGTCTACAAAATATCCAATCTAAACTTATAGTGTATGCAAGCACAAAATGAACAAAAAAGTAAAAAAAACAAGTTCTATTTATTAACCACTTTCACTTTTTCTACTTTAATCATTTAATTCCATGGTTTAGGGATTTTTATCAATTACACATTGGCCAATTCCAGCCACACAACTATGCAAAAGTGTAAAATTCATGTTCACTATTTCACTAGGGAAAACATTTCACAAAAAAATCTTAACACTTACCTTTGAGCCTCATTCTAGGTAGTCCCATAAAATTAAACCTTTTAGGGCATATAGCCTATGTCTGAATCCCAAACCTATGCATTATAGGGGCAGGGTTTAGAGCCTCAATCTAAGAAAACCTGTGGGTGTACAACCTCAAGTAAATACCCCATATACTAAAAATTAATGTGCACATGCATATTTAAACAAAACACATTTACCAAACATAGAATATAACCATTTAACACATATCCATTTACAACCATAACTCATTCAACACATATTTCATCATCATTCCTTAAAAAAAATTCATATTTTCCATTCACACACCTTTCCCTATTAACACATTTTCCCTTTTTTCGTATCATTTCCCATTTAACACATTCATAATTCATATGAATTAATATATTTACATGTTTCTATTATAACCCGTAAATCACCTAACATATTCACTATAATTCATTTAACTCATTCACATTATACCAAAAACCCCCTTATATCATGTCATTAACTAGATATAATTACCATTAGCTACATCTCATAACACAAACCAATAGGTCAACATAATAATTATGTTATTTATCTCATAAAAATTCATTTCCACAATTAACATCTTAGTTTTCCATGTTTTATAATTAGAACATCCCCATGGGTGGCCCTTGACCTTTTTTAGTCAACCTTAATGCATCTCATGGGGACCATTAGGGGTTAAATTCATCATTTAAGAAACCAATTCAACATTTATACCAAGGTAAACCAAAAAAATTATAAAGGAATAAGGTCACAACCACATAAAAATAATAAAATCAAAAATACTATAGGATATATCTTTTACACAACCTATATTGATTCTTTATAAGAAACAGTCGCTTAACCCAAGTAATTGAATCTGAAAAAACATATTTTAAACTGCAACCTAGGGTCTTCTGGAAAAAGAGGATTTAAGGGATTTAGAAGAATATGAGAGATTATAAAATCCCTAATCCAGAAAATAGAGTAAATTAGATTTTTATACTCACTATAGGTTTTTATCCTAACCTAATAGTGCTCCAAGAATCTTATAAATGAAGGAGATCTATCATTGGGAAGTTTGGGAGAAAGGGTTCTTCACCCTTTGCTATCGTAAGAGAAATGGGGAAGATAATACGTTACGGATTCAAAAATAACTAGGAGGAAAAATGGTAAATTATTACATTTTTAATAGGGTTCATGGTTTGTCCCCATGGTTGGACAAACCGTGCACTAACCATGTGCCACCACTAACCAAGAGGGGTCCAGGACGCACGGCTTCTTGGGGAGCCCACACGGTTTCAAAAACTATTTTGTAACTATGTGAGGAGGATCTATAAAAACCCTCACAGCTTGGTTCCTTTCGGTGCATGGTTTTATCAACTGTGTTCCACCCCTCCATATAATCATAGTTAAGGTGCACAATTACTACTAACCATACACCAACCATGGAACACGCACTGGATGGCCTCATTTTCTCTTTCTTCATTTCCCAAACCCTCGGGACACCACCAAGACTCCTTAAAAACTCAAGAAACATTTCATTAACTAACTTAATGGTATTTAAACCAAAAACATAAATAAGTACTTACCTATAAATAAGTCTGGGATCTTACCATAGGTATATGTACTTATCAACATTTTTAAAGTTATTTTCTTATTAAACATCCCCCAAATAATAAATAAACATATTAATAAAATTTCATCAATTTATTAAACATAATTTAATGTTTTCATATTAATGTTATATCAATTTTCATTGTCCCAACCATCTTATGGAAAATAAATCTTTGCTCAGGAATAGATACGACCTACTCTCTCCACATAGCGGTTTAATTCATTTTTCATCACCGATTCACTTGGGCAGTTATAAAGATTTAATTAATTAATATATATGATATTTATGAAATAATTATGATTCTGGAATTATAATATATCATCAACTTTCTTATACTTCCATCCATTGGAAAATGATAATGTCGCTTGTGTGTCTGTGTGGACTACCAGCTCCATGAAGTGATGTGATTCTATTTAATATTACCACCAAGAATTAATGGATCTAAAATTGTATATTATGAAAAAAAATTATAGTCATGACATTTTTAAAATTATTTATAAGATGGATCCATTTCATAACTCATTTAACCAAGTTTAATATAATGAAGTAATGTTGTAGTGATTGACTAAATAATACTAATTGTTCGATGTAGGTTTGAATTGTTCAATGAATCGATTTAAAATTATTATAAAAGAACATAAAATGGAATATAGGTAAAAAAAGTTCTTTAAAATTATTTTAAAAAAATAAATACATTATATTAGAGGATTAAACATAAATGACTGAGCAGATACCCTAGGTAAGGTATGTCTGTTACAATCTCATTTTATTTAAGGATTTTTTATGTCCATATTTTTTTTGGGAAAATTATATGATCCTAATATCGTAAACCGAATAAATTTTATTCTTTTTTTGTTATGTTTTGGGTTTATAAGTTTATTTTTCATTTCATATCTTATTGGATCAATAATAAACAAATAAATTACATGTAAGGGTCTTTCTTTTAAAATCCATGTTTTAAAATTATCCTTTCAAATCTTTTAATTATGAGTCTAATTTATTTTAAAGTCTTTAATAATATTATTTTTATACTCTAATGATTATTAAAATTTATTTTGAACTATATTTTAATTTATTTAAAACATTATAAAAGGAATATTTTAATTTTTTTCTGAATAAGATACTTTTCGGATTTTTTCTAAAAGTTTGAAAAGAATCATTGTTTTAACTTCTATTACATGAATGGAATTTCCCATTATCATATTTTTTTTTACTTTTTAGATTCCATTAAAACTTCCCCTAGTTATTTTAAAATAAAATAATTTTCTCAATATTCTAGGAAATATTAGTTTATAAATGACCAAAAAGGGATGTTATTTTCTTAAAGGAAAGAAAATGAATTTGAATGTGATTTATAACTTCATTCTTACAGAAAGTTACAATGTTTTATTTTTCAATAGTTATTTATATTCAATATTATAGTATTTTTTACTAAAAACCCTTCATTTATGATGAATTAATGGTATTATTTCATCCCTTACTAGTTTATGGTTTAGTGGTCATGAACTTTCTCATGATCACATTCCCTATCACTCTCAATCATTTCCTTATACATTATTTTCTTCTCAATGTCCATATTGTAAGTATCATGTATTTGTATGAAATTATTTGTATGAATTTTATGTTGTCCCAATAATATAAAATTTTAATACACGGTATTAGTTGAAGTAATTTTAATAAGAATTTTATTTCATTAACTAGGGAAAAATTCCATATTATTGATTCAATGAGGATAATTGTTGATTTATAAGGAATTTTGAGAATTAATTTTATTAATCCTTAAATATATGAGGAATTAAATAGATGAGAATCTAAGAGGTGGGTCCCAGTTATAGATATCCCAACGATGTATTAGTGGGTATCATCAAAAAACAGTTGGCATGCCATATTATATGGGTATCTAGATTACACCTACCCCTTTATTAGTAATTTCATGGTAAATGTCGTGATAGTAAAATTTCTAATATCTTGGTTGAGGCCATGATTGTGAGATCAGAAATGTATAAAATTATCCATTTACTTTATTGAGAATTATGTTTTCATTACCCTTTTGACAATTATTGTGATATGATGCATTAATTTAAGGGTTACATATAGTAGAATCTATTATGAGTTAATAAGGAATAATTAATATAGAATAGTGGATAATCAAAACACATTCCATTCAATCAATAACTTGATTATATTTCCATTATCTATGTGATTTATATGGTGATATCAGGCATTAATGTACATTGAGATCAAGTTATTGATTGAATGACATGTTTTTTTATTATCCACTCTTAAAAATTAATTATTTTTTATTTACACGTGATAGATTATGTTGTATGTAACCCTTAATAAATATTTAAACTCAACATTTATTTTTTCAATTTCTACATGATATGAAGAATGGTATTTTTAATAATTTCATGGACATAAGAATGTTTCTTATAATATGTTTTTATATTTCCAATGTAATATGGGAATTCAGTATGTATCTAGTTTTCCAAGACAACTAAAATGATTAATCAAGCATGGTGAGATCTCTTGTATCTTATAGTAACGTAATAAAGAAAACATTGGCTCTAGGAAATTGGGGTTGGGTTTGTTACATATCAGCCTCACCAAAATTGACTTCATTTTGGATTCATCTATTTATACGATGTGGGTTTATCACTTTAATTTAAGTTTTATAAAGTGATTTTGGACTTTGGTTATTATTATTTTTTTGTGTTATAAATTGGTTGTCTTTATTATTTGGAACTACTTTATTTTTTTTGTGGATGTCTGAGGTATAGATACATCATACTAGATTTTTTAGTGGAGTATTTATTATGGGTTACTGGATTCCATTAATAATATATTTTGCATTTGATTAGTATTTGATTCCTAGGTACTTATTCCCACCACATGGTGATCAGGATCATGTTTCAGGCCTTGTGGTGAGCGGTCTTGGGTGATAGGTCAGGTCAACCAAGGCTAGTTTGTTATACTCCTATATAGAGATATGACACCACATCCTTAACTATATCATAGTGTATTATATAGACATATAATAGTCTTTTGATATGTATAATTCATATTCTATGATAGATATGGTAGTTTATAGTTAAATGTTTTTGTTTCTAAACTGACCGTAAGAACCCTTAGTGGGGGTGTGATTGAAGATTCCTTCCAAATAAAAATTTTCCCTCTTATTTTAGTCATCTAGGATGTATAGATATTGTTCCATCATTATAAGTAACACATTAAATCTCTCAAACTCCCAAAATTAATTTTTTCAAAATCATTCAATACATATTAAAAAATGTAAATCATGAACAGTGTCAAAAGGATTTTACTTGGTTCACCACTAATGGATAATCCAAAGAGTATACACACGGTGATGTTTCATTGAACCTGAATCCATTGTACACACTTTCAAAAGATATATTATTATAGTTCATTGTTACAACCTACTATTTTATGGTATGTCTCTTCTTAAAAAAAATAATTTCCTCGATAGATTATGTTACACAAAACACCGAGCTGAAACAAATGATTGATCATTATTATTTAATTGTGATAGTTATCACCTAGTCATTGGCATTAAAGGAATGGATGATATTAAATAAATTATTAAAATATATTATAATAAATTTTATTAAATGAATTCATTGGTTACTAATTTTTAAAACCCAAAGATTCTACGTCTTGTCTATTTTTATTATTTAACATCTTTTATAACTCACATTGCATGCAACACTGAGCTTAAAAAACTATGATATACTATTAATTTTATAATTTAAAATGAAAATTATCTCTTAGATATAAAATTGGTGGTTATGAATATTATTTTCTAACTTTTAAAAATATATGATTGAATTCATTTGTTACTAGTTAATAATAAATAAATACAAACACAAATTTTACATAAAGGATAAGTTTAGAGAACTATTATTAGGAACCAAGGGTGTTTTATCGTAATAAATTAAATTAATTAATATAAGTGAATTATATTAATGAAATTTATATATAATATATTCAACCTAATTTTTAATTTTAATTCTATGTATTCTCTAGACATGATAGAAAAATAAATCTATTTTAATGCATTAAAATGTTATATTTTTCTAAAGGTAGTTTTAAAGCCTTTTGATGGAACACTTGTTTTAAATATAGATTTTGAATCTTTTATAAATTTTATTTGACAAAATAAACTTCTTATTTGAATTTATAATACCAAAATTTACTTTTATTGAATTTTAGGTATTTTTATAATAAGTTTCATATTTTGATGAATAGTGAAAAATAATGAATTTTAATTGAAAAAAACTTTTCATCTATATAATTTATAGTGTTGAATTATATGTTTGACTGGTTTTAAAGTATTATTAGATCATTTTTCTATCATTTAATCCGATTTGGTTCATTTAAATCAATTTAATATTGAATTTTTATATAAAAACATTTCAATCTTTTGAATGTTTTCACATTAAAAGCTCGTTTTCTCGTTACGTCAATGGGATTAATTTTAAATGAATTTAACCAATTTAGTATTTTGAATTTCGAAAAATGGATTATGTATTTGGAATAATAATTACCAAGTTTATTAAATAGATCCCTTTTATTTTTGGTCAATATGAATTGTAGCATTAATAATATTTTAGTAAACACGGTTAATGGTAAATTGGGTAATTAAGGGTAAAAATATTATAAATATTATAAAAATACCCTAAAACTTGTCATAATTTTATTGGATGAGTGATTTTAGACCCAAAACATCCTTGGAAATATTTTAGGGCCTCTTGGAACCACTTGGATGACTTTAATCCTTTTATAGTATTTTATTTGTAGAAAAGTCAAATAGATCATACTCATGTTTTTAATTGGTAATACATTCTTTATATATGGTAATTCAGAATATTCCTTTTACAATAAGTATTAATTTGAAATATAAAATTTTTATCTTCATCGTGATATTTTTTTATTTTTAGAAAATAAATATTTTCCTTAAAGTATTACACAATAATGATGCAGTAATTGTTAAATGAATGGAAATATCAAATAAATGATATTAAAAATATTGAAAGAAATATAATTTTAGATAATTAGTTCCATAAAAGAATTATATATATTAATTTTACATAATTTAGATATTTTAAAAGAGATTTTTTAACATATATTGTTGTTATGATATATTTAAAAATCTAAGTAATGAATAATTTCAAAATTGATATTAATGATATTCTAAAATAAATAATATTTTATTAAATGATATAAAAACAATAAAAATATAAAATTAATCCCAGTTATTGGGATGAAGTTTAAAATTTCATTCGTGACTCATTTATTATTTTTTTGGTATTTTATAGTAACTATATTAACCTTCAAAGAGAAAAAATACATATTTTCACGGTAAGAGTTAAATGGTTTAAATAAGGGTTAAAACCCAAATATAAGGGTACGAATGTGAAATAACCATGTATAAAAATTATTTTATGAGATTATTTGGACCCATAAGTATCCTATATTCTAAATAAATTTCTTTTTATTTGTTTTTTATTGAAATTAATAAGTGAAAATTTAATATTTTGAGATTTTCCAAAAGTACCCCTCACATAAATTATAAACGGGCACATACTCCAACACTTATTCACACCACCTTGAGATTTATAGATCTACCAAAACCTACCCATTTCCCTCTATAACCTCATTATCCAAGTAATTTGGTTTCTATTACTTCCAAAAGGCATACCCTATGTCCCTAAAGAGAAGTAATAAAGTGAGCCTACCGATGAAGAGGTAATCATTTTTTCCAACTCATCCAAGTTCATTACTACTAATACTTTCTATTCATTTGTTTTTTTCATTTATAAAGTGATAAATATAGTATAATATATATTCCTAAATTTTATTATTATTATGGTATAACCATATTACACCTTTTATCTATCCAATGAAAAATTAAAAAACCAAGCATGTGTGTGTACGGATTACCATATCCACATTGTATTGTAATTTGTTTCAGAAATACATTAATTGGATGGATATAATTATGTAAATGATGAATATATATGATAATTATTACATGATATTGATTCTGGAAAATTAATATACCATAAAATTCTTTACCATTTCACCATCAATGGAATGATATTGTCGTTCGTGCGTACATAGGGCCTACTGTCTTTATAATGCAATGTGATTCATTTTCCATGTTAAGGATTGAAAAATAATTATAAAAATGTATTTAATTAATAAATATGATATATATATATATATAATAACTTAATATCAATTTATATATGAAATAAAAATATATCCTATGCATAATAAATATTACTTACATGAAAAAACATGCATAGGAAAATGAAGTAGTTAACACCAGAAACAAGGGTAATAAAATAATATAATCAAAAAATGGATGATAAAATAATATAATAACATCATATATTATATCATAAATATGAATAAGGTATTGATATAATTTAATAAAATTATTAAAATGAATATATAAGAGGTGAAATTACGTTCAACTAAAGAAAGCGTAAGGTAAGGGACTTCGTAGTAATCTTCTTTAATTAAGGGAAAGTTTGATGTTATACACCCAACTTATTTTATGAGGTGTATATATAGAAAATTTATATTATCATGTTATTAATTAATTTAATGTTATTTTTTAAAAAAAAATTCATTCATTGGGATTATTAATTAGATGTTAAAAGTTATATGGTATACCATGAATGTTTAATGATTAAATTGTCAAATAATTTTTGAAATATCAATATTCTTGATATTATTTTACATATTTATTTATATGGATATAAAAGGATTATAAATGAAATTTTATGTCTAATTTTAATTTCATTCAATGGTTTTAAAATGTAATTTTTTTATGTTTTTTATATGGAACATTTTAACAAACTACAAAATGAATGTTTCATACTTAATGTACACAACGACAACGACTTTCCAGCTGCCATGACTATTATTTAATTTGTATTTTTTTTTGAAGATTACATATTTTTATAAATAAAAAACCCTATTCCCTTATTTTTGAGATATTTGGTATTGAAAATGGCTATTATTAAATCAAAATGGGTTTTTATATGAAAGTGTTATTTATATGGGTTTAATGAGAGTTTTTCCTCAATAATTTTTAAATGATTTTATTATAGTATTTTTGTCTATGTCAAAACCCTTTATTGAATCTTTTTACTAATTGAATTTTATCTCTTATGATACCATCTACCAGGTTTTATTAATTGTTTTATGATCTTTTTGACTTTGGATGTTCTATTTTGATACCATACATGGTTTATAGAAAAAGTGTTTATATTTTGTATAATATTTTTATAGTACAAATGTTTATGTTGTTTATGTTTCACCCCATTCATATGAGGAATTTATTTTACTTAGTATGTGATGGTATATGTCCACTATAACCCCTCGATGCATCGGTAGGTCTCATGAGGAAAACTAATATGTGTGTTGGCCAAGGCATTACCCATTTATGTATGGTTTCTTAGATGAAGCCTTGACAATATTTTTATGAAGTCTAGTATTATTAATTCCATAATTATGAGATTAGTTATTGATATTCTTGTGATTATTAGACTAATAAAATATCCATGATTATGTTTCATTCTAATGTGATTATTTATATGGAGTTATTTGATATTCTTTTATTCCTTCTATAATATGCTCGAGATATTGATTAATTATCATGTGTTTTAGTTAATTACCTTGAAATAATCTTTAGTGCATATTTATGGAAGATTTAATTGTGTGTATACCTTTAATGATTATCTAAACTCACCCCTTTCTTGTGTTTTAGTTTTCACCAGGATATGAGGAAGTGTTTTATGATTGATATTTTGGGTTACACAAAGGGGGAATAATGTAATTATAAATGAAATTATTTATTTATTTTATGTTTAAAATATAATATTATTTTTAAGTATATATCTTGTAACGACCCGAGTCCAGAGCAGCATAACTGGTGCCCCGTACCCAGTTCGCCACATGACCTCAAGCGCATTTCCCCAAATGCCAGAGGCTGCCGACTAGCAGCGAGGTCCTTGGTGAGTCAGTGGGGAAACTATGCCCTCATTTGGTAAAGTATTCAGTGGAAGAATAAGAATAAACAATAGCGGAAGCAGTAAAGAGCATGCAACAAGTGAACTGAAAGTAAATGCAATGTATGATATAATAATGATGCAGAATGTTACATGTATCTATGGAAAGCAGTAAGCAAAAAAACGTGCTGAAATACAACTGAAACCAAATTACTAAATGTAAACAGAAACTCCAGCTGCATCGCGGGCCAAGGCCTGGTCCCATGCTCTCCAAATCCAACTAGCAATCAAGTACCTGATGTAGAAGGGCTACAATCCCTACCTATACCTGCAACCATATAATCTGTTTGGGCCGAAAAGTAGGACCCAAACAGGCTGTGAGACTAATCCCAGTAGGCAACCACCACAAGATTTGTGCCCTACTGTCAGTGAGTGATATAGAAAAAGTAAAGGTAAATAAATACAGTAAACAATTCTACCAATTACCATTCACATTCATTTAATTACACAACCAGGGAAAACCAGCAAGGTTTCTATTCCAAGATAAGCAAGTAACACAACAGGTATCTAAAAATACTACCTAACACAAGCAGTACAAAACTCAAGCTTTTTCTTTGGCTTGATGGACTCTTCACAACCAACCATCAAGAATACACACACTGACTCTCTGGGTGGCTAAAACTAGAAGACCCCTATAGTTCATTCATCAAACAAGGCACAGACACTCTGGTAAGCTCTTACGTCAATTCTCCTATGGTCTTGCAATGATAGCTACAGACTCTCTGAGGAAGCACTTACGTATAATTCCTCATATGGTATCGATGCATGGGTAAACTAGGAACACTCTTGGGAAGCACAAAGTCCAATTCCCGTAGGTCCTGCGTATGAAACTAAAACCAACAGACCCTCTAGGGAAGCACTTAATCATCTATTCCCTCTTTGATCTCCCGCACCAGGTTCTCAGAGCCCTGAGTAGTCCAGTCATGCGTAATCGACTGTTAGCAGCCCTATGTAAGTTAAACAACTACTTGGCTAATAGCTACCATACCTCAAAAGAATTATAATAGCCGGAAACACATGCAATCAGTGATAATAAGAAACTAAAAATTGAAATAGGGTTGCCTCACGGCAATAGTGCCAAACGGCGATAAACAGCCGAACAGGAGAGGTAAACACCCATGGGGTGATCCTCAAACATGCAACCAAGCATAAATTAGCAGTAATTCAGCATAATCTAACAATAAATCTAGGGAAGATAAACAATAGGATCAAAATCCTAAACCCGGGATACCTGACACATGGGTATCCGGCACTTTTGCAACCAAAACTCAAAGAACTTCAACATAGGGCAACAAACCACCTACCTCGATCCTCGAAGATCCATATACTTGAACCTTGGCCCATGAATCGGCCTATAACAGAGTAGATCTGCAAAAACTTCTAAAACATTCAACCTAATATAACTTACACGAGAGGAAGAATTAAGAAACGAGGCTAAAGAAGGACCAAGAACTCACTGCTGCAATTCTTCTGCAACTGACGGAGTTTGATTCGGACAACCGGTGACGGATCGGTGGCTCAGAGAAGAATCGGCCTTCTTGGACATTCTGGACAGGATTAGGTAGAGAAGAAAATGTTTATAGTCATTAGGTGTGACCCTGGGTCAATTAATGAAATAAAAAAAGTACACGGCGTGTACTCTTAATGTACGCGGCGTGTAGTGGGTTTTCCTGTACTCCACCAAAATCGGCCTCCACGTAACCCCTACACACCATGTGTGTGGACCGGTCTCGGCCAACACACGACTTCGAGTGGCTGAGGGGTACACGGTGTGTACTCATAAATTACACGGAGTGTACTCTGAAAATTTCCAGATTCTCCATTTTTCCTTATAAATACCGTAAAAGAGATTCGTACCTGAAACCGAAGCTCTGGGTTCTTACAAACTTCCCCCTTAAAGAAATTCGTCCCAGAATTTCCCTAGAAAGGCGTAGAAGAAGAACCCTTGAACAACTCTGGCCACTATGATCACATATCAGCCTCCCTCTCCCAAGTCTCGTCCTGTATACGGTCGTGCTGCCATAGCACCCGTACCATAGTAATAGACCGGCCACGGAGTACTTTTGCACTACGATCAACAGTCATGATAGGATTCTCCTCGAAAGATGCATCCTACTCCAAATCAACCTCCTCGGGCTGAAAAAAATGAGACGGGTCTGAGAAATACCGTCGAAGATGAGAAATATGAAAGGCGTCATGCATAGCCTGGTACCTCTGAGGTAACTACAACCAGCCCGACTCTCTGCAGAACCTCAAATGGCCCGACGTATCTTGGTGAAAGCTTACCCTGTCGATGAATCCTCTTGTGTCCCAACCTTGGTGCGACACACAGGAAAACCTGATTCCTGACCTCGAACTCCAGAGGTCGTCTCCGCTGATCAGCATAAGACTTCTGTCGAGACTGTGTTGTCACCATCCTCTTCCGAATCAACTCTATCTATTCTGAGGTCTCATGAACAAGACGAGGTCCCAGCAAAGCTTCCTCTCCTACCTCTAGCCAGCACAAAGGTGATCAGCATGGCCTACCATACAGAGCCTCATAAGGTGCCATCTGAATAGTCGCCTGAAAACTGTTGTTGTAGGTGAACTCCAACAGAGGAATATGCTTCTCCCAAGAACCGCCAAAGTCTAAAATGAAAGCTCGGAGCATATCCTCAAGCACCTGGATTGTACACTTGGACTGGCCATCAGTCTGGGGATGGTATGTTATACTCAAAAGTACCTGTGTACCCAATTCCCTCTGTAGCCCCTGCCAGAAGTGCGAAGTAAAATGTGCATCCCTATCTGAAACAATGGAGTGTGGAACTCCATGCAGACGTACAATCTCTTGGATGTAAAACCGTCCCATCTCATCAAAACTGAAGGTCTCCTTGATCGGAAAAAAGTGTGAAACTTTCGTGAGCCTGTCCACCACAACCCAAACCGCATCATTTCCTCGAGGCGATCTCGGTAAACCTGTCACGAAGTCCATCGCGACATCGTTCCATTTCCACTCAGGAATGGGTAACTGCTTCAAAAGCCCTGCTGGTCGTTGATGCTCTAACTTCACCTATTGACAAGTGGAACACCACATAAAAAAACCAGCCACATCCTTCTTCATACCTGGCCACCAATATTGATGGTGCAAGTCTTGGTACATTGTGGTGACACCAGGATGAACTGCCCAAGATGAAGCGTGGAACTCCCACATCATCTCCTCCTGTATGTCCGCTAAAACCCATACACGGCCATGAAAATGTAGCACCTCATCATCACCCACTGTCCACCCCGGAGAAGGGTCTCCATCTGACACACCCTCTCATAGGACTAGGCCTTCAGGGTCTGATAGCTGCCTCATTCGAACTAGATCAAAAAGGGTAGAGGTAACATCTACAGAGGAAATAACTGTCTGGCCCTGTCTGTCATGCACCTCCAGATGCATCTCAGAGAACAGATTCAGGAGCTTCCACTCACTACTGGCCTCCTGAACTGCCTGAATCTGAGTCTTCCTGCTCAGTGTGTCTGCCACAGTATTGCCTTTCCCAGGCATATAAGAAATTTCGAAGTTGAAATATTGTAGGTACTCGACCCACCTTTGTTGTCTCAGATTCAAGTCACGCTGCGTGAAGATGTACTTGAGGCTCTTGTGGTCATTATATACCACGAAATGCTCTCCCATGAGATAGTGCCTCCAACAACGCAAAGCATGAACAACAGAAGCCAACTCCAGGTCGTGCGTAAGATAGTTCTTCTCATGTGGCCTCAACTACTGAGATCCATACGCGAAAACACGATCTTCCTGCATAAGAACTACTCCAAGCCCAATGCTAGATGCATCACAGAAAATTGTATAACTCTTTCCCGGCTCTGGCAGAACTAGAATTGGTGTTGAAGTCAATCTCCCCTTCAGCTCCTAGAAGGGTGAGTCATAGGCTTCTGACCAAACAACCTTCACCCCCTTCTTAGTCAAGCTCGTCAACGGTGCTGCTAAGCATGAGAAGTCCTGTATAACCCACCTGTAGTAACCAGCCATCCCCAAGAAGCTCCGTACCTCGAAGACGTTCTTCGGCTGCTCCCAGGTAACTACTGCTCTCACCTTATCTGGGTCTACTGATACTCCTGTCTCAGAGATGACATGACCCAGGAAGTGAATCTCATCCAGCCAAAAGTGGCACTTTGAGAGTTTATCACAAAGCCGATTCTCCCTCACTGTACTCAAAACGATCTCAAGATGGGTTTCATGGTCGTGTCTAGTGTGAGAGTACACCAAGATATCTTCCACAAAGACAACGATGAAGGAATCCAAGTAAATATGTAACACTCAGTTCATCAGTGCCATGAAAACTGCTGGCACGTTCGTAAGGCCGAACGGCATAACCGTATACTCGTAGAGGTCATATCTTCTCCTGAAGGCTGTCAGAGGTATATCTTAAGGCCTAACGCGCAGCTGATGATAACCAGACCTCAAATAAATCTTCTAGAACACCTGATCTCCTCGAAGTTGATCGAATAGATCATCAATCCTCGGCAAGGGATATCGGTTCTTGACCGTCAACTGGTTCAACTTCCGATACTCCACGAAAATCCTAAGGGAACTGTCTGCCTTCTTCGCGAACAGGAAAGGAGAACCCCAAGGAGAAATACTGGGTCAGATGAAACCCTTTGTCTGCAACTCCTCCAACTGCTTCTTGAGCTCCTACAACTCAGGTGTAGCCATCCTATAATGAGGAATGGACACAGGTGCTACTCCTGGTATGAGCTCAATTGAGAAGTCTACCTCATGCTCCAGAGGAAAACCTGAAATGTCTTCTAGAAAGACATATGGAAAGCGATCAACCACTGAAATAAAATCTAACTCTGAAGTCCATTGGTCATCCATATAAAGACTACTAATCTGGGTCGTAACTCCTCCTAGCCCATGATGCTCGAGTCCAGCTCGACTCGCCTGAACATCCCACTCGCCCTTATGAAGGAAATATTCACCCTCTGGTGATACAAAACTCACCCTACAGTGATAGAAATAGATGACTGCATGGAAGGGAACCAACCAGTCCATACTGAGAATGATGTCATATCTCGTCATCTCCAGGACATAGAGGTCTCATAGTAAATGATACCATGCAACCTCGAGAGGGCACTCCTTGCACTGACGTACGCTAGATGTCCTCGTTCCCAAGGGCATGTCGAGATTCAACATGTCAGCAGACGAAAAGACACAGAGCTCCAGACTTTCCATGATAGAAACAGAGATAAAGCTATGTGAAGAACCAATATCGAAAAGGGCTGAAGATAAAACTGAGGCTACTAAGATTGTACCTCGAACTATGGAAGGTCCAGGATCCTGCTCCTGATGGATCTGCTCTACTGAAAACGTCTGGCCAGTATCGCAGCCCTGTGTAGCAGCCTGATATCCCTGAGTTGATCCCCCTTGAGCCTGACTACCGCGCCCATGACCTCTACCTTGGCCTGCATGACCCGAATAACTCCATCCCCCACTCTGCTGCGGGACTAGTAATTCTACTCCTGAATGAGGGGTAGAAACAGATCCTCCTTCACTAGCCGCTGGAAGAATAACCCAGAAAAAACTCTGCAGATGACCCATCTTGCCTCAATCTCGGCACTCCACTAGATCTCTCGGGCACTGAGGCTTCTTATGCCTGCTCTTTCCGCACTGATAGCACACCACCGGGTTTCCAGAAGGAAGATCCCATCTACCAGAAGATATACCTCGCTTCCTCAAGTCACCTCAAGTAGACTCTCGGTGGAGCTTCTTGCTGTCCGTATGAAATGAATTAGCCTTGGATGTTGAAACGCCTTGGTCAACAGCTTCAGTCTCCCTTAGATTTCTTTCGGTGATCAGCGCCTGGTTGACTATCAGAGTAATCATAGTCAACTAGAAAATGTTCACCTACGATCTGATCTCTGGTTTGAGGCCTTCCTCAAACTTCCTTGCCAAAAACAACTCATCATTTCCTAGAACGGGAGTGAAATGCTGTAACTCAGTGAAGCGGGAGGAATACTCCATAACCGAAAAATTACCATGCTGCAGGTTCATGAACTCCCTGACCCTGTTTTCCCTCAACGTCACTGGATAGAAGTAGTCGTAGAACATACGCTGGAATTCATCCCAAGCCATAGTCTGTTGGCGCCCGACTTGTGAGACTACATCCCACCATCTCTTGGCAGAATCTCACAGCATGTAAGTTGCGAGCTTCAACCTTCTGTCTGGGGGTGTCTCCAAATGCTCCAAGATGGAAATCATGGTTTCTAGCCATGACTCTGCAACCTGAGGTCCTCCATCCCCTATGAAAGTGGGAGGATGCTACTGCTGGAAGACTCGTGTCAGCTCTGCCATAGACGGGGCAGGATGCTGAGCTCCCTATAAGTTCGGCATGAACCTCATGAAACCCTCTCTGAACTGAGTGTCTACACCAGTGTCCGGAATCACTACAAGTTCCATATCTGGAACAATCGGCGGAACTACTGGTAGTCCCTGGTCTTCCGTATCAGGCGTACGGTCACCGCCTGGTTCCTGACGTGAAACGGGAGGACGTCTTGGTGCCATAACCCTGAAAAATCAAAAGCACGCCTCCGATTTATGATCAAAAAGGACAGAAAATGCAAGAGTAAAAAATGGGAACAGGAGAGAGAAACACTTACATTTGAAAAACAAGACTACATGGCGTGTATTTAAGATACACGGCGTGTTTTTAAAAACCATTTACATGGCGTGAAAATCTGCCACCACTGGTCGTGTAACGTTCCTGACTACACGGTGTGTTGTCCCAAAACACGGTGTGTACTTGAACTCTACTCCCCTGCCCGAGTCTCTTTGCATGGATAACCTACACTGTCCTCCTAATTATAAACTACACATAGTGTGCACTAAGGACACGGTGTGTACAAGCCAGGCTTCGGCGGCCCGTGTAGCAGGTTACACGGTCGGCCACACGACTAACCCCTTACATGGTGTGTTCTGAACAAACACGGCATGTATCGGAGAAGATAACACTGACCCCTGTTGTTCGTGACACGGCCGGGTACCTAAGAGAAACTACACGGTGGGTTCTTATAACACACATCATGTACTAGACAGGCTTGGCGACCCATGTAGCAGCTTACAAGGCCGGCTACACAGCTGACCCCTACATGGCGTGTTCCAAACAAACACGGCATGTATACGGATGGATAACACCGACCCGTGTTGTTCGTGACAAGGCTAGGTACCCAGAAGAAACCTACACGGCGTGTTCTTATAACACACGGCATGTACTACACGAGTTTCCCCGACCCGTATTGTTAGTGACACGGCCGGGTACACGGTTGACTACTACATGGCGTGTACTTATGGTACACGGCGTGTCCCTGAAGACTTTTCGACACCCCGTGTTTTTGTTTACATAGATAGTACCACGGTTTGAAAACTACACGGCATGTATGAATAGAGTACATGCCGTGTATTCTAGGTTTTTCCGGGCAGTAGCTCTAAAACTGCTCTGAACGCTAGAAACACTGAAAAACAACCAGCTATGTGCCAAATTCTGATCCGTGGGGGCCCATACTCCCCGCGAATCAAATCTCGGCATCATAACAATGAATAAAAAAAGTAAACAACATAACAAACAATGATCCACCAAATTCCGGTCCTCAAGGGCCCATAACAACTCCAAGACCAGAGCTTGGCACCCATGCTAAATAGGCTTTAAAAGAAGTAATACCCTATCAGCGCTACAAGTATGTCTATCATAGAAACTACCACAATGGAATTCATAATCTATCATGGCATCTATCACAACAACATGAAATTATAATGCACCCTAGATGGCATGGTAAAATGAATGACAAGTGATTTCCTACCCAGTGCCTATATGATGCATGAGATGGAACACGCTCATCTCATCAGGTTGCAACCAAATAGAACCATAATCATATAAACTGTAAAAACACAAAACATGTGCATCACCCAACAGTGAAATATAATAAACTGTAACACTTGCAAAAACTGAAAATTGCAATTAAGGGGTAATATAGCTTTTCCCTGTACACGGGTTAATTACGCCCGGACACAGTTAAGTACTAACTACCCATTTCTTACTATCCCTGGCTATTGTTGCAAAACAATAAGCAATAGTAAAGAAAGAAAACTCCTCTGATAACACTTTGTAAAGACCCAAGTCCGGAGCCGCATAACTAGTGCCCCGTACCCGGTTCGCCACATGACCTCAAGCCTATTTCCCCAAATGCCAGAGGCTACTGACTAGCAGTGAGGGCCTTGGTGATTTAGTGGGGAAACTATGCCCTCATTTGGTAAAGTATGCAGTGGAAGAATAAGCATAAACAATAGCGGAAGAAATAAATATCATGAAACAACTGAACTGAAAGAAAAAGCAATTTCTGATATAATAATGATGCAGAATGGTACATGTATCTATGGAAAGCAGTAAGAAAAACAACATGCTGAAATAAAACTAAAACCAAAGTACTAAATGTAAACAGAAACTCCAGCAGCATCGCAGGCCAAGGCCCGGTCCCATGCTCTCCAGCTCCGACTAGCAATCAAGTACCTGAGGTAGAAGTTCCACAATCCCTACCTATACCTGCAACCATATAATTTGTTTGGGATGAAAATCAGGACCCAAACAGGGTGTGAGACTAATCCCAGTAGGCAACCACCACAATATTTCTTCCCTACTGTTAGTGAGTGATATAGAAAAAGTAAAGGTAAATAAATACTGTAAAAAATTCTACCAATAACCATTCACATTCATTTAATTACACAACCAGGGAAAACCAGCAAGGTTTTTATTCCAAGATAAGCAAGTAACACAACAGGTATCTAAAAACACTACCTAACACAAGTAGTACAAAACCCATGCTTGTTATTTATCTTGGTGGACTCGTCACAACCAACCATCAAGAATACACACACTGACTCTCTAGGTGGCTAAAACTAGCATACCCCTATAGTCCAGTCAACAAACAAGGCATAGACACTCTGGTAAGCTCTTACGTCAATTCCCCTATGGTCTTGAAATGATAGCTATAGACTCTCTGAGGAAGCACTTACGTCTAATTACTCATGTGGTCTCGATGCGTGGGTAAACTAAGAAAACTCTTGGGAAGCACAAAGTCCTATTCCTGTAGGTCCTGTGTATGAAACTAAAACCAACCGACCCTCTAGGGAAGCACTTAATCGTCTATTCCCTCTTTGATCTCATACACCAGGTTCTCACAGCCCTGAGCAGTCCAGTCATGCATAATTGACTATTAACAGCCCTAAGTAAGTTAAAAAACTACTTGGATAATAGCTACCATACCTCAAAATCATTCCAACAGCAGGCAACACATGCAATCAGTGATAACAAGCAACTAGCAATTGCAATAGGGTTGCCTCAAGACAACGGTGCCAAACGGCGATAAATAGCCGAATGGGAGAGGTAAACACCCATGGGGTGATCCTCAAACATGCAACCAAGTATAAATTAGTAGCAATTCATCATAAGCTAACATGAAATCTTGGGCAGATAAACAATAGGATCAAAATCCTAAACCCGGGATACCCGACACATGGGTATCCAACACTTTTGCAACCAAAACTCAAAGAACTTCAACATAGGGCAACAAACCACCTACCTTGATCCTCTTAGATCGATATACTTGAACCTCAGCCCATGAATCGGCCTAGAATGGAGTAGATATGCAAAAACATCTAAAACGTTCAACCTCAGATAACTTACACGAGATGAAGAATCAGGAAACGAGGCTAAAGAAGAACCTAGAACTCACCGCTGTGATTCTTCTACAACTGACGGAGTTTGATTCGGAAAACTGGTGACGGATCGGTGGCTCGGAGAAGAATCGGCCTCTCTTGGACGTTCTGGATGGGATTAGGCAGAGAAGAAGACGTTTACGATCATTAAGTGCGACCTCGGGTCGATTAATGAAATAAAAAAAGTACATGGCATTTACTCTTAAAGTACATGGCGTGTAGTGAGTTTTTCCATACTCCGCCAAAATTGGCCTCAACGTCACCCCTACACACCGTGTTTGTGGCCCGGTCTTAGCCAACAAATGGCTTCGAGTGGCCGAGGAGTACACAGCATGTACTCATGAAGTACACGGTGTGTACTCTAAAAATTTCCAGATTCTCCATTTTTCCTTAAAAATCTCGTAAAAGAGATCCGTACCTGAAACCAAAACTCCGATTTCTTGCATATCTAGTTTACCATGACTACTAAACAACTTGCTCATGTGGGATATTATTCCTTATATCTATGCCAAAGTAATAAATTAAAGCACTAGCTCTGGGAAACTGCGGTTTGGGTCTTTATAGTTTGTATCATAGAAAGGTTCATAGAAACCTTGTGAACAAGATTTAAAAAATATAGATTAGAGAACATAAACCTATTAATAACATTGAGGATAATTTTTATCATAGTATATCATTTTATATATTTTTTAATACTATAGATAAATTATGTTAAACCTATGGACTCATAGGTTGAGAAGAAGATGTTATGACTTATACATCCTATAAATGATTCTTCATGACTCTATCACTAGGATTAGTGTTTCTCACATTTTTCCTTGTGTTTTAGTCAATTTTTATAATTAGAAAGGTTATAAAAGTAATATTTATACTACTGATTATTAGGAGACTACACAAGTAAAATGAAATGAAGGAGGTATTAAGGAATAATAGGATGTAGCATAGTTAATGGTTTAAGAATGATGTAGAATGATTAAAGTTCTTGTGTATTTGTATTCAAGAACAATTTCATTAATGGTGCTCTGGTTATAAGAATCATGAGATGTATAAGGATTGTATTAAATTACTTCTTCTTTAATGATTTAGAAGTATGAACATTTTCATTAAAGTTTTTAATGTGATCCAATATTTGGTATGTGAACATAAGGGTTGTATTATATTGTTTGGGGAATCTAATGTTAAGTTCATTTTGAAAATTTAGTGAACTTACATCTAAATATTTGTACATTTAATTTGGAAATAAGTATTTTTAATGTGGATTAAAGTAACTACTTATGGAATGGATTAAGTTGAACATTGGATATTATAATTTGAGGTTAAATTATGATTTATCATATTGGAAAACATGTGCTAAAATATTTATTTTTGATAAATATTTAGAGGAGTAATGAATGAATGAGGATCATATGATTCATTAAAAGGGAATAATGTATGAAAAAATCATTGTGAACATTCAATTCCTAGTGTAAGGTATAAACTGAAACTAGATCATAGAAAAACAAGGATCTAAATCTTTGTTTTTGTATTTTTTTCAAAACCACTTTATGGACATGTGGGAACCGCACAATTATAAATAAACTATTCAAACACCATAAAAACCCTTGATATAATTCAAAAAATTCATAAGCATGTTGGGATAAGCCAAATTCAAAATTCAAATGAAAAGAGGTATGCCAAAGCCTTGGGCTGTGTGAGCTATCGGAATCAACATGCCATTGTCTCGGGCCTTAGACCCTGAAAAACCCAACCACCCATCATCATTGACTATGCCATCGAGAACCTCCCTCTAGAGACCATCCACCTCATAGCCGGAACCACTACATCTATTCCCGAAAAAACAACATCTTCGTAGAAACCAAAATCAGCTTCAACCATCAAAAAATGAATCAAAGAAATTGTTGTCGCTTCACCCTTGTCATCACCATCAATGTCAACTCCAACGCCACACTAGAAATAAAAATACACTAACCAAAACAACTTCACCAATCAAGCATGAAACAAGAAATTATAAAATACCATAAATACCTACACTGATAGCTTAGAAGAAGAAAACCCGAGTAGATATGACATAACAGAAACTGAATTCATAAGAACATACTGACTTAGGTCGTGCCTGGAGCCCCGACGACCGTTACACTACAAATCCCAAAACTTCATAGATTCCACCACACCTAATCCTACTAAGAGAGGTGATGAGGAATGTGAGGCCAGAGAAAGGCTTTGAATGTACGGTTCTAAACACCACCATAACTGACAAAATAGAAAACCAGAAGAGAAATAAATCCGGTAGTTCCTAGAAACATGTCATCTACCGAACCGCTTACCCAAAGTCACTTGGTAACCACCACACTAGGTCTGACTTGGAGAGTCACATAGGAACCTGAGGCCAGAGTAGGGCTTGGGCAGCCGAGGGCTTTCATAGCACACAACCTTTGACAGGAAGACCAAAAGAACCGTGGGAGGAGAACCAGAGTAGCGAGCATCAGAGAGGAGAAGAAGAAAGAATGGGGTATGAATAAAAATACGAAAAAGAGAGGACAGTCTTCGAGAAGAGGCTCTGAATCCCTAGGTGGATAAGGGGAGCCGAGATCAGGAAGCACCTAGTGAATGGGGTGTCATCCTCACCAGAGTGTATCGAAGAACAAAAAAATGATGATATTATGCATAGGAAATGAAAATAAATAATGTAATTTTATTTTATCAAGTGATTATATGGATTATAAATGAATTATTAAACTCTAGGGAAATTATTTTGGAATGAAAATGTTATTTTTTTTTCTTTCCTTACTGAGAAATCAGTCGTCTTTTAACTGATCACATATTTATGGTTTTTTTATTGTTAACTTTATAATGATTTTATTCTATATCACTCTCCATCTGAACATAATAGTTATACTTCTCTTCCATGTTCATGCTTTCTCTTTATGATAATTTTCTCCTATTCAAAATCCAAGTTATATGGTGACCTTCACATTTTCTCTTTCCCTTTTATTAAGAGGATGTTTTATTAGCCCTATTTCTGATGTGGGTTTCCCATAAATGATTTTTCAACTATCAACATTTTTATTGAAGTGAAATTTCAAATTGTGAGGATGTAATTTAATGAATGAGGGGGGAGTTTAACACCCCCTAGGATTTTATGGTAGATCTTTTTTCAGAATTTAGCTTCTTTGATATCATATGTTTCATATAACACTAAGCTTAAATGAACCACGATATACTATTAATATTATTTTTTAAAATGAAAATTATCTCCTAGATTCTAAATTGTTTTTTATAAATATGATTAACTAACTTATGAAAATATATGATTGAATTCATTGGTTACTAATTATTTACAAATAAATATGAAAACAAATTGAATATAAAGGACATGTTTAAAAATTTATTTTTATATGAAAAAGATGTTTTATCATAAAAAATTAAATTAATTACTATAAATGAATTATATTAATGAAATTTATATATAATATATTTAATCTACTGTTTAAAATTCATCATATGTGTAAGATCGCATCTTTTTTCTGGTACTTTTATCTCAAAGTTCCTTTCATTTAAACCTCAATGTCCCAGATTTGTTGAAAGATGGAGAACCTTTGTTGGAGAAAATGACCTAATGTTTAGGGATATATTCTTGTTTGAATTAATGGATTATGGGTATAAATGGGTTAAGTATTAAAAATGAGTTTGGGTGAGTTGAGAGGATTTTAAGGGAAAATGTGTTGAAATTCAATTACAGTGTAAGGGTATTACATGTCATGTAGTTATTCGTGGGTTTTAAATAAATAAATTTGAAGTGGAGTATTTTTTTAGAGGAAACTGTTAAAAAGAATTTCACAAAGTTCAATTTCATTACACTTCATATAAACACTCGACCTATAATTTTAAAGGTGTTGTGTGGCTGAATTCTCTAATGTTTTTTTCTATAGACTTCCTCCTTCCACCCTAGGAACCTTTTAGTGATTGTGGAGGCTCTCTGATAGATCCCATGCTTTCTTGACCACCATTCTTGGTGGATCGAGAGGAAAATTAGATATTTTCACAATGAGATATGTGATTTATTCTCATTGAGATCCATATCTATCTTCCTATCCTCTTTTTTGAATAAAAGAAGGATGTTTACCCCTGTTAGATTTAGATCTAGATATGATATTGTTAGTCCTTTATTCATTTGATCTTGAATTTAGGATTTAGATCTAAATTTCATTCTTCATTTCATTCTTGACTGATCTGCTTTAAATTGAATATTCTTATGTTGGGGAGCATAGTCAAATAATTGAGGTAGGTTGTCTAATGTTCAAATCCCATAGTCGCGATTTTTATTTAGTACATGAAAAATTGTATAATTGATAAATTTGTTTAGAAATTAAATTTACTAAATAGAATTAATTAATTTGGTGAATTAATTAATTATTGGAATGTGAAATTCAGGAATTTTTGAATAATTAAATGTGGAAATTTATTGTGAAATATGATGAGTGAATTGGATAATTAATTTGGAATTATTTATGAGATGTTGGAATAGTGAGTTTGATGAATTAACTGGAGAATTGATTTATTTAATATTGATATTGTGAAAGGATTAATTAATTACTGAATTAATTAATGTGTGGTTGAGATATATGTGTAATATTGTTTTATTATGATATGTGTAAATGGTAAATGGTAACATGGAAATTTATCCAAATATTACGAATGGTAATATGCTCATTCATTTATGTATGGTAAAATGGTGAATAGTGACACAGACATTCATCCAAGTATTATGAATGGTAATATTCTCATTCAATTATGTATTGTAAATGGTTAATGGTAACATAGACATTCATCTAAGGAATAAAGAATGGTAACATGTTCATTCAATTGTGAGAATTAATGAATAGTAACATGGTCATTCATTTGTGAGAATTAATGAATGGTAATGTGGTGATTCATTTTTGAAATAAATAATGGTAACATGGTCATTTTTCTATGTGAATCAATGAACGGTAACATGGTTATTCATTTGTGAAAATAAGAAAGGTAACATGGATATTCGAATGCAAGATATCCCTCAGTGGTTGTTCAGACTCCAACATGGGACCAAGTATGTATTGAGATACGAGTGTCCATGGGAACCTGAGGTTTATGCCGTTAAATAAGGATTAATTTATAATGTGATAACTTTTTAATTATGAATTCTAATTAGTTATTTATAGAACAGTATGAACTATTATCTTATTGGATATTGTTTTAAATTCCATTGGTGGTGGCTTACTGAGTTATAATAACACCCTATTTGGGAAGCCTGTTCCATACTAGATAGACTTTATTGTTGTATGACATGTTAAGGGAAAATGCCCTATATTGGATGGCTATTTTGGGGATGGAGCTTGGATGAGGGAACCAGATGTTGTTCGGTATCCACTTGGGAGTCTTTGGTGTCTTTATTTTCTATTTACATTTCAGAAACTTGGCACGTAATTTAGAATAGAATGCTTCTATTTTAGTTGTATAATGTATTTACTATTTTTTTATCTTGAGATATTGATATTTATTATTGAAATATACTACTTATGATATTTTTTATTATTTTTGATAGTGTATTACTCTGATAAAAGAGGGTATGGTCTCCCCAGTAATGACTTATCAGACCATCGCTACTAGTTGGAAGCCTCTGCTATATGGAGAGGAACGCTTGAGGTTATTAAACTGACTAGCATGGTGTACCGGCATGTGGCACCCGGGTAGGGATGTTACAAAATAATATCAGAGCCCAGTTTTCTTTTCTTTTTTCCTTTTTCTTACTATTTGGTAAATGTAGATAGTAGATTAAGAAGATTTGGGACTTGGTAATGAACTCGTTCATGGGAGTTACAAACCCATGTATGGGGGGAAACCCATGTGCTCAAGGTGGGATTTTGGTTATTGTTTTATTTTATTAGATTTGAATAATTATCACCATGAGTGATTCACTTGTTGTGTGATGCGATAATTGTTTTTGATATTTTTCTGGGAGTTGGTTCATGGCTGTAATGGCATGATATTTGAGTGTACCAGCATAATTTTAGGCACTTAGTGTTGTTTTTCGACATGTATCACTTTAGTGATTCATGGGAAAATAGGTATTTGGTAACTTTCTGAACTTGAACTATTTTATTAAATTGTGAAATTGAATTGAAAATATTTCTTAATATGAAGTAAGACTTTTTAAAATGATGAAACAATGTGAATAAATGGGTGTATAAATTTAAAACTTGAACTATGAAAAACAATTCACCCTTTTATCCAATACCTAGGTGTAGGGTGGTAAATGGTAGTGATAGCACCTTGTTTTTTACCGCATGGTGAGGTATGAGGAAAAGACTTGTTGTGACCTAATTTGTTTTTTCTCCTTATTTAAATGTGTTAATTTTGTCAAATGTTTCCTAAGTTTTGTGTTTGGAATTTTAGAGTAATTCCTCTATGGTAATTATTGTTTATTGGATGATCGTATGACATGGAAGTGGATGATCCATCGGTGGTGGAACCTGAGGCACTGATAGTGTCAGGTGAGGAAGTATGGGAGTAGTTTCATGATAACTTATATCGCTTCATGAGATTCATGGAAAGAGGCCTAGGGAGGGTTGTTAAAATAATGATCAAGCTAACTAGAGAGGTCTAGTTATAGCGCCCTCTGACTTTAATTGAATAGGGTGGACCTGAAGGATCTGAGTTCTAGGTTGAGTCCATTGAGATGATACTTGACTATTTAGAGACTTTCTAAAAATAGGGTCAAGTTAGATGCATATATACTATGAGGATCAATGAATCACTTGGGGGATATTCCATAATGGACTTGATAGGCCAAATGCATGCTATAGAAGGACTTCTTGGATAGTTTCTCAGATAACTTCTATCCATATACACTGAGATAGGGAAAATAAGTAGAGCTCATGGGGATAAATCAGGGGAGAATGTCTATTAGGGATTATATTGAACACTTTATAGACTTGAATCTCTTTTCCCCAGCCTTGAAAAGATATGACAAAGCTATGGAAAGATGATTAAGGATGGACTTAAGTGTAAGATTAAGTCACATGTTATCATTTCTTGGTTAAATAAGTTTTCTAAGGTGGTGGATCAGGCTATCATAGTCGATGGGAACATGAAGTAGGATTCCAGTGCTAAATAGATATTTTCAACTAGATGATTAGGAGGGGATAATTCTAAGAGCATGATGTTCCACTATGAAAATTGTACTCAGAACCGTGGAAATTATAGTACACAATAATTGTGCATGACCTTAAAGGAGTGATCTGTTATTAGTGAGGTAGGTTGGTCAATTATCATAGGTATTTTCCCCATCCACAAGTAGAGTGCCAATCTTGAAAAAATATGGTACATTTGAAAAAATTTGGTAGGACGCTGAGACATACGGCCAATGATGGTGTGGCTAGATAGGGTCATAGAGTGGGAAGGGGATCTTCTACACCATATCAAGCTAGCAGCTGGAGTTTTACTAGAAGATGTAGTAGAGGAAGAGGATGTGGTTCTTCTAGGAAATAGAACCCATATTAGTAGAGTGGTGTGACTCAGTTGAGTTAGATAGCATCATAGGGGATATGGTTATGACAGTTACTTGCAGTACATCCTACACTTTTGGATAGTAAGGTTGGACCATCAATGGTGAGAGGTACTATGTTTATAGCCTCTACATTAGGTAGTTCCTTATTTGATATTGGTGCCTCTCATTCCATTATATCTACACCACTTGTTTATGGTTTGAGTCTAGTGGTTGAGTTCATAAGAGGGGTTATGACTATAGATACACCATTGGGAGTATGGTCTAGTGACATCTGTTGGTGAAAGGGATGTTCAATAAAAATCAAGAAGTATTATTTTTTGTGTGATATCTATATTCTTGACAAGTCAATCTTCGACATAATTATGGGTATAGACTGGTAATTGCATACCAACCCCATATAGATTGTTATCAAATGAGAGTGACATTTACGTCTTCCAAGGGTGACTATTATATTCACTGTGGGGAGTGGGATATCCAAGAAGGATGATAGGGCCAATTACTAAGAAAATGGGAGGGCTCACAGTCCAGGTTTCTATTTTATTTCTTGATGATAGAGAAGTACATCATGAAACTGTTCCACCTATAGTGGAGCAGTTTCAGGATCTATTTCTTGAAGACTTCTTTGGATTTCTACCTAATAGATATGTGGAATTCCTTATTTATTTCTTTCTAGGGGCTAATACAGTTTCTATTCCATCATACATAATGGCACATATATAGCTTCAAGAGCTCAAGAATATTCCGAAGGATTTATAAGATAATATGTTTATTCATCTGAGTACATCGCCTTGGGGATCATCTCTATTGTTTGCAAGGAATGCTGATAGGAGTTTGTGCTTTTGTGTCGATTAACAGAATTTGAAAAATATGACTGTAAATAATTGGTATCCTCTTCTCTGTATCGAAGATTTGTTTGACCAGTTGAAAGAAGATTGTTTTTTCTCAAAGATCAACATCAGATTGAGTTATCATCTGTTGAGTTTTTGGAATTATGAAATACCAAGAACATATTTCTTGAGAAGTTATGGACTATATGAGTTCATTATAATTTTATTTTGGTTGAAAAACTAACTATAAATGTTTATGATATTATGGAACAGAATCTTCCATCTGTACCTAGATCAGTTTGTGGTGGTGTTCATGTACGATATCTTGGTATACTCCAAGACTCATGATGATTATGACCAACATATTTACATTATTATGATTACATTGATAGACCATCAACTATATAATAATCTGTCTAAGTTCTAGTTTTGTATAGACCAAGTACACTTCTTGGGTCACATCATCTTAAAGGAATGTGTGTTGATCAACCAGAGAAGGTTTAGGAAATGTTTTCTTAGGGCCATCCCTAAAATGTGTTCGATATCTGTAGTTTTCTGGGCTTAGCTGGATATTATCCGATATTCATCTAGAAATTTTCACGTTTTGAAATGCCACATTCAGGCCAGAACAAGAAGGGGTAAAGTTTGAATGGATGGAATCTTGTGTGAAATACTTCCAAGAGTTGAAAAGGTTCTTTACATCCACATCAATCTTGATCCTACCTGATTTAGTTAAGGAGTATGTGTTGTGTTGTGATACTTATAGAATTAGACTTGGAGGTGTGTCGATACAGGGAAATAGAGTTGTGTTGTATGGGTCTCGATATTTGAGGCCTTGAGAATGGTACTACCCTACTCACGATCTTGATATGTAATTAATGGTTTATGCTCTAACGTTTTGGAGACACTATCTGTAAGGAGAGAATTATATAGTGTTTACAAAACACAAATTCCTAAGGTATATATTTTTTCAAAGATAATTGAATCTTTAGTAGAGTATATGGGATAAATATATGAATTATTTTGATTTTGAGCTGGTATATTCTCATGGAAAAGGAAACAGTGTTGATGATTCTTCAAGTAGAAGACTTATAATCATATTGTTCAGGAGTCTAGTGATGAGTGTATGTTGATGGAATTAATGACTGAGATGCATGTGGTGGTTTTGGATAACCAAGAACATATGACTCTTGTATCAGTTGCAGTGGAGTAAATTCTTTTGAGATAGATCCAAGATAGGTAGTCTTAGGATCTGGAATGTTTTACTTTGAGGGAAAACCTTGAAGGTGTGGAGTCTCCTTCATAATGTATCATAGATGATGATGAGATCATCTATTTCGGGAATTGGGAAGTTGTTCCTACAAGAATGTGAGAGGAGATCATGTGGGAATTTCATGCCTCGAAGTGGGAAGTACATCCAGGTGTGACCAAAATGTACCATAGCCTATGATGATAGTTTTGGTGTTTGATCACGAAAAATTATATAGAAGGGTTTGTGACATAACACTACATCTATTAGTAGGTGAAGGTAGAGCATAAAGGACTTAGAGTTTTTCTTAAGTATTTTCCAATTCTGAAGTGGAAGTGTGATGACGTGACCATTAATTTTGTGGTGGTTCTCTAGAAGACCCCAAGTAAGAATGATTCTATCTAGGGGTTTTTGGATTGACTGAAAAAATTAGATCATTTATTTCCTATATAAGAGACTTTCATATTAGAGAACCTGGGAGTTTTGTATGTACGGGAGATAGTCTGTCTATACAGGGTGCCACCGACTATAGTTTCAGATCATGATTCTTATTTCACTTCATTATTATGGAATGGAGTACAAAAAGAACTTGGTTTATGTGGATTATTAATTATGGTTTTCCACCCACAGATATATGGATAGTCATATAATACTATGAAAGTACTTTAGGATATGCTACGAGCATTTCTTCTTAACTTTAAAGGATCTTGGGAGAATCAATTGGATCGAGTGTAGTTTTCCAATAACAATAGTTATTAGGAATCTAGATAGATGGAACCATACAGGGATCATTATGGTAGGCCATACAGATAACCTCTATGCTGGATAGAGGTTGTCGAGATAGAGTTGTTGGGATCGAGTCTCATGTAGAAGACATCGAACAGGTTTAGCTAATTCAGGAACATATGGATAGGGATCAGAGTAGGTAGAAGTCATATGCTGATAGACAGAGATGACCCCTAGATTTTATAGAGGTTGATAATGTATTTCTTTGAGTGTCGTCTAGGTTTGGTTGCCACATGATATAGAGGTAGGGATAGTTTTCACCCAGGTTCGTTGGACCGTTTGAGGTAGTGGAGAGAATCAGGCTGATGGCATATCGATTGGCTCTTCCATAGAAATATTGTGTTATGCATGATTTTTTCCATGTATCAAAACTTTGATAGTATCATCCTAACCCTTCTCATGTGATCAGGGTATAGGATGTTGATCTTGAGATAGATGTTTCCTTTGAGGTGAATCTGATGTGTGTGTTGGATCACAGTGAGAAAGTGTTGCCAAAAAAGATTGTACTGATAGTTTACGTATTGTAGAAACATGGGTGTATATGGGAGGAAACTTGGGAAAGATAATAATATTACCCACTCAGTGGACCAAACATTTTGACGTAGAATCTTAGAGATTATTAGAAGTGCATCTTGAGGATATTCTTTTATAAGGTTGGGAGATTGTAAGATCCCATATTTTTAGGTACATTTCTCTCTAATTTCCTTTAATGTTAACTCTAATGGATTAGTATTGTTCAAATATGGATATCTTTTATTGTCTAAAATGAACTAAAGTTTGTTGATGTATTCTTGTTTGAAGTAATGGAGTCTAAGTATAAATGTATTAAGTGTTATAAATGGGTTTGCGGTGAGTTGAGAGTCATTGAAGGGAAAATGGGTTGAAACTCAACTACAAAACATTTACACATCATGTAAGGGTATTACATATCCTATAATTTTTTTGAGTGTTTTAAATAAATAAATCCTAGGTGATTGATGTTTTGGTGAAAACCATTAAAAACAATTTCACGATGTGTAACTCGATTACACGTTGTGTAAATGCTCAACCTTCAATTTTAAAGGCGTTGGGAAACTGAATTCTCAAATGTTTTCAGATATAACCCTCCCCATTTGAGCCTAGGCTCCTTTTTTAAATTTTTGAGGCTCCTAGATAGATCCAATGATTTCCTGACCTCCTTTCTGGGAAAATGAAGAGGCAGATTGAGGATTTGAACCACTGGGTATGTGTTTTCTTCTTATTGAGATCTATATCTCTCTTCTACTCCTCTTTTTGGATAAAAGAAGGATGTTTACCCACTATTAGATTTATATCTAGATCTAATATTGTTATTCCTTCATTCATTTGATCTTGAATTTTGGATTTTGATCTAAATTTTGTTCTTCACTGTGTTCTTGACTCGTCCACTTCAAATTGTGGATTCTTCTGTTTGCTAGTGTTGTGAACAATTTGCGGTATGTGGTCTAATGTTCAAATCCCATAATCATAATTTTGATTTAGTACATAATTTTTTTTATAATTTATATATTTCTTTAGAAATTGAATTTCCTAAATAGAATTAATTAACTATTGGAATGTGAAATTGCGGGATTTTGGAATAATTACCAATGGAAATTGATTGTTTTATATCGATGAGTGAAATGGATAATTAATTGGTAATTTATTATGATATGTCAAAATTGTTAGTTTTAATAATTAATTGGTGAATTAATTTATTGAATATTGATATTGAGAATGGATTAATTAATTATTGAATTAATTAATGGGTGGTTAAGATATATGTGTTATATTCTATTATTATGATATATATAAATGGTGAATGGAAACATGGAAATTCAGACAATTATGATGAATTGTAACATGCTCATTCAATTATGTATTGTAAAATGGTGAATGATAACATTGACATTTGGCCAAGGAATAATAAATGGTAAAATGGTCATTCAATTTTGAGAATAAATGAATGGTAACGTCGTCATTCATTTGTGATAATTAATGAATGGTAACATGGTCATTAATTTGTGAAATAATTAATGGTAACATGGTCATTATAGTGTGTGAATCAATGAATGTAACTTGTTCATTCATTTGTGAAAACAAGAATGGTAAAATAGACATTCAAACATGGGATATCCCTCGGGGATAGTTCATACTCCAGCATGGCCTGAAGTATGTATTGAGATATGGGTGTCCACGGGAACCTGAGGTTTATGTGGTTAAATAAACATTAATTGATAATGGGATAACTATATAATTATTACTTGTAATTATTTATTTATTGAAATGCATGCACTATTATCTGATTGTATATTGTTTTAGACACAGTTGGTGGTGTCCTAATGAGTTGTACTCACACCCTATTTGGTATTATTGATCGGTACCCAAATATACTCTATTGTTGTGGGACAGGTTAAGAGAAAAATCCATGTGTTATATGGATAGTTTGTTGATGGATCTAGGATGAGGGATCTATATCTGGTTTAGGACTCACTTATGAGTTGTTGGTGTCTTTATTTTATATTTTCATTTTAGTAACATGACATATATTTTAGCATAGAATGATTCTATTTTAGTTGGATATAGTATTTCCTTTTTTTTATGAGATATTGATATTTTTATTGATATATATTGATTCCACAGTTGGTTATTATTTATGATGGTGTATTACTTTGATCAAAGAGGGTATAGTCTCCCCATGAATGACTTATCAAACCCTCACTACTAGTTGGTATTCTCTAGCATAAGAGGGGCACACTTGAGGTCTTGTGACTGACCAACTCATGGAACCAGCATGTGTTACTTAGGCTAGGATGTTACACTATGTGTTTTCTAGACATAATAAAAAAATTAATTTAATGTTACACATTAAAAATCTATATTTTTAGAGGAAATTTTACCACCTTTTGATAAAACACTTGATTTAAATGTATTTTTTACACTTTAAAAAATTATTTTTGATAAAATAAATTTCTTATTTGAAAGTGTAATATAAAAATTTAATATTACTGAATTTTTGGAGTTTTCTCGACAAGTTTCATGTTTTGATAAATAGTGAAAAAAATACTATACTTTAATTGAAACCATTTTTTCATCTAAATAATTTATAGTACAAAATTATCTTTTTAGTTGGTTTTAAGTAACAATTAGATCCTTTTTTATCTTATAATAAAATTTAGGTTATTGGAACCAATTTTATATTGAATTTGGATATAAAAACATTTCAATCATTTGAATGTTTTTACTAAAAAACATGGTTTCTCATTATGTCAGGAGGATTAATTTCAAATTATTTTTATCCAATTATGCATTTTAAATTTTGAAAAATTGATTACATGTTTTGAATAAGAATTTATAAATTTATTAAATCGATCGCTTTTATTTTTTTACAATTTGAATAATAACTTTAGTAATATTTTAATTACCACGGTTAATATAAATCAGGTAGTTATGGGTAAAAAAATATTATATATATTTTAAAATTACTATAAAACTTGTACTAGTTTTATTAGATGAATTATTGTCAACAAAAATCATCCTTGTCTATATTTTTGGGCCACTTAGATCCACTTGTATTGCTTTAATCCTTTTATAGTATTTTATTCTAAGGAAATCCAAATACATCATGCTCATTTTATAATAAGTATTACATTTTTTATTTTTAGATATTTAGTATATATATATATTAATATAAATAGTAATTTGAAATGTAATATTTTTAAATTCATCAAGATAATTTATTTTTAATATTTAGAAAATAAATAATTTCCTTAAAGGCCTAAATAATTATGATGCAATAATTCTTTAAACAATAAAATATCAAATAAATGGTATTAAAAAAATAAAATAAAAAAAATTATATAATTATTGTCTTATAAGAGTTTTATATAAGAATTTGACATATATTAGATATGTTAAAAGAGTTTGTTTTAAGATATCGTATTGTTCAGATATTTTTAAAAATTAAAATAATTAATAGTTTAAAAATTGACAATAATGATATTTAAAAATAAATAATATTATATTAAATGACATAAAAGTCATAAAAATCTAAAATTGGAAAAAAATTAGGATACAGTTTAAAATGTAATTCATGTCTATTATATGGTTAGTTTTGAATTTTATTGTAACTATATTATCCTTCAAAAATTTAAAACACATGTTTTCACAATAAGAGTGAAAAGGTTTAAATAAGGGTTAAAACCAAAACATAATCATAAGAATGTGAACAAAACTAGTCTAAAAATTATTTTATGAGAGGATCGAGACACATAATAATCGTATAATATAAATAACTAACTTTTTAGATATTTGTAACTAAAGATTAATTTATATTATTTTAGTATTTTTAGAGTTTCCAAAAGTACCTCTCACCTCAAGCGATGTTATAAAGAAATCTCTCTGAAGAATGGGTATTTGTTTTTACCAACTCATTCAAGATCATTTCTTCTTATAATTCCTATTAATGTGTGTTTTTCCTTGATAAAGTTGTAAATACAATATAATATTTAATCTAAGATGTTATTATGATTATGGGACAACGACATTCAACATTTTTTATATCTTATGAAAAATGAAAACACCATGAGGACGTATGTACGACATACCATCTCCACACCATAGTGTAATCTGTTTTTCATCACCAATTTACTTGGATGGGTATAATTATGTAAATAATGAATATATATGATAATTATTACAATAAATTTGTCCTGAGAAAATTAATATTCCATACACTTCCTTACCATTTCCCCATTAAAGGAATGATATTGTCGCTCATGCATGCGTGTGGCCTATCATCTCCACAACAGTATGTGATTCATTTTCCATGATAACCATTCGATAATGATTATAACAATGTATATAATGAATATATATCATATCTATTAACATAATATCATATTTTATATGAAATAATAATATATCCTATACATAATAAACAGAACTTACCCGAAAAAACATGTATAAGAAAATGTAGTTAACACCCGAAACAAGGGTAATAACAAAATATTATCAAAAAATGGGTGATAAAATAATATAATAAGATCATATGTGATATAATAATTATGAATAAAGTTATAATATAATTATATAACATGCTTAAAACAATTATAAAATAAGTTAATGAATGTTTTACTAAAGTAAGCATAAGTTAATGAACTTCGTCTCAATATCCTTTCATTGAGGACTGGTTTGATGTTATACACCAACATTCTTTTATGAGGTGTGTATACATAAAATTTGAATTATCATTTCATTAATTTATTTAATGTTATTTTTTAGATTTATATTATTTCATTGTGCTTATGATTTTAATGTTCAAAGTGGTAGGGACATCATGAATGATTAAAGATTTAATTATCAAATCTTTTTCTCCATATCAATATTCTTGATATTATTTTATATATTTATTTGTATGAATATTAAATAATTTAATGGAAATTTTATGTCTCATTTTAATTTCATTTCATGGTATTCAAAAAGGAATATTTTTATTTGATTTATATAGAACATTTTTGACAAATAACAAAAGGAATGTTTTATTATTAACATATACAGTAACAATGAATTTCCCACCACCATGGATATTATTTAATTTCTACCTTCCTCTGAAAACTTCCATATTTTCTTATATGAAAAAACCCTCCTATATTTTCTTGGGATATTTGGTATTGAAAATGGTTTTTTTAAACAAAATCATATTTTTATATTAAATTATTTTCTATGTGGGTTTAATAAGATTTTTTCCTCAAAAAAATTTCAATGATTTTATTATAGTATTTTCATCTATGTCGATATAATTTCTTGAATATTATGTCTAATTGAGGATGATCTATTATGATACCATCTACCATATTTTTTTAAATGGTTTATGGTCAGTTTGATTGTGGATATTCTATTTTGATACTATTTATGGTTTATGGTTAAAGTATTTATATTTTGTATTTTATTTTTTCAATTCGAATGTTTATTTTTGTTTATATTTCACCACTTTAATATGAGGAATGAATTGGAATTAGTAAGTGATATGTGGGGATCGTTATAATCACTTAATGAATTGGAAGGTCTCATGAGAAAAACTTATGTGGGTACTAGCCAAGGCCTTACCCGTTTATCTATGGTGTCTTGGAAGAAGCCTTGATAATATGTTTATGATGTCCCATATTATGTGATTCATTATTATGAGATTATTTATTGATATTCCATGTGATTATTCGACTACAATAATATCCATGGTTATTTTTCATTCTTATGTGATTATTTATATGGTATTATTTGATAATATTTTATTCGTGCCATATTATGCTGAATTTATTTATTAAATGATATTTGGTTTAGTTAATTACCTTTCCATAATCAGTTATTATTATTTATGATAGATTCATCTCTATGTATACCCTTTTTGAGAATCTGATCTCACCAATTTCTTATGTTTCACTTTTCCCCAGGATATGGGATGTTTTTTTTATTAATATTCAGAGTTTAAAAAAGGGGGAATAATGGTATTCTCAAAAAATTATTTTGGTATTTTATGTTTAAAATGTAATATTAGTTTCAAGTATGTATCTAGTTTACCAAAACTACAAAACAATCCAGTAATTTGGGATATGAATCCTTATATCTATGATAATTTAAATAAGTTAGGAACTTGCCCTAGGAAATTAGGTTCTGGGTATTTACAGTTTGTATCAGTGAATGTTTTGTAGAATCGTTGGGAACGAGATTTTGGAAACCATAAATTAGGGGATATAACCATGTGACTAGCTTTGAGGATAATTCTAATTATAGTATATCATCCTATATATTTTTAAATACCATTTAATAACTATGTTAAACTTGTGGACTTATAGGTTGATAAGAAGATGTCATGATTTAGACAGGCTATAAATTAATCTTCATGACTATATCACTATGATTAGTGTTTATCACATTATTCCTTGAGTTTGGGTTAGGGGATAGAATTAGCAAGGTTATAAAAGTAATGGTTATACTACTGATGACTAGGAGACTAAAAAAGAAAAATGAAAAGAATAAGGTATTAAGGAATAATATGACGAAGTGTAGTTAATGTTTTAAGAATGAGGTTGATTGATTAAAGTTATCATGTATTTGGATTCAATAATTATTTCATTAATGGTGATCTGGTTATAAGAATCATGATATATATAAGGATTGTACATTAGTAATTATTATTTAAGTATTTATAATATTGAACATTTTCATTGATGTTTTTAAGGTCGTATAATATTTTATATGTGACAATAAGAGCAACATTATGTTGTTTGGGGAATAAAATGTTAATTTCATTTTTTAAATTTAGTTACCTTCCTTCTAAATATTTTGACTTAGTATATGGACAAAATTATTTTGATTGACGATTAAGGTAACATCTTCTCAAATGGATTAAGTTGAATTTTAGATATTATTGTTTTAGGTTAAATTATGATTTATCATATTGGAAAACTTGTGATAATAATTTTGGTTGTGATAAATATTTAGAGTAGGAAAGAATGACATAAAGATCATGTGATTCATATAACTGCTTAAAGTTTAAAAAATACATCACGAACATTCATTTCCTAGTTTAAGGGATAAAGTCAAAATAGATTTAACTACAAACAAAGGATGAGATTATGGTTATGACATGGAAAGAAATAAAGTAAGTTTATTTTCTAAATTACTTATATGGGTAGTAAATGAATTCCTCAGCTATAGGAAAATAATTTGGGAACAAAAAAGTTATCTACTTACTAATATTATTGGGAAATCAATGGTCTTTTAATTGATCATAGATTTATGATTTTTTGACAATTAACATTATAATCCCCATGTTATCTATCACTCTCCATCATAACATGATAGTTTTATTTTTCTTCCATGTCCACATTTTCACTTTCCACTAATTTTATCCTATTATAATGCCTAATTCTATGGTGACCTTCACATTTTTTCTTTCGCTCTTATTAAGAGGGTGTTTTATTAACCCTATTTCTGATTTGGGTTTCCCACAAAGAAATTTTTAAGTATCAAACACTGTTTTTTGAAGTGAAATTACAATTTTAAAGGTTTAAATTTATTTATGTATGGGAGAATGTAACGCCGTTATGATTGTATGATATGTCTCTTTTTTTAATTTAACTACTTTGATAGCTTATGTTCCATGTAACACCAAGATTAAATGAACCACGATATTATATTAATATTATTATTTAAAATGAAAATTATCTCTTATATGTTAAATTGGTGGTTATCAATATGATTAACTAAATTATGAAAATATATGATTGAACTCATTGGTTTCCAATTAATTATAAATAAATATAAAAACCAATTGAATATAAATGACATGTTTTTAAAAACTATTATTATATTCAAAAAGTGTTTTATCCTAATAAATTAAATTAATTACTATTATAGAATCATATTAATGAAATTTATAAATAATATATTCATTATAATGTTTACAATTTATCCTATGTGTTTTCTATACCTGATAGAAAAATAAATAAAATTTTTTGCATTAAAAGACTATATTTTTTTAAAGGTAGGCATACTGTCTTTTAATGGTGCACTTGTTTTAAATCTAGTTTTTGACACAATTATAAATTATTTTTGAAAAATTAAACTTCTTATTTTAAAGATAAATATCAAAATATTCTTTGATTGAATTCTTTTTATTTTCCTGATAAGTTTCACGTTTTAATAAATAGTGAAAAAAATAATGACTTTTTATTGAAAATATAATTCTCATTTAAATAATTTATAGTGTTAAATTAATTTTTTGATTAGATTTAAAGTATAATTTGATCATTTCTTATGATTTAACATAATTTATCATATTTTAATCAATTTCACATTGAATTTGGATATAAAAAAATTTCAATCTTTTGAACTATTTCACTTTAAAAAGTCATTTTCTCATTATGTCAATGAGATTAATTTAAAAATAATTTTACCCAATTATGTGTTTTAAATTTTGAAAATTGGATTCCATATTTAGAATAATAATTTCCAAATTTATTAAATAGGTCCCTTTTATTTTTAGACATTATGAATAGTAACATTCGTAATATTTTAATTGCCATAGATAAGGGTAAATTGGGTAATTAAGGGTAAAAATAATATCATAAATATTATAAAATTACCCTAAAACGTGTAATAATTTTATTTTATGAGTTATTTTTGACCAAAATAATCTTTGGGAAGATTTTATGGCCTCTTAGAGCCACTAGGATGACTTCAATCATTTCATGGTATTTTATTCTAAGGAAACTCAAATATGTCACACTCAGGTTTTTAGTAAGTATTACATTTTTTATGTGGTTATTAAGAATATATATTTGACTATAAATATTAATTTGAAATAAAAAATTTTCATATTCATCATTATAATTTATCTTTAATTTTTATAAAATAAATAATTTCCTTAAATGCCTACATAATAATGATAGAGTAATTTTTTAATGTATGGAAATATCAAATTAATGATATTAAGACTATTAAAATAAATATAATTTTAGATAATTATTTTCATCCAAGAATTTTATATATTAATGTTACATATTTGAGATATTTTTAAAAAAATTATAAGATATATTGTTGTTATGATATTTTGTAAAATTCATGTATTGAATGGTGGAAAAATTAATACTAATGATATTTAAAAAAATATATTTTATTAAATAGTATAAAATTCATAAAAATATAAAATTCATCCACATTATTGGGATAAAGTTTAAAATTTCAACCATTAATCATTTATTTATTAATTAATTTTTAAATTTTATAGTAACTATATTAACCTTCAAAGAGTAAAAACACATGTTGTTATGGTAAGAGTTAAAGTGCTTAAATAACGGTTAAAACTAAAAGATAAGGGTAATAATGAGAACTAAACATGCATAAAAATTATTGGATGAGATTATTTAGACCCATATTCATAATATATTGTAAATAACTCACATTTGATCATTTTTTAATTGAAAATTAATTTATAATATTTTAATATTTTGAGAGTTTCCAAAAGTAACCCTCACCTAAATTATAAAAGTGCACCTCATCCCTCACTTATTCACACAACATTGAAACTTATAACTTGACCTAAACCTACCCATTTATATTCCCAACATCATTATAAAAGTTCTAGAGGTTCTTGTGCTTCCAAAATACCAACCCTAGGTCCCTTAAAAGATGTTATAAAGTAATCCCACAGAAGAAGAAGTAATTGTTTTTACCAACTCATCCAAGATCATTTATTCATCTACTTATTATTCATTTTTTCTTCCTTTATAAAGTGATAACTCCATTATATATTATGTTAAAATATTTTATTGTGATTATGGTACAACCATATTCTAACTTTTATCCATCCTATGAAAAATTAAATCACCACGTGTACATACGTAGGGATTACCATCCCCACATCATGGTGTAATTTTTTTTCATCGCCAATTTACTTGGATGGGTATAATAATGGAAATAATGAATAAATATTATAATTATTAAATGATATTAATTCTATAAAAATTAATATTCCATAAACTTCCTTACCATTTCACCATTAAGGGAATGATAACGTCGCTCATGCGTACATACAACCAATCGTATCCACAATGCGAGGTGATTAATTTTCCATGATAACCTTTCAATAATAATTATAAAAATGTATATAATGAATAAATATATTTTTCAATTAATATAATTATTATTATGAAGGAAAATTATATCCTATGCATAAGACATATGACTTACACGAAAAAACATGGATAGGAAACATTAAGCGGTTAATACCCGAAACAAGGGTAATAAAAAAATATTATCAAGAAAAAGGTGATAAAATAATAAAAGAAGATAATATTTGATATCATAAATATAAATAAGTATCTTATATAAGTTAACAATATTAATTAAACCATTATAAATGAGGTAAAATCATGTTAGACTAAAGGAAGCGTAAGGTAAGGGACTTCATCTCAATCTCCTTTCACTGAGGCATAGTTTGATGTTATACACCCACCTTATTTTGTGAGGTGTATATACATCCCATTTGATTTATCATGTCATTAATTTATTTTATTTTATTTTTTAAAATTTTATTTTTTAATGGGAATTATGATTTAAATTTTCAAATTGTTTTGGGAGACCTTGAATGTTTAATGATTTAATTATAAAATCCTTTTCTCCATATCAACATTCTTGGTATTATTTTAAATATTAATTTTATAGATATAAAGGATTATAAAAGAAATTTTTTTATAATATTAATTTCGTTAAATGTTTTTTAAAAGGAATATTTTTACGTGTTTTATAAATAATGTTTTGATAAATGACCGAAAAAAAAATTTCCTGACATACACAGTGACCACAACTTTATCATCACCATTAATATTATTTAATTTCTAGCATCCTTTACATGATTACATATTTTCATAAACTAAAAACCCTATTTCCTAATTTTTAGGATTTTTTTATTTAAAATTGTTATTTATAAAATAAAATGGTGTTTTTATATGAATTATTTTTCATATGGTTTTAGTAAGAGTTTTTACTCAATAATTTTGGAATGATTTTATTATAGTAGTTGCATCTACGTCAACACCCTTTCTTAAATATTATGAATAATTTAGGATGATATATTATGATAACTTCAACCATATTTTATTAAATGGTTTATGATCATTTTGACTTTGGATGTTCTATTTTGATACCATTCATGGTTTATGGTTAAAGAATTTATATTTTGTATGCTAGTTTTTCAACATGAATTTTTATGTTGTTTACGTTTCATCTCTTTCATATGAGGAATTAATTGGACTTAGTAATTTGTGATCATCTCCCAATATAGTCCCTTGATTTATTGGTAGGTCTCTTGAGACAAACTAGTTTGGTTATTGGCCAAGGCCTTACCTGTTTATGTATGGTGTCTTGGTCGAATCCTTGATAGTATGTTTATGAGATCCCACATTATCCATTCCATCATTATGAGATTACTTATTAATATTCCATATGAATATTTTAATATTATAATATCGATGGTTAAGTTTAAATTTTATGTGATTATTTATATTTTATTATTTTATCATATTTTATTTATACCATATTATGTCTAAGTTTTGGATTAAATGGGATGTGTTTCAGTTAATTGCATTTCTATAATCGTTATGGTTATTTATGATAGCTTCTGTTGTATAGATACCCTTAATGAACATTTTAGCTCACACATTTCTTATGTTTCACTTTTCTCTTGGATACTACGAGGTGTTTTGTGAATGATAAGCATTATTATAGAAAGGGGTAATAATGGCATCATTAATGAAATTCTTTGTATATTTTTTGTTCGAAATTTAATATAAATTTCATGTACGTATCTAGTTTACAAAGACTACTAAAATATTTGGTTATTTGGGATACGATTCCTTTTATTTATTAAAATATAAAAAATTAAGGCACTGGCTTTTGGAAAATAGGATCAGGGTCTTTATATAATTAATTATAAATAAAAATTAAAACCAATTGAACATAAAGGATGTGTTTCTTATAAAAAAATATTTTTATGCCCACATTGACATTTTGTCATAATAAATTAAATAAATTAAAATTTTTCAAATATATTAATTAAATTTATATTTAATATATTCAATAATGTTTTTTTAATTCATTAAATATGTTTGATAGTCTTAAGATAAGAATAAATCAAATTTTATGAATAAAAGCTATAAATTTCCAAAGGTAGTTTTTCCACCTTTTAATGGTGCACCTATTTTAAATATAAATTTTGACTCTTTTATAAGTTTTATTTGAATAATAAATTTTATTTTTGAAATTTTAATATAAAAAATATCTTAAGTATAATTTTGGTATTTTTCAGAGAAGTTTAATTTTTGTGATGAATAGTGAAAATTTTGAATTTTAATTTAAAACTGATTTTATTTTAATTTACTTTATCTAGTTAAATTATATTTTAAATTTGTTTTAAAGTATACATTTTTAAATTATATATCAAAAAATACAATTTTTGTCATTGTGATCAATTTCTCATTGAAATTGGATATAAAAACAGTTCAAACATTTGAATTTTTTACTTCAAAAAACAGCTTTTTCGTTGTGTCTATGTGATTAATTTTAAATAAACTTTTTCTAATTATGTAAATAAAATCAGGGAAAATGGATTATATATTTATAATAATAAGTAATAAATTATTTTTTATGTTTAATTTCATTTTTGTGCATAAAAATGTTCCACGGTAAAAAAATTATTTAACATAGTATCTGTAAAAACTAAAATGGGTTAAAATTAAAAGGGTAAAGGAATAAATACCTAAAAACTAAAAAAATTAGTCATTGGTTGAGGTATTTATAGACCATAAAATTAATCCATTATATAAATTAACATTATAATTCATTTAAATTTTTTCCACCTCAATTTGGTTGGCTTTAATTATAAAATATTCATTATTTTAACCACTTAGCCCCACATATCCTCGAGTAAAAATACCACCCCTCACCACCCCATTTCAGCACAAAAGCCCTTTATATCCCCAAATATATTAAAAAACCTTTCCTTATCACTATAAATATGTCCATTTTTGGTGGTCTCACCAAAATACCAAATCCAAGGTCATCAAGGGTCTCTTAAGTAGGTAATATTCAAGAGGTTATTTTCCCAAAACACAACTCTTATTTTATTTTTTTCTTCTAATTTCTCATCATATCTTCCATAAATAAAGAGATAATAATTAAAGAATAATGTAAATGAAATAATTTTATTTTTATAATAGAATATCTTATATTCATCTCTTTTATTACCCCATCTTATTAAAAAAATGCAAAACTATTGTCTAAGTTATGCTGGTTAATTGCCTCTGTAAATAATGTTTCTGTTACTTTTCCATTATTTACTTAATAGAAGGAAATAAAACTATTTTTTGGATAAATAAAATTTTAATATTTTTATTATAACCAATTACAGGTTCTGTAACTAATATATACTCATAATATTATATAAAATTAAACTAGTTCATGGTGTTCAGGAAACCTGCAAAAAAAACTAAACATTTATCATTAAAATTTTATGAATCTGATCCTCCTAATGGTAGAAAAAATTATATATGTGACAATTAATAATCTTATAATTTAATTAATACCATTTCATTACACTTATGAAGTTTTAATACTATTTTACAAGAACATTCATAATTTTACACAAATAAACTGATCATGAAACCACGAAACAAATGCACCTGAAACTAGGAAAATAATGAAATATTAATAATGAATGGGTAATAAGATGCTATAAATTCATAAAATAAAGTATTATAAATATTAATATAATTATTAAATGGGTTAATAACATTATTTAAACCATTATAAAGTATGTTAAAGAATGCTACACCAAGGGGAAGTGTGAGGTATGGGTTTTCTCATCTCACTTTATACTTCTGTGAGATATATGCCATATTCACCACTTAATACTAGTGTCAGGTGTATGTACTTAACTTTTATATATAATATCATGAATCTAATTATAATCATGGTATTAAATGTATCTTTTTATAAATATTACTCTTATTGGTCATATGATTCGACTGATTACAAAGTTGTAAGTGATTTTTTAACTCAATTTTCTTTCATTGGGTTAAATTTATACTTATTGATTATGTCATAATGATATTATGTGAGAAATTAATTTTGGTTATTTTATTTTAAATTTAAACTTTTTTATGTGCATTTACAATGAGTAAAGATAATCAATTCATTTGACTAATGGTCACTTTTGTGATATTATATCTATAAGGGACTTTCTTTTAAAAATACCCTTTTAAAGTTCCTTTTTTTTAAATAGTGTTTTTTATATATATGTAATGTATTTAATTTCCTAATTTAATGTCACCATAATGTTTTTAAGCTTTGTTTACAATTTTACATGTTTCTTTCAATGAAATTTTGTTTTAAAAATAATTATGTAGTGTTCCAAAAATAAATTATTTTCATAATGAAAAAGTGTATTTTACTCAAGAATTTTTCAATGAAATTAACAAAGTATTTTCATATATGCCAACATCCATTATTGAATCATGTTATAAATTGAGTTTTGTATCATATTATAACATCTTAAATGTTTTATTAAATGTATATTGATTAGTTTTTACTATTTTAATACCATTCACTATATTACTCTGGATGGTTTTTTATTATACATTTAATAAAACATTTAAGATAATGTTCATCATGGGGATATTACTTTTTTGTTGTTAACCTTTATTCCTAGTGGATTTTTGAATCATGAAAAATAATAACATACTATAAAATTTTTTATATATTAACAACTAAAAATGAATTCCATCAATGTAGTAACCTCATACATCAATATAAATTCTCATTTTTGGTGATCTAATACCACATGAAATGTATTATGATTCCATTTATTGTTCACCAAATTCAACTTGATACCATTGGAAATTTCAAATATGGATTTAACAACTATTTAATTCCAAATTATTCTTTATATCATCTAAAATTCTTCATCACTATAGGAAATTTTACATTCAACTTTGATATCCAAAGTATGTTGCTCAGCAATACTTGATTAATTAGATTAAGACTTTACACTATTGGTTATTTCTTTAACAAAACGTTTTTCATAATTTCTCTCCCATCATAATCACCCCATATAACATATCTATATATTAAATTTTTATCATTTTAAAAAAATAGTTAAACACATATAAACATATAGGGAGAGGATTAATTCCATAATATTCTAAATTTGAGGATTTTGGTTGGTCTTTGTGAACCTAACCACTTATTCCAACTTCATTTCAAGCCTTCTTATTGGTTTTTATTTGGATAACACCACTACTGAAAATTCTATTATAGATATGTGATTTATTTTCTTCTAATTTCTTAGATTGGGATTTACATCCAGTGTGAGACTTGTCCCGCTTATGCATATTTTTTCCTTTGATACATCACTATTGTATATTTCTTCATGCCTCCTCCACCATCAAAAGTCTCTTCCATCATTCTTCACTTCATGAATTGTTTTTTATTTTTAAGACCACCTAGTAATTCTTCATGTCTCTCCAATTTAATTTTGAATAGATTTACATTAGACTTATTTTTCCTTGTTGATATTTATTCCAGATCAATCCTACTTTATTATTGATGGAGTATCTTAGTTATTTTTATTCCATGTTTTTTTTATTATTTTGAAGAATGTTGTTGTAGATAATCCATCACTAATGATTGATTTTCCCTTAATTGATATCCATCACTACTTTCCTTTAATTGAGCTACATCTCTTCTTTTAGCACTCTAGGTAATAAGGATCTTATTCCCTCATTATAAGTAATGTGTTCAATCTTTCAACCACTAAAAAGTGTTTCTCACTGAATCAATAATATGTTGAAATATAAGGAATGCAGAATACACTGGTATTATACAAAGTTCACCACTAAGGGTTAATCTCAGGAGGATACACACAATGATGTGATTGTGTACTTAAATCCACTATACTAACTTTAGGTAGATATATTATTTCATGTAATTGTCACTCAGTGTCAAGGTACACTGCCCTTAGTGGTTTTGGAAAGACTCATTGATGATCTAAGGGTAACTATACCCTCTTATCCTATACACATAATTTTTGTGATGGTATATGTTTTTATAAACATGAAGTTCTATTCATAAATAATATGTATAATTGATTCTCTCTACATCATAAATCTATAATTAATGCTTAGTTGTAGTATACATTCACTAATATTTCAATACTCTACATCCCGATGAGAATGAATACTCAATTTGAGTTTCAAATAGTTGTCTTCTACATAATCACATAAGTATAACTTATTTATCCTAATGAAGATAATTCTGCACTAGAATTATCTTATGTCTACTCCTTCAAGATCCCAATGTAGTAGTGTAACTCATTATTCATTTACTTCTTCTATCAAATAATTAGATAAGAAAATGAAGAACATTATTATCTTCCTTCCAATATTCTTTCTTTAAAATATAGATTCTCAATTATATTATCCTTCTTCCAGAACAACTATAAGAAATTTTTATAGTCTTTTATGAATAAAACCCTTGATCTAAATCTTGGGATCAATCCTTGTTTCCGTAATACTTCATCATTATACAAATTGTACCACATATTTTAACATGTCCATAATATACCAATTAAATATATTCAACTACCTAAAATCAATTCTATATCTTCTTCAACTTAAATTCAAATAGAATATTCTAGATATTATGGAAATAACATATTTATGGTGTGACATCTTCATTGTGGTGTGATCCTCAACTTTCTCTTCTAGATCATAGTATGATATCCTTATTTATGGTTAGATTACTAGTTAAAAATCATATTTATAAAATCCAAAAAAATATTACATTTTATTTATTTGAATATCATAGTGTAATCCTCTAACTCTTCTCAATCTTCCAACTTGTTATGACGTGATTGGTTGATTCCCTCTTTAACTGTTAGGTGTGTCATGGAATAATAAAATACTTCACAAAAAAAATTTGGATTAGTGTATCTAAATAAATTAAATATTAATTTTCCCATCCCTCCTTCTATCTTCATAATATGAACTTGAGGGTGTGGTTATTGTAATCACATACTAACCTTTGTAATGCATCATGAAAACACCCAAAAAAGGATGAATTTTCAATAATATTTTATAATTAATAATTTATATCAAAATATATGACTGGATGAGGAATTCTGCCAAAATAAAACCTACATATTTCCGTTTTAATTAAAATTATCTTATTATATATGGCTCATATACCATAGATATCAGCTTGTGACCCTTACATATCAAGGTTTAGCTCAGGTACTTTTTCATTTTCCTATTTCCATGGTCTAGAAAACCCATATTTATGACCCTTATGTATCTCCATAATTTATTTATTTTTTAAGTCTAATTCAACCCTTACATACATGTAGTTTACCATTATGCATGATTTGTGTACCCTTACGTATCTATGGAAAAATTTAGGTTACATTTACAAACTTTTCTAACCTTACCCTTATCTAACATAATTAACCTCACATAATGAAAAAAATTCTAATTTTTTTAAAATATGTAACTCTAAAACATATATATCACAATGATAATTTTGGATACCCTTACATATAGGTACTTTTCAATTTCTATATACCCTTATGTATATTTAATATTTTATTTCTGGATAACCTTATATATAGTTACATTTTTATTTCTTAGAAATATGCAACTTCAAAAACTTTTATACCAAACATCTTCTTATAATTATCTAAAAAACATTAAAACTTCTCACACCTCCTCCAAATCTAGAATATAGATGAATAAGATCACTTATAACCTCTAAAATCCAAATATACCTTCACACTATAAAAAATAGTCTCCTCTTAAATTCATCACATTTCATATCAATGATATATATTGATATCAAGGTGTATTCATTATTTATATCCATGTCTTCAATGCTTCTTTACCAGATATGACATGGTAAACCTCAAACATCAATTCCATATTTTTTATTATTATATATAAAAAACCCAAATGTAGTTCCCATGTGTATGGTAATCAACCACTCCTTCATCCATGTCACCGTGTTTTCTAGTATCATCCTTTATATACTTGTCAACAAATCTAATATCTATTGTAAAAAATTGAACACACAACTTCATGGTTACATCAAATTCTAATGTACAGGTTCATATATAGACTATCAATATTATATATATTTCATATAATGAAATGATGGGGAGAACCAATTATCCAATTAAGTTTTAAATTAATATATTTTGGAATAGTTATAAAATCATTGTAACTACATAAGATTATTCAAGAATTTAAGAAAATTTTGAGTAAATGAATGAAGTATCACGGAGCATCCCCAAGGCACATATAAAGAGGTAATGTCATAATAATGCTACTAAAAGTTAATCTGATCATTATTGGAGTCTCCCTACAACAAATACATATTCTCTATATTTCTTTACCCTATAGGTACTAGCACACCATGGTTAAAAGTATAATACTATTCAAGCATTAAATGGTTTTTCATCTTATATATACATTAAAAAGAAGTATTCCTTTGAAAAATTCTTATCTATCTTCATTAAAAATGTTATTAAAGATAAGATTCTTGGACATATTTGGTGTTTTATATGTTTTTATTTTATATTTTGTATCATTTCAGTTTTAAAAAAATAATGATCTTGATTATGGTTTATTATGTCATATACTACTTAAATTAGTGTTTTTTTATCCTAATAAACCCATCAATGGTATCATAGAAACTCCATTATTGATTTTTTTTCATAAAATAAAATTTAAAATAAAGAATAATGTAAATTTTATTTGATATCTCAAGTAATGATAGGGTTTTTGAACTATGGTGTATCATATTATATGTTATATTATAATATGAAATATGATTGTAAGGTGTAATTCACCAAGTCACCTCTAAAGAAATAGGCTAAATCCTTCAATTTCGACATATCATGGTCTAAAAAATTTATCGTCGCAACCTATAGAATGGAATTTATTCTACATCATAGTGTATGATTTAGAATCATAAAATATGATAATGTCGATCCATATAACATAAAATAAAGAATTGAATCACCTTTATAATATAAATTTTTATCATAAAATTTTATTAACATAGAAAATTAAGATATCACATTCCAAGGACCACCTATCATGAAACATGATATTTAAATATGACTAAACTGAAACTTACAATATAGAATATATCATAAAATACTAGATAAGAAAAAAATACATTTTTCAATTACAAATTGTTATAGATAACATAAAAATTATTTATGAATTATATAAAAAGTATCTTTGAATGGTTATTAAATTTATAAAGTTTTTATAAATAACTAATTATAAAATTATTTTAATTAGTTATCAAATGTTTTTAGAATATTTAATAAATAAATATCTTCAATATATATTATTAATGTTAAATTCCTCAACTTATATGCCATGGATTATAATAATTATACAGAGGGATTAAATATAAATTTTATAATAATTTATAAAATATTTATAAATTAAAAAATAACTAACAAAATAAAAGAGAATACAGTTAAATTATTATTTATCCATAACTATTAATTTGAAATATTCAAATTATATGTCTTATTTAAATTATTTCAATTTGATTGTTTATATTATCAGTGTCCAAATAATATTATCTATTTTTATAGTTTTTTTAATCAAGGTTCAAATAATATTAAATATGTGATATTTTGATTTGGTAAAATTCTATCATAATATATGAATGAATCATTTGAGATTTAAAATGTTTACATATCAATTTGATATTATATATTTAAATAAATTTTATAAAAATGATTATATTATGGAGTTCATATTTTAAATAAATATAAAGTGTTTATAATAATTTTTTATGGAATTTCCATAAAGCATGTATAATTATAAAGTGTTTATAATTTGTTATTTTTAAATTATTCATAAATGTTTATCTCATGACTGTATTTTTTAAATATTAATTTATTTAGTTTATTCCCTGATTTATTAATATATTTAAATTGTTTATATCATGAATTTACATATCATTTAATTTAAATGTGCTTAATATACTTATTTAAATTATCATACATACATTTGTAGAATTATATACTAGGTAAGATAATTGATTAAGTTTTATTCTACCCTGAAGTTTCCATGTTTATATGTCATCACATTAAAATTAGAATTTAATTATAGTTTATATGAAACGTATAAAACTTATAAAAATCATTATATTGTTCACTTTTCATAGCCACAGGTGATCGTGCATCATTACCATGTATTTATGGGCTCATGAGTAGAGGCGCCTGCATGCTCAACCCACAATCCTAGCCTTCCATAAAACCTAACCTTATGGTTAGGTTCTAATTACACAATTTTACTTTCAGAAACCCAATTCTCCTCTCATAATATCTATTAAACACCCTAATTCGGCTTGAGGTAGACCCTGGGGTTCCTTGGGAGTGAAATTGAGTATTTTGCATCATCAAATGTCATTTTTATCTCAATTATTGATCATACCACTAATATATTTGAGGTTTAATCTTCATAATCATGTTTTCTCTTAAATAATTCTTTCACTCTCAATCTATCAATTTCTTTTTTCATAGATAAATCTATCTCTTGATAATTTATCTATATCATTAGTTGGTGGAGTGAAATCATGAATAGAACAATCATGATCTTAGGTTCTTATTCTTAGGTTTTTCATGTTTATATCATGATTACTAACATAAAAAATATGATTTAAAGGACTTCACGTGATATTTATCTTATGTCAGTGTCTCTTATTCACTCCTTAAGATATTATGATTTCTTTTTGTATGATTGGTGTACTTTTATGTTATTTGATTTCATGTTTGGTTATCAAATAATATAGTTGAAATTTATTTGATATATTGGTGTCTTCTTGGAATTGAAAAGGTTTTTTAAATTTTATTCCATGCATGACCTTGGGTTTAATGTTTTAGATTAAACCATATGATTTTGCTTTGTGAATTGTGTTTTATGAAAATGGAATCTGAGGAATCTTAAATTTTTATATTTAATATCTAGTTTTGATGACTTGTCTTGGGTAAGATATTTTTGGGAGGTAAAATAATTTTTAAAATAAATGTGTTGGGTATGAGAAATATCCAGGAAGTTTCGAGTATGAATATAAAGGATAGATATTTGGGATAGATATAAGATTCCATGTTTGTATGAGATATAGACAGGATGGATTGTAAAATTTTAGAACCACTCTTGAGAGTGATGATCCATAGCGGTTGTATCTATGATCATAGGAATGAATTTATGATATATTCTTATTTATTTGTCATGTATCCCTTGGTTTATATTGGTTATATTTTGGATATACATTGGGATTGAATAGAAAAGGGTTACCATTTTTGGAAAATAATTTGTTATATTAATTTTATTTGTTGTATTGTTTTTTAGAAATTTTGAAAAAACTATTTTGGTTTTAAATTTTCTAACCCAATTTCATGGCATTGGTCACATGGTTAGTAATTGTTTTTATAGTATTATGTGTGAATATTTTGGTTAAATCCTACTAGATATTTGTATTCACCCACACCCACACATCTTGGAGTGAGTGTACATGTCTTATGTCATGATATAGGTAAGAGAAAGGATATGATGTTGTTCAGTGATGGAACTTCTAATGTAATTTTTTTATAGATGTATAATTGTTTGGTTTTTAATTAGAGGAGTAGTTATACCTTTCACATTATATGGGTGTGGTTGGGTTTTCATCATGTCATGTGATAATTTGAGGAATGTGTCATTTTTTCATTGCACTTTGTTCGGTTTTAAGTTTATTTTAAATGTAATTTTGAAGATGGATTTGGTGTTTTAATGGAGTTTCATTCTTATATTATATATTTTGTTTTTTAATTAAAATAAATCATTCCTTGATGATTATTTGTATCCCTTAGCACTAGTTACTAACCTCTATTGATTAGGGAATGTGCTTGATTCCTTGTGACTATCATAGCTAGGGTCTCGAGATGTGGGTTCCTAGGTTAGGGTTATCACATTATACATATTAGGTATTGGAATTATGATTCAAGTAAGATATTTATTGAGTATTGAACCATGGATAATATAATATAGGGTCAAACTTATCACTATTATGGGTAATTGTGCTCTATGTAAAAAGTGGGTGTTGGTTATTTGTCATGCCATGGTATCTTATGTGGTATTTTTGGTTCCATATGATTATAATCCTTTACATTAATGGCTTTTTTATATCATAGGCATGTAATTCATTTATATATCTATAAATATAGTTGGATTTTAATTTGGGTTAGTAAAATAAGGGTTTTAAAAATTTTTACACATCAATATGGTTTGAAATATTGAATTAATTAAAGTAATAGGGATTCATAGACTAAATCATTAGAATATTGCACACATGTAATTTAAATAAAAGATATAATATGGTAAGATTTAAAACCCCTAAAAAAATTTAAGTGTTATATTCATTTCTAAATCGAATATTTTTTAAGACCTTGATCATACAAATGGGTGGTTCATGCAAAAACATGGAGCCCAGGGATTATTATATGTCATGAAAGTTGGTTATGGGTTACCCTAATTAGATTGGGTTCTTATATCTTGAATGATATTTGGGTTTAAATTTTATGGGAAACACTAAATGTTAGGATACATGTAACACCCCAAAATGGTAAAGGGTTAAAGACTAAATCTTACTATTCTTTTCAAAAAGGTGAACCTTTCTTTTATATATCCAACCTAATTAAAATTCCACAATAAAGTGATATTTTCTTGAAGTAATGTTAGGATGGTTGACCTCTTAATAAGTTTCATTGGGTATTTGTGAGTGAGGAAAAACACACTAGAAAGAACCTTATTGGCCTATGGGGGAATTCAATAATCTATTTACTCATTCGGGTACATTTTTGTGACCCAAGGAGGAATAAGACACATCTATAGTGGAACTGGTGGTACTTGTTAATCTAGAACCCGGTGATCATATTAAAAAGGTGGGATGCCAATGTTGTTAGTCAGGCCCAATTGTTATAATGGTATTATATAAGTACCCTTACAGATATGCATTGGCACTATATAGATTAAAATATATTTTCCATAATGAGAATGTTGTGTGTTAAATAGGGTGAAAATGTAACACCCCAAAAATTTAAAGGATCAAAAGACTAAATGTTACTACACATGTCAATAAGGCGCACCTTTATTTTAAAGATCCTACTTGATTAAAACCCCATAGTTATGAGAGTTTTTCCTAGGCTATTCTTATTATGTTTTTTCTTTCTATAAAGTTTCTCAGGGTGTTTTTTAGTGAGAAAAAACCCATTGAAAAGAACTTGTGTTAGATTATGGGAATATTCAGTAGTCTGATGACCTTTTTGGGTGTGTGGGTGGTCCCTAGGGGGAGTAACGCATGTTTTTTGGGAAACCGGTGGTTCCTGGAGAGCCAATACCTAAGGACCATATTAAAAAAGCAGTGTTCCAAGGCTATTAGTAGATCCAATTTGTTATAATATATGAATAATAAATATTTTATGATTCATATGATAGATTTTTTCATGGAGTTTTATACTCAATTATCCAAGAGCCATATATGACATAATTGATATGATATCTTGCCTTAATAAACTATGTGATGGGAGAAATTAAAAAGATACCCAAATCATGTTGGAATATTAATCTTGATCCACTGATGCATATGATGTAATTTAAAATGGATGACATTTTAGTAGACTGATATTTAGAAAAAGTCCTTATTAGATGAATGTAAAATATTATAATTATCTAATAAAATATTATATTATGGATAAAATGGAATCATAATCATTAATAATAACCTTGAAATCAATCATATAAAAGGATAATATTAATGGTGGTAACTTATTATACTGGTATAGAAACTTAATAATTGTTCTTGATGCATAATTAAATTTCAATGTGTCAATGAAACACCTTCTAGAGCAGTTGACTAATGATGTTTTTCAAGAAAAGATCTAAATTATTATGATAAAAATTAAAATTATTTATTTTCTGTAATGAATCTATTTTCCCCTTGTAAAACATTATAATATTTTATGGAATGTTTTTGAAGTTAGGTGCTAAGTCGGCGTGGGATTATGAATCCTAGAGAGGCTGTATTTTTATATAATAAAAATATTAAATATATTATACTATGGACATGAATTATTTATAAAATAATAGAATAACTCCTGAATGATGTCTCGGATGGTAAATATAGGACCACCATTAAATCCATAATGCAGATATACCCTAGTAATGACATAACCTTTATGAGTGTCGAGTGTTTGAATTAAGTGTATTCATGGATGTAAAAATAAATAAATTTATTTATTTATTTATAATTATTTCCTAACTTGACCAAATCATAAAATCCTATATTTAATAATATTTATGGAAAATCCATTGGGTTATCTGCATAACCCTCAGAATTTTAGAGGAGAAATTGGAAGAGAGTTCTTTGATTAAAGACAAAAGATCATGGGTTGACGATTAGTGTTCCAAAGGGGTTCATGGATCTTTCCAATAACAGAAAAGTGAAACCATTATTCATTAGTTATTATTGAATAATTCATTTATGGAATTGTTTTTATATTATTTAATCACTATATTGTTTACGATTTTTCGAATACAAATCAATACTTCTATCAAATTGATTCACGGGTTGGTTATTGATTTAAGGGTAGCGATTTATCTTCATAGAAATACGAATGGATATTGTTTTGATTAAACATTTAATATTCCATTAATTTGATGATTCTTTTTATGTGGATTGAGTCCAACCTAAAAAAATTGAGGTTAGTTTCTCATGTTTTTATTTTTTTTTTCTCTCATTATTCTTCATGTGTTAATCTTCGGTGTTCCTTTTGTCTGAAAATTTCACAAATACCCAGTAAAAGATCATTATGCAATCATTATTTGGTGAAACAGATTGATACCAAGGGTTAGATTATAGGATTGATAGTATGATCATCCTGTGTGATGATGATGAAGGTATTGGAATATAATTAAGATATATTTTTTCATGAGATTCGATGTCCATATGATGGGGTGTTGTGGGAATTGATTCAAGGGTAGATTAGTGGTTGGAATAATTCCATTAGTAATGATAGGAGTCTAGTAAACTCATATATATGTTTCATCTATGATATTTTCTTCTTGAATGATAAAGGGTGCGGTGAAAAAAGTACCACATGGAAATCAAAGGGTTCTGGTAAAATCTGACAAACACGATGTGTAGTCCAAAGAACAAATGTCATGTATCCCCTAGAAACAATGGCTAGGGTTTTGGAATAATTAAATATATCATTCCATGAGGGACATATTACATGTCATGTGACCTATGACTAATGACTCGGCATGTACCCTTGGGGTACACGGGCATGGACATAGCTTGGTACATGAGCGTAGCCAGAGTACACTGGAATAGCCTAGTACTCAGACATGAATAGATTACCAGGACATGTCCAAGTACATGGGCATGGAAAGAGTACATGGTCATGGCCTAGTACATGGACATATCCATAGTACCTAGATAGGACCTAGTACATGGGAATTGTCCAAAGTAAAAGGGCATGGGCCAGATTACATTGAAAAACATGTGGATCCCAGACATGTTATGTATAACTTATAAAAATCATGTACTTTTCTCAAGGTAGGTTGATCCCCTCATTCTCTTTAGTGTACACCCATTTATATAGGGTGTGGTCCGTTAGTCTGTCCATATGAGGGTACAATGAAGCATTACATCCTAACTATAGGATGTGATCCCCTCTATGGGGTTAGTCTTGAATAGTTTTTTGGAATCCCTTCATGTGGCTTGGAATGTGATCCTCTATCATTTATTCCTCCCTTGATAGGGTTAAGAATTACATGACATGTGTACTAGGATACTTGATCCCCTTCCTATTTGGTTATCCAGTTAGGGTTGAGAATCAATCATTATCCATGGGTGAGAACCCCTATCTTGGTATAGGTATATTTATAGTTATAGTGTGTACTTATTCTTGGTGATACCCAATAGGCACAACCTCTTAGATGATCGCCAACAATATTATCTGACACATAGAGTGATTTCTCCTGAATGATCATTCCCTTAAACCCTCGAGCAAGACCCAATGATAGAAGTACTACTGAGACCTTAACTTGAGACTCAGTTTCTATCTTGATTATATCTTGGTTTTTATTATTGTTATTTATCATATTTTTATTAACATTCCTTTGTAATGATGATTTCAATATGATGTTGATTATTTATGTTTGGTGATTTATGGGTGTCCAACTAGTTATGTATATACCCACCCTTACAAGTAATCTTCCTACAAATTTCATGTCCTGTGTAGAATATAGTATTTTCGATGGAGTCCTAGGTGGACTTGAAGTAGGTGGAGAATAGTTAATCTAGATATAGCATAGTTTATACTAGGTGTTTCATTTCATAGAAGTCCCCTCTTGGTAGTATGTGGGACTATTATTACAGATTTAGTGGGACTATATTTGGGAATTTATCCTATATTGTACTTGTGTTGTACTTCTATTTCTAATATAGATTAATTCATGAATTTTTTATTATTTTTAATTTACCATTCATTATTATGTTGGTATTTAAAGATGTGTGTGTTTGTAAGAGTACATTAGACTGAGGCCTCCCATGTGTGTGATATTTCTGCTTGATGTAGGTATCCAACCCCTGGCCTATTGTAAGTGGGATTGGGGTGTCACATTCATCTTGTTTCTATCCAGTAAGGACTCATTGGGTTAGTTCATGAAAGTGTGGTATCATAGTGGGTTCATATTAGAATCAGATTCTAGATATTTTCAATTTGTGAGGTTTGGATTGGTAACTATAGAAATAATGTTAACATGTCTAATGTTTGGATATCATTATATGTAACCCAATTTTGGTGTTGAGACTAACATATCCATTCACTAAGACACTAATAATCTTCTTGTTAACATGATAAATATAGTCACTGATTATAGGGAAAACATTGGTACATGCATGATATAGGAATGCGTTTTGGTTTCCATGTTCTTCCTATGTTATCTCCCCAAATATAATATTTGAACATGGTGCATCTTGAGCTTTTTAGGATTCCTCCACATAGATGGCCATCTAGGATTTTATAGTAATATTATAAGTATGATCCACCTAGAGATGAGGTTTCAATAAAGGGTTGTGTACAGGAGGTGGTACCTCGAGGTGGTTTTCCAGTTTTACCATCACCTATGGAACATCAGGTTCCACTAGTAGTAAAAGAGGATGATGTGAACAAGCTAAGAGACCATCAGAAGTTATAAAGGTCATGACCCCTTAGGTTTTGGGGTGCTCAAAACCCCTAGGTATCTAAGGACTGTCTAGAGATAGTTATTCAAATTTTTCACCTTGTGAGAGACCCTACAAATCATATGGTGGTCCAAGAGATGATCCTTCTCAATGGATTTGTAGGTAAATGGTGGAATATGGTGACCCAAACACGTGATGATGTGACTATTTCCTTGATATAATTAGAGAGTCTCTTCAGATAATAGTTTTATCTAGTGACTTTGTCAGTAGTACAAATTCAGGAGATTATGGAGATTCTATAGGGTATTATAATTATGGTAGAGTATTCATCGAGGTTCACTAACCTCTCATGAAACTCCATGGATATGGTTAAATATGGTTTCCTCTAAGCATGGAACTTCAAGAATGGACACTATAGATATATCTAGGATAGTGTGATATCTATTTAAATTCCTACTTGTGTTGGAGTTTTAGAATGAGATTTTTTAGTGGAAAACTTCTTGGTGGAAGAGTCACCAATGATTAGTAATGGTAATGGGAACCCTTGAGTAGAGACTTCAGTAGCTATTAGACAACATCAAACCCATGGATCAAACAAATACAGTTCTTATGGATACATTCTAAGGATAGAGGTTCTATAATTTAGGGATTTCGAGATGGATCTAGTCAATCAAGGGAGATTTGGTGCTACTCTTGTGAGGGTTGGGGACATCTTGCGTAGGATTGTCTAACCCACTATGAAGCTGATTGAGAGATAGTTCATAGGTCACCTTGGAAGAGGAAGTATCTAGATCAAGGAGGAATATAGGGTGTTGGTCATGGTAGAGTATATGGGAGAGTATTTGTAGGTTTCATATGATTTGATCTTCTTCCATAACCACCCTCAGGAGGTCTACACTAGGCTCAGAGAGCTAGTGGTTAGGGATGAGGAAATCTGCAGTAAGTGGAGTCCTATGATCCAAAGACTCCTGGGGCAATTATAGGTACAATATGAATCTTTTATTTCATATATTTAGTATTGATAAATACAATTTCATTCCATCACTTTATTTCCACACCCATTTTTCGAGACTTAGAGATACGGATTGATCATTTTATCGATCATTACGATTGTAAACTTTCACCAGTGGGGATTAAATGATCACACATCTTTTTCAATACTATATCCTATCTCTTAGAGGAGATAACTTCTTATGGGATATTTTTCTGGCCATAATGAGGCCTTAAAATATTATTCTATGTATGGAATGGATCGCCTCATTTCATGTTTAGATTGATTTTTTCGGGTGAAGGATCTAGATAATTTGTGTAGATGGGCTGAATTTTTCCTTCATCAGTGAGAAGGAACCCCAGGAAGTGAAATATGGGATTATACATAGTTGGATATAGTTTATTACTCATTATTTGGATTGTATTACCCTTGTAGTATCAAATTCTATGGGATTTCAGCTTCCTACAATGGTGGAATAGTTTGAGGCCATCCTTCCTAAGGATGTTTCAGGCTTACCTCCCCACCAATATATTTAATTTTACATAGAATTAAAATTGAGTAATTCTTTTATATATGATTCATCATATTTGATAGCTCCTGTAGATCTTAGTGAGTTAGAGGTAAGGTTGGGGGATTTGTAGATGAATATATTTTTCATACCTAGTGTTTCCCTTAGGCATCCCTGGTGTCATTTTCTAAGAAGGTGGAAGGGGTGAGGTTGTGTGTAGATTACCATCACCTTAACCAGGTGACCATTAATAATAAGTATCCACTATCAAAGGAAGGGATGATTTTCATTGATTTACATCTGGTCAGGCTACCACCTGCTCTATGTTCGGGATGAGGATATTTTGAGGACTGCATTTTTATGTTGTTATGGTCACTATGATTATTTAGTGATGTCTTTAAGAATGAATAATTTTCCATCATTGTTCATGGGACTCATAAGTTTTATCTTTCACCCTTATTGGATCAGTTTATGTTGTTATTCATCAATAACATCCTGGTGTACTCAGTGTATGAGGAGTAGAACATGATACTTCTATGTATGGACCCGGTTATACTCTGAGAGCCTTGAATTTATGGGAATCACTTGAAATTTCAGTTCTAAATTTGAGAGTTCCAATTCCTGGTACATGTTATCTCATAAGAGGGATAGAAGTGGACCCAAAAAATATTGAAGTGGTGCTACCTTAGGATCTATACAATATTATGGATGAGGTGTGTAGCTTCGTTGGGTTTGATGTATAATATTGCAGATTCATACCTTCTTTCTATAGGATTTAAATACCCTTGACTACTTTGACCTAAAAGGGGAATAATTCTATATGGATAGAAAGGTTCCATTAGTATTTTTAGGATTTACAATAAGGTTTGATGATAACACCCATCTTGAAACTGCTAAAGGATGGTTTTGAGTATGTAGTGATCTACGATGCCTCTTAAATAGGACTTGGATGTGTTTTGATGAAAATGAATTAAATGATTTCCTATATGTCCCAATAGCAGAAACCCCATGAGAAAAACTACACAACCCAAAATCGAGATTGGAAAGTAGTGTTCTTCCCCCAAAAGATGTGGAGAAACTTCCATATGGGTGAGTGGTTTATCATCTATCCTAATCACACGAGTCCCAAATATATATTTTTTTAGAAGGATATCATATTGAGATATAGGTGATGGATATAGTTCCTCATAGATTATTACTTTGAGATATTCTATACTCCAGTGAAGGGGAACATGGTAGCAGATGATATCAGAAGGAGATCATGTTCATAGTTGTTGGGTGAGGTGTTGGAGTATTTTTCTTTATTGAAGTAGTCCTTACTTGAAAATAGTGATGTATCTTACCTTTAGTCGATGATTTTTACCCCTACACTTTTTTAGTGCGTTAGGTAGGCTCATCTTGGAGATATATACAATGAAACCTTTTGTGTTTAGATATCCACTAGACGTACTCTAGAATTATTTTTTGAATGTAAGGATTATATCATCATTTTCAAAGGATGGATCATGGTACTAGATACACTATGGGAGTAGGTTTGAGAAATTTTCAATCTCCCCCCTTATCGGTATATCCAAAAGTGTAGAATATGTACTAGGACTTTTGATGTAATTTATGGTGGCTAGGAATAAGGAATTGTATAGCGTAATGTTCCTCTCACTACCTCACTTGTCAATTGGTAAAGGCTAAGCACTAGGGTCCAACAGGTTTAGCTCAACCCCTTGAGTTCTGAAGTAGAATTTGGATCGTATCTCTATGCACTTCATTATTGAGATTACATGATCATATAGAGGACATGATGTTATCTGGGTGATCATAGACTGACTCACCATGTCAGCCCACTTCCTAACCATTTGAGAGAAGATTTCAGTAAAGCGATTGGGATGCCTTTATGAGAAGGAGATACTTTGGATTCATGGAGTCCAATAAAAGATCATTTCAGACTGTGAACATCTTTTCACATCATTATTATAAAGAGGAATATGGGGGGCTTTGGGAATCAGTTGCAGTTGAACATAATGTTTCACCCCCAAAAATACGACCAGACTAAGTGGATCATTTAGGTTATAGAGTACATGATTTAATAATTCATGTTGGATTTTTTCCATATTTTGGGGGATCATCTACCCTTTATAGAGCTTATATATAACAACAAATTCTACTTCACCATCATTATGGAACTATTTGAGGCCTTTTATGGGAGACCATGCATGTCACCACTATGTTGGACGGGTCCAAAGGAGTTTTCACTCATGGTACTATAGATAGTGTGAGTGAAAAAAAGAAGGTTTTGATCATACAAGATTGGATGAGTAATACCTAGAGCTATCATAAGTCTTATGTGGACTGATGATGAGGTATTTGGAGTTTGATGAGGGAGACCATGTGTTCTTGAATGTCTCATCTTGACAAGAATTATGTATATTTTTTGGGGGTGACATGTTATCTATGATATTCCTTATCACTTTCTAAATACTTCATAGGGTTGATGTAGTGATTTGCCTCTTTCCCCTTCTACCATAATTAGATCAGGTACATGATGTCTTCCATATTTCATAGATTATGAGATATGTTCACAACCCATCACATTTTATCAACTAGGGAGAGGTTGAAATTGAGGGTGGAGCTACCTTCACTGAGTAACTAGTATATATCGAGGATTTGTACGATAAGATCCTCCATGGGTGAGTGATTACCTTGGTGCATGTCTGGTGCGGCATAGGAATCTTTATGTGATAACTTGGCAGTGGGGGAACCATATGTGATCTCAGTACCCTCACCATTTTGAGTATGCTTTTTTATTTTTGGGATGAAAAGACTTATAGTGGGGAGAATGTAATGGATCAATTTTTTCCTTATAAAACTTTTTAATATTTTAAATAATATTTCTAATGCTAGGGGCTAAGTCAATGAGGGATTATGGTTCCTGAGGAGGCTTGGTTTGTATAAAATAAAAATGTTAAATATATTATATCATATATGTGTATTTTTTATGAAATAATGGAATAACTCTACAATGGAGTCTCATATCAGAAATATGAGACCACCATTAAATTTGGAATGTAGGTTTTTCCCTAGCTGTAACAAGACCTTTGTGAAAATTGGTTGTTTGACTTAAGTGTAATCGTGGGAAGATTAGTAAATAAATATATTATTATTATTATTTATTAAATTTCCCAAAGCATAAAATCCTATTTTTAATCTTGTTTATAAAAAATCCTTAGGGATAGCCACATTACCCTTGCAATTTGAGAGGAGATGTTGGAGGAGATTTATTGGACGAATGATAATGGATCATGGGTTGATGATCGATGTGCCAAAGGAGTTCATAGATCTTGCTAACAATAGAGACGTGGAACCATTATTCATTACTGATTGATATAAACTAAAGGTAGAGAATTTTTTTGGATTTTATCCCTATATTTTTATTCTTTTTCTGAATGTGAATCAATCCATCTAGAAAATTGATTCGTGGGTCAACCATTGATTTATGGGTAGTGATTTATCTTCCTAGAATTAGGAATGTATATTGTTTTGATTAAACATTAATTATTCCCTTTGTTAGACAATTCTATGTCAACTGATTGAAGCCAACCCAAACAGTGGATAAGGTTCATTCATCATGTTCGTGTATTTTTCTTTTCTCCCATTATTCTTTATACGTTCATCATCAGTGTTCACTTTGGTAGGTTATTCAAAAAATACCCATTAAAGGATCATTGTACACTAATTCTTTGGTGAAATGGGTCAATACCATGGGTTTTGGTTTAGAATAAATGGTATGAATGTGAATTGTGAAAATGATGGAGTATTGGGAATTGAATCTAGAGATATCATTTCATGCAATTGAGCATTAAAATGACATGGTGTTATGGGAATAGATTTGCAATAATATTTTTGGTTGAAACCCAACCATCCGCAATGATCATATTTTGATCAATTCAAATCCAAATTTCATGGGTGGGATTTTCATCTAGAACAAAGTAGGTGGTGGTGCACGTGGAACTATGTGGAAACTAGCGAATTCTGGAATAACCCAACATACATAGTTTGTAGTCCTAAGAACACATGATGTGTAGTATTCTAGCTACGGAGGCTATGGTTTTGGAAATATAAAATATCACACATTGTGTAGGACTTACCACATGTCACGTGACCCATGACTAGTGACTCAGCATGTACCCTTTGGGTACATGGGCACAAACACGACCGGGTACATAAGCATCTCTAGAGTACATGGGAACGACCTGATACTTGAACATGGCTAGATTACCTAGACACGGATAGGTACATGAGCATGACCAGTGTTCATGGTCATGATCTAGTACTCAGACATGGCCAAAGTACCCATAAATGGCTAGGTACATGGGCACATGCCAATGTACATAAGAACGGGCCAGAGTACATGTGAAGAATAATGTTATCCAAGACATTATTTGTATACCCTATATGAGCAGTGTACATTTCCTAGGGAATTTTAAGGCCCTTTTTCTCTTCGGTGTAGACAAGTCTATGTAGGGTGTGTTCCTTTGGTGCATCCCTATGAGGGTATAGTGAGGAATTACATCCTAACCATATAATATGATACCCTATACAATGTTAGTCTTAGATATAGTTCAAAAATCTATCTATGTTGACTAATGTTTGATCCTCTATCATTTATTCCTCTCTAGGTAGGGCTAGAAATCATGTTACCTATATACTAGGATGTTAGATCCCTTGCCTAGCAGGTTATCTAGTTTGGATCAGAAATCCCCCATTGGACCTAGGTGAGAGCCCCTGTTTTTGTATCGACGGATTTGTAGATCCAATTTTTAATTCTTCTTAGAATGGTCCAATTGGAACAACCTATCAGATGAGTTCCATTAGTATTGTAAAACTTGTGTACAGAGTTATCCTGGACAAGCATTACCTAGAATCCTTGAGTGGGATCCAAGGATGGTAGTATGGTTGGAACCTTACCTTGAGACATAGTTTCTATCTTGATTATATCTATATTGACCCTTTTTTCCTTGTAATACTTTAAAATATATTAAGGAATACATTTGGAGATAGTTGTTGAGATGACATGAGATTTTGATGCCCTGTGAGCACAGAATTGATACTAAAAAAATATTAAATATATTAATATCTTGTGTGTGTAGTTTTCCTAAAAAAGTTTAAAAACAATGGGATGGATCCTTATATTTAAAATTAGATACCATGGTTGATTTTGGGATGTGGGGTTTACCCTATGCATGACCTAATGTTATTCAGCATTGGATGTTTGGATGAGGCAGTCATTGGCGGCTACATTCATTGAATTAATTTATTTATTTAATTTATCAATTTAATACCATTAACCTAAAAATACTCTATAAATAAACTCTTATAATGATTTACCTAGGGTTTTCCACATAACCCTTTCTAGATATAATTGGAAGAGAAGAGATATCTTCAATGGAATATCGGCATCAAATGACAGACAGTGACCAGATCATGGTGGAATGATGGGTAGAGAATGCAGCTAGTCTTGTTTATTTCTAGTGAATGCATTATTCATCAAAAATTCATCTTTAATTATGGTAGGTCTCATAAATTTTTTATTTCTCCACTTTGATTAAAATATTGATCATGGATTTTATCATCTTTTGATCTGTGATAATTTTTCTTTGTATGAGCCCTGTAATTTAATGTTTATATTGATTTAAAATAATTCTCCCCATGTCACACATGTTATCACAGATGTTAATCCCTGATTTATGATCATTGGAAAAGAACAATTTTAAAATTATATATTCACTTTGATTTTGTTCTTCAGCCCCCTCTATTATTTGTTTTCTTCATCATTGGCCTACAGGGTCACGGATCAACTTTTTCGGGGTCATTTCGAGCACGATTGAACCCTCATATTCATGGAGTATATGTGTGAGATGAATGGTTTTTAAAATAAAGTTTTTATATATATGGATCATAGGTTTCATGTGATTCTCTATAGATCTATGATCTGGAGTGGTGATGGGATCAAGTGGAAAACGATGGCATGTGGTGTGTGGGATTTGTGTGAATGATTAGTTTCCAATATGTGACCACTGAAGGGTCAGAATAAAGGTTCAAAAGAAAACCCCACTTGTTTCTGGTGGTAAAATGGTGCAATTCATGGTGGTGGGAATGGATATAGAGAACCATGTGAAGAACCATAATATCTGTGAAAAAATTGACTACATAGAGTTTATTTGAAGAGTAAATGTCATGTAGCCCCACCTAATTGTGGTGGATAGGGTTTCTAAGAAGATGAAGATCACTCGTTTTGTGGTTGGGACCACATGTCGTGTGACCCTGTCCAAGTTGTTGAGATGTGTTCCAGCCAAACGCGGATAGGACCCTATGTGGGAGGAAATTTTGTATACTTTAATAGTACGTGGGCATGGGCCGGTAGCCGAGCACAGCTAGGTATATGGGCATGTACCTGGGCACAACCCGACGAACATGGACATGAATAGGAGTGCATAGATAGTCCCTTGGTGGTTGAGAAATTCCATAATGATCACTTACACACTATGTATGATGAAATAACTTCTGAGACATGTCTAGAGTAGAACAAGTCTAGGCAGAGGAGCATGAATTCATGTCATGTGTACCCCTTTTTGATAAATTTTCACCTTGTGTTTATCCTTCATCGGGACTCAAATTTTGGCCCGTGACTAGCCTATCCAAGATAGTTTTTCACATAGATTGATATGGAATCCTACATAATGGATTTCGAGATATGGCGTGGAATGTTCTAAGTGTGATGTTTCTTTAGGTGACACTTGATGATAGCATGGATTGGGAAATATCATTAAAGAGATTCTAGGTAGATACATTACTCCCCTATTCAAGGTGTGGGTCCTCTATATATGGGGATTTTACTCTTCTATTACACTAGGTCGCTGGTCCCCCATACTCCTTAGTCCAGTAGAGATTGTACTCCCATATTTAGTGTAACGACTTAAGTATATATATAATAATACATTTTCATATCTATTAATATTTATGAATAAGATCTTAATTTAACAATAAATAAGACACTTTTTCTCATAGAGTATCGTACACACAACAATGGGTTTCTCTGAAATCATATGCTGCACACAACGTTAAGTTATTCTGAAAAAATAATACAATAATTTTATTATTATTTTAAATGGTAGTTAACGTCGAGTCGTTGTATTAGTGGGAGTGAAAATAATAAAATATATTATGATTTTATATATTTTTTAAATTTTTTCACATTTATCCAATGATTTTTAGAGGGTTAATATGATAATGAATCCAATTTTAAGCATAAGATACTCTAATATTTTTAAAAGGTTAGTTTACCACTTTTTGATGAAGAACCATTTTTAAAAATAGTTTTTTGAACTTTTATATGTTATATTTGAAAAAATAAACATATTATTTATAAGCGGGACATCAAAATTTACCTTGGTTGAAGTCTGGGTATTTTTATGATTAAATTCATATTTTAACGAATAGTGAAAAATACTGCATTTTAATTCAAAACTACCTTTTCATCTAATTTATTTATATAGTTAGATTATATTTTTAATTGGTTTTAAAGTGTAATTTTATTATGTTTTTATCATTAAATCCAATTATGTTCATTTAAAGTAATTTCACATTTAAATTGAACAGAAACACATGTCAATCTTTTGATATTTTTTACTTCTTAAAAACACGATTTCTGGTTTTGATAATGAGAATTAATTTTAAATCAATTTATACCAATTATGTGTTTTGAATTTGTAAAAATTGATTCCATATTTGGAATAATAATTTCCAAATTGAGTAAATAGGTACCTTTTATTTTTGGACATTATGAATATTAACTTTTTTAATTTTTATTTACCACAGTTAAAGGTAAATCGGGTAAATTAGAGTAACAAAAAATATGATAAGGATAATAAAATTACCATAAAACCTAAAAAATCCTATTTTATGAATAAAAGTAGACCCATATCACTTAAGTGTCAGAATGGGTTCATTTAATGTACTTTTTTCTATTAAACTGATGTAATTATTATTAAAACAAAAGAAAGTGACAACATGTCACTCTCTTATCTCTTATATGTATAATAATTTTAATATAGATATAAAATTGATGAAACATATAACATAAATATTCTCAAAAAAACTAATGTAATTATCTATATAATGGGAATTTATTTTTAATTTTTAGAAATTAAATAATTACCCTAAATATTGACACAACAGTGATGTAGTATTATTTTGTTAAGATAAATATAAAATAAATGATATTATAAATATTAAAATAAATATTATATGACATAATTTATGTCATATATGAATTTTATATATGATTATGACATTTCAAGATTTAGTTAATGGTTTTTTTTTTGAAGTAATCAAGGTGTTCTGAATTTATGAAAAATTCAAGTATGAATATTGTCAAAATTGACATAATTCATAACTTAAAATATCAAATAGTTTATTAAATGTTTTGAAATTTATAAAAAAACTATGATTCTACCAAATGGTTATGATATGTCCAAATATTTTATAAATAGAACTTTTTTGGGTCGTCTATCATGTTATGGTAATTAAATTAACCCACAATGTTTAAATAATAAAATATCATGATAAGATTATAAAGGGTAAAATAAAGGTTAGATCTAAAATATAAGGGTTATAGAACATTCAAAAGTTGTATGATTTTAATTGTATGATAGGTATGAGACCGAAAATCATAATATATTTTAAATAAATGAGTTTGGGACCATTATAAACTGAAAATCAATTTATAATAAAATAATATTTCAAGACATTCCTAAAGTGCCCCTCCTCCCTCTTATAAAAGGCCGCCACCTATACCCACTTAATCACACATCTCAAGCCCCTTGGATCATCCAAATTCTTCTAAAATTATCTCCAAACATCCCTCCATTACTCCTAGAAGACATACCTCAGGCAGAAGGAAACTCAAAGAAGCCTTTTCGCTCAAATCAAAAGGAGTTACTAAATTTTGAGGTAATGTCTTCTCTCAAGCTCCTTTTTTTATTTTCTTTCTCCACACCCTATGCTCTTTTTATTCCATTATTTTATAACAACACCAGTATCCTAAATATTTTAGGATTTTTTATTCTAAATTTTTGACCTAAACTTACACACACCTCCATCTAATGAATATAGAACATATTGTTTCTATGTATGGTGAACTACTACCTCGTGAAACAATGATTGTTCAATTTTCTCATACCTCCTTTCATGGTGGTAATTATGATGGAACTATATTTATATTTAAAATATTATATATTTAGTTTTTCCCTATGCATATGTAATTTTTATTAACCACATACCTTTATGCTTTTCATAATGTGTAAATACTATAATTTCATTTGAGGAAGTGTGGACTACCACCCCCTCAAAGTGATATGACTTGTTCATGATATACATGGAATGTATAAAGTATGGTTTTATTAAACCTATGGGACATAAATGAAATAAATATAATACTTTTATTATAATATACATTTATATTATTTTATTATTATTCTTTTAATATGACAATGAAATGAAATTAGCGTTCATGTGTACGTACGGTCTACCGTCTCCATGAACGATGAATTTCATTTTTATCTCAAAATATTATGTATAACATAAATACATATATACTAGATATATATGATCTTTAAATCATTAATAATATTCTAGAGATGATGGAATTTTTACCACAGGGACAATTTAAATCAAAACAAGTTCATTTTCGACTCAGGTACCGAATATCGATAAAACGACCGATATAAACTGAAATAATTATATAATTTTTATAACATGGTAATAAGAGATATGAAATGAATATTAAAATTTTAAAAGGTTATAAATAAACTATAAATTAACATATTTTTATTATTCAGTATATTAAAGAAAGAATGAGACAAGTTGGACTCAAAGGAAACTTCTTAACCAAATTTCCATTCTTTGGGTTAATCTTATGCTTCTTGATTATGCCATGCTATGATTATGTGAGAAATAAATTTTGTTATACTATATTTTATTAATAAATTATTTATTTTTATTTATAGTGAATACACATAATCTATCTATTTTATTAACAAAATGATCTTTGTTAGGGAATTTCCAAACTAAATTTTCACTCATTGGGTTTTACACATACATCATTGATTATATTATGAAAAGATTATGTGTGGAATCACTGTTTATTTATTTATGTTTTAATTTCCACTTAAATTTGTGTGGATATACTATTTCAATAGATAATCACCCCATTTATAAATTTTTTACGTCAATTATACAAACTTTGTAAGGGAAATTTTAACTTGGTTTCCATTCATTGAGTTAAATATCAATGTCATTGGTTTTTTTCCAAGAATATGTGTGAATGACCTATGATTGTGTTAAAATAAATATCCACTTATATAGGGTGTATTTATATTTTTCACAAATAATTATTTCATTGATTTATCCTTAATCTAATGATACGATCTTTGTAATGTATTTCATCTCAATATTCTTTCATTGAGGAATTACATGATATTGTGCACCTTATTTATCTTTTAAGTTGTATATACGGCCTCTTTTGACATGTTATATCATGAATTACAATATTATCATGATATTTAAAGTGTTGTTTAATGTTATTATTCAGTTATTTTTACTCAATTGTTTATCAATTGGTACAGGACTCTTTAACTAAATTATCATTTTAAATGTTATAATGATTTATTCTTCTAAATGTTCCTCATTAATGTCCATGTTTTCAAAATGATTTTAAGGATTTATTTATATGGACATATATTTTTTAGAATCTTAATTCCTGAATTTCTTTTAAAAGTTTCAAAGTGGTATGAGACACTTTGATTCAAAAATATCTTTATTAAATGTTTTAAATGGTTTTGAAAATGGATTGAATATTTAAATATCTTGAATTAATTTCTTGTGATTGATGATTTAAATGTTGATAATTTCAATATTTTATGTGTTATGATTATGTAATGTAACATGGAAATTTTAGGGGTGGTTATGTGATAAACCTAGGGAGGGTGAGACCATTATAGCTCTCTAATGTATTGGGTAATGTGACAAAGGTAAATGTTAAAGTTTCTCCTAAGAGATTTAGGTAATATACTATAATGGGTATTCCAAACGTAAAAATAAAGGTCACTCCATATCTGGCTGTGAAAGCTAGAATGTAAGTATGTTATGGATTCCACAAGTTTCCTTTACAATTTATAATATCTATGAGTTATTCATAAATCTTATGATTTTATGAGGTATGTTAAAGAGCTTATGTTTTTTTAGTAAAAAAGTGTGATTTAATTGATTTGTATGTATTCATGGACTAATGTTTTCTTTCCTCATTTTATATCCCTTACTAAGATTTTTATGCTCATCCCATGTTTTTGAAATGTTTTTCATAGGGAATAAGGAAGGGTGAGAGAAAGGAATAACTCAAAAATATTTTTATCAAGAAAAGAATTATTTTTTTATTTAATGGGTTTTATTTTTGTGGAAAAATTGATAGTGAGTGGAAGATTAAAATTTGTAAATTTGGATTTGTTATGTTATAGTTGTTGTCCAAATATCTAAAACTCTTAACTGGAAAAAATAATCAATTTCAATCCTTGACTTAACTCAAGATTATGTAACATTTAAGGTTGGGGCCTTATAGTTGGTATTAGAGGACGGTTTAGACAACATTAGAGATTAGGATATTTTTTTAAGGGTTAGGGATATTATCATGGGTTTATAATTTTAATTTATATCATAATTTCAATGTCTTATAAACCCCTTTTGAGGCTTTTTGATCTGAATTATTAAGGATATTAATGGTATTTTTAGAGATATTCACCTTTGAGGAAACTATGTGTTGTTGATTTTTGGGTTGCAAAATGAAAGGTATGAGATAAACTTTGAGGTTAAAATATGTTATGGTTATTTTAGATTATTTTATCACATTTTTTGAAATTTTATAAAATTATATAGTTTTTTAAAAAGGACAACCTGCAGGATGGGTGACAACCTGTCACGTCCGGCAAGGCCATGGGAATTGAACCCACAAGTGAAGGAAAACAAGGGCACGTCACCTACCACTGGCCTACGTGAAGTCCCTCATTAGTATGAATTAATATTTTTATTTAAATGATTATATAAATCAATAATAAGTTGATTTTGGGAACTTCTATTTTATCAAATGTATATCCTTAGTATAGGAAAATAATTTGGTGATTATGTTATAAATCTTATTTAGGAAGATGTTCTCTATTTTGGGAAACCTATATGCCTAATGAGAATAGATTAATATTGGATTTTATTTTAGGAGTAATTGTTGAATTTTATTTTGGAAGAATCTATGTTTTTATTGTGGACTTATGACGATTTGGGATATTTATGGAAGTGATTATCCTATTTTAGAGAATATATGATTAGTTTTATTACTTTTAAGTATGATACTTTAATAGTAGTCGATGTTATTTATAGATAAATGTTAATATTTGTCTTGGAAGTTATGTGTTCAAATACTACTGAATTTTGGGTTTCAATCATGGTTTGTATTATTATTTTTGAGTAATTATATGGAAAATTATTTTTTGAATGGTATTTTTTGAACATTGTGGTATTTTTTGTTTAATTTTGAATATTAAGAGTAGTATTTATTTTTATAAAGTATTATTATTTTTGGTGGATTATCTAATCTTGTACTAACCATTTTGGTTTTTGTTAATGTCTAAAGATAGAGGTAATATATAGTTTATCTTTTTTTGATTATGTGATCTGATAGAAGTTGATTCTAGTGCTTCAGGTGTGACCAAGTCATCTTGAATACTCATAGTTTGGAGAAAATCTGAGTTTTTGGTAGATATTATTAAAGGATGAAACTCTACTTGACAATTATGTGTGTTTCCTTACGTTTTAATTCAAGATCATAAATAAATTCGTCAAATTTATGAAAATGATTTTAAAAAAATGTTTTCCTTTTACTTTTTCTACTGGTAAATAAAATACCATTTAACCCATCCCAAGTTTATGGTTTTATGGTTGTTAACATTCTTCTAATCATGTTTTCGATCACTCTCTGTCAGAATAAGATGGTTAGTTTTTCTTCCATATTAATATTTTACTACATGCAATATGAGTGTTTGTTATCTCGGGTGAACTTTGTACTTGTCTTTATTTCTTTTAAAGTGATAGTTTTATTGAATCTTTTACTTATGGGGGATTTTCAATGAATTTTCTAATCCCAATTTTAAAATTTTGAGGATGCAATTTCCAAAAGGAGGAATGATGTAATTTCCCAGGTATTTATAGAATAATACTTTTTCATATCTATTAATATTTATGAATAAGATATTAATTTTATGTTAAATAGGACACTTTTTCTGATAGCTTGACCAACACACAACAATGTGTTTCTCCAAAATCTTACATTACACAGGACGTTGAGTTATATTGAAAAATAATACAATATTATTATTATTATTATTTTAAATGGCAGTTAATTCCTAGACGTTGTATTGGAGGGAACGAAAAAAATTAATATTTTATGATTTAATATATTTGTTAAATGTTTTTACATTTATCCAATGAATTTTAGATGCTTAAAATGATAATTAATCCAATTTTAAGCATAAAATACTCTAATAATATTAAAAGGTTGGTTTACCGCCTTTTGATGAAGAACCCTTTTTAAAAATAGTTTTTTCAATTTTATATGTTCTATTTGAAAAAATATACTTCTTATTTAGAATTGGGACATAAAAATTTACCTTATTTGAAATTTTGGTATTTTTCAGATGAAATTCTAATTTTAATGAATAGTGAAAAATATTGCATTTAAATTCAAAACTGTCTTTTCGTAATATTTATTTATATAGTTATATTATCTTTTTAATAGGTTTAAAAGTATAATTGGGTTATTTTTTTATCATTTAATACAATTTTGGTCATTTAAATTAATTTCACATTTAAATTGGACATAAAAACAGGTCAATCTTTTGCTAGTTTTTACTTCTTAAAAACCTGCTTCCTGGTTTTGACAACGAGAATTAATTTTAAATTGATTTTTTTCCAATTTGGTATTTTGAATTTGACAAAATTTATTCCATATTTGGAATCATAAGGTCCAAATTTTTTAAATGGTTACCTTTTTTTGACATTATGAATAGTAACTTTGGTAATTTTTATTTGTCACATTTAAAGGTAAATCAGGTAAATTATGGTAACAAACAATATGATAAGGCTAATAAAATTTTCCTAAAACTTTCCAAAATCCTATTGGATGAATAAAATTCAACCCCTATCACCTAAATGTTTGAATTGATTCATTTAATAGACTTTTTTTCCATAAAAGTGATGTAATTATTATTAAAACAAAATAAAGTGACAGCATGTCACTCTCTTATCTCTTATTAGTGTAATAATTTTAATGTAGAGATAAAATTTATGAACCACTGAAAATAAATAGTGTCCCTAAATTTAATGAAATTATCTACATAATGGGAATTTATTTTTAGTTTTTATAGATTAAATAATTACCATAAATATTAACACAACAGTGATATAATAATTGTTTTATTTAAAGAAATATCAAATAAATGATATTATAAATATTAAAATAAATATTATATGACATATTTTATGTCATATATGAATTTTATGTATGAATATTACATGTTATAATTTATTTAATTTATTTTTTTAATTAATCATGTTTTTATGAATTTTTTAAAAAGTCAAGTATGAATAGTGTCAAAATTGATATGAATCATAACTTAAAATATAAAATAGTTTATTAACTGTTTTAAAATTCATAAAAATATAATATTCAACCAAATGGTTATGATAAGTCCAAATATTTCATAAATATCACTTTTTTTGGACGTTTGAAAAGTTATGGTAATTAAATTGAACCACAAAGTGTAAATAATAAAATATCATGGTAAGATTAAAAATGGTGAAATAAATGTTAAACCAAAAATATAAGGGTTAAAATATATTCAAAACATGTCTAATTTTAATTTTATGTTTGGTATACGACTAAAAATCATCTTATATTCGAAATAAATGAGTTTTGGACCATTAGAAACTAAAAATAAATTTATTATAAAATAATATTTCAAGATTTTCCTAAAGTGCCCCTCCTCCCTCTTATAAAAGGCCACCACCTCTACCCATATACTCACACCTCTCAATCCCCTTGTATCGTCCATATTATACTCATATAATCTCCCAAAATACCTCCCTTAATCCTATAACAATTACCTTGGGTATAAGGAAACTCAAATAATCCTTTTGGCTCAAATCAAAAAGAGTTACTCAATTTTAGGGTAACATCTTCTCTCAAGCTCATTTCTTTTATTTTCCTAATCCACCCCTAAGATCTTTTTATTACATTATTTTATAAAAAAAATCAGTATCCTCAATATACTATGATTTTTTAATTCTAAGGGTTATACCTACACTTACACACACCTCCATCTAATGGAATATATAACATATTGTTTCTATGTACGGTGAACTACTGCCTCACGAAACGATGATTGTTCAATTTTCTCCTACCACCTCTCATGGTATCCATTATAATTGAACTGTATTTTTATATGAAGTATATTATATTTATTTTGTCTTTATTCTTCTGTCATTTTTATTTACAAAATACCTTTATGCTTTCCATAATGTGTAAATACAATAATTTCATTTGAGGAATTGTGGACTATCGCCCCCTCAAAGTGATATGAATCGTTCATGATATACATGGAATTTATAAATGATGGTCTTATTAAACCTATGATACATATATGAAATACATATAATAATGTTATTATAATATATATTTATATCATTTTATTATTATTCTTTTAATATGACAAATAAATGAAAGTAGTTTTCATTTATACGTACACCCTACTGTCTCCATGAACAATGCATTTCATTTCTTATATCCAAATATTATAGATATTATAAATACATATATACTGGATATATATGATATTAAAAACGTTAATAATATTCTATATTTGATGTAATTTTTACCACATGGACAATTTACATCATAACAAGTTCATTTTCGACTCAAGTACCAAATATCAACAAAACTCCCAATATGAACATAATAAATTATGTAATTTTTAATACATGGTAATAAGTGATATAAAATGAATAATAAACTTTATAAAGTTTCTAAATAAAGTATAAATCAACCTATGTTTATTATTCAAGGAATTAGATAATGAACGAGACAAGTCGGACTCCATGTAAGGGAACTTCTTAACACAATTTCCATTCTTTTGGTTAATCTTCAACATATTAATTATATCATGCTATGATTATGTGAGAAATAACTTTTGATATACTATCTTTATTTATACATTATTTGTGTATTTATATTTAATATACATAATTGATCTATTTTATTAAAAAATGATATTTGTAGGGGAATTTCAAAACTCAATATCTACTCATTAGGTTTTTTGTTTATTTAATTGATTATATTATGGCAATATTATGTGAGGAATCACTATTTATTTATTTATGTTTTAATTTTAACTTAACTTTGGGTGTATATACTATTTATACACATAATAACCCCATTGATAAATTTTTTATGTCAATTATACAAACTTTGTAATGAAATCTTAACTCATTATTCATTCATTGAGTTAAATATCAATGTCATTGGTTTAGTTTTTTCAAGAATATATGTGAATGACCTATAATTTTTTTACACTAAATATCCACTTATATTTGGTGTATATACATTTTTCACACATAATTATGTCATTGATTTATGCTTAATATAATGATACGATCTTTTTAATGGATTTCATCTCAATCTTCTTTCATTGAGAAATTTCTTGATATTGTGCACCTTATTTACCCATTGAGGTGTATATACGAACCCTTTTGACATGTTATATATTTAATTAGTATATTCTCATGATATTTAAAGTTTTTTTAATGTTTTTTATTAATTTTCATTATTCAAGTGTTTCTCAAGTGGTGAGGGAATCTTTAACTAAAATATCAATTTAAATGTTATAAATATTTATTCGTATAAATATTCCCCATTAATTTCCATGATTTCAAAAAAAATAAGGATTTATTTATACGGACATATGTGTTTTAAAATTTTAATTCTAAAATTTATTTTAAAAAGTTTCAATGTGTTATGGGACACTTTTATTCAAAAATCTATTTGTTAAATCTATTAAGTGGTTTTGGAAATTGATTTAATATTTCAATATCTTTAATAAATTTATTGTGATTGATGAGTGAAATGTTGACAATTTAAATATTTTATGTTTTATTATTATGTAATGGTATTTATACATTTGGCGGGTGGTTACATGATAAAACAAATAAGGGTGGTTTTGTGATAAAACTAGCGTGGGTGAGCCTGTGATAGCTCTCCAATGAATTGGGTATCGTGATGGAGATAAACATTAAATTTTATCCTAATAAATTGAGGGAATATACTTTGTTAGGTATTCCAAACATAACCATAAAGGTTACTTATTATGTGGTTGTGAAAGCTACAATGTAATTATGTTATGCATGCCACAAGTTACCTTTATGATTTATTATTTCTATGAGTTATTCATAAATTTTACGATTTCATGAGGTATGTTAAGGAGATTATTTTTTATGAGTAAAAAATTATTATTTCATTGATATGTATGAATTCATGGATTAATGTTTTCTTTTCTTATTTTATATCCCTTACTGAGATTTTTATGATCATCCCAAATTTTTTAAATTTTTTTCATAGGGTATAAGGAAGGGTAAGAGAAAGGAATAATTCAAGAATAATTTTATCAATAAAATAATTAATGTTTTATTTAAAGAGTTTTATTTCTATGACCAAAAAAATTCATAGTGAGTGAAAGAGTATCTTTTTAAATTTTGAGTGTTTTTGTAATAGTTATGTCCTAATTCTCTAAAACTCTGAACTTGAACATATATTCAATTTCAATTCTTTACTTAACTCGTGATTATGTAATGTTTAAGGTTGGGCCTTATATTCAGGGTTTGGGTCCTCTATCTATGGGGATCGTACTCCCCTGTCACACCAAGGCGTAGGTCCCCCATACTATTTAGTTAGATAGAGATCATACTTCCTTATTCAGGGTGTGGGTCCTATATATATGGAGGGGTAATCCTCTATATTCTAGATCCAATGGGTTGAGGATCCTCCATAAGGCATGGATCCCTCATATATGGAGCACGGGACAAGGATTAGGCCCCTCCACTCATTTTCTGGTAAGGTTAAATTGGATGTTGGGAATCAGTGATGGATTAATGGAGTTACAGTCTTAATCATCAACTTAGGATGGGATATGATATGGGGATACCCTTTATCTCTCATCTAGGTTTCTTTTTTTCTATATATTTGTATTGGTTTGTATTTCCCTATTTCATTGGGTTGAGCGGAAAATTGTTGTATCTCTCTATCCTTCCCTTTTGGGTTTTGGGAATCATATTGGATATATATATACTCACCATTTCTTGGGATTTTCTCACATGTGTTTTGTCTTATATTGATGATGGATTTTTCAGTCTTGACTATAGTAGACCATAGTGGTACCTATGTTCATTTACCATGTATGGTGGTCATACATGGAGATTTGGAGTTGGGTGGTCTCTAAGATTTCATTCTTTTATGTTCTTTTCAGGTTGGGACATCTTTTCTAGTTGGAAATATATTTTTCCCCTTTTCATTTTGGATTACAATGATGTACTCTTTTGTATTACATAGAGGTTATTATAAGATTAGTTTTTATGCTTGATGATAAAATAATTTATTATTTTTTCTCTTCAATTTTTCATATAGATTATTGGGTTCTTGAATACTTTTATATTAGCTAAAGGAATCCCATTTTAAATTATTCCATATTTTCACTTTTTTACATCCCATATCCTATGGAGGCAGCCTTTGGATTGGGAAATCCCAGAATTCCATCATTCAGGTGGGCCCTGGTGGGTTAGTTCATTACAATATTTGATTTTTTATTATTATTGTTTCACATATTCTAATTGACACGAATTTTTGTTTATGATGTGTTTATTCTATCCATGATTTATGTATATTAATTTCATAGAGTCCTAATGTATATTTATATACTCACCACTGCAAGGGATCTTCCGAAACATGTTTTCTATTATATAGATGATAATATTTTTGACAGAGTCCAAGGTGGACAAAGAGAATTTATACCATAGTTGATATTTTTAGACTAAATTTCATACTAAGTTTTATATTCGACAACATTCTCCTCCATCCTAGAAGGTTGGACATTTTTATAGATTTTACGGGCTTTTATTTGGACCTTTATGCTTTCCTAAACTTGTTTCATACTCTATTGTGAGATATATATATATATATATGCATTCATTTTAGAATCAGTTCTACTTTAACTTTTATAATTGTGTGGGTATTTTGAGATGTGTGTGTGTGTGTGTGTGTGTGAAAACAATGCTCTTTATTACAAATTAATTCATGATTTATTGCATAAGATTACACATTATACAACCCAGAAGATCAATATGTATAGTGTAATTGGGAATTAGTTACATTAAATGACAACTTAAAATAGAGAATACATCATCTTTAATGAAAACTTCCATAACATTTTCATGTTATTCCATCGTACTTAAAACTACATGTGATAACCTGGGGACATACGTAAGAAAGGGGTGAGATATAAATCCCAGTAAGGGAATAAACTTGGAATGAAAAAAAGAAATTATTACATGTTAGAAAATAGTTATATCAAGGATATATAAAAGGGGTGAGTATCATAAACATGAATAATGAGGCATGATATAGCATGATAACATAAAGGTAACATGGAAGTGTGGTAACAACTTAAAACATGGCATCATAAACATAGTTCAAGGATAAATACTAAGAAATTATGATGTAAAAAGTCCCACAATGGATTAGTTTCACTACCTAATCCCTTTAATGACATCTAATGAGACTAAAAAATTACCCAATGCATTGGAGTGCTATTTAATTTTGGGTGCACCCGTCACATTCATTTGATTCATATACATAAGTGTGCCACATATATCATACAACATGGAATCAATTATCATAAAATTCTATTCCATGATCATGGAGTGTGGAATAAATACATGTAAGTACCAAATAAAATTGTTATAAGTTCATAAATGTGAACACCCTTGATAAAAAATGGGTATGGGAATTCACTACACAATTGTTTGTAATGGAAAGTTGCTATGTAATTTTAGCAGCATAACAGTGGTGTATAAATGTTCATTAGACGGATTAATAAGATTGAAATGGCTCTATAATAATTTGTAACTAATAGGGTAGTTAAGGGGGATATGGAAGAACATATCCCAAAATTATGAATTGGAGATAAAAGGAAAAATATAATTAATATTCTTGAATAAAGTGGAGAAGGATGGGATCCCTTACTAAATTTAGGCATTATAATGGTTATACAAAAAAGTTCATGGGAGGGTTTGATGAGAGTGAAAGTGGTATCCCGTTATTTAGAAATAAAATTTAAAGTAATGGGATATGGAAGAACAAATCCCATATTGAAAAAATTGAAATTTATAGGAATAATGTAAAAGTGGTGCTTGAATAAAATGATAGTGGAAGATCCCTTTCTAAATTCCCGCATGGTAATGGGTGTATACAAAGTTTCATGGGAGGGATTAAAGAGATTTAAAGGGTTAAATCATCATTTATAAATAATATGGACAGTAATGGGGATGTGGAATAACATATCCTAACATTAGGAATTGGAGATAAAGTGAATAGGATAATGAAGATGCCTGAATAAAGAGGAGAAAGAGAGGATCTCTTACTAAATTTTGGCATGGTAATGGGTGTACATAAAGGTTCATGGGAGGAATTAATAAGATTGAAAGGGGTATCTCATTATTTATAAATAAAATGGATAGTAATGGGGATATGTAATAACATATACCATTGTGAAAAAATTTAAATTAATAGAAATAACAAAAAATAGGTGATTTAAAAAAAGGGGAGTGGAAGATCCCTTAATAAATTTCGACATGGTAACGGGTGTGAATAAAGGTTCATGGGAGGTCTTAATGAGAGTTAAAGGGGTATATAATAATTTATAAATAAAATTTATTGTAATGGGGTTATGTAATAACATATCCCATCATAAAGAAATTGAAATTAAGAGCCATTACATTAAAAGAGATGCTTGAATAAAAGGAGAGTGGAAGATCCCTTAACTTGGGAGTGTGATTGAAAAATCATGGGAGGATATTATTGAGAGATTGAGGAACATTTAGAGGACTATATATATGATAGTTTAGATTAAGGATGTTATCAAATGTTTTTAAGTGAAGATAAATGGGTGCTTGGGTGGGTTTATATAGGAAATGAGTGGGTAATTCTTTATTATTTCTCAAACTTAAGTTTTGGACTCCATATAATAAAGTAATAAAAATCACAAACCTTACCATAATTTTTTCCATCTATTATTACAAATTTGAGCGTATTTAAATATTTTATATGGAAAATTTATGAAATTATTGAAATATTACCCTTGTTGAAGTGGAAGTGAGTCGTGTCCTTAAAGAACTGATTTTCAAACATTAAAATATATTATAGGTTTTGGAGGTTTCATAATGGCTTTATAAAATTAATAAAAAAAAACTCATTTAATTAAATTTTAAACAATTATTTTTTCTTTTATACCCTTTATAGTATTATTACATCATTTTTTGGTCATTATGATGTCATAGTACATAGCATAAATTTGTACCCTATTTAATATTTACCTGAAAATTCAACTATCTCAAAAAATTATGAAAAAATCATCATTGGATAATTTTGAAATTATGAATCCAAAAATAATATTCATTTTTTCTAAATAATTTTATAAAAAAATTTAATTTTTAATTTTAAAATAAGGATCGAAATTTATGGAGAAATGTCGGGTTTTGTGAAAATAACAATTTTCAAACCCTTTAAAATTACATTTCACTTCATAAAAATTATATGATAATTTATATTTATTAAAAAAAATTAATTATAATATATTATTAAAAAATTATTTATTTTAAAAATCCATTAATTCATCAAAACAAATTCATTAATTGAATTTTAATATTACCCAAAAATACAATTTGTGTTTTATTGTATCAAAATCAAAATCATTTAGAAACTAACAATAATAAAATGAAAAATATTTCATTATTATATACAATATAAATAGTCATATTATTAGGTTCTTGTTAGATAGACCTTTATTAAACTAGAAAACTCCCTAAGGGTAAGGTGTGTGATTGTGAGACTTTCATGGGGTGGTTCGGCATACATGGTTTGGGATGTGATCTCGATGAGCTTGAAATTGTCCTGTAAATAGTTTCACTCATTCTTAAGTCAATGGATATAAACATGGTATTATTCAAGGTAAAATAACAGTGTTTTTATCTTCCTCAAAATCTTTGGTAAATTGTCTTCATAGGGTATGATTCTACTGGTTGATTCCATCACTTCCTTTGATCATGTTAATTGTATTTGTAAAACCCTATATTTATACTAATAATATGGTCATTTTTCAAGTACTACATTATCGATGTTAATTATTCTTACTGTTTTTTAAAATATGATATGATATAATAAAAACAAGTAATGTCATGTTATTTCTATATCCATAATACATAATTAGACATTAAATTCAACCAAAAATGGAATTTTATTTATAAAATTTTTGGTCGCTACAATCTCCCCCCCCCCCCACAATTTTGACTTGAAATTTTCATCTCACACACTAAAATTATTAGGTTAATTATATTTCATCACTTCATTCAATTCCCACATCGCTTCATAAAAAAATATCCTTCGTACTTCGATAAGGTTCATTTTCGTATTTCATAGAACTTTGTCTCTATGATCTAATATCTTCACCAACTTCTCCTCATATGGGAGATCATTATACAATGGTACTACATTTGTATTAATTACATGTAATGGGTGTGTTATATACTTCCTCAAGAGTGATACATGGAATACATCATGTACTTGGGATGGGTTAAGTTGGAGTGTGAGTCGATAGGCCACCACTCTGATACGATCAAGCATCTCAAAGGGATTGATGTATCTTGGACTAAGCTTTACCATATTCCCAAATATCATGAAATTATCCATTGGATATATTTGGAGTAATAACTTTTTTCTAACCTCAAATTTTAGGTCTCATCGATTATTTTCATCATAGATCTTTTGTTGACTTTGATCTTCCTTGATGTGTTGTTGAATAGTCTTGACCTTTTCCACCATTTCCATGGATATTTTAGGACCTAGAAGTTTTTGTTCCCAAAATCCATCCCATCATGTAGGTTTTTTACACTTCTTACCATAAATGGATTCATAGGGAGCCATTTGGATGATTGAGTTGAAACTATTATTGTATGAGAACTCAACGAGAGTAATATGTTGATCCCATCCTCATTTGAAGTCAATTGAGAATTCTCTTAACATTTCCTCAAGTGTTTGGATAGTTCTCTATGATTAGCCATCAGTTTTAGGGTGATAGTCTTTGATGAAATTCAACTCAATGTTTAGATTATATTAGAGGCTCTTCCAAAACATGGAGTTAAATCCTAAATCTCAAGTAGATATAATCGATAGTGGATTTCCATGAAACTTCATGACTTTTCAAATGTATATCCTTACAATTTTATCAAATGATAATTACTAGATATTAAATCACAATTAAGTGCTAATTATTTATATGTAGATCCCCCACGACCTATATAGAATTATTTCCCCTTGATTTCTTTAGAAGGATAGTGAAAAAGTACATGGTTATGTCTTCCAATTTCCATACAGGTATGGGTAATGTTTTCATTATCCCCTAGGATTTTTTTCCTTTTTTCCTATACTTGTTGACACACAAGACATATTTATGTGTGTTCTACAATATCCATTTTCATATTGTCCTACCAATAGTGCTTTTAGATATCTCAATACATATTTTTTCTTCCAAGATGAATAGATAAGGTTGAGCTATGTGAATCATCCAACCGCTCCTTATTTAACTTGAGATTTTATAGTACACATAGTCTTAACCCAAATCTCACAACTCCTTATCCATTAACATTGAACTCCAAGTATTTACATTTTCTTATATCTTACACATTCTTATGAATTCCTACATCATCTCTTTGAGAATCCATTATCCTCTCCAGAATGGATGGTTGAACAATCATTGGTGAAAGGATTTATTATTTTCCTTCCTTTATGATTCCAATGTCCAAATTTTTCAAGTATAAAAAGATCAAATCCTTATTAATTATCATCAATGATAAAATTATTGGATCATTTATACTTAGATAATCTTCCACTTTATTTTCTTTCCCATAATGGTAGTGAATTGAGAATTCATAGTTCTTAATCAACTCTAATCAATATCTCTAGTTCATATTCGGGTCATTGTGTGTGAATATATACTTGAGGCTCTTTTGATCTATATATATTTAACACTTCTCCCCAAAGTGATAATATCCCCATATTTCAGCACAAAGATCACTACAGCGAACTCTATACCATGCTTTGGGTAGTTCTATTCATGAAATTTCAATTTTCTAGAGTCATAGGCTATCACTTTTTCATTATTCATTAACACACACCTCAATCAATTCATTGAATCTTTTTTATATACCACAAAACATTCTCCACTTTTGGGGAGTGTGATAAAAAGTGTAGTGATAATCCTTTTCTTAAAATCTTTTAGAAAATCTTTATATTCATCATTACAAAAAAAAAAATTGACTCCCTTCTGAGTTAGAAAGGTTAGAGGGTTCGAAAATCACATGAAATTTCTCACAAATCGACGATAATTCCCATCTAATCCAAGGTAACTATGAATATCTATCATGGATTTTTCCTTGGCCATCCGTGAATTGATTCTATCTTTGAAGGGTCCACAAATATCCCATTACTTTACATAATATTCCCCATGAATTATACTTTCTTCAACAAGAATTCACATTTAATGTCCTTTACATAAATATTATCCTTTGATAAGGTCTTTATCATAGTGCTCGGATACTCCTCATGCTCCTCATTATTTTAGATTATATTAGAATATCATATATAAATTCTAACCCAAAATTTTCAATGTAATATCTAAATACTCATTCATAATGTCCATAAATATTAATGGAGAATTAGTGAGTCTAAATGGAATTACAATGAGCACATAGTGTACTTACCTTTTTTGGAAATCATTCTTGGGGATATCCTATTTATTCACCCTTGCCTGCAAATCATTTTTCCCCATTTTCAATAGCTGGTTTAAGGGTTCCCGGTACCCATACAAACAGTCCCCGAAAATCCAGATTTCAAATTTCAAATTCAAACCAAACCACTGTCCATCAAGTGCCACACGCCACACCTCGAGCCTTGAACCCATCATCACACATCGCCATCACTGAATATCCATCAATGTTCATCATGCACATCTGATACTGCAGGTCTCCGACAAGACCATCGGAAGCGTCGTCGCTGGAACCTCCTCTGCAGAACACCACCATTCATCATCACTGCCATAAAACCAACTGCGCGCAGCAAGAACCAATCACCATCATCGACTCAGCAAGATGAAACACCATTACAGAAAGTGACAACACCATAACGATGAATGAAATGGGAATTGTCTCCGCAGTTCCACGCCCGTCGGAACCACCAATAAAACAATCCAACATAAACAAAACCACAAACATATCATAATCACCACCGCAAAATAAAAAATAAAGTTGCAAATCATCTGGAAGAAACAAATCTACCTGAAGAGGACCCAGTCTATTTCCATACATACCAATGCAGAAAGCAACACCAAAATAGATCCTCATACCTGAATGAAATCACCTCCTCGGAGAAAAAAACCTTTAGGAGCCTAGCAGGCCCCGTCGCCACCTGAACGACATCATCAACAAAGCCCGCACAAAAAACAAAAGGATGAAGAAAACCCCGTTTCCACCTTCAGAATCGCACCTAGTGCCCAGATCAACCGAAAGCACAACCACCCGACACCGAACACGACAGAAACCCCAAAACGTAGCACAAATCCCACACCCTGGGGCATTATCACACCTCCAAAACTGAAGAGGTAGAGCAACAATGCGAACAACTGAGGATGATTACGAGTCCACGCAAGCTAAGGGAATCCACACCGTGAGTGCACCGAGCTGAGAGCCAAGGAAAGATCATCCATCGGGGGAAGAAGGCGGCGGCGGATGGGAATCCAAATCGCCGCAGACCACCTTACGGACACATTTCCTCCTTCTTCACCCTTACTTGATAATATCTCGAACAAAGATCTACCTTGGATAAGTATTGGGATACACGTATCTAGTTGAACAAGTCATAAATATTTTTCAAGGGATAATTTTTCTTTACCATGGTCTTGTTGAGCTCAATATAATCAATTCCAAAGAGCATTTACTTATCCTTCTTCCTGATTAAGATGATTGGTTCACCCCAAGGTGAAGAAATTGGGCATATAAACCCTTTATCTAGATTCTCCTATAGTTGTTTATGTGTCTCCTCAAGTTCCCCAATAACCATTCCATATGAATTCTTAGAAAATATAAATTCCCTAGGTATAAGATCGATTGAAAATTCAACCTCTCATCTAGGAGGAAGACTAGAAAATTATTTGGAATACATATCGGCATATTCCCTCATAATGGTAGTGTCTTAAAGTATGATCATTTCCTTAGACTCAATCATTTGAGCTAGATACTCTTTCTCATAGGGAAATAGTATCTATGCTTAAAATGTTAGTTCTAATTAATATTCATCCATCTCCTTGCACTTGTATAGAATGATGAGATGATTCATGATACTGAGAGTGATTTTCTTATCACATAAAATTATGTTATCTCTATATAGGTAAATCAAATCCATACCCATAATGGAATCAAATTCCACTACAAGGAGTATCACAAGGTTTTCTGGGAAATTCTTCCCACAAAATTTGATAGAGGAGGAGTTATATAATCAGGATACAATAATTGACCCATTTTTCATTTTCATATACAGCTCTACTTCCATGATTTTTGGTGGTTTTTGAATAGTTCTACTAAAATTGTGTGATATGAAGTAATGAATAATAATATTGGATGATAAACCTAACTTTCAATTTTTTAGTATGGTTCAAACTAGTTAAATTAGTCAAAAAAATACTTATCCATGATAATTTTGAAACTATTAAACACATAAACAAGAATCCAATGATATTAAAGGGTTAACTTAAAAATGTAATTTATTTCCTTAACATATGTATTTCTTGGATTTAACCTCTGTTATCCATGATCTATTTCCTCACATGGACACTCGTGGGAATTTTTATGTTCCCTTAATAATGGTTCATAATGAGCATGTGAATTTACCAAAGCATGTCCCCAAGGAGTGTCAAACCAGTTGTACAATAAAGACCTTTTTCGTTCACTAGTTTCTAGTCGAGTCTAGATCAATGTGGTGTTTTCGGGTTTTACCCTAATGTACATCTATGCCAGAGCCACATCTATTTTTAGTATCTAGATAGGGATGAGTTTTCTTATAAACCACTTACTCCATACTATACCGAAATGTAGGGATATATTATTATGTTTAGTATTACACCAAAGTATTTCTCTATTGTAATATAATCCCAATCCCTAAAACAACTAAACTTTCCTTTGATACCAATTAAAAAAACCATGCTATTTATTACACATAAATCAATGATTTATTACATAATATTACACTTAATACAACCTAAAAGATTGAGAATTCCATTGTATTTGGGAATTAGGTACATTATATGACAACTTAAAATAAGGAAAACATCATCTTTATTGAAAAATTTCTTAACATGATCATATTATTCTATCATACTTAAAATTGCATGGGATAACCTAGGGACATACATAAGAAAGTTGTGAGCTATAAAGATCAATAAGGGAATAAACATGGAATAAAATGAATAAATTAGTAAATGTTAGAAAAGAGGGATATAAATGAGATATAAAATGGGATAAAATCATAAACATTAACAACGAGTCTTGATATACTGTGATAACATAAAGTTAATATGTAAATGCGTCAATAAATTAAAATATGGCATCATAAACATTGGTCAAGGCTGACTGGAAATAAATCTTGATCGAAAAATTCATGTGATGGATTATGTTCACTAGTTAATTCCTTGAATTATTTCTCATGAGACTAAAACATTACCCAATTTATTTTAGTGATATATAATTCTGGGTGCACCCGTCACTTTCATTTCATTCACCCGCATAAGTGTGCAATATAGATCAAACAACATGGAATAATTTATCATCACATTTTATTCCATGATCATAGAGTGTCTAATACATACATATATTTACCTAATTAGATAGGTATAATTTCATAAATTTTAACACCTTTGAAAGTAAATGGTTAAGGGTATTCACTATACAATTGTTTGGTAAGGAAAATCTTGGAGAACTTTTTACTGCATAATGGGGGTGTATAAATGTTTATAGGAGGGATTAATGATATTGTAAGGGGTCTCTCATAATTTATAAATCGTAGGTGAAGTAAGAGGGATATGAAATAAAATATCCCAACATTTTTAATTAGAGATAAAATTCATAAGATAATGTAGATTCTTGAATAAAGAGGAGAATTAGAGGATCCCCTTCTAAATTTCAGTATGGTAACAGGTGTACATAAAGGTACATGGAATGGATTAATGAGAGTTAAATGGGTCTATCATAATTTAGTGTTAAAATAAAAATTAAGTTTGATATATAATTATATATCTTAGTATGAAAAAATTGAAATTAATAGGAATAACATAAAATAGGTGATTTAATAAAAGGAGAGTGGTAGATACCTTACTAAATTTTATCATGGTAATAGGGTGTGCATAAAGGTTAATGGGAGGTCTTAATAAGAGTTAAAGGGGTATATCATTATTTAGAAATTATATTTTAAGTAAAGGAAATATTAAATAACATATCCAAAAATTAGGAATTTGATATTAAAGGCATAAAAAAGTTATGATTCTTGGATAAAGAGGAGAATGAGAGGTTCCCTTACTAAATTTTGGCATTGTAAAAGGTGTACATAAAGGTTCATGGGAGGAATTGATGAGAGTAAAATGGGTACGTCATAATTTATAAGTAAAATTTATAGTAAGGGTGATATTAAATAACATATAGCATCATGAAAAAATGGTAATTAAGTGGCATAAAATAAAATATATTCTTGAATAAAAGGAGAGTGGAAGATCCCTTACTAAATTTCAATATGGTAGAAGGTTTACCTAAAGGTTCATGGGAGGTATTAATGAGAGTGAAAGGGATATATCATAATTTATAAATAAAATTTATAGTAATTGGGATATGGAAGAACATATCCCATCATGAAAAAAAATTAATAGGCATAACATAAAAGTGGTTCTTGAATAAAATGAGAGTGGAAGATCCCTTACCTTGAGACTGTGATCCCAAAAGCATGGGAGGAGCTTATTGAGATCTTGGGGGAATCATGTTAGGACTATAGAGAGTATAGTGAAGAGTAATTAAATTATAAAATGTTATTTATTGAATGTAGATTGAATATTTTATGGGTTTATATAGGAAATGAGTGGTAAATTCTTTATTATTTCTCAAACATTAATTTTGGACTCTATATAATAAATTAATCAAAACCAAAAACCTTCCCATGTTTTTTTTCATGGTTTCTTCCAAAGGTGATTGGTTCTAATTACTTTATAAGTTAAAGGTTTAAACTTATTAAAATATTACCCTAGGTGTTGTGGAAATTAGGCATGCCCCTAGAGAAATGATTTTAAAACATTAAAATATATTATTGGTTTTGCGGGATTCATAAAGGATTTATAAAGTTAATCAAATAAAATTAAAATAAACTTTTGTTACATTTAAAACATATATGTGTTCATGGATTCCATTTATAGTATTTATTATATCATTTTTTGTTCATTATGATGTCATAATACACACCGTATATTTATACCATATTTACTTTGTTCTTAAAAAATTGATTGTCTTAGAAAATTATAAAAAATTCAAAATTGGATTATTTCAAAATTTTGAATCCAAAAATAATATTCATTTTATCTAAATAATTTTCTAAATATTTTAATTTTCAATTTTAAAATAATATTCGATATTTATTGAGAAATTACATGTTTTTCTACAATAACATTTTTCAAACCCATAAAAAATTACATTTGACTTTTTAAAATTATATGATCATTATTATTTAATAAAAATTATATAATAATAATATTTTATTAAAATAAAAATTATTTCAAAAATCCTATAATTCATCCAAATAATTTCTTTAATTGAATTTTCATATTACCCAAAAAAACAATTTGTGATTTGTTGTATCAGAATCAAAATAATTTACAAAGTAAAAGATAATAAATTTAAAATATATTCATTATTATATAAAATATTATTATTATTATCATTACGGTCTTTATATATATCCCTTTATCACATTATAAAACACTATAAGTGTAAGATGTGTGATGTTGATACTTTCATGGGGTAATACGGTGTACATTGTTAGGGTCATGATCTCGATGAGCTTGAACTTATCCTCTAAAAGATTTCACCCATGATTATGTTGTTGTATATCATATTGGGATTGTTCAAGGGAAAATATCGTTGATTCTATCTCCCTCATAATAATTGATAAATGGGCTTCATATGGTATGATCCTATTGGTTGATGTCATCGCTTCCTTTTTCTGTGTCAGTTGAATTTGTCCAAACCCTATATTTATACTAATCATATGACCACTCTTCAACAACTATATATTAAATGGTAGTTATTCTTAACATTATTTTAAATACTATAGGATATAATTAAACCAAGTAATTTCATGTTTTTTCTATAACCATAATATATAATAATACATTTAATTCAACCATAAAGGAAATTTTATTTATAAGGATTGGGTCATTACAGTGTGTGTGCAGGTACAATAGGATAAGTACTCCAATGTGTGTGATATGTCCACTTCATTTTGGTTTCCATCCCCAGATCATTTAAAAGAGGTATTGGGGTATCATATTCAGTTTTCCACCATATAGGTGGACCCTCGTGGGGTTGGTTCATGACATTGTATGTTTTTACTTTCAGGATTTTGTTCATGTAACCTAAGTTTTAAACACAACATGGGAACATGGATTCATTCAAGATGATATAAAACCTGAAATGATTCTATAAAGAATAGGAAAAGTATAAGAGGTGAAGTGTTTCTATGGATGTTTTTAAAATGTAAGATGGATAATGGAACTTTACTCTCCTCTCATGTAATTAATATGATTTGGATTGTTAATGACATATAGTGGTTTGGGTCTCCTTTAAGTCTTGATCTGGTTATGGAATTAATTTATCAATAACATGAGGAAAGGTTATAAGTATTTAATATGAATCCCAATATTAATTATTTCAACCTAATTTCATAAATATGTTGAGGATAGATAAGTAGAACATAGATGGTCTAGGTCTAAGTGTTTTATTAAAATTGAAAGAGAGTAAAATTTAAAAATAAAATAAACCATGTTCATTGATGGAGGAATTTCCTAAATTACATTAATGGGTGCAGGAAACATTGTAGATAGTTTATTTTTGGTATTAACATTATAAAAATAAATTCTTTTATTTTGAATGTTATAGGTTACTAACTATACATTAAAAAATTATTTTAAATATGTATAGGATTTTCAAAATGATAAAGAGAGAAGGTTAGTGACTGATGTATTTATTCATGTAGTGAAAATGGGGGTTATTGCACTAAGGTACAATATATAGTATATTACATTAAATATCTAGTGGATTGGAATAAATATTGTGTATTTTTCATCTAATATTTCTCTTATATTATAATATAAGTTATTGTAGACAATATTTTTTATAAAAAAAATGAAATTATTGTCTTTTTTTACACATGGTTATGATTCAATCCAATTCTATAACATGGTTTTAAAATAAGATAAGGATAAAAGATATTTTATCTAGGATAAAAAAAATTTATCCAAGATTTTTGTTAAAATATGATGAAAATAATTCTCACCACCTAATAGTGACATATTTTAAATAATATTCTTTTTATAATATTGCTCCAAACACCTAGGATACAATATGAGATATGGTTGTTAATATATTTTTTAAATATTCCCACTAAATAAGATAATTTTTATTTACAAATACACAAAATATTTGTTTCTAAAAATGATATTTTTGTGAAAATATAGTTTCTATAAAGTTTGTGGGAGTATGTTTTAACATAGATAAGTTCAACAGGTAAAAAATAAAAGATTATAACAGTAAAATTTAAAGTGATGGTCAATTTATATTCAAAACTATTTTAGGATATATTTGTAAAGAAAAATATCAATATAAATGGATGGATTTGATTTTTTTTAAATAATCTCAAAGAAATTTCAAATAAAAAGGTTACTAATTGATGACAATGAACTCAAAAATATTTCTAAGGTGAAAATATAAGTTATTAACATCAAAACATTGGATGTTGTGAAGTAAATAAGTTTGAATCCTAGTTCCAATAGTTGGTAATTAAGAACATGATTAGTAGTCTAACTGTTATTCAAGTAATATTTCATCATATATATTACACACTAAAGGAGTTTAGTGGGAGGTTTTATCAAATAATCACATAAATATGTGGAAATAATCACATAGAGATGTAATGATCTTAATAAAACCCTAAAAGTGAAATAAAAATAAGGCCTCTTATGTGGTCTATCATATGGGATATTATTATAGAATTTCTTATGTATAGTTTTATTAATATTATTAAATTAGTTTAAGAATATAATGTTTATTATGTTTCATAAAAGTTAGTCTTCATGTTATCATTCTTTCATGTTGGTTGTATATAATCATGAAGTTAAATAATAATTAACCTCTCAATGTATGACTTTGAGTAATCCCTAAATGATGTTTCCCATTGAGTATTATAGATTTTGATGATATACTAGGGTTATAATGGGTCAGATTTTATATAGAGATATATAATATGCTAATTATACACACACACAAAATGTGTACTGGATGACTAACCAAGTATACTACATGGAGTTTCATGAACTGTTTATTTGGTAAACTATTGGTATTTATTTCATATTGAATCTTTTTAAGTGAGGTTAAATAATATTATGAGTATAATAAACATCATAATTTGATAAATTTCTTATGGAATCCTTGTCATTGATCTAAAAATAAGATGTTTGTTTATTTTTTTGACCATTTAATCATTTGAGGTTTAATCAAGATTAGATTCTTTATCTCATGTGGAGAGTATGAAATTCAATCCTTGGTTGAGATAGACTGAAGGAGTGTATTAGCATTCCTTGATAGTGACATGTGATGTTCTTATCTTTTCAAATGAGGGGTATGTGATGCTCTTATCTATCATGGTGAATGAAAAATATTTTGTTCATCCGTATGGAGAGTCTATACTTGAGAATCGATTATGTATGTGTTTCTATATGAGATTAAAAAAAATTTGGTCTCATGTTAACTCGATATCTTAGAAAAATGGACTATATTATTTTTCATAATTATATATAATATATATGGTGTATACAATTATAGAGATAAAAGTGTTTTATAGATATCACACTAGATCCTTTTTTAGCATTATTTGTAGTGATATTTTTCTAGAGGTCTCTCTTTACATGTATTTATGGATTGGAGAATTGAAAAAATAAAAAAAATGATAAAAAAGGTCGGTGAAATTAAAAATTGTGGTAAAATTATTGTGTATTAAGTTTTACAAAACATATATATATTCTCTAAAAGTGTTTTAAAGTTTATCCAAAAAGATATTTTAGATGGGTATTTACAAATTATTGCATATGATGTGATGCATTATGAAATTAATGATAACTTTTCATAATAGTTTCAAAAACATTAAAAAGGATTTTTGGATATGGTTTCAAAAATTATTATATATGATATAATATATAGTGAAATGATGCAATTTCTATGATCCTTTAGTGCAATTGAGTGATTTATGGTGATATTCCATAAAGCCTAAAGAAAATATAATATATAGTGGGTTATATCATGGTGTATAATATGGTCATGTTGTATTGTATGGAATATATAAAACCAAGGAAAATCATATACCTTGGTATGGAATATCATATTGTGATATATAGAGATCTCTCACCACTTCCATGCCTATATCATATTATATAATGTAGTCATATCATAGAGTTTCAATGTGTATCAATAATATGTTAGGTGGTTAAAATCTACGGAGCTCGACCCCCAATAGCGATGCCCTAGAGGAGATGTACATGGCTCCAACTCCCTCCTCCTCAGCGGGGGGAGGGGGGAAAGGTCTTCCTCCCCCATTTTTGGCGCGGTCCTTCTCCCCTTTCATGAACTCGAATTTCCTTCCCCCCTTTCCATCTATTACTCTTTTCCCTAAGGTCCCTGACCTTCACAACAGCTCACCCCAGCTTGTGATCTCTACTAAAGAGTTCAATGAGGCCTCATATATTCACCGATTGACAATTTTATCCCAATTCAGAGGTCTTCGTCCCTCTATCGATGCTTTCAATCAGTTCGTATTTGATTCATGGGATCTTCAGGAGCGCGCTATTGTGGGACTCTTCGACTGGCATCACCCAATGATTCATTTCTCCTCAAAGGATGGTCTGATTATTTCTTGGTCCTAATCCACTCGTGCAATAAAAGGATGCATCTTTTTTCTTCTTCGTTGGTCTATCAAACTCATCATGAATCGCGATGTGCCGTCATCCGCGGTTTGGGTAAGATTTCTAGATTTACCTCTCCCTTTCCAGAACCCCAAAATTATTAGGATGTTAGGCAATATGGTTGGAAGATATCTATGCTCTGATATTCAGATGTCGGCAGTATGTCATCTGATATCTCCTCGAGTATGTTTCGTGGATGATGTTTCAAAGGACCCCACATAGTGGTTGTGGATTTCGGTTAGAGAGGAGTTTTGTTGGAAACAAAGGGTTGTCTTCGAATCATGGTCTGGTTTCTTCCAGGGATGTCACAAGATAGGGAACTCGGTCTCTGTCTATCGTCATCAGCGTAGGGTTCAGCAAGAGGATATTAGTAAAATTTAGGGGAATGGGGTGTTGGATGACTCTATTGTGAACTAGAAGGTGCGGGTTTTTGACGGCGTGGATGAGAAAGCAGAGGTGTGTGGGGTTTATCTAGAGGTGGTGGAGTACTTGGGTGGAGCTAGGGTGAAAAAACTAGACATGGTATTACCTCCAAGTCCTAGTGTGGTGGAAGTCTTCAAAAGACTGTTAGGTGACTTGGCTAGTCCCCCTCGTAATAGGACTAGGGCAGGGGGCTCTTAGGCTATTGAAGTGGTTGAAGGCATTCAGGACACACTCACTACTCCCACTCAGGTTCCGAGGGAGGCTATTAGAGCTACTGAAGCAGATGGATCGGCTTTTGGGGCTGATGCCAGTCAAAATCCCTTTTCTTATGCAATGATGGTGAGGGCTGGTAGTATCATGGTATCTAAAAGGGTGTCTAATGGCAAGAATAAGTTGAAGGTAGGAAATGAGTGGGAGAAGATTTCACTTTGGGAACGTAGGCCACTAGATACCATGAAGGGATTCAACTCGAGGGGGTCTCTATCATTCATTCCCCTCAATAACTATTTTGGGAGTTTGAGAAATGAGGGAGAGTCTAAGGGATATTCCAAGGATTCATATGATACTAATTCTGAGGGTGATGGACAATTTTTTTATCATAATGGTTTAGGATGGGTGGGAAAAGGCTTGCACAACCAAATATGAAAGAAAGGGAACAAAGAGAATAGGGACCAAGGGTGATTCATTGTTTCAAGGAAGCTGAAACCGAAGTGGCGTAAAGACTACTCTTACCTTCCTAGACCGATGGAGACTTGGTCGGCCAAAAAAGAGGGAAAACCAAGGAGCTCGAGTCCCAACCAGTGGATAGAGTGGATGGACAAAAATTCTTGGTCTATGAGTCTCATGAGAATGAACCCTCACAGGAAGAAGATTATCATGAGTAGAGGCACTTGCATACAGAGGAGGTGATACGAGTGGTGGAGGATACTACTTCCTCGGGTCTGCAATGTGAGGCAGGAACCAGGCCAATTGATAAGATAGGTGTGGGGGAAGTGGAGGTGAAAGTGGGTGAATCGGCCTCACCTACCAAGGTGGGAGTGAAGTGGATGCTGGGGGTGGAAGGGCAGGCTATGATTAGGGAATATCCATGGGAGTTTCTATTACATTCTGAGGAGGGGATGGTAGAGAAGGTGGTAGCCATTTGTACTTCTGATGAGGTTACGGAACGGATGCAAGAAATATTGATTCAAGTTGACACGGACAAGGAACAAAGCGATTGGATTGACAAACAACACATAATATTAGTCATAGGGTTAAACAATAATAAAATAGATGAGGTGGAGTTCTTGCGAGCGTGGGGTAATCTGGCCTCTCATTTCAAAGACATTATCAGAGATGACCCGGGCAAAGAGGTAACATCTCTTTCCTGGAAATTGTTTATGTAAATTAAGTCTAATGGGTTTAAGATGGTATTTAATAATTTTTTAATGTGCTATAGTGTTTTAAGTCTTGGTTATACTTGTTGTTTTTTCACTTTCTCCATAAAAGTGTTCTTATTAAAAACAAAAAATATATATATTTGGTGGTGCAATATGCTACAATTGAAATTAAATGTTAAATATTAATTTTTTAGTTTCTTCTTTCGTGTAGGCTATAATTATTATATGTAGTTAATATGATGAAATGACTATGAGAATCAAAGATTAATTTAATAATTAAATTCATATATGGTTTAATGGTCACAAAAAAAATTGAGCCACACTCCATTACATAAATGTTTGAGAAACATTTATGCAAGTGCATGGAGGCCCAGGGATCATCCCCAAGGCCTATATAAGGAGTCCAATCCATAATAATGGAATAAAAGTTTGATTTGGTCCCTATTAGATTCTACCTATGTTGAATATATACTTCTTATTCCTTTGCACCTAATGTAATAGCATACCATGGTCTAAAGGAGAATCCTACCCAAACATTGTCTGATTTGTCAGCAAGTGGATACCCTAGGAGGAATGAGCTCTTTTATTATTTCTAAGTGCTCTTCATTAAGTGTGTGATTAAATATATGAGGTTTTTCCATGTTCAGTGTATTTTATATTCTTTATTTTATATTATGAATGCTTTTAGTTTAAAAGAATCAAAAATACATATTTATGTTTATTAAGCACTTCCCTTTATCAGTGCTAAAATTCTTATCTTTAGTACCGATTAATGTAATATTTCATAAAAATAATTATATACTATTAAATAGATTATTTTAACATAAAAATATTTTTTATTTATATAGATATATTATATCTTCTTAAATATGATTTATATAATACTAAATATGTATTTAAACTTAATATATAATATATTTAGTGAAATATGGTCAATATAATAATTAAAAATTAATATTAATTAAAAAATTACAAAAAATAGTATTTATTAATAGACATTAAGAAAAAATTGGTGATAAAAAATAAATAAATTGATTAATATCTTAATACAAGTTAAAAAGGAGTTGAACTTCAAATGAATATAACTTCTGATATGGGTATTTGTTTAGGCTCAATGAGATATTAAATCAAATCTTATAAAGATATATACAATATTTAAAATAAGTATTAACTAGTTTCACACTTTTACTTGGTAAAAAACACCCTAAAGGCTTCCTAAACTGATTTTTTATTTGGAATGCCGTAATTTCTCTACATTCTGTGGAATTTTAGCTTCATTTGAAATAGTATTCTAATCTTTTTTCAATAAATACAGAATTTATTCTCTATAAATAAATTCGTATAGATATTATAGTATGGAAATTTTATAATTTCCCATAATTTATCATTATTTATAAATTTAAATATATACATATATATATATATATTCATATAATTATATATATAATTTTAATTGTATAAATAAATATTTAAAAATATCTTCATATAAAATATCTTTTTAAATATATAAACCATTTGTAAATAAACATTTATTAACCATTTTATTGAAAATAAAAACTTATCCATTTATTTACCTTATCAAAATTGATTAATATATATACATATACAAATATATATATATAATTATTATATATAAACATACATATTTTTATATATGCATTTTTTATTATTATTAAAATACATGTATTTATGTATATATTCTAATAATATATGTAAATAAATATTAATTTATATATATTAAAATAATTATATATTACTTAACATATAAACATATATATAAAAATTTCAATATATAACAAGTAAAATCTTCTACCCTAGTAGTAAGTGTGATTATTTTGTGTCTATATATATATATATATATATATATATATATATATATATATATCTTTATACATTTCAAAATTCGTATATTAAAATATATATACAATCATGTATATCGATACACACACAAATATATATGTATAGAGAAAGATAGAGAGAGAGAGAGAGAGTCTGTGTGTGTGTGTGTGTCTCGCACACTCACATTAATTTATTTATAATAAATTTGAATTTTATAAATACATTATAAAAAAGTATATGTAAATAAAAAAATTTATGTAAATATAAAAACAAAATTTATAAATAAATTTAAAAATAAGTATAAAATTAAAAAATAAAGATGTAAATATATATAAATAGATAGATATATCATAAAATAATGATTAAAACAAGGTGAAGTAGTGGTAAGGGCATTAACTGTGCACATGGAGGTCACCGATTTGAATCTTCATGGGTGTTCAAGGTAGTAGGGTTGTTAGGGAGTTAATTATTTTCATTAGCAATGATAAAAAGTGGGGTGAGTCACAATTCATGTGACTATAAGCATTGATAAATTTTAGGTACATCTCGGGGAAGTCTGCATTGCTTTTTGGTAGTATTTTAAAAAAATTATATTTTTGACCTTTACCAGTGCTAGAAATTATCACTGATAAAATAAGACTTTATAAGAACTAAAAACGTATTGATAAAGGCCACAGTTGTTGGTGGCCTTAACATTTAAAAAATAATTTTATCAATGTTTAAAATGTAGTGATAAATTCTCCATTTATTTATGCTTTTTTTGATCTGGTAAAGGTTTATTTTATTATTTCTTATTTAGAACTGGTAAAAGAAACCATCTCTTAGATGTTCTAGGTAAATCATTTCTTTTAGCATTGATAAAATCAATTTATAGCACTAAAAAATCCTTATTTTTAGTGGTGAATAGACGATTTTTTTATGGTTTCATAAGTTTTATCCAACTTGAATAGTTGTAATTATATCCTAAGAAATCCATCAATATGAAGGTGAGTTGAAAAATTAAAAATACAAAAGAATGAGATTTCTCTTTGAATGAGGGAGAAAAAGATCAAAGTTAAGAGTTTTGATGCATGAGATCCTTCTTAAATATTCTATTTATTCCCTATAAGATCTCTCTATAATCCACATGATTGATTCATTCAAAAATTCAAATGATTTCTCTTTGGGCCTTTATATAGATTCAAAATCTTACTATTGAGAAATATAGTCATTAGAGCTTAACATGGATTCAAATCACACCATAGCTCATATGACCATTTTTATTGTCATAGCTTCTTTATGGTTATTCCTCTACCCATTATTGTTATCTCCACTCCACTCATAATATATTTTATAATAAAGTATTAATTCCTCCATTGTATTATTAACATATTAAATATGAATGTTGAATGGGTGATGCGGAGTTATAAAAAAATATTGTCATCATATTTCTTATTTAATCATGTATGTTTTGATGTCAAAATTTCAATAATCAGGGTGTTTAATTAATATTTCAATTTTCAATACATTTTTTGGATAGAAGTCTTGGTTTGGACACCAGGTTTTCTTATATTCTCCAACATTATTCCATTTAGTTTTGGACTTGGTCTTCCATTTAGGTAAGATTTCATGAACTATCCTGATTTATCCCTAAACTAGACACCCAAACTGATATGCGACATATCTCAGGGTCATCCTTATTCCCCTTGAGATGATGACAAGCATTTAAATCATCTCAATAAAATATTAGGGATGGTTTTTCCTAATTGATAATGATTTAACAGTAGTATAATTTCACCGGAAATTCTAGAATGACCCACTGAGACATTGGATATCCATGTAAAGTAAAAAAATAGAAATAGATACAAAATAATAAAAAGATAAATTAATAAATAAATGTTATATGAACAATACTGAAAAAAAGTAAAATAAAATTACTCGAGTGGTACAAATAAGGTCTATAAAGTAGAATATTGACCAAGGAAGTACAAATACTAAACAAAATAAAACTCAAAATACTAAACGTAATCTATATGTGACCTTTTGAGAAATATAAAACCACAATACCACACACTCCATGAATGATCCCAAAACAATAACTAAACTTGAAAAACAATCTCAGGTCTACCAAATCTAAGTGGAATAAGTAGGGTGTGATCATAAAATATCTCAATAAGTATCCAATCGATAGTCCATGCATTCTATTTTCTAAAATAGATCATAAATCCCAGTTTTGTGTATAGATAAAATATACATGTTTTAGTTTTAAGAAAATTAAATCTATAGCTTTTCCTAAACCAACCATCTTTAAAACCTAAAATGTTTTTAAGGAACATTTAAAACCTTTCCAAACCCATCTCTTTTACACATAACTTTTGAAACACTCTTTTAATTAAACACCCAACTCACACAAAAAGAACTAAATAAATTAAACAATATAGTGAAATAAGTAATATAATATTAAAGAAAAAAACAAATGAATAGGTAATATTTATAAAACCTAAGCTTCAATTATAGTCAGTAAACTTTTCTCTATAAAGAAACTATAGCATAAAACATATAACATTTTTCAATAATGTGGTTAAAATATTAATTAAAATAATAATAAATTCAATTTTATGATATTAATTTTATTTTTTAATTTATAATTTCAAAATTATCTTAGGTTGGATTTGTTATATTTTTTAGAAATATTTCTTTTTGGGTGAGTAATGAAAAATACTGATTTTATAAAAACTATCAATTTTTTGAGATTATAATGATATAAGAATAACTTTAAAGAGTATCAAACCATTTTATATAAAAAAATACTTATATTTAATAAGTAATATAATTCATATAAAAATATAATGTTGAGCATAGAAATATATTCTAAACATTTTCAAAATCTAAGTTAAGTTTTAGTTCAAATAAAAAAAATTAGTTCTTCTCTCTTAATTAAGTATATATAAGGTTACTTTAAGTTTTTGTTTGGTTTTAAATAAAAATAATTCTTTTTTATTTAAAATAATACAATTAATTCCATTTTAATTAATTTTATATTTAATGTTTTTATAAAATTACATTTATGCTTAAAATAACTATTTTTCTAAAAACAGTTTTCATTTTTTTATCAATTATATTAAAATTAATTTATTCCACTTGTACAAATTGAATACTTTAAAATTTATTCCATGTTTTTTATCATAATAATGAATATTAGGTAATTATTTCAACTTAAATTTTGATCATATTAAATAATAAAAATAGTAAAAATGTGTTACCACGACTAAGGTTGAAATTGGTTTACTAGGGGTTAAAATAAGTGATAAGGGTAAAAATTACACATACACATGTCTAAATAATATTTATTGAATATATTTAGATGTAATATTATCTTAAATTTTATTTCCATTCTATTTTGTACCACATTAACTTGAAAATTACTTCAAATTATTTAAATATTTTAAGTAATTCTTTGTGTGTCCCTCCCCTCACTTATAAAAGGGTAGTTGTTCTCCTCCCTTATTCATAAACTTTGAACACTATATGTTATATAATACCTATAAAAAAACATCATATATTAATTAAAATAATTATATAATATATGGTCTTCTATTAATATCATCCTAATATGGATTATGGTGTAAGCCCAAGGTGGTCTCTCAAAAAAGATGTAATCATTTATACTGACTCTTTAAAAATTTATTTCTTCTTCTACTTCCTATAAATATGTTGTACCCATCATAAAATAATGAATATAGTATAATATTTATACGAATATTTTATTATTATTATTGGATAACTATTTTCTACTATCTTTTTAGCCAATGAAAAATGAAAATATCTCTTGTGTATACTTAAGGCCTACATCTCCACATAGTGGTGTTATTCGTTTTCATCACAAATTTATTCGGATAGTTATAAATATGTAAATAATGAACAAATATGATATTTAAAAAATAATTATTCTTCTAGAATTATAATATCTTATATACATTCTTACCTTTCTGCTTGTTGGGAAATAATAACAACACTCATGCGTATGTGTGGACTATCGCCTCCATGTAGCGATATAATTCATTTTCCATCACCTACTCCAATTTATCATTATAATGATGTATTTAATAAATATATATTATATTTATTATATAATTATGATTATTTAATTATGAAATATTATTTTTCTTTCTTTCTTTCTTTTTTTTAGAAAATGAAAACAGTGTTCATGTGTGCGTATGGACAATTGTCTCTATGAATGGTGTAATTAATTTTTAAATATATACATTTTATGGAAAGATATAAATATTTATATAATGATTATATATGATATTTATATCATGATTAACATTTTTTATATGATTTAACCATGATCATGATTCAAGGACCATAATTTATGAATCGAAACATACTTGAAAAATGAAATAGTTAACACTCGAAAGCAATGACTTTAATGAATAATTATTAATAAATGGGTGTTTAAATTTTATAATTGGATTATTTATGATGTAATAATTATTAATAATATGATTATATATGAGTATAATAAATTTTAATTTGTTATAAATAATTTTAAAATCACTTATGAAGAAAGTTAGACCTGAGGTAAGGGTTTATTTCACAATCACATTCCTTATTTTGGATTGTGTCTATTTAAGTTAATGTTGGAATAATTATATGATATTTTTATCATAAATTTCATATATTTTCTTATCCTATTATTATTTTTTAAAAATTAAAAGATTTCATTTTATTTTTCTCTCTCTAACTACTCAAAATACTGAAAAAAAATTATTTATAAGGAAAACCGACTTTGTTTTTCTATTTGGTAGATAATCATTCCTTTCATGACCATTTTTTATTTAAAATTATTTTAAGAATGTTTTTAACATTCAACAAAGATTTATTAAAGTCATTTTTACCTTTTTTTTACTTTCTATGTAATTTTTTAAAATGAATGTTCTTATCATTTTATGAAGGGGGTACCTTTTACCGAAGGTGTTAACAGAATATTTGTTTTAATATTTTTCTCATGAATGACTTTTCCCATGTGGTAATTATTATTTTTTTTATAACGTCATTTATAATTTTAATGGTTATTTTAAAAAAACAAATTCCCCTAATATTCTATAATTTTTTTATATTTTAATAAGTGGTTTCAAAATGAAAAGGGCATTTTCCTCAAGAAATTTTCCATTGATATGTTAAAAGTATTTTTTCCCATATAAATATCCTTTTATTAATTTAATTATTTACTTGAGATATATTTTAATAATACCATATTCCTTATTTCTATGAATGGATTATGATGTTTTTTCTTCTTATTTATTGGGGTAAATATTAACATTTTGTATGCTAGTTTTTCATTATGAAAGTTTATATAAATTATATAATGAATTGTTATTCATTTATTTTATATGATTAATGAATTAGACTTAGTAAGTTATAGTAGGGGATAGTTATATCCCCTATATACATCAATATATCTTATGAGACAAACTAGTTTAGGTTTTTTTTTCTTACACCTTACCTATTTATGTATTATGTCTAGAAATGAGGCCTTAACGGTATAATTATGATGCCTGAAATTATGAATTCTATCATTATGAAACTAGATATCATTATCCGTGTTATTATTTATGTTTTTATGTAATACATGGATATATACCCCTTTTAATATATTATTTATATGAAATATTTTATTATTGTTTATCTCTTCCATATTATTCGTGCTTTATTTATTCTTTTATAGCTTTTATTGTAATAATTCTCTTACTAAGAATTTGAGCTCTCACTTTATTATGTTTTCCTTTCCCTAGATTACTAAGAAGGTATTTATGAATGATTTAAAAGATATAATAGAATAAATTATAAATTTTTAATAAGAACCTTAATTTGTATTTTATTTTTTTCAAGTATAAGGTGAGAATAATGTATGTTTCTAGTATTCCAAGAGTATTAACCTATTCGATCTTTTGGGATGAAATATCTTGAATCTTGTTCTAATATAGTAAAATAACCACCAACTCTGGGTTATTATAGTTGGAGTGTTATAGTTGGTATTGGAGAAAGTTTAGTAAAAGTATTTAGAACTATATTTAGGAAAACATATATTAGACTATATAACCCTTTTGAAGACTCTGGGGATAAGTTTATGTGTTGGATAAAATCATAAAGTTTTGGTAAAGTAAATATTGATAAATTTTCCTATAAAATATACCCATGTATGGAAAATGGAAATTAGATGTTTCTATGAAACCAATGCACCTATGTATAACATTTTTGAAAGGGGTATATTGGGTATTAACTTGACCATAACTGGTGCATGATGAGTGGGCCTAAGTCTACACACCTAGATAGACACCCTCAAGAGATATGATTTTTTTGATTCACATGATTTTGATGAACAATTATAAAAGATTTATAAATATTTTTATGATTTGAGGTTATTCTTAAAGATACTAAGTTTATGATTTTGATATTATATATTCATATATTTTCAATTTATGTTAAGTAATACACCGGGTTTATTATTATATACAGTGATTTAAAAATTCATAATGTTCTAAGCTATCTCAATGTATTCCATTATATAGAAATAGTTCCTAGAAGAAGTAATGGGAACCATATAAATTCACATAATCTATGTAGGGTTTCTCCTCCTAGAAAAGATAATGAATCTGTATCTTGATCTAGGGATATAGAAAAACAAATTATAACTAAATGGGGTAAATTGAATTCGGTTATGAATAATAACCTTTCTCATAAAGAGAATCCAACTGAACCCCAATATGGTTCACCAATGTTGGAATGCTTCATACAATAGAAACCTCCATCATTCAATAGAACTATTGATCCATTATTAGTTGATAAATGGATAAAGTTCTTATATAATATATTTCATGCATCGGGAAGTAGTGAAAGAGAGAAATTTATCATAATAGTTTATCATATTAAAGGAGATGTTGATCAATGGTGATCATTGATCTAGGACACAAATGATTTTGAGGAAATAAATAGTATGTAGTGGAAGACTTTCAAAGATATATTATTTGAAAAATAATTTCCTCAATAGTAATGAGATGATATAGAGATATAATTCCCTAATTTAAGGAAAATGTAAGAATAAAATGTTTTCAAATATGAAGCTGCATTTACAATGTCAACAAATCTTGTTTTGGATTTTGTACACAATCTAAGGAGTAATATTGAACATTTATTTTATAATATAAAACCTATCCCTTGATGGAAATCAGTCTCTCAAAAAAAATTAGTATATGAGGATATAGTATCATGTGCCATCAGGACAAATATATAATTCTTCAATTATTATTTTTTCTAGGGGAAAAAGAAAATTATTGGGTGGATAAGAACTCTAAAAAGGAAATATCGAAAAGGGGATGAAGTGAAGGGTATATTTTCTAACTTGTAATAATTTTGGAAGGAAACACCTTGAAACAAGCTTGATGGGAATGATATTTTGTTTCAAGTGTGGATAGAAATTATATTATGATCATTATTTCAAGGGAATAAATGAAACAACCAATGTTCAATGCTTAAAATGTAAGAATATAGTCCCATATTTGAATGAATTCCCCAAGAATCACAGTAATTTTCCTCATAAAAGTAAAAGGGAGCATAACCAAGATTATATAATCACCACATCTAAGGTTTAAGTTCATAAATATATAGTGGTAGGTGCATTGATCATAGCCTCAAATTTAGCTGATGCTTTATTTGAGTCTAGATCTTCAAACTCTTTTATATCTTCCATTCATTCTAATAAAATTAGATATTTTCCTGGAAACTTAAAAAGGTTGTTTCCAATCAATAATCCTAGTGTAAATATTACTATAACAAGTATGTGTTAGTCAATTCCCATTATGACACATAGAAATACCCTATTTGTAAAATTGATTATTATACCTATGGTTGACATTGATAAAATCCTTAGTATGGATTGTATTAAAAATTATAATGTAAAAATTTATTACCAAGAGAAGGATATTGTGATTTGTGATGGAGATATAGAATATCTGGTCTTCATAAGGAAGACCACATTATCTAAATCATGTTTGGATACACCTTCAGTTTCCATCCTTAATAAAATTCTAAGAGAATTAGAGTAGACACAACCTATGAATGGATATGGTATCCTCAGAATAAAAGATGTACCTATTGTGTATGAATACATTGATGTGTTTCCTCAAAAATTCTAGGAACCCACCTGGGTGTCAAATATAGTTTCCCATTGATATTACTCCCTGTGAAAATACTATATCTAATACTCCCAACATGATAGCTATAGTGGAATTAGTGAAACTAAAGAAACACCAAAAAGAGTTATGTGGTAAGAAATTTATATACCCTAGTGTTTCACAATGGGGATCTACTATTCTTTTTTTAATAATAAATATGGTTCTATGAGATTGTACATTGGTTATAGAGAAATCAATTCCATTACTATAAATAACAAGTACCTCTTCCCCACATTTATTACTTGTTTGATCAACTTCATGGAGCTCAATACCTTTCAAATATTGATCTCCATTTTGGGTATCATTGATTGTGGGTAAATAAGGGGATATTCTAAAGATGACATTTCATATGAGATATGTAAATCATGGATTTACATAAATTCCCTTTGGATTGACTAATGAAACATATACATTTATGGATAGGGTGAATAGATTATTCAAGGAGTGTCTTAATAATTTCATTGTGGTATTTATTGATGATATATTGATATACTATAAAATTCATTATGAGCATAAGACTCATTTGAAAAAAATCTTAAAATTCTTAGAGAAAATGGGTTATATGGAAAAATTATCAAATTTAAATTATGAATTTGTGATGTTTATTTTCATTTCTATGTTGTCTCCAAGTATGAAATATCAGTTGATCCCTAAAATAAAAAGGCAGTTATGGAATGGAAAATATCAAAAAAAATATAAATTAGGTGAATAGTTTCATTGGATTATCATGTTATTATGGATGATTTTTTCAAAATTTTGATCAATTGGAAAACTTTTTATCCAAGTTGACATGTAAAGTGGTTAAGTTCATATGGTCAAAAGAATGTAAAAATTTTTTAATGAATTAAAGGGGAGGTTGTTCAATGCATCGACATATGCTTTACTATTGATAAGGGGAGGATTTGGGATATATAATGATGCATAAAATAAGGGACTTAGATGCTTCATTATTCAAAACAATAGAGTTTTTACCTAGGAATAAATGTATTTAAATATTCATGAATAGAATTATGCAACCCATGACCTTGAGTTGGTTTTCGTAATATTTGAATTGGATATATGAAGGGATTTACTTTATGATAAAAGGTGTGAAATATATATAGATAAAAAAAATTAGATATATATTTTCATAGAAAGTGCTCAACATGATGTAAAGGACATGGTTAGAGCTAATCAAATACACTACCACATGTGAAAGAAAATAAGGTGGTTGATGTATTTACTTGGAAATATCATGGAGTTTTGACTAAAATGAGGCTTAAAAAGATCATATATTCATTGATTTAGTAAATTTAGACATGGGGTCATTAAGGAAGTTGAAACATCACATATATTATAAATAATTTTGGAGCAATACTTATTGGATAAAATAAAAATTTTATGCTTGATGATAAGAATATTCAAAAAAAATCAAAGTTGTAAGTGGTGGGAAGTTGATAGCATTAATCTATGAATATGGTATATTTATATTTAGAATTATGTTGAGTATTTCATCCATTAAATATTTTAAAAGAAAATTATTAGATTAATATCATGACTCAAATTTCTCTAGACACCCTAGTATCACCAAAATGTATTGAGATCTGAAGAAACATTTTGATAGGTCAATATGACATGGTAGATTTTAGACAATGTATCAAAATGTTTCATTTTATAATAGATAAAGGCTAATAGAAAACATACTAAAAGATTCATGAAACCTTCGCATATTACCTTATGGAAATTAGATGATATTATTATGCAATTTGTCACTAGTTTTCCAAATAAACCTAAAATAATGATTCCAAGTAGATTATTATTAATCTCTTTACCAGGTCCACATATTTCCTCATTATAAGTTAATATCTAATTCTTTATAACCTCATTATAATCTATATTAATGAAGTTTTGATACATCATGGTGCACCTATTTCGATTGTATATGATCATGATCTATGGTTTACACCCAAATTCTAGATGAGTTTTTAGAAGGCTCTTGACACTGAAATACATTTGAGCATCACCTATCATCCTCAAACTGATTAGAATTATGAAAGAGATATTTAAATGTTATAATATATGTTAAGGTCATTATTTATTAACTTTCAAGGTACATGGTAATAGTATTTACCTTTGGTGGAATTTAAATATAATAATATCTTCCATTCAAGCATTCATATAGCACCATATGAGGCCTTTTATGGAAAGAGTTTTCATGCTCCAACTTTTTAGGAAAAAAATTAGTGAAAAGACACTTTTATACCCAAATATTATTGAATATACAATGGTGAAATTGATTACTATTTAGAATCATATTAAAGAATCCCAAAGTAGACAAATAAAGTTATGCCCATAACTGAAGGAAGTATTTATAATTTCAAGTGGGAGATCATGTTCCCTTGAAGGTATATCCATGGAAGGGTGTTCTAAGGTTTGAAAATAAAGGGAAGATAATACCTAGGTATATCTAGAATTTTAAATTCAAAAAATAATTGGTGTTGTGGACTATATTTTGAAAACACCACCTAACCTATCTAAAGTTCATAATGTGTTCTATATCTCTTTATTCGAGAATTATATGCTAGATCCAATGAATTTTCTCAATTTTGAGGAAATATAATTGGAAATTGATTTATCTTACTACAAAAATCCTATCCAGATACTTGAAACTAGATAGAAAATTTTGTAGAATCATATGGCATGATTGGTGAAGGTAATTTGGAAAAATCATAAAATAGAAGAGGAAGTATGGGAACCTGAATAAGTTATGATGAAGAACTACCCACATCTATTCATGAGGTTATATTCTGGAAATTTTTTGGATGAAAATTTTGAAGGCGTAAAGAATGTGACACCTGAGCTTCAATTATAGTAAGTAAATATTTATTTCTAAAGAAATATATAGCCTAATCCACATAGATTTATTCAATAATGTGATTAAAACATAAATTAAAAAATTTTATAAATTTAATTTGATGAAATGAATTTCATTTTTTAATTCATCATGTCAAAATTATATTATGGTTAATTTTTTAAATTCTTTAAAAATATTTTTTTTGGATAAATAGTGAAAAATAATAATTTTACAAAAAAATATCATGTTTATGAAATTATAATGATATAATAATAACTTGAAATATTATGAAAACTTTTTATATACAAAATTTATTTTTATAAAGCAATATAATTCATTTAAAAATATAACATTGAACTTAGAAATATATGCTTAAAATTTTGGAAATCTAAGTAATGTTTTTGTTAAAATAAAAATATATTTTAGTTATTATCTATTAAACAATTATAATCAGGATTACTTAAAGGCACTAGCATGGGCGTTCTCAAATGATATTCGGTTTTGGGTTATTTAGGTACAACTGAGTGGCTAATCAAGGTTATCTCTTAAAGGAGAAAGTAATTTAATTTAACCTATTGAAGGTATTTTGAACAAAAAATTAAATAATATTAACACAAAACTTTAAAGGATGGGGGTTTTGTTTATCATTTATAAAAATGGAACAAGTTTTCTGTAAGTAGATTTTATTTTTTTGTTTTTTTAAATGAAGTTTGATTTAAAAGACACAAAAACAAAATATTTTTTTTTAATTTTAAAAGGCATAATAGATATAACTATACTTATTAATTTAATAATTCATAATTATCATTAAAATTAATATCCACTTATTTATGATCCCCTAATTTTTTAATTTCTAAACCCTATGAGAAATAGCTTTACCACTGAGATGATGGGAAATAACCCCTAGTCTAGCTTCAGAACATGTAATCGTAGCACCCTACTTTGATTGGCGTTATAAGTATAGATTATGGTCAGGGGTAAATTAAGGCAAATATCCATTCTGGAAAATGAGGATGAATTGTGTTTATGTATTATATTTAAACTCTAAAATTTTATCTTTTGTGGTCTTGTTTTACCGATTAAGTTTTCACTCTCACAATTTACACAAATTCTCAACCTCATGTGTTTTTATGTTAATTGTTCAATTGCTTACTTAGTTTCATATAATTTAAAAACTCAATTCATGGATCATATTAATTTAATTATATTATTTCATTTATTCAAAATATATGAATGAAGAAGGTAAGATTTAGATCAATTACTAAGAAAAGTACTCTTCTATGGGCGGTGTAGTCATCATAGAAATGAATTTCATTTGAAAAGGTTTAGAGAGGGTATAACCCAATATCATTTATACTCTTGATTTATAGCCTAAATAGGAATATTAAGGAATAATATAACTGAAAAAAATAGAAGAAAATTGAGGAAATTAACATAGAACTAAGAAGTATATTACACAAACACAAACATTACAACGTGAAGAAGAAGAAGAAGGCTTCGATGAAGGGATCCTTGCTTCAAGAGCTAACCTTATTAAAATGCTTGGATAATTAGAGTGAAACCACATATACTTTGCCTTAAACTTCCTAATTCACGTTCTAACCCCTCAAAATGAGAAAAACAGCAATTTATATAGTGGAAGGTAGGATAGTTTTAAAGAGGTTTAAAGTGTGAATGGGGGAATTTGGCCAAATAAATTAATCCAAAGTTTACCGCCTGTTTGAACACCAAAAATCATGAAACAGTTGTCCTTCCAGAATGATGATTTCTGAAAAACTACATCCTAGAGATCCTCAAAAAATTTGGGCCTAATCCATGAACAGATGAAAAAGTTATGGCACAATACAAAACCAATGTCCAATGAGGCGATTCCATCCCAACTTTGACTTCATTTCCCATTTTCACTATAACAATGCATGATTTCACTCATATGCCCTGAATAAAAGATGTAGAAAATTATGTAGGGAAAAATTTACAAAATATGAAGTTCAAATAATTCATATAATATTATTTATTTTCGATATACTATAGTTAATTTTTAAAAGGTAAAACTGTAATTTTCATCAAATTTTCAAATGAATGATCTAATCCCAAATATTCCATAAATGAACATTATTACCACAATGTGAGGAAATTATATCATTTATTATCAATAAAATATTAAATAAAATTTTGTTTTATCAACTCCTGCACACTTACCCTTTTTCACTCTCGAGAAAAACTAAATATCATGTATTCCAAAACATTGTGACAAGTAAACATCAATATAAAATCAAAAAAAAATTATAAAACACATATCCTTGAGATCCAACAATTCCACACCAAAAACAAATATATCATGCCTCAAAAAACCATTATTTCAAGTTCTCCATTTATATCATTCAATATATTTCCACTTTATTCTACCTCACATGCACACAAAACACTAACCTCACTTGAATTTTCTCTTATCACTGAAATTTCAGTTTTTCAGCCATGTCTTTGTCATCCAAACTCATAAAAGGGTCACCATAGGCTTGATAAATTCCTATATCTCTACCTGATGTGAGTCAAGGACATATGTTTATCATGAGGACTATTCATGGTTATTCTATGGATTTTGTTTGGTATGATTTAGATGTGAAAAATTATAAGGCTGAATGAGGAGGGTTTGACTCTTTCTGAAGCAAAATTTCATTATTCTAATCTTTACTCAAGTATGGTCTCCTCCTCACTCTCTATAGTGTCAATTCAGCTTCATCGTCGTGAAAAATCATGGAAATTTTACACCATTCATCATTTCAGAAACAAAAAATTTCAATCTTCTCAAACATAGTTTTTTCATTAAATCTCCAGATAGGCGCAGCTTCCTTTCTTCATTGGAATATCCAGAAAGGCACAGCTTCTTTTATCATGAAAGCTTTAGAAAGGAATAGGTTTCAACAGAATTATTTTTTTCAAAAGCATACACATCTCTTAAGAATTTAATTTTCCATCCAACATATCATAAAATGTGGTAGCACAACACAAGACATCTTCTCCCACACTTAAGTTCAACTATATTATGAAATTTCACTTCAAGAGTTTGTTGGATGGGGAAAATTGTCTTGTAATGTGGCTAACAAAACTGGATGTTCATGGATTATAATGGATACAAGGATTAAAATTTCAAGGTAGGCCATTATAAAAATGATTTTTAGAAATATTGGATTTAATTCCAAACAAATGCAACAATCATTTAAAACAGAAGTGCCTCAAACCCTCGTGTTTTAATATGAATAAATAAAATTCTGGTTAAATATAGCATGGTTTGGTTCTCTCAGGAAGTGAGGTAAATCTAAAGAATATTAAAATAATGGTTGATAATCCTTATAGTAAAGTGATTTCAAATATAAAGATAGTGATATGTGGCATGAGATTCAAAATTCAAAGTAAAATTTATGAAATTACTAATGATTTGAACTTGAAACAAAGTCATTTTCATCATTTATTTAAGATCGGTTTCATGGGATAAATTTTCTCACTTGTTAATATGGGTATCAAAATGGTGATGAGAATCATTTCATCTCAAAAGTTTCAGAAACACGCAAAAATAATATAAAAGTGAAAGGGTTAGTAACATACTGATATTCTCAAGTGATGATGGGTTCATTTAGTGTGATGAAATCTGTTGAATCAGTAGAAAGTTCCTCAATGTATTGCTTCAAACATTACCCGTTGACTATAAAGATCCATCTAGTGTCCTATTGTGTGATCTACATAGGCATCATCTTTATTCATGAATTGTAGAGTAGGACTTTATCACCAAAATGAAACACCCTTTGTTGGATTATTTTGTCATTAGCTGCTTTTGATCTTTCCTTGTAGAGCCTTCAGTAATCATATAATGACAATCGAATCATCTCAAGCTCTTGAATTTTCATCTTATGTTGAATTCCATCTTGGGCCAAATCCATGTTTCATTTATTTATTTCCCAATATTCTTGATGTTCGACTTCTATGGGGATATGAAAGGATTTCCCAAAAACAATCCTAAAAGGGGACGTACTGATGGGTGTCTTTTATGTTGTCCTATAAGCCCATAATGCATCATCCAATCGCTTCCTCCAATCCTTCCTATTCAGCTGCATTGTTTTCTCCAAAATTTGTTTCAACTCTCGATCTGAAACCTCATCCTGCCCATTTGTTTCGGGGGTGGTATGGTGTTGATGTTTTGTGTGTCACCCCATACTCCCAAAGGAGAGAAGCCAAATTCCGATTGCATAAATGTGTCCCTTGGTCATTGATGGTGGCCTTTGGTACTCCAAACCTAAAAAAATATGTGTCTTGACAAATTCCACTACAATAAGAGAATCATAAATCCTAGTTGCCTTATCCTCCACCCATTTACTCAAATAATAAACAGTAACCAAAATATACAAAAAACCAAATGAACTAGGAAAAGGGCCCATAAAATTGATTCCCCATACATAAAAATATAACAAAATAGTGTGGGTTATTGGGAAATCTCGTGTATCTTAGAAATGTTCCTAGTGTGTTGGAAATAAGATCATGACTTACAAAACACATGGGCATCATGAAATAATCTAGTCCAATATAATCTAGGGTCTAATAATTTCCTAGCTGTCTGTGGGGGTCCAAAGTGTCCACCACAATCAATTGTATGAAAAAAAATTATAATAGACTCAAACTCATGATCTGGAACACACCTCCTAATGACATGGTCACTAAACATGTTCCATAGGTATGGATTATCCCAAACATAAAATCATTACTCAATATTTAACTTTTGGAATTGATGTTTCTTTAAATTTTCAGGGATTTTAGAGGCAAAAAGGTACTTAACTAAATCTTCATACCTAGGATGTGTACCTAAGATTCCATAAAGATTCTCATCAGGGAAATTTTCTCGAAGTGGTACCCAGTCCAAGGTGTCATCTTATTGTTTGTGAGTAAGCCTACTCATGTTGTTTGCCACCAGGTTTTATGACCCCTTCTTTTCCTGTATCTCAATTTTAAATTCTTAAAGAAGGATCATCCATCAGATAAGTCTATGATTTGCATCTGTCTTCTTCAAGAGGTACCTCAGAGCTGCATGGTTAGAAAAAACAACTACTTTAAAGCCCAAAAAATTATTAACGGAATTTATCTAAATCAAATATAATGGCAAGAAACTCCTTTTTCATTGATGTGTAGTTTTATTGGGATGAATCAAGTGTCCTCGATGCATAGGCGATCACATGTGAATTTCCCTCCACCCTATGTGATAAGACAGCTCCAACCGCAATGTTGGGCATGTCACACATATGCTCAAAAGGAATGTCCCATTGTGGGGGATTTATTATTGGTGTGGTGGTTAGATGCTTATTTATCTCATCAAATATTACCCTGTATGAATCATCAAACACAAAATCAAAATCCCTTTAAATTAATCACGACAAAGGAAGATAAATCTTACTAAAATATTTTATGAATCACAAATAAAATCCTATATGGAATAGGAACGATCAAATATCATGCACACGTGATGGATAGTGTAAGGATGAAATAATATCTATCTTAGATCTATCAACCTTTATCCCATGTTTTGACACTATATGCCCTAATACAATGCCATTATCTACCATGAAATGACACTTTTCAAAGTTCAAGACCAGATTATTCTCAATATAATGATTCAACATCTTCCCAAACTACTTAGACATTCATCAAATGTGGATCCATACACTATAAAATCATCCATAAATACCTCCATGCAGGTCTCAATAAAATCATAAAAAAATACTCACCATGCATTTCTGGAGAGTACTTGGGGCATTGAAAAGTCTAAATGGAATCCTCCGGTAGAAAAATGTGTTGAATGTACAAGTGAATGTTGTCTTCTCCTAATCCTCTGTATCTATAGAACCCTGAAAATATCCAAAAAATCCATCCAAGAAACAATAATATGTCTTCCTAACTAGTATCTCAAGCATTTGATCAATAAATGGGAGAGTAAATGGTTCTTTCAAGTAGATTTATTTAGTTTCCTATAATCAATACACACATACCAACTATTGTGTACCCTCATTGGAACTAACTCCTCTCTCTCATTTCTAACAATAGTAACACCACTTTTCTTAGGCACAACCTATATAGGACTTACCCATGGGGAATATAAAATGGGATAGATTATACTTGCCTCAAGCAATTTTTCAACCTCTTTCTTAACAACTTCAAAAAGGGTTGGATTGAGTCCCCTTTGTGGTTACCTCACCAGTTTATCCCCATCCTCTAAAATAATCATATGCATGAAAATGGAGGGGCTAATACCTGATATGTTAGCCAAGGTCCACCTGATTGCCTTAATTTTCTCCCTCAAAAGAATCAAAAGGATTTCTTCATGTTCAAAAAAAAGATTATTAGAAATTATAACAGGTAATCTCTCACCACTTAACAAAATATGAGTATTTTAGATTTGGTGGTAATGTCTTGAGCTCTAATGAAGGGGGTGAAGTATGTATGGATACATTGAAGAAACTGAAATATGTACATAAATAACATCAGTATCAGAATAAACATCATCAAAATCATAGAATAATTCATCAAATCCATCAGTATACTCAATATCCATGTCATAATCAGAGTGAAAATGATCAAAATCAGAATATGAAACCTTTTCAAAATCAAATCTAAGAGATTTTTTTGAATTATAAAAAGGTGTGGAAGTTCTCTTAGAAATTCAAATATAACCAATACTCATAATCTCTCTAATAATAGGACAATAAAATTCCATGGGGTTTTTATTTGGTGGTTCAAAATGGGAGATAAAAAAAGCAGAATAGTCCTTTGAGGGGTACTTCATGGAGTCCATAACATTAAAAATCACAACTTCATCTCCAAACTCCATGGAAAGTGTACCCTCAAGAACATTTATGATATTTTTTTCATTTTTGAGGAAGGTCCTACCTAATATAATGGGAGCATGAGAACTTACCTGATCATCCTCCATGTTAAGAAGGTAGAAATATGCTGGAAAGATCATGTATCTTACCCAAAAAAGTACATCATCAAGGACTCCCACTGGATATGATGTAGCTATATTCTCTAACTTCACCACTACTCTCGTTATCTTCAACTCTATAACCTTTAAATAAGAGAATACAGAGTGAGGCGTCACATTTATAGAAGCTCCCAAATCATAAAGAGGATCAGAAAAGTGCAACTCCCCTATGGTGTATCTGATAGTGAATATACCATGATCCTTTCTCTTTTTTGGAATTGCTAGAGTTGGTGCAATAAGTGCTGACACATTACTTCCAATATCGGTCCTATCATTTCCCTTGATCCCTCTTGGATTGGTAAAAAGTTCTTTTAAAAATTTGGTATACCTTGGGATTTTCTTTATTGCTTTAAGTAGAGGGATATTGATCTCAACACGCTTCAATGTGTCCAAAACTTCTTTTTTGCATCGCCTCTTCAGCCATATTCTTGTTTTTTACAACTCTGTTTGGAAATATAAGGGGTTTAGGAAGAACATCATTAATATTTTTCATACCATTATTTTTCTCCTTGGGTTTCTCATTAGTTGGTATGGAATGGAGATTCTCTGGAGTTGAGGTGAATCTTAGTGGACTAACATGTGCAGATGTATCATTTGTTTTCTTCCCACTTCTCAATGTGATGGAACTAACATTCCCCTTGGGATTTGGAGTAGTTTGGGTAGGTATATTTATATAATTATTACTTACCAATTTATAGATGGAAGTGGAAATATGGATCATTTGAGTCTTCAACTCCCTCAGCTCCAAACCTTGATTCTTCAACTCATTTTTCTGATTAAGAAAATTTTGTTTCAAAAGGTCATCAATGTTATAATCTACCTTGGGTGGGGGATTCCTTTGTTGTTGGCTTGTTGATGCTTGGGCTTAAAATATTCTTTGGGTTTGTTGGAAACCCTATTGGTAAGGCAGAGGCTGCTAGAAATTTGGTTCAAAAGGGGGCCTTTGTTGTTGTCCAGAGAAATACCTCATGTCCAATTGATCCTTCCACCCTTGGTTGTATGTTGGTCCAAATGAATCATACTTCTTTTTGGGGTGTGGCTATTGTTTCTGTTGATATGGTCTCGTAAGGAATACTGCTGCACAATCCTCTGACTCTTGTAATTGGGGGCAACAGTTAGTTGAGTGGTCTGTTTCAGTGCAAATTCCACATGGCCTCATAGAAGTGTATTGGTATGTCTTTTGAGCAAAAGAAATATTTCTCACCATAGTGTTAGATTCTTCCAAATTAGTATCAATCAAATGATTTAAAGAGTGAAAGGACATACCCAATTTACTTCTCTAACATGTGGTGTACCTTGATCACCAAATTATTGGGAGTTTTTTGTTATCTTTTCAACCAATTCACATGTAGATACTGGTGTTTTTTCCACCAATGATCCTCCAACTGCGACATCCACCATGATCCTCTCCATATGTGAGAGTCCTTTATAGAAGTACTGGATGAGAAATTTCTCACTAATTTGGTGATGTGGACATCTTGCGCACAACTTCTTGAATCTCTCTTAGTACTCATACATTGACTCCCCTTATTCTTTCTTGATCCTTGATATATCCTTATAAATAGAAGTATTCCTTGATGTTGGAAAAAATCTCTACAAGTAAAGATGTTTCAAATCATTCTAACATATTACATCTTTAGGTTGTATATAATACATCCAATCCTTTGCAGCTCCATCAAGTGAAAATGGGAATGCTCTTAGTTTGATTTGATCTTGAGATACATTTCCTGGTTTAACAGTTTAGAAAACCACATTAAATTATTTAAGGTGATTTTTTGGGTCCTCACTAGATAATCCATTAAACTTTTGAAAAAGGTGAATTAACCCAGATTTTGGTTCAAATTCCGATTCGAGATTTGAGTATGCAATACAATTAGCTTTATAGTTGATCTCTAGTGTGGCCAATTATCAAATGGTTCAATTAAGTTTATTGTTATTTTCTTTATCCATTGTTTCTTGTTTTATGTTGAATTTAGAAGTGTTTCCGATTTCAATGTTCTTGGAGTGGAGGAATTCTCGAACTAGTTGAATGTTGAAACTTCCCCTAGACCGTGAATGTCTGATTCGAGCCCTAAGGTTGCATTCAATCTTAGGGTCAAGATCTAAGAGATCTGAGGGATTAGTTCATTTCATAAATCAAATAAAAATGAAAAGAAGAAAATTGTACCATAATAAAATAAAAATGAGAATTTTGAGTTGATGGTCCAAAAAGAAGAAGAAGAAAACAAAAGAAGAAGAAAAATTCAGATTGGGTAAAGAAGGAAGAATGAATATAATAAGATAATAAAATGGAAAATAAAATATATACCTATAATTGGTTGAAATAATTACTTGCCTCCCTGGAAATAGTTCCAATTTTAAAGGCATTATCATGGGCACTCTCAAATGATATTCAGTTCTATGTTATTTAGGTCCAGTAAAGTGGCTGACCAAGGTCATCTCTCAAAGGATGAAGTAATTTAATACAACATATTAAAGGTATTTTGAAAATAAAATTAAATAACTTAAACACTCTACTTGAAAGGACGGGGGGATTTTTATCCTTTATAAAACTAGAAGAATTTTTTTGGAAGAATATTGAATTTTTTTTTGTTTTTATAAATGAAGTTTGATTTAAAAGACATAATAAGAAAATGTTTTTTTTAGAAAATATTTAAATATGCATAATCGATCTAACTCTACTTCTTCATTTACTCATTTATCATTATTATTAAAATTAATATCCACTTATTTATGATCACCTAATTTTTTTAATTATCAAAACCTTTGAGAAATAAATTTATCACTTAGATGAAGTGAATTAACCCCTAGTCTAACTTTGAAACATGCAATCACAGCACCATGCTTTGATTTACATTCTAAGTATAGCTTATGTTCAGTGAAAAAATAACGAATATATCCATTCTAGAAAATGAGGATTAATTGTGTTTAGGGATTATATTTTAACTCTGCAAATTTATCCCATGTGGTCCTTTTTTACATATTAAGTTTTCCCTCTCACAATTTACACAAATTCTCAACCTCACATGTTTTTGTGATAATTTTTCAGTTTCTTACTTAGTTTATTAAAATTTAAAAACTCAATAAATGTATCATATTAATTGAATTAAATTAGCTCATTTATTCAAAATAAATTAATTAATAAGGTAAGAGGTAGATCTATTACTGAGAAAACTAATCTTTCATGGGCGGTGTAGTCATCGTAGAAACGAATTGCATTTAAAAATAATTAGAGAGGGTATCACAAAATATCATTTATAAAATTGATTTACATAACAAAGATAAAGATTAAAGAAGAATATAATTGAAAAAAAAAATAATAAAATAGAAGAAATTAAAGTGGAACTAATAATTATATTATGAAAACTCAAACATTATAACTCGAAGAAGAAGAAGAAGTCTTCCATGAAGAGATCCTTGTTTCAAGAGATACACTTATAGAAATGCTTTTAGAATTGGATTTAAACCAGTTATAATCTTCCCTAAACATCCTAATACACTTACCAACCCCTAAAATGATAAAACACCAATTTATAGAGTGGATGGAAGGCTAGGCTTAAAGAGGTTTCAAGTGTGAATGGAAAAATTCGGCCAAATAAATTAATCCAAATTTCACCACCTGTTTGACCACCAAAATGCCTGAACCAGCTGTCCTTCTAGAAGGATGATTTGTGATAAAATGTGTCCTAGATATACTCTCAAAATATGGGCCTAATAAAAGAATGGATGAAGATGTTATCGCCCAAATATAGAACCAATGTCCAATCTGGCGATTCGAGTCCAACTTTTACTTCATGGTCCATTTTCACCAACCAAATGCATTACTTAACTCATATTTCATGAATAAAAAATTGTAGAAAATTAATTCTGAAACACATTTAAAAAATATTAATTTCAAATAATTCAAATAAATTTATATATTTTTGATAAACTACTGTTCATTTTTAAAGGGTAAAACTGGAATTCTCATCAAATTTTCAAATGAATGATCTAATCCCAAATATTCCATAAATGATCATAGTTTCCATAATGTGAGGAAATTATATCATTTTTATCAACAAAATATTCAATAAAATTGTGTTTTACCAATTACTTTAGGTTTTTTTGGTTTAAATGAAAAATAATTATCCTTTTATTTAACATAATCTAATTAATTCCATTGGAATCAAATTTATACATTATTTTTCAATTAAAACATTTTTGTGCCTAAAAAAATATTTTTCTAAAAATGGTTTTCATTAAATTTTTTACACTTATATTAAAATTATTTTATGCCACTTAAACAAACTGAATATTTTAAAATTGATTAAATATTTTGAATCATCGTAATTAATATTAGGTAATGAGTTCAAATTAATTTTTTTCAAAATGAACAGTGAAAAGTTATTACTATGGTTAGGATTGAAACGAGTTTGTTGTTGATTAAACTAAGAGAAAAGGGTAAAAATGATAATTAAAATTCTCTAAATTTATTGGTTTAATATATTTATAACTTATATTATCTTACATTCAAATTATAATCCATTTGGTTCCATTCTATAAGAAAATTACTTTATATTATTTAAATATTTTAAGAAATTCCATGTGTCTCCCTCCCCTAACTTATAAAAGGGAACCTCTCCACCTCCCTTGTTCACAAAAATTGAGCACTATAGCTCAGAAAATACCTATCCAAAAACCATCCTATATTTATTCCCTTTTCTCTTGAGCTTATTTTATTATTAAAATACCATCCTCTAATGAATTATAGTGTAATCCAAATGAGGTCTCCCAAAAAAGAGTTAATCATCCTTACTGAATCATTCAATGTTTATTTCTTATTCTACTTCCTATAAATATGTTTTATATATACTAACATAATTTATATAGTATTATAAATGAAATTATGTTTTTTATGATTATGGTAAAACCATTTTCACCATCTTTCCATCCTATGAAAAACGAAAACATCACTCATGCATATTTATGGCCTACCGTCTCCATATAACGGCGTAAATCATTTTTCAAAACCAATTTCATTGGATGGATATAAAGATGTAACTAATGAATATATATGATATTTATGACATAATTATGATTCAATCATTATAATATTTTATCTACCTTATCACCTTCTCATCCATTGATAAATTATAACATCGCTCATGCGTACATGTGGATTACCGCCTCCACGTAACGATATGATTCATTTTTCATCAATACCTAAAATTTATGGATATAATGATGTATTCAATAAATATATATAATATTTATGATATAATTATGATTATATAATGATAAAATATTATTTATCTTTTTTCTTCTTTTTGTTATAAAATGAAAATAGTGTTCATGCATACGTATGGACTATTGTCTCCATAAATAGTGTAGTTTATTATTATATATCTACCTTTTATAGATAGATATAAATATGTAAATAATGAGTATATATTATATTTATATCATGATTAAAATTTTATAGATGATGGAACCATGATCAATATTTGAAGACTATAACTGCAGAATCGAAACATACATGAAAAACAAAACAGTTAATACTCGAAAACAAGGATTTTAATAATTAATTGTTAATAATTGGGTGTTGAAATGTTATAATTGGATACTCTATGATATTATAACTATTACTATTATTCTGATATATAATTAAAAATAAATAAATTTATTATATAGGAGGTTATAAGAACATACAAATCATGTCATATATGAGGTAAGGGTTTATTTCACATCACATTCCTTATTCGAGATTATATATATTTAAATTTCCATTGAAGTAATTATATGATATTTTTATCTAAAATACCACATATATTCTTTTACTGTTGTTATTTATAGAAATTACAATCTTTCCTTTTATATTTATCTATCTAAAAACTCAAAAAAATTAAAAAACAATTAATGAAAACCGGATTTATTTTTATATTCAATAAGAAATATTTTTCTTTAATATCTATATTTTGTTTAAAATGTTTTAAAGAATGTTTTTTCTAATATATATTTATTTATTAAATTCTTTTTTACCCATGTTTTACTTTATAAAAAAGTTTTAAAATGAATCTTCATGTCATCTTCCGAATGAGGAACTTTTTACCAAAAGGTGTGAATGAAATCTTTGTTTTAATACTTACTGCATGAATGGATTTTATCACCATCATAACTATTATTTTTACTAAATACTTTTTTAAAGGTTTCCATGTTTCTTTTCAAATAAAATATTTTCTATAATATTCTGGAAATTTTTATATTTCAATTAGTTATTTCAAAATTAAAATGGTGTTTTCATCAATAAATGTTCCAATGATCTTTCAAAAAAATCATTTATGTCTGCATCCTTTAATAAATACTTTGATTTATTAGGAATATAATCTAATTATGTTATCCACCTTATTTATCTAAATGTATTTTGATCATTTTGTTCTATTTATTTGCTTGTGGAAATATAAATATTTCGTATGTTAGTTTTTTTAATAAGAATGTTTATATTAATTTTTTGTTTAATTATTATTATTTATTTTATATAATTAATGAATTGGAATTAGTATGTAATGAGTGGGGATCGTTACAGCCCATCGATCAATCATTAAGTCTCAGGAGACAAACTAGTTTGATTATTTGGCATATGCCTTACCTATCTATATATGATGTCACTACAATAGAATAGATATCTAGCGGTGGTTATTTTTTCATTTAAAAGTGGTTTAAACTGCTAAAAAGGTTTTTGTAGTGGTTTTTCATAACCACTGATAAATTTGGTGTCAGAATCCAAATATCATCAGTTTCTCTAATTTAGAATCATTTTCTAAGAAGTTTTGTGAAATGTTTTTTAGTGGTAGTTTTTCATCTCAAAAACATAAAAGGATTTAGTGATAGTTTTAACAACTAATAAAAATAATAATATATAGTGGTAGTTAAAACTACTACTTTTTTTTTACCAAATATCATGGTGGTTTGAATCACTGCTACCAAAATATTGACCAAATATAATGGTGGTTTAAACAACCTCTATACAGTGATGTTTAAAAAAATGAAACTACACAAACTACAAACCAAGGAAAGAAAAAACAAGGCTAGTATCAAATTATAACCATTAACAAAATGATAAAATAAAATTATGGTGCACACACACATTTTACTTCCATCCATATCAAAATAAATAATTTTATATACAAGTAAAAATGAAACAAGGCATACTATAATTTACACATATCTAAATATCAAAAAAAATCAGGAGACATGAAAAAAGGTTAGATAAATAAGAGAAACCAAATAAAATGATAAATTACTTTCAAATATTTAGTCTTTATTTTAAATGAAAACCCATCTAAAAACAAAAGGAGGAGAAAAATATACTATACAAAATTAAAAAAAACACTAAAAATTAACCAAATTCATAAACCAAGGAAAACATGATATAAGTGAAGAAATAATGTTAAAAGATATAAGTAACATAATGAATTTCATATGATAAAGAATAAATATCATTGAAAATTTAAGAAAAATTATCAAAGAGTGTATTCAATATAATTAAAATCATGGGAAAATAATATAATAATTGAAATAATGTAACCAAAGAAGTAATCATCACTTAACAATAAGGAAGACATTTCAAATTTTATATATCATGGTCAATATCATAGGTTCTAGTGAGACAATCCTATACATACTCATGTGGAAGTATCTTATCACCTATTTATGAAGTTCATAATTCTTTTTAGTTTTTTCGCAGTAGTTTCACATTATCTTAACATGTGGTTGCTCTATTCTACCACACAGTCACTCAGCCTCTTCATGCAACCACTATGTTATACTGCACAATCACTCAACCCTTTATGTGTTCACACTCACTATAAGTCATTTGATCCATGAAAATACCATCATCTTTATCTAAAAAACCCTTAGCCTTATCAAACACTTGAAAATAACTTAGGCTCAAACTTGTAGTCTTCCAAATTCAATCACAAGAAGTGGACTTCATTACTTCATCAACCAACACTTTTTATATATTTCTTCTAAAGATGATCACATCAATCATTAGATATATGTTTTCATAGAATATAGTAAAAACTTAATCAACCTGTACACTTACATGTAAGGGTTGATATGGATTTACAAATATACATTCATAGATACAAACACACACACAAAAATGCGCATATATATTTTCCTCCTATATAAGATAAATGTATTTCATTCTCTTATTTCTTCATAAACTTATATTTTGGGGATGGTTTAAAGTAGGTTTCATTGGATTATTTATAGTATACTATCATGATTGTATGTAAGGATTCATTGGGTTATTTAATATGATTTCAAGGAATGAATACCATTATTATTTAGTATTTTAGTTAATGAATTAATTTAAATCTCGTTATTGATTACCAATATTGTATTGCAATTGTATAGTCTTGAATTTATGATAAACTGGTTGGGGTTAGTTATCTATCTTCAATTAGGTATGATATAATCATATCCCGCAAAATTTACCCTGGAATAAATATAGACCTTGTTCTATATGATCCATGTAATGGTAAAAAATAATTGTATGGAGACTTATGGAGATAGAATCTATGAATAGATGTTTTTTAGACCAAATGATGATCATTTCATAAGGAAATAGTTTTTTATTTTTTATTTTTTTTTCAAAGGTATATTTTGGTTATTCAGATCTCATGTGATTCTCCAACATTTCAATGATAGGTTTCCTATCAATCACATTGGGAATTTAATATGGAATATTTTTTTTATAAAGGAATGTAATTTTTACCCATATCACTGGGGAGCTTCTTTCATAGTCCAAATCTCTCTTATAAATTTAAGAGTATTCATCGAATTCTTCTAAGAGACAATACATGATACCATTTTCATGAATGTAATCGATGACTACTAATAATTTTTCATAATCCTATGTGTAAAAGAGGTTCTTTAAAATTATTATTTTTTAAAATATATTATGGTTTAAAGTAGTAAAACTATACACTCTAAAATTTATTATCATAAAAGGAAAAAAAACATATTGTTGACTTGGAATTCATCCCATTAAATGGGACTCCTTCATAACACTATAAGTGGAAAATAAATCATATAGTTTATTATTATTTAAAGAGGCACACCATTCATTTTAAGGTCATGTGATAAGGACCATCGTGCTACCTTTTATGGGAGTATAGTTAAAATGAATTATTTTTATTTTAAGCTCATTTTTCTAGGACTAGTAATGATAATTTTAATTTCATATAGAATAATATGTTTGGTTTTACCCATTAGTTTTTATGACTATTTCCATAATTAATGAGTTTGTACTATTGGTGTAGTGTGGGACTTATGCAAGAGAGGACCTTTCTGGTTTGGTCATAAAATAGTTTAGAGGCCCATTTTTCTTTTTCTTCAATCTATTGGTAACTAGATAAAGGGAGGGATGACTTGATGCATTGGTGATGTGAATCAATGGAGGAAATGTTGGGGCTTACACTCTATTAGTATATTATTGTACCACTGATCTATTAGTTAGATGTAAGAAGTCTTATATAATTCCTAATAACTATGAATAATAATTTAGAGTATCTAGGATGATAATATTGAGTCAGAAATGATTTCATGGGATTCATAATGGTAGAGATAATCATTATTAAATAAATATATAATTGATTGTATTTCTAAGAACCTAATGGTTTTATATGGTAACTAGATATGTTCTCATTATAAAAGTAAAACAAGATTGATCGGTGTAAATGAGGGATTATAGTGAACTTATCACTTTTGATGGGTGGAAGATTAGAAGGCCAGATGGAAGACATGATTATTCCAAACCATTAGTAATTACACCAAATAAAGAATACCTATCAAATTTTATATATCATGGGAAATACCATAGGATCTAGTGATACAATCCTACACATACTCACATGGAAGTATCTTATTACCTATTGATGAAGTTACAAAAAATTAACCTCCCAAATTTCTTAAACGTGGCCTCATTAGATATCACTCTACATAGCCTGATCTTATCATTCACAGTAGGATACTTTCTAGAGTCTCATCATGACTTTCATAACAAATGTTTCTTGATCTCCCACCTAGATACCTAGGGTTCCTATGAAACTAGCTAATAGAAGTGAGGAAACATATCATAAGTCATATCATAATACCCATGAAACACACTAAATAATATTCCCCAACCCACCTATAATCACCCTTTAATATGGATCCCCTTAAATCTAAAAAACATATTATTTTGTATCATTTAAAATAAAATAGAAAATTGAAACATCACTTTGATTAAAAATTCTTAAAAAATAGCCTCTTAGGAATTTTATCATACATATAGACTTTACAAAAAATTGTTCTACAGGTGAAAAATATAGAAACCAATAGGAAACCCATTTTTATCAATCTTGGAAAACATAAGTATAGTGTAAACCTATTTAACATCATGAATATTGGAATATATAAGTTTATAATGAATAAAACGGGAGTTTTAGAAAACAAAAACATCCATGGAATGTCAAAAAAACAATTTTTTATAAAAACACCAACCAAAAAACACAACATGGTTTCTCAATCACCATGTCATTTTGTTATTCAGTCATGAATTTAGTTACACATCACCATCACCAAACCACATCACTTCCTGATGAACTACGATTGATGATTTTTTTTCTCCATCTCCACCCCTGCTACCAACACATATATGAATATATTTTTGAAAATTAAAAAGTGTTCTATATTTAAATTTAATGTTAAAACCAATAAAATTGTTTGTTCTAAATGATTATGAAGTTTTATGATTTTCCTTCTCATTAAAACCATCCATCGATGTAATATCACTGGGACACATCCAATTGTATTTGGATATAAATCAATTAATGCTTTTAGTATATCAAACACCTTCGCATCATGCATCTGTATATGAGCCTCATGTTGTTGGATTATACTCCCCTATTATTGAATTGTTATTTTCATTGTAGTAAACTACCTCTGAGTATCTCTAGGTAGGGAGTAACTACAACTAGGAGTAGATGTTTTTACAATCATCAGTGACCTTTCAAATACCTTAGATGGTTTGGGTCCTGAACCCATTCTATGCACGCAACCAGGATGTTCCTTCCCATAGACTTGACCAACTGGATCATCCTGGAAGACTGAGAAGGACAATGTGTAATTAACATCCTATGGTTATTTTATTTTTACCTATAAATCAAATATTAGTCATATTTAAATCAATACATATTAACAAATTAAAAAATGATAATGAGTTATTATAATTAAAAAGGAATTCAAACCTCGACTTCTTTGGTAGGATCATTCACATAACTCTCATGGAATTTCATATGAATATTCAAACAAAGCTCTGTTTGGAAGACTTGGTTCCCTAAATTATTTGACTTCATTAAACAAAGATAAATAAATAATTTAATATATGAAATAGATAATTTTATCTTATAAATATTTAAACTACTAAAAATATTATCATAGCTGATCCATTTCTTGAAAAACTCCTTGAACCGGCAGTGTAGGGGTGATTTGTTTAGCTCTACTTGATACATTTTTTATAGAAACATCATAAAAACTAACATGTAATTTAATAGTAATGTGTGTAATGTCATATCCTTATATATAAAATTATATTAATATAATAATGTATTTTTCAATACCATATGATTCTCATAGAGATGGTTATCAATAAACACCTTCCACTACTATCTAGGTACCCCTTTTGGTACCTTATAATATTTTTGTTGAGTGTTCAATGATGTATCATTGAATTCATTCCATAATTTAATTTTAAAATCTTTCCATTTTTACCAGAAATTTTAAATTTCCACTTTCATGTGATAAGGTCGGAAACAGTAAAGTGGAATAACATCCGTACGATGAAATTCATTTCAAAAACATTAGAATTTAATTAACTAATAGAATTGTGTTGATCCTTAACGTATTAATATTACCTTTATCTAGGAAACAAATACTTAATTATTCTAAGATTGAGGCATATTCCTCTAATCAGAATATATAATCAGAATGGTAACTAGATCAGCAGCCAACTGGCCTAGAATTTGGCTGAATAATCTTGAAGCCTCATTTATAGGGACTCCATAACAATAATATTGGACAACTATCTTCAATCCTTCTAGATTCTAGACATCTAATCTATTAATATTTGTATCTTTAGAAACATTGTTTCTATATTTTATAATAAAATTTTTATTAGTATAAAAAAGGGAAAAATATTCAAATTTAAATTTGTACCTATATCCATTACCCTCTAATATAATTGTGAGAAAAAAAGAGAAACCACCTCTTCCCTCACTATGGAGTCACTGTGTGCAAAACCTGATGAATCTGGAGGCGAAATTCCAAATGATGATGTGAGGGAGGAGGGTGTTCTAGAAACCTGTGGGATGGAGATAGAGGGTGTTCCAAATACTGACGGGGGGTAGATGGAGGGTGTCCTAGATGTTTTATGGAGGGAGCCTTATGGGTCATCAGATTACTATGTGTTTTATGGAACATCAAATGAGAGTTTACTAGGATTAGTGGAATGCTTCTTCCTTATAATTCATGTCATTTAAATAAATGAAAATAAATTTAGAACATATATTAAATAAATCCTGTATAAAAATAAATTCAGAAATTATAACATATGAATAGTACTAAAAAACAAATTATATATAGGTATGATAATGAATGACTACACGTGAAAAAAAATATAACATTTACTTTTTCAAAATTAAACAACTCCTGTATAAAAATAATTTTAAATATGGTAATATTAATCTATTTCATTATCTTTATATTATAGATAGATGTATAAGATATTTTTAATGACCTAAATTAAACTCTTAGCATGTGAAAAATCCATTCTATGCCCAAAATCCATTTTTAAATTCTTTATATCCTATAATAGGCCTATAAATTATTCTAAAATAATAATAAATCATTTTAAATAATCCAATAAATATAAACCATTCATTACAAGGGAATTCCATATAAATTCCTACCTTATGTCAAAAGGAGCCCTCTGAATGGGTGAGTCGGGGGAGAAGGTGGAGTCGGTGAGAAGGGGGAATAGGGAGATATGAGGAAGTGGTGAGGGAGAGGGCTTAGGCTCGGGGGGATTGGGGGATTGGGGGAAAATGGAGGGATAAAGGGGAGAAGGTGGACCGACAGTGATGGTTAGGGGGAGGAGGGGGCCAGCGGTTAAGGTGAGGACTCAGACATAGGGGGTATGGGCTTGGCTCGGGCTCAGACTTGAGAGACTTGAGAGCTCAGGATTGAGGGATATATATATATATATGCCATTGAACAAATTCACATGTTCTCATATGAATTTGTACACATGGACACATATATGTATACTTATGTATATGTGTACAACCAATATATATATATATATATATTAAAATCATATAACTTTAATAAAAAACATTAGAATAATATATATCCCCTTAGTTAAAAAAACTACCCTTGAAACATTTAACTTATTAATTAAAGGTTGTTCGAGAATTTACAAAACATTCGGTGTGTGAAATGAATTAAAGTGGGATTTAAACAAACTTTCAATTAGAGAAAAATATTATAACTAAAGTGATAATAAAGTGAAACATTATGTCAATATCAAATACATTTTTAACATTATTATTATTATTATTATTTGATAACCCAATGAAGGATTAAAAATAAAAGCAAGAAAAGTTTTAAAATTTATAGAGTAGAAACAAAGTGCCACCCACCTGAAACTTGTTGTATTTGAAAATGGTGGCACTATCCAACCTCAACGAGGTCCAAGACACCCTAAATAACAAATTGGGACCTAAAAATCAAGGAAACCCTAATTAAAATGAATTAAAAATGGAAGAATGGGCCAAAACACAATATAGAGTTAATGTAAATTCATCACCTTCAATGGATGTAGTAGGGATTTTCCTCAATTGGGTCTCACCAACCTTAGACACTAATAATCAATAAATAGAACACCTAAAATATGGCTATGGTTTGGATTTTTTATGTGAGAAATGAAGGAGAGGATAAAAATAAATAATAAAATACGTAAAGAGGTGGAGGTGATTGTTTGGTGTAGTGAGGGGGAAGGGGAAGCGGTGAGGGGAAGCATCGGTGAGGCGGTGAGGGGGAAGGGGTGGTGGAGAGGTTTCGGGGGAGAGAGGGGTCAATAGTGAGGGCACAGGGTCGGGGGCTTTGGGGAGAAAGTGGGGTCAACAATGAGGGCTTGAGTTCGAGGGAGAAGGGGGGAAATAGGGTCAGTGGTGATGGATCAGGGGAGAAGGATATGGTAATAAGTGAGGAATCATGATTAGGGGGATCATAAAGGTACCGAGCATGGAGTGGAATCCCCAAAAGTGGGATTTTAAAAAATTTCATCAACAAAAGCCATGATATCTCTAACGTCAACAAATAGCTACCTGATTACTTTCTCAGGATCACACGTGAAAGAGATTAAGAACAAAAATTAAACCATAAAATACCTAGTTTATATCTAAATCTATGCATGAATTCTGCTCATCGTTGGTGATCATTGATCAAAGAATCTAAAACTGAATTTATAAAGATCAACCAAAATTGATTAAAAAATATTTGGGAGTGAAGTTCGTTGAAATCGTGGTGTTATCACGGAGTTCTGATGACGCCTTCGACGCTCCAATGATCACTGCATCACCGATCTTGTGATGCATGAGAGATAGATCAATCTGAGCTCCTAGATCTAGGTCCTCTCTATATATATAATGTAGGAGAGGGGATTAGAGATAGAGGTTGTGAATATTCCATGGAAAACTCCTCTCCTCCACCATTTATAGTGTGAAATAGAATTACCCAAAAATGTTGGCCCGACCCCCGAATAATTAACACACTATATAAATAATATTCTGACTGCTAAACTAATTCATAAATACTATTTATTATTATTATCTATTTTCTACATTATAATAAATATATTATGTGATAATACATGTGCCATTAACTTGGCTCGTACTCCCACAAATATTAAATGAACCTTGAATATTTAAACTAATATTCATACGTTTAATATTTTTACGTATTTACATAAAACATGTAAATACATTTAATAAATAAATTCAATTCACATTATTCTTAACTTTAATAATATGAATTTTTTTATTTCATTGGTTATCATTCATCCTTGGACAAATTCTGAACCCCATTGGTGGATCCAACCATGTCCAAAACTCATATTCAACTGAATAGGAAAGATTATCGAATATTCTATTGTGTGTGACCCTCTAGGCCCTTATCTTGGTAATAGTGAATAATATTCATAGACCAAGAGCGGGATCTAGTAACCCCTCATGGCCCCTAGAGAGATAAATATTGTCACAGCAGCGAGAACCAACCTACAAACACATATCGTGTAATATAATCTCTTTTTATTTGATATCTCATAAAGTAGGACACATACCTGTGTCATCATCATTTTCATTCTCTATCATTTTTTTATCTAACTGGATATATTTACCCTCGACTACCATGGACAGGGTCTTATGATGGTACTGCCATCCTGATCAACATGGCCCGCGATATATAACTTTCTAAACATGTAAGTGACAAATCATTTCTTGACCATTCAACCAATGTCATTCCACTAATGAATCCCCCAACACAAACTAACTTGCCATGATTTCATCATCATGGTTTTCATATTGAATCAAAGTATGCTATCAAATAACACACAATGGAAATTATCTCAAGTCAGGAGACCATTACACATGTCTGTAGATAGGAACAACCAATGACATCGGAACCATGTGGTGTTACTATTGGTGGGTATGTCCTAATAATCTCAATACGAGAGATCACCAAGTGAAAACATCATCAGAATAAGTCTCAATGATTATAAGACCCTAAAAACTATTAGTCAGGAATCTAGTATGTCTAGTCAGTAAAATGTTTCTATACTATATGACCTTTTTTTAAGATTAATTTTATAGTGTCTCGAGGTTATAATTATAGTCTCAGATCTGCAAAACCTTTTGATAAGAAAATTAATCTATGGACATTACCATTAAATAGTGGAAGCATAAAAGTTTACACTATAATGGTAAGAATAAACAACATGTATAACTAACTGTATACAAGATATGGTAATCAAAAGCAATATATAGTTGGGTCTAGGGAACCCACTATTTCAACACTCCAACTTGCACTAGACCCAACTTGCAAAACAAAATTATTAGCTACTCACATGATAAAGATCTTGTTTCTGACGAGTAACGGCTTTAACTGCTTGCCCCACCACGATTTTTCCATGTGGAATTTTTGCTATTTACGGCCTCATCACCTTGAGTAAAACTTTTCAAGAGATGTTATACTCGAGTATATACCTTTTTCCCACTATCAAAAAATGACATCTGGTCTAGTAATAATATCATAATTTACAATATGATAATACTTTTCTTACTAGGTGTGATTCCAAGAACTAGAACAAATCATTGCATTTAACTACTTCTTATCTTCCTTAGAAGTTTCAATGTACTTGGTATTTGTAGTTATGGATCGTTTCATTTAACTACTTCTTATCTTCCTTAGAAGTTGTAATGTACTTGGTATTTGTAGTTATGGAAACCACAAGATTTTATGATCTTGTCCCTCTCATCACTTTAACCTAACTAAGATTTAAGATCACATGGATCTTAGTAAGTATAGTTTTTATACACTAAAACTAGTATCCTTTCTTCTCCACTTACCAGGTACATATCATTTTGTACTTGTCGAATTACAATTGAATAGTTCTGACTATGTCACTTAAAGTGCTCCTAGAATTAATTGATATTTTCTTACTATCTTGGAAATATAAATCCTTGTACATATCATGGAATAAATGATTGATCCATCGCTAAGGTGTATGGATTTCAACTAACCACATTTATCCCCTCCCATGTCCCAGACATGTCAACCTGGAGAGATACATGCCATGTGACATTGCTAACAATTCCTCTCTACAATTTTTCCAGTTTATATTTTTCAATACCATGTCACTATATATACGATTGACAAAGTCCAAGTAACCTATAGATCTACCCCAGTATATTTTGTTCCCCATCTTAGGGTTCTACTATAAGTCAATCATTAGAGAATAACTTTCATCATAGTCTTAACTAACTTGAAGACCAATATTTGTTTTCTATATGTTGTCGAACAAATTTTACATAGAAACGTTGGTTCTCACACTAACCTATGTTAGAAACATAGAAAATATTCATTCCAAATGAATATTCTATGTTCTTGTTTCTCACTTTAATCCTAAACTGGATTTCAGTAACTTGCAACCATTACTATCATTTTGTGAAATAACCATCCCTTTATGGTTATGTCGTATAGACACCTTCTATGATTTATGGTCGTGACATCTAATTCTCAATAAAATATGATCATAGAAATTAGATATGACAAGTAAAATTATAATGGTTTTAGGCATACTGAAAAGGTATAACTAGTCGATCCTTATTGGTGAAACACTTGTACCATCCATGTATCTTCTTACTTGAATACCCACCGTAGTATTTATAATAATAATCCCCTTTTTCACTTTGATACATGGAATCCAATTATTAAATTTTAACTGATCTTTCCAATCTCATATAATTTCCATATATTTCATACTTGTAGGAAATTATTATTCGCAATGAATAACTGATAACCATACGTGGTGAATAGTATGACCATCACCATGGTTTTATCCTTCTTAAGTAGTATGTGTCTTCATAACATAATTTGTTCCACATGCACTTGTGGAACTTGTTCCTATGCCAACTATTTGTGCATATTTAGCATTGACTATGATCAAGTCAGTATGTCTCCCACTGTCTCAAAAGATATGTACATCCTTATATAGAATTGTAGTCTTTCACTTGACTAAAAAATTTCTGTCTTAGGGGTTTATGTAATAACATCCTAATCAACTGTTAGGATGATTACAATAGAATCACATTGTGTTTTTTCCTGATGCAAGTTTTTTTATGTCCTAACAAACTCTTTACATCCAAAAACATGTCCTTATGACATAATAGATTTTCATCATACTATAACTAATATGATATCCATTTATCATATTAGTTGGAATATAGTTATGTGGTATCACTATCATTTTCAAATCACATCATGAAATATAATATAAGTTTCTACAAATTACAACATTGATGCTCCTTGCATCATAACTCTGATGTATAAAAAGTCTGTTAAGTAATTTCTCCATGCTACATTTTTTTTATCAATGTTGACATGTAATACTTCATCATCAATCCTCCTTATGAACACCAATGTTGTGATGTAGATAAGGTAATGTGCATTTATGAATTACTCCATGAAACATTATCATGATCGATAAATGCTTGGTCAAGATATTCTTCGGCATGCCGATCTGAAGAAACTTATATATTCTGACCATGAAAATGTCATACTTCACTTTACCATTTCTTAATGACTTAAAAAAAATCTAATGATGTATATATATACCTCTATCATACCCTTTGAATAATTCATGCTCTCTAGATGAACTAATTCCAAAAGGATTGTGACATACCTATAAAGGTTTCTTTGTCAAGACTAAATATGACAATAATACCACGGGTGTTTAGATTTACTAAGAATAAATACAATAATAGGTATAAACATGATTTTCACTTTTAGTTTTACTTGAAAAAAAAATATCTTACCATAACTGGGTATAAGTCTTACATTTTATATTAATCTATTATTTCCTATGATTCATGTATCACTGAACTATTGATTGAGTATTAGATACCAAAAACAACATTCATTCCCGAACTTGAAATAATGTCTCCTTTTGTCAAAAAGGACATGTGAGATGAATGTTTTTGTTATACTCAATAATAGTTCTACAAGAATCACTCACATAGAAATACAGAAGTCATCACTGGCCTAGATATCACCATATCTCATCCACTCAGAAATTGAACCTAGATTTTAGAACGTTTTTATACTTACTTGGTTAATGTATATCAATACACATATGTTCTAATTGTATTGAATACCCAATTAGTAAAATTGAAACATTACAATTTACTTTGATGAATAAAATTGAAGAAGAAGTGGTTACTTTTTTCTTTAATTTAGTTAATTGCATTTATACTTCCATTGTTTTATTTCATGATATGCTAAACAAATAACCTCTATTAATACCTCTTTCATTGATGAACGTTTCAAATATTCCCTTGGCATTACATGCCTTGGGCCTTTTCCCCTTTTCTTTCAAATTTTTCGCCATAAGAATTAAATATGAATTTGTCTTTTATATTTATATTTACTTGGAGAACCATAATGAAGTGTTCACTCAATACTTATTCATTTTGTAACATAAAATGAAACTTGAGTAATGGGGTGAAAATGATATTAGAATAGGATTTATTGAAAGATCGTAACCCAACTTTCAATTTACATAGATCCAGTGTAACCATTACCTATTCATATCATTGCTTCGTTTTCTCTGTGCAGACTTCTCGGAGATGAGACATCATGTTATTTCATTCATGTCCTAATGTAGCATCTGCAACTAACATCAGATGTCAATGAATTCATAATGATATAACTATCATATGCTTTGTACATTAGTATCCTGTAAGAAATTTCACCCTCGCTTCTTGAGGTTGTATAATAGGAATAGGTACACTAGCATCCTGAGTTTCAAAAAGTATTGTGTGTAAGCACCTGTACTATTCTTGGATTCTCATGCTAGTGTGGACATTGAATTTTTCTAATATTTAACACAGTTTTTAAACTTGTGGTATAACTATTCATTTTTCTACAAAAAATATTAGCAAATTAGTACTTTTTATTTGGATTATGGGTTAATACATTTGGATTAATTAATTAAATTATTAAATGTCTCCCACTATTTTATGGAATACGAGGAACCCTCTATGCTAGAATCAGAAAACTATTTCTCTTGAGTATTCTAGTGGAAAGGATCCATGAACCTCCCCTCATAGTCTACAAGATTTCACTATGCCACTACTTGGAGGGCTCAAGATGAGTGTTTAGCTTCCAACCGTATGAACTTGTGCCTCCTTAATCTGTTGAGTGAAGTCCTAACTTCTTAAATAGTTACTTGATTTACTCAATGCTTACCTCTTAAATTAAAAAAAATATAGCTTTGGATATTTCTTTTCTATAATTTTATTTAAGTCAACCCACCACTCTTATAATAATGCCCTGATAGTATGAGGAACCCTCGACATTGGCATGTCTGGAACCGCAAACCGCCGGTTTTGTCCAAATTCGAATAATGGAAGGCGATACAAACTTAATATTTGTTTGGTGGTTTTTTATGTGTTATTAATGTGATGAAAGAAATAATTTTCTATCCTCTTAGCACGTACTATGTGATTGTACTCGCAACTAATCATGCAAGAAATTCAAAAATCCTCCACGTCACATGTTCATTTTATCGTGCATGCTTGTCTATTATTTCTATGTGATCACACATGAACTACACATTCACAAAAATAATAAACCATACAAAAATAAAATGATGATATGATCATGGCCGGTACAAATGTTTGATCTGTTGAGTGAATAACAGACCAACCTATACCCTAGGGGTAATACCTTGAGTCGCGTCGCTTGCAACTCGAGTTGCATCACCTACCCATCAAATGCATCAAACTCCTGTCTAGTTCATCATTGTCACTCGGCATGAAGTGCGGCACTGGTCATGTCATCATTATACAAAAGTACTCATCTGCCATCAAGGGGAACTAGGGAGTAAAAATACAACTCTAAAATGGACATGCATGCCCTTATACATATAATGACTCTGAAATGATACATAGGTCATTTTTTAATTAATTAATTATTACCAACCAACATGAAATAATTAAATCAATAAAATAAAATTCACCAAACATGTATTGGTCGATCCACGGCTCATGACTAGTCAATACGCATTAACTTACATATTTGTAAATAAATGCAGAATTAATTTAACTTTCATTAAAAAAAATGGGGCTATTTAATTGAATTAAAAATTCACTCACATTTTTTATTCAGTATTTATGTCATTTGGTCCCGATTAATTAATTTATTTTAAAACATAAAATTTAATTAATTATTTAATTTAATTAAACACCAAATTAAATTAATTTACGCCGCATTAATTTTTAGACCAAAAATTAATATTTAATTATTTTAATTTTCATCCAAATTTAAATTAATTATTATAATTAATTTTTTAAAAATTAAAATTACTCGGCCCCCAAAAACCCCGGGCAGGGCCTCTTCGGTTCGGGAAGAACCTGTGCAGGCTCAGTCAAGGCTGTACCGACCACATGCAAGGATGATATGGGCCATGCAGGTCTGCCCAAGCCTGTTTTGGGCTGGAGAGACCTACTTGATCTCATTTTCGGGGTATCCTCATCAGTTCAGATTGGTACCTCGCGGTAATCTAGCTACTGGCTCAACTAGGGACATCAGGCTGGTGTTGAAGCCACTAGCAGTAGCCGTGGGTTTGGGCTAGGTCTCACCGAGCACAAGGAAGTGTATGCGGGAAGCGACCGTTGGTTGTGCTTTGTCAAGTGGTCTTAGGTTCCTGTTCTAGTGGAATGAGGTAGTGTGGCACGACAGGATAGGAGGGAGCCATCCCGGGCCATGGCTGGAGGAGGGGAACTAGTGAGATTTTCAGCGGGTTCACCAGGCGGACTGGCTGCTGGGGAGGGCAAGACAAGGGAGGGTCTCTAGGAAAGGTAGGTCGCGAGGCAGCCGGCCAGAAGGTATGGCGATGGGGTGGAGGACCAAACCACTGGCATGGGTGGTCTGATGATCTGACAGTGAATGAAATGGAAGGTCGTTGTGCAGATTCTGGTGACCTGCGAACGCGAATCCAAGAGAGAGGAGGGGCTCGGCTGATCTAGGCGGTCCGACCAGGTAGGAGGAGCCTAGCTCCGATGGTCCTCAGGTAGAGCTGGATGGTCGGCCAGGGTAGCAGCGCCAGCAACAAGAGGAGTTGGCGGCCCTTGTGGGGCTGCCGCAGGTGGACAAAGGAGGGCCGCTCAAGCCCCCAAATTTACTTTTTTCTTCTTCTTTTTTTCATTTGTGACCTGCCTCCAAAAGTGTGATCCCCCCCCCTGTTATTTTTCTCACTCACTTGGGTGATGGTTGATAACCTAGACCCACCAATCCAACCCCTTTAATCAAAATTCCTAAAGCCTATATCAGATTTGGAAAATAATAATAATATTATTATTATTATTATTATTATTATTATTTTGTTCTTATGAAACCCTTTGAGTCGAAAAGATCTATTCTGATGAACGGTATTGCATCAAAAATCGGGTTCAACAGAAATAAAATAAAAAACCAACTAAATTCAGAAATTTGAAACATATATATATAAATATACATGTTCTTCCTTCTAAAACCTATAAAGTTGACAGTTTGAAACTGATTATAAACTTCAGATGACCACATATTGGTCATCGGATATGGGTTTAAACAACAGTAAGCGACGATGTGACCGTATCGACACCCTCTATAAAGTTTAATTAAAATTTAATTTATTTTTGGATTAAAATTTTCACACGAGGCTCTAATACCAATTAAAGGTACTAGGAACATAGTAGAAGACTCAAAAGTGGGATTTTAAAATTTTTCATGGTTGAACGATATGATCTTGTCGACGTCGACGAATAGCTGCCCAGTTACTTTCTCAAGATCACGCGTGAAAGAGATTAAGCACAAAAATTAAACCATAAAATACCTGGTTTAGATCTGAAGTCACGCACGTCATCTAAACGTTGTTGTCAATTTCTACTCAAGGAATATGAAGTTTCATTCTTCTAGATCATCCACAGGCACTTCAAAAATTCGTGGGTGCACTGTTCTTTGAAATTACGGTTCTAGCGCGGAGTTCCAACAACACCTTCAATGCTCTGATGATCACTGCATCACCTAGCTTGCGATGCATGAGAGAGAGCTCAATCCAAGCTTTGATATCTTGAGCCTCTCTCTCTCTCGAATGTAGGAGAGAGGAGTACAGAAATAGAAACTATGAATAGTCCATGGAAAACTCCTCTCCTCCTCTATTTATAGTGTGAAATAGAATTACCTGAAAATGCTGGCCCGACCCCTGAATAATTAACACACTATTTAAATAATATTTTTACTCATAAACTGAGTCATAAATATTATTTATTATTTTTATCACTATTATTTAATATAATAAATATATTACGTGATAATACCTGAGCCATTAACTTGGCTCGTACTCCTGCAAATATTAAATAAACCTTGAATATTTTAGACTAATATTCATTCAATTAATATTTTTTGTTATTTACTTAAAACATGTAAATACAATTAATAAATAAATTTAATACTCATTGTTTTTAACTTGAATAATATGGATTTATTTATTGCATTGGTGATCGTTTGTCCTTGGACAAATCTTGGAACCCAGTGGTGGGGCCCACCATGTCCAAAACTCATATTCAACTGAATAGGTAAGATTATCGAATATGCTATTGTGTGTGATCATCTAGACTATTATCTCGATAGTAGTGAATAATATTCGTAGACCAAGAGTGGCATCTAAAAACCCATCATGGCCCCTAAAGAGATGACGATTGTTATAGCAGCGACAACCAACCTACGAAAACGTATCGTATAATATAATCTCTTTATCTTAAATATCTTATAATGCAGGATGCACACCTGTATCGTTGTCCTTTTCATGCTTTATAATTTTTTGATCTAACTAGATGGATTTACCATCGAATTTCATGTCCAGGGTCTTATGAAGGTACTACCATCCTGATCAACATGGTCCGATATATATAACTTCCTTAACCTAGAAGAGACAAATAATTTATTGACCATTCAACCAATGTAATTCCACAAATGATTCCCCTAACACAAACTACTTTTCCATGATTTTATCATCATGGTTTTCATCATACATCAAAGTACACAATCAAATAACACACACTGGCAGTGATCTCAAGTTAGGATACCATTACACATGTCTGTAGATAGGAAAAACCAATGAAACCTAAACCATGTGGTGTTACTATTGGCGTGTAAGAACCCGGTTCTTGTTTTAGAGGTACGGGCTTCTTATTTTCCTTTTCCTTAGTGTTTTTGAGAAAATATGGAAAATGGGGAAAAATCCTGAATTTTGGAACTACACGTCATGTACTGTATCCACACGTCGTGTACTTTTGGCCGTGTTGGGATGAGTACATGGGGCGTGTAGCCTTGTCGGCGACGAGGGGTGTAGGAACCGACTACACGCCGTGTAGTGGGTACCTTACATGCCGTGTAGTCAGTCGGCAGTCTTGAATAGTAAGGCGGTGGAGTCGCCGCCAGCTGGGCGACAGTACACGCCGTGTACTCGAGAGTACATGTCGTGTACTCATGTCGACTGATGAACAGTGTGGCGGTGCCGCCAAGTGAACAGTTAAATGAAGGGAGTACACGCCGTGTACTTGGAAGTACACGCCGTGTACTTTGTTTTTTCGGCTTAAAACAGGCAGTAGCCTCCTCATTTGGCAGAGGAGGCACTTGAGCCGTTTTGGAGCCAAAAGAGGAGGTCGGATCTTTGAAGATCCACCGGGCGTTCGTCTGGAATCTGATTAGGCTTTAGACGATCTCTTTGGAACCGCACGGGTAAGCCCTCTCCTCTCCTGGTACCGTTCTTTCCAATTCTTCTCCTAACGAAAGTTATTTACGTTTGAATGGGTTTTGTTCTTTGTCAGATCTACGCCGTTCTTGGGCGTTTCTGGAATCGGCATTCGGTTATAACGCTCGTTGACGTATAAGGTAGGTGGCTTTGTGTTTATTTTCCAACTGTTGTGTGTTTTGTGCGTTTTTGTGCCACGAACCCATATTGGGGTGTCATGTGGCTGAGGTCGTTGCTATGTTTAATGCCTAGAATTGCATAGGTGATTAAACTATGATATTAAAATGCTGGTTGGGATCGCAGATTGGATCTGGAACCACCCCCGGGGTGTGTTTCAATGTTTAGCCGTTTGGCCGGGATACCCGAGAGTATGCCTTCAAAGTAGTAATTGTAGAATTGACTTGAGAGGAATTGGTTGTTACTGGTTGTTTACCTGTTGGGCATGGCCCGATTGCCTGTTTAGCCTGAGGGCGTTGTTGTATTTGGTCTGAGGGCGTTGTTGTGATTAGCCTGAGGGCACTGCACTATTTAGCCAGAGGACTGTAGTATTTCGCCTGAGGGAACTGCACTATTTAGCCAGAGGACTGTAGTATTTTGCCTGAGGGAAACCTTTCGTGCCTGAGGGCTTGACTTCTGTGCCTGAGGGTGACACTTCCTACGCCTGAGGGCAATTTCTGTTACGCCTGAGGGCTATACCTGCGGGTTGGATTCTGCTTACCTGAGGGTAAGGTTTTGGTTGTCTGAGGACGTGGACTGTTTACTTAGAAATGCACTGTGGTGATTTCTAATATTTGAATGAATTAAATGGATAATAAAATGGCAATATAACTGGTAATTAGTTACTTTTGAGTACTGCTAACTTTATTGCATTTTACTACTGCACACTGTTGTTGCATGCTTACACGCAGTTGGGCACGGGCCTTTGGTGGGTGCCTACTGAGATATATTTCTCACACCCTGTTTGGGTCACGCTTTTCGGCCCAAACAGATTATGTTGTTGCTGGTGTAGATAGGGGCAAGAGTCCCTATATAGGTATTTGACTGTTGCTGAGGAGTAGGAGGGCATGGGACCGAGCCTAGGCTCGCGATGCTGCTGCCAGCTGTTTTGCTTGTTTTGTTGTACTCTGTTTTCTGCTGTACTGTATTGATGTATAACATGTTCTGGCTGTTTTCTTAGAACTTGAACATGTATCATAATCACTTATATACTGTTGGTTATGTCCACTGCTGTAGTTATTTCAGTTGTGTATGTTTACTGCTTCCGCTGTTTGTTGTATGTTTATTTTGGTATTCCAATGTGCTACACTTTGATAAATGAGGGAATAGTTTCCCCACTATCAGACCTGGGCCCTCACTTCTAGTCGGCAGCCTCTGGCGTTTGTGGAAATGCGCTTGAGGTCACGTGGCGAACCGGGCTCGGGGCACCCGTTGCGTGGCACCCGGGTCCGGGACGTTACATGGAGGGTCTTTCCTCATGATCTCAATACTTAATATCAGAATGTGGAAACATCATGAGAATAAGTCTCAATGATTATGAGCCCCCAACACTAGATAGTCAAACATCTACTATGTCCTGCCAATAATATGTAACTAGACTATAATAACTTTGTTTGAGATTAATGTCATAGTATCTCGAGGTTCTCATTATTTCTTGGGATCTGCAATAACCTTTTGACAAGAAACTTAATCTATGGACATTACCATTAAATATTTTAAGTAGAAAATCCTACACAATAATTCTAAGAATATACATCATGTATAACTAAATGTATACACGATATAGTAATCAAGAGCACTTCAAATTTGGGTCTAGGGAACCCACTATTTAAACACTCCCACATGTACTAGATCTAAATTAGTAACCATACATTTTATCTACTCACGTGTTAAAGATCAGGTTTCTAATGAGTAATGTATTTAGTTACTGGGCCTGCCACAATTCTGGCATATGGCATTTCTGCTATTTACATCCTCATCACATTGAGTAAAACTTTTCAAGAGACGATATACCCAAGTATATCACTTTTATCCACTATCAAAACATGATATATTGGCTAGTAAGAATATCATAACTTACATTATGATAATAATTTTCTTACTAGGTGTGATTCCAAGAACTGGAATAAATCGTTTGATTTAACTACATTTTAGCTTCCTTAGAATCTACAATGTACTCAGTATTTGTAGGTATGGCTACTAATATCTTTTATGGTATTTTCTAGATCATCACATTATACTAACTAAGATTTAAGATCACATGGATCTTAGGAATACTTGTTTGTATCCCCTAAAACTAGTATCCTTTCTTCTCTACTTACCAGGTACATATCATTTTGTACTTGCCGAAGTAAAAATGACTAGTCTTGACTACATCACTTGCAGTGCTCTTGGATTTAACTGATATTTTCCTACTATCCCAAAAATATAAGTCCTTCTACATATCATGGAATATGTGATTGATCCATCACTAAGGTGTATGGATTTCAACTCACCACATTTATCTCCTCCCATGTGCCGAACATGTCGACCTAGAGAGATACATACCATGTGACATTGGTAACAATTCCTCTCTCGAATTGTTCCAGTTTGTATTTTTCAATACCATGTCACTATATGTATGGTTGAATAGGTCCAAGTAACCTATAGATATATCTCATTAGATCTTGTTCCCTATAACTTAGGTTGCTATTTTAAGTCAATCCAGAGAGAATAACTTTCATCCTAGTCTTAACTAACTTCAAGTCCAATATTTGTTTTCCATGTTTTATCGAATATATTTTACTAGTAAAATGTTGGTTCTCCCACTAACCTATGGTAGACACCTATAAAATATTCATTAAAAATGAATATTCTATGATCATGTTTCTTACTTCAATCCTAAACTAGATTTCAGTAACTTACAACCATTATTAGCATTTTGTGACATAACCATTCCTTTCTGGTTGTGTCGTATAGACACCTTCCATGATTGATGGTCATAACATTTAATGCTCAATATAATATGATCATAGAAATTAGCTATGACAAGTAAAATTCTAATGGATTTAGGCATACTGACTAGGTATAACCAATTGAGCCTTATTGGGGCTACACTTGTACCATCCATGTATATTCTTACTTGAATACCCACCATAGTATTCATAATAGTAGGCCCCTTTTTACCTTTGATACATGGAATCCAATAATTAAATTTTAACTAATCTTTTCAATCTCATCTACTTTCTATATACTGCATACTTGTAAGAAATTATTAATCACAATGAGTAATTTATCACCGTCCGTGGTGGATAGTAAGACCATCACCATATTTTTATACTTCCTATGTCGTATGTGTCTCTAGAACATACTTTGTTACACATGTACTTCTGTAACTTGTTCCTATGCCAACTATTTGTGAATCTTTAGCATTGACTATGCTTAAGTCAATCTGGCTCCCACTATCTCAAAATAGATGTTCTCCCTTATATAAAATTTTAGTCTATCACTTTACTATAACTTTTCTATCTTAGGGATTTAGGTAATAACATCCTAAGAAATCGTTATGATTATTACAATAGATGCACATTGTGTTTGTTCCGTATGCAAGTTTTTTTATATCCTAGCAAACAATTTTCATCCAAACACATGTCCTTATGACATAATAGATTTCCATCATACTGTGACTCATATGATATCCATTTTTCATTATAGTTGGCATATAGTTATTTGGTTTCACTTTTATTTTAAAAGCGAGTCATAAAATATAATGTAAGTTTCTACAAATTGCAAAATTGATGCTTCTTAAATAATAACTCTGATGTATAAAATGTGTGTTAAGGAATTTATCCATTCTAAATTTTGTTGATAAATGTTGACATGTAAGAATTAATCATTGATCCTCCTTATGAACATAAATGTTGTGATGTATATTAGGTAATGTGTGTTTAGGAATTACTCCATGCTACATTATCATGATCGATAAATGTTTGGTCAAAAAATTCACCAGCATTCCGATCCGAAGAAACTCGTATCTTATGACCATGAATAAATCATACTTCACTTTACCTTTCCTTAATGACTTAAATGAATCTAATGAATTATATATTTACCTCTAGCTTACCCTAGGAATAATTCACGCTCTCTATATGAACTAATTCTAAAATCTTTGTGACATAACTCTAAAAGTTTCTTTGTCTAAACAAAAGATGTTAATAATAACATAGGTGTTTAGCTGTACTGAGCCTAAATACCATACTAGGTATAAACTTGATTTCTACTTTGAGTTTTTCTTGAAAAAAAAGTTATCTTTCCACAACTAGGTATAAGTATTACATTTTATATTCATCTGTTATTGCATATGATTCATGTATCACTAAACTATTGATTGAGTATTAGATACCAAAAAAAATTCATTCCAGAACCTGGAATAATGTATCCTTGAGTCCAAAAGGACATCTGAGATGAATGTTTTGGTTATACTAAATAATAGTTCTATAAGAATCATTCGCATGGAAATACAAAAATCATGTACTTCTCAACACTGCCCTAGATATCACCCTTTCTCCGCTACTCAGAGAATGCGCCTAACTTATAGTAACATTTTTATACTTACATGGATATTGTATATATCAATAAACATATATGATAATTGTATTGAATACCCAAGTTGTGAAATTAAAACATTGCAATTTACTTTGATGAATAAACTAGAAGAAGAAGTGGTAACATTATTCTTTAATTCAATTAATTGCATTAAAACTTCCATTGTTTTATTTAATGATATGAAAAACAAATAACCTCTGTCAATACCTCTTTAATTGATTGAAGTTGAAAATATTCCCTTTTCATTACATTCCTTGGGCCTTTTCTCCTTTTCTTTCAATTTGTTCTCCATAAGAATTAAAGATGAATTTGTCTTTTATATTCTTATTCACTTAGAGAACCATAATTAAGCGTTTACTTAATACTTATTCATTTTGTAACTTAAAATGTGGCTAGGGTAATGGGGTGAAAATGATATTAGAATAGGATGTATTGAAAGATCATAACTCGCCTTTCAATTTACTTTGATTCTGTGTAACCATTACCTATTCATATCATTGCTTCGCTTTCTCCATGCAGACTTCTCAGAGATGAGACTTCATGTTATTTCATTCTTGTCCTAATGTAGCATCCAAAATTAACATCGGATGTAAATTAAAGAATAATGACATAACCATCATATGCTTTGTATATATGTATCCTGTAAGCAATTTCACCCTTTCTTCTTGAGGTAGTATAACAGGAATAGGTACACTAGCATCCTGAGTTTCCGATAGAATTATACGCAAGTGCCTATACTATTCTTGGATACTCAAGTTAGTGTGGACATTGACTTTGTCCAATATTTATCATAGTTTTTAAGCTTGTGGTATAACTTGTCATTTTTCTACAAAAAAAATTAGCAGATTAGTACTTTTTATTTGGATGACCAGTTAATAAATTTTGATTAATTAATTAAACAATTAAATGTCTCTCACTATTTTATAAAATTCTAGGAACCATCTGTGCTATAATCGGAATACTTTATCGCTTGAGTATTCTCATGGAAAGGATCCCTGAACATTCTGTCATAGTCTATAAGATTTGGCTACGCCACTACTTGGAGGGTTCAAGGTAAGCGTTTAACTGGCCAACCGCATGAACTTGTAGTTCCCTGATTTGTTGAGTGAAGTCTCAGCTTCATAAATCCTTACTTGAAATACTCAACGCTTTCCTCTAAAATTACAACAAGATAGTTTTGGCTATTTCTTTGATGCAATTTTAGTTATGTCAACCCACCATTCTCATAAGAACGCACCGATAGTAAAAAGAACCCTCAACTTTGACATGACTGGCACCTAAAACCGTTGATTTTGTCCAAATTCGAATAATGGAAGGCGATATCGGCTTAATATTTATTTGACGGTTTTTTATGTGTTATTAACGTGACGAAAGAAATCATTTTCTCTGTTCTTAGTGCGTACTATGTGATATTACTCACAACTGATCATGCATGAAATATAAAACTTCATCACATCAAATATTCATTTTATCATTCATGCTTGTTTATTATTACAATGTGATCGCACATAAACTGCACATTTCCAAAAATAATAGACCATGAAAAAATAAAATGATGACCTGATCATGAGCTGGTACAAATGGTTCATCCATTGACTAAATAACGAACCAACCTAGACCCTTGGGGTAATACCTTGAGTAGTGTTGCTTGCAAATCAAACTACATCACCTGCCCATCCAATACATCAAACTCATGTGCAGTTCGTCACCATCACTCGGCAAGAAGTGCGTCACTGGTCATCTTGTCATTATACAACACTATTCACTCACAAGTAAGAGGAATTATGGAGTAAAAATACTACTCTGAAATGGACACGCAGACCCTTATACGTATAATGACTCGGAAACGATACACAGATCATTTTTTAATTAATTAATTATTACAAACCAACATGAAATAATTAAATAAATAAAATAAAAGTCACCAAACATGTGTTGGTCGGTCCATGACTCATGACTAGTCAATACGCCTCTCATCTTTGTAAATAAATGCATAATTAAATTAATGTTGAATTAAAAAAAAGAGGGCATTTAATTGAATTAAAAATTCACTAATATTTTTATTCAATATTTTAGTAGTTCGGTCCTGATTAATAAATTTAATTTTAAAACTGAAAAATAAATTAATTATTTATTTTAATTAAAAAAACCAAATTAAATTAATTTATGGTGCATTAATTTTTAGACCATAAATTAATAATTAATTAATTTATTTTTTGTTCAAAATTAAATTAATTATTTTAATTAATTTTTTATTAAATTAAAATTACTTGGGCCCCAAAAACCCTGGGAAGGGCCTCTTCGGTTCGGGGGGAACTCGCACAGGTCCAGTCTGGGCTGTACTGACCACGTGCAAAGGATGATATGGGCTAGGGAGGACGGCCCATGCCCATTTTGGGCTGGTCGGTCTGATTTTTGGGGCGATCCTTATCAGATCAGATTGGTACCTCGAGGTGATCTAGCTACCAGCTCGACTAGGGACTGTAGGCTGGCGGTGAAGCCACTAGTAGCTGTCGAGGGGTCTGTCTGGGTCTTGTTGCACACAAGGAAGCGTCTGTGAGAAGCGACTGTCAGCCGTGCTTTATTAAGAGGTCTCGGGTTCCACTTCCAACCGTACGAGGTAGTGCGGCGTGGAGGGATAGGCGGGAGACGGCCCCGGATGCGGCAGGAGGAGGGGAGCCGGTGAGATGTCCAGTGAGTTTGGAGGGTGGACAAGGGAGGGTCACCGGGGAAGGTAGGTCCCGAGGCGGCCAGCCGGAAGGTGCGGCGACGGTGTGGAGGCCCAACCGACTGGCGTGGGTGGTCTGAAGATCTGACAACGAAGGAAAGGGAAGGTCGTTGTGCGGCTTCTGGTGACAGGAGGATGTGGATCCAAGAAAGAGGAGGGGCTCGGCCGATCCAAGCGGTCTGAGCAGGTAAGAAGAGCCTAGCTCTGATAGTCCTCGGGTAGAGCTGGATGGCCGGTCAGGGCAGCCGCACCCGCTGCAAGAGGAGTAGACGACCCTTGTGGGGATACCGCGGGTGGAAGGGTGGGGGCACTCGGCCCCCCAAATTGACTTCTCTATTTTCTTTTCATTCCTGACCTGCCTCCAAAAGATTGATGCCCCCCTTGTTATATTCTCACCTACTTGGGTGATGATTGATAACTTCGACCCACCAATCCAACAACCCCTTTAATAAAAATTCCTAAAGCCTGTATAGGATTTGGAAAATAATAATATTATTATAATAATTGTTATTATAAAAATTAATTTATTATTATGAAACCATTGCAACCGGAAAGAACTACTCTGATGACCGGTATTGCGTCGAAAACTAGGTTCACCAGAAATAAAATAAAAAACTCACAAAATTTGGAAATTTGAAACATATATATATATACTTGTTCTTCCCTTTAAAACCCATAAAGTTACTGATTTAAATCTGACTATAAACTTCAGATGACCACAGATTGGTCATCTGATGTCAGATTAAACAATGGTAACTGGCGTTGGGACCATATCGACACTCTCTATAACATTTAATAAAAATTTAATTTATCATTGGATTAAAATTTTCACTCGAGGCTCTGATACTAGTTGAAGGTACTGTGAACACAATAGAATCTCCAAAAGTGGGATTTTAAGATTTTTTATAGACGAACAACATGATCTTGTCGGCGTCGACGAATAGCTTCTCGATTACTTTCTTTGTATCATGCGTGAAAGTGATTAAGCACAAAAAGTAAACCATAAAAATACCTAGTTTAGATCTAAAGCCACGCATGACGTCTTTGGGAGCGCCATTTATTGAAATTTGGATACTAGCGTAGAGTTCCGATAATGCCTTTGACACTCCAATGATCACCGCATCACCTAGCTTGCGATGCATGAGAGATAGCTTGATCCAAGCTCCATGATCCAGAGCCTCTCTCTCTAAAATGTAGGAGAGAGGAGTAGAGAGATAGAGGCTATGAATAGTCCATAGAAAACTCCTCTTCCTCTATTTATAGTGTGCAATAGAATTAACTGAAAATGCTGGCCCAGCCCCTGAATAATTAACACACTACATAAATAATATTTTGATGACTAAACTAAGTCATAAATATTATTTATTATTATTATAACTTTTTTGTAATATAATTAATATATTAGGTGATAATACTTGAGCAATTTACTTGGCTCGTATTCCCTCAAATATTAAACAAACCTTGAAAATTTTAAACTAATATGCATTCGTTTAATATTTTTACGTATTTACTTAAAAATTATAAATACATTTAATAAATAAATTCAATGCCCAGTATTCTTAACTTGAATAATATGAATTTATTTATTGCATTGGTGATCGTTTCTCATTAGACAAATCTTGGACCCCAGTGGTGGGGCCCACCATGTTTAAAATACATATTTAATTGAATATAGAAGATTCTAAAATACTCTATTGTGTGTGACCCTCTAAGACCTTATCTCGATAGTAGTGAATATTATTCATAGACCAAGAGTAGGATCTAGCAACCCATCATGGCCCCTAAAGAGATATGGATTGTCACAGCAGTGATAACTAACCTACAAACATGTACCGTGTAATATAATAACTTTGTCTTTAATATCTCATAAAGCAGGATGCACACTTATGTCATCATACTTTTCATGATTTATCATTTGATGATCTAATTGGACATGTCATGACCCGTCCTCTGGGGCCCATGCCGTGACTACCCCAAGCCCTCCTTTCATAGGCTAGGGGCTGACGACTAGCACCAAAGACATTTCCCCTAAAACTGGGAAGACATTGCCTTTATAACCTGTAAGCACACGTAACCAAGCACACAGTAAGATACGAACTCATGTAAACTGAACAGTAAACATAGTGAGTGCAGTAAGTAAAAGGGGCCAAAATACAAGCCCAACTAGAATGTATAAGAAACTAAAAGTACATGTAAACTGGAACAGCACCTGTAAACACCCGCCAAGGATCCTACCTGAAGGGTAGGTACATCTCTCAATCGGTCATCTCTGTGGTACACCTCGCCTAAGGTTCTCCTTCGAGCTAGCTCCAGTCCTGGTACTCTCGTCCTCAGTCAGTGTTGTCTGTCGTTTGCACCAAACACAACGAAGTGCGGAAATAGCTCGTGCAGGGGTGAGTATAACGATACTCAGTAGTGAACCCGGGACCCTCAAGGTCTCACAAAATCCACAATGGACAAACCAAAAAGCATGAAATCAAATGATAAACCTACTTAGGTATATGCCCATACATATACCTAAGTTACCAAGTATACCCTTCTCAATCATGAGGAAACAAAGAGTCCAACTCAAAAGCCCAAAGCTCAACTGTTCCACAAAGGAAGGAGTACGACGACGGTAAGTACCACTCAGGTATGCCACACAGAAGAATACCACTAAGGTATTACCACAAATGAAAGTACCGCTCAGTTACAGACTCAGCTCACACCAGGTATAACTTAAGTACAAAAGTACAATTGATTAGTTAGATCATCTTATTCTGTCAAGAGGCTCTGCTGCTGACTCACACAGGTTCGATCGGTGCTGACCCACATAGGATCGCTAGGTTCTGACCCACACAGGATCTCTAGGTGCTGACCCACACAGGATCGCTCGATGCTGACACACACAGGATCGCTCGGTGCTAACCCACACAGGATCGTTCGGTGCTGACCCACACAGGATCGCTCGGTGCTTACCCACACAAGATCGCTCAGTGTTGACCCAGACATGATCGCTAGGTGTTGACCCACACAGGATCGCTCGGTGTTGACCCACACAAGGTCACTCGATACTGATCCAGATAGGATCGCTTCGTGCTGACCCACACAGGATCGCTATTCATTCTTCACGTCACAGCCAGCTACTAGGTTCCCGCACTAAGCTTGCTCGTCTCCGGGAGGTTCTTCTCCTCAAGACACTGTTCAATACTCCAACTACCACGAAGTCCCACAAAGAAGTATCTCAAAGGACCGCCACGTCATAGGGGTCTCAACGCAATAGACGGTGCGTTAATCGGACGCCTGGTCTTTAAGTTATTAGTCTTTTAGTCCCAAGGGCCCGGTTCGATTTGTGCTCGATCCAACCCTACTGTACCCCAACTTTACCCAAAACCCCAGTGGGGGTATACCAAAGGGACCATCTCGCTCCAAGGTTTACAACACTGTTGACGATTTTTCAAACAGACGCCTGGTGCCAAAGTTATGGCTGATAGAGTGAAAAGATCGTAGCTGGTCTGGGTCCGGTCCGACCTGGTCAGAACGATCCGGCCCGGTTTGGGTCGACACGACCCACTGGACCCGGCCCATCCCACGCTGGGCGGCGCTGGGACTGTAGAGCGGCGTGAGTCCATGAGGGCGGCATGGAGACCGCGAGGGCAACGAAGGTCGCGGGGTCCACGAAGGGTCGCGGAGGCCGCAGGGGCCGTAGAGGCCGCGGGGGTCGCGGGGGCCGTAGAGGCCGCGGGACGGCAGAGGCCGCGAAGCAGTGGTCTGTCGTGGCTGGCTGTGCGGCGCGGTCACGCGTTGTGCCGTCGCCGGTGGCCAGGTCAACTGGCCTCCCTCCGTTTGTCGCCTGCGTTGCGGCCGGCCATGGTGTCGGCCGCGGTTCTCGAGTTCCACCGGTGCCAAATGGAGGGCCCTGTACTGAGGCCTCATCGCTCGGTGGGCTATCAGTGCGTACTATATCTGGAACCCTAGCTGGCTGTCTGTGTGGAGGCATCCTGAAAAGAAATAGGTGTGTCACGGTCAATAAGTTATACCTGGTGATCTGACTCAAAGAGATCACAAAGAAAACTCTTCAAAACACACACACTATCAGTGTTTTCATGCACTAAGTCAGAAATCAGAAGTCAAGGTCCTAGTGTATCGATACGTCGGTCGCCACACCAACACTAGATTCCCTAAAACGATAACCACACTCACTACACTTAACACTATTTCTGTTAAAAAGAAAGATCAGAGTCCTATGTTCTACGGTTGAACCGAATCCTATGATACCAATTTGTCACAACCCGTCCCTCAGGGCCCATGCCGTGACTACCTCAAGCCCGCCTTCCATAGGCTAGGGGCTGGCGACTAGCACCGAAGGCATTTCCCCTAAAACTAGGAAGGCATTGCCTTTATAACCTATAAGCACATACGACCAAGCACACAATAAGATATGAACTCAAGTAAACTCAACAGTAAACAAAGTGAGTGCAGTAAGTAAAAGGGGTCAGAATACAAGCCCAACTGGAAAGTACAAGAAATTCTGAAAGTAAAAGTAAACTGGAACTACTCCTGTGAACAGCTACCAAGGATCCTACCTGAAGGTTAGGTACAACTCTCGATTGGTTGTCTCTGCGGTACACCTCATCTAAGGTTCTCCTCCGAGCTAGCTCCAGTCCTGGTACTCTTGTCCTCAGTTAGAATTGTCCATCGTCTTCACCAAACACAACGAAGTGCGGGCATAGCCCGTGCAGGGGTGAGTATAACGATACTCAGTAGGGACCCCGAGACCCTCAAGGTCTCACAAAATCCACAAAGGACAAACCAAAACCACGAAATCAACAGAAAACCCTACTTAGGTATATGCCCACACATATACCTAAGTTACTAAGTATACCCATCTCAATCATGAGGAAACACAGAGTCCAACTCAAAAGCCCAAAGCTCAAGTGTTCCACAAAGGAAGGAGTACCACGATGGTAAGTACCACTCAAGTACACCACACAGAAGAATACCACCAAGGTATTACCATAAAGGAAAGTACCGCTCAGGTACGGACTCAGCTCACACCAGTTATAACTTAAGTACAAAAGTACAATTGATTAGTTAGATCATATTATTCTTTCAAGAGGCTCTGCTGCTAACCCACACATGTTCGATCAGTGCTAACACACATAGGATCGCTAGGTGCTGACCCACAAAGGATCTCTAGGTGCTGACCCACATAGGATCTCTCGGTGCTGACCCACAGAGGATTTCTCGGTGCTGACCCACATAGGATCGCTTGGTGCTGACCCACACAGGATCGCTAGGTGCTGACCCACATAGGATCACTCGGTGTTGACCCAGACAGGATTACTAGGTGTTGACCCACACATGATCGCTTGGTGTTGACCCACATAGGGTCACTCGGTACTGATCCAGACAGGATCGCTCGGTGCTGACCCGCACGAGATCGCTATTCATTCTTCACGTCACAGCCAGCTACTGGGTTCCCGCACTAAGCTTGCTCGTCTCCGGGAGGGTACGATCCTCAATCCACTGGTTGATACTCCAACTGCCAATAATTCCAAAAAAGAATTATCTCAAAGGACTGCCACGTCATAGGGGTCTCAACGCAACAGATGGTGCGTCAATCGGACACCCGGTCTGTAACTTATTAGCCTTTTAGTTCTGAGGGCCTGGTAGGATTCGTGCTCGATCCAACCCGAACGTACCCCAACATTACCCAAAACTCTAATGGGGGTGTACCAAAGTACTGTCTTTCTCTAAGGTTTACAGCGCCGTTGACAGTTTTTCAAACAGACGCCTGGTGCCAAAGTTATGGCCAATAGAGAAAAAATCTCATAACTGGTCCGGGTCTGGTCTGACCCGGCCTGGTTTGGGTCAACCCATCCCACTGGGTCCGTCCCGGCCCACGTTGGGCGGCACAAGGGCCGCAGAGCGGCACGAGTCCGTGAGGGCGGCACAGAGACTGTGAGGGCGGTGAAGGCCGCGGGGGCCGCGAAGGGCCGCAGAGGCTGCAGGGGTCGCGGAGGTCGCGAGGCCGCGAGATGGTGGAGGAAGTGGGGGCCGCGAAGGGATAGGGGTGGCGAGTCTGTAGGGGCCATGAGGCCACGAGATTTCGGAGACTGCGAGGTGGCGATCTTCCATGGCTGGTCGGGCAGCGCGGTCGCACACCGTGCCTTCGCCGGCGGCCGGCTTGACCGACCCCCCTCCATTTGTCGCCTTCATCGCGGCCATCCGTGGTGTTTATTGTGGTTCTCGAGTTCCACTAGTGCCAAATGCTGGCACCTGTTACCATCAACATCACGAAGAACACACAAACGAACTATAAGGTTTGCGTTCGGGTCAAGCCATGTTTTTTTGGCCCATACCCTCCGCATTAGGGTGGTAGCAAGCGGCTCCAGGGGAAAGATTCAATGTGAGAGGAAAATTAACATTGATCAATTTGAAACACACCCCTACCTTGTTAGTTTGTTGTCATCAATGAGGAGGGAAGGACGATCATCGATTGAAGACGTCCCACATTGGAGGATGTCCCAAGGAAGAAGTCAAAGTCGTGTGTCAGCGTTCTTCGTTGGAGGAGCGTTCTTCATTGGAGAAGAAGAATTATTCCAAGGTTCTCTCCCAATTTCAATTTGCCAAAACATCCCCCAATTCCACCAAAAAGAAAAGGTAGCCAATATGATATGTTTCCGCAATTTAATTGTTGGCACAAATTAAATTAGCATCATAATTACATTGAGGTTGGCATAATAAATTTTTGGGAAACCTAAAGGTCACCTCCCTCATTAAATAGGGAGTTCAAGAGGTTTCTCACATTAGGAGGGTTCGGGTGGTCCCCACCCTTTAATTCAAATTGGGTGTTTTAGGTTTGGTGGTCCCCGCCTCTATAACCTCACATGGGAGGTTTAGTTCTGGTGGTCCCCACCTCTTAACATCCACAAGGGAGTTTCATATGAAAAATAAAATGTTACACAATTTTATATTATTTTATTCTTTCATGAATAAGTGAAAAACTAAATTCCACCTTCAACCTACTACGGTCAAGGTGAGTGTCTCCTTAAGTGACTACCAGCGCTGCGAGTTCAACGGTGCCCTCAGATTTCAATTCTGAGCACCGGTTCAAAAGTTAGAAAAATCCGCTCGCACATTTACTGAATGTACCTGAAAAAAAGTTTAGAAATTCATTCCAGGAACTTCAGGCCTTAGAATCATGCACCGTTAATTTTTTCGGACTCATAAAATTCCCATTTAATTTTAAAAAAAATTACATGGGATTTTCGAGTCTTTATAGGATAGATTTTTCCTTGACTTCCATGGATAGGGTCTTATGAAGGTACTACCATCCTGATCAACATGGTCATAGATATATAACTTCCTGAACCTAGAAGTGACAACTCATTTCTTTACCATTCAACCAATTTCATTTCACCAATGATGTCCCCAACACAAAATACCTCACCACGATTTCATCATCATGGTTTTCATCTTGCATCAAAGTATGGGATCAAATAACAAACATTGGAAGTGATCTCAATTCAAGAGACCATTACACATGTCGGTAGATAGGAACAACCAATGAAACCCAAACCATGTTTTGTTCCTATTGGCAGGTCTTTTCTCATGATCTCAATATTATGGATCACCAAGTGAGAACTTCATGAGAAGAAGTCTCAATGCTTATGAGCCCCAAGAACCTGATAGTCAAACATCTACTATGTACATTCAGTAAGATGTATCAAGACTATAAGACCTTTGTTTAAGATTAATGTCATAATATCTCTAGGTTCTCATTATAGCATGGGATCTCCTATAACCTTTCGACACAAAAAATTAATCTATGGACATTATCATTAAATAGTGGATGCCGAAAATTCTATACTATAATGGTAAGAATAAATCATGTATAACTAATTGTATACAAGATATGGTAATGAGAAGAAATGCATAGTTGGGTCTAGGGAACCCATTATTTCAATAGATCGAGGGAGAGGGTGGGGTGGATTGGGAGAAGTTGGGGGAATAAGGGTATTTTAAAAAAAACAAAAAATATTTAGCGGTGGTTGTTCATAAACTCTCACTAATGTTTTTTAAATTCTTAGTGTCGGTTTAATAAATCATCGCTAAATGTCTATTATGTTTTAGTCAGTCTTTGAACAAGACATTGAAGGTAATATTAAGATGTTTGGCATTATGCATTCTCTCATTATGAAACTATTTATTGTAATCCATGTGATTATTTTTGTTGTTATGAAATCCATGGATATATTCTCCTTTTATGATATTAGTAATATGAATTATTTTATTTTTTATATATAAAATATTATTCATACTTTATTTATTCTATGATATCTTTTGTGGTCAGTTTTCCCGTACTAAGCATTTTATCCTATCCTTTATTATATTTTCCTTTCCTCGGGTTACCACGAAGGGATTTATGAGTTATTAAATTGATATACTATAAAAAATGATAATGTTATAAATAGAATATTAATTTTTATTTCATGTTTTCAAATGTAATGTGAGAATCACATATTTATCTTGTCTCCCAATACTACTATAATATTCAATACTTTAGGATGTGATCTCTTGTATATTGTATTAATGTAGTAAAATAACCATCGATTTTAGGTTAAAGAAGTTGGGTTGTTACAATAATAGGAACATAAAATAGGGAATCAGTGATATATCTAGTATCATATGCATGAAACCATAAAGAATAGATAATCATTGTAAATTCTTACTCATCCATGACACAACCCTAGACGTACTTAGGTTGGAACCATCTATAGGACTATAAACGAAGTTCCTAATTCAAAAACCAATTGGTTTCTCTCAATTATCCTCATCGATGTCCCTCCCTCATAGATTATTAACATATATTCCCGTGGAGGATCTAGTATATCTAACTAGGACTAATTAGTAATAGTATCTCAACCATCACTAAGATGTTTAGGATTACATGATGATAATAAAGGTGGGAGATGGGTTAACCATCAAATCAAACATATCCAGCAATGATCTATATTACCCGAACCCAATTTTCATTCCATCTCCCTATACCCATTCATTTAAAGTCCCTCCTTAAACTAAATGAATTCCATGGGGGCACACACTTTTAAAGAAAACATGTAAAAATTCTATCCATGCCTTAAAAAATTAAAATATATTAGTATTTTTCAAAATCCCTTTGCAAACACTTGAAATCAATTATCATTTCAATATTCCTTTTAAGGTATCAAATAGACCCTAAGGGGTATTTCTTGTGAAGGCTTTAGTTGGAAATCTATTTTGAGTTCTATTTGAAAAAAATACATTTTATAAATCTCATGATTTCAAGGAAGGCATCCCATGAACTTCTACACACACACACACACATATGAATACAAATACATATATAGGTTTTTGGACACACACATACATACATATATATATATATATATCCATGTTCAGGGGAAGCACTAAGGAGTCCAACAAGGATTAAAATTCAAGACATTTATAAAAAAAAGGGTTAAACAAAGCAAGCTACCAAAATTCCATAAGAATTGAGAAACCATATTAAAAAAAATTCAAACCCATAAAAAAATCATACGAAATACTTGTAAATATAACTTCATCAATTTAAACAATAAAACCCCACTTAAACCCCATATATTCATTTTATCAATTATATGGTATATGAAAAATTCCATTGAAAATAGTTGATGGGATATCATCCCCTAATAATGACTTTATACACACGAACAAAGAAACAAAAAATCATAGTTTTAGGGGAAACAAATTTTGAAATTCCAATCACCCATTGCATGTGAAGAAAAATAGAAGGAATAGAATCACCTACCTCAACCCGTGTGCAGATTCAATGAACCCATCACAAACATAAATAATAAGACCCAAGACACAATCTGCACACCCTAAAATCAAGAAACAAATCACATTAGGTAAAAATATCTCCCTAGGGTCCATCCAATAGAGAAGCAAAGTAATAGAGGAAGGAAAACAAGAATAAAATAAAGAGGAGATAAATAAAGAGACTTACCTTGTAAAGGAGATGCCTAAAATCAAAGGATAAGGCCACAAGGATCAAGGAAGAGGCTTGATAGATTTTCCTGAAGCTCCCTTAGGGTGGCTAATTCAAGTGGAAAGGGAGATGGGTTCAGTGAGGGTTAAAATTAAATGAGGTTAGAATAATAAATTTCAGTTTTTAATAATTTTGATAAGTTTCAAAGTTTAACCACACAATTTACCAAATTGTACGACCCTGACTAGAGAGTAGATGGGCACCATATAGTTAGTCCGCAAGGTTTTAAAAACTATACTCCAACCATGATAAATGCATCTATCATGATGGAAGAACTGATATCATGGTTTTTATATAGTTCTTCTAATCATGGGGTTTAACGATGTTACCTTCTCAAAAGCCATGAAACTCAAAAATTTCAACCGGATTACCTTGATGGATGAAGACAAGATGGAAAATAAATAAAATTACAAAATAAAATAGTGTGGGAGAGGTCATGGTGTGACATAATAGATTTATGTATGATGAAATTGATTCCTAAGATTCTATGTCTAGTTTTTTGAATCTTCTCAGTATGTTTTCAATTACTTTTGTGTATTACCAATAGGTCAAGTAGTTCTGGTATGTTTTGTTCTTTGACAATTTTTCCTTTCCCTTTTACATACATTATATTTTTTCTTATGTTTTTGTGCACATTTCACCTTCATAAATATGATTTAAAAATTATTATGCTAAATCACATGGGAAAATTATTTAGATAAAAATATTGTCTTATAAACTTTAAAACATTTCAATTTCAAAGGACTAGAATTGTGGTGTCTAGAGACTGATCCACCAAACAATAAAAAATGATACATAATAGATAAACACATAATAAATATTCTACATTTTTCATACTCAAGGATCATTGATAGATGCAAATTTTAATAGGAATTTTGCTTGGCATGACACACAATACATTGGAAAATGGATAGAAATAATGAATATTTCTCAAATCATGGATTGATAAAACATCATATGATACCACATTGGAATGTCTGACTCTCACTCTACTTTCCATCTATGCAAAGGTGGAGTCTCTGAATCCTTCCAATAAATGAATCCACACCCGTATCAATCACTTTTCATAACATTTGCAATGGATTTGAGCTCTTCAATGTATTTGGGTGACAATAACACATTCAAGCCTCTAAGGTTATCATTGAAATGCTTGAATTTAGTGGTGCCTAAAATGGGGAAAACATCATTTCCCTGATGATGCACCCGTGATAGATCCACCTGAAAAGGGGTAAACCTCATTCTCTTTTCCAATTGTATTAACTATTCAAAAATTGTTTTGTTGTTCTCAAAATTTTCATCTTGTAACCATGTAAGTGTCATAAATTTAATGATTAAATCAAATTATATCATTAAATCCATAAAAAGAGAGGTAAAAATAATAATAATATGATCACCCAAGATGTTTCCTAAACATAAAATTTCATCATGTATTCAAATACTTTTCTAAACTATGAAAAATAATACATTCATAATATTGATACAAACCTTTTGAAAATAAACATCAAAGAAACTCTCAACTACAGCTCAGCCAAATGTAAATAGTCCACACCCCAATGGACTAAAATCAGTGATACCAATACCTATTTCTCTAAAGTGAAACTTGATAAAATTAAAACTTGGAAACATATAAATCAATAAGAAAACCAAAAGAGGATCACTGTATATATATCCCTAAAAATAGGAATTATTTCTTCTTCAACATCCCTCACCCATAATGACCACTCCAACTGAACAACTATTATGGGATGTACATCATGTTTTATTCTAATTGTGGAAGCACATGCTTCTGATAAACCAACATATTTTATTTTTCCCTCTTCAACCAGATTCTTGACTTCTCCTATCTAACCTCTATTTTTGATGTCATATTTACCTTAAATTGTGTAAGTGTTGTGGCTAGAAGCACATCATGGTCGATTGAGTACAACTTAACCATCCAAACCTATTTCCATACAAGAATCACATCAATTTTTTTAATATAATAATGATTTAGGATCAAAACAAACTTTTAATATCAGGGATCAAAAAAAATAGAAAAATACCAATGAATGACCAAAAATATTATGAATATTTAAATAAAATTATATTTCACCACAATATAAAATGTGGTGGGTCCTTAACTAAAATCAAAGACCACTTTTGGTCTTTGGTTGACATGCTCTCCCCTATTTTTTGGAGTCTTCACCACATTATTTATTATCATATATCTATAAATTCATAAATATACATAACATATATGTATTAATTATTATGTATATTATAAATTTTATTATTGTGAAATTACTTTATATTTTATTATTATGTATAGAAAATCATTATATGTATATATATATTCATTTATTATATATAAATATATTTTTTACCTGTGTATAAATATATATATATATATGTAAATTTTTAATCAAAATTTAACTTCTAATGGAGACTTCAATATAGACTTTCAATTTATATTTATATTTACTCATCGACGTCTATTCTCAAAATCTAATTTCAAATAAACTACAATAATTTACATTTAATTTTTCAATAAAAATATACAGTGAAAATTTCCAAAAATCGATGTAAAATTATATTTTAAACTTAATTTTAAAAGAATACATTCATAATTCCAATAATAATTTCCAATGAAAATTTACACTATAAACATTCGATGAAATCTTCCATAAGAAATTTATGGTGAGAATTTCCTTGTGGAATTTATGTTTCAAATTTACACTTAAAACTACAATACGAATATATTAGTACAAAAAATGAAAAAAATTAAATTTTTAGAGTAAATTTTCATTGAAAATTTAAATAAAAACTTTTATTGCAAAAATCCTCTAAAAATTTTTAGTTCAAATTTCAAATTAAATTTCCAATGAAACTTTACATCTTAATTTTTATTATAATTATAATGAAAATTTGATTTAAAAAATTCTGAAATAAATTCAAGTTTAATTTTTCAGTGAAAATATATCACAACATAAATAATGTAGTTTTTCACTAAATTTTTTGACAATAGTTTCATAAGAAAATTTTCAATGAAAAATTACATTGGAAATTTTTAGTGTGGATTTTAACAAACAATTTCTAGTTTACATTTTCAATTAAAATTTCAATACAAATATATTAACACATAAAAATAAAATGAAAATTTTCATCATAAATATGTACTTAAAATTTTTACAAGAAACTTTTAATGTAAATTTTTATGAAATGTTTTCTATGAAAATTTCCACATAATTTTTATTATGATTGTACTGAAAATTTTATTACCAAAATTCAAAAATAAATTCATGTTTAAATATTTCTTCCAAATATATTAACACATAAATTAAAAATATTGTTTTGTACATAGATCATAAACTAAGGATTTCATAGGGAAATTTCCCATGAAAATTTTCAATAGAAATTTCTAGTGAAATTTTCCACTGAAAATTTCCAATGTAAATCTTCATTAGAGATTTCTAGTGGAAATTTCTGTTGGAAATTTCCAGTTTGAAGTTCCACTTAAAATTAAAACCACTAATATAGAATAGGATTTTAACAACTTTATAATAAAAATTTATCATCATTACAAAATCATTATTGATCTAAGAGCCGTTAAAAGGGGACCCTTTTATTAACACTAGAAAATTGATAATAAAGGTAGGCCTTTATAAGTGTTATTTTAGTGTAGATAAATACCCCCCCATTATTAGTTATAGAAGTAGTACTAATAAATCCTATACTACAGTAATGTGATATTAAAATTACAACGCATTGAAGAAAAAAATACAAGAAAATAAAAGTTGTGAAAAATTCATAATTCAATTGAAATAAAAATAACATAAAAAATCAAGAAAAAATACATGATTATAGATGTTTCAAAAAAAAATTTACAATTAAATTAGAAAATACAATTTATCAAAAAAACATCAAAAGTTTCATTGTATTTTTCCCTCAACCCCCTCTAAGAAAATCCAAATTATAGTATCAGTTTCCAAAAAAAATCACCACTACTCAAGAAAAGGATTCCACCTTTATAAAAAAACAGTTCTTATGCTAGTAATACTATAAATAAATAAATTAAACATAAATATGAAACATTGAATTAATAAAATGTCATTTTTAAACTGAACCCATGAAATTTGAGTAATACTGATCACACTATGTATCAGATTGAGGTACGACTAATTTCTACATGTCACAAATTATTTATAAATCATTATCATAAAGTATCAAAATAATCCAAATGTGTTTTCTCAGTTTCGATCATGTCCCTTGTTTTTTTATTAAAATGTGAATTTAAAATTAAAACATTCACATTGAGTCGTACTTTTCAAAATATGTTTTAGTTTGATGTGAGAATGATTCATACACATCACAAATGACTTATTAATCATTTCCCTAAATTTTTAAGACAACTGGAGTGTTCTTTCTCAGTTTTTAGTGAGTGACATAGGTTTTAAAATAAAATTTCATTATTAAACTGATAATGAACATTATGAGTCATATAGAGCACATTGTGTATCAGATTTAGGTGTTTATAATTCCTACATGTCATAAATTACTTATGTATCATTGTACAAAAGAGCCTTGGAGCGGCGTATTCTTGCTCTTTCGTGGCGGATAGGGTTTTACCTCATTTTTGTTTCCCCATCCCCCCTCTTGCATGGATCAATTTGTGGCATCATATGGTCTTATCATGGAGTGGGTGTGGTCTACCTTCAGTGTGGTGTGTGTGGGATCTAGTGGGGTTCATTATTGTTTCTGACTTCTGTGTCAGTGACGACATTCTCAGTGGTGTTTCGGTGCGCGTCTTAGCGCGACTCACTCCTTCTGATGATGAATTCTTGACATCAAAATTCACAGTGGTGCTCTAGTGTTAATCTCAGTGTGTCTTTCCCCTTCTGATGACAAGGTGGATCAACCTGGTTCTGACATGGCTCAATTAGGTGCATCTTGGCCTTTCCAGCATCGATGGAGTGGCTCCAGCTCGGTTTTTATGGCGCAACCAGGAGATGCCTCCAACGGGTTTCTAGTGTGGCTCAGGGCCAGATCTGTAATTCCTTAGAGTGGGAGGATTTTTGTTTCAGTTTCTGTGAGTTTTTACAAGTTTTATGTTTTGGTGATACTCGGTTTCATTTGATTAGCTATGAATCTAGTAGTTTTTGGGTGTTCTGCTTTGATATCGCTGGTTCTTCTCTGCACCTTCATGCTGATTTTCTCGCCACTATGATTGGCCTTCTTCGGAACCCAGTGAGGGTTCATCCGTTGTCTGATCGGAGCAGATCCATGCCCAGAGTAGCATTTTTGGTTCAAGACGACCCAGATTCCCCCATCGGTGGTGTTCCCTTGACACAATGATGTGACATCCAGTCCTAGGTGATGATGGCTTGAACTTGTGTCCCTTGTATTGTCTTTTGGGCCTTTGTAGCAGTCGTGGAAGGGTGTCTCATGGAGTGTGGAAGGATTTTCCCGGGATGGTCGTTGATGGTGGTTCCATGGCATCGTGATTGCTTCATGTTGGGGAACCCATATAGTCTACATGGAATTGTTTCAGATGATAATAGAGTTGTTTTCCGTCACCATGCATGGCTTTTCAGATTTGGAAGATTGAGAGGGTATGGCACAACGATCAGTATCAGGACTGTGCATGTTTTAACGGGACAAATATCTGAGTATCCATGCTCTGGTGGAGGCATGGCGTAATGATGTTGATGCTGGGAATGGGTACTTCTATGTAGTCTTTTTCTCGGTGGCAACCCTCTTGATTTTCAGATTTTTTATGTCTCTTTGTCCTTAAAGTCTTAAGTTTTCCCCCTTTTACCCTTAAAAATGGGTTTATTCAAAATCAATAAAAATATAGGGCTTTGGGACATTCAATCATTATTCTAAACTATCGAAACAATCTGCATGTGTTTCCTCAGTTTTGATTATGTAACTTATCTTTTTTACTAAAATGTCAATTTTAAATAAAAAAGTCACACTTGTAGTCATAATGGTCACATTGTGCATCATATTGAGGTGTAGATGATTCCAAAACATAAAAAATGACTTATGGACCATTTTTTAAAGTACTAAGACTATCCAAATGTTTTCTCTCAGTTTTGATTATGTCAATTTTTTTTATTAAAATGACGTTTTAAATAAACACATTCACTTTGATTCATACTGATCACATCATGTGTCAATTTCATGTGAGACTAATTCCTAAATGTCACAAATCACTTATGAATCATTTTTATAAATTATCAAAACAATATAATCATTTTTATTGGTTTTCAGTGAAAGATACATGTTTTGAACTAAAATGTTAATTTTAAACTAATAACGTACACTTCGAGTCATACCTGGAAAACCGTGTATCAGATTGAGGTGAGGATGATTCCAACACATCAAAAATGACTTATGGATTATTTCCCAAATGTATCAAAACAAACTGAAAGTTTTTATTATTTTTTATTATGACACTTTTCTTTTATACTAAAATGTCAATTTTAAACTAAAAGACACACTTAGAGTTATACCGATCACATCATGCATTGAATTGAGGTGAGAATAATTTCTAAATGTCATAAATTACTTATGGATCATTGTTATAAAGTATCAAAATAATTTTAATGTGTTTTCTTAGTTTTTAGTATGTCACTTTTGGGTTTTATTAGAATTTTATTTCAAACTGAAAACACACACTTTGAGTAAAACTGGTCACACCGTGCATCCGATTGATGTACGGATGGTTCCTACACATCACAAATGACTTATGTATATTTTTTATAAAGTAACAACATGAGAAAAATTCATTTTATTTTTTAGTATGTCACTTTTTTACTAAAATTCCATTTTAAATTGAAAACATGCACTTTAAGTCATACTTGTCAAATCAAGTGTCAGTTTGATGTGAGACTAATTCGTACACATAAAAAATGACTTATGAATCATTGTCTTAAATCATCAAGATAATTTGATCATGTTTTGTAAATTTTTAATGGGTGACACACATTTTGAACCAAAATTTCTATTTTAAACTAATAATAGAACATTTGAGTCATACCGATCACATTGTGTATCAGATTGAGGTGTGTTTAATTCAGACACATCGACAATGTCATATGGATCATTGTCTTGAAGTATCAAAACAATTTGAATTTGTTTTATCAATTTTGACTATGTCACTTATCTTTTTTACTAAAATGTTAATTTTAAAAAAAGAAACACTTGTAGTCATATCGGTCACACTATATATTGAATTGAGGTGCGGCTGATTCCTAAACATCACGAATGACTTATGCATTATTTTTATAAAGTGTAAAAAAATATTAATGTTTTTTCTTGGTTTTTATTATGTCACTTGTGGTATTTACTATAATATCATTTTAAACTAAAATGTCACACTTTGAGTCATACTAATCACACCATGCATTGGATTCATATGTGGATGATTCTTACATGTCAGAAATGACATATGAATTTTTATGCAAATTTCTAGATGAATTTATGATGGAATTTCCATCTATTTTTTTAAATTATACTAAAAATTTTATTAATAAAATTTTATGATAAATACATGTAAAAATTTTCAGTTCAAATATATTAACACAAAAACAAACAATTTAATTTTGAACTGAAAATTTAAACTGCAAATTTCCTTTGGAAATTTTAAGCGTAAACTTCCACTGAAAATTTTATGTACAAACTTCAATAAGAAATTTCGAGTAAAAATTTCCATAGTAAATTTGATATTTATATTTTTACCTAAAAATATAATTACTATATATTAATAAATAAATAATTAAAATATTCATTAGAAATCTACATTAAAAATAAAAACTTGAATTTTATATTAAAAATTTATACATGCATACCTCAATATTGTATAAAATTTCACTAGAAACTTGTATTGGAAATTTATACTGGAAATTTGAAATACAAATTGACATTGATAATTTTCTATAAAAGTTTTTAATGGAAAATTATAACAAAAATTTCATGTATGTATACACATTTTCATTGAACAAAAATAAACTATTTTTTTAATTTATGTGTATATATTTATTAATCAATTTTTAATAACATATAATTACATGTATATATAACTAATACAAATAATCCTAGTAATATATATACACAATATGTAAATTTTATATTTATAAATATTAATTATTGATTACTATACTTTTTTTTACATGTATCTATTATTTCTCAATGTATATGTGCATATAAAAATTAAAAAAAACTTAGGGCATACTTTCTTATTTTAGTGCATAATAAATGCATGAAAATTAAAATATATAAACATTATTATTATTTTTATTATTATAAAGTTAATATACTTAAAATAAATATATAATAAATAAACTATATATAAGTATCATTGTACACTAAAATGAGATTAAGGGTAGTTTTGGGAGCCTATTAATATTCTTATATTTTATTTTGAAATATATGAAAAATGGGTTTAAATAATCTTCCATAACATAAAAAAATATCTCCACCATTTTAATCATGTACATGAACCTAAGGATAAAGTTTCAACAAGGACCTGAGATGTTATTTCCCCAAATATATATTCACATTCTCTTAGGTTGGGACACAACCTGATGGTCTAATTGAAAAAATGGGTAAAATTATAACATCCCAGACTCGGTAAATTCATATTCAACCAAAATCATTCAGCCACATGGGCTCAAGAATGCCTCCCCATATGCTAGAGGTTTCCAACTAGTAGAAAGGGTCCAAGGTGGTACAATGGGGAGAATATAACCTCATGATCATATTAATATAGTGGAGTAATAAATAGATTAATGGTGGAAGAAAAATATAAACTAATAAAATTAGATAAATCATCCAAGTAAAATAATTAGTCATCAATAACAATATTGAGTACCATATAAAAAATGATGTGATTTCAGGTCTCTAAAAAAAGGAGCAGACAAACATTAAAGCAGACACACATACATACATGTATATCATAGGACCAGAAAGATCAAAATATTATCATCAGATATAATCACATGACATAGCTCCATCCTATACTCCCATTCTCTCATGCTACAATCAAATCAAGCATAAAAAAATTGGTATCTTTCCCCTTTCTCTACCAACATCCATGAAGTTTGTTCGGGTACTAAATGCCCACCCAAATAGGTTGTGATATATACTCAGTAGGTCACCACAAAAAGTTTCTAGATTTATCCATTTTGATCATATAAAATTAGCAATATGCATGTAAAACTAAGTGTAAATATGTAAATAAATGATCACATCGATCTGGGTTCCTCATGGGATATCTAGTTGACACTGTCTTCTTAGGCTCATGTCAGATATCTCTGAACAATGTTCAACCTATAAATATTTAGTATTCATGTGATATGAATATAAAAATTTATATACACACACATAATAATTATTCGGGTATACATGTATGGAAAACATAACTAGGCCATCAGAAAGTGAAGTGCAAACATGGAATGAACCCAAGTATCAATTTAGAGTACAATAAGTATCCATCACTGTAAGAGTCCATCCAAGGAGATCTATAAGTGGAACCCCCAAGTATCACTCTCAGTGTGTCCTAATAGAATAACACTCTAACATCATCCATGGTATTCCTCATAGGGAAACAAGTATCACTTGTGTCATGGTATAACAACATTTCCCATTGATCTCGTTTAAGGTAATCCACTAGGGAACCAGGTACTGCTCATGGGTAAAGTACATATGGTATCCTCCCAGTGATCCCACCCAAGATATTATATAAAGGAAACCAAGTATCACTCCTGGTGCATTGAAATTCATTTACAAAATTTCTTATTTATAATGTTCCATAAGCCCGTACAAGATATCCTTAAGTCGGGACCCTTGTATCTCCCTCAGCCTGATGTAAGGGTATAAGTTTAGATAGCATGAAAACTCATACCATTTAATAAAAATAGTATAATCATTTCAAGATCCATTTCACACACCTCTATTAGTGGTTTAAATTATTTCAAGGCAAGAGGCTCTTAGGCCTTTAAGGAAGGCACACCCTTTGAGGTGGCTCGTAATGAGTTGGTTACCCTACAACGCTAATTCAATATTTTTTAGGAATATGTTAACCATGTAAAACCATTTAATTTAATTTATTAATGATTCGGGAGGTGTCATATAAAGAGTCTGGTGTGCAGAAAAATGTCACGTGATAAATACAATGATACTTTTAGGCACTATCACAAATTGTGCCTTAGTGAGTGCCTACTTTTATCAGCACTAAAGAGAAAGCACTGATAAAAGGGTCACCTTTACTAACTATAGCTAAATGTGCTGATAAAATATTTTAATAAAAAATATTATTAATATATATATATATAATTATTAGATTTATATTCAAAAAACAATTTTCATTTATATACATTAATTAGAAAATTCATGTATATGATTAATAAAAATATGATAAATAAATGTATAATTTTTTATAATTCAAATATATATATATATATAATGTTTTAGAAAAATTATTTATAAAATTATAAATATATAAATATATATATTATTTAAATAATTATAAAATTATAACAAATATATTTAAGAAAATAGAGAGTTTTATTTTTTAAAAAGGTTAAGCATAACGACACCTTAATTAAAATTAAAAAATAAGTACAACGGAAGGAACAAAAAACATGAAAAGACCAAGAACAAATGGTTAAGTAGCTTGTGAATGAGTAATCATGTTATGGTGGGAGGTCTTCTCACCCCAAATACGAGGATTCCGTCCTCTTCTCTATGCTTTGACTTGCATCCATGGTCTGCCTCCATCATCTGGAACACCGACATCAATAGTCTCCATTGTTTCTTAGATTCTAAAAACTCAATCATAGATTTGACCATCCTCCTCAATGCTTCTTGTAGCAAGAAAGGAATTATGACTTCTGAACTTTATATTTTTTTTATTCTTCACAACTTGAACCAAGACCAAGACTATAGTAGAAGAAGCAGCTAAAGTTTTATCCATCTTAGAAGACTCATTTGAAACCCTATGACCATATCAATCAAAAGAAAGAGAAAAACCATCTTTTTGAATGCTAAGAAAAGCTACCTCATTGAAAAATCCAAGTGAATTGTCCAAACCAGTGAGTACAGTAGCCTTTTTTACTGGTCATGGCCTAAGGAATGTAGTACATGTATCTGAAAATGGGCTGAAGTAGGGGCCTGATCCTTAGAGGGCATATCTGCCAAAGGCCTGGGTGAACCAGATCCATAAAAAATAGATAAAATAACCAACTTTATGTATGAAATAGGTTATGAAACATAACATACATGCATCATATGCTCACTAACTAATTGAGGAACATCATAAATTTGGGAGTCCCTAGTTGGAGAAGGATTATGAGATACACTAGGTATTATGTGAACCATTGGTTCACTGAGATCTAAAAAAATGTAAGGTTGTATATGATATCCTACCTTATTGATATGATCCATCACATTCAGAGTTGATGGAATACTCTTTGGATCATCCTTTTTGTGGCTACAGTCAAAACAAGAAGGAGGCGAAGACCCATTGGAAAATAAATTTTTACTTGGAGAAATATTCCCTTGGAAAGAGCAGAGAGGATTTTCATATGAGAATTAAAAGTGCAAGCCTTTCTGGATTTTGATTTTATTGAATTATTTTCATCAATATTAGCTTTCCCTTTTTGATTTTTTTAATCAATAGATTTTTTCTCCTACCAGTAATTGAAATAAATATGAGTCTGAGCATTAAATTCAATGGCATCTTCAGTGTCACCTGAGTCTTCACCAACCTTGTCATTAGTAATTTCCCTTTGATAGTGCATATTTGAAATAAAATACATCAACTTCTAAATGGTATTTCTCTACCATGTCATCCCAAGAAGCAGGGCTTTTATCTTTCTCTTGGGAAAGCGAAACAATAACAATGTCATCTTGAGTAGGAGAAAAAATTCAGAATTAGGAAAACCAATATGGCCATATTTCAATGGATATGAAGGTTCATAGATAACCAGGGAGGGCCTTTCATCAACATGAGATTTCTCTCTTGGTGGAGGACCAGGCCCATCCTTGCTAGCCACCTAAGTCTGAGTATGATTATCAATGATCTAATTGTACCCTTAAATTTCTTTCCTCCAACAATGCTGCAAGTCATGCCTTCTAATCTAACAATTATAGTAAATAAAATTCCCTCTACACATAGCCTTTGAGTGGCCAATCATTATACATAAATCACAAAACAATGGCTCAAATTCAATCATAATAGTGATTTCATCAAGCGGGGTAGAAAGAATCACCCTATCAATCAAGCTGGTACTCGGGTCCACTTCCACTAGAACTCACGCAAAATGACCAAAACTCGCCATTTTAGTGGATTTATCCATTATAAGTGGAATTCCAATCATAGATACGATGTCAAAGAGAATTTCAGGAATCCATTGAACCCAATTTAGACCATGTATTTTTATCCAAACCTATGGAAAATAATCCTTGAAGTCATTCAGATTGAAATTTAACTTCTATTCATGAATCCTAAGAATACATGGCTTAAGATTGATCGATCCAAAACTCCATACTCTTCCTTTTAGATTAGCCTAAGTAAATAAAATGTGGAAAAATCTTTGGCCTAATGAGACACAATTGAAGTCTAAGAAGCCCAAAACATCTTCTAATTGGGAGACCAGATCCGTGATTTTCTAGGGATTAGAACCATTCATCATGAAAATACGAGTGATAAAATAAAACTTACCCAAGTCAATTATTTCAGAGATAGCATCATATGAGGCCAAGATGTGGGAGATAGAACCTTTCCTAATAATTTTCTTCAAAGAAGAATTTGCGAGTGAGGAAAACGATGCACTTGAGAAACTAGATAAAGAGGTAAAACCCTTCAGAGTTTCCACATCTAAACCCCTATAATTCCTTGAAGAATACGACTTCAGCCGAGCAGCATGATGGATCAAAATGTATGAGAAGATATTCAAACTTCTTGGGTGATTTAGTGCGAACTGATTGTAGAGGATCATCGGGGGAGACCATCCATGTTCCTCCATCTCCGTTTAGATGAATTTTATAATATTTATAATTATATATATTTAAATATTAATATATATATATATATAATTATATAATTATATATAATTATATAAATATATATAATTCTATACGTATAAATAATTATATAATTATATTAATATATTTATATAAATATTTATATTTATATATTTATATTTATATTTATATACAAATATTTATAAATATATTTATTTATAATTAGGATTATAAATATATAAATATATATATAATTATAAAAATATAAAATTATAATATATATTTTTAAATAATATATATTTTTTATTTTTATAATTATATATAATTATATATACTTATATATTAATATATATATATATATATAATTATATAAATACCTATATTTATATACAAATATTTATAAATATATTTATTTATATTTATATTTATATTTATTTATAAATATAATTATAAATAAATATTATATATTTATATATGTTTAAATAATATTTATATTACAATAAGTATATATATATAAGTAATATATAAATATGATTTATATAACTTATTATAAAAAATGAATCTTATTTTTATAATTTTATATATAAAAACTTATCAAATTTATAGTAATCAAAATGATTAATTGTTTATTTATGTACATTAATTTAAAGAAGTGTATATAATTAAAATAAATATAATATTTTAATATTTTACTTAAAATTATATAATATTTAAATAAATATATTTATTTAGATATATAATTTTACTGATATTAAATAATTTAAAATATATGTACATGTATAACTACATATATGTATGTGTATGTGTGTATATACATATGTGTGTGTGTGTGTGTGTGTGTGTGTGTAGATGTGTATGTGTACATATGTATGTTTGTAAGTCACATAAATGTTAAGAATTTAGTTTTTAATACTTTTTTAATTTATTAATTTTATTTATTAATTTATTATTATATATTCATTAATAATGTTAAAAATATATTTTATTGTTTTTTAATATTTATTTATACATATATTTATTTACTATGCATGTTATATTTTTAGTATGTTTATAATTTATATTAATTATATTTATTCTTTTTCCTTTATTAAGTTTTTACAATTAAAATACTTTTGAAATATATATAATAAATCTATTTAAATGATTTTGTAATATTTTTGAAATTTAAATATTTATTTATAAAATTATAAATATATATAATTTTTAAAAAAAGGTATTTATGAAATTATAAAAAAATAAATATATATTTAAATAATTATAAAATTATAATAAATATATTTAAACAATTCATATATTTATTATATTTATAATTATATTTTAATAAATATTTGTAATTATATATAAATACTTTTTAAACATATTTATTGATAATTATAATTGTAATTAATTAATTATAAAATTATTCTAAATATATTTAAATAATAAATATGTTTATTATATTTATAATTATATATAAATATTTGTAAATATATTTATTTAAAAGTATAGTTAGATATATATATATATATATATATATAATGTAGTTGGGGCTTGGCTTAGTGTTAAGCACCCCGTAATACTTCATAAAAAATGGGGGTTCAAAACCCATTGGGCACAGGGACTGTAGCAGTATTGTAGCGTACTGTAGCAGTGGTGAGACTATTTGAATGGTGTAACTATATTGGCGACATGCGACACTATAGTAGTGGCAGGCTATAGTGAGTACTGTAGTGATGGCGATATTGTAAAGGTACTGTAGCTACTGGGTTATTATTCATAGAATGGGCCTTGAGACAAAAAAAATTCAGGGCCCTCGGCCATGTAATGGGCTTTGTGCCCACTACCCCTTCGGGCCAAAAAGATATTATGTAATAAAGCTACTAATTTGGTGTGTTATCCCTTGGGGGGGCTATGACCTGCCTTTCAGGCTTGTGTGTGTGAGGTGTGTATGTGTTAAATTTAATTGTACCCCAAATTACCTAATATATTAATTATATATTTAAATAATTATAAAACTAAATTAAACACTTTTAAATAAAATATATATGTATTATAATTTTATAAATATACATATTTATATATTAATAAATATATATATAAGTATATAAGTATATATATATATAACTCTAGATTCTAGGCCATGTAATGGGATTCATGCACACTTCCCTTTCGAGCCAAAAAATATATATTATGTAATAAAGCTGCTGATTGGGTGGGTTATTCCTTGGGGGTTATGACCTACCTTTCAGCCTTGGGTGTGTGAGGTGTGTGTGTGTTAAATGTAATTGTACCCCTAATCACCTAATATATTAATTATATATTTTAATTATTATAAAACTAAAATAAATACATTTAAATAAAATATATATTTATTATAATTTTATAAATATACATATTTATATATTAATATGTATATATATATATTTAAATAATTATAAAATTATAATAAATATATTTAATATATTTATAATTTTATAAATATATATAATTATATAAATATATTTATAAATATATACAAATATTTATAAATGTATAGAAATATTTTTCAATATACTTATTTATAATTAGAATTATAATTCGAATTATATATATTATTAAAATTTGATCTTTATCAATGCTTTTTCAGCGATGATAAAGATATATCTTTATCAATGCTAAAAAATGTAGATAAAACTATTCTTTATCAGCGCTAGAAATTTAGCGCTCATAAAGAATTATTTTATCACTCTGTTTTTAGTGTTGATAAAGGGGTATATTTATCAATGCTAAAAAGCACTGATAGAGTAGTTTGATCAGCATTTTCTATTTTAGTGTTGATAAAAATACTCTTTATCAGCGCATTTTTGAAAGCGTTGATAAAAGCCTTATGCATTTTTATAGAAGAATCCTAATATAGTCTTCTCCTCTCCACCCCTTCAAGCTCTCACGGAACCAGACCGTTATTACTGCTCTCACTAAATCCTACCACTTCCACTGCTTGAATTTCTCGGTGATTTGATCCTCTCCAAAAATATGGTACCGATTTATTTTTTTGTTTCACCTTGCGTGTCACGTCATCTTCAAGCTTAATCGAGGTTCTTTTTCCCCTTGTTTCTTTTTATCCATTACTTAGGATTTCTCCCCCATATTGGCAAGGAGACCCCTCCCCCTCGCATACCCCTTCTTCTCTCTTTTTCCTAAGGAGGGATATCCCTTGATCCTTGGTCATTGGAAGCATCATCTCTTGAAATAAAAATCCCATGGTTTTTCCATTATTCCTCTTGTCTTATTTCATTATTTATTTTAACAGCTAGTTTTCTATCAACACTTTAATCTAATATGCCATATTTTCTGGGTTTTTTTCTATTTTTACAATATCTTGAAATTCTGATGAAACCGGGTGTTGATATTGGATGATTTGGCTTTTTTGGTAATGTCATAGGTGGTATCTTTGAATTAACCCATAGTCCCATATAATTTTTCAAGTGCTTGAGTAGTGTGGTCATGCCGGATTGGTATCCCTTAACCCAATTAAAATGATTTTTTAAGATATCACCTACTAACATTCAACGACCCATTTTATATGCATTCATCCTTAGAAATAGATCCCCTATTAAAGATCTTAAGTAAATATTTTGACATTGGAGTCAGATAGTTAAATAGTATGTTTGTCTATTGATGGATTACTTGAATATGTTAAAGGGATACTTATGTTAGAAGGGCTAAAAGGAAATTTTGGAATAATTAAATGGTTTTGATATGGATTTTCCCAACCATTGATATGTAAATTAATGGTCACGTGATACGGATAAATGTTTTAGTAAATAGATGTGATTTTTATGAAATGAGGAATAGGTTTTAAAAGTGACATGGCCAATTGTTATAGGATTTATTTTGTTTACAATGGGAATTGATAAGAATTTATATAATTATATGGGGTTTATTTAAAGTCTTGTTTCCTTACTGATAAAAATAAATAATATAATTAAATAAACATAATTTTAAAAAATTATATTCAACAAAAAATATATTCATCTAAAATAATTTTATATTTTCCCCAAATATAAACTTTTTTCATAAACATGGTTTTATTATTCTCTTTCCAATAATCTGTGAATGATTCTAAAAAAATTTGAAATGAAATTTGATAAGTTTTTTTTCATGATACAATTTCAAAATAAGTTTAATTCATAAATATTGAGAAACAAATATCCCAAACTCGATTCATTCTCTTATCCAGGATCTAATAGTCTTTCCTATCAAGTTATTATACACTCCCTAACTTTCCAGTTTTTGTAATTTTGTTCCATGACCATTCTATATATTAAATTTTTATTAAATTTTTTATTTTTATGAAAAAAAATTCTACTCAAAAACTATAATTTTAATTTATATAAAAATAATTTACAATTAAAACCATTGGGCCACACTTGGATATATATAAGTATATTTTTTAATAAATTTTATTGAGTGAATACATTTATTTCCAATGTATTGAAAATTTTTATGCCACATAGTTATTATTCAAAGTAGTGAAATTAAAAATAAATTTTTATATTGAAATAAATAGACTATGTTTATGTCTTAATAAAATTCCATGAAACATATAACATTAATTCCTATTTGAATCATTTTCCTATAAATATCGATTTCTTTCTATATGTTATACTTACATTAAATTGTTATGAATTCTTTAAAAGTACACATTTCAAAAATTTAAGCATCATATAATTATATTTTGTAATGAGTCATATCCATGTATTATTCTTTATTTCTTCAATATTTAATATATTTCATATATTTTACATATATTATTTTTAAAAAAAATTATTCACAATTAAATAATCTTTTACAATTTTCTCACGAACCTTCTAGGATATAATTCAACAGAAAAATTATTTATTTTAATTATTAAATGTTAGACAACATTAATATCATCAACTCTATTGATTAGGCAATAAATCAATGAAAAATACATATCACTAAAAATGATAACAATGTTTTTATAGAAAACAATTATAGTGGTACAGATACAATAATGATAATTATATGAGTGGTAGGAACACAAAATCCCATTGTTTATAACACACCCATATATCATTTATAGATATATAATGAATAATTTCATAGGAAAATTTCATTTTATCAAGTTCCTTATGTACACTATAATTCTGAAAATTTCTTAGTGTATTTTAAAGAAAAACATCAATATACAACATTTAAACCAAAGTAAAATCATGATGTTACTATCAAAATTTCATTATAAATAATAAAAAAAATTAATCTCTATGAAAAATTAAATTAAATTAAAATAATTATTCATGGTTATGAAACCTAAAGGAAGTATGTAAAACCACATTACATAAATGATTAATCCAATAATTCCTATTGTTAATGGGTAGATTATATATCTAAATTATTCTATAAAGAGTTAATGATTTTTTTCATTTAGGTATGTTGAGAACATCATATTACTTTCTCTTTTTAGTATTGGTAGGTCACACACATTTTCTCTTTAATTGATCATACTCATGTTTTTTTGCTAAGATGATCAAACTCTCTATTCCATAATTGGATTCCTATGTTAAAATGAATGTTGAATGAATTTCATGAATCACCCACTTGAATTAGATTTTCAATTTTCTCACAGACCTATTATCAAAATACATCCATAAAATTAGGTATTGGATTTTCTTTTATATGAAGTATGAAATTAGAAAATGGAAAAAATGCATTACCTCGGTATCATCCATGAAAACCGTCTACCCAAACCAAACCTAAGGAACATTTAATATTCTAGGGTAGTGGTAATTTATCACATATTGATAATAAAACAATGATAGGGGCATGTTACTAACTTTATCTAAACCATAGTATATCCATCATGACCCCACTCCAGCAACCTTGGCCTCACAGAAAGCTAAGAGCTGCTAAAATTCATCCCTCATACCAAAATTCATTTCCTTTTAATGGAGTAATTGATGTCTTGATTTTAATGTAGAAACTATAAGGGTTGTATCAGAAATAGTATGTGTAATACCATCCATATGATCCTTATCGTGGTCACACCAATCAAGGATCCCGTTATAGGGATCATAATGATGTTGTCACTTTTTTGAAATGTAGACATCAAAATAAGAAATGTTATCTGGTGCTTTGCCAACTTCTCATCCTGAGAACATTTAGATTTAAGGAGATAGCTATCATCCTCATTAGATTCATCCCCCATACATTTATAATTTCATTTGGATTTCTAATACTCATCCCCCATATCTTCTGTACATTCACCTTTGTTTCTTGAACTACCCTGAGCAGTATTCATCCCATATCAGGTACTGGTGATCATTATGGGTGAATTTAGAGGATAACACCTACCACTAATGGAATAATTATTTTCTTAAATTCAATTAACCATTTCCTTAAAAGAATGATAAAATTATTTGAAACAATCAAATTTTGGGTTCCCCATATTTGAAATTCCCCTTTTTTATATTTATTTATTTTGCTAAATATTAATATTAACGAGTCAAATATGATGGATATGAATCAAAAATGTATGGATGTCAATCGTATGGAAAAAGTGTATTAATATGGGGTAAAAGAGTACATCAAGTTTAAAAAATATCATGCATTTGACCCTCCATAAATCCTTTTTTCTTGTTTATGTTATTTTTATTCAAGACTAATTAGTCCAGATGAGTTAGAAGAACACTTGATCTATTATGAAATAGATTAAAGTAATAAATGTTGGACTAAACATGGGGAAAAAATTAAATGTAGCCAGTGACTAAGATATCACTGCATTTATAGATCATCTTATATGATTACAAGTATGGAAAATGAATAAGACTGTATTAATGATATGATTACATGTGTTAATGATGATGAAGATTGTATTGGGTAAATGACAATGATAGTTGAATATGAACTTCTTTATCATCCAAAATTGTTTGATAAGTTAAAGTGTTATGAAAAGATTCCATTGTATGTTGGTTGTACTAAATATACAACATTGTAAGCTATACGAAGCTATATAATTTAAAATCTGGAAACAAATGGAGTGACGTTGGTCTTACTGAACTACATGCTCTCTCGAATGATATTTTCCCAGAAGATAAAGAGCTTCTTATCCCCACGTATGACTCAAAACGAAGGTTATGTTGAATAGTTATTATCTATTAAATGATACATACTTTTCCAATTGACAGTATATGATTTCACAAGGACTACAGATCAATTAAATAATTCCCAAAGTGTGGTGCTTCTCGATACAAGAAAGGTGAGTCGGGTTATATTAAAGTTTTATGGTACAATCCAATCATTTCAAGGTTTAGGCGCCTATATGAAAGTGAAGAGACTATGTGAAAATTTACATGGCACAAAGATACAAGAAATAAAATGGAAAACATTGTCATCGAGGAAACACACCTTATTGGAAGATAAGTGATCATGAGTATCTTGAATTTGGAAATGAGACAAGAAACCTTCATCTTGTGCTATTTATGGATGGAGTGAATCCTCTTGGTTTTCAAAGAATCACTCACAGTACGTGGCCAATTATGTTGGTAAATTATAAATTTTCTTTGTGGTTATACATGAAATAAAAAATAAATTATTTTATATATGTTTATATCATGACCAAACCAGCTGAGTAAAGATATTTATGTTTATTTGGATCCATTTCTATGAGATTTGAAATTATTGTGGGATTCACGTGTCACATTTTATGATGATAATAGAAATGAAGATTTCATGTTGAGATCCATTTTGTATGGGATGATAAATGAATTTCCTTCTTATGGAATTTTTTTAGATATATCATTAAAGGAAAACAAGGGTGTCCCATTTGTGAACACGGTACGCAATCAATTAGATTGAAAAATTCATCAAAGACTATATTTCTAGGACATCATAGATTTCTAACTCGGAGACATAAGTTCTAATCTAGTACAACATCATTATATGTGAGTTCAGAAGAATATAAAATATCATCTCCACTAATAGGTGATAAACTATTTTAGAAAGTAGAAATTATAGACACATATTTTAGTAATTGTTTTTTGAAAAACCTTATGAAAACCGATAGGAAAAAAGTGATCATGTTATTTTGAATTACCATACTAGATTTTTTTATTTCATCATGAATTTTCTTGATTTTATGCATGTGTAAAAAAATGTATGTGGTAGTGTCATTCGAATTTTAATAAATACACCCAAAAAAAACAAAGGATGGAATTAAGGTTAGGTTTCATATGATTGACATGGTAATATCGAATTTTCTTCCTCCAGCTACTTACAATCTTTCCAAGAAAGAGAGATATCAGTTTTAAAATTTCTTGAATAATTTAATGTTTCCAAAGTGGTATTCATAAAATATCAAAAATATCATTTCAATGACCGATTTAAAGTTAAAGTGTCTAAAATCACATGACTATCTTGTTTTGATGCAAGATCTTATGCCTATAGCTTTACGTTTCATTTTCCCAAGAATTTTCTTCATACATTAACAAAGATCTGTTTCTTTTTCAAAGCTATATCCAACAAAGTTATAGACTATATGAAGTTGAAAAAAAAATTAAAAGGAAATTTTCATCCTATTTTTTGAATTGGGAATGTTCTTCCCATTACAATTATTATATATGTTGATTCACTTGATGGTTAACTTAATAAGAGATATTCGACTATGTGGTTCTATAAATTATAGATGGGTGTACCCCATTGAATGGTATATGAATATTTTCAAAGGGTATGTCAAAAATCAAAGTCAACCAAAAGGTTTTATTGTAGAGTGATATATTGTTGAGGAATTCATTGAATTATATACCAACTACCTATCTGGTGTTGAAATCATTGGCCTACTGAAATATCATCACAGTGGGGTCTTGTGGGTGAAAATATTTATGGAATATATGTTTTCACACTATCTATTATAGATTGAGATCAATCCCACCATTATGTTTTTCATAATAGTTTAGAGGTTTCCCCACATGTTGAAACCCACAAAAAAATTCATAGGCATTTGAATCCATCAAAAATTGAACAATGGATATCAAATACGCATATTCAATAGTTTATAGGATAGTTTTGAGATCATATTTTTAATGATTCAGATAAAAATCTAGAATCAATTTCAGAATGTTTTTTATGGCTTGTAAGATGAACAATTTTTCATGTATTATCTTATAATGGTTATGTAATTAAATGTTATACGTTCTATAAAAATGAACATGATGAAGGAAGTAACATGAAAAATATTAGAGTTAAACTTGTGCCAAATGTGACACATGTATCTGGTAATGAGTATAGAAATCCAATTTATGTGAATATTTCATACTTTGGCCTCATAAAAAATATGAGAGTTATATTATACAACTCTCCATGTGCCAGTTTTTCAATGAAAGTGGGTTGATAACAAGAGTGTTGTTAAAATAGATGAATTGGGATATGTGAAAGTGGATTTATATATGGAAGGGTACAAATATTAACTATTTATAATGGCATCATAGGCAGTTCAAGTATTTTATGTTCCAGATCTCGTAGACCAAAAGTGGCCAATTTTTCTATTATCGACCAAAACCACTGAAGGGTCATATGAAAATTCAACAAAGGATAACCCCTTAATTGGGACTTAATAATCATTTAATAGTGGTCCCAATGTAGAAGGGGACTTTTATATCATAATTGACCACAATGAATGGATTTTGATACTCGATAGAGGGGTCAAATCCCTTCAGCCTTTAAAAAAGAGTTCAATAATCAATTTATATATTTTTTAATATACATTATGTTACCACATATTATTATATGTTCAATAATGTATTTATGTAATCAAAATTAAATATTTAACAACTTATATAGATAATGACTTTTGTATGTGCCAATGCTCCCAATACTGTAGAAAAATAGGTTTCACAACATGGTGTTTCTCCCAGTGCAGAGGAACAACAACCTTATGTACATGTTGATGATACCAATCAATATGAACAAAATATTGATGATGTTGAACCTAAGGAAATAATAGACGATGAAGAACCAATGTCTCAGAAAAAAAAGAGTGTTGTAGCATGATGGTGTTAGAAAAAATTATTTTAGTGAAAAACAAAGGCATCAAATTCAAGGTTGGATGGAATGTATTCGACCATCCTATTAACCCCAACAAGGCCATGTTCATTAGTTTTATTGGGATCACCACTCAAAAGTGTGTACCGATTGAAGAAAATTTGTGGCATCATGTTGCGATCAAGATTCATACACAACTTTGGGAAGATATTATGGTAACATTATGATATAATTTTATTATTTTAATAAAAAATAAAATAATGAAACATTTAATTACTCTTCATTATCCCTTTCAGAGTGAATTTATATTAGATGAATCTTGAAATAAATTTGTTTTAATGATTACTATAAAGGATCACATAGGATTTTTTACAATTCTAATGATGTTTCACCTCAAATATGAAAAAGGTAAAATAAACCTACACCCACCCCATATGTATGTACACCTAATAATACAAGAAGTGTGGGATGAATTTATTATCCATCATAAGGAGACATCTTTTCAGGCATATTTTGGTTGGTAATATATTGTCCGACAATATCTTTATTAATCAATTTGATTAATAATTGTTAATTTATGAAACAAAAATTTTGTGTGAAAAATAAGCAATGAGTAGACAAACCAACATACCCCTTCCATAAATCAAGTATGGGGTACACTTCACTTGAAAAAAGTTGGTATGTATTTTAAATCTTCCATAATAAATTTGTGTGACAAGAAACAAAAACATAATTATGTTCCTATTTTTATATGCATATTTTTGAATCTAAATCCATATCCACTTCTATCTCACATCATGTGTTATGAAAGGAGGTGTGTTTAAATAAATATGGGATATTAATAGATGAAAATATAAAACAAATGTGGGAAACATGTGTAAGTAAGATATAAAAAACATTAAATCACTATTACATAATAATGATTACTTATTTTACTATATTGTTTATCTGAATTGGAAAAAGGAATCATCATCAGATGTACCATATAAACAACTACTATTAGTGGCCTTGAAGCAGATAGAATGGTATGGCCACATCAGAGGTGTGGTTTTTGGGGTGACACCTTGAATATATTTTGATAATAGGAGAGAATAGGGTTTTAAAGATAAAAATTGAAGAGATTCAAGAATGATTATCAACTATTTAATAAAAATTTCATTGGTAGTCTGAGTTACTATAAAATGTTATAGGGGAATAAAAGAGAAGAAACAAATCATGAAAAAGAATTGTGTGATGATCCTCCATGCCCCCACTAGTTTGGAGGCGAGATATACCCCTCAAAGATCTATCATAGACGAGTTAATCAATATTCTCATAATTGTTTCCTTGAAATGTGAATCATATAGACACTAATACCTTCCCTGTACAAATATTCTATAGGTTTAAAATTATTTTGATTTATATATATCAACACCGACCCATAGCCTTGTTGTGAGGAATATCATGTTCAATATCTATGAAGATACTCTACATAACAGAAAAATTCATATAGGCTGAGCTAATAATTCCACTAGATGGAAAAAATATTCAAATAGTCATGAATTCTATTGGAACATTCATATCCTGGTCTTCGGATCTTGTAAAAAACATTTCAACAAGTCGGTATTCATTTCCAATTTGTTTTTCATGAAAAACCATTAACAATTAATGAAAAAATTATGAACCGGTGAATGTTATTATAGATAGAAAAAGGTAATGGGTGAAATTAAAGGTAAAATCAAAATGATATAAAGGATCAACCAAAAATTTGAAAATATCTTCACAAATAACCCTTACCCCACCCATTAAATATCTTCATTTACTAACAATGAAGGTTAATGTGGATACAATGTTATAAAAATGTAGTAATATCATAGTTGATTTTGAAGAAAAATTTATGTAGAAGCCATTACAGACTACATTACTCGTGTAACGCCCCGACCCCAGTTACCCAGAGTCGGTGCATTATTGCGTAACATTGGCATGATCACAAAAGATCAAGTCTCGAAAGACCGATTAATTTAGTAGCCTTGGAAACACTAGATACATTCATAAAAGTTACATTACATCATAAAGTGAAAAACAATAATAACATGGTCTCCATAGTCCACACTCATATCCCCTTCTGACTATCCCTGTAGGTCATTCATAAAATACTTATTCACATCCTGGAAAATATTAAAACATTGAAAGGGGTGAGCTCAGATGCTCAGTAAGGATAAAAATATAGCGGAATCTTTCATCAATAAACATAATCATTTAAGGCAATGTATAACTAAAACAAAAGCCTTTTTAAACTTGAACTTCAGCATAATATGGAAAAAATAAAATTAAATAATTCCATTTACTTACTCACATAGATATTCTACTAGTCGAATAATCCCATGCAATATCAATAACCACTTTCATAATGATGGAATGCATAATGCCAGACTATCATAACCACGAAGTCAAGGCCTCATGCCAAGACCACAAATAAGATTTTGTCAAGGCCTCGTGCCAAGACACTAGTTTGTCTCATGAGACCTACCGATGCATTGAGGAGCTATAGCGGGCTCCACCTATCACTTATTAAGTCCAATTCATTCCTCATATGAACAGGTTTAAACATATCATAAACCATAACATAATCGTATCACATAAAACGTGCATAAAGGAAACATAACATTTCCACATTTCAATCACAAGATATCAATACAACACATTGATATAATAAAAACCTTATCAAAACCATTTTAAATACCAAAATAAAAGAAAACTAAAACTTGTTATTTATTTTTCATTTAAAAAAAGTTATGGCTTGTAGAGGAAGCTGGAACTCAAATAATGGTTATGGCGGCAGAGAAGTCGTTGTCGCCGCATACGTACGACAAGAAAAACATTCCTTTTTATCATTTAGTAAAACACTTCGTATAAAAAGATTCCTTTTGAATAAACGTAAAAGTCAAAGGAGTTTATGCACCGTATAAAAGAAATTTGTGTATAAAACAAAATATGCCTCAATGAATGGAGATTGTGACGAAGTCCCTTAAAAATATCATTTTTTTAAAATAAAATAGACCCATTATGTGTATTCACTATATGTACACATAAAGAAAGTATAAATACAAGATATGACATAATAATATCATGACATAATTTTAAAATAGGAGATTAACCCAAAGAATGGAAATTGGGTTAAGAAGTTCCGTTACAAATATCATTTTTTTAAATAAAATAGATCCATTATGTGTATTCACTATATGTACACATAAAGAAAGTATAAATACAATATAGGACATAATAATATCATGACATAATTTTAAAACAGGAGATTAAACCAAAGAATGGAAATTGGGTTAAGAAGTTCCCTTAAAAATATCATTTTTTTAAATAAAATAGATCTATTATGTGTATTAACTATATGTACACATAAAGAAAGTATAAATACAAGATAGGACATAATAATATCATGACATAATTTTAAAATAGGAGATTAACCCAAAGAATAGAAATTGGGTTAAGAAGTTCCCTTACAAATATCATTTTTTTAAATAAAATAGATCTATTATGTGTATTCACTATATGTACACATAAAGAAAGTATAAATACAAGATAGGACATAATAATATCATGACATAATTTTAAAATAGGAGATTAACCCAAAGAATGGAAATTGGGTTAAGAAGTTCCCTTACCTCGTGTCCGACTTGACTTGACCGCTCTTTAACCTCCTGAATAATAAACTAGAGTTAATCTCTACCTTCTTAAGAACCTTTTTAAAGTTCATTATTCCTTTTATATCACTTATTACCATGTCATGATCATTATGTAATTATTTAAGTTTATAACGGTCGTTTTTTCGATCTTAGGTACTTGAGTCAAAAATAAACTTCTTATAATTACACTTTGTTCATGTGGTAATATATCCATTATATCCATAATTATATTAATGATGTATATATCATATACATCATATATATCCAGTTTATACATTCATTTATAATATTATATAACATTTAGAGGTAAGAAATGAAATGCACCATTCATGGAGACGGTAAGCCGTACGTACGCATGAACGCTACTTTCATTTCTATTTTGTATTTAAAGGAATGAAGTTATAATTATATAAAGGTATAATAAAATTCCAGTATAATATAATGTATAATACCATTTACTCCATCCTTTATACATCCCATATATGGAATTAACGATTCAAATCACTTTGAGGGGGCGGTAGTCCGCACTTCCTAAAATGAAATTATCGCGTTTACCCATAATGGAAATCATAAAGTATGCCATAAATGAGAAATACAGAAGCATAAGTAAAAAGTAAAAATAATATATATGTCATATATGAAAATAGTTTCATCAAAATGTCCACCATTAGAGGTGTTAAAATAATATTGAACAATCATCGTTTCGTGAGGCAGTATTTCGCCACCCACAGAAACAGTATGTTCTTTAACCATTAGACGAAGGTGTGTGTAAGTGTAAACCAAATAATTATCATAACAACGTCCTAGTATATTTTATATACTGGTGTTGTTACAAAAGAAAGGAATAAAAAGAGTTTAAGGGGTTGGAGAAGCAAAATAAAACAAAACAACATTGGAGAAGACATTACCTTAAAATCGGGTAACTCTTTTTGATTTGAGGAAAAGGCTTCCTTGGGAAGAATTATGACCAAAGTGAGGCTTCTAGGAGTAAGGGAGGGAAGTTGGGAGAGTATTTTGGAAGAGGTTGTCCGAGACAAAAGGCTTTGAAAGTGTGAGTAAGGTGGTAGTGGTGGGGGCCTTTTATAAGTGGAGAGGAGGGGCACTCTTGGAAAGTAATGAAATGTTACATTATTATACAATGATTTTCGGATTCTAAAGGTCCCAAACTTATATAATTCTAGGATAAGGTGATAAGGGTTCGAATTATTCTCATCCAATAGGCTTTGGACAAGTTTAATGCTTAGATTTTACATTATCCTTCAATTTTATTGAAATTTTTAATTAATGAGGTAATCGCTGCATCATCATGGTGTCATAAATAATTTAATTTATTTAATGTCTAAAAATTATAAACAAAAAATCATTATGTAGGAAATATTTTTAGCTTTCTAATTAATATTTATAGTAAAAAATATGACATGTATAACCCCATTTAAAAATTGTTTTAGTAAAACAACTTATGTTTGTGACATTTTTATTTTAACTTTAAATAAAAGTTATTTATGTCATTTTCCTACCAAAGTGGCTCCATGGGGTCCCCAAGTTTACCCATGGATTTTCTTGGTCGTCCATGACTCATCCAATAGTGGTATGACAAGTGTAAAGGTCATTTTATATTTTTATAATACAATTTTTACCTTAAATTTCACTAATTACCTTTAATCGCGATTAATTAAACTTAAAAGTTACTATTCACCAAAAAATTATTTTAATCCCATTGAACCACATTTTACTTGATAATGACAACCATGAATGTCGGATTTTTGAAAATCAAATCACAGAAGTGGTAATGTTTCATTTAAACGAAAAATCAGTTTTTTTAACTACCACTTAGTGTTTTCACTATTCATCAAAAATTGAATTTTTTCAGAACAATGCCAAAATTTCTCCCTAAGCTATAATTGATATTCCAAATTCAAAAATGATGTCTATTTTTCAAAATTCCAGACATATAAGTTGCATTAATTAATTTTATAATTAATTCCCGCTGTCACAACAAATAGCGTGTTTTTAAGAAAGAATATCAATCAAAAGATTGACAATTGTTTAAGTCCAATTTCAAAGTGAAATTAATTCTAATGACCACCATTGGAAAAAATGGTAAAAATATATTCTAATTATACTTTAAAACCACTCAATAGTATAATTTATCACTATAAATTATTTTGATTAAAAAGGTTGTTTTTAAGTATTTTTCACTATTCATAAAAATTTGGAAGTTCTCAGAAAAATACCAAAAATTCAACATAGGCTAATTTTGATATAACGAATCCGAAAACGAAGTCCATTTGGCAAGATAAAATTTATAAAATTTCAAAAAGTAGGTATTACTATTCATAACAGCTACTTTGATTGGTTGTGGTGTGTTAGAATCTCGAACTTGCGTACAATGCAAGCTATTGCATTATTGAAAGAGAAGCGTATCGTGGAAGCTCGGGGTGTTACATTCTCCCCTCCTTCAATAAATTGCATCCTCGCAATTTGAAATTTTTCTTTGAAAATAAAAGGTTGAAAATAGAAAATACCTTTGTGGAAAACCCACATCGGAAATAAGGTTAATAAAAATATAACTTTAAAAGAAAGAAAGATAAGTACAAAGGTCACCCGAGATAGCTCATACTAGGATTCTATGAAAATATGGATATGGAAGAAAAAAAAACCATCAAGGTCTGATGGAGAGTTGTAGAACACTGGATTAGGAGAAAGTTAACCATAAGAAAATCACAAACTTGTGATTGGTTAAACAGTCATTGAATCCCCAGTTGGAAAAGTTAACCGGCAACGTTTTTGTTTTAAGTTACCTTTTATAAAGTTGAGGAATTTATTTAGGAGATTTACTAAGAATGTAAGGGAATATACATACTTTTTATGTAGACTTTCATTCTTTAATAAATTTTTACCACAAACCCATCTTTCACTCTAAAAGGTAATAGAACTCAAAAATATTCTATTTATCCTAATTGTATAAGGTTCCAAATATTAACACATACCATTTAGATTAGTAAAACTATTTTGTAATAACCCGGGACTTTCTGTAGGCTAGTGGTAGGTAATAAAGGCCTGTCGCACTATGGTTGTGGGTTCGATTCCTACAGATTTGTCCGACGTGATGGGTTATACCCCACCCTGTAGGTTGTCCTTTTCCTAAAACTATACTATTATAATATTCCAAAAATAATCTTCATAAATGTTTTAACCTTAAACAATACTATCCAAAGTTCAACTTAATCCATTCCAACCTTTATAGTTATCCAAAATACCTCAGTCCAGACTTTCTCTAAAAGGTCTCTAAATTCCAAAATCAATTGTATCATCAGATTCCTCAAACAAGGTAAAGTTTCTCTTATTGTCACATACAAAAATATGATTACCTTCATCATATTAAAACCTTAATGAAATCAACAAGTACTGCAGTACAATCCTTATATATATATCACATTATTCTAATAACCAGAATATAATCCATGAGTCCAAAAGCACCAATACATTAACTATTCTGCTTCAACTGTAGTAACAGCATAAGATTGTCCTTGATCCCTTGGCCTTTTCTGAGGTAAGTTTCTCTGACTCTTAGGACATTCATTTTAATAATGACCCATTTCCCTACAATTGTAGCATTCAACATTGATAGCCTCTTTCTTTCCCTTACAATCACGAGCCTGGTGACCTTTTTCTCCACATTTTTAAAAAACTCTCATTCCTTTTAGGCAAGTACCTGGGTGATTCTTCCCACAATTATCACATAATGGAAAATCCTTCTTTCCCTTTTTCCCTTTATCTATCTCTTGTTCCACCGTTCTCTTCTTCTCTTGCTTTACTTTGTTGTCATAATACTTAGAGAATTCCTTTTCTGTCTTGATAGCACAAGAGACTATATCCTCGTATATTGAGAAAGATTGTGATACTAAAGCTCGACGGAGAAATGGTTTTAACCCATCAAAGAAACAATCAATCTTACTTCTTGGGTTATGTATATAATCTACAGCATGCCTTGCTAACCTTGTAAAGTTAGCCTCATACTTTGCGATATTCTCATCCTCCTTCTGCCTCAGACTCAGAAATTGCCTTTCCATATCTGCTCGATGGTCATGTGGAAAGTATTTTTCTAAGAAAATTTCCTTAAACTCCCTCCATTCCATACTTGACACTTCTTCATCTTCCTTTTTGTTTTGAATCAGCGACCACCATTGATCGGCATCTCCAGTGAGGCGGTAGACTGGCATGAAAACCTTCTCCCTTTCGCTACTCCCCAAGGCATGGAATATTTTCTCTAAGGAGTTTATCCATTGCTCAGCTACTAATGGATTTGTATCCCCATTAAATGTTGGTGGTTGTTGCCTCATGAAGCAGTCTAACATTGATACTCCATGTTGCGGATCAGGGTGCTCCATACGAGTAAGGTTATTATTCATAACCTGAGTGAGTTGTCCCAGTATGGTAATAAGTTGATCATCACTAGTTGTATCTCCAGATCCACAATAATTATCTTGAGCAGGAGGGCAATCCCTACACGGAGTGCGTGCATTGATACGGTTTCCATTCCTTCCACTAGGCGCCATTTCTAAACAGTGGCATAAAATAGATTAGTTTATTAATCAAAATACATAATTCAATACTTATAAAACACTTAACACTAATTGAACTATTTATGGATATAATCCATAATCATAAAAAACATTTTCTTTGAGGAAGTATATACTCATAACCCCTCATAGTGGTTTGTAAAGAAAATGAGAATTATCCTAAGCATATCCCCCGGGAGTGTTGTAACCAAGAGTGCTGCAAGGCCCATTGTCGTGCCCCAGTTCCCGTTCGAGTCTAGCTCAAAGCGGTGTTTTCGGGTTTTACCCCTAGGTACATCTGTTCCAGATCCACCTCTACCTGCTCGTATCCGGATAGGGATGTATTGCTTGGAAAACTCACAAAATCTCTATAATACCAAAATTCTAGGAAGTTTTTCTATACTAATCCTCAAAGTCTATCTTTGGGCTATGTGCTCTAATCAAAGTTTATCTAAATCTAGCTTCCAAGGTTAGTACTAAACTGCCTCTGATACCAACTGTAACGCCCCAACCCCAGTTACCCAGAGTCGGTGTATTATTGCGTAACATTGGCATGATCACAAAAGATTAAGTCTCTAAAGACCGATTAGTTTAGTAGCCTTGGAAACAATAGATACATTCATAAAAGTTACATTACATCATAAAGTGAAAAACTATAATAACATGGTCTCCATAGTCCACACTCATATCCCCTTCTGACTATCCCTGTAGGTTATTCATAAAATACTTCTTCACATCCTGGAAAATATTAAAACATTGAAAGGGGTGAGCTCAGATGCTCAGTAAGGATAACAATATAGCGGAAGCTTTCATCAATAAACATAATCATTTAAGGCAATGTATAACAAAAACAAAAGCCTTTTTAAACTTGAACTTCAACATAATATGGAAAAAATAAAATTAAATAATGTTATTTACTTACTCACATGGATATTCTACTAGTCAAATAATCCCATGCAATATCAATAACCACTTTCATAATTATGGGATGCATAATGCCAGAATATCATAACCACGAAGTCAAGGCCTCGTGCCAAGACCACAAATAAGATTCTGTCAAGGCCTCGTGCCAAGACACTAGTTTGTCTCATGAGACCTACCGATGCATCGAGGAGCTATAGCGGGCTCCACTCGTCACTTATTAAGTCCAATTCATTCCTCATATGAACAGGTTTAAACATATCATAAACCATAACATAATCGTATCACATAAAACGTGCATAAAGGAAACATAACATTTCCACATTTCAATCACAAGATATCAATACAACACATTGATATAATAAAAACCTTATCAAAACCATTTTCAATACCAAAATAAAAGAAAATTAAAACTTGGTATTTATTTTTCATTTAAAAAAAGTTATGGCTTGTAGAGGAAGCCAGAACTCAAATAATGGTTATGGCGGCGGAGAAGTCGTTGTCGCCGCATATGTACGACAAGAAAAACATTCCTTTTTTTCATTTAGTAAAACACTTCATATAAAAAGATTCCTTTTGAATAAACGTAAAAGTCAAATGGGTTTATACACCGTATAAAAGAAATTTGTGTATAAAACAAAATATGCCTCAATGAATGGAGATTGAGACGAAGTCCCTTACAAATATCATTTTTTTTTAAAAATAGATCCATTATGTGTATTCACTATATGTACACATAAAGAAAGTATAAATACAATATAGGACATAATAATATCATGACATAATTTTAAAATAGGAGATTAACCCAAAGAATGGAAATTGGGTTAAGAAGTTCCCTTACAAATATCATTTTTTTAAATAAAATAGATCCATTATGTGTATTCACTATATGTACACATAAAGAAAGTATAAATACAAGATAGCACATAATAATATCATGACATAATTTTAAAATAGGAGATTAACCAAAATAATGGAAATTGGGTTAAGAAGTTCCCTTACAAATATCATTTTTTTAAATAAAATATATCTATTATGTGTATTCACTATATGTACACATAAAGAAAGTATAAATACAAGATAGGACATAATAATATCATGACATAATTTTAAAATATGAGATTAACCCAAAGAATGGAAATTGGGTTAAAAATTTCCCTTAAAAATATCATTTTTTTAAATAAAATTGATCTATTATGTGTATTCACTATATGTACACATAAAGAAATTATAAATACAAGATATGACATAATAATATCATGACATAATTTTAAAATAGGAGATTAACCCAAAGAATGGAAATTGGGTTAAGAAGTTCCCTTACCAATATCATTTTTTTAAATAAAATAGATCTATTATGTGTATTCACTATATGTACACATAAAGAAAGTATAAATACAAGATAGGACATAATAATATCATGACATAATTTTAAAATAGGAGATTAACCCAGAGAATGGAAATTGGGTTAAGAAGTTCCCTTACCTCGTGTCTGACTTGACTTGACCGCTCTTTAACCTCATGAATAATACACTAGAGTTAATCTCTACCTTCTTAAGAACCTTTTTCAATTTCATTATTCCTTTTATATCACTTATTACCGTGTCATGAACATTATGTAATTATTTAAGTTTATAACAGTCGTTTTGTCGATCTTAGGTACTTGAGTCAAAAATAAACTTCTTATAATTACACTTTGTTCATGTGGTAATATATCCATTATATCCATAATTATATTCATGATTTATATATCATATACATCATATATATCCAGTATATACATTCATTTATAATATTACATAACATTTAGAGGTAAGAAATGAAATGCACCGTTCATGGAGACGATAAGCCGTACGTATGCATGAACGCTACTTTCATTTCTATTTCGTATTTAATGGAATGAAGTTATAATTGTATAAAGGTATAATATAATTCCAATATAATATAATGTATAATACCATTTACTCCATCCTTTATACATCCCACATATGGCATTAACGATTCAAATCACTTTGAGAGGGCGGTAGTCCGCACTTCCGAAAATGAAATTATCGCGTTTACCCATAATGGAAATCATAAAGTATGACATAAATGAGAAATAAATAAGAATAATGAAAACACAAACATAATATATATATCATATATGAAAATAGTGTCATCAAAATGGCCACCATTAGAGGTGTTAAAATAATATTGAACAATCATCGTTTCGTGAGGCAGTATTTCCCCACCCACAGAAACAGTATGTTCTTTAACCATTAGACGAAGGTGTGTGTAAGTGTAAACCTAATCCTTATCATAAAAACATCCTATTATATTTTATATACTGGTGTTTTTACAAAAGAAAGGAATAAAAAGAGTTTAAGGGGTTGGAGAAGCAAAATAAAACAAAACAACATTAGAGAAGACATTACCTTAAAAGCAGGTAACTCTTTTTGATTTGAGGAAAATGCTTCCTTGGGATGAATTCTGCCCAAAGTGAGGATTCTAGGAGTAAGGGAGGGAAGTTGGGAGAGTATTTGGTCAGAGGTTGGCCAAGAAAAAAGGCTTTGAAAGTGTGAGTAAGGTGGTAGTGGTGGGGGCCTTTTATAAGTGGAGAGGAGGGGCACTCTTGGAAAGTAATGAAATGTTACTTTATTATACAATGAGTTTCGGATTCTAAAGGTGCCACACTTATATAATTCAAGTCTAAGGTGATAAGGGTTCTAAATATTCTCATCCAATAGGCTTTGTACAAGTGTAATGCTTATATTTTACATTATCCTTCCATTTTATTGAAATTGTTAATTAATGAGGTAATCGCTGCATCATCATGGTGTCATAAATAATTTAATTTATTTAATGTCTAAAAATTATAAAAAAAATATAATTATGTAGGAAATCTTTGTATGTTTCTAATGAATATTTATAGTCAAACATATGACTTTTATAACCCCATTTAAAAATTATTTTAGTAAAACAACTTATGTTTGTGACATTTTTATTTTAACTTTAAATAAAATTTATTTATGTCATTTTCCTACCAAAGTGGCTCCATGGGGTCCCCAAGTTGACCCATGGATTGTCTTGGTCGTCCATGACTCATCCAATAGGGGTAGAAAAAGTGTAAAGGTCATTTTATATTTTTATAATACCATTTTTACCTTAAATTTCACTAATTACCTTTAATCGCGATTAATTAAACTTAAAAGTTACTATTCACCAAAAAATTATTTTAATCCCATTGAACCAAATTTTACTTCCTAATGACAACCATGAATGTCGGATTTTTGAAAATAAAATCACAGAAGTGGTAATGTTTCATTTAAACGAAAAATCAGTTTTTTTAACTACCACTTAGTGGTTTCACTATTCCTCAAAAATTGAAGTTTTTCAGAACAATGCCAAAATTTCACCCTAAGATATAATTGATATTCTGAATTCAAAAATGATGTATATTTTACAAAATTCCAAACATATAAGTTTAATTAATTAATTTTATAATTAATTCCCACTGTCACAACAAATAGTGTGTTTTTAAGAAAAAATATCAATCAAAAGATTGACAATTGTTTAAGTCTAATTTCAAAGTGAAATTAATTCTAATGACCACCATTGGATAAAATGGTAAAAATATATTCTAATTATACTTTAAAACCACTCAATAGTATAATTTATCACTATAAATTATTTTGATTAAAAAGGTTGTTTTTAAGTATTTTTCACTATTCATAAAAATTTGGAAGTTCTCAGAAAAATACCAAAAATTCAACATAGGCTAATTTAGATATAAAGAATCCAAAAACGAAGTCCATTTGGAATGATAAAATTTATAAAATTTCAAAAATTAGGTATTACTATTCATAACGACTACTTTGATTGGTTGTGGTGTGTTAGAATCTCGAACTTGCGTACAATGCAAGCTATTGCATTATTGAAAGAGAAGCGTATCGTAGAAGCTCTGGGTGTTACAACTCAGGATAATGTAAATGAAATACTAAAATATGAATATATTAGAGTCTCATATTTAAATGTATACATGAGGTGTGTTTTCAGTATTTATTTTTCCAGTGGATAGTTTAATATGTTAATTATGAATAAATAAAATTCATATTATTTTCAGACATCTATATTAATACTACTTAAAGGGAAACCACTATAAATATAAATATGGACTCATTATTCCTCACATCACTTCTACACAACTAAATTCATTAGATTCCATTCAAATTGATTCAAGAGTGGAAAAACTGGCCAAAACATTTGAAAGAAAACTTACAAATGATATAGTCTTCTTATTACCAATGATGCAAAGGTAAAACTCTACAATTTAATAATATCAAATATATTTTCATTCCTTTCATTACTTATTCGTTTTTGTTTTTTAGGAAACATTGGATACTCATTACAAACAGTTTGGATACTCCAATGATTTATTTTCTAGATAAACTATATGGATACCAAATAAACTGACCACATGTGATGATGTTTTTCAATTTGTAAGACACTACATCCAAATTTTTAGAATTAAACTTAAATTTATATATTTTATATTATATTTTAATGATAATTATATTATGATAGGGTGGTGTTTAAATATCATGAAAACCATGTCATGAGGACAATTCATGCTTACAATGAGACTATCTACTTCTACAAGTGGATAAGTATTACGGTATATTAAATAATATTTCACTATCAAAACAAATAACAAAAAAATACATATTTTTATCAATGTTTATATAGTGTCCAAAACAAACCAATGGAAAAGATTATGGTTATTATGTATGAAAATTTATGAGAGATATCATATACCATGAACAAACTAGCATCCTCGAAGAGGTATTTTAAAAGATAATTACTATTTCATTTAAAATATTTATTAATCCTTTGTGTATTTATATTTTTTGATTATTACATTGTCTATCAAAATTCCTCATATTCACAAGATGAAATAGATTTGTTTCTAAATGAGTAGGAAGCATACCTGGTTTTAGAATGTACACATATATCATAAATATGTGACATTCTACTACTTATTTTGTTTATTTTCTCATCATTTTATCTACGTTTTTAAGTTAATTTCATCGTCATTTTTACCTAATACTTAGTTTGTTAATTTTCATGTAAATCATGAAGAAATGAATTTTTTAATAAGGATGATTTTCTCTTTCACTATAATCATGCACTGTAGGATAAAAGGACATGGTGGAATCAATCATAACTCAATCTAAGACACAGTGTACTCGGTATGACTCAAATTGTGTGGTTTTAGTTTAAAATTTCTATTTTATTAATATATTGTTTCATATTTAGGTTTAATTTATTTTTTATAGTATTAATAACATAATAATGTTTTTATTATATAGATGGATTATTTTGGGAAGTCATATCTTCCTTTCAATTATCTGTATCAAGCTAAAAAAGAGAGAACATGTTACTTTTGGATGAGGTGTTTCAGGAAACATGGTGTTTTCTCATCCATCCAAATGGAACAATTCACTCTTTTCTAGATTGGTGTAGATATTTGTAAGAAAAAAAACATCACATAATCAATCATTTGTACCTAAATTTGATACACAATGTTCTTGGTATGACTCAAACTGTATTTTTTTAGTTTATAATTTAGATTTTAGTTCAAAACACACATCATGTACTAAAAATTGAGCAAACACATTCAGATTTTTTTATACTTTAGAAAAATAATTCATAATTCATTTTCGACATGTAGGAATAAGCCTCGACTCAATTGCGCACACGGTGTGACTGGTATGACTAAAAGTGTGTCTTTTTATTTAAAATTGACATTAATTTTAGTAAAAAGGAAATGTAACATACTTAAGACCAAAAAAAATATTTAGATTATTTTTAAACTTAAGGAAAAATATCCATAATTTATTTGTGACATGTAGTAATTGGCTTCACCCCATTCTGATACACATTGTGTTGGGTACGACTCAAAGTGTCCGTTATCAGTTTAAAATTGACATTTTAGTTTAAAAAGTGTGTCACTCACTGAAAAATGATAAAAAATGCTCTGGTTGTATTGATAAGTTAGTAAAAAGATTCCAAAGTAATTTTTTACATGTTGGAATCAATATCACATCAAACAGACATACAATGTAATTTATATGACTCAAAGTGCTTTTTTTTAGTTTGAAATGAAATTTTAGTAAAAAACAAAAGTGAAATACTCAAAACCAAGAAAACACATTCATATTTTTTGATAATTTGGTAAAATGATCCATATGTCATTTTTAATGTGTAATAATAAACTACACCTCAATATGACAAGCAGTGTGACCGGTATGACTCTAAGTGTGTCTTTTTATTTAAAATTGACATTAATTTTAGTAAAAAGGGAAAGTGATATAATCAAGAATGAGAAAACCCATTTAGATTGTTTTGATACTTTATGAAAATGATCCACAAGTCATTTTTGAAATGTAAGAATCAATTTTACCATAATCTGATTCACAGTGTGACCAGTATGACTCCAAGTGTTTCTTTTTATTTAAAATTGAAAATAATTATAGTAAAATGACAAGTGACATACTCAAGACCATGAAAATGCATCCATATTGTTTTGATACTTTAAAAAATGATCCATAAGCCATTTTTGAAAAGTAATAATCATTTGAACCTCAATCTGATACATTGTGTTCCCATTACAACTCGAAGTGTTCGATATTAGTTTAAAATTGACATTTTAGTTAAAAAAGTGTGCACTTAGTGAAAACCAAGAAAACACACTTTGAATGTCTTTTTAATTGAGCACAAAAATTTGTAATTTATTTTTTATATTTAAGAGTCATTTTCATGTCAAACTAATACACAATGTGACTGGTATAACCCAAAGTGTGTGTTTTCAGTTTCAAAGGACATTTTAATAAAAAACATCAATTATGTAATCAAAACTAATCAAAAGCATACATATCATTTTCATACTTTATGAAAAAACCATAATTCATTTCTAATGTGTAGGAATAAACCACACCTCAATCCAACACACGTTGTGACCAACATTACTCCAAGTGTGTCTTTTTATTTAAAATTGACATTAATTTTAGTAAATATGACAAGTTACATACTCAAAACTGAGAAAAAACATTTGGATTGTTTTAAATCTTTATAAAAATGATCCATAAGTAATTTTTGACATGTATTAATCAGCTAAACTCAATCTAACACACGATGTGACTGGTATTACTCCAAGTGTGTCTTTTTATTTAAACTTTTCATTAATTTTAGTAAAAAGGAAAAGTGATATAATCAGGACTAAGAAAATTAATTTGGATTGTTTTGATACTTTAGGAATATGATCCATAAGTCATTTATGTTGTATAGGAATCATATGCACCTCAATATGATACATCTTGTGTCTGGTATGAATCAATGTGTCTGTAATTAGTTTGAAACTAAAATTTGAGATCAAAAAGTGTGTCACTCATTAAAAACTAAAAATAAGAACTCTTATTATCTTGATAATTTAGTAAAATGGTCCATAATTCATGTGTGATGTGAAAGAATCAGTCTCACATAAAACATACACATGATTGGACTGGTATAACCCAAAGTGTTTGTTTTCAGTTTCAAATGACATTTTAGTACAAAAACACAAGTGACATACTCAAAATATAGAAAACACATTCGTATTATTTAGATACATTAGTAAAACAATTCATAAGTCATTTGTGATGTGTAGAAATCAACCACACCTTGATCCGACGCATGGTGTGACCAGTATGACTCCAAGTCTATCTTTTTATTTAAAATTGACATCTTAGTCAAAAAACACAAGTCACATAATCAAAACCAAGAAACAAAATTTTTACTATTTTTATACTTTAATACAACGATCTGTAAGTAATTTTTTATGTGTAGGAATCAGCTACACCTCAATCTGATACACGACATTCCCTGTATGACTCAAAGTGTTCGTTATCAGTCTAAAATTTATATTTTAGTTCAAAATTTGTGTCACTCCCTAAAAACCAAGAAAATTAACTTGGATTGTCTTGGTACTTTAGGATAATGATTCATAAGTCTTTTTTGATGTGTATAAATTAGTCTCACATCAGATTGATACATGATGTGACTTGTATGACTCAAAGTGCATGTTTGTAGTTTCAAATGAAATTTTTGTAAAAAAAATTAATATACTCAAAACCAAGAAAATGTATTTGTATTTTTTCAATACATTTGTATATCTATCCATAAGTCATTTTTGATATGTTAGAATCATTCTTTCCTCAATATAACACATGATGTGATCAGTATTACTCAAAGTGTGTCCTTTTATTAAAAATTGACATTTTAATAATGTATTATTTTATATTTTTGTTTAATTTATTTTATTATTGTATTACTAACATAATAATTGTTTTATTATATAGGTGGATAATTTTTCTTGTGTTTGCTTGGTTTGTTCAATAACTGATACCATGATCGAGCAATTTTAAGAGGGTTCATGGGTACCAAACATAATTAAACATTGATGTTTTTAAATGTATGTGGATATTAATTAAAAATGTAATTATACAAAACATTATTTGAAATGTATATAATATAGTGTATTTTTATTTCTAATTTATAGTTTTTTTAGTTAAATTAATAATTTATGTACCAATGTATGTGCCTATAGGTGAATTTTCTACAGTGTGATATTATTCAAATAGAACATTGTAGTAGTATGTCCTTTATCAGTGCTATTTATAGTGCTGATAAAGTCCCCCCTTTATTAGCTCTAATGAAATCACTAATAAATGTGTCACCCTTTTAATGGTGATGACGACAATAACACTTTTTTAGCAATATGAAATACCTTTTGTGTGTTTTTAATGGTCTTAAATATGGTAGTGAGTGAAAAGAACTAGATTACCTACCATAGGTTGGTTAGATGACTCCTAATCCATTATTGGCCTTTGAATTGAGCTAGAATAGACAAAAATGGAATAATCAACAAATACCCTAGAAATAGGACATATTAACTCTCACCAAATATGATGGAATAAACTGAGAAAGGAAGGAAGAGGAGTGAATTTCTTACTGATACACATCCTACCCAGCTTTAGGTGGTGGAAATAGAGTATAGAAGAGGTAGGAACATCAAAGCCAAAGTTTAGGCATAGGAGGATCTCTCACATTACCGCACCTGGATAAAAGAGGGGATAAATTCAAAAGAGGGTTTTTGTACCTTTTAAAAAAAATAGGTCATGACATATTCAGGATGTGAATATAATTCACATCATGAATTCCTCGAGTCTTTCCCCCTCTAGGAAAAACCAAATCCCATCATGTAAGGTATTTATATAACAATTCACATCATGAATTGAATTCACAGTGCGTATTGAATTTATAGTTTGTATTGAATTCACGCTATGTAAAAGATTAGGGGATTTGGCCAAAGCATTCCACATCATGAATTTAATTCACATCCTGAATTTCTTTTATAGCCAGCCTCCTGCCCCCAATTATCTTCTTCCCAAAATCAAACTAACAAGCCTAAATGTGTGTTTACCTGGTCTCATCCAAAATAAAAACTTAATAGAGGTTTACAAAAAACTAAAGGAATTTTTACATCTCTAAAAATATAGGATGTTACAACCTCCCCTCATTAAAAAAACACATCCTTGATTTTCCCTTCTGATGGTGGTAAAATATTGTATGAGAAAAGTTTCTTCCACTAAACCTATATATTATCCTCTCACTCCCAGGTCTCGTTCTATACATGGTTGTGTTTCCATAGAATCTAGACTACATGAACTTACCTACCTCAGAGGACCTTCATTCTTCAATCAGTGATATGTACAAGATGCTACTCAAAAGGCATGTCTACCTCCAGCAAAATATCCTTAGGATCAAATGGATTGGTCAGAGGAAAAATGATGAATATATGTTACATGGAACATGTTATTCTTGGCTCAGTACCTATAAGGTAGATCCAACCAATGGGCTATTATCCTAACTCTCTCCATGATCTTGAAAGTACTGATGTAATGAGGTGATATATTTCTTTTTCTTTGAATCCATCTATGAACCAATCTAGGTGAAACTCATAGAAAGACCCGATGTCCCACCTCGAACTCTAAATATTTTAAGTGATTATTGGTATAATACTTTTACTAATATTGAGTTGCATCCATATATTTTTGAATTATTTGGACCTACTCTGAAGTCTCCTAAACAAGATAAGGTCCTAATAGCTCTACCTCACCTACCTGTAGCTATCATAGGGTTGAAAGGAATGACCTATTGTAAATTAACTTATAAGAATCCATTTGAATAGTTTCCTAAAATCTTTTATTATAGGAAAACTATAAGAGAGTAGGTTCTATTCCCAAGAACCTCCAAAATCAAGGACACATGCCTAAAGAATGTCCTCTAACACCAATATCGTACACTTGAACTAACCATAAATCTGAGGGTGATATGATATACTCAGAATAACCTTTGAACACTATGATTTTTGCAACACTTTCTAGAACCATGATGTAAATCGAGAATCTCTACCTGATACAATCAAATATGGAACACCATAAAGGCGTAAAATGTCCTGAATGTAAATAATCACAAGTTCATCAATTGAGAAGGTCCCTTAGATAGGTGGGAAGTGTGAAACCTTTTACAACCTATCAATGATCACCCATACCATGTCATTGACTTGAGAGAATCTTGAAAATATTTTTATGAAATCCATGGTGATTTCATCCCATTTATAATTAGGAATTTAAAGAGGATGTAAAAGTTCATTAGGTTGTTAGTGTTCCACCTTCACCCAATGATAGGTGAAACAATGTGTGATAAAATTTACAATCTAACTCTTCATACCCAACCACCAATACAGATGATGTATTTCTTGGTAGATCTAGATAATCCCAGGGTATACTTACCAAATAGATGTGTGATATTCCTGCATCAATTATTCTCATATTTTCGAAGGTACCCAAAAATGTTCATGAAATTGTAGTATCCTACCCTTGTCGATAACCTAACTAGATGGTGAGTACTCACCTGACTTAGGAATAAGCCCTTAGGATCAGAAATCTATCTCATCCTTACCATATCCATAAGAAATGACGTCACTATCAAACTTTCCAAAACAGGCTTTCCATGATATTCATGAACATCTAGGTGCATTTTAGAAAATAGGGTCATCAACTTCCACTCACTAGAATCCACTTGGACATCTTATGTCTGAGTCTTACGGATCAGTGCATCAGCTACTTCCGTTCCATTTTTGGTTGTATAAGTGAGAACAATGTGAAACAAATGAAGGTACTTTTCCCACTTGATTATCCTAATATTTAAGTCATTTTATGTGGAATTATGTTTGATACTTTTATAGTCTTTATAAGAAAAAAAACTATTCTCCTAATATATAATTCCTCTAACATCATAAGGCATGAACTAAAACTTCTATGTTGATGTTGTTCATAGGGTAATTCCACTCATAAGGTCTCATCTGGTGAGAATCATACACAAAACCCCAATATTCCTACATTAGAACTACTCCAAGATTGATTCTTAATGCATCCTAATAAATTTTATAGCTCCATCAAATCTCTTGAAGAATCAGTATCAGCACTGAATTTGGTCTCCCTTTCAACTTTTTAAAGTCCATCTCACATGAATCTAGCCGTAAAACATAACACCCTTTTTAGTAAAGTATACGAGAGGCACTTCTAGGAATGAGAATTCCAAAATGAAAAACCTTTAATAGATAACCATCCCTAAGAAACTACATATGTCAAATAAATTCATGTATTATTCCTAGGAAACAATGGTTCTCACCTTCTTTGGGTTAATGGATACTCATACCTCTAGAATGATGTTACCCAAGAAGTGAACCTTATTGATCCAAACATGGAATTGGGGGGTTTAGTATACATATGGTTCTCTCTTAGTGTATTTACCATGATCTCAAGATGTTTGGAATGTTCATTTAGAGTATTAGAAAACACGAAGATATTTTCCATGGAGACTACCACAAAATAATCCAGATACGGATGGAAAACTCGATTAATCAGATCCATGAAAATTTATGACACGTTTTTAAGGCCAAAAGACATAACTAGATACTTATAAAACTCGTATCTACTTTGTAATGTTGTGTATGGCATGTCTGGTGGTCAAAATCACACCCTATGGTATCCCAACCTCAATTTCATTTTGGAGAGAACCATCTCTCCTTGTATTTTGTTGAATAGTTCATCTATATGATTTAATGGATACTTGTTCTTTACCGTAAATGAGTTCAACTAGTGATAATCTATGCATAACCTGAGGGTACCATATGCCTTCTTATAAAAAAGGACAAGTAAACCCCATGGTATAGTACTGGGTCATATAAAACTCTTATCTTCTATGTCATCTAATTTATTTTTAAGTTCCTAAAGCTCAATAGGTTCCATACTATAAGGTGAAATATACACGAGTTCCACTCTTGGCACTATCTCGATGGTGAGTTCCACCTCTCACACAGGAGGTAATGTAGATAAATAGTCAGGGAAAACATCCTAGAAACGATCCACCATAAAAGGAAACTTCATACATCGCATTCCTAGAATGATCATAAGAGACTATCCATCTAGGATATCACACCTCCCAACCCATGATGCTCTGATATATCTCAACTCTCCCAAACATCTCATTCACCCTTATGGATATAATTATTTCCCATTAGTGAAGTTAAAGACACCCTCTAGTGATAGAAATCAATGTGAGCATGTTAAGTCACTAACCAGTCCATTCGGAATTTGATGTTGAAGCCTATCATATTGAGGACAAAGAGATCCCATACAAAAATATTATCACATGTCTCAAGAGGATATCCCTTACATAGATGTACACTCTAAGTTTATATTCCCAAAGGTGTGTCAAGATTCATCATGACACAAAATTAATATATTTATAATCCCATAATTTCCATAATTGTCATAGATATGAATGAGTGTGAAGTGACTATATCAAATAAGGTAGAAACTAAAGTAGATTCTTCTATAATAGTACCTCAAACTGTATAAGACCCCACACTTTTCTACTCAGGAGTAGGTTACACTTCATACACATGGCCAGATCTACGACCTTGAGATGCAACCTGACTAACCTAGTAAGGTCTGCTCTATTGGCATTATACCTATAAAGTATTAATACATAATTCATGACCACCTACTTGGCCTAATAATTTGGTAGTAGTCTGGATCCCTTCCAAACGTGGAGCTACTTATCTTGTACCCAAATGTGGTGTCAGTACAGATCATTTTTCACAAGGAACTAGTGGGAAGATTTAGAAAAACTGCTAAAGGTAACCCATCCTACTGCAATCTTGACACTCAATTGGTTTCATCATACACCTGGTATTATTATTTCCTTCCTAACCATATTGGTGAAACACCATGTAACTGTCAGTTCGCATCATTTGACTCACGTTGATGCCCTGTGCAAACTTGAATCAATGTTTCTTCTTATTATATGAATTGCCTCCCTACCTCAAAACTGAACTGACTTGACTCACACTTACAACTTCCCTTAGGTTCCACTCAATGTTGAGTTCTTGGTTCATTATCTCTAAAATGGTGGTGAAATAAAATACATTCACCTGCAATCAGATGGCATATTCATGAACATCCTCAAATCAACTCTCAATTATAAACTCTTCACCATTTAGTGTCAGTAAAAAACACTGAATCTTGGTAAAATGATTTGAATAATGCATCATGGAAATAGAACCCTACTATAGGTTCTTAAACTCCATATAATTTTCTACACTAAGCATTGATGGAATGATTAAATCATAAAAGGATATTTTCAAGTCTACGCAGACCAAACACTAATGAGTATCAGTGTGAGAGATGACATCCCATCCAAATTTAGTAGATTCATTAAGCATATAGGTGGAGGTATTGACCTTCTTCTATGGAGGAATATCCAAATGCTCAAATATAGATAAAATTACATCCATCCATGAATCTGTATCCTGAGTATTTTCATCCCATGATGTGGGAATATGCTTCCGTTGGAATTCCCACGTCAACTCTACCATAGAAGGGTCAGGCCATAGAGCTCCCTATAAAGACTGCATGAAGTGAAAAAATATCTCTCGAAATTGAGCATCATCTCCCAATGGAGGAATAACAAGGGGTTCCTCTAGTTGAAATATAGGAGGTAATACTAGTGGATTAGGTCCCACCACCTTCAGATCATGGTCATCACCACCCTCTTTCCACATGACTTGAAGATGTTGTGGAATTATAGATCTACAATTTTCAAACACACACATCAAATAAGATTTAATAATAGATATAATCAATGATTACAGTAAAATATAGGTACAAATTATTCTTTTAAATGATTCAAACCTCTTTGAATGCTCTTAAATCTAAGTTTAGGTGATAAAAATATCACATCAATTCACAAGAGACACTTCCTACTACCATCTAATAAGTTCGCATCAGGGTAAAGGTATCATATAACACCATATGGATTTCGGTATATGGAGTTTCAATTGAAAGGTATAGAGTAAAACCCTTTAATTTGAAATTGGAATCCCCATTTAACATTAAAAATTTCATTTAAAATGTTTAGTTTCATTTATGTTTGTACTCTTATATATATTTATATATATCATGGTCTAGTTATATGTGTCACTATTCCCAATTTATAAAATTCCATAGTCCTATATTTCAATTAAACATCATGTAACTATAACTTGGCCCTTACATATGGTGGTAGGATGTAACAGGTCATATAAAAATGATTTGATTGAATGAATCACCCTTCCAAATTTATATAAGTGCATACCTAATAAATTAAAAATGGAATTAATTTAATAAAATCCTACAACATTTCATCCCATGCAACGAGTGGTCCATGAATCAAACATGGTATAATTGGTCAATTACAGTTCCATCATCAATCTAAATGGGGAAACATCATTTAGATTGATGCAGACACTTTAATTAACCCAATTATTCTATCCATACAATAAACATTAGCACATTTACATATACAATAATCAAGACACTCACAACAATCACATGAAATAAAGGCAATGCATGAAAAAAGATATACCTATATGGCATGGCATAATTCATCACGTGTGAATCCACAAGTGCTTATAATGATGTATGTGTCAATAATTCCTTGCCATATTAGACCAAGGGTAAAATGTAATCCCCAATCTCAATAATAACCATAGAAAATCATGTGCATCACCCAATGGTGAAATAAACAAAAATCTAATAAGAATAATCCAAAAATAGAATTCTCATCATTGATAATTTAGATTTTCTCTATACATGGGTTAGCTACTCCAAAGCACAGTCTCGATACCAAATCTCAACATGTCTTAGTCTCCTTTATAACATCCCCAAATAATAAGGCAAAGATAATAAACTATGATACCAAATTGTAACATCCTAGACCCAATTCACTCATAGATAACTGAATCTGATAGGTAACATGGTCTCTAGAGAACCTCCCTATACACTAGAGGATTCATACTAGTAGTGATGGTCCAAGGTGGTACAGTAGGGAGAATATGCACTTCACGATCAGAGTAACATGGTGGTTTAATAAACGGAGGAAAGGTGGAAGCATCATATAAAATAATAGAAGAAGAAAAATCATCCAGATAAAATAACCATGCATCAATAACAATATCAAGTACCATATAAAAAATGATGTAATGTTATATCTATAAATAAAAGGAACAGGAAAACAGGGAAGAATGCATGCATACATAGAGGTATACCAAAAGAACCAAAAAAACCTAAATACTATATCTAGATAGAACCAGGGGCTATAGCTTGGTCTTGTGATCCCCTGTTCTCATGCTATAATCAAATCAAGAATCAACAACTGGGTGTTTTCCCCTTTCCCTACCCGCATCCATGATGTATTTTTAGGTACCAAACGACAACATGAATAGGGTGTAAGATATACTTAGTAGGCCACCACCAATGGTGTCTATAACTATTCAATATATGTATATAAAATGATATGTGTTCAGGTAAAGTTTTTGGTAAAGTAATAAATAAATGAGCACATCAGTTCATGTTCCTCATGGGATACCCAACCGACACTACCAGCTTCGGCTTGAGCTGGATATCTTTGAACTAAGGTCAACCTATAAATATGTAGTATGAAAGCCAAATTTTTCACGACCAGTCCTCGGGGCCCGTGCCGTGACTACCCCAAACCCGCCTTCCATAGGCCAGGGGCTGGCGACTAGCACCAATGCATAATTCCCGATAAAAAAGGAGGGCATTGCCTTTGTAAAGTAAACAAGCACCACAGAGTAAGCAAGCGGAAAAGTAAACACTAAGTAAAAACAGAGTACAACTGAAGTGTGGAAAAGTAAATGGGCCAGTATACAAACCCAAACTGAATGTAAAGTACAACTTGAAAGGGAAAACAAAAACTGTAAAGTAAAAGCCGCTACACCGAGCTGTCCACTGGAAATCCCACCTGAAGGGTGGGTACAGATAGCTCCACTGCTCCTCGGGTCCCACCGTCCGCTCCGAGCACATCCCGCCCAATGGTCCACCTCCAGGTACCGTCCTGCTCAGCAAGCCTCAACCACGATCAATGTTATCCGTCGTCTGCAACCAACACAACGTAGTGCGGGCATAGCCCGTGCAGGGGTGAGTATAAGCTACTCAGTAGGGACCCCGAGACCCCTGAAGGTCTCCCAAAATCCACAAAGGATAAACCACAAAGGAAAGATAAAATCACGAAGTAACAACCGACACTGCTTAGGTATATGCCCATACATATACCTAAGTCATCAATTCTAATACGCTCCAACCTCCGAGCCCAAGTAAAACTCAGTCCACACAGGAAAGTATACGTATTCCACACAGGAAAGCAAAACGAAATCCACACAGGATAGCACAACACAATCCACACAGGAAAGCAACAGGATTCAGCTCACACAGGTATACTTCTTTGAAAAATGATAGAGATGATCACTGATCCATCTAAGTCGTCGGACCCACAAAGGATCGATAGTTACTAACCCCCGCAAAGACCCACACAGGATCGGACCCACACAGGATCTGTAGGCGCTGGTTCACACAGGACCGCTGAGCGCAGACCCACACAGGATCGGACACACACAGGATCAGTAGCACTGATCCACACAGGATCGCTGAGTGCTGTAGTTGTCGTCGTCGAATCCACTAAGGATCTCTGCACAGTCGTCGTCGCAGTCACAGTAGCTGTCGCAGCCAGCTCTAGGGTTCCCGCACACAGCAAGCTCGTTCGGGAGGGTCCGTTCCACGAGCTGAGAGGCTGATACATCAACTGTCACAAAGTCCAGAGTTGATGTATCCAAAAGTTCCGTATCATCAACAGGAACTCAACGCAACAGACGGCGCGTCGATCGGACGCCCGGTCTGAGAGTTATTGGCTTTTTCGTCCCAGGGGCCCGGTTGGTTTTTAAGGCAAAACCAACCCGACCGTACTCCACCTACGTCCAAACCTCGGTCGGAGTATGCCAAAAGATCCGTCTCACTAAGAAGAACTCAACAAAGCTGACGGCACGTCAAACGGACATCCGTAGCTCAAGATATGAGCATTTTCGCTCCGAGGGCCCGGTTGGTTTCGTGTACGAACCATCCCGGCCGAACTCAAAGTATTCCGAAACTTTGAGTGCGATATACCGAAACGACTTTCTCGATCCAAGAATCGCATCGCCGCTGACGGCGCGTCGTTTGGAGGTCCGTAGCCCGAGTTATGGGCATTTGAATCCAAACCGCTCGGTAACGGGGGTTTCGGGCTCGGGCCTTCCCGGCCCGAGACCCCCCGGTTGGCCCGAACCGGGTCGACCCGCCCCGGACAGGGTCGACCCGGACCGGCACGGCCTAGCCCGGCGCGGCGCGGCCCGACCCGGCCTGGCGAACCGGCCGGGCGCGCCGGTTCGGCGCAAGGCAGCGCGCTGGGCGGGCTTCCAGCTCGGCCGAAGGCCGAGCTGATTGGAAAACGGGGGGCTGCCTACCCCCCTTTGTGAAGCTGGCCCCCCTCATTTTGGGGGCCATTTATTTGCTGGCCAGGGGAATTAATTCCCCCTGGTTTTCCTCCCTTCCGGCTGGCCCGACCTGGCCGGCTGGTTCTTCCTCAACGGGACCGGCAAGGCCGGTCCCCCTTCCGGCTTCCGACACCGGTGGCCCGGCTGGCCGCCAGTCTTCTCGTTCCGCCGCGGACCGGAACCGGCCGCGGCCTTTGTCATCCGACGCGGTGCGACGACACCGCGCCCCTCCGCCGTGGCCCCGTTCCGGCCGCGGCGCCTTCGACTTCCCTCGACGCGACGCGACAGCGTCGCGTCCTTGAAATTTCATTCCACGGCGCGGCGCGACGGCGCGGCGCGACGGCGCCGCGCGTATTTTCCACAATATACCGTGTGGTGCAATGACACCACGTTTTCTCGTATCAACCTCAAGAAACCATCACGAAAAACAAAGGAGGAGGGTCGGCCGTGTTTGTGCGGTCTGACCCCCCTCGCGTTATTCGAAAACAAAAGGGGTTTTAATCCACGATCATCACCAAATTTGTATTCACGAACAAAAAAAAAACCCCCTACCTTGGTTTCAAGTGTGGAGCACGTCAACAAACCACGGAAGACAAGCGTCGTGGAGGTCGGGCGTCGCGGAAACCGAACGTCGTTTCCGTTGACGTCGAGGTGCTTCCGAAGAGGTACGTCGCTGGAGAAGCTTCGTAAGCTGACGGAGAAAGTCCAAGGAGGAAACGGCGTCTCCTTTCGTTGACGTGGGAAGAAGATCGAAGATGCGGCGTCATCGATCTTCAGAAACACACCGGCTACGAAGAAGATAAGCGACATTCTTCGTCGGAGCTTAAGTGTTCTTCGTGTTCTTCGTCAAGGTTGAAGAAGATGGAGAGAACTTCCCAAATCCTCTCAAGGTGGCAAAGGATACCAACCAAAATAAAATAAGCTTAAAGCTTATTTTATTTACACAATTAAACCACTTGAATTTCAAAAGTTTGAAATTAAAACAACTCAACTCAATAAATAACCCAAGTTGTCTAGATTAATTAAAGAGGAGTTATAGGGAGTTTAAAGGGAAGATGAAGTGTTAGGGTTTGTGTGGGCCCCACCACACTTAATCCTCTCAAGGGAGGTTAAGTGGATGTGGTTCCCACCCCTAACTCCCTTTGGGAGGTTATAACCAAATTGGATAAAAATAAAATGTGTTTCCACATTTTATTTAACTTCATTTTAAATTCCCAAAAACTAACTCTCAACCCGCATAAAACGTAACCTCGAAAAAGGTCTCCTTAAGCGAATATCGGCGCTGTGAGTTCATCGGTGCCCTCAGAATTCGATTCCGGGCACCGGTTCAAAAGTTAGAAATTCCTGCTCGTTCGTTCACTGAACGTACCTGAGCCAAACTTCGGAAATTGATTCCGGGCACTCCGGGCCTCGGAATCTGGTGCCGTCAGAAACCGCGCTCTTGTAAAATTCCAGAGAAAATTAAGAAAAAATTTCCCTTGAATTTTACGGGTCTTTACATTAATCCCACCTTAGGGCTTTACGTCCCCGTAAAGATACATCAAAACTAGGGAAACAAATGAGGGTACTGAGCACGCATCTGAGCCTCCCACTCCCAAGTGCTCTCCTGGAGGTTCTCGTGCTACCATCTGATGCGCACTAGAGTAATCGACCATCCACGTAGGACCTGCTCCTGTCGATCCTCGATCTCCACCGGGACCTCCGTAAAAGTCTCCCCATCGTCAACGTCAATCTCCCCATGATCAATGATGTGCGTCGGGTCGTGCACGTATCTCCTCAGCTGAGATACGTGGAAGACGTCGTGCACCCGGTGCAACTGAGGTGGTAGAGCCAGGCGATAATACACCTCGCCAATCCTGCTGAGAACCTGGAAGGGTCCGATGAAGCGTGGAGATAACTTGCCGCCTCGGCCAAATATCCATATACCACGTCGAGGTGAGACCCGAAAGAAGACGTGGTCACCATCCTCGAACTCTAGTGGCCTCCGCCTCCTGTCAGCGTATGACTTCTGCCGGCTCTGAGCTATCCTCATCCGCTCCTGGATGACCTGGACCTTCTCTGTCGTGGCCTGGACCATCTCTGGCCCCACAAGTGATGACTCCCCAGGGTCTGTCCAGCACAAAGGAGATCTACAAGGTCGGCCGTACAATGCCTCGTACGGTGCCATCCCGATGGTGGAGTGGTATCTGTTGTTGTACGCAAACTCCACCAAGGGTAGGTAGTCCTCCCAGCTACGACCAAAGTCGAGGACACATGCGTGAAGCATGTCCTTGAGAGTCTGAATGGTCCTCCTGGTCTGACCATCCGTCTGAGGGTGAAAGGCTGTGCTCAAACGTAGCTGCGTCCCGAACGCCTCCTGCAATCCCTTCCAAAGCCGGGAAGTAAAGCGAGCATCTCGATCAGAGACGATAGAATATGGCACACCGTGAAGCCGCACAATCTTCTGAACGTAGAGATGTCCCAAGCTCTCCACTGAGCCCTGCTCTCGGATGGGTAAGAAGTGAGCCGACTTGGTGAGTCGGTCGACAATCACCCAGATGGAGTCGTGACCTCTGGAAGAGCGTGGAAGTCCAGTCACGAAGTCCATAGATATCTCGTCCCACTTCCACTCCAGGACCTCCTAGGGTTGTACCAAGCCTTCTAGTACCTGGTTCTTAGCCTTCACCTGCTGGCAGGTGAGGCATCGACAAAAGAACTCTGCTACAGCCTTCTTTATGCCCGACCACCAGTGTTGTCGCCTGAGATCCTGGTACATCTTCGCCACTCCAGGATGTACCGCCAAAGGAGAAGTGTGAAACTCTCTCAGCACCTCCTCCCGTAAAGCGACTGGTACCATGGTACGTCCTCTGAAAAGGATGTCGTGCTCTGCTCCAAAGGAGAAACCATCAGGTGCCTATCCTGAGGATATCTGTGCACGCCGTGTCTCACAGTCAGCGTCCCCACGCTGTGCCTCTCTGACCTGCTGCAGAAGTGGAGGAGTGACTGTGAGAGACTGAAGGAAGGTTGCTCCATCTCTATCCACAAAGGATATCTGTAAAGAGGCTAGTTGCCTCGTCGCCTCCTCAAGTAGCTGAATGCCCGTCCTCCTGCTGAGGGCATCGGCTACTACATTCCCCTTCCCAGGAGTATAGACTATCTCAAAGTCATAGTCCTGGAGGAACTCGAGCCATCGCCACTGTCTCAGGTTCGGGTCCTTCTGCGAGAAGATATACCTGAGACTCTGATGATCAGAAAAGACTGTAAAGCGCTCACCCATCAGGTAGTGTCGTCATGTCTTCATAGCGAAGACCACTGCTGCTAACTCTAGTTCATGGGTAGCGTAGTTCTGCTCATGCAGCCTCAACTGACGTGATCCATAGGCGATCACTGCCCGCTACTGCATCAGGACACATCCGATTCCGGTCCCTGATGCATCGCAGTAAACTACGTACCCTACTCCCTCCTCAGGAAAACTCAAGATAGGTGCGCTGGTCAACCTCTGTCTCAGCTCCTGGAAGCTCTACTGACATTTTTCTGACCACACGAAGGGTTTCCCCTTCTTCATCAAAGCTGAGAGTGGTGCCGCAACTCTAGAGAATTCTGGCACGAATCTCCGGTAGTATCCAACTAGTCCCAAGAAACTCCGAACCTCCGTCACGCTCCTGGGTGGTTCCCAAGCTAACACAGCCTCGATCTTCACAGGATCCACTGCAACTCCCGCCTTAGAGATAACGTGTCCCAAGAAGTGGACCTCACGTATCCAGAACTGGAACTTCTAGAGCTTACCATAAAGCTGGTGCTCTCGGAGTGTGTCTAGTACAACTTGCAAGTGGTAGACGTGCTCCTCCTCAGTCGTCGAGTAAATCAAAATGTCGTCGATGAAGACCATGACAAATCGATCGAGGTATGGCTGAAATATCCTGTTCATGAGGGCCATGAACACTGCTGGAGCATTGGTTATACCGAAAGGCATAACCAAGAACTCATAGTGGCCATACCGACATCTGAAGGTCGTCTTCTGTACGTCCTCATCTCTAACTCTGAGCTGATGATAGCCTGACCTGAGGTCTATCTTCGAGAACCACCGTGCTCCCTTGAGCTGATCAAAGAGGTCATCAATCCTCGGTAGCGGATACTTGTTCCTCACTGTCACCTGGTTCAGGCGACGATAGTCAACACAAAGTCGCAATCTCCCGTCCGCCTTCTTGGCGAACAATATTGGGGAAGTCCAGGGTGAAACACTGGGTCAGATGAACCCCTTGCCCTGCAAGTCCTCCAACTGTACCCGTAGCTCTCGAAGCTCGGCGGGGGCCATCCGATATGCTGGAGTCGATATCGGAGCTGTCCCAGGGTACAAGTCAGTATAAAAGTATACCTCTCTGCGAGGAGGTAACCCTGGAACGTCGTTGGGAAAAACGTCCGCAAACTGATCCACCACTGCAGGAAAACCAGGACTCCGCACGTCAACTGCTCCTAGGATGAGACTAGCCAACTGATGAGTGATGGGCTGTCCTCTCCTCTGCGGAAGTCCATCCTGTGCTGCGAAGGCTCCCTTCTCGCCGGTGAAGGTGAACCAGCTCCCGTTAGTGCGTACACATCGCACCTTGAGCCTAAAACAGTCAATCTGGGCATGGACTATAGATAACCAATCCATGCCCAAGATGACGTCGTAAGGCCTTGACACCGCTACAAGAAGATCCCAGTCGAAGCTCTCACCTCCTAGAGTAAGCTCACACTGCCGGCACCAGTGCGTAATCGTCGAGTCTTCTCCCGTTGGAGTATCTAGCCGTAACGATCGATCCATCGGCTCTGTCGGAATCTACGAGCTCCGAACAAGGGCAGTGGCTATGAAAGAGTGACTCGATACTGTGTCTATAAGTACTGCAGCAAGGGTGGAATAGACACAGATAGTACCTCGAATCATCTCGGGCGCGCCGTGGTCGTAGGCCTCTGCTGCCTAGAGCTGTGCCTGTCTCTGCCCGCCAGCTCCCTGTGGTCGGGGTGGACCTCCTGGTGGTGGTGGTGGTAGAGCCTCAAAGTGTCGCCCACCACCTGATGCTCGGCCAGCTCCTCTGCCTCGTCCACCTCCTCCCTGCGGACCGCCACAGTCGACCCTCTGCCTCTGCCTCGGTGGTCCCTCAACCATCTGCTGCTCCTCGGCACGACGGGTTGGGCAGTCACGAGCCATGTGGCCCTGCCCGCCGCACGAGTAACACTGTCTGCCTCTCGAAAGACTGGCTCCGCGCTGTGTGCCCCGCACTGCTGAGCCAGTATCCTGAGGTCGTCTGCCTAAAGGTCTGGTCTTCCTGGAACCCTGAGTCATCTGTCGACTGCCTGCCGCAGAGGACTCTGCCACGTGCCGCCCTGCGGTGGGTCTCAGCGCTGGTGTAGACTCAGCAAGGAAGCTCTCGATCAAAAGGGCCCGCTCCAGTACTCCCGTCTGAGTCGGAATGCTGAGGGAAATCAGTGATGCCCTGATCTCGTGTCTCAATCCCTGCGCGAAGGTCCGGGCTCGGAAGAATGGGTCCCGTACCATATCAGTCGAGTAGCGCGAGAGATCAGTAAATCTCGCCGAGTATTGAGCGACCGTCATGCTGCCCTGCCGCAGCTGAAGAAGCTCCTAAATGCGCACTGCACGAAGGGTGGCTGGGATGAACTCTGAGCGGAAGAGGCTCTCAAAGTCCGTCCATAGAAGAGATGCCTCATCGTGCACCTGGAGCATCAGGCTCCACCATCGGCCCGCTGCTGCGTGCAGTAGGCTCGCAGCGATGATCACCATGAGGTCTGCTGGTGTCCTCACTAGCCGGAAAACTCGTACCACTGCCTCCAGCCAGTCCTCTGCTACCTAGGGGTCCGTCTCCCCACGGAACCTAGGTGGTCGCTGGCGCTGGAACTCATGCAGTGCGCTGAGGCGACATGCATCGTCAGCGGCTGGTGTTGGAAGCATCGGTAGCTCGGCGGGTAGAGCTACCGCCGGTGCCACTGCTGACAAAGGGCCCTGCACCGAGGCCTCGTTGCTCGGTGGGATGTCGTCACGCTCGACTCTCGGAACCCTAGCTGGATGCCGTCATGGGGCCATTCTGAAAAGGAAACAGGTGCACCACGGTCAGAACAGTGTACCTGGTGAGATGATATAAAGTAATCACAAAGAAAACTTTAAACATACACGCAATCAATGTTTTCATGCATTAAGTTGGAAATCAGAAATCAGGGTCCTTGTGTTTGGATACGTCGGCCGCCGCACCAACAATGGACTCCCTGGACTGATAACCACACTCAATACTCTAAACACTATTGATTCACATAGAAAAGATCAGAGTTCATGGTAGAACCGAACACATTTGATACCAATTTGTCACGACCCATCCTCAGGGCCCGTGCCGTGACTACCCCAAGCCCGCCTTCCATAGGCCAGGGGCTGGCGACTAGCACCAAGGCGTAATTCCCGGTAAAAAGGGAAGGCATTGCCTTTGTAAAGTAAACAAGCACCACAGAGTAAGAAAGCAGAAAAGTAAACACTAAGTAAAAACAAAGTACAACTGAAGTGCGGAAAAGTAAATGGGCCAGTATACAAACCCAAACTGAAAGTAAAGTACAACTCGAAAGGGAAAACAACAACTGTAAAGTAAAAGCCTCTACACCGAGAAATCCACTGGAAATCCCACCTGAAGGGTGGGTACAGATAGCTCCACTGATCCTCGGGTCCCGCCGTCCACTCCGAGCACGTCCCGCCCAGTGGTCCACCTCCAGGTACCGTCCTGCTCAGCAAGCCTCAACCACGATCAATGTTGTCCGTCGTCTGCAACCAACACAACGTAGTGCGGGCATAGCCCGTGCAGGGGTGAGTATAAGCTACTCAGTAGGGACCCCGAGACCCCTGAAGGTCTCCCAAAATCCACAAAGGATAAACCACAAAGGAAAGATACAATCACGAAGTAACAACCGACACTACTTAGGTATATGCCCATACATATACCTAAGTCATCAATTCTAATACGCTCCAACCTCCGAGCCCAAGTACAACTCAGTCCACACAGGAAAGTATACGTATTCCACACAGGAAAGAAAAACGAAATCCACACAGGATAACACAACACAATCCACACAGGAAAGCAACAGGATTCAGCTCACACAGGTATACTTCTTCGAAAAACGATAGAGATGATCACTGATCCATCTAAGTCGTCGGACCCACAAAGGATCGATAGGTACTAACCCCCGCAAAGACCCACACAGGATTAGACCCACACAGAATCTGTAGGCGCTGGTTCACACAGGACCGCTGAGCGCAGACCCACACAGGATCGGACCCACATAGGATCAGTAGCACTGATCCACACAGGATCGCTGAGTGCTGTAGTCGTCGTCGTCGAATCCACTAAGGATCTCTGCACAGTCGTCGTCGCAGTCACAGTAGCAGTCGCAGCCAGCTCTAGGGTTCCCGCACACAGCAAGCTCGTTCGGGAGGGTCCGCTCCACGAGCCGAGAGGCTGATACATCAACTGTCACAAATTCCAGAGTTGATGTATCCAAAAGTTCCGTATCGTCAACAGGAACTCAACGCAACAGACGGCGCGTCGATCGGACGCCCAGTCTGAGAGTTATTGGCTTTTTCGTCCCAGGGGCCCGGTTGGTTTTTAAGGTAAAACCAACCCGACCATACTCCACCTGCATCCAAACCTCGGGAGGAGTATGCCAAAAGATCCGTCTCACTAAGAGGAACTCAACAAAGCTGACGACACGTCAAACGGACGTTCGTAGCTCAAGATATGAGTGTTTCCGCTCCGAGGGCCCGGTTGGTTTCGTGTACGAACCAACCCGGCCGAACTCAAAGTATTCCGAAACTTTGAGTACGATATACCGAAACGACCGTCTCGATCCAAGGATCGCATCTCCGCTGACGGCGCGTCGTTTGGAGGTCCGTAGCCCGAGTTATGGGCATTTGAATCCAAACCGCTCGGTAACGGGGGTTTCGGGCTCGGGCTGTCCCGGCCCGAGACCCCCCGGTTGGACCGAACCGGGTCGAACCGCCCCGGACAGGGTCGACCCGGCCCGGCACGGACCGGCCCGGCCCGACGCGGCCCGACCCGCCCCGGCCTGGCCTGGCGGACCGGCCAGGCGCGCCGGTTCGGCGCAAGGCAGCGCGCTGCCAGCTCGGCCGAAGGCTGAGCTGATTGGAAAATGGGGGGCCGCCTGCCCCCCTTTGTGAAACCGGCCCCCCTCATTATGGGGGCCGTTTATTTGCTGGCTGGGGGAATTAATTCCCCCCGGTTTGCCTCCCTTCCGGCTGGCCCGACCTGGCCAGCCGGTTCTTCCTCAACGGGACCGGCAAGGCCGGTCCCCCTTCTGGCTTCCAACACCGGCGGCCCGGCTGGCCGCCAGTCTTCTCGTTCTGCCACGGCCTTCGTCGTCCGGCGTGGTGCGACGGCACCGCGCCCCTCCGCCGCGGCCCTTTTCCGGCCACGATGCCTTCGACTTCCATCGATGCGACGCAACGGCGTCACGTCCTTGAAATTTCATTCCACGGCACGGCGCGACGGCGCCACGCGTATTTTCCACAATATACCGCGTGGTGCAACGACACCACGTTTTCTCGTGTCAACCTCAAGAAACCATCACGAAAAACAAAGGAGGAGGGTCGGTCGTGTTTGTGCGGTCCGACCCCCCTCGCATTATTCGAAAACAAAAGGGGTTTTAATCCACGATCATCACCAAGTTTGTATTCACGAACAAAAAAAAAATAAACCCCTACCTCGGTTTCAAGTGCGGAGCACGTCAACAAACCGCGGAAGACAAGCGTCGCGGAGGTCGGGCGTCGCGGAAACCGAACGTCGTTTCCATTGACGTCGAGGTGCATCTGAAGAGGTACGTCGCTGGAGAAGCATCGTAAGCTGAAGGAGAAAGTCCGAGGAGGAAACGACGTCTCCTTTCGTTGACACGGGAAGAAGATCGAATATGCGGCGTCGTCGATCTTCGGAAACACACCGGCTACGAAGAAGAGAAGCGACGTTCTTCGTCGGAGCTTAAGTGTTCTTCGTGTTCTTCGTCAAGGTTGAAGAAGATGGAGAGAACTTCCCAAATCCTCTCAAGGTGGAAAAGGATACCAACCAAAATAAAATAAGCTTAAAGCTTATTTTATTTACACAATTAAACCACTTGAATTTCAAAAGTTTGAAATTAAAACAACTCAACTCAATAAATTACCCAAGTTGTCAAGATTAATTAAAGAGGAGTTATAGGGAGTTTAAAGGGAATATGAAGTGTTAGGGTTCATGTGGGCCCCACCACACTTAATCATCTCAAGAGAGGTTAAGTGGATGTGGGTCCCACCCCTAACTCCCTTTGGGAGGTTATAACCAAATTGGATAAAAATAAAATGTGTTTCCACATTTTATTTAACTTCATTTTAAATTCCCAAAAACTAACTCTCAACCCGCATAAAACGCAACCTCGGAAAAGGTCTCCTTAAGAGAATATCGGCGCTACGAGTTCATCAGTGCCCTCGGAATTCGATTCCGGGCACCGGTTCAAAAGTTAGAAATTCCCGCTCGTTTGTTCACTGAACGTACCCGAGCCAAACTTCGGAAATTGATTCCGGACACTCTGGGCCTCGGAATCAGGTGCTGTCAGAAACCGCGCTCTTGTAAAATTCCAAAGAAAATTAAGAAAAAATTTCCTTTGAATTTTACGGGTCTTTACAAAATTTATATATATATATATATATATATTGATATATAAATACTTAATAAGTATACATGAATATATATATATATATATGTGAAAAACATAAATAGACCATCATAATGTAAAGTTTATACATAGAATAAACCCAAGAATGTTCTTTAGATTGGTGGAAAAATCCTTAAACTTAGTAAAAAGGCATCCAATGTTCTTAATAAAAAAGGCATCTTGAGCCTATATAAGGTGATTATTAAGGAGGAACCCAAGTATCGCTCCATGACCACTATTAGTATCCACTAACATAAAATTATATTCAAGGAAATCTGTAAGTGGAACCCAAGTATCAATCTCATCATAGACTAAAGGCATAACCTTCTGAGGCCATCCATTATATTATACAAAGAGAACCAAGTTTCACTAGTTCATGGTATGGAAATAATACCCACTCATCCCATCTAAGATAATCCACTAGGGAACTAGGTATCACTCATAGGTAAAGTATGTAAGGAATACGCCCAGTGAGAATGTCCAAGGTATTCTATACAAGTAACCATGTATCACTCCTAATGCATTGATATTCACTTACAAAATTCAAATTTAAAAATCTCGATGAGACCATACAAGGCATACGTAAGCCAAGACCCTTGTATCACCATCAAACTGATGTAAGGTTGTGGGTTTAGCTAGAATGAGAAATCATACCATTTAATAAAAATAGTATTATCATTTTGAGAGTAATTTTACACACCTATATTGGTGGTTGAAATTAATTAAAGGCATGAGGCTCTTAGGCCTTCAAGAAAGTAACACCCTTCATGGTGGTTCATGTAACGCCCCAAACTTATTTCTTATGTAATAACAATAATGTATGTTTTTACTTCATTTAATTTCTATACTATCTGAAACAATACTTGAAAATAAACACAAGGATTTCTTTATTCAATGAAACATTGAAAATTATTACATTACAACATGATTAGAGAACCTCACTACCCTAGGATACCTACTAAAAGGATTATTAAAATCACAGGGAGACCACCCAATACAAAAAAAAATCCTAAGGAAATAGTAGGGGTCCTTTAGATCTGTCATGATCAACATCAGTATAGCTAGAACCACAAAAACTGTTCTAAGCATTAGAGGAATGATGAGAACCATCTTTTCTAAATTTTCTTGAAGTTGGAACACCCTAGTCATGTTTTTATAAGGCCTTTAAGATAACCCAACCGTTTCCTACTTTAGGTGACCATTGATTCTCCAATGTCTATAAGACCTTATAGTCGTTCGGTATTCTAGTGGTTTAATTTAAAGTTTCTAGGTATAATGATTTTTCAAAGTGTTTAAAGTGTGAATTGAATTTATAAATATAAACATGTTTGTAATAAAATCTTTTTATATATTTTATAAGGATAAGGATTTAAAGTTTAAAATAGGTTTGAATCATAACCCTTGTGTTTTAAAATAAATACCAAGAGAATTATGTACTTGATACTACTTGGTTTTGGTAAAAAGAAACATATTTTTGAGTTTGAAATAATACCTTAGGAAAATGAAATTAATGACTATGGTTTTGTTTATTATTTTACCTTTACTTAGTGAATTAGGTATTTAAGTGTTTTAGAAAGTTACCATGAATTTTTTTCATCTTTAGATGAATAAAAAAAAGTTTTAATTAAAAGTATGTTTGGATTTTATATATAATACTAGTTGGGATTTATTTTATGATACATTAAACATTGATTTATTTTAACCTTAATGTTTTGAAACTTATATGTTTATAAACTAATGAAAATTTTGGTTTAAGGATTTTTTTTAACCATTATAGGGAAATTATATTCTTTATTTACAAACATAGTAAATTTATAATCTTGTGTATAATAAAAATGAATTTTAATTTTCTAAAAAATGGGTGAGTACCCCATCGAGCTGAGCGAAACCTATTAGGCCAAGCCACTCAAGACCTTAGTGGGAATCTCACTCAGAACCCCTGGAAAATGGCCCAGGGATGTGCATGCATGGTTCGTTCTAACCTGTGCATGTAGGCATGCATAGTAGCCCCTAAGCGTGCATAGGCATGCATGTGCAAGGGTTCCAGAGCACGCCACTGTGCGGGGTGGCATGGCAGCAGGGGTGGGTGCAGAAGTGTGCCCGCAGAGACCCGGTATGGGGTGGTAACGGGGAGGGGGGAAGGGGATTTCAAGACTAATTCCGAGAGCCCTAGGTTTATAAGGGATCCATGAAACCCATAATGTTTTGATGTGGGATGGTCATTTTAAAGAGGTATCGTTTCTAAGCCATTAGATCTCACCGTGTGAGATCTGAGCCATCCGATCAGTTTGGCCATCGAACCCACATAGCCACGATTTCTCCTCCATGTTATATCATCCATTAGATTCTATTGGGATCCAATCTCGGCCATTATTTCTTTTTTTAAATTCCGCGATGCTCGTAGCTATCTGATCCACTCCTCATAAGATCTCAACTGTGCAACCTTTTTAAAATCCACGAACACACCTCAGGCACTGGATCGTGGCATGATTAAATCTTAGTCATCCATTATTTTCCATACCCTCTCCCATCCCCTTATTCTTCTTCCTCCCATGTTCGTTTCACCATTAGCTCTCACTACTTTCCTTTTTCTTTTTTTCCACACCCATGACCTCGGGAGGCCCCTCCATCCTTCTCATTTTCCTCAAGACCGAGTGCATTGGTATTTGTTTAAAATGAGGTACCTAAGTTTTCCATGAAAATTTATTTAAAAATATATTATATATGATTTATATATATAACACATTTTGGAACTCAACCCCTATGGGTTTTCTTCCTTCCAGTGCCTCAATCCAGATCTACTTGACCTCTTCTCCTTCTTTGAACTAGGTGAGGGTCAAGTTTTGTCTTGCTTGTTTTGTTTTACAGTTCATATATAAAGATATATATATAAACATATATATGTATTTATGTATGTATATACATGTATATATACACACACACAAGTGCTCTTATAATCCTAATGAATTATTTGAATGATCTTATAAAAAATGAACTCCAGTTTTTTGAAAAATGTATTTTTCATGAGAGTCCCAATAGGGTTTTATGTTTTCACCTTAAATAGGTTTCACTGCATATATACACATATGTATATATGTGTTCTTAATAACACTATATCAATTTTTTTATTTAAAATAAGGACTCATACTCTAAATGTAATTCATAATAAATAATAACCATGTTAGGTTTAGAGGTGTGTTAAGTTGATGAAATTATAAATACATATGTATTATTACTTTTATGTATTTATTTATGAAAAAACCCTTGGTTTTTACATTATGATTTTCATATATTTATTTTGGTTTAAATTATGTTTTTTTTATTCATAATTTATATATTGGGATTCCTAGGTTTTTAATGAATAAACCTTTAAAAACATACGGTTATATATATGTGTGTGGGTGTGTGTGTGTGTGTGTTCCTTAATCCTAATATTAATATGTTTTCACAATTTGGGTTCACAATATATTGATAAAATGTTATAAAAATTTTTTGAAGTGTGAAAAGTTTTCAAGAATCAACTTGGTGTTTGTTTTAGTAATACAACCCATTATTTATCACTTTATGTGTATACAGATTTCACACTTATTTTCATAAGTCTAGATAGTATTGGTTAGAAAGTTGTGTGGTTGATTTTAATTCTTTTCAATCTATAACATTGTGTTTAAATAGTTGTAGGCACCCTTGTGGTATGTTTATACATAAACATGCAAGCAATGGATGTTTAAATAACTATGTGTTTAATACCTCACATAGAATATTTTGTTTACCTTTAAAATTAATTATGTAGTCAATACATGATGAATTACCATTATGAATTTTGAATATAATAAGTTTACTTTTGTAATAATGTTTTTGAATTTTAGGGTTATCATTTTATGCGACAAAATATGAATTTTTATGTGCATTAGTCATCATCACCTATGTTATAATCTGCCTACCATACTTTTCATTTATTAAATTGTCATGCAGTTGTTAGTTTTGTTTTTGACACTTAGGTGCATGAATCACTATATATATGTAAATGATAAAGAATGTAATTAAACTATTATGGTTATTTATGTATTAAAGAACTAAATTATTCAAAGTGTTATGGGATACTTTGAATAATATGAAATGAGAAATTAAATGTTCAAAGTGGTATGGGACACTTTGAACATAAGACCTTACTTGGTATATGAGGAACGTATTGGACTTAGTATTTAATGGTTTGGGGACCGGTTAATGAAATCCCTATAGTTTGGGGACTGGTTAATGAAAGCCCTACAGTTTGGGAACCGGTTAATTAAATCCCTACGATGCATCAGTAGTTCTCATGAGACAAATTAGGTCATTGTACGAGGCATTGACATAGCCCCACATTCTACATTCTCTCACTATGTTTGTTAATATTTAATTAACCAAGTAAATATACAACTATTAGAATATACTTGGTTAAGATCATGTACTTATGAGTATTAGAAGAAGTAAATGATTTTTTCATAATGTTTATTCAGAATTCAAGGATTTATCTACAAGTTTATTATTTATAGTTAGTAAGGAAAGAAATTGAAGTTATCATTTTATGCACAACTATAATCATATATTACTTTCATTTGTAAATTCTATACTTTCACTTTCGCATGTAACACTTATTATAGTTAGAATAACCATTTCTTTATATATTTCACACCATGTATTTTGTATAAGCATTCATATGATTGGAACATGTTTCATTGTAACTCTGTAAATATTCCTTGAAATGTTCACTTTTAATTATTGGACAAAAATGTTATGTTATGCTTCACGTATTGCGTATTTCCTTAAGAATTTTTTTATGAATAATTTTAAAGTAATTCTTTCAAAGGTTTCAATTGAAATACTATTTTATTTTAAAACCCCCTTACTGGCCATTCGTATGCTCACCCTACCTTTTAATTTAAATTTTATAGGTTTAATAGATTTGAGTTACACTGATTTTTCACACCTTTGTGGAGATTCTTTTCTCTTTTAGTTTTTAAGTATTGAAATAATTGTATCTGGTTCCCCAATACCTAAACCAAAAATATCATCTTTAGTGGAATATGACGTGTAATTCTCCAGCTTCTATTTTATAAAAAAATTACACACCATGTTTTATTTGAAAACTTACTGGCTCAGGGGTAGTCTGGGGTCGGGGCATGATAGTTGGTATCAGAAGATTGGTTTAGACAACCCTAGAAAATTAGAACAACATTAAAAACTTGATTATGTCCTACTAAGTATAATTTTTCTTAAAATTTTTATATGGCAGAAGAATCAAGCCTTTTGTCTCTTCAAATGGATGTATTAGAAACTATAGTGGAAAAGTCAAGTTTATAAGGCTACGTGATTTTTGAAAACCTTTATTTATCGTGAAAACACCTCTACCGTATATACAATTCTACTAATGTACTCCAACTTCAACGAGGAGGAGGTTTTGACTATTTTCTTATGATGAACGCTCAATTCATGTTCTATGCACGGAATGGAAAATACATTGAGGGTTTATTTAAATGATTTATGCTTAATGGGAATGATTCATCTCAAGAGGACCTCCAAGAGGATTCCTAGGAGAGTAACCTCCAAGCAGTGTACCTATGTCAAATATTGACCTACAGTCTCCGTGTTAAAGTTATGGACTTTGAAATTTTTGGGGATGAGTCTTACTGATTTCTTTATCGATGTCAAGTTCATATCGATGTCTCTCAACCTGATACACGTCATGCTTCTCTCACACTGAACTTCAGATGTCCACATGTAGTTGATCCAAGTTTCCCACATTGCATCTGGACCAAAGAGATTGAATAATTTGGAACCGCTTTGTGGATCCACTTAACTGGAAACTTGTGAAATCACCAACACCAATGGTACCTCTGATAAGACGTCATGATGGATGTTAGGAAATCCATACCACTGAATTGTGAGGGGGAGAGAATGATTATGTAACACCTTGGATTTTATGAACCTTGTATAAATGGATAATGTTATATTTTATGTTTTGGTACTTTAACATTCTTTTACCAAATAATATCTCTGTTTTAATATAGTTATGCCTTATTGAGTAAAACATGTCTTTTGAAATTTTTAGATGGAAGACATGAGTTCACCAACCAACCTCTTTTCACTCCCTAAAGAATTATTAGAACACATAATTGTCGATATATGTTCAGAGACATACTAGCCATTTATGATCTTATGCCTAACTTTTAAACACCTTTATAAAGTGTCCCTCATCTCAAATATCCTCCATTATTACAAAGGAGAGAGCTACATCTATCACTGTATTGTAAATGATCAATTTGAAGAGTATATGAAGAGGGGGGAGTACTATGAAGGTCTTTTCTTATGTTTCACCTTATCTGTGAACTATCAAGCTTTGAGAAAGTTTCAAGAAGCTTCTTTGGATGGTGACCATCGAGTGGACTATATGATCCAAATCCTAAGTTTTACTATGTATGGGATAATCTATGACTTAAAATTTTTCAAGAATGATGTAGTTCGAGGGATTTATAGGGAACTAGTCCTCTCTCAAATATCTGATCTCCACACCGCACAAGACTTCCTATGGAAACCCGAATGGTTTATGCATAGGGATTATCCTAGATTTTCTTGGTGTATTTGGGTCAAAGAAGTCGAGGGACTGGAAACCAATCTAGGGATCCACCTAGGTATAATCATAAGATCATCCACATTGGCTGACTTTCTGAAGGGATGTTGGAAGTAATGTATGCCTGCTATTGCTGGAGAATGTGTGTGAGTATTTTATAATTGTGAGGAAGAAATTATTTTAAGGGGGGAATTGTGATGCCCCAAACTTATTTCTTATGTAATAAAAATATTGTATGGTTTTACATCATTTAATTTCCATACTGTCTGAAATAATACTTGCAAATAAACACAAGACTTTCTTTATTCAATGAAACACTGAAAATGATTACATCACAACAAGACTAGAGAACCTCAATACCCTAGGATACCTAGTAAAAGACCTATTAAAATCACAAGGAGACCAACCAATACAACAAAAAATCCAAGGAAATAGTAGGGGTCCTTCAGATCCATCACGATGAACATCAGTATAGCCAGAACCACAACAACCGTGTTAATCATTAGAGGAATTATGATCAACATCTTTTCCAAATTATCTTGAAGTCAGAACACCCTAGTCATGTTTTAACAAGGCCTTTAAGATAACCCGAACTTTTCCTTCTTTAGGTGACCTTTGAGTCTCTAACGTCTATAGGACCTTATAGTCATTGGGTATTCTACTGGTTTAATTTAAAGTTTCTAGGTATAATGAGTTTTCCAAGTGTTTACAGTGTGCAATGAAGTTATAACTATAAAAATGTTTGTAATAAACTTTTTATATATATTTTAGAAGGATAATGATTTAATGTTTAAAATGGGTTTGAATCATAACCCTTGTGTTTTAAAATAAATACCAAGAGAATTATGTACATGATACTACTTGGTTTTGGTACAAAGAAACAAATTTTTGAGTTTGAAATCGTACCTTGGGAAAATAAAATTAATGGCTATGTTGTGTTTAGTATTTTATTTTTACTTAGTGAATTAGGTATTTAAGTTTTTTATAAAGTTTCCTTGAAAATTTTTCATCCTTAGATGAATAAAAACAAAGTTTTAATTAAATTTATATTTGGATTTTAAATATAATACTAGTTGGGATTTCTTTTATGATACATTAAACATTGATTTTTTTAACCTTAATGTTTTGAAACATAAATGTATATAAACTAATGAAAAGTTTGGTTTAATTATTTTTTTAACCATGATAGGGAAATTATATTCTTTGTTTATAAACATAGAAAATTTATAATCTTGTGTATAATAAAAATGACTTTTACTTTTCTAAAAAATGGGTGAGTACCCTACCTAGCTGAGGGAAACCTAGTAGCCCAAGACACTCAAGGCCTTGGTTGGAATCTCACTCAAAACCCCTGGAAAATGGCCCAAGGCTCTACGTGCATGGTGCGTGCTAATCCACGCACGCAGGTGTGCATAGTAGTCCCTAAGCACGCACGGGCGTGCGTGTACAAGGGTGCTAGAGTGCGCCACCGTGCAGGGCGACATGGAGGTAAGGGTGGGTGCAGAAGTACACCCGCATAGACCCTATACAGGGTAGTACCCAGGGGAGGGGGATTTTTGAACTAATATAAAGAGCCCCATGGTTATAAGGGATCCATGAAAATCATTCTATTTTGATTTGGGGCATGCATTTTATACAGGATTGTATCTAAGCTATTAGATATTGCCACGTGAGATCTGAGCCGTCTGATCAGTTCGGCCATCGAACCCACACAACCGCGATTTCTCCTCCGCATTTTACTAGTTGTTCAATTCTGTTAGGATCTAATCCCGGTCGTTCATTCTTTTTTTAAATTCCACAACCCTTGTAGTCTTCTGATCCACTCCTCATCAGATCTCAATCGCAAATCCTTTTTAAAACCCACAGACACACCTCAACTGCTGAATCGTAGTGAGATTAAATCTTGGTCGTCCATTATTTTCCACACCCTATCCCTCCACCTTCTTCTTCTTCCTTCCACGTGCACTTCACCATTATCCCTCACTAATTTCCCTTTTTTACACCTATGACCTCGAGAGGCCCCTCCTTCCTTCTTGTTTTCCTCAAGACCAAGTGCACCGGTCTTTGTTTAAATTGATGTACCTTGGTTCTCCATGTAATTTGATTTAAAAATATATTATATATGATTTATATATATAACTCATTTTGTCACTCAAACCCTATGGGTTTTCTTCCTTCTAGTGCCTCCATCAAGATCCTCTCGACCTCTTCTCCTTCTCTAAACTATGTGAGGGTCATGTTTTTTCTTGCTTGTTTTGTTTTATGTTTTGTATATATATATACTACTAAATTATTTGAATGATCTTATAAAAAATGAACTCCTATTTTTTTGAAAAATGTATTTTTCATGCGAGTCCCAATAGGGTTTTATGTCGTAAACTTAAATTGGATTCACTACATATATTCACATATGTATATATGTGTTCTTAATAACACCATATAGATTTCTTTATTTAAAATAAGGACTCCTACTCTAAATGGAATTCATAATGAATAGAAACCATGTTAAGTTTATAGGTGTATTGTGTTGATGAAATTATAAATACATATGTATTCTTACTTTTTGTATTTATTTATGAAACAATACCCTTGGATTTTGCATTATGATTTTCATATATTGATTTTGGTTTAAATTATGTTACTATTATACATAATTTATATATTGGGATTCCTAGGTTTTTAAAGAAGAACCCTTTAAAAACATACGATTATATATAAATATATATATATATATATATATATATTTAATCCTAATATTAATATGGTTTCACAATATGGGTTTACAAAATATTGATAAAAGGTTATAACAAGTGTTTTTAAGTGTGAAAAGTTTTCAAGAATCAACTTGGTATTTTTTTAGCAATACAACCCTTTATTTGTCACTTTACGTGTATACATATTTCACACTTATTTTCATAAGTCTATATGGTATTGGTTAGAAAGTTGTGTGGTTTATTTTCATACTTTTAAATCAATAACATTATGTTTAAATAGTTATAAGCACCCTTGTGGTATGTTTATACATAAAATGAAAGTAATGGACATTTAAACAACTATGTGTTTAATACCTCACATGGAATATTTTTTTTACCTTTAAAATTAATTATGTAGTAAATCCATGATGAATTTCCATTATGAATTTTGAATATAATATGTTTACTTTTTTAATAAGGTTTTGTAATTTTAGGGTTATCATTTTATATGACAAAATATGAATTTTTATGTGCATTATTCATCATCATCTATGCTATAATCTACCTACCATACTTGTCATTTATTAAAATTTCAGGTAGTTGTTAGTTTTGTTGTTGACACATAGGTGCATGAATCACTATATATATGTAAATGATAAAAAAATGTAATTAACATGCTATGACTATTTATGGATTAAAGAACTAAATTATTCAAAGTGGTATGGGACAATTTGAACAATATGAAATGAGAAATAAAATGTTCAAAGTGGTATGGGACACTTTGAACATACGACCTTACCTGGAATATGAGGAATGTATTGGACTCAGTATTTAACAGGTTGGGGACCAGTTAATGAAATCCTTACGGGTTAGGTACCGGTTAATGAAATCCCTTTGGGGTGCGGACCAGTTAATGAAAGCCCTACGATGCATCGTTAGTTCTCATGAGACAAATCAGGTCATGGAACGAGTCCTAGACATAGTCCCTCTTTGTACATTACCTCACTATGTTTGTTAATATTTTATTATCCAATTAAATATTCGACTATTAGAATATACTTGGTTAAGAGCCTATATTTATGAGTATAAGAATAAGTAAATGCTTATGGAATAATGTTTATTCAGCATTCCGAGATTTATCTTCCAATTTATGATTTATAGTTAGTAAGGAAAGAAATTGAAGTTATAATTTTATGTGCAAATCTGATCATATATTACTTTCATTTTTAAATTTTGTACTTGAACTTTCACATGTCACACTTATTATAGTTATAATAACTCTTTCTTTATATACTGCACACCTTGTATTCTGTATAATCATGCATGTGATTTGAACATGTTTCATTGTAACTCTGTAAATATTCCTTAAGATGTTAACTTGTGATTTTTTGACAAAAATGTTATGTTATTCTTCATGTATTGCATCTCTTCTTAAGAAAATGTTTTATGAATAATTTTAAAGGAATGTTTTACAAGGTTTCAATTGAAATACTATTTTATTTTAAAAACCCCTCGCTGGGCATTTGTATGCTCACCCTATGTTTTAATTTAAATTTTATAGGTTTAATATATTTGAGTTACATTGATTGGTGGAATATTTTTGGATATTCTTTTATCTTTCAGTTTTGAAGGATTGTAATAATTTTATCTGGTTCTCCAAGTCATAAACTAAAAATATCCTCTTTAATGGAACATGATGTGTAATTCTTCAGCTTCTGTTTTATAAAACAAATTACACATCATGTTTTATTTGAAATTGTACTGGCTCTGGGGTAGTCTAGTGTCGGGGCGTGATAGTTCACATCGGGGTGGTAACCCTATGATGTTAATTTTTGAGATTCTGGGACTATTTTAACCATGGGAACCCATTTAATTTCATTTATTAAACATTTTGGAAGTGTCATCAAAAGAGTCCGGTGTGAGGAACAATGGTGAAAGATAAATACAATAAGACTTTTAGGGAAAATAACTAGACCACCTACCTTAGTTTGGTAGATAAATCTACATTGGTTGTTTTCCTTTAAATTGTTCTAGAATTGAATAAAATGGAAGAATTGGAAAATTCCCTAGAAATAGGGCATTTTAGCTTACACCAAAATAATGATGAAGATGGCATAATAAACCAAGAAATGAGGGAAGAAGAGTGAATCTCTTACCGATACACATCCAATGTAGATAACGGTAATGTAACTAGAGTCCAGATGAGGTAGGAAGAACAAAGCCTTGGATTATCCGTGGTAGGAGCTCTCGCGTAGTTGTTCCTGGGGAAAATAGGGGAGAAGTTCCGAAGAGGGGTTCTTCCTGTTTTAAAAAAAATGGCCATGAAATTTTAATGATGTGGATATAATTCACATTGTGAAATTATTAGGTCTTTACCCCTTTGGGGAAAACCAATTCACATTATATAGGTTTTTTCCAAACCAATTCATGTGGTAAATTGAATTCATGGTGTGTATTGAATTCACGACATGTATTGAATTCATTCCCTGTAAAAACTCATGGGGTCGGGATAGAGAATTTCATATCATGAATTGAATCCACATCATTAATTTAATTCACATCATGAATTTATTCTCTATCTAGCCCTCATCCCCCTACTATCCTATTCTAAAAAGTAAACAGTCATGCCTAGAGGCACGTTTACCCAGTCAAAGCCAAAAGAAAAACTCAACAAGGGTTTAACAAAAATTAAAGGAATCTCAAACACTCTGAAAAGCTGAGATGTTACAAAAATTAACCCCATCCCTCGACCACTATCCCTTCTTCATTTAAATATTTTATAATATAAATTTTCATATTATATATATTTATCAAAATTATTAATTATATTAAAAAAATTATAATAATGAAATTATTATTTCTTTTGTATTATTATGTAAGGAAAATTAATATATATATATATATATAGTTATTTATATTCATATATGTATGGATGTATAAATATATTTATATACACAAACCTAATTTAATAAATAAAAATTATATATATATAATTACCAATGAAAATTTCCAATATGTCAATGTAATTTTCAAATTAAATTCACTTACAAAAACATATATATAATTATATTATACACTCATGAATATAAAATTCAAACTATAAATTTACATAAGAGATTTGTATCGGAAAATTTGAAAGAAAATTTATAATAAAATTTCATAGGGAGAATTTTAAACTAGAAATTTACACCAAAATTTCACATTGAAAATTTTCGCATGGTATTTCCAAAATTAGAATGTAAATTTATAATTAAAATTCCACTACACAAATATATAATTACATTACACACGCATAAAAATATAAATTTTACAGTTGAACTTTACACAGGAAATATGAATTGGAAACATCTAATAAAAATTATAATGAAATTTTACTATAAAATTTTTGTAGAGATATACATTGAAAATTTATGTTGAAAATTAACTATTGAAATTTTTTTCTCAAAATTTAATTTACAATGGAAAATTAAACAACTTCCATTAAAAATTTCAATGAAAATTCAGGCTAAAAATTTCCATTTAATAGTGTAGATTTATATTCAAAATTTAATTTCTAGTGGAAACTCCTATAAATCCAATGGAAATTTCTAGTGAAAATTTCCAATTATCATTAGAAATCTATACTATAAATTAAATAAAATTATATATATATATATATATATTAATGTATATACAAACATGGATATATAAATTTATATTAATATAACTAAATACCGATATACTTACATATTAATGTAATTATTTATAAAAACATATATCTATATATAAGTATATATAAATATATATATATATATATAATGTATTTATATATAATCATATAATGTAATTTCACTTTGAAAATTTTCATTAGAATTATATGTTGGAAATTTTCACTAGAAATTTAATTACCAAAATTAAAAAATAAATACTTGTTCAAATTTTCAATGAAAATATAGATAAATAAAAATGGAAAATTTCAAGGAAAATGTTAATTGGAAATTTTCAATTCAAATTTCCACTTAAATTACAAGTGTAGATATATTAATATATAAATAAACAACAAAAACTTGCATTGGAAAATTACAATGAAATTTTTTGATGAATATTTTCATCACAAATTTTTAGTTTTAATTTCTAATTAAATTATAAGTGAAAATATATCAATTCATAAATAAACATTATCAGTTTCCGAGGAAAATTTCCATTGTAATTTTCCAATTTATATTTCCAATATTTATTTCCTACACACCATATATTTCATATTATAAATATATAAATTGTTTTTCCGTGAGAATTTATAATCTAAATTTTCAGTCTAAGAATAAATAATATATTAATATATAAAAAATAATGTGAATTTTTACTAGAAATTTTCAGTTTAAATATCCATTGGAAGTTCCCAGTAAAAAAATCCATAAGAAATTTCTCGTGAAAATTTCCACAGGAAATTTCTAGAACAAATTTCTATAGGAATTTTTCTATTTAAATATTCCCTTAAATTTATAATGTGTGTGTATATTAATACATAAATAAAAAATAAAAATATCAATCATAAATTTTCATTGAAAATTTACATTATAAAATTACAATGAAAATTGACATTGAGAATTTTCTATTCACATTTTTAATGTAAATATGCAATAAAATTTTCAAGCATGTATATATATATACACTGAAAATTAATAGACAATTTTTTATTTAAATTTATGTATATTTATTTATTAGTATACTTTTAATAATATATAATTATATAAATACATATCCGTTGTTAATATTCCTAATAATATATACACACAATATTTAAATTATAAATTTATAAATATATATTATTAACAATTATACATTATTTATTACTTTATTTATATAAATTATTTATAAATTTTTATGTTTATATAAATATTTATTTTATTAAAATATAATGTCATCTATTTTCTTTTCAATAAATAAAAAAGCGTGGAAATTAAAATATAAAAACATTATTATTATTATTATTATTATTATTATTATTATAAAAATAAAATGAGTACTTATAATAAATATATACTAAATAAACAATCTAAAAGAATGAGTATACACTAAAATGTGATGAAGAGTATTTTGGGTTGGCTATTAAAAATCTTATAATGTATTTTGAAAAAAATGAAAACAAGTTTACATAATCTTCTAACATGTCAAAAAATGTCTCCATCATTTCAATCCTATCCATGAAGCTGAGGGTTAGGTTCCCATATGGACCAGAGAAGACATTTTTTCATTAATTAAATGAAACTATAAATAGTAAAATAGTTGTTTTTTATTGACTAAGATCATACAATTACACAAGATAAATTTTAGGTTTTATTATGTATACCTTTTCCATGTATGACTACAAATATTATGAAATAGAAAACTGAATAAACATATAACCAAATTAATTCCAAAAAGCTTCAATTTAAAAAAATATCATAAAATAAATGATGATGCAATTAATTATTTTTAAGTTTTTAGTTTTTAAAAATAATAGAGAAACATATTATTATGAAATTAATGTAAATTAAGGATCTTAATTTTGTTAAATGATAAAATTAAAAATGTTTCCTTTTTTCACATAACCCTCTCCATCAACAATATTTGGATTCCAATTTAGTAGACACTTTCCTTTTCAAAGATGGACCCTCCAGTCTCGCATTCCATCATGTCGGGTTGGACTTAGTAAAACGGAATGTAACCACACATCCTTATAAATTAATTTATATATGTGTTGATAAATTTATACCCATACATTATTTAAATTACAATTAATTCTCAAATTAATTATAATTATAATTATAATTATGGTTTATTTTTATCTTGTAACAAAATTTATGATTCTTAAGTGAAGTTAATTTTATCATCACATTCGTCAATTATTTTAAATTTAGGCCCTTTAAAATAAATTAATTTTAATGTTTTATAATTTTTATTTATTTATTAGATTTATCTTAATTCGAGGAATAATTTTTTTGATGTGGCTATAAAATGTCATTTTTCTAAGTATTTTCACCCATTTCAATAGTAAAATACTAGATAAAGATCATTGTTATACTATTATTTTTATTCTTATAGTCTACTAACATAATATTAACACAAACGATATAATCAAAGACAAAGAAATCCATAAAAGCATTCAACCCCAAACATACCCTTCAGATAAATACCATCACCTAAAATAATTTACAATAAAAAACCTAAATTCCAAAGATAAGAATGATGGGTTTTAGGTGATCATTTAATGAACATTGGAAGAAAAAGAAAACCCATATATACATGATCTATCTTCAATGATTTTAATAGGAAAAACATGAAGAACCTAAATAGGAATACATTAGTAGAAACAATCTCTTTATTTTACTCTTTAATGGAGTATGATTGATGGAGATCATGGAAGTAGTATCCAAATTCCTTCTACCTCTGATGGATTACACTGGCCTTTGGATCTCTATTCATAAAAAGAGGCCCCTAAATCACCAAAGGGGTTCTAGTGCCTTATTCATAGTGAAGATAAATAAAGATTAGATATGAAGAGAGAATTGTCTTAGGATTTTGGGAATTAGGAGTATAAACAATGGGAGGGATCAAATCCCTTTTATAGATTCTCTTCAAAAATAAAGTGATTCAAAGTGTTGCAGCATTGGGTTCCATCTCATGGAACCCGCACGTCACTGCCCATTGGATTGTTTCATTCATTTAATACTTCAATGGATATATTTTGTATACAAATATATAAATAAATCAATCAAATTGATTCATAACTAGTGGTAAATAAGGGAATATGTGGCACTGATGCATGAATGCAGTATTTAATATTTCATATCCCATCATACAGTATGATGAACATCCAATCATAAGTTATGATATAGGTATCAATTTACTGATATTGGGTGCTATAATTCAGGGATATCATAAAATATGACATCCCTATATTTAGTGAATCTATAATAATCCCCAACATTAACTAAAACCCTATAATTTCTTTATGAAAAACATTATAATTATTTATGAATCCATCCAAAACTCCTTTGGATACAGTTTATAAAACTCTATTAATTTTGGAAAAAACACTTCGTTTAAACTTAATCCGTATCCAAAGACAAAACTATGTTACCATGAGAGATTTAGTAGCATTACAAAAAAATATTAAATCCTAACTTCATAGATTTGAGAAACTAGCCGACTCTAGAAAGGAAACAATGCTACTCAAGATACTAATGGGTCTGGTGTGATCTTAATCAAACATAATCATATCTCCATATGAATATGTCCACCAGAAGATGTATCATATACATAATATTTATACCTATATAATTTTTTTTCATGACATAGAGTGGACACTAAACATGTAATATGTAAATCTATTATAGGGCATATCTTCCATTCGTGATTCTCTAAAATAAACTAACCAGGATGATGAATCTATCACATTCCATTCATTTAGAAAATAAACACATCACATGTCACTCATCTAACTAGTTGAGAACATCATAAGTGTCTCGAATAAATATAAAGATGAATTTTCTCAATCTAATTCCATTAAGGGACAAAAAGTATTTTCTTATCATATGAGTGGAAAAATTCCATATTGGTTGAAATCCTACTAATGACGTGACCAACAACATAACCAACCACCCCTTATTAGCTAAGCCTTGAGGTTACCATAATAAAGGAAATGTGAGGTGAACATTTCAATATTTTTTATCTTTTATTCATTAAAAGTAACACTAAATTTAATTAAAATACTAGGTAATTCATTCAATTCTTGTAACTTTTTTTTAATTTTGTATGTAAATGTTAAATAAATTTAAATATTTTTTTCAATTATATATTAATTTTTTAGGATAATTTGAAAAAATTCATACCATTGAAATTGAGAATGATTTTTATGATTTGAAATTACAATTGTAAAAATTCAATTTGGAATTACAATTTTAAATGTATTTATTTCTGAGATTCAACAAATTTATTAATATTTGAATTAAATTAACTATAAAAATTAATTTTGAAATTGAAATTAAAAAGAAATTGTGATTTTGTTTTGACAATTCAAAATTTTTTAATGTGACAATAATATTGGAAATTGATGCCCAGTAAAATTAAAATTTGAATTGATTAAATTAATTGAATTTTGAATTAAGTTTTTTAGGGGTAAGATTTTGTAATTTATTCCTTAATAACTGTTTTAAATTAATTAATTAGAAAATTTATACACTGAAATGTATTTAAATTATTTAAATGAGGGTCAAAAAATACAAATGCATGAACTAGCTATGCTTCTCACGGTCGGTATACCTACCATGGATCTCATTCATGGTCAACTAAGTGATCATATGAGCTTACCATGAGATTCAATACTATATAACTATCATCAAGAACTTCCAACCATGCCTAGAATTTACCTATTGAAAACTATCGTCATAGTTAGTATATAGTCTACCGTGAACTAAATTCATGGTAGGTTGACACCCATATGTGTCATCCTCTTCACTGCCTACCATGTCCCCATTTTTGCTTATCATGAGCTCTACTCAGGGTCACCTACCCATGACCACATATCCCTTAACCCCCGGTTCTTACCAATAGTGATGTTGAAGTAGTTGAAACCAAATGCTATTGAAGATGACATGAGAACTCCAAGATTCACTAATTGAAATCGAATCCAGCTACACCTTCCTCAAATTAGAGTCATCACACGATGAACAAGATCCACCACCACCACTATAATCCCCACACTGAAGTTTGATTTCTACCCTGCTTGACTGATTTAAGCTCTATATGTCTTAATACTAGGTTGTGAAGTCCAAACGACCTACTACTGTTCTGAATCAAAGGACACCATAAAGTTGAAGTGTCAACAAGTGCCTATTGAGTTCCATATTAAGAAGAACCACTAAAAATTTTGGATATTGGTTGTTGAGATGTGTAAGCCAATAGGTTTCTTTAAGAAGAAAGACCCCATAACTGGAAGTGAATTAACCCAATCTATGGCAAATTGTGCAGCGCCTATTTATGTTTGAAGCTGATTCACCCACCACTTGAAACCAAATGCCATGATTTGAATCTAAAGAAGTGGAACCACCCTGGTCATCCAACTATGAGCTCAAAAAGGATATTACATGTCTATAATGGATATGTTTCCCAATCCTAAAGAAGTCAAATCCTCATCCTTGTTCTAAGTATGGGATAATCCGAACCAGTTTTCATCACCTCTTCTAATTAAATATATATCCTAATTCAGTGCAGTCCTAAAGGTAGTGAAATCTAGACCTAGATACATAAAACTAATCCAATTTCTCAATCATGATCAAGATGATCAACTAAAATAGACCAAATTTCTAGCATGGTGAGAAACACCTAATTTTCATTAGATACTCAAAGAATAGAAACATTGCTGCTCTGAATTTTCTTGATGAAGTGCATATGCGATCATGGGAAAAATATTTCCAATAAGATATTCCCCTAACTAATGTTGAACTCGATTGTCGACTATGAGACATGGTATCCATCCAATAGGTCACATGGACACTGAAAATTTGTAGGGATATTTTATTATCTACAAATATTTTCCCCTATCCCCCATTCAATGCATTCAGCATCTGCCAAACCTACCTATAATTCCCTTATGTGTTTTTTTCTACATTTTAATTTCAAATTCAAATCTATTCTTCATCTACTAACTGTGTGTAATTTACTTCTTCACCAATTATCTGTGTTTTTATCAAATATCCATGTCAGGTTTATAATATGGTCTCTTCAAATCATAATAATGCATAACTAACTCAAGGGTTAGGTCCCTAGGGGAGACCACACATGCAATTTTTTCTTTAATTGTTTATGGGATTCATCCTTAATGTATCAAAAAACAGAAAGAAGTATATTAATGATATTAATTTTATCCTTTCAATGATCTGTTGCATCCTTAAATCTATCAAATCATATCTTCTTCCCTCTCTTGATTCACAATTCATACCAATGGAGGACTTTGGATTAAGGATGAGTAACATACTATAGAGTTGGGTTTTAATAGAATGACTGCCTCGATCGAGAATGTTCGTTTCCTCTTCACTATAGAGGAGTAAGAACTGATATATCATGGGAGATTTATTTTATATATGTTCAAAACTTAAAATTAGATACCGGAGAGAAATGGAAGAATGATATTGAGTCCATTTTTAGATGAGAACTTAAGAGGAAAATGAAGATTCTATGTGATTGACCCTAGATCCAACCCCTTTCACCCATTATTGTGTTTGACTTCAATTTTAATTTATTAATTAATTAAATAGAAAACCAATCAAAAAAAAAATAGCTATTTAAAATAATTGAGAAAACAAAATAGAGATATATAAGTGATATAGAATAGTGAAAATAAAACACATAAATGCTCCTTGGGAAATGATCATGGTCATCCACTATGCTTCATTCCATTTTTAATAAAATATAAATCCTTTTTTACCATATCCCATGACAAAAAAATGATATAATTGGAACCATTTTTTGGGGAGAAAGTTCAGGTTTTCACTATTTTAACACAACTGTAAACTGTGTTTTTCACTTTTTTATTTTTTTTCTTTGTTTTTGTTTTATACATTATTCTTCTCACTAAATTGGGACAATCATTATAGTGAGACTATTATTTAATTGATCCTCACCTATATTACCAGTACACATTCTTACAAACATTCCAAGAGATGGACTCTCAATGGAAATACTAATAATAACCTTTGTTATGTACCAATGGGGTGAGGATAGAACCTACAACATGAATGAACCCAACTACTATCAACAACAAATTCCCCCATACCATCAAACTAAAAAATAGCTTACACTAGAGGAAATTCAATGATGCTCATTTATCTTGAAGGAATTTCAAGTTAAATAAAACTAAAAATTGGAGGAACATAGAGAAATAATTAAGGAATTAATGGGTATGAAAGCTAAAATAGTCACTACCCTTCATGAACTCATCGAGAAAAGGAAAAAATAATAATTTGAAGAGTTTGAGCCCACTATAATTACTCGAGAGGATATTGAGGAAGGATAATTTTTAGAGGTAGAAGATCTTCCACTATTCAACCTTGAGAAAATATACCCAGAATTGGTGTGGCAAGCCAAGAAGCTACGTGATAGAATTTTTGAGGGAGACTTTTTTTCAAACTTTACTTTCTATGATTTTATTAAAAAAAACAATTGACTATTTATCTCCCATATATTTTAAATAAAACTATAGGATCTAAATACTGGATACCTATCCTAGAAAATAATGATGAAGAGGTTTATGGGATCATATTTGAAGAGAAGTTGGAATGCTCAATGTTACCATCATCCACAAAAGACAAATTCAAGGAGACATTATACTAAGAAATTAATATACATGTTGAAACTAGTGAGGGAGTTACTAATGAACTAAAATTATTTCATTTTATATTTTTACTAGATGAATTTTATATTAATACCCTAAATTTTAATTTTGCAGATTCATCCCAATTGATGCCTATCTTGGATGATGAAGAAGAATGAATGAGGGATACAGGTTTGAGAAGAGAATTTACGAACCACAAGATTCATGCATGAAAAATAACCTTCTAAGGGTGTTGTATGAGAAATAAAAGTTTCAACCTGGGAAATATGAAGGAGTTAATCAATCCCTAAACTCTTTTAATTTTTAAAAATCTATTCTGCAACTTGATCACCCTATTTTTTAGATTCCAGAACTGGTATCATTTTTTCTCACCCTGGATACAAAAGATGAAGAATATGTGGTAGATACCCTTGAAGGAAATTTAGATCTAGAAATAGTATATGAGAAACTAGAGATGATTGAAATTGAAGATGAGACTACCCAGTATAAGTAATAGGAGGATCTAGATGAATATTACTCTGATATACTACTTTAATCTACTTTTTAATGATTTTAATAAGATTACATAAGAGAAGTTTTTTTCTAATGAAGTGGTCCCTTGACCTATGGAAAAGTCACTAATCCCTCGACATTACCACGAACATCAAGTGGATGGAGGAATAATAATAAAATAAGAATCACTAGTGGTCCCTCATGAAGAAATAGAAGTGCAAGTTGATGCATACGAATGGAGGTATTTTGACTTAAACTCACCATGTTATGATTTTTTTATTTTAATTTCCTGTTAACTTCCCCTAATTTGAATATTTTGAGGAAGTATAAGTGGATGGGTCATTGAATAAAGAATAGGACATAAATAGTGTGGAAGAACCCAAAGAAATTATATACACAATTCTAGAACACCCTCTTTATGAGATACATCACACTGACGAGGGGGTGGACATGCAGAACTTTGTTCAAGGGGGCCTCTAAAAAGTATAATTGAGTTGTCATGGAAGAAAAATAATGTGGTGGTTCTTACCCAAAAAACCTCATCCTTCTATAGGCCGGGGATAGTAAAAATTATTTCTTTCCATGGTTATTCAAACTATATCCCCTCTTGGGATGGATAACCCAAGCCTCTCTTCTTTCCTATTTACTTTTCATTTTCTTTACCTTGATATTCAATAAAAAAATTTAATATTTAATTCTACTTTTCTACAATTTTTTCCTAAGTGAAAAGAAGTCAGGAGACTGGATTAAGGCTTTATACCATGTATAAAGGGAGAGTTAAACTCAACCCTATGGAAAAATAAACATTAGGTTGTGTTAAATCCTTTTCATCATTTATTTACTGTAATTAGGTGTATTCTGCTGTAATTTTAATGGAAAATTTCATGAATAATTATGAGGGGTTACTTAAACCTTTTATAATAGTTTTAGAATTATTAATTTCTTATAATTTTTTAATAATATTTTCCATTGATTTCTACATGTTTTTAGTAAATATATAAATAAAAAACAAACAAAAAAGTCAAAAAAAGGTAAAAAAAATGTGTTTTTTATATTTTTAAATGTTTCAAATACACTTTTTTATTCTTTTTTCTCTGTTTAATTTAAAAAAACAAAAAAATAATAATTCTAAAAAACTAAGAATCTTCACATAGTTTCTATAGGTTTATATTTTTCTTTATTTTTTAATAAAAATATTCTTTAATTAGACTTTTGTATATATTTCGTTTTGATTTTTCAAAAATTTCTTGAAATTCATTGCTACCCTGAATAGTTTGAAAATATTATGCTTGAATTGAATAAGTTAATTGGGTCTATAACTATGATATTTATATGATTTCAGAGTGAAATTGATTATTTCCTTTCTGAATGTTTAGTCTTAGAACTAATAAAAATAGTTTGATTGAAAGATTTTTGAAGAATCAATTTTATAAAATAAAGTCACTAGAATTTGAAACTTAATCTGAGGTAACATGGCCTCTTTGAGAAAGAACACCTTTGGGATCTAACTCAAATAAAAATGATATAATTCCTTTGAACCAAGAATTAAAATGGTAAATTGGGAACCCATAATGGATATCTGAGAAAAGGACATGGTGTGTGTGAGTTTCCCTATATAAATTTCAATAAGTGATTTTTCATAGTGATATGCACATAAATGGCTGGAAAAAAATAAAAAAAATCAAAAATCAAAAATAAAATAAAATAAATAAGTGTATCAGTCAAAATTAAATTTGGTGAGGTGAATATTGAACCCATGAAGGGGTCAATTGAATTATAAAAAAATCATTTGAATTGTTTTAATAAAGTCTAAAATCAAAATTTTTGTTTGAGGAAACATAAGAAGAGGGATATATGGAAATGATTTTTGTTAAAACTTTTATTCTACTTAAATATAATTTGATCCATTGCTGATCTAAAACTTGTATTCAACTGAACTGAGGTAGTGGTTTGAATTACATATGAGACATGATATTTTTAACATTGGATGAATCTATTTTTTTTTCAGTTTTGGATATTAAATTTAAATATAAGGAAGATGATTTTTTTGAATAAATTTATATTCAATGATAATATTTCTTGGGAGTTAAATAGTTTAAGTGTGGGGGTGTGATGTAAGGGAAAAAATTAAATATTTTTTATATATTATTCCTTGAAAATACCACTACTTTTAATTCAAATACTAAGAAATTAATTCATTTATGGAGAAATTTTAAATTTTGGAATTAAATGTTAAATGAAATTAAATATTTTTTTCAATTATATATTCATTTTTTATGATAATTTTAAAAGGTCAAACCAATGAAATTGAGATTTATTTTTAAGCTGTGAAATCACAATTTTAAAAATTCAATTTGAAATTACATTTTAAAATGGATTTATTTTCAATATTTACCTCATTTATTAATTTTTAAATTAAATGAAATATTAAAATTAGTTTTTAAATTTAAATTTAAATGAAATTTAAATTTTATTTTAGCAATTCAAAATTTTTGAATGTGAAAAAATGATTGGAAATTGATGTCTATAAAAAGTAAAATTTGAATTGATTAAATTAATTGAATTTTGAATTAATTTGCTTAATGGGATGAGATTTTGAAATTTATTAATTTATCATTATTTTAAATTAATTAATTGGAACAATTTTATAGTGAGATGAATTTATTTTGTTTAAATACAGGTGAAAAAATGCAAAGTTTTGAACTGACTATGCTTCTCACGCTGAGTATCCCTATCGTGGATCTCATTCACGGTCACCCAAGTGACCCTATGAGCTTATTGTGAGTTCCATCACCATCTTCCTACTATGAGGAACTAACTACCATTTCTAGATAGTACCTTCCAAAAACCACCTCCATGGTCAGTATACTGAACATAGACAACAAACCATGAACTGCAACCATGGTAGGTTGACACCGCTGTCATGCCTTCCCCCTCAGTTCCTATCATGTCCCCAATTTAGCTTACCATGAGATCTACACATGGACACCTACCTATGACCACTTCTCCCCCAACCCACCATGCTTTCAACTAGATCTACTAAAGCAGTCAGAACCAAATTTTGTTGAAGACGACCTGAGACATATGAGCTTCACTAATTGAAATCGAATCAAGTCGGACCTGCCTCAGATGAGAATTGTCGTGCGATAAACAAGATATTCCACCACCACTATAATCCCTACACCGAATCTTGTGTGCTACAATAGTTGATTTATTAAATCCCTTGATGCTGCACTACTCAGTTGTAAAGACCAACTTGTGTGACAATGTACTGAATCAAAGTCCTCTATGAATTCAAAGTGTCGTTGAATTCTTATTGAGATCCACCATGAGCATAACCGTAAAAAATGATCGAATCCAGTTTCTAAAATCTATGAACCACTAGGTTTCTCAAAGAAGGAATATCTCATTATGGGATGTGGATGAACTCAATCAACCGAAGCTCGCACGAAACTTGACCATGTTTGAGGTCGATTCACCTGCCACAAGAAACCAGTCATCGTTATCTGAAGCTGATGAAACCACACTACCCTGAACATCCATATCTAAGCTTATAGAGGGGAGTCCACACTTATCATGGAGAGGGATCCCGATCTTGAAGAAGCGGAGACCTTGCACCTGTTTTGATCAAGGGATAATCCAAACTAGTCACTACTACCTCTTTTAACCCCAGTTGAGAACAAAAAAAAATGCCCTCTCCTCTTGCGAGCTCAATAGGGAAGAATAAAAAGAGAAGAAATAAAGAAAGAAAAAAATTATAAATAATATATATATATATAATATATATATAATATTAATAGTATTAATAAGTATATATATATATGTATATATATATATAAATATATATATATATATATATTAATAATTTCTTGATCAAATTAATTGATGTATTTTTTTTCATGTTTCAGGTTCGAATTAATGATATAGCCCAATTCAGTGCATGCCCAAAAGAATTTATGCCCACACCTAGACACATCAGGCGGGTTTAATTTCTCAATCAAGATCAGACTTATCAACAAAAACAATCTTAATTTCCAAAACACTAAGAAACACATAATTTACACTGAAGACTTGAAACACATAAAAAATTATTCTTCAAAATTTCTTGAAGAAGTACATATGAAATCATGGGAAAATATTTCCAACAAGAGATGCGCTTAACTGATGTGTATCCTAACAATCAACTATGACATGTAACATCAATCCAAGAGGCTCTCTTGGACATTGAAAACATGGATGGAGATGTAAATTTCTATGAATAATTTATCCTCTCCCCTATTTGATACATTCAGCATCTACTAGCCCTAGCTGTAATTTCCTTTCACATTTTATTTCTATGTTTTAATTTCAATTTCGATTATATTTTTCATCTATTAACTATGTGTTATTCTCTTCTTCCCTAATTATTTTTGTTTTTTTAATATCTCTATGTTGGGTTCATAATGTGATCTCTTTAACTCTAAATCATGGAGGACTCACCTAAGGGCTAGGTCCCTAAGGTAGATCATACAATCACTTTATTCTTTATTTATTTATGGGTTTCATCCTAGATGTAGTATAAAAATGGAAAAAATCCTATCAATGGTATTAATCTTCAATTTCTGATGAGATATTACATACTTGAATCTATCAAATCATCTCCCCCTTCATCTCTTATTTAATAATACATACCATTGGAGAAATGTAGATTGATAATGAACATCATATGATGGATTTAGGTGTTAAGATAGTGAATGCCTCGATCAAGCGTGTACATTGCATCTTAAATATAGAGGGGTGGAACTGGATTTATCAAGAGATATTTCTCTTGTGCATAATCATAACTAAAAATTATATACATGAGAGCAATGGAAGAATGATATTGATTCCATTTTCATATAATAACTTAAGAGGAAAATGAGGAATCTTTGTGATTGACTCTAGATCCAACCACTTTCACTCATCGTAATGTTTTACTTCTATTAAATTTTTTTAATTTTTTAAATCAAAAATAAAAAAAATTAATCAAATAATTATGAATGTTTAAAAATATATAAAATAAAGTATATATACATAAATGAATTATAATAGTGATAATCTAACCCACTCACACTCCTTGGGAAACGAACCTAGTCAGCCACTATGTTGTATTTCAATTTTAATAAAATATAAATTCTTTTTGACCATGAATAAAAAAACCTCATGATCAAAATGTATAAAAGTATAAATGTTATCATGCTAGGTATATCACCAATATCAGGTAGTGGGGATTGATAATAAGAACACACCCTTAAATATATCAATGATTGTATAACATTCCATGATATATACTCTAGCTAGCCATTCAAAGTAGTAAGTTTCAACTTATTACCTCATGATTTTGTTCTTCATATCTCATATAAAAATATTTGTATCAAGTACAAGATTCTACTCATGATATTCTTAAAATATCATCATAACTCATAATAATTTGTGATTATCATACATTAGGGAAAACTCAAAGTCATACTTATAGGGTATATTATCATTCCACTTTCCATGTAAAATAATTTGGGTCACACGTGAATGAATGATAAAAAAAAATTGTCCTTTATTATAAAATCATGATGCAAATAAAACTATTACATTCAAACACTAATTTATAATATACTAAGAGATTTAACATTACCCTCAAACTTTTTTGTGATAATGGTTTAATCAAAGAATATGATACATTTTTATTTGTAGCAAACTAATTGATCCTACCATATACACTCTCAATGTTCTCTCATATGATATGGTATTTATAAAGGATTTTTTTGGCCCTTTGGTGATACCAGGTTCCTTAGAATGAGAAATAACTCCATTTTTGTCACAATAATGCTCAATTTCTCACATGATACTAGAAACCACCCAAATATTATAAATTAAATTCTTGATCTAAAGATAATACTTCAAAAAATATAATGTGGAAATGTACTTTACCTCTATTATTGAGTCCACTATGGTTGAATTTTTAAAACTCTTCTAGCTGATAGCTCTGCCATTCTAAAAAAACATGAAACTAGATGGATATCTCATTTCATATTTATTTGATTGGAAACTAACATCAATTTAACCACTTACATAGGGCTCATAATCTAATCTAAATACCAAGAGCATATCCTTAGTTATTCTTAAGTACTTATGGATGTTTTTAATAACAATATAGTGACTCTAAATGGGATTGTATTGGTATATACTTATTATTAATAGAGCTTAAGAAACATCAAGTTGAGTACACAATATGGAAAAAATGATATATCCAATGACAAACAAATAGGAAATTATATCCATCCTTTACAAGTCCTTAGAAAAAAAATTAATCTTTCTAATATTCGTTCTATGAAACACTATTAAATACCCCTTTTGGAGTTATCCATTCTAAATATCCTTAACACTTTAATAATGTATGTGTTCTAAATCAATCCAAGAAGTCTATTATATATATCTATATAGATCTTAATATCCAATATATAGGATGATTCACCCATGTCTTATAAAAAATTATTTTCTTAAACACATCATTATAGAGTGTAATTTTGGTATATCATTTCAGATAAGGTGTGTTTAACACAAAGAAAATATCATAAATACTAAGAAACTCCAACTACTTATATTATGTACACAAGTATCATCCACATTTTTTATGAAACCAAAGTCATTGATTGCACCATTAAACTAGATATTCCAACTTTAAGAATCTTGATTCAATCCCTAAATGGACTGCTAAAATTTTTAAACCTTAATAGACTCATATATCACTTCAAAACCTTTAGTGTATGTCATATACACATCTATGGATAAATTATAATTAAGTAAAGTGTTTTTTAAATCCATTTTATATATCACATAATCAAAATTATTTGTTATGTCCAGAAATATCTTAAAGTAATTTATCATTATAACAAGTGAAATGGTATCTTCATAGTCAATACTATGAATTTTATTATATCAATTTTATATGATGAATGATTTATTGGAATATACTCTAATATCCATGTCATATTTCTTGTAAAAAAACCACTTTCACCCTATGGGTCTCACCCCTTCAGGTGAATCCACCATGTTCCAAACTTCGTTAGTGTCCATGGAGTCCATTTCAAATTCCATTGATTTTAAACATTAATTAGAATTAGAACTCTCAATGGAATCTTGATAAGAAGTAGGTTAATCCCCTATCAACATTAATTCATGATATTTTTCCTTAATAAATCCATATCACTTGGGATCCTAATGATACCCACCAAAATTTCAATATTCTTGTGTAACTTGTGTCATTTTTTTCAAAACTCTTTCTAGGACAAAATCAACTTCCATATTAGAAAAAATTCAATTTTTTTGTCTTAAACATATCCAATATTAAATTTACTTCCACTAAAAACTCAACACATGTGATCATTCTCAAGGAAAACACTAAATCTAAACATAAAATCATTGTATTTAGTGGGATTATATAAATAATAACTCATATTTTTTTTGGGATAACTGACACAAATAACTTTTTTGAATTGGGGATAAGATTATTAGAATCCAATCATTATATGGATTCTTAGAAACCCCTAATCAATATAAGAGACAAAATGGGATTATTCTCATACCATATCTCATATAGTTACTTTTTGACTACTTTAGATGGAATGAAATTAAGTAGAAATTCCACAATATCCAAATCATAACCCTAGAATGAAATATAATGTTCAAGCTAACTCATTATCAATAAAACCACATTCAAAAGGGTATGATTCCTCCTATAAGATACACTATTACACTACAGTGTTCCATTAGGAGTGAGTTGTGGAATAATTCTACAATCTTTCATATGTTTATTGAATTTATGGATTAAGTATTCACTACTTTGATCCAATCATGGAATTTTAAATACCTTTTCCTAGTTGATTTTCTACTTCATTCTGAATCTCTTTTAACTTTTTAAAAAGAATTATACTTTTATCTCATTAGAAATAGATAAACTAAAGTCATTATTAAAAGCTACAATGTTTTTAAAACTACCAATTTTGTATGTATATGAGATCCAATATCCCACCAACACTATCATCTTTTCCACCAAAAGGTTATTTATTAATCATGTAAAATAAACAAGATTGACATGTGTCAAATAAATCATAATCAAATGAATCCAAAAATCCATCTATATGGGGTATTTAAATGTGATTTTCATTTATATACATAAGGGGACAATGCCAAAGGTAGGTGGGATTATAATCAGCCCTGGTACTCATATGTTTAATATTATAGATAGGATTATCCATATTAGAATATATAAAACATTTACCATATTACCAATGATATAAAATATTTCATTCTTATAAATAGAATAACTCTTACTCTAAATAATGAATTAAAGTCTCATCGTGTCCAAAAAAGATAAAGAAGTCGAATTTATTTTAATTGTGAGAGAATAATAATAGGTCTTCAATTCTAGAACTAATCCAATAGGTATACATAGATCATAAGTGTCGACTTCCAATGTAGAAACTCTTTCCCCATTGAGAACACAAATATTTACTTCACCCTTTCCCAATTCCATATTAACTTTGAGTCTATGTTTATCCACAAAAATGTGGTTTACACACTCATTAATCAATCCCCATGAGTTATAGTTAGAGAAAATAGTCTCTATAACATTCACATTTAAATGCTTAGAATGCTTCTCTTTGAGAATAATTATCATCCTCAAATACCAATTTTGAACTCTTTTATAGGCCGCATCTATAAGAGTTATCAAAATTATTAACATGATATATGACATAATCTAAAACAGAGACATATCTATGGGTGAGTTTCAAACTCGAAATTCCAAGCCATGGGTCGGCAAACCCATGAATTCAAATTTATCAAGAAAACATAAATTTACATAGTGGTGAAAACAGACATAGAACTAGATGCCTTATATTAAAACAAAGTTCATTTCTTGATCCCGCCTCAAGATCACATATTTAGAGGGTATCTAACTCTTTCAATAGGATGTCAAACTCTCTTAAATGTTTTGGTTAGAAGTTCATGTTCATCAGATAATGACCCATATGAAGACTCAGAAGCTTCCTCCAAGATTCTGAATTTCCAAGATAAGTCTTGTAAATTAATATTTGGATTTACATGGAAACCATACTCAAAATTAAATGCAAGAAACTTTTGTACTGCTATTTAGTCACTACAGTCAAACATGGAAAGCTCCATCATGAAAAAAGTGGCCTCCAACTAAAGGAATAACCAATTAGGGGTAGATCTATCAATGCATTCAAGCGGGTGTTCACTTTCCTGGCCACCTAGGATGGTGACATTCATATTCTTATTTTGTACACTAATGCACTTATCATCTGAGGCCTTTCCAAAATGTGCATAAGCATTTTTCATCAAATTGAACAAATTTGGGGGGTACTACTATATATCCAAATCCACATTTAAAGGTGACCCTTTCTCATTGGTCACCCACACAACCTCATGAGGAGCTATAAATTCAGAATATGCAGACTTATCTAGAAAAATTTTAGCATGACCACCCATTATAGGGAGATCCACACTAAGGATAGGACCCTCAGCCTGCTCGGGATAAAATTCAAGCATAGCCAAAAAGTTCTAATGGGACACAAGTGTTTTGGATTTCTGATATAAAACAAGCTAGAATCTTTCTTAATCCACTAACACTCTCTTACCCTTGAAGCCTCATGCAACCAGTCGCTCCTGCTCAAGATAATTGTCAGCAGATTCTTGAATTTCTACATCATCAAGGGACTGATTGTCAAGCACTGGATCCTCATGCTCAATATTAGATACATTAATTCTGCAATCAGATCCCCCGGTATTAGGTCTTCCAGAAGACACTACAAGTGAAGGCACGTTTACAAGGAAATCAATCTCAGTCTCAGCCTCCACAACTTCAACCCATGATCCAACACACTTCTCACTTCCATCTTGACAAGACCTTCCTATATTGATCTTATCCATCTACCCATATCCAATGAAATTAGCAGGATGAGTTTCAGTTGGTCCATCCAGGTTTCCACCACTATAACCATTCTCATTGCCCTGTTGCTTCACTACTCTATATTTTCTAAAAGTCATACCACCCATCCTCCTCTATTTCAGAAATTCATTTCCAATAGCCTTACAATTTGAAAAGAATCATGGTATTTTATCATAATCAATTAGCATTTCAATATCTTCATCCTCATTAGAAAGAAAAATGTAGTCAACTAAAATAGAGGCTAAATCAACTTCAACTAGAAACCTTGAAAAATTACCAAACCTGGAAATTTATGTTTCTTTATCCAATTTAATTAGGACCACAATGGACATCTCAATATCATAGAAGATCATAGGGTTCCAAAGGACTCAATTTAATCTGAATAATTTGACCTAAACATGTACCAAATAATGGCATATCTCCAAAGTGTTGAATGAATAATCCCATTCAAGAATGTGTAGGAACCCTAGTTTGGGAGAGATGGAACCAAATACCCATGATTTCATCTTGGAATCCGCTGAAGGAAAAAAAGAAACCAGAAAAATACCCTTCTAAATGAGATTTAGAGATAACCTTCAATTCCTCAAATCATTGACAGCATTGTAGATAGATCATCAATATTCCATGGTGTCAAACCTTTTGAAAAAACTAGACGACCATTAATCGAGAACTCCCCAATCTTCAGTCACTTTGAGACTTCCATGGGATCAAACCTTTCATGGTAAATGTTCCCATTCTGGCAAATACCACTGATCAAACCATCGAGGATGGAGAAGAAATTGGAAGAACTAAACACAACAGGGGTCAAAACCCTCTTCATTCTTATAAGATCACACTCATCTAGGGAAGTTTCCCCAACCCAATGTGAATAAAACCACCCAAACATAAGGAATGAATCCATGTGGAAACCCTAGTAGAATTACAGGACATTGTCAGGACCGAATCGAAACTCCCCGTGAACAATTATGATTCTTGGATAATTTAGTGGACAACTATTTACCCAAAACCATAATATAAATATAAAATAAACTTTATTCTTAAAATATATTAACTCTTAGGGATTCCTGAGTTAGTTTCAGCAAAATAAAATAGTAGTATGTGGTTACCTAGCCTTTCGGAATAATAATTTATAACATGCCTTACATGGGTAATCCATGATCATCCATCTATAACATGATCCCACATGGTTGGATGATTACGTTCTTGACATTTTTTTGCTTTGGAAAGAATATTACACTTGGTAATTGAGAGGTTTTATTTTAAAGTATCACAAATTTAATATATACTATATATAAATATATATTAAACTCATAACTATTTAATCACATGTAATCCTTATTATCTCATGTTTTATTCATTTTTGTATGAATTCTTCTAATGACTTATTTTTCGAATCCCTATTCTATAAACAAAATTAACGTGTTAACATCATATTAATGTGTAACTCTTTACACAAATATCATTTTTATTACTCACCCAAAATAGAGTCCAAAAATATTTATACATATCCAAATGCATCGTATTCATAAGATACATGAAATTTTTATATAAAGGTTTATAATTATATGAGATTGAAAATATTCACATGAGTAATTCTAGATCCATAGATATTCAACCCCCACCTTTCTATAATTGTGAATAAGCCTCCATGCTGATGGGAAGTCCAACCCAATATCCCTTTTGTTATATTTGGTGTTCGTGAACCAATTGTTTTTAATTTAGATTACATTTATATTCATATAATTGAATATTAATTAACACATCTTATTAAATATTTTTCATAATTTCACATGACTTTAATGTAGGAATGTCCTAGAGTGTTATCACATTGAAAAGGTAGTAGTAGTTGTCTTCCATGATGAAAACCTTAAAACTCCATGATGATATTATTAAACCTTGCTTTATGGTCAGATTACATTCAACGATGGGGCACATAGTATGTTGAATACTAGGTACAAGTACTCATAAGAGGATAATACTTCTTTTCATGAAGTTCACTCTTGAAAATATCTCAGATGGGAGATTTTGAGAACCAACTTGGGAGTAGTTATTTATCGTATTTATGTATCAGTGAATATTCCTTTATGTGACTGTGTGTGATGGTTCTTTCTCTTTAATAATATTATTAAATCATGTCATGACTCATGAACTTAGATTTATTAACCAAAACCATGGCACCAAATGTTTGTGGGAAGTTGGGTATATTGGGTGCATCAATAATGACATGTTATTAATGAATAATTTGAGGAAGGATTAGTCCCTTTAATATTTATGGAAGTTGGTATCTTGGAATTTCTATTGAAATGGAACTTTCATATTAAATTCCATTTCCATGGTTTAACAATGAGTTAATATCAGATAGTCAAAAAATATGTATCAAGAATATAAGTTGATGACATAGGGGTAAAACATTATTAATGAGATATCATGAAAAAGATGTTATTTACACATTTAGCACTCATTTATGTTTTTTGATGTTGGGACATTAAATTATTTATCTTGGGTTCCCTGACCAGTTTGCTAACAGTAATCATAGACTTTAGGAAAGCCTGATTAATTTCAATGAGAAAGAATCCTAGAAAGTCACACACTAAGTGTTTTTATTGATCTTAATTAAATTCTATTTGAATTTAATTTTTCAAATAAGTATTATTCTCAAGAACCAATAATAATTTTATTTATATGTTATTGATAGTATGAATTAAATTAATATTTATTTGAAAGTTAATTATTCAATTACATGGATATATAAAATATTTATTTATTGAATGAATGAATAAATATTTAATTAGGTATAGGATAAACATTGAGGAGGACTAGTGGAAAAGGATTTTGTTTGGATATAAATATTAATTTTCAAGCTGGTAAAATAATATATATCATTGCGCCAGTTAGCACATGCCATGAGAAAATAATAATAATGACAATATTAGCTTCCATGGGGTCATATATGGTTTAATATATTATTTAAAGGTCATTTTATAGTTAAATAATAGTCGAACCTTAACCCTATCTCTATAAATTGATTATTATGTTTATTATGTAAATATTGATCGAAATAGATAATCGATGTGCACAAAAAAATAGATCTCTCTCACATGATCGATGAACACTCTAGATATTTACCTTCCCCCTAAATCATCTCAAGAATGAGAGTAAAAGAAAAATTATTCAATACTAAAGAAATCATTGCAGTGATCAAGATGAACAATACAAGATGATCGATACATCGTGTCATCACTCGATAATCCATTGGTGTTGTTCAGATATCATAGGAGCATGTGTGGATCACATCTAGAGGGATTATACACATGGATCCTACAAGAGAAATTACAGTTGATCAAAATTTGTTTTAGACCATCAATATCTTCATCAATGAAATATATCATGAATGAGGTATTCTTTCTTCTGATCTATTTAAATTAATTATAAATTGGACATGAAAAGATCTTATCTTATTTCTAGTGACCTTATTTATCAACAACATTTGGAAAATTTTACTAGTAATGATGTTTATTTCATTAATAATATGTGAATGATCCATAAAATCGAAAAATTATTGAGTCAAGATCTGTAAAACCACAATAATTTAAGATATAGTTCTATAAATAAAATTATATTTCTTTGATATCTTGTGATACACACAACCCCGAGTCTAAAAGAAGCATAATATAATATACCATTATAACCTATCCATTAACATGGTTGGTATGAGTAGGACTAACTAAATTATGAAAATTTCATGGTTTACATATGTATAAAATAAATTCATTAATTATAAATTGATTAAAAATAAAAATAAAAAACATTTGAATGAAAAAGTGATTTTTTTCTGAAAAACTGTTTGTATGCTCACAATGTGTTTTATATTAATAAATTAAATTGATCATTATTTTATAATAATTTTAATGAAATTTATATAATATTTATTAAATACAAAAATTATATTCATATAATATTTTTTCTAGGAATAGTATAATAATATATAGACATTTTTATGCTTAAAAATGTATTTCACTAAAAATGATTTTTGTCGCATTTTATTATCTTTTTTAAAGTTAATTTCTGATACTTATAGATATTTAATCCTAAAAAATTGATATAATATTTTTAATTATGGGGTTAACATTTGGTATATATTTCCATTTTATTTTTAGTCATTATGAATATTTACTATGGTAAAATTTATCACCTCAATAAATGATAAATTAGGTTAAACTATATTAAAAATAAGTTTTAAGGTCACCATTTTTCATATTAATTATTACTGTATGGATTAAATTAGAACCTTATAACCTTATGATCTAAATTTAGTTATTTAAGGGACAATTGTCCCAGAAAATGACATATATAATATTTAAAGCAAAGAAAAATACAAAATGTTACTCTCTTACTTTTTAATATCTCTTATGTGATCACATTGGGAAAAAATAAAGTTAATAAATATTAATGGTTATATTAATAATAATTAAATTACTCTCATGGTTGTAATTTATTTATAATATTTAGTCATTATATAATTACCTTAAATGCTTATGCAATACTCACACAATATTTCTTCAATTAATAGAAAAATAAAATAAATGATTTTGAAAATATTAAAAGTAATATAATTTGAGTGAGTTATAGTGTTCCATGAATTTAATAGAAGAATAAAACATATTAGTGATGTGATAGGATAATATTATAATTCATCCTTTTCTTTATGTCTTTAAAGTTAAATTAAATGAATAGTGTCAAAATTAAGATTAATGGTGTATTATGAAAATAATATTTTATTAAATTATTCAAAAATCATAAAAATATTCAAATAGGAAAATGTGGAGAATATATAGTCTGAAATGTTTTCCCTTTAACATTTATTATTAAATTTTCACCTAATAATTAAATTTATAACCCTTTAAGAGTGAAAATATGTTACCGGAGTTAAGGATAAAATAAGTTAACTAATGGGTTCAACCAAAAGATAAGGTTTAAAATACCAATAAAACATATCAAAATTTTATTTTTTGATTATATTTAATAAATTTACTTCCTTATATTCAAATATATATCCATTTTTAATCCTTTATCTTGATAATTAATTTTTTATATTTTAATATTCTTTGTAATTCCAAGTGTGACTTTTCCCTCACTTATAAATGGACACGCTATCCCTATCTTCTTTACACCACTTTGAGTAACCTATCTCACAAAATCTCTACCTATTTATCTTTTCAAAATAATTATCCAAATTATATAGGTGATTATATCTCAAAATACTAACTATAAGTTCCTTAAGAGGACATCTAAAGGGGTTTTTTCAAAGAAAGGGTGACCACATTAACTGATCGCTTTCTTTTTTACCTCTACTTTTACCAAATCTAAATATGTGTTATTTATCAAAAAATAATAAATTAAGTATAATAAATATATTTAAATTTTATTATCATTATTAAAACACCATTATCCACCCTATTTTCTATCATATGAGAAATGATAATATCACTCGTGCGTACCTGTAGACAACCACCCCCACGAAGCGATGTGATTCATTTTTCATTTGCATTTCACATGGATGGTAATAAGGGTAGATTTAATAAATATATATTATATATATGATATAATAATGATTCTTTAAAGGGGAATTATTATATATGTTTCTTTCATTCCATCCTTCAAAAATTGAAAATAGTGTTCATGTATACGTACGACCTACTGTTTCCATGAACAATGTAATTCATTTTTATATATATATTAATTTTATGGATTAATATAAATACATATATAATGAATATGTATAAAATTTATATAATTATTAACATTATTTAGATTATGGAACCATGATCATAGTACAAGGATCAAAACTACCTACCGAAAACATACATGAAAAATGAATTAGTTATTACCTGAAATAGTGATTTTAAAAAAGAATTGTAAATAAATGGGTGAAAAAAATATTATAAGTAAATAATATATAGTATGATATATATGATTATGGTTCTGAAATAGATATATGATAAATATTTATTTATTATATAGGAGGTTCTAAAATGTGTAAAGGAAGCCAGACCTGAGTTAAAGGTTTATTTCATAATCTCGTTATTATTTGGGATTGTTTATGTTTAAGTATCTATTGGGGGAATTATTTGATATTATATCTTAAAACCAATATATTTTCTTAGAATCTATTTATTTCTAGAAATTATAATTTTTCCTTTAAATTTACTCTCTTTGTACTCAAGACACCAAAATAATATTTTTAAGGAAAACTAACCTTGTTTTTTCTAATCTGCTAGGAATATTTCTCTAACATGTCCATATTGTTTTTAAAATATCCAAAACAATGTTTTTAAATATTATACAATGATTTATGAAAAAAATTACCCATTTTTTAGTTTTAAAAAGTGGTTTAAAAGGAACCATCTTTTCATTTTCTAAACACAGAACTCTTTAATCTTTTACAAATGTGTGAAAGGAATGTTTTTTAACTTATATGACACAAATATAATTTTTATCCATCATGATTTCTCATTTATTTAAAGATTATGTTACATAATTACATGGTTTTTTTCAATGAAAATATTTTCCTTAATATTTCTATGTCAACATCCTTTGTTTAATATTATGATTTACTAAGGATATACTCTAATGATACAATCCAAAATATTTATTTGGATGGTTTGTGATAAGTTTAACCAGAGAAAGTATTGATATTTTGTATTCCAGTTCTTACAATATGGATAATTATTGATTTTTAATGCATGTTGATTAGGTTTTATTATTTACTCATATAATGAATGCATTGGAATTATTAAGTAGTGGTTGGGGTCCATAATTACATAGCCCCTCGATTCATAAATAAGTCTTATGTGATAAACTATATTTAGTATTTGGATGAGAACTTAAACATTTATATATATATATTGGCATGATTCCTTGATGTTATTTTTATATTTCTTGGCATAAGGCCTGGAAGATAAGTTTCATATGTATGAAATTATTCATTCCATCATTATGAAATCAATTATTTATGAACATTTGATTAATTTAATAGTTATTATATCCATAAATAAGTTTCTAAATCATTTAATTACATTTATGGAAATATTTTTCTATCATTTATTCTTGTCATATTATTAATGACTTATTAGCTTCTATTATAAAAATTCTCTTACTGAGTATCTAAGATCACCCCTTTCTTATGTTTCCTTTCCCCTAATATTCCAATATGTGAATTATGATATATATATATAGGTATATTCTAAAGGAAATAATGGTGTTCTAAAATAAAATACTATGTTGTATTTTATGTTTTCAAATGTAATGTGAGATTCAATCATGTATCTAGTTTTCCAAGACAAATAAACTATTTTGTACTTTATGGTTTAATAAATTGTATCTAGTACCAATGTAATAAATTGACCATCAAATCTAGGATACTAGGGTTGGGGTATTTATAGTTGGTATCATATAATGTTTTGTAGAAACCTTGGGAACTAGATTTATAAAAACAAAGATTAACTAATATAACCCTATGGCTAATTTTGAGGATAATTCTAATCAAGAGATAACATCCTAAAGTTTTGATAAGGAAAATATTATGTGGTTTTCTTAGAAATAAATACTTTTCTGGATACTATAAGTGGATGTGATTTTAGAACAGATGAATCTAGGGGTAATAACCCGAAAAAGAGTTGGTCGAGTATATATTGGCTATCATTCTAGTTCACGATGAGTGTTCCATTAGTACGCACATAGTTTAAAATTCCTAAGGGATATTCTTGGGTTAATAGAAATTTTATTTACAAATCATTCTGAAGTATTTGAAAATATTTTTATGATTTGAGAACATTCCCTAAGAAACCATGTTTATGATTCTAATATTAGTTATGCATAATTTTTTAAATTTATGTTAAGTGGTTAACTAGTTTAATAATTATACATTATGATTCATAATGTTATGATTCCAAATTTTATGATCTAATATAGTGTATTCCATTTTTAGGAATGTTTCCAAGTGGATGAAATGAGAACCGTATCAATTCATACAATCCGTGTAGGAATTTCCCTCCTAGAAAATATAATGAAGATGGATCTGTAGCTATAATTGAACAAATTATAACTATATTGGGGGTGATAACTCATGTTATAACCAATAATATTTCCCATATGAATCATTATACTAATTCAAAATGTGGTGTAACAATGTTATTCCACTTCATGCATCAACAACCTCCATCATTAAGTGAGACTAAAAATCCATTTGTAGTTGAGAAATGAATATGTTTTTTAGAGAAGATATTTATCTCTTTATAAAGAAATGAATGAGATAACATTTTAACAAAATTTTATCATCTCACAGAATATACAGATCAATGGTGATCATTTATTTAAAACACTAATTATGAGGATGAAATAATGAGAATATAATGGAAGTATTTTAAGGAAATTTTCTTGCAAAATTATTTTCCTCATAAAAAAGAAGAAGATACGGAGAGACAATTTCTGAGTCTGAGAGAAAATGTGGAATAAAATGTTTCTAAGTATAAAGAAAACTTTACATGGTTAGAAAGACATAATTTAGACTAAATACATAATCCAAAGAGAATGATTGACCATTTATTTGATGGTTTAAAGATAATCCTTCAAAGATAACTGGTCTTACAAACATTCTCATCATATGAGAATATAGTATCATGTGATCTCAAGGAAAAAATAATTTTTCATGTCTTATGTCTTAAAAGGAAAGTGGATAATGGGAGGATGATAGAGAAATAAATGGATAATGGGAATAATAGAAAGATAAAATTTATAATATTTGATACTTATGGTAGGAGGAACATTTGTGCATGTTTAAATGGAAAATTATTTTTCAACATGTTTGGAGAAAAATTCCACCATTCTCATGAGTGAAGTGGTAAGGGAGAATCCATTAAAGTATAGTGTTTTAACTATAAGAAAATGGGAAAATATTCCAACCAATGACCACAATGTCAAGGAAACTTACCACAAAATAATATAAATGGACAAGGATAAGTTCATGAAATTACTACAGATGAAGTGGAAGTTCCTAGCAATGTGGTTCAAGGTACACTTATCATATACTCTAGGATTGGATATTTTTTATTTGATTTTAGTTTTACCCACACTTTTTTTCTGAATAATTTTATCATGGAATCACATAAAAACCTTAAATATTGGATATTGATTTATCAATTAAAAAAAATTGTGGGATGATAATATCTCATGTCTATAGATCCTGTCTAATAAATTTTTTTGGGAATTTTCTTCCAGAAAATATTTGTATTCTTACTCTAATTAAATTATAAATAATTATGGGATTGGATTGTATCTCTTAGTATAGAGCCCATATAAATTTTCAAGTAAGGTAAATTAAATTTGATATATATAATCAACCTTTAAAAATTTATCAGTGTGAGGATGAAGTTGGAAACCTAGTGGAAATTACTTCCATCATATGAGTTTTGCTACCTATTCATGAGGGTTATTTTATTCAAATGGTTGGGGAAAAATAAAAATTGAAAATATTCCTATTGTTTGAGAATATGATGATTTAGTTCCTAAGGACATGACTCATCTTCCCTCAAATCTTGATGTTGAGTTTTCAATAGAACTCATATCTGGTGCTACGCCTATTTAAAATAATCTATATAGAATGACCCAGATTGATTTGTATAAATTAAAGAAGAAACTACAGGGTAGTATAGATAATCAATTCATTCGACCTAGTGGTTTTATATGGAGTGAAAATATTCTTTTTTTAATAATAAATATCGATCAATGCATCTTTTTATTGATTATTGGGATCTTAAAAGGATCAATATTAAGAAAAAGTAACCACTGCAACACCCAGAGGTTTTAAAAGAGTAACATCACATTTGATAACATGTATGGAATGAAAACCCATTATTATAAGATAATATAACATCACAAGACTTTATGATATATTTATTTAAATTTAATTTCTTCTATAACTTGTGATGCATGAAATGTTGATTTTAAACGAAATGTGAGACTCAATTAAAATATAATTATTTAAACATGGCCATTATAACCAAGATTTTAAGATGGTAGGTATAAATAATAATAAATAAATTATGAAAATAATATTTTTTTCACATTTATAAAATAAATTTAATTTTTATTAATTGATTATAAATAAAATTGGAACTATTTAAAGGAGAACGAAATGTTTTGAGAAAAAACTATATTTTTCTAAAAGGCGGATTAGTCATACTTTACAGATATAATTTAAAATTATTTTTTACTAATTTTAGAAAATTTATTTGAAAAAAATAATTTTCATTTTTTAAAACTAAATTTTAAAATTATCATTGGGTTAAATTTTTATAATTTTTTAAAAATATTAATTTTTTATGAATAGTGAATACACATATTTTTATTGAAAACTGCCTTTTCATTTAAATTATTTAAAAATTTAAATTATATTTTAAATTTGTTTTTAAGTAAAATTAGTTAACTTATATTAAAATTTAAATAATTTTGGTTATTTAAATCAATTTCAAATTTAATTTTTATATTAAAACATTTTATACTTATTTAAATTTTCAATTTGGAAAACCACTCTTTTATCCCATGTATGTGTTAATTTCAAACTGAATTATGCCACTTATGTGAATTGAATTTGGAAATATTTATTCCATATTTTGAATCATGATAATTTATTTTATAAAATAAGTTTAATTTAATTTTTGACCACAATAAATAGTGAAAATAGTAAAAATTAATTAACGTGGTAAAGATAAAAATGTGTTTACCGGAAGGTTAAATTAAGAAGAAAAATATTTAAAATGACCTAAAACTTTTCCATAACTAATTTTATGGACGCATTTAGACCCTATAATATATAAGTTTCAATAATTACCAATTATTTTAGGTTTTTTTCATGAGAAAAATGTGGTTATTTATTTATATTTTCAAAAATTAAATGTGTGTCCTCTCCCACACTTATAAAAGGCCACCCCCTCTCCTCCCCTCTTAAAAGTTTTAAAACCTTTTGTTTCAACCAAAAAATTCCAAAATAACATAATTAATTCACTCCCCACATAATATAGGCCTTATTGTGATTAGTAATCCCTCTTAATGAGGTTTTAGTTATAAACCTAAAGAGGCTCTCCGAAGAAGAGGTAAAATTCTTAAACGTGTGTATTAGTTTTTGTTCTTCTTCAAACTAATTAAAACATTATTCAAATATGATAATATAATAACATAAATAGATCATATATACTTATATGTTATTTTTAAAATTTAATAACCCATATTCATCTCCACTTCTACCAATTGGAAAACCAAACCATTGATCGTGTGTACGGAGGATTACTGACTCGCGAACTAATGGAATTCATTTTCCATCACCCCCTTTCAAGGATGGATATAATGATGGATTTAAAATATTTATATTATATTTATGAAATTATTATACTTATATAATTATTATATCATATATACCTTCTTAGTTTCCATTCTATGGGAGATACGATAACATCACTCGTGTGTACAATAGACTACCGCCTTGAGAAGCGATTTGATTCATTTTCATATAAACCTTAAATGAAATGTATTAAGGTTAAAGTTAATAAATATATTTTAAATTAATAATATATTTTTTTTGAAAATATAATATAACATCTTACTTCTTACTTTCCATTCTATTGGAAAATAATAATGTCTCTTGTGCGTACGTGTGGGCTACCGTCTCTACGTAGCGATGTGAACTATTTTTCATTTTATTTTTGCATAGATCATAATAAGGATGTATTAGATAAATAAAATTGATATATATAAAATAATAATTATTTTTTAATTATTAATTAGTAGTTATTTTCCTTTCCTTCCATCTTTTGAGAAAAATGGAAATAATGTTCATGCCTACGTACGGCCTACCATCTCCATGAATAGTATGATCCATTTTATATCTCTAAATTATATAAATTACACTAAATATATATTTAATGAATATATATGATGTTTATATAATTTTTAAAATTCTTTATATGATGAAACCATGACAAAATTAGATGGACCAAAATTACTAAACTAAAACATACATGAAAACACGGTAATTATCACTCGAAAAAGTTATTTTAACAAAGAAATAATAATAAAAGGTGATAAAATACTATAAGTAAATCATATATGATATTATATATATGATTATTTTTCTTTAATAAATTTATAATAAACATATATTTATTATACAAGAGGTTTGGATACATACGAAGGAAGTTGAACCTGAGGTATGGGTTTCTCATCTAAATTTTACTTCCATGAGACATATGCCATATTCACCACATATTCCTTTGAGTGGTTTATATACTACCACTTTTATATGTTATATAATTAATTTATTTATAATAATGGTATTTTAATTCTCATTTGATGATTATTTCTTTTATATAGCATATGATTTAGAAGTTTCCAAAGTAGTAAGGGTTTTTTCTCAATCTCATCATTATTTAAGATTATTTTTTAAGTATCCATTTTGGGAATTATTTGATATTTTAATATTAAATTAAATATATTTTATTCTCATATGGATATTAATGAAAATTTTCAAGTAATAAGACCAGTCTTCCACTCTTTGGTACTTAAAACGACTGATAATGTTTTTTAAGAAAATACGATTTTATTTCTCTATCCGATTGAAAATATCTTTTCATCAAAATCTATGTTTTCTAAAAATGTTATAAAAAATTATTTTAATCATTTATAAATTATTTATTAAATAAATTTTTACCCAATTTGACTTTAAAAAAAAATAAAATTAATCTTCATTTCCTTTTCAAAATAAGGCCCACTTGGTTTTACTGAAAATGTTAAAGGGATATTTGTTTTAACATGTATGACATGAATGAAATTTTCCACTGTCATGGCTAGTAAATGTTTTAAAGATTATTTTACAAGTTTTAAAATCTTATTTTCAAGGAAAATTATTTTTAAAATCTTTGGTGAACTTTTTTTAAAATATTTTCAAAGTGAAAAATTTATTTTCCTAAAAAATGTTTTTAATGACATTTTATGGTACATCTATTCATCAATGACATAAAAAATTTATTGTGATTATGATACATTTGAGATATAATGTATCTATATCATTTTTATTATTTATTTATATGGTTTATAATAAATTTTAATGAGGATATAAAATTTTATTAACATTCACCATATTACTCTGGTTGGTTTATGATTAAGTTTATTTTATTGGGGTAAATATTGAAATTTTGTATGTTAATATTTCAATATAAATGTTTGTGTTTATTATATTTCACTCCATTAATATGAGGAATACATTATAATTTGTAATTTATGAGTGGGGACCAGTTATAGATAACCCCTTGATGCATCGATAGGTCTAATGAGACAAATCAGCTGGCTAAATTAGACAGGTTTCTACCCGTGGATTTAAAATGTCTTGTGAATGATATTGATAATACGTTTAATATGTCCAAAATTATGTATTTCATAATTATGAGATTAGTTATTGATTTATATGTGATTATTATATTAGTTAGAATATCCATGGATAAGGTTCAAGATCATGTGATTATTTTTATGGATTTATTTGATCATCATTTATTCCTTCCATATTATGAACAAGTTATTGCTTAAATGGATTTTGATTAAGTTATTTACCTTTCCATATTGAGTACTCTTATTTATTCACAATATATTCCATTTTAGTTTTACCCTTACTAACCATATGAATTCACCCCTTTCTTATGTTTTATTTTTCCTAAGATAACAGGAAATGTTTTTTATTGATATGTAGGGATATACTAGGGGAATAATGGAATTCTCAAAGAATTTTTTTTGTATATGATTTTTTAAAATTTAATGTGAATTTCAATCAATTATCTAGTTTACCAAGACAATAAAACCATTTGTTACTCTAAGATACAATTCCTTATATCTTATTCCAATGTAATAAATTAAACATCAGATTTGGTCTACTGGGGTTAAGGTCTTTACAGTTGGTATTAGAGGAAGTTTAGTAGAAACCTTGGGAACTTGATTTCAGAAAATATATATTATGGAATATAACCATATTAATTTACTTAAGGATAAGTATAACTATAGGATAATATACTAATGTTTTGGTAAGGTACATATTATATGGTTTTCCTAGCAATACATACCATTATATATACTATAAGTGTACATGGTTCTGAATTAGATTAACCTAGGGGTAATAACTCAGAATAAGGTTTGTTGGTATTGACTTAAAAATTAATTAACACATGACAATGGGCATTACCATACACCTCGTTTTACACACTTAGAGGATATTATTTGGTTAATTTAAATTTTTATTTATAAACTACTGTAAGGTATTTGAAAATATTTTTATGATTTGAAAACCATATGAAATAAACCATGTTTACGATTATGAGATTAGTTGTGCACAAATTTTACAATTTATGTTAAGTCTTTCACTAGTATTGGGATTTTACATTATTTTTCACAATGTTATGATTTAATGTAGTGTATGACATTATTTTTAAATGGTTCCTAGTGGAAAAAATGAGAACCATATCAATGCACATACTACATAGAGGGATTTCCCTCCTGGGAAAGATAATGAAGTTAGAGATGGAAATGGATTTAGAACTGATGACATAATAACCATATTGGGGTACCTGACTTAGGTTTTGAGTAATAAACTTTCCCATATATGTAATTTGAATGATCCACCATATGGTGTAATAATGTCAGACTGTTTTATGCATCAATAACCTTCATCAGTAAATGGGACTAAAAATTAATTTGTAAATGAGAAATGGATAAGTTATTTAGAGAATATATTTCTCTATTTGAGAAGTAATGAAATGGATGAGGTAATCATGATGGTTTATTATCAACCTAGAGATTCAGGTCAATGGTGTTCATTTATTCAAAACACTAAGGATGAATAATAATTAACAAACATGGAATAGAATGATTTTAAGATACTCTTATTGGAAAATTATTTTCCTTGTGAGAAATGAGCAGATATAGAGAAAAAATTCCTAAGTCTAAGACAAAAGAAATATGAAAATATAGATAAGTATAAAGAAAAAATTACTACATTAAAATATAATTCTCTGGACTATATATGTAATCCAAAGAGTAATATTAAACTCTTCGTTGATGGGCTAAATATAATTCTTTGAAGGGAAATAACCACCCAATATTTTCCATCATGTGAGTATATATTATCTTGTGGTATAAAGTAAGAGAAATAATTATCCAATTATTATAGATTTTAAGGGAAGTAAGATAAGAATATGATGATAATGAAAAATACGGATAAATAGAATAAGATAAAGAAGGATTTTCCCCCATGTGATAATTGTGGAAAGAAACACACTAGTACTTTCTTGAAGGGAATGAGAGATTGCTATAAGTGTAGAGATAAAGGAAACCATAAATGTTATTTCAAGTTAAAGAAAAAGGTTTTCAATGTTTTATGCTTAAAATATAAGGATATGGGGCACTACACAAATGAATACCCCAAGCATCAAGAAAATATACCTCAGAAGAAGCTATGGGATCAAGGTCAATCTTATGTTATTACTACAAATAAAGTGGAATGATTAATATTCTTATGTTTGGAATCAATAATTATGTTATATGATTATCATTATCAATGATATTTTGGTTATATGAATTATAAAATGTATAAGGATTTTACTGTAGTACTTTTTCTTTAATGATTTGAGAGAATATGATGAGTAGTTCCCATAACTTAGAAAAGTGATTTTGTGGCAAGTTGATCTTTTTAGAAAACATGTGATTGAGGTAATATAATCCTTAATATGTGGCTGATGTTGAGATAATAATAATAAATATTTTTTTTATAGGATATAATTGGTAACTATGAATTTGTTTAGTTATTTTATGGTTTATGTTATCCTTACTAGAGTTCACTAAAAGTATGGATTTATGGAATATATTCAGCATCCTAAGATTTCATTTTTTGAAGCATTGATGTTTTGATTGATTTTTTATGGTGATTAAGGTATTAAAATATTTGGAATGTGACATTAAGATCCACTTTATATTTTCTAGGCAATATAATGTTGATTTAGTGACCTTCCTCCAAAGTTTTTGGACTTTGAATTTGTATAGGCATATTTTGGACAAGTATTAAGGTCAATTATATATGTAATGGATTAATTTTAACTTTGGATATTATTTAATAAATTTTGATAACCATTTTTGTATTGGGAAATATCTAGATATAAGAGGGATAAATTATCATTATAATAATATATTAAATGTTCTCTAGGAATAAAAATTCATTTTGGATATTCATTTATTAGAGTAAGAAATGAAGTGGGAATTGATCAAATAACAACTAAAGGATGAAATTTTTCCTATAAAATAGAAATATATCAAGTAAGAATATTTTTATATGTTTTCAAAATATGATGGTAAATTAATTACTCAACTTTAAGAAAATGATATTGAAACAAAAATGTTATCATAATACTTTAATTTTATTTGAACTGATGTTCTTTTCATCCATAATATATTAATGGATTTTTTGTCATTAAATTTTCATGATCATTTAATTTATTATGATCAATTATATCTACCATTATATGTAATTATTTATGACTTTATTCTATATCCATATCTTCACTTTCCACCAATATTCTCTTATTTAAAAACCTAGTTTGTGTTATTCCAAATGACCTTCATACTTCCCTTCATATATTATAAAGAGGAATTTTTATTAACCCTTTTTATGATGTGTGGTTTCAATAAGGGTATTTTTAAATTTCAATCCCTTGATTTCTGAGATCAAGATTAAATTATCGGGATGCAATTTATTTAACAGGGTATAATTTAACACCCTGAGGTTTTAAAGGAGGAACATAATTTTCAATATCATGTATGACATGAAACAATAATTTTATAATAAAATATAAAACCTCTATACTTTATGATATATTTTGTTAAATTCAATTTCTCTGATATCTTTTGACATAATAAACATCGGGTTTAAATGAAACATGCTACTCTATTAAAATATTATTATTTAAATATGACCATTATAATCTAACTTTTATGATTCTAAGTATGAATAGTAATAAATAAATTATTAAAATTATATGGTTTAAAAATTTATAATATAAATTAAATTGTTATTAATTGAATATTAATTAAATAAGAACCATTTGAAAGAGAAAGAAATATAATCTGAAAAACTATATTTTTTTGAAAGGCGGATTAGTCATGCTTCGAACACATAATTTAAAATTAATTTTTACTAATTTAAAAAAAATTATTTGAAAAAAACTTTGTTTTTTAAATCGACATGTAAAAATTATCATTTGGTTAATTTTTGAGACTTTTCTAAAAGGTATAATGTTTTTGATGAATAGCGAAAAGTACTAATTATTATAAAAAAAATCCTTTTTAAATTATATTAAAATTTAACTAATTTAGGTAATTTTAATCAATTTCAGATTTAATTTTTATATTAAAACATTCTTTACTTATTAAGAATTTTCTCATTGGAAACCCCCACTTTCATCGCGTCTACGGTTTAATTATAAATTGAATTATATCACTTATATGAATTTAATTTGAAAACAAAAGATTATATATTTTCAATCTTAATGATATATATCATCTAATACGGTCAAATTAATTTTTGACCATAATGAATATTGAAAACAGTAAAAATTAATTACAGTGGTTAAGGTAAAAATGGGTTTACTAGGGGTTAAACTAAGAAGATAAGGATTAAATGACATAAAATATGTCCAACACCTATTTTATAGAAATATTTAGACTCTATAATCTATAATATTATAAAATGACCCATTTTTTAGGCCTTTGGCACGAAAAAAACTTGGGAATCACTTTATCTTTTCAAGATTTCCATTTGTTTCCTTTATCCCACTTATAAAAGGTTACCCCTTCTCCTCCCCTATTCATACTTCAAAAACACATTTTTTACATACCTACCCAAATACATTCCTTATTTACCTCTAAAAATACTATAGTAATTATTTTTATTAGGAATCTCTCCCAAAAAATTCTTTAGGTATAAACCTAAAGAGACTCTCTTAAGAAGAGGTAAAATTCTTAAATGTACGTATTTTTTATCTGTTGTTTCACCTCCTTGAAACCTTATTAAACTATGTTAATATAATAAAAACAGTATATAATATATAATTATATGTTACTATGTTAACTTCATAACCCATATCGATCTCTACTTCCATCAAATGGGAAGCAAAACTGTCTATCATGTGTATAGCGGGCTACCACCTCACGAGCTGATGTAATTCATTTTCTATCACCATATTTCAAGGCCGGATATAATGATGGATTTAAAATATTTATATTATATTTATTACTTTATTAAAATTATTGAATTATTATATCATGTATATCTTCTTAATTTTTATTCTGTGGTGGATACGATAGTGTCACTCGTGTGTATGATGGACCACTTCCTCACAAAGCGAAGTGATTCATTTTTTCTTACACTTTTCATGAAAGGTAGTGACAATAATTTTAATTAATATATGTGATATTTATGTTCTAACCATACTTATATAAATATAATATCACATATAACTTCTTACCCTCGAATTTCATTGTAAAACAATAATGTCACTCGTGTGTACGTATAGACTACCACCTCCACGTAGCGATGTGAAATTTTTTTCATTTTTTTACATAGATGGTACTAAGGATGTATTTGATTAATAAATTATATATATTAAAAAATAATTATTCTATAAATATTAATTAATGTTTATTTTCCTTTCGTTATATCCATCTATCATAATGGAAACAACGTTCACGTGTATGTATGGTCACTATCTCCATGAATGGTGTGATCCATTTTCTGTCTCTAATTTTTATGGATTAATATAAATAGATATATAATGAATATGTATTATATTTATATTATGTTTAAAATTTTGAATATTATGTAACCATGATCAATTTATAACGACCAAAATCATCGAACAAAAACATACATGAAAAACGAAGCAATTATCACCTGAAATAATGGTTTTAACAATGAAATGTTAATAAAAAGGTGATAAAAGACTATAAGTAAATCATATATAGTATTATATATATTTTTATGGTTTTTTAATATATTTATAATAAATATATATTTAATATACAAGAGGTTCAGACACAAATGAAGGAAGTCGAACCTGGTGTAAGGGTTTCTCATCTCACTTTTACTTTCATGGGAAATATTCCATATTCACCACTTATAACATTGAGTGGTGGATATACTACGAATTTTATATTTTATATAATTAATCTATTAAACTTTTTGAATTTAAAGATCCATTTTATGATTATTTCTTTTATGGGGATTACGGTTTAGAAGTTACCAAAGTGGTAAGGGTTTATTTCCCAATCTCACCATTATTCGTGATTGTTTTTTTAAGTCTCCCTTGGGTGAATTATTTTTTATTTTTATATTAAAATAAATATTTTTTATTATTTTTTGGTTATTCAAGAATAAATTTCAAATAATATTTCCATTCTTCCAATCTTTGGTACTTAAAATGATTGATAAAATGTTTTTAAGAAAATCCAACTTATTTCTCCCTTCGATCGAAAATCCTTTTTCATCAAAATCCATGTTTTATAAAAAAAATTCAAAAATGTTTTTAATATTTTCAAAATTATTTATTAAATAAATTTTTCCCATTTTTGTTTTCACAAAATATTTTTAAAGGAATATTCATATCATTTTCAAAACAAGGCAGATTTCTCTTTTACTAAAAATATGAAAGTATCTTTTATTTTAACATGTATAACTTGAACATAATTTGTATTCATCATGGCCAATCAGTGTTTTAAATATTGTTTTACAAGTTTTAAAATGTTTTTTTACAAGAAATTATTATCAATATATTTTGTGAACTTTTTTTAAAATAATTTTCAAAGTGAAAAGATTATTTTCCTCAAAAATATTTTTAATAACATTTTTATGGTATTTCTATTCATAAATGACATCAACCATTTATTATAATTATAACCCAATGGGGATATATTGTATCAATATCATACTTATTTTTTATTTGGATGATTTAGGATCAGTTTTACTAAGGATATATAATTTTATTACCATTCACCATATTACTCTTGATGGTTTATGATTAAGTTTATTTGATTGGGGTAAGTATTAACATTTCATATGTTATTATTTAAATATTAATGTTTATATTTAATACGATTCACAAATTTCATATGAATAATTCATTGGAAATGGTATGTTATAGGTGGGGCCTGGTTAAAGATAGCCTCCTAATGCATCTACAGGTCTAATAAGATAAATTAGTTGTCCAACTTGGATAGGTTTCTACCCACAAATCTAAACTATCATGTAAAAGGCCCTGAATGTATGTTTTAGATGTTCAACATTATTACTTCACACATTAGGAGATTAGTTATTGATTTCCATTTGATTGTTTAATTAGTTACAATATCTATGGGTAATTTTTTTGCTCATGTGATTATTTATATGGATTTATTTTATAATCATTTATTCATGTCATATTATGATAAAGTTATTATTTAAATGGAATGTGTTTCAGTTATTTAACTTTCCATATTGATTATTATTATTTATTCATGATAGCTTCCACTTTATGATTACCCTTACTTATTATCTGAGTTCAACCATTTCTTATGATTTATTTTCCCTCAGATATCATGAATTATTTTGTAATTGATATACAAGAATGTGCTAAGGGAAATAGTGGAGTTCTCAAAGAAAACACTTTTTTCATCTAATTTTATTAAATGTAATATTAATTTAAATAATGTATATATTTTACCAAGACTACTAAACTATTCAATAATCTAGGATATTATTCCTTGTATTTATTGCCAATGTAATAACGTAACCATCAGCTCTAGGCTTCTGGGGTTAGGGTCTTTACATCCTCTACCCTGTATCAATGATCTATTTGATCAAATTATGAGGATATATATATTTTTATAAGATTTTTCTTTTATTTGGATATCATTATATAAGGATAAAAAGTAGGATATACCCATGATGTATTTCTATATGAGTTATGATCATTATGAATTTATAGTGATGACATTTGGTCTTACTAATGATCTGATTATCTTTATGGATTTAATGAATAAAGTTTTTAGAGATAACCTTGATTGGATTGGGGTAGTTTTTAGGTAGGATATTTTTATATATTAAAAGATAAATTAATACCATAAATAACATTTCATAATTATATTAAAGACCCTACAGAAGGAGATGTTGTATGCTAAATTTACCAAGTGTGAATTTTGGATTCATAATTTTTCATTGTTGGGTTATATAATCTCAAGTGAGGGTATATCAATGGATCCTTTAAAGATGAAATTTATTGATCAATTTCCCAAACCAACCATAGTAACTTTTTTTTTGGTTTTCTTGAGTTGTCTAGATACTGTCGATTCATTGTGATATATTTATCAGGATAATCTAATCCACTAACCAATTTCACTTAGAATGGGGTTAAGTTCTTATGGATGGATTAATGTGAAGAGAGTCTAGATGAACTAATTATAAGGTTGGTTAGTGTGCATGTGATTACATTACCGTACAGTGGATAAGGGTTTATAATCTATAGTGATTCATCAAATGAGGGACTTGGGTGAATTATCATACAGAATGATATGGATATAGCTTATGTCTCATGACAATTTAAGGTTCATGAGAAAAAATTCCCAACTCATTATTTGGATTTAACTGTGGGAATTTTTTATATTAAATATATGGAGGAATTATCTTTATAGATAAATATGTGATATATATTTTAATCATAAATGTTTAAAGTATATATTAACCCAAAAATATGTGAATATATTCTAGAGAAGATGGTTGGAGTTGATTAAAGATTATGACTGCTCGATATATTACCACCTTGAGAAAGAGAACAAGGTAGTAGATGCTCTATGTTAAAAGGATCATGTTATATTATCTATGATGAGGATCACAAAAGATCCAATATTTCTAGATTTTGAAAGGATAAATATGGAATTCTTAAAGAAATGGTATAAATCTAATCTTTATAAATTGAGTGTTCAATCATCTATCCATGTGAGGATTAAAGAGGTGCATAAGGGAAATAAGGAACTACATATGAAGGTCAAAAAATTCCATGAGTTTAACCTGGATTATAATGGAATAATATGGTTCATAAACCATTTATGTGTTTAATCCATATAATATTTGAATAAGGATCAATTATATGAGGTTTCTAGTTCGTCATTCCCTATTCATCATATAAGTACAACGATTTATGGGGATCTGAAAGAGTATTTTTGGTGGGACAACATGAAGAGATATATTTTTGATTATGCATATCAGTGTTTTGTATGTCATAAATTTAAGTCTAATATTCTAAAGTATAATGGTATGCTACAATAATCACCTATTCCAAAATAGAAAAGGTAAAATATTACCATGTATTTTGTCATCAGACACCCCTAGACATCGAAAGGCCACAATGCTATTTGGGTTATAGTTAATTGCCTTATAAATTTAGAACACTTCATTGCTATCATGGAATATTTATATCTTTACTAGCTTTCAATACTATACATTAATGAAGTGATAAGCTTTCACATATTACCACATTTAATTGCATCAGATTAGGATTTGAGGTTTACCTTTAAATTATAACAAAGTCTTTAGTGAAATTTGGACATAGAGTTGAGATTCTTTACTTCCTATTATCCTAGGACATGTGGTCAGTCTAAGAAAACTATTCATACCAAATATTATATGCTGATATATTTTTCTATGTATTTTAAAGGTGGTTAGGATTAACATCTATCTCTAGTTGGGTTTTCTTACAACAACGTCTTTCACTCAAACATTTAGATGGATCATTATGAATCCCACTATAGAAATAAGTTTATAACTCCAATGTAATAAAATAATTTTTTAAAAAAAAACTATTTGTACTTAAGAAATCTAAGTAAATTCTAGATAAAGTTAGATCCATTTGACAACACATCAAGGTGGTTCAGAGTTGATAAAAAAGTTTTGCTGATAATCGTTGATGAGATCTTAAGTTCGAAGTTAGAGAGAAAGTGTGTTTATGAATTTATATATATAATAAGGTTATGATATTTAGAAATAATGGAAATTTTAGAATTATGTATATTTCTCCCTTCATGATTCTTGATCGAGTATGGATGGTAGCTTATCGCTTGGCACTTTCATTGAACCTCTCTCAAGTTCATGATGTGTTCTATGTTTCTCTCATAAGAAAGTAAAAACCACATCCATCACATGTATTGAAATTATATTTCATAACATTTTATCATGATCTTTCTTATAAATAATAAACAATATAAATATTGTATCATAGAGATAAAGTGACATCGAACAAGACTACTCACCAGGTTAATATTTTTTAGAGGAATCAAAAATTTAAATAAGCTACATGGGAACCCCAATATGTAATGAAATAGATATATTCTAATTTTTTGTATCAAATTAATATAATTTCATGGAAAATTTCATTTTAATGGGTTTATAATATAACACTCTTAGAAATAGTTCTATAAATAAAATTTCACTTTTTCGATATCATGTGATACACACAACCCGAGTCTAAATGGACCATAATATAGTATACCATTATAAACTAACTTTTAAATTGGTAGATATGAATAATAATAAATAAATTATTAAAATTATATGGTATATATTTTTATAAAATAAATTCATTATTTATTAATTTAATAAAAATGAAAATGAAAATCATTTGAAGGTAAAAGTGATGTTTTTTTCTTCTGAAAACCCGTTTTTATGCATGCAATGTATTTTTATCTTGATAAATTAAATTGATCGATATTGTTGAGTTATTTTAATGAAATATATAAATTATTTATTCAATCAATTTTTTTAACCATCATTTAATATTTTTTTAGGAATAAGATAAGAATATATATCTAGTTTGATGCTTAAAATGTATTTTTATAAAAACGATTTTTATTACATTTTGTGTACTTTTTTAAAAATTAATTTATTATACTAATAGGAATTTAATATTGAAAATGGATATAATATTTGTAATCAGGAGGTTCAAATTTTCTAAATTTGACCCTTCAATTTTTAGGCATTATGAATAATAACTATGTTAAAATTTATCACCTCTATAAAGGATAAATTGGATTAACCTAGGTTAAAACTAAGTGTTATGGTCACCATTTTTAAAATTAATTATTATTTGATGAATTTAATTCAACCCTTTCCAGAATAGGATCAAAATTTAGTTATTTAGTAGACACTTGTCCATGAAAATGACATATATAATATTTAAAGCATGGAAAAACAAAAAATGTCACTCTCTTACTTTTTAATATCTCTTATTTTTCACATAGGAAAAAAACATGTTGTGATTAAATAGTAATTTTTATATAGATAATAATTAAATTAATTTCATTATGGTAATTTATTTTTAATTTTTTGGAATTATATAATTACTTTAAATGCTTACGCAATACTGATGAAATATTTTTTTCAATTAATAGAAAAATAAAATAAATGATTTTCAAAATATTAAAAGTAATATAATTTGTGTAATTTAGAGTGAAAAAATAATTATTTATACTAATATAACATATTAGTGATGTTTTAAAGTATTATATTATAATTAAATTCCTTCTTAGTGTCTTTAAAGTTAAATTAAATGAATAGTATCAAAAATCAAATTAACGATATTTTATGAAAATAATATTTTATTAAATTATTTAAAAATAATAAAAGTATTTAAATCAAAAAAGTTGGAGAATATATGGTTTAAAATTTAATACCTTGTCTATTTTTTATCCAATTTTTACCATATAAGTAAAATTACAACCCTTTAAAAGTTAAAAAGTCATTACTATGGTTAAGGTTAAAATAGGTTTACTAAGGGGTTAAACCAAAAGATAATGTTCAAAATACCCATTAATCCTATCTGAATTTTATTTTTTTGATGATATTTAAATCCAATAATATGTTATATTTGAATATTTTTCCATTTTTAAACATTTTTATTTATAATTACTTAGTTATATTTTAATATTTTTAGTAATTTCAAGTGTGTCATTTCCCTCCATTATAAAAGGACGCCCCATACCTCTCTTCTTTACAGAAATTTAAGTAACATATCTAGACCAATAACTACCCATTTATCTCATGAAAATCCTTACACACATTATATAGGTTATTTTACCCCCAAAATACCAACCCTATATCCTTTTAGAGGAGATAAAAATGAGTTCTTTCAAATATTGGGTAATCACCTTAACCGGTCACTTTATTTTCTTACTTCTCATTTTAAATCTTATAAATATATGGAATTTATCATAAATAATAACATAAGTATTCTAAAAATAATAAAATATTATTATTATTATTAAACCACCATTATCCACCCTCTTTTTGATCAAATGAAAAATAAAAACGTCACTCGTCCGTACATGTGGACAACCACCTCCATGAAACGATGTGATTTGTTTTTTGTTTAAATTTTAAATAGATGGTAATAAGGGTATATTTAATAAATTTATATGATATATATGATTTAATAGTGATTCTATAAAGGTTAATTATTTTTTACCTTTCTTTCATTCCATCTATTGAAAAGTGAAAACAGAGTTCATGCATACGTATAGTCTACCATCTCCATGAATGGTGTAATTCATTTTTATATCTTTACCTTTTACGGATTACTATAAATACATATATAATGAATATATATAATATTTATATAATTATTAACATTCTTGATATAATGGAACCATGATCAATGTACAAGGACAAAAAAACTGCCAAACCAAAACATACATGAAAAACAAAGCAATTATTAATTTTAACAAAGAATAATTAATAAAAGGATGATAAAACATTATACGTAAACAATATATTATGATATATATGATTATGGATCTAGAATAGATTTATATTAAACCTATAATTATTATACATGAGGTTATAACACATATGAAGGAAGTCAAACCTGAGGTAAGGGTTTATTTCAAATCTCATCATTATTCAGTATAGTTTATGTTTAAGTCTCTATTTGGGGAACTATTTGATATTTCTATATTAAAACCAATATATTTTATTACACTTTTATTATTTCTTGAATTTAAAATTTTTCCATTCATTTTCATCTCTTTAAGAATTCAAGATACTGAAATAATGTTTTTAATGAAAACCCACTTTATTTTTCTACTTAGTCAGGAATATTTCTCTTTCATGTCATTATTTTTCATAAAATTTCCAAATGATTATTTTTAAATATTATCCAAGGATTTATGAAAGAAATTTTTATCCAGTTTTGAATTTTAAAAACTATTTTAAATTGAATATTCTTTTTTTGAATGAGGTACTTTTCGACCATTTATAAAAGTTTAAAATAAATGTTTTTTAAACTTATATGAAATAAATGAAATTTTATGTCATCGAGACCACTTATTACTTTGAATATTCATTGAAAATATTACAAGTTTATTTTGAAATAAAATATTTTCATCAATATTTCTATGTCAACAATTTTTTTTTGAATCTTATGATTTACTAAGGATATACTCTAATGATACTGTACACCATATTTATTTTTAATTTTTATGATCAATTTTCCTTGATAAAGCATTAATGTTTCATATACTAGTTCTTCCAATATGGAAAATTATTGATTTTTAAGGCATGTTGATCAAGTTTTATTTTTCATTCATATGATTAATTACATGGACTTATTAAGTGATGGGTAGAGTCCAAAATTACATATCCCCAAGATGTATCGGTAGGTCTCATGATAAAAACTAGATTGGGTATTTGGTCGAGGCCTTACCCATTTATATAGATGTCTTGGAACAATTACTTGATAATATTTTTATTTTCCTTGACATGAGTCCTCAATGGTAAGTTTTGGATGTATAGAATTATATATTCCATTATTATAGAATCAATTATTGATGACCATGTGATTATTTAAATAATATGATATCAATGGACAAGTTTCTAACTTATGTTATTGCTTATATGGAATTATTTTTTTATCATTTATTCCTTCCATATTATTCATTCCTTATTATCTTTTAGTTTACACATACCCTTAATGAGCATATTATCTCACCCATTTCTTTTGTTTCCTTTCCCCATGACATTAAGAAGTATATTATGATTGATATACATAGATATTCTAAATGGAATAATATTGTTCCCAAATAAAATACCATTTTGTATTTTATGTTTTCAAATGTAATGTGAGATTTAAGAATGTATCTAGTTTTACACTACAACTAAACTATTTGGTCCTTTAGGATGTGATCGCTTATATATTGTACCAATGTAATAAAGTAACCATCGACTTTGGGCTACTAGGTTTGGGATCCTTAAAGGCTCGACCCTGATAAGCTCATCCACTATGGTCAGAACCAATAAGTGGAATCAAATCATCAAAATTCAAATTTATAATTATTTATTTGTTTTTAATCCTTAAACTTTTAAACTTTAAATTTAATTTCAAGATTTAATTATTTCTTGATCCTTCATAGAAATATTTTTTTCCTCTTTGTTTTTTTTCTCTCACATAAACTAGATACATTTATAATTAATGAAGAACATATCCAAATAATCCATCTATATATGACTTGAACTATATATAGATAACATAAAGTTACATGATATTTACTCCTTTTTCACATGTAATTTAACCTTGTTAATTTCACTAATACACCTGCATGAACTATGGGTCTTCATGTAACGAATACATGTTGTGTTAATTAAATGAACCGAGGTCGACAAGTCAGGGTGGCACATGGTTTTTTCAAAAAATACACCATGAATATTGTCTACATGATGTGTAGTCCATGTGTTTTCACATCAAAAAACATGGTGTCAAGATGCTTTGTGTAATTAATACACTATGTGTATATAACACATGATTCATACAGGATGGAAGCAGTGTAACTTGAATTACACATTGTGTATCCTTTCTAGACATCGTGTGCTTCATAAATGTCTACAAGAAGTGAATATAGAGACCCTAGGTGTGTACTACCCTCAAAATCCTTTTTCTTATTTTCTAAATCTTCTTTAAGGTTTAGTGGTAAACACACATTCCAAATTCGAAAACATCACCCAAAAATAGAATTTACCTATTTATGTGGAAATTTTAAATTTAATTAATTACTGCATTAAACCTCATAAACTTGAGTTCCATGTGTCATTAAATTAATAGTATACACCCGCTATTAGGTTTAATATTATATTAAATTGTTAATTAATTTTGTATAATATTCAAAACTATAATTTATTTTTGCTCATTGCATACTAAAGACTCAACACATTAAATTGAATCAGTAAGGAAATATTTATGTGTTCCATGTGGAATTAATTTTTTATTATATTCCATGAAATTATGACACATTACATATAGATAAGATGTTTAATGAGTGTATTTTATTAAATTATAATCATACTGAGTATTTTAGATAGGTACTTTCGGAGTTTCTTTCATGTACAAATATGTGTAATATTTTATTATTTTTTGAATAAAATAAAATTATTTATTTTATTTAAAATCATAGGGTATGAGAATTTTAAAATGATTGGATTCGATAAGATAAAATAAATTAATTGATTAATAATACCATTAATTAGATTAATTTGAGTGTATTTTATCTTATCAAAGAATGAATTCAAGTGAATATTGGATTTTTGTTTTAAATGAGAAATAATTATATCTCTATGGATAATAATGAGCGTTGGCCAGACCTATGTATGTGTTAGTTTTATTTAATTTTATTTTATTCCATTGTTTTTCAATTATCTATTATTAAATTAAATATAATAGTTTGTGTATCATCCCTCCATATTTTATTATGTAGTACATGTGTGTCCAATGTTGTTTTATCTAATTCCCCTTAACCAATCCATTGGTTCCCCTCATCTTTGTATGAGTTATAAAAAATATGTAATAAAAGTAATATCTGAAGTTGTCTGGAGTTAGATCAAAATGAATCTGAGGAGGTGGTAGTTCATAAAATAATCTAGATGAAACTAACACACGTGATGCATAGGTGGATTGGTGGAATGAAACAACTCATACCAATATTGACACAATGATATTTCACCCATGTTCATGGGTTGATTTATTTCCTACCCAATTAATCAACTATTAGATAATCTCATGATCACATCATTTATTTATTTATTTATTTTATTTATTTATTTTATTTCTATACATGAGGGATTTTTTTTATAGATCCAAGACCGTTATAATATAAATAAATGAATTAATATGCAAAGATTGAGTTAAAATAAATTGGTTGTGTATAATTTTTTTTCAAAAAATGGTCAATACCTAAATTAAAATTCACTTTATATTAATAAGACACATAAAGGATAAAATAAGAAAATTTTATGCATAATAAATAAAAAAACCTCAATAAAATATTAAATCAGACTAAACCTTCCATTACTTTACTAGGAATGAAACCATAGAACTAAGTGTTTAACCAACCCTTTTTGGGACACTTACTTTTATCTAGGAGTTATTATGAAAGTTTTGGGTTGAGTTAAAAAATTTACTTCAATATAAGTATCCCTTTCTAGAATTGATGTAATTTGGAGGCAAGTGTTGAGGAAGACTGAGCAAGGGTTTCTAAATTGGGGATTCTACTCAATTGATCAATGAGTTATGATCCCATAGTTGGAAAACTATTTCCAACCTAAATATTTTAAAATAATGGACCAATCCCTTTATTTTTTTATGAGAAGAGGTATCTGGATCATTTCTACTAGAATGTTCAAGCAACTAGACATTCCAAGTCAAATGGTGAGGGATGTTGGGTCTTGATAATATAGTGGGATACATAATAAAACTAAAATATTATTATGTATCACACAAATTGTAATCTATTAAGTACTAATAATATTATATTTTATTATAGAATAATGAAAATTTCATCATCCACTTCATCCCTATGATCAATTTTGGAGAAATGTTATATTATAACTGGAAGTATATTCCAAGAATTGCTTATACACATGTAGTGTTTCACTATGAACGTAAGTATTACATGCTATAATCCTCATTTCCCAATCATCCAACTAATGATTTGAGTGATGAGGGGTTCTCTATCTATGATAAAATCTTAAGTTATGTAGTTTCTATTTAGTTGATAATGTTTTCATCCATATCTAATGAACTCCTAAAGTCACATGAAGACATGGATGCCTATAGAATACTCCAGTATCTCTATGGTCTTTATTATGATAGATAAATGAATTATTGGTTTGAGATATCTAAGGATACCTTTCAGAGATAACTTGGATAAGGTTCTCCCATTGGGCCTCACATAGTCAAACTCACTGTCTTTATAAGAACCTAGAGGTTATACTTTTTAATATTCCTTATAAACTTTGTAGAGATCTCATTATTTCATCACTCTATCAGAGCTCCTCTAGTTTTTATTTTTCATTTCAATAATAAAAACATAGAGAATTATCTCTCAGAACATCTCACTTTACTTCAACAAGTTAACAAGGATAAAAAGTGAAAAGGGTATTTTATCCTTATGGTGAATAAGATGAAATTCAAGGTGATTAGATCTAGTTCTAAAGATTCTTCACAACACCCTTCCAATAAGAGAAGGATCAAGGTACAAGAAAGATAACATGATGCTATTTATTTCTCATGTGGAAAGAAAGGCCAGTAGAATAAAAAATGAACCCAAGAAAAGTATAAAAGGAAAGATTTAGGTGCATTTTTTGTTGAGTGAATTTTATCTATTTCTATAAAACGGGTGTTAGATAAAACATGTAGTGAAAAAATATGTATTTAAATACATGAATTAAGTATATTATGTAAGATTTTTTAAGGTGAGGCATATCTATGAGCAACCAATAGAGTTATACTTGGTGATGTGGCTATTGGGGATCACCACCACACATTATCAATGGGAATGATCTTGGTTTTAAAATATTTTTATTTTGTGAAATTAGTCACTAAAAACATTATATATGTATCAATATGTGATAAAAATGGATTTATTTTCAAATTTGGTAATAAATCTTTCTTCTTTTATAAATAAAGAATATTTAATTGTCAGGAATATTTAAATAATAATATTTATGTGTTGGATTATGTGAACCAAATAATGGAAATCAATAAAAAAAACTAGTTCACAAGACTCATAGAACACCCAACTATGGAATCACTAGATAGGTCATGTAAATGAATACTATTTGGAAAAATTACACCAAGATGGATATTTGGATTCATTTGAACTAAAACTGCTTAGTGTAGGTCACACGTGTTTACAAGGAAAAACAAATAAATATTTCTTTATTTTAAAAAGGTGAAAGGTATAAGGAGCTTATTATATTAGTTCATAGTCATGTGTGGTTACCATTTCCACTTAAATAAATGGGAATGTACTAATAGTTTAAAACTTTTACTGATGAATTTATTATATATGGATATGTATACTTAATAATTTATATGTTTGATTCCTTTAACTGGTTCAAGGAATATAATAATGAAGTTGAGAACCAGCTTGGTAAGAAGATTATGAAACTTCACTTAGACCGTGGAGAAAAATATATTAATCAAGTCTTCATTTATTATGGACAAGAGTTTGGGATTACATCTTAACTCACTCCTCCTTATACACCATAATGGAATTGTGTAAGTGAAAGAAGGAACCACACCCTATTGTATATGGTGACATTAATGGTGATTCATGAAAGTCTTCCTTTATCCTTTTAGGGATATGTGTTGCAAAAAATACTAAAAATACTAAAACAGGTTCCAAATAAAGAGTCTAATAGTATTCCATAATAATGGTAGAGTCAAAGTAAACCCATTTTTCTATACTGAAATGTGTGGGGATGTGAATCATTTGTTAAGGCCTCTTCGGGCAACAAACTTGAAACACAGGTCACAAAGTGAAACTTTATAGAATACCCCGAAGAAACAAGGGGATATTACCTATAAAAGACCCCTCATAAAAAAATATAACTGTGTTTGGAAATTACATATTCTTTTAGAGGGAAAAATCTCTAAAATAGATAGTGGAAATGTGATAAAAATTAATGAAGTCCGGGATCAAGGTACACAAGAGTTCCCATAGGAACATATTTCACAAATCCCTATGAAAGAGAATGTTCAAGAGACACAAGTACTTTCTAGGAGTACAAGATAGGTTAAAGAGCCTGAAATATTTGTTTTTTTCTAGTCATCAAGGATGGAGACTTATTATTAGTTAATAATAATGATCATGTAAAATACAAGGAAGCAGTAAGAAAAACAAAGTCTTATAAAAAGAAATAATCTATGAAATTTTTACTGGGTTCTATATATGAGAAAACAAGTTTTTATTTTGGATTAATCTATACTAGATGTAAATCCCATTTTTTATAAATGGGTATTAAATAAGAAACTAGACATGGATGGAAAATTCATTACTTATAAGGCATGATTGAAAACAAAATGGTTCAAACATTGTAAAGGCATAAACTATGATGAAAACTTTTCACTAGTTTTTGTACTGGAATCCATTAGAATTACTCTTACCATAACATCTTACTATGACTATAATATTTAGAAAATTGATGTTAAAACAACATTCCTTAATGGAAATATTCAATAAGATGTCTATATGACACAAATTGATTGGTTTTTGACTCCAAATGATTTCAAAAAGGTATGAAAGTTATAGGGATATATTTTTGGATTAAACTAAGAATATGATCCATTTAAAATTATATTTGATGAATCCATAACAGAGTTTGGTTTCATAAATAATGAATGTGTGTATTGTATTTATAAATGTTTTAGTGGGGGTGTGGTTATTTTCCTAATAGTTTATGTTGATGACATATTACGTATTGGAAAAAAATACTAATATTGAACTATAACAACTCTTGGTTGAACACATTATTCTAAAAGAAGGACTTAGGTGAAGCAATATATATTATTGGGATCAATATCCTCCATGATAGATCCAAGAGACAAATTTTTCTAAGACAAAGTACATATATTGACAAGATACTAAATATATTCAGTATGGAACAATCTAATAAGGGATTTATTCTAGTGTCACATGGAATTCATCTTTCTAAGAAAATTTTCCCTGAAAAATATGAGAAAATAAAAAGGGTGGAAAGGATTCCATATTCATCAATGATTTTCTCAATAACGTATGTTATGTTATGCACTAGGCTAGATATCGCATTCACCATAATTATGATGGGAAGATGTCAAGACAACCTAGGTGATCACCATTAGATAGTATTCAAGACTATCCCTAAGTATATAAGGTTTACTAAGGATATGTTCCTGGTATATGGATAAGATGATAAACTAGTGATTAGAGGATATGCATATATTAGTTTCCAAACATATAAAGATGATTTAAAATCACATTCAGGATATATATTCACTCTAAATAAAGGTGGTGTGTGCTGAAAGAGATCAAAGTATGCTATGTTCACAGGTTTCGTAGCATATTATTACTATATTTTTTCTTATGAGGTAGTTAAATGATTAGTTTTGATATAAAAATTTATCCATGATATTGATGTAATTCCTAGAAATAAATATCATACCAAACTTTACTATGATAATACTATATTAGTGGATCTTTCAAAGGATCCAAGGTCACATAATTAGACAAAGAAATACTTTAGAAGTATTATATCTTGAGGTATCTATCTCAGAGAGGTGAAGTTATAGTAGAGTATCTATGGAAGAAAATAAGGTAGGCCCCTTTCTTAAAGACTTAACTCAGTAGAATCATGATCATCATGTGAGGTCTAATAGACTAAATCTCATTGGAGGTTATCTCTAGTCCCAGTGGAAGTTTTTTAGAGTTGGTCTTATAGAACCAAGTATTTTTACTTTGGATTACATGTATATTCAAAGAAGAAAATATTAATTAAAACATATTATTTTATATCATTCATAGTTCTACATGATTTTAATGTAATAATGGCTTATAGTATATGTCGTATTGAAAAGGAAATAGTCATTAAATGTTATTATAATAATCTTGAAATTAGATTATGATTTTATTAAACATATTTGGAAATCCAGATCTTCTTCCCTCCGGCCAGATCTTCTTCCCTCGGCGTTCTGCTCGGCGCGTTCGTGGCGTGGCCACTTCTAGTGGCATGGGATCGTCTTCATCCTCGGTGATCTGCATCGTGCTTGACCTTATTCTCACTCTAACCTCAGATACGGCTAGGGTTTTCCAAGTTGGCGCGATGTTTGGATAGGGTTCGGGTCTCAGATGCGGTGGTTTGGGGGTGTCGCCGCGTTCCGTGTCGTCTAAGAGCATTTTGGGAAATCTGGTCCTTTGGTGTGACTCTGAAGGAGGCGGCGGGTTCTGGTTCAATGGCCCCCGATGGGGCTTCTTTTAGCAAGATCTGATGTTTGGGAGGCCTCTTTTTTTTGGTTTGGTTTGTGGTTTTCAGCTCTAATCATGTTTCTGGTTATCGTTGTGCAGTGTGCGTGGAGGCGCGAGGTGTTGATGCTGTTTGGAGATGCGTCAAGCCAGCTTGGTGTAATGTCGGTCCTGAAGGAAGGATGGATTTGGTACTTGTTATCTTTGTGGTTCGCTATATTCAGAAACGTTTATGGGGATTGATTTTTGTTCGTCAGATTTTGTTTGGTTTTTCTTCCTTAATGTTTTCAATGGAGCTATTTCCATATCTGGTTGTTGGTTTTGTTCATCCTGGATTTGTGGCATGATTGTCCGTCGGATGGCGATGGGGAGGAGGTTGTTTGATGAGGACTTCGTCTGTGTGGATAGACCAGTGGTTTCATTGAGAACAAAGATGACAGTGGGTAGTGATGCGACCATCTGACGCGGTCAGATCTCTGCATGATAGATGGTGGATTTTTGGATCACGCTAGGTACACGTGTCATGGTTCGTGGCTCGAGATTGATAAGGGCAGTTGGTTTGAATTTTGAATTTTGAATTTTGAATTTTGAAGTTTGAATCTTTAATTTGAAGGTGGAATGTTGTTGGGTGATGTTTTTGAATATTGTAATGGTTACCGATAACCCATAAACCGGATTTTAGAAAATGAAAAAAAATGGATTGTAGGACTGTTAGGTGAAATTAATTGAAAGTTGATGGGACTTCTTCTCATAAAGTTCAAACTTATTAATCTCTAAGATGGGAGATTATGAGAACAGTCCCACTAGTATGAATTTTTCATGTTTATGTATCATTATATATTCCTATATTTGAGTTTATGTAATGGTCCTATACTTTAATATTATTATTAGTGTATGTCATGAATCACACACTTAGTCTTATTGATCAAAATAGTTATGCCAAATGTTCATTGGAAATATAGTAAGTTGGGAGTGTCATGAATGACATATTATAAATAAATAATTCATGGAAGTATTTTTACCTTTGATATGTATAGAAGTTTATATCTCACCCTATTTATTAAAATGGAACCATAACATTAAATTCCATGGTCATGGTGTAATGATGAGTTTATTTTTTATAGTCAAAGAAAGATGTATCAAGCATATAGGTTGATGACATGGGTGTGCAGCCTGCTTGATGAGATATTATAAAAATGGATCATATTACATAGTGAGAACTTGTATGTGGTTATCAATGTTACAAAATTAACTTCTTTACCTTAGTTTACATGACCTATTTCTCGATAGAAATCTTGGACTTCAGGAAAGATTTCTTAATTTCAATGAGAAATAATCCAAGAGGGTCATACACTAACTGTGTAACATCCCAACCTGGGTTCCACACATCGATTTCCTAGTTAATTTGGTTACATTATCTCAATCATACATCCCTGTATAACAAACCAAGATTAACGTACATAGACATTGCATCATTTTTGTAGAATACACAAACACATTCCCAAAGACCATATTAGTTTTGTTCCTTTAGAAACATGAAACAAAAACTTCTATTATGGTGAAATATATTCAATTTTTCCCAAAAATATCATCCCCTTTATCACCCCTACCAAAAACCATTCTTTATTACCTGAGGAAAATAAAACATAAGAAAAGTGTGATCTTGGATGATCAATAAAGAGAAACATGGAAGATAAATAAGCATAATCATGAACATAATGGTGTGAGAACACGATAATAACATTATAATATCTTACCATACATATCATAGATCATATACATGAGTTATGTCATAAATAATGGAATTTCATAAGACATGAATCATGAGAAAATCAAGAGCATAATCCATGAAAGCATAATATAGGAATAAGACATGGAATTTTTGGTAGATACATAAACATGTAATATCATTCCATATAAGTCAAGGCCCATTGCAAAAACTGGTCAAGGTACTTCATGGTGGATGAACCTACTGGGTGGGACACACCATCATCCCCAGTTATAGTCATTTCCTTATAGTGGATCAGGTTTCGACTTCTTCCTATAGTGTATCAGGTTTATCATTATTCTCATTGTGGATGGAGTTCCCCTTCTTCCCATAGTGGTTTAGTTTTCCCCTTCATCCCAGAGTGTACTGGGTTTCCCCTTATTCTTATAGTGTATCAAGCTTATTGACTTTTTCCCATCATTATCTCATGAGGTATAAATCTTTACCCAATGAATTGAAGAGGGATATAGGTCCCACCCATCAAAAAATAAAAACCATACATATGCATGCCATAAGAACATAAATCATTCATTATAAACTATATAAATAATAATTATATAATCCTTGAATCATAAACCCAGTAAATAATAAGTAACATAAAATAATTTTATCACATAAGGAAAATGGTTTTGAAATATCATTTGAAATAATTATTTAGGAAAATATCCTTTATAATTTGAAAAAAAACACTTTTTATAATCATAAAAAAATAGAAAACCTTTTTCATTTAAAATAACCTTTAAAAATTATAAAGGAACCTTTGAAAACCATTTTATACATCTTTTAAATCCTTTTTCTTGAAATTCATAAAATATCATTTAAAACACTTTTAAAACATCTTTAAAAAACATTGTTTTGAAGGAGCATAGATTTTTGAATGAAGAAATAATAACATTACATAAAACTTATAATATCATGAAAATAATTATATTCATGATACAAAATAAAAAAAATTATTATATACACCTCATAAAAGAATATAGGTGCATAATATAACATGTGTCTCAAAGAAGGAAACTTGAGACAAAATTACCTTACTGATTTGGTAACATTTAAAAAGTAAACTCCATGAAAGAGAGATCATAAAATTAATATGTAAACAATAATAAATTTAAGGATTAAGATCATATATTTAATTCATGGGTATTATATACACCACATAAAATAAACTAGTGGTGAATATGGCATAAGTCTCAAAGAAATAAAAGTGAGACTAGAAATCCCAAAAAAAACTTGAGTAAATTTTTAATCATGAGATGCATGAAATAATAACGTCAATTGAAACTTATAATATCATGAAATAATTTAAATTAATTATATGAAATTTCATAGTTCATTATATACACCCCATAAAATCAATGATTGGTGAATATGGCATGTATCTCACGGATATAAAAAAATGAGATGAAATTCCATTACCTTAAGTCTTGACTTCCTTAATACACATTCAGACCTCCTGTATAATAATTATAAGTTTATTATACACATACCAAATAAAAATACTCATATATCTAATACCATATATTATTTACTTGTGACTTTATATTACTCACTTATTAACAATTCAATGTTTAATTTATGTATCAGGTAATGATTGCTTTGTTTCTCGTCTATGTTTTTCCTTGTTATTATTGGTCCTCATAATTAGATCATGATTTAATAATCTATAGAATGATAAAAATAATATAAATATCATATAAATTTATTATATATGTTTTTATGGTTGTCAATAAAATTTTTAGGTAGAAAATAAAATATACCGTTCATGAAGACAGTAGGTCATACGTACGAATGAACGTTGTTTTCATTTTCTTATCATATTAAAAGAAAAAATTTATATGATATATTATCATTCAAGAATAATTTTTTATGTCATATATATCACATATTTTTATTAAAACCATCCTTAATACATTCTATTTTAAGTGTTACCGAATCACATCACTTCGTGAGGCGATAGTCTCTCGTACGCACAAACAACGTTATCATATTCTCAAAAAATGGAATGCATAAAGATATGTGTGATATAAAAATTAAATAATAATAATAAAATCTTAAAAATAATTTATATAATATATAAACTGTAAATACATCATTATTACCAACCATTAAAGGTAGTAATGGAAGAATAAATGACGTCGATTCGTGAGGTTTTAGTCCGCCATACAAATGAACGATGATTTCGTATCCCATTTGATGGAAGTGTGTTAAATTGTAGGTTGTAACATTGACATAACAACATATAAGTGTTTTTAATATATTTATTTTATTATATAAAAATTAAATAAATATAATTTAAGGGGTTTTGTAAAGAGATAAAACAAAAACATTCGTTGATGAATGTTACCTCTTCTTCGGGTATCACCTTTTGGTTTTCACAAAAGGAATTGGTTGGATTTATTCCAAAAATAAGGATTATAGGATAATGGTGGGAAGATTTTAGGATATTTTTAAAGAGTTTTTCCAAACCAAATAGGTTTTAAATTGTAGAGAAAATATAATAAGACGTTCCTTTTTATAAGAGAGGGGAGGGGCACTCTTGGAATTTCCCAAAAGATTAATTTATAATAAATTTAATCTCAATCCATATACTTACAAAAATCTATTTATTCGAATATAAGATATGATAAGGTTTTAAAATAATAAACCAATATATTTTAGACAAGTTTTGGTATTATTTTAAACCTAATAATTTTGATTAAACCTTAGGAAACCTATTTTAATTTAAATTATGGTAACAACTTCTTCAATATTAAAAGGTAGTAAATTTTACATATAAAGTGTCCATTGGACTATAAATTTCCAATTTATGATAATTTAGACCATATCTAACTCCATTTGTCCTTATTTAATATTTTTATTATTTCTAAATAATTTAATAACATATTATTTTCATAAAATATCATTAGTGTCAATTTTGACATTATTCATTACTTTGACATTAATAAAATCAATAATGCTAGATAAATTCAAATAAAATAATTTATTACACCCATTATATGTCATATTTACCTAAAAAATTCAGGTATTACAATAATAAATTCAAATTATATTTATTTAAATATTTATTATATCATTTAAAATGTTTTTCAATAATTGAATAATTATTGTATCATCATTTTTTAATTATTTATGATTATTATTTATTCACAAAAATTGAAAAATTAATTTCCATGATGTAGATAAACCTTTTATATTTCATAATAATATATATATTATAGAATATATTTTATTTAACCACATACTAAAAATATTATACTTATTAAAAGTAAGAGTGACATTTTGTCACTCTCATTGATTTTAATAATATCTAAGTCATTTTCATGGAAAAGTACCCATTAAATAATTAAATTTAGAAAATTATGTGTTAAGGGTATAATTAAATTCAAAAAATAACATTTGTTAAAGTTTTACGACATTTTTATAATATTTATAATATTATTTTTTCCCCTTAATTACCCGATTTACACTTAACCGTGTTAATAAAAATTATTAAAGTTACTATTCATATTATTCTAAAAATAAAAGGAACCTATGTAATAACATTTTACCTTATGATTCCAAATATGGAATCCATTTTTAAAAATTAAATTCACATAATTTTTAGAAATTTATTTATAATTAAGCCCAAAGAGGGGTCAAAACAATGGGTTTTTAAAGTAAAAATGTTCAAAAGTTTGAAATGTTTTTATATAAAACCTCGATGTAAAATAGGTTAAAATGACCTAAATTTGATTAATTAGTGTATAATTGATCTAATTATAATTTAAAACTAAATTAAAATATATTTTATCTATATAGATAAATTTGATGACAATGTAGTTTTGAGTTAAAATTCAGTATTTTTCAACATTCATCAAAACATGAAACTTATCAGAAAAATAAAAAAAAATTCAAAAAAAATTAATCTTGATATTATTATTTCCAATAATATATTTATTTTTTAAAATATGATTTATAAAAGTGTCAAAAAATATATTTAAAACAAATTTTCCATCAGAAGATGGTAAAACTATCTTTTTAGATAAATACATCCTTTATGTATAAAATTGGATTTGTTCTTATATCATTTATAGAAAAAACATAAGATAAATATAAAACATTACATTGAATATTTATTTTATTAATATAATGAAACAAGATTTATTTTTTACTTATTCTTATAAAACACACTTGTAAACATTTAAATAGTTTTTGTAAGAAAAATATTTCCTTTTATTTTAAAAATGGTTTTATTTTCATTGATAATTAATTTTTGACCAAATAATTAATTATATATACATGTATAAACCATATTTTCATAATTTATTTAATATTATTATTAATTTACATTCTAATGGATAGGTGGTAACTGTAATAATATTTTAATAACAATATTAATAGTATATTGTAGTTTGGTAAAACCTAGTATTACATGTAACAAAATCTATCAAAGAAAATAAGAATTGTTTGTAACAAAAGACAAACATGTGTGTATAGAAATCTAATATAATCGTTTCTTTTATCACAATTTTAACTTGGTGTTTCATATAATGCAATACAAACATAATTCATTCATATAAAAATAGTTATATTTAGTGTTGTGTGAAATGAAAAATATTGAAAAGTTTAAATTTAATTTGAAAAAATATATTTCCCAAAATATCTGGGTGTTACATTATACCCCTTTAAAATGAATTTTTCCCTCAAAATTTGTCTAGGTTATAAAATGATTAATACTTTAAATTTCATTTCATAGAAACCCACATCATAAAAATGAAAAATAATACTTCATTTAAAAAGTTAAAGTTAGAACCATAATGGTTAGACAATATAACTCATGATTATGTTTCTATGTAGGAGAACATAGGTGGGAAGGGATTATTGGACATCGAATAAAATTGTAAATAATTATATATAGTGATAAATATCATTGATCATAATCAAGTGAATGATTAATATAAATTTAAGGGGATTTAACCCATAAATTTGTGATGATTTATAAAACCATCAGTTCAATAAAAACGAAGGTATTCAGATAAATATTTTCTCAACATCCTTTTCCCGGAATTTAAGATTTTTTCATAAGAATATATACTTACTTCATTTCATTTCATTTGATATGAACAATCTCACCCTTTGGTTGTGCCTTGATAAATTCCCACTTCTTCTCTTACTCCTAGGAAGGAAGGTAAATGTGCCACTCCATAAGAACTAATAGATAATGATATCCATAAATAGAATGATAGGTCATTCTATCTATATTTAGTTATCATCACAATAAAAAACGTTAGTACATGTTATCTGATATTCATAAATACTCATATGGTGAGATGATACTTTAATCTCTAAAACATCATCTAAATTTTGGATTAAACTATTTCATAAATGGTTAACCTTTTAATTTTTCAAAAATTTGAAAATAAAAAACATTATAAATAAGGTCACTAAATTTATAAAAAATATCTTAGCATTGATCCCATGTATATCATAAAGTAGATCTTGTTTGTCACATACCAGATATGTGAATACCTTCATCATGTATTCTATTGAAACCTGGTAATTAACATAAATCATTATTGAAAACATTCATTATTTATTATTCCAATGATTATTGGATATATTCCTTAAGTCTAAAAATGTCGTAAAATCCATATGTGATAACATAAACCACTTTTTCAACAATTACTTAATCAGCTCCAAGGAAATCAGAACCATCAAATGTACTTATTCATATACAATATATCTTTATCCAAACATCATTATCTCAACATTAAGAACATATTAATGGTTATCTTTCCCTTAATATTGTGTTTCCCAAAAATATCCCCTTGCCATTAAATCTTTTTTCTAAGTCTTCATCACCATTAAAAATATCTATTTCAATCTTTAATGAAACATTTATACTGAAAATACATATATATTTCATGATTCATATAACATATTATTTCAATTGAAAAACATATACACTTCAATCATCCAACTTATTTCTTAAACCATTACTGGGGATTCATCATCTTATTCTTTTCTAGAATATGAAATATGAATCATGTATTAAGGTTCCTCAAGCTCAATTTAATCATTATTATTATGTTTAATGTAAAAAATACGGTTAAAACATCTCATACCTTTCACAAGTTGTTTTCAGTCTCTTTTTCCTCAATAGTATAAAAAATACTCATACCACCTTCCGAGTTATCTTCTTGAGATCTACACTTAGGACATTGATTTTCATAATGCTCATACTTTCCACATATAAAAAATTCAATGTTAACCATGTGCCATCTAATACCCACTATCAACTAAGACCATAAAACGTAGTGTAAAAAACACTTATCATAGAATAAAAACACATAATCATGAAAAAATACTTATAGGAAGCCTAAATCATGGCACCTAATTTTAAATCTAAGACACCTTATTCTCATCTTTAGATAAATTTCTAGAAATATCCTTAGAAATATCTCTAGGGATAACACTAAATTTTCTCATCTGAGTTTCTAAATGTTAACTAAACCTTTATTATGATACCAATTATAATGACCCAAGATTAACATACATATACGTTACATAATTTTGGAGGAATACACAAACACACACCCAAATACCATATTATTTTAGTGTATTTAGAAACATGGAACACAAACATCTATTATCATGAAATATATTCAATATTTTCAACAAATATCTTCCACTTTAGTAAACCTACCTAAAACCTTACTTTATAACCAAGGGAAAAGAAAACATGATAAAATGGTGATCATAGTTTCTCAGTAATGGTAAATAAGGGAGATATGTTACTATAATCATGAAAATAATGGTTTGAGAATATGAGCATAACATTATAAGATCATACCCTGCATATCAAAGATCATATACATGAGTTATGTCTTAAATAATAGTAGTTCATAAGGCTGGAATCCTAATAAAATCAAGATAATAAGACATGAAATCATAACATAAGAATAAGACTTGAAAGTTTTGGTAGACACATAAACATGTAATATCATTCCCTATAAGTCAAGGATCATTGTAAAAACATATCAGGGAACTTCATGGGGGTTGCACCTACTGGGTGGGACACACCACCATCCTCAGTCTTCATCCTTTACTTATAGTGGATCAGGATTCTCCTTCTTCCCATAGTGGATTAGGTTTTCCCTTCTTCCCATAGTGACTCAAGTTTCTCCTTCTTCCCAAAGGGGATCAATCATGTTGACTTGTTTCCCATCATTATCTCATGAGGTATAAATCTTCACCCAATGCATTAGATGGAGATATTAATTCCACCCATCAAATAATGAAATCCATATAAATGAATGCCACAAGAACATAAATCATTCATCATAAATCATAGAAATAATAAAGATAGAATCCTTGAAATGTTACCCCAATAAATCATAAGTAACAAAAAAATAATGTTATCATAGATAGAAAATGGTTTTGAAATATCATTTGAAATAATTATAATATAAAATACCATTTCCCCTTTGATTTTTTTTTTAAAATCATAAAATATTTAAACAACATTTTTCATTGAAAATAAACTTGATAACCCATAAAGGAATCTTTTAAAACCATTTTAGACATCTTTGAAATCATTTTCCTTGAAAATGCATAAAATTTCATTTAAAACACTTAAAACATTTTTAGAAAACATTATTTTGAAGGAACATATATTTATGAACAAAGAGATAATAACATTTCATGAAACTTATAATATCATGAAAATAAGGATATTAATGATAAAACATGTCAAAGGGTAGTATATACGCCACATAAAATAATACTAGTGAATAACATAACATATGTCTCAAAAAAGTAAAATTGAGACAAAATTACCTTACCGATTTGGTAACTTTTGAACTGTAAACCCCATGAAAGAGAGATCATAAATTAGATATTATCACAACCCATCCCCAGGGACCTATGTCGTGACTACCCCAAGCCTTCCTTCTATAGGCCAGGGGCTGGAAACTAGCACCAAAAGGTGTATTACCTAAAACTAGGAATTCATTGCCTTTATAACCTATAAATTCACACAACTAAGCACAAAACGGGATACAAGAACAAAGTAGAACTATATAGTAAACAGGATGTGTACAGAAAGAAAAAGGGGCCAGAATACAAACCCAAATGGAAAGTACAAGAAAACTGGGAAGTACAAGTAAACCAGAACAGCTCCTGTGAACACCCGATAAGGATCCTACCTAAAGGGTAGGTGCAGCTCTAGAATGGTCATAATTGTGGTATTACTTGTCTAATTTCCACCTACGAGATACCTCTAGTCCTAGTACCCTTAGCCTCGATCAATAATGTCTATCATCTGCACCAAACACAACAACGTGCGGGCGTAGCCCGTGCAGGGTTGAGTATAACGATACTCAGTAGGGACCCTGAGACCCTCTAAGGTCTCACAAAATCCAAAAAGGATAAACCACAAAGCATGAAAACAACTGACAACCCTACTTAGCTATATTCCCATACATATACCTAAGTTGTCGAGTAAACCCATCTCAATCATGAGGAAACACAAGGCCCAACTCAAAAGCCCAAGCTCAACTGTCCAATAAAGGAAAGAATACCACGAAGGTAAGTACCACAAAGGTATGCCACACAGATTATTACCACATAGGTAAATATTCAGCTCACATCAGGTATAACATATGTATAAAAGTAAAAATGATTAGATATAACTATTGAATCATCTTGCTCTGTTAAGAGGTAGACCCACATAGGATCCTAAATCATCAGACCCACGTAGAATCCTAGTATAGCAGACCCATATAGGATCCTAGAATAATTCCACATGGATTACTAGAGCATATCTAATTGGGATGCTGGAATACAGACCCACGTATGATCCCAAAGCACAGACCCACATAGGATCCTAAGGCACAGACCCAGATAGGTCCCTTTCTAATCTTACAGCCAGCTACAGGGTTCCCGCACTAAGCTTGCTTGATTCCAAGAGGGTCCTATCCTCAAGCCATAGGACGATACTCTAACTTAAACTAAGTCCCACGAAGAAGTATCCCAAATAACCACCATTTAATACGGGTCTCAACACAATAGATGGTGAGTCAATCGGAGGCTCGGTCTGTAAGTTATTGGACTTTTAGTCCCGAGGGACCGGTTGGATTCGTGTTCGATCCAACTCGGCCATACCCCAACCTTACTCAAAAATAAAATGGGGTATAACAAAAGTGTTTTCTTTATCTAAGGTTCCTGGTGCCGCAGACCGTTCATCAAACGGACGCTCGTAGCTCAAGTTATGGCTAAAAGAGTGGGAAAAGGTCGAAGCTGGTCTGGGTATGGTCTGACCCAGTTGGACCAACCAGGCCCGACCCAGCCTGGGCTAACCTGGGTCTGGTCCAGGGTCCGACCCGTATCGCTGGGTCCAGCCCGTCCCACTGGCACGACCCGCGGTGCGGCCTGTGATGGGCAGCCCGCGCTGGGTGGCCCGCAGTGCGGCCCTCGCTGGGCGGCCCGCTGGCCTGCGCTGGCCCACGACTGGGTGGCCCCACAGTGGGGTCCACCCTAGGAACCACTCAAGGGGGAGGCACCCCTTGGGCACCCTGAACGTCTGGGCCGTTCGGGTTGGCTAGCCGACCGACCGACGTCAACAGCTGGCACGCAGGACCCGGTGTCCCGCTCGGCTCCCCGGCTGGCCAGACGGCCAGCCCACCCACGCGGCGCAATCATGTGTGTGCCACCATTGGCAGCTGGCAGTGATCCAGCCTCCCTCCTTAACTGTTATGGCCTTGTTCCGTGACTCTTTCATGCTCGGCGGCGTGGTTGCGCGTCGTCGCCCCCTTCACATGGCCGACCATGCGTCAGCCGCTACGCTAGATCCGCTACGGCTGACGGGCCCTGACCCTTCTCTGGCGGCATGGTCACGCTGCTGACGTTGTCGTGGTCAACCAAATTTTTGGCCTCCGTTCCCGAGCCCCACTGGTGCTGGTCGCCGGCACAGGTTGCCCGCGACGTTCCTAGAGTCACCGGGCGCGCCCCGGTGGCCCGTTCTTCATTTCGAAAATTCATACCCTCAAATCGGAATGTCTCCATCGATTCAAGACCATCATAAACCACAAAGGTTTCGGAGAGGTCTGGCCATGTTCTTTTGGCCCGCACCCTCCGCGTTTGAACGGTATCAAGCAGCATAATTGTTCTTAAATCAAGATGATTGACAAGAACAGGGTAAGGGGTATTCAAAACAACATTCCCTACCTTGATTACTCATTGGAGGTGTCATAAGATGAAGTCAGTGAAGGTGAGGAAAATATGGATGTCGATTCATTTTCGTTGAAGACGTTCCTCGTTGGGGATCCTTCAATTGATTTCTTCGTTGGAGAGATTGTTTCTTAAAAATTCTCCCAAGCTCTCCTTTACCAACAAATCCCCCAACCAAGAGGTGAAATTCCAAATAAATAAAGTTAATTTAATTAATACAATTAATGTTGGCACATTAATTAATTTTTTGTTGGCACAATTAATGGGAAAAGAACCCAAGAGTCACCTCCCTCATTAAATAGAGATTTCAAGGCTTAGGTGGTCCCCACCACCAAATTAAATTTGAGAGGATTGAATTCCAAAATAAAATAATGTTAATTTATTTTATTTTCTCCCACAAAAAGAAAAAAAAACTAACATTCACCCTCGACCTACTGCGGTCAAGGTGAAGGTCTCCTTAAGAGAATACTAGCATTGTGATCTCAATAGTGTCCTCAGATTTCAATTCTGATCACCGATTCAAAAGTTATGAAAACCCACTCACACGTTTACTGAACGCACCCGAAAAAAAGTTAAAAAATTCATTCCTGGAACTCCGGTCCTCAGAATCACGCGCCGTCAATTTTGGCGGACTCGTAATATTCCCATATAATTAAAATAATTACATGGAAAAATCTGTGTCTTTACATTCTCCCCACCTCAAGGATTTGCGTCCCCGTAAGCCATAACTCAAACTAAGGGAACAAGTGGGGGTACTGAGCACGTATCTGAGCCTTATACTCCCATGTGCTCTCCTGGAGGTTCCCATGATACCAAAGCACACACACCAAAGGTATCAATCTCCCATGACGAACTCTCTCCTGTAGATCCTCAATCTCCACTGGAACCTCCGAAAAATTTGACCCATCGTCGATGTCCAACTTGCCCTATTCAATGATGTGTGAAGGATCATGTACATATCTCCTCAACTAGGATACATGAAAAATATCATGCACCCAATGCAACTAAGGGGGAATTTCTAGGCGGTAATCCACCTTGCCAACTCTACTGAGGACCTGAAAGGGTCTGATGAACCTCGGAGATAACTTGCCTCCCCGGCCAGATATCTGCAAACCTCATCGGGGTGAGACTCGTAGAAAGATGTGGTCACCATCCTCGAACTCCAGATGTCTCTGTATTCTGTCTGCATAAGACTTTTTCCTGCTCTGTGCAGTTTTCATCTGCTCCTGGATAATCTGCACCTTCTCTGTGGTAGCCCATACCATATCTGGTCCCATGAGTGCTGACTCCCCTGGGTCAGTCTAGCACAAAGGTAATCTGCAAGGTCGGCCGTACAGAGCCTCGAAAGGTGTCATCCCAATGGTGGAGTGATAGGTTTTGTTGTATGAAAACTCCACCAAGGGTAAGTGATCCTCCTAGCTGCGGATGAAGTCGAGGACACAAGCACGCAACATGTCCTTGAGGGTCTGAATAGTCTGCTCAGTCTGGCCATTCGTCTGAGGATAGAAGGTGGTGCTCAGATGAAGCTGCATCCCTAATGCCTCCTGCAACCCCTTCCAAATCCGTTAATTGAAACATGCATCATGATCGGAGACAATCATCAAGGGTACTCCATGTAACTACACAATCTTCTGCACATAGAGGCATCCCAAGATCTCTACTGAACCCTACTCTCTGATCGGTAGGAAGTGGGCCGACTTGGTGAGTCATTCTAGGATCACTGAGATAGAATCATGACCCCTATATGTACATGGGAGTCCTATCAAAAATTCCATGGATATCCCATCCCACTTCTACTCTAGGACCTCTAAAGGCTAAACTAAGCATGCTGGTACCTGATTCTCCGCCTTCACTTGCTGACAATTGAGGCACCGAGAGACAAACTATACTATTTCTTTCTTCATTCCCAGACACCAGTGTTGTCATCAAAGGTCCTAGTATATCTTTTCAACTCCTAGATGTTCTTCTAGAGGGGATGTGTGGAACTCCCTCAACACTTCCTCCTGAAGTGACACTGGTACCATGGTACATCCTCTGAAAAGGATGACATGCTCCCCACCTTCAGAAAATAAATCAAGTGCCTGTCTTGTGGATATCTGAGCACGTTGAGCCTCACAGTCAGTGTCCCCATTCTATTCCTCCCTGAATCGCTGAAGGAGTGGGGGAGTGAATGTAAGAGACTGAAGAAAAGCTGCTCCATCCCGATCTAAAAAATATATCTACAAAGTGACCAGCTGCTCTATCTCCCCACCTAGTAGTTGTATACCATATATCTGGCTGAGTGCATCTGCTACAACGTTCCCCTTCCCAGGAGTATAGACTCTCTCGAAGTCATAGTCCTGGAGGAACTCAAGCCAACATCATTGTCTCGGGTTCAGGTCCTTCTGGGAGAAGATAAAACTAAGACTCTGGTGATCAGAGTAGACCGTAAAATGCTCTCCCATTAGATAGTGTCACCACATCTTCAAAGTGAAGACCACTACTGCTAACTCAAGGTCATGGGTAGTGTAGTTCTTCTCATGTTGTCTCAATTTTCGATAACCATATGTGATAATTGCTCACTCCTGCATCAGAACACATCTGAGCCCATTCCCTGATGCGTCGCAGTAGACTACGTGCCCAACGCCCTCTTCTGGAAGCCTCAAGATGGGGGCACTAGTCAGCCTCTGCCTAAGCTCCTTAAAATTCCTCTAGCATCTCTCCAACCACACGAAGGGTTTCCCCTTATTTATCAATTCTGATAAAGGTGCCGCAACTCTGGAGAAACCTGGAAAAAATCTCCAATAGTATCTGGCCAAACCAAGGAAACTTTGTACCTCCGTCACACTCCTGGGTGGATCCCAAGAAAGTACCACCACAATCTTCAATGGATCCACTGTAACTCCAGCCTCCAAGATGACATGTCCTAGAAAGTGAACCTCTCAGATACATAACTGGAACTTAGAGAGCTTACCATAAAGATGGTGCTCTCGGAGTGTGTCCAGAACTACCTACAAATGATAGGCATGCTCCTCCTCAGTATCTGAGTAGATCAGAATGTTGTCGATGAAGACTAATACAAAAAAAATCAAGTTATGGCTGAAATATCCTGTTCATGAGTCCCATGAACACTGCAGGAGAGTTTTTCATGCCGAATGGCATAACCAAGAACTCGTAGTGACCATACCAACATCTGAAAGTTGTCTTCTACAAATTAGTATCTCGTACTCTGAGCTGGTGATAGCCTGATCTGAGGTCTATCTTCAATAACCACCATTATCTCTTCAGCTAATCAAAAAGGTCGTCAATCCTCGGAAGTGGGTACTTGTTCTTCATGGTCACCTGGTTTAGGTGCCAATTGTCAACAAAAAGTCTCAAGCTCCCATCCGCCTTCTTGGTGAACAAAATCGGGGCTGCCCAAGGAGAAACAATGGGCCGGATGAACCCCTTCCCCTATAAGTCCTCCAGTTGTACCTGCAGCTCACAAAGCTCTGTGGGAGCCATCCGATACGATTGTGTAGATATCGGTGTTGTCCCGGGGTATAAGTCAATATAAAAGTCCACCTCTCTATGAGGAGGTATACCTATAACATCATTAGAGAAGACATCCGCATACTGGTCCACCACTACAGGATAGCTCAGACTCTCTACATCAACTACTCTGAGGGTAAGGCTAGCCAACTGATGAGTGATCAGCTGCAATCTCCTCTGGGTAAGTCTATCCTATGCTGAAAAGTCTCCCTTATCTCCGTTGAAGGTAAACCTAGTCTCATCAGTGCAGACACACCTCACTTTTCACCTAATACAGTTGATATGGGTATAGACTGTAGATAACCAATCCATACCCAAGATGACATTGTAAGGCCTCGACGCTGCTACTAGGAGATCTCAGCCAAAGATCTCTCCTCTTAGAGTAAGCTCACACTACTGTAACCAGTGTGTAATTGTTGAATCCTCTCTTGTAGGAGTCTCTAGACATAAGGATCGAGCTAACAGCTCCATCGGAATCTCCGAGTTCCGAACGAGGGCAGTGGCAATAAAATAATGACTGGAACCTATTTCTATAAGTACTGCAGCTAAGGTGGAGTAGACACAGATCATACCTCGTATCATCTCCAGAGCGTCGTGGTCATAGGCCTCAGCTACCTAGAGATGAGCTTTCACCTATCCACCTACTCCCTGTGGTTGGGGTGGACCACCTGTTGGTGGTGGCAGTAACATCTTGAATCATCTCCCACCACCAGCTGCATGACCATCTCCTCTACTACGTCTTCCTGCTCCCTGCAGAACTCCTCAGTTGAACCTTTATCTCTGCTTGGGCGGTCTTTCAATCATCTTCTGATCATCCGTATGGCAGGTCGGGTAGTCACGAGCCATGTGACCCTACTCGGCGCATGCGTAACACTGCCTTCTCCTCACATGATTGTCTTTATCTCAGGTTCCCCGAACAACTGATCCTGAATCTTGTGGTCATCCACCCGTAGGTTTGGTCCTGTTGGACCCATGTGACATTTGTCTGCTCTCATATGTTGAAGACTCCACTATGTGATGCCCGATGGTGGGTCTCACTGTTGGTGACTGGTCAGCAAGAAAACTCTCTACTAAGAGGGCTCACTCTAACACCCCCACCTACATCGGGATGCTGAGAGAAATCATTGAATCCCTGATCTCTCGCCTGAGTCTCTACTTGAAGTTTCAGGCTCTGAAGAATGGGTCCCGCACCATATTAGTGGAGTAGCATGAGAATTTGGTGAACCTCGCTGAGTACTGAGCCATAGTCATTATGCCCTACTGCAGATGAAGAAGCTCTTATATTCGCACTGCGCGAAGGGTCGTTGGGACAAACTCTGCCCAGAATAGGCTCTCAAAGTCTTCCCAGAGAACTGTCACCTTGTCATGAACATGGAGCTTCAAGCTTCACCATCTACATGCTGCTACCTATAGAAGATGGGCGGCAAGGATTACCATGAGATTAGCTGGTGTCCCTACCAGTCAGAAGAATCTCACCACAACCTCTAGCCAATCCTCAGCCGCTTATGGGTCCGTCTCACCCCTGAACATGGGTGGCCTCTAGAGCTAGAACTCATGCAAGATTCTCAAGCAGTGTGCACTCTCCGCTGCTAGGGCTGGTGGAATCCGTGGCCAAATGGGTAATGGTATCGTTGGTGCCTCCGCTGGTGCCTCTACTGATAAAGGGTCCTACACCGAGGCCTTGTCACTCGGTGGGTTGTCATCACGTACTCTTCCTGGAACCCTAGATGGCTGTCTACATAGAGGCATCCTGAAACGAAATAGGTATACCATGGTCAATAAGTTATACTTGGTTATCTAACTCAAGAAATCACAAATAAAAATTTTCAAAATAGACACGCAATCAGTGTTTTCGTGGACTAAGTCAGAAATCAGAAGTCAGGGTCTTGGTGTATGGATACGTCGGTCACCGCACCAACACTGGATTCCCTAAAATGATAACCACACTCATAACACTTAACATTATTGTTGTTAAAAGATCAAATTCCAATGTTCTATAGTATAACTGACTCGTCTGATACCAATTTGTCATGACCCATCCCCTGGGGCCCGTTCCGTGACTACCCCAAGTTTCCTTCCATAGTCTAGGGGCTAGCAACTAGCACCAAAAGGCGTATTCCCTAAAATTGGGAATGCATTGTCTTTATAACCTGTAAATTCACACAACTAAGAACAAAACAGGATACAAGCAAAAAGTAAAACTATATAGTAAACAGGGTGTATACAGAAAGAAAAAGGGGCCAAAATACAAGACCAAAAGGAAAGTATAAAAAAACTAGGAATTACAAGTAAACTGGAACAGCTCCTATGAACACTCGCCAAGGATCCTACCTAAAGGGTTGGTATAGCTCTCGAACAGTCGTCACTGTGGTACACCTCGTCTAATGTCCACCTCTGATCTACCTCCGGTCCTGGTACCCTCAGCCTCGATCAATGTTGTATGTCTTCTTCACCGAACACAACAAGGTGTAGGCGTAGCCCGTGTAGGGGTGAGTATAATGATACTCATTAGGGACCCCAAGACCCTCTAAGGTCTCAAAAAGTCCACAAAGGATAAACCAAAAATCATAAAAACAACTGAAAACCCAACTTAGGTATATTACCATACATATACTTAAGTAGTCGTGTAAACCCATATCAATCATGAGGAAACACAAGGCACAACTCAAAAGTCTAAGCTCAACTATCCCACGAAGGTAATACCACAAAGGTAAGTACCATAAATTTATGCCACACAGATGATTACCACATAGGTAAATACTCAGATCACATCAGGTATAACTTGGGTTTGGAAGTAAGGATGATTATATGTAACCACTAAATCATTTTACTCTCTTAAGAGGAAGACCCACATAGGATCATAAATCATCAGACCCGCGTAGGATCCTAGTACAGCAGACCCCCGTAGGATCCTAGAGTAATCCCATGTGGATTCCTAGAGCGGATCCAAGTGGGATACTGGAACACACACCCATGTAGGATACCAAAGCACAAAACCATGTAAGATCCTAAGGCACAGACCCACGTAGGATCCCTTTATCATCTTACAGCCAGCTATAGGTTTTCTGCACTAAGCTCGCTTGATTCTGAGAGGGTTCTCTCCTCAAGACACAGGTCGATACTCCATCTGCCACAAATTCCCACGAAGAAGTATCCCAAAGGACCTCCATGTAATATGGGTCTCAACGCAACAGACGTTACGTCAATCAGACGCCCAGTCTATAAGTTATTGGCCTCTTAGTCTCGAGGGCCTGGTTGGATTCGTGTTTGATCCAACCTGGTCATACCCCAACTTTATCCAAAACTCAAATGGGGTATATCAAAAAGACCATCTCGATCCAAGGTTCCCAGCTTTGTAGACGGTTCGTCAAACGAATGCATGTAGCTCAAGTTATGGCTGAAAGAGTGGAAAAGGGTTGAAGTTGGTCCAGGTCTGGTCCGACCCAGGTTTGGTCCTAGGTCCGACCCGGCCCGCTGGGTGGCCCATGCTGGGCAGCCCGCTGGCCCACAGTTGGGTGGCCACATGGTGGGGTCTGCCCTAACCGCCACCCAAGTGGGAGGCACCCCTTGGGTACCCCAAACGGCTGGGCTGTTCGGGTTGGGTAGCCGACTGGCCGGCACCACTTGGCGCCGGCAACTGGCATGCGAGACCCGGGGTCCCGCTTGGCTCCCCGGCTGGCCAGACAGCCAGCCCACCCACATGGCATGGTCACGCGCCCCACCACCACCGGAGGCCAGCTACGATCTGACCACCTTCCTTCATCGTCACAGCCTCATGTCGCGGCTCCTGCATGCACGGCGGTGTGGTCGCGCGCTGCCACCCCATTCGCACGGCCGGTTGTGCGTTGGCCACCGCCCTAGCTCTGACACGGCCACTGGGCCACGACCCTTCTTCGGTGGCATGGTCGTATCGCCGATTTCATCGTTGTTGATCGGAGTTCCGGCCACCATTCCTGAGCCCCACCGGTGCCAGTCGCCGGCATGGGTTGCCAGCGAAGTTCCTCGGGTCACCAGGCGCACCCCAGTGGCCAGTTCTTCATTCCGAAAACTCCCAAACTCAACTCTTAATGTCGCCATCAATTCAAGACCATCATACCAGAAACGCTCAGTCAAAGGGAGGCCTCTGACCCTTTATTAAAATAAAATAAAATTACAGGATAAAAAAATCAAGAGTACAGGAATACCATGCATCCACATCCAGATATCAGTACCAACCAGAAAATATCAGCTACATATCATAGTATTCATAATCCTCACCACATACATAATAGGGAACATCCTCCGCAGTAGCCAACTCCCATTCAGAGTTCGTATCATATGGTTTTAGAACCTTGGCATACTTTTGTCTGAGCTCCAGTTGCTTCATAGTGAGTTTCTCCTTATTTTCTTGCTTGATCACACGACTCTTTTTATAATTAGGTGCATCCTCTTTTTCCTTCTTGAATGAGGACCTGGTGGGTACCGGCTTCGGTAAGTAAGAATAGTCCTTTCGTGGCCTCCTCTTTGGTGGATCAGTAACCGCTCCTTCACTGCCAGACAATTTCTTCTGTCCACCTTGAAAGATATCACTATATGAAGGTCTTGCAGCCCCGTGGTCATTCTCCTTGTCACTTTTAGATACATTTCCCCATTTACCCGTGAGATTCACTGGGATGCAACCTACGTCCCCACTATCTTTCCTTACCAAAACACCTTCTGATTTTGTCATAGACTCACCCCCAATCATTGGAGAGAGCCTATTGTGATCAATCAGAGCAAGACATTGCAGATTTACCTCTTTGTTAGGGTCCTCTACAGTCCCCATCGAGACATAAACTACATCCTTTTCCTAAATATTGGAACCAATTTGCATAGTCAAGTCTTCATTCCCCTGCGAATCAGCAATCAGATTGGGTGACTCCTCCTTCTCCAAGACCTCAAAGCTATTACCAGAGAGGACACCCTGTAATGAAGCCACTGCTCCTCTGTTTATGCTGCCACCCAATCCAGCAGAACCCTCCAACACATTAAGTTCCTCATCTCCAAGCCCAAATTTAATCCTCTTAAAGACCTGCTACACAGATGGATTGAGTGAATCCCACACCTCCTTCACAGTACAGTCATGCAAGAACACCTCTGCATGAAAGGCTTGTCACACCTCCTGATCCAAACCTGTGCCCAGTAATGCCTTTCCAAGGTAGGGGCTTCCCACCTGTTCATCACGCCCAGTAGAAACCGCAGCCCCGCTACACTCCACAGTTCCACCCATGTCTTTATTTACACTCCCTCGCCCGATCACATTATCACCAGAATTGGACTTTCCCAGTACTGAATCCAATCCAAAAGCCAGACCACCATCGGAGATTCTCCTTTCAACCATCTTTGAAGAACCAATCATCTGTCTACGGCGACAAACCATTTCCATATGACCAAATCGGAACAGACAATGAAATAGTGCATCCAAGACTCAAAGACGACACCCTACCTCCATCGAAACTCCTTGCTATCTGTGATCCAGACACATTCCACTGGTGGTCTTGAGACATCGACCTCCACGCAGATTCAGGGGAAAATAGGGTGACTCACAGCCTCAGTCCGACGATCAGAACAAAGGTAACGACCGATCATATTACTGATTGCGCATAAAATCGAGGGATTTTGGAAGGAAAAAGGTAAGCCAGGAAGACTCACCCATGTTGCGATTGTTGCAGGATCTCGTCGCATGTGGAAATCAAAGCTCCAACGAAACATGAAGAAGGTGAAACCATTGCATCTCCAGGGAGCTCGAGACCAGTCCACAATAAAATCTGCCTCAGAGCCAAAGTGAATCATGATATGCTTCCGATCAAGAAGACCCACGAATGTACGCTCCTATAACTTCTAAGAATCTGAGAAAAATCTCTCGAACTCATCAATTGAAGGGCGTTGTGGAAGAAACTGTGAAACTAGGGTTAGCTTGCATAAATCTGCAGTGCTATTGATCTCAGCCAGGAGAAGAGGAAGCTGCGGTGCCTCCTGAAACAAATCTGGGACCTTCGGGGAGAGATGGATCCTTGGGAATGGAAAATCTGAGCCAAGTTGAGTGAAAACATTATCAAGCAGCATAATTGTTCTTAAATCCAGAATATTTACAAGAATAGGGTAAGGGGTATTCAAAACAACATTCCCTACCTCAATTGCTCGTTGGAGGTGTCACGAGATGAAGTCAGTGAAGGTGAGGAAAAGACAGACGTCGGTTCTCTGTTGTTGAAGACGTTCCTCATTGGGGATCCTTCAACGGAGTTCTTTATTGTAGAAAGTGTTCTTCGTTGGAGAGATTGTCTCTTCACACTTCTCCCAAGCTCTCCTTTTCCAAAAAATCCCCCAACCAAGAGGTGAAATGCCAAATAAATAAATTTAAGTTAATTAATACAATTAATTTTGTCACATTAATTAATTTGATGTTGGCACAATTAATGGGAAAAGAACCCAAGAGTCGCCTCCCTCATTAAAGAGGGAGTTCAAGGCTTGGGTGGTCCCCACCACCAAATTCAATTTTAGAGGATTGAATTTAAAAAATAAAATAAAGTTAATTTATTTTATTTTCTCTCATGAAAAGCACAAATACTAACTTTCACCCTCGACCTATTGCGGTCAAGGTGAAGGTATCCCTAAGTGAATACCAGTGCTACGAGCTCAACGGTGTCCTAGAATTTCAATTCCGAGCACCGATTCAAAAGTTACAAAACCCCGCTTGCACGTTTACTGATCATACCAGAAAAGAAGTTCAGAAATTCATTCTGGGCACTCTGAGCCTCGGAATCATGTGCCGTCAATTTTTGCGGACTTGTAATATTCCCATATAATTAAAAAATTACATGGAAAAATTAGAGTCTTTAAAGATATGTAAATACCCATAAATTTAAGGATGAAGATCATATATTATATTACCACACAAAAGAAATGAGTAATGAATATGGAATAAGTATCATAGAAATAAAAGTGATACTAGAAATCCCTTTACAACATGAGAAACTTTTAAATCGTGTGATCCATGAAATAATAACATTAATTGAAACTTATAATATCCCGAAATAATGTAAATTAATGACATAAAATTTCATAGTTCAGTATACACACTACATGAAATAAACTAGTTGCGAATATGGCTTGTATCTCACGGATATAAAAAGGAGGATGAAATTTCCTTAACTTAAGTCCTGAATTCCTTCATACAAATTCAAACCTCCTGTATAATAAATATAAGTTTATTATACAAATACCACATAACCATAGTGTAACGTCCCAAATTCATCCAAGGTGCATACTATCAAAAAAAATTAGTTTAATAACATAAAATGGTTCTTTAAAAAAAATTATGCCTGAGGATAAAAGAGATCTTTGGTGCGTCTGAGGCTCGTTTTAAGCCGGCACAACAAAAACGTGGAAGGAAGACTAGGACACATGGTTATCTGGAACCATGTGACCCAGGGTGCATGCCCATGCAGCCCATTGTAGGTTTCAGTACTAGGAAGGTGAATGGTTTTCACGTGGTTATTTAAGTTATGTGTCTTGCCCGTTCACAATGTTTTTGTGCATAGAAAATAAAATATGGTTCTCCACTTTAATTATTTTTCTTTAATTTTCTTTAATTTTTATTTTATTTTATTTTTACTTTCTTTTTATATTTATTTTATTTTATTTTTCTATTTTTCTTCTTTCCTTTCCTCATTTTATTTTTCTTTTTCCCCCTCCCCTTCCTCCTTTCTCCCTTCCACTCACACCTCTCCTTTCCCCTCCCTCTAGGCGCACCACCCTTCTCCTCCATGACTCCCCTTTGGAAGGGTCTTTCACCCCTCAAATTTACTCCATTTTTGTCACTGTCAAAATCTCTGTAAATATCTCAGTAATATATATCATCCAAACTCTTCTATTCCAAGTTTCCTCCATCATCCATTGTGAAATCCTCATCTGAAGGATTTTTACCCTATTTTGGGGGTTTTTATAATGCCTTCAATTTATTTCATTTTATGTTGAATCGAAGCTTGTTACCATGCGTATTTGGTGGTCTGTGGCCCTCCTGTCCTTGTGTTTCCTCCCTGAGAGCTCGACATGTGGTCTGCGGTGGCTTCAAGGGTTTAGATCCTCCCACTGTATCCTCTCCTTGCATCTCAGTTGAGGTTTCGCTCATTTTCCTACCCTATCGTTTCTTCAAGCTCCATTTGCCTACATTTATCTATCTCTTTCCTAGATCTCTAGAAAGACCATGATGGAAGCTTTCATTTTGGGTCATTTCAAGGGTAGTTTGTGGAGTTCTTGTCAGGGTTCTGTGGCAGTGATTCTATCCCTAGGTGGTTCTGCTCCACTTTTCTTGCTCTGTGGAGTCCAGGTGCTTGAGGGTGTTCTACAGTGGTGGGTTTGGGTTTGTTATTCCTAGGGATTTTTGGTTGTGATACAGCATGGGTTCATGTGCTTGGGATACTTGGCATCACAGGGAAGGTCCAGCCATTGAAGCATGCTATGAGGCGTGGTAGGGAATGTGCGATATCCTTGAGAAGGATTGATGGCAGTGTGAGGTGCTTCGTTTGTGGTTCAGTTCAATGAATTGGGTTTGGTTGTGGATGGTTCAAGGTTATGTTTGGGATGAGTTTGATATATTTCAATATCTTGTATTTTGGTTTTCACTGCTTCGGATATGTTGAAAAGGGGTCAGCGGAGTGGCGTTAGGTCCGAGGTTGCACTGCGGTTGCCTGTGGAGTAGGGTGAAGCATCCGGACAGCCTGGTCTTCCTCGATATGGTTTCTTCGTCTCTATTTGTGTATGTTCTCTTTTTAGGTCCCATCTGACTTTGTTGTAGGGTTGTGTGGAATCCAACTGGAGTATGCCGGTGGGTTTGTGGATTTGGGATTATGTCGGCGGTCGCATCGAAGGTCGTTTGAGGAGACCAGTTCTGAGGTTTGTCCAGCTTTCCTAATGTTCGTTCTCCCTGGTTCGTGGTACCTCAGCCCTTTCATGGTCACTTCAGCTCTAGCTGTGATGGTTTGTCATTTTTAATGCTTGAATGGATTTCATCCATTTTTCTTGTATGATTGTAAGTGGTGTAGTGGTGAATTGGTGATGTGGTGAGGTCATGTATGTTTCCTCACTTTTTTCCTTAAAAGTGTTTTCATAATAATAATAAAACAATTTTCAGTCAGTTGCCATATGTATTGAGTACCACAACATTGAGGTAGGGTGAATACACCTTTTTCCCATTATTTTGATTCATTTTAAATATCGTGTCATTTCACCGCTCGTCGTAACCTTCCTGGGAAGATCGAAATCATGTATTAAATTAATTGGATTGCTTTTTTTTATGTCTAGAATGACCCCCAAATGCGGAGAAACCCATTAATGGGGTGTTTTATTTTCCTTCAATCACCCTTTTGGATACACCATTGATTTAGGATTATTTTCCCCTTTTTTAAAGTGTGGAAGTTATTTTGGATGTGTGTATTTACTTGGTTTGGGGTTTGAGTTGATAAAATAAATTAAGTGGGGTGTTGAACCATGTATTGGACCCTTTTTATTTCTTTTTATAATGTATATACTTTATTATAATGGTCCATCCAATGTGTACATGTCATATTCCTTTCATATTAAATTTTTATTGATTAAAGGATTATAAGCCATGACGTATGTTATTTCTCACTTTGTGCTTTCCATATGCCTTAAATTAAATTGTTTACAATTTTTATTTCATTTTGAAAGTACTATATCTGACTCTTGAACTACTTGTGTTATAATTGATCACTTTTCTTATTGTTCAAAAGGAAATGTTTTCTCTTATCATGCATAAATGAATTTTTGATGAAAAATGTCACATTTTATAATAAAACCCCTCCAATATAGGTGTGATGTATTCCAAGATAATCATTTATGATTAGTGACCAAATTCATTTTTGGTTGTTTAGCGTTGGTTTTTTCCCTATTATTTATACCATGTGCAATTGTTCACCTTATTTTTATGCCAATCACCTTTCCTTATTAGTGCACTTTTCTTGAGCCATTTAAATGGATTGAACTGAATTAAATATTTTTTTGGTAAGCTTGTTAGATTTCTCTATTAAATTTCATGTGATGATATGAAATTATTTAAATTTTATTCTCACCACTTATGTCTTGCTTATGATAAATTTTTATTTCCTTTATATTTGAAATATTTCATTGTTGTTGGCTTAATTAAATAGTAAGAATGTGGAATTGAATTTTTTATTAAATGGATTTCAATTATAAATGATTTTCCTTGTGATATATGTCTTTCCTTGTGACATGCTTTGTCTACTTGGTAATCTTAACATGGGTTGGAGAGAAAGTGAGTCTCGTATTAAGGACTCAGGGATGAAATCATCGTGATAGATGGGTTACAACCTGATGTGATGGGGGTAGTGTTTGGCTTTCCATGAGAGGGATTCACATGCTATTTAATATACTCCTGATTGATACCATTTCCCTAGGGGTGAAATTGTGGATGGACCCATTAGCAATGTGGATACACTATTACTTTGGTGATACTAGGTCCTATAGTGAGATACATGGGACAGACTTAGAGTCATCATGCTTCCAGTGATACAAGGGACTCTTTATGGATCATTTTGAATAGACTCAGTGGTATTGTATTACATTAGATGTACCATAGCGATACCTAGGATTCTGCTTAAATCACCAGGCACGGGCTCAGACTCCACCCCTATAATTGAAGGACTTGATCAAATTTCTTGGATTGCATGTGCTTAATTTATTAATATTTCATAGAGCATGCTTATGTTTTTGGGATACATCTCTTTCTCTTATTATAAAAATTGGATATGACATGAAAAATAGACCCCAGGCCAAAGAACAAGCTTGGGGGGTATGACTTCTTGGATTTTTGTGTTTACATTGGTCCTTGTTTACATATTCTTCCTTTCATGCATACTTTATTCAGACTCCCAGTATAGGTTGAGGCATATGGAATGGGATGGGTGTCCACTTATGAACCAGGAACAAGTTATAGTTATTTAATAGATTTAACTGCTTGCATTTATTTTATCTGGCACACTATTATATATCTATAGCGCGAAATGGAATGTTCTAGAAAATGTGGGTGTCGGCCTACTGAGATTATATCTCACACCCTGCTCAGGCGTTTTTTTTTGTACCTTAGTAGAATTTATGCTTGCAGGTACAGAGAAAGGGAAGCATGCCTCTTATGTTGCTTGATTAATTTTTTGTTTAGGATGAAGCTTTCGGGGCATTAGACCGAGCCTATGCTCGAGATGCAGTGTAGAATTTTTTGGACATTTGTCAGATTTTGTTAGCATGCAGTACATGATTATACCCCATACCCCTACACTTTTATTTTTAATGGTATCATAAATTTACATCATCATGGTATTTGTTATGACTATTCAGCTTCCCCAGTTTTTATATATATTTTTTGGGTCATTTATATGTTTCTACTACTGTCTGATTATTATTATGATTCTGCTACTTATTATATATTGTTTATTGTTTTTTTATACCTTATTCTATGAGGGAATATTCTCCCAATGAACACACCCAAGACCCTTGATACTATTTGCAAGATTCTAACATTTGGGGAGATGCGCTTGAGGTCGTGTGGTCCACCATCTCAGTGCCTGGTTTAGTGGCACTCAGGGTGGGATGCTAAAAAATGGTATCAAAAGGTTATTTTCCTTTTGTCTTATTGTTTGGTTTATATAAGAGACTAGGACATAAGAATTTGGAATTCACCTTTTGGTTGGATGTAGCTAACCCATGTATAGGGGACCCCCAAATTACCTGGGTTAGGAATTGCAGTTATGGATTATGCCATTTATCGTTGATACAACTTCACTGTTGGGTGACACTTTTGTGCTGCTATTGATATTGGAATTATTTAGAAAATTATTTATATTACTTCATCCTAATTAAATGAGGGAAATTCATTACATGCATCATACTATGAACTATAGGAATTTAAATTACATGCATTATGCCATGCCATAATTATTTTCAGCATGCTTTTTCCTATTTCAATGTGATTGTTTTTGTTCCTAGTTGTTATATTAGGTAGTTCTTGCTTTTTTATAAATGTATAAATGTGACAATTTTTTTGTAGATACATGTTATAAATTGGATTAAGTGGACATCAAGTTTTAGTCTTTAAGGTGTATGATCCCTTATAAATCAGAATGGTGATCCACCTAATTTAATCTTTTTAAAAAATAATTAAAAGGTAAATTTAATTAAAATGAGTTTTTTAAAATGAAATGGACACCTTTTGTGAGACCTCAACCTTTATCGTGACTTTATCTGGGAAAAGGATAGTGGGTTGGGTGTCTCAGTGATCCTTCTGGGGTCTTTCTTCCTATCTAGACCTGGATCTTAGCAGATATTGTCTATTGTGTTAGGTTTAGAGGTAAGTTATTCACGTGTCCTATTTATCTATTTCCTTTTTGTTCTGTCATTTTTTAGGGATACCTTGCACCGAACCCTTCCTACTACTACTTTACCTATTTTCTTTCTCTGTTATATCTATTGTAAAATCTTGTCGGAGGTGCGTGCTTAACAATTGTAAAGTTATGCCACCGCAACTCCATCATGTCGTACTCTAAGAGAATGAAGATAAGAATACTCTATAGGAGGTGGGCCCTGAGCCACTTGTAATACCTCCTATAGTTACCCCTATGGAACTGCCTTCTGATCATCCAATGGGCATTGACGTTCAGTTCTGTGATAGTTTTTTCAGGTTCATGCAAACTATTCCGAGTACTCTCAGGCCTGCCCTGACTATGGTATAGCTTACACGATACTTCCAATAGCAGAATCCTCCCACCTTCTCAAGGGATGGGGGACCTCATGCTGAAGAGTCGTGGATAGAAGCTATGATATCCATATTTTATCATCTTGAGATGATTCTAGAGAAGAGGGTAAAGATTTTTGTCTATATACTTCGTGACTCCGCCAAACATTGGTGGGATGTAATTTCTTAGTCATTGAATTACTGATACATGGTTTGGGTAGACTTCAAACAACTTTCTATGACCACTTAATTCTAGAGACTCTAAGATATGATCATGTCAGAGAGTTATTTCATCTTTAGTAGGGATCCATGAAGGTGATAGAGTTTTCTGCTCACTTCACAGAGCTTCAATGTTTATCACCATCTCTGACTAGGGATGAATTGATGATAGTGAGGCATTTTAAGGTCTTAGGTATATTTTCCACTCATAGGTTAATGTATTTTGGTTGATGACCATTATAGAGATAGTGAACCAGTCCCTTATTATGGAACAAAATCTCAAAGAAGTTGGTCCAGTGAGCTAGGGAGGTTCAGTTCCAATGTAAGGTGATTGTTCTTCAGGAAGTTAAAAGAGTTATTTAGAGGATTCACATGGGGGAGGTTCTATACAGATGACACAAACTAAAAGCTCTATCATTTCACTAGCGCAGAAGTATTTTCCATAAAAAGCCCCAGTGCACGAGGAACCCGGTGGAATGTCGAGCATGTGGAAGGATGAGTCACCTTCAGTGCTTTTATCATTCCTTTCCTCAATCATCCAGTGGTAAGGGGTCTATTCCAGTGCCTTCATTAGGTATGGGATCTATGATTCTATGTCATGCTGGGATTTGGTCTTCTACTGGAAAATAAAGATGAGGTAGTGGAGGTCATGGTCAAGGCAGTCAAGCTTTAGAACATCAACGTCGACATAGTGGACCTTCTTAGGCTAGTCAGGTGACATCTCAGGGATGAGGATAAGTAAAAATTTATATAGTGCAGCCAGTGCTAGTGTAGTAGAGTCTGGGGACATCTATGATTAGAGGTACTATCTTTGTGGCATATACTTTAGTTTTTTACCTTTTGATACATGTGATTCACACTATTTTATATCTGCTGCAACTTTTGGGAGTTTGAGTCTTTCCATCAAGTACTTTAGTGGTGTTATGTCTCTCAACACTCCATTAGGGGTCATAACATAGTGCATATCTCAGTGTCAGGAGTTCCCCCTTGATATAGGTGAGTATCATTTTTTATAGAATTTCTTCTCCCTCGAGATGACTGGCTTTAATGTAATTCACAGTATGGATTGGCTCATCCTTTATCATGACCAAGTGTTTTTTTATCATCATTGAGTGTCCTTCACATCACATGGTGGAAGCACATATGTACATAATGGAGAATGGGATATTCAAGCAGATCAAGCTAGACCCAAGTGGATTGGGCTTGGCAGAGTGACAAATCAGTTAGTGAGTCTCTTTATGAGTGATCAGGGAATGCAGTTATTAGAATTCCCTCCTATTGTGTATTGTTTTAGGGATGTCTTCCCTAGTGATTTTTTCATGTTACCACCTATGAGAGAGGTTTATTTCACCATAGATCTAGTTCCAGGTGTGGCACTGATGTTCATTCCTCCTTATTGGATGGAACCTACAGAGCTCCAGGAACTCAAGAAGCACTTAAAGATCTTGAGGAGAAGGGTTTTATTAGACCCAACACATCACCATGGGGTTCAATGGCCCTCTTCTCCAAGAAGGAAGATAGCACCCTCATATTGTGCATGGATTACTGCCGACTGAACCATCTTATGGTAAATAATCGATATCTATTTCCTCATATGGGAGACCTCTTTGACCAGCTCCGAGGATAAACTTTTTTCTCCAAGGTTGGTCTAAGGACGGGCTATAATCAGGTGCGTGTACGACCATTGGATATACCACATACAACATTCTGAAGTGGGTATAGCTTGTACGAGTTCTTGGTTATTCTGTTTAGTCTGACTAACACACTGGAAGTCTTCATGGGTATTGTGAATCAAGTTTTCTACCCGTACCTTGATTCCATTGTGATAGTCTTCATTGACAACATCTTAGTGTACTCTCATTCTATACATGACCATTCCAATCATCTTGAGATCATGCTAAGTACACTAAGAGAGAACCAAATATATGTGAAGCTTAGAAAATGCCACTTTTGGATCAGTAAGGTCCACTTATTGGGTAATATAATATTACAAGAAGTCGTATCAGTTGACCTAAATAAGGTCAGTGTAGTGGTTTCTTTAGAGCATCCCAAGAATGTGTTTGACATACATAGATTTTTAGGGATTGCTGTTTATTATAGACATTTCATCCAAGACTTCTCCCACTTAGAAGCACCTCTTATAACCCTAACTAAGAAGGGTATGCAATTAATCTGGTCTGAATATTTTGAGAAATATTTTGAGGATTTAAAGGGTAGACTCACTTAAACTTCAAGTTTGATTCTTCCTAAGATTGGGAGAAGTTATATTTTCTATTATAATGCTTCACGAATCATACTGGTTTCAGTCCTGATGCAAGGTGATCAAGTCATGGCTTATGGATCCTATCAACTGAGGCCTCATGAACGAAACTATTCTACACATGATCTTAATATAGCCATTGTATTTCATGTTCTACACTGTTAGAGGAAATATATTCTGGGAGAGAGGTTCGTTGTTTACACAAATCATAAAATCTTGAAATACATATCCACATAGAAGGACTTGAATCTAATGTAGCACAGGTGTGTATAATACCTATAATATTTCAACTTTGAGCTAGCTTATACCCCAAGTAAGGGTAATGTCATCGATGAGGCATTGATCCACAAGACTCAGACACAAGTCATCCAGGTAGCCAGCTGTAAGTAAAAGATGATGGCTATGTTCTCTGAGTTTCATATAGAGGTTCAAGAGCAGCACGAGCAACCATTTCTAGTAGCTCTGTTAGTGAATTCTTATCTTATAGAGTGATTTAGAATGTGGAAACTATTTGATCTATAGGGAATTGTATTGAAGGGAAGTATCATAAGATATAACCTTCCACCTGGTTGGGTTTTTGATGATGGTGAGACCCTACTCTATCGTGTCCATGTATGGGTACCTTTAGATATACAGGAATAGATGATGAGGTAATTGCATGCCTCTATTTGGGTAGTTCATCCTGGGCTTACCAAGATGTATAGAGATAAGGATCATTGGTATTGGTGTCCATGTATGAAGAAAAAAATAGTGAGTTTCATCACTCGGTGCCCCGCCTATCTATAGGTGAAGGAAGAGCATCAACGATCTGTTGGACTTATACAGCCTCTATCCATTTATTAAGTGGTAATGATACGGTGTCATAATGGATTTCATTATAGGCTTGTCGATATCTCCTTGAGGTAGTGATGTATTTTTTGTGATCGTCGATAGGTGGACCAATTCCATACACTTTCTACCTATCCAAGAGAACTTATCTAGTGATGAGTTAGGGTGGGTATATATCCAGAAGATATTGCAACTTAATTGCATTACCCTTTCTATAATTTTGTACTGAGACCCATGCTTTACTTTATGATTCTAGAAAGGTTTGCAGAAGGAATTGGGTTTATAGGTGATTTTGAGTATTTCATATCACCCTCAGACCAGTGGGTAGTCCGAGTAGACCGTATGGGTGTTAGAGGATATATTTCAAGCATGTACACTTGATTCCATAGGTTCTTGGGGGAAACACATTCCTCTAGTTGAGTTTACCTTTAATGACATATTTCAGGAAACAATTCAGATAGCTTTGTATGAGGCCCTCTATGGCAGACCGTTTCATTCACCTCTATGTCGGCTTGAGGTAGGCGAGGTAGCTCTACTGGGTCCTTATCTCATTTAGGAGACTTCATAACAAGTACAACTAATCCAAAAGTGTATATAATTGGCTTAGTCGAGGAAGATGTCTTACACCAATTGTCACCACAGACCTCTGGAGTTTGAGGTGGTACATCGGGTTTTTCTACATATTTTTTCAAGTTTGGGTTATAGATAAATCAAGAGACATGGTAAGTTATTGCCTAGATATGTCGGACCGTTCGAGATAGTGGAGAGAGTTGGGATGGTAGCCTATTGGTTGTTGTTACCTTAGAGTATCCATTCCATGGATGATGCCTTCCACGTCTCTCAGCTTCGACGGTATCATCCAAACATGTCTCATTTGTTTAAACCTGATGATATCAAGCTTGAGGTGGATGAATCATTCAAGTAACGTCCAATTTGTATTGTTAATTGTAGCCCAAAGGTTCTTTAAGGCACGTCAGTTCCACTGGTCTGTGTGATATAACAGTATGGACATGTTTAGGAAGAGACTTATGAGCGGGAGGCCGATGTACATGCACAGTGACCGTAACTTTTCTCAGAAGACATTCCACTACCATCATAAGGGCACCTCAGGGATGATTTGTTTTAAGGATGGGTGTTTGTAATGGTATTTCTTCATCCAAGGTGTGTAATATCAAAACAATTAGTTTAATACCATAAAATGGTCTATTAAAAAAATTATGCCTAAGGGTAAAAGAGATTTTGGGTGCATCTGAGGCTCATTTGAAGCTGGCACATCAAAAACATGGACACAGTTATTTGGAACCGCATGACATAGGGTGTATGACCATGCAGCCCATTTTATGTTCTGGGGAGTGGGAAGACACATGGTTTCCATGAAGTTATTTAAGTCATTCACTTTTCCCATGAATAGTGTTTTTGTGTGTAGAAAAATAAAATAGGGTTATCCCCTTTGATTTTATTTTTTTATTTTATTTTATTTTTCCTTTATTTTTATTTTCCCTTTATTTTTTTTCTTTTCTTTCCTCCTTTTCTTTTTCTTTTTTCCCTCTCCTTCCTCCCTCCTTTCTCCCTTCTACGCATGCCTCTCATTTCCCCCTCCCTCCAGGCGTGCCACCCTTATCCTCCATGACTCCCATTTGAATGGATCTTGTACACCTAAAATATACTCTATTTTAATCACCATAAAAAATAACTATAAATCTCTTAGTAAGCTCTCTCATCTTCACTCTTCTATTCCTTGATTCCTCCATCATCTGTTGTAGAATCCTCATCTAAATGATTCTTACCCTATTTGGGGTTTTCTAAATCTGTCAATTTCTTTTGTTTTAGGTAGAATCAAATCTTGTTTCTAGACATGTGGAGTACCACAACATTGAGGTAGGGTTTCTATGCCTTTTTCCTATTATTTTGATGCATTTTTAATATCTTTTCATTGCACCTCTCGTCAAAACCTTATTATGAAGCTCGAGATCATGTATTAAATTAATTGGATTGTTTTGATTTTCCTATAGTGACCCTCACATGCAGAGAACCCCATTTATGGGGTGTTCACTCAACCTTTGGCCACCCCTTTGGGTTCTCCATTTATTTAGGCCTATTTTTTCCTTTTTTTAAAGTGAATAAATTATTTCGGATGAGTGTATTGCCTTGGTGTGGGGTCTTAGTTGATAAAATAAATTAAGTGGGGTGTTGTATCATGTATTGGACCCTTTTTATTTTTTTATAATGTATATTCTTGATTATAATGGTTTATCCCAAGTGAAAATGTCATATGTCATGCTTATTAAATTGTTTTTTGATTAAATACTTGTACTTCATTTTGTATTTCATTTCTCACTTTATGATTTCCATATGTCTTAAATTAAATTGTTTATGCTTGTTATTTCATTTTGAAAGCATTATGTCTGACTCTTGAACTGCTTATGCTATTATTGATCACCATGCTTGTTGTTAAAAAGAAAATACTTTCTCTTTTCATGCATAAATAAATTTTTCATGAAAAATGTCACGTTTTTATAATAAAACCCCTCCAACGGAGGGGTTCTGTATTCTAAACTAAAAAATTGTGATTAGTGACGAAATGAATGTTTGGTAATTTGGCGTTGGTTTTTTACCTATTCTTTACACCATGTGCAATTTATTTTCTTATATTTATTCCAAGAACCTTTACTTATTAGTGCACTTTTCTTGAGCCATCTAAATGGGTTGAACTGAATTTAATATTTTTGGTAAGCTTGTTAGATTTATCTATTAAATTTCAAGTGATGACATTCAATTGTTTAAATTCTATGATCACCACTTATTTCTTTCTTATGATAAATTTTTATTGGATTTATATATGAAATATTTCATTGTCTTTGGTTTAATTAAATAGTAATCATGTGGCATTGAAATTTTTATTAAATGACTTACAATTATAAATACATTTCCTTGTGATATATTTTGTTCCCTTTGATGTGCTTTGGGTACATGGTTCTCTTGACATGGGCTGGAAGAGAGAGTGGTTTTCATATTATGACTCATGTATGGACTCACCATGCTCGATGGGTTACCACCAGATGCACTAGGGGTGGTGCTTTGGCTTTCTAGGAAAGGGCTTCCCAAATGATTTAATATACTTCTAAGTGATACCAGTTTCATGGGAGATAAACTGTGGATAAACCCATTGGAAATATGGTTATGATATACCTTGGGTGATACTCAGCCCTCTAGTGAGATACATGGGATAGAATCAAAGTCACCATGCCTTAAGTGATACTAGGGACTCCTTATGGATCATTTGGGATGAACTTTGTGGTATTATATTACATCAGATGTATCTTGTTGATACCTAGGATTCTGCTTAAATCTCCATAGATGGGCTTAGACTCCACCCTTGGAATTGACAGGCTTGATCGAATTGCTTGGATTGCTTGTGTTGCATTTATTAATATTTCTTAGAGCATGCTTATGTTTTTGGGATACCTATTTATATCTTATTAGTATACTTGGATATGAAATGAGAAATAGACCCCAAGACAAAGCACAAGCTTAGGGGTATTCCTTCTTGTCTTGTTGTGTTTACGTTGGTCCTTTTTTATATATTTCACCTTGTACAGGTACTTTATTCGGACTCCTGACAAAGGCTGAAGTAGGTGGTATGGGATGGGTTTCCTCTTTGGAACCAAGACCAAGTTATAGTTATTTTATTTATTTAACTTATTGTATATATTTTATCTGGAACATTTTTATCTGTCTACAACATGAAATGGAAAGTTCTAGACACTGTGGGTTCCGGCCTACTGAGATTATATCTCACACCATGCACGAGCATCATTTGGTACCCAAGTATAATTTATGATTATAGGTATAGATAAAGGGAAGTGTGATGCTTCTAATACTTGATTTCTTTAATGTTTAAGATGTAGCTTTAGGAGAATAGGACTGAGCCTATGCTTGAGATACGGTGTAGCAATTTTTATCCTTTTGGAAAAAAAAATTATCATGCAGTACATGCTTGTACCCCATACCCCTACACTCTTATTTTTCATGGTATCATACATTGACATCATCATGGTATTTTTTATGACTATTCTTCTTCTACAGTTATTATATATAATGTTTGGGTCATTTATCTATTTCTTCTACTGTCTTCTTATTATTTTTCTTCCTATAATTATTATATATTTTTTACCATTGTGTTATACCTTATCCTATAAGGGTATAGTCTCCCCATGGATGCGCCCAAGGCCCTAAATGCTAGGAATAAGCCTCTGGCATTTGAGAAGATGTGCTTGAGGTCTTTTGGTCCACAATCTCAGGGCCCGATTCAGTGGAACTCGTGGTTGAAACCCTGATACATCCTCTAGAAACACATCCCAAAACCTATTCACTATTGGTGGAAGGACATCCTTCTTTTCACCTCCATCATCTAATAATAAACTTGCAACCTGGGAGGTGATCACCCCCATTTTCTAATGAATTGGACCTACATGGCCCACCTAGATATCCCACTCTCTATGATTAACATAATATTTTCCCTTAGGAGATGTAAAAGTAACTCTCCAATGATAATAATCTATGTGGGATCAATAAACTACTAACTAGTCCATGACCATAATTAGATAAGATCCTGAAATGTTAATGATGTAAAGATACCATAGAAAATGATACTCCCCAACATTTAGTGAACATCCCCTTGAATAAATAGATGCCCCTCAACCATACTCCCAATGGTGTATCGATCGTCATCACCCCACTCACAAATTCCATGGTTAGTTTCAACCCATTCACAAGTTGTGGAGATATAAAGTAATGAGAGGCACTAGTATAAAATAAGGCACTAGAAATCATTGAAGCTACAAGTATAGTAACTCTAACTTTCAATGGTCCAGTCTCACTATCCACGAGTGTAGGATGAACTGCATGAAACTGTCCTACCCCTCTTCCCTGTGATTCAGTCTGAGTACCCTAAGCTGCTACACTCTTCTAATATGGGTGATATTTCCCAAAGAAACCTTGAAAACTACCTCTAAATCCACATCCAATAAAACTATAACTACCAAACTGATACGATGTAGAAGATTCCATTCCCACACTCTCTTTTTACCTAGTTACTCTATCACTACCCATATGTCATGGTTTTCAGAAGAACCACTATAGATTTCCCATCCTAATGAAATATTAGAACTATATTAGTTGTTAGGGACAACATAAAAGAAAGTGTCCTAGCCTACCAAACTAGTGTAAAATCACTCAAGTAAGGTCCTGAGTAAATGATTCTTCCCCTTGTCCACTCTTCCTTCCACTGCTCGGATCAACATTCTCACAACAACGCTTTCTACCCTCAAAATATGTACCTCATTTTCACCTAGTAGCAACCACTTTTCCTCTACTAGAAGCCTCCTTTAGGTTCTCCTTAGATATGAGATCTTGATCCACCACCTCATGAAACGTATTTAATCGAAATATGCTAACCTATGACTTAATATCACATTTAATTTGTCCTAGAAATGCCTTGTCATAGCTATATCACCCCCTACCAATACTGGATCAAAGCATCGTAAGATGGTAAAATGACCAGTGTAGTCCATCATGGACATACTACCTTGGGTCAACTGCATGAACTCAATTTCCCTCTCCTGTATTAGTGTCTCTGGATAAAAGTGCTCCATGAATTTATCTTGGAAGTTCTTCCATACCATACTATCTATATACCTAGTCTGAGCCTAAACATCCCACCAGTGATTTAATGATCCTCATAACATATAAGTAGTCGACTTGACCCTCTTCTAAATAGGAGTCTCTAAATGGTCAATTATATTATCGATGGACTCAATACAGAACTCAGCTTCCTTAGGTGTCCCATCTCAGGTGAAAATCATAGGGTCTTATAGCTGAAACTTCTATGTCAAGTCATACATACTCTTCTCTACCCACTCTATGTCTCTCTCCATAAACTACATTAAGTAATAAATGTTCCCATAGAACTCATACCTAGCTCCTTCTCCCAGCACTACTAGTGCCTCAAGTTCCATTGTTGGAGGATCATTTCTACTTATGTCCTCTTGTCATCCTATCAACAAGTGTCGTTTTGGAGGCATAAATATATAATTCCAAAATCACACCTTAGGGAAAATTCTCAAAATTAACACATTTACTGGGATTCACATAAATCCATATAAAATCATTCCACATAACCCACTACACAGTCAAAACTGAGGCATTGTCACTACCCTTAACCATCATACATCTAGGTCATGGTTAACAAAGGTTAAACAGATTATCATATTCATGTTCCACATTAGATACCCTTTTTACACGTTTTCATAATCTTAATTTTTTTTCAATTTCACATTAGGAACCCTTTTTCATTTAAGTTTCACACAAGCAAGAAAATAACTTTCATATAACAAATCATACCTAAAAATTAATTTTACCTGTGCGTTTCCAGCATGATGCATGTGACAATGATTACTAAGTACCCAAAATGATGCATTTATACTCAACTATCATTCCATATCGGGCCACGAGTCAAATATTAGAAAATATAAAAAGCAATAACATCACACAACAAGTGTATCAGTACATTTGAAATAAAATTCAATGATAATAACACACATCAATAAAAATAATTCCACCCATGGTGACTGGATTTTACCCTCGTACATGGGTTAGATACTTCCATGCATGAGATATTAACCAAGGTTTGACATATCTTGTTCTCTTATCTACCTTTACAAAATAGTAATAAAAAACAAAAAAAAAATAAAACCCAATTCTTTTTATAACACTTTGTAATGTCCCAACCTGGGTTCCACACACTATTCCCCTAAGCCAGTCAGTTAGATGAACTCAAGCACACCTCCCCATATGCTAGAGGCTACCAACTAACAGTTAGGGTCAAATATATCAACATGGGGATACTATACCCTATTTATCAAAGTATCACAATAGTGGAATTAAATAAATAACCAAAATATGATAACGAACAATTAGAATCATAATATAATTAGTAACAAAATAGTACCACATGATAAACCAAAATAGGAAACTATATCCAAAACTAAAAGTAGATATGTCATTCCAAATACATGTCAAATGTCAATATGAAAAACCCAAAATAAATAAAGACAATAAAAACTCCCAAATGGGTCCTAACACCATGTTTGGTTCCCCCATCCATGATCCATCCCAACACATCCATCTAACATACGTCTCTTTCCTTTATTCGGTCTGTAAACATGAAGTCTATTTGGGTACTCAATTAGGAAGCCTGAGTATGGTGTGAGTACAACTCAGTAGGCCACCATCAATGGTGTCTAAAATAATATCCAGTATATAATATTTAATTCATTAGTATAAAGAATAAAGCACAGTTCATAAAGTAAATAGTTATAACATTTCATTATTCTTTAATTAACCACGAATAAACTCGGGTTCGTGATGACACCCATATAATCAATACCTACTTTAGACAGTTTTAGAGTCCAAAAATATCCCCAAAGGATATCACATATCACAATACAATGGTTCTCATTTATCATTTCATTTTAATTCATTTCACATCCAATTGGAGTCATAGTCCAATTCCAATATCATGGGCATAAAATATCATGTCTAGAACCCCATGGGCATTTTGAGCCTCTTTCCCTATCCCACACCTCAATGTCACATGGATATTTGGATACTCAATCACTATACCATAATTTCTATCATAAATGGGTATTTTGAGCCTCATTTTATGTCCCATAAAAAAATAATCACATGGGTATTTGAAGCCTCAGTCCCTATCCCACACAAATAATAATCACATATGGGTATTTGGAGCCTCATTACCTGTCCAACACCTTAATGTCACATCTATCACATATATTACATTTAACTAGGTTAATTATCATTAACCCTCTCATTGAAATTCATATCATAGTATACTATTTAAATTATCAAAACAAACATAGTTCAATACTTTAATCACATGGAATAATATGAACAATTAACTATTAAACCAATTATAAAAATTTATCAAATAATTCAATAACCCTCCTAAATTAAACCAACATTCTTTTACTCCCATTAATCAACCAATTATTTATTAAATTAATCAATAAATTCCATAATCCCGCCATTGACCAATTACCAAATCACAATAATTGAACAATTACAAATTCCTATTAACTAACCAATTTTCATAACCTCGTTAATCAATCAATTTAATGTCCCATTACTCACTAATTTTATAATAAAATTTACTAAATTCAATTTGACCAAGTTCAACTCATTTCATAATCACATGGAAAATCAATTAATAAATTCAATGATTCCTTAAATTAATTAATCAATTAATTTATCCAATTCAAGATTCAATTTCCAAACATGACAATTGAATTTTCAAAACACATACATGAAATAGGAATTCAAGACTATGGGAATTTAATTTATACCACCTACCTCAAGATCATTGATGGACGCTCATCAATGTAAATCCCCAATTGAAGTGGAACAATCATGATCACAATGAAGAATAATAACAATATTTGCAACCAATATCCAGGATCAAATGGATTAGATCCATGAAAACCTAGATCAAGATCCATTACTAAAAAAGGAAAACATCCATTAAAAGCATGATATAAAGATGATAGAGAGGGAGGAAACAATACCAGATGAGAATCTCTTATTAGGAGAGGTGAAGATTCGTCAATAGGCCTTTGATTCATTAAGAATAGAGGTTTTAATGACTTGGAATTCATCAGAGAGCCTCTAAAATTCATAGGAATTATTTTAGGTTCATGCTAGGGTGTTTAGGGATATAATACGATGTTTTAGGAAATTTTTAATGAATTTTTAGGGGTTTGAATTTCTGCGAGCATGGTTTCCTATACGAGGTGCACATTTTCCTCTAACCATGCACCTAACCATGTGCCTCCTCCTAGGGGGTTTCACAGTTAATACAAAAAGGCAGCATGGTTTGAAGAAAAAATCCCCAATTGAGAAATTCCTCTCTGTCTTCGGTTGCATGGTTTATTAGGGAAGGGCACGCAGTTTGGGAAAACTGCACACCAACCGTGCGCTACCTAAAACCCTTCTAACATTCTCCAATTTCACCCAAAAACTTCCCAAGGTAAAACCCAAACAAGATGTACTCAAAACAAGGTAAAATAGTACTTGTAAAGGAGCATTATATATCTCTATAAATGGATATGATCTTATAATGTGTTTCCATTGATCTTAATAAATTTATATTTGAATTTAATGTTTTCAATAAATATTATTCTTAAGACTGAGGAATAATTTTATTCAGGATTTATTGATCACATAAATTAAATAAATATTTATTTTCAAATCAATTATTTAAGTATGTGGATATATAAAATATTTATTTATATATTGACTTAATAAATATTTATTCAGGTATTTGGTAAATGAAGAGGATCAATAGTAGATAAAGATCATGTCTAGAGATAAATATTAATTTGAAATATTGTAAAATAATTTTATCATTGCTCTAGTTAGCGCATTCCATGAGAAAATATTATTATTATTATTATTATTATTATTATTTCATGGATCAGACTCATATAAGGTTTAATATATTATTTAAGTTCCTTTGTGCAATTAAATAATATTTTAACCCTAATACTAACTCTATAAAAAGATGATTACTTATATTGTATAGAGATTGATCAAAATAGAGAATTATTATGCACAATGAAAACTTGAGATCTCTTTAAATATTAAAGAAATATATATAGATTCTCCTTCCTCCATCACCTCAAGAACAAGAGTGCAAGGATGATTCTTTAAGATCTAAGGAATCATCATAGTGATCAAGACGAACACATCAAGATGATTGATCCACCAAGATAGAACCTGAAAATTCATCAGCAGTATTAGGAGATCATATGAACATGTGTTGATCACCACTAAAGGTATTATACACTTATATACTATAAGAGAAATGATGGTTGACGAAAAAGGGTTTTGGATGATCAACATCTTCATAGAATAAAGATATCAAGAATAAAGTATTCTTTCTTCTGATCTATCTAAATTAATAATAAATTTAATATGAAAAGATATTCTATTGGTTTCCAAAACCTTATTTTTCAATATTATTTGAAAAAAACTGTTGATAATGATTTTTATGTATTGTACAATATGTGAATGATCCAATGAATCTGAAAATTTTTGAGTCGAGCTCAGTCCTGATGGGTTCTTTTTATGTGGTAAGAACGAACACCTTTACACTGGTATACTTTACTCAAGGGAGAATACAATTAGTAATAACTCTAAAACCTAAATGTATGAACTATATTTAATAAATAAATTCATCATAATAACTTTAATTACAAACCTAGGTCTAAGTAGATGAAAACTAAATGTTATGGTTTCATACCTAATATATAATACAAGGCATAACAGTCTACGAGAATAAATTTTTCTTATATATTAATTATACACAATATTCATATTTCATGAAAAATTTATAAACCTGAATTTTCTAAAGGAATAAGAAAATAAATAAACAATTTATTTATTTTCCAAAACATGAGATACAAATATGAACATTATAGACTTAATTTAGGAATAAAAATTTTCATTCTTTAATTACTAACACTTATAATTTATAAATATTTTATAAACCACAAGGAAATCTGTTGAAATATTAAATTTTTAACATTTCAATATCTATCATTTTTTATGACTGATGATAGGTATTATCATCCACAAGATATGATTGATATGTAAAGGTGACCACACTGACTCTTATATATCAAAACATATATTATGACATAATTAACAATAATTATCCTATAGTATTTAACAATATCATACATATATTTAAGAATAACTGATGCTATATTTTTTAAAATTTAGAGCTTAGTCATAGATTATGATATTTCATATCATATCCTAAAACAAATAAAAAAGTATGGGTTTATGCTATTTCATGCCCTATAATATATGGAAATAATATCCTATAATATAGAAAAATAGAAGAAAAAAACATATTGTACATTATGATATGGGATCAAACACCTTAAGACTAGTACTTCCTTTTAAAATCTAATATAAAAACATGTTGATCCATTTAAGAATAATTTTTTGATACCACTTATGGGTTTTAGGTGTCCTTCGAATAAAATTTGACAGTAGAAGAAAACCTAAATATGCATGATCTATCTTTAATATTTTAAACATTCAAAATATAAAGAAAATAAATAGGCACACATTAATAGAAGAAAGATCTATATTTTACTCTATTATGTAGCATGATTATTGGGGTTCATGTTATAATAATCCAAATTCCTTCTAATTTATTAGGATTACACCATAATTTGGATCCTCCTTCACAATGATAGAATCCTGAACCACTAAAGGAGTGATAATACCTTCTTTAAAGTAAAGATGAATAGAAATTAGAGATAATGAGAGTATTATATTATGATTTTATGCATAACTAATACATAAAATGGTAGGTATTACATCCATTTTGTTTAATATCTTTATTAAATGAAGGGATTTGAAGCATTTCAGCACTAGGTCCATCTCATGGCACCCATACGTTACTAGTTATAGGAGTGTTTCATTCATTGAAAACATAAAAGGATTTATTTTGTATATAAAAAAATAAATCAATCAATCCCATTGATTTATAACATTTGGTAACTTAGGTAATATGTGGAATTGATGCATGCATGTGATATCACATATTGTTTTCCCCATCATATACTATGATGGACATATAATTATAGGCTGTGATATAGGAAAAATCTTACCTATATCAGCTATTATGATTCGAGGATATTGTAAAATATGATATCCCAATTTTTCATTCATCTTAAATAGATAAAATTCTTTTAACCAATAAACTTGAATCCAATACCCGCCAACAAATGAAACAAACTTCTATATGTCCAACTCTACCTAGTTGTATCAATATAGACAACTATGACCAATGATTCAACTTTTATGAACACTATAGTGATAAAATTTTTATATATAAGAAACCCACTATAAATTTACTCCATTCTAAATAAAAATATATTTCTAGGTAACCCTTTATAAACAAGTGTTTCCTTAATGGAATTAGCATCACCATTTTCATCACTAAAATCATCTACAATATATTTGACCATACCTGAAACCCAAAAAAAATACCACAATGGTGACTCCAAATACAAACTGAAATAAACAAAACTATATCCACCAAAAAACCCAAAATAAAAAAAACATAACCCTAATTAAAGATATAAGAACTACTAAAAAACCATGGTAACCTAAAAACCCAACTAACTAGAACTAATAAAAAAAAGTGAAACCACCCAAAGTACTCATTTCTCAAAAAAATTTATATTATACACATGTGTCCCCTTGTAAAAACTCATCTAAAGTTGATGATAAAATATCCATACCTTACCCTCTACTAATAAATCAAAAATAGATACCCTAATCTTTAAGAACCTCAAACTGGGATGCAAAATGAATCCAAAAGAACATAAATTATGATCAAAGAAATAAAAAAATCTTCAAAATTAGAAATTAAAAAGAATATAAACCTTAAAAGGGGTTCTCAAGAAATATTTATATACTGGGAGAGTAATAAGTGTCCCATAAAATAAACCTTTTCAAACTCATATCCACATAATAATCATTTATATATTTCAATCTACATTTTTCTTCATAGTAATTATTTTTTCTCATATTTTATGTGTTTTCTTTAATCTTGGAATCAATATCATAATACATACTTAACATGAAATAATTGACACTTATGATGAAATAATATAATATAATAAAAAAATTATGGAAATGAAGCTCGTAATGATGTCCAATTTTCTCAAAAAAATATGATTATGGATGAAAAATTTAAGATTTCCATAATAGGAATTTTTTGTATCTTTCAAGACATATTTGTGATGACAAAAAATAATTTATCTAATGATGTGTCCTGTAAATGCAATACACTACTAGGGGAGATCTGTAGTTATTATTTTTTTACAATCCTTTGATTAACTTTTTTTACTTTTTAACACATAGATCTACTCAACTTATATTCTCGAACTCACCAATAGTAAAAAAAATAAGAATACAAAGAACACGTGATTTTTAAGGCTCGTATCAAAGTTGGGTGACCATTTCTGTTTTATGACTAGTATCATCCATGTCATAACAAATCCAATAATATCATAAAGAGATTTTATTTTTTTGATAGAATATATTATTCTTAAGTTTATTTTTATAATCTCCCAACTAATAAATGTATCCCTCTTTGATATAAAATAAATTTCTCATTCTCATTATGTGTAATGTAATAACTTGTGTCCAGATAAACATTATTAATGCGACATTAAGCTCTTGAGTCTGTATTTTGGATGGTTAAAGTGTGAGTTTATAGGAAATTTTTTCTCTGAGTGAGGGGTTTTTTTTGTTTGAGGATTTGGATCTAGTTTGGGATGTATGAGGATTACTTATAATGTAATTTTGTATATTTTTTTATGTTTGGGAAAGGGTTTTATTGTTTTAGGTACCTATAAAGGGGTTCCAATTGTAATTTATAATTTCAAGTGTCACCAGGTACCTGATGGGAGGCCACTAGGTACCCACTAAACTGGCCTGAGTTCAGGGAGGCCTAGGGGTACCATTGAGTACTTGGTAGCCCCAAACTGTAAATTCAGTGGTCTAAATGGCTATTATTTAGTGAGGTATTAATGGTATTTTCCCATTCCTTCTTTATACCAACTAAAATCCTTTATTTGAACCTCATTCTCTCTAGTTAATGGAGATCTCATTCCATGGCTCTTTATGGTTCCCTTCTTCCTCTCCATTTATTATCTTGATTTAAAGTGATCCAAGGTTCTTAATCATGATGAATATAAGGTTTATTCCCCTTATAACTTTTCACTTGTTCTTACCTTATTTATGAATTTACTTTTGATTTTTAGGGATTTTAAAGTGAATTCTATCGGTGTATAGTGTAATTCACCCTAGATCATAAGGATTTATCTCATATTACATCAATAAGTTTTGGGTTAGTATCGACTATGAAAACCATCTTTTTGGGGTAGAATTATATCTTATGGAAGGAGTGATTATGGAATTCTATGTTTGGATCTAGGATTGTGATGGTGGATTGTAAATCATTATTATTTTTATGATTAAAATGTAAGAATACCAGAATTTCTTAGAAAAAAAGTAGTAAATAAAAAAAAATCCTTGATGAGTATAAAGGTGAAGTGAATAGGAATAAATAAATTACATGATGATTACTTTGGAATACATTTTTTCATAGTGGCTATGTGGTTAGTAACCATGTATGGGTCTTCAGGGACTGAAACATAAGATAAACTTCAATGAATTTTTATTAAGTATGGAATAATCACTAAAAGGAGGAGTTGAGGTGATCTATGTCTATGACCAAGAATAATAGAGCCCTTGAAGATCAGATCCAAGGGGAATTATCTCTATAATGATCCAAAGGTGCTGGAACTAATTTCATCAGCTGAGATTCAATATATTTAGTGTAGTGGAGATATTTATTAGAAATTAATGTTTCTATATTATAATCATCTTGTATTAATTTAATAAAAAAGTTTTCAACATTCCCACATGGAGTATTACTAAGTCAAAACCATATTAAATTTTTATGTTGTTCTTTTATTTTGTCTCTTTCCTTTCATTTTCTTATGGAATTTCTTATCTGAGTAATTAAAAATTTATAATTGTGGTGTGGTGAATTAGGTGTAGTTGTCTTATAAGTTCCAATACATTATTAGAATAGGTTCATTCTATTAATTTATTCATCCTTTTATATTCTTAATTATAAATTCTATGATAATTTTTTAATGTTATTTAGAGCCAACAAGTGGTATTAAATCTTAGGTTATAGAATTTTAGATAACTAGACCTTGGAAAGAAATTTCATATCTTGGTTCCACAACATCATTCTCTCTTATTACTTATAGTAGAATTATAATTAATAGTTCTAGATCCATCTTATATATTTTAAAATTTATTGGTGGTTCATTAATTTTTAGAATAAATGGAGTTGGATGAAGCTAATTTATAGGTGAAGAAGTTTGACAGGATGGATTTCATATTTCAAAATTTATAGATAAATATTTTCTATTATAGAAGGATTATTATCTTCTATTTAATGGTACCAATATAGAAGTGATAAAGAATAAAAATGTGAAAGGATGGATAAGAAATTACTCATAATGATCTATATTTTACTATCTCAGAATGTGGATTATAACATCTAAGAGGTGAGGATTTCTTTATAACTTATAAGGTGATAACCGATATGTATGAAAATTATAAAATTATGAACAAGGTTTTATTATTATAGTAGTTATTCAACATGATAATGTCTAATGTCAAGCCTATGATTGATCATAGCAATGGATTCAAAATTATTAGAAGTCAGTTGGAATCGATGAATGTGATATTTGGATATCTAAAATAGCTTTTGATATTACTTTCATCACTCCTAGGATCATGACATATGATGGTCATGTTGGTCATTAAATCAAGAAGTAAGATAGAATTGGTGTTCATATATTTCATATATTTAATTCTATATGAGGATATTCATCAGAAATTGATCCATGCATCTACCATAATTTCATATAGTACAGAAGTAAGGGGATGGTCCCTTACACAAAAAATGTCACATAGATTGAAAATGTCACGAACCAACCCAGGGCGACCCTGAACCAATCACCCGAGCCGGTCCGCGACATGACCCAAAGGGCGTTCCCGATCCCCACGGGCTGGAAACTAGTGTCGGGTATCAAAACTCAACAAGAGGGAACAATTTTTCCCAAAAAATAAATAAAGCAGTGGAAAAGTAGAACAACAAAAAGTAAATAAATGATCCTGAAAAGAAATAATGACCAACAAAACACACTAACCTGGTATCGACCAAAACTCATCGCGACTCCGAGAGTCGCTCACTAGTCCACAACCAACTCTCTCCCACGACGATCAAGCTCGAGCCAAGCCTACAACAAAACTAAAAAAATAGGAAAACACTATAGGCATGAGTATTAAAACTCAATAGGCGTTCCCAACAACTATTCCCAATGCACTACCTTTAAATAAAGAATTTATCAATTTTAGGTTTGAACTAAATTATATAAAATATTAGTTTCCACATACACTTTCATTTCTAAAACATGTATTAGTCCATTGCCCTTTTTAATTTAAAAACAAGGTTTAATGTTTGAAAGGAGAGGGTGCATTACAACACACACTAAGGGTAATGGAAAAAGTGGCACGCAGGGGCCAGTAACCGAACTAAACCTCTCAATCATCTGTCACATATAAATAAACACTAAAGGAAACATGGGTTGAACCTAGGAGCTCGTAAAAAATTTAGAACGTACTATACATGTGACTCATCCTGAAGGCATGCCCTACTCGATGACATCATGACGCCCTGACGCTCGGTATAGCCCTTCATGTCCTAAACGAGGGGCCCAATCCCCATACCTGCACTAACTCAGTATTCCCCTACTATGGGGCCACTAGCCAGTGTGTAATCTAAACTAGTGAAGCAATCATTCTCAGAAGATTCACTTACCATGCCAGGTTCCCATGTCAACACGCATAATAAAAGGGAAAGGGGTGAGTCAACAAAGTCAATAAAGTATCACAGATATCGCACACAACTCACACAATCAATATACACCAAATATCGCCCTTGAGTCACCCCAAAGAGAGTTTTCCAAATTAATTTATTTTTATTAAAGTTCCAAACGGGCCTTCACCAATTTTTAAGGAAAAACCACATTTCTCAAGAAAACCCAAAACACTCGTTCACGCTTCAAAAGAAATCATTTATCATTTAAACCAAAACTACATTTGAAATTCTGAGAATTATGTTTAAAGGGAAAATGGGCATTCTTTCACGACTGAGTGTCCATTCGTCAATAAAACATTTCAAGTGTCGTGTATAAAGTAAACGGCTCTTTTTACACCGAATAATAATTTAAGAATTAATTATCTTATATAATTTCTCATTTATTAAAATTAATAAAAACTCAAGAAATTAATAAAATATAAATTTAAAGGTGAATGCAGTGGGGGAACTACCTCAACTCACAGCTCGAACACGCTGGCTCATCGTGCCTTGTACAGGCGTGTAAGCATGCGCAAGCTGACGTCACCTGCAATACCGCGAAAATACCTTGTCGATGTGCTGCAACACCTGCAAAAATAAATAAAAACACAAACTCACACTAAACCAATGAAGAAGCAGCACAAAAGTCACCTTGGCACGGAGCAACGCTTGACCAATAGGGTCGCATGAAAGGGTGAATGGTTGGGTGCAGTGCCGCGGTGCATTGGAAAGGTCACCAACATCGTCAACGGTAGCGCAAAGACTCATACGGCTGATGGCAGACCTAGTCAAAGCATCTAGGGGGTTGTGATACATCTCGCGATGATTGAGGGACAGAAAAGGGGTCACGTGATGGTCGAAAGGCAGTAACGCACACTGTAAAGGAGGTTTGCTGGCCGGGAAAATGTGTATGTCACACTGACGGGGGCTGGCTGGATAGCGGGTGCGAAGTGGGGGCACACCAGAGGGTGCAGATGCAAGGGGTAGTTGGCCGCTAGGTAGCGGGGGTGCACCAGACAGTGGGAGATATCCTGAGAAGGGAAGCCGGAACTGGTTGGCGAGGTCGGCAAGAGGCATGGGTAGAAGGGAGAGACTGCCACGATCCAGTCGAAGGGTCGTCGGTCGAAGGAGGTCGGGGTACCAGGCAGCGGTGGTGCAAGGTGGTCGGAGGACATTGTGTGGGTGAGCCGGACGGGAGAAGATGCGGTCAGGGGGGGCGCCGGATAGTGGGGCTAGGTGCGTGCGGTGGCGGGACGAGGCGGAGCAGAGAACTGGGGCTGTAGGGGGGTAGGTGGAGGCGGTGGAAGGTGGAGAAGGGAGGTTGGGTGCATTCGGTGTTGTTGGGCGTGGGGTGGAGTTGTGTGGTTGTTGGGTAGGAGCAGAGTGCACCGGAGCAGGAAGGGGGTTCCGGTGTTGGGCATGCAGCGCTGTAGCAGCCAGACGGGCTGGGTTGCTGTCGGCTGGAGGGTGCAGGGGCAGGGAGCTGGGCTGCAAGAAAAGCTGGGCAGGAAGTGGTTCGTGCGGGGGTGAGGCGGCGCAGTAGGGTGTTGTGCGGGCTGTTGGGCGGAGGCAGAACAATAGCAGCGTGCTGGTGGCTGGGACGTGCATAGGAAGCAGAGGCCAAGTGGGTGTTGAGCAAGCAGAGGGGGCGCTGTGAGCAGGAGGATGCGGCCAGGCGAGGCTGTGAGAGATGGGTGTTAGCTGCTACAGGAAGAAGAAGAGAAAAATAAAAAAAGAAGGGGGGAGGGGACACCCGCATGGAAGAGATACCAAAAAAATAAAGGATAAAGAAATAAATAAAGAAGAAAAAAGAGAGAAGAAGATAAGATAAAATAAATAAATAAAAAAAGACCTTAATAATATAATAAAGATTGTAATAATAATAAAATAATATTATTATTATTATTATTACTCATAATAATAAAAATAATAATAATAATTTTAATAAAAAAAATTAATATTGATAAAATAATTATTTTATTAATAAAATTTCTTTAATAAAAACAATAATAATAATAATAATAATTACTATTAATACTAGTAATCATAATGATCATAATAATAAGTTTGACAATTTTAGTTTTTATATAAAAATTTCCATAAATAATTTTAATAAAAATACTGGTAATAACTAATAACAATAATTTCATTCTATTAATAATTATTTTATTTGAATTAACGCAATTGCGTGGTTCGCGCGCGCGTCTAGAAATTGTTCACGAACATAACGTGAACTTTTGTCCAATCCAGAAGTTGTCGCACCGATGCTCGGGTTGTCCGCACGGTCTCTGTTAACCATGCGGTGCCTACGCACTGGTCTAAAATCCAACAAAAATAATAAAATAAATATTAGATAGGTTGGGGTGTGACAATTCTCCCCAACATAATGCTTTTCTCCCCTGGAAATCCACGACAAGACCAAGACCCAAAGATGAAACTCCTTAAGTGTCACTCACCCCCAAAAGTTTAAGCGCCTCCAGTTGATCGATCCAAACGAACACCCAACTCCCATGACACACAACATATACTCAAAACAAGAACACTTGAAACACCACCAAAACGAAACTCTGATACTGACGCGGGGAGGCCTGAACAGACTCCCCACCATAGGAAACAATCCAAACTGAATTCAATGATACCCGCGATGGGTCTCCCCACAATAAGGACTGACAAGTGTAATTAAGCTTGAATATTTTACACATGGTCCAAACAACCCCACCACGAGGGGGGGAAGAAGGGAAGGGCCCAATGGATCAAACATCAAAACTACTACCACTACTACTTCAATGACATCACACTCTCTAATGAACAAAAACCACACCACACTAAAGACAGAGATTATACCAATGTCTTTTACATCGCTAGGGTTCACCTGACTATGCACCAGCTTCACTTTGAGGCCTATGGTTAGAGCTTTATTGATTGAAGCATCTTCTGCCTCGCAGTCAAGCTTCAAAAATTTACAAACATGACACACAAACTAGAATTTGACCAAACACACATCCATTAGAACAAAGGTTTCAAATATGTTTAGCCACAACCATTCTTACAACTGAAAGAAAATAAACACAACAAAATGGTACAGGTGACAACTACTACATCCAAGAAACACTATAAAGAGAAAACCTCAAACTGATCTCCAAACACCATCATAATCCTGCTGACGGGATGAGGTGACCTTCAATGAGTCAGGTCTGGCTTCAGCGCGCTTCTTGGAAACACCTTGACATAATTGTTGTAAGTGACCCAGACGTCCATAGGTGTGGCAAGGTTTCGGAGCATTTGGGCACATCAGCCTCTTGTGCCCCCGCTTACCACATTGGTGACAAATCAATGCATCGCGCTGGGAGGAAGATAACTGAAGGTCTAAAGGCTTCTTGATTCCTCTACCAGTTCCACCAGCATCAGGTCACTTCCCATTCTTCTTATCGTTATCTATTTCACTGGTTCCCAAGGCCGGAGGATGTTTCGCCACCTCAAGTCCTCCTTCTAACTCAGCTTCGGCGAGGAAAGCTTGTCTCACCACGGTAGGAAAGGTGATTATGTTGAAATCTTCCACCTTCTCCTGCATCTTAGGATGTAATACTAGCTCAAAATGTCGAGCTTTCACGGTATCATTTCCAACATACCCTGGTTCATACGGAGCCAGGTCCAGGAAACAACGAAATAATTCCAACACCGATCTGACACCTTGCTAGAGACTGCACAAATCCATCCTCTTCCTCAGCTTCATCAGCTCAGAAAAATATTTCTGGATGAACGATGACTTGAAGAACTCCCAAGTGAGATCTTCTCGAGGCTTGCTTCGAGACACAGACTTCCACCACTTCCATGTTGGACCTTCAAGCATAAAGGTAGCCAACTCCACCTTCAATGTCTCAGGAAGCACGAGAGAACAGAAGTTCCTCTCAATCTTCCACAACCACTCCTCTGCCTCAAGAGGATATTCTTGCCCATAAAAGAGGGGAGGGTTCACCTTTTGAAACTCAAGGACATAGTCTTTGGGATGATCAACTGGAGGATTTTCTAAGGATGCACCACCTGAAGCTACACCTTGGGCATCCATCGAACCTTCATGGGGGAGAATACTAAGGAACAAGAAAACAAGAAGATGGGTCAAAAATGGTCATTTTCATTTCAAATACCAAAATAACACTTTTCACAATGATTTTCAGAATGAATGAAAACCCAAAAGATTCACTAGGGGGAAACTAGTGATGATGGGTGACTCTACCATATGGTTGGCGGCCATGCGCTAATCACACCACCATCACTGAGAGTATTCTGGGGTAAAGTATCCAGCTCCACATGGATTTCCAAACCATGCGAGCTCATGGAGGTCACTTGCCTAACTCTCATTTCATTTCCCTATACCAAACAAACCATACGAATCAAAATACATCGACACCCCAAACATCCCATGGTAACCCGAGGTTCGCAGTGAGAAAGGGTTCATGACACCCTTCTCGTCTGTACGCCTTGAGTCCCGACAATTATACTCCTTCTACCATGACAACCCCAAATAACAATGGGATCTCTGAAAAACAAGGTCCGCTCAGGAGCCGACCTCCTCTGATACCATTTTGTCACGAACCAACCCGGGGCAACCATAAACTGATCCCCCGAGCTGGTCCACGACATGACCCGAAGGGCGTTCTCAATCTCCACGGGCTGGAAACTGGTTTCGGGCATCAAAACTCAACAAGAGGGAACGATTTTACCCAAAAAATAAATAAAGAAGCGGAAAATTAGAACAACACAAAGTAAATAAATGATCCTGAAAATAAATAATGACCAACAAAACACACTAACCTGGTCTCGACCAAAACTCCTTGCAACTCCGAGAGTAACTCACCAGTCCATAACCAACTCTCGCCCACGGCGAGCAAGCTCAAGACAAACCTGCAGCAAAACTAAAAATCTACGAAAACACTATAGGAGTGAGTATTAAAACTCAGTAGGCATTCCCAAAAACTATTCCAAATGCACTACCTTTAAATAAATAATTTATCAATTTCAGGTCTAAACTAAATTATATAAAATATTAGTTTCCACATACACTTTCATTTCTAAAACAAGTATCAGTCCATTGCCCTTTTTAATTTAAAAACAAGGTTTAATGTTTTAAAGGAGAAGGTTCATTACAACACACACTAAGGGAAATGGAAAAAGTGGCATGCAGGGGCTTGTAACTGAACTAAACCTCTCAATCGTCTGCCACATACAAATAAACACTAAATGAAACATGGGTCGAACCTAGGAGCTCGTGAACAATCCAGAATTTACTATACATGTGACTCATCCTGAAGGAATGCCCTACTCGATGAAATCATAACACCCTAACGCTCGGTATAGACCTTCATGGCCTAACCGAGGGGCCCAATCCCCATAGCAGCAATAACTCAGTATTCCCCAACTATGGGGCCACTAGCCAGTGCGTAATTTAAACTAGTGCAATAATCATTCTCAGAATATTCACTTACCATGCCACGTTCCCATGTCAACACGCATAATAAAAGGGAAAGGGGTGAGTCATCAAAGTCAATAAAGTAGCACAGATATCACACACAACTCATGCAATCAACGTACACCAAAGATCACCCCTGAGTCACCCCAAAGAGAGTTTTCCAAAATAATTTATTTTTATTAAAGTGTCAAATAGGACTTAACCAATTTTTAAGGAAACACCACATTTCTCAAGAAAACCCAAAACACACATTAAAGCTTCAAAAGAAATCATTTATCATTTAAACCAAAACTAAATTTGAAATTCTGTGAATTATGTTTAAAGGCCAAATGGGAATTCTTTCATGACTGAGTGTTTGTTCATCAATAAAACATTTCAAGTGTCGTGTATAAAATAAATGGCTCTTTCTAAACCAAATAATCATTTAAGAATTAATTATCTTATATCATTTATCATTTATTAAAATTAATAAAAACATCCATCAATTAATAAAATCTAAATTTAAAGGTGAATGCATTGGGGGACCTACCTCAACTCACAAATAGAACACGTTGTCGCATCGCGCCTCGCACAGGCGCGTAATCACGCGCAAGCCGACGTCGACTTCAGTACTGCAAAAATACCCCGTCGATGTGCTGCAAAACCCGCAAAAATAAATAAAAACACAAACTCACAATAAACCAACGAAGAAGTAGCACAAACGTCACCTCGTTGTCGAGCCGCGCTTGACCAATAGGGTCGCACGAAAGGGTGAATGGTTGGGCGTGGTGTCGCGGTGCACTAGAAAGGTCACCAATGTCGTCAAAGGCGGTGCAAAGACTCATGTGGCTGATGGCAGACTTGGTCGAAGTAGCTGGTGGGTTGCGATGCGTCTCGCGATGATCGAGGGATGACAAAGAGGTCACGCGATGGTCGGAAGGCAGCGACACACACTGTAAAGGAGGGTCGATGGCCGGGAAAACATGCACGTCACACCAGTAGGGACTGGCCGGATAGCGGGTGCGAAGCGGGGGCGCATCGGAGGGTAAAGATGCAAGGGGGAGTCGACTGCGAGGTAGCAGGGGCACACCGGACAACGGGAGATCACCCGAGAAAGGAAGCTGGAACCAGTTGGCGAGGTCAGCAAGAGGCGCAGGTAGAAGGCGGAGACAGCCATGAGCCAGACGGAGGGTAGCCGGTCAAAGGAGGTCGGGTCACCAGGCACCAGCGGTGCAAGGCGGTCACCGGGCAGTGTGCGGGTGAGCCGGATGGGAGAAGATGCGGTCAGGGTGGGCGCCGAACAGTGGGGATGGGTGCGTGCGGCGGTAGGACGAGACGAAGCAGAGAACCAAGGCTACAGGGGGGTAGGCGGGGGCGGTGGAAGGCGGATAAGGGAGGTCGGGTGCATGCGGCGCTGCTGGGCACGAGGTGGCATTGTGCGGCTGTTGGGCAAGAGAAGAGTGCGCCGGAGCAGGAGGGGGTTCTGGTGCTGGGCGTGCGGCGCTGTAGGAGCCAGTCGGGCTGGGTTGATACCGGCTGGAGAGTGCAGGGGCAGGGAGCCACATTGCAGGAAAATATGGGCAGGAGGCGATTCATGCGGGGGTGAGGCGGTGTAGTAGGGTGCTACACAGGCTGTTGGGCAGAGGCAGAACAGGAGCAGCGTGTGGGTGGCTGGGACGCGCGCAAGAAGCGGAGGCTTGGTGGGTGTCGAGCAGGTAGGGGGCGCGCTGTGAGCAGGAGGATGCGGCCAGGCGGGGCTGCGAGAGATGGGTGTCGGCTGCTACGGGAAGAATAAGAGAAAAAGAAAAAAGAAAGGGGGAGGGGACACCCGTGTAGAAGAGATACCAAAAAAAGAAAGGAGAAAGAAAGAAAAAAAGAAGAAAAAAAGAGAGAAGAAGATAAGATAAAATAAATAAATAAAAAGAGATCTTAATAATATAATAAAGATAGTAATAATAATAAATTAATAATAATAATATTATTATTATTATTATTACTCATAATAATAAAAATAATAATAATAATTTTAATAAAAAAATTAATATTGATAAAACAATTATTTTATTCATAAAATTTCATTAATAAAAATAATAATAATAATAATTATTATTATTAATACTAGTAATCATAATGATCATAATAATAAGTTTTGACAATTTTAGTTTTTATATAAAAATTTCCATAAATAATTTTAATAAAATACTGGTAATAACTAATAACAATAATTTCATTTTATTAATAATGATTTTATTTGAATTAACGCAACTGTGTGGTCCACACGCGCCTCTAGCAATTTTGCAGGAATAGAACGTGAACTTTTGTCTGATCCAGAAGTTGTTGCACCAGTGCTCGGGTTGTCCGCGCGGTCTCTGATAACCATGTGGTGCCTATGCACTGGTCTAAAACCCAATAAAAATAATAAAATAAATATTGGACAGTTCGGGGTGTGACAATTAATGTGACAACTGGGTCTTGGTAACAGCACAGACACCCCGCATTTACATGGTCGTTGGGTCCCGACACACCAGGTACCACCAATTGCCCCGCAGACACGTGATCCCCACCCTGGGGCCCACCCACGTGCCCAAACGAGTCATCTAACTAATGAATATCCTCACAGGCCAACACATGTCCTTTCTAGTGTGATTTGTCCTCACTTTCACACACCCTGTAAAACTTCCCAAAAGGTTACCCATCCTGATCACTACTCCAGGACAAGCACGCTTAATTGTGGAGTTCTAATCAGGTTGGCTCCCGAGAAGGAAGGTGCACCTTGTTGACATGAGTCATATCATTTATCCATTTAACCCTTTATCATTTTTGGGGTGTTACAATCACCCCCCCCCCTTTAGAGCACAACGTACTCATTGTGGGCCCTACATATCAACCCAGGCAGTGCACCGCACTTAAGGCTGGGTACCACCTCTGATACCAAATGTGACAACTAGGCCCCGGTGACAGCACAGACACCCCGCCTTAACACAGCCAGCGGGTCCTAGCCCGCCAGGTACCCCAATTGCCCCGCAGACAACTGGGCCCCGATGACAGCACAACGTCCTCATTGTGGGCCCTACATATCAACCCAGGCAGTTCACCACACTTAAGGATGGGTACCACCTCTGATACCAAATGTGACAACTGGGCCCCGGTGAAAGCACAGACAACCCGCCTTAACACAGCCAGCGGGTCCCAGCCCGCCAGGTACCCCAATTGCCCCACAGACAACTGGGCCCCGGTGACAGCACAAACACCCCGTTTTAACACAGCCATCGGGTCCCAGCCCGCCAGGTACCCCAATTGCCCCGCAGACACTAGGTTCCCTCCCTGGGACCCACCCACATGCCTGAACGGATCATCTGACTAATAACTATCCCCACAGGCCAACACATGTCCTTTCCAGTGTGCTTTGTCCTCACTTGCACACACCCTGTAAAACTTCCCAGAAGGTTACCCATCCTGATCACTACTCCAAGACAAGCACGTTTAACTGTGGAGTTCTAATCAGGTAGGCTCCTGAAAAGGAAGGTGCACCTTGTTGACATGAGTCATATCATTTAGTCATTTAACCCTTTATCATTTTTGGGGTGTTAAAATCACCCCCCCCCCCCACCCTAGAGCACAACGTCCTCATTGTGGGCCCTACATATCAACCCAGGAAGTGCACCGCACTTAAGGCTGGGTACCACCTCTGATACCAAATGTGATAACTGGGCCCCGGTGACAGCACAGACACCCCTCCTTAACACAGCCATCAGGTCCCGACCTGCCAGGTACCCCAATTGCCCCGCAGACACATGTCCTTTCCAGTGTTCTTTGTCCTCACTTGTACACACCCTGTAAAACTTCCCAGAAGGTTACCCATCTTGATCACTACTCCAAGACAAGCACGCTTAACTGTGGAGTTCTAATCAGGTAGGCTCCTGAAAAGGAAGGTTCACCTTGTTGACATGAGTCATATCATTTAGCCATTTAACCCTTTATCATTTTTGGTGTGTTAAAATCACCCCCCCCCCTAGATCACAACGTCCTCGTTGTGGTCCCTACATATCAACTCAGGCAGTGCACCGCACTTAAGGCTGGGTACCACCTCTAATACCAAATGTGATAACTGGGCCCCGGTGATAGCACAGACACCCCTCCTTAACACAGCCATCGGGTCCCGGCCCGCCAGGTACCCCAATTTCCCCGCAGACACGTGGTTCCCTCCATGGGGCCCACCCACGTGCCTGAACGGATCATCTGACTAATGACTACCCCCACAGGCCAACACATGTCCTTTCCAGTGTGTTTTGTCCTCGTTGTGGTCCCTACATATCAACTCAGGCAGTGCACCGCACTTAAGGCTGGGTACCACCTCTAATACCAAATGTGATAACTGGGCCCCGGTGATAGCACAGACACCCCTCCTTAACACAGCCATCGGGTCCCGGCCCGCCAGGTACCCCAATTTCCCCGCAGACACGTGGTTCCCTCCATGGGGCCCACCCACGTGCCTGAACGGATCATCTGACTAATGACTACCCCCACAGGCCAACACATGTCCTTTCCAGTGTGTTTTGTCCTCACTTGCACACACCCTGAAAAACTTCCCAGAAGGTCACCCATCCTGATCACTACTCCAGGCCAAGCATGCTTAACTGTGAAGTTCTAATCATGTAGGCTCCCGAAAAGGAAGATGCACCTTGTTGACATGAGTCATATCATTTAGCCATTTAACCCTTTATCATTTTGGGGGTGTTACAGAAAAGGATGTAAAATATAGAGTTGTAGAAGCTTAGAAGAAGGTGGTTTCATGTGTTGTAAATTTGGGAATAATGGTTATCAAAATAAATATTTTAGTGAACACATAGTGAATTTTTGAAGATATGATTTTGAAATTGAATCTATAAATCCCATTTTAGAATATACAAGTGGTCTTTTATTGTGTATCTCTAGTTCACTTGAGTTTTGGATCATTTATTCAATGATTATCATGGGCCCTATATCTAAAAAATGAACCCAATAAATGTATTATAGTGTGACTCATGTTTTCTTTAGAGAGGAAATATTTTTAGTGTGTTAATTATATAGTGTGTGGGTTCAAATTGTATTGGGTAAATAAAGGGTAACTATGTGGGTGTTTGTATACAAGTAGAAGGGGGTTTAAAATCAATTTTAAAATAGTGGTATCACATCATTTATTCCCTTACCTTATAAGTAAAGTCCTTATTAATTCAATTTAAACTCTCATAATCTCCCACTAACCTACTGAAACCTTGATTGATTTCCCTCGTCATCAATTTCAGTTTAAATATGTATGTGCAATGATCATTAAACTCTAATCCCCTAACTATTATAGTAATAAAAAAACTTTTTATCACTCATGGATTAACCCACAACTCACCATCATATAGAAAATTAATAAAATCCATGAGGCCTATGTGTGAAACCCAAGAAGAAGAGGATATTTAAAATAAAATAAGAAATGGAAATATCCTATTGTTCACAACAAAAAACCAATACAAAAAGATAAATAAATAGATAATTAAACAATTAATTTTAAGAATTCATTAACAGAGGGTGAAGGAACTCTTCTTTTCATGAGCACTATGGTTATAGGGTTCCATTACTAGAGGAATTACAAGTAGTGAATACAAGAAAAGAACTCCAACTAACAACTACTTATCTCAATAGTGAGTCTCACTCCTATTTATAAGGAATGATTAACGTGTTAGAACTCTCCTGAAACTAGGATAATCCCCACATAAGTATATAATGCTTGATCTCCCCCACAAGCATGTCACATTATTTTCTATTCATGGTCAATTGAATAGAGTGTTCCCTTGATGCTAACAAATTTACTCTTCTTCCCTTGGATTGTGCACTTATAGGGAGTTTGAAAACTTTTTTTATTTTTCCAAGAAGTGAGAATAAAATTTTCCTTTAAGTTCTTTGTTCCTCAAGAGAACTCCATAGGTACTAGATATGATCCCCATGGTCATAGTTCTTCAAGAGTTATTCCAATGTATCCAAGGTTTGGGATAATCATGGCCACCCATTTTAACATGACCCCATTCAATCACATTCTTTTATTTACAATAATAATATCACCTATGATGTTCGTCATGATCCATGATACAAAAACATATATTTCAGCAGAACCACTGAAACATTCTTATGTCTTATTCATGGTCTGAAGATTCATCTATTACTATGATCGATTGTTTTCCTCTCCAATTATAACTTTTACAATTTATTTATCCTTTGAATATCTTAAAAATATTCCCATCATACCATTGTGGAAAAGTAAAATATTCAATATATCACTATTAGGAATATAAATATCTTACATATTCCCTTAAATTTCTTATATATTGGAAAAAATTATACATCATTTTGGACCTCAAAAAATGTTTTGTATCACCTCCAACAAATATTATACATAAACTCCTATGGGAAAATTAAATTTTTTATTATCTTCCTCTAGAATATTCCTCATATTTAACAAATTCCAAGATCTTATGTAACTACCTTGATCTAAAGAAAATATTATGTGTCATTTTTTATTAAAATATAAATTATGTATGCTTCAACACTTCTTAAAATCCATTAAGTATAGAATATTATACATTTTATCATGTATTTATCTTCTCTTGTAGCGTACAGAATATTATACAACTCTTTTAGGCACATAAACTAATGTATCAACAAAACATCCCTTTATTAAATCTCAATATATTCTTAGAAATAGATAATAATACCATCACATATATTTATTATTATTATTATACATTCCTTGGGGATTTGGTTCTATTGAATTCTTATATTTCTCTAGTCCTTGAAAGTTACGTTTTTTTATACCTCTATTTTGAAACACAATACTTTAAGACTAACTACATTTGAAAATTATGGAAAATAACAAAATCACTGTAGTATTTATCCAAATAAATTCTAAATATATTTAATTAATAAAAAATCGTAAATAATAAAATTGTTTTAAATAAACAAAAAATGTCAATAAAACTTCAAGTTAAATCCATTTATTTAGAATTAAGGAAAATTTATAATGGAAATTTCATAAAATATTTAGACGAAATTTCAAAAAATGTAGCTTGATCACTTCTATGCACTTAAACAAGAAATTTTCTTGAATTTTACAAGGGTCCTATTTCTTCTCAAGAAAAATAACTTACTTTAGTATTGAAAACATAATAGAATTTAGTGGGATTAAAATTTTCACAAGTGCAAATTTAATTAATTCTTATTTCCAGAGCTACCAGTTCCAAAAAATACTTTTTAAACTTATTTGATACTCCCTATATGAAATTCAGATATACCCTATTCCCCTTCTTAATCCGATTTTAGAATTCCCTAAACCTTTCAAACCCATTTTTTAATTATAAGTTATTCGATTTTTCAAATACATGTTTTTAAAATTAGAATATTATATTAGTGTAGAAAAATATGAAACTAAACCATCCCAATATAGAAGGAATACCCCAAGACTAATTTTAATATTATAGGCATGAAATTAATACTTGGGAATCCAAATATAATGTTACTTTAACAGTTATATAATGGAAAATTTTTACACAAATTTTCTTTTTTGACTTATAAATACTTCTAAATCAGTTCCAATCTTCTTGTTTTACTCAAATTCAAATTATATTTCCAAATTCCATTTAGGGAGGCTACCTGAGTTATTAATTATTCTAAATGGATATGTTACCTAAGTTCAAGTTCATAATTCCAATTTCCGCATGTTACAAATTTGATTCCACTTAATTATTTTCAATTAAAGATCCTTTCCCTAGTTCTAAAAAATTATATTTAGTTTCCAATATGATTTATTTATTCTATATGAGGGTAAATTAAAATTTAAATCATATTTTAAATTTTATTATCAAGGCTACAAACACTTTAAAAACAATATAAATCAAAGAAAATTATATACATTCGAAGCTACTTTGTCCTGTTCTCTACACTTCTCTTAGACACTATATTCAATTAATTTTATCATGAAATTATTAATGAATAAAAAACATATGATTTGAGTTTTTGTAATATGCAGTGAGGAAGTAAACAAACTTGTGGTACTGTTTAATTTTTAGTAGTGAAGAAATTGGACTCCTTGAGGGATTCTTTCCTAAAATATTTATATTACTTATTCAACTGCTTCCCATTCACCTTGAATGGATTTTGAGATTATTCTCCTTTTTTCTCAAAATCACCAAATGGAAATGTATTAGTCACTATAAATGGTCCATCTCACTTAGAATAAATCTTATCAAGCATGTATTTCATCTGGGAGGAGAATAATATCACTTTATCAATAATTTAAAATTCATTTCTGTAAATGTGTCTATCATGGATATATCTGGTCTTTCCTTGTATAATAATTTTTTTTGTATGAGTCTCTACTTAGATCCTCAAGATCTACTGTTAATATCTTTCTATACTCTCCATTTTTTCACAATTTTATGTTCACTTGTTTCACACCGCATTAGAACTTATGATACAAATCAACAGGAGGGTGAAAACTCATTCAATACACTATTCTATAGGGATACACACTAACAGGGTCTCGAAGGTTGTTTTTTATGTCCAAATTATATATCCTACATTTTTGTTATATCCCATTTTATTAGGATTAACTATCTTTTCAAAAAAAAAATTACTTACCTATTGGATACCACAACCATCCCATTTGTCTATAGGTGGTAGTAAGTAGTGGTTTTGTGTTATATTCCATACCACTTCATGAGTTATTCCGCTATTTGGTTTCATTAGTTTGTGCATTGATCATGAATGATTGTTTGACGTGTTATAAAACTATAAAAAAAATTGATCTTATAAACTCTGCAAAAAACATTGAATCATTGGTTTTAGTTTCTTAGGATTCAATTCATTTATTAATATAATATACTACAAACATAATATTTCTAAATACAAAGGAAATAAGAAATACCCCCCCATAAATTCTACCACCCTTATATCAATTATTTAAAAAAAGGCTATTTTGAATTTTCAATCTTTTGTAAATCCATCTAGTGAATTGAAATATATGAGATTATTTATAAAAATTATAGGAGTAATTTACAACTATTATAAATAATAATATATCTTCCCAAAAAAATCTAGATGTATGATAAGTTCCAAAGTGGCCTCCACATGAAAGTGCATGAAACAATTTAAGAAGATACGTTACATCTTCAACTGGTATATGCCTCTTAATCACTTGATCACTATAGATTTTCTAAAAGTATGGATCTTCCCAAATATTGTAAGTTGAATCATATTTTATCTTAAGGAATATATACTTAGATAAGAAGGAATGTAAAATTTATTTGAATAATTAATTTACCATTTTTTTATATCATAGAACCTTACCAGTGATCTCATAGAGTTACCCAATATGGAATATATCATTTAGGACTATTTATATAGGTGTTTCTACTTTACTAGTGTGTGTAAGTATACTTATGTGGTCTATAACTAGGTTCTCATAGCCCTTCTTATCCTTGATCTATATGTTGAATTCTTGTAAGAGAACAATCCACTTTACCATACTTGGTTTTGTATAAGCTATCTTTATTAAGTACCTAATAGAAACATGATCGGCGTAAAATCTCACTTTACTTCCTATAAAATATGAATGAAATTTTTTCATTGTAAAAAATTATAGAAAAAACCTTCTTCTGATTTGTTACATAATTAATTAGAGCTGAATCTAGGGTTTTTGAAACATATGTTATCCCATATTAGTATCCATTGATCTTCTGGGATAACATTATTCTTACTTCAAGATTAGAGGCATAAAAAACTATTCAAACGATGATTACAAAGATAGTGGTTCAATAATTGGGGTTGTGGCTAGGTTTCCCTTGATCTGGTTAAAGGATTTCCTATATGACTCATTAAACACAAAATCAATATCATTTTTAAGCATATTAGTCTAAGGTAAAGATGTCATTATAAAAATTTTAATAATACTCCTACAAAATCATGAATACCCTAAAAATGAACTAACATAATTAAAAATAGTGGGGTATGGAGTATAGATATGATATCAACTTTATCTTTGCCCACTTTAATCCCTTCCTTTGAAGTAATGTATTCTTAGACGTTACCTTTCACCACCATAAGGTGACATTTTTAAAAATTTAAAACCACATTATTTTTAATGAATTCATTTAAAAAAAATTCTATATTCTCAAGAAAACTTTTAAATATATTTCCATACACTATAAATTATTCATGAAATACATCTACTAAGATTTCGACAATTTCTGAAAGGATTCTTACCATGTTGTGTTTGAATATACCAGAGGAATTATATAAACAAAAAGGCATTCTTTAATATAAAAACCTACCAAATGGAAAAGTAAATATATTATTTCCCTAATATTATGGTGTTATGGGTACATTAAATTATATATAAAATCTATAAACAAAATAACAATGACCCATCCTGATTGGTCTCTTTAGAATCTCATCTTCAAAGGTAACATAGAAGAGGTGTTTCTGGGTCATATGGTTAGGTTTTCTATAATCAATGTAGACCCTAAAAATATTTTTAACCCTAGTTGGTAATAATTAATTATTTTCATTATGAATAATGGTGATTCCAATATTTTTTTGCAACTACATGGATGGGAGTCACCCATTGGGAGACCAAAATTGGGTATATGATCCTAAATACTAAAATTACTTCCACTTCATTTTTTACTAATTTATTTAATATTGTGTTTAACATTCTCTAATATTTCCTCATAGTTTTTTTTCACTCTCTAATAGGATCTGGTGCATACAAATAGTGGGACTAATCCCAGGTATATCTCAGAGTGACCATTCTATAGCTCTAACATTATGTTTCAAAATGGTCAATGATTTGTGCTCTTGGTTAGGTGGTAAGTTATTTGAAACTATCATATGTATTTTTTTATATTTCCTAAGGTAGGAATATTTTATAATTTATAGAAATTATTTTAACTCAAAACTAGTTGATCATTGTAGTGATGGTGTCAACTCAATGTTTCTCGCATTGGAAACTTTCTCGTTCAAATTTTAGAAGTTAGAGATAGACCTAAGAATATTTTCCAAAAATTATCCATCCAATTATTCTTCCAATTGATTATTACATAATTTTGGTTGAATGTTCAACTCATTTTCAAGAGTATAATAATTAAAAAAATTGTGGATTTATATTTTCTACTAAATTTTTCATTTCATCTAGAATTTGAATTTCTTTAACTATGTAGATTTATGTTTCATGATGAGAAAGAGTAAAAACAAGATGTTCTTCTTGTGGGAATTTTATAGATTAAAAAATACTAAAATTAATAATACCCTCTTCAAATTCCATAGACAGGGTTTTGTTAAAATTTATTACAGGTTTTTTAGTTTTCAAAAATATTCAACCTATGATGATAGGGAATGAGCAGTACCTCTGATTTCTTCCATATTCAAGATGTAAAAGTCACTGGGGAATAAAGGACCTTTTACCCTTATTTATAAATCTTATAAAACTCCAATGGGGTAAGATATATATTAGTTAGATAATTACACCAAAACTCTAGTTATATTTAGATCACTCACAAGTCGCAACGAATAAATTGAGTGAGGTATGACATTTATTGATGCATTCAAATCACATAAGGAATTAGTGAAAGTGAGTTTCCTATAGTGTAGGGGATTGTAAAAGTAACTCAATATAAGAATTTTGTTAGAAATTTTTGAGTGATTAAGTAAGTAAAATTCCTACCTAGACATACCTTTTTATCTCTATATAGTTTTTACTTTTTAGTAGACATTTCCTTAAGGAATTTCGCATGCCTAGGAATCTGATTGATTGAATCGAGTAAAGGGATTTTTATTTCCACCTTATTTAATTTTTTAAGTATTTTACCTAGACCTATGTTTAATAATGGATTTATTTTCAGTCAGTATTATGTACAAATATGGTTATGATGGTTAGAGAGTATGAACCTAAATGGTGTTGGATTGTTTTCAGTCAGTTCTAGGCACGTAGATGGATCTGATGATTAATTATCAAAAACCTAATTGATTTGTTAATATTAATAAGGTGAATTTAGGATGGTATATAAGAGGTTAATATTAGTTCAAAGAATAAATATATAATCAAATGAGAGGAATTTAAGTAGGTATCATTTTCTAGTGTAAACACGTAAGAGATATACACATATACTTGAAGGTTTCAAGTGACAAAAGTCATCTGTACTGTGTGAGCATTAGGAAGTTGGGGGGAGTGACTAAGAACGATAAATATAGATACATCAAGTAAGCACCAAAGTATCACAATATCATAAGAATAAAGTAATATCATATGATCTCATGAGGTAAGGCGGATCACGTGAGTGCATAAGATGAAAAAGTTCACATGGTTAATGTTGTTCGAGATGATTTTTTTTTGGTTTCTTGAGATCATGTGAATGTATAAGTGAAAATTATTCACACAATGGTATCATTAAAAAATCATAAAGGGAGTGATTATAGTAATTAATAAAGGATCAGGCATTCACTCAAAATATTTCAATGACATAAGTGAAATAGGAGACCTACAAATATGTCTTATGACTCTGTAAGCATGAGGAGGTATTAGAAATCACATGAAGTAAGGTGAAATAAAAATCTCAATGAGATATCACAATGAGGTATTTTGAACCATTTGAATAAGGAATATTTTGGATGAGTTCATAAACAAATCACGCGATTGAGTTTTAAGAATCACATAAACTGAGTTATGCTGAAAAAGATGGTGATTTTTAGTGACCATGAGATGATGAGCTCATTGAGTTATGTGAAAATGTAGTTACATGAGAGTAACTTGTGAAAATGGTTTATTTGATGGATTTCATGTGACCCATGTAATGTTTTGGAGTCATGTGATTTCAAGACAATTACTTAGGTGATGCATGTAACACTTGTGAGGTGGTGGAATAAATGGAAAATCACACTTTTTGGATTTATGTTGACAAATAAATTCTTACAAATACCCACCATTCATCATTAAATAGGAAGGGTGAAAAAATTAGAGTGAATCTAGAGAATAATTATTTCATAAAAGGAGTTACACATAAGTTGGATAAGCAAAGGGAGTCTTATGGTTGTCCAATGCAGAGCTGATTTATGGAGTTACATGATCCATGTAACCTTTAAGATATACATGAATTCATATATATAAATGATTATCATGATATCATAATTAGTGAAGTGATATATTCTAGGGTCTCACACTCAATCTCTTCCACCTAGGGAGATACATGCAGGGGTATTTTTCTCAAGTTCTTATAATCGGGGTCTTGCACCCACGGTCTCACGATTTAGGTTACAAACCAGCATGTGTCTTGTGAAAGGATATTGACACCAATGTTTAAAAACATAGGCTATTTAACTTGTATTTATCTATCTAGGGTCACATGATTTGGTTCATGTGAAAAAGTTTACATGAGTTGGATTTGTAGTGAAGAGTGGTCAATCAGGAAATTTTCATATATGGCAGTTATACATAAACATGAAGCATTTAACATCCATATAAAATGAATAGAGCATATTTATTGTATTAATTCAAGAGGAATAAAGACTATAATATTAATAATTTGAGGGACACATATGGTTTTTTAAGATAAGGAAATAAATGGGATAATTTCATTAACGAATTATTCCCATCTGGAGAAGAAGTTCTGCTAAGATTATGTAGTGGAAGACAATGTCTTAAATCTCTCTTTGGGGAGTCAATATCATCTAGAATAGTGGAAGGGAGAAGTTATAAATAATAGAAAAAAATAATCAGATCAGTAGTTATTATGAAAGTAAAATCTCATGCTTAATAGAGATATATAATCATTTTCTTTATCCAGTGAAGATACCTAAAAGACTATAAACTATTAATGAACCTTCATAAAAGTAGTGCGTAGAAGTGGAGAAGAGAAATTTATCCTTAGGTGAGGAGTGACTGAAGCCTAAACATTATATATTCAGTTTTCCTAACATGTAGTTACCATGCTTTAAAAATTATATCCATATAACTATGGAATACTAGTGGATTTTGGAAAATTGACACATCGTCAGTGTGTTCTCCTTTGACACAACCCTTTGTGGTGAACCAAGTAGAATCTATGTATTCTATGTATTATTTACTTCCCTATATATTATTTATTGTTTTTGGTAATTTTTATATCAATTATTACATGTTGAACATAGTTCCTCCCAACATGAGAACAATATCTTAAAATAAAGATAAACTACTTAATGAAAAAATTAATTCAACCATCCCCCTGATTCACCCACTATTATGGTTTCTCTATTTATAACAAGTGGTATTAGAGGGTAAAGGTTTTGAATTAGGTTTAAACCATAAAAGTATTGTTTGGATATGTGATCATCGATTCCTTAATGAAGCCTCTATTTTTTTATGGGACTAACTTTTATGGATGATAAAAATAAATGCTTATGTTACTACATGCTTGTGGAAAATAAGTTATGAAGTATATCCTTTGAGATGAAAATTTAACCAAGAAAATTGAGAGAATGGGTAATTCATGAACAAATAAGATTATAAATAGATATTTTTATGATTATTTATATAAGTAAACTACTCATTGTGATATTGCTTATGAAATTTGGAAGACTCTAGAATCTATTTTTGGAAAAAAATATAGAGAAAAATCGTGTTTTTATATCAACCTAAAGAAAATGTTTCAAACTGTTAAATATGAGATTCCAATTAACATTAATGGTAAAGATATTATTGTGAAAAAGGGTAAGAATAAGAACATTATGAGAGAAATTAATTTAGTCAAGGTGAATGTTTCAAACTCTACTATTTCATCTAAATATAAATATTCTAATGAATTTTATCATAAATATTAAAATTATGATTTCTCTATAGAGAAGAAATAAACATAGGGTGTTGTGGACCTTAAATTAGAACTTTAAGTTTCCATTAAAGAATTAGATATTCAAAAAATAAAAATTGAAATATTGGTAGTATATTGATTCAATCTGTTGAATATGTGGAATATCAGAAAGCGAAAATAGACATACTTTAGTAAGAGTTAATTGGTCAATATTCTAGTTAGGTGAACTCAAAAGAATTATTGAATCTTAATATAAAGATTGAAGTTCAATAAAATGAAATTTAAAATTTAAAATCTTATATTAAAGAATGAGAGAAAAATATTGAGTCTCTTAAGGAATAAATTCTTTAAAGAAAAACTTTATTGATCTATTTGAATATGATTTAAAGAAGAAAAGTTTTAGAGGATTTGGTGGTGAATATGAATCTCTCACATATGATGATAACACTAAAAATATTAAATTGGATATAATGCATGGCCATATATTTAGTGATAGTGTGTTCCATGATCAAGAAGAGATCTAATACATACAAGAGAAGGTGGATTAGTGGGAGATCATAAAGAAAGTGGATTATGTAATCAACAAATATTTTTCATAGAGAACAAGAGGATGAAAATAGTAGAGGTGGCCCTAAATAATGACATATAGAATATGGGTACCTAGATAAAAGAAAAAAAATCTTCTTGAAGAAATGTAAAATGAGATCAATTCTAAAAAGATCATAGAAAATGAGTGAAAATCAAGTGGAATCTTTATCAAGATAATTCTTGAAGAGAGAAGAAACTATGGAAATGAATATAGTTCCAAATTTATGGAAATAAAATCCCAAATAATGTATAAATACAAGAAGATCAAGGATATTGAGGCAAAGATCAATTTTTATAAAGAAAATGAGAATGTGTAGCTTCCCTCCATAGAATCATATACAAGTGGATTATATAAGGATTCAAATATGAAATCAAAAAATTATAGGAAGAATGTTTCTATGTTTGAAAGTAAATACTCTCAAAAGAGAGTATCTATGAAATTATACTATTGTGGAAGATCGGGATACACCATGAGTATGTGTCTAGAATTATATGAGATTAATATAATAAGAACATTAGTTTCACCTACATCTCAACTAATAAATGATGATAAAGGGATGTTTTTTATTTATATATGTTATAATCATTATAATTTATCAATATTTGTTGCTGGAAGAAATTTGGGAAGGAAAAAGGAATCCATAAGAAGTTTCTCAACTATAGTGGCATATAATCAAAGATCATATCCAAGAAAGAGACTTGTTAAGTTAGAAAATAGGGTTACTATTCAGGAAGGAAAACACGGATCTCAATGAAAGGTGTACCATGAACTTACTTGATTACACTCACAACATCCCTATTGAGGATAATGTAAAAAAGTATGGAATAAAAGGGTATGAGATTCTCTAATTGTGAGTAAAAGTGATTTGTACAAGAATATAGTCCCACCACTATAGGAAAAGGATGGGCTGGCTATTATGACTATAAGAAGGGAAAGAAATTATGTGAGCCTATGTGGTTTCACAAACCATACCTTGAGGAAAAACATGAAGGAAAGATAAATATCCCTCCAATGGTAGAAGAAGTGTGAGGAGAAAATATGTGTTTTATTAACAAAGAAAACTTATACTCATGGGTTTAATCCCACAACCATTAAGAGGAAGAATCGTGTGGAACCTTCACATAAAAATAAGGATGATAATTTACAGAAATAATGATTAATCATATGTCCAGATCAACTAATATTATATATGGATATGTAAGAGGTATAAAAAATGAACATTCCTTGATCATAATTAAAAGGAATCCTAAACTGATAAAGAAATATTTTAAATAACTAATACAAATAGATATCTATATAAGTGGTGTCATGCAAAGAAACACCACAATTATGGTTTAGAATAAAGAGGGAAGAAAAGGGTCGGTTTATCATGACTAACCATAGTCCCCTATTTGAGAATTTTAGAGTAATATTTATCCTCAAGCATTTATCTATTTCTAATATATGTTTTAAGTGGTATAGGATTAAAGGGGAGATATGATATAATGGGTGTCTGTGTGCACTAAAAGGGAATAGGTTCTTAAGTTGAATGGTGATACATGTGATAAGTATAGTCAAAATTATTTAAATTCACATATGGTATTAGATTCAACAACTAGTATCAAACAACCACTCTATATATCAAAGTTGTATCTTGAAGTTTCATATTGTGGAAAATGAAGATCATATGATAAATATCCTAATGTGAATCTAAAGTTATATTATAGATTTATTTTAATTATCTAGTGGTTCCAAGTCATATTGAATATTTAATCATTGGAATTATACGTCAGTTCAAGTGGTATTTGACCTCCAAGAGAAGAAAAATTGGTGGAGAAGCAAAAACATTCATATATTAAATGTTTATTTATTTTTCTCTAACAATGTGGTATCATCTGATTATTTTTAGGATACCAAGAAACTTATGCAAAACCTATAGTATTCTCATCAATAGAGATTATTGAGTAAGGGGGTATTATTATAGATGAAGGAATCCCCTATGGACTTTATAGTGATAGGTTTTAATGACCTAAAATTTTATAAATAAAATTCCCCTTCTTATAATTATTTTATACATTATGAAAACATAAAAATAACATAGAGAAAACAATCAAAACTTTACAAATGAATAATGACTGAAATAAGAGGTATTCCAATAAATTAAAGAACCTAAACCAATAGAATAGTAATCAGACCTTTAGAATAGTAATGTGACAATTATGAATAGAAAAATGGCTAAGAGAATTTTAACCTTGACTATGAAATTATAAATAAAAATTTATCCATTATATAAATGAAAATATGATATAATTATATCATAGTATACGTAAATAATTTTTTTTAAATGATAAATTATGTGTTGTTATTTTTATAAATGTAAATGTTTATTTACAATTTTATAGTTAATATAATTATTTAAAAGAAAATTTAATTTCATAAAATAGATTCATAAATTAATATTTTGTTGTCTTATTATTATAATATAAATTTATGATATCTTAATTAATTTTTTTGAGTGTTATAAAATCAGTTTTAATTTTAAAATTTGTATTTTTTTAGATTAAATGATGAGTTAATTAAAAATTACATTTATCATATTTATAAAATTATTTTCATAAAATAGAGTCCAATTTTTAATTATACACATCAAAAAAAGTTTCAGGTGAATATTTGGTATTTTTCTAAAATAGTTGAATTTTTTGTGAATAGTGAAATACAGTAATTTATGGTGTAAGATAAATAAATGAATTACTGAGTCATGGAAGATTTATAAATGATGTAAACACCATTGTTTCAAACTCACATGAATTATTTAATTTATTTATTTATGGTAATAATCACTATTTCTTGTCTTGAACCAAAATAATAAACTAATGATAAATTAATCAAAAAACACCCCTCTCCTCCACTATAAATTTAACCTCTCACCACCTCTACTCCAAACACTTCAAAAACCTTGAATCTTTTCCAAATTCAAACCATTACTCTCTCCAATTATATATCTTATATACAACATACTTTGGTCTCAATAAAATACCAAACCCCATGCCCTGAGGAGGTTCTCAAGGAGAATAAGTTCAAGAGGTAAAATCCCCTCTCTCTTTCTTTTCAATTTCTTTTCTTGTATGATCCTATCCTCACATCATTATACCAAAGTGTCATGATAAATCTAGAATCTCTTATAAACTATAATTTTAATATTTTAGTGGTATATCCACCATCAATTCTCTTCTCTTCCCCTTTTTTTCTTAAAATGAAAACATCATCTATGAGGTGTTGATTCACCACATTCATGGGTGATGATTTTTTTTATAATATCGCCTTCAAGGATGGTCATAAATCCATTATAATGGTTTAAAATGATTTTAAATTTATTTTATGACATATTTTATGTTATTAAACCATCATATAGCATAATATTAAATAATAGAACAAAACTAGTTCGTGATGATAGAGTAACCACCTAATTAATCTAAACAAATATTGTTAATGTTTTATCTAATGATTCATCCGCATACCATATAATCAAATGATATATAAGAAAAATTAAACTTATATATCTTAATTAGTAACATATAATCCCAATTCTATATAATTAATCACATTTTAAATGATCTTTCATACACATATACAAGTGAACCGATCTTAGAAACCAAGGAAACAAACACTCCCGAACGATGAAATTATATCTCATAACTCATCAAAAAGGTCATAAATGAACATAATAAAATTATACTAAATTAAATAAATGTTAAATATCTTATTAATTAAATTATTAATGAACCTAATTTCATTATATAGGACATTAAGTACAAGTGCATAACACTTTCAAACATAAGGTAAGGGACTCTTTCTGATCCTCCATTTTTCCTTCAGATTATGTTTTCTCTCTCTTTACCCCAATGTAATTCTTATTTATTTTTATATAATTATTCTAAATTATATATATATTATCCAAAATAATGTATATAGACTATTTATTCCTTATTTTATGGGTAAATACATGTTTTAAAAATGTTCCCTTCTAAATTCTTCCCGATAAGCAAACACGATTAAAGGGAACAACCTGATTTCTTACCCGTTTTCAAGTGCAATCAAAAATCTATTTTAGTCCACCATTATTTTTATTAAATCAATAATTTTTTCATAAAAATATATCTTGTTTAATTTATGGTTTTATATAAATAATTATTCCATTTTCTGTTTTAAATTCTCTTTAATTTGTTTCTTAAACCGCGCTAAAATATTTCAATTCTAATGTTTCATAAACACTATTTTTATATGTTTTCACTTAAGTTTGACATAAATTATCATAATATATGCCTATTTTCCATTATTAATGTCCAAGTATGATTTAAATCCATTATTTTATTGAAACTATTATGATATTCCCTTTTTTATGCCTTATGACATGATTATGATACTCGATTATTTCCATGGGTAACCCTTATGCTTGATTCTTCATGTGGCACACATATTCATGAACATTTTATAACGGGTGAACCTAAGTATTTATCAAATGAATTGGGTAATTTTTTTTCATGATATGTTAGGGGAAATGGTCTTAGTGTTTATCCTTGACTCGTGCTCCTCCATTACAATGGTCTTGGTGGTTAGTCTTGACTCATTCTCCTCCATGTGCAGTGGTATTGGTGGTTAGCCTTGACTCATGCTCCTCCATGTGAAATGGTCTTAGTGGTTAGCCATGAATCATTCTTATGTCATGTTTTATGTTGTTTAAACATTTATTTGATTCAATGGTTACATGATCCCATGTTCTATATGTTATACTTCCATATGTTTATTCATGTTCCATTCCATTTTATATCATCATGTTATGCCTTCTAACCCATGTGATATGCTTTATTCTTATGTTCATTCCCTTACTGGGATTTTTTTCTCATGAATTTTTTCATGTATTCACAAGGTTATCCTATGAATATGTAAGGTATAAAAGGAATTTAGGATCTCATTATTAATTATAAATAAAAGATGTTTTATTGTGGTTTCATGTTGTTTAATTATGTACCTAATCTTCCAAATACACTATACTTCATGATCATTGGATTGTAATTGATGGTTAATTATGATTAAAATCATGTAATAATATTTATAAAAGGATAGTTAAATTATAGTCTATATCATATCATGGTCTATTTGTTTTTTGATATTAGGACTAGAGATATTTAGTAAGAACCCTAGGGATAATTCTATCACCATGGATAACTTATATTGAAACTTAGGGTATCACATGATATGATATAATTTTCATTTACAAGTTTATACTTCTATGTTAAAATTTTATATTTTCTATTCTTATTAACTTATTATATAATCACCAATGATTTTTTTCTTTTTTTTGTTAATGGATGGAAATAGGTGAATTACCCTCACCTGTTTTCCCCTAAGTATGTAAAACGAAATTTTGAGGTCAAATTTTCAAAAGGGGGGAAATGTAACAAACCAAAATTTTATAAATGAAATTTTACTTCTTATAATTGTTTTATATATTATAAAAATATAAAAATCACATAGATAATACATTAAAAACTTTATATATGTAGAATTAATTAAATAAGAGGTATTCCTAGAAATTAAGAAACATAATCCAATGGAATAGTAACCTAAAATTTGGAATAATAATGCGGCCAATATGAATAGTATATTGGAAAATAGATTAATAACCTCACCTATGAAAGTATAAATAAAATTTATAAATCTTATAAATGAAAATATGATATAATTATATCATAGTATATGTAAATAAATTTTATAAAAATGATAAATTAATTGTTGGTATTTTTATAAAACATAAATGTTTATTTACAATTACATATTTAATATTATTATTTAAAAGAAAATTTATTTTCATAAAATGGATTTATAAATTAATAAAAAAATTTCTTATTATTATAATTACATTTTATGAGACATTAATTAATTTTTCATAGTGTTATAAAATCAGTTATAATTCTAAAATTGGTATTTTTCAAGAAAATGATCATTTTAACTAAAAAATAAATTTATCATATTTATAAAATTATTATCATAAAATGTAGTCCATTTTTTAATTCTATACATCGAAAATGGTTAGGGTGAATTTTTTTTATTTTTCTAAAATAGTTGAATTTTTGTGAATAGTGACAAATAGTAATTTACGGTATGGGCTAAATAAATGAATTATTGAGTCATGGATGATGTATGTCTTATGTAAAGATAATTAGTTATATCTCACATGAATTATTTACTATATTTATTTGTGGTAATCATCACCATTTATTTTCTTTATCGAAAATAATAAACTAATGATTAAGTTAATCAAAAAACAACCCTCTCCTCCACTATAAATACCACCCCTCACTACCTCTTCTCCTCACACTTCCAAAGACTTGAATCTTGTCAAAATTCTGAAAAATACTCTTTAAAAGTATCTCTACCACTTCCAAGAGCTTTTTGTCTCAAAAAAATACCAAACCTATTCCCTAAAAATGTTCTCAAGGAGAAGAAGTTCAAGAGGTAAAATCCTCTTTCACTTTCTTTTTAATTTCTTTTCTTTTCTTACCCTCTCTTCACCTCCTTATCCAAAAGTGGAATGATAACTCAAGAATCTCTTATAAACTATAATTTTTGTATGTTATTGGTATATCCACCATCAATTCTCTTCTCTTCCCCTTTTTGTTCTAAAAATTAAAACATCATCTGTGAAGTGTCGATTCACCACCTTCATGGATGATGTTTTTTTATTTTATAATACCACATTCAAGGATGGTCATAAAAAAATTATAATGGTTGAAATATATTTTAAAATTTATTTTATGAAATATTATATGTTTTTTAACTACCATATATATATAATATTAAATAACGGAATAATACTAGTTCATGATGATCGAGAAACCACCAAATTAATCTAAACAAATATCATTAACGTTTTATCTAATGATTCATCCAAATACCATATAAATAAATGGTATATAAGAAAATTTAAACATATTTAAGTTAATTAATAATATATAATTTCAATTCTGGATAATTACTCACATTTTACATGATCTTTCATACATGTATACAAGTGAACCGATCATGGAAACAAAGGAAACTAACACTCCCAAATGATGAAATTGTATCTCATAACTCATAAAAAGGGATATAAATGAACTTAATAAAATTATAATAAATAAAATAAATGTTAAAGAGGTTTTAAATTAAATTATTAATTAATATATTTTCGTTATCCAGGACATTAATTACAAGTGCAGAACACTTTCATACATAAGGTAAGGGATTATTTTCAAACATCCATTTTTCCTTCAGGTTGCACCTTATCTCTCTTTACCCCAATGTAATACTTATTTAATTTTATATAATTATTATAAATTTTGTTTATATGTTCCAAAATCATGTATCCATATCATTTATTTCTTATTTTATGTTCAAATACATTTTTTAAAAAGGTTCACTTCTTAATTCTTCCCGATAAGCAATCCCGGTTAAAGGGAACTTCCCAATTTCTTACAAATTTTCAAGTGAACTCCACAATATGTTTTAATACACCATTATTTTTTAAAAATAACTAATTTTATCATAAAAATATATCTTGTCTCATTTATGGTTTTATATAAAAAATTATTCCTTTGTCTGTTTAAAATTCTATATAATGTTTTTCTTAAACCGCACTAAAATGTTTCATAAACACTCATTTTACATGTTTTCACTTTTTTTGACATCACTTATCATTATATATTCCTATTTTACCTTATTAACATCCAATTATTATTTAAATAAAATATTTCATGGAAAAATTATGATATTCCCTTTTATTATTCCTTATGACAGGATTATGATGCCCAATTTTTTCCATGGGTAACCCTTATGTTTGATTCTTCATGTGGAACACATATTCATGAACATGTTATGATGGGTGTGACCATATAGTACTCCAATTCATTGGGTAATATTTAGTCTCATGAGATGTTATGTGCAATGGTATCGGTAGTTAGCCTTGACTCGTGATCCTCCATGTGCAATGGTCTTGGTGGTTAGCCTTGACTAGTGATCCTCTATGTAAAATGGTCTTGGTGGTTAGCCTTGACTTGTGATCCTCCATGTGAAATGGTCTTGGTGGTTAGCCTTGACTCATTCTTTTGTCATGTTGTATGTTGTTGACACATTTCTGTGATTCCATGATTACATGATCCCATGTTCTATATGTTATTATTTTATATGTTTATTCATGTTCTATGTCATTTTATGTCATCGCATTATGCTTTCTAATCCATGTTCTATGCCTTATTCCTATGTTCATTCCCTTACTATGATTTTTAACTAATCAATTTTTTCATGTATTCTTCAAGTTATCCTATGTAGATGAAAGGCCTCAAAGGAAGTTAGTACCTCATTATAAAGATTAAATAAAAGATTTTTTTATTTTGGTTTCATGATATTTAATTATGTACCTAATCTTCTAAAGACACTAGAATTTATAATCCTTATAATGTAGTTGATGGATAATTATGCTTAAAATCATGTAATAATATATATAAAATTCTAGGTATTCTATAAATGGGTAGTACACTTAAAGATAATTTGGATTCAAATCCATGTAATTCATTATGTCAACGGGGGGTGAAGATGATGGAAGTCCCTTTGAATTTTGATTTCAAAGGGGGAGAAAATCATGAAATCATGAATCCCTAGCCATTAAAAAATGGACATACTTTGTGTGTTTATTTTTTATATCAATATAATGATGTATTTATGATAATATTGAGAAAAATATAAAAGTGGAGAACGTTGGACCGAGACCTATGGTTGGTGCTGGATTTGTTTTTAATCAGTGTTATGTATGTATATGGAAATGGTGGATAGAGTTCATAAACCCGAATAGCTTTGGATTTATTTTCAGTCAATGTTTTGCATGAAGATGGATATGATGAATATATATCATAAACTTGATTGATGTGTGAATATTCAAAAGATTAATTGAGGATGGTCTAGAAGAGGACTATAACTGTACAAAGAATCAATACAACAACACAATATATTAATTGAATTAGGCGTCATTTCCAAGTGTAAGAACATAAGAGATACTCACTTACACTTTAATATTTCAAGTGGAAAATTCAAGTGGACCACATGATCCTGGAGAAGTTCTGTTTTGTAATAATAATACAGATAGGAACATCACATAAGAACCAAAGGATAATTTTATCACATGAATTAAGGAATATTATGTGATCACATGAGGTAAATTGGATCATGCGATCACATGAGATATAGTTGATCATGCGATCACATAAGATAAAAAATTACACAAAATAAATTCTATCTGAGATGGGATTATTTTTTGGTCACTTGAAATCATGAAACCACATAAGTGATAACAGTTCATGTAATGGAATCATGAAAACTACATAAAGAGAGTGATGTTGATAATGATGGAAGGATCTTGAGTATGATCAAAATATTGTGAAGCGTATGGTTATAGAAGGAGGTTCAAAATTAGGTCTTGATATTGCATAAGTATTAGGAGGTCTTATGAATCACATGAAGGTGATATTATAATATAAAAGATATCTTATGAATATTTCTTGTGAAGTATGTGAAGAATAGATTCATTGGTTGAGTGTATAAATTAATCACGTGATTGATTTTCATGAATCATGTGAACTGGGTTTTGTTGGAAAAGATGGTCATTTTAGGTGACCTTGAGATGTCAATCTTAGTGATTTATATGAATAAAAAGTTATGTGACAACATATTATGATAATATATTTACATGAATGATGTCATGCTACCAGTGTAAAGTTGGGGAGCCTTATTATTTCAATCCAATTACTTGTGTTTCTTTCTGAAACATTTGTGAGGCATTGGAATGGATGGATGACCACACTTTTCAGAGTTATATTGGTGAAATATTTCTTATAAATGCCCACTATTTTTCCTTATAAAGTAAAAACGAAAAATTAATATTGAATATATAGAATAAGTAACTCACATAATTAGTTTCATGCATGTGTGATAAGAGAAGGGAGTCTTATGGTTAGCATGTGAAAAATTGATATAAGAAGTTATGTGATCTATATAAACCCTTAAGAGATACAATACTATATTTATATAGAGGGGTCTTGTGATCTCATAATTATTGAATAGATATGCACTAGGGGCATTCCCTTAAGGTCTTTTGATTAGGTAGATATATTCAGGGGTATTTCACTCAGGTTCTTGCGACTGGTGTCTTACACCCGCAGTCTCATAATTTAGGTTGTGCACATGTGGGTGTCTTTTGAAAAGAGATAAACTCCAAGGTTTACATATATAAGGTATTTTACTTATATTTTTTCATCTAGGGTTATGTTATCTAGATCATGTGAAAATATATATATGACATAGTTTTGAAGTGAATAGTATACAATCAGGAAATTTTCATATAAGGTAGTTATACATGAATGGGAATCATTAAACATAAATATATACTAAATATATCATCTTGATTGTATTCATTATAGAGGAAGAAGGAGAAAAAATAATAATAATTTGATAGTCAAATCTTGTTATTGAAGGGTAGGAATGGAGTATGATAATTTAGTGGGAAATTATTCTAATCCAAAGAATAAGTTCTACTAATATTGTGTTGTGTAAGGAAAAAACTTCCACCACCAATTATATATTTTTATTTCAAAAAATAGATAACTTGTAAGGAATAAATGAGAATCCTCACATGAATCAAATATTGTAAGGGATCACAGAACCATTAAAATATAATTTAAGTCTATTAGAAGCCTTATCTATATATAATTTCTAGCTCAAGGTGTGTACATTTATTTATAGATCATCCTTGATGAGGTATTTGAAGAAATAATCCACTTTATCCCACATTTGAATAAACTCCTCCACATTAATTTTTTTATAGTTGAAACATATTATCAAAATATGTTCTTGTTTGTTGAACCATTCATAGTTCTCTCTATTAGTTTCCACTTGAATAAATATTTCAATGACTCTTTCAACATACTCTTAGGTGGAATTAATTTGTAAGGGATCCTCCACTATTTTTTACCCATAGTGTATAATAAGATCCCATTTATTTATATTATTGGATAACTCACTATCCCTTTCCTTAAGACTATTATTTTTATCAGACCTTATCTCCATTGGTCTAGGAAAATGAGAATAATCCATAATCCCTTTAGATTTATTCCCTTTTTTAGAATAATGGTTTTCTTTATTCCCTTTATTCCTTCTTGTGTGAGGAATTTCTCTACTATGTTGTCCCTCTACACTATCTCCTAAGAAATATCTCACACTCTCATTATCTATTTTTTCCTATAGTTTCATTTCCTTTAATTGAAATATTATACCTATTATAAACCTATTTTCTCTGTGTCTACCCCACAATTATTATCCCCTAAATGCGGTTACCTAGTTTAAGAGTTTACATGGTCCTTATAAGACTTGTCCTGGTCACTAAATTCTTCTCAGCCCCCTATTCAGCCAAAGCACTCTGCAATGCACTATTGTAGCTACATAGACCACCCACATCTATCACCTAGACCATATCCTCTAGAGTAGCTGAAGAGATTAGGGAAAAAGAATATAAATAAACAAACAGATTAGGAGATATGATGCATGAGAGTCTCATGGTGAAAATAGACAGACCATCGTGTTATTTATCTAGTGAATAGGTCTACAAGTCTATAAACTATGAAAGAAACTTTATGGAAGTAGTGTGGGGAAGTGGAGAAGAGGTGGTGTGCCTTGGGTGAGGAGAAACTGAACCCTAAAAATTCTAAAGGAAATGTGTCTGGAATGGAGTGACCATGTTCAAAGAATTGTATCCACCTAACTAGTGAATGTTAGTGGATTTTGGCACATCATCACATCATCAGTGTGTGTTACTAGGGTGTTCCCCTTTTGGTGAACCAAGTAAAATTTGTGTGTTATTTGTGTTCTTTACATTCCCATATATTTTTTATTGTTTTGATAATTACGCTATCAAGTATTATAGGTTCAATATAGTTACTATCAACATGGGAACAAGATCTTAAAATAAAGAAAAATGGATTAAATAAAAATATTAATTCAGCCATCAACCTAATTCACCCCACTCCCATGGTGTCTCTATTTGAAATATTAATTGCTTCTTACTAAAATTCTATTTTGTAGTTTCCTTTGGTGGAGTCATCCTTCAAGGAAAGGATTGTGGGGGTTGAGGTAGATCATCAATCACATCTTTTCCATTTTCCTTCACTATGTGTGTCTCAGATGGTTCCTCTAATTATTTATCTATAGGATTTGGTTCTTCTTCCTTGGGATATTCATTTCTATATTTAGCTTACAATTTCATTTTATCGCTAACTTATACTTTACTACCACTTCTCAAAGATATATAACTCACATTACTCTTTGTGTTAAGAACTGATTGTGTAGAAATTTTACCTAAAACTTGATTTTCCAATGTGTTCATAGTGGAAATAATTTTTCCACACTAACTTTTCAACTCTTTAAGTTTAGATACATGAGTTTTATAAGAATACTTATTATTTACTTGATTCACTACTCATTATCTTAATAGATCCTTTATAGAGGGATCTTGGTTTTATCCTTGGATTTGGTAACTTGTAGAGGGAAAAGAGTTATTCCTCTAAAATTATGGGGATAGATAGTATTTTAAGAAAGTTTACTATAATGGTGGATTCTAGGGATTCAAAATTCCATCTCCATATTAGACTACCAAGTATTATTCAAATCCTTGATTGCTTGATTTTTGTTGGTGAAGCCTCTCGTACATGGCTTCACACCTCTTGGTTTATTAAAATTGAGGTCAAAATTCTATAAAATTATACACTAAATAGAATAGTTTGAAGATTATTTAAGGGGTATGATGTGTTTCATGGACTGTTCTCATTTATGACTATCTCACAAGAGTGGTTATATCATTGATTTTATTTTTAAGAAAAAGAGAGTTTGAACTCTTTACCTCATGAATACCTTAGGTAGTGGCTTAGGTATAAAATTATTGAGAGTTTTGGGAGATACTCTCTATCCACTCTTTGGACTCAGCTATAGATTTTTCTGTTAGGATTCCTCCTTGGGAAGCATATATAAGGTTTCAGATGTTGTTCAATAATTTATGGTAGAAAAACATAAAGAAGTGGTGATCCTCAAAGGGTTGGTGTGGGAAGGATACAATCATATTCTTTAACCTCTATTAAAAATTATAACAATACTCTCTAATGGATTATCTAATCCCATGAATCTTTTTCCTTGGTCAGGAACTTCTTGAATATAGTAAAAAATATATGTAGGATAGACCTCTAGAGCTCGCCCTAGGTTTTTAACTCTCCATGTTTCATGTTTTACATCCATTATTTGCATGATTCTTCAAAGTATGGTGTAAATTCATTCCAATTGATCTAATCTTCTCATATTCATCTTGGTTTAAAGATGTTTCACATTGTTCAAAACTCTTTTAGATTATTGTTAGGGTCTTCTCCCACTAAGACATGGGACTTGGATAAAAGTTTGATTAAAATAATCTTAAGTTCAAATTCAAATAGATTATTTTCTTTTAATAAAAATTTATTTTTAATTATTAAAATTAGGTACGTGTAGTTTTCTAAGGGTTGTATTTAAATAGGTTAAGTTTTCATACATGTTACCACCTCCAAATAAAGTTATTGATGAAGTATAATATGATGGTGATTATACAAATGTGATGGTGACAAAATATTTTTCCACTTGGTCAGTAATCCTCAAATTTTATTCACTAGCTAGTAGGGTTTTATAAAACTCTATAACAAAGCCAAATTGGTATGTTAAACTAGTCTTGGTCTTATTTCAAAAGAATATAAAAATATAAAAAACCATTAAAATAGCTTACCTCTATAAAAAAGTTCTTGGATGATGCGGTGGATTTCATGGGCCTCACGGTGAACAAAAATGAACCTAATAAGTAAAATACAGTGTGAACCGAGGCCTCTCTAGAGAGGAATTATTTTCTATGTATTATTTGTGTAGTGTATGGGTATAAGTTGTATTAGGGAAACAAATAATAATTGTGTGAGTGTTTGAATGAAATTATAAGGGTTACTTAAATAAATTTTAAAATAGAGGTATCACCTCATTTATTCCCTAACCTACCTTATTAAATCATGATTCGTTCAATTTAAACTCTCATTATATCTCATTAACCTAATTAAACCTCTACTTATTTCCCTCACTAAGTAATTTTGATTTAAAATAGGATGTGGAATGATTATTAAACTCTCTTTTCTTACCTATACTAGTAATTAAAAACTCCTAATCACTCCTAGATCAACCCACTTCCATCTATCATATAGGAAATTAATAAACTCTCAAGGTCCTGTGTGTGGAACCCAAGAAGAAGATAATGAAACATTTAAATATAATAATTAGTGTAAATATTCTACTATCTATAATAAAAAACCATTATATTAATATTAATAAAGATATAATTAAACAATTAATTTCAATAATTTATTGATAGGGGTGGGGGTAGTCACATCGGATTAACCACTATGGTTCTAGTGAACCATCACTATAGAAATTAAAATTAGTAAATATAAAGAAAATAAATCAAATAAAAATAAAACTATCTTTATAATGAGTCAAGATCCATTTTATAAGGAAGGATTAATTTTATGGAACTATCCCCACACGGTAACAATCCCCACATAAGTCTAGAATGCTTGATATCCCCATGTGGATGACATAAAATGTTAAATTTATGCTTAATAAAATACAATGCTCCCTTAATTCCAACCAATTTCCTATTATCCCCTTTAATAATTCACTTCTAGTGAGTTTAAAACCTTTTTTATTGATTTTTCCAACCACTAGGGATAAAATATTCTTCTGAGTTACTTATTCCTCAAGTGATATCTATGTGCAATGGAGATGATCTCCATGCTTAGGGTTCTTTGAGATTTCTTCCATTGCAGCTGAGGTTCAAGATGATCATAGTCAGGCATTGTGACATAGTTCCCTTTAATCACATTCTATAATTTATTAAAATTATATCTCCTACATCACGATTCATGATCCATGACATGACCACGTCTATTTGGGAAGAGTCACCAAAACTCTCACACATCTTATTCATGGTGTATCCATTCATCTCACAATGTGGGAAAAAAATTTCCTTGAAATTTAGTCTTTTCCATTTTCTTTATCCTCATAATATCTCATGTATCTTCCCATCATACCACCTTTAAAAATTTAAATGTCATGCATATCATTTTTTGTAATATAAATATTTTATGCATTGTCTAAAATTTATTACTTATTGAGTAAAATATTACATATCTTTCTGGATCCATATATAATGTTACATATAATCTCTAGAAAATATTACCCAAAAAAATTGTTGGGAAAATTATCTAACATATCATCTTTTTCTAAAAGATTACTCATCTTTGAAAAAGTCTAGGATCTTATGTAATGGCCTTTATCCTCATAAAATATTATATATTATATATACATGAAAAATATATTACACATGCTTCAACACTTCTCCAAATATTCTAAGTAAAGAATATTATCTATCCTATTTGACATTTCTCTATTCTAAAAGAGTAAAAAATATTTAATAACTCTTTCAGACACAAGAACTTAGGTATCAACGATAATGGCCCTTCATCAATTCTAAATATCTTCTCAGTTGTCATGGAAGGATTATATCTATAATAGTTGTATGTGAAGACAACTTTTTATTCATGAATACATAGATGAGAAAATATACATGGACCATATGGAGTGTTTTATTGATAAAATAAATTTAAATATTGTGTGTAAGATAAAACAGAGTCTTTATGGATTGAATAAAACACCAAGGTAATGGAACTGGAAGTTCAATACCTTTATGGATGAAAAAAAAATTCATCCAAAAAAAACTAATCATCATTTTTAATGGAAGGTATTTGAGGATTAGAGATTCATCATTTTACTTCTCTCTATTGATTTTGTGATTATTGTAGGACTAGTAAAGGAAAGGATCAATGAGATTAAAAATGAATTTTCTGAAAATGTCATGATGAAAGTTCATAGTCCAGCTAAAAGGATATTAGGTTTGTGGATTGTAATGGAAATAAATTATGGAACTTTGTTCCTGATTTATTATGACTATATCTAGAAGGTGATGTAATGATTCAAAATGAGTGAGGTGAAATCGATTACCTCTCCCCCAACCAAAAATTTCAACATGAATGGAAGAAAAGATAGAGTATGTGAAAAAATTTCCTTATGTATCAATAATCAGAATCATGATGTGTTCCATATTTTTTAATCGACTGGACATTGTGAATACAATTGGATTAATTATAAAATTCTTGTATAATCCTAGAAAGGATCACTAGGAAGTGGTAAAGTGGATCTTCAATTGTTTTAATGGTCCTATAAGTTTTTATGTTTTCTAAAAAATATATGAACCATTAAAATGGGTTTTGGACTTAGGATTTAGAGGATATAGAGATACTTTTAAGAGAAATAGGAGCTATGGGTTTACTTGAAGAAGAATAGTCATTATTTATATGTCAATGATTCAACTGGTAGTCAAAAATTCAATAATATATTTAGAGTATGTTGCATTAATAGAAGTTCAAAAGGAGTTGATTTGTATGAAAGGGTTGTTAGAGGATCTTATAAGAAGTCATAAAATATGATACTGTTTTTTATTCAAAGTTTTAATTCACTTGACCAAAAATCTGATGTTTCACTTTTGAATAAAACACATTTAGTTGAAGCATCATTTCATTCAGAAATTACTGGAAGAAAAAGTACTAGATCTACATATTATAGATAGTTCTCATAATATAGATGATATACTAATAAATTTTGTTGTTCGGGATATAATGAGGGAGTTTTGTGCCTCAATTTGACCAAGATAATTGAAATCATGGTGGTGGAATCATACAGCTATAATAAAGGCTTGTGGAATGGAAGAGGTTTGTGAATGTTGCTGGAAAACATAATGGAGGGTCTTGAAAATGATTATCAAGTGGGATATTTTTAGGCTCATCAGTAAAATCCATTTTCCAAACAAGGAATTAGATCATATATATGGAGTAATTATAGATATCTAAGCTCTAGATCAAGGATGGTGATAGTGGAGGAGTCGTGACTATTGTTCAAAATAATAGAAGTATGTAGACCAAAAATTTTCAAATTGGAAGAGGGTGATTAAAATATACCTCAATGATTCTGAAGGTGATGTGAGGAGACATAAATTAATTATATGAATATATATTTGGAATATTTAAGAGTCTTTTCTTGTATGATTTATGATGAAGGAAATACGTATCAGTCTTCAGGGACTGATATGTAAGAGCAACTTCATGGACTTTTTGGAAGTGGTAATTGATCACCGGAATGAGGATTTAACACAGTGCATGCCTTTGACTAAGAGTAGGAGAACCCATGAATATTGGATCTAAGTGGAATTCTCTTCATGATGATTATAAGGTAGTTTCACTAGTTTCATTGGTTGAGCTTCACTATATTTATTTGGAGGAAATTGTTGTGAAATTTTTTTGAATATTGTAATCATATTCCATTCCTTTAATAAAAGAGTTTTTATTGTTCCCCCATGAAATAGGACTAAGTATAATACATGTAAATTTCTTATGGTGTTCCTTGATTTGTATCTATTTCCTTTCATTTTATTGAAAATTTTATTGTTTGAGTTGTTTATAATTTAGTGTTATGGTGTTGTGACATATATGTAGTTCTATTTTAAGCCCCATTACATCGTAATCACATATTAATTCTGATACTATGATCTTCTTTTTAAGTTTTTCAAGACAATTTTCATAATATTATTCAGAAGTTCTATGGATCCAATAGTTCATGTGGGTTTATTTATCACTGTTCATTATTGTCTTAATTGAAGGTGATTGAGGTATGTTTTTTCCAATGGATTTTCAAATTTGGGTTGGATTTTTTAGGATGTTTTCTTATATTTATTTTAGGCTTTAGGTTATTATATTTTTTGATGGTTTTTAGGAGATGATTTATTAGGTTTCCTTTGAGTTTTGGTTATTATATATTTATGGTAAATTTTAATTTATTTCCTTCGGTTATGGGATAGTGGTTTAATGAAGTACTATGGGGTACTTGGAGATGTTTGAGAATAAAAAAATCTCACTTTTGATATCATTTGGTGGTCTCGAATCATCAAGTAATTATTATGTTATGCCTACAACATGCCTGCCTTTGGTTTTCCTAAAATAATAAATAAGCTTGTTTATATTTTAGGGATACAAAAGAATGGTTTTCAACCCTAATTTGATATGATATGTTAAATTATTTCAATGTGGTTCCTTTAGTACCATGAAATTAAAACCTATTCCCTCGTGATAACTTCATAAATTAAATTAAAATGGTTGTACTTTTGGATTCATTTCAAGTTATAATCCATGATGTTGAATTTACCTTAGTATATGAGATGGTTAAAATTAGTTCTAGTCATTTTTCTGGACCCTATTTTCCTAGTGTGTTGAACACTTACCTTGATAATAATTATCAGATAAAATATAATCCTTAATGTGTTACTAAACATAAACCACCATGAGGGAAGTTTATAGATTTTAAGTTTTCTATTGGACTATTTAACTTTGTGTTATTATGGTATAGGTAAAGTATATCTTCTTTTATCTCACTTATGTTCCACAAGGGGAATAATCACTTATAATTTAAATCCAAGTGAACTATAAATCAAGGAACCACACTTAAACCTCAATTAAGAGAGTGTTTTGATGGTGATTTGGTGGGTGGGATTATAAGGTGGGAAGAAGTGATTTCACTAGAAAATCCCAATGGTTTAAATTTTACCTAACCTTGACACTTGAAAAACACCTTGTGTTTAATAAGGTTTAATGTATGGGAATTTATGAAAAACATTATTTGAAAATGGACTCTTTTAGAAACTCATTCTTAATTTATTTTTCTCTTTCTATATTTCTTTATTCATTTTAATGTATTTTGAAAATATTCTTAAAATGCTACCTATATTTATGATTTTTGAAAATGTTCTCTTTTAGTAAAATTTAGTTAGGTTAAGTGTGGGTTTTAAGTTATAAAGTGTGGAATGAGTTTTTAAGTGGAACGATGAACCTACACAAATGTAATAGTTTGAATTTTATAAATATTCACCTATAGTTATAGTGGAATTCTTATACATGTAATCCTAAGAAATACTACTAGTATTCACTAGTTTGTTTCTCCATTAGATCACCTATATCATGTAAAAAGTGGTTGAAGATGTCTTGACTATTTCCTTGCTGAATTTTTCCTAGTATATTATGAATGCTCTATAATGACCTGGAATTTTCTCAATTGAATTTCCCTTATTATAATTATGTTATATAGTATAAAACACATACATCACATAGGGAACCTAATAAAACATTGTTTTCATAAATTAAGAATGAAATAAGTGGTATTTATAGAAATTAAGGAACCTATACCAATGGAATAGTTTCTTGACCATTGGAATAGTAATGTGACCATTAGGAATAGTAAATCAACCAATAGAATAGTAACATCACCTATAAAAGTATAAAGAAAATTCATGTATCTTATGAATGAAAATATAATATATTTATATCATGGAATAAGTAAATGAATGTTTTAAAATGATCAATTATGTATTGGTATTTTTATGAAATATAAATGTTTATTTACAATTTTATAATTAATATAATGATTTAAAAGAATTTTTTTTCTTAAAATAGATTCATAAATTAATTTTTTGTTGTCTTATGATTATATGATAATTTTATGAGGCCCTAATTAATTTTCTAAAGTGTCATAAAATCTATTATAATTTTAAAATCAGTATTTTTTTAATAAATGATGATTTTAATTAAAAACAAAATTTATCATATTGAGAAATTATTTTCATAAAATGGAGCCCATTTTTGAAATCTGAAAATTGAAAAAGTGTTAGGGTAAATTTTTTGAATTTTTCTAAAATAGTTGAATTTTTTTGAAATGTGAAATATTGTAATTTATAGAATTTAACATTATAAGTAAATACATGTATCTTTTAGCCATGGATTATGTATGGATGAGGTAAGAACCCATTGGTTTGAACTCTCCTAAATAATTTACTGTACTTAGTCAAAATAATCAACACTATTGATATTCTTGATCCAAAATAATATATAAATGAATAAAATAATCAAAAACATCCCTCTCCTCCCACTATAAATATCACCCTTCACCACCTTTTCTCCTCACACCTTCTAAGGTTTGTATAATTTTGATATTATTCATAATTCCCTTCCTAGGCCTCTTCCCTATGTCTAGGATCTTTTGTTCTCGACAAAATACTAAACCCTACTGCCTTAAGGAGGTTCTCAAGGAGATGTCATACAATAGGTAAAATCATACACCTTTCTCTTTTAACTTATTTATTTCTTCTACCACATCCTTTATTACACTATCTAGAGGGACATGATAACTCCATAATCATAAATTTATTGTAATTTTATTATGTTAATGGGATATCCATCATCAAATATCTTCTCTTTTCTTTTTATCTTAAAAATGAAAACATCGTCTGTGATGTGTCGATTCACCACTTTTGTGGATGATGATTTTTGTTTTCTATTACCACCTTCATGTATGCTCATAAAATCCTTATAATGGTCAAACCATATTTTAAAATATATATTATATCTATTTATATGTTCTTTAACTAATATATATACATAATATTAAATAATGAAACAAAACTACTTCATGATAATTGAAAATTCACAAAAATAAACTAACATTCATCATTAACATTTTATATAATGAATTTTCCACATATAAACAATGAAAATTATATATGGGGACATTTAAATTTTTTTAAATAAATTAATACCATATAATTCTAGTTTTTTAGTTTTTCTTCCATTTGAATAGTACTTTTATAATTATACACAAGCAAACTGGTCATGAAACCATGAAATGAACCATCCCAAAACGACTAAATTAAACACTATAGGTAAAATAAATAGACATAAATAAACCTAATAAATTTATAATAAATTGAATACATATATATTATGTTATTAATTAATTAATTAATGGATTTAATTTTATTATACATGACATTAATTATAAGTGAAGAAAACTTTCAGACATAAGGTAATGGATTCTCTCTGAACTCCCATTTTCCATTTGGGTTACGCTTTCTCTCTATTTAACGTAATTTAATTCTTAATTATTATTATTAAATCCTCCAAAATTATTTTTTTATGTTGCAAACATATGATCCGAGATCAATTATTCTTTATTTAATGGGAAAATACATGTTTTATAAGGTTCCATTTTCAATTCCTCCTAATAAGCAAACCCGGTTAAAGGGAACTTCCCAATTTAATGCCCATTATCATATAAACTTCATAATATGTTTTAATCCACCATTATTTTTTATAAAATCACTGATCTTGAAATGAAAAACTATCTTCTTTCATTTCTAGTTTTATAAAAAAAATATGCCATTCAACCCATGGATACACTAAAAGGAAGGATTACTTTGACTAATTATATTTTAACTTCATTAAAAGTTTTATTGAAGATAGGAATCTTGGACATCTTTGGTGTATTTTATGTTTTTATTTTATTTTATGCATCGTTTTGGTTTTAAATCATGGATGATAAAGATTATGGTTTCTGATGTCATATAATACATTAATTAGTGTTATTTTATCCTAATAAATCCATCATTGGTATCAGATCATATCGATTATTGAATTGATTTATGAAATAATATTTAGAATAATGAAGAATGGATATTGTATTTTATATATCAAGCTATGATATCATTTTTTAACTATGGTGTATCATATGATATGTGATATTATAATTTTCAATATGATTTCAAGGTGTGATGTACCATGTCACCTCTTATTACATAGTCTAAATACTTCAATTTCAATATATCATAATCAACTACATGTGTTGTCACGATATACATTATGGAATTTATTCTATATCATAGTGTATGATTTAGAATCATGAAAGGTGATAATGTCGATCCATATAGCATAAAATGGAGCATTATGTCACCTTTAAGATATCAATTTTTATTATAAAATATGATTGAAACAGAAAAAGAATATATCACACACCGAGGAACACCAATCGTAAAACACGATATTGACAGATAACTGAATCGCGACTTATGATATAGAATATGTCATAAAATAATATATTAGAAAAAAATTGATTTTTCCATTTTTCAATTAAAACAAAATTTAGATGACTTATATTTTGTTAACAAATTATATTAAAAGTTATTTTGGGATAGTTATTAAATTTATAAAGTATTTATAAATAATTCATTATAAAATGATTAAAATTGGTTATTAAATGTTTTTGAAATAATTAATAAATAAATATCTATAATATAAATTACTAATACTAAATTCCATAAATTATATGAAATAACTTTTAATTTTTATATAAAAGTTTTAAAAATAAATTTTATGATAATTTATAAATTATTTATAATTTAAAAAATAAGAAAAATATAAAATATATTATATTAAAAATATGATTTATTCATAATTATTAATTTTAAATATTCAAATTAAAGGTATTATTTGAATAATATCAAAAGTATTTTTGATAGTTTATATGATTAAGGTTAAAATAATATTAAATTTTTTGAATTTTTATCTGATCAAGGGTCAAATAATATTATATATGTGATATTTTGATTTGGTAAAATGTTAACATAATATATGAACGATTCATATGAGATATAAAAAATTTATATTTCAATTTAATATTATATATTTTAATAAATTTCATAAAAAATGATAATATTATGGAGTTCATATTAGAAATAAATATGAAGTATTTGTAATTATTTATTTATGGAATGTTTGTAAAGAATGTTTAATTATAAAGTGTTTATAATTATTTTAATTGTAAATTATTCATAAATGTTTATCTCATGTCTGAATTTATGAAATATTAATTTATTTAGTTTATTCTATGATTTATTCATATATAGAAATTATTTATATTATGAATTTACATATTTTTTAATTTAAATGTGTTTAGAATACTTCTTTAGATTATCATACATGCATTTATAGAGTTGCATACTAAGTAAGATAATTGATTGAGTTTTCTTCTACCTTGAATTTTTCATGTTTATAAGTAATGATATTGAATTTAGAAGTTAATTATAGTTTATATGTAACATCTTAAACTACCAACAATCATAATATTGTTGAATTTTCACATTCATGGGTGACCATGTATCACAACCATGCAGCTTTGGGATCATGAGGAGTGGTGCCCGCATGGTCAACACACAGTCCTGGAAAACCATGCAGTTAGGTTCTCCTTACACATTTTGACTTTTGGAAACCCAATTCTCTTCTCTTAATCACTATTAAACACTTTAATTTTACTTGGGATAGACCTTAGGGTTCCTTGGAAGTGAAATTCAGGATTTTCCATCATTTAATGATGTTTTTATCTCAATAATTGATCAAATCACCAATAGATTTTAGGTTTAATATTAGTAATCACTTGTGATATTCAATACATATTTCACTCTATCTCTCTATTTTTTTACCTAGATAAATCTGTCTATTGAGATTTCATCTTGGTCTTTAGTTGGAGGAGTGAAATAATGAAAGGAACAATCATGATCTTTGCTTCTTATTGTTAGGTTTTGGATGTCCATATCATGATTATTAACATCTAATATATAGTTTCAGGGTCTTCACATAATCTTTATTGAATATAGGTTTCTCTTATTCACTCCTTATGATATTATGATTCCTTTTAGTCCGATTGGTGTGCTTTTAAGTTGGTTTATTTCATATTTGTTTATCAAATAATTTAGTTTAAATTGTTTTGAAAAATTGGTGACTTCTTCGACTTGAAAAGGGGTTTTAAATTGTATTTTGGGCTTGACCTCAGGTTTAAGGTTTTATATTAAACCATGGTATTTGCTTTTGTGAACAGTGTTTTATAAAAATAGAATCTCTTTCATCTTAAATTATTATATTTAATATCTGGTTTTGATGACTTATTTTGGGTTAGATATGTTTTGGAGGTAAAAATATTTTGGAAATAAACATGTTAGGTATGATAAATGGATAGTAAGTGTCAAGTATGAATGAAAATGATGGATATTTGGGATGGATGGAAGATTCTATGTTTTTATGGGATAAATATGGTATGGGATGTGAAATTTAGGAACCGCTCAGGAAGGTGATGATCCACAGTGGGTGTGTCTATGATCATAGTAAGGAATATATGTTATATTATCATTTATTACTCATATCTTTAATGGTTTATATTGGTTATATTTTAGATATATATTAGGATGGAACCAAAAAGGGTTACCATGTTGGGAAAATAATTTGTTATATTATTTTTATTTTTTTTATTGATTATTATAAATTGTAATAAAACTATTTTGGTTTTAAATGTTCTAACCTGATTTCATGGAATTGGTCACATGGTTGGGAATTTATTTTCATAGGATTATATGTGAGCGGTTTGGGTAAATCCTAATGGTTATATTTACTCACCCATACCCACACATCTTGGTGTTAGTTAGAATGTATTATGTCATGATGCAGGATTTGAGGAATGTGTCATTTTTTTCATTGCACATTGTTTGGTTATTAGTTTACTTTAAATGGAATTTTAAAGTTTGAATAGGTTTTTATTGAAATTTCATTATTTTCATATATAGTTGATTGTTTACATGAGGTAAAATCATTACCTGATGATTATTTTTTCCCCTTAGCACTTGTTACCGACATCTAGTGTTTAGGTAATGTTCCTGAGGCCTTACAAGTATCCCATATTGGGTCTTAGGATGTGTGATCCTAGGTTAGGGTCATCACAATATACATATTAGGTATAATAATTATTAAGGAAATAATATATTTCTTTTGTATTGAACCATGGGTATTAGGACATAGGGTAAACATTCTCTCTATGTTAGGGGTTTATGCTCTATCAAAAAAAGTGGGGGTTGGTTATTTGTCATACCATTCTATCTTATATGGAATTTCTGGTTTCATATGATTCTAAGACTTTACATGGAAGGGTTTTTTATACCTTATGAATGTAATTCATTTATATATGTATAAAAATAGTTGACTTTTAATTTGGTTTTGTAACACAAGGGTTGTGTAAATAGCTACACATCAACATGGTTTAAACATATTTATTTAATTTAAAGAATAGGGATTCAAAAACTAAATCATTATAATAATGCATACATGTAAGGGAAATACATGAGATAATATGGTAATATTTAAAAACCATTAAATATTTTTAGTGTTAGATTCCTTATAAATCAAGTGTTTTTTAAGATCATGATCATCCAAATGGATGGGTCATTCCAAAATCATGAGCCTATTGATTATATTATTTCCTAAAATCATATTATGGGTGACACTAATAATATTAAGTGATCATATCTAGAATGAGGATTTGTCCAAAATTTATTGGGAAACCCCAAAGGTTAGGATACATGTAACATCCCAAAATGTTAAAAGGGTAAAGACTAAATTTTACTTTAGGGGTCCCACTTGATTAAAATTCCACAGTAAAGTGAGATTGTCCTAGAATTGTGTCAGGATGGGTGACCTTCTGAGAAGTTTCCTAGGGAATGTGTGAGTGAGGAAAAAACAAACTAAAAAGAACTTATGTCAGACTATGGGGGAATTCATTAATCTTATGACTCATTCGGGCATGTGTTTGGGACCCAAGGAAGGAATAATACTTTTCTATGGTGAAATTGGTTGTGCTTTGTAGGCTAAGACCTAATAATAATATTAAAAAGGTGGGATGTATTTTCTTTTAGCGGGGCTTAGTTGTTATAGTGGTGTTAGAGTGGTGGATGTCCAGATGTGCAATGGAACTACCTGGATTAAAATATAGGGTCTATAATGAGAACATTGTGAAATAAAGGGGGTGAAAATGTAACACCCAAAAAATTTAAAGGGTCAATTGACTAAATGTCACTACCCATGTCAATAAGGTGAACCTTTTTTTTAGAAACCTACTTAATTAAAACCCCACATGTAAGTGAGATTAGCCTCAAGTATTTTCAATATGGGTAAACTTATAGGTAGTTTCCCAGGGTGTGTGTGAGTGAGGAAAAAACACATTAAAAAGATCATATGTTAGATTTTTGGGGATAGTCGGTATTCTAATGAACCGTTCAAGAATTTGGATGGTCCCTAAGGGGAGTAACGCGTGTTTTTATGGAAATTGGTGGTTCCTTGAGTGTCGAGGCCTGAGGAACATATAAAAAGGTGGTTTACTTTTTCTATTAGTGGGTCCTAGTTATTATAATGCAAGAAGGATAAATATTTTATGATTCATATGATAAATTGTGCAATGAGATGTCTACTCAACTATCCTATAGTCATGTATGATATAATTTATATGATAGGCTACCTAAATAAACTAAGTGATGATATGAATGAAAAATAAACCCAAATCTCATTGAAATATGAATCTTGATCTACTAATGGATATGATGTATTTTAAAAGGGTTTCCATTTTAGTAGAATAATATTTAATAAAATTCCTTATTAAATGAATGTAAAATTTGATACTCATCTAATAAAATCTTTTATTTTGGATAAAATAGAATCATAATCATCAATAATAACCATGATATCAATCCTAGAGAAGGATAAACTTAATGGTAGTAACTTCTTAGAATGGTATAGAAACATAAGAATTTTCTTGAGAAAGAAGGAAATTTATATGTGTTAAAGAAACACTTTCCAAAGTAGTTGACTAATGATGTTTTTCAAAAAAAGATCTAAATTATTATGATAATAATTCAATTGAATTATTTTATGTAATGAATCCATTTTTTCTTTGTAAAACTTTATAATATTTTATAGAATATTTTTAAAGTTAGGTGTTGAGTCATCATGGTATTTTGGAGCCCAGGGAGGCTCAGTTTTGATATAATAAAAATATTAAAAATATTATATCATGCACATATAGTTTTTATGAAATAATATAATAAATCCTAAATGGATTCTCATATGGGAAATCTGAGACTGCTATTAAATCCATAATCTGCGTTTTACCCTAGGCATGGCATAACCTTCGTGCGTGTTGGGTGGTTTAATTAAGTGTATTCGTGAGAAGATTAATAAATAAATAAATTTCTTTAGTATTTATTAAATGGACCAAATCCTAAAATTTTCTATTTAATCATATTTATGGAAAATCCATAGTGTTAGACACATAACCCTAGATATTTTTAGAGGATCTATTGGGGTAGAGTTCTCGGATTAACGACAACAGATTGTGGGTTGATGATCAATGTTCCAAAAGAGTTTGTGGATATCACTAATGATAGAGATGTGTAACCATTATTTGTTAGTTATTTATGAAAACTAAAGGTAAGGAATTGTATTTATTTTATTTAATCCTTATATTTTTATTCATTTTTTAAATTCAAATCAATCCATCTAAAAAATTGATTCATGGGTTGAATGTTGATTTAAGGGTGTTAGTTTATCTTCCTAGAATTAGGTATCGATATTTTTTGATTAAAATTTTATTATTAAATTTGTTTAATTATTTTATTTCAATGTATTTAGTCCAACTAGAACGATTTTTTAGGTTCATTCTTCATGTTTTTGTTTTTTTATTTTCTCTCATTGTTCTTCATGCGTTAATCTTCGGTGTTCCCTTTGGCCAGAAGCTTGTTAAATACCTGGTAAACAATCTTTACACAGACATTATTTTTTGAAATGGATCAATACCATGGGTTTGGGTATAGGATTTACAATAGGACTTTTGATGCATGTGGATGATGAAGTATTTGGAATCGAATCGAGAGATATCATTTCATGAGATCAGGAATTCAGATGATGTGGTGCTATGTGAATCTATTCGTAAGACAATTAGTGATTAGAATCTGGCCACCAAAAATGATCAGAGTTTGTTTAATTAGATCCATGTTTTATGAGTGATATTTTTAGCTAGAATGATAGAGGATGCAACATAATTGGAACAATTTAGAAATCAGCAGGTTCTGGAAAAACTCGACATACACAACATGTAGTTTGAAGAACACATGCTGTGTATTCCCATAGTTACAGTGTCTAGGGTTTTGGAAAAATAAAATATCTCATGCCATGTGGGAACTACAACACATCATGTGACCTATGACTAGTGACTTGGAATGTACCCTTGGGGTAAACGGTTATAGACATGGCTTGGTATATGGGCACAACCAGAGTACACCGACATGACCCAATACTCGGACATGGCCAGAGTACCTAGACACAGCCAGGTACATGGGAACGGCCAAAGTACACGTGCATTCCCTGATACGTGAACACAGCCAAAGTACGCAGATAATTCTAGATACATAGGAATGGGACAAAGTACATGTTCATGGTCCATAGTACATAGGAAGACCCAAGGTAAGAAAGACACACCATGTTTACCCTATACATTTTTTTTACTTTTATCAGGGTAGGTTGAGGCCCTCATTCTCTTTAACGTAGACCAGTTTCTATAGAATGCAGACCCTTGGTCCATCCCTATGAGTGTACAGTGAAGAATCACATCCTAACCATAGGACGTGATCTCCTATATGGGGATAGTCTCAGATAATGTTCAGGAATCCCTATGTGTGGCCCAGAGTATAATCCTCTATCATTTATTCCTCCCTATATAGGGTTAAGAATCACATGACCTATTTACTGGGATGCTCAATCTCCTACCTAGTAAGTTATCCAGTTAGGGTCACGAATCACCCATAAGCCTTGGTTGAGATCCCTTATATGTGTATCAATATCTTTAGAGTTATAGTGTGAACTTTTTATTGGTGAGACCTGATGGGCATGACCTCTCAGATGAGCACCATCAATGTTATCAGACTTGTGGAGTGATTTCTCCTAGATGATCGTTACCTTGAAGCCTCGATCAAGACCATAGGATGGAAGTATGTTTGAGACTTTAACTTGAGACTTATTGTCTATCCTGAGCATATCTGGGTTTTTATTATTGTTATGTATCATATTTTTATTGACATTCCTTTTTAATGATGTGTTGACTACTCTCATGAGGATTTATGTTTGGTGATTTAGGGGTGTCCTACTAGGTATGTATATAATTACCCTTGTATGGGATATTCCCATATATTTCATGTATTTTGTAGAGGAAAGGATTTTTTATGGAGCCCTAGGTTTACCAAGAGCAGGAGGAGTATAGTTGAGCTAGACAAACTATAGCTTATACTAGGTGTTTCATTTGAAATTAGTCCCCTCCTTCGAAGCAGGTTGGACACTTTTTACATCTTTAGTGGGATTTTATTTATCCCTTTATGATTTATCATACTTTTTTTACTCTGATGTGAGATATAGACATATTCATGAATTTTGGTATCAGTTTTATTTTACCTTTCATCATTATGTGGGTGTTTAGATATTTGGGTGTGCGTGTACAAGTGACTTAGGCTAAGGCCTCCCATGTGTGTGATTTTCCTAATTGATTATGGTAGTTATCCCATGGCCTATTGGAGGTGGACTTGGGGTGTCACATTTGGCTTGTTTTCATATAGGTGGACCTCATTGAGTTAGGTCATTACATAGTTGTATCAGATGGGATTCATCTTAGGATCAGAGTTTAGATATTTTCTAGTAGTGAGGTTTTGTTTGGTAACTAGGGTAACAATATTAAAGTGTTTTTAGTTCGAATCTTGGGATAGGGAATCCAATATTGGTGTGGAGACTAATATATCCATTCACCAGTACTCTAATAACCTAATTGTTGATTTGTTAAATATAGGCACTAGTTGTAGGGATACATTTCCACATGCATCATATAGGTATGAGTTGTGGTTTCCATATCCTTTTTATGTCAGCTCCCCATAATAATATTTGATTTTGGTGTATCTTGATCTTTTTTGGATGCCTCTATGGTGACAGAAAACTAGGATTCTATAGAAATATTATAAGGATTATCTACCTATTGATGAGGCTTTAGTATATGGTCATGTAAAAGAGGTGGTACCTCCAGGTGGTTTTCTAGTCATACCACCAACTATGGAGAATCAGGTTTCCCCATTAGTATTGGATGAGGATGTTCTCAGTCTAAGTGAAATTTATGAGTAATAGTGGAAGAGACCCCTTGGTTTTTGAGGTGATCTAGACCCCTAGGAAGATAAGGACTGGATCGAGGTAGTTAAGTGAGTTTTTCACCTTTTGAGGGCCCATTAGATCAGATGTTGGTCTTAGTGATGAGCCTTCTCCATGGATATATAGGTTGATAGTGGAGTCTCATAACCCAACCACATGAAAAGGTGACTCTTTCTTGGATATAATTCGAGTGTCTCTTTAGATAGAATTTTTATCCTACCACATTGTGAGAAGTACACATCCATGTGCTTCTGGAACTTCATTAGGGTAACATGACTATGGAAATGTATTCATTGAGGTTTACTAACCTCTCATAATACAACATGCATATGGTTTGATATGGGTTCTTCTAAGAATGGACCTTCGAGCATGACCTCTACATAAATATCTAGGCTGGTGTGATATCTATTTATATTCCTACTTATGTTGGAGTGTTCGAGTGAATTTTGGTAGTGGAGAGCTTATTGGTGGAGTAGTCTTCAATGGTTGGAGATAGTAGTGGGAACCCTTGAGTAGAGACTTCAATAGCTATTAGTCAATGTCAAACATAGGGATCCAATAATTATAGGTTCTTCTAAAGACATTATTAGGGTATAGGATCTATAATTTAGGGATCTTTGGATAGATCTAGTTAGTTTATGGAGAGGTGGTGCTGATCTTGTGCGGGTCAGTCACACCTTACGTATGATTGTATGACCCAATGTGCAGTAGAAAGATGGTCTCCTTAAGAAGAAGTAGCGGCTAGATCAAGGAGGTCTATAGGGTGGAAGTCATGGAAGAGGACTTGGGAGAGCCATAGGAGGTGTCATATGTTTTGATCTATTTCCACCACCACCCTCAGGTGGTCTATGTTAGGCTCTAGGAACTAGTGGTCGGGGATGAGGATAGCTGCAGGTAGTGGAGGCCTACAACCCAACGGATCTGGTGGTAATTAGAGTCTACATATTTTATATCTTAGTTGTAGTATTTATAGACACAGTTTCAAGTAATTCCTTTATTTCCACATCCCTTGTTTTAGTTATATTGATACCATTTTAGCCTTTAGCTCACCCCTTTTGCTTGGAAACTCTTATCATAGGGGATTTGATTATCACATACCTCTACCGATAGTGTGGCCTAAATTTTGGAGGAGGTAAATTATTATAAGATCTTTTCAAGGAAATTATGAGGCCTTGTAACATCATTATAGGTATGAACTATATATATATAGTTCATATAAAGATTTATTGTTTCAGGTGAAGGATTTGGGGAATCCTGTAAATGGGATGAGTTTTTCCTTCATCAGTGATAAGAAATCTTAACCAGGGTGGTATAGGCCTATACATAGGAGGATATAGCTGATTAATCATTAGTTAGGTAGTATTAGACTTAGAGTTGTGGATGATATAAGATTTCATCTTCCTGCAGTAGTGGTAGAGTATGAGGACGTCTTTCCTAAGGATGTGTGGGGATTACCACCCCACAAACAGATTGACTTATACATAGAATTTCACTCAGGTACTTTTTTGATATATACTCCAACATATCATATGGATCTTATAAAGCTTGGTGATTATAAGGTGTATTTGGGGGATTTGAAGATGAAGGTCTTTGTTAGACCCATTATTTCCTCTTGGTCATCCCTTGTGATGTTTTCCAAGAAGGTAGACAGGGGATTAAAGTTGCATATGGATTAACATCCCTTGAACTAGGTGACCATTAATAATAAGTATACTCTACCTAAAATAAATGACCTCTTCTCCTAGTTGAAGCGGGAGAGGTAATTTTCATAGATTGAGCTAAGTTCAAGCTATCACCAACTTTGAGTTTAGGATGAGGATATTCTAAAGATGGAATTCCAATGTCTCTATGGTCACTATAAGTACTTGGTGATTCCTTTCATCCTAATAAACATCTCATCAATGTTCATGGGACTTATGAACTAGATATTTCACCCCTTCTTGGATCAGTTCATGGTGGTCTTCATCAACAACATCCTAGTGTAATCATCATTTTAGGAGGATTTAAGACATATGAGGATGGTTATTATTGTACTTAGAGAGCACCAATATTATGGGAATCTCTCAAAATGTTAGCTCTAGATTCGAGAGGTCCACTTCATGGGACATGTCATCTCAAAAGAGATAGTATCAGTGGAACTGGTAAAGGTTGGGGCAGTGCTAGCTTGGGAACCACATAAGAGTGTGAATAAGGTGTAGATATTCCTTGGGTTAGATGGATACTATAATAGATTCATACCTAATTTATCTAGGAGTGTAGTACCCTTGATTTCTTTGACCCAAAAGGGGATCCTTTTTTGTGGATGGTAAGGTGCTATAATAATTTTTTGGAGTTGCAGCAGATATTGATGAGTGCCCCCATCTTGAGAATTCCAATGGAGGTTTTGAGTATGTAGTGTTATTCAATGCCTCTGTAATAAGACTTATATGTGTTCTGATGAAAATGTGTGCAGTGATTGCCTATAGGTCCCAGTAGCTGAGACCCTGTGAGAAGAACTATGCAACCCATGATCTAGATTTGGCAGTAGTGGTCCCCCCCCCCTTAATATATTGAGATACTACCATATGGGTGAGTGTTTTATCATATATTTGGATCATAATAGTCTCAATTATATATTCTTGTAGAAGGATATCAACTTGAAATATAGGTGATGGATAGAGTTCCTCTAGGATTATGAATATGAGATATTTTATACTCTTGGGAAGGGGAATGTGGTATCATATATTCTCAGTGGGTGATCTTGATCATAGTTTTTGAGTAAGGTTTCGAAAAAGTTGTCCACATATAGGTTGTCCTTAGTGTACAAGGATGGTGAAACTTAATTCCAGTCAATGATTATTACCCATCCACTTCTGCAGTGTGTTAGGGAGGCTCATCTTTGAGATACCAACTATGATACCTTGAGTGTTCAAATATCCACTAGACATACTTCTGAAGGATTTTTTGAAGGTGGAGAGTAAATTATCATTTTCCAAGGATGAATTATGGTACCATTGATTTTATGGGGGGAGGTTTTGAGGGAGTTTAATATACCCCCCTTATAGGTACATCTAAGAGTGGTGAAGATATACTAGGACCTTCGATGTTAGTTTTGGTTACCCATAATAAAGAAGTGTTTAGCATAGGTTGTCTCTTAATCCTCACTTCTAAGTGGGTGAAGGATGAGAACAAGGTTCTATAAGGATTATCTCAACCCCTTGAGGTGCAGGAGTGTAAGTGGGATGGTATATCTATATCATTTTTAATGAGGCTTCTAAGATCATCTAGATTACATTTCTATTTAGGTGATCATAGACTAAATAACCAAGTTGTCCCACTTTCTATCCATCTGAGAGAAGATTTCAATAGAGATAATGGGATGCCTTTATGTGTAGAATATACATTAGCTTCTTGGATTCTAATATAATATTGGTTTAGAATTTTGTGCTCACTTCATGTCATGATTATTAGGAGGATTATGGGAGGACATTGGGAATCAGTTGTGGTAGAGCATATCATTTCACCCCCAAAAAGACGACCAGATAGAGAAGACAATTCGGGTTATGGAGTACATGCTTCAGGATTATATATTGGAATTTGGACATAGTTTGGGGGATCACTTTCCCTTAGTGGATTTTGTGTATAACAATAGTTTTCACTCCACCATTGGTGTGGCACCATTTGTGGTCGTATATGGGAGACCCTCTAAGTCGCCACTATGTTGGAATGATCATGGGGAGTCTTCACTCATGCCCCTAAAGACAGTGTGGGTAACAAAAGAAGGTGAAAATCACCCAAAAGTGGATGGGGAGAACTCTAATATTTCAAAAGTCCTATTTGTATAGACAATATAGGAGTTTGGAGTTCTATGAGGGGGACTATGTATTCCTAAAGGTCTCAACTCAATGAATATTGTGGAGATTAGGATGGTGTGGAAAGTTTTCTCTAATATTCTTTTTCCCTTTATAGATACTTTATAAGGTCAATTTGATGATGTTCCTCTTAGCCCTACCATCACAGTTAAACTCAATACATAATGACTTCTATGTGTCACAATTGAGGAGGTATGATCATAACCTGTCACATGTTATCGACTAGGGTGAGATTTATATCGAGGATGTTTTTACCATTATAGAGTACTTAGTATAGATCGAGGATCTATAAGATAAGATCCTTCATGGGTGAGTGATTTCCTTGGGGTGTGACTGGTGTAGTAAAAGAATCCTCATGAGATCACCTAGGAGCGGGAGAACCAAATGTGACCTCAGTGCCCTCACCCATTTGAGTAGTTTTTTTTCATTTTGGGAAGAAAATACATGAGGTGGGGATAATTTAATGGCTATTTTTTTCCATGTAAAACTTTGTAATATTTTAAATAATATTTTCTAAGTTAGTTGTTGAATCATCACGGGACTCTAGGGCTCAGGGAGGCTCAGTTTTCATAAAATAAAAATATTATATATATTATATCACATGCGTATAATTTTTATGAAATAATGGAATAACTCTTGAATGAATTCTTGGATAATAAATCTGAGACCACTATTAAATTTGGAATAAATTTTTTACCCTAGGTGTGAAATAACCTTTGTTCATATCAGGTGTTTGGATTAAGTGTAATCATGGATGAATTAATGAATAAAAAAATTATTTGTTTATTTATTATTTATTAAATATCACAAATTATAAACTCCTCTATTTAATCTCATTTATAGAAAATACCTAGGGTTGGCCACATAACCTTATGGATTTAAGAGGAGCTATTGGAGGATAATTCTTAGATGACTAAAAACATATCACAGGTTGATAATCGGTGTGCCAAAGGAGTTCATGGATCTCTCCAATGACAGAGAAATGGAATTGTTCTTAATTATTAATTATTATAAAAATTATTCAGGGTATTTTCTATTTTGTTTAATCTCTGTATTGTTTATCCTTTGTTGAATATGAATCAATCCTTCTAAAAAATTGATTTTCAGGTCGACCATTGATTTATGGGTAGTGATTTATCTTCCTAGAATTGGGAATATATATTTTTTTAATTAAACTTTGATTATTACCATTGTTCAATGATTTTACATTAATAGATTTAGGTCAACCCGAACAATGGTCAAGGTTCGTTCATCATATTTTTGTTTTTTTATTTTCTCCCATTGTTATTCATGTGTTCATTTTCAATGTTCCCTTTAGCCGGTGACTCAAAAAATACGCGTTAATGATCATTGTGTAATCATTATTTGGTTCAACAGATCAATACTATGGGTTCGGATTTATAATCAATTGTAACATTTTGATGTGTGACAACAATTGAGTATTTGGAATCGAATCAAAAGATATTGTTTCATGGGATTGAGAATTCGAATGACATGGTACTATGGGAATCAATTTTCAAGCATATCAATGGTTGAAATCTAGCCATCAGTGATGGTCAAAGTTTAATCAACTCATATTTACATTAAATAGGTGAAATTTATAGCTGGAATAAAGAAGTATGTGGTGTGAGTGGAACCATATGAAAACCAATGAGTTCTGGAAAAACCTGACATACATGGTGTGTAGTCCGAAGAACACATGCCACGTTTTCCACTAGATGTAGTGTCTAATATTTTAGAAAAATAAATATGACATGTTTTGTATGACCTACCACATGTCGTGTGAGTCATGAATAGAGACTCAGCATGTACCTTTGGGGTATATAGGCATGAACATGGCCAGGTACATGGGCACGCCCAGAGTACACAGACACGGCCTAGTACTCAATCATAGACAAAGTACCTATACATGGCTAGGTACACAAGCACGGCCAGAGTACACAGGAATGTCCTGGTACTCATACATGTCCAAAGTACCCAAACATAGCCAGGTACACATACATGGTCCAAAGTGCACAGGCATGGGCTGGAGTACACGGACAGACTCTAGGTATCCAATACATGATGTGTATACCCTATACATACCATGTACATTTCCTAGGGTAGGTTTTGGGCCTCATTATCTTCAGTGTAGACTAGTTTATGTAGGGTGTGTTCCCTTGGCCAATCCTTGTGAGGGTATAGTGGGGCATTACACCCTAACCATAGGATGTGATACCCTCTATAGGGTTATACATGGATAGAGTTCATAAATCCCTCTGTGTGTCCCAGAGTGTGATCCACTATCATTTATTCCTCCATATGTAGGGTCAAGAATCTCGTGACCTATGTACTCAAATATTTGATCCCTTTCCTAGCAGGTTATCTAGTTTGGGTCAGGAATCCCCCATATGCCTTGGGTGAGATCCCCTATCTGTGTATTTATATATTTATAGTTACATTGTGTACTTATTATTGGAAATAACTAATGTTAATGACCTCTTTGATAAGCACGGTAAGTGTTATCAGACTCGTAGAATGAGTTCTCCCAAACAAGTGTTACCTTGAACCCTCGTGAAGGATCCTAGGAAAATGGTATGGTTGGGACCTTACCTTGAGACTTGGTGTCTATATTCACTATATCTTTATTGACCCTAGTTTTTCTTTATAATACATTGAAATATATTAAGGAATTTTTTTGGATCCATGCACTGAGACGGCCTAAGATTTTAAGGCTCAGTGAGCCCAGAATTGATATTATAAAAATATTAAATATATTAATATCATTGCTATTATTTTTCATGAAAAGATTTAATAAATCCAAAATTATGCCTTGGATCATAAATATGAAACCATGGTTGATTACATGATATGGATTTTCCCTTAGGAATGACTAAATTTAGTCAAAGTTGTACATTTGGATAAGATAGTCGTTGGCGGGTATGTTAAGTGGATTAATTAATTAGTTAATTTAATTAATTCAATTAATAAAATTAAACTAAAAAATCTCTATAAAACTATCTTATGAATATTTTCCAAGGGTTATACATATAAACCATGCTATATATGAGATCAGGAGGAGATAATTCTTCATTTACATATAAACATGGAAGAAAAAATGGTGATTAGATCAAGGTGAAATGATTGGTAGCGAATACAGTAAGTCATCTTTATCACCGAGAATGTTTTCTTTTCCAATTATTGATCCATAATTGAGGTAGGGATCATTATTTTTATATTTATACCTTTTATTAAAAGATTGATCATTTATTTTATCTACTTTTTATATGTAATAATTTTTCTTCTCATGAGCCCCAGGGTTTATTGATTATATTGATTCAATATAATTCTCCCCCTTTTGTGCATGTTATCACCCCTGGTAATCCCTAATTTATGATAAATGGTAAAGAACACTTTTTCAATGATATATTCACTTTGATTTTTTTTTCTTTATCTCCCTCTATTATTTATGTTCTTTATTGTTGTCATATGGGGTCATGGTTCGACTTTTCCAAGGCTCGTTCGAGCATGATCGAACCCTCAGATTCACGGGAGATGCACATGTGATGAATGGTTTGTAAAATTGAGGATAGATCAGGATTATAGATTTAAGGTGATTCTATGTGGATATGGGATCTAGATCAATAATAGGATCGAGTGGTAAATGACATCAGGTGGTGTATGGTCTTTTTGCAAATAACTGGTTTCTAATTTCTGGCCATCGAAGGACCGAAATCAATAGTCAAAGGTAAACCCCATAAATTTTTAGTTTTCAAATGGTGGGATTAATGGTGGAGGTCATGGATCTATAGAACCATGCGAAGCACCATAATTTCTATGAAAAAGTATACTACATGAAATTTAGTCAAAGAACACACTCTATGTAGCCTCGTCTAGTTGTGGAAGATAGGGTTTTTGGGAAGATAAGGATCACACGCCATGTGGCTGGGACCACATGTAGTGTGACCCTCCCGGGGTGGTTGAGTCATCTACCAATTGTACACATCCATGACCCCATGTGGGAGTACATTTCATGTACTCTGGGAGTACACAGGCATGGGCTATTACCCAGGCAAGGCCAGGTATATGGTCAGGTACATAGACACGGCCTGATGAACATGGATATATCCAAGAGTGCATGAGCAGGCCCTATGTGGAAGAGACACACCATGTGGACCCCTTACATGTTGTGTACAGTGACATGGCCTTCGAGAAATTTCTATACGAGAACGCAACTAGGAAGTAGAGCAGGACCAAACATTATGTGGACCCCATACACATCATTTACCCCTTTTGAGAAACTTCCACCTTGCCTATATCCTTCATCTAGACTCATATTTTTTCCCATTATCAGACTATCCTGAGTATTTTTTCACATAAAATATGATGGTATTATTTATAATAGATTTCAAGATATGGTATGTAATTTTATGAGCATGACACTTACTTGGTCGATGCTTTCCAATGGTAGTGATCGAGTAGGATCATTAGAGAGATTCCAGGTAGAGACAATAATCCACTATTTAGGACATGAATCCTCTATCTGTGGGGATGGTACTCTTCTATCACACTAGGGTGAGGGTCCCCTATACTCTTTATTTAGGTTGAGATAGTACTCTCCTATTCAGGGAGCGATTCCTCTATCTATAGGGAAAATAATCCCTTGTTGCACCATGGCATGGGTCCCCCAAAATCTTTAGTCTGGTGGAGATAGTAATCCCCTATTCAAGGAATTATTCCTCTATCTATAGAGGGGTACTCTCCCATATTCAAGATCTGATGGGCTTCGGGTCCTCTACGGAGCATGTCTCCCTCGAATGTGGAGCGCAGTGGTGAGGAGCGGCCCCCTACACACATTTTATAGTGAGGCTACATTTAAGGTTGGGCATCAGTTATAAACTATTGGGGATTCAATATTACTCATCGAATTATGATGGTATTTGATATGTAGAACCCCTTTATCTCTCGTTTGGGTTTATTTTCGAGTATATATATGTATTGGGTTTTGTTTCCCTCTTACTTTGGGTTGAGATGAATATTATTATGTCTCTCTATATCTCTCTTTCAGATTTCAAGGAATCCTACTATGTATGAATATACTCTCCCCTACATGGTATTTTCATGCACATTTCATGCCTTATGTAGATGATGGATAGATTTGTGGTGATTACGGTGGTGTATATTGATACATAGGTGCACTGACCATGTACGGTGGTCAGACACGGAGATCAGGAGTCAGGATCTATCTCATACTTCATTATTTATAATTTTTTTCAATTTGGTACATCTTTTGTAGTTTAGCATGTATTTTTTCCTTTTCATTTTGGATTTTACTCTCATACTCTTTTATATTCCCTATAGGTTATTACATATATGGTTTTTACTCTTGATGTTACTATATTTTATTATTATTCCTATGCACTTCTTCATAGGTATGGTTGGGTGTGTTCATACAGGTACATTTGGAAAAGGACAACCATTTTCTTTTATGCCTTCTCAGTGTCTATCACCAGCCCCTGACCTATGGAGGCAGTCTTGGGGTTGTGGTGGCATGACCTTCTACCGGTCAGGTGGCCCCTGGTGGGTTGGGTCATTACAATATCAAAGTTTTTATTATTATTATTTATCATATACAGATTTAAATTACTTCGTGATGATGAGTTGGATACTATATTCATGATTTATGTTTGGAAATTTTTGGGTGTCCTACTGGGTATGTATATACTCACCCCTATATGGGATATTTTGACACATGTTGTGTCTTATGTAGACAGTAGAATTTTCAATAGAGTACTAGGTTGACTGGGAGTAGGAATATCATAGTTGAGCTAGAAAAATTATGGTTCATACTAGGTGTTGTATTTGATAATAGTCTCCTCCTTCCTTGTAGGTTGGACTCTTTTTACAGCTTTAGTGGGCTTGTATTTGTCCCTTTATGCATTCCCATACTTATATCGTACTCTGATGTGGGATATATATATATTCATACATTTTGGTATTATATGTATTTTACCTTTTATAATTGTGTGAGTATTTTTATATGTGTGTATGTTTTGGTTACCTTAGGATAATCCCACCCATGTGTGTGATATGTCTACTTGAGTCTGATTACCAACCCCTGACCTATTATAGGTGGGATTGGGGTGTCACATTCAGTTTTTTGTTGGCCAGGCGAGCCTTGGTGGGTCGATTCATGACATTGTATGTTTTTACTCTCATGATTTTTTTATTGGAGCATAAGTTGTAAATGAAACATGAGAACATGGATATGTTCAAGATGATAGATAATCTAAAATTCCTCTATCATGAATAGCAAAATTATGAGATGTGTGGTGTTTCAATGGAATTGTTTACAATTTAATATGACAAAAGGAACTTTAATCTCCTATCATGAACTCAATATGATTTTTAATTTCAATGAATTAGAGAGGTTTGGTTCTCCTTTAACTCTTTATTATGATATGGAATTTATTCTACAATAACTTTGGGAAAGGTTCTCAAAATTAAATGTGAATCCCAACATGAATTATTTCAATATAATTTCCTCAATATGTCGATGATATATAAGTATAACTTAGGTGGTCTTGGACCAATTGTTTTATTGAAATTTCAAGAGGGTAAAAGTTAAAACTTAAAGAAGAAAAAATCCATTAGCATGTATAACAGTGTGTCATCCAATAGTCAATTGAATTCACTGAAGCCTAAGGGAGAAATCAAGAGGTAGGGGTAGTGCTTCTATTGTGGAAATCCTATTCATTGGAGGAGGAATTTCCTGAAATACATATATGGGTGTAAGAAACTTTTTGGAGAGTTCATGTTTTGTATTAACATTATAGAAATCAATTCTTAGATTTTGAATGGTATATGATACCAACTATACATTAAAAAATTATTGTAAATATGTATATAAGTTTCAAATTGATGAATAGATATGGTTAGAGATTAATTTATTTATTAAAGTGGTGAAAAAATCGGGTTTCTACATTGAGGTATTGGAAGTAGTGGATTACTTTAAATATCTAGTGGATTAGAATAAAGATTGTGTATTTTTTATCTTATTTTCCTCTAATATGATAAGAGAATTTATTTTAGACAATATTTATTACAAATAAATGAAATGATTATTTTTATACACATGGTTATGATTTGATCTAATTATATAACATGGTTTTAAAATAAGATAAGGATAAAAAAGATTTTATCTAGGATAAAATTTTTTATCTAAGTTTTTTGTTAAAATATGATGAAAAGAGTTCCCACCACCTAATAGTTACATATATTAAATAATATCCCTTTTTATAATATTGCTTCAAACCAATATGATACAATATGAGATATGGCTTTAAATAGTTTATTTATAAAATATTCCCACTAAATAAAATAATTTTTATTTATAAACACAAAAAAATATGTTTATTAACATGATATTTTGGTGAAAATATAGTTTCTAAAGGGTTTGTGGGTGTATGTTTGAACTTAGAGAAGTTAAAAGGGTAAAAAATAAAAGATTATACTAGTAAAATTCGAAGTGAAAGTCAATTTATATCCTAAAGTGGTTTAGAATATATTGGTAAAGAAAAATCTCAATATAAAGAGTTATATTAGATTTTTTTATAAAAATGATATCAAAGAAAATTTAAAATAAAAAGGTTATCAGATGATGACGATGAACTTAAAAAGATTTCTAAGTTGACAATATAAGTTATTAATATCATAAAAATAGATGTTGTAAGGAAAATAAGTTTGAATCATGTTCAAAGAGTTTAAAATTAATAATATGATTCCTAGTCTGAACATTATTCAAGTAATATTTCTTCATAGATATTACTCACTAAAGGAGTTAGTGGGAGGTTTTATCATATGATCACATAAAGATGGGGAAAGAATCACATAGATATGTGATGGGATTAATAAAACCCTAAAATTACAACGAACATAAGGCCTCTCGGGTGTTCTATCATATAGGATATGATTATAAGAGTGATTATGTATATTTTTCTTAGTATTTTTAAATTATTTTAAGAATATAAAGTTTATTATGTTATAAAAAAGGCAGTTACCACTTTATTACTCTTTCATGTTGGCTGTATATAATCATAAAGTAAAGTAATAATTAACCACTCAAAGTATGACTTTGAGTAATCCTTAACTAATTTTTTCCATTAAGTATTATAGGTTCTACTTATATATTATGGTTATCATGAGTGATATTTTATAGATATAGAGAATAATCTCATAAGACAGAAAAACAAGTTTTTTGTGCTAGATGACCCACCAAGTATACTGCATGGAGTGTCATTCATTATTTATTTGGTAAACTATTGGTGAATATTTCATATTGAATCCCTATAACTAAGGTTAAACAAGATACCTATAATAATAACCATTATACTTTGATACATTTATTATTTCATCCTTGAGGTTGAGATAATCATATGATATTTTCATATGTTGTTGACCATGTCATCATTTGATGTTTAATCAAGATTAGATTCTTCATCTCATATGATGTGTATGAAATTTCATTCCTAGATTCAGATATATTGAAGGAGTGTATCAGCATACCTTTATAGTGACATGTGATGTGCTTATCTTTTAAGATGAGGGGTGTGTGATATTCTTATCCATTAGGGTGAATTACATGTAATGCGTTCATCTATATGGCCAGTCTATACTTAGAGAATGGATAATGTATGTGTTGCTACATGAGATTGAAATATTTTGGGTCTCATGGTTACTCGATGTCATGGAAAAATGGATTATATGATTTTTCATACTTGTATATAATACAGATGGTGGATATAAGTAAATATATATATGTGTTTGATGGATATCACACCAAATCCTTTTTTAGATTTAGTAGCAGTGGCATTTTTCTAGAGTTATCTCTTTACTTGTATTTATGGATTGGATAATTCAAAAAAATCAATACTACAAAGGCCTATGGATTCTTAAATTGTGGTAAAATGAGTGAGGGTTAAATTTTACAAAACTTATAGACTTTATGTAAAAGTTTTTTGGAGTTTATCCAAAAAAAATTAGATGGATATTGAAAAATTATTGCATATGATGGGATACATGGTGAAATTAATGATAACTTTTCAAAAGATATTTGGAAACATTCAAAAGGATTTTTGGATATGGTTTCATAAATTATTATATATGATATAATATATGGTGAAATAGTGAAAATTCTATGAGCCTTTAGTGAAAGTGAGTGATTTATGGAGACATTCCATAAATCATAAAGCATTCATCATATATAAGGGATTATATCATAGTGCATGATATGGGAATATTGTATGGTACGACATTCATAAAACCAAGGCATGTCATATACCTCGGTGTGAGATATCGTATGGTGTGATATAGAGATATATCACCACTTCCATACCTATATCATAGTATATAATATATGTATATCATAGAGTTGCAATGTTTATCAACCATATTCTATGATTGATATAGAAATTAAACTTTAAATGTTAGAATTTTATTTTCTTCTTATATGTATTCCATCATTATTATTTGTATTTCAATTGATGAAATTATTGGGAGAATAAAATATTAATTTAATAATTAAATACATAAATGGTTAAATGGTCACAAAACATTTTGAGCCACATTCCATTACTTAAATGTTTGAGAAACATTCATGTAAGTGCATGGTGGCTTGGGGTGCATCCTTTAGGCCTATATAAAGAGGGAAAGTCATAATAATGGGATCCAAAGTTGATTTGGTCCATTTTGGATTCTCCCTATGATGAATCCCTCTTCCTCCTTCCTTTACACCTAAGGTAATAGCATACTGTGGTCGAAAAGAGAATCTTACCCAAGCACTGGGTGATTTTTCATCATGTGGAAACCCTAGGAGTAATTGGATCTTTGATTATTTATAAGTGATCTTTATCAAGTGTGTGATTAAATATATGAGGTTTGTCCATCTTAGGTGTATGGTATGTTCTTCATTTTATATTATAAATGGTTTTATTTTAAAAGAATCGCTACTATATATCTGTATTTGTTAAGCACTTCCCTTTATCAGTGCTAAAATTCCTGTTTTTAGCACCGATTAAAGAAATATTTCATAAAAGAAATTATATTCTATTAAATAGATTACTGTAATATAAAAATATATTTAAATTTATATAGATAAAATATATTTTCTTAAATATGATTTATATAATACTAAATAGGTATTTAAACTAAATATATAATGGATTTAGTGAAAGATGGTGTGATAAATAATTAAAAATTAATATTAATTAAAACTTTACAAAATAATATTGATTAATAAACATTTAATAACAATTTGGTGATAAAAAATTATTAAATTTATTAATATCATAATATATGTTAAAAAAAGGGATTAAACTTAAAATGACCATAACTTTTGATATGGGTGTCCGTTTAGACTCCATGAGATATCAAATCAAAGAATATGAAGATATATAAAATAATTAAAATAATTATTAATAAATAACCCATTTTTTCACGGTAAAAAAAATACCATGAAGTCTTTTTAAACTACGTTTTTAGTTGGAATACCCTAATATTTCAACATTCTGTGGAATTTAATCTTTGTTTAAAAGGGTCTTCTTGTATTTTTTTAGTAAAGACTAAATTTATTCCCCATAAAGACATTCATATAGATATTATGGTATGGAAATTTTATCATTTTTCATATTGTAGCATTATTTATAAATTTATATTTATATTTTATAAAATATATTAATATATATAATTTTAACTAAATAAATAAATATTTAAAAATAATTATATATGAAGTTTCTATTCAAATATATAATCCATATGTAAACAAACATTTATTATTCGTTTTATTTAAAATAAAAAATTATCCATATTATTTGCCTTATAAAAATCTATGAATATATATATACATATATATATATATATAATTTTTATATATAAATATATATAGTTATATATATACATTTGTGATTATTAATAAAAGATATATATTTATGTATATATTCTAATAATATATGTAAATAAATATTAATATATATATATATATATTAAAATAAGTACATGGTATAAAATATATAAACATATATATAAATATGTCAATATATAATAAGTAAAATCTTCTAGCCTAGTGGTAAGTGTGCTTATTATGTGTCTATATATATGTGTGTCTATATATATATATATATTTATCCTTCTAATTTTCAAAAAATATATATTAAAATATATATACATTCATGTATATAGAGAAACACACACACAAATATATATAGAGAGTGTGTGTGTGTGTTCCACACACACACACACAAATATATACATGCACATACACATAAATTTTTTTATAATAAATGTGAATTTTATAAATACATTATAAAAAATTATATGTAAATAAACAATTATACGTAAATATATAAATATATATGTAAATATATAAATATATATGAAAATATAAAAAAAATATTTTATAAATGCATTTACAATAAATATATAAATAAAAAATATATATGTAAACATATTTAAATATTTATATTATCATAAAGTAATGAAGAAAACAAGATGAAGCAGGTGTAAGGGAGTTAACTGTGCATATGGAGGTCACTAGTTTGAGTCTTCACGGGTGTGAAAGTTAGAAGGGTTGTTGGGGAGTTAATTTGTGGAATTATAAATGATAATAAGTGTGGTGAGGCACAATTTAGGCGTCTACAATCATTGATAAAATTAGGGTGGGGCTTTGGGTGTGTTTCATTTCCTATTGGAAGTATTTCAAAAGAGTGTATTTTATAGTTTTATCAGCGCTATAAATTATTACTCATAAAATTATCCTTAATCAACAATAAAAAATGTTATAAAGGCCACAGTTTTTGGTGGCCCAAACATTTATAAAAAATATTTATTCAGTTTTATCAATGATAAAAACACATTGATAAAGGGCCCCCTTATGAGTACTTTTTTATCTCTCATAAAGGGTTCTTTTATCAGTGAATATTTAGCACTGATAAAAGAAACCGGTTTTTAGTATCTTGGAAAATCATTGTTTTTTAGCGCTAATATAATAAATTTATAGTGATAATAAAATCCTTATCTATATTAGTGAATGGGTTATCATTTTTATGGTTTCTTAGGTCTTATTCTTCTTAAATAATTTTTATTTAGTCCTAAGAAACCCATCAAGAAAGAGGATGATGGAAAAATTAAACATCCCAAAATAAATGAACTTTATCTTTAAAGGATAGAAAAAAACATCAAAGGGGGTGTTGTGATGCATTAGATCCTTCTTAAATGTTCTCTTTTGTTTGGAAAAAATCTATCAAGGTAACATTTCATCATTTTTGGGTTGGTTGTGTTTGTTGACAAAGCAGGTTTTCATGGTGAATTGTCAATTTCTAGATATGTTGTTGAAATTCCATGTTGACAAAGAACCATGAAAAAGGAATGGAAGATCTGGAGGTGGTAAAAAATAATGGATACAAGATGGCGTTGTTTTCCAGTTTTTGCCAAATTTTTGGGCTCCAAAATTTGGAGTTTGGTGAGCATCGTGTAAAGTGGATTTCCTTGAAGATTTTATCAAAATATGGAAAATGAATGAATTTCATGAAGATGGGATTCATGATTTTTATTTTTAAAAGACTTTAAGGATGTTGATGGTGAGTTATACAATTACGACAAACTTTGCGAACAGAATAGGAGAATAGCATTGTGAAGAATCATTGCGACAAATACAAATTTCAGTGGTGCTTCGCGAAAGCGAAGATACACCACAGATACATTTTTGAATAATCCAAATATCATTCTGAAAGAATCAGAGCTCCATGTTTTACTAAACCTATAAATAAGAGACCACCCCTCCTCATTCTGGGTGAAATTAAGAGAGAAAATCTAGATTCGTTTTGATTTCACGAAGCAAGGGGTGCTCCGTAAAGTAAGGTTTCAAAGAAAGGCTTGAGCTTTGTGAAAATATTGTCCTAGTCTTGACTAAAGTCAATGATTCTAGGTATTAAGATATTTTAAAATAAGAGGTGTTCTGCATTGTCTTAGTGAGCTTTGTGAAGGAAGTCACTTTATAGCGGCATGAGCTCTACGACGGCATAAGCTCTATGAAGGCTTGAGCTCTGCGAAGCAGTGAGCTCTATGATCTAGAGAGCTCTGCGGTCTAGAGATCTATGCGATCTAGTGAGATTTTAAAACCTTTGATCTCTATGATCCTATGAGATTCACAAAGTGGTTGGATAATTATGAAGTCTTGTTTGATCTTTGAAAAAAGTGGGAGCTTCGCAAAGGAAACGTGCTTTGAGAAAGAGTCTCAGAAGGTATTGCCCATTGTTTAGTGTAAAAGTGTTATTCATCAGTGGATAAAGGTGGAACATCAAAAAAGCATCTTTCTATAACTGAGGATTTTTTCATTAGTGATAATGAAGAGACCTACAGGTCTATAAACTATGAGTGGATCTTCTGAAGAAGCAGTGAGATCACTTCAGTTGAGAGAGCAGTGAGTTCTCAAATTGTGAATAGTTGTAAACCAAGAGGGATAGTGAGTATGTTTCAAACTTATAAACAGCAGTGCACTTTTAGTGGATTTGGTACATCGGTACATTTTCTTTGTATGCTCCATGGATGTATCCCATTGAGGGTTAACCAAGTAAAATTGTTGTGTCATGTGCATGCATTAAGATTTGTTCATACTCTACAACATGAAGGAGAAAGAAGATAGTTTTTTCTAACAACAAAACAAGACCAAAGGGGTAGTTGTTTTAATCTGTCATACCCTGATTCACCCCCCCCCCCCTTCTCAGGGTATCTATCCTAGTGGACCTAACAATTGGTATCATGGAGAAAGGTTGATATTAGTGTTTCTCTCTCAAATAGAGGTCACCAATCATAAAGGTATACTGATCTTCGATGGGAACAATATTCAGCTATGGAAGAATCAGATGCAACAATACTTATGATATTTGGGAATGGATGTGTTTATAGAATAAATGCATGGTATAACAACAGATATTAATACTGATGCATTATCGGAAGTCGAGCGAATATAATTGGATGTTGACTTCAAGGGAATCAATGCTTTAGGGGGAGCCCTATCCAATGCTATCTATATGAAGGTGATGTCATGAAAAACATCACATTCTATGTGGGAAAAAATTTTGAACATATATGAAGGAGATTTAAAGGTCATAGAAGTAAATATGCATGTTTTTTGGAACAATTATGAAGATCTTATAATGAACCTGAATGATTTTGTTGATGCATTCTTTGATAAGGTAAATGTTTTAGTGGAATATATGCAAGGTATTGGTGAATTCATTGAAGACATAAAGATTGTGAAGCGCATCTTGAGGAAACTTCCAGCTCACTTAAATCCAAAGGTTTCAGTATTATAAGACAAGGATATGAAAGATCTTACTCTGGATAACTTGCATAGTACCCCTGTAGCATATGAAATTTGAAATGATGATAATGATGTTGTGGAAAATGGGAAATCCAAAAAGGTGTCATTCAAAGCCATGAAAAATCTCACTATTGAATATTCTCAGGAAGAATAATAGACTAACGATGTTATTTCATTCCTTTACTCAAATATTAAAAGAGGAAAATGAAATTTTAAATGGAAACTTCCACTTGAATGATTTAGATATGGAAAGGTTGGTCATATTGCAGCAAGGTGCCCCCCAAAAAATTCTAAAAAGATGATGATGACGATGACGCTGAAATTCACAAGAGTAATTCTTCATCCTATGTGAAAGTCAAGAAACAGTTTAAGAGAAATTTATTTAAGAAAAATAATCTTCTTTCACAAAAACTTCATAGCTCAAATGAGTTTGAGTTTGAGGATGTTGAATAGATAGAGAACTGAAATTATCATGGAGAAAATTATATGGTGGCATTTGTCGGTAGTACTCAGAAAAAGGAAGAAACTTACATTGATGAAGAAGAAAAAGGTGAAGGAAGAGTTGATACGTAAGCTGAGTTAGAGGGTTCTCTTGAAGAGATAGATGTTTGGAGAGCCAAAACAAAGAAATACAACAAATTAGTTCATAATGCCAAACTCTATATGCAGTAGAAAGAAGAATAGAAGTATGAGTTGATGGAAGAAACTGAGAAACTTAAGTCATCAACACCAGAGGACTCAGAATCGGTTAGTGAGTATAAAATCAAGGTTAAAGAATATAAAAGGGACATCGATTTCTTGAATAACACAATGAAAGATCAAATCAATCATATCGAAGAACTTTAAGTAGAAGTTGTCAGTTTTCAGAAAAAGGTTAAGGATCAAGAAAAACTCTTGACTCCTATTGTGAAATCAAGAAAGAAGATCAATCAGAAAACCAATATTCTGAAAGTGGAGCATAGTGGTTTCGAAAAAAGGAACCAGTAGTTATTTTTATATGCTACGGTTGATGTGGGACTTGACCAAAAAAAAACTATGAAAATTGAATTCAGACCGCAAGCACCCGTTCCGAGATTGAAGGTGGATTTCGGTATAAAGTAGAATTTGAAGATTCAGATAACACAAGGGAGACCCAGTGGTGAAAAAGCGACATGCTGGAATGAACCCTATATCAGGTTCTATTACTATGGAAATATGGGACACTCACAAAATGTGTGTTCCATAGCTAATAGGTATAGAAGAGCATAAGAGCAATAGTGAAAGCCAAACATAGCTCGATAATCTAGAATATATTTCGAGGAAACTGTTTTTGTTGTGGATTATTTGAAAATATGGCTAGATACTATAAATCGGCCATGAAGAGGAATGTTCTAAAGTAGAACTAAACTATTCACTAATAGAAGATCAATAAACCAGTAGGTGGGTTGAAAATGTAGAATAAATTTGCAGTCTTGAAATATGAAGTTGGTCCATCATACTCTGGTAAAGATCAAGATTCTCAATCTATGCCGAGTGTGAAGACAAAGATATGGATCAAGAAGAAAAGAGCTGAGAAGGTATTGGTTACTGAAATTGTCCTTAAAGAATTAGACCATTATTGTGTATGGATCCTTGACAGGGGTTGCACATCTCACATGATAGGTAATAAGGATCTTGTTACTGGCATAAAATATGACAAATAATGAGTTATCAAGTTTAGAGAAGATGAAGGTTTAAAGATTATTGGCTCAGTAAAGGCCAAGTTTGGGGGAAAAGAAATGAGACGTGCTGATGTCTTCGTAGTATAAGGTCACAACCACAGTTTTCTTAGCGTTAGTCATCTATGTGACTCGGGAAATTATATATGGTTCACTAAGAAAACGTGTGTATCTAAAGGAGGAGATGGTTCAGTGGTTCTTCAGGGGAAATAACAAAGGGAAATATTTACCTAGTAAGTGGAGATGAAGATATGTGATTTCTGTCTAGAGATGAATAAAACAAGTTGTGGTATAAATTAATTGGTCATCTATACCAACCATCCTTGGAAGATCTTGTAAAGTGTGAAGCAGCAAGAGACCTCCCTAAGCTATCACATGATCATACACATACGTGCGATGCCTATCAACAAAGGAAGATCATCAGAAATATTTAAAAAGCAAAGGAAAAGAAGTCAAAAAGAGTGCTTGAATTAGTGCATGCTGATGTCTGTGAACCTACCTCACCAAGATCCATTGATAGGAAGAGGTATTGTGTTCTTTTCATTGATTAATATAGATTAATGGCATGGGTATTTGTCATTTCCCATAATTCTGATGTATTAATCCATTTAAAACAGTATCAAAGGGAATCAAAAAGGATGCTTGGGTAGAATATTCTGAGGTTTTGTATTAATAATGGTACGTAATTCACAAATAGTCAAGTGGAAGACTATCTCAAGCAACACGGGATAATGCATCAAGTTTCTTCAGTAAGATCACCTCAACATAATAGAGTTGTTGAAAGGAGAAATTGGACCGTCAACAACATGGCCAAAATGATGCTTATAGAAAAAGACCTACCAGAGAAATTTTGGAAGGAAGGAGTATAGACATTGGTCTACATTTATAATAGGGCTCTGTTGTGTTTGAAGGAAGGAAAGACTCCATATGAGATTTGATATGTAAATAATCCAATAGTGAAATACTTTCGAATCTTTGGAAGTAAGTTGTTCATTCTTAACAAAGAAAAACATAATAAATTTGAGTCACTTGGAGATGAGGGGATATTCCTTGTCTACTTAGGAAAAATAAAATCATACAAATGATTTAACAAGAGGTTGGGAAAAGTATTTGAGAGAAATTATTTCATTGTTGTGGAAAATGAAGAGAATACTCAATATCATAGTGAATAATTTATTGATGAAAGTGATGAAGAGGAAAGTAACACAAGGGGTGCAGAAGTAAAAGATGCTAACTCGGAAGAAGATACTGATGATGAAAAAGAATAATTCAAGTCTATATCTATAATAAATCCAAAGAGCTGAGCTAAAACAGATAGGCAGAATATCATTGGTGATCAGACAGCACCGTTTCAGAAAAGAAGAATGAAATCACTACAAAATAGACAATCAGATAGAAGGTATAGATGTTAATGAGTCACATGATCATACACATACTAAATGGGTTTTTCACAACAAGATTAATGAAGATGGAATAATGATTAAAAATAATGAACAACTAGTGTGAAAAGGATACACCCAGATAGAAGGTATAGATGTTAATGAATCATTTGGACCAGTTGCAAGGCTAGAGACAATCAGATTATTCCTAGCCATTATAGTGCAATGGAATATCAAAGTGTTCCAGATGAATGTCAAATCTGCATTTTTGAATGGGATTATGGAAGAATTTTATATTGAGCTTCCAGATGGTTTTCTCATTCATTAAGATGAGAAAGAAGTTTTTCTATTGAAGAAAGAACTATATAGGATGAAACAAGAACCAAGAGCATGGTACAAGAGACTTGATCAGTATTTGAAGAAGCTTGGATTTCATCATGGTGGAGTTGATTAAAATCTCTATTTCAACAATGATAGTATTAAAAGGATGATGGTGCTGGTTTATGTCGATGACATAATATTTGGTGGATCAGATGAAGCTTAGTGCAGACAGTTTTCTGAATTCATGAAAAGTGAGTTTGAAATGTCAATGATTGGAGAGATGAGATTTTTACTTGGTTTATAGGTGACACAAATAAGGAATGGAACTTTCATTTTTCAATAAAAATATTCCAAGGAGGTTCTGAGAAGATTTGGAATGGAAAATTCCAAGGAGATGAAGACTCCGGTTGCTACCCAGATGAAATTATCAAGGGATAATGATGGAAAGGGAGTTAATATCACAGAATATAGGCAGATTATTGGGATTTTACAATACATGATAGTGAAAAGACCTGATATTGTTTTATCCACATGCCAAGAAGTGTGATATCAAATCAATATCAATTAAATCCACATGATTTAAGTGAAAATAATACTTTGTTATATCAAAGGAACTATGGATTTCGGTTTGATATATAATGAAAAATCACATCCAGAGCTGTTAGGATATACATATGCAGATTGGGCTGGTTCAGCAGATGATAGAAAATCAATATCCAGATGTGATTTCTATCTTATTGGATTGTTTATTTCTTGGTGAAGAAAGAAGTAAGATTAAATTTCATTGAGAACCACAAGAGATGAGTATATTGAGGCCACTCTAGCATGCACATAGTTATTGTGGATGAAACAATAGCAAGATGGTATGGGAGTTAATGTGAAGTCTCTGAATAGAATCAAGTGTTCTAACTCAAGTGCTATAAATCTCAACAAATATCTAATCCATCACTAAAGGAAAAATCACATTGAGATAAAGTACCATTTTATCAAGGAGAAGGTTGAGAAAGGAATCGTAAAGTTAGAGTATGTACCTACAGAACTATAAGTTACAGAAATTTTGAAAAAGGCCTTACCCAAGGAAGCTTTTGAGAGGCATCAACTAGCTCTCAGAGTTTATTCAACTCCCCACACTTGAAAGAGTGTGGATGTGCCCCCCCCCCCTGAGGTATGATGTTCTTTTCCATAATTTACTACATTGGGTGTTTACCCTGTTGCAGACCGCAAAGTAGTGACCATTGGTTTCGACAAAGGGGGAGAGATGTGATTGTTCAAGGGGGAGAAAGTGTGTCTTTTACAAGAGAAAATGTCTTAATTAAAGACACGGGGAGAAGCTGACATGTGGAGTAGCGAGATAGGGGGAGCAATGAGATAGGGGGAGAGTATCAAATCTAACGATGCTTGAAGTGATAAATAAAAGATTAGATATCATGGAATATGAGGTTTGTGATTAAATTAGTTAATTGTTATTAGTATGGAATCAACAATTGGTGTTATAAATGAAGTGATTCATTGATGAAATTTTCATACTACTCTTGTTTTTCATACTGAGCATTGATCAGGTGGGCATAGAGTATATGGTGAGTGAATCTTTGGTCACTATCTAAATAATAAGAGGAGAATGATGGTAGATGATATAAGGAGATTCATTAAGGTATCAAATTGTATAGAATTTTTATGAGAATAGTTTTCAACAAACCCAAAGGGGGATATTTTTGGTCAAAAATCCCTCAAGGTAACATTGCAGCATTTTTTGGTTGGTTGTGTTTGTTGAAAAAGCAGGTTTTTAGGGTGAATTGTCGATTTCCAAATATTTTTTTGACAATCCATGTTGAAAAAGAACCATGAAAAAGTAATGGAAGATCTAGAGGTGGTAAAAAAGAACAAATACAATATGGTGTTGTTTTCCAGTGTTTGCAAAAATTTTGGGGTCCAAAATTTGGAGTTTAGTGAGAATCACAAAAAGTGTATTTCCTTGAAGATATTATTAAAATATGGAAAAGGAATGAATTTCATGAAGATGGGATTCATGAAGTATATTTCTCAAAGACATGAAGGATGTTGATGGGGATCTCTGTAATTACAATGATCTTTGCAAATGGAATAGGTGAAGAGCATTGCGAAGAAGCATTGTGACAACGAAAAATTTAAGTGGTGCATTGTGAAGGGAAGATGCACCATATTGACATTTTTGACTGATCCAAAAATCACACCAGAAGAAGTAGAGATCCATGTTTGACCGCTCCTATAAATATGAGGCCACCCCTCTTCATTCCAGCTGAGCTAAAGAGAGAAAATCTAGAGTTGTTTTGATTTCGTGAAGCAAGGGGTGCTCTGCAAAGCAAGGTTCCAAGGAAAGGCTTGAGATTTTCAAAAATACTATCCTAGTCTTGACCAAGGTCAATGCTTATATGTATTCAGAGCTTTGAGAATAATATTTGTTCCGCATTGGCTTAGTGAGATTCTCGAAGGAAGTTGTTTTGTGACGGCTTGAGCTCTGTGACGGCCAAAGCTCTACGAAGGCTTGAGCACTATAAAGCAGTGAGTTCTAAAATCTAGTGATCTCTATGATTTTGTGAGCATTGAAAACCTGTGAGCTCTGAAAAACTATGAGCTCTACAAACCTATGAGATTTGTGAAGAGGTTGGATAATTTTGAAGGATTGTTTGAGCATTTCAAAAGTGGGAGCTTCGCAAAGGCAGTGTTCTTTGTGAAAGAGTCTCAGAAGGTATTGCCCAGTGTTTAGTGGAAAAGTTTTATTCATTAGTAGATGAAGGTGGAAAATAAATAGAGCATCTATCTATAATTGAGGATGTATTCATTAGTAATAATGAAGAGACCTACAGGTCTATAAACTGTTAGTGGATATTCTGAAGAAGTAGAAAACTCACTTCAGTTGAGAGAGCGGTGAGTTCTCAATTTGTGAATGGTTATAAACTAGGTGGGATAGTGATTTCACTTCAAACTTGGAAACAGTAGTGCACTTTTAGTGGATTTGGTACATCGGCACATTGTCTGTGTATGCTCCTTAGACATAGCTTAGTAAGGGTGAACCAAGTAAAATTGATGTGTCATGTGCATGCTTTAAGATTTGTTCATACTCTACAATGGGAAGGATAGAGAAGAGACTTTTTTCTAACAATAAATCAAGATCAAAGGGGTATTTATTTTAATCTGTTATACCCCAATTCACCCCCCCCCCTCTTAGGGTATCCAGCCTAGTGGGCCTAATATCTTTATTCCCTATGGGATTTATTTTTAATCCACATGATCGATTCATCCAAAACATCAAATGATTTCTCTATATACCTTTATATAGAGTTTAAATCCAATTTTTGAGAAATATAGACATTGGATCTTAACATGGATTCATATCTGACCAGTGCTCATATGACTATTGTTGTTATCATAGCTTCTTTATGGTCATTATTCTAACCATTATAGTCATCATGACTCCACTCATAATTTATTTGATGAAAAACTATAAATTCCTCATTGACTTCTCAAAATATTAAATATGACAATGGATGGGGTGATAGTGAGTTGGAAAAAATAAATCCATTTTATTTCTTATCCAAACATCTAAGTCTGGTTGTAAAAATTTCAATAATCATGGTATTTAATTAATATTTTAATTTTCAAGATGTTTTTTTGGATATAAGTCTCAGTCTAGACTTCATGATTTTATTACATGCTCTAATATTCTTCCATTTAGTTTTTGTATTGATCTTTAATCCTAGTATGATTTCATGAACTAGCCAGATTCATCCATGAATTGGACACCCAAACCAGTCTGTGACATACCTTATAGGAATAATTATTTCCCTCAAATTGATGAAAATTGTTTAAGGCATCTCAAGTAGTCATTATGGATTATGTTTTCCAATTGATAATGATTCAACAACAATATAATTTCAGCAGAAATTTCAGCATGACTCATCCAAACATTTGATATCCTTGAAAAGTCAAAAAATAGAAACAGATAGAAAATAATAAAAAGACAAATAAATAAATATAGGATACATAAACATGGTTAGAATATAGTAAAACAAAATTACTAAAGTGGTACAGATACAAGTTTTAGAAAGTAGGATGACTAGGCTGATACAACTACTAAAAAAATAAATCTCAAAATACTTAACATAATCTCCATATAAACTCTAGGTAATAATACAACCATAATACTTCACACACCATGATTTTTCCAAAAATAATACTTAAACTTGAAAAACAATATCGGGTCTACCGATATTGAGTGGCACAAGTATGGTGTGATCATAGTAGGGCGCAGTAAGAATCCTCCTAAGAGTCCATGCCTTCCCTTTTCTAAAGAATACCATCAATGCTAGTTTGAAGTATAAATAAAATATTCATGATATAATTTTATGAAAAAATTAATCTATATCATTTCCAAAAAAACATCTTTTAAACCCAACATGTTTTAAGGAACATTTAAAACCTTTCCAAAACCATCTCTTTTAAATATAACTTTTGAAACCCTATTTTTATTAAACACCCAACTCATAAAAAAGGTATGAAATAAATGAAACAAAATATTGGAAGTTTGAATATAATATGAAATTTGAACAAGAGTAATAATTCATAGTTGTAAAACCCAAGCTTCAATTATAGTAAATAAACTTTTATTTCTAAAGAAACTATACTATAATACCCATAGAATTATTCAATAATGTGGTTAAATCTAAATTAAAAATATGTATAAATTTAATTTTATGAAAATAATTTTATTTTTTAATTCATAATGTCAAAATTATCATAGGTTTAATTTTTTATATTTTTAAAAAATATTTATTTTTTGGGTGAGTAGTGAAAAATACTGATTTTACAAAAACAGTCAATTTTATTAAATTATAATGATATAATAATAAATTTAAATATTATTAAAACTTGTTTTATAGACCAAATATATATTTAATAATTAATATAATTCATATAAAAATATAATCTTGAACATAGAAATATATGCTTAACATTTTCGAAATCTAAGTAATGTTTTTTTCAAATAAAAATTTTTTTTAGTTAATCTCTCTTAATCAAGTATATAAAAGGTTCCTTCAGTTTTTGGATTGTATTGAAATAAAAATAAGTCGCCTTTGATTTATCATAATCTTATTAATTATATTTTAATAAATTTTATACATTATTTTGCTATAAAATTATTTTTATGTTTAAAACTACCATATTTCAAAAAATGGTTTTCATTGCATTTTATGCACTTATATTAAGATTAATTTATGCCACTTATACAAATTGAATATTTTAAAATTTATTCCATATTTTTAATCATCATAATTAATATTAGGTAATAAGTTCAAATTAAATTTTTATGATAATGAATAGTAAAAACAATAAAAATGTATTACCACAGTTTAGGTTGAAACAGGTTTACTAGGGGTTAAACTAAGAGATAAGGGTAAAAATAACACATAAACTTGTCTAAATATTATTTATTGAATACATTTAGATATTATATTGTCTTAAATTTTATTTCCAAAACATTTTCTTCCACGTTCACATGAAAATGACTTTAAATTATTTAAATCTTTTAAGTAAATCCATGTGTTTCTCTCCCCTCACTTATTAAAAGGTAGATATTATCCTCCCTTATTCAAAAACTTTGAGCACTATAGATTTAATAATACCAATAAAAAACCTTCAAAAATTCCTTACCTTAATTCTTGATCTTCTTTTCTTCTCTTAAGATATTCTTAAGAAGGATTATGGTGTAAACCGAAGGTGGCCTCTCAAAGAAAAGGTAATCATCTTTTCTAACTCTTTAGAAGTTTATTTATTCTTCTAATTTATCTAAATCTTTAGTATCCATAATAACATAAAAATAAATTATAATTAATATAATAATCTATTACTATGATTATGGGATAACCTTTTTCCACCTTCTTTTCATCCTATGAAAAATGAAAACATCTCTCGTGTGTATGTATGACCTACCGTCTCCAAATAGCGGTGTAATTCATTTTCATCACAACTTTAATTTTATGGTTATAAATATGAAAAAAATTAAAAATATGATATTTAATAAATAATTATTCTTTTGGAATTATAATATGTTATCTACCTTCTTACCTTCCTGTATATTGGGAAACAATAACAATGTTCATGTGTACGTGTGGATTACCGCCTCCACGTCGCGATATAATTCATTTTCAATAACCGAATCACATTTATGGATATAATCATGTATTTAATAAATATATATGATATTTAAAATATAATTATGATTCTTTAAATATAAAATATTATTTAACTTTCTTTCCTTCTTTTTGTTAGAAAAGGAAAATAGTGTTCATGGGTACGTACGGACTACTATCTCCATGAATGGTGTAATTAATTTTTCTATATCTACCCTTAATTGGCAGGTATAAATATATATATAATTAGTATAAATAATATTTATATCATAATTAAAAAATTTATATGATGGAACCATGATCAATATTCAAGGATCATAACTATCGAATCGAAACATACATGAAAATAGAAATAGTTAACACTCGAAAACAACAATTTTAATGAATAATTATTAATAAATGGGTGTTGAAATGTTATAATTGGATAATATAAGATATTATAAGTATTATAAAATCTGTTATATAAGTATAATAAATTTTAATTTATTATAAATAAGGTTAAAATCACTTGTGAAGCAAGTCTGACCTGAAGTAAGGGTTTATTTCACAATCTCATTCCTTATTTGGGATTGTTTATATTTAAATTTATATTGGGTGAATTATATTATATTTTTATATTAAACACCACATATTTTATTATACTTTGGTTATTTTTTTAAATTACAATATTTCCTTTCATTTTTCTCCCTCTAAGCACTCAAAATTCTGAAAAAAAAATTTAAGGAAAACCGACTTTGTTTTTCTGTTCAATAGAGAATATTTTCTTTCATGTCCATATTTTATTTAAAATGATTTTAATATTGTTTTTAATATTCTTAAATGATTTATTAAATTCATTTTTACCCATTTTTGAATTTCTAAGGAAAATTTTAAAAGGAATCTTCTTATCATTTTTCGAATAAGGTACCTTTTACCAAAAGTGTAAATAGAATATTTTTTTTAATGTTTATCACATGAAAAACTTTTATCATGTGGAAAATATTATTTTATTTGAACATTAATTTAAAATTATGTATGGTTCCTTTCAAAGAAATTTTTTACCTAATATTCTATAAATTTTTATATTTTAATAAGTGATTTCAAACTGAAAAGTGCATTTTCCTCAAGAAATTTTCTAGTGATATGTTAAAAATATTTTCATCTATATCAACATCCTTTGATAAATCATATTATTTACTAGAGATATAATTTAATAATATAATCCACCTTATTTTTTTTAATGGTTTGTGATCATGTTAACTATTTATTTATTGGGTGAAATATTAACATTTCATATGCTAGTTTTTCAATACAACTTTTTATATTAATTATGTATTGAATTATTATTCATTTATTTTATATGGTCAATGCATTGGACTTGGTAAGTAATTAGAGGGGGTATTTATGGACCCTATATTCAACAGTATGTATCATGAGAAAAACTATTTTTGGGTATTTAGCTTACACCATTCCTATTTATGTATGATTTCATGGAACGAGGCCTTAGGAGTAAGATTATGATGCCTGACATTATGAATTCTATCATTATGAAACTAATTATTATTATCCATTTGATTATTTATGTTTTTATGTCATCCATGGATATATCCCCATTTTATGATAATATTTACATGAAATATTTTATTATTGATTATCTATTCCATATTATTCATGCTATATTTATTATCTGATGGCTTCTATTGTAATAATTTCCTTATTTAGAATCAAAGATTACCCTTTATTATATTTCTTTTCCCAGGGTTTCCAAGAAGGGATTTATAAATGATTTTAGAGATATTCTAGAATAAATTACAAATTTGTCACTAGAATATGAAGACTCTGGTTGCTACCCAGATGAAATGGAATATCAAAGTGTTCCAGATGGATGTCAAATCTGCATTTTTGAATGGGATTATGGAAGAAGTTTATATTGAGCTGCCAGATGGTTTTCTCATTCATTAAGATGAGAACGAAGTTTTTCTATTTAAGAAAGCACTATATAGGATGAAACAAGCACCAAGAGCATGGTACAAGAGACTTGATTAGTATTTGAAGAAGCTTGGATTTCATCGTGGTGGAGTTGATTAAAATCTCTATTTCAACAATGATAGTATTAAAAGGATGAGGTTTCTGGTTTATGTCGATGACATAATATTTGGTGGATCAGATGAAGCTTAGTGCAGACAGTTTTCTGAATTCATGAAAAGTGAGTTTGAAATGTCAATGATTGGAGAGATGAGATTTTTACTTGGTTTATAGGTGACACAAGGAAGGAATGGAACTTTCATTTGTCAATAAAAATATTCCAAGGAGGTTCTGAGAAGATTTAGAATGGAAAATTCCAAGGAGATGAAGACTCTGGTTGCTACCCAGATGAAATTATCAAGGGATAATGATGGAAAGGGAGTTAACATCACAGAATACAGGCAGATTATTGGGAGTTTACTATACATGATAGTGAAAAGACCTGATATTGTTTTCTCCACATGCCAAGAAGTGCGATATCAAAGCAATATCAATTAAATACAAATTATTTAAGTGAAAATAATACTTCATTATATCAAAGGAACTATGGATTTCGGTTTGATGTATAATGACAAATCACAGTCAGAGCTGTTAGGATATACATATGCATATTGGGATGGTTCAGCAGATGATAGAAATTCAACATTCAGATGTGATTTCTATCTTAGTGGATTGTTTATTTCTTGGTGAAGAAATAAGTAAGATTAAATTTCATTGAGAACCACAAGAGATGAGTATATTGAGGCCACTCTAACATGCACATAGTTATTGTGGATGAAACAATAGCAAGATGATATGGGAGTTAATGTGAAGTCTCTGAACAGAATCAAGTGTTCTAACTCAAGTACTATAAATCTCAACAAATATCTCATCCATCACTCAAGGACAAATCACATTGAGATAAAGTACCATTTTATCAAGGATAAGGTTGAGCAAGGAATTGTAAAGTTAGAGTATGTGCCTACAGAACTATAGGTTACAGAAATTTTGAAAAAGGCCTTACCCAAGGAAGCTTTTGAGAGGAATCGACTAGTTATCAGATTTTATTCAACTCCCCACACTTGAAAGAGTATGGATGTCCCCCCCCCTTGAGGTATGATGTGCTTTTCCATAATTTACTACATTGGGTGTTTACCCTGTTGCAGACTGCAAAGTAGTGACTATTGGGTTCGACAAAGGGGGAGAAATGTGATTGTTCAAGGGGGAGAAAGTGTGTCTTTTACAAGAGAAAATGTCTTAATTAAAGACACGGGGAGAAGCTGACATGTGGAGTAGTGAGATAGGGTGAGAAATGAGAAAGGGGGAGAGTATCAAATCTGACAATGCTTGAAGTGATCAATCAAAGATTATATATCATGGAAGATGATGTTCGTGATTAAATCAGTTAATTGGTATCAGTATGGAATCAACAATTGGTGTCAGAAATGAAGTGATTCATTGATGAACTTTTCATACTACTCTTTTTTTTTCATGCTGAGCATTGATCAGGTGGGCATAGAGTATATGGTGAGTGAATCTTTGGTCACTATCTAAACCATAAGAGGAGAATGATGGTAGATGATATAAGTAGATTCATTATGGTATCAAATTTTATAGAATTTTTATGAAAATTGTTTTCAACAAACCCAAAGGGGGAGATTTTTGGTCAAAAATCCCTCAAGGTAACATTGCAGCATTTTTTGGTTGGTTGTGTTTGTTGAAAATTAGGTTTTCAGGGTGAATTATCGATTTCCAAATATTTTTTTGACAATACATGTTGAAAAAGAACCATGAAAAAGTAATGGAAGATCTAGAGTTAGTACAAAAGAACAAATACAATATGGCGTTGTTTTCCAATGTTTCCAAAATTTTTGGGGTCCAAAATTTGGAGTTTAGTGAGAATCACAAAAAGTGTATTTCCTTGAAGATATTATTAAAATATGGAAAAGGAATTAATTTCATGAAGATGGGATTCATGAAGTATATTTCTCAAAGACATGAAGGATGTTGATGGGGATCTCTGCAATTACGATGAGCTTTGAAAATGGAATAGGTGAAGAGCATTGCGAAGAAACATTATGACAACGAAAAATTTAAGTGGTGCTTTGTGAAGGGAAGATGCACCATATTGACATTTTTGAATAATCAAAAAATCACACCAGAAGAAGTAGAGATCCATGTTTGACCGCTCTTATAAATATGAGTCCACCCCTCTTCATTCCAGCTGAGTTGAAGAGAGAAAATCTAGAGTCGTTTTGATTTCGTGAAGCAAGGGGTGCTCTGCCAAGCAAGGTTCTAAGGAAAGGCTTGATATTTTCAAAAAGACTATCCTAGTATTGACCAAAGTCAATACTTATATGTATTGAGAGCTTCGCGAATAAGAGTTGTTCCGCTTTGGCTTAGTGAGCTTCTCGAAGGAAGTCATTTTGTGACGGCTTGAGCTCTGCGACGGCCTAAGCTCTGCAAAGGCTTGAGCTCTATAAAGCAGTGAGGTCTACAATCTAGTGATCTTTATGATTTTGTGAGCTTTAAAAACCTATGAGCTCTGAAAACCTATGAGCTCTACAAACCTGTGATATTTGTGAAGAGGTTGGATAATTTTGAAGGATTGTTTGAGCTTTTCAAAAGTGGGAGCTTCGCAAAGGCAGTGTTCTTTGCGAAAGAGTCTAAGAAGGTATTGCCGAGTGTTTAGTGGAAAAGTTTTATTCATTAGTAGATGAAGGTGGAAAATAAATAGAGCATCTATCTATAATTGAGGATGTATTAATTAGTAATAATGAAGAGACCTACAGGTTTATAAACTCTGAGTGGATATTCTGAAGAAGTAGAAAACTCACTTCAGTTGAGAGAGCGGTGAGTTCTCAAATTGTGAATGGTTATAAACTAGGTGGGATAGTGATTTCAATTCAAACTTGTAAACAGCAGTGCACTTTTAGTGGATTTGGTACATCGGCACATTGTCGGTGTATGCTCCTTAGACATAGCTTAGTAAGAGTGAACCAAGTAAAATTGATTTGTCATGTGCTTGCTTTAAGATTTGTTCACACTCTACAATGGGAAGGATAGAGAAGAGAGTTTTTTCTAACAAAAAATCAAGATCAAAGGGGTATTTATTTTAATCTGTTATACCCCGATTCACCCCCCCCCCTCTTAGGGTATCCAGCCTAGTGGGCCTAATATCTTTATTCCCTATGGGATTTATTTGTAATCCACATGATCGATTCATCCAAAACATCAAATGATTTCTCTATATACCTTTATATAGAGTTTAAATCCAATTTGTTCAGAAATATAGACATTGGATCTTAACATGGATTCATATCTGACCAATGATCATATGACTATTGTTGTTATCATAGCTTCTTTATGGTCATTATTCTAACCATTATAGTCATCATGACTCCACTCATAATTTATTTGATGCTAAACTATAAATTCCTCATTGACTTCTCAAAATATTAAATATGACCATTGAAGGGGTGATAGTGAGTTGGAAAAAATATATCCATTGTATTTCTTATCCAAACATCTAAGTATGGTTGTAAAAATTTCAATAATCATGGTATTTAATTAATATTTTAATTTTCAAGATGTTTTTTTGGATATAAGTCTCAGTCTAGACTTCATGATTTTATTACATGCTCTAATATTCTTCCATTTAGTTTTGGTATTGGTCTTTCATCCTAGTAATATTTCATGAACTAGCCTGATTCATCCATGAATTGGACACCCAAACCAGTCTGCGACATACCTTATAGGAATCCTTATTTCCCTCAAGTTGATGAAAAGTGTTTAAGGCATCTCAAGTAGTCATTATGGATTTTTTTTTCCAATTGATAATGATTCAACAACATTATAATTTCAGCAGAAATTTCAGCATGACTCCTCCAGACATTGGATATCCTTGAAAAGTCAAAAAATAGAAACAGATAGAAAATAATAAAAAGAGAAATAAATAAATATAGGATACATAAACATGGTTAGAATATAGTAAAACAAAATTACTAAAGTGGTATAGATACAAGTTTTAGAAATTAGGATGACTAGGCTGATACAACTACTAAAAAAATAAAGCTCAAAATACTTAACATAATCTCCATATGAAACCTAGGTAATAATACAACCATAATACTGCACAAACCATGATTTTTCCAAAAATAATACTTAAACTTGAAAAACAATATCGGGTCTACTGATATTGAGTGGCACAAGTAGGGTGTGATCATAGCAGGGCTCAGTAAGAATCCTCCTAAGAGTCCATGCCTTCCCTTTTCTAAAGAAGACCATCAATACTAGTTTGAAGTATAAATAAAATATTCATGATATAATTTTATGAAAAAATTAATCTATATCATTTCCAAAACAACATCTTTAAAACCCAACATGTTTTAAGGAACATTTAAAACCTTTCCAAAACCATCTCTTTTAAATATAACTTTTGAAACCGTCTTTTAATTAAACACCCAACTCATAAAAAAGGTACGAAATAAATGAAACAAAATATTGGAAGTTGGAATATAATATAAAATTTGAACAAGAGTAATAATTCATAGTTGTAAAACCCAAGCTTCAATTATAGTAAATAAACTTTTATTTCTAAAGAAACTATACTATAATACCCATAGAATTATTCAATAATGTGGTTAAATATAAATTAAAAATATGTATAAATTTAATTTTATGAAACTAATTTTATTTTTTAATTCATAATGTCAAAATTATCATAGGTTTAATTTTTTATATTTTTCAAAAATATTTATTTTTTGGGTGAGTAGTGAAAAATACTGATTTTACAAAAACAGTCAATTTTATGAAATTATAATGAAATAATAATAAATTTAAATATTATTAAAACTTTTTTTATAGACCAAATATAAGGCTCCGGCCTTAAACCTTACTTAATATTGAATTAAATGAGTAATTCACACTGAGGATCTTTTCAGGTTTAGAGTTTTAGAGAATTAGGACATAACTATTACATATCAAAAGATTATAAAGTAGTCTCTTCTACTAAATTTCCATAAAATAAAAACTCTTAAAAAGAAAAATGTCTAGTTTCATGTTTTAGGTAGCATGACTTTCCCTTGATCCCATCCTTGACCCTATTCCACGCTAAGTCCTATGAAAAACATTTCAAAAACTTGGGATGAGCATAAAAAGCTCAGTAAGGGTTATAGAAATATGGAAAGGAAACATGAGTTCATATATACATAAGAATGAAATCATACTTTACCCATAAAACAAAGTCACTTTAACATACCTCATCAAACCATGAATAAATCATAGAAATCATAAGACATAAAGGTAACTTGAGGAATTCATAACATTCTTACGTAGGGAGTAACCCTCTTGGTTACATTTGGAATACCCATCACAGTATATTCCCTAAATCTCTTCGGAGAAACCTTAACGTTTCACTCCTTCGTGTTACCCAATGCATTAGAGAGCTATATCGGGCTCACCCGCCCTTAGTTTATCACGGAACCACCCGTTTTCATAATAATGCCCAAGAACCATAACATAAACGTATCACATAAAACATGCATAAAGTAAACACAACGTATCTACATTTCAATCACAATATATCATTTTAGTATATTGAAATAATGAATCCGTTCAAAAAGAAACCATTTCCAAAACCATTTAAAACATTTGATAATGAGATTTTTGAATCAAAGTGTCCCATACCACCTTGAATATTTTAACATTTTAAACCATTAATATCCATATAAATAAATCCTTAAAACCATTTTGAAAACATGGATATTAATAAGAACAAATCATTAAAACATTTAAAGCGATATTTTGGTTAAAGGGTTTTTACCAAAATTAGAGACTCTTGAATACAATAATTGAGGAATAACATTTAAGCAGAACTTTATAATATCATGACAATAAATGGATTAATGATATAATATTCCAAAGGACAGTATATACACCATATAAGAGTGAATTGGTGCATAACAACAATGAAGTCTCAATAGAAATGTCAAATGTGATGAAATCCCTTATAAAGAAGGTATCCTTAAATTAAGGAAAAATCAATCTCAAAAATATGTGTGACAAATATAAGTACACCCAATATAAGTGGATATTAAGTGTAAAACAATAAAAGGTCATTCACACATATTCAATGGATTACATATTTAATGACTACATGTTGAACCCAAAGAAATCGAAATTGGGTTAAAAAGTTCCCTTGACAGCCTAACGGCATCACATCAAAATGAGTTGATGAGAGATAAAAAGTGTATCTCTTCACTTGGACATAAAATTTACATCAATAAGGATATATGAGAACATATCCCAACATAACAATATGTAAATTAAAAGACCCAACAAAAGAAGTCATTTAAAAAAGAGGAGGGTGAAAGGTTCCCTTACCGACTTGGGTATCTTTCAAAACATACACCCCATAAAAGAAGGACAATAGATCATTGATGTAAATACTCATAAACTACTGTATATTACACAAGGAGTAGAATAATGGTCAGTACATACACCACTCAATGGAATTTGTGGCAAATGTAGCATAAATCTCACGGGAATAAAAGTGAGATGAAAAATCCCTTACGAAAACTCGGCAGCCTAACGGCGCCACATAAAACTTCCGAATATGGATTGATGATATCAAATAGGGTATCTCATCAGATTACAATAAAATTTATAGCAAGAGGAATATAAAAGAACATCCCCCAACATTACAAATAGGATCTTAAAATAAGTGACATAAAGGAGAGTACTTAAAAAGAAAGAGAGAGGTTAGATCTCTTACGAAAGTTCGGCAGCCTAGCGGTGCCACTCAAAACTTCCAAAATGGATTGATGAGAGAGAATTGGGTCTCTCATCACATGAACATAAAAATTATAGTAAGTTTAATATAAAATATCATCCCAATAACAAGAAAGATGAGCTTTAAAAGGAATGACATAAAAGTGTGTACTTAAAAAGAAAGAGAGGAGTAGGATCCCTTACCTCGAGTCCGACTTGACTCGATCGTTCTTTAATCTCCTGAATAATAAACTTGAGTTAATTTCTACTTCCTTAAGAACCTTTTTCAAGTTCATTATTCCTTTTATATCACTTATTACCATGTCATAAACATTATGTAATCATTTAAGTTAATAATATTTGTTTTGCCGATATTTGGTTCTTAAGTCGAAAGTGGACTTCTTACAATTACATGTTGTTCGTGTGGTCAAAGGTTCTTTATATCCAGAATGACATTCCTGATTTGGATATCATATATATCATATATATCCAGCATATACTTGTATTTATAATATTACATAATAATTTAGGGGTAAGAAATGAAATGCACCGTTCATGGAGACGGTAAGCCGTACGTACGCATGAACGCTACTTTCATTTCTTTCTCAGATTAATGGAATTAAAATTAAATGAGAGGTATGTATATTTTAATTCCAGAATTATATTCATCATTTATATGTATCATTCATTATATATATCCATTATATACATATACTTTTAATAGTACATTACATTTGGGGATAAGAAATGAAATGTACCATTCATGGAGACGGTAAGCCGTACGTACGTATGAACGCTACTTTCATTTCTATCTCATACTTTAATGGAAAGAAATAATAATGACATAGAGGTGTATTATAATTCCAGTATAAAATCATATATAATAACTTTAAATCCATCCTTTACACGTCCCACATATGGCATTAACGAATCACATCACTTTGAGGGGGCGGTAGTCCGCACTTCCTTAAATGAAGATATCGCGTATACCCATAATGGAAGCCATAAAGGTAAGACACAAATGAAAAATACAGAAGCATAAGTAAATAATAAAAATATTATATATCATATATAAAAATAGTGGCATCATAATGTCCACCTTTGAAGGTGTTAAATGAGTATTGAACAATCATCGTTTCGGGAGGCAGAATTTCGCCATCCACGGAAACCGTATGTTCTTTAACCATTTGATGTAGTTGTGTGAGAATGTATCTCGAATAAATCTTATAACAACATCCTAGTATATTGAAGATACTGGTGTTGTTACAAAAGAAGTAAATAAAAAGAGTTTAGGGGGTTGGAGAAGCAAAATAAAACAAACGAACATGAGAGAATGAATTACCTTCAAAAGTGTAACTCCTTTTGATTTGAGCCTAAAGGCTTCCTTTGAAAGGATTCTGACCAAAGGGAATCCTCTAGGATGAGGAGAGGGATGTGGAGAGAGTAAATGGGCAGGGGTTGGCCGAGCCAAAGGCTTGAGGAGTGTGTGAAATGAGGTAGAGGTGGGGGCCTTTTATAAGAGGAGAGGAGGGGCACTTTTGGAAAGTAAGAAATATTACTTTATTTGAAAATGTGTTTCGGTTTTGAAAGGTCCCACATTGATATAATTCATGGATAAGGTGTTAAGGGTTCGAAATCCACCCATACAATAAGTTTTGTACATGTGTAGTTCATAGATTTTACATTATCTTTCCATTTTATTTTAATCATTAAATAATGATGTCATCGCTGCATCATTATGATGTCATAAATAATTTAATTTATTTAATGTAAAAAAATTATAAAAAAATTACTATGATGTAGGAAATATTTTTAGATTTCCAATTATTTATAATCAAAAATCTGATCTTTATAACCCCATGTAAAAATTGTTTTCGTAAAACATATGATGTTTTTGTCATTTTTACTTTTACATTAAATAAAAAGTTATTTATGTCATTTCCCAACCAAAGTGGCTCCATGGGGTCCCCAAGTTGACCCATGGCTTTTCTTTGTCGTCCATTACACATCCAATGAGGTTAGGACATGTGTCAAGTTCATTTCATATTTTTAAAACATTATTTTTACCTTAAACTACACTAATTACCTCTAATCGTGATTAAAAACTTAATAAGTTACTATTCACCAAAAAATTATTTTTATCCCATTGAACCACATTTTACTTCTTAATGACAACCATGTATGTCGTATTTTCGAAATTCAAAACACAAAGATGGGAAATTTTCATTTAAACGGAAAAATCAGTTTTTATAAGTACCACTTAGTGGTTTCACTATTCATCAAAAATCGAAGTTTTTCAGAAAAATCCCGAAAATTCACCCTAAGCTATATTTGACATTCCGAATTCAAAAATGAAGTCTATTTTACAAAATTCAAAACATATAAGTCACATTAATTAATTTAATGATTAATTCCCGCTGTCAGATCAAATAGCGTGTTTTTACAACATGTGACATTTTCTAGGTTTGGGATGGCTGGCCGCTCCCGATGCTCCCGAGGCCTCCCCCGATGGCGGAACGAGATGAAAACCTAGATCGTCGATGGCGGTTGCTGTGCCTCCTCCTCCCGCAGCGGTGGGAGGGATTTCTTTGTCCTCTGGTTTCACAAACAGAGGTATGCTTGAATCTGGTTTTTTCTTTCCTGAGGTAAAGGTAGCGCCGAGGGTTCCAGGATGTATTTCTGGTCAGCCCATCGTTCCAGTTTCAGTTCGAGAGTTTTCCGAAGCTACTTCGATGCTTTCCACAGCCTTAATCGCAAGGTTTGTGCGGCGTCGCCCTTTGATTGAGGATTTTGGGAAAATGGTGAATGAAGATTGGGGGTTAAAGAATCTGGCGTCGGTCGGGATTTTTGGGCCTCGACAGATCCTCATCATATTTTCTGATGAGGATGACTTGGGGAGAGCATGGTCTAGACCAAGGAAATCCTCCACGTTTCATCTTCTTCGGTGGACTTTTGAACATCATATGAATCGGGATTCCCCAAATCTTGCCATCTGGTTGCAGTTGCTGGGACTTCCTCTCCCGTTCCAGAACTCCGGGCTTCTGAAGTCGATAGGCAACTCCATCGGGCGCTTCATTTGCTCTGATCAGAGGACGGCCTCAATGAGTAACCCTGCATCTGCACGAATCTGTGTGGAGATGGATCTCTCAAAGAAGCCACCTGGTAATGTATGGATCGTGGTGGAGGGTGAGTGCAGGTATGCACAAAAGATTTATTATGAGTCTTGGATGCCATTCTGTTCCTTCTGTCATAAGCAGGGACACGAGAGGGATGTTTGTCGAAAGAGTGGCACAGCTGCACGAAGAGTGGATGCCTGCGCAGAGCTGGCTGATCCTGTCCCAGGTCCACACCTTGAAGATGATTCTCATCCGTCTGTCACTGCTATCATGGAGCAGGGAATATCATCAGGGGGTTTGATGAATGGAACCTCTCAGACTGCTGGATCTAGGCAGATTCTTGTGGATGGTGCTAGGGGAACCCCACTAGGCAAAACTGGAGTGGCTATGTCTCAGCCTGGGGAATCAATTTTGATTGAGTCTCACTCACATTTGAAGGTGACAGAAGATTCAGATCTACATAAGATGACAGGATCTGTGCATACTGAATCCAAGGTTCAGCATGAGATGGAGAGATCAAGCACTGACTTTCAGCATAGTGGCAGGGGGTCTGCTTCGAGGCAGGACAACTCTAAACCTGTGGAACTGGTGTCTGAACCGAGGAGCACACCTGATGTCATGGTGCAGGTAAATCCTAATGAATTGTTTAACTGTTCTATAAACAAATTTGCAGCACTGCTTGATGTTGAATCAAATGAGACAAAGGAGATTGATATGGCAGAGGAAGCTGGAGAGAAAGAGGGGAATGTTAGCCTGGGTGGATTGAGTGAGGAATGTAAAAGCACCTGTGATGATGACAGAACCATGATACCTCAAATGGAGGGTGGGAAGGATGGAAATGTCAGTCCTCCTTTGGCCCATAAAAAGAAGTGGGGGGATAGATCTGAAGATGAAGAAGAGCCCCACAGTAATAAAACATCCTACAGGGATGCTGTTAAGTATGGAATTCATGAGACCCAAAGAAAGGAAGTGGAGGAAAAAACTCAGAGCAGGAGGAAGCCAAGGAGAGATTATTCGGACCTACCCAAATCAATGGTGACAAGATCTGCGAACAAGAATGTAGGGTCACAAGAAACTGTCATTGTAAATGGGTACAATGGCAAAAAAAGAGGAGGGCCCCCGAAGTCAGACAAAGGGCTCAGTGGGAAGAGGCCGATCAAGGAGAAATTGTCTGAAGAAATGCTTCGGAAGAAAAACATGTATCTTGAGATGATGCGCAAATACGAGTCTTCCGAATGGGAGTCAGCTGACCCAGATGACGAGCTATCTGATGATGGGGAGAGGGGTGCTTATGCCTTTGATGTAATGTAACGTCTTTTCTTTCTACTGTCTTTACTTGCATCTTTTCTTTAATAAATTTGCGGGATCGGGCTTTAGCCTGGTTCAAACTTTCCTGATCAATAAGTATCAAAAGATTGACACTGGTTTAAGTCTGATTTCAAATTGAAATTAATTCCAACGACCACTATTGGATTTAATAGTAAAAATATATTCTAATTTCACTTTAAAACCAATTCAAAATATAATCTAATCATATAAATAAATTAGATTAAAAAGAGGTTTTGAATTAAAATACAACATTTTACACTATTCATTAAAAAAATGAACTTTATCGGAAAGATACCAAAAATTTACACAAAGTAAATTTTGATGTCCTGATTCTTAATAAGAGTTTTATTTGGTCCAAAAGAATGTTTAAGAGTGAACAAAACTATATTTAATGATGGTTCAACATCAAAAGGTGATAATTGAACCTTTAGTGAAAACTAGGGCATATACGCCCAAAAATTGAATTCTTTCCGTATTTTAAGCCTTTATCTTTTATTGGATAAATGTAAAAACATTTAAAAACATATATAATCATATTTTAGTTATTTATATCCATTCCCTCCAACACAACGGCTACATGTTAACTACCATTTAAAATAATATTATTTTATTATTAGAGTGCAACGTAAGATTCCCAAGAAACTCGTTGTTGCGTGTTGGGTACGCCATCGAGCATAGCGTCCCCTTTAAAGACATATTAATATTTTACTCATAAATATGGATAAATATGAAAATGTCATATTCTTTATTTACCTGGGGTGTTACATCCTTCCCCCCTTTTGGGAATTGCGTCCTCGCAATTTTAAAATTGCGCTTGGAAACATCCTTGAAAGTCCCACATCGGAACAAGAGTCAGTAAAACAATCACTTTAAAATAAAGAAAGATAAGTACAGAGGTCACCCGAGTTAACCCATACTAGGATTCCATGTAGAAAAACATGGACATGGAATAAAAAGCAAAGGGTGATGTTCTTGAGGGAGAGTGATAGTAAACATGTCTAGGAGAAAGTTAACAATGAGAAAATCAAAAACTTGTGATGGGTTAAACGGTATTCGATTCCCCAGTAGGAAAAGTTAATAGACAACATTTTTGTTTTAAGTTACTTTTTATTGAGGAATTTATTCATAAGGAAACATAATCACTTATCATGTTGACTTCCAACTTTTACTAGATCCCTTAATCAAACTCATATTTTTTTCCAAAAGACGAGTATTTAGGTAGACTTGTTCGCATTAAGAGTACTATAATCAACTTCTAGAGAATCACATAATCCACAAAAGAGAACTATATAAATCCCATGTCTTTAGGCTTTAACAAAAACTAAAACCAAAAAGGTTAGTACAAGTTCAGATAATCCAGAAAAGGATAACCCTTTAAAAAGAAAATCTATTCTTAATCTCCAAAATTTGTCCAAAAAAACCCAAAGATCAACGAGAACCATTCTATAATCAATTTGTCCATAAAATTCTTCAAAGTAAACCAATATAAGATTGAAACCCAAATATTTTAAGGATTTAGTCACATAGTCTTCCAAGTTAAATCGTAACATTTATCTCCAAACAACATCAGTTGCTCCTAAAGTCTCGTATTGAAAAGTAATTAACCTAATCACATATCCTCCATGATAGGTTAATCATTTTCATAAATAACCCAAAATCAACTTACTCTTAATTAATAAAATCATATAACTAAAAATAATCAGTCAAACTAACCAGGGACTTCATGTAGTCTAGTGGTAGGCGATAAATACCAGTCGCACTTTGGTTGTGGGTTCGATTCCCGCAGCTTTGTCCGACGCGACGGGTAGTCACACGGTCTGCGTGTTGTCCTTTTTCCAAAACTATATAATTCTTAAAACATTCCCCAAAATGAGATAAAATCTTCAAAAATAATCATAACATATTTTAACCTCAAGTTTATCTCATTCCTTTCATTTTCCATCATATCATAGAGTAACCCATAATGACCTAAAAAGTAAGGATCATATAAACCCTAATGGTTACCTTTTTAATTATTACCTGAACTTCCACATCGATTGGTCATATCGTACATGATGCATTATAGAACATACCAAGGTTCACGTGGTTGATCATGACTCCTTGATAGTTGGTTTATAACAACCACGAGTTTCCTCATTGAATCCCCCATTTTATCTAGTATCTTAATCAGAGAACCACCACAGTTTCCTTCAAACCTGTTGTCTCTTTGGTGCCTGCTATATCCATCCATTCACTAAAAATAGAAAGGGTCAGTGTGAGTATAACAACAAAACCATCATGTACTAATGAGGAAGATAAACACTAAGATATTCTTACTGATTCACTTTATCTAAAACTAGGACTCTGTCTGAAATCCTAACCATTATGGTAAAGTCACTTATGCTTAGAGAATACCCTAACCTCTAATGTTATCTAAACCGACCTTTGATACCAACTATAAGGCCCCGGCCTTAAACCTTACTTAATATTGAATTAAATGAGTAATTCACATTGAGGATCATTTCAGGTTTAGAGTTTTAGAGAATTAGGACATAACTATTACATCTCAAAAGATTATAAAGTAGTCTCTTCTACTAAATTTCCATAAAATAAAAACTCTTAAAAATAAACATGTCTAGTTTCATGTTTTAGGTAGCATGACTTTCCCTTGATCCCATCCTTGACCCTATTCCACGCTAAGTCCTGTGAAAAACATTTCAAAAACTTGGGATGAGCATAAAAAGCTCAGTAAGGGTTATAGAAATATGGAAAGGAAACATGAGTTCATATATACATAAGAATGAAATCATACTTTACCCATAAAACAAAGGCACTTTAACATACCTCATCAAACCATGAATAAATCATAGAAATCATAAGACATAAAGGTAACTTGAGGCATTCATAACATTCTTACGTAGGGAGTAACCCTCTTGGTTACGTTTAGAATACCCATCACAGTATATTCCCTAAATCTCTTCAGAGAAACCTTAACGTTTCACTCCTTCGCGTTACCCAATGCATTGGAGAGCTATATTGGGCTCACCCGCCCTTAGTTTATCACGGAACCACCCGTTTTCATAATAATGCCCAAGAACCATAACATAAACGTATCACATAAAACATGCATAAAGGAAATACAATGTATCTACATTTCAATCACAATATATCATTTTATTATATTGAAATAATGAATCCGTTCAAAAAGAAACCATTTCCAAAACCATTTAAAACATTTGATAATGAGATTTTTAAATCAAAGTGTCCCATACCACCTTGAATATTTTAACATTTTAAACCATTAATATCCATATAAATAAATCCTTAAAACCATTTTGAAAACATGTATATTAATAAGAACAAATCATTAAAACATTTAAAGCGATATTTTGGTTAAAGGGTTTTTACCAAAATTAGAGACTCTTGAATACAATAATTGAGGAATAACATTTAATCAGAACTTTATAATATCATGAGAATAAATGGATTCATGATATAATATTCCAAAGGACAGTATATACACCATATAAGAGTGAATTGGTGCATAACAACAATGAAGTCTCAATATAAATGTCAAATGTGATGAAATCCCTTATAGAGAAGGTATCCTTAAATTAAGGACAAATCAATCTCAAAAATATGTGTGAAAAATATAAGTACACCCAATATAATTGGATATTAAGTGTAAAACAATAAAAGGTCATTCACACATATTCAATGGATGACATATTCAATGACTACATGTTGAACCCAAAGAAATCGAAATTGGGTTAAAAAGTTCCCTTGACAGCCTAACGGCATCACATCAAAATGAGTTGATAAGAGATAAAAAGTGTATCTCATCACTTGTACATAAAATTTACATCAATAAGGATATATGAGAACATATCCCAACATAAAAATATGTAAATTAAAAGACCCAACAAAATAAGTCTTTTAAAAAAGAGGAGGGTGAAAGGTTCCCTTACCGACTTGGGTATCTTTAAAAACATACACCCCATGAAAGAAGGACAATAGATCATTGATTTAAATACTCATAAACTAATTTATATTACACAAGGAGTAGAATAATGGGCAGTACATACACCACTCAATGGAATTTGTGGCAAATGTATCATAAATCTCACGGGAATAAAAGTGAGATGAAAAATCCCTTATGAAAACTCGGCAGCCTAACGGCGCCACATAAAACTTCCGAATATGGATTGATGAGATCAAATAGGGTATCTCATCATATTAAAATAAAATTTACAGCAAGAGTAATATAAAAGAACATCCCCCAACATTACAAATAGGATCTTAAAAGAAGTGACATAAAGGAGAGTACTTAAAAAGAAAGAGAGAGGTTAGATCTCTTACGAAAGTTCGGCAGCCTAACGGCGCCACTCAAAACTTCCAAAATGGATTGATGAGAGAGAATAGGGTCTCTCATCACATGAACATAAAAATTACAGTAAGTGTAATATAAAAGATCATCCCAATAACAAGAAATATGAGCTTTAAAAGGAATGACATAAAAGTGTGTACTTAAAAAGAAAGAGAGGAGTAGGATCCCTTACCTCGGGTCCGACTTGACTCGATCGTTCTTTAATCTCCTGAATAATAAACTTGAGTTAATTTCTACTTCCTTAAGAACCTTTTTCAAGTTAATTATTCCTTTTATATCAATTATTACCATGTCATAAACATTATGTAATCATTTAAGTTAATAATATTTGTTTTGCCGATATTTGGTTCTTAAGTCGAAAGTGGACTTCTTACAATTACATGTTGTTCGTGTGGTCAAAGGTTCTTTATATCCAGAATGACATTCCTGATTTGGATATCATATATATCATATATATCCATCATATACTTTTATTTATAATATTACATAATCATTTAGGGGTAAGAAATGAAATGCACCGTTCATGGAGACGGTAAGCCGTACGTACGCATGAACGCTACTTTCATTTCTTTCTCATATTAATGGAATTAAAATTAAATGAGAGGTATGTATATTTTAATTACAGAATTATATTCATCATTTAGATGTATCATTAATTATATATATCCATTATATACATATACTTTTAATAGTACATTACATTTGGGGATAAGAAATGAAATGTACCATTCATGGAGACGGTAAGTCGTACGTACGCATGAACGCTACTTTCATTTATATCTCATACTTTAATGGAAATAAATAATAATGACATATAGGTGTATTATAATTACATTATAAAATCATATATAATAACTTTAAATCCATCCTTTACACATCCCACATATGGCATTAACGAATCACATCACTTTGAGGGGGCGGTAGTCCGCACTTCCTTAAATGAAGATATCGCGTATACCCATAATGGAAGCCATAAAGGTAAGACACAAATGAAAAATACAGAAGCATAAGTAAATCATAAACATATTATATATCATATATAAAAATAGTGACATCATAATGGCCACCTTTGAAGGTGTTAAATGAGTATTGAACAATCATCGTTTCGGGAGGCAGAATTTCGCCATCCACAGAAACCGTATGTTCTTTAACCATTTGATGTAGTTGTGTGAGAGTGTAGCTCGAATAAATCATATAACAACATCCTAGTATATTTAAGATACTGGGGTTGTTACAAAAGAAGTAAATAAAATGAGTTTAGGGGGTTGGAGAAGCAAAATAAAACAAACGAACATGAGAGAATGAATTACCTTCAAAAGTGTAACTCCTTTTGATTTGAGCCTAAAGGCTTCCTTTGAAATGATTCTGACCAAAGTGAATCCTCTAGGATGAGGAGAGGGATGTGGAGAGAGTAAATGGTCAGGGTTTGTCCGATCCAAAGGCTTGAGGAGTGTGTGAAATGAGGTAGAGGTGGGGCCTTTTATAAGAGGAGAGGAGGGGCACTTTTGGAAAGTAAGAAATATTACTTTATTTGAAAATGTGTTTCGGTTTTGAAAGGTCCCACATTGATATAATTCGTGGATAAGGTGTTAAGGGTTCTAAATCCACCCATCCAATAAGTTTTGTACTTGTGTAGTTCATAGATTTTACATTATCTTTCCATTTTATTTTAATCATTAAATAATGATGTCATCGCTACATCATTATGATGTCATAAATAATTTAATTTATTTAATGTAAAAAAATTATAAAAAAAATACTATGATGTAGGAAATATTTTTATCTTTCCAATTACTATTTATAATCAAAAATCTGATCTTTATAACCCCATGTAAAAATTGTTTTCGTAAAACATATGATGTTTTTGTCATTTTTACTTTTACATTAAATAAAAAGTTATTTATGTCATTTCCCAACCAAAGTGGCTCCATGGGGTCCCCAAGTTGACCCATGGCTTTTCTTGGTCGGCCATTACACATACAATGAGGTTAGAACATGTGTCAAGTTCATTTCATATTTTTAAAACATTATTTTTACCTTAAACTACACTAATTACCTCTAATCGCGATTAAAAACTTAATAAGTTACTATTCACCAAAAAATTATTTTTATCCCATTGAACCACATTTTACTTCTTAATGACAACCATGTATGTCGGATTTTCTAAATTCAAAACACAAAGATGGGAAAATTTCATTTAAACGGAAAAATCAGTTTTTATAAGTATCACTTAGTGGTTTCACTATTCATCAAAAATTGAAGTTTTTCAGAAAAATCCCAAAAATTCACCCTAAGCTATATTTGATATTCCGAATTCAAAAATAAAGTCTATTTTACAAAATTCAAAACATATAAGTCACATTAATTAATTTAATAATTAATTCCCGCTGTCAGATCAAATAGCGTGTTTTTATGAAACAATAAGTATCAAAAGATTGACACTGGTTTAAGTCTGATTTCAAATTGAAATTAATTCCAAAGACCACTATTGGATTTAATAGTAAAAATATATTCTAATTTCACTTTAAAACCAATTCAAAAGATAATCTAATCATATAAATAAATTATATTAAAAAGAGGTTTTGAATTAAAATACAACATTTTACACTATTCATTAAAAAAATGAACTTTATCGGAAAGATACCAAAAATTTACACAAAGTAAATTTTGATGTCCCGATTCTTAATAAGAGTTTTATTTGGTCCAAAAGAATGTTTAAGAGTGAACAAAACTGTATTTAATGGTGGTTCAACATCAAAAGGTGATAACTGAACCTTTAGTGAAAACTAGGGCATATACGCCCAAAAATTGAATTCTTTCCGTATTTTAAGCCTTTATCTTTTATTGGATAAATGTAAAAACATTTAAAAACATATATAATCATATTTTAGTTATTTCTATCCATTCCCGCCAACACAACGGCTACATGTTAACTACTATTTAAAATAATATTATTTTATTATTAGAGTGCAACGTAAGATTCCCAAGAAACTCGTTGTTGCGTGTTGGGTACGCCATCGAGCATAGCGTCCCCTTTAAAGTAATATTAATATTTTACTCATAAATATGGATAAATATGAAAATGTCATATTCTTTATTTACCTGGGGTGTTACATCCTTCCCCCCTTTTGGGAATTACGTCCTCGCAATTTTAAAATTGCGCTTGGAAACATCCTTGAAAGTCCCACATCGGAACAAGAGTCGGTAAAACAATCAATTTAAAATAAAGAAAGATAAGTACATAGGTCACCCGAGTTAACCCATACTAGGATTACATGTAGAAAAACATGGACATGGAAGAAAAAGCAAAGGGTCATGTTCTTGAGGGAGAGTGATAGTAAACATGTCTAGGAGAAAGTTAACAATGAGAAAATCAGAAACTTGTGATGGGTTAAACGGTATTCGATTCCCCAGTAGGAAAAGTTAATAAACAACATTTTTGTTTTAAGTTACTTTTTATTGAGGAATTTATTCATAAGGAAACATAATCACTTATCATGTTGACTTTCAACTTTTACTAGATCCCTTAATCAAACACATATTTTTTTCCAAAAGACGAGTATTTAGGTAGACTTGTTCGCATTAAGAGTACTATAATCAACTTCTAGAGAATCACATAATCCAAAAAAGAGAACTATATAAATCCCATGTCTTTAGGCTTTAACCAAAAAGGTTAGTACAAGGTCAGATAATCCAGAAAAGGATAACCCTTTAAAAAGAAAATCTATTATTAATCTCCAAAATTTGTCCAACAAAACCCAAAGATCAACGAGAACCATTCTATAATCAATTTGTCCATAAAATTCTTCAAAGTAAACCAATCTAAGATTGAAACCCAAATATTTTAAGGATTTAGTCACATAGTCTTCCAAGTTAAATCGTAACATTTATCTCCAAACAACATCAGTTGCTCCTAAAGTCTCGTATTGAAAAGTAATTAACCTAATCACATATCATCCATGATAGGTTAATAATTTTCATAAATAACCCAAAATCAACTTAATCTTAATTAATAAAATCATATAACTAAAAATAATCAGTCAAACTAACCAGGGACTTCATGTAGTCTAGTGGTAGGCGATAAATACCAGTCGCACTTTGGTTGTGGGTTCGATTCCTGCAGCTTTGTCCGACGCGATGGGTAGTCACACGGTCTGCGTGTTGTCCTTTTTCCAAAACTATATAATTCTTAAAACATTCCCCAAAATGAGATAAAATCTTCAAAAATAATCATAACATATTTTAACCTCAAGTTTATCTCATTCCTTTCATTTTCCATCATATCATAGAGTAACCCATAATTACCTAAAAAGTAAGGATCATATAAACCCTAATGGTTACCTTTTTAATTATTACCTGAACTTCCACATCGATTGGTCATATCGTACATGATGCATTATAGAACATACCAAGGTTCACATGGTTGATCATGACTCCTTGATAGTTGGTTTATAACAACCACGAGTTTCCTCATTGAATCCCCCATTTTATCTAGTATCTTAATCAGAGAACCACCACAGTTTCCTTCAAACCTGTTGTCTCTTTGGTGCCTGCTATATCCATCCATTCACTAAAAACAGAAAGGGTCAGTGTGAGTATAACAACAAAACCATCATGTACTAATGAGGAAGATAAACACTAAGATATTCTTACTCATTCACTTTATCTAAAACTAGGACTCTGTCTGAAATCCTAACCATTATGGTAAAGTCACTTATGCTTAGAGAATACCCTAACCTCTAATGTTATCTAAACCGACCTTTGATACCAACTATAAGGCCCCGGCCTTAAACCTTACTTAATATTGAATTAAATGAGTAATTCACATTGAGGATCATTTCAGGTTTAGAGTTTTAGAGAATTAGGACATAACTATTACATCTCAAAAGATTATAAAGTAGTCTCTTCTACTAAATTTCCATAAAATAAAAACTCTTAAAAAGAAACATGTCTAGTTTCATGTTTTAGGTAGCATGACTTTCCCTTGATCCCATCCTTGACCCTATTCCACGCTAAGTCATGTGAAAAACATTTCAAAAACTTGGGATGAGCATAAAAAGCTCAGTAAGGGTTATAGAAATATGGAAATGAAACATGAGTTCATATATACATAAGAATGAAATCATACTTTACCCATAAAACAAAGGCACTTTAACATACCTCATCAAACCATGAATAAATCATAGAAATCATAAGACATAAAGGTAACTTGAGGAATTCATAACATTCTTACGTAGGGAGTAACCCTCTTGGTTACGTTTGGAATACCCATCACAGTATATTCCCTAAATCTCTTCAGAGAAACCTTAACGTTTCACTGCTTCGCGTTACCCAATGCATTGGAGAGCTATATCGGGCTCACCCGCCCTTAGTTTATCACGGAACCACCCATTTTCATAATAATTCCCAAGAACCATAACATAAACGTATCACATAAAACATGCATAAAGGAAACACAACGTATCTACATTTCAATCACAATATATCATTTTATTATATTGAAATAATGAATCCGTTCAAAAAGAAACCATTTCCAAAACCATTTAAAACATTTGATAATGATATTTTTGAATCAAAGTGTCCCATGACACCTTGAATATTTTAACATTTTAAACCATTAATATCCATATAAGTAAATCCTTAAAACCATTTTGAAAACATGTATATTAATAAGAATAAATCATTAAAACATTTAAAGCGATATTTTGGTTAAAGGGTTTTTACCAAAATTAGAGACTCTTGAATACAATAATTGAGGAATAACATTTAATCAGAACTTTATAATATCATGAGAATAAATGGATTCATGATATAATATTCCAAAGGACAGTATATACACCATATAAGAGTGAATTGGTGCATAACAACAATGAAGTCTCAATAGAAATGTCAAATGTGATGAAATCCCTTATAGAGAAGGTATCCTTAAATTAAGGACAAATCAATCTCAAAAATATGTGTGACAAATATAAGTACACCCAATATAAGTGGATATTAAGTGTAAAACAATAAAAGGTCATTCACACATATTCAATGGATGACATATTCAATGACTACATGTTGAACCCAAAGAAATCGAAATTGGGTTAAAAAGTTCCCTTGACAGCCTAACGGCATCACATCAAAATGAGTTGATGAGAGATAAAAAGTGTATCTCATCACTTGGACATAAAATTTACATCAATAAGGATATATGAGAACATGTCCCAACATAACAATATGTAAATTAAAAGACCCAACAAAATAAGTCTTTTAAAAAAGAGGAGGGTGAAAGGTTCCCTTACCGACTTGGGTATCTTTCAAAACATACACCCCATGAAAGAAGGACAATAGATCATTGATGTAAATACTCATAAACTAATTTATATTACACAAGGAGTATAATAATTGGCAGTACATACACCACTCAATGTAATTTTTGGCAAATGTAGAATAAATCTCATGGGAATAAAAGTGAGATGAAAAATCCCTTACGAAAACTCGGCAGCCTAACGGCGCCACATAAAACTTCCGAATATGGATTGATGAGATCAAATAGGGTATCTCATCATATTAAAATAAAATTTACAGAAAGATGAATATAAAAGAACATCCCCCAACATTACAAAGAGGATCTTAAAAGAAGTGACATAAAGGAGAGTACTTAAAAAGAAAGAGAGAGGTTAGATCTCTTACGGAAGTTCGGCAGCCTAACGGCGCCACTCAAAACTTCCAAAATGGATTGATGAGAGAGAATAGGGTCTCTCATCACATGAACATAAAAATTAAAGTAAGTTTAATATAAAAGATCATCCCAATAACAAGAAAGATGAGCTTTAAAAGTAATGACATAAAAGTGTGTACTTAAAAAGAAAGAGAGGAGTAGGATCCCTTACCTCGGGTCCGACTTGACTCGATCGTTCTTTAATATCCTGAATAATAAACATGAGTTAATTTCTACTTCCTTAAGAACCTTTTTCAAGTTCATTCTTCCTTTTATATCACTTATTACCATGTCATAAACATTATTTAATCATTTAAGTTAATAATATTTGTTTTGCCGATATTTGGTTCTTAAGTCGAAAGTGGACTTCTTACAATTACATGTTGTTCGTGTGGTCAAAGGTTCTTTATATCCAGAATGAAATTCCTGATTTGGATATCATATATATCATATATATCCAGTATATACTTGTATTTATAATATTACATAATCATTTAGGGGTAAGAAATGAAATGCACCGTTCATGGAGACGGTAAGCCGTACGTACGCATGAACGCTACTTTCATTTCTTTCTCATATTAATGGAATTAAAATTAAATGAGAGGTATGTATATTTTAATTCCAGAATTATATTAATCATTTAGATGTATCATTAATTATATATATCCATTATATACATATACTTTTAATCGTACATTACATTTGGGGATAAGAAATGAAATGTACCATTCATGGAGACGGTAAGTCGTACGTACGTATGAACGCTACTTTCATTTCTATCTCATACTTTAATGGAAATAAATAATAATGACATAGAGGTGTATTATAATTCCAGTATAAAATAATATATAATAACTTTAAATCCATCCTTTACACGTCCCACATATGGCATTAACGAATCACATCACTTTGAGAGGGCGGTAGTCCGCACTTCCTTAAATGAAGATATCGCGTATACCCATAATGGAAGACATAAAGGTAAGACACAAATTAAAAATACAGAAGCATAAGTAAATAATAAACATATTATATATCATATATAAAAATAGTGACATCGTAATGGCCACCTTTGAATGTGTTAAATGAGTATTGAACAATCATCGTTTCGGGAGGCAGAATTTCGCCATCCACGGAAACCGTATGTTCTTTAACCATTTGATGTAGTTGTGTGAGAGTGTAGCTCGAATAAATCTTATAACAACATCCTAGTATATTGAAGATACTGGTGTTTTTACAAAATAAGTAAATAAAAAGAGTTTAGGGGGTTGGAGAAGCAAAATAAAACAAACGAACATGAGAGAATGAATTACCTTCAAAAGTGTAACTCCTTTTGATTTGTGCCTAAATGCTTCCTTTGAAAGGATTCTGACCAAAGGGAATCCTCTAGTATGAGGAGAGGGATGTGTAGAGAGTAAATGTGCATGGGTTGGCCGAGCCAAAGGCTTGAGGAGTGTGTGAAATGAGGTAGAGGTGGGGGCCTTTTATAAGAGGAGAGGAGGGGCACTTTTGGAAAGTAAGAAATATTACTTTATTTGAAAATGTGTTTCGGTTTTGAAAGGTCCCACATTGATATAATTCGTGGATAAGGTGTTAAGGGTTAGAAATCCACCCATCCAATAAGTTTTGGACATGTTTAGTTCATATATTTTACATTATCTTTCCATTTTATTTTAATCATTAAATAATGATGTCGTCGCTGCATCATTATGATGTCATAAATAATTTAATTTATTTAATGCCAAAAAATTATAAAAAAATTACTATTATGTAGGAAATATTTTTATCTTTCCAATTACTATTTATAATCAAAAATCTGATCTTTATAACCCCATGTAAAAATTGTTTTTGTAAAACATATGATGTTTTTGTCATTTTTACTTTTACATTAAATAAAAAGTTATTTATGTCATTTCCCAACCAAAGTGGCTCCATGGGGTCCCCAAGTTGACCCATGGCTTGTCTTGGTCTGCCATTACATATCCAATGAGGTTAGGACATGTGTCAAGTTCATTTCATATTTTTAAAACATTATTTTTACCTTAAACTACACTAATTACCTCTAATCGCGATTAAAAACTTAATAAGTTACTATTCACTAAAAAATATTTTTATCCCATTGAACCACATTTTACTTCTTAATGACAACCATGTATGTCGGATTTTCGAAATTGAAAACACAAAGATGGGAAAATTTCATTTAAACGGAAAAATCAGTTTTTATAAGTACCACTTAGTGGTTTCACTATTCATCAAAAATTGAAGTTTTTCAGAAAAATCCCAAACATTCACCCTAAGCTATATTTGATATTCTGAATTCAAAAATGAAGTCTATTTTACAAAATTAAAAACATATATGTCACATTAATTAATTTAATAATTAATTCCCGCTGTCAGATCAAATAGCGTGTTTTTATGAAACAATAAGTATCAAAAGATTGACACTGGTTTAAGTCTGATTTAAAATTGAAATTAATTCCAACGACCACTATTGGATTTAATAGTAAAAATATATTCTAATATCACTTTAAAACCAATTAAAAAGATAATCTAATCATATAAATAAATTAGATTAAAAAGATGTTTTGAATTAAAATACAACATTTTACACTATTCATTAAAAAAAATGAACTTTATCGGAAAGATACCAAAAATTTACATAAAGTAAATTTTGATGTCCCGATTCTTAATAAGAGTTTTATTTGGTCCAAAAGAATGTTTAAGAGTGAACAAAACTATATTTAATGATGGTTCAACATCAAAAGGTGATAACTGAACCTTTAGTGAAAACTAGGGCATATACGCCCAAAAATTGAATTCTTTCCGTATTTTAAGCCTTTATCTTTTATTGGATAAATGTAAAAACATTTAAAAACATATATAATCATATTTTAGTTATTTCTATCCATTCCCGCCAACACAATGGCTACATGTTAACTACCATTTAAAATAATATTATTTTATTATTAGAGTGCAACGTAAGATTCCCAAGAAACTCGTTGTTGCGTGTTGGGTACGTCATCGAGCATAGCGTCCCCTTTAAAGTCATATTAATATTTTACTCATAAATATGGATAAATATGAAAATGTCATATTATTTATTTACCTGGGGTGTTACACCAAATATATATTTAATAATTAATATAATTCATATAAAAATATAATCTTGAACATAGAAATATATGCTTAACATTTTCGAAATCTAAGTAATGTTTTTTTCAAAAAAAAATTATTTTTAGTTCATATCTCTTAATCAAGTATATAAAAGGTTCCTTTAGTTTTTGGATTGTATTGAAATAAAAATAAGTCCCCTTTTATTTATGATAATCTTATTAATTCTATTTTAATCAATTTTATACATTATTTTGCTATAAAATTGTTTTTATGTTTAAAACAACCATATTTCAAAAAATGGTTTTCATTGCATTTTATGCACTTATATTAAGATTAATTTATGCCACTTATACAAATTGAATATTTTAAAATTTATTCCATATTTTTAATCATCATAATTAATATTAGGTAATATGTTCAAATTAAATTTTTATGATAATGAATAGTAAAAATAGTAAAAATGTATTACCACAGATTAGGTTGAAACAGGTTTACTGGGGGTTAAACTAAGAGATAAGGGTAAAAATAACACATAAACTTGTCTAAATATTATTTATTTAATACATTTAGATATTATATTGTCTTAAATTTTATTTTAAAAACATTTTGTTCCACGTTCACATGAAAATGACTTTAAATTATTTAAATCTTTTAAGTAAATCCATGTGTTTCTCTCCCCTCACTTATTAAAAGGTAGATATTATCCTCCCTTATTGAAAAACTTTGAGCACTATAGATTTAATAATACCAATAAAAAACCTTCAAAAATTCCTTACCTTAATTCTTGATCTTCTTTTCTTCTCTTAAGATATTCTTAACAAGGATTATGGTGTAAACCGAAGGTGGCCTCTCAAAGAAAAGGTAATCATCTTTTATAAATCTTTAGAAGTTTATTTATTCTTCTAATTTATCTAAATATTTTGTATCCATAATAACATAAAAATAAATTATAATTAATATAATAATCTATTACTATGATTATGGGATAACCTTTTTCCACCTTCTTTTCATCCTATGAAAAATGAAAACATCTCTCGTTTGTATGTATGATCTACCGTCTCCAAATAGTGGTGTAATTAGTTTTCATCACAACTTTAATTTGATGGTTATAAATCTGAAAAAAATTAAAAATATTATATTTAATAAATAATTATTCTTTTTTAATTATAATATGTTATCTACCTTCTTACCTTCCTGCATATTGGGAAACAATAACAATGTTCATGTGTACGTGTGGATTACCGCCTCCACGTCGCGATATAATTCATTTTCAATAACCGAATAATATTTATGGATATAATCATGTATTTAATAAATATATATGATATTTAAAATATAATTATGATTCTTGAAAGATAAAATATTATTTAACTTTCTTTCCTTCTTTTTGTTAGAAAAGGAAAATAGTGTTCATGGGTACGTACGGACTACTATCTCCATGAATGGTGTAATTAATTTTTCTATATCTACCTTTAATTGACAGCTCTAAATATATATATATAATGAGTATATATAATATTTATATCATAATTAAAAAATTTATATGATGGAACCATGATCAATATTCAAGGATCATAACTATCGAATCGAAACATACATGAATATAGAAATAGTTAACACTCGAAAACAACAATTTTAATGAAGAATTATTAATAAATGGGTGTTAAAATGTTATAATTGGATAATATAAGATATTATAATTATTAAAAAAATCTGTTATATAAGTATAATAAATTTTAATTTATTATAAATAAGGTTAAAATCACTTATGAAGCAAGTCTGACCTGAAGTAAGGGTTTATTTCACAATCTCATTCCTTATTTGGGATTGTTTATATTTAAGTTTCTATTGGGGGAATTATATTATATTTTTATATTAGTCACCACATATTTTATTATCCTTTTGTTATTTTTGTAAATTACAATATTTCCTTTCATTTTTCTCCCTCTAAGCACTCAAAACTCTGAAAAAAATTATAAGGAAAACCGACTTTGTTTTTTTGTTCAATAGAGAATATTTTCTTTCATGTCCATATTTTATTTAAAATTATTTTAATATTGTTTTTAATATTCTTAAATGATTTATTAAATTAATTTTTACCCATTTTTGAATTTCTAAGGAAAATTTTAAAAGGAATCTTCGTATCATTTTCCGAATAAGGTACCTTTTACCAAAGGTGTAAATAGAATATTTTTTTAATGTTTATCACATGAACAACTTTTATCATGTGGAAACTATTATTTTATTTTAACATTAATTTAAAATTATGTATGGTTCCTTTCAAAGAAATTTTTTTACCTAATATTCTATAAATTTTTATATTTTAATAAGTGATTTCAAACTGAAAAGTGCATTTTCCTCAAGAAATTTTCTAGTGATATGTTAAAAATATTTTCATCTATATCAACATCCTTTGATAAATCATATTATTTACTAGAGATATAATTTAATAATATGATCCACCTTATTTTTTTGAATGGTTTGTGATCATGTTAACTATTTATTTATTGGGGGAAATATTAACATTTCATATGCTAGTTTTTCAATACAATTGTTTATATTAATTATGTAATGAATTATTATTCATTTATTTTATATGGTGAATGCATTGGACTTGGTAAGTAATGATAGGGGGTATTTATGGACTCTATATTCAACAGTATGTATCATGAGACAAACTAGTTTTGGGTATTTAACTTACACCATTCCTATTTATGTATGATTTCATGGAACGAGGCCTTAAGAGTAAGATTATGATGCCTGACATTATGAATTATATCATTATGAAACTAATTATTATTATCCATTTAATTATTTATGTTTTTATGTCATCCATGGATATATCCCCATTTTATGATAATATTTACATGAAATATTTTATTATTGGTTATCTATTCCATATTATTCATGCTATATTTATTCTATGATAGCTTCTATTGTAATAATTTCCTTATTTAGCATCAAATATTACCCTTTATTATATTTCTTTTCCCAGGGTTTCCAAGAAGGGATTTATGAATGATTTTAGAGATATTCTAGAATAAATGATAAATTTGTCACTAGAATATTAAGTTTTATATTATGTTTTCAAATTCAAGGTGATAATCATGTAGGTATATAGTCTCCCAAGACTACTAAATTATTCAATCCTTCAAGATTAGATCTCTTGTATCTTATTTTAATATAGTAAAAGAACCACTGACTCTAGGTTATTGGTGTTGTAATGACCCAAGTTTTTGAAAAAGGTATGGATCATTGGTTTTTCTTTTTTAATCTTTCCTTTAATAATGGTAAAGTTATATTATGGCCTAGGGAAGTTCTGAGGAGCATTTGGAGCTTGTTCGGAGCCTAGAGTTCTGGAAATTTGGGCTATAGAATGGGGCACATGGTTAGTGTAAATTGTGAAACCTAGGCCTCATGGTTTGAAAAATGGTGTGGTTGCGGACAGGGGAGTCTGCTAGTCCACACGGTTTGTCTGCAACCATGCAAGGCCAGGAACATGATCGTGCGGCCTGCTGTAGTTTGGGGTAGAGTATTAACACATGGTGTAAAAATCATGCACCTAAACTATGTTTAGTGTAATTTTGGGAAAAAATTACCATTTTCCATCTTTCAACTTAAAGTTTATTTCTCCTATTCTTCTACCTATAGTGGAAATAACTGTGGGTTATCCTCCCTTTGAGCTTCCAAAATCCTCCAAGCCTCAATCTCTTAATACTCCTTCCTCTGGTGTCCAAATCCAATTCTGTCAAAGGAGTTGGATATCCCAAGGTAAGGATAATGCCGCATACTACTCTTTCCTCTGTTAATCTCACCTTTTACTGTGCTATTTAGATACCGGCTCATATTACCTATTTTCAAGGCATTGGAGTGAAACTCGTATCTCTTCCAACCTGCTTCAAATCGGAGTTCGATAACAAGCGAGGAATCATCTATGGCCCTAATTTAGGTAGTCACATAGTTTTCCTTTTGATTTTTGGTTGTTTCATATTTATTTTATCATGTTGAATTCTGGCCTTTGTCAAAACTCTTTTTGGTGTCGATTCCTACATGTCTAAATGACCCTAGTGCCCTGATATCGATTAATTGGTTCATGTTTAGGGTTGTAGGCATCACACATTCTCTATAAGGACACCCATAGGTGTTCCTCCTTATAATTGACCATTTTGGTCAAATTTCCCAAAATGCTTGGAACCCGATTTAGCTTATGGTTTGACTTTTAATTGAAATAGACTTTTTACCATGTGTAATTTATGTATATCCAGGTTCCTAAATAGTACTTAGTCCCTTTTTTATTGTAATTTTCTAAATGGGAATGTGAGTATTTTACTTTGAGACTTTGGCATTGACACCTTTTCCTTGTAATGAATTTTCCATGTTAGAAAAATTGGATAGTTTGGCTCATATGAGGTGGCTAGTATGAGATGGATATAACTCCTTGAAATTAATTGGATATAATGGAATGATTTCAAGGGATGTAATGGCCTTTCCCTTGTCATGTTTTATTATAAAGTAATTATATTAAATGGTTTGTTTTTTTAAATGAACTTCATATATGGATAGTGAACCCATGCCTTTGTATATGCCTTGGGTAAATTGTTAAATGATTAATGAGATGCCTTAAATTAATTGAGCTTGATAATATCATGTGTTATAGTGTATATATATATATATATATATATATATATATATATATGGGTGGGAGTAATTCTTACCTAATTCCATTTATAATCTACAGATATACATGTATGGGTGGGAGGCATTCTTACCCCATTCCAGTTACGATCTATATATATACATGTATAGGTGGGAGGCATTATTACCCATGATAGTTATGATCTATATAAATATATATACATTTATGGGTGGGATTCATTATTACCCCATTCCAGTTATGATCTATATATATATATAGTGACTTGATCAGACATAGTAGCCTTGGGATGAAGCAGGTAGACCCACCTGGTATCATCTAGGAACCTTAGCGAGAGGTTATTTATTTATTATGTATTATTTTACTTACCTATTTGATTATTGCACATTTTTTACTTATGAGTGCCTACTCGGATTACACATAGACGTTTTTGGTGGTGGCCTACTTAGATTTTATCTCACACCCTACTCGGGCTTCCCTTAGAACCCGATAAGATTATGTTGTTGCATGTACTGGAAAGGGTAAAGGCCCTTCTACATGTTGTTGACTTGTGATATTAGCTAGATATTAGAAGCACAGGATCGGGCTTAGGCTCAAGATGCTCAAGGATATGTTTTTTTCCTTTTGTTTCCTTTTGGACTAGTGTATAACATGCTTGTATCTACTGGTTCTTTTGTACTATTATCATTCCATGCATTCATATATGTAACAGACACTAGCCTTTGAGGCATTTTGTTTTTATATCCAGTTATATGTTTCTTCCACTGCTTGGTTATTTAGTTATTTGTTATGATTTTTCTATTTACTGTATATGTCTATTTTATATGTTTACGCTATTTTTTACTATTTGTTGTATCTATTGCGTTACTCTGAGATGGGGGTATAGTCTCCCCGTTGTACTACCAACACACCCCCACTACTAGTCAGAAGCCCATGGATTATGGGGAGACGTGTTAGGGGTCCTGTGGCCAACTGGGATCAAGGCACAGGTTAAGTGGAATCTAGGTCCATGATGTCACAAAGTGGTATCAGAGTCATGTCTTTCTTTCTTTACTATTTTTCAAAAATAGAATGTATATTGGGAATGCTTAGGGACTTAGCTAGAAGTTGTGCTTGGGCAGCGTGAACCCATGTGCGGGGTAAAGACAATTTTTCCTTACTTGTGATTGTTATTAATTCTTCTATTTATCATTGATACAATTTCATCATTGGGTTATACACATGACTTGTGATGTTAATGATATTTAAGTTGTTGAGATTCTAATTTCTTTACTATTTTATGAGGAGATAAGGGTTATGAATTAGAATCATGTTCATGGTTGGCACAGTATGACTAGGTAATGCATCCTTACCATGACACATTTGATTTTTATTGATCATTTCTTATTTCATATTCATCATGCCTTGTCTTATATATAAATTTATGTTGAAACATTTTATAGGATATAGATCATACTGTGGTGTGAGTTTAGTGGGTGGCAGTCATTGATTCGTAAGGTGTATAGGCCCCTATGGGTCAGAAAATGGAATTCCAACTTGCTCAAACATTTAAGAAATTGTATAATTACATGAAAAATCACAATTTAAATGAGAATAATATCCAAGTGAGTGCTACATTTAGGTTCATAAGGTGTATGGGCCCTTATGGGCCAGAAAATGGCATATCATTAGATTAAGTCGATTAAAATGTTTTAAATGTTTAAATGATCACACCTTTAAGTGGAAAATGAATTATAACATGATAACAGCCATCTTTCACATGCCTAACCTAGAAACATGACTCAGGACCATCCTTTTTAGTGGGTAGTGGGTGTTTCTCCATTCTTATGTTCTGTTATGGTATGTTCTTATGTCTAGTCCTGGATTTAGAAGTAGGTAGAGAGGTGTTCCTATTTTTATAGGAAGGCTTTAGTACCTATCCTATTTTCTTGAAATCAACCTTCTAATTTTCTTGAATCTCTTATAATATGTTCGTTTGTCATTGTAGCATTATGTCTTTATGACATCCTCGAGCCACATGCCCTGAAGGCAGAAACAATCATGTTTCTGAGATGGCAGGCCATGAGCTGCCATTTGTTCCTCATGATGAGCCACCTATGGATCCTCTTCCTATACATGATATGGGAACCGATTCCCGGTTTCAAGAGGGTTTCCTACATATGTTTCAGAACATGAAAGGACGAGTGTGACCTACCCCAGGTATGGAAAATTTGACTTGTGAGTTTCAGTAGGAGCATCCTCATACTTTCTCGAGGGATGGAGGACCACTTTCTGTGGAGTCTTGGCTCGAAGCGATCTTATCTATATTCGAGCATCTAGATAAACCTCCAAATTGAAGAGTTAATCTAGCTACTTACATGCTTTGTGATTCAGTTAAGAGGTGTTGGGATGTCATCACTCAGGCAGGCCAGCATAGGGATATAGTCTGGGATGACTTTCAGGTCATCTTTTAGGACTACTTATTTCCCCATACTCTAAGGGATGACAGGGATAAAGAATTCATGAATATGAAATAATGGAATATTTCAGTTATAGAATACTCATCCCATTTCACTAAGCTTAAATGTTTGTCTCCTTCTCTAGATTTTGATGGTTTGATGACAGCTAGGATATTTGAGGATGGGTTGTGTTATTCCATCTAATCATAAGTCAATGTGTTCCGGCTGATGATAATTTCTGAGATTTTTAACCAGGATCTAATTATATAGTGGGATTTGAGGGGTGAGGATGGTGTGATCCAGGGTGGTTCGGATCCTAAGGATTCTGGTGGATCTTCTTCTAGATGAAAATGACGCTTTGAAGAATCTCACAGAGGTAGCAGTGGTTATGCTCCTTTCATGGGTAGTTCTCCTATTTTTCACTAGTGCGGAGACCTAGGGAACTTCAAGAGGTAGTGTATATGGAGTCCGATTGAGTGTATAGGTTTTGGAAATATGGACCACCTCCACTGTTTTTATAGGACCTTCCTGTCAGTGCCTAACGAGAATGGATCTACACCTACTCCTTGATTAGGAGTCGGGTCAGTATGATCATGATATTCAGGCATCTGGAATACCACTAGTTGATTAGGTCAAGGTGGTGGTCGAGGAAGAGGCAACAAAACATATGTTTCTCAGTGCCAGTAGAGCATGCCTACTCAGGGCAGTCAAGCAGTGACTCAAGGCCGCAGTATAGGACAGTTACATGAAATCCAACCTACGGCGTAGGAGCAGATCATTGGACCATCTACTATATTAGGTACCATTCTAGTTACCTTCACTTTAGTTTATTCTTTGTTTGACATAGGTGAATCTCACTTATTCATATTTGAGGAAATTATTAAGAGTTTGGTCCTCGATATCGATTACTATCATGGTGTTATGATTCTAGAAACACCTTTAGGTATTTTTTCAGAGGGTGTTCACTTCTTTCATAATTACCCCTTGAGATAGGTGGTTACCTATTTTTGTGGAACCTATATGTTCTCAAAATAACAGGCTTTGATGTAATCATTAGGATGGACTAGATATTTTCCTACAGATCATGTATTGACTTCTGTCATCAGAGGGTGATGTTTACATAACTAGAGGGCATGACACGCATACATAAGGGATAATGGTATCTCAGTGTGACATGAGAAGGACCCAAGAAGCAAAGGCTGGGAAGTGTTACAACATTGGTCGCCAGTATTTACCTTGATGATTAGGGGTTACAACCCATTGACTTTCCTCCTATAGTGTAGCATTACAAATATTTATTTCATGATGACTTCTCTATTATACCTTTAGTGTAAGAGGTAGAGTTCATTACTGATCTTGTTCTAGGAGAAGAACTTCTGACCATTCCTCCTTATAGGATGGAACCAAAGGAGATTCTGGATCTCAAGAATCAGTTTGAGGACCTGGAGGCAAAATTATTTATATGACCAAGTACTTCTATTTGGGGTTCATTGGTCATCTTTTCTAATAATGGGGATGGTACCCTTATGATTTGTGTGGATTACCATCGGTTGAATTGGCTCACTATCAAGAATCGGTATCAATTACCTAGAATATAAGACCTCTTTGATCAAATCATAGGAGTAATGGTATTTTAAAAGATATATTTGAGTTCTGGATATCATCATGTACATGTAAAGACTTTAGACATACCTCACACAACTTTAAAGAGTAGTTAAGGTCTCTAAAAGTACTTGGTTATGCTATTTGGACTCATGAATGCGCCTATTTTCTTCGTGGATATTATAAACTGGGTCTTCCACCTATTATTGAATTCATTTTTGGTTGCCTTCATTGATGATATATTGGTGTATTTACACTCCAGACACAACCATGAAAACTAACTTGAGATTGTGTTGAATACACTGAGAGATATTTATCTCTATGCTAAGCTTAGAAAATTCCACTTATGGATTGATAGAGTCCACTACCTGGGTCCTATCATCTTTGAGTCAGGATTTTTAGTTGACCTAGATAAAGGGAGGGTTATGGTTTATTGGGATCATCCTAAGAATATATTTGATATTTGGAGTTTCTTAGGGCTTGAAGGATACTACAGACACTTTATAAATAATTTATCATGCCTTTCAGCGCCGCTTATGGGCTTGAAAAAGAAGGGTGTGAAATTTATATGGTCTGAATATTGTGAAAAAATATTTCAAGATTTGAAGGGAAGAATGACTTAAGAACTAATATTGATGTTGTTGGAGCCAAGGATATCCTATAAAGTCTAATACAACACATCAGGTGTCTATATTAGAGTGGTTTTGATGCATTATGAGTGAGTCATTGCGTATGGTTCTCATCAATTAAGGTAACATGAGAATAATTACCCGACACATGACCTTGAACTCACAGGTGTTGTTCATGTCTGGCACTGTTGGAGACACTATTTGTTAGTAGATAATTTTGTTGTATTTATAGAAAAAAATCCTCAAATGCATCTTCACTCAGTGAAATATGAATATCAAGCAACGTAGGTGGGTCAAGTACCTGTAATTATTTAATTTTGAGCTTGCATACACTCGAGGGAAAGGGAATTTAGTAGTTGATGCTCTGATCCTAAAGACTCAGTCATAGGTAGTTCAGTAATCCATTGATGAATGAAATGTTATGTTATTATTCTCAGAGATGCTTGTTGAGGTTCTAAAGGACCATGGCCAGACTATTCTCTTAGCCTTAGTGGGGACATGTACTCTTCTGGGATGAGTAAGGTTGAGATAGTTATCTGGTCCTGAAGTCCTTTTTCTATAGGAAAGTGTCTTAGATGATGATACTACTTCTGGTTGGATAATTGATAAGGATGATACTATATTGTTCTATGGGTGTGTATGGGTCCCAGTAGACATCAGAGAGGAGATGATGATGGATTTTTGTGCCTCAACATGGGCGGTTCACCCCGGTGTCACCACATTTGTCGAGATATATGGCGTCAATATTGGTGGCCTAGAATGAAACATGATATAGTGAGTTTCATTATGTAATTATCCACCTATTAGTAGGTGAAGGAGGAACATCAGTGTATATTAGGTCTTATTCATCCGTTGTCTATTCCTGGTTAGAAATGGAATGATGTTTCGATAGACTTTATGACTAGTTTACCTAGATCACCCTATGGAAACGATGTAGTATGGGTTGTCGTTGATCATTTGACGATGGTTTAACACTTCTTACCTATGAGTGAGACCTTCTATGTGAATGAGTTGGGAAGGATATACATCAAGTATATGGTATGTATTCATGGAGATCCTCATTCTATCATTTCTGATAGGTATTCTCATTTCACATCACGGTTCTGGAAGGGGTTGCATAAGGTCTTGGGTACGCAGGTACTTTTGAGTTTGGCCTATCACCTGCAGACTGATGGACAAATGAAGCATACAATTCAGGTCTTGGAGGACATTATTTGAGTGTGTCTACTTGATTTTGGGGGTTCCTAGTAGAAATGTGTTCCCCTCATCGATTTTTCTTATAAAACTATCTGTTAGGCTACCATTGATATGGATCCCTATGAAGACTTATATGGTAGGTATTTCCACTCACCAATGTGTTGGATAGACATCTGGGAAGTATCTATTCTTGAATCATGTCTCATAAAGAAGACTGCAAAATAGGTTCAGTTGATCAGGAATTGCATGTTGAAAACTTAGTCCAGACAAAAGTCTTATGCCAACAGACACCAGTGACCTCTCAAGTTCGAGGTCAGAGACTGGGTTTTCTTACGAGTCTCACCCAGGTTGGGGAATAGATGTATTTTTAAGTATGGTAAGCTATCACCGATATTCGTTGGACCCTTTGAGTTTGTGAAATGGATCAGACTAGTGGCTTACCAGTTGGAACTTCCACAGAGATATCAGTCTATGCATGATGTCTTTCATGTATCTCAGCTTCACCAATACTATCTAGATCCGACCCATGTATTTCATCTGGATGAGGTAAAATTGGAAATGAATTCTTCTTTTAAGGAGTATCTAGTGTGAATAGTTGTTCAGAGTGTCAGGACACTCTGAGGAAGGTACGTTCCTCTTGTATGGGTGATATGGAAGCATGGCTAGGTACAAGATGAGACCTGGGAGCAGGAAGCTGATATATGATCTCAATGGTTGCAACTCTTTGCTGATAGTACCTCTTTACCCTCAGACGGATAACTCAGGGATTAGTTGCTATAAGGAGGGGAGGTTGTAATGACCCGCCTTTTGACAAAGGTATAGATTGTTGGTTTTTATTTTTGAATCTATCCTTTAATCATGGTAAAGTTATATTGCAGCCTAGAAAAGTTCTAAGGAGTGTCTAAGGCTTGTTCAGAGCCCGGAGTTCTAGAAAAATGGGTTACATGCTGGGCCACATGGTTAGTGTAAACCGTGCGACCCAGGATACATGGTTTGATAAAACCGTGTGGCTGCAGACAGGGGTACTTGTAAGTCCACACGGTTTGTCTACAACTATGTGGGGTCAAGCACACGATCGTGTGTCCTGTTGTAGTTTGGGGTAGATGGTTAATGCATGGTTTTTAAACCATGTGCCTAAAATATGTGTAGTGTGATTTTGGTGAAAAAATACCATTTTTCCTTTTTCAACTTAAAGCATATTTCTTCTTTTCTCTTACCACCAGTGGATAGAACTATGGGCTATCCTCCCTTTGATCTTCTAAAACCCTCTAAGCCTCAATACCTTACTAATACTTCCTCCAGTGTTTGAATCCATTTCCATTGAAGGCATTGGATAGCCCAAGGTATGGTTAATCCCATGTAATCCTCTTTCCTCATTTAATCTCACCTTTTATTGTGCTATTTAAATGCAAGCTCATATTCCCTATTTTCAGGTCATTGGACTGAAACTCATATCCCTTCCAACCTACTTCAAATCTTAGGTCAATATCAAGTTAGGAATCATCTACGGCCCTAAGTTAGGTGGTCACATAGTTTTTATTTTTATTGTTAGTTGTTTGGTATTTATTTCGTCCTACCGAATGTCAGCATTTTCCAAGCATATTTTTTGTGTTGATTCCTACATGTCTAAATGACCCTAGTTCCCTGATATATATTAATTGGTTCATGCTTAGAGGTTTAGGAATAAAAAAATACTCTATAAGGACACCCATAGGTGTGCCTCCATGGAATTTTCCATTTTGGCTGAATTTCCCAAAATGCTTGGAACCCGATTTAGCTTCTAGTTTGACTTTTAATTGAAATAGCATTTCTTCCATGTGTAATTAATGTATACCAAGGCTAATCAATGGTTCTTAGTCCCTTTTTAATTGGAATTTTCTAAATGGGCATGTGATTATTTGACTTTGAGACTTTTTCCTTGACACCTTTTCCTTGTAATGAATTTTCCATGTTAGGCAAATTAGATAGTTTGGATTTTTATGGGGTGGATAGGTTGAGATGGATATAACTACTTGAAATGAATTGGATATAATGGAATGATTTCAAGGGATGGAATGACCTTTCCCTTGTCATGTTTTATTATAAAGTCATTACATGAAATGGTTTGTTTTGTTAAATGAACTTCATATATGGAAAGTGAACCCATGCCTTTATCTATGAATTGGGTAAATTGTTAAATAATTAATGAGATGCCTTAAATTAATTAAGCTTACTAATATAATGTGTTGCAGTCTATATATATATGCATGGGTGGGATGCATTCTTACCCCATGCTAGTTACGATCTACAGATATACATGTATGGGTGGGAGCCATTCTTAACCCATGCTAGTTACAATCTACATATATACATGTATAGGTGGGAGGCATTCTTACCCCATAACAGTTACAATCTATATAAATATATATACATGTATGGGTGGGATTCATTCTTACCACATTCCAGTTATGATATATATATATATATATATATATATATATATATATATATATATATATATAGTGACTTGATTAGAAATACCAGCCTTGGGATGAAGCAGGTAGACCCGCCAGGTATCCTTTAGGAACCTAAGCGTGAGAATATCTATTTATTATGTATTATTTTACTTACCTATTTAATTATTGTACGATGTTTACTTACGAGAGCCTACTCGGATTACACATAGACACCATTGGTGGTGGCCTACTGAGATTTTATCTCACACCCTACTCGGGCCACCCTTGGCACCCAAGAAGATTATGTTGATGCATGTACTAGAAAGGGTAAAGTCCCTTCTACAGGTTGTTGACTTGTGATATTAGCTAGATATTAGGAGCACAGGATCGGGCTTAGGCTCAAGATGCTCAAGGAGATGTTTTTGTCCTTTTGTTTCCTTTTTTACTATTGTATATCAAGCTTATATATTCTAGTTCTTTTTTACTATCAGCATGCCATGCATTCATATATGTAACAGACACTAGCCTTTGAGGCTTTTGGTTATTATATCCAGTTATAAGTTTTTTCCACTGCTTGGTTATTTAGTTATTTTTTATGCTTCTATTTTTTACTATATATGTCTTTTTTATATGTTTTTTCTACTCTTTACTATTTTTTGTATCAACTTATTTACTCATACATGGGGGTATAGTCTCCCCACTATACTACCTACACACCACACTACTAGTTGGTAGCCCCTGGCTTATGGGGAGACATGTCAGGGGTCATGTGGCCAACTGGGCTTGGGGCACAGGTTAAGTGGCATCCAAGTCCGGTACGTCATAGGAGTTAGGGTGTTACAGTTGGTATCAGAGCAAGTTTATTATAAACCTTGAGAACTAGATTTAGGAAAACATAGATTAGATAAGATAAGCCTATGATAGACTCTAGGGATAATTCCATGTATATAATAATTTCATAAAGTTTTGGTAAAGTAAAGATAGAGTGGTTTCCCTATAAAATACACCCACGTTTGGATACTGGAAAGTGGATGCAGTTGTGACACAGATACAACTAGGGGTAAAAACTTTGAAAGGGAAATATTGAGTATTAACTCAACCATCACTGATGCATGATGAGTGGTCTTAAGACTACACACCTAGATATACACTCTTTGTGGATATGTTTTGGCTAATTCACAAGCTTTTTATGAACCATTATGAATGATTTAAAAATATTTTTATGGTTCTAAGTTATTCTTAAATATACTATGTTTATGATTTTGAGATTAGATATGTATAAATTTTTAATTTATGTTAAGAGTTACACCAAGTTTAGGATTATATACTATGATTTAAATATTCATAATGTTATGAGTTAACTTGGTATATTCCATTATTTATAAATAGTTCCTATAGGAGGGAATAGAAATTGTATCAATGCATATAATCAATTCATGGTTTTCCCTCCTAGTAAAGATAATTAAGTTGGAGCTAGATCTGGGGATAGAGAAGAACAAATTATAACTATATGGGGGAAGATGACTTAGGTTATGACCAATAAAATTTCCCATATGGAGCAGCCTGCTAAACCCCAACATGGTGCATCAATTTTGTACTTCTTAATGAAACAAAAACCTCTATCATTAAATGAAACTACTAATCCATTTGTAATTGATAAATGTATCAAGTCCCTATAGAAAATATTTCTCTCTATGGGAAGTAATGAAAGAGAAAAATTTATCATTGTAGTTTATCATATTAAAGGATATGTTGATCAATGGTGGTTATTTAGAGAAGGATATTGTTATTTTTTATGCAGATAAAGAATCTATAGTCTTCATAAGGGATACTGCTTCATCTAAATCATGTCTAGATCCACCTCTAGTACTTATCCTTAATAAAATTATTAGAGAAGAGGAGCAGAAACAACTTATGAATGGGAAAGGTATCCTTATATTAGAGGATGTACCTATTATATTGGAATACATTGATGTGTTTCCTAAAGAACTTTTTGGGAAACCACCTGAGAGTGAATTTGAGTTTTCTATTGATCTCATCCCTCATGAAAAACATATATATAAAACTCCCTACATGATAGCTAAAGTGGAATTAGTGAAACTAAAGAACAAACAACAGGAGTTATGTGGTAATGAATTTATATACCCTAGTGTTTTGCAATGGGGATCTCATGTTCCTTTTGTTAACAAGAAAGATGGGTCTATGATATTGTGCATTTATTATAGAGAAATCAATTTCATTACTTTAAATAAAAAGTATCCTCTACCTTGCATTGATAATTGTTTGATCAACTTCAAGGAGCTCAATATTTTTCAAAGATTGATCTTCATTCTGGGTATCATTAACTACGAGTAAAGGAGTATATTTCAAAATGACATTTCATATGAGATATGAACATTATGAATTTATAGAAATTCTCTTTGTATTTACTAATGTACCCTCTATTTTTATGAGTCTAGTGAACAGAGTATTCAAGGATTATCTTGATAATTTAATTATGGTATTTATTGATGATATCTTGATATAATCTGAAATTCATGATGAGTATAAGAGTCATTTTCGAATCATTCTTAAAAATCATAGAGAAAATTATTTATATGGAAAATTTATAAAATCTCAATTATGTCTTTATGGAGTTTTTTCTTGGACATGTTTTCTCTAAGTCTGGAATACCAGATGATCCTTCAAAGAAAAAGGTAGTGGTGGAATGGAAAATGCCAATGAATATACCTAAGGTGCATAGTTTCCTTGGATTAAAAGGTTATTATGGATGATTTTTTCAAAAAAATCTTAATTAGCTAATCCATTATCCAAGTTGACATGTAAATAGGTTAAGATCATATGGTCAAAAAAATGCAAAGAAATTTTTTAAGAATTAAATGGCAGGTTGGTCAATGCATCGATATTTACTTTACAATTGTAAAGGGATGGATTTGTGATATAGAATGATGCATCAAAGAAGGGAATTGGATGTGTCATTATGAATAACTATAGATTTGTTTCCTATGAATCAAGGTAATTAAATATTCATGAATAGAATTATCCAACCCATGATCATGATTTGGTGGTCATACTATTTGAATTAAAGATATAGAGTCATTACCTTTATGGTGAAATATGTGAAATATATACGGATCACAAAAATTTTAAAATACATCTAATCACATAAATAGATCAACATGAGGAAAATTAAATGGTTATAACTACTCAGGGATTATGATTGATTAATAAACAACCACCCTAGGAAAACAAATAAGGTGGCTTATGTATTTAGTATAAAAATCATATAGTTTTGACAAAAATGAGGATTGAAGAAGATCTTGTATTCATGGATTTAGTAAAGTTAAAAATGGGGGTCATTAAGGAAGGGGGGCATCACATCTATTCCAAATGACTATGAAACCATAATTATTAGAGAAAATAAAAAGTTTCATCTTGATGATAATAATATTCAAAATAAAATCAAAGTCCTGGATGATGGAAAGTTGATAAAATTCATCTTTGAAGATGGTATATTAAAATTTGGAAATTGTCTATGTAGTTGATCTATGCCTGATCCAAAAATAGAATTATTAGATGAAGCCAATAATTCAAATTTATTTAAACACCCTAGTAGCACCAAAACGTATCAGTATTTGAAGGAACATTTTTTGTGGGATAATATTAAATGGGAAATTTCAGACTGTGTATCAAGATGTTTGGTTTTTAAATAGATAAAGGCTAAGAGAAAACATCATAAAGGATTCATATAACCTCTACCTATTCTTATATGGAAATGAGATGATATTATTATGTACATTGTCCTTGGTTTTCCAAATACACCTGGAAAGAATGATGTCATGTGGTTTATTATTGATCTCATTACCAAGTCTACACATTTCCTCACTGTAATGGAATATCTACTTCTTGAGTGCCTCATGCGACTCTATATTAATAAAGTTGTGAAAATTCATGGTGTACTGACACACGTCTGTCATAGGGCATGGAAAATCAAATTATTTTCCTAGTGCAGCACAGTGGATGATCATGGTTGTCTCACTTGAGGATCTTCTCAATTTATTCACTCACTTTTTCTATAACACCTAAACTAATTATTTTTGTTTTTTTTTATTTTATGAAAACAATGGTAAATATTTTTGGGTTTTGATTAATTTTTAAATAATTGAAATGACATGCAATATAAAATTCTATACTAGCATGAAATGTTTAAACAGAATGAGTTAAGGAAGAAAGAACTTGGTTTTGGATTCAGTTTTGGGTTTAATTATTATTATCCTTAATTTTTTTTATTTTAGTTTGATAATACATGCATGAAATATCATAATTAATTGCAATTATTTTTATTTATAAATTGTGGAATATTTGAATGCCTAAGAAACTTCAACTCCACCTCCTCCTATAATCAAGGTTGATGACACACCTTGGTCGAGGGTGTTCCATCTTCCAGGACTCGGCTATATCGATTTTGTTTCTTCCATTGACATTATCAACTCCATTGTGTGAAGAGTTATACAATGAAGTGAGGGAAAAGAGATTAAATAAAATAATAGAAATATATTTAGTTTCATGTCATTGGGGGGCAGTCACCACACCAGGGACATTCGCCTCACCCATGCATACTACTCAAATTTACCACAAACATAAAAAATAAACTTTAAGGAAAATTTAAGAACATATTGACCTCTCCCAGGACAAACCTTGGGTTAACCTCCCTGTAACAGCCCAAGATTTTATAAAAAAATATTCTTTTTAATTTTATTAATGTCTTGTGTTGTACGCTACACCAAAAGGAGTTTGCACAACACGCATCCTTGTCTTGCCTTGCATTACACGCAATCGCGACCTTCCTCGATAGCGTGTGTAGTACGCAATACCGAGTTTCACTAAACAACGATATGCTATAAAAATATTATTAAAACTAGCCGTTATGAATATTAATAACCACTTTTTGAAATCCAGTAAATCTTATTTTTCAAAATAAACTTTATTTTTGGATTCGGAGTATCGAATTTAGCCTAAGGTGAAATTTTGGTACTTTTCGGATAACTTTCATATTCTGATGAATAGTGAAAATTACTAAATTATAATTAAAAACAAATTTTTTAATCGAAATAATTAATAGTGATAAATCATTAATTTGAGTGGTTTTAAAGTATATTTAGAATATATTTTTACAATTTAATACAATGTTGGTCATTGGATGTAGTTTCACATTTAAACTAGACATAAACAAGTGTCAATCTTTTGATAGATATTGTTTCTTAAAAACACGCTATTTGTTTTAACAGCGGGATTTAATTATAAAATTAATTAATGCAACTTTTATGTTATGAATTAGGTAAAATAGACTTCATTTTTGAATTCGGAATATGAAATATAGCTTGGGATAAAATTTTGGCATTGTTCTGAAAAACATCAATTTTTGATGAATAGTGAAACTACTAAGTGGTAGGTTAAAAACTGAATTTTGCATAAAACTTAATTTTACCGCTTCTGTGAATGGAATTTCGAAAATCCGAGAGACACGGTTAATATCAAGGACTAAAATGTGGTTCAATGAGATGAAAATAATTTTTTGGTGAATAGTAACTTTTTACTTTTTTTACCACGGTTAATAGTAAATAAGGTAACTAAGGGTAAATATGATATTAATATTACCCTAACACATGTCCTAATTCTATTGGACAAGTGTAATTCGACCAAAAACAAACTTAGGAATAACATATGACCATTTAGGCCCACTTGGATTAGATTAGGACATTTATTATTAATTTATTTAAAGAAGGGTTAAAATAGTTAAAATCAAAGTTTAATAAGTAAATCATTTTTAATATGGGGTTATACATAAGATAAATTCGATTATAAATATTCATTAGAAAGCTAAAAAGATTTCCTACATGATGGTATTTTATTTGTAATTTTTAGACATCAAATAATTTAATTTATTTATGACACAAAGATGATGCAGTAATTATCTTATTAATGAAATATTGACAAAACTGATAATATAAATACCAAAATAAATGTAATTTGAGACTTTTTATGAATTACACTAATTTTATAAGTAACTATGATATATTAGTGTTGATTTAATCAACTTGGTTCGAACATATAATTCTGTTATGACTTTCACAAAAATCATATATCAAATAGTGTCAAAATTGACACAAAATAGTTTTTAAATCAAATATTATATTATTAATTGTTATTTTATTCCTAAAAATCTAAGGATCGGCCAAATGACTTAGATAAGGATATATGTATTAATAATATACAATTTGGGGTTCGTTTGGCATGTTATAGTAAGTTTATTAACCATATAGTGAAAGAAAACAAAAAGACACGGTAAAAGTTAAATTATTTAACTTAGAGTTAAATCTAATTGATAAGGTTAAAATAATACCCTAAACTTGTCTAAATCCTATTGGTTGATAGGATTTCGACCCATCCCCACTTTAGCTTCTAAATAAGACCCTTTGGAACCATTATAAACCGATTTTGACTTTAATATAAAATAATATTTTGAGATATTCCTAAGGTGCCCCTCTCCTCCCCTATAAAAGGACACCTCCTCCCCCTCCTCCTCACACCAATTTGAGCACTCAAGCTCGGCAAACCCCTGCCAATTTCTCCTCTCCACTTCCCTAGCAACATCCTAGAGGTTCTGGTCTTCCTCAAAGACCAATTTTAGTGCCCTAAGAGGAGGTCTCAAAGAGGCACTTCAAAGAAGAGGTAATTACCGTTACCAATTCTTTCATCTTTATTTCTTCTTCCACTTCTTCTTCTTAGGTTGTTTCATTATGAAGTAATAACATCAGTATCACTCATATACTGATATGTTATTATAAGTATGAAACAACCCTATTTCACCATCTATCTATCCTACGGAAAAAGAAATCACCGCGCGTGCGTACGTACGGAATACCGTCTCCACGCCGTGGTGTAATCTATTTTCCACCACCACCTTACATGGATGGGTATAATGGTGTAAAGAATAACTATAAATAGTTATTAAAACATCATATTGATTCTGATATATTGTATAATCCACTACAATTCAATTCAATATTTATGGAAATGATATCATCGCTCGTGCGTACGTACGGACTACCGTCTCCACGACGCGATGAGATTCATTCTCCATGTTAACCATTTAAGAATGATTATAAAGTATATATAAGAAATAATAATGAAATATATGACATTATAAAGCTACTGGATTTATGTGTATATATATATGTATTTCATCTACTTACTTCCATTCATGACAATAGGGAAAGGAAAACAGCGTTCATGCGTACGTACGGACTACCGTCTCCATGAACGGTGTTTTTCATTTCATTTATCTATCTATTATATATATATATATACTGAATATATATGATATATAAATCATATTTTATATTCTGGAAGTAAGTAAATCATGATATAAGTAATAATAATGTCAATAACAACAAGTCAAAACACCTACGATAAATGAAACGATTTTACCCAAAACGCTTCTTTAACATGGAATTTACAAAAGAACGGGTAATATAATGTCATAAGTGAACCATATATGATATCATAACAATGAATATGATTCTGGAATAAGTCAATAACATGATTTAAATCATTATACAGGAGGTTCGGACACTTACAAAGCAAGTCGGACCTAAGGTAAGGGAAATATCACAATCTCATTTTTATCCGAGATTGTTTATTCGTAAGTATTTACTGGGGTGTATTTTATCATCCACATCCACGTTTCTTCAATATGTAATATTATTTCCATCCACCTACAATTGTTTAAATCCAATTTTACCCTTCGGTGAGTTTTTAGTAAAAGATATGAAAGGAATCTTTTGTCGTTTTTTTTATACGAGGTACTTTTTGACTTTTCCGACAAAAGTACGAAGAATGTTTTTTTTTAACTTATACGGCACGAACGGATTTTTTACGGTTTTATAAAGCCTTATTTTCATGAACCTTCCTCCAAAATATTTCATGACTATTTTCAATAAAATCTTTTTCTTTTAAAATTGCATGATGTTTTGTGAAAAGAAATTGATTTTGAAGAAAAAGGATATTTTCCTCAAGAATTCAATTCAAGTGTTTTATCAAAATTATTTTTCATCTAAGATAATAAAGGGTTCTGTTTCTATCTATATTTTTACATTGATTTGACTATGTTGTGATGGAATTATATTTATGAATTCCTTTATCTTATATGAATGGTTTTATGATGTCATGTTGTTTAAGAATCCCATTTTTATTACATGGGTTATGCAATGATGTATGATTTATGATTTTGTGGCACACATAAGAAAGGATTCATTAAGAGATGGGTGGGACCTATATCTCCCTCCAATGCATTGGGTAAAGATTTCATATCTCATGAGATAGACATGGCTGGAATGGTAGGTTATACCGGTTCAGTGAAACAGGACTGAAACGAGGATTACTCGATTCAGAAAGGGACTTTGTCCACTAAGATAGTCTTGGCAATGAGTCTTGACTAACAAGAAATGATTCTCTATGATTATGTGTGTATGCCACAATGAGTAATGTTTTAATTTATGGTTTCATTTTCACTACTATGATTTATCCCATGTTATGAAATTATGCTCTCTTTTGCAGGTTAAGATTTCCAAAAATGTTATGTTCTTATGAAAATTATGTGATTGATATTTCTTTTGTTTACCCTTACTGAGCATTTGAGCTCACCCTTTTATGTTTTCTTTTCCCCAGGATATAAAGAAAGGTTTTTAGGTAAAAAAAAAAGGAGATCTTTATGGGAGATATTGAAGATCTTTCACCACGATTAGAAGAATACGTTCCGAGTTTCCAAAGACACTAAACTATTACGATCCTTGTGTGTGTGTTTTTGTTATGTACTAAGTATTCCGCAAAAGTAATGTAATGTCCATGTACGTCAGGATACGGGTCTCTACAGTTGGTATCAGAGGAAAGGTTTAGTCAACCTTTGGAAACTAGGATGTGAGAACATTAGTGAGATCCCTAGAGATATTTCTAAGGTATGTCTAGGGATGTCCCTAAGGATAAGTATACGTATAGGATATATTCCTAGAACTACGGTAACGATCTTAGAATTTAACCTAATATGTTAGATATTGAGGGTGCTCCCCCTTTACTATGTTGTCTTCCCTAGCATGATTTCGCCTCTCACAAAAAAATTTTTGTGTTTTAGTTAATGGAGGGAACCAGAAGGAATTCGGTTAACATTGAATCCAATGGACAAATTGGTGACTATGAGCAACAAAATTGTGTAATGCCTAGAGAGAAAGATGTTGTGATTATGCCGAATCAATCATCGCGATATATGATTAACAAGGTGAAATTTAGTGGTATGACTAATTCATCAAAGAAGAGGAAGATAAACTATTATGCATGTTCGCATGTTGAGGATCATAAAGAAAGGAAGATTGAGATTTCTAAATAAGGGAAGAAGAACCTTGAGGAATACCTCAAATGGAGGGATCGATGTTATCTGTGTAGAGAAAAGGGTCATAGAGTGACAGATTGTTATGGAGTTCAATGTCTTATTTGTGGAGAACATGGGAATTACCCAACTCAATGCCCTGACCTAAAAAGATACTTCTAAATCAAGGAAGGACTTATTCCAGGACAGTCATTGAAGTAGATGGACTGAAGTGTTTATGTATTGGTATTCAAGAATAATGTTGTTGAGGTACTTTTATGGTGTATTGGAATATTTATGTATTGCTCTAATGTGGTATTCGAAGTGATTGAGGTATTTTTGGAAAAAAGATGATATGCGCATAATGAAAGGAAAATAAGAAAATGAAATATTTGACAGTATTCATGAGCTCATGATTGATATAAGGACTAAGTGATATCATGGTTTGAGTATATAGAATTTTGAGGATTTTGGTATATGGAAAGTATTAACTTTTAACTGCACTCATGTTTTCACTAAGGTATTCAAGAGAATACACGATTAAGGACTTTGAATGTTTGGAATGTGACCAACAAGACATATCTTATGATATGTGGGGATCAACGACAGTATTAAATCTCTGGTAATCGTTGTCACTATATTATGAGTGTGGACTACAGTATTATGTATAAGCCTAAAGATTAGACTGGATTATGTTGGACATAAGTTAGTATTGTTTAAGGATAGAAGATTTTCAATATTATTGATGGGATGTTATAGTAACGTAGTTTTAGAAAAAGGACAACCTGCAGGACGAGCGACAGCCCATCGCTTCGGACAAGGATGTGGGAATCGAACCCACAACCGAAGTGCGACTGGCCTTTATCGCCTACCACTGACCTACAGGAAGTCCCTGTTTAGTAGAAACTAGTTTTATTATATTAAGCAGTATGATATATGAAGTATAAGTCCATTTTAGGAACAATATATGATTAATCTCACTATATATCGACTTATGTATATAATTTTTGCTAACCTTTTGTTTGAGACAGATGGAATGACCCGTCATTCTATCACATGATCTGCTAACACTTCACGAATAACAAATTCATCTTCATTTATTTAAGAGATGAAGTAGAAATTGTTCAAGGCACGAACAAAAGTGAGATTGTACCAAAATAAAGTAAGTATTTATTTTAAGCAAATTTTCAACTTTAGGGAAATGATCTTGAAAACCAAAAATGTTGTCCTAGTGATCTTATACCTGATGAATCAGATGGTACCTTATATCATCACAAATCTATGGATTTGTGATTACTGGCTTTTCCATAGCCATGTTCTCTACCACTCTCCATCAGAACATGATGGTTAGATTTCTCTTCCATATCCATATTTTCACCTATGTGGAAACCCAGTGATTAGTTTATTTGGGTAATCGTTACATTTCATACTTTAGTTAGCCAAGTTTTTGTATTCCCTTTTACGATGTGGGTTTCTATTAAAGAAACTTTCAAATAGTAAACCATTTATAACCCCGACGAATTTCGAGGGCGAAATTCATTTTAAGGGGGGTAGAATGTAACAGCCCAAGATTTTATAAAAAAAATATTCTTTTTAATTTTATTAATGTCTTGTGTTGTACGCTACACCAAAAGGAGTTTTCACAACACGCATCCTTGTCTTGTCTTGCATTACACGCAATCGCGACCTTCCTCGATAGCGTGTGTAGTATGCAATACCGAGTTTCACTAAACAACGATATGCTATAAAAATATTATTAAAACTAGCCGTTATGAATATTAATAACCACTTTTTGAAATCCAGTAAATCTTATTTTTCAAAATAAACTTTATTTTTGGATTCGGAGTATCGAATTTAGCCTAAGGTGAAATTTTGGTACTTTTCGGATAACTTTCATATTCTGATGAATAGTGAAAATTACTAAATTATAATTAAAAACAACTTTTTTAATCGAAATAATTAATAGTGATAAATCATTAATTTGAGTGGTTTTAAAGTATATTTAGAATATATTTTTACAATTTAATACAATGTTGGTCATTGGATGTAGTTTCACATTTAAACTAGACATAAACAAGTGTCAATCTTTTGATAGATATTGTTTCTTAAAAACACGCTATTTGTTTTAACAGCGGGATTTAATTATAAAATTAATTAATGCAACTTTTATGTTATGAATTAGGTAAAATAGACTTCATTTTTGAATTCGGAATATGAAATATAGCTTGGGATGAAATTTTGGAATTGTTCTGAAAAACATCAATTTTTGATGAATAGTGAAACTACTAAGTGGTAGGTTAAAAACTGAATTTTGCATAAAACTTAATTTTACCGCTTCTGTGAATGGAATTTCGAAAATCCGAGAGACACGGTTAATATCAAGGACTAAAATGTGGTTCAATGAGATGAAAATAATTTTTTGGTGAATAGTAACTTTTTACTTTTTTTACCACGGTTAATAGTAAATAAGGTAACTAAGGGTAAATATGATATTAATATTACCCTAACACATGTCCTAATTCTATTGGACAAGTGTAATTCGACCAAAAACAAACTTAGGAATAACATATGACCATTTAGGCCCACTTGGATTAGATTAGGACATTTATTATTAATTTATTTAAAGAAGGGTTAAAATAGTTAAAATCAAAGTTTAATAAGTAAATCATTTTTAATATGGGGTTATACATAAGATAAATTCGATTGTAAATATTCATTAGAAAGATAAAAAGATTTCCTACATGATGGTATTTTATTTGTAATTTTTAGACATCAAATAATTTAATTTATTTATGACACAAAGATGATGCAGTAATTATCTTATTAATGAAATATTGACAAAACTGATAATATAAATACCAAAATAAATGTAATTTGAGACTTTTTATGAATTCCACTAATTTTCTAAGTTACTATGATATATTAGTGTTGATTTAATCAACTTGTTTCGAACATATAATTCTGTTATGACTTTCACAAAAATCATATATCAAATAGTGTCAAAATTGACACAAAATAGTTTTTAAATCAAATATTATATTATTAATTGTTATTTTATTCCTAAAAATCTAAGGATCGGCCAAATGACTTATATAAGGATATATGTATTAATAATATACAATTTGGGGTTCGTTTGGCATGTTATAGTAAGTTTATTAACCATATAGTGAAAGAAAACAAAAAGACACGGTAAAAGTTAAATTATTTAACTTAGAGTTAAATCTAATTGATAAGGTTAAAATAATACCCTAAACTTGTCTAAATCCTATTGGTTGATAGGATTTCGACCCATCCCCACTTTAGCTTCGAAATAAGACCCTTTGGAACCATTATAAACCGATTTTGACTTTAATATAAAATAATATTTTGAGATATTCCTAAGGTGCCCCTCTCCTCCCCTATAAAAGGACACCTCCTCCCCCTCCTCCTCACACCAATTTGAGCACTCAAGCTCGGCAAACCCCTGCCAATTTCTCCTCTCCACTTCCCTAGCAACATCCTAGAGGTTCTGGTCTTCCTCAAAGACCAATTTTAGTGCCCTAAGAGGAGGTCTCAAAGAGGCACTTCAAAGAAGAGGTAATTACCGTTACCAATTCTTTCATCTTTATTTCTTCTTCCACTTCTTCTTCTTAGGTTGTTTCATTATGAAGTAATAACATCAGTATCACTCATATACTGATATGTTATTATAAGTATGAAACAACCCTATTTCACCATCTATCTATCCTACAGAAAAAGAAATCACCGCGCGTGCGTACGTACGGAATACCGTCTCCACGCCGTGGTGTAATCTATTTTCCACCACCACCTTACATGGATGGGTATAATGGTGTAAAGAATAACTATAAATAGTTATTAAAACATCATATTGATTCTGATATATTGTATAATCCACTACAATTCAATTCAATATTTATGGAAATGATATCATCGCTCGTGCGTACGTACGGACTACCATCTCCACGACGCGATGAGATTCATTCTCCATGTTAACCATTTAAGAATGATTATAAAGTATATATAAGAAATAATAATGAAATATATGACATTATAAAGCTACTGGATTTATGTGTATATATATATGTATGTCATCTACTTACTTCCATTCATGACAATAGGGAAAGGAAAACAGCGTTCATGCGTACGTACGGACTACCGTCTCCATGAACGGTGTTTTTCATTTCATTTATCTATCTATTATATATATATATATACTGAATATATATGATATATAAATCATATTTTATATTCTGGAAGTAAGTAAATCATGATATAAGTAATAATAATGTCAATAACAACAAGTCAAAACACCTACGATAAATGAAACGATTTTACCCAAAACGCTTCTTTAACATGGAATTTACAAATGAACGGGTAATATAATGTCATAAGTGAACCATATATGATATCATAACAATGAATATGATTCTGGAATAAGTCAATAACAAGATTTAAATCATTATACAGGAGGTTCGGACACTTACAAAGCAAGTCGGACCTAAGGTAAGGGAAATATCACAATCTCATTTTTATCTGAGATTGTTTATTCGTAAGTATTTACTGGGGTGTATTTTATCATCCACATCCACGTTTCTTCAATATGTAATATTATTTCCATCCACCTACAATTTTTTAAATCCAATTTTACCCTTCGGTGAGTTTTTAGTAAAAGATATGAAAGGAATCTTTTGTCGTTTTTTTTATACGAGGTACTTTTTGACTTTTCCGACAAAAGTACGAAGAATGTTTTTTTTTAACTTATACGGCACGAACGGATTTTTTACGGTTTTATAAAGCCTTATTTTCATGAACCTTCCTCCAAAATATTTCATGACTATTTTCAATAAAATCTTTTTCTTTTAAAATTGCATGATGTTTTGTGAAAAGAAATTGATTTTGAAGAAAAAGGATATTTTCCTCAAGAATTCAATTCAAGTGTTTTATCAAAATTATTTTTCATCTAAGATAATAAAGGGTTCTGTTTCTATCCATATTTTTACATTGATTTGACTATGTTGTGATGGAATTATATTTATGAATTCCTTTATCTTATATGAATGGTTTTATGATGTCATGTTGTTTAAGAATCCCATTTTTATTACATGGGTTATGCAATGATGTATGATTTATGATTTTGTGGCACACATAAGAAAGGATTCATTAAGAGATGGGTGGGACCTATATCTCCCTCCAATGCATTGGGTAAAGATTTCATATCTCATGAGATAGACATGGCTGGAATGGTAGGTTATACCGGTTCAGTGAAACAGGACTGAAACGAGGATTACTCGATTCAGAAAGGGACTTTGTCCACTAAGATAGTCTTGGAAATGAGTCTTGACTAACAAGAAATGATTCTCTATGATTATGTGTGTATGCCACAATGAGTAATGTTTTAAGTTATGGTTTCATTTTCACTACTACGATTTATCCCATGTTATGAAATTATGCTCTCTTTTGCAGGTTAAGATTTCCAAAAATGTTATGTTCTTATGAAAATTATGTGATTGATATTTCTTTTGTTTACCCTTACTGGGCATTTGAGCTCACCCTTTTATGTTTTCTTTTCCCCAGGATATAAAGAAAGGTTTTTAGGTAAAAAAAAAGGAGATCTTTATGGGAGATATTGAAGATCTTTCACCACGATTAGAAGAATATGTTCCGAGTTTCCAAAGACACTAAACTATTACGATCCTTGTGTGTGTGTTTTTGTTATGTACTAAGTATTCCGCAAAAGTAATGTAATGTCCATGTACGTCAGGATACGGGTCTCTACACTCCCATTATCGGGAGTAAGATATCACTTAGTGAAAATATGGAAGATATGGAGAAAATAAAATAAAAAGAAAAGATAATTAAATAAATAGAATTATTTTGATAAAAAAAGGACATATTAAAAAGAATTTGGACGAGAGAGAGAGTGTGAGGAGAGAGAAATAAAATAAAATAAAAGAATAATAAGAAGATAATAATAAAATAAGAAAATAAAATAGAATAAGAATAAGAATTTTAAAATAATAATAATGAAAATAATAATAATAATAGTTAAAAGAATAAGAAGAAGAAGAGAATAAGAGGAATGGATGAATTGGGTGGAAGAAAAAATTATAAAAACATGAATTAAATTTATTTAATTAAAAAAATTAAAATTACAATTGAAATAAAACTAAAATAAAAATGAAAATGAAAGAAATATAAAAAATAAAATAGGGAATGAGAATGGCAGTATCCTGAGCCTACGGTGGACATCTCCCCCTCAGTGCTCGATCCACTTAGGTAGAGGAATGAGACTCCTTATATAGGAAACAAGGGAGAGGCCCATGGCCTCCTCAGTCTTTAAATATCCCCTAAGATCCATGGGGATCTTCAATTTGGAATAACACCTGTGACACCCACTGTTCAAAGATATGAAAACACCTGATGAAATCGGGTGTTTTAAATTTGCAGTGTGAATCATATTTCATGAAGGGAAGCGGATTGAGTGCATGCATGGGATCATGGTAGTGCCAGTGGATTAGGAAGCATGGGAAGCGGTGGTATTGGTGCATGGTAGTGGAGGACTGGGTAAAGGCATGTATAAAAAGCAAGGTAGTTAAACTTGTGAGCCAGCTCGTAGGCTCGTACGAGTTAACGGTTTCTCTCACCCCCACCGATTCACCTCATTGAATGAATCAGTTTTCTGCACATTCGTTCTGCAAAAATGCAGACTCGTAGTAAACTCATTGACTCGGGAAAACTCTCTATGTCAAATGAGTTAATAAAATTATGTTTAAAAATATTGAATGATGTGGATTTAATTAACGCTATAAGAGGGTGGTGCGCCTCACATCGCACATCAGCTTAGGGTTTCAGGTACTAATTTATTCCCCTATGCTCTGGCCTCCCGCACACTCCTCTTTCTCTACTGATCTGTATCTTCGGCAGTACCTTGCATGACACAAATCAATTACATCCTTTCTCAAAGACTGCCATCTATCTCGACCTTGCATCGCACAGAGTGAGCGGCGGCCCTCCTCAACCTCGCATCGCATAGGAGAGCTGAGATAGGTGATTGGGGTTTTTTATTTATTCCATGTACTTTCTAATTCAATTCATTATATAAGTATTTTTGTTTTATGAATCTCTTAAGTGCACACGTCCTTTTAAAAACTTCACAATATTAAGAAATATGATATTATCAAAGCAAAAACATCTGGTGACTCTTGAATAGGCATTAGGAATTTCAATCAGAAGGATCTTACATGGTGTTTTCCATCCTAACTAAGAAGATTGCATGTGATTTATAAGGCGTGTAGCTGTTAGAAATTAGAATGCAGTCTCCCCTGAGATAGTTAGGATTATGAGCATGGATTTTATGTATTTAACCAGCTGAAAACAAATTGAATTTAAAATTTGGTACATATAGTACATTGGTAAGAAAAAGATTGGGATTGAGGAATACTTCACTGATTAAGTCAACTATTTTGGTGGTTGCATCAAGAAATTTAATAGGAATATGATGAGAAAGATTTTTCATTTAGTAAAGAAGTGGTAAGTGGTGAAGTGCAATTGGAATACCTCGTGTCAATAATCCATTCATTTTTTTATGTAAGTTCTCCATTGAAATCTCTTAATGATTTTTTAGGGCGTTCTAAATTTATTTATCGGTGCCTGATTTTTTTATTTACAGCTAATGATTTTAATATTAATTGTTGGTATATGCCTGAACTAATGTGAATTGTTGGTCTGAATTCCGATTTAAATTTTTTGATTTTAATTGTTATTGGTGTGATGTTAATTGGTGGTCTCATGTGAATTGGTGTAATTTTTTTTTGGATTGTTTCCTTTTATGATTCAGTGAATGTTGATTTTGGTTCAGGATAATGTCTTCCTCATCTATCCAAAAGAAAATTATCTGCAAAAATAGTAGTGGAAATAGGTCTGATTCTACTTGGAAATTTGGTTTTGATGTTGAGAAAAATGGGGAAAAGGTGAAGTGCAAGTTCTGAGAAAAATTGTTTTTGGGAGGGATTAATCGATTGAAATACCATTTAGCTCAAACTAATAAGTATGTAGCACCATGCAGAAGTGTGTAAGATGAAGCTAAAAAGGAATGTTCAAGTATGCTTCTTATAAATATTGGCTTCAGTAATAAAAGAAGGAAATATCTTCATGATATTGGGGATGAAATGAATTCTTCTTGTTCAGGGAAAGATGAAACAATGATTGAAAGGTTTTTGAAAAAATCTAGTAAGGCTCAGTCTTTAATTAATTATGCACAACCTTCTATGAATCAGTTTTTGAAAAAGGAGTTTTTTGAGGAAACAAATGCCCAAGTAGATCGGTATTTTTACACAAGTTATATACCTTTTAATTGTGCTAGAAATCCAAAGTTTGTGAAGATGTGTGAGATGATTGCAAGGTGTGGAAATGGATATAAACCTCCATCATATCATGATATAAGGGAGAAACATTTGAATAATGAAGTATCTTACACACAAGAGATACTCGAGGAGTATAAGAAACAATGGAAATAAACTGGTTGTTCTATTATGTCTGATGGATGGACAGATAAGAAGAGAAGATCGATCTGTAATTTTTTGGTAAATAGCCCAAAAGGGTCTGTATTTATGAAATAAATTTATACATCTTATATATCAAAACTGCTGATAAAATATTTGAAATGTTATATGAGATTGTATATTTTGTTGGAGAATAAAATGGTGTTCAAGTACTTAGTGATAATGCTTCAAACTATAAAGCTGCAGGAGAGATATTAATGTTAAAAAGAAAGCACTTGTATTGGACTCCTTGTGCTTCTCATTGTATTGATTTGATGTTAGAGGATTTTTAGAAAAAAACTAGATGTTCATAAGGTGACCATTTCTAGGGAGGAAAGGTCACAACATATATCTATTCGAGGACTATGCTTATTCCTTTGCTACAAGAGTTCACAAAAGGTAGAGACTTGATTAGACCAGGTATCACTCGGTTTTCTACCTCATACTTGACTTTGGGATGCCTTAGTGAGCATAAGGGTTCTCTGATGAATATGATTACATCACAAAAATGGCGGTGTAGTAGGTTTTCAAAAGAGAAAGATGGAAAGAAAGTGCAATTAACCGTGTTAGATACTTCCTTTTGGTGTGATATTGTGACTTGTTTAAGGGTTGCATTCCCACTAATTAAAGTACTTCATTTTGTGGATTCTGATGAGAAACTATCCATGGGATTCCTTTATGAGGAGATGGACCGAGCAAAAGACAAAATTAAGGACAATTTCAGTAATACCAGGAAAAGGTACATCATTTAAAGAGTTATTTTTTTATTACTATTATGTGGGTTTCATTGAATATTAATCTTATGTTGTTATCATTTAATATATATGCAGCTATCTTCCTATTGGGAAATAATTGATGAGAGGTGGGATGTCTAACTCAATAGGCCATTGCATGTTGCTGCCTATTATTTAAATCCTCAATTGCACTATAGTTCCAACTTCAGGGCTGGTGTAGTGGTCAAAATTGGCTTATATGATTTCTTGAATAGATTGGTGTCCACCCAGGAGGAGAGAGACAAAATAGATTTGTAGCTAGACCACTTCAAAAATGCGAGAGGCTTGTTGGGTATGGATTTTGCAAAAAGGATGAGGGATAAAAAGACGCCAGATGATTGGTGTGATTTATATGGGGATGATGTCCCTGAGTTGAAAAGATTTGAAATCTGTGTTCTAAGTTTGACATCTAGTTCTTTTGTATGTGAGCGCAATTGGAGTGCATTTGAGATGGTAAATTGAGAATGATAATTAATCTACTTACATTAATATTTTGAGTTAATACATTTAACATATTTTTCTCTTTTGTTTTCAGGTTCATACAAAGAGGAGAAACCACTTACACCAAAGCAATATGAATGATTTGGTGTTCGTTATGTTCAATTTAAAATTGAACAAGCGAATGACTATAAGAAAAATAAAAGTAATGAGCCTTCTGTTGTTGATGGTATTTCCTCCGATGAAGAATGGATAACTAAAGCATATGATTGTTCACTTTTAGAAAATGATGAGGAAAATGATGCATTTGATGATTCTAATCCCAATTTAGATGATATGGAAATTCATGATGATATTGGAAATGATAGTGATAGAGATGGTGGTGAGGATGCTGCTCAAAATCTTCAAGCTAATTGTGGTTTTAGTGAGGCTGAAAATGATGATGACAATGATGACGATCTTTTGGTGGTGGAAGAATCAAATCTATTCAGGATTTTTATTGATTTGTTTTCTTAATTCTATAATATCTCATCTTTTTGGTTTTGAACTTTGTTTCTAAGAGGGACTCTTTAAGAACTAATATTTATTTTAACTTTTATAATTTTTGGGGTTGCACTGACAGGATCAAATGAAGTCTGGTATAGTGGTTGTGCTTGTGCTTTATAATGTCTCCTTCTCTAGACCTGTATACTTCATGAATTCATGGAAATATTATTCTTCTATTTCTTTTTGTTTCAACGTTGACTTCTCTTTTAAGGACCAGTTGAGGCATATTCATTGGAGTGTTCTGGGGATGGAAGAGGAAAATATTGCTTCATGTCCAGGTTGGCTCTTTCACAGAAGTCCAGGTAGGATGCTCTAATTCATTTAACCTACTAGTGATCATGTTTATGTATTTCATTAAAATCATCAGAAATAAGAACTTTGTTTTTGTCTGTGTTAGGTGGATGATTTTCTAGCAAAAGGGGTAGAAGTGGCTATCTATAGTGGGCAGGTTAGTGTCTATACAAGAAATATGGGTGCTCAAATGAGTCATTTTTTCCCATCTTCTCTTTAGTTGATGCAGGCAGGTTGATGTCATTTGTTCTCCTGCAGTAAAACCAGCCACAACCCAAGCTTGAACTTAGTCAGCACCACACCAAAACCCAACCTTCCAGCCTACATCCAACCAAGAAGTCAACGAGCAATAAACTAACAACACCACCTACAGAAGACAATCTAGCAGCAATTCCCAACCAGACCACCACATCCCATTCTAACCATAACCACAACACCCCAACACCAAGAACACTGCACCATAGAGGCCCCCAACACACCACCACAACCGGCCAGTACCTAGAACCATACCTGGACAGAAAATACACTGGGACTGGAAGCCTCAGCAGTACCTCCATGCACCAAGCAGCAGACCGCTACCCCACCTATCCCCCCCCCACCACTCCACCAGACATAGTCCCCCATACAATCCACCATTCACTGCACCCAGAAGAACACAAGAAGCATCCAGCATAAGCGGAGGACAACAAGCTGACACCCAGCAATAACCCCTCATGCAGTAAAGAACTTGGAATATTCCATCCTCGGACCAGCTCCTGATTAACCTTGTTGTTATGAAATTTCTTACAAGAGGCAAGTCTTGGCTGTATTTTTTTAGGTTTGTTTCCAAATATTATTAATGAAAAATTGAAGATGCATGAGGCCCAATTATTATCTTATTTAATTGCTATAATTGATTTTGATGTGGCTTGAGTATGATGATGGAATCCAGTTTTTCTACTACAACTTTGGTTAGTAACCTTACAGCTTAAAGCTTCAGTTTTAGGGGGTTTCTTTTCCACTTGCTGCTTAAATTTTAAATTTAATTTAGGTTTAAACTTTTGAATTATGCTCTCTTTTAGCCGTTGACTTATGTTCTGGTTGGAAGCTTTTTAATGATAAAATAGTTCTGCTCATATTATGATTTCTTTCAAGTGTTTATTGATAATTTTTTATGCTGAAATATTCTTGATGACTGTCTTATTTGGGCTTCTTGCATGCCGATTTTTTTCTATCTTCATGGTTTTAGGGGGTTTATTTTCCACTTGCTGCTTAAATTTTGAATTTAATTTAGGCGTAAACTTTTGAATTCTGCTCTCTTTTAGCCGCTGACTTGTGTGCTGGTTGGAAGATTTTAAATGATAAAATAGTTCTGCTCATATTATGATTTCTTTCAGGTGTTTATTGATAATTTTTTATGCTGAAATCTTCTTGATGACTGTCTTATTTGGGCTTCTTGCATGCCGATTTTGTTCTATCTTCATGGTTTTAGGGGGTTTCTTTTCCACTTGCTACTTAAATTTTGAATTTAATTTAGGTGTAAACTTTTGAATTCTTCTCTCTTTTAGCCGCTGACTTGTGTGCTGGTTGGAATATTTTTAATGATAAAATAGTTCTGCTCATATTATGATTTCTTTTAGGCGTTTATTGATATTTTTTTTTTCTGAAATATTCTTGACGACTGTATTATTTGGGCTGCTTGCATGCCGATTTTGTTCTATCCTCATGGTTTTAGGGGGTTTCTTTTCCACTTTCTGCTTAAATTTTGAATTTAATTTAGGTGTAAACTTTTGAATTCGGCTCTCTTTTAGTCACTGACTTGTGTGCTGGTTGGAATATTTTTAGTGATAAAATAGTTCTGCTCATATTATGATTTCTTTTAGGTGTTTATTGATAATTTTTTATGCTGAAATCTTCTTGATGACTGTCTTATTTGGGCTGCTTGCATGCCAATTTTGTTCTATCTTCATGGTGTTTTGCATGATGATTTTCTGAGCTAATTATTGTCAATCTTTGTGAATTAAAAAATCATGCATTTTCACTTTGATTTTTTTTTCAAACTATCTTCATGGGTGATTTTCTTACTAGTTGGGGCTTCTTGGATGCTAAAAGGATTGTTTTGTTGTGGCTACATTTAATATCATTTCAAGTTTAAACTAAATTTTTTATTTATTCTCTTAATATTTCTTTACATGTGTTGAATTTTTGAAACTTTAATGGAGAAATAATGTTGATTTTGAAACCATCCTTGATAAATTAATTTAAATTGAAATTATTTTGAAACCAAATTGTGGTCAACTAAAATTGATTATAACTTGTTTTTTTTTGTAAAATGAAATCTTTGGAGGAGATATTTTTGACAACCACCCTTATCATTCTAGTCATCTCATTCATAATTTTCAATTTTGATTTCTTAAGGACAAGAAAATTTACAAGTGGAAGAATTTGATGTGGTTATTATCTTATATATTTAGCACATGCATTTTCATTATATATTCTGGCTACATTTTGGGTGAAAATGGTATTTTATTGATTGATTTTAAATTAGTGTTAAATATTGAATTAAAATTAAAATTAAAATCCATTTATAAATGGAGAGTTTTTTTGTAAAAATTTTAAATGTTATTTTCTTTTTAATTTTCTAAATACTTTGTGAACAAAATCATTTTTTCTTGTATTTAAGTTAAATATGGTCTGTGCATTAATGAATTATTAATTTGAACTCTCCCATTGTTGAATTGATTTTTGGAAATGGGGTTTAATTATTTCATAGATTTTAAATTCCTTGGTTTTAATGATTCATTATTAAAATTGAAAATGAATCTTTGGAAGAATGGATAATTGAAAATATTTCAAACTATTAAGTGGTTTCATCCAGGTTGGTTCGTAAGGGAGTTTATGATGGTGGTGTTGGATCGGGTTAAAGTAGACTCTTACGTGCCTACGAGTCGAGTCTACGAGTCGAGTTCACTGGTCTCGAATGAGTCTGAGTAGACTCTCGATTTTGACTACCTTGATGAGAAGTGAATTTGGTGCTCCTCTTCTCCTCTGGACAGAGGAGGCACAAAATGTGTTTCATGGGGTCATAACAGGCCTTGAGAAGATTAACTCAGTTGATTAAAATCCTCGGTGGGGGAAGTTCAACTCAATCCGAGCTTCGGGAGGCTTTGATGGCGGTTTCTCAGTTGAGTAGTGGCGTCCGGAGACATTGGGAGGTGGATCCACAGTGGATCTATGATGCAGTGGTGGTTTCATGGTGATCAGGACTCGACAACGGGAGCTGGTGGTGCAGCATGATAGAAGAGGCGAGAAATGGCGGTGGTTATGGTGTTCTCGAGTGATAGGAGAGGCAACGGGAGCTGAAAATGAAGGAAGAGCGAGTGGAGCATGGTGGAGTGTGGCGGAGCACGGAGGAGTGCAGTGGAGAATGGTATAGAAAGTTGGAGCCAAGATCCCACATCAAAATGTTGCACTTAATAGAGATCCTTTATAAAGAAAGAAGTGAGTTCATCCATTTAGAATCCCGCATTGGGATGGGCTCCAAGACGACAGTCATAGACATATATATGCGGGCCGCACATACACGTGGAACGTTCTTGTCCGTTGGACACACTTTATACCCATGGATTAATATTGGAAACCAGAGATTAATTCATTGATAAAACACTTAAAACCCTTCAAATTTGATTAAAAATGCATATAAGAGTCTTTTGTGAACCTAATATATTTTGATTTCATGCACTCTTGGCTTTTAAGGTATGTGGGGATAGTATTTACCTCAGGTAGAATTCACATATAATAATATATTCCATTCAATCATTCAAATGGAATCATATGAGGCATTTTATGGAAAGAGGTGTCGTACTCCAACTTTTTGGGACAAAGTCAGTGAAAGGAAGCTTGTATGCCTAGATCTTATTAGTGAAGACTATTCAAAATCATATTATGGAGTCTCAAAGTAGAAAAAAAATTTATTTTGATAACCGAAATAATGGTTTATGATTTCAAGTGGGAGATCATGTTTTCTTGAAGGTATCTCCATGAAAGGGTGTTATAAGGTTTGACAAGAAAGGACATATCTGGCCTTTTGAAATCTAAGAAAGAATTATTATTGTGGCTTACCTCTTAGAAATACCAACTAGCCTCTCTAAGGCTCATGATGTGTTCCATATCTCTTTATTGAGAAAGTACATGCCAGACCCAATGCATGTGCTCAAATCTGAGGAAATATAATTAGAACTTGATTTATCTTACTTTGAAGAGCCTATCCAGATTCTTGAAACTAGAGAAAGTGTCGTAGAATCAAATGACTCAATTGGTAAGGTTCTTTGGAGAAATCATATAATAGAAGAGGAAACATGGAAACCACAATAAGTTATGAGGAAGAACTACCCACATCTATTCATGAGGTGATATTCTAGAAATTTTAAGGATGAAATTTTTTAAGTGGGGAAGAATGTAACACCTGATCTTCAATTATAGTAAGTAAACTTTTCTTTTTAAAGAAAATATATCATAATGTACATAACTTTATTCAATAATGTGATTAAAACCTGAATTCCAAAATTTTATAAATTAAATTTCATGAAATTAATTTCATTTTTGAATTCATCATGTAAAAATTATCTTGGTGTTAATTGTTGGGTCGGAACAAACGAGGAAAAGATGGCAAGAGGGGGGGTGAATTGCCTTTTTAAAAAATTAATTAACAAATTAAAATCAAAGTGAAAATGCAGCGGAAATAAAAGAGGCAAGACACAAAATTGATAACGGAGTTCGGCCAAAAACCCGGCCTACGTCTCCGCTCCCAACTCAACCGTTGAGAGATTCCTACCGCTTGCTTTTCAATGGTTTTAGCAAGAAACCCACTAGGCTTTGAGGTAGCACTAGGACCTATTACAGCTTTCTTTTATTGGTTAAGCAAGAACCCACTTACTTTTAATGGTTAAGTAAGAACCCACTAGCCTTTTTAACTGGTGAAGGCTAGACACAAAATTGATAACGGAGTTCGGCCAAAAACCCGGCATAAGTCTCCGCTCCCAACTCAACCGTTGAGAGATTCCTACCGCTTTCTTTTCAATGGTTTTAGCAAGAAACCCACTAGGCTTTGAGGTAGCACTAGGACCTATTACAGCTTGCTTTTATTGGTTAAGCAAGAACCCACTTACTTTTAATGGTTAAGTAAGAACCCACTAGCCTTTTTAACGGGTGAAGGCTATCTCACCGGTGACACAAGCCTTTTAAAAGTAAAGGCTTGAAGAAACCTCTTCACACCTTAATGGTGATGTGAAACCCAAAAGAAAGGGGGATGAGAAAATTGGGAGTTTGTATGCACAAACTCAAATTTAAGCTCAAAAAGAATAAAACAATAAAAACCGTATTTGGAGAAGTCTTGGGCGCCTTTGATTGATTGGAGATGTTGAAGGCTGCTTCCAAGCTTCTTTGAAGGGGCTCCTTGGATGTGGAAGTTGTTGGAGCTATTGGGGTTCCCTTGGAGGAAGTCACCGGAGGTTGGCCAATTGATGCAAAATATGTCCGTGGGCTTCCGTATAGTTCCGGTTGTTGTCCGGGGCTTCCTTGGCCTTTATTTATAGGCATGGAACCCTTGGGGAGGCTTTGGAGCCGTTGGAGAGGCTAAAAGAGCCGTTGGGAGCCAAGTGGGCCAGCCTGGTCAAACTGCTAGTTTGACTGGCTCCACCGGCTGGCCGGTACAGGGCCACCGGCTGGCCGGTGCCTTGGCAGAGGAGGAGAATCCTGGTCCAGGCTCCACCGGCTGACCGGTGGAGGAGCCACCGGCTGGCCGGTGGCAAGACAGTAGCTTTCCATTCTGTGCAGGTGCCACCGGCTGACCGGTGCTTCGGCCACCGGTTGGCCGGTGGTGAGGCAGTGGCTCTGCCTTCTGCCCAGGGTCCATCGGTCGACCGGTGGTGAAGCCACCGGTTGGCCGGTGGACTGAATTTCAGTCCAGTTTGAGATTCTTTCTTGGGCCAACTTCTTGGCAACCTTGTGCCTATCATTCAAAAACACTTAAAAACAATGTTAGACAAATAAGAAAGGTGATTGTGATCATGAAAATCAAACAACGAGGGGAACGAGATGTACAACAATCTCCCCCTATTTTGATGATCACAATCACCAAAACAATTAAAGTAAAAACATAAATGAGAGACATGCTTAAAGAAAGTAAATGCTAAGAACGATCAAAAGGATTCTCCCCCAATCAATCAAGAAATTCTCCCCCAATCAATCAAGAAATTCTCCCCCTTTGTGATTATCAAAATAGCACGGGGCATAAAACTTGATTGAGGGATAGAGTTGAAAAACAAGATGGAGATTTGAAAAATCAATTGAGATTTTTGAAATTGAAAGATTGAAAATTTGAATCAAAAATTTGAAATGAAAATTTTGAATTGAGAATTTTGAATTGAAAATGAAATGAAAAAATTGAATAACAGTTTGAATTGAAAGTTTTGAATAAAAAATTGAATACCAAGTGTTGAAAATGAAAGTTTGAATTGAAAGTAAAAAAGACAAAAAAGATCCTAACTCCCCCTAAATAAGAACAATAAATCACCGGGGAGACGAAACAAATTTTGGCCCGGAGAGACTCGCAAGAAGGGATTTTTCAATCCATACTTGTCTCATAGCGGGTCTTCTCCTATAAAACTCGTCACTATAGTAAATAGACTTGGGTTGGCCATACCGGGCGTTTTTACAATTACATTCATAAATAAGGTGCCCGGGTTTTTTACAATAATTGAAAAATTTATAACTAGAGCTCCCCCTTACAAAAACAGTGGGTGCATGGGAGGAGGAGGCTATATTGGTATATCCTATCCCTTGGGTGGTTCTAGATATACGTTGGGAACCAAGCAAATTGTTCAAATTTTGTTCCCCTTGGGTGAACTTTGCTAGGGTCTCCCTTAGGTCTTTGATGGTTGATTCCATGGAATCAACATTTGGGAAATTTTGGATTTTGAGGGACATCTCCTCCTTCTCTTTGAGAAGTTGTTCTTTTTCGGAGGAGAGTTTTTTGAAAGACTTTTTTAAAGCAACAAATTTTGACGATAAAGTATGAAAACCTTTTTCTAGTTGGTCTCTAGCGTGTGAGAGTTCTTCATAAGATAAATGATTTAAAGAATTTGAATTTGAAGAACATGAGGAAGAGGAATCGGAAGATGTTACCTCATGAAATGTCATTAGGCATTTTGTACCTTGGTCGCTCGAGGAGGAGGAGGAGGAGGATGATGAGGTGTCACTCCATGTCGCCTTGAGGACCTTTTTCTTTCCTTTTTCCTTTGGCGTGGCCCGTTTTTTGTTGAGTGGGCAATCGGGCTTGTAATGGCCCTTTTCGCCGCACCCGTAGCATTTTACCTTGGGCTTGGATCTTGCGGTGGGTTCTTGCTTTCGCGCCTTGTGGGATTTCTTCTTCTTGTGCTTCTTCATAAATTTGTGCATTTGGCGGGCGAGATTCTCCATTTCCGAGTCGTCGCTTGAAGATGAAGAAGATGAAGATGATGAGGAGGAGGAGGAGCTTACTTCTTTTTGTACCTTGAGGGCGATGTTCTTTGGTGTCTTGATTGGTGTGCCCTCCTTTTGAGCTTGCCTCCTCATCGTGATCTCGTACGTCATTAGGGATCCGATGAGCTCTTCGACCGGCATGTTTTTGACATCCTTAGCTTCTTGAATTGCCGTCACTTTAGGTGCCCATGAGCTCGGAAGGACCCATAAGATCTTCTTGACCATCGTCTCGGCTGAAACATCATCACCAAGAGATTTCCTTCCATTGCAAATGTCAGTGAAGCGTGTAAACATATCGGTAATAGATTCGGAAGGATGCATAGTAAAGCTTTCAAAATCTTGTCTATACATGTCTAACCGAGTATCCTTAACTTTGTTAGTGCCCTCATGAGTCACTTCCAATAGTTTCCAAATTTCATGAGATGAGGTGCAAGTGGAAACTCGGTTGAACTCATTTCGGTCAAGGCCGCAATGTAGAGCGTTCATGGCTTTGCCATCAAGCTCAAAGTTTCTAATATCGGCGGGGGTCCATTTGGATTCGTCGGGGGTAGACAAAGTATAACCTTGCATGACAATTTTGTAAATGGGATATCCTATACTTCTAAGAAAAGTGGTCATGCGGGTTTTCCAATAATTATAGTCGGTTCCATCAAAAAATGGAGCCCGACCCAATGAGTAACCCTCGGGGGCGAAAGAGGTAGATGCCATCATAATGGATCTTAAATTTGAAACCGGGTTAGGGTATTACTCAAATTTTCCCTCTGATACCAATTGTTGGGTCGGAACAAACGAGGAAAAGATGGCAAGAGGGGGGGTGAATTGACTTTTTAAAAAATTAATTAACAAATTAAAATCAAAGTGAAAATGCAGCGGAAATAAAAGAGGCAAGACACAAAATTGATAACGGAGTTCGGCCAAAAACCCGGCCTACGTCTCCGCTCCCAACTCAACCGTTGAGAGATTCCTACCGCTTGTTTTTCAATGGTTTTAGCAAGAAACCCACTAGGCTTTGAGGTAGCACTAGGACCTATTACAGCTTGCTTTTATTGGTTAAGCAAGAACCCACTTACTTTTAATGGTTAAGTAAGAACCCACTAGCCTTTTTAACGGGTGAAGGCTAGCTCACCGGTGACACAAGCCTTTTAAAAGTAAAGGCTTGAAGAAACCTCTTCACACCTTAATGGTGATGTGAAACCCAAAAGAAAGGGGGATGAGAAAATTGGGAGTTTGTAGGCACAAACTCAAATTTAAGCTCAAAAAGAATAAAACAATAAAAACCGTATTTGGAGAAGTCTTGGGCGCCTTTGATTGATTGGAGATGTTGAAGGCTGCTTCCAAGCTTCTTTGAAGGGGCTCCTTGGATGTGGAAGTTGTTGGAGCTATTGGGGTTCCCTTGGAGGAAGTCGCCGGAGGTTGGCCAATTGATGCAAAATATGTCTGTGGGCTTCCGTATAGTTCCGGTTGTTGTCTGGGGCTTCCTTGGCCTTTATTTATAGGCATGGAACCCTTGGGGAGGCTTCGGAGCCGTTGGAGAGGCTAAAAGAGCCGTTGGGAGCCAAGTGGGCCAGCCTGGTCAAACTGCAATGGCTAGTTTGACTGGATCCACCGGCTGGCCGGTACAGGGCCACCGGCTGGCCGGTGCCTTGGCAGAGGAGGAGAATCCTGGTCCAGGCTCCACCGGCTGACCGGTGGAGGAGCCACCGGCTGGCCGGTGGCAAGACAGTAGCTTGCCATTCTGTGCAGGTGCCACCGGCTGACCGGTGCTTCGGCCACCGGTTGGCCGGTGGTGAGGCAGTGGCTCTGCCTTCTGCCCAGGGTCCATCGGTCGACCGGTGGTGAAGCCACCGGTTGGCCGGTGGACTGAATTTCAGTCCAGTTTGAGATTCTTTCTTGGGCCAACTTCTTGGCAACCTTGTGCCTATCATTCAAAAACACTTAAAAACAATGTTAGACAAATAAGAAAGGTGATTGTGATCATGAAAATCAAACAACGAGGGGAACGAGATGTACAACATTAATTTTTGAGATTTTTCAAAAATAGTTGATTTTGGGGTGAATAGTGAAAAAATGATAATTTTACAAAAACTATCATGTTAATGATATTATAATGATATAAGAATAACTTGAAATATTATGAAACATATTCTATAGAAAAATATATATTTATGAATTAATATAATTCATGTAAAAATATAATATTGAACTTATAAATATATGCTTAACATTTTGAAAAACGAAGTAATGTTTTTGTTCAAATAAAAACAATTTTTAGTTCTTCTCTCTTAATCAAGTATATAAAAGGTTACTTTAGGTTTTAGTTTGTTTTAAAAGAAAAATAAGTATCCTTTTATTTTACATAATCCAATTAATTCTATTGGAATCGATTTTATACTTTATTTTTTTATAAAATCATTTTTATGCTTAAAATAAACAATTTTTTAAATAGTTATCATTGATTTTTTTTGAAATTATATTAAAATTAATTTATGAAACTTATAAAAATTGAATCTTGTAAAATTGATTCCAAATTTTTTATCAGCATGATTAATATTTGGTAATAATTTCAAATTAATTTTTTGACATATTGGACAGTAAAAAATTGTTACAACGGTAAGGGTTGAAACGAGTTTACTAGGGGTTAAACTAAGAGATAATGGTAAAAGTGCTACATAAAATGTCTAAATCTTATTTTTTTAAGATATTTAGACCTTATATTATCTTACCTTATAATTCCTATCAATTTGGTGCCATTATCACAAGAAAGTGACTTTATATTATTTAAATATTTTAAGTAATTCCAAGTGTGTCTCCCCCCTCACTTATAAAAGGGAACCTCTCATCCTCCCTTATTCACAAATATTGAGAACTATATATCAGACAATGACTACCCCAAAACTTCCTAGATTCATTCCCTTTGTTCTGTAGATTCTCTTGTTCTTCTAAAACCACCCTAAGACGACTTACAGTGTAATCTAAATGAGGTCTCTCAAAGAAGAGGTAATCGTCTTTATCAACTCTTTCAAAGTTTATTTATTCTTATACTTCCTATAAATATGTTTTATACACTCTAACATAATGAATATAGTGTCATAAATGTACTTATATTTTATTATGACTATGAGACAACAATTTTTCACCTCCTTTTCATACTATGAAAAATGAAAACATCGCTCATGTATATGTACGACCTACCGTCTCCATGTAACGGTGTAAATCGTTTTTCACCACCAATTTACTTGGATGTTTATCAATATAGAAAGAATGAATATATATGATATTTATGAAATAATTATTCTTCAATAATTATAATATATTATATATCTTCTCACCATCCCATCCATTGAGAAATGATTACATCGCTTGTGTATACGTGTGGACTACCACATCCACGTAGCAATATGATTCATTTTACATCACCACCTCACATTGATGGATATAATGATGTATTTAATAAATATATATGATATTTATAATATAATTATTATTTTGTAATGATAAAATATTATGTATCTTTTTTATTCTTTTTTTATAAAATGGATATAGTGTTCATGCGTACGTACGGACTACCGTCTCCATGAATGGTGTAATTCATTTTTATACATCTAACTTTTATGGATAGATATAAATATGTATATAATTACTATATATGATATTTATATCATGATTAAAAAAAATAGATTATGGAACCATGATCAAGATGCAAGGACCATAACGGCCGAATCAAAACATACTTGAAAAAAAATAGTTAATACTCAAAAACGAAAATTTAAATAAAGAACTATTAATAAAAAGGTGTTGAAATGTTATAAGTGGATAATATATGATAATATAAGTATGAATATGATTCTGATATAGAAGTGAAAAATTAAATTTATTATACAGGAGGTTAAAAGAACTTACGAAGCATGTCGAATCTGAGGTAAGAGTTTATTTCACATTCTCATTCCTTATTCAGGATTGTTTATGTTTAAGTTTCCATTGGAGGAGTTATATGATATTTTTATCTTAAATACCATCTATTTTCTTCTTCTATATAAATTTATTGAAATTACAAGCTTTCCTTTTATTTTTCTCTAACTAAATACTCAAAAGTTTGAAAAAATGTTTTTAAGGAAAACCGACTTTGTTTTTCTATTCAGTCGGAAATATTTTCTTCCATGTCCATATTTTCTTCAAAATGTTTTAAAGAATGTTTTTTCTATTCTCCAATAATTTATTAAAGTCATTTTTACCCATGTTTGACTTTCTAAAAAAGGTTTAAAATAAATCTTCTTGTCATCTTCTGAACACAGTACATTTTACCAAAAGTGTGAACAAAATCTCTGTTTTAGCACTTACCACATGAATGGATTTTCCCACCATCATGACTATTATTTGATTAAAAGATTCATTTAAAGGTTTCCATGGTTCTTTTCAAAGAAATTTTTTCCCAAATATTCTAGAAACTTTTATATTTTAATAAGTGATTTCAAAATGAAAGGGTTGTTTTTCTCAAGAAATGTTCCAGCGGTCTTTGAAAAAATCATTTATGTTGGCATCATTTGATGAATCTTATGCTTTACTGGGGCTATACACTAATGATATCATCCAAATTATTTATCTGAATGGATTATGATCATTTTCTTCTATTTATTGGCTAGGGGAAATATTACCATTTTGTATGCTAGTTTTTCAATACGAATGATAATGTTAATTATCTATTGAATTATTATTCGTTTCTTTTATATAATGAATGCATTAGATTTATTAAGTGATGGGTGGGGAACATTATAGCCCCTCGATGCATCGGTAAGTCTCATGAGACAAACTAGTTTGATTATTTGGTGCACGTCTTACCTATTTATGTATAATGTTTTGGCACGAGACTTTGACGGTAAGATTATAATGTATGAAATTATGCATTCTATCATTATAAAAATAGTTATTGTAATCCATGTGATTATTTTTGTTGTTATGTTATCCATGGATATATTCTCCTTTTATGATATTAGTTATATGACATATTCGGTTATTGTATATCTCTACCGTATTATTCATGCTTTATTTATTCTATGATAGGTTATTTTGTATGTTTTCTCTTACTGAGTATCTGAGCTCACCCTTTATTATATTTTCATTTCCCTGGGTTACCACGAAGGGATTTATGAATGATTTTGGGGATATACTAGAATAAATGATAATGTTATAAATAGAATATTAATTTTTATTTCATGTTTTAACATGTGATGTGAGAATCATGTATGTATCTAGTATCCCATGACTACTATACTATTCGATATTTTGAGTGCGATCTTTTGTATCTTATGTCAATATAGTGAAATAACCACCAATTTCGTGTTACTAGAGTCAGGGTGTTACAATAGCAGGAACATAAAATAGGGAACTAGTTTTGTATCCAGTACAGTAAGTAAGAAACCATAAAGAATAGATAATCATGGGAAATTCCAAGTCATCCCGTGAGACGACCCTAGACGTACTCCAGTCCGAACCATTTGTAGGTCGATCGATGAACTTCCTAAGTCAATGACCAATCGACTGCTCTCAATTAGCCTCATCGATGGCCCTCCCTAGTGGCCTATAAACATAGACCCCTATGGAGGATCTAGTCTACTAATCGGGACTAGGTAGTAACAGTCTATCAACCCTTGCTAAGACGTCTAGGATCCCATGATGATAATAAAGGTGGGAGATGGGTTAGCCAACAAATCAAACATATCCATAAAGGATCCACATAACTCGAACCCAATGTTCAGCTCATCTCCCTACACCCATGCATGCGAAGTCCCTCCTTAAACTAGAGGGCTTCCATGGGAGTGCACACTTTTAAAGAAAACATGTAAAAATGCTAACCAGACCTTAAAACATTTGAAGATAGTAGTATTTTCCCAAATCCCTTTACACCCACTTGAAATCCATTTGTCATTCCAAAACTTCTTTAAAGGTACCAAACCGGCCTAAGGGGTCTCCCTTGTGAAGACTTCATTTGGAAATCCATTTTGAGTGTCATTTGAAAACCAAAGGCATTTTAGAAATCCCAATCTTTCAAAGAAGGCCTCCCATGAACTTCCACGCTCGTGCGCACTTACACCTATATATTCATGCATACACATACATATATAGGTGTTTGGCCACATGCATATACATATCCATGTTCATGGGAAGCACCAAAGAGGCCAACAAGGAATACAATTCTATCCATTTATCAAAATCAAAGGGTTCAACAAAGCAAGCCACCAAAAGTCCATGAGAATTGAGAAACCAAATTAAACAATAGTTCAAACTCATAACATAATCATAAAGAAGCCTTAGAAATCCAATGTCATCAATTTAAACAATCAAAACCCATGTAAAACCCATTTAGGCATTTTATCAATCATATGGCATATGTTAATTTCCTTTGAAAACAATTGATGGGATCTCATCCCTTAGTAATAACTTTATAAACATGATCAAAGGCACAAAACAATCATAGTTTTAGAGGAAACCAATTTAGAAAGCCCAAGCACCCATGGTGTGAGAAGAAAAAGCGAAGGCACGAAATCACCTACCTCAACTCGTGTGCGAATTCGACAAAACCTTCAGAAACAGGAATAACAAGACCCAAGACACAATCAGCACACCCTAATATCAAGAACTGAATCACATTAGGTTGAAATCTCTCCATAGGGTTTGGCCAAGAGAGCGAGAAGGAACCACCTAAAATCGAAGGAGAAGGCCTCAAGGATCAAGGAAGAGGCTTGGGGGATGCTCCTGAAGCTCCCTTGGGGAGCCTCCTTCGAGTGAGAAGGGAGAGGGGTTGAGTGAGGGTTAAAATTAGGGGAGGGTAGAATAATAAATTTCACTTTTTAAGAATCTGAATAAGTTGCACAGTTTGACCGTACGGTTTACCAAACTGCGTGCTCCTCACTAAAGAGCAATTGGGTGCTGCACAATTTGTCCAATCGTGGGGGCTAACTGTGTGCTCTTCAACTGGCTCACCTCGAAACTCGAGGAGAAGACTGAAAATAAATAAAATAAAATAATAAAAAAGCTCAGAGAGGTCATAGTGTGACATAAGAGATGTCCAAATGATGAAATTGATTTCATAAGAGTCTGTGTCTAATTTTTTGCATTTACTGGGTACTTTGTCCATTACTTTTTATTGGTTGTCCTTTGCCTTTTACAAACTTCATATTTTTTTCTTCTTATGATGTTATCTGCCATTTATTAATTCTGATACTAAAACACTTGGAAAATTAGTTAGATAAAAATATTGTCTTATAAATATTAAAACATGTCGTTTCAAAGGACTAGAATTATGGTATCTCGAGAACGACCGACCACACAATAACAAATGGTACAGAATAGAGAAACACATAAGAAATCTTCAACATTTTGCATACTCAAGATCATTGATAGATGCAAATAACAAGCATTTTCATTGGCATGCCACACAATACATTGGAAATGGAGAGCGACAATGAATATTGCTCAAACCATATGGTACAGAATAGAGAAACACATGAAATCTTCAACATTTTGCATACTCAAGGATCATTGATAGATGCAAGTTGGAACAACCATTTTCGTAGGCACACCACACAATACATTGGAAGTGGAGAGCAACAATGAATATTGCTCAAAACATGGATTGACAAAACATCATATGACAAAACATTAGCGTGTCTGACTCTCACTCTTTCCATCCATGCAAAGGTGGAGTCTCTGAATCCTTCCAAGAAACGAAGCCAGGCTCGTGTCGATCACCTTTCACAACATTTGCAATGGAGTCAAGCTCTTCTATGTCTTTGCGTGACAAGAAGACATTCAATGCTCCAAGGTTGTCGTTGAAATGCTTGATTTTGGTGGTGCCCGGAATGGGGCAAACATCATCACCCTGATGATGCACCCATGATAGAGCCACCTGAGAAGGGGTGCACCTCTTTCTCTTTGCCAATTGGCTTACCCGTTCAAAAAGTGTTTTGTTGTGCTCAAAATTTTCATCTTGGAACCTTGGAAATGTCTGAAATTTAAGGATTAAAACAAGTCTTTATCATCAAATCCATAAAAAGAGGTGAAAATAATAATAATATGATCACCCAAGATGTGCCCTAAACATGAAATTTCATCATGTGTTCAAATCCTTCGCTAAGACATTTATCATATTGATTCAAACCTTTCGAGCATCATTTTCGGAGAAACTCTCAACTACACCTGGGCCTGATGTAAAGAATCCACGCCCCAACGGACTAAAAGCAACAATACCAATGCCTAGTTCTCTGAAGTGCAAGATGATGACATTAGAACAAGGAAACATATAGATCAATAAGAAAACTAACTGAAGAGCACTGAACAGATGGACCTGCATGTAGGAATTATTTCTTCTTCGACATCCCTCGTCCATAATGACCACTCCAACTGAACTGCTGTTATGGGATGTACATCATGTGCTCTTCTAATTGTGGAAGCACATGCTTCTGATAAACCAACATATTTTATCTTTCCCTCTCCAACCAGCTTCTTCACTTCTCCCATCTGATATTAGACACAAAACATAATGCGATTTGGAGAGGACTAGTGATGAGGTTCTTCTGTAAATAATCAAATTCAGAGAAGAATGAAGGAAAAGGGAGAGTGTAAACCGTGACTTCAATGGGGATTTTGGTATCAACACGGTGCTGGTAATAGAGATCGATGCAATCAACATCCAAACGTTTCAAGCTCCCTTCACAAGCCGCTCGGACATAGGCCGGATCTCCCCTCACCACCAGGTTCCCATCAACAAAACTCGCTCCAAACTTGGATGCCAGCTGAACCCTTCCCCTGTAACCACCTTTTAATGCCTGACCAATCCCAGGCCACGAAATTTCGTAAGTTCAATTCACCGCGCACGAGCAAACTAAACCCTAGAAGACAATATCAGAGATAATGAGAAGGAAAACATCAATAGAGACCTTTCCAAGGAGGAGCTCATTGGTGTGAGGGCCGTAGACGTCGGCGGTGTCGAGGAAGGTGACGCCGCTGTCGACGGCGTGACGGATGAGGGCGATGAGGTCTGCCTCCGGCGGGGGAATACTAGGGTTGAAGGCCAGGCCCCCCATGCACCCCAGCCCCTGCGCCGACACTTCCAGCCCCTGCGAACCCAGCTTCATGGTTCTCACCATTTTCCTTCTCCCAATTTTTCCCGCTAACTGGGAGAGGAGATGCGCCGCTCCCTCTCCGTTGGTTCGGGGATGAATTTATAGTTAATTTGGGAGGTTCAGCTTTACCTTAAATCGTGTAAGTGCTGACGCTACATGCACGTCATCGTTTTTCAAACGGGAGGAATATTTGGGATTAATATTGGTTGGTCCAAGAGGTGGGTCCAAACCAGTTTCTAGATAAGAATATATGTTATAAAGTATTAAATATGAATATTATAATTATATTAAATCTTATTTCCAACAAACCTCCTCATGTGTCTAATTGTTCATATAAAAAGTTTTGGTATAATTATTTACTATATAAATACATGGAAATGGGGATGAAATAGGAGGGTTTCTGGACAATCTGTCTTTATCTTATATTTGTATTTCTATTTGTCGTCATCATAACCATATGCAAATTCAACATTTGTTTCATCGACGATGTGTTTCGCCCACAACCGGTCTTACATTTCTGATTTTGAAATTTTTCACGGTTTCAATCGATGTTTGATTAATTTCATAACATGTTATCAGCATGATCGTCTTTTCCGTATTGCACGTCGTGATGACGCTATCATCATCTTTATCATTGATGTAGGATAAATCTCACAAGAAAAAGGTATGTCACATGTTTCTCTAAACATTCTTCTTTTGATATGCTCTTTTGCGTGTACGTCGACTCCGCTCATTTGAAGTGTTGAATCAAAAGGTGAGTCCTGTTTTCTATGTATAATATTGTTACATTTATTTTTTCTCTCACGATAACATTGATAAAGATATGAATTATTTTCTTAATTTTTTGTTGAGGGAAAAATAATAACCCCCTGAGATAATGACTGACGAATAACAAATTTCACTCCATTTCCCCAAAAAAAGTGTTAGATTAATAACTAATGTGATCGATGTCAAGACAAAGATCATTCATCAAATGAAAAAAACGACACCATGGGAAGTGATCGAACGATGAACATCACGTTCATGTTAGATGTCGAGTCAAAGTTTGCGAGTATGTGATGAACATCATGTACCCGTCATACGTCGAGTCGAAGTTCGCTAATCATGTCATGAATCATGACATTTCATTTATCTTATTTCATTGTACATCCTAAAGGTGTCAAGCTTGATTATGATGTTTAAATAATCATGACGAAGATGATATTTATTTTATTAATATACATCTCTCGAAGTAGGGTGAAAATGTTGATTTGAATATTTATGTCATTATCTTGAAGACACTATAAAACCTGAACAAATATTTTTATTTAATTCTCTGAAGTGAATGAAAATATTTATTGAAAGAGATTTATTTCATTCCCCAAAGTGAATTCAAATATACATGATTTTATTTTCAATCAAGTTCAAGGTGAATATGATGTTTTGTGAACAATCATTATGTCTTAAATAAACAAATAATAATAATTTAACCAACAGAAGTTCCAAAATACACAATAATCTGCTCGGTGATGGGCCTAACCCACTATGATTATATTATGAATTCATCAACCACCAAAAGTGGAAGTTATAATGACAAATATGAGTATGTGTTGGGTCAGAAACAGATTGGTTTCAAATATAAACTTAGTTGCGACAACAACAATTTGTGAGAATCACCAATGTAAACGAAGCGCCAAACCGAACAGCAGAATAACAAATGAGGACACAAATTTTAACGTGGAAAAACCCTCCTTTCGAAGGATTAAAAAAACCACGGGGTAACTCCGAGAAAATTCACTATGAATCAGAGAGTACAAAAATCCAAGTTAAACCCGAAACTTGAATTGCAAATACAGCATAAGAACCTGTGTGAAAAAACACACCCTGATATGCCTCTGTCGCCTCTCTGATAATAGTCCGTGACAATATGTCACCTTTCAGAGATCAAAATTGAACTTGCGGCGTCGTTGCAGCACCTCGTTGCACAACCTGATTTGCCGCTGCTCGCTGCTGCCCACGCCCTAGAAAACAGTCACCCAAGTATCTGCTCTCCTTGGGTTTTCGTGCACCACCAAATTCTCCTTCCTTGATTCGCTGCTTCCCCTTTAATAGGCTCTCATATGCCACATATCTTGTTTGAAAAGGAAATATGAAAATATCTCAAATAGATATCATGAGATATTACCTGAATCTCATGCTAGCAGATACACAATGGAAAAAATCTTGAATTTCCAAAAAAATATATCTTCAAATCTAAAAGATACATCATATCTAAAATAATGGAAACACCCATGTGTGCGCTGAACCCCAACAATCTCCCCCTTCAGCCCATCGAAGAAGGAGATCGCATCCAACAAACTCAGTTGGAAAGAAAAACGGTTGGTATCGCACCAACCACCATCCTCTGCAGAAAATATGACATCCCTCTTTTGCATCTCTGACGGAAACCTGAAATCTCCCCCTGCAAAAGAAATCCAAATGCTGAAGTCTTCTTCATACTTATGTCTGCACCGCTAATACCAGAATCAACAATATCTGGCTCCCCCATAACTGTGATCGCCACATAATCTGGAGCACCTGCAGGAATTACTTGCTCCCTCTGCTCAACATCCTCCGAGTAGTCAAAAACACTCAGCGCATCACCTCGATCTTTGATTTCCATTCTTTCTTCAATAGTGGCACTCTCTGAAGAAAAATAATTAGGTGTAAGATCTAAAACACCTACCAGGACATGCTTCGGCTTCCAAACCTTCTTCAACTTAGTCGACGGTCTTCGACTCATGCACGACGATCGCCACTGCCACAAATCTGACGAAGTCCTCTTCGCAACTGGATTCGTCACATCACCACATGCCTTTACATCTGTCCTATAAATCATGTCATCCATTTTTCCGCCCGCATAAACCATCGATCCTCTGGACAAATTCCATCTTCCACCGCCAAAAGAACTGCTGAATCCATCAGTATCAAGAGCACCAGCAGATAACAAATTATGACGAATACCTGACACATGTCGTACATCCTTCAATGTCAATGTACAGCCTGCATTCGTAGTGATACAAATATCACCAACACCAATGACATCAGCAGAATCTCCATTTCCCATCTTCAATCTACCAAAATCACCTTCTTCATATGAAGAAAATAGTCCCTTCTTTGGTGAAATATGGTATGATGCTGCTGAATCAACCACCCATTCGGTGTACAAATCTGACCTGCAACAATCAATGCCAACTGAAAGTAAATCACTCTCACCCTGAACAAGACTTACGCTGGTATCCTCAGAATCGGTGTCGTGTGCCTTCTTTTCCTTCTTAAGCTTTTTCAATTCATAGCAACGTCTCTGCACATGACCCTCCTTGTTGCAAAAGAAGCACTTGACCTTTCTTCTTGTCTTTGACCGACCTCTCTGACTACCGCGTCCATCTGCCACAACCAGAATACCACTATTACATGAAGATTCACCATCATTTGTCTTTCGCCGAGTCTCGTTCATCAACAACGATGAAATCACATCATCCAACTTCAGTGTATCCTTCCCGAACAACAGTGTGGTGACGAGATTATCATATGAATTAGGCAACGAACCAAAAAGAAGCAAAGCTTTGTCTTCTTCTTCTTCTATTTCAACAGGTACCGCGTTACCTTTATCATCAATCTTGACCGCCACCGAGGATAGCTCCGTCAGAAGTTTTGTGAACTCGTCCAGATGGTTACCTAAATCTCCATTCTCTGGCATTCGCAAACGATACAACCATTTCTTCAAATATAAACAATTTGTGAGAGATTTTGATTTATACCTGCTTTCAAGCTTCGCCCAGATCTCCTCCGGATTTGTCAGATTCATCACTTCCCACAGTGTATTATCACCCAAATACATCTGAATCGTGCTTGTCGCCAACTCTCGCATATCCTTCCAATCATCATCACTCATCGTCTTCGGCTTCTCTGATTTTTTCTTCAACGCCTTCGTTGTCTTCTCACGGACCAAAATATTTTTAACTCTTTGCTGCCAAAGTGTAAAATCATTTTGCCCGTTGAATAGTTCAATGTGAGCAGAAATCCCATGACGTGAATCCCCCATATTAATCAGTAAGAAGACACGGATAACCTCCTCTGATACCAGATGTTGGGTCAGAAACAGATTGGTTTCAAATATAAACTCAGTTGCGACAACAACAATTTGTGAGAATCACCAATGTAAATGAAGCGCCAAACCAAACGGCATAATAACAAATGAGGACAGAAATTTTAACGTGGAAAAACCCTCCTTTCGAAGGATTAAAAAAACCACAGGGCAACTCTGAGAAAATTCACTATGAATCAGAGAGTACAAAAATCCAAGTTAAACCCGAAACTTGAATCGCAAATACAACATAAAAACCTGTGTGAAAAACCACACCCTGATATGCCTCCGTCGCCTCTCTGATAATAGTCCGTGACAATACGTCACCCTTCGGAGATCAAAATCGAACTTGCGGCGTCGTTGCAGCACCTCGTTGCACAACCTGATTTGCCGCTGCTCGCTGCTGCCCACGCCCTAGAAAACAGTCACCCAAGTATCTTCTCTCCTTGGGTTTTCATGCACCACTAAATTCTCCTTCCTTGATTCGCTGCTTCCCCTTTAATAGGCTCCCATATTCCACACATCTTGTTTGAAAAGGAAATCTGAAAATATCTCAAAAATATATCATGAGATATTACCTGAATCTCATGTTAGCAGATACACAGTGGAAAAAATCTTGAATTTCCAAAAAAATATATCTTCAAATCTAAAAGATACATCATATCTAAAATAATGGAAACACCCATGTGTGGGCTGAACCCCAACAGTATGCAGAATGGAAGATCTTTAAGATCTTATATACGTTGATCTTGAAGCAAAATCCTTATAAATATTATTTTGAATAAATGCTTCAAAAGAACTCATATATGAGTTTTTAAATACTCATGTAAGTACATTTTCTGGTAGATAAAATTAATAAATGACTCTAGAAGAGCGAATAAGTTCCTATCTGGCAGTAAAAATTCTTAATGTTTTGTTATATATGAAGTCTTGAAGAGATATATCACTGATATTCTTGAAAACGGATATCATATGGAGACATTGGATAAAAGAGGCACCTCAATATGTAACAAGCATTCATCGAAGGTGACAATAAAGAATTTGTTATGCACAATTGAATCGATAATGGTAAACCAAAAGTTTATGAATCTTAACACTTTAAATATATGACATGATGGTTTAGGCCATCCAATATCAATTATAATGAAAGATATTGATTCAAGTATACATGAGCATCAATTTGTTGATAACATGGTAGACATCCATCATAGGGAGAATGAAAAATTTATTTAATGAATGTATGTCTAATAAATTATCAATGAATTCATTCTCATTAGGTTATTATGAATGCCCCCATTATAATAATTCAACATAAGTTACCGATTATTAAGGTACCCATTATTGAGGTAAATTATTTATATATTACCAGTTATTTTAGAAATGAATTTCCCATATATTTATGAAGAACAAATTATGAATTATTTATGGGTATTCCCACATACCATGTGACCCATTTAAATACTATATGAAAGATGCATCTACTAAATGGTCACATGTGTTATTAGCTGCTGGTGAGTATACATTACATGCTATGCATACTGATTAAAACAAATATTGAACATCACATACTATATACAAAATAGTCTTACATAACCATTGACAATATGCTCACAACACTTAAATGAATTCAAAGTGTTAAAAACCATTAATCTGATTATACACGCCAAAAGTGTAGTCAAAATGATTTTATAAAATCATTGTTCATCATGAGTAGAAAGTAAAAAATATATTTTCCCTTGATGAGAAAAATTAATATATCAAGAACAATATATCTTTTTAGATATTTTCCTTGAAGTGACATTGATACTAGAAAAAATTATGAGATCTCTGTTGTTGATAGTATATTTGAATTTTTAAATGCTTTCAAAACTCATTGATGACAATGGATTTTGATAGATGTCAACATCATAATAATTGGTCAAAATCATTAAAGGAACTTATGATAAGTTCAATATATAAAGTTTTGGATTGATTATCCAAACAACCAAGACTATTTAATACTAGTGATCTTATTATAAGAAATATTTTTTTTCTTGTATATTTGGATTATTTCCAATTGATGTTGTCAGTATTTATTGATTACAACATCTATATATGAATCCCCGAAGGGGTTAAAATTCCTAAAGCATATTCAAAATTATGAAATTTTCACCCAATCTGATACATTATGGGGTGAACTGAATAAGATGTATTCCATGTAACCATATTAAGATAAGGAAGAATATAAAATTGAATTTATCATCCCATGGTTTGTATGAATCATTGTATTCATCATATTATTAAGATGTTTTGAAAAATAGCTAAACTCTTGTAGAGTTTTTTAAAATAAATGACTTATTTGATCATGAAATTACAAAGAATATCCATGTATTTTGAATCAATCACCTTGAAGATGAAATGTTAAATTATAGAATGATTTACCCTTAAAGAATAATTAAATCTCTTTCTTACAAGTGTGATGTATTTCATACATAATAAGTTGATGAATAATTTATTTATCCTAGAAGGATTTAATATAAATATACATTTTATTTATCTATTAAGTATATACATGTACATGTGCATATGTACCTTGTAAATAACAAGAAATCATATTACGACACAAGGTAATGTTCTTCCCTATTCATTGAAATATAAAGGGTATAAATTATTATTATTCCAAAATTCAAAATTGAATGTTTTGGTTATGACTTAATCATGGACATTATATGAGTTAAATGGTGTAGTGATGACCATTATGAGAGGGAGATGTAATTGTTGTACTCTTTTTCCCTTAGTTAAGTTTTTCCCATTGAATTTTCTTGATAAGGTTTTTAACATGGGAACACTATGAGGACTTGATGTTATTGTACTCTTTTCCCCTAATCAAGGGTTTTCCCCCTAAAGGGGTTTTCTTTATGAGGTTTTTAATGAGGAAATCATACATCATAATGTATATCCAAGGGAATGTTGTAAATTATTATGGATATTTGTAAGTAATGGAAGTTGTTGGCCTTCCCCATGAGTCATAATTTTTAATGAGACCATTCATTATGACCTATGGTCTTCCTTCCATGTCTCAAAGAAATGATTAAATAATAATATTAATTGATGCACCAAAGACACAATTGAATGATATAATTAGGGGAAGTTGGGAACACCACACTTTTTTTCCTCTCATCAGGTTTTTTTCAAATGGGTTTTCCTGGTAAGGTTTTTAATAAGCCAACATGACATGGAATTAAATTACTTTGGCTTCACTTATTTTTCCTACAGGGTTCTTTTAGGTAAAGATTATATATAATTCCATAAAATTATGACATTCAAGGAGGGGTGTTATAAAATATTAAATGTGAATGTCATAATTATATTAACTATCATTCCGAAAAAACCCCATCATGTGTCTGACTTTTCATATGCCGACTTTTGGTATTCTTATATACTCTATGAATACATGGAAATTTTAATGAAAGAGGAGGGTTTTGTGCTCTAAATTGTTTTATTTCTCTACTTTTTATCTCTATTTTTTTTATTTTTCTTCACCATCACCATACGTAAATTTGACGCTCGTTTCATCAATGATGTGTTTCGTCCACAATCGACTTTAAATTTTTGGTTTTGAAATACTTCGCGGTTTCAATCATCATTCGCTCAATTTCACAACACCCTATAGTTTTTTTGGAGTCTGTCACACATCTTTTCTTCTCTTGTATCTATAAATTTGCAAATATAATAATATTTATATATATTTACAATGATATTTATTATACATAGTATTTATTATATGAAATTTATTAATGATATAAATATACATACAGATATACATATTATATACATAATATATATATATATATATATATATATTTTAATTATTATGTATATTATAAATTTTATTTTAATGAAATTATTTTTTATTTTTTATTTTTTATATTTATGTATGGAAGTAAAATCATTATATATATATATATTCATTTATTGTATATAAATATATTTTTTATTTAAGTATATATATATATATTTATATGTGTACATTTTTAATCAAAATTTATTTTCTAATGGAGACTTCAATATAGATTTTCAATATTTATTTATATTTACCCGTTAAAATCTATACTCAAAATCTAATTTCCAATAAACATAAAAAATTTCCATTTAAATTTTCAATGAAAATAACAGTGAAAATTTTGAGTTACTGGTGTAAAATTATACTTAAAATTTAATTTTAAATGAAAACATCCATAATTCTAATAATAATTTACAATGAAAATTTCCACTATAAATATTTGGTGAAAATTTCCACAATAAATTTATGGTGAAAATTTCCATGAGGAATTAATGGTTCAAATTTCCACTTAAATATATAATAAAAATATATTAATATAAAAATAAAAAAAATGTAAATTTTCACATGAAATTTTCGTTGGAAATTTGAAATAGAAACTTTTATTACAAACCTCCATCGAAAAGTTCTAGTTCAAATTTCAACTTAAAATTTCAATGAAAAATTTCCAATTAATTTTTATTATAATTGTATTAAAAACTTGATTTAAAAAATTCTAACATAAATTTATGTTTAAATTTTTAGTGTAAATATATTAGCACATAAATAATGTAATTTTGGAATAAAAATTTCAACTACAAGTTTCACATCAGAATTTTTTGTGAAAATTTTAACATCAAATTTATAGTTTACATTTTCACTTAAAATTTCAACACAGATATATTAATACATAAATATAAAATGTAAATTTTCATCAAAAAATTTTATTGAAAATTTTCACTAGAATGTTTTAATGTAAATTTTCATGAAATTTTTTAGTGAAAATTTACACATAATTTGTATTATAATTGTACTAAAAATTTGATTACCAAAATTCAAAAATAAATTCATGTTTAAATCTTTAGTCCAAATATATTACCACATAAATAAACAATGTAATATTTTCATATAAAATTTGAACTAAAAATTTCATAGGACAATTCCCATTGCAAATTTTCATTGTAAATTTCCAAGAGAAAATTTATGGTGCAAATTTTCATCGGATATTTTCAGTGCAAGTTTCTACCAGACATTTCTAATGATTATATCAATAAGAAATTTCTAGTCTAAATTTCCACCAGAAATTTCCAGTGCAAATTTCTACCAGAAATTTCTAGTGTAAATTTCTACCAGAAATTTCCTGTTTGTAGTTTCACTTAAAATTAAAATGTGAATATATTAATACATAAAAACTATAAAATTTCAACAGAAATTTTCAATGGAAACTTTCAATGAAATTTTCATTGTAAAATTTCAATGAAATTTTTCACTGAAAAATTGTAGTTCAAATTTCCACTTAAATTTATTGTGCAAATTTTCACTCAATGTTTCTTATAATTTTACTGGAAATTTGATTACCAAAATTCTAAAATTAATAAATATCTAAATTTATAGGTAAAATAAATTAATATATAAATAATGTAATTTTTCACTGAAAATGTATAATGTAGGTTTTCACTAAAAATTTCCATTACAAATTTACACGTTAAATTCACTAAATCCCTTCCAATATTTTGATGTAAGTAATTTATGAGAATAATGGGGCTATCTATCCCTATCTAGATAGTCCACTTAGAGAGTCATGTTTACAATGTGCTGTTTATGGAAAAATTGGGGTAGCCCGTTAGTATGCCTGTTCAACCTTATGAAATCACTCAATATGCATAATTTAGGGGTATGTCGTGGGGTGATCTTAACCCATTTTCAAATACATACAACCTCAATTACAATTATCAACCAAATATTTCTTTGAGAGACAAAGGAGATGTAAAAAAATCTACTACCATTGAGTACTCTAACCAGTTAAGGTAATTTTAGTGAAAATCTCCATTGAAAAATTTTATCTCAAATTTTAACATAAATTTGTAGTACAAATTTCCATTTAATTTTTATTAAAATTATACTGAAAAAATGAATAATAAAATTTTAAAATAAATACATGTTAAAATTTTCAGTTCAAATATATTAACACATAAACATTGTAATTTTGCACTGAAAATTTGAACTGCAAATTTCCTTTTGAAATTTCCAGTGCAAACTTCCAATGGAAATTTCATGTGCAAGATTCCATAGGAAATTTCCATAAGAAATTTTTAATTCTGATTTTCACTTAAAATTATTATTTATTTTGTTTTAATGGATAAATAAAAATTCAAATATTCATTGGAAATTTACATTGAAAATTTAAACATGAAATTTATATTGCAAATTTTTACATGAAAACATAAATATTGTATAAAATTGCACTATAAATTTGTATTGGAAATTTATACCATATATTTTCAATACAAATTGACACTGATAATTTTCTATGAAAAATTTCAATGGAAAATTGTAACACAAATTTCATGTATGTATACACATTTTTATTGAACATAAATAAACAATTTTTTTTATTTTAATTTATGTGTATGTGTTTTTTAATATACTTTTAATAATATATAATTATGTCAATATACATCCAATGTTAATATTTCTAATAATATATACAAAAAATATGTAAATAATATATTTATAAATATACATTATTGATAATTATACATTATTTATTTGTTTACTTGTATCTATTATTTATCAATGTATATGTGTATATATTTTTTTTTTAAAATTTTATGTTTTCTATTTTTATTTTAGTACATAAAAAATGTAAATTAAAGTATATAAACATTATCATTATTGTTATTATTATTATAAAATAAATATACTTCAAATAAAAATAAAATAAATAAATAATCTATAAGTATCGGCGTACACTAAAATGGGATGGAGAGTTATTTCATTGACTGATAGAAGAGATATTTTCCATAATTTTACTTTGAATTTAAATGTTTTTAATCTCACAAAAGCATTATTTTAAGGAAAATTATCGCATTTTATGATTTCAGTGGTATTTTGAGTTCAATCGAAAAAATGACCTATTTTGAATTTTAATTATTTTAAATTATTTTTATATTCACACTATAAAATATTCTATAATTATCCAAATCATGAATTTATTTATTTTTAGGATTCTATACATCCTAGGATTAATTTAATTCTTCTGAACACAAATATAAATCCACCATTTGGATTCCCAAAACTAGCTCACAATTTGGGTCTTCAAAACTATTCACAAATCTGGAAATTTTTTATGGTGGGACTATATCTTTTGATTTAACACCCCAAATTATCTAAAATTTGGTGTGTAGACATGAAAGAAGTTTCTTAACAACTTTCATGAATGAGTCCACATATGGATTGGCCATTTTCAAGGCCAGTAATGCATTGGAAAACAGAGACATGGAATATGAAGAGTCTGTCTAGGAAGATTAAATTCTCAGAGTGAAATGACCATAAATCTCTATACACATGGCCAAATATGCTTCACTTTTGAGGGGAGAAATGAAATACATTTCAGAAAAATTTTTATGAAGGATTCCACACATGAATAATCTATTTAATAGGTTTAGAACATGGAAAATTTCAAATGGAAATTCTGACCTATACAAGGAGGAGAGCTCCTCCTTCCCAAATCATTCTAACCTATCCCATTCAATCTGGTGGCAAGAATCCAAGAGTTCAAAAACACCCCCTTCTCCCTCTTTATTGTTAATTCATATTTATTTCTTCAATGATTATTTTGTATTCAAATTCTATGGCCCCTTCTTACATGGAGGGGTAGAATCATAAGTGATTGGGTGAAGGAAAGGGGGATCCATTTTTGTGATGTTTAAGTTTTTGAAGTTTTTATTCAAAGGAATTATTTGATTTTAAATCAATGGTTTTAAATTTAATTTAATTTTGAATTTAAATTAAATATGAATATATTTTAATTTATTCTTAAATATTAAATTGCTTTGATTTAAATATTATTCTACCCTGACTTGATTTATTTATTTTTTACAACAATTGGTTAATTTTTAAAGAAAATAAAGTAAGGGAGTGGTTTAGCGATTAATAAAACATGTGAAGAAATTATGATAGAATAATTTAATTATTTAGGAAAAATAAATACCATATTTGGTATTTCCTGAGTAATTAAAAATAGTTCATTAAAATTTCTATACTTTGATAAATAATTAAATCAAAGGTGAATCGAAGAAATAATTGTTATTCAATTATTTTTATAAAACGAAAAGATTCATCTTTCTCGGAAACTATGATGACATCAAGAAAGGGAAAACCCAACCTAAATCCAATCACTACTCTCTCATTATAAATTCACCAAACATCAAAAAATATATTGTCTTCTTAAATCCTTCAAACTTGTTTTTTTATCTGTATAAGTGACACATAGATTAAAACACTACTCCTTAGAGAAGGAATTTACGGTTACCACTCATACTATACCCTTAGGAAAAATTATAATTGCTTTTGACCACTCCCCACAATAGGCATGTATTAAAACTGGCATCGTTATTGGGGAGCCAATCAGTTATTCATTTATGTTTTCTATTTTCACATCTTAGATAGATTTCATTAATTTTTATAAAAATAAAAAAATACTTCCATGATGTTTTCATATGATAATTTTTTCAATTCAAGGAACAAAAAATACTCTCAAGTGAAAGATCTAGTAGCTTAAGCCCCATGGTCTATAGAAGATGGTTCTACATTATGGGATAAACAGATCATGGGAGAAAAAAATTAAATTTTTAAAGAGGAGGAATTCAAGGACCTCATCCAGGGTCTCAAGGAGACCCTAGAGCAACCGGTTGTTGAAGGATTAGCCAAAGAGATCACTAAATTCAGGGAGTAATTTCCTAAACTCTATCAAGAAGAGGCTAAGACAGAATAAGAGTGCTCCTTGATTCCTCCCAATTCTTTTGAAGAAGTTCCACCATAATATTTCTAGGATAAAGTGAAAAAACACAAACTTAAGTACAATAAGAAATATCTTGATGAAAAGGTGAAAGGTCTCTAAGGAAAATTGGATTTCATAACTATATACTTCTAAACATCATCAGAAGAACCTAAACCTGAGTGTGAACCTGAACTAGAAGATGAGACACTTATCTTACCTGAAGAGGAAAAGGAGGAAGACTTTCCTGCTAAGCTACATGTGGGATATAAACAAGAACTGGATGAATTTTGGAATGAATATGAGGAACTACTTGATCTCTCCAAACCCTATAAATAAAAAGATCCTTCATCAGTGATGGAAGATGCCACCCAGGTGGTGGAATTTGAAGTGAAAATGGAGGATCCCGAATACCTACCTCCATCATTAGAGAATCTACTCCAAGATACACTTACCACTGAGGCATTGATTGAATCTGAACCAAGCTAGGAAGTTGATCTTTTATCACACTCTATCTCTTATGACTTTATTGAAACTGAATTATGCATCACCCCCTCTTGTTTTGAATTTTCAGATCCATACAATCTTTGTCATGCCTTAGAGGAGGATGAAGAACCTGGACTTTCACCTATGGAGGAACATATGGAGCTCCCAGATTTCAATAAACATAAATTCAAGGATCCCCATCATGAGATCCAAGTAGCTGAGCTTGAGGAAATCAGACAAGAGGCTATTCATTTTTGAGAGGGAGAAATTACATACTAAAAATTAAAATTAAAATTTTATTCTTATAGAATTACTTTCATATTCTCCCTTTGATCATTAAATACATGCAGCCCCTGGGAAGCCAACACTGGAAGAGAAGAAGGTTGAAAAAGTAGCAACCAAGAAAGAGGATAATTCATACTTCATCCTTCCCTCTCCATGCAAGATATACCTAATTATGAAGGGGGGATCTGATATACTCTGTGCATGGATCATTCCTAACCAGCAAGGATGAATCACAAGCTAGGAAAATCTACACGTGGTGGTTCAAATAAAAGAATATTCGTTCATCGTCTGATTTTGGATAATAGTTGGTACTGCCCTCTAGATGTAGTAAAAACTCAGGGCTCACTTGGGGGATCATACCAAGACTTATCCCTTTACTTACTTTCTTTGAATTTAGATTTCAATTTCCTTACTTAGGAGTAGTCCAACATGAATCCCCACCCCCTCTATCATTTTGAGATTAAATGACATGATCCTTATGATTATTTGTGTAATTCTATTTTGTAGGATCATAAATTGTAGAAGGAAGCCCCAGTAGTAAAGGGAGGAAAGAGGCCAAGCATTCATGGTAAAGGGAGTTCACTTTTTATGATTATATTTTAAACTCTCTACATATTTTGTATGACATCCTATTTTGAGATTTAAAATTAAAATTTCTTGCCCACACTTGAATTATGCTTTACTTGACTTGTCTAGGAGATATGAGTTTTTTAGGAATCCTGTGATGGCATTTTTTAGATTTAAAATGTTAATAAAATTGAATGAGTAAAATGGAAAATTAGATGATTAAATTGAAGCATAAATATTAAAATGAGGAATCATGATTTGAGGAAATTGATTGATTCATGTAAATAAAATTTCCCAACCATTTTTCATGATTTAAAATTTTGAAATTTACGTGAATTGATTTTTTATTATTAATCATGCCTTGAGTGATTTTCCCAAATCATATGTCCCATTCCCGAGAGGATTTCTAGGATAAGTACTTCTTATTTTATCTTGAGCATATTTCTTGAGTGATCTTGGGATATGCCACATTCTAGATCTTGAATTAGAACTTGTCAAAGTTACGGTTGTACAAAAACACATTTAAAATGATTGAGGCATATTTTGATAAACCACTTATCCTTAAAAGACCACCTTTACATCAATACTTCGTTATCCCATAGAGACCCTGAACGAACTTGTTAGGGATGATCCATGTTTCAAGCCATTTTTATCCATTCCTAACCTACTCTTAGTAATTAAATGATATTTTAAGGATAAAGTGTGGGGGTAAAGGGAATCATGGTAAATGGGATGATTTACAATGAAAGGAATAAGTACAGGGGTTATTATTGTGGGAATTGTAAAAGGTTGTGGAATCATTCATTATAATCTATTTTTTTCCCCTCTTGAATAAAAAAATTTAAAATTACAAAAAGAACCAAAAAAATGAGAAAAATGGGTTTTACTTTAGGTAAAACAAAAATCAACATTACTAGACCAATGATTTCTATCATACATGGTTAGGTGGTGGATGTGTGGTTTATTCTAAAGCATAAATTTAAAAAAAGAAAAAAAATGAAAAAGGTTCTTTGAGAATGAAAAAAATGAATAAAAGTAAAAAAATATTCAATAGAGGGAAGAAATCATTCATTATGCTTAAACTAATCATGATCTTTACTTTGAGTCTTGGGGAAAGTTGGGAGTTGTTACAATTTGAAAGGGAGAATGTCATTAATCTTTTTAATTTGAATATCATGTTTTATTATTTAGGAGTTAAACCTCCTCCTTGAGCTTTATTTTCAAACATCAAATCCTACCAAAATTAAGCCTTAGATTCATTAGAACCTTAATTTCAAGTCATGATTTTATGTGCTTTTTTTCTTTATAAATTGGAGAAAGTAGTTCTTTTATAAGATTATAGATAAAAATCATGTTCTCATGATATGAGAATAACTCTACATGAATTGTATCATGAGTGATGAGATAAAAGAATCAAAAGTGAGTTAGTTCATGATTTGGCATGTTTAATAATAATGAATTGTGGAGCTTTAATGAATGAGAGGATAAGTTCTATAAATTTTCAAAGGGGAAAAGTAAAATATATGAATTGATTTTTTCTTAGAAAAATGAGAAATTGAATTGATATTTTATGTTTAATTTTAAAATTTGATTTCATATTGATAATTTTTTGATTTTATTACATTGAAATTTGAATATTGATAACATTGGAGCCCTCTGATTTTAAATGTTGGGATTTATACTTTAGGACAAACATGGTTTAAGTGTGGGGGAATTGACAGAAAAAAATATTTTACATAATTTTACTTTTAATTTCAATTTTTTTAATCTCACAAAAGTATTATTTTAATGAAAATTCTTTCATTTTATGATTTCAGGGGTATTTTGAGCTCAATCGAAAAAATGACATATTTTGAATTTTAACTATTTTAAATTATATCTATATTTAGGCCATAAAATATTCTATAATTATCCAAATCACGAATTTATTTCTTTTTTATTATTCTATATATCTTGTGCTTCATTTAATTATAATAGACCCAAATCTAAATCCACCATTTGGAAGCCCAAAACTAGCTCACAATTTGGGCCTTCAAAACTGTTCACATATCTGGGAATTTTTTATTGTGGGACCACATATCTTGATTGGACTTCCCAAATGCTTTGAAATTTGGTTTGTAGATGAAAAAATGTTTCTTAACAACTTTAATGAAGTAGGATTCACATTAATTGGACTTTTTCAAGTCCATTAATGCATTGGAAACCAAAGATATGGAATATGGAGAGTCTGTATAGGCATATTAAATTCTCGGGGTGAACCAGTCATAACTCTCTATACACATGGGAAAATTTTCTGAAATGATGAGGCGAGACGCGAAAGAAATTTTGGAAAAACTTTCATGAAGAAGTCTGCATGTGAATATACCATTTAGTAAGTCTAGAATGTGGAAACTTTCGAAGGGAAATTCCAGCCTATAAAAGGAGGAGAGCTCCTCCTTCCCAAATCATTCCAACCCATCTCATTCTATCTGGTGGCATGAATCCAAGAGAATAAAAAAACTCCCTTATTCCACATTTTTCTTAATTAATATTTATTTTTTCCATGTTTATTTTTAATTCAAATTTGATGACCCCTTATTGCATGGAGGGGTATAATCCTTAGTGATTGGGTGAAGTGAAGGGGGGTCCAATTTTGTGATGTTTGAGTTTCTAACAATTTTATTAAATGAAATTATTTGTATTTAAATTAATTATTTTCAATTTAATTTCTTTTTGAATTTAAATAAAATCTGATTTTATTTTAATTTATTGTTAAATATTAAATAGATTTGATTTAAATATTATTCTACCCTTACCTGATTTATTTATTTTTTATACTAATTGGTTAATTTTTAAAGAAAATCAAGTAAGAGTGTGGTTTAGTGATTACTAAAACATGTGAAGAAATTAAGATAGACTAATTTAATTATTTAGGGAAAATCAATACCAAATTTTGTATTGCCTGAGTAGTTAAAAATAGTCTATTAAGATGTCCACACTTTGATAAATAATTAAATCAAAGGTGAATCGAAGAAACAATTTTTATTCAATTAATTTAATTATTTTTCTAAAACCAAAATATTCAACTTTTCTCAGAAACTATGATGACATCACGAAAGGGAAAACCCAACTAGAATCCAATCACTTCTCTCTCATTATAAATTCACCAAAAATCAAAAAAGTATCTTGTCTTCTTAAATCTTCCAAACATGTTATTGTTATCTTCATAAGTGACATATAGATTAAAACACTGCTCTTTAGAGAATTAATTTTTTGTTACCACTCATACTACACCCTTAGGAGTTTTCATTGTATTTTCCACACCTCACTACAAGCGTGTGTCAGTAACATATTAATATTATTTTAATATGTTTTGAAAAAAGTGAAAAGCATGTTTATATAATCTGCCACCATGTCAAAAAATCTCTCTATCGTTTTAATCCAAAACATGACCCTAAGGGCCAGGTTTCTGTATAGACTTGAGACGATATTTCCCCAAATATAGATTCTCATATCCTTAGGTTGGGACCCAACCTCACAGTCTAATTGAAAAATTGGAAAAAATTACCCCCAATCCCCCACCCACTATCTCTTATTCATTTACATATTTTATAATATAAATATGTATAATATATATAAATTATTAATTATATTAAAAAATTTATAATAATTAAATTATTATATATTTTGTATTATTATGTATATAAAATTAAGATATATATATATAGTTATTTATATTTATATATGCATGTATATATACATATATTTACACACACACACACACACCTGCTTGTATATATAAATATTAGGTATATATATAAAATTACCAATGAAAATTCCAAAAATTCAATGTAAATTTTGAATTAAAATTCACTTACACACACATATATATAATTACATCACACTCACATTCATATAAAATTTACACTGTAAATTTAAACTAGAAATTTGTACCAGAATGTTTGAATGAAAATTTCTAATGAAAATTCATAAGGAGAATTTTAAACTTGAAATTTACACTGAAAATTTACATTGAAAATTTTCCAATGGAGATTTATAAAATTATAATGTAAATTTCAAATGAAAATTCAATTACACACATATATAACTACATCACACACACAAAAACATATAGAATTTATATTTTAATTTTAGAATGTAAATATTCCTTGGAATCTTCTAATGAAATATTTTAATGGAATTTCTTCAGTAAAAATTTACAGCAAAGATATACATTGAATATCTATACTGAAAATTCATCGATAGAAATTTCTACTCAAAATTTAATTTAAAATGTAAAATTAAACAAAATCTATACTCAAAATTAAATAGAATTATATATATATATATTAATGTATATACATACATGCATAGATAAATTTATATTAATATAACTACATAAAAATATACATACATATTAATGTAATTATATATATATAAGTATATACAAATATAATTATATATACGCAAAATGTATTTATATATAATCATATAATGTAAGTTTACATTTGAAATTTTCATTGGAATTACGTGTTGGAAATTTTCACTAGGAATTTAATTACTAAAATTATAAAATAAATACTTGTTTAAATTTCCAGTGAAAATATACATAAATAAAAAAAGGAAAATTGTAATGAAAATTTTCATCGAAAAATTTCAATTTGAATTTTCACTTAAATTTCAAGTGAAATTATATTAATATATAAATAAATAATAAAATTTTGAATTGGAAAATTTTAGTGAAAAATTATAATGAAAATTTTCATCGCATGTTTTAGTTTGAATTTCCACTTCAATTATAAGTGAAAATATATCAATAAATAAATAAATATTGGAATTTTCCAGTGAAAATTTTCTGGAAATTTTTACTGTAAATTTCTAATATTTATTTTATACACACAACATATTTCATATTATAAATATACAACTTAATTTTCCAGTGATAATTTGTAATAAAAATTTTCAGTGTAGATATCCATAATATATTAATATATAAAACTAAATGTAAATTTTCACTAGAAAATTAGAGTGAAAACATCCAATCAAAATTTCCAGTACAAACTTCCATTGGAAATTTCCTATGAAAACTTCCATAAGAAATTTTCAATATAAATTTCCATAGGAATTTTGCAATTCAAATTTTCACTTAAAATCCTAATGTATATATATATATATATATTAATACATAAATAAAAATTCAAATATTAATTATAAATTTTTATTGAAAATTTACACTAGAAATTTAGTTTAAATGTATACATTTATATATAAATATTGTATAAAACTCTTCTAAAAATTTTTATTGAGAATTTATATTGGAGATTTACAATGAAAATTGGCATTGATAATTTTCTATGCACATTTTCATTGGGAATATGCAATAAAATTTTCGTGTATGTATACACATTTAAACTAAACATTAATATACAATTTTTTATATGAATATATATATATGTATTTATTAATATAATTTTAATAATATATAATTATATCAATATATATCCAATTCTAATATTCCTAATAATATATACACACAATATTGAAATTATAAATTTATAAATATACATTATTGAAAATTATGCATTATTTATTCCTTTATTTGTATCTATTACTAAAAAAATTATATGTATATATAAACATTTTTTTTAATTTGATGTCATCTATTTTCAGTTTAATACAAAAAAAATGGGAATTAAAATGTAAAAACATCATTATTATTATTATAAATATAAAATAAATACTTATAATAAATATATAATAAAGAAAAAATCTATAAGCATGAGTGTACACTAAAATGGGATGAAGAGAAGTTTGGGTAACCTATTAATACTCTTATATTGTATTTTGAAAAAAAATGAAAAGAAAGTTTACATAATCTTCCATCACGTCAAAAAATCTATTCATTGTTTCAATCCAAGAAATGAACCCTAGATTTAGCTTCCTTCTTGGACCTAAGAAGATATTTTTCCATATATGAAATGAAACTATAAATAATAAAATAGTTGTTTTTGATTGACTACAGTTATACAATTTGACACGATAATTTTAAGTTTTTTTCATGTATGATTTTTTCCATGTATGACTACAAACAATTGGAAATAAGATAATGAATCACCATATAACCAAATTAATTCTAAATAGATTCAATTTAAAAAATGTAAAAAATAAATGATTTTAAAATTAATTATTACTAAGGGTTTAATTTTTAAAAATAACAGTGAAACATATTATTATGAAATTAATGCAACATAAGGGACTCAATTGTGTTAATTGATAAAATTAAAAATGAATCCTTTTTTGCACATACCCCTCCTCATCGACAATCTTTGGATTAAAATTTTGAAGACACTTCCCTTCGCAAAGTTGGATCCTCTAGTCATGCATTTCATCATTATAGGTTGGATTTGGTAAAACAACCACTATCCACACATCCTTGTAAATGAATTTGTAAATGTGTTGATGAATTTACAACCATTCATTATTTAAATTACAATTAATGTTCAAATTAATTACAATTAAAATTATATTTATAATTTATTTTTATATAGTAAAAAATTTATGATTATTATATGAAATTAGTTTAATTATCATTTTTGTTTATTTTTTTTTAAATTTAAGCCCTTTAAAATAAATTAATATTAATGTTTCATAATTTTTTGATATTTATTAAATTTAATTTCATTTGAAGAATATGTTTGTTTTATGCGGACTTTAAGTGTCATTTTTTCTATGTATTTTCACCCATTTTAATTATAAATGACTAGAGAAAAATCATTGGCATAATAGTATTTTTCTTTTGATAGTCTACTACCACAACATTCACACAAACATTATAATCAACGACATAGAAATTCTCAAAAGTAGTCATCCCCAACATACCCATAAGATAAATAATATCACCTAAAAGACTGTACAATCAAAATCTTAGATTCCAAAGATAATAATGATGGGTTTTAGGTGTTCATAAAATAAAATTTAGAATCATAATAGAACCGATATATTCCTTGTATGTCTTCAACTGTTCAGTATGAAAAATATGAAGAACATAAAAAATCATACCTTACCAGCTGCAACCTCCATATTTTACTATTCAACAGAGTATGTTTGATGGGGAACTAGGAAGTAGCATCCTAATTCCCTCTACCTTTGAGGGATTACACTATCCTTTGAGTCAATGTTCATAACGAGAGGACCTTGAATCACCAAATGGGTGCTAGTTCCTTCTTTACAATGAATATGAATAGTGATAAACCCCTCTCAGACTAAGAACTAGGGTTTTTTCCAGATCCGCCTCCCCACTTAGTCAAGGGATCTTATTCATGGGAGCCCTCAGTTGGTTTTGGCCTCTCCTTCTTGATAGGAATCCATGATTTGTTCGATTAGGTGTGGTCCATTCTTTGGGAGTCCCCACGGTAATTGATCTAAGGGTTTCCCCACTTCTACACCCTACTTGGATCTTGATCGATCGAGAGCTTATGATAAGAAGTTCTACCTATAATGACTGTTTTGTCCAAGGGTTCTTCTGATCTACCTTTCCAATGATAATTTCCTATCGAGTTCTCATGGATTGGTGACTTTCGTTGTCTCTGGAGACTCGATTTGTGGTGGAATCCTTCCGTCTTCCCGTAATTTGGCATCTCTATAGGTATTCGGCATCATGCGATCATGGAAGATGGTGTAGGAGGGTTTTATGGTGGATGGTGTCGACTTTTGTAGAGGGAATAAAAATTTATTATTCAACTACTGGTGATAAAGCTTTGGTGAAATGTTGATTGGTGGTGTTTTTCAGTGGTTGCTGGTTAAGAGTAGTGCTGGTCCTCTTCCTAGACGATTTCGACAATGTATCCATTTCTGTGATGATGAATCATTTTTGTTAAAAGTGGGTTCAAGTGGTGTTGTGTTCTTTAATTCTTCGATTAAGGTTCAATGTTGGGATTTTTTACACAAGGTTGATGATCCTGGAGAAGGTTGTGGACCGATGTTGAGGCTCTATCTACAAAAACTGTGCTATAGTTTCCTATTCCAATGCTCCTCCCTAGGCCAGTCTAGTGTAGTGGTTCTTTTGGAGGCTTTGGGGTTTCAGTTCATGCAGTCACCGATAGTCTAGGAGGCACAACTTGAGTTGGATTCTCTCCTTACTTTGGGTTTTGGAATATGGCATGCAAGATGTTTTCTGTAGTTTGATGACTTCATGATCCAGATCATGGATCTAGTTCAGGTGATGGTGATGTATGTTTTGCTGATCTTTGTTTAGGGATGAAGGTGTTTTTGAATTTTTAATTTCTAATCCTGATGGTCAATAGTTCTTTAATTCTACTTGGACTGATTATTTTGTCTTCTTTGTGGTTTTTAAGTGGTTCACATTTATCCTCAAAGTTGTTTTATTAAAAATAAAAAAATAAAAAAAATAAAAAAAAGAGATGGATAGTGATTAGAGATGAAGATATAATCAAATTAGGATTGTGTGTATCATGGTTATAAACAATGGGAGGGATCACATCATTTTTTTGGATTCTCTTCATTAAATGATGAGAGTCAAAGCATTCTAGCATCGAGTTCTATCTCATGGAACCTACATGTCACTACTCGTTGGAGTGTTTCATTCATTGAACAATTCAATGAATATATTTTTTATTCAAAGACATAAATAAATCAATCCCATTGATTCATAACCAAGAGTAACCAATGGAATACATGGAAGTGATGCATGCATGTGGTATTGCATATTGCATTCCCCATCATACACTATGATAAACATCCAATCAAAGGATATGATATAGGTAACAAATTTCCTATATTTGCTGATATAATTTAGGGATATCGTAAAATATGGTGTCCTCGTTTTTATTGAATCTCCAACAATCTCCCATTTGCACTAAAATCCTATAAGGACTTTATGAAAAACATTACAATTATTTGTGAATCCATCCAAAACTCTATTGGATATAGTTGATCAAAATCTCTTTATTTTGGAACAAACAATTTAACCAAAACTTAAAAATTATCCAAAGACCTATATGTATGACTGTGAAATCCTTATTATCATTGAAAAAAAATATGGAATCCTGATTTCATAGATGTAATAAAAGAGCAGTCTCTAACAAGACATCAGTGCTACTCAAGCTGCTAAGGATTCTAGTGTGATCACGATCAAACATACTCATATCTCTATATGAACATGTCCACCACATGATGTATCATATACATCATATGTATGCCTATATAGTTCTTTTGTCCATGGAATCTAGTAACTGCTAGACATGGAACATGTCAATCTAGTATAAGACATCTCATCTATTTATAATTCTCTGAAATAAACTGACTAGGATGATGAACACATCATATGACATTCACCTAGTAGATGAACACATCACATGTCTCTTATCTAAGTAGTTTATCACATCATAAGTGACTCAACTAAGCATAAACATGAATTTCCTCATTCTAATTCAATCAAGGGAATTAATGTATTTTCTTATCATACGAGTGGAAAAATACCATATTGGTTGAGATCCAGCTGACGACCTAACCAACAACATACCCAAACACCCACTGATTAGTTAATACTTGAGGCTTTCATAAGAAAATTATCAAAGTATGATGGTTATAATAATAGGTATCTAACAAATATCATGTAATGGGTATTGATAATAAGTACACACCCTTAAGTATATCAATGACTATATGAAATTCCATGAGATATACTTTAGTTGTCCATTCTAAGTAGTAAGTTTCAACTTATTACCTCATGAGTCTATTCTTCATATCTCATATACAACTCTTTTTATCAATTATAATATTATACTCATGATAAACTTAACATATTATAACAAATCATAATATTCCATGACGATCATCAATTAGGGACAACTCAAAGTAATACTTTGAGGGGATATTATCATTCCAATGTTCATGTAATATAATTTTCAGTACACATGAATGAATGATAAATAAATGTTTCATTTATTATAAAATAATGATGCATTTACAACTATTACTTTTAATCACTTACGTATAGTATACTAAGAAATTCAACATGACCCTCATGATTCTATTGTGATAATGGTTTTGTCAATAGTTACACTACATTGTCATTTGTAGCAACCAAATAGATCCTAACATCACCACTCTCAATGATCTCTCATATGAGATGGTATTTGTGAAGGATGTGTTTGGTCCCTTGGTGCGACTGGGTTCCTTAGACTGAGAAATGGATCCATTGTTTCCACAATAACTCTTAGTTTCTCACTCGATTCTAGAAGCCACCCCAAGTTCAAAAATTAACTTCTTGTTCTAAATGACTTCCTTCACAACATCTGATGTAGTGATGTACTCTGCCTTTATTATCGAGTCCACTATGGTGTCTTGTTTGAAACTCTTCTAGATGATAACTACACTGTTTAGGAAAAACTTGAAACTAGATTGAGATCTCATTTAATCTTTATTAGATTGGAAACTAACATGAATGTAACCCCTTACATAGAGCTCATCATCTCATCCAAATACCAAGAACATATCCTTAGTTCTTCTTAAGTACTTAGGATGTTCTTAACACCAATATAGCGACTCTCACTATGATTGTATTAATATATATTGGTTATTATTAGAGTGTATATAAAATAAGGTCAAGTACACAACATTACCTATATGATATATCATATTAATAACACATAGGGAATTCTATCCATACTTTCTAACTCCTTAGAAAAAACCATAAATATTCCTAATATTTTTTTATGAAACACTAATAAAGACCACTTTTTGGAGTTATCCATGATAAACATATTTAACATGTTACCAATGTACATGTACCAACTTAGTCCAAGAATACTGTTAGATCTGTAAATATAGATCTTCATATCTAGTATGTGGGATTCTTTACCCATGTATTTCATAAAAAAATCATTTTTTCACCACATATTTATAGAGTGTAAATTTTAGATATCATTTCTGATAAGTAGTGCTCCATCCACATACAATATCATAAATAATAAAAAACTCCAACTAATTTAATTATATACAAAATAATCATCCACATTTTTAATGAAATCAAACTATTTGATCACATCAATAAACAAGATATTCCAACATCAAGAAGATTAATTCAATTCCTAAATGGATTGCTATAACTTTCATACCATAACAGACTCATTTGGAACTTCAAAACATTCAGTACGTGTCATATACACATCCTCTACTAAATTCTCATTAAGGAAAGTGGTTTTTGCATCCATTTGATATATATCATAATCAAAATGATTTTTTATGGAAAGAAATATCTGAAAGGAATTTGTCATTGCAAAAGTGAAAAAGTTTCTTCACAGTCTATACCATGATATTTCTTATAACATTTTTACTTGATTCACGATTTATAGGAAGTTACTCCACTATCCATGCAATCATTCTTGTAAAAAACCAACTTTTACCCTATGGGTCTCACCCCTTTAGGTTAATCCACCAAGTACCAAAATGGGTTGGTGTACATGGATTCTATTTTGAATTCCATTGATTTAAACCATTTCTTAGAATTATAACTTTCAATGGACTCTCTATAGGTAGTAGGTTCATCTATTATGAACATTACTTCACCATAATTTTCTATAAAAAAATCCACATCAATTGGGATACTTATGATGCCCACTAAACCTTCCATGCTCATGTGTGACTTGAGTCAGTACTTCTTCCATAACTCTTTGTGGATCTGGATGAACTTTCATCTTAGGAAAAATTCCTATTTTGTTGGTCTTGAACTTATCTAAGTTCAAATTTCCTCCCACTGACACCACAAATCATGTGATTCTTCTCAATGAAAAAACTAAATAAGAATACAAACACTTTGTGTTTAATGGGATTATTAAAATAATATCTCATAGTTTCCATGGGATAACTGACACAAAAGAATTTGTTTGAGTTAGGGATAAGATTATCTGGATATAGTCATCATACGAATTTTTAGCATCCCCAAATCAATATGAAAGACAAATTGGGATATTTCTCATACCATATATCATATGGTGTCATTGTGATTGTTTTAGGTGGAATGTGGTTAAGTAAAAATAAAACAATATCAAAATCTTAAACCTAGAATGAAATAAAAAGGTTAAACTAACTCATTATTGATCAAACCATGTTCAAAATGGAAAGATTCCTTCTATAAGATACACTATTACACTATGGTATTCTATGAAGAGTGATTTGTGAAAAAATTCCACAATATATCATATATTTAGTGAATTCCTAGCTCAAGTATTCACTACCCCGATCTGATCATAGAATCTTAAATACTTTTCCCAGTTGATTTTGTATTTCATTTTGAAATAATTTGAACTTTTCAAAATTTTCATACTTGTGTCTCATCATAAACACATAACCATACACATTAAATACACTAGTAAAAGTAACAAAGTATGTAAAAATACCACTTTCTTGTGTACTCATTGGTCCACATACATCACTATATATGAGACCAAAGATCCCATTGGTGATTTCACCTTTTCCACTAAAAGGTGATTTATTTATCTTTCCTAATAAACACAATTCACATGTGTCAAATTATTCATAATCAAATGAGTGTAATAATCAATCTATATGGATTATTTGGATGTGTTTCTAGTTTATATGTATAAGGGGACAATGATAAAGGTAGGTGGGATTAGAATCAATCATGGTCTTCATATTTTGAATGTTATATATAGGAATATCCATATCAGAATATATAAACCATTTTCCATATTCTTGATGCCATAAAACATTTCATTCTTATATATAGAACAACTATAACTCTAAATAATTAATGAAAATTTCATATTTTCCAAACAAGATAAAAAATTATATTAATGGATATAACATAATAATAGTTCTTCAATTCTAGAACTAATCCACTGGGTAGACATAGATTATAAGTGCTGCTTACAATAAAACAACTTTTACTCTGTTATTGACATAAATATATAATTAACCCTTTTTCAATTACCTCTTATATTTGAGTCTATGGTTATAAAAAAAATGTGTTCTGCACACTCAACATCCAATCCCCAAGAGTTAGAGTTGGAGAAATTTATCTCTATAACATTCACATTTAGATGCTTAGAATGCTTCTCTTTGAGAACAGTTTTCAACCTCAAATACCTATTTAGAACTGTTTTATAGTTCATATATATAAGAGTTCTCAAAATCATTAACATGATGTATTCTATAATATACAACAAAGATATATCTATGGGTGAGTACTATATTTTATATCTTTTCATCAAGGACTTTTAATGAAAGTACTCTCACTAAAAATGATGTTCCCATACATCATGTCCATTTAGTGATCCAAGATCCATATTTCACTATGATTTGAGTCCAATATAGTATTCCTCTAAAATATTATCTACTTATGTAGTCTAACTTAGAAATCATAATAGTTATCATTCTTGGATAGTTGAGTGGACAACTCTTTACCTGAAACCATCATATAAATAAAAAATCAACCATATTCCTCTGATTTGCTAACTCTTAGGGATTCTTAGGTAAGTGTCACCCAATTATAATAATAGGTTTTGGTTACCTAGACTTTATGAATAACCATTTACACCATTCCTTAAAAAAGATAATCCATGGGCACCCAACTATACCATGAACCTACCTAGTTGGATGATCGGGGTATTGACATGTGTTTGCTTTGGAAGGAATCTCACACTTGGTATTTAAGAGGTTTTCTTTTAAAGTATCACCAATTTAATATAAACCATAAGTATATTAAAATCATAAATATTTCATCACACACAATCCTGATTATCTCACATTTTATTCCTTTGTGTATGAATTCTTATAACGATTTAGTTTTGGAATCCCTATTCTATCCACCGAATTAATATGTTTACACTATATTAATGTGCAAATCTTTACACAAATCAATTTTTATGTTACTCACCCAAAAGTAGGAGAAAAAAATATTCATACATATCCAAATTCATCTTATTCATAAGCTATATTAACTTTTTATATAAAGTTTTAGAATTATATGAGATTGAAAATCTCCACTTGGGTTAGCTTGGAGCCATAAATAACCAACCCCCACCTTTCTAGAACATGGTATAAGCCTCTAGGCTAATGGGAAGTCTAACCAAATGTCTCTTTTTTTGGATTTGGTGTTCTAGAACCAACTCTTTGTAATTTGAATTACATCTATATTCAAATAAGTAAATATTAATTAACACATCTTATTACATATCATTCATAATTTTGCGTGAATTTAATGTAATAATATACGAGAGTATATGTCACATTGAAAAGGTTATAGTAGTATTATATTATGATGAGAACCTTTAAATTCAATGAAGATATTCTTAAACCCAGTTTTATAGTCAGATAACATTTTATGATGGGGCACATAGTATTTGTACTATCAAGTTCAGGTACTCATATGTGGATATGACTTCTTATCATAATATTATATATTGGAGATTATGAGAATAGACCCACAAGTATCAATTTATCATGTTTATGTGTTATCAGATATTCATGTCTAGGAATGTGTGTAATGGTCTTTAGACTTTAAGATTATTATTAATGCATGTCATGACTTGCTCACTTAGATTTACTAACCAAAACCATGACACCATATGTTTGTGGGAAGTAGGGTAAAATGGGTGCTTCAATAATGATATGTTATTAATAAATAAGTTTAGGAAGGATTTATCCTTTCCATATTTATAGAAGCTAATATCTTGACCCTTTGATTGAAATGGAACCGTCACAATAAATTCCATGGCCATGGTGTAAAAATGAGTTTATTTTTGATAATAAAAAAATATGTTTCAATAATATAGTTCAATTACATGAGTTTAAAACTTTCTTGATGGGATATCATGAAAAATAAATTATATTACATAGTGAGAACTCATATGTCATTGTCTACGTTGAGATATTAACTTATTTCTCTTGGGTTATTTGACCCATTACTAGATAATAATCTTGGGATTTAGGAAAGCCTGATTAATTCCAATTAAAATTAATCCTTGAGGGTCACACACTCAGTGTTTATATTGATCTCAATTGAATTCTGTTTTAATTTATTTTTTGGAATAAATATTATTATAAAGACCGATGAATTATTTTATTCAGGATTTATTGATTACATAAATTAAATAAATATTTATTCACAAGGTAATTATTTAATTATGTGGATATATAAAATATTTATTTATTTATTGAAGAAATAAATATTTATTTAGGTATTCAAAAAATACTAAAGAGTACTAATAGACAAATCTCATTTCTATAGATAAATATTAATTTACAAGCTTGTAAAATAATATTTATCATTGCGCCAGTTAGCACACACCATAAGATGATAATAATAATAATAATAATACTAATACCTAGCATGGGGTCATATAAGGTTTAATATTTTATTTAATTTTTTTCATGCAATTAAATAATATCTTAATCGTAACCCCATCTCTATTAATAGATGATTATATCTATTGTGTAATGATTGACCGAAATAGAGAATCAGTGTGCACAACGAAATCTATATCTCTCTCTAAATATTGTAGAAAACTCAAGAGATTATACTTCCTCATATATCATCTCCAGAATGAGAGTACGAGGAGAATTCTTCAATATTTAAGGAATCATTACAATCATGAATATGAAAACGACAAGATGATCGATCCACCATGCTATCACCCAACAATCCATTAGCATTGTTCTGAGATCATAAGAGCATGTGTGGATCACCTATAGAGTGATTATACACTTGGATACTACAAGAACAATGAAAATTGTTTGAAAAGGGTTTCAAACAATAAACACCTTAATAAATGAAATATATCATGAATGAGGTATTCTTTCTTATGATATATTTAAATTAATTATAAATTTAACATAAAAATTTCCTCTCTTGGTTCCGGTGACCTTCTTTGTCAATATTCCTTTGAAAGTTTTAATTGGTCATGATTTTTACATATTGTACAATATCTGAATAATCCAAAAAATCTGAAAATTACTAATTTGGGATTTTTAGCACCCTAATATTTTAATATATAGTTCTATAAATAAAATTTAATCTCTTTAATATCTTGCAATACACGCAACCCTGAGTCTAAATGAACCATAATATAGTATACTGTTATAACCTAGTCATTAAATTGGATGGTATGAATAAGAATAAATAAATTATGAAATTTATATTGTTTAAATATGTATAAATTAAATTTATTAGTTATAAATATGATTATAAATGAAAATGAAAACCATTTGAAGGAAAAAGTGATGTTTTTTTGAAAAACTATTTTTATGCACGCAATGTGTTTTTTACTTAATAAATTAAATTGATAACTATTTTTAAATGAATTTAATGAAAATTTTATATTATTTATTCAATAAAATGTTTTAACATTTATCTAATATTTTTTTCTAGGAATAATATAAGAATATATATATCTAGTTTTTTTCTTAAAAATATATTTCTCTAATAAACAGTTTTCATAACATTTTGAACACATATTATAAAATTAATTTCTTCTACTTAAAGAGATTTAATCTTGAAAAATTAATATCATATTTTTAATTATGGGGTTATGATTTTAAAAATAGTTCCCTTTAATATTTGGCATTATGAATAGTAACTCTGGTAAAATTTATCACATCAGTAAAGGATAAATCAGGTTAACCTAGGTTAAAATTAAGTGTTAGACTCACTATTTTTCATATTAATTATTATTGGATGAATTTAATTCTAACATTATCATCTTAGTATAAAAAATTAGTCATTTAAGGGACACTTGACCATAAAAAGGACCTATAAAATATTTAAATCAATGAAAAATACAAAATATCACTATCTTACGTTTTAATATCTCTTATGTGTTAACATAGGGAAAAAGAATGTTGTGAATGAATAATAATGGTTATATTTAGAATAATGAAATTATTTTAATTATGTTAATTTATTTATAATTTTTAGTGATTATATAATTATCTTAAATTCTTACGCAACATCAACCCAATATTTCTTCTTTTAATAGAAAAATAAAATAAATGATTTTGAAAATATTAAATGTAATATAATTTTAGTGATTTATAGTGTTCCAAAAATTATATATATGAATATAATATATTTTTTATGTGTTAAAGTGTTATATTTTAATTTCAACCTTGTCTTGGTGTCTTTAAAGTCAAATTAGATGAATAATGTCAAAAATGACATTAATAATATTTTAAGAAAATAATAATTTTTTAAATTATTTAAAAATCATAAAAATATTGAAAAAGGAAAAGGTGGAGCATATATAGTCTAAAATTTTATCCATTATTCACTTATGATCCAATTTTTACCTTATAATTAAAATTATAACCCTTTAAGAGTGAAAAAGGAATTACCACAATTGATATTAAAATAGGTTAAGTAACGGGTTAAACCAAAATATAAGGTTTAAAATACCACTTATACCAATTTTTTTTACAATATTTCATCCATTTAATACCTTATATTCAAATATATATCCATTTTTAATAATTATTCTTGAGAATCACTTAGTTTTATTTTAATATTTTTCATAATTCCAAGTGTGACCGTTCCCTCCCTTCTAAAAGGACACCTCTACCCTCTCTTTTTTACACCACATTGAGAAACCTATATCAACCAATAACTGATCATTTATCTTATAAAAATCATTAAAAACATCATATAGGTGATGATACTCCCAAAAGACCAACCATAGGGTCCTTAATAGGAGATTTATAGAAATTATTTCAAAGAAGGGGTAATCGCCTTAACCTATCACTTCCTTTTTAATTCTTCTTTTACATACTATAAATATATGGTATTTATCATAAAATAATAAATTAATTATCCTAAATATAATTAATTATTATTATTATTATGAAACCACCATTATCCACCCTCTTTTCTATTAAATGAAAAATGACAACGTCACTCGTGCGTATGTGTGGACTGCCACCTTCACAAAGCGATGTGATTTGTTTTTTATTTATGTTTTATATGGATATTAATAAGAGTATATTTAGTAAATATATATGATATATATGATATATAATAATGATTCTATAAAGTTTAATTATCATTTAACTTTCTTTCATTCCTTCTTTCAAAATGTGAAAACAACATTCATGCATACGTATGACCTACCGTCTCCATGAACAATGTTATTCATTTTTCTATCTATGCCTTTTGTAGAGTACTCTAAATACATATATAATGTATATATATGATATTTATACCATTATTAACATTATTTATATGATTTAACCATGATCAAAGTATATATAATAAAACTACAAAATGAAAACTTACATGAAAAATGAGGCAGTTATTACCCAGAATAGTGATTTTAACAAAGAATTGTTAATAAAAGGGTGATAAAATATTTTAAGTAAATAATATATGGTATGATATATACGATTATGGTTATTTAATATATGTATAATAAATATTTATGTATTATATAGGAGGTTCAAAAATGTATGAAGTAAGTAAGATAATAACTAATAATTTATTTTCATAATCTCATCATTATCCAAGATTATTTATGTTTAAGTCTATGTTGGAGGAATTATTTTATATTTATATCTTAAAACAAATTTATTTTATTTAACTATGTTTATTTCTATAAATTACAAGTTTTCATTTCATTTTACTCTCTTTAAGTACTCAATATACCGAAATAATGTTTTAAGGGAAAATGACTGTTTTTTCTACTCGACTATGAATCTTTATCTTCCATGTCCATATTTTCCTTAAAATTTATGAAATAATGTTTTTAAATATTCTAAAATGATTTATTAAAGACATTTCTACCCATGTTTTAATTTTAAAATATTATTTAAAAGGAATATTTTTTTCATTTTTTGAACAAGTTAGTTTTTGACCTCTTACAAACGTGTGAAAGGAATGTTTTTTAACTTATAAGGCATGAAATTTTTTTTCTCCATCATGAATAATAATTTATTTTACCCTTCCTTTAAAAACTTAAAAGGTTATTTAAAAAAAATATTTTCCTCAATATTTCTATGTCGACAACCTTTGTTGATTCTTATGCTTTATTTAGGATATACCCGAATGATATTATCCACCATATTTCTTTAGATGGTTTATGACCAGTACTACTAGGGAAAACATTGATATTCAATATGATATTTATTTAAATATATACAATTATTTATTTTTAAGGAATGTTGAATAAATTTTTTTGATTATTCATATGATGAATGCATCTAACTTATTAAGTGATGGGTGGGGCCTGAAATTACATAGCCCCTCAATGCATCAATATATATCATTAGGAAAACTAGATTGGGTATTTAGATAAGGCCTTACCCATTTATGCAGATGTATTAGCATGATGCCTTGATGATATTTTTAGATGTATTAGCATGATTCCTCGATGGTAAGTTTTAAATGTAAGGCATTAAGCATTCCATAATTATGAAATTAGTTATTAATGACCCTATGATTATTTGAATAGTTATGATATCCTTGGTTAAGTTTATAACTCATGTGATTAATATATGGAATTATTTTTTATCATTTATTCCTACCATATTATTCATGGATTATTATCTTCCATTGTATGAATACCCTTACTGAGAATCTGATCTAACCCCTTTCTTATGTTTCCATTCCCTAGGATTATAGGAAGTGTATTATGATTGATATAAAGGGATATGATAAAGGAAATAATGGTGTTCTCAAAGAAAATACTAAATTGTATTTTATGTTTTCAAATATAATGTGATATTCAATCATGTATCTAGATTTCTAATACTACTAAACTATTTGGAACTTTGGGATATGATCACTTGTATCTATTACCAATGCAATAAAGTAACCATTGACTATAGGCTACTAGGGTCAAGGTCCTTATAGGATCACCCTGATAATATATTCTATTGTGTTCAGAACCAATAAGTAGTATCAAACCATCCATGTTAAAATTTATAATTATTTATTTGTTTGTTTGTAACACCCCAAGATTTTATAGTACATTATCTCTTTAAAGTAATTCAATATCTTGCACCTCACACAACACCGAGTTCGAGCGCACGACGACTTAACAAACTAGCCGTTCAAAAGAAGTTATGAATATTATTAACTGAATCTTGAATTTTATATATTCCATAAAATTTTAACATCCATATTATGTTTTTCTTAGACATAATATAAGAACAAATTCACTTTTTTCAGATAAAGGCAGTATTTTTCAAAAAATGAAATTTTACCGCCTTTTAATGGAGAACCCCTTTTAAATCCAATATTTGAAAATTTTATAAATTAAATTTGACAAAATAAACTTCTTATTTAGATTCGAGACATAAAACTTTAGTTTTGATAAATTTTTGGTGTTTTTCTGATAACTATCATATTTGGGTGAATAGTGAAAAATACTAAATTTTAATTGAAAAAAACTTTTTTAATAAAAATAATTTATAGAATTAAATTATAAATTTAAATGGTTTGGAAGTATAATTAGATTATATTTTTATCATTTAACCCAATGTTGGTCATTGGAATTAATTTTACTTTGAAATTATACATAAACAAGTGTCAATCTTTTGATAGTTATTGTTTCTTAAAAACACGCTATTTGTTTTGACAACAAGAATTAATTTTAATGAAACTTATATGTTTTGAATTCGGTAAAATAGACATCATTTTTGAATTCGGAATATCAAATATAGCTTAGGCTAAATGTTTGGTATTTTTCTAAAAAACTTTAATTTTTGATGAATAGTGAAACCACTAAGTAGTAGTTAAAAATCATACTTTTTCATTTAAATGAAATTTTACAGCTTCTGTGAACTGAATTTCAAAATTCTGAGATAAATGGTTTTTATTAGTAAGTAAAATGTGGTTCAATAAGATGAAAATAATTTTTTGTGAATAGTAACTTTTGACTTTTATTTACCGCGGTTAAAGGTAAATAGGGTAATTCAAGGTAAAAAGAATATTATAATAATACAAAATTACCTTAACAATTGTCCTAACCATATTGGATGAGTCATGATCTACCATGGGTATCCTTGGGTCGATTTTGGGACCCCATGGAGCAACTTATGACTGATAATGACACTTTATTTTAATTAACTTAAAGTAAAGGAAAAAATAACAAAAACAAATATCTTTTAGTAAATAAATTTTTACATGGGGTTATATAAGTCATATTTTAGACTATAAATATTCATTAGAAAAATAAAAATATTTCCTACATTATGGTATTTTTTTTATAATTTTTAGACATCAAATATATTAAATTATTTATGACACAATAATGATGTAGTATTTAACTCATTAATAAATGATTTAAATAAATAAGATTATTAATATTAAAAAAATATCCAAAACCTGTCCAATTATTATTAAATGATTTTATTTCGACCATGAGTCATCTTATCTTTGAATTTAATTAGTTTTGGACCTTTATAAATCGAATACCACTATATAATAAAATAATATTTTCACACTTTCCTAAAGAGCCCCTCCCCCCTTATAAAAAGACACCACTTCTAACCCATTCCACACACCTCTCAAGCCCCTTGGCTCGTCCAAACCCTGCCAAAATAAGCTCTCAAGATTCATCTCTTACACCTAGAATCCTTACCTTAGGAAGAAGGCACTTCAAGAAGTTCTTTTGGTTCAAACCAAAAGAAGTTACCCAAATTAAAGGTAACAGTTTCTCTTAAATTCTTTTGTTTTATTTTGTTTTATTTTATTTCTCCAACCCCCCAAACTCTTTTTATTACTTTATTTTATAACAACACCAGTATCCTAAATATAAAAGGATGTAGTTATTATAAGTATTCAAACTACACTTACACACACCTCCATCTAATGGGTGAAGAACATACTGTTTCTGTGGTTGGAAAACTAACACCTCATGAAACGATGATTGTTTGATTATCTCCTACCGCCTCTCATGGTGGAAATTAAGATGAAAAATTATTTATATATGATATATATTATGTTTATTTTTTCTTTTTTCTTTTATATTTTCCATTTATATCATATCTTTATGGTTTCCATTATCGGTAAAACCCGATAATTTCATTTGAGGAAGTGTGGACTACCGCCCCCTCAAAGTGATATGACTCGTTAATGACTTGTGTGGGACATATAAAGTATGGAGTTAATAATATTATATATGATATTATAATGGAATTATAATATACCTATGTATCATTATGTTTTAATTACATTAAAATACAAAATAGAAATGAAATTAGCGTTCATGCGTACGTACGACATACCGTCTCCATGAACGGTGCATTTCATTTCTTATCTCCAAATATTATGTAATGTTATAAATACATATATATAATGGATATATAATTTATATATGATATATAAATCATGTATATAATTCTATAGATAATGGGATTTTGACCACATGGAAAATTTTTAATTATAACAAATTCATTTTTGACTCAAGTTCCGAACATCGATAAAAAATCCAATATGAACTCAAATAATTAACTAATTGTTATAAAAAGGTAATAAATGATATAAAAGGAATAATAAAATTTAAAAATGTTCTTAATCAATTAGAAATTAACTTAAGTTTATTATTCAGGAAGAACAAGGAACATACAAGATAATTCGGACTTGAGGTAAGGGGTTTCTTATCTCACTTTTATTTCCGTAAGATTTCCATTGTTTTCCACTTATTTATTACATGTGGTGTATATAATGCACCATGATTGTATTATTTGTGTAATATAATTTAATTTATGGGTATTTAAATCTTCATTTTATGATCATTATTTCATGGGGTGTATGTTTCGTAAGTTACCAAATCGGTAAGGGAATTTCTAATTTCGATTTCCACTCTTTGGGTTTTATGCATACTTCATTGATTATTTTACTCCATGATTATGTGTGGAATCACTATTTATTATTTGTGTAGTAATTTAAACTCCCATTTTTGTGGATATACTTTTGATACACATAATCACTCCATTGATAAATTCTCAAGTCATCTATATGAACTTGATAAGAGTAATTTTAATTCAATCTCTATTCATTGAGTTAAACATCCAATTCATTGGTGTTGTTTTTACAAGAATATGTGTGAATGAACTTTTATTGATTTAAACTGAATATCTGATCATATTTAGTGTATTTATATTTTTCACACATAATTATGTCGTTGATTTATCCTTAACCTAAGGATACAGTCTTTATAAGGGATTTCATCTCAATTTACATTTCATTGAGACTTCTTTTCTGTTATGCACCAATTAACTTCTATATGGTGTATATACTTTCATTTGACATAGTATATCATGAAATACTTTATTATCATGATATTATAAAGTTTTTATTACGTAAATTATTTTTATTCAAGTGTCTCTCTTTTGGTTAGGAACTCTAAATAAAATATCATTTTAAATGTTTTAAATATTTATTCTTCTAAATCTTTCTCATTAATGTCCATGTTTTAAAAATAGTTTTAAGGATTTTTTTATATGGGCATTAATTTTTTCAAATGATAATTCATTTAAAATATTCAAAGTGGTATGAGAAACTTTGATTCAAAAATCTATTTTAAATGGCTTCTTGATAAATAATGTGACTTTTAAATGTTTTTAAGAAAAAGAGAGTTATTTCTCTCAAATAGTTTGGATGATTATTTTCATCTATGTCAATATCCTTAATTATTATCGATTGAGGCTAATCTATTATAATAAAATCTTCTATATTGTATTGAATGAGTTATGTTTGACTATGGATGTGCTATTTTTATGCCATTCATGGATTGTGGTTAAAGTATTAACATTTCGTATGCTAGTTTTAATAAGAATGTTTAGATTATGTTTCACCCATTTCATATGAGGAATGAATTGGACTTAGTAAGTGATGGGTGGAGCCCGCTATAGCTCCTTGATGCATCGGTAGGTCTCATGAGACAAACTAGTGTCTTGGCACAAGGTCTTGACAAAATCTTATTTGTAGTCTTGGCACGAGGCCTTGACTATGTGGTTTTGATGTCCGATATTATGAATTCCATCATTATGAGATTAGATATTGATATTTTATATGGTTATTTGACTAGTAGAATACCCATGACTATGTTTTATTATGACATTATTTTATCATCTCATATTCCTACCATAAAATGTTCATGTTAATTATTTGTAAAGGCATGTGTTTTCAATTATTCACCATGCCTAATGTTTATGTTATCTTCCGCTGTATTTCTTACTCTTATTGAGAATTTGAGCTCACCCTTTCTTATGTTTTATTTTTCCCAGGATTCCATGAAGTTTTTTATGATTGATAAGCAAGGTTAAGCTAGGGGATTAATGGAGGTCTCAAAGGATCTTTTATGTTGTGTTTTATCTTCTAATGTGTAATGCAACGTTCATGTATGTAATCTATTTTCCAATACTGCTAGACTGATCGGTCTTTCGGGACATGATTCCTTGTAATCATGCCAATATATTAAAATAATACACTGAATCCAGGATTCTGGGGTCGGGGCATTGCAATTGGTATCAGAGGAAGTTTAGTACAAACCTTGGAAACTAGATTTAGATAAACTCTGATTAGAGCACATTACCCTAAGATAGACTTTGAGGATTATTATAGAAGAACTTTATAGAATTTTGGTAATGTATAGATTTTGTATATTTTCCAAGCAATACATACCTATATAGATACAAGAAGGTAGAGGCGGCTCTGGAACAGATGTACCTAGGAGTGAAAACTACGACAAGGATTTTCGAGCTTGACCTAGGGTATCCTGGTATATGACAATGGGGCTTGCTGCACTCTTGGTTACGACACTCCTGAGGGATATTCTTAGGATAATTCACATTTTTTTACAAACTGAATTGAAGGATTTTAATATAATATGAGAATAAATGACCTTGGTTAATCATAAGGTGTTTCAAATTGAAAATAATGTGTCATGATATTCTCTAAATGATTTTATGACTATTGTTACTCACACAATGCTTTCTGGTTTTAGTCAATGTATGGATTCTAAGGAATTCATAGTAACTTTGAGCATGAAGTCCCTGGTTAGTGTGACTAATTATTTTTAGTCGAATGATTTTATTGATCAATAATAAGTTGATTTGGGATCTTATGTTTTATCAAATAAGTATCCTTAGTAATAGAAAATAATTTGGTGATTAAGTGATAAATGTTATTTTGGAAGATGTTTGCTCTGTTGGGAACACTATATGCCTAAGGAAAATAGAATACTATATGATTTCATTTGAGGAATAATGGAGGATTTTTATCTATGTTTTTATTTTGGATTTATAGTGATTTGGGTTATTTATGGAAATGATTAACCTATCATAGAGAATATGTGATTTGGTTAATTACTTTTAAGTATGTGACTTTAAAAGTAGTCGATGTTGTTTAGAGATACAATTTAATGTGGAAGACTATGTAAGCAAGTTCTTCTGAGTTTTGGGTTTCAATATTAGTTTGGACTACATTGAAAGATTTTATGTAAAGTTGTTTTTTGAATGGTATTTATTAAACTTTGGGTATTTTTGGTTTAATTTTAGAAATTAATAATAGTATTTCTTTCTCTAAAGGATTATCCATTTTGGGGATCATCTGATATTGTAATAACCATTTTGGATTTGGCTAATCTCTAAAGAAAAAGGAAATATATAGTTCATCCTTTATAGATTACGTGATTCTCAAGAAGTTTATTCTAGCACTTCAGGTGTGTCCAAGCCATCTTGAATACTCATCGTTTAGAGAAAAGATGAGTTAGTTGTAGAAATTTATTAAAAGATGAATCTATACTTAAAAAGTAAGTATATCTCTTTATTTTCTTAGTCAATATCATAAATAAATTCCTCAAATTTATGAAAAGGAACTTAAAACAAAAACATTGGACGTTTACTTTTCCTACTGGGGAATCAAATACCTTTTAACCCATCACAAGTTTATGGTTTTCAGACCGTTTACTTTCTCCAGATCAAGTTTTCGATCACTCTCCATCAGAACTTAATGGTTATATTTCTCCTCCATATCCATGTTTTCCTACATGTAACCCTAGAATGTGTTATTTTGGTAACCTTTATACTTACCATTCTTTATTTTAAAATAGAGGTCTCATTAATCCATTTTTCGATGTGGGATTTCAACTAAGATATTTTGAAATATCAAAAACCATGTTTTTAATCCCAAAAATAAATTGTTAGGACACAATCTATTTAAGTATGGGAGAATGTAACACCCCAATATTGAATAGTACATTATCTCTTTAAAGTAATTCAATAGCTTGCACCTCACACAACACCGAGTTCGAGCGCACGACGACTTACCAAACTAGCCGTTCAAAAGCAGTTATGAATAGTATTAATTGAATATTGAATTTTATATATTCCATATAATTTTAACATCCATATTATGTGTTTCTTAGACATAATATAAGAACAAATTCATTTTTTTCAGATAAAAGAAATATTTTTCAAAAAATGCGATTTTACCGCCTTTTAATGGAGAACCCTTTTTAAATCCAATATTTGACACTTTTATAAATTAAATTTGACAAAGTAAACTTCTTATTTAGATTCGAGACATACAAATTTAGTTTCGATAATTTTTGGTGTTTTTATGATAACTTTTATATTTGGGTGAATAGTGAAAAATACTAAATTTTAATTGAAAACAACTTTTTTAATCAAAATAATTTATAGTGTTCAAGTATAGATTTTAATGGTTTGGAAGTATAATTAGATTATATTTTTACCATTTAATCCAATGTTGGTCATTGGAATTAATTTGACTTTGAAATTATACATAAACAAGTGTCAATCTTTTGATAGTTATTGTTTCTTAAAAACACGCTATTTGTTTTGACAACAAGAATTAATTTTAAATTAATTAATGAAAATTATATGTTTTTAATTTGGTAAAATATATATCATTTTTGAATTTGGAATATAAAATATAGCTTAGGCTGAATTTTTGGTATTTTTCTGAAAAACTTCAATTTTTGATGAATAGTGAACCCACTAAGTAGTAGTTAAAAATCTGAATTTTTCATTTAAATGAAATTTTACAGCTTCTGTGAAGTGAATTTCAAAATTCCGAGATACAAGGTTGTTATTAGTAAGTAAAATGTGGTTCAATAATATGAAAATAATTTTTGGTGAATAATAACTTTTGACTTTTATTTACCGCGGTTAAAGGTAAACAGGGCAATTCAAGGTAAAAAGAATATTATAATAATAAAAAATTACCTTAACACTTGTCTTAACCTTATTGTATGAGTCATGGCCGACCATGGTCATCCTTGGGTCGATTTTGAGACCCCATGGAGCCACTTATGATTGATAATGACACTTTATTTTAATTAACTTAATGTAAAGGCAAAAAAAAACAAATATCTTTTAGTAAATAAATTTTTACATGGGGTTATATAAGTCATATTTTTGACTATAAATATTAATTTGAAATATAAAAATATTTCATAGATTATGGTATTTTTTTATAATATTTATACATCAAATAAATTAAATTATTTATGACACAATAATGATGTAGTATTTACCTCATTAATAAACGATTTAAATAAATAAGATTATTAATATTAAAACAATATCGAAAACCTGACCAATTTTTATTGGATGATTTTATTTCGACCATGAGTCATCTTATCTTCGACTTTAATTAGTTTTGGACCTTTATAAACTGAATATCACTATATAATAAAATAATATTTTCACACTTTCCTAAAGAGCCCGTCCTCCCCTTTATAAAAGGACACCACTTCTAACCCATTCCACACACCTCTCAAGCCCCTTGAATCGTCCAAACCCAGACCAAATAATCTATAAATATTCCTATATTACACCTATAATCCTTACCTTAGGCAGAAGTTACTTCAAGAATTCCTTTTGGTTCAAACCAAAGGAAGTTGCCCAAATTAAAGGTAACAGTTTCTATTAAATTCTTTTGTTTTATTTTGTTTTATTTTACTTCTTCAACCACACTAAAATCTTTTTATTCATTTATTTTATAATAAAACCAGTATCCTAAATATACTAGTATGTTGTTATGAGCATGATTCAAACTACACTTACACACAACTCCATCTAATGGGTGAAGAACATACTGTTTCTGTGGTTGGAAAACTAACACCTCACGAAATGATGTTTGTTCGATTATCTCCTACAACCTATAATGGTGGAAATTAAGATGGAACTTTATTTATATATGATATATATTATGTTTATGTTTTCTTTTTTTCTTCTGTATATTTTATTTATATCATACCTTTATGGTTCCCATTATTGGTAAAACACAATAATTTCATTTGAGGAAGTGCGGACTACTGCCCCCTCAAAGTGATATGACTCGTTAATGACTTGTGTGGGATGTATAAAGTATAGAGTTAATGATATTATATATGATATTATACTGGAATTATAATATACCTATGTATCATTATGTTTTAATTCCATTAAAATACAAAATAGAAATAAAAGTAGCGTTCGTGGGTACGTACGACTTACCGTCTCCATGAACGGTGCATTTCATTTCTTATCTCCAAATGTTATGTACTGTTATAAATACATATATGTAATGGATATATAATATATATATTATATATAAATCATGTATATCATTATGTAGATAATGGACTTTTGACCACATGGAAAAATTGTAATTATAACAAATTCATTTTTGACTCAAGTTCCGAACATCGATAAAAAATCCAATATGAAATCAAATAATTAACTAATTATTATAGCAAGGTAATAAATGATATAAAAGGAATAATAAAATTTAAAAATGTTATTAATCAAGTAGAAATTAACTTAAGTTTATTATTATCGAAGAACAAGGAACATACAAGACAAGTCAGACTTGAGGTAAGGGGTTTCTTATCTCACTTTTATTTTCGTGAGATTTCCATTGTTTGCCACTTATTTATTGCATGTGGTGTATGTAATGCCCCATGATTGTATTCTTTGTGTAATATAATTTAATTTATGGGTATTTAAATCTTCATTTTATGATCCTTCTTTCATGGGGTGTATTTTTCATAAGTTACCAAATCGGTAAGGGAATTTCTAATTTTGATTTCAACTCTTTGGGCTTTACGCATACTTCATTGATTATTTTACTCCCTGATTATGTGTGGAATCAATATTTATTATTATTTTTATTAATTTACACTCCCATTTTTGTGGATATACTTTTGATACACATAATCACTCCATTAATAAATTCTCAAGTCATCGATATAAACTTGATAAGAGTAATTTTAATTCAATCTCCATTCATTGAGTGAAACATCCAATTCATTGGTGTTGTTTTTACAAGAATATGTGTGAATCTCCTCTGATTTATTTACACTGAATATATAATCATATTGAGTTTATTTATATTTGTCACACATAATTATGTCATTGATTATCCTTAACCTAAGGATATAGTCTTTATAAGGTATTTCATCTCAATTTACATTTCATTGAGACTTTTTTGTTGTTATGCACCAATTCACTTCTATATGGTGTATATACTGTCCTTTGACATAGTATATCATGAAATAATTTATTCTCATGATATTATAAAGTTTTTATTACCTAAATTATTTGTATTCAAGTGTCTCTATTTTGGTTAGGAACTTTAACTAAAATATAATTTTGAATGTTTTAAATATTTATTCTTCTAAATCTTTCTCATTAATGTACATGTTTTAAAAATGGTTTTAAGGATTTATTTATATGGACATTAATTTTTTCAAATGAAAATTCATTTAAAAGCTTCAAAGTGGTATGGGACACTTTTATTGAAAAATCTATTTTAAACAGCTTCTTGATAAATAGTGTGACTTTTAAATGTTTTTTAAAAAAAGGGAGTTATTTCTCTCAAATAGTTTTTATGATTATTTTCATCTATGTCAACATCCTTCATTATTCTCGATTGAGGATAATCTATTATAATACAATCTTCTATATTGTATTTAATGAGTTATGCTTGACTGTGGATTTGCTATTTTTATGCCATTCATGGATTATGGTTAAAGTATTGACATTTCGTATGCAAGTTTTAATATAAATGTTTAGATTATGTTTCACCCATTTCATATGATAAATGCATTGGACTTAGTAAGTGATGGGTGGAGCCCTCTATAGCTCATCGATGCATCGGTAGGTCTCATGATACAAACTAGTGTGTTGGCACAAGGCCTTGACAAAATCTTATTCGTAGTCTTGGCACGAGGCCTTGACTATGTGGTTATGATGTCCGATATTATGAATTCCATCATTATGAGATTAGATATTGATATTTCATGTGGTTATTCAACTAGTATAATACCCATGACTATGTTTTATTATGGAATTATTTACTCATCTCATATTCCTGCGATAAAATGTTCATGTTAATTATTTCTAAAGGCATGTGTTTCCAATTATTCACCATGCCTAATGTTTATGTTATATTCTGTTGTATTGCTTACTCTTACTGAGAATTTGAGCTCACCCATTTCTTATGTTTTATTTTTCCTAGGATTCCAAGAAGTGTTTTATGATTGATAAGCAAGGTTAAGCTAGGGGATTAATGGCGGTCTCAAAGGATATTTTATGTTGTGTTTTATCTTCTAATGTGTAATGTAACGTTAATGTATGTAATCTATTTTCCATGATTGCTAAACTGATCGGTATTTCGGGACTTTATTCCTTGTAATAATTCCAATGTATTAAAATAATGCACCGACTCCGCGCTTCTAGGGTCGGGGAGTTACATTGTTGATCATTTCACATTTAATAGTTAAATTTCATTTCAAGTTTTAATTCATTATTGATCCATCATCAAAGTCACTTCTTCCTCAAATTTGTTTCTCTCTCATATAACCTAGATTGGTTTATAATTAATGAAGAACATATTCAAATAACCCATCCATAGGTTCCATGAACTATGTTTGGATAAAACAGTGTTGCACAACATGTACTCCTTTGTCACATACAATGTACCCATGTTCATTGCACTAGGAAACCCACATGTATTCTGGGTCATTTTGTACTGAATACATGCCATGTGAATTAAATACACCACATTTTATCCAGCTAGGGTAGCACATGGTTTTTACAAACAACACACTATGTATATTGTCTACATTCCATGTAGCCCACATGTTTTCATATCAGAAAACATAGGGTCAAGAATCATTGTGTAATTAATACACCATGTGTATTTAATATAAGATGTGTATTGGTTGGAAGATGTGTAACTTGAATTATACTATGCTTATCCTTTCTATATGCTATGTACTTAATAAATTTCTACAATAAGTACATGTTGAGTCCTAGGTGTGTACTATAGATATCCGATGAAGTGATGTATATGCCGTGTGGCTAGCTTTCACACACCAAGTACTTTACCTATTTATGTGGAAATATTAAATTTAATTAATTACACCATTAAACCTCATCGATCGAAGTTCTATGAGTCATTAAATTAATAGTACATGACAATATTTAGGTTCTATATTATATTAAATTCTTAATTAATTTTGCATAATATTCAAAAATATAATTTATATATAGTCATTGCATACTAAATAATCAACACATTAAATTTTACAAACAAGGTAATATTCATGTATTCCATGTGAAATTAATTTTACAATACATGTAGTGAAATTAAGACACATTCCATGTAGATAATATGTTGTATGAGTTCATTGTATACAATTAGAACCATACTAAGTTGTTTAGATAGGTATTTACTGAGTTGCTTCTAAGTACAAAGTTATGTATTATTTTATTATGTTTTAAATAAAATTAAATCCTTTATTTTTTTTAAAATATAAGTAGATGGGAATTTCAAAATGATTGTTTGGAATAAGATAAAATTAATTAATTGATTATTAAGATCATTAATAAAATTAATTCAAGCATATTTTATCTTATTGAATAACAAATTGAAATGAATGTTGCCTAGTTGTTTTAAATGTGTAATCATTTCATCTATATGTAAAATTAAAAGCTTTGACTAAACCTATGTATGTGTTGGTTTTATTTATTTTAATTTTATTGCATGGTTTTAAAATTATTTATTATTAAATTTAATTTAATGGCATGTGTGTCATCCCTCCCTCTTTTATTATGTAGGACATATGTGTCCAAGGTTGTTTTATATAATTCCACTTGACCAATCATTTATTTCCCATCAGTTGTTTGTGATTTATAAAACATATATAATAAAAGGAATATTTTAAGTTGCATGGAGTTATTTTAAGATGAAGTCAAGGAGGAGGCCATTCAAGACAGAATCGAGATGAAACCAACTCATGTGATAATAGGTGGATAGGTGGAATGCTTCAATTCATGCCAAGACTAACATGAGGAGTTTTCATCTAGGTCCATAGGTTGATTTATTGTCCACTCAATAAATAAACCAGTATATAAGATCATGATCATGTCATTTATTTATTTATTTATTTTATTTTGATATATGCATGATTTATTTTATGGATATAATGACACTATCACATAAATAAATGAATTAATATGACAATATGGAATTAAAATAAATGGGTTATATGTAATTTTTTTACTAGAACATGGTTAATCCCTAAAGTAAAGTCCAATTTATATTAAAAAGTCATGTAAAGTATAAAAAAAGAAAATTTAATGCATAATAAATAAAAATAACTCAATTAAATATTAATTCATACTAAGCCTTTCATTACTTGATTAGGAATGAAATCGTAGAAATAAGTGTTTGAACAACCCTTGTTGGGAAACCAACATTTATCAGAGAGTTATTATGAAATTTTTGGGTTGACTTAAAAAATTTACATTAAGAGAAGTATCCCTCTCTAGAATTGATGTAAGTTGGAGGCAAGTGTTGAGGAAAATAAAGCATGGGTTATTGTATTATGGAGTCCACTCAACAAATTAGGGAGTTTCAAACCCACAGTTGGCAAAGTCTTTCCTACCTAAATACCTTAAAATAATTGACCAAGGCCTTGATTGGGTTATAATAAGGGGCATATGAATCCTTACCACTAGAATGTCCAAGAAACTAGACATTACAAGTTCAATGGTGAGGGTTTTTAGGGATTGATAAAATAATACGATAATTAATAAAATTAAAATATTATTATGTATTACATAAATTATAATCATTGAAGTAATAATAATCTTATCTTTTATTATCTAATAATGATAAGTTCATCAACTACTTTATCCTTGCAATAAATTCTGGAGAAATACCATATTCTAACTGATAGTAACTTCTAGGAATGGTTCAGATACCTATATGTAGTGTTGTACCGTAAAAGGAAGTCTTATGTTCTTGAATCTGCACTACTTAATCCACCTACTAAGGAGGCAACTGACAAGGTGTTATTTTCTATGATAAAAACTTGAGTGATGTAGTTGATGTTCAGTGTTTAATGTTTTTATCCATATTTAATAAACTCATGAAGTCACATGAGGAAAAAGATACCTATATCATGCTCTAGTATCTATGCAGTATTTATTATGAGAGTGAAATATAGAAATGGTTTGAGATATCCAAGGTTCTCTTTCAAATAAAACTTAGAGAAGGTGCATGGGATGGGCCTTACATAGTCAAACATATTGGTTACATTAATCACCTAGAGGTTCTAGGGTTTAATTTTACCTATGAACTATGCATTGATCTCATTATTTCATCACCTCCTTAGATATTCTCTAGTTTTTTTGTCAATCTCATTATAAAAAAAATCGAGAAGTCTCTCCCAAGACTTCTAACTCTACTTCACAAAGATTACAAGGATAATAATCATGAAAATACTTCTGTCCTTATGGTGAATAAGAGGAAGGGCCAGGTGAATAGATCTAAGTCTAAATCTTGTTTGTAATTCCCTTACAAGAAGATAAGGATCACGGGACAAGCAAGAAAACATGATGTTATCTATTTCACATGTGTAAAGATGGGATACTGGAAGAAAAAATACACCCAAGAAAAGAAGTAAAGGGAAGCTTTAGGTTCATTTTTTATCAAGTTTAATTTATCTATTTCTATAAATTGGGTATTATATATAACATGTAGTGCCCATATATGTATTCAAATAAATTAACCAAGAATATTTTGAAAGATTTACTAGGGTGAGGTAGATCTACAATCAACCAATGAAGTTCAACTTACTACTATGGATATTTTAGACTACCACCGCATATTGCCAATGGGAATGATCTTGGTTTTAAAATAATGTTATTATGTTACTCCAATCACTAAAAACATTATATCTATATGCAGATGTGATACAGATGAATTTATTTTCAAATTTTTGAATAAATGTTTCTTCTTTTATACATAAATAATATGTTATGGTAAGGAATATTTAAATAACTATCTTTATGTGTTGGATTATGTAAACTATATAATGGAAGTCAGTAACAAAACTAGTTCATATGACTCATTCCACACACAACTATAAAATCACCATCTAGATAATGTAAATGAAAACCATTTGATTAAATTACACCAATATATATATTTGTATTCATTTGAACTAAAACCACTTGGTTTATGTTACACATGTTTACAAGAAAAAATGAAAAAATATTTATTTAGTGTAAAAGGTGAAAGGGAAAAGGATATTCTTGAATTAGTTCATACTGATGTGTGTGGGACATTTCCACCAGAATCAAGGGGTGGGTAATCATACTTCATAATTTTTTCTAATGACTTTAATAGATATGTATATGTATACTGAATAAGGTATAAGTTAAATTCTTTTGACATATTCAAGGAAAATAATAATGAATTTGAGAACTATCTTGGTAAGAAGATTATAAAGATTCAGTTAGACTGTGGTAGTGAATATGTTAGTCAAGTATTCATTGATTACTTATAGGAGTTTGGGGTTCTAGCCTAACTCACTCACACTTATAAACCATAATGGAATGTTTTAATAGAAAGTTGGAACCAAACCCTATTGTTTGTGGTGAGATCAATGATGAGTTATGAGAGTCTTCCATTATACTTTTGGGGACATATGTTATACAAAAAACAAAAATACTAAACTAGGTTCCAACTAAATTGGAAGATGGTATTTAATAACAATTATTGAGTGGAAATAAAATTGTGTTGTCATACTTAAATGTGCGGGGGATGTGAAGAAATTTTTAAGGCCTCTTTAGGAAAAAAATTGCACCATGAGGCACAAAGTGTACCTTTATAGGAGACCCTAAGGAAACAAGGGGATATTGCCTATAAAACCCCTCAAACAAAAATATAATTATGGAAAGACATTCCATATTACTTGAGAGGTATAACATCTATGAAAGAGATAGTGGGAGTGAGATATACTTTGATGAAATCTAGGCTCAAGGTAAACAAGAGTTCCCATGGGAAAAAATTCCACAAAGACCTATGGAAGATAATGTTATAGAGACATAAGTACTTTATAGGATTATAAGAGAAGTTATAGAACCTAAAATATATAGTATTAGAGTCATTGAGGATGGTGACTTGTTATTATTTGATAATAATGGTCTTGTAACTTATAGAGAAGAAGTAAGTGGCTCATAAGATTCCAAATCGAAAGAAGATATTAATTTTTAAATGGATTTCATGTATCAAAACCAAGTCCGGATTTGGGTAGATCCTCTAGTGGATTTAAAGAACATTGGTTGTAAATGGTTATTCAAGAAGAAACTGTACATGGATGGAAAGTTAGTACATATAAGGTATGATAGACAACACAAGGGTTTAAATAATGTCAAGTCATAGACTGTGTTGAAACCTGTTAACCAACAACTATATTGAAATTAATTATAATTATACTTACCATAATATATTACCATGACTATAAGATTTGGAAAATGGATATCAAAATAAAATTCCTTAATGGTAATATTTAGGATGATTTTTTTAAGACACAACCTGAAGGGTTTGTGACTCTAAAAGAATCCAATAAGGTATGCAAGTTATAGGGATCCATTTATGGATTAAAGAAAGAATTTATGCCATGGAACATTTGGTTTGATGAATCCATAATGCAATTTGGTTTCATAAAAAATTAATATGATCCATGTGTCTATAAATATTTTTGTATGAGTGTGGTCATTTTATTAATAGTTTATGGTAATGACACACTTCTTATTGGAAAAAAATACAGGTTTTATAGTCTATGAAAGATTGGTTGAACACATGTTTCTCTATAAAGGAATTAGGGGAAGAAACATAAATTATTAGGATTAAGATCTATCATGATAGATCCAAGAGACTGATTAGTCTAAGAAAAACTACATATATTTATAAGATACTAAAGAGATTCATTATGAAATTATCCAAGAGGGGATTGATTATAGTGTCACATAGAATTAATATTCCTAAGAAAATGTGTCCTCAAACACAAGAGGAAAGATAAAGGATGGAAATTATTCCTTACATGTCCGTGATTGGGTCAGTCATGTATGTTATGCTATGCAGTAAGCTAGATATTTCCCACACCTTATGTGTGATAAGAATATATCAAGATAACTTAGGCGAATGCCGTTATATGGTAGTCAATACTATCCCTAAGTATCTAAGGTGTACTAAAAATTTGTTCCTGGTCTATAGAGGTGAAAAGGAACTATTTATAAGAGGATATACATAAGCTAGTTTCCATACAGATCTAGATGATCTAAAAATAGAGGTTCTATGAGCTAGAAGATCTCAAAGTAGGTGGTGGTCTCATATTCTATATTAGAGTCTGAGTATATTTCATCTTCTATGGTAGCTAAAGAAGAAGTTTGGATATGAAAATTCATCCAAGATCTTCGTGTGATTCAAGTTAGTAAAGACCTTATCACACTATATTATGATAATAATACAGTAGTGGATATTGTAAAGGAGATAATTTTACATTAGCAAACAAATAAATACTTCATAAGTATCATATCTTGAGGTATTTTTCTCATTGAGGTGAAGTTATAGTAATCAGATTCTCCATGGAAGACAACATGATAAACCCCTTGACTAAATCCTTAACTAAATAGAAACATGATCATCATGTGAGGTCTAGTAGAATGAATGTCATTGGTAGTTGACTGTAGTCATAGTGAGAGTCTTTTGGTGTTGGTGATCTAGAACCAAATGTCTGTACTTTAGATTATATGTATTTTTAAATAAGTCAATATTAATTAAAACATCTTAATACATATCATTAATATATCTATATGACCATAATGAAATAATATACTATAGTATCTGTCATATTGAAAAGGTCATAACATTTTCCCACTATTATTAGAACCTTGAAATTCTATGATGATATTATTAAACCTAGTTATATGATCAGATAACATTATATTATGGGGAACATAGTATGTTGGCTATCTGGTGAAAGTACTCATAAGTAGATGAAGCTTCTTCTCATGAATTTCATACTTTGTATTCTACAGGATGAGAGATTATGAGAACAGACCTGATAGTAGGAATTCTACATGTTTATGTGTCATTGGATATTCATATATGTGAGTGTATGTAATGGTAATTAGACTTTAAGATTATTATTAATTAATTTAATGACTTAAAAAATTATATTTACTCACCAAAATTTCGATTCCATATGATTTTGGGAAGTAAGGTATAATGGGTTCATAATGAATGACATGTTATTAATAAATAAGTGGAGGAATGATTTTTTACCTTCCATATTTATAGATGTTGATATCTTGACTCTTTTATTTAAATGGAATAGTCTCATTAAATTCCACGTACATGGTGTAATGATGAGTTTATTTTAGATAGTTAAAGAAAGATGTATTAAGAATATAAGTTGTTGACACAGGTGTACAACCTACTTAATAAGATATTACGATAAAGAGATTATATTACACAATGAGAACTCATATGTTGTTGTGAACATTGTGACATTAAATTATTTCTCTTAGGTCCCCTGACCCATTTCTAGAAAAAAATATTGGACTTTAAGAAATCCTGCTTAATTCCAACAAGAAATAATCCTAAAGGGGTACACACTAAGTGTTTCCATTTATCTTAATGATATTCTATTTGAATTTAATTTCTTGAATAAATATTTTTCTCAAGACTAAGGAATAATTCTATTAAAGATTTATTGATCACATAACAAGGTAATTATTATAAAATATTTATTTATTTATTGAATGGATAAATATTTATTCAGGTATTCGATAAATTTCGATGTGTACTAGCAGACCAATATCATGTCTGGTGATAAATATTAATTTACATACTCGTAAAACAATATTTATCATTTTTCCAGTTATCACACACCATGATATAATAACAATAATAATATTATTACATAGAATGAATCCATATAACGATTCATGTATTAGTTAAGGGTTGTTTTGTAATTAAATACTATTTAAACCCTAACTCTATCTCTATAAATAGGTGATTTTTATACTATTTAGAGATTGATCAAAAATAGAGAATTATTGTGTACAATGAAATCTAGAGCCCTACCTAAATATTGAATAATGATATAAATATCTTCCTTACTCCATCATAATATCAAGAAAAAGAGTATATGGATGATTCTTTAAGCCCAAAGGAATCATTACAGTGATCAAGATGAACATCACAAGATTATTGATCCGCCATGCTAGCATTTGAATGTAACACCCCAAGTTTTTATGAGTCTTTTTTTTCTGAATAAATTAAATTTATTCAATGTATTGTGTTATATGATACACAATGTTAAGCTTTCATTACACACAATACAGTCTTAGCTTTCATTGTACATAACACTCAGTTTCTACAAAACATTATTTTATTATTGTAATTATTTAAAAAAGAAAATTATAACCTAGCTGTTAGAATAGTGGGTATGAACATGATTAAATAAATTATGAAAATATGGTTTATACATGTATATATAGTTAATTATTTGGTGAAAATTTAATTATAAATGAAAATAAAACCCTTTTTAAAAATAAATGGAAATGCTTTCTAAAAAACTATTTAAATGTGCACAGGTGTGTTTTAAACCAATAAATAAAAAATCACTTTTTTTAGATTATATTAATTAAATATATATTCAATATAATATTTAAAATTTATCTTATGTGTTTTATAGACTTTATATATGAACAAATCTAATTTTACCCATAAAATATGTATTTTTCTAAAAAGACAGTTTTGATGCCTTTTGATGGAACACTTGATTTAAATATATTTTTTGAAACATTTATAAATTATATTTTAAAAAATAAGATTATTTTTGAAATTAGGATATAAAAATTTATATTGGTTGATTTTTTGTAATTTTTCTGATAAGTTTCATGTTTTGATGAATTTTGAAAAATACCAAATTTTAATTGAAAATGACTTTTTTTTCTAAATAAATTATAGTGTTTATTTATATTTTAAATTAGTTTTAAAGTAAAATTAGATAAATAATACTTATATTAATATAATTAAGTTTATTTTAATATTTTTTCACTTTGAATCTAGATATTAAAACATTTCAATCTTTTGAATGTTTTCACTTTAAAAACTCGTTTTATCATTACATCAATGAGATTAATTTTAAATTTATTTTTTCCAATCATGTGTTTAGAATTTTGAAAAATGAATTCTATATTTGTAATCATAAGGTCAAAATTTAGTAAATATGTCCCTTTTATTTTTGGATGATATGAATAATAACTCTAGTAATTTTTATTACCACAATTAATGGTAAATTGAGTAATTAAGGGTAAAAATAATATTATAAATATTATAAAATACCCTAACACTTGGTAACATGTTATTGAATGAATTTAATTCCACACTTAACACATAATGTTTTAAATTTAATTTTTTAATAGACACTTTTCCATGAAAATTACTTAGATATTATTAAAATCAAAGAAAGTGACAAAATGTCACACTCTTAATTTTTATAAGTATAATATTTTTATTATAGAGTTAACTAGAAGATATATTCAAACATAGAAAATATTTTTAAATCTAAAATATTAATCTATATCATATTAATTTATTTATAATTTTATATAATACCATGATATTTTTGGGATATAATAAAATATTTTTTCTAATTTATCTTATTGTGTAGATATTTTTAAAAGTCAATGTAATGAATAGTATCAAAATTGACATTAATAATATTTTAAAATAAATAAAATATTATTAAATGATATAAAATTATTAAAAATATAAACTTCTTCCATGTTATTGGGATAATGTTTAAAATTTCATCAGTGATCCATTTACGGGTCTTTTGGCATTTTATAGTAACTATATTAACCTTTAAAGAGTAAAAACACATGTTGTCACAATAAGGGTCTATGAGATTAAATAAGGGTTAAAACAAAAAGAAAAGGGTATAAACATGAGCTAAACTTATCAATTTTTTTTTATTAATAATATTCTACCCTTATCACCTTAGTCTCTTATTTGAGTTATTTAATGGATACTTTTCCATGAAAATGACCTATTTATTATTTAAATTAAAGATAGTTTATAAATGTCACTCACTTTGTACTTAATAACTTTTATGTGTTCACATAGGGATAAAATCAAGATATGAATGAAACTAAATGTCTATATTGGTATTAATGAATCTATTTTTATTCTATAAATTTATTTTTAATTTTTATAAGTTATATATGTTAGATTTGGTTCCCTAGCGCCAACTTCTTTGTATTTTATGATAGATATGTATTCATTGTTTTGAATATTAATTAACTTATTATCACATCATGATTGTTCTTCTGCATGACATAGTATGTGATAATGTCCTAAGAGAAATTGCCTCACTAAAAGGCCATAGAAGTTTCCCACTATGATGGGAACCTATAGGTGCTATTACACTATTCTTAAATATATGGTTTATAGATGGATGATATAATTTGAGGGACACAAATGATACATGCTATTAGGGGTGGAGACTCATAAGACTTTGAGGCACCTTCTCATGGTGTATGCCCTTGGTAATATCCAGTAGGTTATTATGAGAACAAGACCCGACAGTAGGAAATCCACATTTATATGTGTTATTGGATGTTCCTATCTACAGACATGTTATTTTGTCCTTAAACTTTAAGATTATTATTATGAGTATTATGAGTCTCGTACTTTGATGTATTGATGAAAACTATGACGATAGATGTTTGTGGTGAGGTATGATACGATGGGTGTGTCATGAGTAATATTTCATTAATAAATAATGCGAGAAAGGATTTATCCCTTTCATTCATTAATAGAAATTAATATCTGAGGCCCTTTGATGGAAATGATATAGACTAAATAAATTTGTGGCCATGGTGTTCTATAGGAAAGTTCTATTTCCAAAAAGTCTAAGAAAGAGATATCAAGCATATAGGTTGATGGAATTGGCATGCAACCTGCTCGATTAGAGATATTATGATAAAGGGATTATAATACATGTTAAGAGTCCATATGAGGTGATATATCATTGCAACATTAACTTATTTCTCTAAAAGAGAATTTCTGTGTTTCTAGACGCTAACCATGGAATTTAGGATGCTTCGCCTAATTCCACTGAGAAAGAGGCATAGAGGGTAACACAATAAGCGTATCTAGAATCTCAGTTAAATAATATATTATTATTTATTATTTAATAGGTTGAATAAATTTTATTCTTGCATGTGGTTTAATAATTATTCATATATGCCCGATCTCATTTATTTCATCACTAGTTATTCGAGAGAATATATTGTGAGTAGAATATTTAATAAGTATTTATTTTCTATTTAGTGAATATAATATTTATTTATTTATTGGTGAATAATGTAGTGATATTTATTTATTAAATAAATAGTCATTATTCGAGGTCAGATAAATATTATGGAGGAATGAAAGACCGAGTTTAATGGTCCGATGAGAAATAATAAATATTGAATATTATTTGATTAAATAATATTTAATTACTATTTAAAAGTTAAGATCATGTCAAGAAATAATAATATTACTATTATTATTTGATATGGGGTTTTTCTAGGATTAAATAAATAATATGGGCACTTATGAAATTATTTTATTTTAACCCTAGTAATATAAATACCCAATTATGTTATTTTTCTCAAAACCTCATTCACTTGTGCACAACGGATTTGGAGAAAACCTCTCAAGCCTAGAGAGCTCTATTCTCCAAGAATGATATCAAGAACGGAGAGAAATCCTCCTCTACCCAATCAAGGAGAATGATTTGGAAGTGGTTCTTGAGGCAATCAAAGGAAGATGATTCAAGCACAAGGATATTCCATGCTAACACTCAGAGATTCCTTCAGCGACGTCTGAAGATTTGTGGAACACATTTGGATCACTTCTAGAGGAAATCTACCCTTGGTTTCTAAAATGCAATGACGGTGCACTGCAGATCTGTCGCTAGATTCATCAATGAAAAAATGATTCCTTATATGTAATTATTTATCTAATTAAATTAATTATAAAAAATATGTGTTGATCTCCTCTCTCTGGTTCCGATGCGATTACCCTTGTCTGGTCTCATTGCTCCATTCCATAGATCATGAAGTTTACCATCATAGATCTTGGATTGGTCATCAATGATGACAAAAAGCAAAGTTGAGCACTACGTAATTCACGCTTCTACTACACCCAGAACCTACAAGTGGTATCAGATCTAGGTACATAATTTTTTATAATTATTTAAATATTTTTAGTGATTTATGCATTTTAAATTACTTTTTCAATTCAAGTTTAATCCTTATTTTGATCTTAATTTCAAGATTTGTTTCTTCCTCCTTTTTTTTTCTCATAGATCTAAACGAGGAATTTATTTATTTTTTATTAAAATAAAACCAAAGATCTCATCTGAAGGTGCCAAGATTTCTGGCTAGACAACACCAGACTACACAACATGTAACTGGAGTTACACACCGTGTAGTCATGTTCACCACATCAAGATTGATTCAGAAATCAATTCGATATTATGTGTTAATTACAACATTAATTACACCATCAATGAACCATGTGTTGACCAGAATTAATTGGCACACAGTCAGCTGGACTACATGCTATGTGTCCCATTGGACATGGTGTGTAATCCCTTTGGGACAGAGGTGGGATGTATATTCCATACACAACCTAGCCGACTGGTGACCATGTAACATAGAGTCAACATAGCGTGTGGCCCATTAGACATGCCGTGTACTCTAAAATTTCCAAGGAATGCTTCACATGCCAAGTTCCTAGGCATGTACCTCATATAGAAGGTGAAATATGTACACGTCATATAGATCAGATCTACACACCTTGTACTTATACCAAATTACACAGATTTAAAATTTATTTATTCTACTATGTAAACCTTAAGACATGTACTTGAATGTGTTCATAAAGATAGGACATGCCATGTGATAGGATTTAATATACATAAATATTTAAATGATCAATTAATACCTACATAATGTTCATATCTGCATATCATGTTTGAGTCCTATTACAAGTTGTTACTCTATGTGAATTGAAGCATAACATGTGACAAAAAAACCATGTAATTTTTGTAATCATCTGTGAAGTACACATTGTGAAAGTACATGATAAGTCATGTATGCCATATTTCACAAGAGTAAAATGATATATGAGTACAATACATGTTTGATAGATTCGGATGGGTATTCACCGTGTTACCTCTAAGGTATATTTATGTACATAGTTAATTTAAAATGAATTTATTTAATTTGTTTCAAAGTATAATTGATAAGAATCTCAATGAAATTTAGATAAGAATTAAGATAAATTAATTGATTAATTAAAGATAATAATTAATCTATTTGAGCGTGATTTATCTTAAATAAGAACAATTAAGAATTGAATGCTAGTTTTATTAAATGTGTAATTCATTGCATTCATGTGGATGATCATGAGATAGAACTGAACATTTGTATGTGATTGGTTTAATTTAATTTATTATTAAATTAAATCATTGTCCTACACGCCTTCTCTCATTTCATTATGTAGGTCCTATGTGCCCTGGGTTTCTTTTATGTAAACCCCCCTTTCCCCTCACCCGTGTGTGAGTAAAAAGCACATATAATGGATGAATCTTCCAAGCTAGTGGAGGTGGTTTAAGTTTGGAGTTGAGGCTAAGCTAATCCAAGGATATACATAGGTGGACAGGTGGAAAGATGCAACAAAAATCTTAATTTTTTTAAGGTATTTTTCCCCTAGGTAAACAATTAGTTTATCAACTACTAGATAAACTAACCACTAGTAAGATATCATGATCATATTGGTTTATGATTTTATTTCTGTCAGTTGCATGGTTATTTCATTATGTATGTCTCATCATGATCACATAATTAATAAATTAACAATCATGAAATATAGAACTAAAATAAACTAGCTTATGCATAAATATTATCTAATACATGTTTAATCACTTAAGTAATCCCACTTAATATTAACAAACATGTGATAAAGATAATAATTGACAATTTATGCATAAAAGGATAAAATCCCCCAATAAAATATTAATTCAGTATAGCCTTCTATTACTTCAGTTAGAATCGTACCATACTCAAAGTGCTTGACCAGCCAAAGTTGGGGTGATTTCCATTATCTAGGAATTATAACTTTATGTTTTGGGTTTAATTAACTTAGTTGACATCAAGGGTTGACTTCCAAAGTAGGAATTGGTGTTACTGAGAGGAAAAGTTTGATGGAACCTAAATTAATGATTTCAGGATTGGGGATTCCACTCAGTATATCAAGAAATCACGAGTTAATGCAGTTGGAATTTGGAATGCCTACCTAAACCCATTCGAGTTTCTTGACCAACCAAATTTGGGGTAATGATAAAGGAAATATGGATCCTTGCCACTAGAATATCCATGAAATATGATATTCTGAATCCAATGGTGAGGGCTATTGGGTTTCGATAAAATAGTGGGACACTAATAAATATAAAAATTTATTTATTTGTCTAAATTTATTAGATAAAGTACTAAAATTATGCTCATATTATTTTATAGAAACAATAATAAAATTAAATCAAACATATCATTGTGGTCCATACTTGAGAAAGAAAACATTATCACTGGAACCAATTTCCAAGAGTGGAAAAGGAACCTACATGTCATCATTCTCCATGAAAATAAATTGTATGTTCTAGAATAACCTTTACAAGTGGTGCCTGGAAATGAGGCAAGTGATTAAGATCTATATATCTATGAGAAACATTTGAATGATGATACATATGTTTAGTGCTTCATGCTATCATCCATGTCCAATGAGCTTTTATAACAACATAAGGATATGGATCCCTATAGAATGATGTATCACCTTCATGATCTCTATCAAGAGAAGGAGAGGAAAGAGAGGTATGAGATCTCCAATGATTTGTTCATAATTAATCTTGGAGAGTCTGCGCTATTTGGGCATCATGTAGTTATGCTCATTGGATACATTGAATGTTTGGACATCTTAGGGATTAAATTCCCAGATGAGTTTTGTACAGATCTCATACTTTCATCACTTCCCAATACCTTCTCCAATATTATTGTTAATTGCAATATGAACAATAATGAGAATATTCTTCCAGAACTTCTTACTTTAATTCTCCAAGTGGATAAAGATATAGGGCATGAAAAACCTACAATACTTATGGTGAATAAGAAAAGGAAGAACAAGGAAAAGGGGCCAAAGACCTATAAACAGTCTAAAACCCCCCAAGCACTGTACTTCGAAGAAGAATAAGATCCAGAGGAAAGGTAAGGAAAAGGAGGCACTATGTTTTTCATGTGGAAAGTCAGGACACTGGAAGAGGAGCTACACCCAGAAGTAAGAGGAAGCTAAAGGTACGTTCATTATCAAGTGAAATATTTCCATTTCTACAAATTGGGTATTAGATACAGCTTGTGGTTCTCACATATGTATCCTAATACCAAAACCAATTAGATTTCAAAAAATTTCCAAAGGGTATTTGGATCTATGAGATAACAATGGTGCGAGGATGGTTACTCTGGCCATTAGTGACTACCAACTTTCATTGCCAACATGAATGATTTTAGTTTTGAAATATTGTTATTATGTACCTATGGTTACCAAGAACATAATTTATGCATCATGTTTAGATAGAGATGGGTTTATTTTAAAATTTTTAAATAATTTTTTTTATTTTATAAGGACAACATATGTTATGGTATGAAAAATTTAAATAATGGTCTTCATGTATTAAATTACGAAAATTAAGTATTGACAATCGATAAATAATCATGTTCATATGACTCATATAACACCCTTTCGTGGCATCACCGTCTTGGTCATGTAAACAAAAAGTGTTTGACAAAGATCTATCAATATAGTTACTTAGACTCTTCTAAGATAAAACCACTTGATAGATGTAATGCTTGTTTACAAGGGAAAATGACAAAACCACCATTTAGTGGACAAGGTGAAAGGGACACAAAGCTTTTAGGATTGATACACACTGATGTGTGTGGAATATTTCAAGTAGAAGCTAGAGGTAGATATTATTACTTCATAAATTTTACTAAAGACTTGAGTAGATATGGCTACATCTACTTAATGAAGTATAAGTCCGAGTCCTTTGACAAATTAAAGGAATTCAAGAATGAAGTAGAGAATCATCTTGGAAAGAAGATAATGAATCTTTGATTAGATCTAGGTGGTGAATATCTTAACCAAGAGTTCATTGACTTTCTACGATATTTTGGGATTATATCTCAACTCATTCCACCATATACACCATAGTGGAATGGTGTTATTTAAAGGAGGAAACATACCTTGTTATACATGGTAAGTTCAAGGATGCGTCATGCAGATATTCCATTATCCTTTTGGGGAAATGCATTACAAATTGTGACATACATATTAAATTGAGTACCAACTAAATCATAAAATGTAATTCCATTAAAGTGTTATGGAGTGGAAAGAAACTCATTTTATCGCATACATATATATGGGGTTGAAAGGAATTTTTTAAGGCCTTCTCAGGAAACAAACTAGTACCCTGGGGAACAAGGTGTATCTTTATAGGGTATCCCAAGGAAAAAAATGATACTACCTATACAACCCCTCAGACAAGAAAGTGACTCTCACTAGACAAGACATATTTCTTAAGAGGTAGAATATACTCAAAAAGGAAAGTGGGAGAAATATTGAATTCAATGAAGTTGATACTTAAGATACACTAGAGTTGGTACAATAATAGATTCCACAGATCTCTGTGGAATAAGTAGTTCCTAAAACAAAAGTACTACGTAAGAGTGTAAGAGAGTTAAAATAACCAGAGAGATACAGTTTTCTAGTCACTGAAGATGGCGATTCATTATTGGTTGAAAATGATGAACCTATCTCCTACAAGGAGGAAGTAGAGATCTTATAATATACAAGATGGAAAAAATCCATGAATTATAAAATTGATTTCATGTATCAGAACCAAGTTTGAATTCTAGTCGATGCACTAGTTGATATAAAGCCTATCAAATGAAAATGGGTATTCAAGAGGAAAATGGACATGGAAGGTAAAGTAAACACCTATAAAGAAAGGACAATGGCTAAAGGGTTTAAAAAACATCAAGGAATTCACTATGATGAAAACTTTTTGTCATTTTCCATGTTTAAATACATCATAAATATACTTGCTATAATAGTTTACCTTGACTATTAGATTGATAGATGGATGTCAAAACTGCATTCCTTAGTGGGAACCTTTAGGAAGATGTCTATATGACACATCGAGAAGGGTTTGTGACTCCAAATGATTCCAAAAGGATTTTAAAGTTACAAAGATCCATTTATGGATTGAATAAATCATTTAGGCCATGGAACAATAAATTCGATGAATCCATAAAATAATTTGGTTTCATTAAGAATGAATGTGATCCATGTGTTTACAAGAGGTTTTTTGGAATGTCCATCATTATCCTAGTATTATATGTTGATGAAATATTACTTATTGGAAATGACATACCGGTCTTATAGTCTATTAAGGACTGTTTGGATAAGTTCTTATCCATAAAAGACTTAGGTGAAGAAGCCTATATTCTAGTGATTAGGATCATTCATGATAGATCCCAGATGTAGCACCCCAAACACTTCATGGTATGTTTTATATTAAATAAATTATAGGTATAGCCTATATTCCATGAATCACTAAGCCTATATGGAACAAAACATGGTTACTTATAGGAGATATCCATAACCTAGCCATTAAACTTAAATTTTCCAGCTCTGTGATTTGAATTTTAAAAATATGACGTACACGGTTGTGTTCAAGATGATATTTAGAGTTTGATAGAATTAACTTAATTTTTGGTGAATAGTAACCTACCCTTATGAATAGTAACTTACCATTATGAATAGTAATATGACTCTTATTAATGGTACCCATACCCTTGAGTGTATAAATGAATTTAGGCACCTTAAAAAATAAGATGAATATTTTAAGTGTTTATATTTTTTGATTAAATAATCATTTTAATTAAATATTTAATTAATTATATTTAGGAAATTATTTTTTTAAAAATGGACTTCATTTTTGGATTCTACATGTCGAAAAATGGTTAGGATGAATTTTTGGTATTTTTCTGAAATACTTGAATTTTTGATGAATAGTAAAATCTGATAATTCACAATAAATGATAAATAATGGATTAATTGAGTCATTGATGATGATATACTGATGTAAGATCAATTGATTCAGATTTACATGATAAAATCACTATTCTTGGTCATGTAATACTCACTACAGCCCCTCGATGCATCGATAGGTCATATTGCTCTTATGTTGAATCTATGTATAAAGTATGATTTGTATGTAGAGGTGGGTGGGGACCACTATAGCCCCTCGATGCATCGATAGGTCTCATGAGACAAATCAGTTGGTGACAAACCCTTCAAGTTTGTTTCAAAAAATCAGACGGGTTTCTACCCACAGAACTAAACCATTTTTATGGTATTATGGTATCATGTTCCAGATACATGAAATCCAATTAATAAGCATTCTCTTTATTCCTTATCAGTTATTATTATCCTTGAGGTTTTCACTATGAAAAAATCTATGGATGCAGTTTCATTTTTAGTTTATTAATGGCATTAGTTTTTCATTTATTCACCATGCCATATTGATTATGTGAGACTGATTATGACTCACTTATTATTGTATTCATTCTTCTACTATTTGTAACCCTTACTGAGTTTTTGATCTCACCCCTTTCATTGTTTACCTTTAATAGGTGATGAAGAGAAGATCATTTATTGAGCTCATATGGTTGCAGTTTTTAGTTTTGTTATGTATTGTATTTTGTAACCTTTTTCAATGTAATTTGTGTTACATCAGTGTGTCTAGTTTCTTCAAGAATACTAAACTGATCGTTCCTTTGGGATTTCCATTCCTTTTAACCATGCCAATATCACAAGTAATTCACTGGCTTCAGTCTAGAGGGGTCGGGGTGTTACAGTTGGTTTCAAAGGGAGGTTTAGTAGGAAACATAGAAACTAGAGTAGGAAATATATAGTAGGAAACAAATCCATAAGGTAGTATTTGAGGATAAATGTACAAGAATATCCTGTTATTTTGGTAAGGAATATATTATGTGAATATTTCTAGAAAATACATCCCTGTCTGGATACGAGCAAGTAGAGGTGGATCTGGAACAGATGTACCTAGGAGTGAAAACTCCGATAAGGAGTTTTAGGCTTGACCCGAGGTATCCTGGTACACAATAATGAGCCTTGCTGCACTCTTGGTTACGACACTCCTGGGGGATATGCTTAGGATAATTCAAGTTTTATTGACAAGCCATTATGGAGGATTTAAATGTAAATTATTCCTCAAAGAAACCATTTTTTTGATTATGGGATTAGCCATGCGTAGGATCTCAATTTATGCTAAGTACTTTTCTAAGATAAGAGTATACATTATGATTCACACCCTAATCTAGTGTGTGCCATTATTTAGAAATGGTGCCTAATAGAATAAGGGGAATCAATACTTGTGGGAAATGTAGGGATTTCCCCACTGAGCAAGTCAACACAGTCAATGTCAGATCAGATTATGACCATATTGGGACAACTTACTTAGGTTGTGATGAATAACCATGATACACCTATGTTGGATTATTTCATGCAGCAGAAGACCCCATATTTTAGTGGGACTACTAATCTGATGGTAGCTGAGCAGTGGATCAAGTCACTTGAAAAGATATTCATGGCATTAAGATGCAATGGAAATGAGAAGGTAGTGCTGGCAGTATATTGTCTCAAGGGTGACGCATATCAATGGTGGTCTTTGATCCAGAATACCACAGAGGAAGAAGAAATAGAAGATATGGAATGGAGGACTTTTAAGGAAGTATTCTTTGAAAAATATTTCCCACGTGAGCAGCGAACTAAAATTAAGAGGAAATTCCTTGGATTAAAACAAAGGGAAGAAGACAGTGTTGCAGAGTATGAGGCTAACTTCACAAGGCTAGCTAGGTATGCCATAGATTATGCACGTGGCTCAACATACAATATTTATCATTTATTTGAAGGTCTTAATCCAAGTCTTCGAAGGGCACTAGCTTCTCAATCATTTTCATTATATGATGAAATTGTATCAAGTTCCATCAAAACAGAGAAGGAATTTGACCGATCAAATATTTTCAAAGGAAACCAAGATAAAAAGTGGTACTCTGATAATAAAGGAAAAGGATAAGCACCAAAGAAGAGCAAGGGAACAAAGATATTCCCATTATGTGAGAACTATGGAAAGAATCATCTTGGGAAATTCTTGAAAGGAATGGGTGTCTGCTATAACTGCGGATAAAAGGGTCATCGATCTGATGAATTCAAGGGGAAGAAACAATTCAATGATGTTCAATGCTACAATTTTAGAGATATGGGACACTATTAAAATGAGTGTCCTAAGAACCAAGGAAACTTGACTCAGAAAATTACAAGATAACAAGAGAGATCTTTTGCGATTACAACCGCAGAGGTGGAAGTTCCTAATGATGTGGTGGTAGGTACTTTAATTTTTTCCGCAAAATTATCCAACACTTTATTTGATTCTGGATCATCACATTCGTTTATATCTTTTCAGTTTTCCAAGAAAATTAGATATGTCTAATTTGATTTAATAAAGGAGTTTTCAGTCAAAACTCCCAGGGATGTATCATTTCAACAAAGGCATGTCGACTAGTCCCCCTCCAGACACCAACACGTGCTTTAGTTTCTAACCTTGTCATCATACCAATGGCTAACTTTGATATAATTCTTGGTATGAATTGGTTGTCCAATTATGATGCGGAGATTTATTGTAAGAAGAAGGAAGTTACAATTTTTGAAAATGGTGTAGAATACCTTATATTTAGAGTAGAAACCTCGCCACCTAATTCTTATCTAGAACCACCCCAGTAGATCTACTGAATTCAATACTTGGAGAGGAAGATAAACCAATATCTATGGGTGAGGAAATAAATCTTCAAATTGAATATGTGCACATAGTTCAAGAGTATATTGATGTATTTCCATAGGATTTATCTAGACATCCTCCAGAGCGGGAAGTTGAGTTCTGTATTGATTTAATTCCTGGTGAAAGACCTATATCAAATACTACCTATCGAATAGCCACTTTTAAATTAGTAGAGATAAAGAAACAACTAGAGGATTTGAGTGAAAAAGGATTTATTCGACCTAGTGTTTATCCATGGGGAGACCCTGTTCTCTTTGTCAAGAAGAAATATGGATCCATGAGGCTTTGAATTGATTATAGGGAAATCAATGCTATTACAATAATGAATAAGTATCCTCTACCCCAGATTGATGATTTATTTGATCAAATTTATGGAGCTCAATACTTTTCGAAGATTGACCTTCGATCTGGATATCATCAATTGTGTGTGAGGAAGGAAGATATCCCTAAGACAACATTTTGGACCAGGTATGGGCATTAAGAGTTTACAGTGATGCCTTTTGGACTGAAAAATGCACCCTCTGTTTTCAGGGATTTAATTAATAGAGTTTTCAAGGAATATCTTGATAACTTTGTTGTGGTATTCATCGATGATATCCTCCTATACTCAAAAATCTATGAAGACCATTAGAATCACTTGCGGGTTATTCTGAGAACTCTTAGAAGAAATAAATTATATGGGATGTTTAGAAAGTGAGAATTATGGATTAAATAAGTTTTTTATGTGCCATATTGTCTCTAAGGATGGAATCCTAGTTGATCCTACAAAGACAAAGGCAATCCAATAATGGACCACACCAACAAACATAACTAAGGTATGCAGTTTTATTGGCTTAGCAGGATACTATCAGCCTTTTGTTCAGAATTTTGACTGACCGACTAACCCTATAACCAATATCACATGTAAAGGAGTTAAGTTTGTGTGGATAAAATAATGTACAAAATGATTTGATGAATTGAAAAAAATATTGTTCAATGATCCAATTTTGACTCTTCCATCTGGAAGTGACGGATTTGTAATATACAGCGATGCATCAAAGAATGGACTGGGTTGCGTCCTTATGCAAAACGATAAATTTATTGCTTATGAATCAAGACAGTTGAAGACTCATGAGAAAAAATATCCAAATCATGATCTTGATTTAGTATCCATAATCTTTTCTCTGAAAATATGGAGGCATTATCTCTATGAAGAAAGATGTGAGATTTATACGGACCACAAGAGTTTGAAATACATTTTCTCACAAAAAGAACTCAACATGAGGAAAAGGAGATGGCTTGAGTTACTCAAAGATTACGATTTTTCAATACACTACCACCTAGGAAAGGAAAATAAGGTGGCAGATGCATTAAGTAGGAAAGATCATGGACTTCTGACTCATATGAGGATTGAAAGAGATCCCATATTCCTAGATCTACTGAAGATGGATATGGGAATTGTTAAGGAAGGTGAAACATCGCTCCTCTTTCAAATGATTTCTAAACCATCTTTACTAGATAAGATAAAAAGATCTCAATCTGATGATGAGAATCTGCATAAGAAAATTAATGCTGTCAAGGATGGGAGACTGGATGACTTCATGTATGAAGAAGGAGTTCTGAAATTTGGGAAGAGGTTATGTGTTCCATCCATACCTGAGCTAAAAAGAGAACTATTAGATGATGCTCATAGCTGAAATTTCTTTATACACCTGAGTAGCACCAAGATGTATAAAGATCTGAAGGAATTTTTTTGGTGGGATAATATGAAGTGGGAAATTGCTGACTACGTGTCAAGATGTCTAGTTTTTCAACAAGTGAAGACAGAGAGACAACATCCCAAAGGAGTGATGAAACCTCTAACTATTCCTATATGGAAGTGGGATAACATTACGATGGATTTTTTCACTGGACTACTGAGGAAACCTAGAAGGATTGATGCAATATGGGTAATTGTTGATCGTCTCACAAAATCAGCACATTTCCTTCTTATAAGAGAGGATTTTCCACTTGAGCAATTGAAAAGACTTTATATTAATGAAGTTGTAAGACTTCATGGTGAACCTCTATCAATTGTATCCGATCAAGATCCCCAGTTTACATCAAAATTCTGGAAAATTCTCTAGAAATATTTGAATACTAAGCTTAGTATGAGTACTGCTTATCACCCCTAAACCGATGGACATTCTGAAAGGACTATTAAAACTTTAGAAGACATGCTGAGGTCATTATCTATTGACTTCCAAGGTATGTGAGATCAATAATTGGCTTTGGTGAAATTTTCCTACACTAATAGTTTCCATTCCAGTATTCAAATGGCTCCATATGAAGCATTATATGGAAAGATATGTTGAACTCCAACTTGTTGGGACGAAGTTGGTGAGATGAAACTTATAGGACCTGAACTTATTGAAGAGACCACAGAAAAGGTGAAGAAAATACAAGCCCATATTAAAGCAGTTCAAAGAAGGCAGAAGAGTTATACTGACAACCAGAGAAAGGATTTGGAATTCCAAGTGGGAGATCATATATTTCTAAAATTATCTCCATGTAAGGGTGTCTTAAGGTTTGGTAAGAAAGGGAAATTGAGCCCCAGGTACATCGGACCATTTGAAATCCTGGAAAGAATCGGAGCTGTATCTTACCGTTTTGCAATGCCTCCAAGTCTCTCTAGGGTTCATGATGTGTTCCATGCATCATTGTTAAATAAATACATTCCAGAACCAATGCATGTACTCACATATGAATAAATAGAGCTGGAATCTGATTTGTCATACTGTGAAAAGCCTATCGGGATTCTTGCCACAAGTGAGTAGGTATTGGGAAATCGAACAAATCGTCTAGTAAATGTTCTTTAGAGAAACCAGAATATGGAGGAAGCAACATGGAAACCTGAGGATGTTATGAAAAAGAATCACCTGCATCTTTTTGGTGAGCTTCATACATAAAATTTCGTGGATGAAATTTCTGAAGGAGGGAATAATGTAGCACCCCAAACACTTCATGATATGTTTTCTCTTAAATACATTCTAGTTACCGCTTATATTTCATGAATAACTAAGCCTATATGGAAAAAAACATGGTTACTTATAGGGGATATACATAACCTATCCATTAAACTTAAATTTTCCAGCTTTGTGATTTGAATTTTAAAAATCTGACATACAGGGTTGTGTTCAAGATGATATTTAGAGTCTGATAGAATTAACTTAATTTTTGGTGAATAGTAACCTACCCTTATGAATTGTAACTTACCCATATTAATAGTAATATGACTCTTATGAATGGTACCCATACCCTTGAGTGTATAAATGAATTTATGCACCTTAAAAATTAAGATGAATATTTTAAGTGTTTATATTTTTCGATTAAATAATAATTTTAATTAAATATTTAATTAATCATATTTATGAAATTATTTTTGAAAAATGGACTTCATTTTTGGATTTTACACGTTGAAAAATGGTTAGGGTGAATTCTTGGTATTTTTCTGAAATACTTGAATTTTTGATGAATAGTAAAATCTGATAATTCACAATAAATGTTAAATAATGGATTAATTGAGTCATTGCTGATGATCTGCTGATGTAAGCCCAATTGATTTGGATTCGTATGACAAAATTACTATTCTTGGTCATGTAATACTCACTATTCCTTGTATTTTGGAGAAATAATAAATTAATGAATTTTATATTGAGAAATCCCCTCTCCCCTCCACTATAAAAACCCACCTTCACTCCCTCTTCTCTTCACTCCTTTCAAGCCTAGTGACTTGATGATATTCTGCCCAAATATCTCCCCAAGATCCCCCCCCATGTACAAAAGCTCCTAGACTCTTCAAAATACCAAAACCTATCCCCTTAAGAAGTTCTCAAAGGAGGAAGTCTCAAGAGGTAAATTCTTCTTTCCAATTCCTTCATTTCTTTTAAGTTCTTTTATTTTTGTTTCTTTTCTCACCTCCTTTCACCCAAATAGTATGATAACTATAGTAACATACATATACTGGAATTTTTTTATGCTATTGGGATATTTCATTATCTTCTCTTCTTTCCCCACCCTTTATTTGGATGAAATGAAAGCACCGTTTGAGATGTGCTAATTTAACACATTCAAGGACAACGATTTATCAATTTCTATTATAATATTTAATTCTGGTCATGAAAACATTTTTGTTATGGTTGAACCAGATTATTATATATTTAGCATATCCTATTTTAGTTCTGTAATCCTTTTGTACAAATGGTATTAAGTTATAAATCAAAACATGTTCATTGTAATCAAACCCACCGATTAACCAAAATGGTTGACACTAAGGTTATATATATAATAATTCGACCTCACTCTAAATAACCAAATTAAATTTAAAACCATGTAATCTCTTATATGTTCACTAATATAATATAAATTAATTTCTATACAACCACTTCCATCTTTCATATTTATCCGAACTTGAATATAAGTGAACCGATCTTTTAAAACCAAGTGATCAAACGAGCCCGAACAATGAAATTGAACCTTATAACTAATCAAAAAGGCATTTAATGAACTAAAAAGGGTTATAATAAATAATTTTACATATATAATAGGTTATTTAATTATGAATTAATAAGTCTAATTTGTTTATTTAGGTCTTTAATAACAAGTCAAGAACACCTTCAAGCATAAGGTAAGGGATCCTCTCTCTCACTTTTGTTCAAGAATCTCCCCTATGTTGTGCTCCTTTACTTTTAATTAATAATGAAGGGTTATGTTTTTTCACCTCCCCCATACTTCCCTTGTGGTATATAAATAATGGGATACCATTTACCTCTCATTAATCCCTCGCAATAACACTCGTTACCATGCCGAAATATTTGTAAGGGTTTTTCTCATCTCACTTTCAATTCTTTTGGATTTCCACCGTTCACCTCTTATTTATTATATGTGGTATAGGTGTACTAAAATTTGATATATGTTACCATGATCCTCTTTATTTTCATGGTATGTTGTGATTCATTTGGTGGTTTTTAACTTTTGGTCATACGACTCAATTGATTATAATGTGGTAACGAGCTTTGTCTAAATTTTCACTTCGTAGTGACTTGCTTAGTATTGTGCACATTCTCTTTCTTATGTGGTGTACCTACTGGCCATTTGAGATAAATTTTAAATTTAAATTATATTCCATTTAAATTTCCACATTCTCATAACATGGATATGATTATTGTCTAATCCGTATACCACTTTACATACGGTATTTATTTTGAATGTTGTTTTGACTATGGAAATATTGATGAATCTGTATCCTCTATTCTATACGGATAATGTAAAGTCATATTGATCTTATTTTGAATCTATTTATAAAGTATGATTTGGATATAGAGGTGTGTGGGGCCCACTACAACCCCTCGATGCATTGGTAGGTCTCATGAGACAAATCAGTTGGCGACAAACCCTTCGAGTTTGTTTCCAAAAATCAGACGGGTTTCTACCCACAGAACTAAACTGTTTTTATGGTATTATGGTATCATGTGCTAGATACATGATGTCCAATTAATAATAATTCTCTTTATTAATTATCAGTTATTATTATACATGAGTTTTTCACTATGAAAAAAATCTATGGATGCAGTTTCATTTTCAGTTTATTAATGGAATTAATTTTTCATTTATTCACCATGCCATATTGATTATGTGAGATTGATTATGAATCACTTATTATTGTATTCATTCTTATGCTATTTGTAACCCTTACTGAGAATTTTATCTAACCCCTTTCATTGTTTACCTTCAACAGGTGATAAATAGAAGATCATTTATTGAGATCATGTGGTTGTAGTTTTTAGTTTTGTTATGTATTGTATTTTGTAACCTTTTTCAATGTAATTTGTGTTACATCAATGTATCTAGTTTCTTCAAGACTACTAAACTGATTGTTCTTTTGGGATTTTCATTCCTTCTAACCATGCCAATATCACAAGTAATGCACCGGCTCCAGTCTAGAGGGGTCGGGGTGTTACACCAGAGGTTTCTTGGACTAAGTCAAAGTACATATATTGACTAGATACTAAAGAGATTTAGTATAGAGAAATCCAAGAGGGGATTGGTTCTAATGTCACATGGATTACAAGTTTCTAAGAAAATGTGTCCCCATATACAACATGAGAAAGATATAATGAGTAAGATCCCATACGATTCTGTGATAGGATCAATCATGTATTCCATTTTATCTACTAGATTTGATGTTACCTATGCATTGAACATGGTAGTCATATATTAAGTTGATCTAGGAGAACAACATTGGAATTATATTAAGGTTATCAATAAATATCTGAGAAGAACTAAAGATATGTTCTTAGTGTATGGAGGAGACGAGGAGAAAGTTATAAGGGGTTATACTGATGCTAGTTTTTAGAGTGATCAGAATGATCTGAAGTTACAATCAGGATATGTTTTCTGTCTCAATAGGGGAGCTATGAGCATGAAGAGTTCAAAGTAGCTTGTTGTTTTTGATTTTACAGTGGAGTTCTAGTATATAGCAGCTTCTAATGTATCCAAGTAATCTGTTTGGATTCAAAACTTTTTCCAGGATCTTGATGTGGTACCTAGTAGTAAATACCCTATCACATTGTATTGTGATAATATTGTAGCAGTGGATCTTGAAAAAGAGCCAAGGTCACACTAACAGAAAAAGAACATACTCTAGAAGTATCACCTATTGAGGGATTTCTATCAGAGGGGTAAAGTTGTAGTGAGCAGAGTACCCACAAAAGAGAATGTAGAAGGCCCCTTGACTAAAGGCCTATCTCAGAAAAAGCATGAGTATCATGTGAGAGCTAGAGGACTAAAGGTTTTTATTAGTTGGATCTAGTGTAAGTGGGAGTCTTTTGGAGTTGGTGTGTCACGACCCGTCCTCGGGGCTCGTGCTGTGACTACCCCAATCCCGCCTTCCATAGGCCAGGGGCTGGCGACTAGCACCAAGGCGTAAATCTCGGTAAAGGGAAGGCATTTCCTTTGTAAAGTAAACAAGAACCACAGAGTAAGCAAGCGGAAAAAGTAAACACTAAGTAAAAACTGGTACAACAGTAAGTGCGGAAAAGTAAAGGGGGCCCGAAATACAAGCCCAACTGTAAAGTACAACTGAAAGGAAAAAAAACAGCAACTAAAAGGAAAAGCCGCAGCGTCGATTCGTCCTCTGGAAGTCCCACCTGAAGGGTGAGTACAGAAAGCCTCCACTGCTCCTCGGGTCCAGCCTGCCGCTCTGAGTACGTCCCACCCAGTGGTCCACCTCCAGGTACCGTCCTGCTCCGCAAGCCTCCACCACGATCAGCGCTGTCTGTCGTCTGCAACCAACACAACGTAGTGCGGGCATAGCCCATGCAAGGGTGAGTATAAGCTACTCAGTAGGGACCCCGAGACCCCCGAAGGTCTCCTAGAATCCACAAAGGATAAACCACAAAGGAAAGATACAATCACGAAGTAACATCCGACACTGCTTAGGCATATGACCATACATATACCTAAGTCATCAATTCTTGCTCGGCTCCAACATCCGAGCTCAAGTACAACCCAGTCCACACAAGAAATCAAAACGTAAAATCCACTCAGGATAGCTCAACACAATCCACAAAGGAAGGTAAAACGTAAATCCACACAGGATAGCACAACACAATCCACAAAGGAAAGTAAAACAAGGTTTCAGCTCAAACATGTATACTTCTTAGAATGAAGATAAAGATGATCACTGATCCATCTAAGTCGTCAGACCCAGAAAGGATCGATAGGTACTAACCCCCGCAATGACCCACAAAGGATCTGACCCACAAAGGATCGATAGGTAACTAACCCCCGCAAAGACCCACACAAGATCGGTCCCACACAGGACCTGTAGGCGCTGACCCACACAGGATCGCTGAGCGCTGACCCACACAGGATCGGACCCACACAGGATCGGTAGCACTGACCCACAAAGGATCGCTGAGTGCTGTAGTCCTCGCCGTCGAATCCACTGAGGATCTCTGCACAGTCGTCGTCGTCACAGTAGCAGTCACAGCCAGCTCTAGGGTTCCCGCACACAACAAGCTCGTTCGGGAGGGTCCGCTCCACGAGCCGAGAGGCTGATACATCAACTGACACATAGTCCAGATTTGATGTATCCAAAAGTTCTGTATCGTCAACAGGAACTCAACGTCGCAGATGGCGCGTCAATCCGACGCCCGGTCTGAGAGTTATTGGCTTTTTCGTCCCAGGGGCCCGGTTGGTTTTTAAGGCAAAACCAACCCGACCGTACTCCACCTACATCCAAACCTCGGGCGGAGTAAGCCAAAAGATCTGTCTCACTTAGAGGAATCCACCAAAGTCGACGACACGTCAATCGGACGTCCGAAGCTCAAGATATGAGCGTTTCCGCTCCGAGGGCCCGGTTGGTTTCGTGCACAAACCAACCCGGCCGAACCCAAGGTATTTCGAAACCTTGAGTGTGATATACCGAAACGACCGTCTCAATACAAGGATCTCATCTCCACTGACAGCGTGTCGTTCGGAGGCCCGTAGCTCAAGTTATGAGCAAAAGACCGAGAAGGTCCAGAAACGGGGGGTCTGGGCCCGGACCGACCCGGCCCAACCCCCTGGGTCGGCCCGACCCGGGTCCGACCCGGTTGGAGCGACCCGGCCCGGTTTGGGCGCGAACCGGCCCGGCGGGTCGGCCCGGCTTGGCTCGGCTGAGCGGAGGAAGCCGCGTGGCGCTGCCCCCGCGGGATGAAGTGCCGCGGCCCGCGTGGGGCCGCGCTGGGTCAGCGGACGCGGCTTTGCCGCGTCCCTTGAGTCACCGGACCCGCGCGGGCGTGGGTCTGGTTGGCCGCCGCCGCCGTGGCTTTAGCCGCGGCCGCTCCATCCGGCGGCGCGCCGGCGACCCGTGCCGTCAGTGGATTCCGCGGGTTACCAGAGTTGCTCCGGTGGTCCGAATCCACTTCCGTCTGCGCCGTAGATCCTCCCAGGTCGCATTCTTCACTGCCAGGCCCTCAAAACACGACTACGGCCCCATTTGTCATCGTTCACCAATCCGCACATCAATGAAAAACTGCGGAGGGTTGTCGAGCCGTGTTTGTTTGGCCCGCACCCTCCGCGTTAGATGATAATAATCGGGAATAAAATATTCAACACATGAATAACAAGCAAGGAACAATTTTAATTAAATTAAATTTGAACTTTGATCCGGGTTCTTTGTTTTAAAAGAAACAACCGTGGGAATAACGATTGTTCTCAAATAAAACCCCTACCTCGCCGTAGTTGTCGAGCGTGCGTTCTTCACGGAATTGATCGTCGCGGAAGAAGAGGATCGTCGCGTCGCGGAAGGGCGTCGCGTCGTCGTGGTATACGGCGTTGCGTTGAAGAACTCTGAGGATCAAGAACATACAGATTTAATTATAAAAATTAAATCCTTGTTGTTGTTATAAACCACAGAGAATTAAAAGGTCCACAATCTCTTACCTCAATGGATGATCGAATATTTGTCGCGGATGAAGGAACGTCGCAGAAGAACATCACGGGAAAAGAATCGTCGGCGTCGCGGTACTTGGCCTCGCGTCGTCGATCTCCGAGGGCTCGGCGTTCTTCGTCTCCCTTCGTCGAAGGCCGACGTTCTTCGCGTTCTTCGCGAAGGAGGAGGAAGATCTCTAGAGATTCTCCAAAGGTTTAACACAACATTAAAAAAGAAGGTGTGTTGGCCTTATTTTATTAACATGCCAACAAAACGGAAACGTGTTAAGAAACAAATGAAATTAATTCATAGAATTAATTTCAACGAATAAACCACCCAATTAATAAGAGTGTTTAATTGTTTAAGAAAATGCCTTAGTTGACTTTTTTTTAATAGGGGTTTTCGCGGGTGCGTTACTTAGCGGAAAAGAAACGGTGGGGCTCGTGCGGGCCCCACCTCACAAATATCCTACCAAGAGGGTAGGATATTTTGAATTGTACCCTATCCGCTTTAACTCAGCTTAAGCAGCTTTAAGTGGCTTTTAAGCGGCTTAAGTGAAATAAAATAAAGTTTTTCGTACAACATTATTTTATTTATTAACTTTAAGCCCAAAAAATTAAAAACCACACCCGAGAAAACACAACTTTGGAAGAGGCGTTTCTAAGAAAATACTGGCGCTGCGATTCCATCGGTGCCCTCAGAATTCAATTTCGAGCACCAGTTCAAAAGTTAGAAAAACCCGCTCGTTCGTTCACTGAACGTACCCGAGCCAAACTTCGAAAAATGATTCCGGGCACACCGGGCCTCAGAATCAGGTGCCGTCAGAAACTGCGTTCTTGTAAAATTCCAAAGAAAATTAAGAAAAAAATTTCCTTGAAATTTACAGGTCTTTACATCACTCCCACCTCAGGGCTTTACGTCCCCGTAAAGATACATCATAATCTAGGGAAACAAATGTGGGTACTGAGCACGCATCTGAGCCTCCCGCTCCCAAGTGCTCTCCTGGAGGTTCCCGTGCTGCCATATGATGTGAACAAGAGTAATTGATCATCCACGTAGGACCCGCTCCTGTCGATCCTCGATCTCCACCGAGACCTCTGCAAAAGTCACCCCATCATCAACGTCTAGCTCCCCATGGTCAATGATGTGCGTCGGGTCGTGAACGTATCTCCTCAGCTGAGATACGTGGAAGACGTTGTGCACCCGGTGCAACTGAGGTGGTAGAGCCAGGTGATAAGCCACCTCGCCAATCCTGCTGAGGACCTGGAATGGTCTGATGAAGTGTGGAGACAACTTTCCACCTTGGCCAAATCTCCGTAATCCACGTCGAGGTGAGACACGCAAGAAGACGTGGTCACCATCCTCAAACTCTAGTGGCCTCCGCCTTTTGTCAGCGTAAGACTTATGCCGGCTCTGAGCTGTCCTCATCTGCTCCTAGATGACCTGGACCTTCTCTTTCGTGGCCCGGACCATCTCTGGCCCCACAAGTGCTGACTCCCCAGGGTCTGTCCAGCACAAAGGAGATCTGCAAGGTCGGCCGTACAATGCCTCGTATGGTGCCATCCCGATGGTGGAGTGGTAGCTGTTGTTGTACGCAAACTCCACCAAGGGTAGGTGGTCCTCCCAACTACGACCAAAGTTGAGGACACATGCGCGGAGCATGTTCTCGAGAGTCTAAATGGTCCTCTCCATCTGACCATCCGTCTGAGGGTGAAAGGTGGTGCTCAGATGTAGCTGTGTCCCGAACGCCTCCTGAAACCCCTTCCAAATCCGGGAAGTAAAGCGAGAATCTCGGTTGGAGACGATAGATGATGGCACACCGTGAAGCCATACAATCTCCTGAACATAGAGACACCCCAAGCTCTCCACTGAGCCCTGCTCTCTGATGGGTAAGAAGTGATCCGACTTGGTGAGTCGGTCGAAAATCACCTAGATGGATTCGTGACCTCTGGAAGTGCGTGGAAGTCTAGTCACGAAGTCCATAGATATCCCGTCCCATTTCCACTCCGGGTCCTCCAAGGGATGTACCAAGCTTGCTGGTACCTGATGCTCTGCCTTCACCTGCTGGCAGGTGAGGCATCGTGAAACAAACTCTGCCACAGCCTTCTTCATGCCTGGACACCAGTGCTGTCGTCTGAGATCCTGGTACATCTTCGACACTCCAGGATGAACCGCCAAAGGAGAAGTATGAAACTCTCTCAACACCTTCTCTCGTAAAGTGACTGGTACCAAGGTACGTCCTCTGAAAAGGATGTCGTGCTCTACTCTAAAGGAGAAGCCATCAGGTGCTTGTCCTGAGGATATCTGTGCACGCTGCGTCTCACAGTCAGCATCCCCACGCTGTGCTTCTCTAACCCGCTGCAGTAGTGGAGGAGTGACTGTGAGAGACTGAAGGAAGGCTACTGCATCTCTATCCACAAAGGATATCTGCAAAGTGGCTAGCTACTCTGTCGCCTCCTCAAGTAGCTGAATGCCCGTCCTCCTACTGAGAGCATCGACTACTACGTTTCCCTTCCCAGGAGTATAAACTATCTCAAAGTCATAGTCCTGGAGGAACTCGAGCCATCGCCGCTGTCTCAGGTTCAGGTACTTCTGAGAGAAGATGTACCTGAGACTCTGGTGGTCAGAAAAGACTGTAAAGCGCTCGCCCATCAGATAGTGTCGCCATGTCTTCAGAGCGAAGACCACTGCTGCTAACTCCAGTTCATGGGTAGCGTAGTTCTGCTCATGCGGCCTCAACTGACGTGATCCATAGGCGATCACTGCCCGCTCCTACATCAGGACACATCCGAGTCCGGTCCCTGATGCATCACAGTAGACTACGTACCCTACTCCCTCCTCAGGAAACCTCAAGATAGGTGCGCTGGTCAATCTCTGTCTCAGCTCCTGGAAGCTCTGCTGACATCTGTCTGACAACACAAAGGGTTTCCCCTTCTTCCTCAAAGCTGAGAGTGGTGCCGCAACTCTAGAGAAGTCTGGCACAAATCTCCGATAGTATCCAGCTAGTCCCAAGAAACTCCGCACCTCCGTCACGCTCCTGGGTGGCTCCCAAGCTAGCACTGCCTCGATCTTCGCAGGATCCACTACAACTCCCGCCTCAGAAATGACGTGTCTCAAGAAGTGGACCTCACATATCCAGAACTGAAACTTCGAGATCTTTCTATAAATCTGGTGCTCTCGGATTGTGTCTAGTACAACATGAAAGTGGTAGGCGTGCTCCTCCTCAGTCGTCGAGTAAATCAAAATATCATCGATGAAGACTACGACAAATCGATTGAGGTATGGCTGAAAGATCCTGCTCATGAGGCCCATGAACACTGATGGAGCATTGGTTATGCCGAATGGCATAACCAAGAACTCATAGTGGCCATACCGACATCTGAAGGCCGTCTTCTGCACGTCCTCGTCTCGAACTCTGAGCTGATGATAGCCTGATCTGAGGTCTATCTTTGAGAACCACCGTGCTCCCTTGAGCTGATCGAAGAGGTCATCAATCCTCGGTAGCGGATACTTGTTCCTCACCGTCACCTGGTTCAGGCGACGATAGTCGACACAAAGTCGCAAGCTCCCGTCCGCCTTCTTGTCGAACAATATCGGGGAAGCCCAGGGTGAAACAATGGGTCGGATGAATCCCTTTCTCTGCAAGTCCTCCAACTGTACCCGTAGCTCTCGAAACTCAGCGGGGGACATCCGATATGCTGGAGTCGATATCGGGGCTGTCTCGGGGTACATGTCAATATGAAAGTCTACCTCTCTGTGAGGAGGTAGCCCTGGAACGTTTTCGGGAAAGACGTCCGCATACTGATCCACCACTGCAGGAAAACTAGGACTCCGCACGTCAACTGCTCCTAGGATGTGGCTAGCCAACTGATGAGTAATGGGCTGTCCTCTCCTCTACGGAAGTCCATACTGTGCTGCGTAGGCTCCCTTCTCTCCGGTGAAGGTGAACCTACCCCCGTCGGTGTGTACACATCACACCTTGCGCCTAATATAGTCAATCTGAGCATGAACTATAGATAACCAATCCATGCCCAAGATGACGTCGTAAGGCCTCGACGCCACTACAAGAAGATCCCAGCTGAAGCTCTCGCCTCCTAGAGTAAGCTCACACTGCCGACACCAGTGCGTAATCATCGAGTCTGCTCCCGTAGGAGTCTCTAGCCGTAAGGATCGAGCCAACGGCTCTGTCGGAATCTCCGAGCTCCGAACAAGGGCAGTGGCTATAAAAGAGTGACTCGGTCCTGTGTCTATAAGAACTGCAGCAAGGGAGGAATAGACACAGATCGTACCTCGAATCATCTCGGGCGCGCCGTGGTCGTAGGCCTCTACTGCCTGGATCTGTGCCTGTCTCTGCCCTCCAGCTCCCTGTGGCCGGGGTGGACCTCCTGGTGGTGGTGGTGGTAGAGCCTCAAAGCGTCGCCCACCACCTGCTGCTCGGCCAACTCCTCTGCCTCGTCCGCCTCCTCCTTGCAGACCGCCACGGTCGACCCTCTGCCTCTGCCTGGGTGGCCCCTCAACCGTCTGCTGCTCCTCGGCACGGTGGGTCGGGCATTCATGAGCCATGTGGCCCTGCCCACCGCATGTGTAGGACTGCCTGCCTCTCGAAATACTGGCTCCACGCTGTGTGCCCCGCACTGCTGAGCCAGTGTCCTGAGGTCGTCTGCGTGAGGGTCTGGTCTGCCTGGACCCCTGAGTCATCCGTCGACTGCCTGCTGCAGAAGACTCTGCTACGTGCCGCCCCGCGGTAGGTCTCGCCGCTAGAGAAGTCTCAGCAAGAGAGCTCTCGATCAAAAGGTCTCGCTCTAGTACTCTTGCATGAGTCAGAATGCTGAGGGAGATCAGCGATGCCCTGATCTCATGTCTCAATCCCTGCTCAAAGGTCCGGGCCCGGAAGAATGGGTCCCGTACCATGTCGATCGAGTAGCGTGAGAGATCGGTAAATCTCGCTGAGTACTGGGCGACCGTCAAGCTGCCCTGCCGCAGCTGAAGAAGCTCTTGGATGCGCACCGCACGGAGGGTGGCCGGGATGAACTCTGAGCGGAAGAGGCCCTCAAAGTCTTTTCAGAGGAGAGATGCCTCATCGTGCACCTGGAGCATCAAGCTCCACCATCGGCCCGCTGCTGCGTGCAGTAGGCTCGCTGCGAGGATCACCATGAGGTCTGCTGGTGTCCTCACTAGCCTGAAAACTCGTACCACTGCCTCCAGCCAGTCCTCGGCTGCCTGGGGGTTCATATCCCCACAGAACCTAGGCGGTCGCTGGCACTGGAACTCATGCTGTGCACTAAGGTGACATGCATCGCCAGCGGCTGGGGCTGGAAGCATCGGTGGCTCGGCGGGTAGGGGTACCGCCGGTGCCTCAGCTGTCAAAGGGCCCTGTACCGAGGCCTCATCGCTCGGCGGGCTGTCGTCACGTACAACTCTCGGAACCCTAGATGACTTCCGTCGTGGGGCCATCCTGAAAGGAAATAGGTGCGCCACGGTCAGAACAATATACCTGGTGAGCTGATACAAAGTAATCACAAAGAAAACTTGAAACACACATGCAATCAATGTTTTCATGAATTAAGTCGGAAATCAGAAGTCAGGGTCCTGATGTACGGATACGTCGGCCGCCGCACCAACACTGGGCTCCCTGGACTGATAACCACACTCAATACGCTAAACACTGTTGCTTCACATAGAAGAAAGATCAGAGTCTGCGGTAGAACCGAACTCCTCTGATACCAATTTGTCACGACCCGTCCTCGGGGCCCGTGCCGTGACTACCCTAAGCCCGCCTTCCATAGGCCAGGGGCTGGCGACTAGCACCAAGGCGTAAATCCCGGTAAAGGGAAGGCATTGCCTTTGTAAAGTAAACAAGAACCACAGAGTAATAAAGCGGAAAAAGTAAACACTAAGTAAAAACTGGTACAACAGTAAGTGCAGAAAAGTAAAGGGGGCCGGAAATACAAGCCCAACTGTAAAGTACAACTGAAAGGAAAAAAAACAGCAACCGAAAAGAAAAGCCGTAGCATCGATCCATCCTCTGGAAGTCCCACCTGAAGGGTGAGTACAGAAAGCCTCCACTACTCCTCGGGTCCAGCCTGCTACTCCGAGTACGTCCCGCCCAGTGGTCCACCTCCAGGTACCGTCCTGCTCCGCAAGCCTCCACCACGATCAGCGCTGTCCATCATCTGCAACCAACACAACGTAGTGCGGGTATAGCCCATGCAGGGGTGAGTATAACCTACTCAGTAGGGACCCTGAGACCCCCGAAGGTCTCCCATAATCCACAAAGGATAAACCACAAAGGAAAGATACAATCACGAAGTAACATCTGACACTGCTTAGGTATATGCCCATACATATACCTAAGTCATCAATTCTTGCTCGGCTCCAACATCTGAGCTCAAGTACAACCCAATCCACATAGGAAAGAAAAACGTAAAATCTACACAGGATAGCTCAACACAATCCACAAAGGAAGGTAAAATGTAAATCCACACATGATAGCACAACACAATCCACAAAGGAAAGTAAAACAGGGTTTCAGCTCACACAGGTATACTTTTTCGAATGACGATAGAGATGATCACTGATCCATCTAAGTCATCGGACCCATAAAGGATCGATAGGTACTAACCCCCGCAATGACCCACAAAGGATCTGACCCACAAGGATCGATAGGTAACTAACCCCCACAAAGACCCACACAGGATCGGGCCCACACAGGACCTGTAGGCGCTGACCCACACAGGACCGCTGAGCGCTGACCCACACAGGATCGGACCCACACAGGATCAGTAGCACTGACCCACAAAGGATTGCTGAGTGCCATAGTTTTCGCCGTCGAATCCACTGAGGATCTATGCACAGTCGTCGTCGTCACAGTAGCAGTCGCAACCAGCTCTAGGGTTCCCGCACACAGCAAACTCGTTCGGGAGGGTCCGCTCCACGAGCCGAGAGGCTGATACATCAACTGACACATAGTCCAGAGTTGATGTATCCAAAAGCTCCGTATCGTCAACAGGAACTCAACATCGCAGACGGCGCGTCAATCGGACGCCCGGTCTGAGAGTTATTGGCTTTTTCGTCCCAGGGCCCAGTTGGTTTTTACGGCAAAACCAACCCAACCGTACTCCAACTGCGTCCAAACCTCGGGAGGAGTAATCCAAAAGATCCGTCTCACTTAGAGGAATCCACCAAAGTCGACGGCACGTCAATCGGACGTCCGAAGCTCAAGATATGAGTGTTTCCGCTCCGAGGGCCCGGTTGGTTTCATGCACGAACCAACCCGGCCGAAACCAAGGTATTCCGAAACCTTGAGTGTGATATACCAAAACGACCGTCTCGATCCAAGGATCTCATCGCCACTAACAGCGGGTCGTTCAGAGAGTGGTAGCTCAAGTTATGAGCAAAAGACCGAGAAGGTCCGGAAACGGGGGGTCTGGGCCCGGACTGACCCGACCCAACCCCCCCTTGGTCGGCCTGAACCGGGTCGACCCGACCTAGGTCCGGGTCCGACCCGGTTGGCGCGTCCTGGCCCGGCCAGGCGGCCCGGCCCGGCCTGGGAGCGACCCGGCCCGGCTCGGCTCGGCCGAGCGGAGGAAGCCGCGGGGCGCTGCCCCCGCGGGATGAAATGCCGCGACCCACGTGGGGCCGCGCTGGGTCAGCGGATGCGGCTTTGCCGCGTCCCGTGAGTCACCGGACCCACACGGTAGCGGGTCTGGTTGGCCGCCGCCGCCGCGGCTTCAGCCGCGACGGCTCTATCCGGCGGCGCGCCGGCGGCCCGCGCCGCCGGTGGATTCTGCGGGCCACCGAAGTTGCTCTGGTGGTCCGAATCCACTTCCGTCTACGCTGTAGATCCTCCCGGGTCCCATTCTTCTCTGCCAGGCCCTCAAAACGCCACTGCGGCCCCGTTTGTCATCGTCCGCCAATCTGCGCATCAATGGAAAACTGTGGAGGGTTTTCGGGCCGTGTTTGTTTGGCCCACACCCTCCGCGTTAGATGATAACAATCGGGAATAAAATATTCAACACATGAATAACAAGCAAGGCACAATTTTAATTAAATTAAAATTGAACTTTGATCCGGGTTCATTGTTTTAAAAGAAACAACCCTGGGAATAAAGATTGTTCTCAAATAAAACCCCTACCTCGCCATAGTCATCGAGCGTGCGTTCTTCGCGGAATTGATCGTCGCGGAAGAAGAGGATCGTCGCGTCGCGGAAGGGCGTCGCGTCGTTGCGGTATGCGGCGTTGCGTCGACGAACTCCGTGGATCAATAACATACAGATTTTATTATAAAAATTAAATCCTTGTTGTTGTTATAAACCACAGAGAATTAAAAGGTCCGCAATCTCTTACCTCAACGGATGATCGAAGATTTGTCGCGGATGAAGGAACGTCGCAGAAGAACGTCGCGGGAGAAGAATCGTCGGTGTCGGGATACTTGGCATCGCGTCGTCGATCTCCGAGGGCTCGACGTTCTTCGTCGCCCTTCGTCGAAGGTCGGCATTTTTCGCATTCTTCACGTTCTTCGCGAAGGAGGTGGAAGATCTCTAGAGATTCTCCAAAGTTTTAACACAACATTCAAAAATAAGGTGTGTTGGCCTTATTTTATTACCATGCCAACAAAACGAAAACGTGTTAAGAAACGAACAAAATTAATTCATAGAATTAATTTCAACGAATAAACCGCCCAATTAATAGGAGCATTTAATTGTTTAAGAAAACGCCTCAGTTGACTTTTATTTAATAGGGGTTTTCGTGGGTGCGTTACTTAGCGGAAAAGAAACGGCGGGGCTCGTGCGGGCCCCACCTCACAAATATCCTACCAAGAGGGTAGGATATTTTGAATTGTACCGTATCCTCTTTAACTCAACTTAAGAAATTTTAAGTGTCTTTTAAGTGGCTTAAGTGAAATAAAATAAAGTTTGTCATACAACATTATTTTATTTCTTAACTTTAAGCCCAAAAAATTAAAAACCACACCCGAGAAAACGCAACTCCGGAAGAGGCGTTTCTAATCAAATATCGGCGCTGCGATTCCATCGGTGCCCTCGAAATTCGATTCCGAGCACCGGTTCAAAAGTTAGAAAAACCCACTCGTTCGTTCACTGAACGTACCCGAGCCAAACTTCGAAAAATGATTCCGGGCACACCGGGCCTCAGAATCAGGTGCCGTCAGAAACTGCGTTCTTGTAAAATTCCAAAGAAAATTAAGAAAAAAATTTCCTTCAAATTTACAGGTCTTTACATGGTTCCCTAAAACTAACTTCTTTATACTTTATGATAAACTTGTATTCATGGTTTTGAATATTAATTAAGTTCTTATCACATCCTGATTTTTCTTCTGCATGACATAGTATGTGATAATGTCCTAAGTGTAATTATTACACAAAAAGGTTATAATAGTTCCCCACTATGATGAGAACCTAGAGGTACTATGACACTATTATTAATATATGTTCTATATCCATATGATATCATTTGAGTATCACATTTGATATAGGCTATTAGGGGTGGGGACTCATATGACTTTGAGGCACCTTCTCATGATGTACACCCTTAGTAATAGCTAGTAGGATATTATGAGAACAAGACTCAACACTAAGAAATCCACATTTATATGTGTCATTGGATGTTATTATCTACAAACGTGTGTATTGGTCCTTAGAATTTAATATTATCCATTATATTCATTGAAAAAAGTTAATATCTTAGGCCCTTTGATAGAAATGATATAGCCTAAATAAATCTATGTCCATGGTGTTTTATGAGAAAGTTTTATTTATGAAAATTCAAAGAAAGAGATATTGAGCATATCGGTTGATGGCATTAACATGCGACCTGATCAATTAGAGATATTGTGATAAATGGATTATATTACATGGTAAGCATCCCTATGAGGTGACTTGTCGTTGAAATCTCTTTGGGTGACTTGATGTGTTTCTAGACGCTAACCTTGGACTTTAGGTTGCTTCTCCTAATTCCACTGAGAAAGAGGTCTAGATGCTCACACACTAAGCGTATCCAGAATCTCAGTAATATAATATATTATTATTTATTATTTAACAGGTTGAATGAATATTATTTCTGGATGTGGTTTAATAATTATTCATGTATTCTTGATCACATTTATTCTATCACTGGTTATTCAAGAGAATATATTGTGACAAAAATATTTAATAATTTTTTTTATTTAGTGAATATAATATTTATTTATTTATTAGACAATAATATAGTGATATTTATTTAATAAATAAATAGTCATTATTCAAGGCTCGATAAATATTTTGGAGGAATGACGGACCGAGTTTAATGGTCTGGTGGGAAATAATATATATTAAATATTATTTGATTAAATAATATTTAATAATAATTTTTAAGTTAATTGCATGTCTAGAAATAATAATATTACAATTATTATTTGACATGATATTTTTATTAGATTAAATAAATAATAAGGGAAATTGTGCAATTATTTTATTTTAACCCTAACAATATAAATATCCAATTATTTTATTTTTATCAAAATCCAATTCAGTTGTGCATAAGGGATTTGGGGAGCTCTATTCTCCAAGAATGCTCTCAATAATGGAGATCAATCCTCTTCCACTGGATCAAGGATAATTCTTTGGAAGCGGTTCTCAAGGCGATCAAAGATAGATAATGAAAGAGAAAGAATCTACCATGCCAGAACCCGAGGACTCCTTTGGTGACGTCCAAAGATTCATGGAACACGTGTGGATCATTGCTAGAGAGAATCTACATATGGTTTCTACAACACAATGATGGTGCACTGCAGATATGTCATCAGATTCATAAATGAAGAAAGAATTACTTAGAGGCAATTCATTATCTAATTAAATTAATTATAAACAATATGTGTTGATCTTCTCTCTCTAGTTCCAGCATGATTACCCTTGTCTGATCTCGTTGATCCATTTTGTAGATCACGATGTTTACCATCATAGATCTTAGATTTGTCATCAATCATGACAAAAAATAAAAGTTGGGCACCTCCTAACACATTCTTCCACTGTGCCTGAAATCTACAATATAATTATCTTAAATTCTTGTGAAATTCTAATAAAATATTTATTTAATTAACTGAAAAATAAAATAAATCATTTTAAAAACATTAATTTTGATATAATTTGAAATATTTAATGTCTTTAATGAATTTAATATATCTATATGACCTATTAAAGAGGTTTTAAATCATTATATTAGAATTTACCTTTTATTTGATGTATTTAAAGTCAAATTAAATGAATAGTGTCAAAATTGACATAAATGATAATTTATCAAAATAATATATCATTTAATTTTATAAAATTCATAAAAATCATATATTTGACCATGTTAATAGAATATATTTAAAAACATCATAAATGATCCATTTATGAGTCATTTTTTTATTTATAGTAACATTATTAATCCTTTATCATTAAAATAATGGTTACTATGGTTAAGGTAAAAAATAACTAACCAAGGGGTAAATCAAAAGGATAAGGTTTAAAATGACACAAAAACTTGTCTAAATTATATTGGTTGATAATATTACAACCCTATACTATATTATCTTATAATAAATATCCATTTTTTGGAATTTGATATAAAATCATTGTATTATAATTTAATATCTTTAGAAATTCCAAAAGTACCCTTCACCTCAATTATAAAAGGGAACCTCCTCTGTCACTTCTTAACTTCATTTTGAGAATTAAAGATCAAACATACCCTGGAAATTTCTCTTTTTAACTCCAATAGACACATTCTATAGGTTTTGGTCTTCTGAAAAGACCAACACTAGTGTCCCTAAGAAGAGATCTAAAGGAAGTTTTCCAAACAAGAGGTAATCGTCTTTACCGACTCTTTCAAGATTATTTCTTCTTCTACTTCCTATTCAGGAATTTTTTACATTCTAAAATAATAACTATAATATCAAATATATTCTAAGATTTTATTCTGATTATTTAACAACCATATTAAACCTTTTAGCCATCCAATTAAAAAAAGTACCACACGTGTGTACACACAACTTACCATCTCCACGCCGTGGTGTAATCTATTTTTTCATTATCACTTTATTTAGATGGGTATAATGATGGAAATAATATATATATATATATATGATAATTATAAAATTATATTGATTTTGGAAAGTAAATTAATATACTATCTTCTTCCTTACCATTTCATCATTAGGGTAATGATACAATAGCTCGTGCGTACGTACAACCTACCATCTCCACGACGTGATGCAATTGATTTTCCATGTTCACCATTCATGAATGATTATATAAATGTATATAATGAATAAATATGATATATATTACCTTAATATTATTCTTTAAATTATGAAACTATGTCCTATACACAAGAAATAGAAATTATATGATAAAACATGCATAGAAAAATGAAGCAGTTAGCACCCGAAAGAAGGGTAATATTGAAATATTGTTAACAAAAGGGTGATAAGATGATATAATAAAATAATATATAATATCATAAATATTAATATGGTTCTGTTATAAACTAATAACATTATTTAAACCATTATATAGGAGTTTCATATATGTACAAAGGAAATCAGACCTAAGGTAAGGGTTAATTTCACAATCTCAATATTATTCGGGATTGTTTGTATGCAAATATCTTCTCGGGAATATTTATCTTTCATGTCCATTTTTCTTAATTTTTTTACTATTTTATATTATTTTTAAATTCATTTTTATTCATGTTTTAATTTTTACTAAATGGTTTGATAGTAATATTTTTGTTGAGGTACTTTGTAATTTTTTTGGAAAAAGTATGAAATAAATGTTTTCTTTAACTTAGAAGACATCAATTTTTCTTCTTCTTTCATGATTCCATAATGCCTTGAAGATCCAATTACAATTTTACAAGGTTATTTTCAAAGAAATTTTTTTCTTTTAAAATTTAGTAGCATTTTAAGAAAAGAAAATGTTTTAAAAGTAGAGAAATATTTTCATCAAGAATTATTTTCAAGTGATCTCTCAAAATTGGTTTCCATTTATGATAATAATATTTGAAGTTAATAATGATTTGTTGGGGATATTTTTCAAGGATATTGTCCCCATTATTTCTATGGTTGGTTTATTTTTATGATGTAATGATATTTATGAAGCCCATTTCTTTTATATGGGTTATGTTATAATGGAATGATGTTTATGAAACTCATTTATTTTATGGGTTTTGATATGATGAATAAATTATGTTATTGTGGAACACATATGTATGGTTTTAATTATGTGATAGTTGGGACCTATATATCCCTCCAATTCATTGGATAAAGATTTATATCTCATAAGATAGACAGTATTGGAATGAGGAGTGAACTTGATTCAATAATATAGGGCCGGAATGAGGAGTGAACCCAATTCAGTAAAGGATTTTGTCCACTACGATGGTATTATAAATTTGCATTGACTAATATGAAAATTATTTTATATGATTATGTGTATGCCAAAATTTCATTTCATAAGTTATTCTCTCATGGAATATTTATTTGATTATTATTTTATGAACTTATATGATTTATCTTGTGACATGATATCATGATATTTGATATATAGGATATGATTTTCAAATTTTTTGTTTATGTACTTATGCCTTATGATTATTTTATGATTGATATATCCCTTGATTACCCTTACTGAGCATATTATATCATCATTTATTATGTTTATTTTCCTCAGGATATGAAGAAAGGTATTAAGTATGATATGTCAAAAATGGTTCTAGATATAAATAAATAGATGGGAGAAGATGGAGATGTATTATAAACCAATTGTTTATGATTAAAAGTTTCCAAAGGAACTAAAATAATATGGTATTTGGGTGTGTGTTTGTGTAATATATGAAGTATTCCACAAAAATTATATAATGTCTATGTACATAAAACCTAGGTCTTTATACTGAAAATCCATCAGCATTGTTTAGAGATCATAATCGAATGTATGAATCACCGATAGAGGGATTGTATACTTAGATCTTATAAGATAAATGATGGTTGAATGAAAAGATTTTTGTATTATCAACATCTTTATCAAAGGAAGATCTCAAGAATGAGGTATTATTTATTACAATTTATTTAAATTAATTATAAATTTAATGTGAATAGATATTATCTTGGTTCCGAATACCTTATTTGTAAATAATATTTGAAAAAATTTCATTGGTAATTAAATTTACATCTTTTTCCAATATGATAATGATCCATTGAATTTGAAAATTACTAATTTGGGCTCAGCCCTGATAAGCACTTTCATTGCGTTCATAACCAACACCTTTACCCAGGAATACATTACTGATGGGATAATCCAATTCATAGTAATTATAAAACCTAATATGTATAAACTATATTTAATAATTAAATTCATGAAAATAAATATAATTACAAACCTATGTTAAGTTAGATGAAAACTAAATCTTACCTAAAAAGTAATATATGGAATAAAAATATATTAGAAGGAATTTATATCATAAATTAAGTATACAAAATATTTATATTTTGTAAAAATTATATAAACATGAATATTCTAAAGGAATAAGGAAATAAATAAAAACATTATTTATTTTACAAAACCTGAGATACAAATATGAACATTACATATTTAATTTAAGAATAAAAAATTTCATTCTTTAATTCCTAACACTTAAAATCTGCAAACATTTTATAAACCATAAAAAATCTATTGAAATATTAAATTTTTAATATTTCAAGTTATATCATATTTTATGTTTGATAATAGGTATTATCATTCATAAGATACGATTTATATGTAAAGGTAACCACAATTACTCTTATGTTTCAAAATGTATCTTATGACATAACCAATATTAAAGATCCTGTAGTATTTGATGATATCTCGTATATCATCAAGGTGACCTGATGCTCTTTTTTTTGGGAAATTTGGAGTTCAGTCATTGATTATGATATCTCATATCATATCCTATGACAAAGAAAAAAAATATGGGTTTCTAATATATCATACCCTATAATATGTATAAATTGTATGCTACAATAAAGCCAAACATAAGAAAAAACTTCATATTGTATGTTATTATATGGGATAAAACACACTAATACTTGTATTTTATTTAAAATAATAGATTAAAAACATGTTGATCCATTTAATAAAGATTTTTTATACCATTGATGGGTTTAATGTGTTCATTAAATAAACTTTTACTGTTGAAGAAAACCCATATATGCTTAATCTATCTGCAATATTTTCAACAAGTAAAATATAAATAACATTAACATGAACACCTTAATAGAATAAAACTTTTTATTTTACAATTATATGGATTATAATTGATGGGGATCATGGTAGAAGCATCCGAATTCCTCAAAATTTTAAGGGATTACATCAACCTTTAGATCCTCATTCACAACAAGAGGATCCCAAATTATCAAAGGAGTGATAACACATTGTTCATAGTGAAGATGAATAGAGATTAGAGATAATGAGAGTATAATATTTGCCTTTTATGCATGAAGTGTACACAAAATGGGTGGGATAAAATCCATTTTATATAATATCTTCACTAAATGAAGAGAGTCAATGCATTTCAGCATTGGGTCCATCTCATGGCACCCACACTTTACCACCTATGTAGTGTTTCATTATTTAAAAACTTAAATTAATATTTTTTTTTATAAAAATACATAAATTAATAGATCCCATTGAGTCATAAAATTTGGTAACTGAGGGAATATGTGGAATTTATTCATGCATGTGATATCACATATTTCATGTCCCATCATACACTATGATAGACATATAATCGTAGGCTATGATATAAGAAACATCTTACATATATAAGATTTTATGATTCAAGGATATTATATAATATTATATCCCTATTTTCATTCATATCCAAAAGGTAAAATCCTTTTAGACAATAATATCAAATCCAACCCTCACTATGAAATGAAAAAAACTCCTACAAATCCAACTCTACACAGCTGTATCAATATTGACAACTACAACAAATGATTCAACTTTGATTCCTACTACAGTGATGAAAAATCTATCTGTAGGAAATCCACTCTCAATTTATACTATGATAAAGGAGACTATATCACTAGTGATCACTCTATAAACATGTGTTGTTGTAATTGAATCACCATCACCATTTTTAATAATAAAATCATCTTCAATGGACTTGACCATACCTAAACCCCAAAAAACCACAATGGATACTATAAATACAAAATAAAAGAAACAAAACTATATTCACCTAAAATCATAATATAAAGAAAAAAACATATAACCTCATTAAAATATAGAAGAACCACAGAAAAACCCAATATAACCCCCCCCCCAAATCACCAATAAAAAAAAAGAGAAACCACCATAATTACTCATTTCCCACAAACATTTATATTATACCCATTTTACCCTTCATAAAAAGTTAGATATAGTTTCTAACAAAATATCCACACCCAACCCTCTTCTAAAAAATCAAAACCAGGTACTCTAATCTATAATAATGTCAAACTTGAAAGTAAAATGAAACAAAGGAACATAAACCATGATAAAAAATCAAAACAAAACAAAGGTACCAAACTAGAATTTTAAATGAAGAGAAACATTAAAAAGGGTTATTTAGAAATCACGACACCCTGGGAGAGGAATAAGTAGCCCTTGAAATAAAAAATCTCAAACTCATAACCACATAATAATAATTTATATATTTCAATCTACATTTTTCTTTATATTACTTAGTTTTTCTTAGATTTTATTTGTTTTTTGAATCTAGGAATTGATCTCATAATACATTATTAACATGAAATAATTGAAACTTATGTTGAAATAAAATAATAAAATAATAAAAAAAAATTATGGGAATCAAGCTCACAATGATGCCCTATTTTCTCAATAAAATATGACTACATATGTCAATTATAATATTTCCATAATTTTATTTTCTTTATATTTTTTATAACATATTTGTGATGATATTTTTTTCCTCTAATGATTTATCAAGGAAATGCAATAAACTACTAGGTGAGATCTATATTTATTATTTTTTACAATCCTTTTATTAACTTTGGTTAATATTTAACACATAGATCCACTCATCTTAGATTCTATTCCTCACCCATATGAAAAATAATAAAGAATAATACAAATCACACATGATTTGTAACTCTCATCTCAAAGGTGGGTGACTAAATCCATATTATGACTAGTATCATCTATTTCATAATGAATCTAATAATATCATAAAGGGATTACATTTTTTAGAGAATATATCATTATTAAATTTCATTTTACAACCTACCAACTAATAAATTTATCCCTCCTATATATAAAATAAATTTATCATTATCATGATGTATTGTGTAACTACTCGTATCCCAATAACAATTATTAAGGTTTCATTAAGGTCTTGAGTGTGAATTTTGGATAAGTGTGAGTTTGTTTGAAATTTTAGCTTAGGTTGAGGGGTAATTTTTTTTGAGGATTTGGATCTGGTTTGGGATGTTTGAGGATAAATTATAAGGTTTGAGGCTCGGGAGAGGGTTTTAGAGTTTGAGATACCTACATAGGGATTCCACTTATATTTTATAACTGTAAGTGTCACCAGGTACCTGATGGAAGACTATCAAGTACCCACTGGACTAGCCTAAGGCCAGAGAGTCTTGGGGGTTCCATCAGGTACTTAGTGGCCTTGGAACGTGTATGCAGTGGGCATAGTGGATATTTTCTAGTGGGGGATTAATTCTCTTTTCTCATTCCTCCTTTAACCCCTTATTCAAATCTCATTATCTCTAGATGATTGAGAGATCCTTCCATGGATCCTTATGGTTCCATTATTCCCCTCATTTTATCATCTTGATTTAAGGTGATCTAAGGTTCATCCTCATGCTAAATCTAAGGGTTATTCCATTCCTTAATTTTCTATTCTTATTCCCTTATTTAAAAATTTACTATTGATGGTTAGGGATTTTAAAGATAATTCCATCAGAGTATGGTGAAATTCACACTATATCATGGGGATTTATCTTATATTACTTCAAGAAGTTTCAGGTTAGGTTCAACTATGAAAACCATTTTTTGATGGGGAATTAGATATTCTAGTTGGAGTGATTCTATAATTCTAAGTTCTAGATCTAGGATGTTGATGGTGGAGAGATAATGAAAATTATTTGGAAGACTAAAATAAGGAAAACTGGAAGTTTTAAGAACATAAAAAGGAGATAAATACCTACCACGATGAGTATCAATGTGAAGTGAAGTAAAATAAAGGAATTACATGATGATTACCCTAGAATACATTTTTTCTTGGTGGCTATAATTTATAGAAACTACATATGGGACTTTAGGGATAGAAAGTAAGAGTAAATTCATAGATTCTTTTTGGAAGTGAGGATAGATCACCAGAAGGTGTATTTGAGGTAATCTATGTCTTTGACTAAGTCTAAGAGAGCCTATAATGATCAAATCCAAGGGGAATTATATTTATAATGATTAGAAGGTAGTGGCATTAGTTTCACCAGACGAGATTCACTATATTTAGTGTAGTAGGTGATTTTTTTTAAAAAAAATTGTGTTTTCCTATTATAATAGTCTTATATTCCTTTAATAAAATAGTTTTTATCATTCCCCCCATGGAGTAATACAAAGTCCAAAACATGTAAATTGCTCGTGTTTTTATTTTATTTTGTATCAATCCTTTAATTTTCTTATAGATGTTCTTGTATAAGTTATTTAGAAGTTAACATTGTGGTGTGGTGACTTAGGCATGGTTGTATTATAAGTTCCAATACATTATTAGTAGAGGTTTATTCCGGTACTTTATTCTACCTTGTATATTCTAAATTATAACTTCTGTGAGATTGTTTAAAAGTTATTTAGACCCAACAAGTGGTATCAAATATTTATTTATATAATTTGATATGACTAGACCTTGTAAAGGTGTTTTTGATCTCAATTCCACAATATCATTCTCCCTTAATTTTTATAATAGAATTCTGATAAATAAATCTTAATCCCTCTTATGTGTTTTAGAATTTTTCAGGGGTTCATTAATTTTTAGAATAAATGGACTTGGATGAGGGTAAGGTTTGGGTAAAGAAGTTTAATAGGAAGGATTTTAAAATTTGGAAGATATAGATAGAATATTGTCTATTTGAGAAGGATCTTTATCTTCCATTGACTAGTACCAAGACAAAAGCGCTAAATAAGAAAAAAATGTAAAAGGATGGTTGAGAAATCACCCAATATGATCTATATGTCATTATCTTGGAATGTGTATTATAACATCTAATAGGTGAGTAATACTTAATAACTTGTAAAAGTGTTAACTGATATGTACAAGAAGTAGAAAACGATGAACAAGGTGTTCTTGTTACAATAATTATTCTACATGAGAATATCTAAAGGAACGACTATAAAATATCACATCTATAACTTCAACATTATTCAATGTCATTTTGATTCATTGAAGGTGATATTTGGAGATCAAAAATAGGTGCTGTTATTACTTTCATCACTTTTAGAATCATGGGATGTTATGGTCACTGTGGTGAGTAACTCAAGCAGTAAGATAGAATTAGTGTTTACATATGTTAGAGATTTAATTCTAAATAAGGAGATTCATCAGAAAGTTATCCATGCATCCACTAGAATTACATATAGTAAAAAAGGTCGTGTATGGTCTATTGCATTGAAAAGTCACACATATGGAAAAGGAAGGAGAAGATAGATCCGTAGTATCTCGGCATAAGGTGGTTCTATGCGTTGGAATTTTGGGAATAAATTTTATATTAAGAAAAATTGATGTGAATACCGTGTAAATTATGGAAGATATTCTTCTAAAAGTGAATTTGAAAATCCCATATTAGATGATATGGGTAGTCTTCTGTTGAGTGTCTCCAGTTCACTTGAGCCTTGTATCGTTGATGTGATGACTATATTGAGCCTCACAATAAAAAATAGAAACCCATTAAATATAGTATAGTGAGACTCATTTTGTTTTTGGAGAGGTAGTATTTTTAGTGTTTTCATTTCATAGTGTGTGGGTTTGAATTGTATTGGGGAAATAAAGAATAAATGTGTGGGTGTTTTAATGCAAGTAGAAGGGTGTTTAAAATAAATTTTAAAATAGTGTTATCACCTCAGTTATTCTATCACCTTTTATGTAAAATCACAATTCATTAAATTTAAACTCTCATGCTATCCCAATAACCTATTTAAATCTCAATTGATTTACCTCATAATCAATTTTAGTTTAAATAGGTATGTGTAATGATCAGTAAACTCCATGCTCTTACCTATTATAGTAATCAAAAAATTCTGATCACTCCTGGATCAACCCACAACCCACCATCATATGAAAAATGAATAAAATACATGGGAAATATGTGTGAAACCTAAGAGGAATAGAAGATTTTAAATACAATAATCAGTGAAAATATCCTATTGTCTACAAGAAACAACCATTACAAAAAGATCAATAAATAGATAATTAAATAATTAATTTTAAGAATTCATTAATAGGGGGTGGTGGAAGTATTCTTGGCTCAAGTACTATGGGTATAATGTTCCTTAACTATAGGAATTATAGGTATAGAAAAAAATAACTCCAACCAACAACTGTATATCTCAATAGTGAGTATCAGTACAATTTATAAGGAATGATTAATGTGTTAGAACTCTCCTAAAACTAGGAAGATCCTTGTAGAATTTTGGAATGCTTGATATCTCCCACATGGATGTCATATAATTTTATCTTCTTGCTCGATTGAATGTAGTGTTTCCTTGATGCCATCATATTTCCTTTTCTTCCCTTTGATTGTGAACTTTTGGTGTGTTTACAACCTTTTTTCTTGATTTTTCCAAGAATTGGGAATGAAATATTTATTTGAGTTCTTTGTGCATTGAGAGATCTTCACTTGTACTAGATATGATCCCTATGTTCAGATTTCTTCGAGAGTTTTCCCATTATATCAAATTTTTTGGATGATCATAGTCACCCATTGTAACATTAACCCCTTAAATCACATTCTTTGATTTAAAATAATTCTATCACTTATGGCGCACTTCATGAGCCATGATTCAACAACATCTATTTTAGAAGAACCACCAAACTTGCTTACGTATTCTTCACAACATCTCCATTCATCTTTTAGAGTGGTATATTATTTTCCTCTCAAGTTAAGAATTTTACATTTAATTAATCCTTTAAATATATTACACTTATTGCCAGCATACATCTATGGAAATGTTAAATATCCTATGAATCACTATTGGGAAGAGAATTATCTTACATATTTTATTAAATTCATTATATATTGAAAAAATATTACATATCAGCTTGGATACTCATAAAATGTTTCAAATATCCTCCATTAAATATTACATATATACTCATATGGGAAAATTACCTTACATATTACCTTCCACTATAATATTTTGCATATTTAACAAAATACAAGATCTTATGTAACTACCTTTCTCTACAAAAAATATTACGTACAATTTGTAATTAAAAAATAACTTATATATGCTCCAACACTTCTTAAAATATGTTATGTAAAGAATATTATGAATCCTATCTAGTAGTTCTATTCTCCAGTAGAGTACATGATATTACAAAACTCTTTCAGATATATAAACTAATGTATCAACAACACTACCCTTTTTCAAATATCAATCTCTTATCAAAAAAAGAGCACATGAAAATTAAATATATTTCTATTATTCTTACGCATACCCTATGGAGTTGGTTCTTTTCTATTGTTAGCATCCTTAATTATTTGAAAGTTATGTTTTTATATATCTATCTTTCAGAACATAACACTTATAGAACAACTATTTTGAAAATTATAGAAAGAAAAAAAATCATTGTATCCTTTATCAAAATAAATTTCAAAAACATTTAATCAATAAAAAACATGAATATTAAAATAGTTTTCAATAAACACCAATGATAAATATAATTTTAAGTTAAATCCATTTATTCATAATTTAGGAAAATTCAAATTAAAAATTCTATAAAATATTTATATAAAATTTCAAAAATTATATCTTTCTCACTCCTCCACACTTAAATAAGAACTTACCTGAAGTTCATAAGAGTTTTACTTACTCTTAAGAAAAATCCCTATTTTAGTATTGTAAATATAATGTAATTTAGTGAGATTAATATTTTCACAAGTGGAACTTTCATTAATTCCTCTTCCCAGAGCTACCGATTCAAAAAATACTTTTAAAACTTCCTTGATACTTCTTATATGACATTTAGATATATCATATTCCCCTTATTCATCAAAGTTCAAAATTCCCTAAACCTTTCCATACCATTTTTCAATTAGCAGTTACTGAATTTTTCTTAGCCATGTTTTTTATGAATAACCTATTATATTAGTTTAGAAAAACCTGAAACTAAACCATTACAAGATAACAGGAATCCCCATGACCAATTTTAATAATCTATACATGAAAGTAATGCTTGGGAAGTCAACTCTCATGTAACTATAAAACTTATTTAATGGAAAACATACACACACAAGTGTTTTATTTACTTAGAAATATTTTAATATCAATTCCCATCATCTTGTTTTACTCTGGTTTAAATTAGCTATCCAAATTCCATTTATGGAGGATACCTGAGGTGTTAATAATTCTAAATAGACAATTTACCTATGGTAAAATTCACAATTCAATTTCCCTCATGTTATAATTTTGATTCCACTTTATTATTTTCAATTAAAAATCCTTTCCACAGTTCTAAAAAAAGTTTCTATGGTTTTCAAAATGATTTATTTATTTTTAGTGAGGGGAAATTCAAATTGGAACCAAGTTTTAAATTTTATTATCAAGGACACAAACACTTAAAAACAACATGAATCAAAGAAATCTATTTAAATACTAATATACTTTTTCATTCCCCCCACATGTTTCTTAGAAACTAAATTCAATTAATTTTATCATGTAATTATCAATGAATAAAAAACATAATATGCGACTATTTGGAATATATAGTGTGGAAATAGACAACCTGGTAGTACTCATTTATATGCAGTAGAGAGGAAAGTGGACTCCTCGAGGGGTTCTTTAAAAAAATATTTATATAAATTCTTCAACAAATTACCATTAAACTTGAAGGGATTCTAACATTCTTCTCCTCTAATCTCAACTTCAACAAATGGAAATGTATTAGTCCCTATAAATGGTCCAGTCCACTTAGAATGAAGCTTACCAGGCATGGTTTTCATCTAGGAGTAGAACAATATCACTTTATCACCAATTTGGAAGTCACTTATCAAAATCCATATTTCATGGATAAATAAGGTATTTTCCTTATAAAATAAGAAGTTTTTATATTCATCTCTCCTCAAATCCTCAAGTTCTACCATTTGAATCCTTCTCTGCTCTCCATATTTTCTCAATTTTAAGTTCACTTGTTTCACATCACAGTAAGCTTTGTGCTGCAACTAAAAAGGAATGTGACAACTCTTTTAATAAAATATTTTTCTAGGATACACACCAAGGGTTTATTAAAGGTATTTTAGTATGACCAAAGTACATCCTCTAGCTTCATTCTACATTCCTTTCTATTTGGATGAAATGAATTTTCTAGAATTGTATTTACTTAACTATTTGATACCTTAGCCTACCCATTTTGTCTATGGGTTGTAGGAGGTAGATATTTTGTGTTTTATTCCATACCTATTCATGATTTATTCCATGCTTCGACCTCATAAGTGTATTCCTTGACCACATATGATTGTTTGAGGAGTTACAAACCTATAAAAAAATTTTGATCTTAAAAACTTTGAAACAATTTCTAAATCATTAGTTTAAGTTTCTTGGGCTTCAATACATTTAGAAACATAATTCACTACTAATAGAATATAGGTAAATACAAAGGAAATAGGAAATACCCCCATAAAGTCTACTTCCCATATATCAAATATTTTAGAAAATATAAAATTTCATTAGGGAATTTTGGGTCTTTTGTAAATCCATATAAAGAATTGGAAGTTCATACATTCTTTACAAAAATTATAAGACTCCTTAAAAACTATTAGAAACAATAATATATTAAAAAAAACCTTTCAATCTGTGTGCTGATTTCAAAATTTGCCTCTGCATGAAAGTGTATGATAAAATTTAAGCACATAAGTTACATCATCATCTGGTATACACCTTCTAATCACGTAATCACTATAAATTTTTCCACAAGTATGGATCTTACAAAATATAGTATTTTTAATTAGAGTTTAGTTTAAGGAACATATGCTTAGATAAGAAAGAAGGAAACTTTATGTGACCAATTAATTTACCATTTATATATACCATTGAACCTTACCAGTGATTTCATATATTTTATCACTAGAGAATGCATCATTAAGGGATGCTTATATAGGTTTCTCTACTTCCATAGTGTATGGTAGGCTACTTTTGTAGACTGTAACTAGGTTCTCATAAACCTTCCTATTCTGGATCTCTATATTGAATTCTTTTAATAGAATCATCCACCTTACTAGATTTTGTTTTGGATGAGATATCTTTATTAAGTACCTAATAGTAACATAACTAGAATAAATTATCACTATAGTTCATAGTAGATACAAATAAAATTTTTCCAGTATAAAAAATATAGACAAAATCTTCTTTTTGATTGTTATGTAATTAATTTGAGATGAATCTAGGGTTCATGAAATATAAACTATCACATGTTGATGTACATTGACCTTTTAGGATAACACTGTTCCTACTGCTAGATTTGTGGTATTACAAAACTCTTCAAAGGGTGATTCCCAGGTCGGTGGTTTAATAATAATGGTTGTAGTTAGGACCCCCTTGACCTGTTCAAAGGTTTTCCTATATGACTCATCAAACATGAAATCAATATGCTTTCTAAGAATATTAGTCATAGGTAATTCTATTTTTTGTAAAATTTCTAATAATCCTTCTATAAAATCTTACATACCCTAGATATAACCTAACATGTTTAAAAGTGGTGGGGTATGGAAGTTTATAGATGAAATTAACTTTATATTTGTCCACTCTAATCCCTTCCCTAGAAATAATTTAGTCTAAGACATTTTCTTTCTCCACCATAAAGTGACATTTTTCAAAATTCAAAACCTTATACTTTTTAGTGAATCCATTTAATATTTTTTCCATATTCTCAAGAAAAATTTCAAATAAATTTCCATACATTGAAAATTCATCAGGAAATATCTCTAGTAAAATTTTAACAATTCCAAAAGGATTCTTACAATGGATTAGTTGAATGGACCCAGGGTATTTTATAAAAAAAGCATTCTTTGGTCTACAAACATACCAAATAGTAAAGTAAATATATATTTTCCTAATATTATGGTGTTATGGGGATATTAAAGTATGCATAAAATATATAAATGAAACAATAATGACCCTTCCTAGTTAATATCTTTAGAATCAAATCTTTAAAGGTAATGAATAATTTGCCTTTCTGGGTCACATGATCAATTTTGTATAATCAATATAGACCCTCAAACTATATTGAATCCTAGTGGGTACTAATTAATCATTTTCATTATGAATAATGGAGATTACAATATTTTTTACAACTAATTGGATGTATCACACCCATTAGGAGACCAAAATTGGGTATATGACCCCAGATCGTAAAAGTATCTCCACTTCCTTTTTTACTACTTCATTTAATATTGGGATTATCCTTCTTTGAGATTTTATCATAGGTTTTGATTCACTCTTTAGAGGGATTTGGTTCATATAAATAGTGAGAATAATTCCAATAATCACTTATAGGGACCAACCAATGAACTTAATATTTTATTTCAAAATGGTCAAAAATTTGTGTTTTTAGTTAGGTGTTAAGTTATTTATAGATATGATAGGTAGTTTTTCATATTAATTAAGGTAAGAATATTTCAGACATTATGAAATTTTTTTTAACAAAAAACTGGGTGATCATTCAAGTGATGGTGTGAACTCATTGTTACTCACATTAGAAACCTACATGTTCAAAGTAGAAAATTCAACAATATACTTAAGAATATTTTCAATAAAGTATCCATATAATTTTTTTCCAACTGGTTATTACATAATTTTGGTTCAAGATTCAACTGATTTTAAAGATTAGAATCATCCAATATTTTTGATAAATTAAAAGTTTCTACTAAATTTATTATTTCATCTAGAATTTGAATTTCTTTATCTGAGTTGAATGGGGTTTCATGATGGGAAAAAGTGAAAAAAATGTTCTTCTTGTGGGACTTTATAGAGTAAAAAATAATAAAATTAATAGCATCCTCCCAAAATTCAATAGAATGTGTTATTTCACGAAAATTTATTATAGGTTTTGTATTTTCCAATTTTTTTTACCTAAGATGATAGGGGAATGAGAAGTACCTATCATTTCTTCCATATTCATGATTTAAAAGTCAATAGGGAATAAAAAATATTTTAACTTTATTGGTAAATCCTCAAAAACTCCCATGGGGTAAGATGTATCTTGGTTATCTAATCACACCACAACTCTGGTTATATTTATCTCTCCCACATGTAGTAAAGGATAAATTGAGTGAGGCATGAAATTTATTGATGCTCTCAAATTACATAAGGAACTATTGAAAGAGAGATTTCCTATAGTTCAAGGGATAGTAAAAGTACCTCAATATTAAAATTTTATTAGAAATCATGGGGTGATTAAGGTAGAAAAATTCTTACCCATACATACCTTTTTATCACCATGTAGTTTTCTTTTTTAGTAGACACATCCTTAAGTAATTTCACATTCTTAGGAATATAATTGATTGAATACAGTAGATGGATGTTGATTTACAAATTCTTGAAGATGTTAAGTTCTAGACCCTGACCTATGTTTGATGTTGGATTTATTTCCAATCATTATTATATGTAAATATTTATATAATGGTTTGAGAGCATGAACTTGAATGGTGTTGGATTTTTTTAGTTAGTGTTATGCATAAATATGGATATGATGAATAAAGATCATGAACCTGATTTATGTGTGAATATTTAGAAGATGAATTAAGGATGGTATAGAAGGGGTAATAATAGTATAAATAATCAATATAGAAGCATAATATAGGAATTGAAATAGGAATAATTTCCCAGTGTAAGCACATAAGAGATACACACTTACCACAAATATCTTTTTTGTATGTTCTAAAAGCCACTTTTTGGATTAGTGGTAACTGCACAAGATCCAAAATACAGCAGGATTTCAACATTACAAGATCAAGATTTCAATGATACATGTTCATGATTTCAAACAGAAAACCAAACAAGATCCACAAATTCAAAAAAATAAAAACACACTCGATTCACACCAAATTAGCTCCTCGATGGCCGCGAGACAGGCTGTCGGGTCATAGTGTAATCCAAAGCATCGGTGCTATCATTGCATCACTGGATACATCGTCCAATCACCACCATCATCATCAAGATAGCATCTTCGTCTTCTCAACCATCACCATCGTCTTCGGAAGCAGTTTCTCATCACCACAATCACTATCCAAGAAAACACTTAAGAAAACACACAAAATGCAATCCAACATCCCCAGAATTCCACTGGATTTTCCAATACAAAATCAATTCCAACAAGGAAGCCTCTTCCATCCACCCACCTCAGAGAAATCCAAAACTAAAAAAACAAGTTGCTTCCTTAAATGTCGATTTCAGCAAGTAAACATGACATGTCAAATACGAAGAACTAGAAATCACCACAAATCCCCTTCCGTCACGAGTTCTTCCCACTACAAACCATATCAAGTTCTTCCAAAGAGAAAATCCCAGGAAAACAGACTCAGAACAAGAAGGACCCAATCCTAGTAAGCTGGAGGAGCATAGCCAACTGTCATGCAACACAAAACAACAAAATTACCCAAGATATTTATCCAAATCAAACCAACGCAAAAACACAAAACTCGAATCAAAAGCAATAGGTGAATACAAAAAAGAGAAATAAGAAAAAAGGTCAAGAGAGAGAACCTATCACCATGCCTGGACGCGATAGATCAACCAATCAATCCCGTCGCCGCCAACAGCACGGCCAGAGAAGACCACCACGAACCTTCGAAGCGTACAATACTTCACATCATGACCACAACCCTCAAGATTCGAAAATTTAGGATGACGTCACGCCACCAGAAACCACGATCCCACGAACGCTCCAAAGAGTGAGCCGGCGAACAAAGCGACCTCATCGCAAATCGGTCTTACGCCCGACTATCATGAACCGAAGCGCCATGGAGTCCAATCTTGAAACCACAGAAGGAAGGTGAGAAGAAAAAACGATTCAGAGAATTCCGAAAGAGTTCATAGAAGATCCACCATGAGGAGGATGAAGGCGGCGACAGGAGAAACCCTAGCGCCAAAAGCCCCTTACCGGATACACACTTATGATTGAAGGTTTCAAGTGGTAAAGTCAAGTGTACCACATGGGAATAAGGAATTTGGGTAGAGAGAATAATAATGATAAAGCTAGTCACATCACATAACAATCAAATTATCATGTGATCACATGAATTAAGGAAGATCATGTGATCACATGTGGTAAAGTAGATCACGTAATCCCATAAGTTGAGAAAGTTCATGCGATCAATGCTGTTCAAGATAGAGTCTTTTTGTGGTCACTTGAAATCATTAAAAAACATAAGTGAAAGGTTTCAAAGCATGGGATCAGGTGAAACACATAAAGGGAGTGATTCTGGTAATGATGGAAGGCTCTTACATATTCTTGGAATCTTTAAAACTATACTAGTGGAGAAGGATATCCATGGTAAATTATTGAAACTACACAAGAACGAGGAGGTCTTACAAATCACATGAAGTAAGGTGATCTCATAATATCAATGAGATATCATAGTGAGGTCCTATGAAGCATGTGAAGAATGGATATGTTCAATGGATACATAAAGAAATCATGTGACTAAGTTTCCCACAATCATGTGAATTAGGTTATTCTAGAAAATACAGTGATTTTAGGTGACTGTGAGATACTGAGCTCAATGAGTTATTTCATGAAGGAGTTACATGATAGGAACTCATGAAAATCGATTTATGTGATGGATTTCATGTGAACTGTGTAAAGATAGGGAGTCCTGTGATCACAAAAAAATTACTTAGGAAATCCATATAACACTTTTGAGGTGGTGGAATGGATAAATGACCATGATTTTTGGATTCAAGTTAGTGAAAATTTTCTTATAAATACCCACCATTATTCATTAGAAAGAAAGGATGAAAACATAAGAGTGAATCAGGAACAAAATTATTTCACACAAGGAGTTATGTGCAAGTGGTATAAGAAAAAAGAGTCTTGTGGTTATCCTATACAGAGATGATCTAAGGAGTTATGTGATTTATGTAAAACCTTAAGGGATATGTGAATGTATGTATATAGAAGAGTGTCACAATCACATAATCAGTGAAGAGATACATGTTAGGGTCTCTCACTCAATCTCTTGCAACTGTAGAGATACACACAAGGGTATTACTCTAAGGTTCTTGCAACCCGGGTCCTGTGCCCGTAGTCTCATGATTTAGGTTACGTTCCAGTAGGTTTATTGTGTAGGGGAAGGCATGTGCCTGCCTTTATCAGCGCTAATGAAAAAGCACTGATAAAGGGGTGGGCCTTTATCAGCGTTAAAAAAAGTGCTGATAAAGGACCCCTTTATCAGCGCTAAAACAAGCGCTGATAAAGGTGTACCCTTTATCAGTGCTTTAAATATCCCTTTATCAACGCTTTTCTTAGTACTGATAATATTTATTGTATACATTAAATAAAAAACACATGTTATAACAAATAATATATATATATAATTAAATAATTATAAGATTAATACTAAATATATTTATTAGATTTATTAATTCATTATATATTTATTAGATTTATTAATTCATTATATATTTATTAGATTTATTAATTCATTATATTTATTAGATTTATTAATTCATTATATTTATTAGATTTATTAATTCATTATATTTATTAGAATTATTAATTCATTATATTTAATATATATATTTATTATATTTTCTTTATATTTAATGTATTTGTTTTATTTATAAATATATAATGCGTTCTAATATATATGTATAATTGAAATTATTGAATATATATGTGTTTTCCAATGAATTGGGGTCAATATCATACATGCGCGCACGTCTATATATATGTGTTTTCCAATGGATTGGGATCAATGAATATCATACATGCGTGTATATATATGTGTTTTCCAATGAATATATCATACATGCGTATATATATGTGCATATTGAATAATGTTCATTTATAGATTATAATTCATTATGTTACCCATATAATATATATGTTATAAAAAATGTACACTTATAATTAAAATTAAATTATATTTAAAAAATAAATATATATTTTATTATATTTTCAGTGATATATATATAAATATACCTTTCAAATAATTTTATAAGTATAAGTAGAGATATATATATTTAGAGTAAAATAAATATATAATAATATAAAGAACTTTTAAATTGATAAATTTATCAGCGCTACAAAAGCGCTGATAAAGGTGGTATTTATCAGTGCTTTTCATTTTAGCACTGATAAATATACCATTTATCAGCGCTTTTTACTAGCACTGATAAAGGTCCACGCGGGATTTATAAAATCCACCGGGTCCTCTTCCTCCTCCCCACACCCTGTCAAGCTTTTGCAGAAGCCCTCCTCTGCACCGCTGCCTCCTCTCCACCGCTGCTACCGCCTCCTTCTCCTCCTCCTCCGCTGCGGCCACCGCCTTCTCCTCCTCCTCCGGTCCCTACTTATCGTCCTCCACCGTGGCTTCTCCTCTTCCTCCTCCTCTTGCACCGCGGCCTCCTATCCGTCGCTCCTCCTCCTCCACCTCCTCCTCCACCACGACCTCCTCCTCCTCCTCCTCCACCGGCGCCTCCTCCTCCTCCTCCTCCTCCGCCTACTCCGTTTCCTCCTCTCCACTGTGGCTCCTCCTGCTCCTCCTCCTCCACCGCGGCCTCCTCCTCCTCCTCCACTACCTCTGCTGCCTCCGAGCTGCCTCTGAGCTGCCTCCGCTACCTCCGCTGCCTCCGTGCTGCCTCCGCACTGCCTCTGCACTGCCTCTGGTGCCTCCGGTGCCTCCGGTGCCTCCGATGTCGATGCCTCCTTCTTCTCCGCCACCAGGTCCTCCTTCTTAAGGTGAGTAAAATTGAATTTTCATGAATTAATTATGTTTTCATTTATTTTAAATATTGAGATTAATTATGATTTGGCATGATTCTTGTGTGTGATGCTTGTGAGTGTGACACATGTATATGTGGTTGGTTACTTGTTTGATCTTGATTAGATCTCCCCACTTACGGTTGTTTTACTTGTGAATTGATCTTTTTGAGTGGGTTTTGGTGCCTTTTATGTTTTGGTTCATTGTGTGAACCCTTGTGGTTAATTATAATTCCCCTTGTGTTTATTTAATTATAATTTTTGGTATTATTTTGGCCTCCATAAGTGAACTATTGGATGTAGGCATATTCATATGTGCACAAGGTGCAAATATGGATTGGTACACAAATGATAATGGATTTATAAAATGATGCTCACTTTAAACCCTAGATTTCGAAACAATTTCCCTCCTTTGCTTCTTATTTTCCTTATCCCCCCTCCTTTCAAATGGTTCTTATAAAACCCCAATGTTTCAAAAATGGATCCTTGGTTCCCAAATTTCAAATTTAGTTACAAATGTGTTCCCTAAATCTAGGTATGTTTGGCTTCTTGAGGTGTGGTTTGGTTTCTAAATGGAATAAAGGCCCATTTGGAATCTTCAGAGCTTACATGGTGTTTTCCCCTTAGTTTTGAAAATGGAATTTGATTTGTAAATTTTAAAGATCTATTGGTATTTTGTGGTGTTTTGGAAATTGGTTTTGAAACTCATGTGATGTATAGGCCCGATTGGAACTTGTGTGTTATTGGTTTATACTGTGCATGTGATGGCCTCTTCATTCTCTGGTATACTACTATAATGGAGCATCAATGTTGGTTGTTTACTATGGAGGTACACCATATGTCGGCAGGTGAGTCTGAACCTAGTAAGTCTAGGGATTTCTTCTAGGTATGTTTAGGTAATTCTAATGATTACCTATCTATATGTTCTTCTTTATTTTTCTGCACTTTGGTTATCTAGTTTTCTAGTATTTTTCTACTTTTATCGTTTCAATTAATTTCATCATGGCTCTGTTATCACCTTGTTTGGATTCTTATATTGAATTTTGAATTCATTTTTTAAACTATATGTCTATTTTAAAAAGGGAAGTTGTGATTTGTTTTGAAAATGGATTTTCTAAAAAATATGTGTTGGTTCATTAAATGATAAAAACCTATTTTATAAATGTATTTAAAACTAGTGTTTTTGTATTATTTCAGGAAAGGTAATTTATGGATTCTGTGGTGCTTACCTACTAAGTTGTTTTATGCTCACACCCTACTTGTGACACTCGGCATCAGTAGACCCAAGTTATTTTTAGGTTTGGGTTTCTTGTTTAGGTTTCCTTTAAAGCAGGTTGGTCTTATACTTAGTGGTAACCCAAAGGTCATGAGGATATCTGGTCGGGTTCTGATTTATTCTATCTCTGTTTTTAGTTTATTTTTTGTTCAATTGACACTGTATATGGATCAAGTTTATGTATTCTTTATCTTCTATGCTTATGGATCCTCATGGTTTTGTTGTGTGCTCTATTTAGTTTATATATATCCCCATTTCTATATCTCACATCATATTATCACACCATGACTCTTATATATCCTTAAGAGGGTGTTCCTCATCATACGTGATATATAAAACTATATGATCCATCTTCTTTAGGCCTAAGACTCTAATCAAATAGCCTTAGAAAACCTAAATAGGCTATACAAAACTCATACAAACCCGATCCTTTCATAAACACAACTAATCCATGGAGACATAATCTCTAGGTGATCAAAAAATCACAAACATTCAATAGAATCCTCACTCTATCACTTGGTGGATCAAAAACACCCTATTTATTTACCTTAGTTGCTCTTGATTTCTATCCCTTTCACTGGAACACATATACTCATGCATGAATGCACAATCATGCATAAATTGGAACATGGTTTTGTATTATAGGGTCCACCTACCTCAAAAAATGGAGTAACCCCCTCACCAAGATCAACTCATCCTCAACCAAGACTATACATGCCTTATATAATCTTGTACCAATGATTGAGACCCAATCTCAAGGCACAATTCCCAAATAATTAATTATAGAAAGTTATAATTAATTATTCACCTTAATATCATTAGGAATAATCTTTTAAAACTCACTGGGAAACACAACACCACCTAAACCACACAAAACATAGTGTGTTCATCATACAAGGATAACCTCTAGCCAATACAATCAAAATCTACATCATCTGAATTGTTTTGAAGATGATATAGTGAAATCATCACAAAAATCCTAGTTAAAATCATCCCAAATCATAGGAAAATAAAGGATAATAATAATGGAGGAAGTATGAGGGAAAAAATCACTAACACACTATAAAAAACTCCCAAGAACCACCCCACATCAGGGGGGATCGAAGAGAGGAAGAGATTGGATGAATCCCAAGAACCACCCAAGATTTGCTATTAATGAGCACACCCCCACCATTTTTGAAGTATCTAGTTTTTTATCTAAATTATACTCATATTCCTTCTCCCCTAACCTATATACTCATCATATGGATTTCAAATAGGATGAATATAAATAAAGAATGGATGAATGCCAATCGGTTGAAAAAAGAGTATGAAGAAGGTGTGAAAGAGTTTATCAAGTTTGAAAAAGATCATGAATGTGACTCTTCTCAAATCCTTTTTCCGTGTTTACGCTGTTGTTATTCAAAACAAATTAGTCCAGAGGATTTGAAAAAACACTTGATCTATAACAGAATAGATTAGAGTTATACATGTTGGAATAAACACGAGGAAACAACGAATGCAGGTAGTGACTGGGATGACACTGTGTTTTATAGATCATCTAATATGATTAAAAACATGAACAATGAAGATGACTGTATGAAGGATGTGATTACAGATGTGAATTATGATGAAGATCGTATTGATGAAATGATAAGGACCATCGAAGATGAATTTCGTGATTGACCAAAATTGTTTGAGAAGTTAAAAAGTTGTGCAAAGATGCCATTGTATGATGGTTTCACTAAATATACAACATTGTCAGCCGTACTGAAGCTGTATAATTTGAAAGAAGACAATAGGTGGAGTGACGCCAATTTTACGAAACTACTTGCTCTCATGAATGACATGCTCTTAGAAGACAATGAGCTCCCGAGCCGAACATACGATGCCAAACGAATGCTATGCTCGATGGGTATGATCTCTGAAAGAATACACGCCTTCCTGAATGACTGTATACTGTTTCACAAGGACCAAAAATCACTTAAATAATGCCCAAAGTGTGGTGCTTCTCGATACAAGAAAGATGAATCCAGTCCTACTAAAGTTGTATGGTACTTTCTAATCATTCCAAGGTTTATGCACCTATATGGAAGTGAGGAGACTGCAGAAAAATTAACATGGCATGCAGATAAAATAATTAAATATGGGATACTAAGTCACTCGACAGACTCTCCTCAGTGGAAGAGAATCGATCATGAGTATCCTGAATTTGGAAACGAGTCGAGAAACCCTCGTCTTGCGTTATCTACAAATGGAGTGAATCATTTTGGTTTTCAAAGCAACAGTCACAGTACATGGCCGATTATGTTGATAAATTATAACTTACCAGCGTGTTTATGCATGAAACAAAAATACATCATGTTATCTATGCTTATATCAGGACCCAAAAAACTGGATAATGATATCGATGTTTATTTAGCTCCATTGATAGAAGATTTGAAATTATTGTGGGATTCAGGTGTTACATTGTATGATGCTTACAGAAAGGAAGATTTCAATTTGAGAGTCATGTTGTACGAGACGATAAATGACTTCCCTGCTTATGGAAATTTTTCAGGATATAGAATTAAAGGAACTCAAGGCTATCCCATTTGCAAAGAAGGTACACAATCAATTAGGTTGAAACATTCATCGAAAACCGTGTTTCTAGGACATCGCAGATTTCTACTGCAATGACATAAGTACCATTCTTGGACGACATCATTCGATGGAAGTTCAGAAGAATGTACAACACCATCTCCACTAATAGGTGATCAATTGTTTGAGAAAGTTAAAAATGTGGACACTACTTTTGGTAAACCGGCTTTGAAAAACCTTATGAAAATAGGTTGGAAAAAGAGATCAGTTTTTTTTGAATTAAAATACTGGAATTTTTTGCATGCAAGACATTTTCTTGATGTTATGCATGTATAAAAAAATATATTTGATAGTGTTATCAAAACGTTTCTAAATAAATCTGGCAAAACAAAAGATGGAATTAAGGCTAGGTTGGACATGGTTGAGATGGGAATACAAGAAGAGTTGGCACCAGTGAAGGGTGAAAAATGAACATTTCTTCCTCCTACTGATTACACTCTTTCCAGGCAGGAGAGATATCAGTTTTGAAACTTCTTGAATGATGTAAAGGTTCTAGAAGGGTATTCGTCAAAAATCAGTAACCTCATGTCAATGAGTGACTTGAAGTTAAAAGGTATGAAATCACATGACTGTCATATTTTGATGCAATATCTCATTCCAATTGCTTTACATTTCATTTTTACCAAGAATATATGCCATACATTAACGAAACTATGTTTCTTCTTCAAATCTATATGCAGCAAAGTTATAGACCCAGTGAAATTGTGAACTATGGAAAAAATAAATTGCCGTCATATTATGTGAATTAGAAATGTTCTTCCCACCTTCATTTTTTGATATGATGGTTCATTTTATAGTCCACTTGGTGAGAGAGATTCGACTATGTGGTACTGTACATTACAGATGGATGTACCCCATTGAACGGTATATGAAGATTTTGAAAGGGTATGTCAAAAATCGAAGTCGGCTAGAGGGTTGTATTGCAGAGCGATATATTGTTAAGGAAGCCGTTGAATTCTGTACCGAATACTTGTCTAGTGTGGAAAGCATTGGCCTACCGAAATCTCATCACACTGGGCGGCTTGAGGGTGAAGGAATTTCTGGAAGACAGGTTGTCACAATCAATATTACAGATCAGGAGTAGACCCACCTTTATGTTTTGCATAACATTTTTGATGTTGACCCATATATTGAAATCCACAAAGAAATTCTTAGGCATTTGAATCCATCTAGGGCTGAAAAATGGATATCATATACACATAATCGAAATTTTATAGGATGGTTTTGAGATCATATTTTTAAGAAGTCAGATGAAAATCCAGAGTCAATTTCGGAATGACTTCGATGGCTAGCCGGAGGACCAAGTGTGTATGAATTATCTTACAATGCTTATGTAGTTAATGGTTATACATTTTATACTAATGAACATGATGAAGACAGTACCATGCAGAATAGTGGGGTTACAATTGTGGTTGAAGCAATGCATGTTTTCGGTGCTAAGGACATAAATCCATTTTTTGAAAATATGTCATACTTTGGCATCATCAAACAAATATGGGAGTTGGATTATATGGAATTTCAAGTTCCAATTTTTCAATGCAAGTGGGTTGATAACAGGAGTGCTATTAAAATAGATGATTTGGGATTTGTGAAAGTTGATTTCAGTAAGGAAGGGGAGAAAGAAGAACCATTTATAATGACATCACAGGCAGTGCAAGTATTTTATGTTTCAGATCCCGCAAAATGAAACTGGTTAATCATTCTGTTATTGAACAAAATAGCTGAAGGGTCAGATGAAAATTCAACGGAAGATGACCCTTTCATTGGGACTTCGCAATCATTTTGTAGTGGTCCCAATGTAGATAACGTTTTGTATGTCAGAGGAGACCACAATTAAGGGATATGGATAGTTGATAGAGGGGTCAAATCCCTTCATCCTTAAAAAAATAGAGTTCAATAATCAGGTTATTTTTTTTATTGTAATATAGATTGTGTTACATTATGTTATTATCTGTTCACTACTGCTTTTATGTGATCTAAATTAAATGTTAAACCAGTTCTACAGATAATTATTTCTTCACCTGCTGATGCACCCAATCCCTTGACATTTGAGGACACCTTTGAACTCGTAGCACCGATATTCGCTTAATAAGACTTTCACCTCAATGGCAGTTGGTCAAGGGTGAAAGTTGGTTTTTTGTGTTTTTTTGTGAAGGAATAAAATAATATAAAAATGTTTAACATTTTTATTTTTTGTTGAAACCTCCCATGTGGATGTTATAAAGGTGGAGACCACCTGAACTAAAACCTCCCACATGGGTTATGGTGGTGGGGACCACCCGAGCCTAAAACCCCTAATTTGAATTCTAGTGGTGGGGACCACCCGAATCATATTAATGGGAGAAACCCCTTGAACTACCTCATTAATGAAGAGTTAGCTCTTGGACTTCCTCCCATCATTTAATTATGCCAACACTTTTCATTTAGTTGAGTAAATTAATTAATCCAATTAATTATGCCAACATGCCAACATAATTAATATAGCCAATTTAAATTATATTGGCACCTCTTTCCTTTGGGAGGATTTGGTTGGAAAAGGAGAAGGGGAGAGCTTGGAGAACTACTCTCCAATGAAGAACAACCTCCATCAAAGAGCGATTATCCGATGAACCGACGAACGAGCCTAGGATCGGAGGCGTGTGGAGGGTGCGACAAACGTCGACATCTTAAAATTCCTTCTCACGCCAACATCAACAAAACTTCGAGGTAGGGGTGTGTTTTAAATTGATCAATGTTAATTTCCCCCTCCCCACATTGAATCATCCCCCTTGAGCCGCTTTCTACCGCTCTAACGCGGAGGGTGTGGGCCAAACAAACATGGCCCGACCCCTCCGCCATTCTTCATGAATGGTGTGTTATCTGCGATGGAAGAAGGTGACTTTGTGCCATGGTGATGAATGAAGAGCGGCTGGACGAACCGACTACCAGAGAAGGCGTGGCGCGCGACCGCACCACACGGAGAGGATGGCTGGCCATTCGGCCAGTCACGGCGGAACGCCGCATCGTGGTCGCCCTACCACACCACGGTCGCCCTGCTGGACTGCAGCTTCTGCACCACCTCCCACCACCCCGCAACCTCCGCTACCCCGCGACCTCTACCACTCCGTGGCCCCCTCCGCCCCACGGCCTCCACCGCTTCACGGACCTACGCCGCCCGCGACCTTTGCTGTTCCACAACGTAGCACCTCCAGGGGCCTCTGTGGCCCCCACGACCTCCGTTGCTCCATGGACCCTGCGGTCTCCGCCGCTCCGCGAACTCCCATGCCCCGCGGCCTCCGCGGCCCCGCGAGCCGCTTCCCAGGCTGGGCCGCCCAGCGGGCTGGACCGCCCAGTGCAGGCCGGGCTGGACCCAGCGGTCCGGGCCACCCATCAGGCCGATCCATACCCAGCGGGTCGGGTCGGGTTGGTCCGACCGGGTTGGACCGGAGCCGGACCAGTTTCGACCCTATACTCTCTTTTGGCCATAACTTTGGCACTGGGCGTCTGTTTGATGAACCGTGTACCGCACCAGAAACCTTAGAGTGAGACAGTCATTTTGGTATACCCTACTTGGGTTTTGGATAAAGTTGGGGTATGGTCGGGTTGGGTTGAGCACGAATCCAACCGGGCCCTTGGGACTAAAAGGATAATAACTTACAGACCATACGTCTGTTTGACGCACCATCTATTGCGTTGAGACCACTATGACGTGGAGGTACTTCAAGATACTTCTTCGTGGGAATTTTTGGCAGTTGGAGTATCGACCAGTGGCTTGAGGAGTGGACCCTCCCAAAGATGAGAAAACTTAGTGCGGGAACCCTGTAGCTGGCTGTGACGATGTACTAGGATCCTGTGTGGGTCTGACAACATACTGATTATGTACTAGGATCCTGTGTGGTTCTGATGACATACTGACAATGTACTAGGATCTTGTATGGGTCTGATGACGTACTGACGATGTACTAGGATCCTGTGTGGGTCAGAAGACGTACTGACAATGTACTAGGATCTTGTGTGGGTTTGACAATGTAATGACGATGTACTAGGATCCTGTGTGGGTATGATGACATACTGACAATGTACTAGGATCCTGTATGGGTCTGACGACGTACTGATGATGTACTAGGATCATGTGTGGGTTCGACGACGTACAGACAATGTATTTGGATCATGTGTGGGTCTGACGACGTACTGATGATGTATTAGGATCCTGTGTGGGTCTGACGACGTACCAACGAAGTATTAGGATCCTGTGTGGGTCTGACGATGTACCAACGATGTACTAGGATCCAGTGTGGGTCTGACTATGTACTAACGATGTGCTAGGATCCTATGTGGGTCAGACGACATACTGATGATGTACTAGGATCCTGTGTGGGTCTGACGATGTACTAGGATCCTATGTCGGTCTGACGAGGTACTAGGATCCCATGTGGGTTAGATTATTTACTATGATCCTCTGTGGGTCTGATGATGATTTAGGATCCTTCGTGGGTCTACCTCTTTACAGATTAAGATGATTCAGTAGTTACATCTAATCATCTCTACTACTATACCTAAGTTATACCTGGTGTGAGATGAGTCCGTACCTGTGTGGTACTTTCCTTTGTGGTAATACCTTGGTGGTATTCTTCTATGTGGCGTACCTATGTGGTACTTACCTTCGTGGTACTCCTTCCTTTGTGGAATAGTTGAGCTTGGGCTTTTGAGTTAGACTTTGTGTTTCCTCATGATTGAAATGGGCATGCTTGATAACTTAGGTATATGTATGGGCATATACCTAAGTAGGGTTGTCCGTTGATTTCATGATTTTTGGTTTATCCTTTATGGATTTTGTGAGACCTTGAGGGTCCCGAGATCCCTACTGAGTATCGTTATACTCACCCCTGCACGGGCTATGCCGACACCTTGTTGTGTTTGGTGTAGATGATGGATAGCGCTGACTGAGGACGAGGGTACCAGGACTGGAGGTAGAAAGGAGGTGGACATTAGACGAGGCGTACCGTAGAGACGACCGATCGAGAGTTGTACCTACCTTTTAGGTAGGATCCTTGGAGGGTGTTCACAGAAGCTATTCCAGTTTACTTGTACTTTTTAGTTTTCCTATACTTTCTAGTTGGGCTTGTATTCTGGACCCTTTTTTCTTACTGTAATGACACTTTTACTATATAGTTTACTCGTGTTCGTTTTTTCTATGTGCTTGGTTGCGTGTGTTTACAAGATATAAAGGCAATGCCTTCCCAGTTTTAGGGAATACGCCTTCGGTGCTAGTCTCCGACCCCTGTCAAATGGAAGGCAGGCTTGGGGTAGTCACAGAACGTGCCTCGGGGGTCGGGTCATGACAAAAGATTTTTCTATTAGTGATACTCCCAATGAATCATATATAAGGTTTTGGTCATTGTTCAATAATCCATGGTAGAAAAACATATAGAAGTTGTGATCCTCAAAGGGTTTATGTGGGTAGGATATAGTCAACTTCTTGAACCCATATGAAAATTCATAAAAATAATCTCCAATGGATTATATAATCCCATGCATATCATTCCTCATTTGAGTACTTCTTAAATCAGGTAAAACCATCTATATAAAGGACCTTGGAGCTCAATCTAGGTTGTGAACTCTCCATTTTTGAAGTTATACATAAATTATTTGGCTAATCCTTCCAGGGAGAATAGAAATTACTTCCAACTAATATAATATTATAAGATTAATCTTGGTTTAAAGGTGATTCACATAGTCTAAAACTATTTTAGATACTTGTTGCAATGTCCTAGGTTTTTGAATGATTCATTTCTCTCAGGTAAATTTAAATTTTGAGTTTGGTGGATGGACCAACTTGAATTATAGGCTTCACAACCAAATTTCAAGAGTTTTAACACTCTAAGGTGTTGTTTTTTATATTGTTTTTAAGTATCATTAAGTGTCTCAGGGGTTTTTATGGTTTTTAGGCATGTTAGGCCCCAAAAACCCATTTTTTAGAAGGTGCATTCATGGGTGAATGATTAGATTTAGCCGTGTAGACTTAAGGAGAAACCATGTGGTTGTATATAGATCTTCTCCGAGGGTACACATGTGATACATATGGTCTATAAAATAGTGTATCCTATCCCACACACTTAGTTCCATATAGGTAGTAGGTGTGCTTGGTTGGCACATAGTATGGCCAAACCATGTGACCTGTTTTAAAGGGGTGAACCTTTGGACTGCGAGTGCACCTGATTGGTGAAGAGTTTTCCAAAACATGCGACCTACACATGAACCTATTTAAAAAGTGTTAAATGATGCAACTTACCCTCCCTCCTATTTATTCTACTCATCCTATTTTCTTATCTCTTTAATGCATAAAATAGGGGGATCTCTCCATTCTTCCACATAGGCTTTGGCCTCCTTCCTTCATCCGAGCTCCATTTCAAGACCCATTGGGTGCATTGGAAGAATAGAGGTAAGTACTTAAATCCATTTGCCTATTTTCTTTTTTTATCTCACCATACATAATTATAAATCCGTGATAGATCTTTTTACCTATTTTCAGGGAATTTTTATAAAATTCTATTTTCTTTCGATACAGCTTGAATCAAAGGCTGATATTCGATGAGCGAGTGATTATGAGTCTAAGGTAGGTAGTTACTATATTAATACATATTTATATGGGTTTTATGGGGTTAATTATTAAATACAAATTTTGGGTTGTTTGGGAAAACCTTTAATAAATTAATTTTTACTTTTAAATTGATCAGATGATGTCATGAGATGCTGATGGGAATGCTATAGCCTATTTTAAATATGTTAAATTGGGTATGAGGATTTTGAATAATTGGTTATGTTAGGGTGATGGTTTAATTTAATTAATTAAATGTGATATAAATTAATGAGTTCATTAATAACATGATGGGAACGGTTCAGTGTATTGAGGTGATGTTCATAATCAGGACTAAGACAATGAGGTTCCTCAGGATGAGGGCATGTCTTGAGATACATGGAGTGATGTTTATGACTAGGTTAAGGTGACATAGTTCATTGGGATCAAGGTTATGAGGTATTCAAGTTGAGGGCATGGATCGTGGGACTTGGAATGGTGTTGACCAAAATAACTTAGCGATGTGGTCTCTTAGGGAATGATGTGTCAGATGGTGTGGTTTAGGAAATGTTGGTGATTTATGATCACCATTGTTTCCTGACGCACTTTTGGAGTCATGTTCACATAGATATGACTCATTTGAGGCGGTTTTGACCACTAACTATGGGTGTAGGAATCCATAGTGATTGCGTCTTAGGGGATGGTGTTGACCATAAATTATGTAGGAGGTGCACCCCATAGAAATCCATGGTAAATGGTGATGGACCATCCATAGATTATGTTCAATACAATTGGTTGGGGGATAAGTCTAACCATTATATTTGAGGATAATGTATGTCATTGTTGAAGGATATATCTCCCCGTTCCTTAGACGTTGGAATCTTGATCCGATGCTTATTATTTATTTCTTGGAGGAAGGATATCATCATACCTCAGGATGTCGGGCTTTATATTTGAAAGTGATTATCTAATGGAAGTCCAAGGGACTTGGGACTTGTTTATGGGCATGCTAATTGATTATAGTTACTTTTTCGATGAGCATGAGGTGTTAGTGACATGCTATGGGTGAAGCCTGAAGGTTCACAGAGTATGATATTCTTCTGGGGATTCCTAGGCACTAAGCCACAGGTCCTTGACATTAAAAATATATCTTTTAAAACATGTAATGAATATAAATATATATTTGGGGTCCTAAATTAAAATATGTATTGGTTATAGCTGAAGCAGGTAAACACTCACTTGTGTCTATTAAGAACAAGTGGAGTGTGTTGTTATTTTTATGTGTGAGTTACTTGCATTTATTTATGTATGCATGAATTGTATAATTATGGATGTAAGATAGGAACACATTGGTGGTGGACTAATGAGATCATACTCACACCCTACATGGGCTCCTTGGGACACATATAAACTTTATGGTTTTGAGATTAGGTAAGGGATCAAGCTCCTGAGCTGGACCTTAGTTATCAGGGATGTACAACTTTCATGGGATGGATAACAGTGGAAAAAGTGGTTCCTCTACATCAAGTTAGACCTTATTTTGGGTTATATATGTATATATGTACTTATGTGGTTGACCACATGTGACATTTCTCATATATTTTTTCTGACCTTCTTAGCATGTATTTTTGGACATGACATGTTTATTATCTACAATGGTATTATGTATTTGGACTTGTTATTACTTTTTTTGATTGATTATCTACTTCCGACGGGTTTATCTATTATTTATGCTACTTATGGTCCTTCTTCAACTATGTTATATCTATATGGTCCATTATAATAATCATCGCCAAAGGGTATAGTCTCCCCAATTTTTCATAATCGGACCCTCACTACTAGTCGACATCCTTTGGTATACAGGGAGGCGTGCCTAAGTCCTAGTGGCACAATGATCTGAAGCATAGTTTAAGTGACTCCTAGGTTAAGGTGCTATAAATAATATTAGAGAGATTCCTTATTGCTGTTACCTTACATAATCACAATCCCTGGGTATAAATGGTAACTGTTTTTGTCTGGTTACAAATTATATCAATGTTTTTCTTGCTTTACTATTTTGGTTATGGTAGACCGGAGACTAGGATGTAGTCATAACTGGGTAAAGAGATCATGTTTGGGTGCTTGAATCCCCATTAATAGGGGATAGACCAAGTTTCTAGGGGTGGTAAATTGATGTTATGCTTTGATATTTTACTATTTATTGGTATTTCCACCATGAGTAGCATAATTGGGTGTGTGATGTTATTGATTATAAAACTTTAGCCCTTGGCCCAATACGGAATGTGGGATTTTTTATGCATAATTATAGTCACTTAGGCCCATATAATGTATGTATATTATTTTGATAATCATTGGGAATTGGGAATGCACTAAGAGGGGTTGGGGATATTTAAAGTGTTAATAAAAAGGATAAATAATGTTTTCTTACTTATCCCTTTTGGAGGCATTCTAATCTGCCAACCCAAGTTGTGGTTTCTAATGAGACCAGTATGTGATGATATGTGTATATGATAAATGTTTCTGACTCTTTTATGGTTATTTAAGAGTAATAAAAGTGTGGTAATAGTTTAAAATGTTAACAAAAATCTAAACAGTGTTTTCCTATATAGCATTTTGGTGGCATTATACTCAGTCACCCTAGATTGATGATATGATATGTACATGATATGGGATGACTAAATATATTATGGGTAGGAAAGGGGACATGAGGATGGATGATATGTGATACTTGAATCTATTATGGGTAGGTAAGGGGGCCTATGTGACTAGATGTCATGTGGTAGGGTGCGATATGGGAGTGTAAGGGTGGTGAGATGTGCTTCCTATTACAATTTTCCATATCTATGATATATATATATATATATGTTTGCGATTATTATGGTTTTTTGACCATGGTGTTTGGTATTTAGTGTGATTACACCTAGATTATAGTGAACCTATCCTTTTACACATATTATTACATGATTTTAAGCATAAATAAACATCAAATTACAAGCCAAGGATCATAAAGTCTAGTGTCTTGGAAGACTAGGTACATAATTAAACATCATAAAAGAAAATTTTATTTAATATACATATTGAGATCCTAAATTCCATTATTCTCAAATATTTGTATAGGATAACCTAGGGATAACATGAATAAAGGGATGAGATAAAAACCCCATCAAGGGAACAAACATAATAATAAATCTTTAGCACATGGGTTAGATGGCATGACATAATGATATAAAATGGCATGGAACAAGATTGATCATATGGAATAATAACATATAAAACATGGGATCATATAAACATGGAAGAATAGTAATTTGGAAGCAACATAAAAAATTACTTTAGCAGGATTCAAGGCTTATTTCACATTGAGGATCACGAGTCAAGGCTAACAACCAAGACCATTGCACATGAAGCACGAGTCAAGGCTAACCACCAAGACCGGCACACATAACATCTCATGAGACCAAAATTTACCCAATTAATTGATGAAATATTTGTGAGAATCCATATTAACATGTTCATGAATATTTTTTTCCATATAATGAATCCTAAATAATCAATCATTCATAAACATAAGGGTACTCATGGAAAGAAATGAGTATCATAATCATGTCATAAAGCATAATAAATGGTTGTATCATACAAGTGTCCATGAAAAAAGAAATTAAAACATACATGGAAATTAATAAGGGAAAATATGTGTATATCATGGTAATTTATTCCAAATATAAGTGAAAACATGTAAGAATATTAATTAAATTTTTTTAGCATTAAAACATTTTAGTGCGGTTTTAAGGAAAATACTAAAGAGAATTTAATATAGAAAAAACATAATATTTTATATAAATACAGAATTGAACCAATAATGTTTTGATAATAAAAATTATGATTTTATAAAAAACAATGGTGTCTTAAAACATATGATAGAGTTCACTTGAAATTGGGTAAGAATTTGGGAAGTTCCCTTAAAACGGGTTTTCTTATCGGGAAGAATTGAGAAGGCAACCACTTAAAAATTTGTATATCCTCAAAAGATAATGATGAGTTTATCTCGATAAATGATTTTGGAATATATAAAAATAATTTAAAATATGTACATAAAAATAAAATATAACTTCATTTGGGTAAAAAGAAAGATAGATCAACTCGAATGAATAATGAAGGTTCAAGTAGAATCCATTACCTAAAGTTTGAAGGTGTTCTTCAATTGATCTTAATTTACTTGAAAATAAAATTATATTAAATAATTAATAATTAAATAACATATTATATATGTAATTTATTTAGTATAACTTTATGAAGTTCATTCATGTCCTTTTTTATGGGTTAAGTGGTTCAATTTCATTGTTTGAGAGCGTATGTTTCCTTGGTTTTCATAATTAGTATACATGTACAGATAATCATGTAAGATGAGGATGGTTGTATATAATTGAGTTGTATTTTATTAGATAACAACCAAAATATTAAATTTTTATAAAATTCATTTGGTTATTCGGAGTGAGGATGAATCATTATATAAAACTTTAATGATAACCGTTTGGGTTAATTGGTAGTTTTTTGATCACAATGAACTCATTTTGTTTTATAAATTAATATAATTTTTAGAAAATGATTTCATAACATAACATAGGATATATCACATACATAATAACCTAGTTAAACCATAAAAATGGTTCCATGACCATAATTTAATATGGTAATCAAAATTGAAAACCCGTCATCCTTGAATGTTATAAATTAACACATCTCGGATGGTGTTTCCATTCCTAGTATAAAAGGTGGGGAAAGGAGAGATGATGATGAATTATTAAATTATAATAAAAAAATTACATTATATGTAAGGTTATTTAGTTATCACACCATTTTTATGAGGATTGGTGAGTATAGAAAAGAATACAAAGGAACTTGAAAAGAAATTGAAAGAAAACAGAAGAGGGATTTACCTCTTGATTCCTTCCTATTGAGAGCCTCCTTAAGGGATTATTTTTTGATATTTTGTTAAGAATAAATACTATGTATGTGGGATAGAGTATTAGGGAGATATTTGATCTGAATTTGTACAATGAATAAGGTTTGAGAGGTGTGAGGAGAATAAGTGGTGAGGGGTGGTTTTTATAGTGGAGGAGAAGGGAGCTTTATCAATATTTAATTAATTAGTTTATTATTTTTCTCAAGACAAGAAATAGTTCTGATTCTTGTGACAAAAAATAGTAATAAGTTCATGTTATTTCTAAAAAATGGTAATTTACATCATCCATGACTCAAGCATGATGCATAAATCCATTTATTTAGCATATTTCGTAAATTATCAAATTTCACTATTCACAAAAATTCAAGTATTTCATAAAAATCCCAAAAATTCAACCTAACCATTTTTTGATGTGTAGAATAAAAAAATGAGCTCCATTTTATGAAAATAATTTTCTCAATATTAGAAATTTAATTTTTTTCTTTAAAATCATAATTTACTTGAAAAATAAAAATTTTAAAATTAAAACCGATTTTCAAACACTTTGAAAAATTAATTAAGGTCTCATAAAAATATATTATAATAATAAGGAATCAAAATATTATTTTATGAATAAGTTTTATGAAAATAAATTTTCATTTAAATTATTAAATTAATCATAAAATTGTAATTAACTATTTATGACTTACCAAAAATACCAACACTGTCATATTATCACTTATAAGATGGATAAATTTTATTTATACTTTAATTGGTAAGTTTAATATTAAATTAACCAATTTAATATTCATAAGGTTCATATTACTCTTCATAAGGGTAACATTACAGTTCATAAGTGTAAGTTAGTGTTCACCAAAAATTAAGTTTGTCCTATCAAACTCAAAATATCTTACTAATCGCAATCGTGTATGTTATATTTTCAAAATTCAAATCATAGAAGTGGAAAAATTATGTTTAAAGGTAAAAAAGTATTTAATAGTCCATTTAAGCATGATGTGGCATTATGTTGTGATTTCTTATGATTATACTATATGAAATAATTATAAGAAGAGAATTTCCATTGATTAAAATTTGGGTCTTTACATTCTTCCCCCCTTATGAAATTTCTCCCTTGAAATTTCATTTTACATTCTAAGTTGAAAACGGGTTTGGGTACTTTTCCTTCATTTATTCCTCCAGTTCCCATGTTGCCTCTTCTTACTTATGGTTCCGCCATATTACTTTGACCAGGTGAGTAGTTTTGTTACGTAGAACTTTATCTCTGTGATCCAAGATCTTCATTGACTGCTCCTCACAAGAAAGATCATTTTCCAAATGTACCACCTCTGAAGAAAGTACATGTGAAGGATCTGGTATGTACTTCCATAAAAGGGATACATAGAATACATCATGTACTTTATACATGGTAGTTGGAAGTGCTAGTTGATAGGCTAAAACTCTGAAACAATCAAGAATCTCGAAGGGGTCGATGTACCTAGGTCTTAACTTTCCTTTCTCCCCAATTCTTATGACCTTCTTCCATGGAGATATGCAGAGGAATACCATTTCTCTAACTTTAAACTCAAGGTCTCATCGATTATTTTATGCATAACTCTTTTTTTGACTTTGGGATACCTTGATGTGTTGCTGAATGGTTTTCACATTCTCCACCATTTCTTATAACATTTCAGGTCCGAGCAGCTTACTCTCATCGACCTCATCCCATCACACTAGTGTTCTTCACCTTTTCCCATAAAGAGCTTCAAATGGTTCCATTCAGATGTTGGAGTGGAATTTTTTTTTGTAGGAGAATTTGACAAGTGAAAGATATTGGTCCAATCCTCCTTTGAAGTACATAAAAAATGCTCTAAACATGTCTTCCAGTGCCTGAACTTTTTGCTTAGATTTTCCATTAGTTTGAGGATGATAGGATGTACTAAAGTTCAGTTCAGTTCTTAGAACATGTTGGACACTTTTCCAGAACTTCAAGGTTAATATCAGATCTCTATCAGATACAATATATAGTGGTACTCCATACAACCTTACCAATTCTTTGATATATATTCGAGAAAGTTGATCTAATTAGAAGTCCTATCGAATTATGATAACGCGATCTGTCTTTGTAAGATGATCCACAATGACCCATATAGAATGGTTTTCTATGGATGTCCTTATAATTCCAGTGACAAAGTCTATGGTGATGTTCTCCCACATCCATGTAGGTATGGGTTGTGGTTTCATCACCCCCTTAGACTTTTTCTTTCAACCTTCAATATCTAACATATAAGACACTTTTATGTATACTCAACAATCTCTTTATTCACATTTTCCCACCAATAGTTCTCCTGGAGATCTAGATATATCTTTGTTATCCTAGGGTGAATAGAGAAGATTGAGCTATGTGCATCATTCAGAAGATTTTTATTTATCTATGGATCAGATGGTACACATAATTGTGACCCGAATCTTACGAATCCATCCTTGTCAATATTGAACTCAGAGTATTTCCCATTTCTGATAGCTTCTACCCCCATATAAATTTACACATCATTTCTTTGAGTGTCCTTTATATTCTCTATGAGGGATGGTTGAAAAATCATTTGATAAAGGATTGATGATGTTCCTCCCTTGATGATTCCCATTCCCATCCTCTGAAAATCTAAGAAGATTGGATCCTTTTCAATTATCATCATTAATAAAGATACATGATCCTTTCTACTTAAAGAATCTTCCACCTTATTTGACTTACCGAGATGGTAGTGGATTGAGAAGTCATAATACTTGATGAGATATAACCATCTTCACTGGATCATATTAATCTATTTCTATGTGAATATATATTTGAGACTCTTGTGATCAGTATATATCTCACAATTCTCCCCATATAGATAATGCCGCCAGATTTTCAATGTAAAAATCACAACCGCCAACTCCAGATCACGCGTGAGATAGTTTTTATCATGAAGTTTCACCTTACTTAAGGCGAATGCTATCAATTTTTCATTTTTCATCAGCACACAACCTAATACCTTCTTTTAAGCATCACTGTACACCACAAAGAGTTCTCCACTTATCAGGAGTGTGAGTACTGGTGCAGTGATAACCCTCTTTTTGAGCTACTTAAATCTTTCCTCACATTCTTGAGTCCAGATGAACTTCACTACCTTCCATGTTAGATTGGTCATTGGGTTTGACAATTGTGATAAGTTCTTCACAAATCATTGATAATACCAGACTAGACCCAGAAATATTCGGATCTCTGTTACAGATGTTGTCCTAGACCACTCTTTGATTTCCTTTGTCTTGGTAGGGTCCATGAATATTTCTTTTCTAGTGATAAAATTCCCCAAGAATGATACTTTATTCATCTATAACTCACATTTATTTTACATTGCATAAAGTTTCTCTCTTCACAGAGTCATCAACATAGTATTCAAATGATCCTCATATTCCTCCTTACTCTTGGAGTATATCAGAATATCATCGATAAAGACTACCAAAAATTTGTCTAGGTAATCTCTAAAGAATCTATTCATTAAATCCATAAATATTAATGGATCATTATTGAGTCCTAAGGGAATCACTATGAACTCATAGTTTCCATACCTCGTTCAAAATACAATTTTGGGAATATCTTCCTTCCTCACCTTTAATTAGTGATATCCTGACTGGAGGTCCACCTTAGAGAAAAAACTGGCCCCACGAAGTTGATTGAACAAGTCATATATCCATTCTAGGGGACACTTGTTCTTTATCAGGATTTTATTAAGTTCATGATAATAGATGGAGAGGCACATTGACCCATCCTTCTTCTTGATGGAGAGGATTAGAGCACCCCATGGTGAAGTACTCGGGCATAAAAACCCTTCACTTAATTCTATTATAAATGATTCTTCAGCTCTTCCATCTCAATGATGGAAATTCTATATGGTGTATTTTATATAAGCAGGGATATAGGAATAAGTTCAATTGATAACTCAACCTCTTGATCATGAGTAAGAACAAGAAATTATTTAGGGAACACATGATTGTAATTCCTCATGATGGGCATATCTTTGATAAGTATCATCTCCTTTGTCTCAATCATTTCAGCAAGATATGATTTCTCAAAAGGAAACATTATACACACTTGAGATGATGATTCTAAGGGATATTTATCTTCCTCCTTACACTTTTACATGATTAGAGGATACTATGGGATGTGAAGAGTGATATCTCTTTTCTGACAGTAAATGTTGGCTTTGTATAAAGATAGCCAATCCATTCCAAAAATAGCATTGAATTCCACCAAAGGAAGTATGGTGAGATTTTCTGGGAGGTTTAGTCCACAAACATTAACTGGAGAGGAGTTATAAACATTGGATGCAATAATTTCCCCATTATCTATTCTCATAGATAACTCAACCTCCAAATTTTGATGTGATTTTTGAATAGTTATACTAAACTTGCAAGATATGAAAGAATGTGTAGAACCAGAATCAAATAGTAAGTTTTCTATTATTGAATTAATAAAAAACATACCTATCACCACATCATTGTCCGACCCCACATCAGCAGTAGTGATAGCATAATCCCTTCTTTTTTTCCTTGGAGGTTGTTGTTGATTGCCTCCGACAACCCTTGTCTTAGGGAAATTGTTTTCATAATACCCATGTTTCTTGTAGTTGTAAAATTGCAATACATGTTGAGTGTTGATACAAACCTTACTTTTTTCTTCCACATTAGTGGAATTATTCATATCCCTCTAGAATTTCTTATCCATATGTCCCATTATTCTACATTTTAAGAAATTCTTGGTTCTCTTTAGACAGTTCCTAGGATGCTTCCTCCCACAATTTTTAAACATGGGATGTTCAGTCTTCTCTCCATCATAGGATTTATATTCTGAATCACCCATATTAGTCTCCATTTTCCACTTTTTTTTAATGGGCCCATGAGACCATTTAGAGTCTCCAATCTACATTTCAACCTTGAGGGAACAATGGACAATCTCCTCATAACTATCGAGGTCATGAATCACCAATTATTTTTATAGGCTTGGATTTAGTCCACTAAAGAAGTGATCCACCTTTCTTTTAATTTTCATGACAAATCCTGAAGCATATCTTACAATCCTTGTAATGTTTTCTTCATACACCCCGATAGACTCATCTTCCTTCTGCTTAAGTATAGGGAACTCTCTTTCCATCTTGATATGGAGGGTTCAAGGAAAATATTTATTGAATTTTTTTCTTGAATTCCTCCCAATCCATGGAATCAATTTCCTCCTAGGAATTTGTATTCTTGATCAGTGTCCACCACTAATCAACTTCCCCATAAAATGATAGACCAGCAACACAACTTTCTCTTCTTTTGAGCACTTGAGTACAGATAATATCTTTTTAATGGAATTAATCCACTATTCCTTGAGGAGGGGATTAGAAGATCCACTAGACATGGGATGAATTTTACATATGAAGGATTCAATAACAACTTTCTCTTTACTTGAATGAGGAGGGAATTCCACATGATTGAAGTTATTATTCATAACTTGATCCAGTTAAGCAAGTACTGTCATGAAGTTTTGAGCACCTGTTCCCATTATATTTGGCATGTCATTAGGGAAATCTTCACATTCCCAATCACATTGATTGTTGGCATGTGTTCCTCAATTTCAATCCATTAACTAAGAAAAGAAATTTCAATTTGGGGGCTTGTATACTTAGCTAATAATCATAAAAGGAAAATATAAACATAAAAGGATAAAATTGTAGAGGAAAAGTATATCCTAACTTGTGATTCCATAGGATTAAATCTAGGTTATCCTTGATATATTTCTTAACTTATATTCTTATGGGCTCTTTTTTTTTGTTACCTTAATAATGGTTCATAACGAGCTTACGAATTTTCCAAAGCATATCCCTCAGGAGTGTCAAAATAGGTGCGAAGTAAGGCCCATTGTCATGTACTGGGTTACCCCGAGTTAGGCCCAAAACACATTTTTGGAGTTGTTACTCCTACATAAATCTATTCCAAAACCACATACACTTTTAGTATCTATATAGGGATGTATTTTCTTGATAAACCACTTAATTTATACCAACCAAAATTTAGGGATGTTTTCTTATACTTAGTCTTATCCATAAGGTTTGTAACTAATTTTATCTATTACTAATATAAAAAAATAACTAGACCATACTTTGACACCAAATATAATGACTCTAGTATTTTACACATATCATTACATGATTTTAAACATAAATAAACATCAAATTACAAGCAAAGGATCGTAAATTCTAGTGTCTTGGAAGACTAGGTACATAATTAAACATCATAAAGAAACTTTTATTCAATATCCATATTGATCTCCTAACTTTCATTGTTCTCAAAAATATACATAGGATAACTTGGGGATAACATGAAAAAAGGGATGATCTAAAAATACCAGTAAGGGAATACAGATAAGAATAAAGCTTTAGCACATGGGTTAGAAGGCATGGAATAATGATATAAAAAGGCATGCAACAAGATTAATCATATAGAATCATAACATATAAAACATGGGATCATATAAACATGGAATCATAGTAATGTGGAAGAAACATAAAACATGACTTTATCATGATTCAAGGATTGTTTCACATAGAGGAGCATGATTCAAGGCTAACCACCAAGACCATTATACATGGAGCACGATTCAAGGATAACCGCCAAGACCATTGCAGATAACATCTCATGAGACTAAAATTTACCCGATGGATTGGAGTGATATCTAGGTGCACCCATCTTAACATGTTCATGAATATGTTTTCCACATGATGAATCATACAAAATCAATCATAGATAAACATAAGGGTACCCATAGAAAGAAATGGGTATCATAATCATGCCATAAAGAATAATAAATTGGTGTATCATACAAGTGTCCATGAAATAAAGTAATTAAAACATACATGTAAATTCATAAGGTAAAATAGGAATATATCATGGTAAGTGATGTCAAACATAAGTGACAACATGTAATAAGAGTATTTAAGAAATTTTATCATTAAAACATTTTAGTGAGGTTTTAAGGAAAATACAAAAGAGCATTTAAAATAGAAAAGGAATAATCTTTTATATAACACAAAAAGTGAACCAAAAATGTTTTCATAATAATAAGACTAATTTTATAAAAATAATGGTGGCTTAAAATATATTATAGAGTGAACTTGAAATTAGGTCAGAATTCAGGAAGTTCCCTTACAGGTTTTATTATTGGGAAGAATTGAGAAGGGAAACACTTAAAAATATGTATATCCCCAAAATAAAATGATGAATGGATCTTGATAAATGAGTTTATAACATATAAACATAATTTAGAATATTTAAATAAAATGTAATATAACTTTATTTGGGTAAAAATAAAGATAGATCAACCTGAAGGAATAATGGAGGTTCGGGTAGAATCCCTTACCTTAAGTCCGAAGGTGTTTTTCACTTGATCTTAATGTCTTGTATAATAAAATTAGATTCATTAATTAATAATTAAAGAACCTATTATACATTTAATTTATTTATTATAACCTTATCAATTTCATTCATGGCCTTTTTAATGAGTTAAGAGGTTCAATTTCATTTTTTGGGAGCGTTTGTTGCCTTGGTTTTCATGATCAGTATACATGTATGAATAATCTTGTAAGATGAGGATGGTTGTCCAGAATTTAAGTTATATGTTATTAGAGAAAATATAGAAGATTAAATGGTTATAAAATTCATTTGGTTATTTTTATTGAGTACAAATCACTATATAAAACTTTAATGATAACTGTTTGGGTTACTTGGCGGTTTTTTTATCACAACGAACTCATTTTGTTTTATAAATTAATATCATTTGTAAAAAATGATTCTAGAACATTAAATAGGATATATTACATACATAATAATCTTTTTTAAACATAAAAATGGTTTTATGACCATAATTTAATATATTAATATAAATTGAAAACCCGTCGTCCTCGAATGTGATAAATTAACACATCTCAGATGGTGTTTCCATTCCTAGTATAAAAGGAGTGGAAATGAGAGATGATGATGAATAATTACATTAGCATAAAAAAATTCCAATACATGTAAGGTGATGGAGTTATCACCCCATTTGGACGAGTATAGGTGAGGATAAAAAAGAATACAAAGGAACATAAAAAGAAATTGAAAGAAAATGGAAGAGGGTTTTACCTCTTGATTCCTTCCTCTTGAGGGCCTCCTTAAGGGATTAGTTTTTTGCCTTTTGTTAAGAAAAAAAGATCCTGGACGTGGGATAGAGGCTTAGAGAGATATTTGACCATAATTTGGATAAGGAAAATGGATCGATAGGTGTTAGGAGAAGAAGTGGTGAGGGGTGGTTTTTATAGTAGAGGAGAGAGAAGTTTTCTCAATATTTAATTCATTAGTTTATTATTTTTCTCAAGACAATCAATAGTGCTGATTATTATGAATAAAAATAGAAATAAATGCATGTGATTTTGAAATAATGAAAATTTTCATCATCCATGACTCAATCATGATAAATAAATTTATTTATTTAGCATATTTTTTAAATTATCGAATTTTACTATTCACAAAAAATTCATGTATTTCAGAAAAATCCAAAAAATTAAACCTAACCATTTCTTGATGTGTAGAATCCAAAAATGAACTCAATTTTGTTAAAATAATTTTCTCAATATGAGAAATTTAATTTTTTAATTGAAATGATAATTTACTTGAAAAATACAAATTTTAAAATTAAAACTAATTTTTAAACACTTTGAAAAATTAAATTGTAACGCCCCGACCCCAGCTACCCAGAGTCGGTGCATTACTTCGTAACATTAGCATGATCACAAAAGATCAAGTCTCGAAAGACCGATTAGTTTAGTAGCCTTGGAAACACTAGATACATTCATAAGTCTTTCATTACATCAAAAAGTAAACAAACTACAATAACATGGTCTTCATAGTCCACACTCATATCCTCACTGACTATTCTTGCAAGTCAGTCATAATACACTCCTTCACATCCTGGAAAAGATTAAAACATTGAAAGGGGTGAGCTCAGATGCTCAGTAAGGATAACAATATTGCAGAAGCTTTTATAAGAAAACATAAGCATTTAAGGCAATGTATAACTAAAACAAAAGCCTTATTGAACTTGAACTTCAACATAATATGGAAAAAGTAAAATAAAATAATGCCATTACTTGCTCACATGGATATTCTACTAGATGAATAATCACATGAAATATCAATAACCACTTTCATAATGAGGGAATGTATAATGCCAGACATTCTGAAACACTTTGTCAAGGCCTCGGCCAAGATGTCTAAAATGATTAAGGCCTCAGCCAAAACCATAAATCAAATTGGGAAAGGGCCTCGGCCAATTCCACGTCTAGTTGTCTCATGAGACCTACCGATGCATCGAGGAGCTATAGCGGGCTCCACCCGTCACATATTAAGTCCAATACATTCCTCATATGAATAGGTTTAAACATATCATAAATATTCGTATTAAAACTAGCATACGAAATGTCAACAATTTCTCCATAAGCTATGGATGGTATAAAAATAACACATCCACAGTCAAATATTTCACAAAATGTTCAATGGAAGTTTTGTATCATAAATCAATTTCAATTAAACTTAAAACCCATCAAAGGATGTTGACATGGATGAAATCAAAGCTATTTGAGAGTAATATCTCTCCTTCTTGAAATCATTTAAAAGTCCCATAATTATAAAATAATACATTTACTTTGAAGATATTCTTATAAGCTTGTTAGGGAAGCTTCGACGAAGTTATAATGGCGGAAAATAGCCACACCCGCCGTATAAGTTAAAAAAAACATTCTTACCTTAAATTTGTCAAAGAGGTCAAAAAGTACATTGTTTGGAAAACGACGGTAAGATTCCTTTCAAAAATGTATAAGGGTATAAATGACTTTAACACATTTTCCATTTAATAGTGAAAATGTTTTGAAAGACATTTTTAAGAAACATGGATGTGGATGATAACGAGGTCCCAGTAGATAATTATGTATAAACAACCTTGGATAATGAAGAGGTTGTGAAGTAAACCCTTACCTTGTACTTTTCCTTGGTTGGGGTAGGTTAACCTCCTGTATAATGGTGAAATAATTGTTATTAAATTATAAAATAATCATATACATTCATATGATATCATATATGATCTTTTAACATTGCTTTGTTAACAATATCTTAGATTTATCGTTGTTTCGGGTGTTAACTTACTCGTTTTATTTTATATGTTTTGTTATGTAAGTCATGTTTTTCATGGATAGGTTGTATCTTATTCATATCCAGAATGATATCATGTCCTTAAACATTATTTTTAAATCATCAAATGATAATTATACTTGAATGGATACGACGGAGAATGAATCTCATCGCGTTCGTGGAGACGGTAGTCCGTACGTACGCACGAGCGACAATATCATTATTTTGATATTAAAATAATATATAATTGGATAGTATATCATATATACGGAATCATTATCATGTTATATTTATTATTTACATGAATTACATATCATTATTATACCCATCTAAATAATAATATATTGAATAACAATTACACCACGACGTGGAGACGGTAAGCCGTACGTACGCACGTATGGTGACATGTCACTCAAATGATGGGTAGAATACTGAATATGGTTGTTCCATATAACATCATAGTATATAGAAGATACTGGAGTTATAATTTTAGAATTTAAATAATGAACAAAGAAGGAGTGGAAGAAGAAAGAAACTTGAAAGAGGGTGATGAAAATGTTACCTCTTCTTCGGGTTCTTCCTTTTGATTTGATCAAAAGGACTCCTTAGGATGGCTTTCTGACTAAATTAAAGCTTCTAGGATAAAGGGAGAGAAGTTGGGAGAGTATTTGGGCAGAGGTTGGCCGAACCAAAAGTCTTGGAAGTGTGAATAAGGTGGTAGAGGTGGGGGCCTTTTATAAGAGGAGAGGAGGGGCTCTTTTGGAAAGATTGAAATGTTACATTATTATACAATGATTTTCGGATTATAAAGGTCCCAAACTTATATAATTCGTGGCTAAGGTGATAAGGGTTCGAAATCTCCTCATCCAATAGGCTTTGGACAAGTGTAAGCCTTGGATTTTGCATTATCTTCTCATTTTATTTAAATCGTTAAATAATGAGGTCATCGCTGCATCATAATGATGTCATAAATAATTTAATTTATTTAATGTATAAAAATTATAAAAAAAATACTATGATGTAGGAAATATTTTTAGCTTTCTAATGAATATTTATAGTCAATATTTGGATCTGTGTAACCCCACTTAAAAACTGTTTTAGTAAAACAACTCATGTTTGTGTCAATTTAATTTTAACATTAAATAAATATATATTAATGTCATTTTCCAACTAAAGTGGCTCCATGGGGTCCCCAAGTTGACCCATGGGTTGTCTTGGTCGGCCAAGACTCATCCAATAGGAGTAGGACAAGTGTCAAGATCATCTCATATTATTAAAACATTATTTTTACCTTAAACTACACTAATCACCTCTAATCGCGATTAAGAACTTAAAAGTTACTATTCACCAAAAAAATATTTTAATCTCATTGAACCAAATTTTACTTCTTAATGACAACCATGTATGTCGGATTTTTGAAAATCAAATCACAGAAGTGGTAATATTTCATTTTAACAAAAAATCAGTTTTTAACAACCACTTAGTGGTTTCACTATTCATCAAAAATTGAAGTTTTTCAGAATAAGGCCAAAATTTCACCCTAAGCTATAATTGATATTCCGAATTCAAAAATGATGTCTATTTTAAAAAATTCCAAACATATAAGTTGTATTAATTAATTTTATAATTAATTCCCGCTGTTATAACAAATAGCGTGTTTTTAAGAAACAATTTATATCAAAAGATTGGCAATTGTTTATGTCCAATTTCAATGTTAAATTAATTCTAATGACCACCATTGGATAAAATGGTAAAAATATATTATAATTATACTTTAAAACCACTAAATATTATAATTTGTCACTATAAATTATTTTTATTAAGAAGTTGTTTTTAAGTATTTTTCACTATTCATAAAAATTTAGAAGTTCTCAGAAAAATACCAAAAATTCAACATAGGCTAATTTCAATATTCCGAATCCAAAAATGAAGTCCATTTTGATAAATAAAATTTATAAAATTTCAAAAGGTAGGTATTACTATTCACAACGGCTGGTTTTGTTAGTTGTGGTGTGTGTTAGAGCTCGAGGTTGCGTACAACACACGCTATTGCATTATTCGAAGGGAAACGTACAGTAGAAGCTTGGGGTGTTACATTCTCCCCTCCTTCAAATAATTGCGTCCTCGCAATTTCTAGGGTATTACTGCATAAAAAGACTCGGGTGTTTTTTCATCATAAATTCCTCAGGTTCCCACGTTGCCTCTTCCATTTTATGATTTCTCCACAAAACCTTCACCAGACGAGTCGTCCGGTTTCTCAGCACCTGCTCCCTCACATCAAGAATCCTGACGGGCTCTTCACAATAGGAAAGATCTGGTTCTAGTTCTAATTCCTCATAGGTGAGTACATGCGTTGGGTCAGGCATGTATTTCCTCAACAGAGATACGTGGAACACATCGTGAACTTTGGAGAGACTTGGCGGCATTGCCAATCGGTAAGCTACAGCCCCAATTCGTTCTAGAATTTCGAAAGGTCCGATGTACCTGGGACTCAATTTACCTTTCTTACCAAAACGTATGACTCCCTTCCATGGAGATACCTTCAGGAAAACATGATCACCGACTAGAAATTCCAAATCCTTCCTTCGATTATCGGCATAGCTCTTCTGCCTACTTTGAGCTGCTTTGATGTGATTTTGGATTACTTTCACCTTTTCCACCGTTTCCTCCACCAGTTCTGGGCCTACAAGTTTTCTTTCACCAACGTCATCCCAATAGGTTGGTGTACGACATCTCTTTCCATATAACGCTTCATATGGTGCCATCTGAATACTCGAATGGAAGCTATTGTTATAGGAAAATTCTACCAGTGGTAAATATTGATCCCACATACCCTGAAAGTCAAGAGAGCATGATCTCAACATGTCTTCTAAGGTTTGAATAGTTCGTTCTGATTGTCCATCTGTTTGAGGGTGATAGGCAGTGCTCAAACGAAGTTCAGTATCCAAGGCCTTTTGAAGAATTTTCCAGAATCTTGAAGTAAAACGAGGATCACGATCAGAAACAATCGATAGGGGTACTCCATGAAGTCTTACAACTTCATTAATATATAGTCTTGCTAGATGTTCAAGTGGTAGATCCTCCCGTATAGCCAGAAAATGTGCTGACTTAGTAAGTCGATCAACAATGACCCATATTGCATCATTCCTTCTAGGAGTCTTTGGTAGTCCCATGACAAAGTCCATCGTAATATTATCCCATTTCCACTCAGGTATGGGAAGAGGTTGCAATACTCCACCAGGATGTTGCCTTCCAGCTTTCACTTGTTGACAAACCATACACCTCGACACAAAATCAGCAATCTCCCTCTTCATATTGTCCCACCAAAAATGTTCCTTCAAATATCTATACATTTTGGTGCTCCCAGGGTGTATAGAGAAGTTGGAACTATGAGCATCATCCAGCAATTCCCTTTTTAGATCAGGTATATCGGGAACACAAAGTCTCTTCCCAAATTTCAAAATTCCATCCTTATACACAAAGTCCCTCAATCTTCCATCATCCACACCTTTAATCTTCTTCTGAAATTCTTCATCATTGGTCTGAGAACTCTTAATCCTTTCTATTAATGATGGTTTGGAAACCATTTTAAAAAGCATTGATGTTTCACCTTCCCTAGTTATTCCCATGTCCATCTTCACTAGATCCAAGAAAATTGGATCCCTTTCAATTCTCATCACATTCAAAACTCCATGGTCTTTTCTACTCAAAGCATCTGCCACCTTGTTTGCCTTCCCCGGGTGGTAATGTATCGTGCAATCATAATCCTTGAGTAGTTCAAGCCATCGCCTTTGCCTCATGTTGAGTTCTTTTTGTGTGAAAATATACTTCAAACTCTTGTGATCAGTATAAATCTCACATTTTTCACCATAGAGGTAATGTCTCCATATCTTTAAAGCCAAGATCACAGCTGCTAACTCAAGATCATGAGTAGGATAGTTTTTCTCATGAATTTTTAGCTGTCGTGATGCATAGGCAATGACCTTATCATTCTTCATAAGGACACAACCGAGTCCTTTCTTCGATGCATCACTATAAATAACAAAACCATCATTCCCTGATGGTAGAGTCAATATAGGGGCATTGACTAATCTTCTCTTTAGTTCTTCAAAACATTCTTCACACTCTTTTGTCCAGACAAATTTAATCCCTTTACGTGTGAGCTTTGTCAATGGGTTAGCCAATCTGGCAAAATTCTGGACGAAACGTCGATAATAACCTGCTAAACCAATAAAACTGTGTACCTCAGTTATACTTGTCGGTGCTGGCCATTATTGGATTGCCTTGGTTTTATAAGGATCAACGGAAATTCCATCCTTAGAGACAATATGGCCAAGAAAAGAAATCTCATGAAGCCAGAATTCACACTTTCTAAATTTCCCATATAATTCATGTCTTCTAAGAGTCTTCAGGATAATGCATAAGTGATTTTCATGATCTTCGTGGCTTTTGGAGTATACCAAGATATCATCAATAAATACCACTACAACACTACTGGAAAACTAACCTTTACCAACAGTTTGGAACCGTTGGTATAGGCCTCCAAATCGTTGGTATAGCCTATACCAACGGTTTGGAGAACCGTAGCCAAGTAAGCCGTTGGGATAGGTCTATACCAACGGTTTTCCGAAAACCGTTGGTATAGACCTATACCAACGGTTTTGGGAACCGTTGGTATAGGTAATATGAAATCTATACCAACGGTAATGGAACCGTTGGTATATAAATTCCAAAAATAAAACATCCGCTGGGATTTGATCCCAGGACCCCTCGTTTATAATCGAACGACTTAACCACTAAGCTAACATCACTTTTGTAAACATAATTTCATAAATATATATATGTATTATCATAATTATATTAAATTTTGATTTATATAATGTTCTCGGTTAGTGGATCTGGAAAAAGTAAAGAACCTATCCCAACGGTTTGGGAGAACCGTTGGGATAGGTTCTGGTTGGGTGTAATGTTCCAGGCTGAATGTTGATTTTTTTTATGCTTTTTCCCAACGGTTCTTGAGAACCGTTGGGAAAGAGTGACCTTTCCCAACGGTTCTCCCAAACCGTTGGGAAAGGGGTGGGAAAGGGGGTCTTTCCCAACGGTTCTCCCAAACCGTTGGGAAAGGGGGGGGGGGTCTTTCCCAACGGTTTGGGAGAACCGTTGGGAAAGGGGTGGGAAAGGGGGTCTTTCCCAACGGTTCTCCCAAACCGTTGGGAAAGGGGTGTTTTGAGGCCCCTTTCCCAACGGTTCTCCCAAACCGTTGGGAAAGACCCCCCTTTCCCAACGGTTTGGGAGAACCGTTGGGAAAGGGTGTATATAAGTGTTGGGAAAGATCTGATTTCCAGTAGTGCAAAGTCATCAAGATATTCCTTGAAAACTCTATTCATTAGATCCATGAAAACAGAGGGTGCATTAGTCAATCCAAAAGGCATTACTGTAAACTCGTAATGCCCATACCTTGTTCGAAATGCTGTCTTTGGAACGTCTTCCTTCTTCACACACAACTGATGGTATCCAGACCGAAGGTCAATCTTTGAAAAGTATTGAGCTCCATGCAGTTGGTCAAACAAATCATCAATGCGAGGTAGGGGATACTTGTTCTTTATTGTTATAGCATTGATCTCCCTATAGTCGATGCACAACCTCATAGATCCATCTTTCTTCTTAACAAAAAGAACAGGGGCTCCCCAAGGAGAAACACTAGGGCGAATAAATCCCTTATTACTCAATTCCTCTAGTTGTTTCTTTAGTTCAACAAATTCCACAGTGGCCATTCTATAAGGGGTCTTCGATATGGGCCTTGATCCAGGAATTAAATCAATGGAAAACTCAACTTCTCGTTCTGGAGGATGTCTAGGTAAATCTTCCGGAAACACATCAACATATTCTCTCACAATAGGTACATCCTCTATTTGAATATTCCTTTACTCACCCTCAGTAATTTCCTTCTATTCCTCCCCAATAATTGAATTCAGTTGAGCTACTGGGGGTGGATCTAGATAAGAATTATGTGGCGAAGATTCGGATCTAAAGATAAGGTGTTCCTTATCATCATCATCATGAATCGTAACCTCTTTCTTCTTACAATAAATTTTTGCATCATGGTCCGAAAGCCAATCCATACCGAGGATTATATCAAATTCAATCATGGGTATGACGATGAGATCAGCAGGTAAAGAACATTTAGGTGCTCTAATGGGAACTAATCGACAAAACTTTGTTGCAATAATACTTCCCTTAGGGGTTTTGACCGACAACTCCCTTGTTAAATCAAATTGGAAATATCTAATTTTATTAGAAAACTGGGAAGATATGAAACAATGCGATGATCCAGAATCAAATAATGCATTTGCTAAACTTGAGGAAACCATTAAATTACCTGCCACCACGTCTTTCGGAGCTTCCACCTCAGCAGTAGTGATAGCATAAGCCTGGCCCTGATCCCTTGGCCTCTTCTGAGGTAAGTTCCCCTGACGCTTAGGACATTCATTTGCATAATGTCCCTTCTCTCTACAATTATAGCATTCCACGTTGACAACCGCTTTCTTTCCCTTGCATTCATGAGCTTGGTGGCCTTTTTCACCACACTTGTAACATACTCCTTTTCCTTTTAGACAGGCACCAGGGTGCTTCCTACCGCAATTATCATAGGGTGGAAATTCATTTCTACCCTTCTTCCCTATTTCCTTATTTCCTTTCCCAGAGTTTTCAGCGGATCTCTTCTTATCTTGCTTTGATTTAAAGTCATAAGACTTAGAGAATTCCTTTTCCGTCTTGATAGCACACGAGACAATACCTTCGTATGAAGAGAAAGTTTGTGATACTAAAGCTCGACGGAGAAATGGTTTCAACCCATCAAAGAAACGATCAGTCTTACTTCTTGGGTTACGTATGTAATCTGCAGCATACCTTGCTAACCTTGTAAAGTTAGCCTCATACTTTGCGACATTCTCATCCTCCTTCTGCCTCAGACTCAGAAATTGCCTTTCCATATCCGCTCGATGGTCTCGAGGAAAGTATTTTTCTAAGAACAAATCTTTGAACTCCTGCCATTCCATGTTTGTTAATTCATCATCTTCCTTTGTGTTTTGAATTAGTGACCACCATTGATCGACATCTCCAGTGAGGCGGTAAACTGCCATGACAACATTCTCCCTTTCACTACTCCCCAAGGAATGGAATATTTTCTCTAAGGAATTTATCCATTGCTCAGCTACTATAGGATTTGTACTCCCATTGAAGGTTGGCGGTTGTTGCCTCATGAAACGGTCTAGCATTGATCCTCCACGTTGCGGATCAGGGTGCTCCATACGAGTAAGGTTGTTATTCATAACCTGCGTGAGTTGTCCCAGTACGGTGAGAAGCTGATCGACACCAGTTGTATCACTAGCTCCACCATAATTATCCTGAGCAGGAGGGCAATCCCTACACGGAGTGCGTGCATTGATACGGTTTCCATTCCTTCCACTAGGCGCCATTTCTAAATAATGGCATAAACTAGATTAGTTCATGAATCAAAATACATAATTCCATACTTGTAAAACACTTAACATAAATTGAACTAATTATGGATATAATCCATAATTATAAAAATGTTTTCTTTGAGGAAGTATATACTCGTAACCCTTCATAGTGGTTTGTAAAGAAAATGGGAATTATCCAAAGCATATCCCCCGGGAGTGTCGTAACCAAGAGTGCAGCAAGGCCCGTTGTCGTGCACCAGTTCCCGTTCGAGTCTAGCTCAAAGCGGTGTTTTCGGGTTTTACCCCTAGGTACATCTGTGCCAGAGCCGCCTCTACCTGCTCGTATCCAGACAGGGATGTATTGCTCGGAAAACTCACAACATCTCTACAATACCAAAATTCTAGGAAGTTATTCTATACTAATCCTCAAAGTCTATCTACGGGATATGTGCTCTAATCAGAGTTTATCTAAATCTAGCTTCCAAGGTTAGTACTAAACTGCCTCTGATACCAACTGTAACGCCCCGACCCCAGCTACCCAGAGTCGGTGCATTACTTCGTAACATTAGCATGATCACAAAAGATCATGTCTCGAAAGACCGATTAGTTTAGTAGCCTTGGAAACACTAGATACATTCATAAGTCTTTCATTACATCAAAAAGTAAACAAACTACAATAACATGGTCTTCATAGTCCACACTCATATCCTCACTGAATATTCTTGCAAGTCAGTCATAATACACTCCTTCAAATCCTAGAAAATATTAAAACATTGAAAGGGGTGAGCTCAGATGCTCAGTAAGGATAACAATATTGCGGAAGCTTTTATAAGAAAACATAAGCATTTAAGGCAATGTATAACTAAAACAAAATCCTTATTGAACTTGAACTTCAGCTTAATATGGAAAAAGTAAAATAAAATAATTCCATTACTTTCTCACATGGATATTCTACTAGACGAATAATCACATGAAATATCAATAACCACTTTCATAATGAGGGAATGTATAATGCCAGACATTCTGAAACACTTTGTCAAGGCCTCGGCCAAGATGTCTAAAATGATTAAGGCCTCGGCCAAAACCATAAATCAAATTGGGAAAGGGCCTCGTCCAATTCCACGTCTAGTTGTCTCATGAGACCTACCGATGCATCGAGGAGCTATAGCGGGCTCCACCCATCACATATTAAGTCCAATACATTCCTCATATGAATAGGTTTAAACATAGCATAAATATTCGTATTAAAACTAGCATACGAAATGTCAACAATTTCTCCATAAGCTATGGATGGTATAAAAATAACACATCCACAGTCAAATATTTCACAAAATGTTCAATGGAAGTTTTGTATCATAAATCAATTTCAAATAAACTTAAAACCCATCAAAGGATGTTGACATGGATGAAATCAAAGCTATTTGAGAGTAATATCTCTCCTTTTTGAAATCATTTAAAAGTCCCATAATTATAAAATAATACATTTACTTTGAAGATATTCTTATAATCTTGTTAGGGAAGCTTCGACGAAGTTATAATGGCGGAAAATAGCCGCACCCGCCGTATAAGTTAAAAAAAACATTCTTACCTTAAATTTGTCAAAGAGGTCAAAAAGTACATTGTTTGGAAAACGACGGTAAGATTCCTTTCAAAAATGTATAAGGGTGTAAATGACTTTAACACATTTTCCATTTAATAGTAAAAATGTTTTGAAAGACATTTTTAAGAAACATGGATGTGGATGATAACGAGGTCCCAGTAGATAATTATGTATAAACAACCTTGGATAATGAAGAGGTTGTGAAGTAAACCCTTACCTTGTACTTTTACTTGGTTGGGGTAGGTTAACCTCCTGTATAATGGTGAAATAATTGTTATTAAATTATAAAATAATCATATACATTCATATGATATCATATATGATCTTTTAACATTGCTTTGTTAACAATATCTTAGATTTATCGTTGTTTCGGGTGTTAACTTACTCGTTTTCTTTTATATGTTTTGTTACGTAAGTCGTGTTTTTCATGGATAGGTTGTATCTTATTCATATACAGAATTATATCATGTCCTTAAACATTATTTTTAAATCATCAAATGATAATTATACTTGAATGGATACGACGGAGAATGAATCTCATCGCGTTCGTGGAGACGGTAGTCCGTACGTACGCACGAGCGACAATATCATTATTTTGATATTAAAATAATATATAATTGGATAGTATATCATATATACGGAATCATTATCATGTTATATTTATTATTTACAATAATTACATATCATTATTATACCCATCTAAATAATAATATATTGAATAACAATTACACCACGACGTGGAGACGGTAAGCCGTACGTACGCACATATGGTGACATGTCACTCAAATGATGGGTAGAATACTGAATATGGTTGTTCCATATAACATCACAGTATATAGAAGATACTGGATTTATAATTTTAGAATTGAAATAATGAACAAATAGGGAGTGGAAGAAGAAAGAAACTTGAAAGAGGGTGATGAAAATGTTACCTCTTCTTCGGGTTCTTCCTTTTGATTTGATCAAAAGGACTCCTTAGGATGGCTTTCTGACTAAAGTAAAGCTTCTAGGATGAAGGGAGAGAAGTTGGGAGAGTATTTGGGCAGAGGTTGGCCGAACCAAAAGGCTTGGAAGTGTGAATAAGGTGGTAGAGGTGGGGGCCTTTTATAAGAGGAGAGGAGGGGCTCTTTTGGAAAGATTGAAATGTTACATTATTATACAATGCTTTTCGGATTCTAAAGGTCCCACACTTATATAATTCGTGGCTAAGGTGATAAGGGTTCGAAATCTCCTCATCCAATAGTCTTTGGACAAGTTTAAGCCTTGTATTTTTCATTATCTTCTCATTTTATTTAAATCGTTAAATAATGAGGTCATCGCTGCATCATAATGATGTCATAAATAATTTAATTTATTTAATGTCTAAAAATTATAAAAAAATACTATGATGTAGTAAATCTTTTTATCTTTCTAATGAATATTTATAGTCAATATTTGTATCTGTGTAACCCCACTTAAAAACTGTTTTAGTAAAACAACTCATGTTTGTGTCAATTTAATTTTAACATTAAATAAATATATATTAATGTCATTTTCCAACTAAAGTGGCTCCATGGGGTCCCCAAGTTGACCCATGGGTTGTCTTGGTCAGCCAAGACTCATCCAATAGGAGTAGGACAAGTGTCAAGCTCATCTCATATTATTAAAACATTATTTTTACCTTAAACTACACTAATCACCTCTAATCGCGATTAAGAACTTAAAAGTTACTATTCACCAAAAAATTATTTTAATCTCATTGAACCACATTTTACTTCTTAATGACAACCATGTATGTCGGATTTTTGAAAATCAAATCACAGAAGTGGTAATATTTCATTTTAACGAAAAATCAGTTTTTAACAACCACTTAGTGGTTTCACTATTCATCAAAAATTGAAGTTTTTCAGAATAAGGCCAAAATTTCACCCTAAGATATAATTGATATTCCGAATTCAAAAATGATGTCTATTTTAAAAAATTCCAAACATATAAGTTGTATTAATTAATTTTATAATTAATTCCCGCTGTTACAACAAATAGCGTGTTTTTAAGAAACAATTTATATCAAAAGATTGGCAATTGTTTATGTCCAATTTCAATGTTAAATTAATTCTAATGACCACCATTGGATAAAATGGTAAAAATATATTCTAATTATACTTTAAAACCACTAAATATTATAATTTATCACTATAAATTATTTTGATTAAAAAGTTGTTTTTAAGTATTTTTCACTATTCTTAAAAATTTAGAAGTTCTTAGAAAAATACCAAAAATTCAACATAGGATAATTTCAATATTCCGAATCCAAAAATGAAGTCCATTTTGATAAATAAAATTTATAAAATTTCAAAAGGTAGGTATTACTATTCACAACGGCTGGTTTTGTTAGTTGTGGTGTGTGTTAGAGCTCGAGGTTGCGTACAACACACGCTATTTCATTATTCGAAGGGAAACGTACAGTGGAAGCTTGGGGTGTTACATAAATAATGTCTCATAAAATTATATTATAATCATAAGAAATAAAAATATTATTTTATGAATTCATTTTATGAAAATAAATTTGCATTTAAATTATTAAATTAATCATAAAATTGTAATTAACTATTTATGACTTACCAAAATTACCAACACTATCATATTGTCAATTATAAGATGGATAAATTTTATTTATACTTTTATTGGTAAGGATAATATTTAATTAGCCAATTTAAAATTAATAAGGGTCATATTACTATTCATAAAGGTAACATTACTATTCATAAGGGTAAGTTACTATTCCCCAAAAATTAAGTTTGTCATATTGGACTCCAAACATCTTACTGACTGCAACCTGTATGTCAGATTTTCAAAATTCAAATCACAAAAGTTGAAAAATTATGTTTAAAGGTAACATAGTATTTAGTAGTTCATTTAAGAATAATGTGGCATTGTGTTGTGATTTCATGTGATTATACACTATGAAATACTTATAAGAAGGGAATTTTTATTGATTAAACTTTGGGTCATTACATAGATGGCTTCTAGATGATATTTAGGGGGAAGCGATGTGATAACACCTAAATGGATTCCAGTGGAGTGTTAGGGGGCAGAGATGTGGTGCCTCTGGAGAATGCATGGGATGAGTCCCCTTAGGGTCAGAATGTTCCCATTGGATGTTGGGATAATCATGTGCCATAAATCCAAGTTTTATTATAGGTAGGGAAGCCGTAGAAGATAGCATATTTTGGTCCATTGTTATATGAGCAGCTTGGGGTGAGGTTTGTTCGGGTCATACATACCATTGACAGGTACGATCAAGGTGGTGATCCATCTATAAATTATTTAAATTGATAGTTCTATCCTCACCACCCACCATTATTTTAGGGTGAGGGTGGACCAAAGGAAGTAGATAAATGGATCAAGTTTGTATAGATGATATTTGATTAACTTGAGACACCCCTAAGTAGGAGGGTGAAGTTAGCTTCATATATGCTTATAGCAGCAATAAAGCACTGATGGGATGTGTAGGTGAAAGTTAGAAGTCATGAGGGATTTTAATTGAAGGATTTTGTGGATAGGTTATTAGATAATTTATTTCTAGATATTTTGAGGGAGGATCGAGCTTATGATTTCATGAACTTATAGTAGGTAGATGCATCTATTATGGATTATGAAATGAGTTTTAAAGACCTGTCCCATTTTTCATCTTCTATGCTGGGCAACGACATCACCATGGTGAGGAATTTCAAGGATGTATTACAACATTTCATCATGGTACAGGAGAATATCTTTAGACTGACATAATTTTATGAGGTAGTGAACTAGGTAATTTTTTTGTGGGAAATTTGATGGACTAGTCATATTAAACTCAAGTGATGGCATCATGTGAGCATAGCGGTGATGCTTCGAGTAGCTAGAAGTGAGGTCGAGAGGATTCTTAGCAGGGCAGTCAAGATAGAGATTCAAGAATACCACCAAGGAGTGGTTCATCGATAGTATGCTTCCAATGTGGGTAGTTGGGTCATGTTTAGACTCTGTGTGAGAGACCTTCGAAGGTGTTCTAGACTTGTGAACAAATGAGGCACTTGGAGAGGTTTTGTAGGAATATTTCTCAAGAAGCATGGATTCAAGGATTATATTAGACTTATGGATATGAGGTAAGATCAAGAGAGTTTTTAGGATCTAGTAGCTAGGATTTGACTACACTCATAGCTCATGGTAGAGGGATATAGATCCAGTATTGGGGTCAGTGGCTGTTAGATGTTCATGATCCATCGGGAGGTCAGGACTTAGGTATTCAGGTGTCAGGATAGGTACATTCTATTGAGATGCCATATTTAGAGTAGTCTAGGGAGACAATTATGGTTATAGGAACCTCTTGATTTTGGGAAAGTTAATTCTATTTTTTTCATGGATGGTTATGGGTGTATGTGGTGCACAAGTTGAATTTGAACTAACTAGGTGCTGGTTAGTATATAAGCATCAGGTGAGATGCATGTTTTGTATGAGGTGTGTAGGCATGGAGAATATTATTAGAATGTGTATATATATATATAATGAGATATTTACTTTTGGGCATCTGTGTGATATAGGATTTGTGGGCATTATTTGTGATGCGGGACCTCATGGGTGTCATTTGTGACATGGGCATGAGGTGGGAATCTGATGAGATGCGAGACTTGATGGGTGCCAAGTTTGAAATGAGAATGAATTGAACACTAGATGAGGTTAAATAATGATGGTATTTCATGGGAGGACTTTTATGTCCATGGATGGTCTGTGTAACCATCGTGACACTGATTTTGGGTTAGGAAGCGACCGTGTAGGTAATTCCTATGGCGGGGAGTGCAGCAAGGGAAATTGACCATGAATGAATTAATAGGATAGAACATGGTAATGATTATGAGATGGGTATGTTCAGTACCATATCATCATGAAACCTCATAGATCAAGGATGATCCATTATAATGTGGGGAGATTGTAATGTCTTAGGTTTTTGAACATGTCATTTCTCCCCAGTAAATTTGAATTTTGAGTTTGGTGGATGGGCCAAAATTAATTCTAGTATTAAAAACCAAATTATGAGAGTTTGAACACTCCAATGAATTATTTTTAGATGTATTTTAGGGATCTTAAAGTTCCTAAGGGGTTTGGATGGTTTTTGTGTGCATTGGGACCTAAAATACCATTTTTCAAAAGGTGCAAGCAGAGGTGCACAGTTAGATTTAACTGTACGGAATTAATGGGAAATCATGTAGTTTTTTGTAGCTCTTATTAAAGGGTGTGCATGGTCAGCACATGGTTTGAAAAACTATGTGTCCTAGCCCACAAACTTAGTGCCACTTAGGCAGTAGGTGTGCATAGTTGGCACACAACCTGGCTAAACTATGCATCCAAACCATATGACCTTTTTTTAAAGGGGTGACCTTTTAGATAGTGAGCACTCATGGTAGGAATAAGGTTGAAAAAACCATGTGACCTAATCATGTGCCTCCTTAGTAAGTGATAAATAACAAAACTACTTATCCCTCATATTTCCTCCTCCTTTCTAATTTCTTTAATAGGCACAATAGGGGGAGCTCTCTATTTGTATACCACTTAGGGTTTATCCTCCTTCCTTCATTTGAGATCCGATTCAAGATCCTTTAGGTGAATTTAAATCATAGTGGTAAGGCCTTACATACATTGACTTGTTTTTACATTTATCTCACCATATGGAATGATAAATTTTTGTGATAGCTTTTCCCATATTTTTAGGGAATTTTCTTAAAACTTTGTTTTCTTTCAATAAAACATTTATCATAGGCTGGTATCCAATGAGAGAGTGTCTATGATTTTAAGGTGGTTGGTTCCTAGATTTATCAATATTTATACTAGTTTTATGGGGTGTGTTATTAAATATTCACATTGGGTTGTTCAGGGGAAACATTTAATGAATTAATTAATTCTTTTAATTGATTAAATGATGTCATGAGATACTGAGGGGAATGATCTAGCCTATTTTAAATATTATAAGTTGGGTATGGGGATATTTAATAATTTTTAAGGTTAGGCTAGTTTAATTTTTTTTAATTAAATGTGATATAAGTGCATGAGTTCCTTGGGAACATGACATGCATGGCCTGATGTATTCTGTTGATGTTGATCACTAGGACTAAGATGATGTGGTTCATTAAGATAAGGGAATGGCCTGAGATACATGGGGTGATGTTGATCAACAGGTTGAGGTGACATGGTTCATCGATATTGAGGTGAAAAGGTCATCAAGTTGAGGGAATAGACTGTGATACTTAGGATAGTGTTGACCATCGGGACTTAGTGATGTGGTCACCCAGGGTGTGAGGTGTCAGATGGTGTGGCTTAAGAAATGTTAGTGATTTACACTCACCATTGTTGGATGATGCACCATTAGAGTTGTGTTAAAAAATATAAGACTCAGTTGAGGTGGTCTTGACCACTCGTTGTGGGTGGATGCCTTTTTAGTGATTTTTGAATAGGGGATGATGTTGACCATCAGTTATGGATGGGGTACTCACTATAGAAATCCATAGTTGATGGTGATGGACCATCTAGAGATCATGTTTGAGACTATCTCTTTGGGTATTAGGCTCACCATTATATTTGTGGTTGATGGACATGATTATTAAAGGATAGATCTCATCGTGCCTTGGACATCAGGATGTTGAGACGATGGTGATTATTTATTTCTGGGAGGATGGATATAATTGTACCTTAGTATGTCAGTCTTTTGAGATGATGGTGATTATCGAATAGAATTCCAAGGGAATTTTTACATGTTGATGATCATGATGAGTGTTTCTAGTTACATGATCGATGGGCATGAGGTATTGGTGAAATGTTATGGGTGAAGCTTGAAGGTTCACTAGGTATGATATTCTTTTTGGGACACCTAGGCACTAATCCATGGGTCCTCACACTACTACAAAATATGCATTTAACAACACTATAAATGGACTTTATCAGTGATAGAAAATCACTAACTACCTGAGCGAGATTAAAAGCCCCGATCTTTTATCGGTGCTGAAAAAGCACTGATAAAGGGGTCCTTTATCGATGATTTTTAAGAGGTAATAAAGATAATTTTATCAGTGATTTTAAAAGTGATGAAAAATGTGCCCGTTATCATCACTTTTAAAATCACTGATATATGTATTTTTTATCAACACTTTTAAAAGTGCTGATAAAGGGCCATACTACAATGTTCTGCAACAACACACTACAACACCACTACAATGTGCTGTAACAACACACTATAACACCAAAAACACACTAGATATAAAAAAAAAACAAGTCCCAATACAAATTTTAAATGAAATTAAACCTATAACAAAAATACAAGAAAAAAAACTATATTATATACATTTAAAACATTGTTTTATTCCATTATATAAATAAAAATTATTACATACATTAAGAAAAATCAATGTTCCTTTGTCTTTTAATCCTAACCTTGACTCATGCTACTTCCGAACAAACTACCCCTGCTTGCACAAAATAACCCACCTATATAAGAATTTTTTTTTATATTAGTAATAATATAAAAAAATAAATTAACATAAAGTGTTAATTTTACAAAAATTAATGTTAATTTTACTAAAATCGATGTCAATTTTAAATAAAAAGATGCACTTGCAGTCATACCAGTCACACCATGTGTCATATTGATGTGAGGATAATTGTAACAGGCCCCAAATAACTTTTTGATCATTATCCTGAAGTATAAAATCAATATGAAGTCATTTTCTTAATTTTGAGTATGTCATTTGTCTTTTTTTACTAAAATGTCATTTTAAACTGGAAACACACACTTTTGATTTATTTCGATCTCATTGTGTATCAGTTTGATTTGAAATCAATTCCTACATGTCATGAATAAATTATGAATAGTTTTCCTAAATTATCAACAAAATCTGAGCGCATTTGATTATTTTTCAGTGAGTGACACTTTTTGAACTAAAATATAGATTTTAAACTAATAACAAATAGTTTAAGTCATACCGAGCTCATCATTTATCAGATTAAGGTGAGGTTGATTCCTACACATCAAAAATAACTTATAGATTTGTTTTGTAAAGTATAAAAACAATCCTAATGTGTTTGATTAGTTTTGAGTATGATAGTTGTTCATTATACTAAAATTGATGTCAGTTTTAAACAAAAATACAAACTTTGATCGTATTGGTCACAATGTGGATCAAATTTTGGTACGGCTAATTCCTACATGTCTCAAATGACTTATGGATCATTTTTCTAAAGCATCAAAATAATCTGAATGCATTTTCTTGGTTTTGAGTATGTTAGTTTTCTTTTTTACTAAAATGTCATTTTAAACTAAAAACACACACTTTGACTCATTTCTATCACATCATGTATCAGTTTGATGTAAGGCCAATTCATACATGTCAAAAATAACTTATGATTAATTTTACTAAATTATCAAGAAATACTAACCATGTTTGATCGGTTTTCAGTGAGTGACACTTTTTAAACTAAAATATCGATTTTAAATTGATAACGGAGTCTTTGAGTTGTACCGGGAACATCGTGTTTCAGATTGAGGTGTGGATGATCCCTTCACATCAAAAATGACTTACAGATAATTTCTATAAAGTATCAAAAAAATATAAATGTGTTTTCTTGGTTTTGAGTAGGTAATTTGTTCATTTTACTAAAATTGATGACAATTTTAAATAAAAAGATGCACTTAGAGTCATACCAATCACATCGTGCATTATATTGAGGTGAAGAATATTCATACACATATCAAATGACTTATGGAAAATTTTCTTGAAGTATCAAAACAATCTGAATTAATTTTCATAGTTTTGAGTACATCAGTTGTATTTTTTACTAAAATGTCATTTTAAATCAAAAAAACAAACTTTTGAGTCATTCCAATCACATCATTTATCAGTTTTATGTAAAATTGATTCCTAAATGTCAAAAATGACTTATTAATAGTTTTATTAAATTATCAAGAAAAATTTAGTGCATTTTAGATGTTTTTAGTGACTAATTTTTTTTGAACTAAAATGTAGATTTTAAACTTATAACGGACACATTGAGTCATATAGGACACATCGTGTATCAGATTGAGGTACATCTGATTCCTACATGTCAAAAAATGACTTATGGAGATTTTTATTAAAGTATCAAAACAATATGAATATGTTTTCTCTATTTTGAGTATATTAGTTGTCTATTTTACTAAAATTAATGTCAATTTTAAATAGAAATAAATACTTGGAGTTATACAAGTCACACCGTGTGTTGGATTGAGGTGAGACTGATTTGTAAACATCCCAATGTCTCAAAAAAATCATAACTGTCAATGTTACCATGATATCTATTGAATTTATTTTTCAAACTATCAGAAATACATGAGAAGCTTCAAACAAACAACTCCTGTTCAAAAAAAATAGAATTCACCTATATAAGAAAAAAATTATAAAATGAGTAATACTAAAAAGAAATAAATTAAAAATAAATATGAAATAATACATTAATTATATAGACAATGATTTTTCTATGTAAACATCAAGATTACCTTTGTGATAGATCAGTGGAGGGAACTTGAAGGAAAGTGACAAATGTCAACATTGCAGGGGTGAATGGTTTTGAGGGAGAATAAGTATATAAAGGTTTTGGTGCATAAAGGCATGACATATGGATAGAGAACCCCAACTCAAACAAAATAATCCACCTATATAAGAAAAAAATTATTATGTGAGTGATACTAAAAGGAAATAAATTAAACATAGATATGAAACAATACATTAATTCTATGGACAATGATTTTACTATGAAAACATCAAGATTACCTCTATGATTGAGTAGAGGCAACATAATTTCTCTTCCTACAAAGGTAGTAGACATAACTTAAAGAAAAGTGATAAATTAAAAAATATAGGAGTAAAAATGTTTTGAATTATAATTAGTCTGTGTAAGTTTTGGTACATAACTGCATGAAAGATGGACAAAGTACCCCAACTCAAACAAAATAATCAACATGTATAAGAAAAAAATTATTATGCAAGTGATACTAAAAATAAGTACATTAAACATAAATATGAAACAATACATTAATTCTATGGATAATGATTTTACTATGAAAACATCAAGATTGCCTATGTGATTGAGAATAGGTAGAGTCATTGCTCTTCCTACAATTAAAGTGGAGGGGACTTGAAGGAAAGTGATAAATGAAATATTGTTGGGGTGAAAAGGATTTGAGGGAGAAGAAATCTGTGAAAGTTCTAGTGCAGAAAGTCATCAAATATGAATAGACAACCCAAAATTGAATAAAAGAATCCACCTATATAAGAAAACAATTATTATTTGAGTAATACTAAAAAGAAATAAATTAAACATAAATATGAAACAATATATTAATTCTATAGACAATTATTTTACTGTGAAAACATAAATATTACCTCTATTACTGAGAAGAGGTAGCATCATTTCTCTTCCTGTAAAGGTAGTGGAGGGAAATTTAAGGAAAGTGATAAATAAAGCACTAAAGGGGTGAAAAAGTTTTTAGGGAGAAGAATTATGTGGATTTTTGGGTGTAGAAAGGCATGAAATATGGACAGACCACCCCAACTCAAACAAAATAATCCAACTATATAAGGAAAAAATTATTGTGTGATTAATACTAAAAATAAATAAATAAAATATAAATATGAAATAATACATTAGTTCTATGGAAAATTATTTTATTATGAAAACATCAATATTACCTCTATGATTGAGCAGATGCAATGTCATTGCTCTTCCTGCAATGACAGTGGAGGGAACTTGATAGAAAGTGAAAAATGCAACACTGTAGGGGTGAAAAGGTTTTGAGAGAGAAGAATTCTATGGATATTTTGGTACATAAAGGCATGAAAGATGGAAAAACCACCCCAAATCAAACAAAAGAATCCACTCGTATAAGAAAAAAATTATTATGTGAGAAATACTAAAAAAATAAATTAAACATAAATATGAAACAATACATTAATTCTATGGATACTGATTTAACTGTAAAAACATCAAGATTATGTCTATGATTGAGCAGATATAACATCGTTGATCTTTTTACAAAGGCATGATAGATGGTCATAAATCTTCTAAAATAAACAAACTCTCTAAGAAATAATGAAAATTAAATCAATGTTCCTTTATATAAATTTTCAGTAAAATAGAGAATGTATATTGTAACATTACCTTTACATCTTTCCAAAGGGTTTCCTTAATTATAGTTTATTATTCCAAGATATTGGTAACATAATCATGTGCAAAAGACATTGTCTACAAGAGTAGTCAAAAATTTAATTTAGATTATGTTAATACAGTAGAAAACATATAATATTATGAGGAAATACATAGTATATTAAAAAACACTTTTAACTTCTCATTGAACTATCTTTTTTAAAGGTTTTAGGTATTTGGTTCCTCTATCGAGAATCCAAATCCCCTCTTTATGTCCCCCTCTAAAATATAAGACATTTTCTATATTGGGACCAACCTGAAGTGATTGTGATATCCCAATAAAAGGGTCATCCTTAATTTAATTTTCATCTGACCCAACATTGGTTTTAGTCAACAATCGGATAATCGATCAATTATTTTTTGTTGGATCAGATACATAAAATACTTTCACTACTTGTGATGTAATTATGAATGACTCATCATTTCCCCCTTACACACTAAAATTAACCTTCATGAAGTCCATTTAATCATCTTTCACTACAATGATATTGTCAACCTATTTGAAAAGGAAAATTGGCACTTGAAATATTGTATAATCCAAATTTTATATCTATTCGATGATTCCAAAATATGACATATGTTCATAAATTAGATTTCTATCCTTGGAAATAGATAGGTGCATCACATTATCCACAAGAGTAACACCAATGTTTTTCATTGTACTGAAGTCCTCATGTGATTTTGTATAGAATATATAACCATTGATTACAAAACCAATGTAAGATATAACATTTGGATTCAGTCCTCTGGCTAGACATTGAAGTTGTTCAACAATTGAATTATTATTTTTAGATAAATCCTTATAAATTTGATCTTAGAATGATCATATAAACTATTTATTATTTGTTTTTGATATCCATCCTTCATCCCTTGATGGATTAAAATCTCTAAGAATTTATTTATGGGATTCAATATATGGATCAACATCGTCAGTATTATGTAAAATATAAAGGTGCACTTTCTCCTGCTCTATCAAGGAAATTGTAACAAAATATATTCCAGAAATCCCTTCACCCATAATTAATTATCTATGATGAGCCTTTGGGAGACTGATGCTGTCAACATCTTATAGGTAATCGGTATAGCATTCAATATCTTCTTCAAAAATATATTGATCTGCAATACAAACTTCTGGCCAAATTCGATTCTTGACATACCATTTAAAAATATTTATATAGCATTCAATGGGGTAAATCCATATATAATTTACAAGACCACATAGTTGAACCTCTTTAAGCAAGTGAACCATCAAGTGGACCATTATATCAAAGAATTATAGTGATAAGATCATATGTAATTCACATAATATGATTGTAACCTTTTTATTCATGATGGGAAACTTCGCTGGGTCTATAATTTTATTGCATATGGATTTGAAAAAGAAGCAGTGTCTAGTTAATGCATATTGTCAATTTTGAGGTAGAATTTAATGAAAAGAAACAATCATCAAATATTTCTTCAAAACATGACATTCATGTGATTTTAGTCCTTGTAACTTCAAATTAGTCATTGACACAACATTATTTATATTTTATGAAAACCCCTGTGTAACTTTTACACTATTAAGGAAAATGAAAAATTGTAATTTTTCCAGTCTGGATAGAGTGTAAGCTGCTAGAGGAAGAAAAGTCTGCCTTTTACCCTTCACTAGTTACACATATTCCCTTATCCCCAATTCAATCAATTCCAACCTATCCTTGATGCCATCTTTCATTTTTCCAAGAACATTTAGTAACGTGCCAATAACACTATCAAATATTTTTTTTCTACAAGCATGACATCAAGAAAATGTATAACATACAAACAATTTCAATATAGTAATTCAAATAAATTTGATCTCTTCTTCCAACCTGATTTGGTAAGGTTTTTCAAAAATGGTTTACCAAAAAAAGTGTCAATATCTTTTACTTTACTTTACAGTTAATCGCTCGTTACTGGAGATGGTGTTAAACCTTGTTCGATATTCCCATCGAATTATATCATCCAGGATCAGTATTTATTCCATCGAGGTAAAAATTTCTGATGTCCTAAGAACAAAGTCTTTGAGGAATGTTTCAAATGAATTAATTACGTGAATTTTTTCACAAATGGGAGACCCCAAAATTCCTTTAACGCTATTTCATGATAAATTTACATAAGTGGGGAAGTCATTTATCATTCTATACAACATGGAACTAAATGAGAATTCATCACTTCTATGATCATCATACATTGTAACATCTATATCCCACATCAATTTCAGATCTTTGATAAATGGATCCAAATAGATATCAATATCATTATCGGGTTTCTTTGGTCCAAATATAAGCATAGAAAACATAATGTATTTGTGCTTCATGCATGACCATGGAGGTGAGTTATAATTTACCAACATGATGGTCCATGTACTGTGAGTACTACTCTGTAAAAAAAGGATTTATTACATCTGTAAATAATTCAAGACAAAATTTTATTAGCTTATTTTCAAATTCAGGATACTTGTAATCAATTTTCTTATGTTGAAGATAATCTACTGGATTATGTCAGTTCCCATATTTAATTATTTCATTTGCATGCGATTTAAATTGTCTTGTAGTTTCATGACATCCATATAGTCTTATAAACCATGTAATGATAGGAAAGTACCATATAGATTTTTAAGGACTTGATTCAATTTTTCTTGTATCGATCTGCACCACACTTAGGGAATTTTATGAGTGATTCATGGTCACTGCGAAACAATATGCAATCATTTTGAAAAGAATGAATTTTCTTATAGGTAATTTCCATTGAATATAAAATTTATTTAGCATCATATTTTTATAATGTTAGTTCATTTTATTCGGGTATCATATCATTTAGGAGTCCAAGTAGTTCTATAAAGTTGGTGTCACTCCATCCGCTACTAGCTTTCAAATTATATAACTTCAATATAGCTAAAAATGTTGTGTATTTAGTAAAACCGGTATACAATTGATTCTTGGAATAGATATTTAACTCTTCAAATAATTTTGGACAATCAATAAGTTCATCTTCAATTGAAATTTTCATTTCTTCCATGTGATCATCATTATCATTTATATTGATATTCATATCAAATGATCCATAAACTATAGTATCATCCCAATCGGTGTCCACATTAAGTTTTACCCATGTTTATTCCAACATTTATAGATCTGATCTATTTCATAAAAAATCAAATGTTATTACAACTCTTTTGGACTAATTTTCCTTGAATAAGAACAATGTAAACATGAACAGAGGATTTGAGAAGGGCCGTATGCATGCTCTTTTGTAAACATGATGAACTCTTTAACTCTATATTCATACTATTTTTTTCAAACGATTAGCATGAATCAATTTTTGATTCATATCCATACTATTGGATTTATAAAAGATTAATTTTTTACAATAATTAAATGAAAAACATAAGATATTAATTATCAACGGTGAAAGTTATAGACAATTCTAAAAAGGGAAACTCAATATTTGATTATTTCAAACAATTTCAGTATATTGAAGAAAATGAGTAATTTAATTTAAGAAAATAATTACTCCACTATGGAAGGTGTTATCATATGAGTTCATTCAAAGGTGAATGTTATAGATAACTCATCCTCATCACCTCATCTCCCAGAAATTTATTATTTCATTTTTCTGTTTGAAACATCCTTCATCTCTTGTGGACATGCACCTATGTTTCTTGAAATACTCTAACCAATAGTCATACATGGGATGAATAATGCTTAGAGTAGTATAATAAACATAAAAGAGATGGGGTATGATTTTCAAGAAACAAATTGTAATAATATCTGTTCGAGAGATGAAGGTGACGAGGATGATAGTTGTCTATAAAAGAGATGGGGGATGAGTCTCAAGCAACAAATTTCTATAATAACTGTTGTTTAAACACATAAAGCCTTTCTTAAATCCCTTAAACAAGTGAAAATATAATATAGGAAATTAAGGAGTAATAAGAAACTCAAATATGATAAACAAAGAATAATAAACTCTCATTCAATAATATAGAAGATATAAAAATGTATTGATAAAACTTTTTAATAAATAAAGAGTCATTTCATATACATGGATAGTAATCAGAGATTCCTAGGGGTGGAACCAATACATGTAGACCTAAAATGATGAATACCTAAAAATAATTTCTAATATATTTAATTTGATAACTTCCATTCTATTTTTTAGAACAATTGATGTAGAAAACTAAGGATTCTAGGGAGGTCATCTAATACACAATGACCCATCCTTGAGATTCTAGGGAGGTCCATAAAGAAGTTAGCATAATGAAATAATACAAATCAATAAGATATATCACAAATAAGGGAGAAAAACACACCAACACTTGCAGTGTCTAACCCATACACATTTAAACACACACACACACATATATATGTAACATGGAATTTATAATACCCATAATTGAAAAACAAATGCACATTTAAACATAATTTTTAATGAAAATAAATATAATCCCTTCCTAATTTGGATATCCAGAACCATAATTTGTGAATAAATAATTATAAAATCACCCTTACATTATAAGTTCTAAAAACAGATATAAATATATAGAAAGATATATTTTTACACACACACACAAATATATATATATATATCTTTATAAATAAACTTAAATTGATAAAAATATATGTAACCCTTACACTAGTATATCACAACATAGTAAAATAAATACAACCCCATACTAATTCTGAAAATAGAGAGCCATTGAAAATAAATAAATATGGAATCACCGTTACTAGGGTTTATCTTAAAATAAAATAAGACAATTCTGAGAAAATGATTTTTTTAAGAAAAAACAGTTACACCATAATATAAAAACATAATTTAAATAAATAAATTCCCTTACATGAATTGTATAAAATCAACTTATGTTGCTACTTCACACCATCCCCAGATTGTGAATTAGTTTGCTAAATCAATTTTTTCATTCGTTTAAGGTTTTTATATCCAAAACCTCCACTGTTTATATAGTGGAATAAATATTTATTGAATTGGTTCATTTGCAAACTATAGGTGATTCTCTAAGATTTCAAAATAGTGAAAAAATTAATCTTACAAAGAAAACTCGGGTATAGATGTAGACAATGAAAAAAATTGATTCATTTTTTTAAAATAAGACCAAAACATGATATCCAAACCAGTAGTCAATAAAATAAAAGATCATAAATAAAAGAAAAATATTATAAAAAAACTAGAGAAAAAATAACTGATGACATCATTGAATAAGAAATCAAAAAAAAAATGACAAATACATTAACAAAATCAGAACCTACAAAGGAAAACACATTCTTACCTCATTAGGTTGAAGAAAATCTGAGACCCTTAAATCCAGATCTAGATGTTTTCTTCTGAAACCCTAACTACAAGAGAAAACCAGATGCCAGATGATGTTCATGAAATTGGAGGCAGTGGGTTTGTGTGATTTGAGTGGGTTTGTGTGATTCAAGCTTCTATTCACAAAGGAGGAGCACCGACAATGGGTGGCTTCCACAGAAAGCTTCTTTTATCATGAGGGGTTCACAAGTGCTTAGGTTTTTTTAATTAGATTGGGACACTTTTATCAGTGTTTTAAAAAAATCACTGATAAATAATCTATTTATCAATGCTGATAAAATAAATATTTATGAGTGTTTTTTTAGAATTGATAAAGCATCACCTTTTTCAGTGCCAAAAAAGCACTGATAAAGATATCATTTATCCGCGCTTATTACTTAAGAACTCATAAAGGATTTATAATTATAATTATGAATAATTTTTTTAAATATATATATACTTAATAAATATATATAGATATATTCCTTATTTAAATATATTCATTATTTAAGTAAATTATTATAAATTTATAATTATTTAAATATATATAGTTATTTATTTATAATTGTATAAATACTTATAAACAAAATATTTATTTATCTATAATTATAAATATATAATTTTACAAATATATAATTTTAAAAATATATTAATTACATTTATAAATATATATATTTATAAATATATATTATTCAGAAATATATTTTTTAAAAATTTTTAATTTTTTTTTACAATTTTTTTTCAATTTTTTTTCAAATTATTAATGAATATCTAATTTTAAGTGAATTCATGTTAAAAATTAGTGAAATTGAATAAATTATAAATAAGTACAATTTAATAATATTAAAAAAATGGATAAGTTTTTTTGTGTGTGCATTGTATATAAAAATGAATTAATTACATATATGTGAAATCAATATAACACACATTTGTTCTCTGTTAAATAGAAAAATCAAATGTTATTCAATTATATGTCCATTACACTATGAAATTAGTTAGTATTTTTAATTCATATTAATTTTAAATTATAAATAATTATTTACTAAATATATGACTATTTATTGTAAAGTGCATAAATATTTTGTAATAAATAAATAATATTTATATACATTAATATATATCTATATATTTAATATATAATATTTATTAACATTATCAATAACCAGCTAATTAACAAAATGTTTAATTTTTTCTCAATTAGTTATTTTTATTTTTAATTTGTTTGATTTTTATTTTTCATATATATATATATTTAATACATACTATTTATTAGTATTTATAATTTATATATTTTACAATCAATTTATTCATTTTTATCAATAATTATTTAATTAATATATATTATTTATTTTTTTAATAAATTAATTTTTATTTTTTATTTATTTAATTATTTCATTTTATTTATTTGGACATTTTTCAGTGCTAAAATTATAGCCCTCATAAAGGGCACCCTTTATCAGTGCTAAAAATAAAGCACTGATAAATGAACCCTTTATCAACACTAAGAAAGAAGTACTGATAAAGGGTTAAATTTATAGTCGCTTTGTTTAGCGTTGATAAGGATGCCATTTATCAGTGTTTTTTTAGAGCTGATAAATACTAGCAATGTTAAATGCCAGTTTTGTAGTAGTGTCACGACTGAAAATATATCTTTTCAAACATGTAATATATGAAAATATATATTTGGGGCATGAATTCAGATATGTACCGGTGATGGATGAAGCAGGTAACACTCACTTTTGGTTGTTGAGCACAATGGTGCACATTATTATTTTTATGTGTGAGTTATTACCATTTATTTACACATCCATACACTATATAATTATGGATGTAAGATAGAAATACATATTTTTGGTGGCCTAATGCGTTCATACTCATACCCTACATGAGCCCCTTTGAATACATGTAGACTTTATGGTTTTGAGATCAGGTAAGGGATTAGGCTTGGGAGGTGGACCTTAGTGATTGGGGATGTAAAATTTTTCATGGGATGGATGGTAGTGGACCAGGTGGTTCCTCTTCATAAGGTTGGACCTTCTTTTGGGTTATATATGTATATATTTACTTATGTGGTTGGCCACAACCAACCTTGTTTATCTATTTTTTCTAACCTTCTTACCACGTATGTTTTGGAATGACATATTTATTATTTGAAAATTGTATTATGTCTTTGGACTTGTTATTTATAATGTTGATTTCTTATATACTTCCATTGATTTAATTTATTATTTCCACTTCTTATTGTACTTATTTCACTGTGTTATATATATAGGCCACCATTATCATCATAACCAGAGGGTATAATCTCCCTAATATTACCTAATTAGACCCTTACTAATAGTGGGAAACATTTGGCATATTGAGAGGCATGCATAAGGCCCAGTAGAACACCACCCTAGAGCACATGTTAAGTGGATCCTGATACGGGGTGATATACTTATTATGGTCTTCTCCTACTAAGCGAGGGAATTTGGGTAAAAGTGGGATTAAACCATTCTTAATTTCAAAGTCAAATTTATTCTTTTCTTTTAAAAACCAATTAATTTGTTTTTTTAAATTTGGTTCATAGAGTTATCTATGGGTATTATTTAAATATTTTAGGTTTTCTTATATATTACCACTTCCAAAAGATGTTGTAGATGAAGTATAAGATTATGGGGAGTCTTTAAATAGAATTTTACATCTGTAATGTAATAGGTACTATTCAATACTATAGTAGTCAGAACTATTCACCTTCGAGCCACTGGTTTGGGCCTCGAGTCCTTAAGGCCTTCAGGCTACCTAGGCCTTTAGGTTAGTAAAGCTTTCGGGCTACCTTAAGGCATTTAGGCCACCTCAAGGCCTTTGGACCACCTGATGTGTAGGAAAAACAGACATATTCTACAAGGAAGAAGACATAGAATAGGATTTAGAGAAAGGAACATTTACCAGATTAGAGCTAAAAGATTTGTAAGAATGAGAGGTTATGACATTTTCCATCAGTACCAGGCCTGTGCACCTCTAAATAGGAAAGATAGTAAAAAAACCATGCAAAGGTGGAGATTTGATCACGATGCAGATGATGAGGAGGGGTAGTTTCATATAGTCATAGTATTTAAGGAATTCCTTTAATACCTTTAGGTCTTGTAATGTCACAAAGCCTATGGGTCATGTAAGGGTTCCCCTTTAACCCTTAAAAGGGGTATTATCAAAATGGATAAAAAATGAAGGCCTTAGGTCTATTCAGGCAGGAGATAGTATTGGTTATGTCTATAAAACATTTCAAAAATATGAATGCACAAAAATAAATCACTAAAAATGGATTTCCTCCCTGAAAAAAAGATTTAGTTGATGCAGTGGTTATCATGGGTCTCTCAATAAAAAAAAATGAACAAAATAAATTCAATATAGTGTGACTTAGGCTGTTTTTGGAGGGGAAGTATTTTTAGTGTTTTCATTATTTAGTGTGTGGGTTTACATTGTATCGAGGAAAAAAAGAATAATTGTGCGGGTGATTGAATAAATTAGAAGGGCGCTTAAAATAAATTTTGAAACATAGGTCTCACCTCAGTTATTCCCTCGCCTGACCTATTAAATCATGATTCTTTCAATTTAAACTATCATGATCTCTCACTAACTATATGAAACCTATAATGATTTCCCTCACTAATAAATATTGATTTAAATATGGGTTGGAATGATTAGTTCACTCCCTCATCTTATATATCCTAGTAATTAGAAAAACTACCGATCAGTCCTCGATTAACACTTCCCTCCATCATATAGAAAATTAATAAAATCATGGGGGCCTGTGTGTGTAACTCAGGAATAATAGAAGGAAAAATTGAACTATAATGAGTAGTTGAAATCATCTACTTTCTGCAACAAACAATCATTATATAAATATTAATAAATAGAGAATTAAAAAACTAATTTCAAGAAATTATTAATAGGGGTAGGTAAAGTATCCTTAGTAAAACCACTAAGGGTCTAGTACACCATCAATGTAGGAATTACAATTAGTAAATATAAAAAAAAAATCCAGTCAATACCAAATTCTCTTGATAATGATTCATGATCTCTTTTATAAGAAATAATGAACTTTTTGTAACTCTCCCAAATCTAGAACAATCCCAACAAAAGTATATAACGCTCAATATCCTTCATGTGGATGACATAGAATTTCATCTTTTACGCTCTACCAAATAAATTTATCCATTAATGATAATTGATTTCATATTATTCCTTTGAATAATTATCTTTTAGTAAATTTTTAACCTTTTTTGTTGATTTTACCAACCAATAGGGATTACATATTCCTTTGATTTCCTTATTCCCCGAGACATCTCTATGTGTAATGGAGACAAACTCCACAGTTAGGGTCCTTTGAGAGTTTCTCCACTATAGATAAGGTTTTTGATGATCATGGTCAGGAATTGTAACATGGATCCTTTTAATCACATTCTACAATTTACTATAATTCTATCTCATACAGAAAAATTTAGGATCCATGAAATGACCACATCTATTTTGGTAGAACCACCAAAACACTCATGTTTTTTCTTCATGGTGCAACCAATTTTTTTCCTCACATGTTAAGACTTTTCCATTTAATTTATCCTCTGAATATCTTATGTATATTCCCAACATAACCCCTTTAAAAGTTAAATATCTTATGTATCATTGTTGGGAAGATAAATATTTTACATATTCTCTTAAATTTATTAATTATCCAAAAAAATATTATATATCTACCTTGATCCTTATAAAATCTTACATATCATCTCTAGAAAATATTACCCACAAATTTTGATGGGAAAATAGTCTAATTTATTAGCTTCCTCTAGAATATTCCTTGTCTTTGGAAAATTCTAGGATCTTATGTAACTTTATTACTCTTCAGAAAATCTTAAATATCGTATATAATTCAAAATATATTACATATTCTTCAAAACTTCTCCAAATCATCTAAGTAAAGAATATTATTCATCCTCTATTATAGTTATCTTCTCTAATAGAGAAAAAATATCACACTACTCTTTCAGAAAAAACTTATATATCAATAACAGAGATCCAATATCAAATCAGAATCCCTTTTCAGTAACAAATCACATGACATTTACAATCTGGTACTTAGTATTATCACACATGACCTATGGAGCTGGTTATTTTAAATTTTTATTATCCTTTAATCTATAAAAGTTAATTTTTTCTATATCTACATTCCAGAACAAAATAACTCTGGGAAAAATTCTTTTAAAAATTATAGAAAAGAAAATAATCAGAATAAGATTTATCCAAATAAATTCCAAAATAATTTAATAAATAAAGACTCATAAATATTAATACAATTTTAATAAAATTAAAATATCAATATAAGTTTATGTCAAATCCATTTATTCAGAATTAAAGAAAATACAATGTGAAAATTTTATAAAATCTTAAGACAAAATTTCAAAAAATGTGTCTTGACAAATCATAGACTATAGAGCTTCATTTCACTCTATATACAAAAGATGAAGTATAAGGAACTATAATTATAGAACATATTCCAAGGTTAACCTTACTTATGGTGTATATATCAAGATTTTAGGAAAGGGTGATGTTTTTATCTAGAAAAGGAATAAAATTTTACTAAATTTGTAAGGAGTGAAACACATTGGGGTTAAAGAATAAATTATCCTTGATGGGACAATTAGATGATGGGTATTTTTATACAAAATTTGTGGATGGAGAATAGAGAATCACATGAAATTCCATAGTGGTGTCCAAAGGAGTGAAGAATAGTACTATTTACCTTATAAAAGTTACATAAGGTGTAATACATGCAGATAAATATCTTTTGAAAAGTTATGAAATGATCACCTAGGTTACTTGAGTGAGAAAGCAATGTAATTCCTCCATACCAATGGATTTCTAATGATTAGAAGCATGAAGTATGAAACATGAGAATAATGAATCCTTGGAAAGTAGTGGGCTGTGTCATTCCAAGTGGATGTTAAGATACCAATGAATCAAAGTTTAGAGCTTGTTCATATGGATATATGGGGTCCAACTATAGTTTTTTCCCATATAGGGTCACTACACTATGGTACCTTTATCAATGATACGATCTAGAATACATGTGTATTATTTTTAAATCACAAGTTCATGGTATTCATAACATTTTTCTAATAGAGAGAAATGGTAGAAAATGAAACCAGATGAAAATTAAAGTGTTTGAGATTTGACAACCGTGGGGAATATGGAAGTAGGAAGTTTGAGAGGTTCTACTGGTGAAAGGGAATATAGTTTGAGAAGACCATATTAGATTTTGTATCAAATAAAATATCCACATAGTAGATGAATCGAAAATTAGTTTAAATTTCAAGGGGTATAAGAATTCATGATGGATTTACAAGGGAGTTTTGGGAATAATAGATGAATTGTGTGACTTACTTGGTTAACAGGAGTCCTTCTTATCCATTGGGTCAAGAACTTTTGGAAGCCTATTAGTTTATAAGAAAGGTTTAACTTGAACATATCAAAGTAAATATATCACTCAACTATGTACACATTGATGATATCAAAAGGTAAAATTATAGGATAAGTCACAAGTATGTTACTTTATAGGGCATGATAATAAATAGTTTTATTTTTGACTCTAGAATAAAAATGCTTAGATGTTTTTAAAAGTAAAAATGTTATATTTAATGAATAAACATTGTTTAAAGATCAAAAATTGTCAAAAAATTCCAATGAGAACAAAGTATCATCATAAAATAAGGTTCAATTGAATAAAAGTCCAAAAGTTATAGATGTTATGATTGATTCATGGAGAATATATTCTTTAGAAATGATGAAATATCTAGAAGAATAGTCATATAATTGTTAAGTTCTGATGGTGTGGTTAAGTCCCGAAGTACTAGAGATCTAAAGGACTATAAAATCTTGGTGAAGAGATTTGGAAGGTGAAGTTCTTGAAGTAGTGGTTCTGGATATTTTTAATTACAGAACTATCCATACAGTTCTCAGAATGGTAATTATAACACCTTGATATTTTAATATATATTTTCAATTTAAAAAAATATCGTGTTGAATAGATTGTATCACACATAAAACTGAATTAAAATGAACCACATTGTATTTTATTGTAATTCAAAATAACATTAATACATTATTAATATACAATGATAAACATCATTAAGAAAATTATAATAAGAGTAAAAATCAAGTAAATAAAAATAATAGTAAAACAATTTATTATAAAAGAATAATTTTTAATTCCTTAAATATTTTTAAAGAATGATTTGATGGGTTTTAATATAAATTAATTTATTAAAATATAATTATTATAATATAAATAATTAATGAGATATGATTAAATCCGTTTAATATTAAAAAATATACTTTTTGAAAGAACTTTTTTAAAGTGTTGTGTATTTATATTATATTAAATTATCCATTTTTAAAGGTATATTAAAATAAAATATTTCAATGTTAAAACAAATATATTAATACTTATTTAATTGTAAAATGATATGAAATAACATTAAAAACACTGAAGGTTTAAAAATTTGATTTTCTATAAAATAATTTTTCATTATATTTTATATTTTTAATTAAAAGTTAAATTCCCAAATTTTAGAATTTTAATTTGACAAAATAAACTCCAATATTGAATTTGGTATATCAAAATTATCTTAGGGTTATTTTTTTGTTTTTTTTTCTAAAAAGGATAATTTTTGGGTGAATTATGGAAATAATAGTTTTTAAAATACCATAACTTTTATCAAATCATCATGATATAAGCATGACTTAAATTTTGAAAAAACTTTGGCTCAAACAAATATTTATTTAAGGATTAAAATAATTCATTTTAAAAAATTATTTTGAATTTATAAACCTATGTTTGACATTTTGTAACCTAAGGGATATTTTATTCTAATAAAAGACTATTTGTGGCCCTTTACCTTTAATTAAGTATTAAAAATGATCTATTTAGTTTTTTTTTATTTTAAATTCAATAAAATCTTATTTTTTTAATCTAAAAATAATAAATATCATGGTAATAAATATTATACATTATTTTCGTGTAAATTCATTTTTTTTCTTAAAACAAACATTTTTCTAAAAACTATTTTTATTGCGTTAAACATACTTTTATTAAAATTATTTTTTACCACCTATATGATTTAAAACATGTAAAACAGTTTTAAAATTTAGAATAATCATATTCAAATTAGGTAATATGTTCCATTTCATTTCATTCATAAAAATAAGTTATCATAGTAAAAGTTAGTTGCCTAGGAAAATGCTAAAATATGGTAAAATGGTTAAATTGATGGATAAAATAAAACAATATCATGAAACCTTATCTTTAAATGAGCGAAAAGATACTTTATAAACTTCAACCTAATATATTTTCAATTTTTATTCATATTGGATCCACTTTCCTTGAGAATGACATCAACTTTTCATATTAAGAAATTAATGTTACAAAAATTCCACTCCTATCACTTTCAAGAGGATCCCTCCTATATCCTTTCAAAGGCACAAAAAAAAACTCTACTTTATAATATACCATTTTTTCTTCCCTAACAATATTTTCTTATATTCTTGAGATTTTTTTCCCAATAATAAGTCTGTAATCTCTCATTTCCAAGAGGTCCTTTTAAAGGGAATTTAAGCTCCCAACATAAGCAATATATTTTTCTTGTTTATTATTCTATATCTTATTCACATACTTATTCTTGAATTTTTTTACATTTTAAAACACTTTTTTGAAACCATTAATATTTTTTAAAAGTTATATTATCACTATATAATAACATTTTTTCACTCATTCAACCACTATAATGTGTTCTTGTTTTGCTCGGTTTTACCACAAACATGAATATTATTATAATATTTATCTCATAAATGACCAGGAAAAATTAAATATTGATAGTAATATTTAATAATTATTGATTCTAGATTATTTTATAATTATATAATGGTAATATTCAAAATTATATTTACAGATAAAATACAATTCTTTTTTTAATTCAATAATCACCGAAAAAGGGAATTCTAAGTGTTCCTTGCAAACAGTCAACCTAAGATCCATGAAAAGAATATGGGGAAACCAAATTATAGAAAAAAATTTATTAAATAAAAATTAACATTCTTTATATTATGAACTCATTAACAAGACTCAAGGATTGGAATTACCAAAAAAAAGCATGTAAGGGAAATAGAATAGTTAACACCCGAATGCAAATTTTAAAAATAAAAAATTAATATATGGGTAATAATGAATTAAAAATGGATGGTATAAAGTAAAATAAATATTATTAAGGTTATCATTAATGTGAATAATAAACCTAAATTTATTATTTAGGGATTTTAGAGTGCGTTAGACTAAACAAAATTCCAAGGTAAGGGGTTCTAGTTTCAATTTCAATTCTTTGAGACATGTTACATTTTGGGCATTATGTTCCCTTTAATATGGTGTTATTTTGAATCAATTCCCCATGAATATAATATATTATGTTTTTAATTTAATTTATGGGATTTATAAATCCAAATCAAGTTGTTTCTTTCAATGGATTTTGATTCAAGTGTTATAAAAGTCATAAAGATTCTTTCTTCGAATTTCAATTCCATAAGAAATGCCTCTTATTATGCACCAGTTTACTTTCATATAGCATAAATACTTCCATACTTACTTATTATATCTTAAATAAAATATTATTCTTGGGATTTTCACTTTCATTTTATATCTCCCTTTTCATTTTCCTTTGAATCATACATTACCTAATTCATAAGGATTGTTGTTGTTAACTTAATTTACTTTCATTAAGGTATAAAATTTATTATTGAACCCCATCCTTATAAGTTTTGTATATTAAACCATATTATTGTATTATATTTTATTCTATAATTATTTTTTTTGGGTTTATAAGTCTTCTTAAAATTTTACCTCTCTTTGGTTCACAATACATCCAAACTGTTTCTTGCATGTGGACTCTTACTTATCTATTCTTTACAGTTGACAATACTTATCTTTCGTGTCTATTTTATTTATAATATTTCAAGAATGTTCTTATATATACTCAAATTATTTCTTAAGGTCATTTTATACTATCCTTTAATTTCTTTACAATTTTTTTAAATTAAATCTTTTAAACATTTTCCGCACTATCCATTTTTTAATTTCTTTACAAAAAAGGGAAAATATTCATATTTTTAACATTTATCAAATGAGCACATTTTCCTACTTTTATGTCCATTATTAATTATCAAAATTAATTTATAAGTTTACTTGTAATTTCAAAGAAAATAATATTACCATTATTTCATGAATTTTATGTTTTTTCATTAAAAGTTACAAAAAGAAAAATTTATTTATTTTGATTTTTAAAAGAATATTTCTAATGCTATTATAAAAGTATTTTTTTTCTTTGTCAATATCCTTTAATGATTATTATAATTCAATTGGGATATATTCCAATGATACCATCCACTTCATTACTCTATATGGACTATGATGATCTTTTAAGGAAGTTTTCATGAAATATTTTATTTCCCATGGGTTAACTAAGCTATAGTGGAATTATGATTGTCAAAAAGTACATAAGAGTATACTATTTTACATTTATTTATGATGAATTAATGATATTATTTTCTCTGTTATTCTTTTTTATTATTAGGTTCTATATCACTCTTCCTTTTAATCGTTAATTTATTTTCCCTTCCTATCCATCTTCTTTTATCCCTTAAATATATTCTCTATTATTTATTATTTTTTATAGTGATATTGATTTAACCGTATGCCCATTTAAAGGGTACTTACCAAGAAAATTGTTTCATATATTGACTCTGGAAAATATTGAAATTTTGTATACTTGTTATTTCAATATAGATGTTTAATGACTACTAAGGAATGTTGATTATGTATTTTATTGTTTATTTATTCTTTTTATATGATGAATGTAATAGAATTATTTAGTGATGGGTGAGTAACATAATTATATATCCCCTCGATGTATCAAAAGGTCTCATGGGACAAACTAGTTTGAGTATTTGGTGTATGCCTACACATTTGTCAATAATGTCTTGGATGATGCCTCTAATATATGTATAATATCTTGTCATGAGGCCTTGATAGTAAGATTAAGATATCTAGAATTATGCATTCAATTACTATGAAATCATTTATTATTGTTCATGTGGTTGTTTAAATTGTTATTTTCTCCATGGATATATCACATGATCATGTTATAAGTTAAATGTAATTATTTTATTATTAATTATCCTTTCCATATTATTCATTCCTTGTTCATTATATGATAGATATTATTATTGAGTGTTTCAGCTCATTGTTCTCATGTTTCTATTTCGCTAGGGTATGAAGAAAAGTAATAAATATTATATGCCTAGAAGGGTGTCATGTGTGGATATTTTTTTGGGATATTTTTATGACTTATTTTGGAATAATAAATTCTTGGTATAGTCGGAAAATTGTTTGTTGGATGAAAAATATTGGGGGCTTTCTAGTTATAGGTTTTTACCAATTCTTAAAATATCTAAAGCTAAAATATCTCACATATATAAGTAATTAAATAATTTATTCTAATATTCTAATTAAGGATCATTATGTTTGGTTTTTCTTAGTTTTTATTAAATCCAATATGTAAAGAGTATATTTGTAGAACTCGATATGGTCTTGTGAGTCTAACGCATCTTAGTTTCCATGGAAAGATTATGTCTATACTAGTTATATGTGAAGAGAAATTTTCTTCATGGATACTTAGATTAGGAAATATAAATGGTTCATTTGGATAATTTTATGGACAAAATGAACAAAAATATTTTGTGAAAGTTGAAAAAAAGTCTTTATGGATTTAAGTAAGCACCAAGGTAGTGGAACTAAAAGTTCAATGCCTTTATGGATGAACAAAATTTTATCTAGATCAATTCTAATCATTTATGTTACTAGAAAGTGTTTTTTGATGGGAGATTAATCATTTTAATTCTCTATATTTATCTCATGACTATTGTAGGTATATTAAAGAATCAATGATCTAAAAAAAATAAACTTTATGGAAACTTCATGATGAAAGATCATAGTCTAGATAAATGAATCTTAGGGTTGTAGGTTGTAATGGACTTAAATATTGTAATTTGTTTCATGATTTAGTATAAGTACACATGTAAGGTGATATAATGATTCATAATGAGTTAGGTGAGATTTATTAACTCTCATATAGCTAGAAATTTCAACATGAATAGAAGAAAAGGTTGAGTATGTGAAAAAAGGTTTCTTATGTATCAGTAGTCTGAAGCATGATGTGTGCCATAGTTTTTACTCAACTTGGCATTGCACATGTGATTATAGTAGTTAGAAAATTTATGGGAAATCCTGGAAGGGATCACTAGGATGTGGTAAAGTGGATCCTCCATTATTTGGATGGTCCCAAAATATTTTATCTCTGATTAAGAATAGTTGAACTGTTTCAAGGGTTTGTGGACTTAGGATACTCAGAAGAGAACCATGAGATATGTGTACACTTGTATAGGAAAAATCGTGATTTGGATTTCAAGGATTCAATAGGTAGTTACACTTCCAATAATGTAAGTAGAGTATGTTGTATTAAAAAAAGTTGGGAAGGAGGTGATTTTGATGAAAGGGTTGTTAGAGGATCTCAAAAGATGTAAAAATAAAATGATACTATTTTTTGATTCAAAAGGATAATTCAATTAGCAAAAAATATGATGTTTCACTCTTGTATAAAGTAAATTTAGTTGATTTATCACTTAATTTGGAAATTTCTAGAGGAAAAAGTACCATATCTATAGAATATAGATAGTTCTTGTAATCCATATGATATACTAATAAAGGTTTTAGTTCAGGATGTGATGAGGTGTCTTTTTTCTCAATAAAAATAGGATAACTTGAATCATGGTGGGGGATTAATAAAGTTTTAATGAAGGATGATGGAATGGAATAGGTTTGTGAATGGTGATGGAAGACTTAGAGGAGGGTCCTGAAAATGATTCTCCATTGGTAGATTTTTAGGCTCATATGTGAAAACCATATTCCATATAAGGAATTAGATCTTATGGAAAGATTTATTCCATAAGAATAAATTCCATATCAAGTATAATGATTGTGGAGAAACAATAACTATTTTTTGGAAGATCGGAAGTCCACAGACCAAAAGTTGTTAGATAAGAAGAAGGTAATTAAAACATACCTCAATGATTCTGAAGGTGTAGTGAGAAGGTACACAACAATTACATGAAGACAAAATTAGAATATTTAAGGGTATTTTATTGGTCTCTTTATAGTAAAGGAAACATGTATGGGTCTTCATGTACTGATATATAAGAGTAACATATTGGAGTTTTTAAAATTGGGAACCGATCACTAGAAAGAGGAGTTGAGGTAGTGAATGTATTTTACTAAGAGTATGAGAGGCCCTGAATATCAAATCCAAGGGGAGTTCTCTTTATGATGACCAGAAGGTGCTTTTTATTGGCTGAGTTCCACTATATTTAGTGTTATGCAGTCATTTGTTCAAAAAATTGTTTTCAAATTGCAATCATCTTTCATTCCTTGAATAAAAAAGTTTTTAGTGGCCCCCCAGGAAATAGGAATAACTCAAAGGAATGTAAATTTATTTGGACATTATTTTCTTTTTAGCTATTTCCTTTCATTTTCTTGAAAACTTTCTTATTTATGTTATCTGGAATTTAGCATTACAGTGTAGTTACTATGGTATTATTGTCTTTTAAGTTATGTTATATCATAATCACAAGTTCATTCCAGTACTTGTATACACATTTTATGTTTTTGAGGATAAATTTCATTATATAATTCAAAAGATTCATAGACTAAATAGTTTATGTGTTTTGATTTCTCACTGTTAATCATTGTTTTAATTGATGGTGATTGAGGTATGTTTTTCCCTATGGATTTTCATATTTGGGTTGATTTTTTTGTGTTGTTTTCTTAGAGTTATTCGAGACTTTTGGTTATTATATTTTTTAATGGATTTTAGGAGATTATTTCATATATTTCCTTTTATTTTTAGTTATTATATATTTATGGGGAAATTTTATTTTTTTCCTTTGGTTATGTGATAGTGGTTTGATGAATCCCCAGGTGCTACTAGGAGATGTTTGGGAATCATAAATCTCACCATTAATATCGGTAAGTGGTCCTAGATCATCAATTAATTTTAAATATATTCCTGCAACATGCCTTATTTTGTTTATCCTAAAATAATAAAGAATATTATTTATATTTTGAAGATATAAAATTATAATTTTCAACCCTAATTTTAAATGATTATATACATTCTTTCAATGTGGCTTATTTGGTACTATGAAATCAAAAACCATTACCTCTTGATAACATTATAAATTTTATTAAACTAGTTATACTTTTGGATACCTTTAAAGTTATAATCTATGATGTTGAATTTACCTTGGTATGTGATATGGGTAACATTATTTATAGTCATGTTTCTATACAATATTATTCTAGTGTGTTGAACACTTCCCTTGATAACAATTATCAAATGAAATAGGATTCTCAGTGTGTTACTAAACATAAATAACCTTGAGAGAATTTTATAGATTAAAATTTATCTCTTGGTCTCTTTTAATTTGGGTTATTATTGTATTGGTAAATTAAATATTCTTGGATCACAATTATTTTATACATAGAGAATAATCACTTTTCATTTAAATATGAATGAACTATATGTCAAGGAACCACACTTAAACCTCATTTAATAGTGTGTTTTAGTGGTTTTGCGGTGGATGGGATTACAAGGTGTGAATAAGTGATTTCAATTGAAAATAATAATGGTTAAAATTTTACCTAAACTCAAATGTAACACCTTAAGATTTTATGATGTGTCTCTTTTTAAATAAATTTTATCTCTTCAATAGCTCATGTTGCACGCAACATCGAGTTCAAATGGACTGTGATATATTATTATGTGACTATTATAATGTAGTCTTTAATTTGGTGGAAATAAATAAGAATAAATAAAATTTTAAAAATATTTGGTTAATATATTTATAGAATAAATTATTTTGGTTATCAATTGATTAAAAATGAATAATAATAATAAAAGGAGGGTTTTTTTCTTTTGAAAAACTATTTTTGTGTGCATAGTATAGTTATATCATAATAAATTAAATTAGTCACTATTGGTGAAATATTTTAATGAAATTTATATATTATATATTGAATAAATTTTTTTAACATTCATATATTATTTTTACTATGCATGGGAAAAGAATAAATCTAGTTTTATTCTTAAAAATAGCTTTTTATAAATTGTGATTTTTATCTCATTTTTCACACTTATTATAAAATTATTTTCTTCCAATTATAGGTATTGAATTTGATAAAATGAAATAATATTTAGAATCTGGAGGTTCAAATTTTCTAATTGGGATCTTTTTATTTTTGGTCAAAATGAATAGTAACTTTGGTAGAATTTATCACCTCAATAAAAGGTAAATTGGGTTAATTTAGGTTAAATATTTGTAATAAGGCTATATTTATTCATCATAATTATTATTGGATGGATAGGATTTTCAACTTATCACCTTAGGATCTAATTTTAGTTGTTTAATGGACATTTATCCATGAAAATGACTTATATATTATTTAAATCAATGATAGTTACAAAATTTCTCTCTCTATGTTTTTAATATATTTTATGTGTTCACATGGGGAAAAAGGAATATATGAATAAATAATAAATTTATATTTTTATATTAATGAAATTATTTTCATTATATAAATTTATTTTAAATTTTTATAAATTATATAATTACCTTAAATGCTTGTCCAATGCTAAAACTATATTTATTTAATTAACAGAAAAATAAAAAAATAGATTTTAAAAAATCAATTTTCATATAATTCGAATGATTTAATGTGTCTAAATAATTTTATAGATATATATGATATATTATAAATTTTTGAAATAATTATATTCTAATTCTCCCTTTGTATTAATGTATTTGATGTCAAATTAAATGAATAGTTTCAAAATTTATGTGAATGAAAATTTATGAAAATAATATCTTATTAAATTATTTAAAATTCCTAAAAATATTATCTTCTGAAAAATTAATTTAATATAGGTTAGAAAACCATAAATTTTCCATTTATGAGTCATTTATCAATTTATATTAATATTATTTACCCTTTATAATTAAAATAGTGGTTTCCACACTTAAGGTCAAAAATAATTAATGAAGGTGTTAATAAAAATGATATGGTTTAAAATGACACATGAAATTTTCTAAATTATATTTTTTGATGTGATCACAACCCTCTCCTATATTATCTTATAATACCTTTAAATTTTGAGTCATTTTTCATTATAAATTTATTTATGATAATCTTTTGAGAAATTCTAAAAGTGCCCCTCACCTCAATTACAAAAGGGAACCTCCTCATCCACTTATTCACATCAAATTGAGCCATATATATTGAAAAATTACAGACTATTTCTCTTCAAAACATCCTTATAAATATTATGGAGGTTCTGGTATTCCAAAAATACTAACCCTAGTGTCCTTAATAGGAGATCCAAATGAGGATTCTTTAAAATAAGGTAATCATATTTACTAAATCTTTCAATTTTATTTATTCTTATACTTACTATTTATATGTTGTTCCAATTATAAAGTAATAAATATTGTATCATAAATATACTAAGATTTTATTATGTTTAACTAAAAACCATTTTCCATCTCATCTCTATCCTATGAAAATCTAAAACACTGCTCATGCATAGGTACAACTTATCATCTCCACATAACGGTGTAAGTCATTTTTCATCACCACTTTAATAGGATGGTTATAAAGACAGAAATAATGAGTATATATTTTATTTATTTCATTATTAACATTCTAGAGATGATATAACCTTAATCAAAGTATAATTACTAAAATTATCGAACCCAAAAACACATGAAAAATGATGTAGTTATTACCCAAAATAGTGATTTGTTTACAGAGAAATGGGTGATAAAAGAATATAAGTATATCATAAATGGTATGATGAATATGATAATGGTTTTGGATTATATTTATAATAAATATATATTTATTATATAGGAGGTTTGAACATGTATGAAAGAAGTCAGACCTAAGGTAAGGGTTTATTTCACAATCTCATCCATATTTGGGATTGTTTATGTTTAATTATCTATTTGGGAAATATTTTTCTTCCATATCCATAATTTACATAAAATGTTTTAAAAAATATTTTTAATAATATCCTATGATTTTTAAAGTCATTTTTACCCATTTTTGACTTCATAAAAAATGTTATGAAAAGAATATTCTTTTCATTTTTTGAACAATGTACTTTTTGAATTTTATGAAAAAAGTGTGAAGGGAATGTTTTTTAACACAAATGACATTAGTGGATTTTCCCTTCATTATTAAACCTTAATATTTTGAAGCTTAATTTAATAATTTCCATGGTTATTTCCAAAGATAATGTTTTTCTTTTATAATTGGGCAGTGTTTTAAAAATAAGTGATTTTCAAAGTGAAAAATGATACTTTCCTCGAGAAATTTTCAATGATATTATTATAGTAATTTAATATATGTAAAAATAATTTATTCAATATTATCCTTTATTTAGGTTAATCTCTTATGATACCATCTACCAAATTTTATTGAATAGTTTATGGTCAGTTTGGCTAAGAATGTATTACTTCATTACCATTCACCATATTAATTCGAATAGTTTATGATTATGTTTATTGATTGGGGAAATTATTAAAATTCTATATTATAGTTTCAATTTAAATGTTTATTTTGATTATGTTTCACCTCTTTAATATGTGGAATGAATTGTACTTAGTAAGTGATACACATGAACTTCTATATCCCCTCAATGTATCAGTAGGTCTCATGAGACAAACTAGTTTGGGTAATGGGTGAGGCATTACCTATTTATGTATGATGTCTTGAATAAAGCCTCAAAAATATTATTATGATGTCTTAAATTATAAATTCGATCATTATGGGATTATTTATTGATTTTCATGTGATTATTTGATTGGTTATAATATCCCAGGATAAGTTTTAGACCATGTGATTATTGAATTATTTGCTTTCCATTTATATTATTCATGCCTTATTTAGTTTCTGTTATATGATTAACCTTAATAAGAATCCATGATCACCCTTATTGTTATATTTATTTTCCCCTAGTAAGAAAATAATTATATCATGATTAATATATAGGAATAATCTATGAGAATAATGGTTTCCTCAAAATAAATATTATGTTGTATTTTGTTATTTTAAATGTAATGTAAGATTCAAGTATCTATCTAGTTTTTCATGACAACTAAAATATTTAGTCATTTTGGATGATATTATTAATATCAAATGTAAATTTAATAAAGTAACCACCAACACTAGGCTACCTTGTTCAGGGTATTAACAGTTGGTATCCGATAAAGTTTAGTAGAAACCTTGGGAACTAGATTTATAAAAACATAGATTAAGGAAATTTAACTCTATAAAAAACTTTGAGAATATTACCAAAGTAACAAAGATTATGATTTTGATATTATTTATACATAAATTTTCAATTTACATTATGTATTTCACTAGTTTTGAAATTACATGTTGTTCATAACCAAATCGAGTGTAAGCCATTAATTAGAAATGGAACCTAGCGGAAGGAATGGAAATAGTATCAATCCACGTAACCCATGTAGGGATTTTCATACAAGGAAAGATAGTGATTTTGGAGCTAGATATGGATCTGAAAAACTTATAACTATATTAGGACAACTGACTCAGGTTTTGAGAAATAACCCTACCCATACGGAATAGCCCGCTGATCTAAAATGTTATGTAATAATTTTAGATCACTTCATGCATCAGCAACCTCCATCATTAAGTAGGACTAAAACTATATTTATAAATTTTAAATGGATAAGTTCCTTAGAGAAGATATTTCTCACCTTGGGATGTAATGAAAGGGATAAGATTTTTGTGGCAGTTTATCATCTCCTAGGAAATGTAGATCAAGGGTGGTAATTAACTCAAAACACTAAGGAGGATAAAAAAGTAACAAAAAAGTAATGGAATTATTTTAAGAATATTTTATAGGAAAAATATTTTCCTCTCAAATGGTAAGAAGATATGTAGATAAAATTATTTAGTCTTATATAGAAGGAGAATGATAATTTTGAAAAGTATGAAACCAACTTTATAAGGTTATAAATGCATGGCACAGAGTATGTACATAATACAAAGAGAAATATTGATTGTTTATTTTATGATATTAATCCAATTATTTTAAGGGAACTAGTCTCCATAATATTCTCAACATATGAGGATATCATATAATGTGAAATCAAGATAGAGAAAAAATTTATCTAAGCCTTATGTATTTGAAGGGTAACAAGATAAGAAGAGGGATGTTGAGTACTCTAGAAAAGGAAATAAGGAAAATGGGAAGAATGGAAGGATGAAATTTGAAGGTTCTGGGCGCAGCGGAAGCGCGTGGGTGGATGTTCCCACTTGGCCTTTTTTCATTAGCAATGATCAATCCGGGATCAATACGACGATAAACGCCAGTCTCCACAGATCGAATCACAGAAAAAGACAAAGAAGATGGTGTGTCCCGGAACCACAAACAAGGATCGTTACAGGTTGATTATAGTTAATTTAATTAATTATAAAGAAATACCTTTTGGATGTTCTTTCTTCATTGATGTTATCGATCACGTTGTCGATGTGATCCATCATTGCGTCATAGAAGCCAAGTGTAGACTCCCTCTAGCGGTGATCCACACGTGTACCTTGTATCTCTGGACGTCGCCAAAGGATTCTCCGGGTGCTAGCGTGGAGAAGCCTTTGCTTGCGTTGTCCGCCTTAGATCGTCTTGATCCGATGGAAGAGGATCTCTCTCGGTCTTGAGAGCATTCTTGGAGGAAGAGGTTCTTTTGGTCTTGAAAGAATTATCCAGAGATGTTGTGCACAACGATTCTCTTGTGTAGGAAAAGAGTTGGGTTGTGAGGATATTTATAATCGAGTTTGAGGTTATAGAGTTATGACAATAAATAAACACGTTATGCGTTTCATTTATTTCATTAACTCTTATTGAAAACCCTCATGTCGAATAATTAATTCCTTGACATGCGCTCACGCTGATTATTTATATCATTTAATAAAACGATATTATATCCTCAAAAACCCGACTGGAAAACTACATGGCGTGTAAAAATAAATACACAGCGTGTACTTGTTTTCATTGAAAACTACACGGCGTGTACATTAAATGTACACGGCGTGTATATCTTGTTTTTATTTATTCATTTCTTTTCCAAAATAAAACTACATGGCGCGTACATTTAATAATACACGGCGTGTACTTGTTTTATTTTATTTTTCCTCCATTATTTAAAACAACTTAGGCTTCCTTGAATAATTATTAAACCACGTACGAGAATAATCTTTATTCAACTTGAGATACTTGGATACACTTAGTGTGTGACCCTCTAGGCCTCTTTCTCGTTGGCATTAGGCGGGCTTGCCTAAAGTCCAAGATTACTGTCTAGCAACAGGTCAAGGCACCCAAGAGAAAGAAGTTGACGCCACATTGACGTATCACCTCATACGAATGCTTACTATGTACTTTAATCCCTTTGTCTCGATATCTCATCAAGCAGGTTTCATGGCTGTGTCATAAACCTATATGCTTGATCTGTCGTTCTTTGACTACCTGAAATAAACTCGTCGTTTACACCATGTCCATGGAATTTAATGCGACAGTTCTTTTTCAATCAAAGGGCCGAGATATCAACTTCCATAAATGGAATGGACAAATCCTTCCTCGACTTATCCATTAACAACATGTCACTCGTGACGCACCCAACATACCCAACTTCCTGCCAACTGTCTGCGTGATGGTTTTCTTCAGTAAATCTAAGTGTGCGAGTCATGACATGAGTTAATGATAATATTTCAGTCTAAGGACCATTACACACGCTCGCAGATAGCAATATCCGATGACACCAAGACATGCAGAATTACTACTGGCGGGTCTGTTCTCATAATCTCCCATATTGGAGATTACCAAGTGCGAACTTCATGAGAGAGAGTCTCGTCTTCTTACGAGTACTCACACATGATGGTCTGTATACTATTTTTCCTATCATAGTATGTCATCCAACCACATAACTTTATTTAAGAATATTGTTATAGCATTTCAAGGTTCTCATCATAGCGGGGATCTGCTATGACCTTATTAATGCAATAAATATTCCCAGACATTATTATATTATAGTCATGCAGAACAATGAAAAATATATAATAAGTGAACATTAATGTAATGAAAGTACAAAACAGTTGGTTCTGAGGACACCAACCCTTAAAAAATCCCACTTGGACTAGAGCCAACTACCTACGACTTTTAGTCCGCTAGACCTCACATGATGATCATGTTTCTGCTGAGTCAAGGCTTTAGTCAATGGGTCCGCCATGTTGTCTTCCGTGGAAATACTGCTCACTGCAACTTCACCTCTCTGAGAAAAATCCCTCAAGAGATGATACTTCCGAATTATGTGCTTTGTCCGCTGATGTGACCTTGGCTCTTTTGCAAGTGCCACCGCTACAGTATTATCACAATAGAGTGTGATAGGATCTTTACTGCTTGGTACTACATACAGCTCTTGGATGAAGATTTGCATCCATACTTCTTCTTTAGCTACCTCAGAAGCTGTGATATACTTGGACTCTGCTGTAGAATCTGCCACCACACTTTGTTTTGAGCTCTTCCAGCTCACTGCACCTCCATTCAAACTGAAGATGTATCCATTCTGTGACTTCATGTCATCTTGATCAGTCTAGAAACTAGAATCTACATGTCCTCTGATGACTAGTTCCTCATCTCCTTCATAAACTAGGAACATATCATTAGTATGCCTCAGATACTTAAGGATAGTCTTGACTTCCATCCAATGGCGGTCTCCTGGATCAGCTTCATATCTACCTACCGCACTTAATACGTAAGCAACATCTAGCCTCATACATAGCATAGAATACATGACTAACCCAATCGCGGATGCGTAAGGGATCCTTGCCATTCTCTTTCTTTCCTCATGTGTTTGAGGAAACATTTTCTTGGAAAGATGAATTCCATGTGACACTGGAAACAATGCTCTCTTGGACTGTTCCATACTGAATCTCTTCAGTATCTTGTCAATGTATGTACTTTGACTCAGGCCCAGCATTCTCTTAGATCTATCATGATGGATCTTGATCCCAAGAATATATTCCGCCTCTCCCAAGTATTTCCTGGAGAAGCATTTATGCAACCATGCCTTAACTGACTGTAAGACAGGTACTTCGTTTCTAATTAGAAATATGTCATCAACATATACTATTAGGAAAATGACTGCACTTCCACTAAACATTTTATAGACACAAGGCTCAAATTCATTCTTAACAAATCCAAATTCTGTAACATCTTCATCAAAAAGAATGTTCCATGACCTTGATGCTTGCTTTAATCCATAAATGGATTTCTGCAACTTGCATACCTTGTTGGCATCCTTTGGAGTCACAAACCCTTCAGGTTGTGTCATGTAGACATCTTCCTGGAGGTTCCCATTAAGGAAAACTATTTTGAAATCCATTTTCCAAATTTCATAGTCATGGTAAGCAGTAATGGCCAATAGGATTATGATGGACTTCAGCATTGCAACCGGTGAAATGGTTTCATCATAGTCAATTCCTTGACATTGTCTAAAACCTTTTGCAACCAGTCGTGCCTTGTAGGTGCTAACTTGCCCCTCCATGTCCAGTTTCTTCTTGAATACCCATTTATTACCAATAGGATTTACATCAACTGGAGGATCTACCAAAATCCAGACTTGGTTTTGGTACATGGAATCCATTTCAGAATTCATGGCTTCTTGCCACTTGGCAACGTCTGTGCCTTCAACTGCTTCCTTGTAGGTAAGAGGATCATTATTGTCAACCAATAATGAGTCACCATCCTCGGTGACAATAAAACCATATCGTTCTGGTTCTCTCACCTCTCTCATGCTCCTACGCAGTTCTTGTGTCTCTGGAATAGATTTTTCTTCCACGGGGCTTTGTGGAATCTGTTCTTGTACCAACTCATGTGTATCATGAGCCTCAACTTCATCGAAGTCTATATCTCTCCCACTATATCTTTTGGAGATGTGCTCCCTCCCAAGGAATATGGCGTGTCTTGCCACTATAACCTTTTTGTCTGAGGGGTTGTATAAGTAATATCCCCTTATTTCCTTGGGATATCCTATAAAGATACACTTTGTGCCTCGGGGTGAAAGTTTGTTACCTGAAGAGGCCTTAACAAATGCTTCACTACCCCACACATGTAAATTCGATAACATGGCTTTGCGTCCACTCCCTAATTCGTATGGAATACCATTTATCGATTTAGTTGGTACTTGGTTTAGTATGTGCGCTACTGTTTGTAATGCATATCCCCAAAAGGATAATGGAAGACTCGCATGACTCATCATTGATCTCACCATGTCCAACAGAGTGTGGTTCCTACTTTCACTTACACCATTCCACTACGGTGTGTAAGGAGGAGTGAGTTGAGATAGAATCACAAACTCCTGTAAGAAATCAATGAAGTCTTGATTAAGATATTCTCCTCCTCTGTCTGAGCAGAGTTTCTTAATCTTCTTACCAAGATGGTTCTCAACTTCATTCTTGTATTATTTGAACCGATCAAAAGAATCTGACTTATACCTCATTAAATAGATATATCCATATCTACTAAAATCATCAGTAAAAGTTATGAAGTACGAGAACCCACCCCTTGCTTCATCTGGAAATGGTCCACACACATCTGTGTGAACTAATTCTAGAAGCTCTTTAGCTCTTTCACCTTTCCAACTAAATGGGGCTTTGGTCATTTTGCCTTGTAGACACGCATGACATACACTAAGTGGTTTTAGTTCGAAAGAATCTAAATACCCATCTTGATGTAATTTTGTCAAACGTTTCTCATTGACATGACCTAGCCGGTGATACCAAAGTTGGGTGTGGTATGAGTCATGTGAATTAACTTTGTTATCGATTTCCATTACTTGGTTTGTGTAGTCTAACACATAAAGGCCATTATATAAATGTGCCCTACCAAAACAAATGCTATCTTTATAAAAGTAGCAACATTCATTTCTAAACTTGAATATGAATCCATCAGTATCTAATATGGATACTGAAATAATGTTTTTAATAACAGAAGGAACATAATAACAACCTTTCAAAACCAAGACCATCTCGGTAGGCAATGTGAGGTGGTAGTCTCTGACAGCTACATCAGCGAGTCTGGCTCCGTTGGCTACTCGTAGATCTACCTCCCCTCGATCAATCTTCCTTAATCTACTTGGTTCCTATATTTGGATACAGATGTGTGCACCACAAGCAGTATCTAATACCCAATTAGTAGAAACAAATATATTTCATTCGATAACAAACGCACCTGAAGCTTCCCCTTGCTTCCTTGGTTGGGTGCAGTTTTTCTTCCAGTGGCCCTTCTTGCCACATGCGAAACAAACAGAATACTGTTCCTTTGCCTCCCCTTTGATCTTCCTTTTCTTGGAAGGCCTTGAAGAAGATTTGGGCTTAAAGATCTTAGCCTTCCCTTTCCTTTTATTCACCACAAGGACAGAAGGCTTTTCACGCTTCATGTCATTGTCCACTTGGCGAATAAGGATAAGAATATCAGATAGAGACTTCTCAATATTGTTCATGTTGAAATTAACAACAAATTTTGAGAAGCTCTGGGGGAGTGATGCGAGAATGAGATCGGTACCCAGTTCTTCAGGGAGTTTAAACCCTAGAACCTCCAAGCGCTCATTGTAGCCAATGATCTTGACTACATGAGGCCCAGCTGGGGCACCCTCTCCAAGCTTGCTCTGAAACAGAGCCTTGGAGATCTCAAACCTTTCCTGTCTTTCTCTCTCCTGGTATAAATCATGGAGGTGCTCGAGCATGCTGTAGGCATCCATGTCTTCATGAGACTTCATGAGCTCACTAGACATAGATGACAACATCAAACATTGAACATTGAGAGCATTTTTCAAATGTTGATCATAGACTAGGAAATATTCATCACTCTCCCCTAGGGCAGGAGAATCAGGAAGTAAGGACTCTAGCACGTAAAAATTCCGTTCATGGCGTAGGATAACCCGAAGGCGCCTAAACCATTCCTGAAAGTTACTGCCGGTGAGGATGTTGTCTTTATCCAGAATTGATCGTAGAGAAAATGTGGTTGATGTGTTTTTCATATTGATTATACAAATTAAAAGAGCAGATTCATCAGTACTTTCTTGATTACATTTTATGAGAAATAATTTTCTTTAAGTCTCCCACTATTTTATCAAGTCCCAATGGCCCTCACCATTAAACTCGGAATATCTAGTTGCTTTGAAATTCTAGTGGCAAGGATCCATATTCCCCTTCGCATAACCCCAACAAGGGTTGGTCAATCTATTTGAAGGTATTTAGGTAGGCAGGTCTTTGCCAACTGTGAGCTTACAGTTCCTTGATCTGTTGAGTGGACTCCCCAATCCTGAAATCCTGACTTGGATTTCCTCAACTCTTGCCACCAATATTACATCAAGTCTATCAAGGGCTACTTATCTTGATGTAATATGGTTAAGTCAACCCAAAAAATTTCATAAGGGCTTCCTTTATAAAAGTAAGTGTCCCAACAAGGGTTGGTCAAACACATAGTTTTATTGAGTCTTGCCCTTAATCAAGTAACGGAAGGATTGGTCTGACTTAATATGTTATTTGAGGGATTTTATTCTTTATGCGTATCTTTGCATTATCACATGATTGTTAATATTAAGTGATGCTTGCTTAAGTGATTAACCATGTTCTGATAATGTTTACGCATAGTCCGGTTTTTATTTTATTCCTTCTTTGCATGCTTGTTCATTTTATTAATTATGTGATCGCAACAACACATACATAATAAAAAAACCATGCAATCAGATCGAAATAAAATAATATGGCATGATCATGAGCTTATATTTGGTTATCTTATCTAGCAGTTTTGATAAGCTAACCCTGACCTAGGGAAAACACCTTGAACCTGATGGTTCGTGTTTTGCAGCTCCCACCTGTCCACCTTTGTATCTTCTTGTGTCGGTTTCACCTTGGATTTGGGATTTGAACCATCTCCTCTGGCTTGGGAGATCCTCCATTACATGGGTTTACATTAAAGAAACCATGGGCACACAGGCCCTACATTTTATTGGAAGAAGGCTCGTAGGAGAACAAATTTAAATTAAATAAATTTAAATGAAACCATACACATACAAAGGGTCTTTGGTCTAGTTAATTATCATCCATAGTATGCAATGATGTTTACGCATATTTAGAATTCAAATTCTTTCAATCATTCTTTTATTTAAGATAAGACGCGCTCGAATTCAATTAATTATGATCTTATAATTAATCAATTATTTATCTTAAATTCCTTTCTGAATTTCCTTGAGATTCTTCTCATCCATATTCCTTGTACGGGTCTTTGTACATTGGAGGAAACCTGGTGAAATTCCATTTCTGGAAAGTACATGACGTGTAGTTCATAATTACACGGCGTGTATTTTTCTTTTCACCCTTTATCTAAAGTACACGCTGGGGCTTTGGTGTGTTTTCTGTACTTTGGAAATTTTAGAGTACATGGTGTGTAGATGAATCATACAGGGCGTGTACTTCCTTGTTACATGGTAACCGGCCTGGCGATCCCATGTACGCGGTCCACAGCTTATCTTTGTACACGTTTTCACCTGGATCGGAACGGACTACACGGCGTGTTGTTCCAACATACACGCCGTGTATTCCGGTTTCCACGCGCCGTTCTATTCTGGTCAACACGGTGTGATTAAAACTTAGGCATAATCAATTCACACGGTGTGGTTTGGTGGACCAGTGCCAATTCGTTGAACCTAAGTACACGGCGTGTAGTTTTAATTACATGTCGTGTAATCCCGTGTTGTACAAATAGAGAGATCGGCTCCTCCAGATGAGTTCCTCATTTTTATTTTAATCAAAATTAAAATTAAAAGGTCATTTCTGTGATATGAATCGAGAAACAAAGGAGGATGAATAGATCTCATTAATTCAGATTTATAGAATGATTTATTTCGAATTGAATCAAATATGAATGCGTAAATTATCAACGAAAATTAAATAACTATAATCAACGTTGTAACCTTGCTCTGATACCATTTGAAGGTTCCAGGTGTAGTGAAAGCGCGTGGGTGGATGTGCCCACTTGGATTTTTGTCATTAGCAATGATCAATCCGGGATCAATACGACGATAAACGCCAGTCTCCACGGATCGAATCATAGAAAAAGACAAAGAAGATGGTTTTTCTCGGAACCACAAACAAGGATCATTACAGGTTGATTATAGTTAATTTAATTAATTATAAAGAAATACCTTTTGGGTGTTCTTTCTTTGTTTATATTCTCTATCATGTTGTTGATGTGATCCGTTGTTGCGTCGTAGAAGCCAGGTGTAGACTCCCTCTAGCGGTGATCCACACATGTACCTTGTATCTCTGGACGTCACCATAGGATTCTCCGGGTGCTAGCGTGGAGAAGCCTTTACTTGCGTTGTCTGCCTTAGATCGTCTTGATCTGATGGAAGAGGATCTCTCTCGGTCTTGAGAACGTTCTTGGTGGAAGAGGTTCTTTCAGTCTTGAAAGAATTCTCCAGAGATGTTGTGCACAAATATTCTCTTGTGTAGGAAAAGAGTTGGGTTGTGAGGATATTTATAATCGAGTTTGAGGTTGTAGAGTTATGACAATAAATAAATGCGTTACACGTTTCATTTATTTCATTAACTCTTATTGAAAACCCCCATGTCGAATAATTAATTCCTTGACATTCTCTCATGCTGATTATAATAAATATCATTTAATAAAACGATATTATATCCTCAAAAACCCAACTGGAAAAACTACACGGCGTGTACTTGTTTTTCATTCAAAACTACACGGCGTGTACATTAAATGTACACGATGTGTATATCTTGTTTTCATTTATTCATTTCCTTTCCAAAATAAAACTACACGGCATGTACATTTAATAATACACGATGTGTACTTGTTTTATTTTATTTTTCTTCCATCATTTAAAACAACTTAGGCTTCCTTGAATAATTATTAAACCACGTACGAGAATAATATTTATTCAACTTGAGATACTTGGATACACTTAGTGTGTGACCCTCTAGGCCTCTTTCTCGTTGGCATTAGGCAGTCTTGCCTAAAGTCCAAGATTACTATCTAGTAATGGGTTAAGGCACCCAAGAGAAAGAAGTTGACGCCGCATTGACGTATCACCTCATACGAACGCTTACTGTGTAATTTAATCCCTTTGTCTCGATATCTCATCAAGAAGGTTTCATGGCAGTGTCATAAACCTATATGCTTGATCTGTCATTCTTTGACTACCTGAAATAAACTCATCATTTACACCATGGCCATGGAATTTAATGCGATAGTTCTATTTCAATCAAAGGGACGAGATATCAACTTCCATAAATGGAAGGTACAAATCCTTCCTCGACTTATCCATTAACAACATGTCACTCGTGATGCACCCAACATACCCTACTTCCCGCCAACTGTCTGCGTGATGGTTTTCATCAGTAAATCTAAGTGCGCGAGTCATGACATGAGTTAATGATAATCTTTCAGTCTAAGGACCATTACACACGCTTGCAGATAGCAATATCCGATGACACTAAGACATGCAGAATTACTAATGGCGAGTCCGTTCTCATAATCTCCCATCTTGGAGATTACCAAGTGCGAACTCCATGAGAGAGAGTCTCATCTTCTTACGAGTACTCACACATGACGGTCTGTATACTATGTGTCCTATCATAGTATGTCATCCAACTACAGAACTTTATTTAAGAATATTTTTATAGCATTTCAAGGTTCTCATCATAGTGGGGATCTGCTATGACCTTATTAATGCAACAAATATTACAGGACATTATTATATTATAGTCATGCAGAATAATGGACAACATATAATAAGTGAACATTTATATAATCAAAGTACAAAACAGTTGGTTCTGAGGACCCCAACCCTTACAAAATTTACAAATTGAAATAAATTTGGAGAGAAACATCATGGAACATACTTATTGGGAATGAGATTTTGTTACAATTTTAGAGAAAAAGACAACCCGACCCATGATTTTAAGTGAAATAAAGAATCTGGAAATGTGTAATGCTTCAACTGTATGAAGATGAGACACTATACACAAGATTTTCTGAGGCATCAAGGAAAGTTTCCTCGAAAAGGACAAGGGAGAAAGACCAAGATTATATGATCAAAACAACCAAGGTTTATGTTCCTAATGATGTGGGGGAAATTATTTTAATCATTTCCTTAAATTAAGATAATGCTTCATTTGATTATAGATCATCATATTCTTTTATATCTTCCTTGTTTTCTAAAAAAATTAGATACTTCTCAATCACCTTAAGAAGGGATTTGTTAGTAAACAATCTTAGTGTAAATCTAATTTCAAAAAAGATGTGTTAAGTAGTTCCTATTATGACACATAAACATTCTCTATTTTGTGATTTTATTATCATACCTATGGTTGATTTTGATATAATTCTTGGTATAAACTATCTTTTAAAATATAATGCAAAAATTTATTGCAAAGAGAAATACATTATGAATCATGATGAAGATATAAAATTATTTATCTTTATAAGTGATACTTCATCATTAGATTCATGTTTAGATCCACCTCCAGTAGCTCTTCTAAATGAGATTATTGTAGAAGAAGAGAAAAGAAAAACCACTGACGAAAACGTTAATCTTAAAATTGAGTATGTACTTATTATATAGGAATGAATTGATTTATTTCTAGAATATTTACCTAAATACCCACCATAGTGGGAAGTTTATTTTTCCTTTCATTTAATCCCTAATGCAAGACCTATATAAAAGAATCCCTATATAATTTACACTATAAAGTTAGTGGATTTTATGAAAACAATAGAGGATTTTAGTGGTAAGGTATTTATACTCTCTAGTGTTTTACCTTGGGGAGCCTCTATTATTTTAGTTAAGAAGAAATATGGATATATGAGGCTATGCATTGATTATAGGGAAATCAATGCTATTAAAAAAATTACAAGTATCCCATGCCTTGATTCTATGAATTATTTGACCAACTTCATAGAGATTAATATTTTTCAAAGTTTGAAATTTTCTCTAGATATCATAAACTAAGAGTGAAGAAGGATGATATTCTTAAGACAATGTTTTGAATGAGGTATGGCCATTATGAGTTTACAATAAGTCCATTTGGATTAACTAATAAACCCTTTTTTATGGATATAATGAATATAGTATTCAAGAAATATCTTTATAATTTTCTTATTGTATTTATTGATAATATCTTAGTGTACTCTAAGATCTATGATGACCATGTGAACCACTTATGGATCACTATTGATACACTTAGAAGAAAAGAGTTATATGGGTAATTTAGAAAGTGTGAATTATGTCTTCAAAAATTTTATTTTCTTGGGAATATTGTCTCTAAGAATGGAAATCCAGTTGATCCTGTGACAAAAATGCAGCCCAAGAATAGCCTATACCATCAAATATAATTGAGATATGTAGTTTCATTGGTTTGGTAGGTTACTATCGAATATTTGTTCAAAATTTTACCTGATTAGCTAACTCGTTAACCAAGATTACTTGCAAAGGGATTAATCTTATCTGGAAAAAGGAATGTGAAGAATATTTTGAAGAATTGAAGGAGATATTGGTGAATGCTCTGATCTTGAATTTACCATTGGGAAATGGTGGATTTATGATTTATAGTGATTCAGCGATGGAGGTACTTGGCTGTATCTTTATGTAGAATCATAGAGTTATTTACTATACATCAAATTAGTTAAAAAAATCATTAACAAAACTATCTAACCCATGATCTTAAGTTAGTATCTATAATATTTTCTCTGAAAAATATGGAGACACTATCTCTATGGTTAAATATGTGAGATATATACAGATCAAAAGAGTCTGAAAGATATATACTCATATATAGAACTCAACATGAGGTAAAGGAAATGGCTTTAGCTACTAAAGGATTATGATTTCTCAATACACTACCACCTAGGGAAGGAAAATAAGGTAGTATATGAATTAAGTAGGAAGGATCATGGGGTTTTGAACAAAATGAGGATTGATAGGGATCCAATATTCATGGATCCAGTAAAGATGGATATGATAATTATTATAGAAAGGGAAAACTCACTCCAATTATTAAAAATGGTTTCCAAACCATATTTATTGGAAAAGATAAAAATTTATTAGTATGATAACGAGAGTTTTCAAAAGAAAATTAATGCTGTGAATGATGAGAAATTGTCAAGCTTTGTATATGAAGATGGTGTTATGAAATTTGGGAAGAGGCCTTGTGTTCCCTCTATACCTGAGATAAAAATGGAATTATTGGGTGACATACACAACTTGAATTTCTCTATACACTCTAGTAGCACCAAGATGTTTAAGGATTTTAAGGATCATTTTTGGTAGGATAATATGAAGTAAGAAATTGATGATTATGTGTAAAGATATTTAGACTATCAACAAGTGAAGGATGAAAGAAAACATCCTAGAGGAGTTATGAAACGTATACCTATTTCTACACAGAAATGGGATGACATAACTATGAAATTTTTCACAGGATTACCAAAGATTCTATGAAATAATGATACAATATGGGTTATTGTTGATCAAATCACCATATCTACACATTTACTCACTATAAGAGCAGATTATCCACTAGAGTGCCTTGAAAAACTCTATATTAATAAAGTTTTAATACTTTATGGTGAACATATTTCAATTGTGTTTTATTGTGATTCAAGATTTACATAGAAATTTTGGAGAAGTCTTCAGAAGGATATTGATACTATGCTTCATTTGAGCACTTTTTATCACCATCAAATTGATGGGTAGATAGAAAGGACTATCCAAACTTTACAAAACATGTTGAGATCCTACTCACTTGACTTTCAAGGTATGTAGGATCAATATTTACCTTTGTTAGAATTCGTCTATAACAATAACTTCCATTAAAGTATTCAAATGGCATTGTATTAAGCGTTATAGAGTAAAAGATATCGTACACCAACTTGTTGGTATAAAGTTGGTGAAAGGAAGCTAGTAAGCCTAAAACTTATGGAGGAAAAAAATGAAAAAGGTTAATATGATTCAAACCCATATCAAAGGAGTTCAAATTAGGAAAAATATCTACATTAATAATCAGAGGAGATATTTAAAATTTCAAGTGAGAGATCATGTTTTCTTGAAAGTATCTCCATGGAAGGTTATTATAAGATTTGGTAAGAAATAAAAATTGATCCCTAGGTATATCATTCCTTTTTAAATCTTGGAAATAATTGGAGTTGTGTCTTATCGTTTAGCAATGCCACCTAACCATGAAAAAGTACATGGTGTGTTCCATATCTCTCTATTAAATAAGTACATGCCAGAGCAGATGCATGTTCTCACTTATAAAGAAATAGAATTAGAACTTTATTTTTCTTACTCTGAATATCCTATCTAAATTCTGGACACTAAAAAACAAGTGTTGAGGAATCATACAACTCGGATGGTAAATATACTTTGGAAAAATTATAATATCGAAGAGGTGATATGGGAACCCGAGGAAGTTATGATGAAGAAATACCCAAATCTATTTAAGAGATAACATTATGGAAATTTTTATTATTAAATTTTTTAAAGGAGGGAAGAATGTGACACCATAATATTTTATAGTTTGTCTCTTTTTAAATAATTTTTATCACTTCAATACCTTGCGTTGCATGCAACACCAAGTTCAAATGGACCACGATCTATTATTATGTGGATTTTATAACATAGAATTTAATTTGGAGGAAATAAATATGACCAACTAAGTTTATTAAAAAATATACAGTTTATACATTTATAGAATAACATTTCTAGTTATCAATTTATTAGAAAATAATAATAATAATAATAAAAGAAGTTTTTTTTGAATTTTTTTGTACTCACAATATAGTTATATCCAAATAAATTGTATTATTCACTATTGGTGAATGATTTTAATGAAATTTATATATTATATATTTAATAATTTTTTTAAAATTCATATAATATTTTTACTATGCATGAGATAAAAATAAATCCTATTATATTCTTAAGAACATCATTTTTTAAAATGAATTTTTTATTATATTTTTCACACTTATTTTAAAATTAATTTCTACCAATTATAGGTATTTAATTTAATAAAATTAATTACATTTTAAGAATCTTGATGTTCAAATTTCGTAATTGGGCCTCTTTTATTTTTGGTCAAAATGAATAGTAACAGTGGTAAAATTTATCACCTTAGTAAAAGGTAAGTTGAGTTAATTTAGGTTAAATCTATCATATAAGGCCATTTTATTCATCCTAGTTCTTATTATATGAATAGTATCATAACCTTATCACCTTATACTCGAATTTGTGTTGTTTAATGGACACTTTTCTATGAAAATGGCCTATATGTTATTTAAATCATAGATAGTTACCAAATATCGCTCTCTTTGTTTTTAATATCATTAATCTATACACATGGGGGAAAAAGGAAGATATGAATGAACCTAAATTTCCATTTTGAGAGTAATTAAATTATTTTTATTATATAAATTTATTTTAAATTTTTAGAAATTATATAATTACCTTAAATTCTTGTACAATGCGAAAAATATATTTATTTAATCAAAATAAAAATAAAATAACTGATTTTAAAAAATATTTATTTTGATATAATTTGGATTATTTAATGTTTATAATAAATTATATATATATATATATATATATATATATGATATATTAGATAAGTTTTAAATAAATATATTTTAATTCACACTTTTTATTGATGTATTTGAAGTCAAATTAAATAAATAGTGTCAAAATTGACATTAATGATAATTTATCAAAAAAATAACTTATTAATTTTTTTTAATATTCATAATAATCATATAACAGGACATGAAAATGTAATATAGTTTTATACATCATAAATGGTCCATTTATGATTCATTTTTCCATTTATAGTAACATTATTAACCCTCTATAATTAAAATATTGGTTACCATGGCTAAGGGAAAAAATAATTTACCAAGGTGTTAATAAAAAATGATAAGATTTAAAATGACACTTAAAATTGTATAAATTATACTGGTTAATGAGATTAAAACCATATAATATCTTATCTTTGAATAAATTTCTATTTGGAATCATGTTTTAATGACAAATGAATATATTATAATTTTTTGATAAATTCCAAAAGTGCCCCTCACTTCAGTTATAAATGTGCACCTCCCCCCTCACTTATTCACACCACATTGATCCATCTAACTTGACCAAGTCCTACCCATTTCTCTTAAAAAAATCATTATCTATGTTTTTGAGGTTCTTTTATTCCAAAAATACCAACCCTAGCATCCCTAAGAGGATATCCAAAGGAAAATTCTTTAAGAGAAGGTAATCCTATTTACTAAGTCTTTTGTAATGACCCAGACCTGAATAGCCACCCGAGAATTGCTAGACGAGTTGAGTGTTACTACCTTAGTCACACCTCTCTAAACGCCAAAGGCTACCAACTAGCAGCGAGGGTCTTATAGGTATAGTGGGGAGGCTATAACCTCTCGGAGGATAATAATGGTACTGGTCTGAGCAATAACATATAGCATGCAGTGAAATAAATGACTTAGCAGACTCAAACTAGACCCGCATATTGGAATCACATTCATTATCGATAAATAGTGGAAGCAATTAAATATAAACAACAGCAGCAGAAATTAAACACAACAACATGCTGATCACTTGTAACTACTACTGAACAACAAACATGCATCCAAAGCAAGTCATACATATCCATATGTAAAGGCGCTAATGTCTATCCAACTGTAGCTACAAAACAAGTAAGCATGATGATACAAGAAAGAAAGAAAAACAAAGTAAACTCCACCTAGGAATGACCTCAAGGTCCATAACATCTCCTTGCAATAGCTAATGCAGTCCATCTCCTAAAGCCAACCTCTTTCTTGCACGTAAATCCATAATGTCTATATGTGTCCCGAAGGGCCTATGTAGGGTGTGAGACAAATCTCAGTAGGATACCACCCAATGGTGTGTACCTAATATAAGTGTTTAAGTAGGCATGCAGTTAAAAGGAAATAAGTAAATAGTATGATGCATAATTAAACATAACTCCACTGGTGCTCAGCAGCCACCATGAAGTGTCACCTGCTTCGGCCAACGCAGAAATCTCTTTCATGTAACCCGGTACCAAGTACCCCCTGACACCGCGTGTCTCAAGTACCGACGTCCCGAAGGCACGCCCAACAATAGTAACTCAGAGGAACAACAATGCACGTACTCAAATAAGTATCCATAGGGACAGTGATGTCTTCCCTCAAATAAAGTAATTAGAGGGACAACGATGTCTTCCCTAAAATCAAGTAAACAGAGGGACAACGATGTATTCAATCAAATCAGAGTGAGCCTTTACCCCCAACCCGATAGCCTCAATGCTATCCCATGAAGGATCCTCACCTTCCACGTGGATTCCTACGACAAGAGCCCCCAAACCAAAAGTACCTAAACCGCAACTAACGGGGGTCTCTACCCACGCGAGTGGTCGAAACCACCACATCACAGAGTCTCTCTGTGTGTACACTACTCAAAGTTTCGGGTGAGCGGTAATCACCAAAATACTACCCAAGCCACAACATATCTGACACCTCATCTCTCTGTGACCATGTTTCTCAAGTCTGACGGCCTCACCATCCACGTAACCTTGGCCATGCCCAACCTGACAGTCACATTTCCTCAAGCTGATGTTCATGATGCCCAATCCTGTAGTCAGAACCACCCAAAGTAACCCGGGTCAAGCTCAAACTATGATCAACATCACTCAAGAGTATCCGGGCCACACCCAACACAACCCAAAGGGGTTATATCACATGCAATTCATCAATTACATATATAATAAAAAACAATTTTAAACATGCAAAACAAAACAAAACAATTGGATTTCTCTAACCAAGTGTTGTCCCATACTAGCACTGAGGTCCTTAAGGACTCTAATAAGTCTTATCAACGTTTAATAAACTAAACTCAATAGTTTTAAACAATACAATTCAATTGTAACCATTTTGGCATCCCCCGACCAAAATTCCCCGATTAGTAATAACCACTCGCCTGACCCCGCTCAAGCAAAAAAGGTTACATGACATACCCAAAGGCATACCATAGGTCTAACAAGCAGTTGAATATGAAAAAGAAGATAAAAAAGGTCCCACTCAAAATACCTGAAAAACTCACCAAATGCTGCGCCACCCAAATGACCACAAAAACACAAAAAGAGGTATGCACCACCTACCTAAGACTCATACAATGATACTCCTCCGATAACAGTCTCCAATTTGGTCTAAAACATAGTATATCTATAGAAGAATCAAATATCTCAAACTAATAGAACTCGTTCTAGATCATAAATCAAGAAAAAAAGACACAAGAGGAATCAAGGCCTTACCGAGGGGGTTTCAATGGATCAAACGGTGTTTGAATCCGACTTCAGGAGAAGAAACGAGAAGGGATTTAAGATTCAGCCACTTGAGGGGAGGAGGTTGTGTCTAGAACCTCAAAACGAGGTTACTACCCGTTTTAAGTGAAAAAAAGAAAACAAATGACGTGTAATTTATGACTACACATCATGTAGATTATTTTATTGTTCATATGGCGGTCACTTTTCCACCGACTTACTTTCCAGAACCTTCCGACATGAGTACATGGTGTGTACTATATAGAACACAACTTGTACTTAGTTTTCCTTCTCATCCCCCACTGACATACCCACACACCATGTATATCCCTCATATATGGATAAACAACACGGCGTGTCCAAGGAGGACACAACATGTACTTGGTTATTTATCTCCACCCGACCAAGGGTACACGGCGTGTCGAGCAACACTACATGCCGCGTAGTAGGAAATTCCTACATGGTCATCACATGGCATGTACTCGGTGAGCACATGGACGGTACTCGCCTAACCCATAAATGGTGTGTACTTTAGAGTACACGACATGTAGTCTGGAAATTTTAGAATTTTCAGATTTTCTCAGTTTTCTCAAAAACAAGTCCAAAATTCAAAGAGGGTTTGGATTTTGACCCGTTCTAAAACTGGGTTTCTTACAATCTCCCCACCTTAACATAGCTCGTCCCTAAGCTATCAAACAAAACCTGGCGATGGCACCGAACATACCACCCCAATTAAAGTAACCCAGAATACCCCGATCTCAAAAGTTCTGGCTAAGTTCTTTAAGGGATTTCCACCTTAGGAATTTACTAACTTGGTCTCAACCTAAAAAAACTCAAAACAAGAAAAGTTTCACTAACCTGTTTCTGGACTCTTGGTCCTCTTGTGATGAATCATCACCCCTGCGCCCCATTGGTGCTCCCGTGTTACTCCCAACACCCCCAAACATATCCCAAACTGCATCGGTGTCCACCTACATGAGGTCCTGCATCACATGGATGCTCAAAACGAACCTGGTGCCAAGCACCTCAAGTAACCCGCATCCTCGATGCCCCGATGCCCGAGAAACATCAAGTAACCAACATCCTGGATGACCCGATGCCCAAGACACCTTAAGTAACCCGCATCCTCATTGCCCCAATGCCCAAGGCACCTCAAGTAACCCACATCCTCGATGCCTGGATTCCCACAACACCTCAAGTAACCCGCATCCTCGACGCCCCTGATGCGACGCATCTCATACATACATATATATAAATATATCATGCACCTAATATGGCGCCAATACCACTAACTAGCATCTAGTCAGTTCACAAGAATCTTGTGCACCTCGTGCACTCAAAATGGACATTCCACAATAGGTCATTCCAAAAGAAAACAAGAATATCATGGCCAAACTCATGGTGTACCTCTAACCATCATCGGCTCACCAGTCTGCTTAGCCTCAGATAGCTCCACAACATGCACCTGGCCTGAAGTACGACTGCCTGATGCCTGACCTCCCTACGGCGGTGCTCCAGTCATCAGCCACTAACCCCTCAGCTGGGTCCCACTATCCTTGTCATGTCCTCCACGTGCAGCTGAACCTCGACTACCCTCTCCTGGTACCGAACCTGAACCAACTCCAGATTCTACAGTTTGTCCTAGTCCCTTTGAGCCAGCTGTCTAAGAAGGATTCCTGCAGAACCTCTCCAGATTCCCGACCTAACCACATGCTCAACACTCCTTCAGAGGCCTATCTCACTAATTCCGAACATGTCCTGGCTATCCACACTAAAATAAAACCATTTTTGAACTACTACGAGGTGGTCTTGTTGAGTCCTTGGCCTGACTACCCTACTGGAACTCATCTCATCCTCACTTCCTACTATCCAAACCGTCACATGAAGCCATTGCTCGACAAACCCGGGTCCAATCTATCTGGTTACCCTCTACTATGAGTGCCTGGTTCACCACCTCTGAGAATGAACACGTCATGAAGATATTCACCTGAATCTGAATGGCTTGTCATAATCCATCTTCAAAGCGCCTCAATCTTGTCGCGTCATCACTTACCATTCCAGGTGAAAAGTGAGACAACTCAGTAAAATTAGTTGCGTAGTCTATGATAGACATGTCTTCCTACTGAAGACTCAAGAACTCCTGATCTCTCTCTGCCCTCAGTGACTCTAGATAAAAGTGCTCGAAGAACCTATCCTCAAAGTCTTTCCATGATAATCCCTCATGCCTGTGAGCCTGAACCTGCACATCCCACCAACGCTTCTCTGGTCCTCTCAGCATGTACATTGCCAGCATGACCCTCAACCCTGGAGGCGTCTCGAGCTGATCGAAGATCATGTGCATGATCTCTATCCAGTTCTTATCCGCATGTGGACCACCCTCATCCTGAAATAGCGGCAGGTGATGTGACTGGAACTCTCATGTTAGATATTCCATAGATGGATCTGTACCCTGTGCACCTCTGTCGATCCCCTGTATGACACGTACCAGGCTAGCTCGGAGCTGCTCGTCAAGCCAAGGTCCGAACGCTGCCAAACCTGGCTGATGTTTTTCCTGCACTGGATCCTGATCCTGATCCTGTCCCTGAGCCTGTACCTGCGGCTCATGCTCTGGTTGCATCGGATCCTAAACCTGATCCTACTCCTACGACACTGTACCATCTCCCGTCTGATGCTCCATCTGAGTCGTCTAAAAGGAACCCTATGAATACCATAAATGGTCAGAAACCCACACACTTTACAATATATATATATATATATAACGCAGATAAGGAAATCAGTAAAAGGTAATGCATAACTACTACCCTTACTCTCCCCCACCGAAACCATGCCCCATGGCATCCCGACCTTGTGGCCTCCTTACACGCCCTTAATAGATCCAAGTATCAAAATTACCTCGGGCCATGCATGTCCTGACAACTAACATTGCCTCAAAACGATGACTGAGTCGTCCAATCCTGATGATCAAAATCACCTCAACCATAGTACATGTCTTCTCGTACAAGAGCTAGACCCAAATACCCTGCCACATGTAATTCTACAAATATACAAAGCATGGTATAACACATTGAAATAAATAATAAATTCTATCTGGACATTCACCTATTCACATTGCAAAAGAATATAAATCATGGAAATTGATATTAATTACATGGAATTATCACTTCACAAAGCATACATGAAGTTATAAAATTGAAATACCCTAAAAATGTGCCTATCAAAAGCCAAACAATCACGCCTTTCCATACCAATCCAAGGTCTAATTCTCCCTTACCACACCGGGTCAAGGGTCACACATCAAAATCAACAACATCAAACACCAAGTGAGCCACCGAGGTTGAAATCACATAAACTATAATCTGAGCAAAAGAAAAACATCAATTCCCACCCAAGGAAACTTGGTCCATCACTTGTACTTGGGGCTGCAGGCACCCAAACACAATCTAGAAACCCAGTTCCTATAACTACCTATCTCTAGTCTACCATAACCCAAATAGTAAAACTAGTAGAAATAAAAATAGAAGTCTCTATCTCATTAGTAGAAATCAAGAAACTGGTACTAAATCCCTATAAAGAACTCCTCTGATGCCACTTTGTAACGACCCGGACCCGAAAGCCACCCGAGCAGTGCTACACGGGTCAAGTGTTACTACCTTAGGCGCACCTCCCTAAATGACAAAGACTGCCAACTAGCAGCGAGGGTCTTATAGGTATAGTGGGGAGGTTATGCCCTCTCGTAGGATAATAATGGTACTAGTATGAGAAATAATATATAACATGAAACAAAATAAATGACTTAGCAGACTCGAACCAGACCTGCACAACGGAAGCACATTCAATATCGATTAACAATGGAAGTAATTAAATATAAACAACAACAGTGAAAAGTTAACACAATAGCATGCTGATCACATGTAACTACTACTGAACAACAAACATGCATCCAAAGCAAGTCATATATATCCATATGTAAAGGCGCCAATGGATAACCAATTATAGCTAAAAAACAAGTAAGCATGCTGATACAGGAAAGAAAGAAAAATAAATTAAACTCCAACTAGGCAAGACCTTAAGGTCCATACCATCTCCATGCAAAAACTAATGTTGTCCAGCTTCTGAAGCTGACCTCTTTCCTGCACGTAAATCTATAAAGTCTGCACACATCCCGAAGGGCCCATGCAGGGTGTGAGATGAATTTCAGTAGGTTATCATCCAACGGTTCAAACCTAATATAAGTGTTTAATAAGGCATTCAGTTACAAAGAAATTAGTAAATAGTACGATGCACAATTAAACATAACTCCACTAGTGCTCAGCAGCCACCATGAAGTGTCACCTTCTTCGACCAATGCTGAAATCTCTGTCATGTAACCCAGTACCAAGTGCCCCCTGACACCATGTGTCTCAAGTACCGACGTCTCGAAGGCACGCACAAAAATAGTAACTCAGAGGAATAGCGATGCACGTCCTAAAATAAGTAGCCGGAGGGACAACAATGTCTGCCCTCAAATAATGTAACCGGAGGGATAGCGATGTCTTCCCTCAAATCGAGTAGCCGGAGGGACAATGATGTCTACCCTAAAATCATGGCGAGCCTCTTCCCCCAACCTGATAGCCTCAATGCTATCCCCTGAATGATCCCCACCTTCCACGTGGCTTCCTACGGTAAGCACCCCCAAACCAAAAGTACCTAAACCGCAACTAACGGGGAACTCTACCCACATGAGTGGTCAAAACCACCTAATCACAAAGCCTCTCTCTTTGCACACTACTCAAAGTTCCAAATGAGCGGTAATCACCAAAATAGTACACAAGCCACAAAGTCTCTAACACCTCGTGTCCCTGCGACCATGTATCTTAAGTCCGACAACCTCGCCATCCAAGTAACCCAGGCCATGCCCAACCTGACAGTCACCCTGCCTGAATCCGACGTCCATAACACCCAATCCTGTGGTCAGAACCACCCAAAGTAACCCGGGTCAAGCCGAACCTATGATCAGCATCACTCAAGAGTATTCGATCCAAGCCAAACACAACCCAAAGGGGTTCCATCACATGCAATTCAATAATTACATATATAATAAAAAACACTTTTAAACAGGCAAAACAAACTAAACAATTGGATTGCTCTAACCAAGTGTTGTCCCTTACCAGCACTAAGGTCCTTAAGGCCTATAATAAGACTTATCGAGGTTTAATAAACTAAAATCAATAGTTTAAAACAATACAATTAAATTATAACCATTTTTGCTTCCCCCGACCAAAATGCCCCGGTGAGCAACAACCATTGGCCCGACCCTGCTCAAGAAAAATAGGTAACAAGACATACCCAAAGGCATCCCATAGGTCTAATAAGTAGTTGAATATGAAAAAGCAGATAAAAAAGGTCCCTCTAAAAATACCTGAAAAATGCGCCAAACCCAAATGACCATGAAAACACAAAAAGAGGTATGAACCACCTACCTGAGACTCATACAATGATACTCCACCGATAACAGCCTCCAATTTGGTCTAAAACACAGTAGATCTACAAAAGAATCAAAACGTTCAAACCCCTATAACTCGTTCGAGAGAATAAATGAAGAAAAAGCCTCAAGAGTAATAAAGGCCTTACCAAGGGGGTTCCAATAGATCAAACAATGTTTGAATCTGACTTCGGATGAAGAAACTAGAAGGGATTGAATATTTGGCTGCTTGAGGGGAGGATGTTCTGTTCGGAACCTCAAAACGAGGCTAATGCCTGTTTTAAGAAAAAAAAAAGAAAATACCCGGCCTGTAATTTATGACTACATGCCATGTATATTATTTTATTGTTCATATGGTGGCCACTTTTCCGCCGACTTACTTTCCAGAACCTGCCGACATGAGTACATGGCGTGTACTATATAGAACACAACGTGTACTTAGTTTTCCCTCTCATCCCCTGCTGACATACCCACATGCCATTTATATCCCTCATACACGGATAAAATACACGACATTTCCAAAGAGGACACAATGTGTACTTGTTTATTTATCTCCACCTGACCAAAGGTACACGACGTGTCAAGGAACACTACATGCCGTGTAGTAGGAAATTTTTACATGGTCATCACACGACATGTACTCGGCGAGGGCACGACCACTACTTGACTAACCTATACATGGTGTGTACTTTAGAGTACATGACATGTATTCTGGAAATTTCCAAAACTTCTTGATTTTCCTAGTTTTCTCAGAAACAAGTCAAAAATTCAAACAGGGTCGGGATTTTGACCCATTCTAAAAACCTGGGTTCTTACATCTTTCAATTTTATTTATTCTTATACTTCCTATTGATGTGTTGTAATAATTATAAAGTAATAAATATAGTATAATAAATATATTTATATGTTATTCTATTTTTTGACAAACATTTTCCATCTCAACTTCATCATATGAAATAGAAAACACCACTCATGTGTATGTACGACTTACTGTCTCCACATAGCAGTGTAATTCAATTTTCATCACCACTTCTCTAGGATGGTTATAAAGATGTAAATAATGAATATATATGATATTTATATAATTATTATCACTATTAATATGATATAAATTTAATCAAAGTTTAATTACTGAAACTACCAAACCGAAACATACATGAAAAATGAAGCAGTTATTACCCAAAATAATGCTTTTTAATAGAGAAACATGTGATAAATTATTATAAGTATGTCATAAATGGTATGATATATATGATGATGGTTCTGGATTAGATGTATAACAAATAAATATTTATTATAAATGAGTTTTGAACACGTATGAAATAATTCAGAGCTGAGGTAAGGGTTTATTTTACAATATCATCTATATTTGGGATTGTTTATGTTTAAGTCTCTATTTGGGAAATATTTTTCATCCATATCCATATTATCCATTAATTTTTTTTAATAATATTATTAATACTCTCCTATGATTGTTTAAGTCCATTTTCCTATATTTTACTTTTTAGAAAATGCTATGAAAGGAATCTTCTTATCATTTTCCAAACAAGGTACTTTTCATCTTTTCCAACAAAAGTGTGAAAGGAATGTTTTTTAACGTATATGACATGAGCATATTTTCATTATATCATGAAAAATAAATGTTTTAAATCTTAATTTATACTTTTACAAGGTTATTTTCAATGAAAATGTTTTATTTTATAACTACGTAGCATTATAAAAATAAGTTATTATGAAAGAGGACAAGAATATTTTCCTCCATATTTTTTCTATGATCTTATTAGAGTAATTTTATCTATTTCAACATAATTTTTTGAATCTTATCCTTCACTAAAGTTGATAAATTATGATACCACATACCATATTTTATTTAATGGTTTATGATCGGTTTTATTGGGGATGTATTACTTCGATACCATTCACTATATTACTCCAGATGGTTTATGATTATGTTTATTAATTGTTGAAATTATTAACATTTCATATTCTAGTTTCAATATTGATTTTTAGTTTTATTATGTTTCTCCCCATTCTTATGAGGAATTTATTATACTTAGTATGTGATGGGTGGGACCCTTTATAGCCTCTTTATGCATCAGTAGGTCTCACGAGACAAACTTATTTGGGTATTGGATGAGGCCTTACCTATTTATATATGATGTATTGGCTGAAGCCTTGAAGGTATGTTTATGATGTCCTACATTATTCATTCCCTCATTATGAGATTATTTATTTATTTCCATTTTATTACTTTATTAGTTATGATATCCATGGATATGTTTTATCTCATGTGATTATGTAATTACTTTATTACCATTTATATTATTCATGCCTTATTTAGCTTCTGTTGTACACTTACCCTTACTAAGCATATGAGATAACCATTATTCTTGTGTTTATTTTTCCATAGGATTACAAGAATTATATTATTATTGACATGAATAAATAATCTAGTATAATAATGGTGTTCTAAAAAATACCATGATGTATTTTTGTTCTTTCGAATGCAATGTAAGATTTAAGTATTTATCTAGTTTTCCAAGACTACTAAAATATTTAGTCATTTTGGATGTGATTATTTGTATCTAATTACAATTTAATAAAGTAACCAATGATACTAGGATACTTTGATCGAGGCCTCTACATTGTAATATGAAAACTACATTTGGTTTTAATAAGGTTTAAAGTATGGGAAGTTATGAAAAACATTATTTGAAAATGGTCTCTTTTTGAAACTCATTAACTGATTATTCTCTTTCTCCATTCATTTTTCATTTAAATATATTTTTATTTTTTTTACAATTATACCTATATTTTTTAAAAAAAAATGATTTTTTAATAAAATTTAGTTATGTTAAGTATCGATTTTAAATTTTAAAGTGTGGAATGGGGTTTTAAGTGGAGCGTTGAACCCACAAAAATGTAATATTTTGACTTTTACAAATATATTACTCTATTTATAGTTGAAATATTATACATGTTACACTAATAAATACCACTTGTATGTATGTTTTAGTTTCTATATTTCAATTCCTATCTCATGCGAAAAGTGGTTGAACATGTCTTGACTAATTCATTATTGAAATTTCCTACTATATTATGAATTCTGTATATTCCATACTCTGATTTTAACTTGGATAAACACTATAATTGTTTAACTCATTACATATAATTATATATATATAAAATAACATGTTTTATTTCAATTATTTATATTTAAGTAAGATTATTTCATAATTTTGTATACTTATAGAAGGGTAAATGAGTTTGGATATCATTTTTTGTTGTGATGAGAAAGTTTTTACCTTAATATACAATAAATGATGTGTATTATTATTGATTGTGTTTCTTGGGTGTGCCTATAACTTTACTATGTCATGCATTTTTTTCTTTGATGGGTAATAATAATGGTTTATATAACTAGTTTTTATAAATTGATCATGTTACTACTTTGATAATTGATGTGCATTCTAAAAGAGGTATATTGATACTATTATAGCTGTTTAGAAGGTTCCCTGGTCATTGTCATAGAATATTGAATTAGACAGGCTTTACCCCTAACTATATTAAATCCCTTTCTCCTATCCTCAAGTGGGTTAGTTAGATTTAATGAACTTAATCTATTATATGTGATACCCTTTTTCTCTATACAGGATGGGTGGTGCACCTAGACATCACTTTGATATGATGTGTATTGAACCATGGCTTTAATATATAGTTCTTCTCAGATTCCGGGTGTTGATCTGAAGTAGGTAGTATATGTATAGACCCTCTAGGTATAGGGGCTATAATTTGGATTTTTTATAGTTATTAATGTTGTTATATTATTGATATGATAATCTATATGATACTGTAGTCTTCTTATTAACTGGGAAACTACTTTATTATATCTATATAAATAAGTAAAAAAAATTATATACACCCACATGAATCCCTAATTTGTTGAGACACCATTGTTCATTATATATTTAGTATTTTATGCTCACACATTTAATGGAGACCTCAGTGGACATGTATCTTACTTTTATACATTTCATATACATATGATTACATATTTAGCTAGTTTCATGTGTTTTTATTGGAAGTGGGATTTATTTCTATTGAACCTATAAATTCATTTTATGATCAGAATCACTTAAGGTATTTATAGCCTTAATTTTGAGTGAATTTTAGTTATAGTGTTTTAACATTATAAAATTAAGTTAATGGAACAAGAAAAGGAATCAACAAGAGCATGATAAAGATGGACTATGCTCTTGTGGGGAAGATGAAACTCTTGAACTCTCCAATATTTTTGGTGAAATTCAGTGATGAATATTATTTGATCTCAACCTTCTCTTGGTTTATGTAATCATTTCATCCAGTTTGGGAACACTCCTTTGAGGATGTGGTATGTGAATCCTTCGATAATAAGAATCATCCTTGTGAAAAACGAAAGCTTGCAGAGGCATCACAAAATACCAAAATAAATGGAATCTTCTTTGCGAAGGTTCTTCATGGCATTGAAAACTCCAAGTATGAGTTTATGAGACCATAAGTATTCAAAAAAATAGATGACAGAGGCTTCTTAGTTATGGAAGATCCATAATCTCTTTCTCAATGTCTTGAGTTAAGAAAATTCTTTGTTCTTGGGAATTTTTCGTACTTGAAAGGGTATAAAACGTGGTCTACCACTGATTTTAAAGTAGGGTTTTCACATTGTTGGGGAAGCATTGATTAGAATATGATCCCAATTGGAAGGGTATTATTCCATATCATCATGGGTAATCAAAGTGATCTGGATTCAGTATGTTAATTTGGTAATGTTAATATGGAATCAAGATTCTTGAATATCTCTGAATGGGATATTAATTTCAACCCTTTAAATAAAATAAATTCAACAAAAAATGTGGGTTAGACTTCATAGCCTTAATTGGGTTTATTGGTATCCTAAAATTATCAACAACCTTTTTGGATGTATTATCATACCCTTAAAAATTGATCATAGGATTCCTAATGGAGAGTTAGGATTATATTCTAGGGTATTGGTTGATGTCAATTTTGATAAAAAGCCTCTGGATGTGATAAATTCATTTTTAATGATTATAAAATTGATGTAAATGTTGAATATGAGTATGAGTCTCCCTTCTATATGCTTTATAGAATTGTGGGGAATTCTATTTCCAATTTCAGGGTTATATAGAAGAAAGTGAAACCTCTAAAAGATGATACACTAAGGAAATATGTGGGTAGAAGTAAGAAAGGAAAATAATCTATTTTAAATACAAATAAAACTTTAAAGAATATTAGCCTTGTGAAATGGGTAAAAAAATCATACAAACACTTATGATTTAAAGAAAATTAGTGTAAATTCATGGGATTCTCTTGTGGATGAAGGAGAGGGAGAAAAGGAACAAGTTGGGACCTTCTCAAAGGGAAATAACAATGGGATGTTTGGTAACAACTTCATAGAAAATTGCACTAAAAACTGTGAGGAAAAGGAAATTTATCTCAAAATTTCTGAATACATTAGGATCTTTGTTGAATCTCTACATGATAAGAATATTAATAGATCTCCTAACATTCAGGATGGTATTGAAATTCACCAGCAAAACACATCTAATATGATTTTACCTACTCATGAAGGAAAAATCGTTTATCACTCTCCCATCACTACTCATGTGGATCCTTTTAAAAGCATAAGAAATATCCCTAGAGAGCCCCATGTTGACAACATTCCTAGAAAAATTATTTAAGATAGTGAACCTGATGGAAGGAGCATCATACCTCCCCATTTTTTTGTCAACATCCAGATGTATTCACCTGTTCTTGATAGAAATATCTTGGTTGAAAACTCAAATAGGTCTCATTGTAGATTTATCCAAGATGATATTGGGCATGATCCATCTCAAATATGTAATAATTCAATTCTTGATGGAATTATTAGGAAATCTCATTCCCTTGTTGAAAATGTTTCCATTGATGTTGGTAACACAACAATGGGTGATTCTACCTCATTCTATAATGAAACATGTAGTGAAATTCTAGATTTCAATCAGAATGATAATATGATAGAGCATATAAATAATCAAAATGTCCTGGAATATGAAAATAGTCCAAATCAACACCCTACTGTCTATGATACTTTAGATCATAAATTGGTTATGGGCCATCCCAAAGTAGATACTTGATGTATGGATAATAATGGAAGTCCAAGAAAATATGGAAGGAAAGCTATTTGAATTATAAAATCAGCTAGAAACAAGTATTCTAATGGGAATAAAAAAGGGGGATCTAGCCCCCAAAAAAATTTAAAAAGTGATTATGTTCTAGAATTTTCAAGGATTGGACAACCTTGAAATAATTATCACTCTTCATATTTTTCTTATTAAGCACAAATATGATATTCTAGGTCTCTTAGATCCAAAGAGGATTTATTATGAGAAGATTTGTTCTCTTGAAAAGATGGGATATAAATTGATAAAAACTAATTAGTCTAGTAATGAAATCAAAAGGATTTGAGTATTTTCTCATTCAAGAGTGGATGGAATCTTATCTATAAGTTCTACAAAGAAAATTATTAATCTAAGTTATAATTTGATGGGAAGAATTTTTTTTTATACTTTGTGTATGACTTCAATGGATATAAGGAAAGAAGAGAGTTATTTATAAATATTCAAGCTTTAACCAATGTATTGAATGATTCTTGTATTATACTTGGGTATTTCAACACAATTATTACTCCAGATGAAAGAATATAAATGATTAACTTCTATATTTTAACTAGAGACTTTTGGGAATGTATTAAGATTAGAAACCTACAAGAATTCAACCTAGTAGTTGATAAATATGCTTGTTATAAAAAGAAACATAATAAAGTAGTCTCTAATAAATTAGATAGAGAATTTCTCAATGATGTGGACCTTGATGTGTGGGACTCCACCTCTTTCTCAACTCTGGAAAGACATAACTATAATCATCATCCTATTTTGGAAAGTTTTATCACTAGAGAGAATAAAAAACCTCTTCCATTTAGATTCAACAAATCTTGGATTTTTCACACTAGATATATGAAAATGGTTCAAGATACATTAAATTATTTAAAATATAAGAATGATTGCTTAGCCTCTGTGCTTAAGCTTAAAGTTCTTAAGAAAATATTGAAAACTTGGATTCATGAACTTTTTAGCCACCTTGAGGATGCTATTGTCCAACTTGAATCACTACTTCATACCATTCAAGAGAGTGACACTGGCTGTGACTTTTCTAATGGTCTTGAGCTGGGAAATATTACTATACATGATATCAACTATATTTTAACCTAAAAAAATGTTTTCAAAGAGAATCATTTAAATTTAAATTGCTCAAGGAGGAAGAAAAAAATACTATGTTTTTAAATTCTCTTAAAAGAGTCTGAAAAATCAACAGGACTCTATATATTTTAATTGATTTTGGAATTATTCTTGATAAAATAGAGAAATTTTCCAATCACATTGTCTCTTTCTACATGAATCTCTTTGATGGACTTAAAACGTGTATTGATATTATGAAGGTTTTTATTCCTATACTTTTCACTGATAAGGAAAATTCAAGTCCTATTTCTCTTAAAATTGAATATGAGATCAAAGATTCTATTTTTGGTATCAATTCAGATAGATCTTCTTTCCCAGATGGGTTCACCAACACTTTATTTCAAACATACTAGGAGATTATTCATCATGATATTTGCAGGCTTTTTAGTCATTTTTTCAAAGGTGTTCAGTTGACATTGGGCATTAATGCACAGTACCTTGCACAAATTCATAAAGTGGATAATGAAAATGAGATTCATATTTTCAGACCTGTGGCTATTTTCAATACTATATAAAAAATTATTCAAAAAATTCTAGCCAATAAGCCCTCCAATATTGTCAACAGGATTGTTTACCCAAACCAGTTTGGTTTCATCAGAGGTAGAAAGATTCAGGATTTACATATTACTACCTAATAATGTATTAATATTATCAATAAATCTCTAGAGGTAGAAACATTTCTATAAATATTGATGCTAAAAAAGATTTTGATACTTTATATCGGGGATTCATTTTCAACGTCTTAAGTAATTTTGGATTTGAATGCATTTTTATCAACTTGGTCAGAACACTTATGAGCTCTTTACATATCTCAGTGCATGTTAATGGATCTACTAAAGGTTATTTAACCTTATATGAGGGTGTAAGGAAAGGTTATTCTATTTCAAACTTCATTTTCTCTATAGCTAAATATTATTTAAGAAAACTTATTCTTAACATGGTTGATGTCAATAAGCTTAAACCCTTTAGATATTCTAGAGGCCTAAATTCCCCCACACATTTACTCTATGTTAATGAAATTATTATTTTCACTCAAGGTGATAAAATAAATATAAAAAACATCAAATAAGCTATTATTAATTATGAAAAAGTCTTAGATAAGGAAGTCAACTAGAATAAATCTTTCCTTTATTTTGGGAAAAACATCCCCGCAGTTAGAAAAGTTGATATCATCAATGAGCTAGGAATCAAAGAAGGTACATTCCCTTCACCTACCTTGGTATCCCTATGTTCTGGGGAAAACCACATATTATTCATTTTTCTCATATTATTAGTTTGATTACTAATTAGTTGGATTACTGTAAGGGAAACACGCTTTTGATGGATGGTAGAGTTTTCCTTGTAAAATATATTATTGTGTATAAGTTTTTATACTCTTTTATGGTCTATAAGTTACCAAATTCTATCCTTAAAAGCATATGTAACTGGATAATTGTTTTTTCTATAGTGGTATCATTCTTAAGAGGAGACTCATGACTACTCCTTAGAAAAAATGCTTTCAAGAAACTGATTGTGTTGGGATTAGCAAAAAAAATATCTACAAATTCAGTGACTCTTTATAGGCCAATTTTATGTAAGGACTAATCAATGAGAAATAGAAGTCTCTTGAATTTCTGAAATCCATATTACTTAAAAATATTAAATCTAGGAATGTGAATTATATGGACTCTTTTGTTTGGACTGCTCTCAAAAATTCATTTTCCAACATTTCACTAAATTCTCATTGGTTGGCCAATATCTTGTCTCCTCTAAATTTCTAGTTGGAAAAGTAGATAGGTATTCCTCTTATTGACTCAATAATAAATTTTGATCCATCAATAGACACAAATGTTTTGATCAATGAACAAATAGATCAAACCTTGGACATGCTCCCTATGGAAGTCATGGACTCGGTACTAAGCTATGATTTTATTCAAAGTGATGACATTATTTTTTTTGGAGCCTGCCAAAAATGGGAATTTTTTGTCAAAGAATTTATATCGGAAGGAAGTGCATGGGAAACTTACTATATGGGCCATAGTCCTTAACAAAGGGTGGATACCCCCTCCCAGTTCTCACTTGTGTGGAGATTTATGTACTCAAATCTCCCTACTAATGATTTTTGTGGGTGCTGGAATTAATATTTGTTCGAGATGTGTTATTTGACACCAACATAGAGAAGACATTAACCACTTATTCCTGAGCTGTGTCACAAACTCTTCCCTATGGAATGATTTAGTTGATTTTTTTTGAAATCAATTTCCAATATAGAGAAGATATTTAGTCACACTTTCTGGATTTCATAGAGTATCCCATTTCATAATAGCTATGTAATCTATTTCTTGTGTCATTATTGGAAAATATCCAAACCATATGGACCAGCAAAAAAAATTTACATGGAGGTGCTACTTTCAATATGAAATCAGATTTGGAAAACATCCTTGAGGCTGTGCAACATGCTAATGACATCCAAAATAAGTATTTCAATAGCTCAATACATTATTTTACTATCCTAAGTTTTTTTAGTATTACAAGGAATTATCTTCCTTCCTATAGAAACATAGAATTTATGTGGATCCCTCCAATTCTAGAATGGGTAAAATGAAACCCTGATGGAGCTTCAAGAGGGAACCCAGGTCCATTCGGCTATAGTTCTATCTGTAGAAATGATAAAGGTTAAGATTAAATATTTCTTTATGGTCCATGAAGTGTCAATATATCTCTATATTCTGAGATTGAAGGGATTATTAATGCTATGTAATTCTCAAAGGAATGAGGATATCACAACTTATAGCTTGAATGTGACTCCACAACAGTGGTGAATGTAGTAAAAAATGATAAAATTCACCAGTCTGGGAAGTTGATTTCTAGATGGAGAAATTTCATAGATAATCTTGAATCCATGAACTACATCATCACAAACATGTATAAGAAGGAATATTACTTTGCTGAAAGTATTTATAATAAAGGTATAATTTCTCCATAATTGATATGGCTCAATGATGTTCTTGTAGAGATCCTATCTTATTAGAAAAGTGATTACTATAAAAAATCATCTTTTAAACTAATGTAAATTTATTTTTATTCAATAAAGGATACTTTTCCTTTTGGTAAAGCTCTCATTTTACAAAACGAATAATAGCATGATAGACTCATTACAAGATCCACACTTCTTGGCAGCACCAATTACCCAATGGAAGACCATCATCTAGCTGGTAGAAAAAATAAAAGCAGTTGCAAAACTATCCAGCCTAATAGTAAGCTGGTGGAGCTGAATTGCTAGATATTAGAGTCTGTAGCAACCTGGGGAGCTGTAAGAGTCTCATCAATTAGCTGATGGGATCATCTGGCTAGCTGGTGGATTCAATCTAGAATAGTTAATATGGTATGCAATATTGGCATAAAAGATTTGAATCTTATCTTTAATGGTTTAATTTTACCCAAGTCTCCTCCAACATCTATGAAGGATATAAATAGACATAAAGAGAGTCTTATATCTCAACTAAGTACACCAATTTCCATCAATCTATCCTTGATCAACCCAATATGATCAATTACAATTGATTTTCAAATGAACTTCAATTCTCGATCAATAAATGGCAACTAGGATTTATCTTATTTAATATTTTTTCATTTACTTGTTCAATTTTAGAATTTTCTCCCTTGATTATATTTCATAATGCTCTTCTTCTATGTTATAACTCTCTCACAATCTTTATATTTCATATTCTTCATATTTTTAAATAGAGTTTAGTGATTTGTAATGAGTTTGTAAAAACAAAGCTCTCTCTTCTTCATGTTCTTTAACCTACACTTGGTATCAAAGTGGGGTTGAATTTTTTTTTGGAGCTTATTTGTTTTCTATTATTTTCAACTTATTCGAATCTTAATTAGTTTCTAAAATATTTTACCAGTTATTCAAGATTTTTTAATGGCATTTACTATATACCCATTATGCTCCCAAAGGGAAATCTATGGGTTATGAACCTTATTATTATAGTTTTGACTATAGTTATTGTATGAAACATATATTTATCTTTATAAGAAGTATTATTTGTCCTATATAGAATTTTTTTGTGCATGGTTATATTTGTAAGAGTGGAAAAGAAGAAAAATGGACACCTAATGATATTGTCGCTTTTGAATTAGATGGTAAAGATATTAATGAAAATAATTGTAGTTTAGAACAAAATGAGTTTAATTATATATCTACATGAAAAAATAGACATGAAATATAGAAACTCTTAGAAGTTACACATGAAGGAACAAATAAAGTTAAAGACACTAGACTTGATTTGTATAGGATATATTTTCAAAGTTTTAGTATACTTACTAATGAATCTCTTACTAGTATGTTAACATGATTTACTAAAATATTAAATGAAATAAAGTCTCTTGGTGATACTTTTAGTATATAGAAAATTGTGAATAAAATCCTTTGGTTAATACCATGTACTTGTGCACCCAAAGTAACGAAAACCCAAGAAACCAAAGATATAAAGAACAATCTAGTCGAGTAGCTCATCATATCTCTCATGATTAATGAGATCACAATGAAGAAACAATCGATAACTAAGATAAATAATTTAAGGTGAAAAAGAAAATTTAATTTAAATCAATTAATTATGTATCTTAAAATGGTGATGAAATGTATCCTCTATCCAAGAAGATGAAAAAATTATTCAAAATAAATAAATCCTACCAATGTTCCTAAAAGGAGGATTATCACAGTGAACAAGAAGTAATGTGATTTAAATGAGAAAAAAGGGACACATAAGGCCTAAATACCCCCTAATAAAAATGAAAAACAATGAGAAGAATAAAAATTAAATAAATCCTTCAAGGTTTCAACCTGGAGTTCAATTGAGGATTACCACTCCTCAAGCAAGTCAAGAAATTAAATCATAATGTGCCTTATGGATGAAGTTGAGGTTAGTAAAAATGTAAACTAACTAATCCTCTTTTTCCTCATAAAATTCATCTTCTTCAATTTCTTCTTCTAATTACCTAAGCTACAAAGATCTAAAATATACATGTGATCAACTTGAATAAGGTTTTTATGAATTTAATTCAATATAAAAATATATTAAAAAGAAGTATAATCAACTTGTTAAAGAAAAGGATCAACTTTAAATAAAAAAGATGATTTGTTAACAAAATTTAATGAACAAAGGAATGCAAATTAGTTAAAATAAAATATTTATGGTCTCAAATAATCTCTCATGAAAATCACATAATGTGAAAGAATATAAATAAAATATTGGGTTTACAATTCAATGAAAATAATATATTTGGAATTATATTTTTAGAAAATGTTATTTCTTCTAAAAAGATGAATTCTGTAAAAGGGATTACTCAAAGAAATTTTTTCAATTATTGTCATAAAATTGGACATCTAATTCATGAATTTAATTGAGAAAATTCTTGATATGGTATACAAAAAAGGATCTAACTTTTTCCCTTATCACATCTCAAAAATCATATTAAAAACAAATTTTAGTACCAAAATACCTCTTAGATAACATTGGTGGACCCAAAACCTTTGCCTAAGAAGATTAATTTATTAATTTTCTAGAAAATTTGTCTGAAGAGTAAATCCCAAAACATCAATGTAGTATATAGATAATGGAATCTATCAACACATGTGCATTGACCCATTCAAATTTAATCACCTTGAAAAACTCATTAAAGGATATGTGACTTTCATTGACAATTCAAGAAGTAAAACCATCAGTGTAGGCACAATTAATTTTCTCAATTCCTTACTTATAAAAGATTTTGAATTCATTGGTGGTTTAAAACAAAATTGTATAATAATTTTACAATTGTATAATAATGGTTTTAAAATATATTTTTAAAATGATTCTATCAAATTTTTATTCTCAAAAGTTTAATTTTTTGAGCATTCAATATAGTGAGTCCTGGATTTGGCAAAGATGAATTTCTTTTTATAGCACACACACACTCATTAAGCTCAACCATCATCATATCGTATGATATTTAATATAATTTAATTTAAAATATAATAGGTAGGATGTGGTGCAATGTAAGTGTCTGTATGCACTGATAAAATGGGGGTGGGGCTTGGAGTGGATTGTATTGCTTTTTTATAATCATTTCAAAAAATTATATCTTTTTTAGATTTATCAGCTCTAGAAATAATAACTAAAAAAACTAGTCTTTATTGTCACTAAAAACACATTAATAAAGTCCCCATTAATCAACTCATTTTTAGCTCTTATAAAGGGTTCCTTTATCAATTCATATATAGCACTAATAAAAGCAATAGGCTTTCAATGGTTCTTGAAAAATCAATGTTTTTAGCACTAATAAAATAAATTTATAGTGCAAATGAAAGTCTTATTTGTAGTAGTGAATGGATTATATACATTATGGTTTATTAGGTATTCACTTGCTTGAATAATTTTTATTAGATACTAAGAATCCTATCAAGAAGGAGGTGAATTGAAAAATTATAAAGCCTAAAACAAATGAAATTTCTCTTCAAAGGAAAGAGAAAAAGATCAAATAGAGTTATTGTGATGCATTAGATCCTTATTAAATGTTCTATTTATTCCCTATGACATCTCTTTGTAATCCACATTATCAATTTGTTCACAAATTCAAATGATATCTCTTCATGCCTTTATATAGAGTTGAAATCCAACCATTAAGAAATAGTAATTGGAGCTTGACATTGATTCATATCTAACCATCAATCATATTACCATTTCTATTATCATGGATTATCTATGGTCATTCTTTTAACCCCTATAGTCACTGTGACTCCACTCATAATTTATTTAATGCTAAAGTAGAAATTCTTCCATTAACTTATCTTCATATTAAATATGACCATTGAATGGGTCATGTTGAGTTAGAAAATATATAGTTTTCATAATTATTATCCAATCCTCTAATCCTAGTGGTCCAAATTTAAATAATCATGGTCTTAAATCAATCTTTAATTTTTCAAGACTTGTGTTAGATATAAGTCTTAGTTTGGACTTTATGATTTTATTATATTATCCAATATTATTTCATTTAGTTTTGGTCTTTGTTTTCCATTATGGTAATATGTCCTAAACTATCTCGATTCATCCTTGAAATGGAGACCTAATCTGATCCACGACATACTTGAGGGGCTTCCTTGATCTCCTCAGGATGATGACAAGCATCGAAGGCATAATAAGAAATATTTGGGGATGATTTGTCCCAATAGATAATGATTTATCAATAATATAATTTCTCTAAAAATTCCAGCATGACCAATAAAAATATTGGATGTCTATGAAAAATAAAAAAAAACATATAAAAAATAATAAATATAGAAATTCAGAAATCTAGGATACATAAACAAGATTGGAATAGAGAAAAATAAAATGTCTTAAGTGGTTCAAATACAAGGTCTAGAAATTAGAAGGTTGACCAAGCCAATATAACTACAAAATAAAATAAAACTAATAATACTCAATAAAATCTCCATGTGAACTCTTGGTAACTATCCAACCATAATATCACATGTTCTATGAGTGATACCAAAATGATATATAAACCTACAAAACAAACTTGGGTCTAATGACACAGAGTGGAACAAGTAGGGTGTGAGCATAAAAGATCTTAGTAGGCATCCACCAAAGAGTCCATGCATAAATTTTCCAAAATAGACCATAAGATCTTGTTTGAAATAAAAATTAAATGCACATTTTATTATTTTAATAAAAACCAATCAATATAATTTCTAAAAAAAACTATCTTTAAAGCCCAACATGTTTTAATGAAAATTTAAAACATTTACAAAATTGTATCTTTTTAATATACCTTTTCAAACCCTCTTTTAAATAAAAACTCAACTAAAAAAAGGAACTAAATAAATGAAATAATAGAGTATAAGTAGGAATATAATTTAAAAGTATAATCTAAATATTAAGTCATAGCTATATCACCTTTTCTTCAATTATAATAAGTAAACTTTTTCTTTCTAAAGAAAATTTAATTTAATACACATAGCTTTATCTAATATTATAATTAAAACATAAATTAATTTTTTTTATAAATTTAATTTTATGAAATTGATTTTATGAAATTAATTTTATTTTTGAATTTGAAACATCAAAATTATCTTATGGTGAATTTTTGAGATTTTTTAGAAATAGTTATTTTTGGGTGAGTAGTGAAAAATACAAATTTAAAAAAAAATCTATTTTTATGATAATATAATTATATAAGAATAACTTAAAATATTGTGAAAACTTTTTTATCAACCAAATTTATATTTAATAAGTAATATAATTTATATAAAAATATAATGTTTAACTTAGAAATATATTCTTATTCATTTAGAAATCTAAGTAATGTTTTTGTTTAAAAAAAATTATTTTTAGTTCTTCTCCATTAATACAGTATATACAAGGTTACTTTAGGATTTTATTTGGTTTTAAAGATAAATCAGGTTATTTTTATTTAACATAATCCAATTAATTCCATTTTAATCAATATTATACTTTATTTTACTGTAAAATCAGTTTTATACTTAAAATAAATATTTTTCTAAAAATGGTTTTCATTGAATTTTGAAACTTATATTAAGATTAATTTATGGAACTTATAAAAAATATATATTTTAATATTTATTAAATATTTGAAATCAAAATAATTAATTTTATTTAATAATTTCAACTTATTTTTTTCATAATGAATACTAAAATATGTAATTTTTTTTACCATGGTTAGGGTGAAACAGGTTTTTTGAGGGTCAAACTAAGAGATAACTGTAAAAATGATACTTAAAAATTTCTAAATATTATTTTTTGACGATATTTTGACCTTATATTATCTTAAATTAAATTTAATTTCCACTTAGTTCCACATTCATTAGAAAATGACTTTATATTATTTTTATCATTTATGTAATTCCATTTTTATCCTTCCCCTCACTTATAGAAGGGAAAAACTTATCCTCCATTAATCAAAAAAATTTAGATCTCTATATCATCCAAAAAATATCCAAAAACATTCCTAGATTATTTTCCTTAATTATTTATCTTCTATTATTCTCTTAAGACCTTCCTAAGACGACTTATGGTGTAAGCCAAGGGTGGTCTCTCAAAAAATATATAATCATCTTTACATACGATTTCAATGATTAATTATTATTCTTCTTCCTATAAATATTTTTTGTACATAATAACATAATTCATATAGTATAATAAATTTACTAATTTGTTATTAATATTATGTTACAATCATTTTCTTCCATATTTTTGTTCTATATAAAATGAAAACATCAGTCGTGCCGGTATATGACCTACCATCTTTACATAGTAGTGTAATTTGTTTTTCATCACAACATTACTTGGATGGTTATAAAGATATAAATAATTAATATAAATGATATTTATGACATAATTATTCTTCTATAATTATAATATATTATACACCTTATTACATTCCCATTTTTTGGGAAATGATAACATCACTTGTGCGTATGTGTAGACTACCGCCTCCACATACTAATATGAATAATTTTCCCTAAGCACCTCACATTGATGGATAAAATTATGTTTTTAATAAATATATATAATATTTATGATATAATTATGATTATGTAATTATAAAGCAATATTTATCTTTCGTTCCTTCTTTTTTTTAGGAAATGAATAATGCGTTCATGCATATGTACAAACTACCGTCTCCATGAATGGTTTAATTAATTTTTATATCTATAAATTTTATCGATACCTATAAATATGTACATAATGATTATATATTATATTTATATTATTAATAAATTTTTTGAGATTATTTAATAATAATCAATATACAAGGACCATAACCACTGAAACAAAACATACATGAAAAATGAAATAGTTAACACTTGGAAAAAATAATTTTAATGAAGAATTATTAATAAAAATGTGGTGAAATGTTATAAGTGGATAATATATGATATTATAAGTATGAATAAGATTCCTTTTTATAAATATAATTAATTAAAATTTATTACAAAGAGGTTAAAATCACATATTAAGAAAATCGGGCCTGTGGTAAGGGTTTATTTCACAATCTCATTCCTTATTATGGATTATTTATTTTTAAGTTTATATTGGAGTAAATATATGATATTTTTCTCTTAAAACCCATATATATTCTTCTCCTCTTTTTATTTTGTGAAATTAAAATATTTCCATTCATTTTTATCTATCTAATTACTCAAAAGTCTAAAAAAATGTTTTGAGGAAAACTGACTTTGTTTCTTTATTCGATTGGGAATATTTTTAAACATGTCCATATTTTGTTTAAAATTATTAAAAAAATGTTTTTATTATTATAAAATGATTTATTAAAGTCATTTTTAACTATGTTTTAATTTCTACAAAAAACAATTAAAATGAATCTTCTTATCATTTTTCTGAATAAGGCACTTTTTACCAAAGGTATGAACGAGATATTTGTTTTAATGCTCACCACATGAAATAATTTTCCCATAATCACAACTATTATTTTTTTGAATATTAATTTAAAATTATACAAAATAATTTTCAAATAAAATGTTTTTCCTAATATTCCATTTTTTTGGATTTCAATAAGTGATTTGAAAATGAAAAGGGTATTTTAGTCAAGTAACATTTTAGCCATATTTTCAAAATATTTTCATTTATATCAACATAATTAGATGAATATTATTATTTAATAGGAATATAATCTAAATATATTATACAAATTATTTCTATGAATGGATTATGATCATATTTTTCAATTTATTGGATGAAGTAAATATGAACATTTTGCATGCTGGGTTTTCAATAAGAATGTTTATATTAATTATATATTTAATTTTTATTCATTTATTTAATATGATTAATGCATGGGACATAGTAAGTGATGGGAGGGGGTTGTTATAGCCCCTTGATTCATCAGTAGTTCACATGAGATAAACTATTTTGGGTATTTGGCATACGCCTTACCTATTTATCTATTATGTCTTGGGACGTGGCCTTAATAGTAAGATTATGATGCCAGAAATTATGAATTATATCATTATGAAACTATTTATTATTATCCATTTGATTATATTTGTTGTTATTTCATCCATGGATATATACACCTTTTATGATATTCGTTATATGGAATATTTTATTATTGGTTATCTTTACCATATTATTTAAGATTTATTTATTCTATGATAGCTTATATTGTACATTTTCTCTTATTGAGTATTCAAGCTCACCATTTATTATGTTTTTCTTTCCCTAGGCTACCAAGAAAGGATTATGAATTATTTCATGGATATACTAGAAGAAATGATAAATTTTTCACTATAATATTTTGTTGTACTTAATCTTTTGAAGTTTAAGGTGAGAATCATGTATGTATATAGTCTCCCAAGACTACTATACCATTCAATCCTTCAGGATTTGATCTCTTATATATTTTTCCAATGTAGTAAAACAACCACTAGCTCTGGGTTAATAGAGTTTGGCTATTATAGTTGGTATTGGAGAAAGTTTAATATAAACCTTGAGAACTAGATTTAAGAATATATAGATTAGAAAACAAAACAATATGAAAAACTCTAAGGATAAGTATAAGTATGAGATAATATAATAATGTTTTAATAAAGTATATATTGTGTGGTTTTCATAAAAAATACACACTTTTATAGATATTGACAAGTGGATGGAGCTATGGTATAGATTCACCTAGGGGTAAAAACAATAAAAGGGGTATATTAGGTATTAACTTGATCATCATTAGTGCATGATGACTGGGAAAAAGGCAAAACACCTAGATAGACACTCTTGAGGGGATATGCTTTGGTTGATTCACATGCTCTTTAAAAACCATTATGAAAGATTTGAAAAATATTTTTATGATATTATTTTTTTACTAAAGATAATAAGTTTAGGATGAGGAGATTATCTATGCATAAATTTTCAATTTATATTAAGTGTTACAATATATTTAGAGTTATATACTACGATTTAAAAATTCAAAATGATATGAGTTAATTTAGTATATTACATTGTTTAGAAATGGTGCCTAAAATAAAGAATGGATACTGTATCAACGTACATAATCTATATAGGGGTTTCTCTCTTGGTAAATACAATGAAGCTAGAGTTGGAACTGGAGATATAGAAGAAACAATTATAACTATATTGGGGAAAAAAACCTGGTTAAGACAAATAAACTTGCTTGTATTGAGCAACCTACTAAACCCCAACATGGTGCAACAATGTTTGACAACTTCATGTGATATCAACATCCATAAATAAATTATACTTATAATACATTAGTAGTTGATCAATGGATTAAGTCCCTGGATAAGATATTTCTCAGATTGGGAATTAGTGAAAGAGAGAAAGATATCATTTTAGTTTATCATCTTAAAGGTTATGCTGATCAATGGTGGTAATTTATCCAAAACACTAAGGAATTATAAAAAATAAATATTATAGATTGCAAGGATTTCAAAGATATATTCTTCTAAAAATAATTTCCTCATGAGTAATAAGCCGATATCTAGAGGTAATTCATCAATCTAATGTAAAAGGAGGGAAATAATGTCTTTGAATATGATTCTAAATTTATAATGTTAACAAACCATGTATTTGATTATATACATAATCCAATGAGTAATATTTATCGCTTCTTTTTTGGGATAAATCCTAACCTTAAAAGGTGTAATGACCCAGACACAGCCAACCACCCGAACAGTGCCGAACGGGTTGGGTGTCACTAACTTAGGCGCACCTCCTCGAATGCCAAAGGCTGCCGACTAGCAGCGAGGGTCTGTTAGATAAAGTGGGGAGGCTATAACCTCTCGGAGGATCATAATAAGGGTACTTGTCCAAGAATAATAATAAAGATGTAGTGGAATAAAGACTCAGCAGACTCGAACCAGACCCGCAGAGCGGAAGCATAATCAATATAGATAAACAACGAAAGCAGTAAATATAACAACAATAGTGGAAATAAACACAACAGCATGCTAATAACATGTAACTACAACTGAACAGTAAAACATGCATCCAGAGAAGGTCATACACAACTAAATATAAAAGGGTGCCAATGGCTAACCAACAGTAGCTACATCAAGTAAGCATGCCGATACCAAAAAGGAAACAAAACAAGTAAACCCTAGATAGGTATGGCCTCAAGGTCCATACCATCTCCATGAAACAACTAACGTAGACCATATCCTAAAGCTGGACTCTTTCCTGCATGTAAATCCATAAAGTCTACACGCGTCCCGAAGGGCCCATGGAGGGTGTGAGACAAATCTCAGTAGGATACCACCCAATGGTGGGTACCAAATATATGTGTTTAATCAGTCATGAATTTACAAGGAAAACAGTAAACAGTACGGTGCACAAGTAAACAAAAACTCCTCTGGTGCCCAAAAACCACCATGGAGTGTCACCTGCTTCGGCCAACGCCTGAATCTCTGTTGTGTAACCCGGCACCACGTGCCACCTGACACCTCGTGTCTCAAGTACCGACATCCCGAAGGCACACCCTGGAATAGTAACCCGGCACCATGTGCCTTCTGAAACCTTGTGTCTCAAGTAACAACGTCCCGAAGTAACGCCCAAAAATAGTAACCCGGCACCATGTGACTTCTGACACCTTGTGTCTCAAGTACCAATGTACCGAAGGCACGCCCATCCCCTATAGGCTCCTCACCTCCCACGTGGCTTTCTACGACAAGCATCCCCAACCAATATACCTAACCGAAACTACGGGGTCCTCTACCCACATGAGTGGTCAAAACCACCTCATCACAGAGTATCTCTGTGTGCACACTACTCAAAGTTTTGGGTGAGCAGTAATCACCAAAATAGTACCTAAGCCACCAACACATCTGACACCTCGTGTCCCTGCGACTATGTCGCTCAATTCCGATGGAATCACCATCCTAGTAACCCGGGCCATGCCCAACCTGACAGTCATACTACCTCAATCCAACGTCCACGACGCCCAATCCTGTGGTCAAAACCACCCATCGTAACCCTGGCCGAGCCCAACCTGTGATCAGCATCACTCAAGCGTAACTGGGCCAAGCCCAAAACAACCCAACGGGTCCAGCAGATGCAATTCAGAAATTGCATATATAACATATGTAAACAGAAAACATAACCAGGCAAAACAAACTAAACAGTTGAATTTCACTATTCAAGGTGTTGTCCCATACCAGTACTGAGGTCTTAAATGCCTCTAAAAGTTTATCAGGATTCAATAAATTAAACTAACCAGTTTAACACATTAATATTTCAATTAAAACCATTTTGGCGTTCCCTGACCAAAATGCCCCATTGATCCATGAACCCTCACCCAGCCCTTCTCACGCAAACTGGTAACAGGGCTTACCCAAAGGCATCCCATAGGTCCAACAAGAATTTCAATATGAAATAGCAGATAAAACAGGTCCTGCTCAAAATACCCGAAAACACGCCAAATGCCGCGTCACCCAAAAAACCATGAAAACACAAAATAAGGTATGCAACACCTACCTGAGACTTGTACGATGCTACTCCTCTGGTAACAGCCACCAATTCGGTCTAAAACACAGTAAATCTGTAAAAGATTCAATACTGCTCAATCACCTATAACTCATCCTAGAAAGAAAATAAAACAAAACGGCCAAAGAGGAATCGAGGCCTTACCAAGGGGGTTCTAACGCATCAATCTGTGATCGAAACAAAGTTCGGATGGCGATCTGGGGGAAGGAAATAAGTTCAGCCATCCTGGTTCGCGAAACCAGGCGAAGGAGGTGTGTTCTGCCTAAAAAACGAGGCTACTTCCCATTTTAACGCAAAAAAAAGAAACTACACGGCGTGTACTTTAGGACTACATGATGTGTATATCATTTAACTGTTCATATGACGGCTGAATTCCGCCGAATTACGTTTCGAACCTGCCTACATGAGTACACGGCGTGTACCTATGGGTACACAGCGTGTACTTGGTTTCTCTTCTCTACCTCGCCGACTTACCCACAAACCATGTATATCCCGCATACACAGCTAGACTACACGGCGTGTCCAATCGAAACACGACGTGTACCTTGTTCTACCCAGTGAATAGGCCTACACGCCATGTATGGCCACCACACGGTCGAGGATACACGACGTGTTGCAAACTACACGCCGTGTAGTAAGAAATTTCTACATGGTCATCACACGACATGTAATAAGCGAGCACACGATCGACACTTGCTTAACAGATACAGGGTGTGTACTTAAAAGTACATGGCGTGGAGTTTGGAAATTTCCAGAAACTTCCCATTTTCTCCAGTTTCCTCAGAAACTAGTCAAAAATTCAAACAGGGTCGGGATTTTGACCCGTTCTAAAAACCCAGGTTCTTACAAAATGTAATTAGTCTCTTATAAATTTTCAGTATATGAGGATATAATATTAGTGCTATCAAGGTAAATAAATAATTCTACAAGTATTATATTTTCTATGGAAAAAATGTAAATAAGTGGGTGCCTGAGCACTATAGAAAAATAAATATAGAAAAAAGGGAAGAAGGGAAGGGTAGAATTTTCTTCTTGTAATAATTTTGGAAAGAAATGTCTTGGAACATACTTGATGAGAATGGGAGTTTTCATTAAGTGTGGGGATAAATTCCTCCAAGCATGTGATTTAGAGGTAATGAAAGATTTATCCAATATATAATTATTCAAATGTTAGTAGATGGAGAACTATTCTATGTAATACCCTAGGCATCAAGGGAATTTTCCTCAAAAAAGGCCAAGGGAGCATAAATAAGCTTATGAGATCACAACAGATGAGGTTGAAATTTATAAAGATATAGTCATAGGTATGTTGATCATAGCCTCATAATTTAGCTAATGATTTTTTTGATTATGGATCTTCTCACTATTTTATACCTTACATGTTTTATAAGAAAATAAGATATTTAACTATCAATTTATAAAGGGATATTTGAATCAATACTCCTAGTGGAAATCATAATGAAACAATAATATTTTAGTTAGTTTCTGTAGAGACCTGAAGCTTGACGTATATGGACATTACATTACTATTGCGGAATACTTAATACATAAAAAAACAGACACACAAGGACCGTAATAGTTTATTGTATTTGGAAACTCGGAACGTAATCTTCTAATCGTGGTGAAAGATATTCAACATCTCCCATAAAGATCTTCCCCTTTTGTTTTCTTACCTAAAACCTTTCTTTATATCCTGGGGAAAATAAAACATATAAAGGGTGAGCTAAAATGCTCAATAAGGGTAAGCATGGATAAAATAAAACAAATCATATACATTTGAACTGAAAAACATGAACATAATGTTTAAACAACAAAATCTTGAGCAATGACATAAAACATGGAAGAACATAAGACATAGATCATAAAGAAACATTAATCATGATAAAATAGCATGGGAATAAAACATGTGATTGTGGCAACCATTAAGCACATGATATGATTTACATAGTAGCCAAGGCATTGCTGCCAAGACCATCTTAGTGGACAAAGTCCCTTTCTGAATCGAGTTCACTCTTCGTTCCAGTCCTGTATTACTGAACCTGATTAACTTACCGTTCCAGCCATGTCTATCTCATGATATATAAATCTTTACCCAATACATTGTAGGGAGATATAGGTCCCACCCATCACATAATTAAATCATTCTTTCGTGTGCCACAAAATCATAAATCATACATCATAGCATAACCCATGTAATAAAATGGGATTCTTAAACATCATGCCATCATAACATATTCCATAAAAATTTGATATCATTTCATCATAAGAAAATTGAAACCATTTAAATCATAGAGACATATTACATGAAACATACACATATGAAATAATGTCATCTTAGATGGAAAATAGTTTTGACAAAACACTTGAAATGAATTCTTGAGGAAAATATCCTTTCTTCTTTAAAATCATTTTCTTTTCACAAAATTCCATGAAATTTAAAAAGAAAAGGGTTTTGTTGAAAATAATCATGCAATCTTGTAGAGGAAGGTTCTTTAAAATGAGGTGTTATAAAACCGTAAAAATCCTTTCACGCCGTATAAGTTAAAAATAACATTCTCCTCGTACTTTTGTCGAAAAAGTCAAAAAGTAACTTATATGGTAACCAAAGGAAAGATTCCATTCATAAAATGTGGTAAAAAGTCAATAAAGGGTAAAAATGACTTTAAACATTAATGGAAGAATAGTTAACATTTTATGAAAACATTTTTATAAAACATGGTCATGGATGATAAACGTAACCAAAGTAAATACTTACGTATAAGCAATCTCGGATAAAAATGAGATTGAAAATTTATCCCTTACCTTAGGTCCGATATGCTTCATACGTATCCGAACCTCCTGTATAATGATTTAAATAATGTCATTGACTTATTACAGAATCATATTCATTGTTATTATATCATATATGGTTCACTTATGACTTTATATTACCCATTCTTTTGTAAATTCATGTTAAAGTAGCATTTTGGGTAAAATCGTCTCATTTGTCGTTTGTGTTTTAACTTGTAATTATTCATATGATTACTTAGATCATGATTACTTACATCCAGAATGTAAAACATGATTTATATATAATATATATTCAGAATATACATATATATAATGGATCGGTAAATGGAAAGAAATACACCATTCATGGAGACGGTAGGTCGTACGTACGCATGAATGTTGTTTTTGTTTCCTTATTGAATTGAATGGAATTAAGTAGATGACATAAATATATATATACATAAATCTAGTAGCATTATTATGTCATATATTTCATGATTACTTATTATATATACTTTATAATCATTCTTGAATGGTTATCATGGAGAGTGAATCTCATCGCGTCGTGGAGACGGTATTCCGTACGTACGCACGAGCGATGATATCATTCCCATGATAGTAGAATTGTATTAAAGTGTATGTATAATATTAAAGAATAAATATCACTTTAAAATAATCATATATATTCATTACTTTCACCATTATACCCATCCAAGTAAGGTGGTGGTGGAAAAGAGATTACACCACGGCGTGGAGACGGTATTCCGTACGTACGCACGCGCGGTGATTTCGTTTTCCATAGGATGGATAGATGGTGAAATAGGGTTGTTTCATACTTATAATAACATATCAGTATATGAGTGATACTGATGTTATTATTTCATAATGAAACAACTAAAGAAGAAGAAGTGGAAGAAGAAATAAAGTTGAAAGAATCGGTAACAGACATTACCTCTTCCTTGAAGCGCCTCTTTGAGACCACCTCTTAGGGAACTAAAATTGGTCTTTGAAGAATATAAGGACCTCTAGGATGTTTCTAGAGAAGTGTAGAAGAGAATTTTTCAGGGGTTGGCCGAGCTTTAAGGCTCAAAGTGGTGTGAGGAAGAGAGGGAGGAGGTTCCCTTTTATAAAGGAGGAGAGGGGCACCTTTGGAAAAACAAAAAATATTATTTTATTATAAAGCCATATTCTGTTTTAAATAGCTCCAAATTGATTTCTTTAGAAGATAAGGTGGGGATGGGTCGAAATAATCTCATCCAATAGAATTTGGACAAGTTTAGTTTACTATTTTAACCTTATCATTTAGATTTAACTTTAAGTTAAATAATTTTATTTTTACCGTGTCTTCTTGTTTTCTTACACTATAAGGTTAATAAACATACTATAACAAGAAAAAAGAACCCCAAGTTGTTTATTATTAATATATATAACATTATATAAGTCATTTTTCCGAATATTAGATTTTTAGGAATAAAATAACAATTAATAATATAATATTTGTTTTAAAAACTATTTTATGTCAATTTTGACACTATTTGGTAATTGATTTTTGCGAAAATCATAACAGAATGATTAGTTCTAAAAAAGTTAACTAAATCAATACTAACATGTCATATTAACCTATAAAATTAGTTTAATTCATAGAAAGTCTTAAATTACATTTATTTGGGTATTTATAACATCAATTATGTCAATATTTCATTAATAAGATAATTACTGCATCATCATTGTGTCATAAATAAATTAAATTATTTTACGTCTAAAAATTACAAATAAATTACCATTATGTATGAAATCTTTTTATCTTTCTAATGAATATTTATAGTCTAATTTATCTTCTCTATAACCCTATATTAAAAATTATTTAGTTATTAAACTTTGATTTTAACTATTTTAACCCTTCTTTAAATAAATTAATAATAAATGTCCTAATCTAATCCAAGTGGGCCTAAATGGTCATATTTTATTCCTAAGGATGTTTTTGGTCGAATTACACTTATCCAATTGAATTAGTACATGTGTTAGGGTAATAATAATAACATTTTAACCCTTAATTACCCTATTTACTTTTAACCGTGGTAAAAAAAGTAAAAAGTTACTATTCACTAAAAAATATTTTCATCTCATTGAACCACATTTTAGTCCTTGATATTAACCGCGTCTCTCGGATTTTCTAAATTCCACTCACAGAAGCGGTAAAATTAAGTTTTATGAAAAATTCAGTTTTTTAACTACCACTTAGTGGTTTCACTATTCATCAAAAAATGAAAGTTTTCAGAAAAATACCAAAAATTAGGCCTAAGATATATTTGATATTATGAATTCAAAAATGATTTCTATTTTATCAAATTCAAAACATATCAGTTGAATTAATTAATTTAAAAATTAATTCTCGTCGTCAAAACAAATAGAGTGTTTTTAAGAGATAATAACTGTCAAAAGATTGACACTTGTTTATGTCTGGTTTAAATGTGAAATTACATCCAATGAACAAAATTGTATTAAATGGTAAAAATATATTCTAAATATACTTTAAAACCACTCAAATTAATAATTTATCACTATTAATTATTTTGATTAAATAAGTTTTTTTTAATTAAAATTTAGTAATTTTCACTATTCATTAGAATATGAAAGTTATCTGAAAAGTACCAAAATTTCATACTAAGCTAATTTCGATATTCCGAATCCAAAAATGAAGTCCATTTTGAAAGATAAAATTTATAAAATTTCAAAAAAATGGGTTTTACTATTCATAACGGCTAATTCATAATAATATTATAATAATATCTTGTTTAGTGAAACTCAGTATTGCGTACTACACACGCTATCGAGGAAGGTCTTTATTGCGTGTAATGCATGGAAAGTCAAGGATGCGTGTTTTTCAAGATCCTTTTGGTGTAGCCTACAACACAATACATTAATGAAATTAAAAAGAATATTTTTTCATAAAATATCAGGGTGTTACAGTTTCCATTATGACACATAGACATATGGTATTTGTAAACTCGATTATTAAACCTATGGAGAACTTTGATATAATCATTGGTATGGATCAGATTAAAAATTATACAATGAAAATTTATTACTGATAGAATAAGATTTTGATTTTTTATTGGGATATAGAATCCCCATTCTTCCTTGGGGAGGCTATTTTATCCGAATCATGCCTGGATCCACCTCCAATAGGTCTCCTTAATGAATTTATTAGAGAAGAAGAGTATACACAACCTATGAATGGGAAATGTATCTTTAGAATAGAGGATGTGCTTATTATTTAGAAATACATTGATGTGTTTCCTGAATAACTACCTGGACACCCACTTGAGTGTAAAGTTGAGTTTTCCATTAATCTCATCCCTCATTCAAAAATTATATCTAAAAATCCCCATAGGATGCATATATTATAATTAGTGGAATTAAAGAAAAACTATAGGAGTTTTGTGGTAAGGGATTTATACACCCTAGTATTTAACCATGGGGATCCCCTATTATTTTTATTAATAATAAATATGGTCCTATGAAATTGTGCATAGATTATTAGGAAATCAATTCCATTATTATAAAGAACATGTATCATCTTCCCCACATTGGTGACTTGTTAATAAATTTCAAAGAACTATATATTTTTGAAAGATTTATATTCATTATGGGTATCATCAACTATGAGTAAAGATGGATGATATTCCCACGACAACATTTTATATGAGGAATGGACATTATGAATTTATAGTAATGCCATTTGGAATGACTAGTACACCCTGTGTTTTAAAGGATTTGATGAATAGAGTATTCAAATATTATACCAATAATTTAATTGTGGTATTTATTGATGATATATTAATATAATATAAATGTCATGATGAGTATAATATTCATTTTAAAATATTTTTAAGAATATTAGAAAAAATAATGTATATGGAAAATTTAAAAAATTTGATTTCTAGCTTCATGAAGTGTATTTTTTTGGACAAGTTGTCTCTAATTATGAAATATCAGTTGATCCTTAAAATACAAAGGCTATGATAGAATAACCAACAACAACAAATCTAACAGAGGTATGTATTTTCCTTGGATTAATAGGATACCATGAACATTTTGTTTAAAAATTTTATCTATTAGCTAAATTCTTAACCAAGTCAACACATAAATGGGTTAAGTTCATATGGTTAAAGTAATGTCAATAAAGTTTTGAAGAATTAATGTCGAGGTTGGTCAATTCACCGATATTGACTTTAACATCGGGAAGTGATGTTTTTGTGATATATAGCAATGCATCAAAGAAAGGATATAGACGTGTTAATATTCAAAACAATAGAGTTTTTTTCTATAAATCAGGATATTTAAAGATTAATGAATAGAATTATCTAACCCAGGTTATTTAGTTAGTGGTTGTAATCATTGCATTGAAGATATAGAGGAATTACCTTTATGTTTAAAGTTGTGAAATATATACATATTAATGAAGTTTTAAATATATATTCTCTTAGAAATATCTCAACATGAGGCAAAGGAGATAGTTAAAAATACTCAAGGATTATGATTGATCAATGCACCACTACCTTAGGAAATAGAATAAGGTGGTTGATGTGTTGAGTAGGAAATATCATTAAGTTTTATTAAAAATGAGCATTGGAAAAGATCCTATATTCATGGATTTAGTAATGTTAGATATGGGGATCATTAATGAAGGGGGAAATTATAATTTATTCCAAATGTGTTTGAAACCATCCTTATTGAAGAAAATAAAAACATCTCATCTTGATTATAAGAATAATCAAAATAAAATCAATAACATGAATGATGAAAAGTTTGTATACTTCATTAATGATGATTAAAATTTGGAAATAGGATTTGTGTTTTATCTATGACTGATCTGAAAAGAGAATTATTATATAAATCTCATAACACAAATTTTACTAGACACCCAAGAAGCACCAAAATGCATCCGGATTTAAAGGATTATTTTTGGTGGGATAACATGAAATGGGAAATTATAGACTATTTATCAAGTTTTTTGGCTTATAAATGGGTAAAAGATGGGGGATAACATCCTAAAGGAGTCACACAACCTCTACCAGTTCTTAAATGGCAATGAAATGATAATACTACAGACTTTATAATTGGTTTACGAAAGACTCATAGAAAGAATGATGTCACGTGAGTTATTATTGATCTCCTTACCAAGCCTACACATTTCCTCATTATTAGGGAATATCTACCTATTTAGTGCTTCACATGTACCTATATTAATAATGTTATAAGAATTCATGGTGCACCTTTTTCGATTGTATCAAATCATGAGCTATGGATTACATTAAAATTATGGAAGAATATTCAGAAGGCTCTTGATACTGAGTACATTTGAGCACTGTTTATCATCCTCAAACCGATGGGAAATCTAAAAGGATAATTTTGACATTAGAAGAGTTGTTGAGGTCATGATCACTTGAATTTTAAGATATGTGGGATTATTATTTACCTTTTATATAATTCATATATAATAATAGCTTCTATTCAAGAATTAAAATGGAATAATATGAGGAATTGAACAGAAAGAGGTGTCATATTCTAACTTGATGGGATGAAGTTGGTGAAAGGAATCTTTTATGCCCAGATCATTTTAGGAGGAAATGGTTAAAAGTGAATAATATTCATAAACATATTAATGAAAATCAAAGTATACAAAAAATTTATATCGATAACTGAAGGAAACATTTAGAATATTGAGTGGGAAATCATGTTTTATTAAAGGTATATCCATTTAAGGGTGTTATAAGGTTCATAATGAAAGGTAAGTTAAGTCCTAGGTACATCAGGACTTTAGAAATTTGGAAAATTATTAGAGTTATGGATTACCATTTGGAAATACCACATATCCTCTCTAAAGTTCATGATGAGTTCCATATCTATTTATTGATGAAGTACACTCCAATCACAATATATATTCTCAAATCTAAGGAAATATAATAGGAACCTAATTTATATTACTATTAAGTTATTATTTATTTTCTTGACACTAGAGATTAAGTGTTGTAGAATTAGATGCATCAATTGGTGAAGTTAATTTGGAGAAATCATAAAATAGAAGATGAAATATGGGAAAATGAAGAAGTTATAATGAATAACTACCCAAATATATTATTGTTTTGATATTATAAAAATTTCAAGGATAAAATATTTGAATGGGGGAAGAATGTGACACCTAAATTTTAATTATAGTAAGTAAAATTTTCTTTCTAAAGAAACAATAGCATAATGCTCATAGATTTACTAGATAATTTAATTAAAACCTAAATTAGAAAATATAATTTATTTAATTTTATGATTTTTTTAATTTATCACATCAAAATTAGTTTAGGGTTAATTTTTTAGATTTTTTAGAAATAACTATTTTTTAGTGAATAGTAAAAAATACAGATTTTACCAAAACATTCACTTTTATGAAATTATAGTGATATAAGAATAACTTGAAATACAATTTTTTTATAAACAAAATATATATTTTATAAGTAATATTATTCATATAAATATATAATGTTGAACTTATAAATATATGCTTGACATTTTAGAAATCAAAGTAATGTTTTTGTTCAAACAAAAACTATTTTTAGTTATTCTCTCTTAATCAAGTATACACCAGGTTACTTTAGGTTTTGGTTTGTTTTAAAAGAAAAATAAGTTTTATTTTATTTAAAATAATCTAATTGACTCCATTTCAGTCAATTTTATACTTTATTTTGATATAAAATCATTTTTATACTTAATTTTTTTTATAAAAATGGGTTTCTTTGCATTTTGAACTCTTATATTAAGATTAATTTCTACCACTTATAACAATTTAATATTTTAAAATGGATTCAATATTTGTAATAATAATAATTAATATTATGAAATAAGTTTAACATAATTTCTATCCATAATGAATGATAAAAATGGTAAAAATATATTACCACGGTTAGGGTTGAAACAAGTTTACCAGGGGTTAAACAAAGATATAAGGGTAAAAAATGATAATTAAATTTGTCTAAATATTATTGGTTAAAGATATTTAAACATTACATTATATTAACTTCTAATTCCTATCCATTTGATTTCAATTTCACAAGAAAATGACTTTATATTATTTAAATATTTTAAGTAATTTCATGTGTGCCTATCCCATAACTTATAAAAGGACACCTCTTCTCCTCCATTATTAAAAAAAATTATGAACTCTATCTTGTCCCAGACCTACCCAAAAACCTTCCTTGATTCCTTCCCTTCATTCTTGAGATACTAATAATATTTTAACACCATACTATGAAGGGTTTCAATTTAATCCAAAGGAGGACTCTAAAAAAAGAGGAAAATGTCTTTATCAACTCTTTAAGAGTTTATTTCTTATTATTATTCCTATAAATATATCATATCCATACTAAAAAAATGAATTGAGTATCATAGATATACTAATATGTTACTATGATTATGTAACAACTATTTTCTACCTCTTTTTATCCTATCAATACTACAAAACTAAGTTTATCTAGCACTAGGGCTTTAACAATGCTAGCTAAAAACACTGTTAAAGACTTCCTTTGTCAGCACTATAAAAAGCACTATTAAAGGTGGTATTTAACAATGATTTTTTAGCACTTTTAAAGGGAGTCTTTAACAGCGTTAAAAAATGTTGTTAATTGAGGACGTTTATCAATGCTTTTTTACAAGCACTGATAAAGGCCCACCCTTTATCAACATTTTTAAGTAGGATTGATATGTGTGTACTTCAAAAAAAATATATTTCATTAAGAATAATATATTAATATATAAATACATTTATATTGATATAAATATAATATATATATTTTTAAAACATGTTTTAGATAAGGTAAATAGGAATTTACACTTAATATATAAGATATTTAGTGAAAATGGATTATAAAATAATTTAAAAAATATTTTTAATCAATAATTTGATTATTACTGCTTAGTAATAGTCATTTAATATCAATTTGTAGATAAAAAAATAAAAAATTAATAAAAGATCTAAAATAAGTTAAAAATGTAACTCGAACATCAACGACTATAAATTTTGATCCAAGTGTTTGTTTGCGCTCTAACACACATCAAATCGAATCCCGTGATGAGATCTACACCCTCATTGATAGAGGTAGACCCATGTCAAATTTTTAAAGGCTAAAAAAGGCCTATATGTCCTCCAAAATTGAGTTTTTAGTTGGGGTATCCGTTTTTTTAACATTTCATGGATTTTAAACCTCGTTTAATGTGGTCTTATTGCCATTTTTTAGTGAAGACTACATTTATAACTAGGGATTAAATTCATATTGATATTATGGTTTTTAAATTTTATCATTTTTCACAATTTATTTTAATTTATGATTAAATATATGCATTTTTTATTATATTTACTTATAATAAATCACTCATATGAATACATATATCAACATATTTATGTAAAAATGTATATTATAATATATTTAAATAAATAAATATTCTAAAAATGTATTTAAAACAATATCTAATTTTTTTACATTATAAAATATATTTATAATGTTTATATATACATATATGTGTGTATTAATAAACAAATATATATTTATATTATATTCTAGTATATATAAATGAATATAATATATATTATATTTTAAAAAATACAAGTATATATATCACACACACAAATATATTGTCTAAATTTATTTAAAAATAATTATATAAATATAAGAATAAAAAATATATATGTAAATATATATATAAATAAATAGAAATATCATTAAACAGTCAGAAAACAACATTGGTTAGTGGTAAAGGTGTTCCATCTTCGAAGGATAGGTACATGGTTCGAATCCAGGCAGGCATGCATGAGGCTAGAAATTTGAAAAGCATTGATAAAAGTGGTGGTGGGGTGAAAAGTGCTAATAAAGTTGGGGGGGGAGTGCTCTTAAAGGTGTCATGGAAGCCTTGATAAAGAGGTTGGGCTCATGGATGTCTGAAAAAACTTAATTTTACCCACTTTAATAACACTACATTTATTAGTGCTAATAAAACACTGATAAAGGCCCCCTTTAACATTGCAAAAAAAGTACTTTTAAAAGGTCCCATTAACTACACTAAAAAACACTATTAAAAGGCCCTTTTAACATCTCTTTTTAGCGCAGTTAAAGGGGGACTTTAAGAGCATTTTTAGCACTGATAAAATATTTGGGATTTTAACCATGCTTTGATTATCAGTGATTTTTTAGTGCTTATAAATTCCTATTCTATCATTGTTTAAGGCCTCTTTTTTATTACTGTATGAAAAATGAAAACATCGCTCATGCGTACGTACGACCTACCATCTCCATGTAGCGGTGTAATTCATTTCTTCATAACCACATTAATTAGATAATTATAAATATATAACTATTTAATATATATATATATATGATATTTATGAAAACATTCTGCTTATTTAATTATAAGATCTTATATACCTTCTTACCTTCCCATGCATTAGGAAACGATAACATCGCTCAAGAGTACATGTGAACTATCCCATCCACATAGAAATATGATTTGTCTTCCATGACCACCTCACATTGATGGATATAAATATTTATTTAATAAATATATATGATATTTATTATATAATTATGGTTCTATAATAATAAAATATTATATATATTTGTTTCCTTATTTTTGTTAGAAAATGAAAACAATGTTCATATGTATGAATGAACTACTGTATATATGAATGCTTTAATTAATTTTTATATCTCCATATTTATTGGAAATATATAAATATTTATATAATGATTATATATGATATTTATTTATTTATTTACATTCTGGATATGATGTAAGCATGATCAATATACAAGGACCATAACTACCGAATTGAAACATACATGAAAAATGAAACACTTACCACTCAAGAATAAGGATTTTAATAAATAATTATCAATAAAAAAGTATTGAAATGTTATAATTGAATCATATATAATATTATAAGTATAAATATGATTTTATTTTAAAATTATAATAAATTAAAATTGATTATACGAAAGGTTAAAATAACTTACGAAGCATGTCAGATCTGAGGTTGAGGTTTTTGTCAGAATCTCATTCCTTATTCACGATTGTTTATGTTTAAGTTTAAATTGGAGGAATTAGATGATATTTTTATCTTAAAACCCATTTATTTTATTTTCCTATGGTTATTTATGTAAATTACCAGATTTCAATTTATTTTTCTCTCTCTAAGTACTCAAAAGTATGAAAATAGATTTTTAAGGAAAGCTGAGTTTGTTTTTCTATTAATTCAAGAATATTTTCTTCCATGTATATATTTTATTTAAAATATTTTCAATAATTCTTTTAAAATCCTAAAAATATTTATTAAATTAAATTTTACCCATTTTTTACATTCTAAAATAATATTTAAAAGGAATCAACTTATCATCTTCTAAATGAGGTTATTTTTACCAATGGTGTCATGCCTCAACCTCAAACACTCTTTATTTTTATCCTTTTATTAGTATAGGATCTTTTGGTTGATGTTTGGGTTTGATTCCCAGTAAAAAAAATTGATTTTTGGAGTTTGTTTGGGGAGTTTTATGAGTGAATAATGGTTACCGCATGATTAGTAGTAACCGTGCAGACACCGTGTGGCCTTTACTGACCGGAAAAAATTGAACACACAAACTACTCATAGACATTAAGTAGGTTCTAGGAAATCATGCAACATATTTCCATTAGGTAGAGAGGCCCACACAATTACTACATGGTTTGGCAAACCGTGCGGCCAAACCATGTGGGTTCTACAGGTCATTAAAAACTTATTTTTTTCTCTTTTATCTCTTCTCCCTTTTTACCATAGGTTGGGATCCTTATCCTCCCTCTCATTTTGGTGCACCAAAGGGGTCCTAAACCCCTCTTACTTGACTCTCCCTTCCACCAAGGTGCTTTCCCTTTGTATCTAAGATAAGATTTAGGGTTTTTGAGTCATTTTTTCCTGTTTCTCTTTTCCCCTTCCTTTTCTTGGTTTTCCTTGGTGGATTTCTTATTGGCCAAACCCTAGGGTTAGGGTTTTCTAACCTTTGGTTTGTTTTTCTTTTGTCTAGGGGGTCAGATTGCTCATAGGGCCTCGATCTCCCTCTCCTTGAAGTTTTATTCCATGCACACATGTTTTCGATAGGTGTTTCCATGTTTTTCTTTCCTAAGGCTCTTCATTTGATGATTGGTGTTGTAAATAAATTTATAAATTGGTTCCACACCACCACACCACCATTTTTTAGTTTATTATGGTAATTTGGAATTGATTGGATTAGCTAAAAATAGGTTTTAAAATAAATTTATGTGAATTTCCTAGGTTTAAGGCACCTAGAGCATTTCTTTTAAATGCCTTTGTTCTTATAAAATTGAATTTACCCTTTTATGAAATTTCAAGCATTTATGATGTTGTGTTATTAATTATATGTTTCTTAGTTAGGTGTGGTGTATATAACTTGGAAATGGTGTATCCTTATAGGCCTGTTTAAAATCTTTGGAAGGGGATTCTAAGTATTTAAGAGGATCAGTTCAGTTCTTTTAGGGATGTAAATGGTTGGTTTTTGTTTTAAAGAAATTGGTGTCCTTTTGGAAATGGTTTTTAAATGCCCCTTATTTTTTGTTGTGCCATTGGATGTTGGAAGATCCATGGGTGCACTAGGTGCACACATGAATGTTCCCTCAAATGATGATGGATCCTTTAAATGGTGCAACCTAAAAGTCTTGGTTTCATAAAATGGTTATGGGGATTCTAAGGGATGGGGTTTCCCTTGTGTGTTTTGAAAGGAATGGTTTAAATTTAAGTCCTTGAACGTATTCCTGTTTGGCTTTTAGTGTGTGTGTTTTGGTGAATGTGTGGCCCAAGGGCATGTTTGGAATGTTCTTATAGTTGCATGTTTTCTTAAATAGGAATTGAGTAATGTTCTTCATGAATGGTTTTTGGGTTTTGTTTAACTAAAGGACCATTTTAATATTCTAATTTAAAGGTGATATTTGTTGTAGGTTTTGGGAAGGGTTATGGTTTGGCAAAGGTGTGTGCCCTATTGAAAACTTAAAATTGCTTATGAAATGTTTTGAAAGTTTATGTAGTATAGGGGTCCTGTTATCACATTCATGTGATATGAAATGTATGTATATTTATATGGGGAACCTTTATAGGAGGGATATCCCTTAGTATTTATCCTATATTAGTGTCTATGTTTGGGGTAGGAAAGTGCAGTGGCAACACCCGAGCTGAGTCATGTGTGTATTGGCTTCCTACTTACATAGTATTGATATTACCACTGTGGGTTCCTGAGCATCTTATAGATAATTGAGTGACCTTAGGTTAATATCCTAGATTATATAGGTTGGTACCATCTGTAGTTATAGATAGACCATGAGGTTTATTCCACTAATTGGCTAGGATAGGGTGGCCAGTTGGTTATATACTTAGGGGCTTCACCGCACTCTGACAGGTGGTTCCGAACTAAGTATGTTTAGGGGTTGTCTAGGGATGTTTAGGATCACACATGGTTCTTATTTATATTGCCTGTTTACTTTCTGCAGTACTAGTTCTATACCTAAATCGTTTCCTTGTTTCCTTTTTTTCATTGCCCTGATTTTCCTTGCTTTGGAATTTAATTAGAAAATGGATTTTGGTTTTGGAAATTAAATGTGTTGAGTGTTGTTTTATAAAATATAGAAAAACCCTATCTTTGTAATTTTTTTTCTCAAACTAGAGTCATTAGTCTGATTTGGGAATGGAAACACTTGAAATCTATGGCTTATATTGGAATCCCTACTTAGCATTTTGGTGCTCACACATATCCTACCATTTTAGTTACAGGTTCAGTTTTTGTTCAGGTTTCCTATTTCAGATGCTTGTTTTGGATCAGGGTTGGTCTTATGGTTGAAGATGACCAAGATGTCATATAGAGATCATGAGAATAGGTTTAGTTGTGTTTGTTTCAGTTTTCAGTCTATTTTTTGTACTTTGTATCTCGATCAGTTGTTTTTTTATTGTGATTTAGTTGTTCAGATTTGCTACATTTTTAGTTTGTTTTGTTTATATATATGGTCCAAGTATCTTTTCTTTTGGGATTAAATCATTCCCAAAGTGTATGTGTTGATGCTCGACACTAGTTTCCATCCAAGGGAGATCAGGAATGCCCCTCAGGACACTCTATGGACCAGATTAGAAGACCGATTCAGGGTAGAACTAGGTTGGTTTGTGAGAAAATGCTATCAGAGTAGGTTCTTATTATTTGGGGTGTCTGTTAGATGAAGATTAAGATTTCCAGGACCTGAGAGGTAGGTGCAGGAAGGGAGTCATGAACCCTTTCTCATTCTTAACCTCAAGTCACCTAGGTTAGTTCAGGATTTGAGTCTTATGTCTTGGGTTGTTTTGGATTAAGGGATAAAATGGAGGTTATTTGGTGTCATGTTGTGGCCTCACATGGGGTGGATAACCATGTGGAGTCTAAGTTCCTGGTTCACAACCCTCTTAGTGCTATTCCTTACTTGGGGCATGTACCACCACCATGTATTTGAGTTAGGCATATGCACTAGTTATTCATTCCGGTTGTTCGTGGTTGGTTGTGTTTCATTGTGGTTTCGGTTTGTGTAAGAATATGTTTAATGTGAATGAAAATTTTGAAATGAAAATTTATTTAAAATGAAAGTGCTTTCTTTTAAATGGTTTTAAATTGGAATTGTGGATTTTAAAATTGAAAGTGTTTTAGGTTGGAGAATGTGGATTAGGTATGACACTTGCTGTTCCTTATGGACGTTTTCATGTGTGCAGGTATGTGTGGAACGTACATGTGGGCACGTGAGGATCGAAATGAATGGACACACATGTAACGGTTTATAGGATTCCATTGGTGGGGTTTTCTAATTAACATTTTGGTATGTATTTTCTAAAATGGGTTTGAATTATAAAATGATTTTTGGAATTTTTTTCTTGGAAAATGGGTTTTGGTATTTGGGGAATTGGCCTTAGAAGGAGGTAGTTTTAAATATTGAAAGGAAAAGGTTATTTTTGGAAAATTATGTTTTGGTGGTGTTTATGTTTGGTTGGCCTCGAGCTATTTGTTTATGGCTTGAGGTGTTCTTATTGATTTTTCATTATTTTGATATTGGATTTGGCATGTGATTTTCGGGTTGCATAGGAAATTATACTGAGAAAGGTCCCAAATGTTTCTAACAAGTCATGCACAATTCTCGGTCCTTCTCAGGTCTTGCCTATTTTTCATGGTGATTGAGTTCCGGTTGAGGATATGGAGGGGATTAAAGAAGTTGTGAATGTTTTAGGGTCATTGGAAACTCTTGAAGTTGTTAGAGTCCGTGTAGCTCATAAGTTGTTTTAGGGTCCAGCCTTGGACCAGTGGGAGCTGGTTTTCCTATCATCAATGAAGGTTGAGATAGTGTGGGAGTTTTCAAGGACAATTTCATCCAAAGGTTCATGCTGGAGGAGGTGAAGATGAGGAAAGTGGAAGAGTTTCAGGGTGTTTAGTAGGGTGAACAGTCAGTAAAGTCTTATGTTGACCAATTTAGAGAGCTGGTTCCATTCTCTTTGGAAGTAGCATCGGAGGATCAAATGAAGGCCCCTCTTTTTGTCTGGGGTCTCCATCCAAAAATTATAGATAAAGTGATCTTATCTGGTGAAACCTGTTTTGGGAAGTTGGTGGATGAGGAATTCCTGGATGATCTGGTTTTTGGGGTACAACCAGTGGTAGTTGGTTCTCATGAAGGTTCCTCATATGGCGAGTGGGGTATTCCAAAGGATCCAATTTTTGGAAAGTATCCTTCATCGGTTCCGCCTTCTAGTTTTTCGGACCGTTTTCGTGTAAGTTTCCAGTGAATCTGGTTTGGTCACTCAAAGTCATATTGTCATATTCCTCTAAGTACTTTTCATCATTATGGCTATTTAGTTCATCTAGATAAGTTTTGCAGGAAGTGTTTTTTGAAAAATAAGTCTTGATTAGAGGATGTGATGCTTGACTTTGATCCAGGAGATACTTTAACAGTTAGAGCCCCAACCATATGTCTTAGGGTGAATCTCACACATAGTCAGGAGTTTCCTAGGGTATTAAAAGCCCATGGACTAGCCTTTTGTTTCCCAACAATTTTTTCCTTTAGGTATTTTTGTGTTCATCTCCTAGTTTAAAACTGAAATAAACTTGTTCTTTTGTATCATGAGTGGTTTGATTTATATGGATGTGGTTTCTTTGATCGTTCTTCTTTCTTAAGGTGTGTTTGGATCTGGTGTGGTTTGGTTTTAGAATTGGAGGTGCTTTTTCAGGAAATGTTCTGGTTTTTTGAAGGGGATGAGTGATATTTTTTCTCTATTTTTATATATATATTTTTAATTTTTTTCGTTTGTTTTCCCCAGTGATGGGAAAATTGGCCAGTGTGGAGAATGGTTTTGAGTTCTGATGGTGTTATTATTCACCCATGTATGGAGGGTTGATAGTCCTTGTTGAAGTTTCCCCATTCTAGTGCCCCGGTGTTCTGGGTTACTCTATAGTGAATTTTATATTTTTATTCTTAGGGTGGAGTTGTTTTTTCATGTTAGAGGTTGGGTAAGTTTCTGTTGGAAGTTCCTGCGTCACCCCCTCCCCAGGGTGGTATGTTTGAGTTTTAAATTCTTGCGTCAGGGGAATTCCTAGAGTGGGGATAATCCTCTCATGTTGTCACCTTATTTTGAGTTTTGGGTTATCTTTGATTGGTCGGGTGTGACCTGTAGAAAGTGAGGCCAATCTGAGATCCTTAGTTTTCTCCATTTTGTCGGGGCGTGGACTCAAGTTTTGGTTATCTAACGAATTGGTGAATTTTTTGGGGTATAAAGTGTTTGTGGTGGGGATAATTATCACAACCCAACCTCAAACACTCCTTTTTTTTGTCATTTTATTAGTCTTATATATTTTGGTTGAGGTTTGGTTTTGAGTCCCGATCAAAAAACTTTGATTTTTGAAGTTTTTTGGGGGGTTTTGTGAGTAAAGCACGATTACCACATGGTTAGTAGTAACCATCTAGACACTATGTGACCATTGCTGGCCATACATAACCAACTGTATGGAATAAAGACAACCATGTGGTAGGCTCCAAGAAACCGTGTAGTGGATCATTATTAGGAAGGGAGGCCCACACAGTTTGGTAAACTGTGCAACCCAAATGAGGATTTGGAAATGTTCATGTTGAATGGTTTTTGGGGTGTGTTTCACTAAAGGAGCATTTTTCTATTCCAATTTAAAGGTGATGTTTCTGGTAGCTTTTGGTTCGTTTTTCTTGTGGCTATGGGGTGCAGATCACTCAAAGGGCCTTGATCTCCCTCTCCTTGAAGTTTTATTCCATCATCACATTTTTTTAGTAGGTGTTTTCAAGTTTTTCTTTCCTAAGGCTCTTCCTTTGATTATTGGTGTTTTAAATAAACTTATAAATTATTTTATCACCACCATGACACCCTTTTTTAGTTTTTATGGTATTTTTGAATTGATCCAGTTTACTAAAAATAGGTTTTAAAACAATTTTGGGTAAATTTCCTAGGTTTAAGGTACCTAGAGTGTTTCTTTTATATGCCTTTATTATTCTAAAATGGAATTGAGCCTTTTATGAAACTTTAAGACTTTATGATGTTGTGTTATTGATTATCTATTTGTGAGTTAGGTGTGGTTCATATAACTTGGTAATGGTGTATCTTGATTGCTATGTTTAAATGCTTTGGAAGGGGATTCTATGACTTTAAAAGGATGGGTTGTGTTCTTTTTTAGGATGTGAATGGTTGGTTTTGGTTTTAAAGCAATTGGTGTCATTGTGGAAATGGTTTTGAAATGACCCCTTGGTTGTTTTTTTGTGACATTGGATATTGGAACATCCATGGGTGAACTAGGTGCACACATGGACGTGCCCTCAAATAATGATGACACCTTTAAATGGTGTTTCCTAAAAATTGTGTTTTCATAAAATGGTTCTTTGGATTTTAAGGTATGGGGTTTACCTTGTGTGTTTTTAAAGTAATGGTTTAAAGGTAATTCCTTGAGCGTATTCCCATTTGGATTTTGGTGTGTGTGTTTTGGTGAATGTGTCACACAAGGGGCCATTTAGATGGTTTTACTAGTTGCATGTTTTCCCAAATGAGGATTTGGAAATGTTCATGTTGAATGGTTTTTGGGGTGTGTTTCACTAAAGGAGAATTTTTCAATTCCAATTTAAAGGTGATGTTTCTAGTAGATTTTGGGAAGGGTTATGGTTTGAAAATGGTGTGTGCCCAACTGGAAACTTAAAATTTTTTATGAAATGGTTTGAAAATTTATGTAGTATAGCAGCCCGATTGGAACCTTAGTGTGATATGAAATGTATGTATATTTATATGGGTAACCTTTATAGGAGGGATATCAATTAGGGTTATTGTATATTGTTGTCTGTGTTTGGGGTAGGAAAGTCTAGTAGTGATAGCTGAGTTGAGTTACGTGTTCTTTGAACTCTTACTTACATAGTATTGATATTACCACCATGGGTTCCTGAGCGTCTTATAGATAATAGAGTGATGTTATTTTAATATCCATGATTAGATGGGTTGGTACCCTCTAGAGTTAAAGATAGTACATGAGGATTGTTCCACTGGTTGGCTAGAATAGGGCGACAAGTTGTTTATAAGCTTAGGGGCTTCACCATATGCCGGTAGGTGGTTATGAACCGAGTATGTCCAGGGGTTGTTTAGGGATGTTTAGGATCACCCATGATTCTTATTTATATTTCTTATTTACTTTCATTAGTACTAGTTCTATACCTGCATTGTTTCCCTATTTACTTGTTGCACTTCCCTGGTTTTCCTTGCTTTGGAATTTGATTATAAAATGGATTTTTTTTGAAATGAAATGTGTTGAGTGTTGTTTTATAAAACACAGAAAACCCAAACTTTGTAATTGTTTTTCTCAAACTAGTGTCATTGGTCTACTTTGGGAATGGATGAACTTGGATTTTGTGGTTTATTTTTTCATCTCTATTGATAATTTTAGTGATCACACATATCCTACCATTTCAGTTGCAAGTTTAGTTTGTTTTTTGGTTTCCCGGATTAGATGCTTGTTGTGGAGCAGGGTCGGTCATGTGGTTAGAGGTGACCAAGAGGTCACATGGAGATTGTGGGAAAAAGTTTAGTTATGTTTGTTTTAGTTTTAAGTATGTTTTATTGTACTTTTAATCTTGATAAGTTTTTTGTTTATTGTGATTTAGTTGTTCAGCTTTGATACATTTTTTGTACCATTTATATATCTGGTCCTAGTCACCATTCTTTTGGGATGAAATCATTCCCAAAGTGTATGTTTTGATTCCTGACACTAGTTTCTATCCAAGGGGTATTGGGAATGTAACAAACCAAGATTAAAGAACTTTGAAATTACATTAATTTTTCGAAATACATAATACATAACATAAATAGATGTGAAAAGAACATATTAGTTTAGTGTATTTGGAAACTTGTAACATAATCTTCTAACTTGGTGAAAGATATTCAACATCTCCCATAAAGATATTTCTCTTTTGTTTTCCTACCTAAATCCTTTATTTATATCCTAGGGAAAATAAAACATAAAAAGGGTGAGATCAAAATCTCATTAAGGGTAACCATTGAGAATACAAAACAAACCATAAACATAAGAATTTAAAAACACGAACATAAAGTTTAAATATCATAATCTTGAGTCATGAAATAAATCTTGGGAGTACATAAGGCATAGACCATAAAGGAATATTTACCATGATAAAATAGAATTGACATAAAACGTGGAATTTTGGAAAAAAATAAGCACATAATATGACATCCATAGTAGCCAAGGAATTTTTTCCAAGACCATCATAGTGGAAAAAGTCCATTACTGAACCGAGTTTACTTTTTGTTCTAGCCATGTATTACTCAACCATATTTACTTGTCGTTTTAGCCCTATATTATTGAACCAGATTTACTTTCTATTCCATTCATGTCTATATAATGAGATATAAATTTTTACCAAATGCATTAGAGGGAGATATAGGTCCCACCCATCAATTAATGAAATCATTCTTACATGTTCCACAAAAACATAAATCATTCATCATAGCATAACCCAAGAAATAAAATGGTTTTCTTAAACATCATTCTATCATAACATAATCCATATAAAATATCATTCCATAATTAACACAATAAAACCATAGTAATAATAGGGATAAAAAAAAACCCTATTTAAAGAGCTTCATCTTAGATGGAAAATAATTTTGATAAAACACTCAATCTTAATCCTTGAGGAAAATATCCTTTCTTCTTCAAAAGAATTTTATTTTCTCAAAATGATGCACAATTTTAAAAGAAATTAATTTAGTTGAAAATAAACATGAAATAATATAAAGAGAGCTTCATGGAAATAAGGAATTATGAAGATGTAAAAATCTATTCATGCCATGTAAGTTAAAAAAAACTTTCTCCTCATACTTTTACCTTAAAAGTTAAAAAGTACCTAGTATTTGAAAATGGAAAAAGGTTCCTTCCATACCCCTTAATAAAAATTTACCAATGGATAAAATTGAATTGAATTTTTTTCGAAGAATATAAATAATATTATATATTTAAGAAACATGAACATGGATGATAAATATACCCCAGTAAATACTTATGAATAAACAATATAGGATAATAATGAGATTTTAAAATTATCTCTTACCTTAGGTTCGATTTCTTCCATATGTGTCTGAAACTCTAGTATAGTGGGTTTAAAAAAATTATTAACTTGTAATATAACCTTAATAATATTTATGGTATCATATACGATTACCTTATGACTTTATATTAGCTTTTTATTTATCAATTTCATGTTAAAGCAATGTTTTGGCTAATAATCATTTTATTTATCATATGTGTTTTGACTTGTTATTATTGATATTATTACTTAGATCATGATTTAATTACTTATATAATTTAAAACATGATTTATATATCATATATATTAAGTATATAAATAAATAAATATTTATATATAATAGATATATAAATGAAATTGAATACACCGTTCATGGAGACAGTAGGCTGTACATACGCTTGAACACTGTTTCAGTTTCCTTATTGAATGGAATGGAAGCAATTAAATGAAATATATATATATATATAAATACAATAGAATTATTATGCCATATATTTCATGATTATTTATTATATATACTTTATAATCATTCTTGAATGGTTAACGTGGGCTCGTTAACGTGGATAATGAATCTCATCGCATCATGGAGACAGTAGACCATATATATGCACGAGCAATGATATCATTGAATTAATGGTTAAATGGTATGGGATTTGATGGTATATTAATTATACAGAATAATTATCATGTTAGATTCATTATTTAAATCCATTATACTCATCATTATACCCATAAAAATTAAGTATTGTTGAATAAGAAATTATACCACGACGCGGAGACGGTAAGTTGTACGTACACACGTATGGTGATATTGTTATTAATAGGATGAATAAAAAGAGATATAAGGTTGTTCCATAATTATAACAACATCTTATAATGTATAATATACTATATTTATTACTTTATAATGGGAACAATAGAAGAAGGAGAAGTAGAAGAAGAAAATAATTTTGAAAGAGGTGACAAAACAATTACCTCTTTTTTGAGTATCTTCTGTTGATTTGCACAAAAGGTATCCCTATGATGGATTTATGCCCAATGTGTGGCCTCTATGATGAATTTACGGAAGTTGTGAGAGGAAATTTTTTGAGTTTGGATGATTAAAAGGTCTTTTTAGGTGTTATTAAAAGATAAGGAGAAGTTCCTTTTTATAGGAGAGGTGCGGGGCACCTTAGAAAAGTATTTAAATATTAATTTATTATAAATTTATTTTCATATTATAGTGGTCCAGAACTAATTTATTTCAAATATAAGATGAGTATGGGTCTCTACACTCTCAAAAAATTGATTTTATACAAATTTAGGTCACAAAATTAACCTTATCATTTATCTTTAACCCTTAGTTAAATAATTTAATTCTCACCAGGTCTTCTTGTATTTTTAGACTATTTGGTTAATATAGAAACTATAAAATGACAAGGGAACATCAAGTGGATCATTGATGAAATTTTAAACATTATCTATGTAATTTGGTTGAGTAATAGATATTTAGGACTATTATATCATTTAATAAAATAATATTTGTTTTAAAAACTCATTTATGTCAATTTTGACACTATTTAGTAATTGATTTTTTTAAAGACAAAACAACTTTATTACTTAAAAAAGGCATTAAATCATCCCTCACATGTTAATTTCATCCAAAAAATTTGTGGATGGAATCAAAACATTCAAATTAAATTTACTTTAATATTTATAATATCATTTATTTGAACATTTCGTCAATATGGAAATCACTACACCATCATTATGTCATAAATAAATTTATATATTTAATGGCTAAAAATTATAAATATAATACCATGGTGTAGGAAATATTTTTAGATTTAGAATTAATATTTATAGTCTGAGAGATCTTTTATATAAACCAAAATAATTTTTTTGGTAAAATGATACATGTTTATGTTATATTTCCCTTTACATTAAATTAATTATTATAACATGTCATTTTCACACCCAAGTGTTTCTCAAATGACATAGTTTAGAAATATGGATTGTTTTAGTCTCTAATGACTCATCCAATAGGATTATGATATGTTTTAGGGTACTATTATATTATTATAATATTATTTGTTTACCCTTATTTACCTGATTTACCCTTTAACCATGGTAAATAAAAATAATTACAAAAGGTACTATTCATAATGTCCAAAAATAAAAGGTACCTATTTACACAATTTTTACCTTATGATTAATAATATGGAATCCATTTTTCTATATTCAAAAACATAAAATTATCAGAAATTAATTTAAAATTAATTCATGTTGTCAAAACCAGAAAGAAGGTTTTTAAGAAGTAAAAACTATCAAAAGATTGACATGTGTTTATATCAAATTTAAATGTGAAATTACTCAAAATGACCAAAATTGTATTAAATTATAAAAAAATAATCAAATTAAACTTTAAAACCAACTAAAAATATAATCTAACATTATAAATAAATTAGTTTATATGGCAGTTTTGAATTAAAATGCAGTATTTTTCACTATTCATTAAAATATGAATTTTATTAGAAGAATACCAAAAAATCAACCAAAGTAAATTTTTATGACCCGATTGTAAAGAGGAAGTTTATTTTTTCAAATATAATATATAAAAGTGTTAAAAAATAAATTTAAAATGGGTGTTCCATCAAAAGGTGGCAAAACTACATTTTTTGAAAAATACTTCTTTTATTCGAAAAATTGAATTTGTTCTTATATCATGTCTAGAAAATACATAAGATAAATGTTAATTTTATATAAAATTAAAAATTTGTTTAATAATATTCATAAAGGCTAGTTTATATCCCATTGAATAATAATATTTTAATAATATATCTTCGTTTAGTGAAACTCGGTATTACCTACAACGCAAGCAATCAAGGAAGGTCACTCTTGCATGTAGCACAAAAAAAGTCAGTGTTGCATGTTGGGAAATATTCCTTTGGTGTTGCGTATAACATAATCCAAACATATTTATTTTATACATTGAAAAAAATCTATACTCAGTGTTGCGTGAAATGAATTCTATAAAAAGAACTTGAAATTGTGAGTAACACAAGGCAAGAATAACGTTGCGTATACTGTTAGATAATATGGTGTTTCATATTTCACAATATAATCTTGGTTTATCATACAACCCAAGATTTCAAATTAATTAAAAATAATCTATCTCATAAAATCTTGGGGTGTTACATTATGCCCCCCCTTAAAATGAATTTCTCCCTTGAAATTTATCAAGGTTATAAAAGGTTTACTAATTGAAAGTTTCTTTTATAGAAACCCACATCATAAAAAGAAATACTAAAACATAATTTGCAAAAGTAAGGTTAGAAACATAATGTTTACCCAAAGTAACTCATCAATGAGTTTCCACATAGAAGAACATATGTGGAAAGTGAAAACATGGATATGGAAGAAAAATCTAATCATCGAGTTCTAAGGGATAGTGATAGAGAACAATGTTTGGAGAAAGTTAACAACCAGAAAGACATAAATCTGTGTTGATTTATGGGACCATCCGATTCATCAAATAAGAAGGTACTAAGATAACATTTTGGCTTTCAAGATCCTTTCCCTAAAGTTGAATAATTTTTTTTGAGAATAAAAACTTACTTGATTTTGGTACAATTTCACCATTGTTCGTGCCTTGAACAATTTCCACTTCATCTCTTATTTAAATAAACGAGGTTGAATTTTTCATTCTTAAAGTGTTAGCAGATCATGCAATAGAATAATAGGTCATCCCATCTATCTCAACAAAACAGTTAGCATAGGTTATCAAGTATGAATAAGTCTACCTATAGTGAGATAATACATTAATCTAAAAAACATCAAACAAAATATAACTTTTACTATCCATAAATGGATAACATTATAATCCTTCCAAAAACTAAAAATATAAAAATTTATAAAGAGGTGAACTAAATCAATTTTACATTTATATCCCATATCTCATAAGTTATTTCCTGGTTGTGACATTCCAAAGATGTGAATACATTAATCATGGATTCTATTAAAACATGGTAATAACATGAATTACTGTAGAACCTTAGTGAAAAAAATACATCTTTTCAAAATTAAATCTTTCCATAAACAAAAAATACCAAAAATTCTATATACTCAAACCATGATATCACTTTGTCCTTATATCAGTCATGAGGTCATTAATACTATCAAACATCTCATTATCTCCGTATCCCTTCATTATGCATATATCATGTGCTTTAAAAAAATATTTCAATCACTTTCAATGGTTATCGGGACCATATAATTATGGAAAACCACAATGGACCAATACATAGATATCCCAATATTCCATAATACCATAAAAGAGATTCTACAATACTATTTTGGAATACCATTACATAAACACTTAGTCATTCCACAACTTTGTTGTCGTAATCAACATCACTAATAGTGATTGTAACATCCCAAGTAAGTAATGAATAATATATATTATTATATATGTATATCTATGAATTAGATAGTGTTTTAAGAGGTTTAAAATGAGAATAAATCCAATCTTAAGCATGGAATACACTAATATTTTTAAAAGATTGTTTTAATGCCTTTTGCTGGAAAACCATTTTTTAAATCAATCTTTTGAAAATTTCATAGAATATATTTGTCAAAATAAACTTATTATTTATTATTGAGACATTTAAATTTACATTGGATAATTTTTTGGTATTTTTCTGACAATGTTCATTTTTTAATGAATAGTGAAAAATAATGTATTGTACATCAAAACTGCTTTTCCATCTAATTTAATTATATGGTTAGATTATCTTTTTAATTTATTTTAAAGTTTAATTAGAATATATTTTTACCATTTAATCCAATTGTGGTCATTAGGATTAATTTCACTTTGTAATTTGGCATAAACAAGTGCCAAATTTATCATAGATATTGTTTCTAAAAAACCTGCTATTTGTTTTGACAACATGAATTATTTTTAAATTAATTATTGAAATTTTTGTGTTTGGAATTTGGTAAAATGGATTAAATATTTGGAATCAGAAGGTCCAAATTATGTAATCAAGACTCTTTTGTTTTTGGACATTATGAATAGTAAATACGGTAATTATCTTTAATTATCTTGATTAATTAGTAATCGGGTAGTTAAGGATAATAAAATAATATCATAATAATAAAAAATGACCCCAAAATGTGTCCTAATTATACTGTTTGTATCATGTCAGACCATGGTATTCCTTGTGCTAAACTTGGGGACCCCATGGAATCACTTTTGTGTGACAATGACTTTTTATCTTTTTATTTTTAAAGAAAGTTAAATATAACAAAGAATGTATCACCTAAGTAATTTTTTTTTAATTTTGTCTAAATAAATGATATATTGGACTATAAATAGTAATTTTAAAGATAAAAAGATTTCCTACATCATAGTTTTTTTTGATAATTTTTAGACATTAAATAAATTAAATTATTTATGACATCATGTTGATGCAACGATTTCCTCATTAATGAACGATTTAAATAAAATGAAAAGATAATGTAAAATCTAATAATTACACTTTTCAAAGACCTATTTGATGAGTATATTTATAACCCTTATAACCTTATCCTCAAAATAAATCAACATGGGACCTTTAAAATCCGAAACTCATTTGAAAATAAAGTAACATTTTATACCTTTCCAAGAGTGCCCCTCCTCTCCTCTTATAAAAGGCCCCCACCTCTACCTGCTTACCCACACTTATCAAGCCATTGGCTTGGCCAAGATCTGCTAATTTTATCTCTCAAAATCCCTATATTCATCTTATAAGCCTTACCTTAGGCAGGAAGCTCTTCAAGAAACCCTTTTGGTACAAACCAAGAGGAGTTACCCGATTTAAAGGTAAAGTCTTCTCTAATGTTCTTTTGTTTTATTTTGCTTCTCCAACCCCCTAAATTATTTTTATTCATTTATTTTGTAACAAAACCATTATGTTCAATATACTATGATGTTTTTATAAGAATTATTCGAGCTACACTTACACACACCTACATCTAATGGTTAAAGAACATACTGCTTCCGTGGATGTCGAATTTCTACCTCACAAAACGATGATTGTTCAATATTCTTATATCACCTTAAAAGGTGGACATTATGATGTCATTATATTTATATATGATATATAATATGTTTATTTTTTCCTTAATCTTCTGTATTTTTTATTTATTTCATACCTTTATGGCTTCCATTATGGGTAAACGCGATATCTTCATTTTAGGAAGTGCAGACTACCGGCCCCTCAAAGTGATTTGATTCGTTAATGCCATATGTGGGATGTATAAAGGATGGAATTAATGATATTATATATGATATTATACTGTAATTATAATATACCTTTATGTCATTATGATTCCATTCCATTAAATACGAAATAGAAATGAAAGTAGCGTTCATGTGTACATATGGCTTACCGTCTCCATGAACGGTGCATTTCATTTCTTACCTCTAAATGTTATGTAATATTATAAATGCATGTATATACTGGATACATATGATATATGTGATATCTACATCATGAATATAATTCTGGATATAATGGATATTTTACCACATGAACAACTTGTAATTATAAAGAGTTTATTTTTGACTCAAGTACCAATGATCGACAAAACGACCATTATTAACTTAAATAATTACATAGTGCTCATAAAATGGTAATAATTTATATAAAGTAAATAATTAACTTGAAAAGGGTTCTTAATCAAGTAGAAATTAAATCATGTTTATTATTCAGGACGTTAAAGAACGATCAAGTCAAGTCGGACCCGAGGTAAGGGACTTCATCTCAATCTCCTTTCATTGAGGCATATTTTGTTTTATACACTACTTTCTTTTATATGGTGTATAAACCCCTTTGACTTTTACTTCTATTCAAAAGGAATCTTTTTTATACGAATCTCTTTACTGAATGACAAAAGGAATGTTATTTTGTCATACGTATGCGGCGACAACGACTTCTCCGCCGCCGTGACCATTATTTGAGCTTCGTCTTCCTCTACAAGCCATAAATTTTTTAAAAAAAATGAAAAATAAATACCATGTTTTACTTTTCTTTTATTTTGGTATTGAAAATGGTTTTCATAATGTTTTTATATCAATGTGTTGTATTGACATCTTGTGATTGAAAAGTCGAAATGTTATGTTTCCTTTATGCTTGTTTTATGTGATACGATTATGTTATGGTTCTTGGGAATTTTTATGAAGACGGGTGGTTCCGTGATAAACTAAGGGTGGGTGAGCCCGATATATCTCTCCAATGCATTGGGTAACATGAAGGGGTTAAACATTAAGGTTTCTCCGAAGAGATTTAGGGAATATACTGTGATGGGTATTCCAAACGTAACCATGAGGGTTACTCCCTACGTAAGAATGTTATGAATGCCTCATGTTACCTTTATGTCTTATGGTTTCTATGATTTATTCATGATTTGATGAGGTATGTTAAAATTCGTATGTTTTATGAGTAAAGTATGATTTCATACATGGACTAATGTTTTCATTTCGTACTTTTATATCCCTTACTGAGCTTTTTATGATCATCCCAAGTTTTTTAAATGTTTTTCATATGTCAAGGGAAAGGTACATGATGTGATGATAGGTTCAAGGAAGTGTCATGAAAGAATCCATTTTTTATTTTAAATAAGTTTCCGTTGATGGGAAAAAAATGAATACTATCTTTTATGTAACCACTTTGTTTAAATGTGGAAATTTAATGCATGATTTATGATCTAATTATCTAAAACTCTAAACCTGAAAATATCCTCAATGTGTAATCTTGTAATAACTCAAGATTAAGTAATGTTTAAGGCTGGGGCCTTATAGTTGGTATCAGAGGTCAGTTTATATAACTTTAGGAGTTAGAATTCTATTAAATGATTATCCAGAAATATTTTTTTATGGTCAAATTGAAATGATATAGAATTTGCAGATTACCATGTTGCTTCATCTAAGACATGTTTGTTCATAATGGTTTTCCACAGAGGAAACAAGGAAGCAGTGCTAGGAAGTCATATAGAAGGAAATAACCTTCTGAATCAGCATCCTGAGATGGTCGGAATTAGAACTGAATAGTTTGTTGTAGTAATGGCGCAGTTGACTCAAGTGATAAATGGTGGTGGTATCCATGCACGAGATCAGCCAGATCAACTGCAAATGAACATGTCAGTGGTGGAACATTTCACAAGGCAACATCCTCGATCATTTAGAGGATCATCTGACCCTGTTCTAGATTAAGGGTGGATTAAAGCACTGGAGAAGATTTTCGATGTCATGGGGTGTTCAGAAAATCAAAATTTTAGTCCTGCTATTTACCATTTGGAGGGTGAAGCAGATCAGTGGTGGTTGATGGTTAAAAATATCAGGTACGCTGATGAGATTGATGCTCTCGACTGAGATGAATTCAAAGGTATGTTTCTTGAGAAGTATTTTCCTAAGGATGTTTGACTTAGGATGGAAAAAAATTAATGGAATTGAGGCAAGAGGAAGACTCAGTGGCTGCCGATGAAGAAAGGTTCACACGATTGGAAAGGTATGCTCCAAATTTTATCCGAAACCTTGATAGTAAAATCAATCATTTTTACTCCGGATTAAAGCCAAAATATCGAAGGGATTTAGATTCTCGCAAGTTGAAGAGTTATGAAAATCTTGTTCGATGTGCTGAGAAGGTGGAAATGGAGTTTGCTGATGATCAAGTGTTCTATAACAACTAGCAGAAGAAGAGACCGAGGTGGCAGGAGAAAGGAAAGAATTCTTCAAAAAGGTCTGACGGTAAGAAAACTAAGTTTCCATTTTGTGATAAATGTGGTAAAAGGCATGCTGGGGAATGTCTTCTGAATTCTAAAAAGTGCTAACGATGCGGTAAGATGGGACCTAAGGCTCGTGATTGCACTGAAAAAGATCAGGGTGATGGTAAGACCAAATTTGATTTACAGTTAGTGAAATGTTTTAAGTGCAATGAGATGGGTCACTATGCAAACGAGTGTCCGACAAAGAGCTCGAGTGATGGGTAGCAGTTAGACTACAAGCATAAAGGGGTGGTGAAATCCTTTGCAACTACTTCAGTAGATGTAGGGCCATCAAATGAAGTGGTATTAGGTACATTGTTTGTTTTTTCAGATTATGCCAGTGTGTTGTTTGATTCAGGGTCTACAAATTCTTTCCTATCCTTATCCGTGGAAAGAACCTACTTTCAAACCTTATTATTTTACCTCTAGTAGAGTTTGATGTTATCCTGGGTATAGATTGGATCTCTATTTACCATGGTAAGATTGACTGTAGAGCTAAAGAAGTTTCTTTTCATAAAGACTTTCAGTTTGTGTACAATAATGAACCCTTACTATTGATAACATATCAATAGGCCGAGAAACTTGTAAAAGATAGAAATGAATGTTACCTTGCACATATTGTTGAAAACAAGGGAACTGTTCAGATTAATGATGTTCCAGTGGTAAATGAGTATCCTGATGTTTTTCCGGATGAGTTTCCTGGAATAATACCAGATCAGGAAGTTGAATTTACTGTTGACTTAGTTCCTGATGCTAAGCCAATTTCAAAACCACCTTATCGAATGGCTCAAATTGAACTTTTAGAGTTGAAGGAGAAATTGCAAGATTTATTAGAGAAAGGTTTCATTCGACCTAGCACATCACCATGGGTGCTCCTCTTTTATTTTTTAAAAAGAAATATGGTTCAATGAGACTTTGCATTGATTATAGAGCCTTGAATAACATCACTGTTAAGAACAAATATCCTTTGCCTCATATCGATGATTTGTTTGATCAGCTCCAGGGAGCTCAGTATTTTTCAAATATTGACCTGAGATCAGGGTACCATCAGTTGAAGGTAAAGGAAGCTGATATTCTGAAGACCGCGTTTCGAACATGATATGACCATTATGAATTTTTAGTTATGCCTTTTGGGTTAACCAATTCACCTGCTGTATTCATGGACCTTATGAATATAATTTTCAATGAGTTCTTGGATTAGTTTGTGGTTGTTTTCATTGATGATATTTTGGTGTTTTCTAAAAGTAAAGAGGAGCACGAAAGACATTTAAGGGTTATTTTTAAAACCTTAAAAGAAAAGAAATTGTATGGGAAATTCAGCAAGTGTGAGTTTTGGTTGCAGAAAATTTCTTTCCTTGGTCACATTTTTTCTAAAGATGGGATAACTGTTGATCCTGCAAAAACAAAGGTTGTTGAAGAATGGAAAAGACCCATAAATGTTACTGAGATTCATAGCTTCCTTGGTTTGGTAGGCTATTACCGAAGGTTTGTTAGAAATTTTTTAACGGTTATCTAGTCCAATGACTAAGCTAACTCGGAAGGGTGTTAAGTTTATCTGGACAAAAGAATGTGATGATTGATTTCAGGAATTGAAAAGAATATTGGTGAATGCTCCAGTTTTGGCACTACCTTACAGGAATGGTGAGTTTGTTATCTACAGTGATCCTTCATTGAAAGGACTTGGTTGCATCCTAATGCAGAATGATCAGGTAATTTCTAATTCTTCACGTCAGTTGAAAACTCATGAGGTAAATTACCCTACACATGATTTGGAATTAGCTGCTGTTGTTTTTTCTTTAAAAATTTGGAGGCATCATTTGTATGGAGTAAAGTGTGAAATATATACCGATCAAAAAAGTTTAAAGTATATATTCACTCAAAAATAATTGAACATGAGACAGAGGAGATGGTTGGAATTAATCAAGAATTATGATTGTACAATTCATTACCATCCAGGAAAAGCAAATAAAGTGGCTGCTGCTTTGAGTCGAAAAAGTAATGCTTCATTAATGATGTTGCATTTGGAACGTGACCCTTTGGTTAAGGATTTGATGAAATTTGGCATAGAAGTTGTCGGTGCAGGATGTTATTCTGTTATGTTTCAGGTATCAGTGAAATCTTATCTATCAGACAGAATTAAGCAAGCACAGAAGCAAGACAGTGAGTTGCAGAAAAGGGTAGAGCTGGTTTAGAAGGGTAAGTTGCCTGAATTCAACATTGATAATGATTTTGTTTTGAGATTTGGGAATAGATTATGTGTTCCGTGTGATTCACAGTTTAAGAGAGAGTTATTATGTGAAGCTCATAGTTCTTTGTTTTCAGTTCATCCGGGCAGTACTAAGATGTATAGAGATCTTCAGGAGTATTACTGGTGGGACGAAATGAAAAGAGACATTGCTGATTTTACTGCGAAGTGTTTAACTTGTCAAGAGGTTAAAGCAGAGTGGAAGTTACCGAAAGGGATGCTTCAGCCTTTAACAGTGCCAGAGTGAAAATGGGAGAATATATCCATGGACATCATTGTGAGATTTTCGAAGACACCTCGAGGTAATAATGCAATCTGGGTTATTGTTGATCGCTTGACTAAATCTGCTCATTTTCTTACTATACGAGATACTTTTTCCCTAGATCAAATTTCCTGTTTGTATCTTAAAGAGATAGTTAGGTTACATGGAGTTCCTCTCTCCATTGTATCTGACTGTGATCCCAGGTTCACTTCTAACTTTTGGAAAGGCATTTAGAAGTCGTTGGGTACTGAATTAAACTTTAGTACATATTTTCATCCTCAATCAGATGGGCAGTCAGAACAAACAATTCAGACTTTGGAGGATATTCTACGTGCTTGTTCGATGGATTATCAGGGAAGTTGGGACCAACATCTTTCTTTGGTTGAGTTTTCTTATAATAACAGTTTTCATTCCAGTATACAGATGGTACTATTTGAGGCATTATATGGGAAGCGGTGTCGAACTCCAGCTTTCTGGGATGAAGTGGGGGAAAGGAAGTTGATGGGACCAGAATTGGTAGAAGAGTTGGTAGAAAAAGTTCAACTGATATAGAAACACTTGAGAACAGCTCAGAGTAGGAAAAAGAGTTATGCAGACAACATGAGGAAGGATCTCTCTTTTGAGGTAGGTGATCATGTTTTTCTCAAAGTTTCACCATGGAAAAGTGTGATGCGATTTGGTAAGAAATGAAAGCTGAGTCCAAGGTTCATTGGACCATATGAAATTCTGGAGAGAGTTGGATCAGTTACATACCGAGTGGCTTTACCTACGAGTTTATCTCAGGTACATAATGTTTTTCATGTTTCAATTTTATGGAAGTACATGCCAGATCCATCTCATGTTTTGAGTCCAGAGGTAGTTCAGCTGGAAGAGAATATATCTTATGAAGAACAACCGGTCCAGATTCTTGACCACAAGGATCAAGTGTTGTGGAATAAGGTGATTCATCAAGTAAAGGTTTTTTGAAAAAACCACATGATTGAAGAGGCAACATGGGAATCTAAAAATGCAATGAGGGATAAATACCCCCACTTATTCGATAAGTAAATAAATTGCGGGGATGCAATTTTCTAAAGGGGGGAAGGATGTAACATTCTAGGTAAGTAATGAATAATATATATTCTTTTCTATGTCTATCTATGAATTAAATAGTGATTTAAGATGTTTAAAATGAAAATAAATCCGATCTTAAGCATGGAATACACTAATATTTTTAAAAGATTATTTTACTGCCTTTTGATGGAAAACCATTTTTTAAATCAAAATTTTGACAATTTTATAGACTCTATTTTCCAAAATAAACTTATTCTTTATAATTGTGACATTGAAATTTACATTGGATAATTTTTTGGTATTTTTCTGACAATGTTCATTTTTTAATGAATAGTGAAAAGTACTGCATTGTACATCAAAACTGATTTTTCATCTAATTTAATTATATGGTTATATTATCTTTTTAATTGGTTTTAAAGTTTAATTAGAGTATATTTTTACTATTTAATCCAATGGTGGTCATTAGGATTAATTTCACTTTGGAATTGGGCATAAAGAAGTGCCAAACTTTTCATAGATATTGTTTCTAAAAAACCCGCTATTTGTTTTGACAACGGGAATTATTTTTAAATTAATTATTGAAATTTATGTGTTTGGAATTTGGTAAAATGGATTAAATATTTGGAATCAGAAGGTCCAAATTATTTAATCAAGACTCTTTTGTTTTTGGACATTATGAATAATAACGACGGTAATTATCTTTAATTATCTTGATTAATTAGTAATCGGGTAGTTAAGGATAATAAAATAATATCATAATAATAAAAAATAACCCCAACATGTGTCCTAATGCTACTTTTTGTGTCATGGATGACCATGGGATTCCTTCTTCCAAACTTGGGGACCCCATGGAATCACTTTTGTGTGACAATGACTTTTTATCTTTTTATTTTTAAAGAAAGTTAAATATAACAAAGAATATATCATTTGAGTAAAACATTTTTAATTTTGTCTACATAAATTATCTATTGGACTATAAATAGTCATTGGAAAGCTAAAAATATTTACTAAATCATAGTTTTTTTTATAATTTTTATACATTAAATAAATTAAATTATTTATGACATCATGTTGATGCAGCGATTACCTCATTAATGAATGATTTAAATAAAATGAAACGATAATGTAAAATATAAGACTTACAATTCTAAAAGACCTATTGTATGAATATATTTATAACCCTTATCACCTTATCCTAGAAATACATCAATGTGGGACCTTTAAAATCCGAAACGCATTTGAAAATAAAGAAACATTTTATACCTTTCCAAGAGTACCCCTCATCTCCTCTTACAAAAGGCCCCCACCTCTACCTCCTTACCCACACTTCTCAAGCCATTGGATCGGCCAAGATCTGATCATTTTATCTCTCCACATCCCTCTCTTCATCCTAGAAGCCTTACCTTAGGCAGAAATCTCTTCAAGAAACCCTTTTTGTACAAACCAAGAGGAGTTACCCGATTTAAAGGTAAAGTCTTCTCAAATGTTCTTTTGTTTTATTTTGCTTCTCCAACCCCCTAAATTATTTTTATTCATTTCTTTTGTAACAAAATCAGTATGTTCAATATAATAGGATGTTTTTATAAGAATTATTCGAGCTACACTTACACACACCTATATCTAATGGTTAAAGAACATACTGTTTCTGTGGATGGCGAATTTCTGCCTCACAAAACGCTGATTGTTCAATATTCTTATAACACCGTAAAATGTGGACATTAAGATGTCACTATATTTATATATGATATATGATATGTTTATTGTTTCCTTAAGCTTCTGTATTTTTCATTTATGGCATACCTTTATGGCTTCTATTATGGGTAAACGCGATATCTTCATTTTAGGAAGTGCGGACTACCGCCCCCTCAAAGTGATTTGATTCATTAATGCCATATGTGGGATGTATAAAGGATGAAATTAATGATGTTATATATAATATTATACTGGAATTATAATATACCTTTATGTCATTATGATTCCATTCCATTAAATACGAAATAGAAATGAAAATAGCGTTAATGCGTATGTACGGCTTACCATCTCCATGAACGGTGCATTTAATTTCTTACCTATAAATGTTATGTAATATTATAAATGCATGTATATAATGGATAAATATGATATATATGATATCTAAATCATGAATATAATTTTGGATATAATGGATATTTTACCACATGAACAACTTGTAATTATAAAGAGTTTATTTTTGACTCAAGTACCAATGATCGACAAAATGACCATTATTAACTTAAATAATTACATAGTGCTCATAACATGGTAATAATTGATATAAAGGAAATAATGAACTTGAAAAATGTTCTTAAGAAAGTATAAATTAACTCAAGTTTATTATTTAGGACGTTAAAGAATGATCGAGTCAAGTCGGACCTGAGGTAAGGGACTTCGTCTCAATCTACTTTCATTGAGGCATATTTTGTTTTATACACTACTTTCTTTTATAAGGTGTATAAACCCCTTTAACTTTTATGTCTATTCAAAAGGAATATTTTTTATACGAAGCTCTTTACTGAATGACAAAATGAATGTTTTTTTTGTCGTACGTATGCGGTGACAACGACTTCTCCGCCGCCGTGACCATTATTTGAGCTTCGGCTTCCTCTACAAGCCATAACTTTTTTTTAAAAAAATTGAAAAATAAATACCATGTTTTACTTTTCTTTTATTTTGGTATTGAAAATGGTTTTCATAATGTTTTTATATCAATGTTTTGTATTGACATCTTGTGATTGAAAAGTGGAAATGTTATGTTTCCTTTATGCATGTTTTATGTGATACAATTATGTTATGGTTCTTGGGGATTGTTATGAAGATGTGTGGTTCTATGATAAACTAAGGGTGGGTGAGCCCAATATATCTCTCTAATGCATTGGGTAACGTGAAGGGGTTAAACGTTAAGGTTTCTCCGAAGATATTTAGGGAATATACTGTGATGAGTATTCCAAACGTAACCATGAGGGTTACTCCCTACGTAAGAATGTTATGAATGCCTCAAGTTACCTTTATGTCTTATGATTTCTATGATTTATTCATGATTTTATGGGGTATGTTAAAATGCTTATGTTTTATGAGTAAAGTATGATTTCATACATGGACTAATGTATTCATTTCGTACTTTTATATCCCTTACTGAGCTTTTTATGCTCATCCAAAGTTTTTGAAATGTTTTTCACAGGTCAAGGGAAAGGTACATGGTGTGATGATAGGGTCAAGTATGTTTCATGAAATAATCCATGTTTTGGTTTAAATATGTTTCCGTTGATGGGAAAAAAATTAATACTATCTTTTATGTAACCACTTTGTTTAAATGTGGAATGTAATGCATGATTTATGATCTAATTCTCTAAAACTCTAAACCTAAAAAGATCCTCGATGTGTAATCTTGTAATAAATCAAGATTAAGTAATGTGCCTTATAGTTATTGCATGTGATTTGCCTTTGTCTCTGGCCTTAAGAGGTTGCTGACATTGATAATCATCCATAACCCTTGGATTAGGGCATTGTTTAGCATAATTCCCCATTTACTTGCACTTGCAGCATTGAAGTGTGGGTGGTGCATTCTCTGTAGTATTTTCTCTATTCACATAATTAGCATCCTTTTTCCCATTACATTGGAACTCAACTACTCGATGAACTTCTTTTCCATACTTGAAACATTTTATGGTCGCTTTAACACAATATCTACCATACTTCTTTCCACACTTTGAGCATAAGGAGACATTTATCTTCTTTTCACCATTGTCTTGAGATTTTACCATGAACTCCATCTTTAATTTCTTATCAAAACCATGAGATTGATATGTAACACCAACTTCCATTTCTACCATGATAGAACAACACACAATATCTTCTTAGCTACTAAAGTCTCTTATAGCTAATTCCCTTCGAAGACATGGTTTTATGCCACTGAATAATCGATCAACTTTACTTTTAGGTTTGATGATAAAGCCAAAAGCATACATTGAAAGTCATGTAAAATTTGCCTTGTATGTACCAACAGATTCATCATCCTTTTTCTTAAGCTTAACGAACTCATTTTTCATCCTTTTTCAAAGAATGATAGGAAAGTAGTTGTTGAAAAATAAGTTTTTGAACTCATCCCATTCCATTGATTCAATTTCAACCTGCTTCTTTGTATTCTTGATTAGAGTCCACCACCGGTCTTCTTCTCCTTCTAAACAATAAACATCCAAAATTAATTTTTCATGTTCTGAACAACAAAGTATGGAAAATATATTTTCAATGGTACCGATCCATTGTTCAATAAAAAGTGGATCAGAAGACCCACTAAAAAATGTGGATTTTGCCTCATGAAGGACTCAATAGAATGTCGTTCCCTTCTCTACTCATTTGGAAGTCCAAAATGATTCATATCTTGTGTAAGTATAGAAATAAGATTTTTCATTCCATTTTTCATAATATTTGGTTGATCAGGACAACAATCATTTCATTTCCTAGTCCATTGACCATTAACTCAGTTCCTTCGGGTTCCATCCATTGTCTAAAACCTAAAAAAAATAGCGTGAGAGACAAAAATCATACTAGGAGAACAAAATAATCAAGGGGGAGAACTTTCAATATATAACATCTTAGGTTTAATACTTGGTTATTCATGATAGTTACCATAATTCTAGGACTATGAAATATAGTTTTACTTACACTTCGGGACATCCCTATACATACCTTATAAATATCTCTAGGGATCTCACTAAAGTTTTTTCATCCTAGTTTCCAAATGTTAACTAAACCTTCACTCTGATACCAAATGTAATGACCCAAGCTTAACATACATGGACATTACATTAATTTCTAGGAATAATTAATACAAGACACAAATAGATTCCCAAATACTGTATCAGATTAGTGTCTTTGGAAACATGGAACATAATATTCTAACTTGGTGAAATATCGTCAACATATCTCATAAAGATATTCCCCTTTTGTTTTCCTACCTAAAAACATTATTTATATCCTGGGGAAAAGAAAACATAAAAAAGGGTGAGCTCAAATTACCAATAAGGGTAAAAATTAAGAATATAAAACAAACCATACAAATAACAATTTAAAAATATGAACATAAAGTATAAATATAAAAATCTTGAGTCATGAAATAAATCTTGGTAGTACGTAAGACATAGATCATAAATGAACATTAACCCTGATAAAATAGAATTGGAATAAAACATGGAATTGTGGAAAAAAATAAGAACCTAATATGACATCCATAGTATTCAAAACATTGCTTCCAAGACCATTATAGAGGAAAAAGTCCATTACTAAACTGGGTTTACTTGCTGTTCCATCCATGTATTACTGAACCATATTTACTTACAATTCCAGCCTAGTGTTACTAAAAAATATTTACTTTCCATTCCAATTATTTTTATCACATGAGATATAAATCTTTAACCAATGACTTGGAGGGAGATATAGGTCCCACCCATATCATAATTAAATCATTCTTACATTCTCCACAAAAACATAAATTATTCATCATAGCATAACACAAGAAATAAAATGGGTTTTGTTAAACATCATTATATCATAACATAATCCATATAAAATAACATTCCATCATTAACACAATAAAATATTATTAATAATAGGGATATAAAAATAACCCTATTTAAATATCATCATCTTAGATGGAAAATAATTTTGATAAAATACTCAAACTTAATTCTGGAGGAAAATATCATTTCTTCTTCAAAAACGTTTTGTTTTCTCAAAATGATGCACAATTTTAAAAGAGATGAATTTTGTTGAAAATAAAATTTAAATAGAATAAATTAAGCCTTATATAAATAAGGAATTATGAATATGTACAAATCCATTCATGCCATGTAAGTTAAAAAAACATTCTCCTCATACTTTTACTAGAAAAGTCAAAAAGTACCACATATTTGAAAACAGAAAAAGATTCCTTTCATAGCGCTTAATAAAAATTTACGAATGGGTAAAATTGACTTTAAATAATTATAGAATAATATAAATAATATTATATATTTAAGAAAAATTGATGTGGATGATAAATATACCCCAATAGATACTTAAGAATAACCAATCGTGGATAATAATGAGATTGAAAAATTATCCCTTACCTTAGGTACGATTTCTTCCATATATGTCTAAAACTCCTCTATAGTGGGTTTAAACATATTATTAACTCGTAACAGAACCATAATAATATTTATAATATCATATATGATTCAATTATGACTTTATATTACCCTTTTATTTATCAATTCCATGTTAAAGAAACATTTTGGGTAATAATCGTTTTATTTATGGTACACATTTTGAATTGTTATTCTTAATATTATTACTTATATCATGATTTAATTACTTAAAAAATTCAAAACGTGATTTATATATCATATATATTATGTTTATAAATATATATAATATATATATAAGTGAAATTTAATTCACCGTTTATGGAGACGGTAGGTTGTACGTACGCATGAACGTTGTTTCTGTTTCCTTATTGAATTGAATGGAAGTAAATAAATGACATATACATATATAGACACACAAACACACACACACATAAATATAGTATAATTATTATTTAATATATTTCATGATTATTTATTATATATACTTTATAATTATTCATGAATGGTTAATGTGGAGTGGTTAATGTGGAGAATGAATCACATTACATCGTGGAGACAGTATGCCGTACGTACGCATGAGTGAGGATATAATTCAATTAATGGTTAAATTTTATGGAATTTGATGGTATATTAATTATAAAGAATAATTATCATGTTATATTCATTATTGAAATCCATTATACTCATCATTATACCCATCCAAATTAAGTATTGTTGAATAGAAAATTACACAACAATGTGGAGATGGTAAGCCATATGCACGTACGCACGGTGGTATTGTTATTCATAGGACAGATAAAATAAGATATAATATTTTCAAATAATTATGATAAAATCTCAGCATGTATAATATACTAGATTTATTACTTTAGTATGGGAACAATATAAGAAGAAGAAGTAGAAGACGAAAAGAATTTTGAAAGAGGTGATAAATAATTACAAATTTTTCGAGTATCTCCTTTTGATTTGAAAAAAAAGGTCTCCCTAAGATGGATTTATACCCAATTTGTGGCCTCTAATATGAATTTAGAGAAGTTTTTAGAGGAAATGGGTAAGTTTTTTCCAAGAAAAATGGCTTTTGAGGTGTGATTAAAAGAGAATGAGAAGTTCCTTTTTATAGGAGAGGTGAGGGGCACTTTAGTAATGTCATTAAATATTAATTTATTATAAATTGATTTTAGATTTATAATGGTCTCAAACTCATTTATTTAGAAGATACGATTAGTAGGGGTATAATTACTCTCAACCGATAGGTTTTTGATAACTTTAGTTTACAAAATTAACCTTATCATTTAGCTTTAACCCTTAGTTAAATAATTTAACTCTTACCATGTATTCTTGTATTTTTATACTATATAGTTAATATAGTTAATATAAAATGCTAATAGAACCTCAAGTGGATCATTAATTAAAATTTTAATATTTTATAAGTTAGCTATCCGAATCTTATATATTTAGGACAATTATATCATTTAATAAAATAGTATTTTTTTTAAAACCAATTTATTTCAATTTTGACACTATTTAGTAATTGATTTTTGTTAAAGTCATAACAACTTGATTACTTCAAAAAAATGGTATTAAATCATCCCTCACATGTCAATGTCATCCAAAAAATTTGTGAATGTCATAAAAATGTTCAAATTACATTTATTTTAGTATTTATAATATCATTTATTTGAATATTTCATTAACAAGGTAATCATTGCATCATCACTGTGTCATAAATAAATTTATGTATTTAATGTATAAAAATTATAAATAAAATACAATGGTGTAGGAAATTTTTTTATATTTATAATGAATATTCATAGTCTGATAGATCATTTATATAAACCAAAATAAAATTGTTTTATTAAATAGATACATGTTTATGTTATATTTCCCTTTACTTTAAATTAATTATCATAACATGTCATTTTCAGACCAAAGTGGTTCTAAAATGACAAAATTTCAACCTAAGGATTGTTTTGGTCATCCATGACTCATATTATAGGATTAGGACACGTGTTAGGGTAGTTTTATATTAATATTATATTATTTGTTTACCCATATTTATCTGATTTACCCTTTAACCATGGTAAATAAAAACAATCACTGAAGTTACTATTCATAATGTCAAAAAATAAAAGGTACCAATTTAAAAATTTTGGAGCTTATGATTCCAAATATGGAATCCATTTTTCAAATTCAAAATATAGAATTGGTATAAGTTAATTTAAAATTAATTCTCATTATCAAAACTAGAAAGTGAGTTTTTAAGAAGTAAAAACTATCAAAAGAATGACATGTGTTTATGTCCAATTTAAATTTTAAATTACTTCCAATGACCAAAATTGTATTAAATTATAAAAAATAATCCAATTAAACTTTAAAACCAATTAAAAGTATAATCTAACTATATAAATAAATTATATGAAAAGGAAATGTTGAATTAAAATGCAGTATTTTTCATTATTCATTAAAATATAAATTTTGTCATAAAAACACAAAAAAATAAACCAAAGTAAATTTTTATGTCCCTATCCCAAAGAAGAAGATTATTTTGTCAAATATATTATATAAAATTATTAAAAACTTGATTTAAAATGGATGTGCCATCAAAAGGTGGAAAAACTACATTTTCTGAAAAATACTTATTTTATCTAAAAAATTGAATTTGTTCTTATATCATGTCTTAAAAATACATAATATGAAGGTTAATGTTATATAAAATTATAAATTTGGTGAATACTATTCCTAAAATCTAGTTTATATCCCATTAAATAATAATATTTTAATAATATATCATCGTTTAGTGAAACTCGGTATTATGTACAACGCTGGTTATCAAAGAAGGTCGTTCATGCATGTTGCACAAGCCATGTCAATGTTACGTGTAGTGAAATATTACTTTGGGGTTGTATATGACACAATCCAAACATAGTTCTTTTATACATTGAACAAAATATATACTCAATGTTGCGTGAAATAAATTCTATCAAAAGAACATGAAATTGTGAATAACACAAGACAAGGATAGCGTTGCATATACTATAAGCCAATATGGTGTCACATATAGCACATCATAATCTTTCTGTAGCATACAGGACAAGTCATAAAGGATATTAAAAATAATATATCTCATAAAATCTCTAGATTTTACATTATACCCCCCTTAAAAATGAATTTCACCCTCGAAATTCATCGAGGATATAAAAGATTTGATACTTGAATGTTTCTTTCATAAAATCCCACATCGTAAAATGGAATACTATAACTTCATTTTAAAAAGGAAAGTTAGAAACCTAATGGTTACCAAAAGTAACTCATCACCAGGTTTCCACACAGGAGAACATATGTGGGAAGTGAAAACGTGGATATGGATGAAAAATATAACCATCAAGTTCTGATAGATAGTGATAGAGAAAAATGTTTGGAGAAAGTTAACAATCAGAAATCCATAAATCTTCGATGATTTATGAGACCATATGACTCATTGGATAAGAAGGTACTAAGATAATATTTTGGGTTTTCAGGATGCTTTCCCTAAAGTTGAAGAAGTTTTCTTGAGAATAAATACTTACTTGATTTTGGTACAATCTCACTATCTTTTGTGCCTTGAACAATTTCCACTTCATCTCTTATTTAATGAAATGAATTTGAATTTTTCATTCTTGAAGTTTTATCAGATCATGCAATGGAATGATAGGTCATTCCATCTGTCTCAACAAAAATGTTTGCACAACTCATCAAATATACATAAGTCTACCTATAGTGTGATAATACATTAATCTAACAAACTTCAATTGGAATATAACTTCTACTATCCATAAATGGATAACATTATATTACTTACAAAAAGTAAAAATATATAACTTTAGAAAGAGGTGAACTAAATTGATTTAAAATTCATCTCCTATATCTCATAAGGTAGTTCTTGGTTTTCACATTCCAAAAATGTGAATACCTTAATCATGTATTCTCTTGAAACATGGTAATAACATTAATTACCATAGAACCTTAGTGAAAACATGCATTATTTAAAAATAAACTCTTTCCATGCACCAAAAATACCAAAAAATTCTATGTACTCAAACCATGATATCACTTTGTCCTTATATCAATTATGAGGTCATTAATACTATCAAACATCACATTATCTCCTTATCCTATCATTATGAACATATCATGTGCTTTACAAAAATATTTCAGTCACTTTCCATGGTTATCGATACCATATACTTATGGAAAACCATAGTATATAATACATAGATATTCCAATATTCCATAATAACATATAAGAGATTCTACAACACTATTTTGGAATCCCATTACACAAAAACTTAGTCATTCCACCACTTCATTGTCACACTGAACATTACCAATTGTGATCGAATGTGATTATCCTTTGTCTTTGGCCTTAATAGGTTTTTGAAATCTATAATAATCCATAACCATTGGATTAGGGCATTGTTTAGCATAATTCCCCATTTCATTGCACTTATAGCATTGAAGTGTGGGTGGTGAATTCTCTATATTCTTTTCTCTATTCACATTGTTAGCAATCTTTTTTCCAATTACATCAGCACTCAAATGCCCAGTGACTATATTTTTCACACTTAAAACATTTTCTAGTCCCTTTAAGAGAATCTCCACCATGCTTCTTTCCCCACTTTGAGAATAAGGAAATATTCATCTTCTTTTCACCATTGTTTTGAGATTTTTCCTTGAACTCCATCTTTCATTTCTTGTCAAAACCATGAGATTGATATGTAACACCAACTTCCATTTCTACCATGATATCACAAAACTAAATCTATTCATATATACTAAAGTCTCTTATAGCTAATTCCCTTCGAAGATATAGTTTTATTCCACTGAATAATTGATCAGCTTTACTTTCAGGTTGGATGAAAAATCTAGAAGCATGCTTTGTAATTCTTGTAAAATTTTACTGGTATGTACCAACAGATTCATCATCATTTTTCTTAATCTCGATTAAATCTTTTTACATCTTTTTTCAAAGAATGCGAGGAAATTAATTATTTAAAAATAAGTTATTAAACTCATCGCATTCCATTGATTCAATTTCATCTTGCTTCCTTGTATTCTTTATTAGAGTCCATTACTAGTCTACTTAGCCTTCTAAATGATAAACAACCAAAATGAACTTTTCATTTTCTGAACGGTGAAGGGTGGAAAATATATTTTCAATGGTACTGATCCATTTTTAAGCAACAAGTGGATCAGAAGACCCACTAAAAGAAGGTTGATGTGTATCTTTTCAATGGTACTGACCCATTGTATTCCATTTTTGGAGTTGTTAAATCATTTCTTGATAACACAATTTCATTTGATGATTGTAAAAAAATTGATGGATCCACTTTTTTACTATAGAGGTACAAAATATATTTAATAATATTTGAAATAGTATAAAAAATGATGGAATTAATCGCTATCGAAATCTACCATATAATTGGAATTGAGGATGGTGACATACCTTTATTAGCTTCCTATACATTATGACCAAATAGTTCAGAACTATTAAGGAGGAGGTTTTCCCATATTGGTTGGCTATTATCATAGTGTGTGTTATGGAGATCCATTGTTGATGCAGTTGAATCTAGTGAAGAGTATGATTTTTCTGATGTGGAATGTTTGATTTACCTTTTAGCATGTGCGACATTATTTCCCCCCACATGTGGTTACTATATGGGTTGGAATTTTGTTTCATATTTTGAAGAAATATTAAAAGTTAAGTGGTATTTTTGGGTATTTGGTATTCATGACTAGTTGATTACATCATTGAAAAAAATTTACCCAACTTCTTTAAATATAGTAGGTTTTATTGTCTGCTTATCAGTAAGGTATTTAAGTTTTTTTAACTGTGACTATTTTTACTAAGTTAATTGAGCTATTCCTAAAAATATTAAATGTTATAGTATTGGTATGCTAAGAAGTATGAGAATTTTCCACAAAAAAGTAACACCCCAAGATTTCGTAGTACATTATCTCTTTAAAGTAATTCAATTGCTTGCATCTCACACAACACCGAGTTCGAGCGCACGATGACTTACCAAACTAGCCGTTCAAAAGCAGCTATGAATAATATTAACTGAATCTTGAATTTTATATGTTCCATATAATTTTAACATCCATATTATGTATTTCTTAGACATAATATAAGAAAAAATTCATTTTATTTCAGATAAAGGAATTATTTTTCAAAAAATGTAATTTTACCGCCTTTTAATGGAGAACCATTTTTAAATACAGTTTTGACACTTTTATAAATTCAATTTGACAAAATAAACTTCTTATTTAGAGTAAAGACATAAAAATTTAGTTTCGATAAATTTTTGGTGTTTTTCTGATAACTTTCATATTTGTATGAATAGTGAAAAATACTAAATTTTAATTGAAAACAACTTTTTTAATCAAAATAATTTATAGTGTTAAACAATACATTTGAATGGTTTGAAAGTATAATTATATTATATTTTTACCATTTAATCCAATTTTGGTCATTGGAATTAATTTTACTTTGAAATTATACATAAATAAGTGTCAATCTTTTGATAGTTATTGTTTCTTAAAAATAATCTATTTGTTTTGACAACAGGAATTAATTTTAAATTTATTAATTAAACCTATTTGTTTTTAATTTGGTAAAATATACATCATTTTTGAATTCAGAATATCAAATATAGCTTAGGCGGAATTTTTGGTATTTTTCTGAAAACATTAATTTTTGATTTCATTTAAATGAAATTTTACCGCTTCTATGAACTAAATTTAGAAATTCCATGAAACATGGTAGTTATTATTAAGTAAAATTTTGTCTAATAAGATGAAAATATTTATTGGTGAATAGTAACTTTTGACTTTTATTTACCGCGGTTAAAGGTAAATAGGGTATTTCAAGGTAAAAAGAATCTTATAATAATAAAAAATTAACTTAACACTTGTCCTAACCTTATTAGATGAGTCGTGGCCTACCATGGGCATCCTTGGGTATATTTTGGGACCCCATGGTGCCACTTACGATTGATAATGACACTTTATTTTAATTAACTTATTGTAAAGGCAAAAATGACAAAAACAAATATCTTTTGGTAAATCAATTTTTACATGGGGTTATATAAGTCATATTTTTGACTATAAATATTCATTGGAAATCTAAAAATATTTCATAAAATATTTTATTTTTATTATAATTCTTAGACATCAAATAAATTAAATTATTTATGACACAATAATGATGTAGCATTTACCTCATTAATAAATGATTTAAATAAATAAAATTATTAATATTAAAACAATATCCAAAACCTGTCCAATTATTATTGGATGATTCTATTTCGACCATGAGTCATCTTATCTTAAACTTTAATTAGTTATGGACCTTTATAAACCGAATATCACTATATAATAAAATAATATTTTCACACTTTCCTAAAGATCCCCTCCTCCCCCTTATAAAAGGACACCACTTCTATCCCATTCCACACACCTCTCAAGCCCATTGGCTCATCCAAACCCTTCCCAAATAAGATCTCAAGATTACTATCCTATACCTAGAAGCCTTACCTTAGTAATAATTCACTTCAAGAAGTCTTTTTGGTTCAAACCAAAGGAAGTTACCCAAATTAAAGGTAACAATTTTCTTTTAAATTATTTTGTTTTATTTTGTATTATTTTACTTCTCCAACCCCCTAAACTCTTTTTATTCTATTATTTTATAATAAGAAAAGTATCTTCAATATAATAGGATGTTTTTATGATAATTATTCAAACTACACTTACACACACCTCCATCTAATAGGTGAAGAAGATACTGTTTCTGTGGTTGGAAAACTAACGCCTCACGAAACAATGATTGTTCGATTATCTCTTACCGCCTCTCATGGTGGCCATTAAGATGGAAATTTATTTATATATGTTATATATTATGTTTATTTTTTATTTTTTCTTCATTATTTTCCATTTATATCATACCTTTATGGTTTCCATTATGGGTAAAACGCGATAATTTCATTTGAGGAAGTGCGGACTACCGCCCCTCAAAGAGATATGACTCGTTAATGACTTGTGTGGGATGTATAGAGTATGGAGTTAATGATATTATATATGATATTATACTATAATTACAATATACCTATGTATAATTATGTTTTAATTCCATTAAAATACAAAATAGCAATGAAAGTAGCGTTCATGCGGACGTACGACTTACCGTCTCTATGAAAGGTGCATTTCATTTCTTATCTCCAAATGTTATGTACTGTTATAAATACATATATATACTAGATATATAATATTTATATGATATAGAAATCATGTATATCATTCTGTAGATAATGTACTTTTGACCACATAGAAAAATTGTAACTATAACAAATTCATTTTTGACTGAAGTTCTGAACATCGATAAAAAAATCCAATATGAACTGAAATAATTAACTAATTGTTATAGCAAGGTAATAAGTGATATAAAAGGAATAATAAACTTTAAAATTTTCTTAATCAATTATAAATTAACTTAATTTTATTATTCTTGAAGAACAAGGAACATATAAGACAAGTCGGACTTGAGGTAAGGGGTTTCTTATCTCACTTTTATTTCTGTGAGATTTCCATTGTTTATTTATTGAATGTGGTGTATGTACTACCCCATGATTGTATTCTTTGTGTAATATACTTTAATTTATTGGTATTTAAATCTTCATTTTATGATCCATATTTTATGGGGTGTATGTTTCGTAAGCTACCAATTCGGTAAGGGAATTTCTAATTTCGATTTACACTCTTTGGGGTTCACGCATACTTCATTGATTATTTTACTCCATGATTATGTGTGGAATCACTATTCATTATTTTTGTAGTAATTAAACTCCCATTTTTGTGGATATAATTTTGATACACATAATCACTCCATTTATAAATTCTCAAGTCATCGATATGAACTTGATAAGAGTAATTTTAATTCAATCTCCATTCATTGAGTTAAACATCCAATTCATTGGTGTTGTTTTTACAAGAATATGTGTGAATGTCTTCTGATTGATCTATACTGAATATCCAATCATATTTGGTGTATTTATATTTGTCACACATAATTATGTTGTTGATTTATCCTTAACCTAAGGATACGGTCTTTATAATGGATTTCATCTCAATTTACATTTCATTGAGACTTCTTTGTTGTTATGCATAGATTCACTTCTATATGGTGTATATACTGTCCTTTGACATAGTATATCATGAACCCCTTTATTATCATGATATTATAAAGTTTTTATTACCTAAATTATTTTTATTCAAGTTTCTCTCTTTTGGTTAGGAACTCTAACTAAAATATCACTTTAAATGTTTTAAATATTTATTCTTCTAAATATTTCTCATTAATGTCCATGTTTTAAAAATGGTTTTAAGGATTTATTTATATGGACATTAATGTTTTCAATTGATAATTCACTTAAAATCTTCAAAGTGGTATGGGAAACTTTGATTAAAAAATCTATTTTAAATGGCTTCTTTATAAAAAATGTGACTTTTAAATGTTTTCAAGAAAAATGAAGTTATTTCTCTAAAATAGTTTTGATGATTATTTTCATCTATGTCAATACCCTTAATTATCCTTCATTGAGGCTAATCTATTATTATAAAATATTCTACATTGTATTGAATGAGTTATGGTTGACTATTGACGTGCTATTTTTGTGCCATTCATGGATTGTGGTTAAATTATTGACATTTCATATGATTGTTTTAATACGAATGTTTATATTATGTTTCACCCATTTCATATGAGGAATGAATTGGACTTAGTATGTGACGGGTGGATCCTGCTATATCTCCTCGATGCATCAGTAGGTCTCATGAGACAAACTAGTGTCTTGGCATAAGGCCTTGAAAAAAAATTATCTGTAGTCTTGGCACGAGGCCTTGACAATGTGGTTATGATGTCCGACATTATGCATTCCATCATTATGAGATTATCTATTGATATTTCTTGTGCTTATTCGACTTGTAGAATACCCATGACTATGTTTTATTATGGCATTATTTACTCAGCTAATATTCCTACCATAAAATGTTCATGTTAATAATTTGTAAATGGATGTGTTTTCAATTATTCACCATGCCTAATGTTTATATTATCTTCCACTGTATTTCTTACTCTTACTGAGCATTTGAGATAACCCCTTTCTTATGTTTTATTTTCCCAGGATTCTAAGAAGTGTTTTATGATTGATAATCAGGGTTAAGCTAGTGGATTAATGGTGGTATAAAATGATCTTTTATGTTGTGTGTTATCTTCTAATGTGTAATGTGACGTTCATGTATGTAATATATTTTCCAAGACTGCTAAACTGATTGGTCTTTCGGGACTTGATTCCTTATAATCATGACAATGATTAAAATAATGCAATGACTCTGGGCTTCTGGGGTCGGGGCATTACAGTTGGTATCAGAGGAAGTTTAGTACAAACCTTGGAAACTAGATTTAGATAAACTCTGATTAGATCACATTTCTCTAAGACAGACTTTGAGGATTAGTATAGAATAAATTCCTAGAATTTTGGTAATGTGGAGATTTTGTATATTTTCCAAGAAATAAGTCCCTGTCTGGATACGAGCACTTAGAGGAAGCTCTGGCACAGATGTACCTAGGAGTGAAAACTCCGACAAGGAGTTTCATGCTTGACACGGGGTATGCTGGTACATGACAACAGGGCTTGCTACACTCTTGGTTACGACACTCCCGGGGGATATGCTTAGGATAATTCAAATTTTTTTACAAACCGAATTGAAGGATTTTAATATAAGATGAGAATAAATGACCTTGGTTAATCCTAAGGTGTTTCAAATTGAAAATAAGGTGTCATGATATCCTCTAAATTATTTTATGACTATTGTTACTCACACAATGCTTTCTGGTTTTAGTCAATGGCTTGATTCGAAGGAAGTCATAGTAAATTTGAGCATAAAGTCCCTGGTTAGTGTGACTAATTATTTATAGTCAAATGATATTGTTGATAAATAATAAGTTGATTTGGGATCTTATGTTTTATCAAATAGATATCCTTAGTATAGGAAAATAAATTGGTGATTAAGTGATAAATGTTATTTTGGAAGATGTTTGCTCTGTTGGGAACACTATATGCCTAAGGAAAATAGAATACTATGGGATTTCATTTGTGGAATAATGGTTGATTTTTATCTATGTTTTTATTTTGGATTTATAGATATTTGGGTTATTTATGGAAATGATTAACCTATCATAGAGAATATGTGATTAGGTTAATTACTTTTAAGTATGTGACTTTAAAAGTAGTCGATGTTGTTTGGAGATACAATTTAACATGGAAGACTATGTAAGAAAGTTCTTCTGAGTTTTCGGTTTCAATATTAGTTTGGACTATATTGAAAGATTTTATGGATAGTTGTTTGTTGAATGATATTTATTAAACTTTGGGTATTGTTGGTTTAATTTTAGAAATTAAGATTAGTATTTCTTTCTCTAAAGGATTATCCTTTTTGGAGATCATCGGATCTTGTACTAACCATTTTGTATTTTGATAATCTCTAAAGAAAATGGAAATATATATTTCATCCTTTGTGGATTATGTGATTCTCTAGAAGTTGATTCTAGCGCTTCAGGTGTGTCCAAGTCATCTTGAATACACATCGTTTGGAGAAAAGATGAGTTAGTTGTAGAAATTTATTAAAGGATGAATATATACTTAAAAAGTATGTATATCTATTTATGTTCTTAGTAAATATGATAAATAAATTACTCAAATTTATGAAAAGGAACTAAAAACAATAACGTTGTCCATTTAATTTTCATACTTCGGAATCAAATACCGTTTATCCCATAACAAGTTTATGGTTTTCAGATCATTTACTTTCTCCTGATCAAGTTTTCGATCACTCTCCATCAGAACATAATGCTTAGATTTATCCTCCATATCCATGTTTTCCTACATGTAACCCTATAATGTGTTATTTTCAGTAACCTTCATAATTACCATTCTTTATTTTAAAATAGAGGTCTCATTAATCCATTTTTCAATGTGGGATTTCAACTAAGATATTTTGAAATATCAAAACCCATGTTTTTAATCTTGAACTTAAATTGCGAGGACACAATTTATTTAAGGAGGGGAGAATGTAACGCCCCAATATTTCATAGTACATTATCTCTTTAATGTAATTAAATAGCTTGCACCTCACACAACACCGAGTTCGAGCGCACGACGACTTACCAAACTAGCCGTTCAAAAGCAGTTATGAATAGTATTAAATGAATATTTAATTTTATATATTCCATATAATTTTAACATCCATGTTATGTGTTTTTTAGACATAATATATGAACAAATTCATTTTTTTCAGATAAAAGAAGTATTTTTCAAAAAATGCAATTTTACCACCTTTTAATGTCGAACCCTTTTTGAATCCAATTTTTGACACTTTTATAAATTCAATTTGACAAAATAAACTTCTTATTTAGAGTTGATACATAAAAATTTAGTTTAAATAAATTTTTGGGGGTTTTTATGATAAATTTCATATTTGGGTTAATAGTGAAAAATAATAAATTTTAATTGAAAACAACTTTTTTAATCAAAATAATTTATAGTGTTAAATTATACATTTGAATGGTTTAGAAGTATAATTAGATTATATTTTTACCATTTAATCCAATTTTGGTCATTGGAATTAATTTCACATTGAAATTATACATACACAAGTGTCAATCTTTTGATAGTTATTGTTTCTTAAAAACACACTATTTGTTTTGACAACAGGAATTAATTTTAAATTAATTAATGCAACTTATATGTTTTGAATTTGGTAAAATAGACATCATTTTTGAATTCATAATATCAAATATATCTTAGGCTGAATTTTTGGTATTTTTCTAAAAAACTTCAATTTTTGATGAATAGTGAAACCACTAAGTAGTAGTTAAAAATCCGACATTTTCATTTAAATGAAATTTTACAGCTTCTATGAACTTAATTTATAAATTCTGAGATACATGGTTGTTATTATTAAGTAAAATGTGGTTCAATAAGATGAAAATAATTTATGGTGAATAGTAACTTTTGACTTTTATTTACCGCGGTTAAAAGAAAATAGGGTAATTCAAGGTAAAAAGAATATTATAATAATAAAAAATTACCTTAACACTTGTCCTAAACTTATTGGATGAGTCATGGAAGACCATGGGAATCCTTGGCTCGATTTTGGGACCCCATGGAGCCACTTATCATTGATAATGATACTTTATTTTAATTAACATAAAGTAAAGGCAAAAATAACAAAACATATATCTTTTAGTAAATAAATTTTTACATGGGGTTATATAAGTCATATTTTCAACTATAAATATTCATTGGAAATATAAAAATAATTCATACATTATGGTATTTTTTTATAATTTTTAGACAACAAATAAATTAAATTATTTATGACGCAATAATGATGTAGTATTTACCTCATTAATAAATGATTTAAATAAATAAGACTATTAATATTAAAAAAATATCCAAAACCTTTCCAATTCTTATTGGATGATTTTATTTCTACCATGAGTCATCTTATCTTTGACTTTAATTAGTTTTGGACCTTTAGAAACCGAATATCACTATATAATAAAATAATATTTTCACACTTTCTTAAAGAGCCCCTCCTCCCCCTTATAAAAGGACACCACTTCTAACCCATTCCACACACCTCTAAATCCCCTTGGCTCATCCAAACCCTACCCAAATAAGCTCCCAAGATTCCTCTATTACACCTAGAAGCCTTACCTTAGGAATAAGTCACTTCAAGAAGTCCTTTTGGTTCAAACCAATGGAAGTTACCCAAATTAAAGGTAATAGTTTCTCTTAAATTATTTTGTTTTATTTTGTTTTATTTTACTTCTCCAACCCCCATAAACTCTTTTTATTACTTTATTTTATAACAACAAAAGTATCATAAATATATTATGATGTTGTTATGAGAAGGATTCAAACTACACTTATATACACCTCCATCTAATGGGTGAAGAACATATTGTTTCTATGGTTGGAAAACTAACGCATCACAAAACGATGATTGTTCGATTATCTCTTACAGCCTCTCATAGTGGAAATTAAGATGAAACTTTATATATATATGATATATTTTTTTTTATGTTTTCTTTTTTTCTTATGTATTTTCTATTTATATCATACCTTTATGGTTTCCATTATGGGTAAAACGCGATAATTTCATTTGAGTAAGTGCGGACTACCGCCCCCTCAAATTGATATAACTTGTTAATGACTTGTGTGGGACATATAAAGTATGGATTTAATGATATTATATATTATATTATACTGTAAATATAATATACCAATGTATAATTATGTTTTATTTCCAATAAAATACAAAATAGAAATGAATGTAGCGTTCATGCGTATGTACGACTTACCGTCTCCATGAACGGTGCATTTCATTTCTTATCTCCAAATGTCATGTACTATTCTAAATACATATATATACTGGATATATAAAAAATATATGATATATAAATCATTTAAATTATTCTTGAGATAATGGACATTTGACCACAAGGTAAAATTGTAATTATAACAAATTCATTTTTGACTCAAGTTCCAAACATCGACAAAAAATCCAATATGTACTCAAAATAATTAAATAATTGTTATATCATGGTAATAAATGATATAAAAGGAATAATAAACTTAAAAAATGTTCTTAATCAAGTAGAAATTAACTTAAGGTTATTATTCATGAAGAACAAGGAACATACAAGACAAGTCGGACTTGAGGTATGGGGTTTCTTATCTCACTTTTATTTCCTTGAGATTTCCATTGTTTTCCACTTATTTATTGCAAGTGGTGTATGTACTACTCCGTGATTGTATTCTCTGTGTAATATAATTTAATTTTTGGGTATTTACATCTTCATTTTAAGATCCTTCCTTCATGGGTTGTATGTTTCGTAAGTTACCAAATCGGTAAGGGAATTTGTAATTTCGATTTCCACTCTTTGGGCTTTACACATACTTCATTGATTATTTTAATCCATGATTATGTGTGTAATCACTATTTATTTTTTTGTGTAGTAATTTAAACTCCCATTTTTGTGGATATACTTTTGATACACATAATCACTCCTTTGATAAATTCTCAAGTCATCGATATGAACTTGATAAGAGTAATTTTAATTCAATCTGCATTCATTGAGTTAAAGATCCAATTCATTGGTGTTGTTTTTACAAGAATATGTGTGAATGTCCTTTGACTGATTTATACTGAATATCCAATCATATTGAGTGTATTTATATTTTTCACAAATTATTATGTCATTGATTTGTCCTTAACATAAGGATACATTTTTTATAAGTGATTTCATCTCAATTTACATTTCATTGAGACTTCTTTGTTGTTATGCACCCATTAACTTCTATATGGTGTATATACTGTCCTTTGACATAGTATATCATGAAATCCTTTATTATCATTATATTATAAAGTTTTTATTACCTAAATTATATTTATTAAAGTGTCTCTCTTTTGGTAAGGAACTCTAACTAAAATATCATTTTAAATGTTTTAAATATTTATTCTTCTAAATATTTCTCATTAATGTCCATGTTTTAAAAATTGCTTTAAGGATTTATTTATATAGACATTAATGTTTTCAAATGAAAATTAATTTAAAAGCTTCAAAGTGGTATGGAACACTTTTATTCAAAAATATATTTTAAACGCCTTCTTGATAAATAGTGTGACTTTTAAATGCTTTCAAGAAAAAGGGAGTTATTTCTATCAAATTGTTTTGATGATTATTTTAATCTATGTCAATATACTTAATTATTATCGATTGAGGATAATATATTATAATAAAATCTTCTATATTGTATTTAATGAGTTATGTTTGACAGTGGATGTGCTATTTTTATGCCTGTCATGGATTGTGGTTAAAGTATTGACATTTAGTATGCTAGTTTTAATACGAATTTTTAGATTATGTTTCACCCATTTCATATGAGGAATGAATTGGACTTAGTAAGTGATAGGTGGATCCCTCTATAGCTCCTCGATTCATCGATAGGTCTCATGAGACAAACTAGTGTCTTGGCACAAGGCCTTGAAAAAATCTTATTTGTAGTCTTTGAATGAGGCCTTGATTGTGTGGTTATGATGTCCGACATTAAGCATTCTATCATTATGAGATTATCTATTGATATTTCATGTAGTTATTCAACTAGTAGAATACCCATGACTATGTTTTATTATGTAATTATTTACTCAACTCATATTCCTGCCATAAAAAGTTTATTTTAATTATTTGTAAAGGCATGTGTTTTCAATTATTCACCAGGCCTAATGTTTATGTTATCTTCCGCTGTATTTCTTACTCTTACAAAACATTTGAGCTCACCTCTATCTTAGGTTTTATTTTTCCAAAGATTCAAAGAAGTGCTTTGTGATTGATAAGCTGGGTTATGCTAGGGGATTTATAGCATTCTCAAAGGATCTTTTATGTTGTGTTTTATCTTCTAATGTGTAATGTAACATTCATGTATGTAATATATTTTCCAAGATTAGTAAACTGATTGGTCTTTCGGTACTTGATTCCTTGTAATCATTCCAATGTATTAAAATAATGCACCGACTCTGTGCTTCTGGGGTCGGTGCATTACAGTTGGTATCAGAGGAAGTTTAGTACAATCCTTGGAACTAGATTTAGATAAACTCTGATTAGATCACATTACCCTAAGATAGACTTTGAGGATTAGTATAGAAGAAATTACAAGAATTTTGGTAATGTAGAGATTTTGTATATTTTCCAAGAAATACATCCCTGTCTGGATACGAGCAGGTAGAGGTGGATCTGACACATATGTACCTAGGAGTGAAAACTCTGACAAGGAGTTTCGGTCTTGACCCAGGGTATCCTTTTACACGACAACGAGGCTTGCTTCACTCTTGGTTATGACACTCCTGGGGGATATACTTAGTATAATTCACATTTTTTTTACAAACTGAATTGAATGATTTTAATATAAGATGAGAATAAATGAACCTGGTTAATCATAAGGTGTTTGAAATTGAAAATAAGGTGTCATGATATTCTCTAAATGATTTTATGACTTTTGTTACTCACACAATGCTTTTTGGTTTTAGTCAATGGCTAGATTCCAAGGAAGTCATAGTAACTTTGAGCATGAAGTCCCTGGTTAGTGTGACTATTTATTTTTAGTCAAATTATTTTACTGATCAATAATAAGTTGATTTGGGATCTTATGTTTTATCAAATAGATATCCTTAGTATAGGAAAATAATTTGGTGATTAAGTGATAAATGTTATTTTGGAAGTTGTTTGCTCTGTTGGGAACACTATATGCCTAAGGAAAATAGAATACTATGGGATTTAATTTGAGGAATAATGGTGGATTTTTATCTATGTTTTTATTTTGGATTTATAGAGAATTGGGTTATTTATGGAAATGATTAACCTATCATAGAGAATATGTGATTAGGTTAATTAATTTTAAGTATGTGACTTTAAAAGTAGTCGATGTTGTTTTGAGATAAAATTTAATGTGGAAGATTATGTAAGAAAGTTCTTATGAGTTTTGGGTTTCAATATTAGTTTGGAATATATTGAAAGATTTTATGGAAAGTTTTTTGTTGAATGCTATTTATTAAACTTTGGGTATTGTTGGTTTAATTTTAGAAATTAAGATTACTATTTCTTTATCTAAAGGATTATACTTTTTGGGGATCATCTGATCTTATAATAACCTTTTTGGATTTGGATAATCTCTAAAAAAAGGGAATTTTATAGTTATTCCTTTTTGGATTACATGATTATCTAGAGGTTGATTCTAGCGCTTCAGGTGTGTCCAAGTCATCTTGAATACTCATCGTTTGGAAAAAAGATGAGTTAGTTGTATAAATTTATTAAAGGATGAATCTATACTTAAAAAGTAAGTATATCTCTTAATTTTCTTAGTCAATATCATAAATAAATTCCTCAAATTTATTAAAAGGAACGTAAAATAAAAATGTTGTCTGTTTAATTTTCCTACTGGGGAATCAAATACCGTTTAACCCATCATAAGTTTATGGTTTTCAGATCGTTTAATTTCTCCTGATCAAGTTTTTGATCACTCTTCATCAGAACTTAATGGTTATTTTTCTCCTACATATCCATGTTTTCCAACATGGAACCCTAGAATGTGTTATTTTTGGTAACCTTCATACTTAACATTCTTTATTTTAAAATAGAGGTCTCATTAATCCATTTTTCGATGTGGGATTTCAACTAAGATATTTTGAAATATCAAAAACCATGTTTTTAATCCCAAAATTAAATTTCGAGGATGAAATTTATTGATAGAGGGGAGAATGTAACACCCCAATATTTCATAGTACATTATCTCTTTAAAGTAATTCAATAGCTTTCACCTCACACAACACCGAGTTCGAGTAGACGACGACTTACCAAACTAGCTGTTCAGATGCAGTTATGAATAGTATTAACTGAATCTTGAATTTTATATATTCCATATAATTTTAACATCCATATTATGTTTTTATTATACATAATATAAGAACAAATTCACTTTTTTCTGATAAAAGATGTATTTTTCAAAAAATGCATTTTTTCCGCCTCTTAATGGCGAACCCTTTTTAAATCCAATTTTAGACACTTTTATAAATTCAATTTGACAAAATAAACTTCTTATTTAGATTCGAGACATAAAAATTTAGTTTTGATAATTTTTTTGTGTTTTTATGATAACTTTCATATTTGGGTGAATAATGAAAAATACTAAATTTTAATTGAAAACCACTTTTTTAATAAAAATAATTTATCGTGTTAAATTATACATTTGTATGGTTTGGAAGTATAATTAGGTTATATTTTTACCATTTAATCCAGTTTTTTTCATTGGAATTAATTTCACTTTGAAATTATACATAAACAAGTGTCAATCTTTTTATAGTTATTATTTCTTAAAAACACGCTATTTGTTTTAACAATAGGAATTAATTTTAAATTAATTAATGCAACTTATATGTTTTGAATTTGGTAAAATAGAAATCATTTTTGATTTTGGAATATCAAATATAGCTTAGGCTGAATTTTTTGTATTTTTATGGAAAAATTCAATTTTTGATGAATAGTGAAACCACTAAGTAGTCGTAAAAAATCCAACTTTTTTCATTTAAATGAAATTTTACCGCTTCTATGAACTGAATTTTGAAATTACGAGAAACATGGTTGTTATTAGTAAGTAAAATGTGGTTCAATAAGATAAAAATATTTTTTGGTGAATAATAAATTTTTACATGGGGTTATATAAGTCATATTTTTGACTATAAAAATTCATTGGTAATCTAAAAATATTTCCTACATTATGGTATTTTTTTATAATTTTTAGACATCAAATAAATTAAATTATTTATTACACAATATTGATGTAGTATTTACCTCATTAATAAATGATTTAAGTAAATAAGATTATTAATATTAAAAAAATATCCAAAATCTATGCAATTCTTATTGAATGATTGTATTTCGACCATGAGTCTTCTTATCTTAGACTTTAATTTGTTTTTTACCTTTAGAAACCTAATATCACTATATAATAAAATAATATTTTCACACTTTCCTAAAGAGCCCCTCCTCCCCCTTATAAAAGGACACCACTTCTAACCCATCCCACACACCTCTCAAGCCCATTGGCTCATCCAAACCCTTCCCAAATAAGCTCTAAAGATTCATCTCTTACACCTAGAAGCATTACCTTAGGCAGAAGTCACTTCAAGAAGTCCTTTTGGTTCAAACCAAAGGAAGTTACCCAAATTAAAGGTAATAGTTTCTCTTAAATTCTTTTGTTTTATTTTGTTTTATTTTACTTATCCAATCCCCCTAAACTATTTTTATTGTTTTATTTTATAAAAATACCATTATACTCAATATACTAGGATTTTGTTATGATAAGGATTCAAACTAAACTTACATACACCTCCATCTAATGGGTGAAGAACATACTATTTCTGTGGTTGGCAAACTAACGCCTCACGAAATGACGATTGCTCAATTATCTTCTACCGCCTCTCATGGTGGCCATTAAGATAAACCTTTATTTATATATGATAAATATTATGTTTATTTTTTCTTTTTTCTTCTGTATTATCTATTTATATCATACCTTTATGGTTTCCATTATGGGTAAAACGTGATAATTTCATTTGAGGAAGTGCGGACTACCGCCCCCTCAAAGTGATATGACTCGTTAATGACTTGTGTGGGATGTATAAATTATGGAGTTAATGATATTCTATATGATATTATACTGGAATTATAATATACCTATGTATCATTATGTTTTAATTCCATTAAAATACATAATAGAAATGAAAGTAGCGTTCATGCGTTCGTACGACTTACCGTCTCCATGAATGGTGAATTTAATTTCTTATCTCTAAATGTTATGTACTATTATAAATACATATATATACTGGATATATAATATATATATGATATCTAAATTATTTATATCATTATGGAGATAATGTACTTTTTACCACATAGAAATATTGTAATTATAACAAATTTATTTTTGACTCAAGTTATGAACATCGATAAAAAATCCAATATGAACTCAAATAATTAACTAATTTTTATAGCAAGGTAATAAATGATATAAAAGGAATAATAAACTTTAAAAATGTTCTTAATCAATTATAAATTAACCTAATTTTATTATTCAGGAAGAACATGGAATATACAAGACAAGTCGGACTTGAGGTAATGAGTTTCTTATCTCACTTTATTTCCGTGAGATTTCCATTGTTTTCCACTTATTTATTGCATGTGGTGTATGTACTTCCCCATGATTGTATTCTTTGTGTAATATAATTTAATTTATGGGAATTTACATCATCATTTTATGATCCATCTTTTATGGGGTGTATGTTTCGTAAGTTACCAAATCGGTAAGGGAATTTCTAATTTCGATTTCCACTCTTTGGGCTTTACGCATAATTCATTGATTATTTTACTCCATGATTATGTGTGGAATAACAATTTATTATTTTTGTAGTAATTCCCAATCCCATTTTTGTGGATATAATTTTGATACACATAATCACTCCATTGATAAATTCTCAAGTCATTGATATGAACTTGATAAGAGTAATTTTAATTCAATCTCCATTCATTGAGTTAAACATCCAATTCATTGGTGTTGTTTTTACAAGAATATGTGTGAATGTCCTCTGATTGATTTACACTGAATATACAATCATATTGAGTGTATTTATATTTTTCACACATAATTATGTCGTTGATTTATCCTTAACCTAAGGATACAGTCTTTTTAAGGGATTTCATCTCAATTTACATTTCATTGAGACTTCTTTGTTGTTATGCACCATTTCACTTCTATATGGTGTATATATTGTCCTTTGAGATAGTATATCATGAAATACTTTATTCTCATGATATTTTAAATTTTTTATTACCTAAATTTTTTGTATTCAAGTGTCTCTCTTTTGGTTAGTAACTCTAACTAAAATATCATTTTAAATGTTTTAAATATTTATTCTTCTAAATATTTCTCATTAATGTACATGTTTTAAAAATGGTTTTAAGGATTTATTTATATGGACATTAATGTTTTAAAATGATAATTAATTTAAAATTTTCAATGCGATATGGGGCACTTTGATTCAAAAATCTATTTTAAACGTCTTCTTGATAAATAGGGTGACTTTTAAATGTTTTCAAGAAAAAGGGAGTTATTTATCTCAAATAGTTTTGTTGATTATTTTCATCTATGTCAATACCCTTCATTATTCTCAATTGAGGCTAATATATTATAATAAAATATTCTATATTGTATTGAATGAGTTATGTTTGACTGTGGATGTGCTATTTTTATGCCATTCATGGATTGGGGTTAAAGTATTGACATTTCACATGCTAGTTTTAATACGAATGTTTAGATTATGTTTCACCCATTTCATATGAGGAATGCATTGGACTTAGTAAGTGACAGGTGGAGCCTGATATAACTCCTTTATGCATCAGTAGGTCTCATTAGACAAACTAGTGTCTTGGCACAATGCCTTGACTAAATCTTATTTGTAGTCTTGGCACGAGGCCTTGACTATGTGGTTATAGTGTCCGACATTATGCATTCCATCATTATGAGATTAGATATTGATATTTCATGTGGTTATTTGACTATTAGAATACCAATGACTATGTTTTATTATAAAATTATTTACTCAACTCATATTACTGCCATAAAATGTTCATGTTAATTATTTGAAAAGGAATGTTTTTTCAATTATTCACAATGCCTAATGTTTATCTTCCACTGTATTGCTTACTCTTACTGAGCATTTGAGCTCACCCTTTCTTATGTTTTATTTTTCCCAGGATTCCAAGTAGTTTTTTATTATTGATAAGCAGGGTTAATCTAGGGGATTAATGGCGGTCTCAAAGGATATTTTATGTTGTGTTTTATCTTCTAATGTGTAATGTAACGTTCATGTATGTAATCTATTTTCCAAGACTGATAAACCGATCAGTCTTTCAGGACTTGATTCCTTGTAATCATGCCAATATATTAAAATGATTCACCGTATCTGGGATTCTAGGGTTGGGGAGTTGCAAAAAAAAGAGGAAACACCATTATTTTTAGGTGGATTTTGCAATATTTTGATGCAGTTCTACAAGAAAGTATTAAGGTACTATTACTATAATATGTTTTCGAATAGTTTTTTATTTTCAAATTAATTTTTACCACCTAAAATTATGTGTTCACTATTCCATGTATACTCCAAGAATGTCAATTTGTATCTATAGGATTCAATCAACTAATTTTTATGTTAACAACCTATTCAACTAGTTTTTGATAAAAAAACTCTATTTAGTATCAAAGGACTGGCGACATAACATTCAAATAAGAAGTCTTTAGGCTCCTGCATGGAGAATTTCAAACATAATAAAAAGTAAACAGACTTGATTCCCAATTAAAATTTAAGAATAGATAAATTATGAATTTGAGAGAAAGATCAAAGATTATGGAGAAGGAAGGGATAAAAGCTATTTCTACTAAGGAGAAAGATAGTGTTTTAGAGGATATTGGGATTCAGGAAATTAAAAATGAAAAACTTATAACTTTAGCCACTAATATCAAGGAAAAACACATGAAATTCATTGAGATGACTTAAATTAGTAATATAGAGGTATGTGAGGGAAATGAATATGTCAATAAAGAATTATGTATGGAAGAACCAAAAGGTGTTGAGTAGTCTAGTGCAACCACTTCTACCTCAAAGAAACAAACGACATTGATTAGAGGTGTGAAGTATTGGGTGACGAAACCAAAGAGTCAATATCGTTTTGTATATATGAATGTGACTATGAATAAGTGACTTTAAATTCCACAAAATCTATCCTAGTTAATTCCTAGGTGGGTGAAGTAGAAGACTATAAAAAAAAAGAAGATACAAGGGTGATGAAAGTGAAACATGATACTGATAGGAAGAGGTAATGGTTTTGAATTTATGCCATTAGAAGATATTATAATATATATAATTCTATACTAAAAAAACAAATGACCTTCCATGATAACAACAGTATAGTATGAGAATCTACTTCTAAATCATATCTGATCGATATGAAGAACTTTATTGATTTGTTAAACAAGAGGTGCACACCAAATATGGTATGTGTTATATCAGTTTACTTAACCATGAATATTTTTATATTTTACTAATTTCTATTTTTGGAAATTGGTTATAGACTCATACAAGTTTTTAATTGAAGAAATATTTAGGATACATAGTATGGATGGCATTGATAAAATGAATAAATGTTCCTTCATGCCCTGCACCTTTATAGTAACACAACAGTTCATTTTTGACATAATGAATGGTCATATTTTTCCACGATTTCTATTAATTTAGTGACTGATTAAAATTTAAAATTTTATATAAATAAATAAAAGTATAAAAAACAACATACAAAGAAAAAGGAAACCAATTCATGGAGTCCAGTTGTGATGCATCCCAAAAGAATCTCCTTGGATAATTTGCTTTCATTCAGTAGGCAAGGATCCCACACTATTGTTGATAATGAGATCTTCATCCACTCTTCCAACCTGAGTTACTTTAGGGAATGTTTAAAGTTAAAAATTAATAGATTATTTTATTTTTTCTTATTATTTTCTTCTAGGGAGTTTTTTATTCATAAAATAATAAATTAAAGTAATTTTTTTGAACCGGGCAACAGTTGTCAGTATAAGGAGATTTTAATTTTTATTCCACATAGTAAAATAAAACAATATCCATTGGAAATTTTTATTCATGGATATAAACATGGGTGTTTAGATATTATAACTCCATCAAACCTCTTCAAGGAATAAGAAATAACAACCCATTTATTAAAGATGCAGCTAGTGTGGTAAGAAGTTATACATTGTGAAGGACCCCGAAACACCCTAAGAGGGGAGGGGTGAATCATGGTGTAAATTTTTTCTTAAAAAGTGATATATCTTGTTCCCATGTTAGTAAAAACCTGTTAAAACTAATTGATGGGAAAGTAAAGAAAAAAAATCAATGAAAAGAGACAGAACATCATTTTTACTTGGTTCACCACTAAGGTCTAGTTAGAGAAGCATACACCGATAGTGTGTCATTCGTACCTAAATCCACTAATCTTCACTAGTTATAGAGTAAAAGAGTTTATAAATATTCACTCTATTCCAAGAAAACATACTTTATAGGATTTTATGGATATCACACTATGTCTCTCAGAACACTTCCGTCGACTTCCTCTAGCTCACTGCCTTTGGTGAAGTATTACTCAGTTTATCGACTTGAAGGTCACTTCAATAGATTTGAATTGAAGCCTTTGTCCCTATCTAGAATAAGAATCAGATTACTTAGAAGTACTAAATTGATGCCCTTTACAGTACTAAACAAACAAACCAGTTATTCAAAACCTGATAGAAGCTCAATACAACACTTTCACAGAACACCACTTCTGGCGCACAAGTTTTGGGATTATTGTGCAAGAAGTATTTTTAAAAAACCTTATCTTTCTCAAAACCACACCATGAGATTCACTTGCTCTTTATGGAATCGAGGATAATTCTGTGTGTAAGATTTACTATGTGTTAGTCTTCCACACAAAACTCTTTCATGCGGTAGAGACACTAGATCTTCATTGGGAAATGGTCTAAGTATTGTTTGGTGGTATCCTCTTATTTATAGGCCTCAAAAAACCAGTTTTTAAGTTCTTGGTGCATCAGACCTCATGAAAATATTCCTGAATTTTACAGTGCATTAAATGTATAATATCCTTCTGCACAACCCATGCCTTTTCCAATTTTTGTATTAAAAAACCCAAAACTCCTCTTACATGAAACTCACTTTTGACAACGCTTCAGGAGTGTAATATTTTTCTGCATAAAAACTAATCTTATGAATGGTTCATTCCTATGATTTATTTATATGTGACATTCCTAAATTATATCTTGTATTAAACATTTAGATACACCTCCAATCTTGTTTGAAACTTCATTTTACAAAAAAACCTTTCACCATTCTCCAATTTTTGGACCCAAAAATTTAGAAAACATTGGGAAAAAATTCCACCTTTATCACTATTTTCAGTCTATATTGTAAGATCACTTGTTTTGAAAACTCCTCAATCCACCCAATGTGGATTGAAAACAACCACAAACCAGACTCTACTACTATAAAAGAAAAAACTTGGGTCCAACAATCTCCCCCTTTGGGTTTGTTAGAAATCTATAGATAAATTCAATAAAGTACTAACCACTATCAAAACCGGATACACAAGAAACAACATAGCCAATACTCTAAGTCTATGTGAGAAATGATTTTTTTATAAAAAAAGAGGGGAAGAATGAACTGGGTACTCATGTTTTGGAATGCTTAAATATGTTCAAGATAAGCTATGAGTATTTCTTCATAAAACTTAATTGTTTTCTCCATTATCATTCTCTCATTCTCCCCCATTGTAACTCATTGAATTTCTCTATTTCTCTATTAAACTTATTGAATTTATCCATTTATCCATTCTCCACATTTAGAAATAAACCTATAAAACCTATTATTTACTTGTAGAGCTCAAAAAAACACTCCCCTTGGAATGTATCTCCCCATAAACCAGCATAATTTCTATAAAAAAATTAAAATAGTTAATTCAACAGGGGAGTGGGGACCAATCGTAACATAATCATGCATTGGGAGGTGGTTGAACACTGATGTTCAAACTGTGTTTCTCAAACACATGTGCTACGAATGGCTTGGTAAGAATATCATCCAATTGGTCTTCATTTTCAACATGATCCATTTTAATCACGCCTTGTTCAAATTTTTCCTTGATTAAGTAATATCCTATTTCAATGTGTTTCATATAAGAATTCTGAACAAGATTATTCATATGATCAATTGATCTCTTTTTATAATAGTGAATCACTATTGGTTGTTTCACCTCATCACTAATATATGTCTGTTGTTTCTTCATCCAAAGTAGCTAAGTAAAATCCTATGTAGAGGAGATATACTCAGCTTCAGAAGTACTAAGAGAAGTGATTTCTTGTTTATTACTCAACTATCCCACACAATTCTTACCAATAATGAATGCTCCACAACTCTTGGAATTTCTATCCACAACATATCCAGCCTAGTCAACATTAGAAAATGAAAACATTTCATTATATCTTCTTGTAACAAAGTATAACCCATAATTGTGAGTACCTTGAATGCACCTCAGGATTCGTTTAAGTGCCCCCATATGTTCTTCCTTCAGATTAATTTGAAATCGGGCCTCTAAGAATATTACAAAGGCAATATATATCCATATTGATGTTTTGTATAATAAGGTTTTTATGATTCTACTGTACATGGTGGGAGCTACAGAAGTCATATCCTCATGATTTCAAAGTTTAGTTCCAACCGTAATCAGGGTCGACATTGGTTTGGAGTCATGCATATTGAATTTCTTCAGCAACTATCTTGCATACTTTTCATGTTATATAAAATCATAGTCGTTCCTTTGAATCACTTGTAGTGCTATGAAGTATGTGAGTTCACCAATCATGGACATTTCAAATTCTGATTTCATGTGATTGGAAAATTCATCCTCTAATCCCTGTCTTCTTCCACCAAATATAATATCATCTATGTACACCAGTACCATGAAATGATCTTTCTGAGAATTCTTCACATAGATATTGTGATCCAATTATCTTATTTTAAATTTTATCTTCTTTAGATAAGAATCCAGCCAAGAGTACCATGCTCATGGTTCTTACTTCAAACCCTAGAGTGCCTTCTTTAATCTACAAACCTTTATTTCATCATTACCAAGTAGAAAACCCACTGGTTGTTCTATGAAGACTTATTATTCAAGAAAAAATTTGAGAAATATTTTTTTACATAAATTTTATACACTTTTAATCCTATTTGAATTTAAATAAAAAGGAAAAGCATGATTGACTCTAGTCTTGCTGCTGGAGAAAAAATTTATTTAATAAAAATTCCATATGCATTTGAATCTATTCTATGTCCACTGATCATAATACAAAGTGGGATGAGAAAACATATACTTGTCTTCATGTGTCATTAACTCTCATTCTAATGTGAAGATACTAAATTTGATATTAAAATTTAAAAAATAATCAACCTTAGACTCCATTTCCAATGACATGATCTTTGAGAAATTTCTAGAATAATCAAGTTAGATAACAATTCAAATAATTATTCTTGAAGCCTTTTCATCATTCTTTATTTTTTTCCCTCCATAAGTGAAACAATTATCTACATATTCATAATGGTGTTTCTCCTAAATAACTGATTTCAATAAATTTCAATATTGAGAATACACCAGAATAGATCTCCAACTTGTGACTGTCCACATTGGAAAAATTTCACAATATCACCAAGGGTAATATTCTTGAACACTTGTTCTCTAGGATACCATAAATAAGATCAAGACATTGTGGAACATTATTTTTCCAAATTTTCTTGAATAGATCATATTTATCTTTATCAATAAATTATCCTTCATCAAATCTACATTTGATTATCGAATGGAGGAATCATTAAAATATGGTTACTTCTTCAGCTTGGATATTAAGAATTGACAGCCCTATCTACTTCTACGTTTTTTCCCTAATAACATGATTCACCTTCAATTACCTACATTATATGAAAAAATACAATACAAAAAAGATTAAGGGAATAAGTTGGATCCTCCTTGCTTCATGAATAGGAACTTCAAGGTCAAGATGTTTTTCTCAACCAAGTTTCTCCATTTACTCTAGTCTTCATTCTTACACATCCGAACATTTGTTTTGATTTATATTGAGGCATCATGGATCTCTTCACATAATCTTATAATTTTTGTGGAGAAATTTTCTTCTTAAAAAACTTCATAGATGATAAAATTTTACTCCCCTTAAGGACTTCTTCTTATTTCAGTAGTAAAGTTAAAAAATATTTTGCAATGTGAACAAATTACATGCATCTCTCACACAAAACTTCTTTAAAACTAGAGTTTCCTTTTGTTTTCAAACACTAGTACAATTTATGTTCATCATGTGGAATATTTTATATTCCTTTTAAACTATCCTTAGCCCATGAATCTTCATGTTTCCTCATTCTTTTCAAATATTTTGGCCAAATAACTAACATGTCATTGAGAACTGTTACAGCAAGTTTGGATCTTCTTCATGGGTTTGTTTGAGTGCCATCCCACATAGTAGTTATTCTGGATTCAGTACCCCTAAAATTATTTGATTTAGAATCCAAGTTATTATTAACCTACTTAATTGAGACCTTATAGGGAGAATTTGTGTTTAGAAAATTCTTCTGATATCTTCCCAAGGTAGCTTCTTCATACTGATCCAACTTTTGTGGTCTTATATTATAATCAATAATTAATGCATGTTGAAATAACTATATACCACCCTTGTGACCACTTCAATTTTATTCATAATAGATGTTATCATGCATACAAAATCTGTTTGAAGTATATAGATTCATTAGGACCTATGGATGTTGCTTCTTCTTCTCTAGATTTTTCTCCCTTAAAATTGCCTTCCTTTTTTCTTTTTTATTTAGAGTATTGTACCAAAAATACAATTTAAAATACCCAAATATATTGCATCACCAACATTGAACAACAAAACTTTATCTCTTTATATCTCATGTATAAGGTTGTTAGATCTTATTAATGACTTGTTGTACTCTTTATGGGTAACCTGACTCTATAATCTTTTTTCTATCCACCCTAGTCATGGTGGTAGGTTTATTATCACCTTTCTATGTCCATAATTGTCCATTATTTTTCATAAAACATGAACTATTCATGCAATTTAGTTTAGAGACATTAAAAAAAGTTGGTATAAATGGTACCTATTTCTTCTTAGCTTCTTGAGATATATCATCAGAAGATGTCCTAATCATGTTATCACATGTTAGATGTCTTTTATCTTAGAAACCTCCATTGAAAATTTTGTAGCTACAGAAATGGGTTCCTTCATTTATGAAGTATCAATATACCTCTTCTTGAGATTGACCAACTAGGCTTCCAAATCTAGACATCTAATATGGAGGATAATTTTATGATCTTTAATAATAACAATCTTTTCTTCATAAGCCTTCATCATTGTAACAAATTCTTCTTCATCTAGCATCAACTTATTCTGAATCAAATAGTCAAGTTCCTTTATCTTTGTGGATATTCCATCCAATTTTAAACCCTTGAAATCATTTATATTTTTCAATTTCTCTTCAAGAACATGGATCTTTTCTTCAAGAGCCTTTTTTAACCCCTCTTTCTCTTCAACTTCATTGAGGTGTTTCTTGGAACTTATTTAATGTTCCATCTTTGTTTCTTCAAAGGCTTCAACCTATCTAGATAGCTTTAAAAATTCAAGGAATTTTCTTTTTAATTTTTTTTCCATATCATCATCTTGTCTTTCTAACTAGGCGATCTCTACCTACATAAATTAAAAGATTCTACAAATAACGACGACTCTTTCTTCAAGAATATCATGAAGATAATTTCTTAATCTCTCAATCTCAATTTAATGTGAGGTTATAGATTTATCAACATCACCACCTATACTAGGACATTTATTTTAAGGAAAACTTTCAAAGGAACTAACACATACCTCTTGATCACTTGAGAATGTTGATTCACATGAGGTAGAAGTGTTTTACTTTTCCTTGGTGGAAACCTGAGCCACCTTCTCTTTACATTCAAAGATTGGTATATCATCATTTTCATAAATACATGGAGAAAAAAATACAAACTATTATTTAGATAATATAGAATTCATCAACTCTCTCTTCTCTTTATTTTTCATATTCATAATGGTATTGGTGGATATAGAATTCTACTTAGATATAAATAGCTCTTCATCAAAACTAAACTTCATTGTTGACATAGTAAAGAAAATAAAATCTTAAACATAGAATAACATTACTGTAGAGTATCCAACTTATATGAACCTTGGCTCAGATACCACTTGAAGGATCATTGAACACCCTGTGAGGGGAGGGGTGGCTCAGGGTGTCAAATTTATCTTAAAAAGTGACAGATCTTGTTCCCACGTTGGTAGTAATCTGTTAAACCTGTTTAATGGGAATGTATAGAAAACAAACAATCACATGCAAAGAGTGAACACAATAGTTTTACATGGTTTACCACTAAGGGAGAGTCTAGGGAGCATACACCGACCATGTTTCAGTGTTACCTAAATCCACTAATCTTCACTAGTTATGTATTATAAGATTTTAGACATAATTAATCTATTCCAGGGACACTACCTTTATAATATTTTAGGGATAGCACATTGTGTCCCTCAGAACACTTCCATCGACTTCCCCTAGATCACTACCTTGGGTGAAGTATTATTTAATTTATTGACTTGAAGTCCACTTCAATATATTTTCTTTAAAGTCTTTTTGACTATATAGTATGAGACTCTTTTTAAATCGGAGTCTTGAATTGATAACCTTGAAAGCACTGAACAAATAAACCGGATATTAAAAAACTAATAGAAGATCAACACAACCCTTGTGTGGAATACCTCTTCTTGAATGCAAGTTTTGGGATTTTCACACAAGATGTATATCTCTCAACCCTTATGCTTTTTGTAACCAAACCAAACCATGAGATTCAATTAGTCTTTATAGACTCAAGGATCATTATGTGCATAAGATTTACCACATGTAAGTCTTCTACACACAACTCTTTTATTCAGGAGAGACACTAGATCTTTGTTGGAAGAAGTTATAAGCCTTGCATGGGAGTAATATTATATTTATAAGTCTCGATGACCCTGCACATAAGTTCATGGTGCATAAACCCTTTTTCATGTATGCCTAAATTTGACATCGCATTTAGTGAGTAAGATCATTCTACGCAACCCATTCCTTTACAAAATTTTAAAGTGAATATCTTGAAACTCTTCATTCACATAACTCACTTTTGACGACGCATTGGGTGTTTAATATTTTTCTGCGTAAACACTAATCTTACATGCAGTTATTTCCTACTGTGTATTTCAAATAGATGTTCCCAAATCATACATTGCATACAAAATTCAGACACACCTTGAATCTTGCATGCAGATTTCTTTTCCAAAAACACATTTCACCATTCTCCAATTTTTAGACCCAAATATTTGGAAAACACTAAGAAACAAAACCACCTTGATCACTGTTTATAGTCTATAGTGTAATATCACTTGTTTAGAAAACTCCTTGATCAAACTAATGTGGATGGAAAAAAACGCAAAATTGTCTCCCTTACCATTAAAGAACAACCTTGGGTCCAACACATTGTAATTTTTTTCAATACATTGAAATATGGACGACTCAATGATTATTTTACAGAAATCATATTTGGAAGATGTGTTTAGCAGCAACATTGCAAAAAATGTGAAGTAACACAAATGAGACAATACAATTGAAAATATTCTATTGTAGGGAGAGGCCACTTTGGATCATGTTTTCATTATTTGTTATGTAAGATAATGTTTGGAAACTATATTTTCAATACCAAAATATTTGAATGAAAATGAAGCTCATGACTAGAAATTGTTTATGGTTCATTATTTCTTAAATGATCCAAGAATGATGATTTCAAAATGGATGCTGAGGGTAGGAAGTATTTGGTTGATTAAAGAAACTTTGAAGATAGTTAAATTGGTTATTCGTCAAAATAGAAATTTGGATGTTGTTTAACAAACTTAAATAATACAATTTGTTATGATGATTTGGGTGGGTGGGAAATTGTTAACGAAATTGGTTATTTTGTGATCTGGATGAAAATATGGATATAATATGAGATTTTATTATATCCTTTAGTCTTTAATTTGATTTTACAGTCCCCACTATCAGTTCTTTGAATCAATTAGAAAATTTCTGTGTATAGAAATTCCCACTGGGAATTCCCATTGGAAAATTCCAATAGATTCTACGACTATAAAATTTGAGTGGAAATTTCAACTTTGATTTAGATCATTTAGGTGGGTGGTAGATAGGGGGTGGAAATGATTATTTTGTAATCTAGATGAACATTTTTTTAAATATGATATGGATGCAATATGTGATTTTATTATATCTTGTAGAGTGTAATTTTACATTTTTGTATCCATGTTAATTCTTGGAATCAATTAGAAACTATATGTGCATATAAATTCCCAATGGAAATTCTCATTATAAATTTCTATTGGAGAATCCCACTATAATCTTTGAGTGGAAATTTACACTTTGATTTATATTATTTGGGAGGGTGGTAGATAGGGGTGGAAATGGTTATTTGGTGATCTAGATGAAACTTTTGATAAAGTTAATATGGATGTAATATGTGATTTTATTATAGCTAGTAATTTTTAATTTAAATTTGTAGTATCCATTTTAGTTCAAGGAATCAATTTCAAACTTATAGTGTATAGAAATTCCCAGCAGGAATTCCCATTGGAAATTTCCACTGGAAACTCCCACTATAAATTATAAGGGGAAATTTCAACTTTGATTCTATGAAAGTTTCCAATGGAAATTTCCACCACTACAACTTGGCATTGAAAAATGTTAGTAGAAATTTACACAGAAAACCAATTAGAAATTTCCACTAGAATTAACCATGGGAAAGTCCTAGTGGTTAGATCACAATGCAAATTTCTAGTTAAAATTTAGAGAAAATAAATTGGAATTTCCTGCAATTCCATTTACTATAATTGAACGGTACCTTCCAAAAATGTCTTTAAGGTTAAAATTATAAACTTAATAATAAAGGAATAAATTTTAAAAATCATCAACTGTGGAAACCCTCATTATTATTTATGAAAACTATATTTTCCTAAATAATAAGTTATTAGGATGACATCTTCAATTGAAGTTATAGATCAACTGAATTCTAGAATGTTTCCATTGACATGTCAGTCCTGAAACTTCTTCTATCATTATTATTTATAATGGTTGCTGAATTTTCTACTCTAAATGGATGAAAAATGTTCTTCAATACCTCCTAATTCTAGTAAAAATTTTATATTAATAATTAAAAAGGGAAATAGTATAAGTTTTTTATAAAATTAGTTCATGTATAATTCAAATATAAGAATATGTGAAGTCCTATGAAGTGTGTTTAAATATGATGGTTTTCAACCTACATTACAATTATTACATACATTGAGACCTATGATAGGATCACCATGGTAGCCAACATTTGATAGTTATTTAGCACTTCCCTACAAAAACATTATATCATTATTTAATAATGATATCCCAAAATGTAGTAGTTCATTAACATAAGCATAAAATAATAATTTCATACAGGTTTTGTGGTCTCTTGATTTATTATATTTCTCCGGAATTTTTTGCGTTTTATTTCTTACTCTAGAAAACTTTTGAACCTATCACCACCTTTCCTTTTAACATTCTTCACGAATGATGTTTTATATTGTTTTTGATGTTCCTTTTTAGATTCTTCTTGAATGCATTTTAAGTGTAAATGATTTCTAGATTCTTACAATTCCATGACATAATTTTTTATATTTTCCATCCTAATCACATATCCTTATTCAAACTCATAGGATTCCATTATAATATTTATTTTGATTCGTTCCAAATTTTGGTAAAAAACTATCTTTTATTTCTACCAAATATTCTTCAACATGATTCACTATCATGTCTTACAAGTGCATGTAATGGGAATTTATTATCCATCTCTTACAAATATATAACTCTTGAAATCACTCCGTATCTACACTCTCTAATATTTTTGAGTTCATTAAAACAAAAATACCCTTAACTATCAAATTTCATGCATGTACAACCAATTCTCGTAGGTGAATTTTGGTAAACTAGAACTAAAAACTCATTTGAGGAACGATTCATTCAGAAAAAACCTTTTTAGGGGAACTATTTCATGAGAATACTTAAGGAAACACGAAACAAATAGTTTGAGTTCATGTTGAAAAATATTGAATTTTTTTTGTGTACAAATGACTAGCTTTAACCATGATAAGATGATATAGAAAATGATTGCATGAGAGCTTTTCCCATCCATCAAATTTACCCCTCATTTCCTGATACCAATTCTTCTCCAAAACATTCTCAAACTGTTAGTTGAATTCCAGTACACTTAGTTTATGATTCAAGTAATACTTCAATAAACCCTTAAAACCCTCACTCAACTAGGTGCTTTGAATTTTTAATTTCAACACAGTCTTTATAAAACAATGAGCCCATTTTTCCTTGCTTTGTACATATATTCTAACAAAGTCAAATTTGTATTCTCTCACTATTATTGGATTTTTTTTCTATAAATCCTCAAAATTTGAACTCTCTTCAACCATAGACATGATTTTTTGTAATTTTTACAACAATATCAAATAATCTTTCATTACTAGTGCTAAGTTTTTAACATAATTTTTCATTAAGTTCCAAGTGCATAGGCCATGTCTTATTTTAGGTAGGGTAAAATTAATGGATTAAACATAGATACATATTGATCTGTAAAAATTGTATTATGGTTATTCCTACCATAAAAATCAAGAAATATACTAAATAACCAACCAAATGAGTTTTCTTTCCCATCACATAAGAATGTTTCACTAAAAATTATAATATCCTAATGATGGTTTACTCATAAAAATACTCTCAAAGGCCTACAATCCTTGTTTGTGTCGAAGGTAGTGTCAAACATGTAGACATCTCAAAATGATCATAATCCACCTTCATTTTGGTATTATCCCAAAAAATATTTCTAATTTTACCACACATGTAAAGTTTCACTAAGTATAATAATGATATATTTTCCCTTTATTTCTTCCCTAGGCATTGTAATATATCATCAGCATCACCTAGATTTAACTCCCTCTGTCATTTGGGCCAAAAAAATTATATTGGTCTACTTGTGTATATCGAAGACTCTCAGACCCACCTGTAATGTATGTTACAAGTGAAAATGAATCAAAATGATTGAGACAAGATTTATCATTGAAATCAAACTTTGAACTTTTTGAATCGCTGATGAGTCATTGTGAACACATAAAATGAAAGGTCTCATGAGAATGTGAACCATGGTTATACTCCTCAACAAGTTTCCCGCACTCATACTGCTTATTGTACATATAGAAAATGCCCATTCATACTAAAAAATTATTCCTTTTCAAAACCTGGATTTTTGACATTGAAATCAAATTTTTAGGATCTTCGACATCCTTATTTCTTACCTGTGTAAAATGTTGATGTTACCAAGATTTTATCCTTTCTATATATGTTATCATACTTCACTATAAAATGAAACCAAAAATGCCTCTATAAGCTACATAAAATGAATAGACCTCATATTTTGATTTAAAATCCATCCTAATTTTTGTTCTCCATGTCGTGCATTGTTTATAAATGCTATCAGATGGGGTTCCTTCTTCTAAATTTGTAAATTCATATCTGTCGATGAAAATTTATGTAATATAATTTTGTATTTTAATGACAACACTATTATGCTCCATCATGTAACAGTCAGACAAATACTGTACAATATTCAAATCTATTGAATTTATGTGTTCTGAATCAGGTACAACATCTATATTTAGCATGATAGCATTCATTATGACTTGTACAATTTTTGTACAGAAAATATCAGATCACCTATTTTTATAAATTCTATTAGATAACATGTTTTCTTTTTAAATAATTGGAAATTTCTATTATAAATTTCTAGAGGAAAATACTAATGGAAATTCTAAGTGGAAATTTCCACATTTATTAAATTTTAAATTCCTATAGAAAAATACAAGATGACATTTCCTCTATAAATCAATAAAATTCACAAATTAATTCTTTTGAATCTTTTAAAAATATCAAGTGGAAATTCCAACGAATATCTAGTAGTTATTTCATCTGATAATTCTTTTTGAAAAATTTTAGTGGAAATTTGATATGGAAATTACCAGTGAAAATATCTACACCTCCTTCTTGGAATTAATTGTAAATGTCTTCTACATGGTAATTTTGAATTTGTAATTCATATTATGAATTTCCATTGGAAAATCTCAATGGAAACTATGGAAATTTTCAATTCAATTATTTTTTAAATTTCAATAGAAAAATACTTGAATAAATTTACACTTTAAATCAATTTGAAATCATAATCCACTTATTCTAAAACAATTAAAGATTTTAACTGAGAATTACAACATTGATTTCACAGAGTGAATTTACAGAAGAAATTTTTTCTTGTTATTCCTTTTGGGAATTCATAGTGGAAATTATTAGGGGAAAATACTAGTGGATATTACTGGTTGAAATTTAAAGTGGAAATTTATAGTGAAATTTATAATAAAAATTCCATTTAAATTAAGTTTATAAATGTAGTTATAAACGAATAAATTTTTAAAAACATTCCTTATAAATGCTCCTTGTGAAAGATCACTACAAATAATATAGAACATATAATGTGTTAGTGAAATGTATAAGTGGTTTATTACAAGGTTTGATATCTAAAAATAGGAAAAAAAACCCAGCTTGATCTTATCTATCCTTTCATTTACTCATTAGGAATGATCATGAAACAAACAACTATACTGGTTCTAATTTAATGTTCTATATGAATCATGAACCTCTCTGCCCTGATATCACCACTCTCATGCCCGATGAAGAAAATTTTCACCATTTGTTTAGTGGGAAATAAATTTACCCCACCATTTTTTTTATTTTTTATAGGAATATTTATTTTTATTCATCAAATTTTTAACTATAGAAATATGACCATATTACATGGTAGTTATCCAATGACAAACCTAAGGGTCAGGTTGATAGATAAGCATCAGACGATATTAATCCCCCACTAATGTCGACTTTACCTTAAATCATGTAAGTGTTGATGGTACAAATTTGGAAAAAATTATCTCTAACCCTCATGGAAAATTAAGATATATATATATATATATAATTTATTATATTTATATATGTATGTATATATATAAATATATTTATATTCACACAGGTGCTTGTATATATAAATATTATATATATATATATATAATTACTAATTAAATTTTCAAAAATTTCAATGTAAATTTGAATTAAAATTCAATTACGCACACATATATAATTACATTATACAAACATGCTTATAAAATCTATACAGAAAATGTACACTATAAATTTTTATTGAAAACTCCAAATTCAAATTTACAATGAAATTTTATAGGGATAATTTTAAACTTGAAATTTACATTGAAAATTTTCATATGGAGATTTCCAAAATTCTAATGTAAATTTAAAATTAAAATACAATTACGCACATATATAAATACATTACACACAACAAAATTTAAATTTTATAATTTATACTAGAAATATGCATTGAATACTTTGGATACAAATTTCTAATGAAATTTATCTAGTAAAAATTCATAGTAGATATATAGATTTAAAATTTCTAATAAAAATTAACCGATGAAAATTTCTAATAAAAATTTTATTTATAATTATAAATTCAAATTTTTATATTAAAATTTTCGTTGAAATTTCACAATAAAAAATTTCAATTTAACAATGTAGATTTATACCCAAAATATAATTTATAGTGGAAACTCATATAATTCCAATGGAAATTTTTGGTAAAAAATTTCTATTATCATTGGAAATATCTAATCAAAATTAAATACAATTATATATATAGTAATGTATATTCATACATTCATACATAAATTTATATTAATATAACCACTTATAGATATAACTATATATTAATGTAATTATTTATAAATATACAGGCATATATAAGAATATATAAATATAAGAATATAATTATGAAAAATATATTTATATATAATTGTATAATGTAAGTTTACATTGGAAATATGCATTGGGATTATAAGTTGATAATTTACAATAGAAATTTAATTATCAAAATTCTAAAATAAATACTTATTTAAATTTATAGTGAAACTATACCAAAAAAAAATTAATTTTCATTAGAAAATTTTATTGTGAATTTTTAATTCAAATTTCCACTAAAATTACAAGTGAAAATACATTATTAAATAATTAAATAATACATGCACATGAGCCTCATCCCGATTTGTAAGGACCCGACAACTACATCCAAGAGACCTAAGATGAAATCCGTGTGGAGACATATTTTCGGGTGACTGTAGTAGTACTATAGCAGTTGGAATTATTCATACATCTGGGCTTCTGGGCCACCAATCTGGTCCTCAGGTCCTGAAAGGATTTTAGGCCACCAAAGGCCTTCAGTCCAATTGTCTCTCAAGGTCTTTGGGCCATCTTAAGGCCTTAGGGACACCTTAAGGCCTTAGGGCCACCCCAAGGTCTTCGGGCCACATGATTATACAGATGTACCGGTCATACTACAAAGGACAAGGCTCCAGATAAGGATTTAGGGCAGACACATTAACTAGATTACAGTTAATCGGAATTGGAAGAACGAGAGGGTATGCCATTATCATTGGTATCGGGCTTGTGAATCTTTACATAGGACAACTAGCCGACTAGCCCTATAAAGGGGGAGTGCTGATATCATGACATATGCTGGGGAGGAGCAGTTCCAAGTTGTCTTGTCTGGGTGATTACCTTTAATACCTATGGTTCATGGAATTTTGTTTAAGACTTCAGGCCTTGTATGGGTTCCACCTCATCCCTTGAAAGGTGGATTATCAAAATAATAAAAAAATGAAGGCCTTCGGGCCACTCTGACAAATTTTCACTGAAAAATTAAAGTGATAATTTCTAATGAAAATATTCATAAAAAGTTTTAGTTTTAATTTCCACTTAAATTATAAGTGAAAGTATATCAATACACAAATAACCAGTGGAAGTTTCTGGTGAAAATTTCCACTTGATGTTTTTGATGTAAAATTTCAAAATTAATTTCTTACACACCATGTATTTACTATTATAAATATTCAAATTATTTTTTCTATGAGAATTTATAATAATAGTTTTTAATGTAGACATACATAATATATTAATTTACAAAAAACAATGTAAATTTTCACTATAAATTTTTAGTGTAAACATCCACCAGAAATATCTAGTGTAAAAGTCCACTAACAATTCTCTGTGAAAACTTCCACAGAAAATGTACATAAAAATTTTCATAAAAAATTTAAAATTCAAAATTTCACTTAAAATTATAATGTGTGTATATGTATATATAAATACATAAATGAAAAATGAAAATATTAATTGGAAATTTACATTGAAAATTTATAGTAGAAATTTATTTTTCAAATTTATGCATGAACACATAAATATTTTATAAAACTCTTCTAGAAATTTGTGTTGAAAATGTATATTGGAAATTTACAATGAAAATTGACCTTGATAATTTTATATGAACATTTTCAATGGAAATTTTCAATACAATTTTCATGAATACACATTGACACTAAACATAAATAAACAATTTTTATTTAAATTTATGTATTTTTATTTATTAATATACTTTAAACAGACAGGGCCAGCTAGAAGAAAAGTTTTTGACTATTTATTAAAAGAAAGAAAAAGTACATCAGAGTGGTGGATGGGCTCAAACAAATAGAAATGCCCTCAACCACCAAGAACAGTTCTAAAGATCATAGTACGACATATCATTTCCCTAATCAGAGTCACCAGCAGACTCCCACTCAGATTGAGAATCATCTCGATTTAATACTTTCAAGATATTTGTATCCATTACCTGAGACGACGATATGTTTGACACGGTTCTAGGAACATTATAATAATCCTTATGTGGTCTCCTCTTTGAGGGGATGGAGATGAACTCTCCATCAGTAATCTTCTTCACACCACTTAAGATTGCATACTTGTAAGAGGTGTGCCCAACACTGCCCGAGACTCTAATTGGGGTACCCACCTTCTCCTGTTCATCCTTAGAAACATTTCCCCATTTCTCAGGTAATTTAGATACCTGAAAAACCTTCTGTATTTCTTGCTGGCAATCAATATGTTGTTGCGCATCATTCTGATTGGAGACATCAACCTGGGAGGTATCAGGGGTTATCAATCCTGGAGTCCTTATGTGGGTGTCCTCAACTAGAGTAACCTCTTTAACCTTGTGAGACCGAGTATTAGAGGGGACACTATGAGCCTCCTTTGGAGATACATCAACTAGAAACCCTTTGCTAGTGCCAGATTTCCCAGCAATTGGCACATTAGAAAAATGGGAACTATCCTGTTTAATGAACCACCATCACGATCAGTTGACAACGTCTAGTTCTTAAACTTGAACTTACTACAATAGAGAGCTGTTGAATAACCTCTCACTCCACATTCCTCACAAGAAACATTCTTCTGGCATAACTCTAAAGAGTGTCCAAAAACCATACATTCATTATAGAAAAGTGGTTTTTTTCATAATCAACGTCAATTTGAATGTTGTTAGAAGGGGTGGAAAGAGATACCTTGTCAATCAAAGTGGAGATAAGATCAACCTCCACCAACATCCTAGAAAAGTGACCAAACTGAACATCTTTATTCTCCTTGTCAAGCCGAATCAGAGTCCCAATTTCTATGCCAATATCATGAAAAATTTTCAGATTCCAAAGGACCCAATTGAGTCCATGAAGACGAATCCAGAGTTGAGAAAAGACATTTCTTGCACACGAGACATTGAAATCCAAAGACCATTCATTCAAATGAAGCCAATCAGGTTTCAAAAATAGGTTTCCTATGCTCCATGCTCAAAGCTTCAAATCATCAGAGGGAAAAAGGTAATTAAAAAATCCTCAGCCAAGAGAAACACATTTAAAATTAGAGAAACCCCACAAAGGTGAGATTATGAGAATCAAATCATCAAGTTTCCATGACTCTGCACCTTTAGGAAGAACAATATGTGAAATCAAAGAGTTTTTACCAATTGACATTCCCTCTAGCAAGCGCTGAAGGGTTGGATTCAACGTGATCAGATGAACCTTTAATAATAATTATACTAGGACATGAGTCCTTGAAAAGTGCTAACGAACCAGCTTTAACCGGATTCAACCCTAGAGTTTATTTCCCCACGACACCAGAGTGAGAACCAGGATTATCAACACTACGGGGCGGATCTCGCAACAACACATCAGCCATATCCGCAACAACACCCAGACAAGTTGATGTCTGCAAATCACCGCGCCACATGGTAGTCTCCAAATCCATAATGAATCTCTACAATTCCTCCACAGATTTGACTCAAAGAACCGACGCTGATTGAAGATCGGCTGATGAAGTTAGTTTCACTGCAACTGTAGGGTTGCAAACTTCGACGATGGACCGAGGGTTGCAAACATCAACGGAAACCCGAGGGCCAGGAGCAGATTTCGAGGGGGGGATGATCGACACCACGCCACTTGGAGAAGTGAGTTGATCAAATCTGAGGAAAAACAGAAGCACCATGGAAAACCCTAATGTCCATCGCGGCAGAAGGGTACTCCTGCAGCCCGTAGCACCATCTTTCCCCTGTTATCTCTTAATCTACTTTTAATAATATATATTTATATCAATATATAACCAATGTTAATATTCCTAATAATATACACACATAATTTTGAAATTATAAATTTATAATTATACATTATTGAGAATTATTAATTATTTATTCCTTTATTTTTATATATTAATTATCAATATATATGTGTATAGAAGCATTTTTTTTTAAAATTTGATGTCATCTATTTTAATTTTTATACATAAAAAAGAATGGAAATTAAAATATAAAAACATTATTATTATTATTATAAATATAAAACATGTACTTATAATAAATATATAATAAATAAACAATATATAAACATGAGTGTAAAATAAACTGGGATGAAGCATAGTTTGGGTAACATATTAATCCTCATATAATGTATTTTTAAAAGAAAAATGAAAAGTTGGGTTACATAATTTTCCACCATGTCAAGAAGTCTCTCCCTCCTTTAAATCCCAGATGTGAACCTAAGGGTTAACTTCCTATATGGAACTGAGATGATATATATATATATATATATATATATATATATATATATATATATATATATATATGAAATGTGACGATAAACAATTAAAGAGTTGTTTTTATTGACTATGATCATAAAATTTTAGAAAATATTTTTCATGTTTTTTCATTAATGATTTTTCCCATGTATGACTATAAATATTTGGAAATAGGATAATGAATGACAATATAACCAAGTGAATTACAAGCAGACCCAATTTAAAAAATGTCAAAAAATTAAATTATTTTGAAATTAATTATTTTTAAGTGTTTAATTTTGGAAAAGTAAAACATCTTATTATGAAATTAATGTAACTTAAGGATCTTAATTGTGTTAGTTGATAAAAATAAAAGTGTTAATTTTTTTTCATATACCCCGAATCATCAAAAATCTGTGGATCCAAATTTTTATACACATCCATTAATAAAGTTGGACTCTCCAGTCTCGCATTTCATCATGTCAGGTTGGACTTGTTAAAATTTCCATTGGCCACATGTCCATGTAAATTAATTTTTAAATGTGATGATAAATTTACAACCATTCATTATTTAAATTACAATTAAATCTCCAATGAATTACAATTATATTTATATTTATGATTTTTTTATCCATTAAAAATTTATTATTCTTAAAGGAAATTAATTTCACTATTATTTTTTTTGATTTTTTTTAAATTCATACCCTTTAAAATAATTTTATTCTAATGTTTCATAATTTTTTGATATTTTTTAAATTTAAGTTCATGTGAGGAACAAATTTGTTTATGTGGCCTTCAAAATTCTTTCTCTTCTAAGTATTTTCACCCATTAAAATTATAAAATACTGGAGAAATATCATTGGCATAATATTATTTTTCTTTTGATAATTTACTATCACAACATTCATCAAAATATTATAATCAAAGATAAAGAAACATGTAAAAGAAGTAAACCACAAATAGACCTATCAGAAAAATACCATCACCTGAAAGACTTTACAGTCAAAACCCTAGATTCTAATGATGAGAATTATGGGTTTTAGGTTTTAATCAAATGAACTTTGGAAGCAGAATAAATCCCATATATGCCTAATCAATATTAAATAGTTTCAACATACAGAATACAAAGAACATAAACAAGAATACCTTAGTAGAAAAAACACCTTCCTTTACTATTCAACATAGTACACTTGATGGTGATAATGGTATTAACAACAAAATTACTCCTGGCCTGAGTTATTACACTAGCCTTTGGATCCTCATTTATAATGAGAGGACCCTGAATAATCAAAGGGGTGATGTTGCCTTCTTCCCAATGAAAATTCATGGTTATTATAGAAGATGAATGGAGGTTTTGGGAACAATAAAAGTACCGTGATGGGCATAAAATGAATATTTTTTTCTTTAATCTCATGAATCATTTTCATTATTATTAGTAACCTGAACACCATGGCCAACAATTTTTTTTCATTAGATATTGAAATAAGGAAACCCAGAACTCGGAGATGATCGTTTCATTTTAAATTTATAATTAATTTATTTAATATTGGAATAAATGATTACCTCATTTCAAAACTTGATTGGTCTAAGATCCTTTGGGCTTTAAGGTGTTCTTCTCATTCTTGAGAATATGGGAGGAGGTGTTCAATCGAGATGTCTATTGTGCGCAACGATTCTCAAATCTTGATTAACTCTACACAATATACATAACCATATTTTTATAGAGATATTGTTTAGGTTAATAATATTATTTAATTATATACCATACATTAAATAATATTATAATATTTAATAAACCCCATGTCATATAATAATAATAATAATATTATTATTATTTTATGATGTATCATAACTTGCTCGATGATAAATATTATTTTACCAACTTGTAAAATAATATTCATCATAGGGTGAGATCTTGGTCCAATCAAACTCCTCAACATTTATTGAATAATTGAATAAATATTTTATTCACTTAAATAATTATTTTATTCACAAGCCAATAAAGAAATATTTATTAAATATTCTAGAAATGAAATAAATATTTTATTCACAAACCAACGAGTAAATATTTATTATATATTCACGTAATCAAATATATTATTTATTAATAGATAGGAAAATATTTATTACCTTATGAATTTTAGATATCAATAAAAATTTAATACAATTATTCCTATGTCTTGAGAATAATATTTATTTCCTTAATTAAATTAAAATAGAATTTAATCGAGATCAATGAAAACACTTAGTGTGTGACCCTATAAGATTCTAAATCATTGGAATTAGGCAGGATTTCCTAAAGTACAAGATTACTATCTAGTGAAGGGTTAGGGCACCTAAGATAAGGAACTTAATTTCACAATGAAGATAACCACATATGAATGCTCACTGTGTAATATAATCCCTTTATCTCAATATCTCATCAAACAGGTTACACATATGTTTCATCAACCTATATGCATGAAATGTATTTCTATAAATATCTGAAATAAATGTTTTTACACCATGACCATTGAATTTAACGATAAATTTATATTTTAATCAAAGGGATGAGATATAAACTTCATAAATATAGAAGAGACAAATCCTTTCTCAAATTATTATTAATAATATGCCATTCATGATGCACCCAATGTACCATACTTCCCACAAACATATGAGTTCATATTTTTGGTAAGTAAATCTAAGTGCATGAGTCATGACATTCAATAATAATAATCTTAAAGTATAAGTACCATTACACAAATTCATTGATTTGAATATTTGATGACATCAAAATATAAAAAATTCTTACAGGTAGGTATGTCCTCATTATTTCATGTCATGAAGATTACCAAGTGAGAAATTCATGAGAATATGCCTCATCCACTTATGAGTGCTCACACCTTCTAGTCTCTATACTATGTTCCCTAACATATTTCATTATCCAACTTTATAACTATATTTAAGATATATTTTCATATCATTTAAAGGTTCTCATTATAAAAGAGAACTACTATGACCTTATCAACATGATAAATAATCTAGGAAATTATCATATCAATGTTATGTAGAATAAAAATAAAGATATGAGAAGATATTTATATTAATATTCAATTATTTAAATATACATGTAATTAAAATTACAAAATAGTTGGTTCTATGGCACCAAATCCAACATAATTCCACTTTCACTAGAGCCAACATCTAACAACTAGTTAGTCCTCACATGTAAAAAACATTTCATACTAATTATGGATATAACTTATAGGCCCAAAATGTTTTTGTGGCTAGGGTTAGTAAATGCACATTTCTATATGGAGAATCTATTTACTGTAACATTACTACCTTGAGAAAATCTCTCAAGTAGGGATATAATTGGGTTTCTATATTTTGTTCTCATGTCAAGGTATTGACATCGTGACTAATTCCATAGTCCAAGATTATCATAATAATTATATGGATCTTTCTTTTGGTATAACAAAAAATAAGAATAGGATGTTTCTAAACAGCTTCTTAAGCTTCAACATAATCCACAACATACTCAGATATTGTAGAAATGATAGCCAATGGATGTAAAAATATTTTTTTGATGATTAACTTATCCTTTTTTATGATACTAGATAAAATTGAACTAAGTGATGACAAGTGTTCAATTTTGTTAATCACTAGTATTACCTACTCTCCAAACACTAGGAACTTTTCCAGTTTTACTTTTCCAAGTATTGTCAGATATTTTTAACTGAATTTTGATACAATTATGTTAGATCTATTTGATATTAACCTATTATGATTTATAAATCAGAAATTTCAAATGTTATTACATATCACAACATATGAAATGAATTCCTAGCACTTAAGCTTGTGAAATTATTTTAATCTCAATAATCCCTTCCAATAACCATGAATGTTCTACGGGAAGGATTATATTTCAACAAAAACTCTACATTAAGTTGTTTTGAAATTTTATTTTTCAATACTTTGTTAATATATGTACTATTAATAGATTTAGAAAAACCATGGATCCATTTTGTAGATCTTGCTCCCTAGAAAACAGTTTTTACTTTAAGTGATACTTGAAAAAATTTCATTCATTAGACTTAACAAACCAGTAAGACAAAAAATTTGTTTTCCATATGTTATCAAAATATTTATCATGAAAATTAATAGTTTTCCTTCTAAAAAGTTAGGGACACATGTTAATCATTTGTTTCCAAATTAATATTCTATGATCAATATGATTTATTTACTCATAAATGAATTTATGTAATCTATATATATTATTGTAATTTATTGATGTCACCGACCCTTTTTAGTTATTCCAAGTAGACATATACCATAGGGTCTCCTTTTTGGACACATAATATGGACACATTTTGTAAAGAATCCTCTAAATTAGGAGGCCTTGACAATCAATGGACCAATATAATGATCATAAAAATATTATTTGACAAATAGAATTCAAAAAGGATTTTAGTAATGATGATTGGTGAATAAGTTTTATCATATACTAAAACTTTAAATAATCCATCATGTTTTATTGGTACTATCTTGTACCATCCATGTTTAGTTTCTCTTCAATACTCACTAGTAGTATCGAGTATTAGAAACATTCAAAATATGGAGTCCCTGAATCATGATACATAGAGTTCATTACTTGAATTTGTACATAATTTTCAACTGTAAAATATTACAATTTACTTATTATTTTTAGGAATATTTATCATGAAATAATAATATATGAATCTGTAAAGACTCGGAAATTTCAAGGAAAATTTTCTTTTCTTAAATACTTTGGAATTTTATGAGTCTGTGGCTTCTTACGGCACTTGATTCCGAGGCCTGGTGTGCTCGGAATAAATTTTCGAAGTTTAGCTCAGGTACGTTTAGTAAACGAATGAGCGGGTTTTTCAATCTTTTGAACCGATGATTGGAATTGAAATCCGAGGGAATCGATGAATTCAAAATGCCGGTAATTGCTTAAGGGGACCTTTACCGTAGTTGCATTTGTGCGGGAGGAGAAGTTAAAAATTGTGGATTAAATAAGAAGTGAATAAAAATGTGGAACAAATTTTATTCTATATCTAAGTGGTAATATCCTACATAGGGGAGTTGGGGTGGGCCCCTAACTACCCATGTGAGGATATTTGTGAGGTGGGTCCCACACGATCCCAAACCCTTCACATTCCCTAAAACTCCTTAAACCTTCCCCTTTAAACTTGTTAACTCCTCTTTAATGAGGACTCATCCTCTCCCTCTCTCACTCTATTAAAACATGCCAACCTATCACTTAATTAATTAGACAAATCATGGTTTAATTAATTAAGTGAATTGGAATTTGAGTTTTGTAAGTTTGAATGCATGGATTGTTTATTTAAAATAAGGAGAAGCCTTATTTTTTTTTTGGTTGGCTTGTTGTATGGATATTTTGGGGAGAGAGCTCTTGAGTTTTGAAGAATGCTTCATATCATTTTTTGAAGAACGCTGACTCTCCGACGAAGAACTTCGACTCGGCAACCCTGAATTCTCCATCCTCTTCTTCCTCCGGGAAAAAAAGGGAGACGCCGCTTCCTCCTCGGGCGCACTCCGTCGCCGCTTACGAAACCTCACTCCGCGACGCCGTCTTCCGCGACGCCCGGAATTTGACATCATTTGTTGAGGTAGGGGTGTGTTAAGATTGAATCTTATTTCCTTCTTTTTTTGTTCTCCTTAACTTCCTGATACCGAACTAATGCGGAGAGACCAGGCCAAACTAACATAGTCCAAATCCTCCGCCAATTTTGTGATTGTTGGCGGTTCTTCATGTTCTTCATGGGTGACAGACAATGGAACGTTACGAGTTCTTTAAGTGATGCAACAATCCCAAATTTAAGACTCATCATCACGACAACCTAGAGGAGGTGCGACGACAATAGCGGGCGACGGTTCAGACCTGAACGGGGTGGACCATTCCTCGACCGTTCTTTGAGAGAGAATTAAAAACGTGTTTTTGGAGCTGATCGTAAGCCTGAGAATGCCGGAATCGACTTCGGGACAATGGGGAGACCTAGGATGAAGTTTCGTGACAAAAAAACGACCGGAATGAAGAATAGACATCAAGGGAGGCGCGCTGGCCAGAGGCGTCATTTATGGAAAATTCCAGACTACACGGCGTGTACTCCTGGAGAACAAGCCGTGTAGTGCGGGCATTATACGGCCAGGGTTTCGGACGTAAGACGACTAACACACGGTGTGTGACCTCTGTCACACGGCTTGTACTTTCCACGCAGTAAGGAGGTGGTGGCTACACGAGACTCGGAGTGTAACCCGGGAATACACGGACACATTGTGGAGTACACGGGCATGTACTCTACCACACGGCCAGACATGGCCAATGGTGCGGGCTAACCCGTGTTCCAATTACACGGGTTGGAGAACACGAGTTGAGGCCGTGTACGGGAACATGGACAGCGTACACGGAGCTGACCCTAGAAGTGAAGACATGGCCTGTAACCATATCACATTCTGTAAACTTACTTTTTACACGAACAACCCTTAGACACGGGCTGTGGTACATGGACATTACCCGGGGAATGAAGACACGGCGTGTAACCATACCACATGTCGTGTACTTACTTTTTACATGAACTACCCTTTGACACGGGCCGTAGTACACGGGCAGTACCCGAGGTCTGAAGACACGACATGAAACCAAACCAACACGCCGTGTACTTTTTGGAAAATGTATTGGTCGTCTTGTACTCAGTGTCTTGGACACGTTTGTTTGGTTTATCCCTCTATGACATGGAAGACCTTAGGGATACATCAAATATCGACTTCATGAGAGTTGATGTATCGACCCCCTCTTTACTCATGGAGCAGACCCTCCCGGAATCGAGAACGCTGTGTGCGGGAACCCTAGAGCTGGCTGTGACTGCGACGACTACCATGTCAGGATCATCCATGGTTTCGACGACTAAGATGACTATACTTAGATCCTATGTGGGTTCGGCAATGAGGATGACTGTACTAGGATCCTCCGTGGGTTCGGCTGTGATGGAAACTGTACATGGATCCTACGTGGGTTCGGAAGCGATGGTTAATGTACTTGGATCCTACGTGGGTTCGACAGCGATGAATTCTGTACTTGGATCCTACCTGAGTTCGTCAGGGGAGATGATTTAGAGGAAACATCTATCATCTCCACCCCTCTTCATGAATAATATACTTATGTGAGCTAAGTCTTGACTTTCAGTCATTATCATCAATGTGATTGAATTACTTTCCTGTGTGGACTGGGTTGTGCTATCCTGTGTGGACTGGGTTGTGCTTTCCTATGTGGACTGGGTTGTACTTGGGCTCTTGAGTTAGAGTCGAACTGGAATTGATGACTTAGGTATATGTATGAGAATATACCTAAGTAGAGTTGGTTGATACTTCGTGTTTTTATATTTCCTTTGTGGTTTAACCTTTGTGGATTCTGGGAGACCTTCGGGGGTCTCGGGGTACTTACTGAGTATCGTATACTCACCCTTGCACGGGCATTGCCCGCACTACATTGTGTTGGTTGCAGACGACGGACAACACTGATCTAGGTGGAGTCTTGTGGAGTGGGATGGTAACTGGAGGTGGACCACTTGGAGGGACGTACACAGAGCGGACGACCGGACCCGAGGAGCTGAGGAAATTATTTGTACACACCCTTCAAGTGGGATATCCGAAGGACGACTCAGTGGTTACTGGTTTACTTTACTACAGTTGTTCTTTCTTTACTGTTGTAATATACTTTCAGTTGGGTTTGTATTCTAGCCCATTTACTTTCCATCACTTACTTTTGTACTCAGTTTACTTAGTTTTTACTTCATCTTGTGCACTCTATTGTGTTTGTTTACTTATATAAAGGAAATACCTTCCCTTTTATCGGGATTTACGCCTTTGGTGCTAGTCTCCATCCCATGGACTATGGAAGGAAGGCTTGGGGCAGTCACGGCATGGGCCCCAAGGAAGGGTCGTGAAAATTTGGTATCAGAGGAGTCGGTTCTACCGCAGAACTCAGGACTCTGATAATTTCTTCTGTGAAGAAATAGTGTTAAGAGTATTGAGTGTGGTGTTCGGTCCAGGGAGTCCAGTGTTGGTGCGACGGCCGACGTATCCATACAACAGGACCTTGACTTCTGATTTCCGACTCAGTGATCGAAAACACTGATTACATGTGTGTTTCAAAAGTTTTCTTTGTGATTACTTTGTGTCAACTCACCAGGTATACTGTATTAACTGTGGAAGACCTGTTACTTTTTCAGATGGCCCCACAAAGGCAGCCAGCTAGGGTTCCGAGATTTGTGCAAGATGACATCCCACAGAGCAACGAGCCCTCGGTGCAGGGCCCCTGATGTTATTAATATTTTCATGACTTATTATATTCCCCCTTTACTGATTTTATATGAAATTTTCATAATTTGTGTGAAATATTAATGTTTTAATATTAAGTATAATTTTTGAGCATTTTTAGAAGTAGTCCAATTGAGTCAGTTTAATTTTTTAATAATAAATGTCACTATACTAATCCAAATTGTGTAGTTATTGTTTTTTAGGATTCTCCTTTCAATATACAACATTTCATTAGAAGGTACCATGAGCCAATTCTGCCATTTGAAGGGTCATATGGTACTCACAAACAAGACCAAAGAATCTGTGAACAAACTGGACCAGCCTTGAAGATTGATTTACTGGGCTCAATAAAGAAGTACAAAAAAATTAACTCTCCACCATAATTCGGGGGACACTACATGTCATCTTGGATAAAAATTTCAAGGCCCAAATCCAAGTACAAGGGGCCCAAATGAAGCTTTGAAGTCCAGCCCACCATTCTGTCCAAGAATTAAATTCAGTATAGTATGCATGACATATCTCCTGATGTAAGCATCAAATCAAGCTGAGATTTTGCAGTGTGAAAGCGGAGATATAGGAGGACGACGTTTTTTAAGAAACCATTCTGATTTTAAGGCATCTTCATATTCAAAAACCATTTCACATTATGGAATTCAAAAAGACTGGATTGAAATGGACAGTTTAATGTTTTTTTAATAAACCGGACATAACTTTTTATCTGTAGATCCAAATGACTCCAAATTTTGAGAGTATTCGTCCAACATTATTTTCTACAACTTTGAAGAAGGAGATATTGGAAGATTCGTCTGTCTGTATAGAAAAATTGGCAATGAAAGTGGAGGGACAGATTGGGAATGCAAACAGTCCACTCCTTGGGCTATAAATACTCTCCCCTTCTCTCCTTGAGAGGGGTTGGCATTTCAGAAGAGAGGAGAATATATTGGCACGACCAAGGCCTTTCCAAAGGCTTGGGAGGATCTTCCATACTCAAGTTCTCACTTGAGATACCTTTACTCCTCTCTTTGTTTTCACTTACTTTTGTGTTCTTCATTTTTGTAATTTTGTAAGTCCTTTCTTTTGTAATTCTGTTTTAATGCAAGTTTCTTTTTCAATATCTCTTATTATCCTCCACCTTCTGTATTTTAATATTAATGTTATTAAAATAGTTTAAATTCAGTTAAATCTCCTTCCCTTGTTTTTCTTCCACATTCAATCAAAAATCTGTTTTTAATTATCATCATTGTTCGTGTGTGTGTGTCGACGTACCACTCTTTTCTAATACCTTTCTTTTTCTTTTATTCTTAATTTATCATCATAATTATTATAACCAGAATATTAAACACCCAAATGGACGAGTAAATATCTCATTGGGGAGAGTTATAATTTAGGTATATTAAGTGATTGAGAGTATTTTCTCGATGAGTATTCGTTAATTTAACATTGTGTATGTTGGACTTAATTTGTCATGGATTAATGACATATTTTGTTTAGCATGTGGTTTACATGGATTATTGGAACTAAAAATACACTACCATAAACATGTACTGATTGATATTAAAATCCTAATTAAGTTAAGGCTTGGATTAAAGTTTTAACACTTAGGAATTCTAATCGATGTCAACTTGTGAAGTGGGTGTTAATTTAAATGCAATATAAAGCAACGCTCAAGGATATCACAAGCTTAACTCCCTAATAATGAACTCACCCCAATCTTTATCAATTTGTTGAATCCAACATCATCCATAAATTATTTCATAAGCTCTACAAACAAACCCCCCAATCAGAATACAATTAACTAAAAACAAACGACTATTTTAAAGTATCATCGCCGAGGATTCGACCCGAGTGCTGCTATACATATTAGCAGAGCACCGGAACTTTGACCGATCGATAGGCGACAATCGAACGTGCATTTCAAATGGTTCCGTTGCCAGGGATGGTGCTTTAAGTAGTCATTAGTTTCTGGTTATTATAAAAAAAACCCGAAAAAATAACAAAATTTTAAAAAAATTGAAAAAAATCACAAAGAAAACCCCGTCTTCTCATAAAAATCATAAACTGAAAAAATACAAAGAAAAACCCATCTTCCTCTTTCTTCCAAAATCTCTCTGAATGCCCCATAGCCTCCCAAACAATCCCTCAGATTTGTTTGACCCTGAAATTGATAGAACTCTTCGTCGACTTAGGAGGACCATTAGGGATAACCAAATCACCCAAGAACCAATCATTGCCCTACCAATTGAATTCGATATGGCCAATCCTAGGGAAAAAACATTGAAAGAACTTTCTGACCCTGATATGAATTACCATCCCCTTGGTATTCAATATCCAAACATAGAGGCTGACTTCGAACTCAAATCGTGTTTGATTCATCTTCTACCTCATTTCCATGGGCTAGCCGGTGAGGATCCGCATCTACATCTCAAAGAGTTCCAGGTGGTGTGCTCTACCATGAAGCCTCAAGGGGTTTCTGAAGAACAAATCAAACTCTGAGAATTCCCTTTCTCCCTAGCTGAATCTTCCAAGTCATGGCTCTACTACCTCCCTCCTGGTTCCATAACTACATGGAATGACATGAAGCATCTCTTTTTAGAAAAATTCTTTCCTGCTTCTCGTACCGCTTCCATCCGAAAGGAAATAAGTGGTATCCGTCAATTCCCAAATGAATCACTCCATGAGTACTGGGAGAGGTTCAAAAAGCTTATTGCAACCTTCCCACATCATCAAATCCCTGACCAACTCTTGATCCAATACTTCTATGAGGGGTTATTGGCTATGGAGAGAACTATCATAGATGCCGCAAGTGGCGGTGCTCTTGTTGATAAAACTCCTGCAACTGCAAGAGATCTCATAAGTAACATGGCTGCAAACACACAACAATTCCATACTCGAGAACATGCTCAAGTCAAACAAGCCCAAGATAATCAATCAATTCAGCCGAACAAGATGACCGAGTGGATGAGTGAACTTACAGGTCTTGTGCGACAACTAGCTGTGGCCACCAAATCCCCAACCTCGTCTTCTCCACAATCAATGTTTCCTGGACCTGTCAAAAACTGTGGAATGTGCAACTCTCCATCTCATCCAACTGAAACATGTCCACAACTTCAAGAGGATCAATCTGATTCATCCGGACCAATGGAGCTCAATGCAGCATATGCTCAGCGGAACCCCAACCCTCAACAATCAGGTCAGTTTGTTAGAAACTTCAACCAAACTCACTCTGAGACTTTCTCTTCTTCCTATAACCAAGGCCTTAGGTATGGTAATCCCATATCTCACCCCCCTCAATTCCCTCCTCAAAACCCAAACAAATTCCAATATGGTCAAGGTGGTGGTAACTTCCATCAACCTTATCCTTTTGTTCCTCAACCTCAAAGGAACAATCCTCCTCCTGGATTCCACTATCCGAATAAGCCTTTCCAATTCCCAACCCAATACAATCGCTTTCCCAAGAACCAAAATCAAGATAATCCCAATCCGGGACAAGCCTCTTCTTCCAAGAAACCATGGGAAAGTGCAGTGGAAGATCTTTCCTCCTTCACCCGTTCTAGCCTTAAAAACATTGAAACTCAAATAGGTCAACTTGCATCCCACCTGAGCCAGCAACAACAATAAAATTCTTCCCAACTCCCAGATCAACCATTACCCAACCCCAAGGGTAATGTAAGTGCAATTGCACTTAGATCAGGAAAGAAACTTGCTATACCTCAAGATAAATCCGCAAACCCTCCTTTAAATGTTGACCTAGAAAATGTAAAGAAAAAAAAAATTGAAAAGGAATCTGAATCCATTCCATCACCTCCTTCCATTCTACTTAGGAACCCAATTCCTTTTCCACAAGCTGTTTCTAAACCAAGGATGTCCTTTGAACCTGATCCTGAAATGCTCGACATGTTTAGACGTGTTGAAGTCAACATTCCCCTCTTAGATGCCATAAAAAAAATTCCTAAGTATGCCAAGTTTCTCAAGGAGTTGTGTACCCATAAGAGGCAACTTAGGACCTTCGAAAATATTTCCACCCAGCAGTCTATTCCCCTAAAGTGCAAAGATCCAGGGACCTTTACGGTTCCATGCCAAATTAGAAGTTCCAACTTTGATGATGCACTCATAGACCTATGAGCCTCAATTAATGTCATTCCCAAATCCATATTCTCCAACCTTGGTCTAGGTCCCTTACATCCAATAGGTGTTGTCATTCAGTTAGCCAATCGAAGCACAACCAGTCCTGAGGGAATAATTGAGGATGTCCTTGTCCGAGTCAATGATCTTATCTTCCCTGCTGATTTCTATGTCCTTGACACGGAAGGTGAGACGAACTCTTCTCGATCTCCCCTAATTCTTGGAAGACCATTCCTCATGACTGCGAGAACCAATATTGATGTCCATTCAGGAATCTTATCCATGGAATTCGGTGACCAACTGGTCAAGTTCAACATTTTCCAAGCCATGCGATACCCATCTGAGGATCACTCTGCATTCTCAATCCATGATTTTGAGGACACTTCTAAGAGTCAATCGAACCCCAATCCACCATGTTCTTCATGTTCATAAAGGATATTGTGAAATATGCTCCATGATTAACAAAGTCATAAATGGTGAAGTTGATGTGGACCTCTCATTCATAGACTCCATCAATCTAGAGGAACTTGAAAAATCTCTTGAATCCCACATCAACTCTGATCTCTACTGCTCCACCTTGGACAACATTGAGAAAAATGAATCTGAAGAAACTGAAGTCCCTTCCTCTATTTCTGAGTTGTCTAGCCCAAAAGTGAAAGATGATATTGATCTGAAACCTCTTCCTGCACACCTGAAATATGCATTCCTCTTCCATGATCACTCATATCCTGTCATTATCTCTGCCACAGTTACTGAAACAGTGGAGTCCAAACTTGTTAAAGTGTTAGAGGAAAACAAAAAGGCCTTAGGTTGGACCCTAGATGACATACCAGGAATCAACCCTGCCCTTTGCATGCATCACATCCATCTTGAGGAATCATCGAAACCAATTAGACAACCACAAAGAAGACTCAATCCACTCATCCTTGAGGTAGTTAGGGAAGAGATCACCAAGCTTCTTCAAGCTGGTATTATCTACCCAATTTCTGATAGTGAATGGGTTAGTCCAATTCAAGTTGTACCTAATAAGGGTGGGATAACTGTTGTCACAAATGAACATGGAGAGTTAGTCACAACTCGAGTGAAGAACAAATGGCGTGTGTGCATCGACTATATGAAATTGAATGTTGAAACCCGAAAAGATCACTACCCTCTTCCATTCATCGATCAAATTCTAGAAAGATTGGTCCGAAAGTCACACTATTGCTTTCTTGATGGATACACCGGCTACTTCCAAATCCTAATCGCACCTCAGGACCAAGAAAAGACTACTTTCACATGCCCCTTTGGAACATATGCATATAGAAGAATGCCTTTTGGCCTTTATAATGCTCCTGCAACATTCCAGAGGTGTATGATGAGTATCTTTTCAGAATTCATAGAACACTACATGGAAGTCTTCATGGATGACTTTACCATTTATGGCGAGTCATTTGAGTCATGCTTGCATTCACTCTCTCTAGTCCTTTAAAAGTGTGTCATGTGTAACCTTGTGTTAAATTTTGAAAAATGTCACTTCATGGTTGCTAATGGGATTTTTCTAGGGCACATAGTTTCAAAAGATGGTATTGAAGTTGATCCTGCCAAAATTGAAGTGATTCAATCACTTCCTCAACCCACTTCTGTTCGAGAAATCCGATCATTCCTCGGTCATGCTGGTTTCTATCGGAGATTCATCCATAACTTCAGTAAAATTTCCCTCCCACTCACTCGTTTGCTCCAAAATGATGTCACTTTCCATTTTTATGAGGTTTGTAAGAGAGCCTTCATTGAACTCAAAACTCCTCTCACATCTACCCCGATAATCCAACCCCCAGATTGGTCATTACCCTTTGAATTGATGTGTGATGCTTCTAATAGAGCTGTTGGGGCTGTTCTTGGTCAAAGAAGAGAAAATATTCCTCATGTCATCTATTATGCCTCAAAAACATTGGATGAAACTCAATCTCACTAAACTGTGACTGAAAAGGAAATTTTAGCTGTGTTTTATGCCTTAGATAAATTTTGGCCCTATCTCTTAGGTGCCAAAATCATCATCTTCACAGACCATTCTGCTATTAAGTTCTTACTCAAGAAAAGTGATTCCAAACCAAGGCTAATAAGATAGATTCTAATGCTCCAAGAGTTTGACCTTGAAATCAAAGATAGACCTGGAAAAGAAAACCTTATGGCTGATCACTTGAGTATAATTCCTAATTATCCTCATTCTGAAATCATTGATCCTGAATTTCCAATTCAGAACCTTTCATCTCTCACTCCAAAACTACCATGGTATGCCCCAATTGTAAATTACTTGGTTTCTGGTGTTTTTCCTGAAATTTTTTCAAAAGAACAAAAAATGAAGTTGAAAAGTGATTCAAAATACTATTTTTGGGAAGAAAATAAACTTTGGAAAACTGGGGAAGACATGGTAATTAGGAGATGTGTTGATGAAGATGAATATTCTTCCATCTTAGAATTCTGTCACTCAATGCCTGGTGGTGTCCACTTTGGACCACAAAGGACCTCCCGAAAGGTCCTAGACTCTGGATTCTTCTAGCCTTCCCTCTTCAAGGACTCACATGAGTTCTGTCAATCATGTCCCACATGCCAAAAGTTTGGCATAATCTCCAAAAGAAATGAAATGCCTCAAAATCCCTTAATCTTTTGTGAAATCTTCGATGTTTGGGGTATTGATTTCATGGGACCATTTCCCCCTTCCAATGGATTCTCATACATTCTTCTTGCGGTCGATTATGTTTCAAGGTGGGTTGAGGCCAAACCCACTAGGAAGGATGATTCTCATACTATTAGTGAGTTCCTAAAGACCCACATCTTCCAAATATTTGGCACACCACGTTCCTTGATCAGTGACTTAGGAACTCATTTTTGTAATAGAACCATGGAATCTCTTCTGAAAATGAATGGGGTTGTACATAAAACTTCAACTGCATATCACCCCCAAACAAATTGAATGGCTGAACTTTCTAATAGATAAGTGAAAAGGGTGCTTGAGAGAATTGTAAAACCCACCAGAAAAGACTGGCCTGAAAGACTCGGTGAAGCAATTTGGGCTTATCGAACTGCCTATAAAACACCCATTGGGATGTCTCCTTTTCAGCTTGTTTTTGGTAAAGCATGTCACTTACCAGTTTAAATACAACATAAGTCATTTTGGGAAGTGAAAACATGTAATTTTGATCTTGAAAAATCTTGTGAAGAAAGATTGTTGCAATTGGATGAACTGGAGGAGCTTCGACTTGAATACTATGAGAATTCCAATATGTACAAAGAGAAGGCTAAGGTAATCCATGACAAAAACATCCTGATAAAGGTATTTTATGAAGGTGAAAAGGTAATGCTCTTCAATTCTCTATTTCGGCTTCACCCAGGTAAGCTTAATTCTCAATGGGAAGGTCCTTTTGTTATTACTAATGTTTACCCATTTGGTGCAGTGCAAGTCCAAGACCCCTCTTCCAAAAGGACATTCATGGTTAATGGACATCGGTTAAAGAATCACCATGAGAGGACATGCAATCCTGGAACAACATCAACTTCCACTAGCTCCCCAACTTCTCTATCTGACCTACCACTAGATAGAGAAGGCGACCCGCCAAATCCAAACCAGGGGGAACCTCTTTCCCTTTAACTCTCTCTATCTTTTCCTCTCTCTACCTATTTCTTCTTCTTCCTCTCTCTTTCATTTTTAACCATTTTCTTTATCAAAACCTTTATTTTTCACTTTCTCTTTTGTGTGGGTGTATTTTTACAAAAATAAAAACCTAAAAAACAAAAAAAACCAAAAAAAAATCACTTAAAAAATACAAAAAAAATTATAAGTCATGCTTACTCACCATCGAGTTTTGAAATTTTGTACATCCATTTTGGGGAGTTAACAGACATGTTTCATCTCAAAAATTTTGTATTTTCATTACGACTTTGGATAAATAATTTTGTGTCAAAACCAACACATTTTGAATGCTCAATTTTTGATTTGGAAAATTATTTTCCCCAACCGTGAGAACAAACATTTGCTTTCATTCCAAGGCCACCTATGGCCATCTTTTCAAAATGTGTGTTTTCACCCCCATTTGTGAGTCTTGAGTTTGTGGACCTTCGAGCTGAATTTTCTACCTTAGTGTGTATTAATATGATAGAGGCATTTTCTGAACCACATGAAAATCACAATAGCCAAATAGCCTCCCATTTCCCTTACATTAATCCTCCTTTTGAAATCCCCTTTGAGCCTATGAAAAACTTTTCTTTGATAGCCACATTACAAGACCAATACCTTATCCCACCCAATATCAACATGGGTTTTCATTGCATAAGTTTTTGAAATTTAAGTGTGGGGGGGGGGAATGGATTTCATTTTTGGGTATCATTTTCTTACTTTCTGGTGTGTTATCATAAGATTGAGGGAAAGCATCAATTTTAGTGTGGGGGGGGGGGGAGGTTATCATTAAGTGGGATTTGGGAATGTATTGTAAAAATGATATTGAAAAGTGTTAAAAAAAAATCAAAAAATAAAAAAAAAAAAATTCAAAAAAAAAAATCAAAAAAAAATGAAAAAATGGGTTGTGTCTTGGGTCGGTCAAAAATCACTCTTCCTCAACCTTTTATCTTGTTATAACTATTAAAATTAGTGTCGTGAGGATATCAAACATGGGTGGGGATATGAGTGTGAGATCTGTTTCAAGGTCAACTTTCGAAAAAACAAAGAAAAAAAAAGAAAAAAAAGAACACTTGCATTATATTCTTATATAATTGGGAGAAGTTTTGTGTCTTGTAAATATTCCATCATCTCATTACCTTCATATTTTATTCCTATATTGTGTCTTTCTTCACACAAACATTCCTTGTAAATATTTGTTTTCATTTCCTTCCATGTTTTATTTCAAAAAAATGTGCATTGCTTTTTCTATGTTGGTATTTTAACCCTCTTCTTCGCTCTCTTGGACATTATATTCCTACCGTCCCATAGCCACAGAAAAACCCCTTAAAAAGACCTCTTGATTCTTGTTCACTTTGGATAGGGATTGTAAGCTGAGAGCTCTTTTCAAACTCTAATATTTTCACTTTTGGTTGGTGAAAGAGTGAACCTCCACAAATGAATTTTATCATCTTGAGAGGTGTGAGTTTTGAGTGTCCACATTTTCCATTTCTAAATTTGAGCATGAAAAAATGAATTAGTTTTGGAACATTGTTTCTGTAACAAATTGTGGTAGAATTCAAAATGGATGAGTGAAATAGTCTAAACCTCCCCTGATTGGAGAAAACAAAATTTTAATATCTGTTGGTGAGTAAAAATGATTTTGTCCTGTTTTTATATTTGTTGCACATGAGGACATGCACAAAAATAAGTGTGGGGAAGTTGATGTTATTAATATTTTCATGACTTATTATATTCCCCCTTTACTGATTTTATATGAAATGTGCATAATTTGTGTGAAATAATAATGTTTTAATATTAAGTATAATTTTTGAGCATTTTGAGAAGTAGTCCAATTGAGTCAATTTAATGTTTTAAAAATAACTGTCACTATAATAATCCAAATTGTGTGGTTATTATTTTTTAGGATTATCCTTTCAATATAAAACATTTCATTAGAAGGTACCATGAGCCAATTCTACCATTTGAAGGGTCATATGGTCCTCACAAACAAGACCAAAGAATCTGTCAACAAACTGGACCAGCCTTGAAGATTGATTTACTGGGCTCAATACAGAAGTCCAAAAACATTAACTCTCAACCATAATTCGGGGGACACTACATGTCATCTTGGATAAAACTTTCAAGGCCCAAATCCAAGTACAAGGGGGCCAAATGAAGCTTTGAACTCCAGCCCACCATTCTGTCCGAGAATTAAATTCATTATAGTATGCATGACATATCTCATTATGTAAGCATAAAATCGAGCTGATATTTTGCAGTGTGAAATCGGAGATATAGGAGGCCGACTTTGTTGAAGAAACCATTCGGATTTGAAGTCATATTCATATTCCAAAACCCTTTCACATTATGTACTTCAAAAAGACTGTATTGAAATGGACAGTTTAACTTTTTTTAATAAACCGGCCATAAATTTTGATCCGTTAGTCCAAAGGACTCCAAATTTTGAGAGTAGTTGGACAACATTATTGTATAAAACTTTGAAGAAGTAGATATTTGAAGATTCGGCTTTCTGAATAGAAAAATTGGCGATACAAGTGGAGGGACAGATTGGGAATGCAAACAGTCCACTCCTTGGCCTATAAATACTCTCCCCTTCTCTCCTTGAGAGGGGTTGGCATTTCAAAAGAGAGGAGAACATATTGGTACGACCAAGGCCTTGAAAAAGGCTTGGGAGGATCTTCCATACTCAATTTCTCACTTGAGATACCTTTCCTCCTCTCTTTGTTTTCACTTACTTTTATGTTCTTCATTTTTGTAATTTTGTAAGTCCTTTCTTTTATAATTCTGTTTTAATGCACGTTTCTTCTTAAATATCTCTTATTCTCCTCCAACTTCTGTATTTTAATATTAATGTTCTTAAAATAGTTTAAATTCAGTTAAATCTCCTTCCCTTATTTTTCTTCCACATTCAATCAAAAATATGTTTTTAATTATCATCATTGTTCGTGTGTGTGTGTCGACGTACCACTCTTTTCTAATCCCTTTATTTTTCTTTTATTATTAATTTATCATCATAATTATTATAACCATAATATTAAACACCCAAATGGACGAGTAAATATCTCATTGGGGAGAGTTATAATTTAGGTATGTTAAGTGATTGAGAGTATTTTCTCGATGAGTATTCGTTAATTTAACATTGTGTATGTTGGACTTAATTTGTCATGGATTAATGACATATTTTGTTTAGCATGTGGTTTACATGGATTATTGGAACTACAAATACACTACCATAAACATGTACTGATTTAGATTAAAATCCTAATTAAGTTAAGGCTTGTATTAAAGCTTTAACACTTAGGAATTCTAATCGATGTCAACTTGTGAAGTGGGTGTTAATTTAAATGAAATGTAAAGCAAAACTAAAGGATATCACAAGCTTAACTCCCTAATAATGAACTCACCCCAATATCTATCAATTTGTTGAATCAAACATCATCCATAAATTATTTCATAAGCTCTGCAAACAAACCCCCCAATCAGAATACAATTAACTAAAAACAAACGACTATTTTAAAGTATCATCGCCGAGGATTCGACCCGAGTGCTGCTATACACATTAGAAGAGCACCAGAACTTTGACCGGTCGATAGGCGACAATCGGCCGTGCGTTTCAGCCCCATTACAGCGGAGGCACCGGCGGTACCTCTACCTGCTGGGCCACTGATACCACCATCCCCAACAGCAGAGAGTGCACGCCGCCTGAGTGCGCTGCATGAGTTTCAGCGACAGAGGCCGCCCAGGTTCCGTGGAGAGACGGACCCTCAAGCAGCCGAGGATTGGCTGGAGGCTATTGTCTGAGTCTTCAGATTGGTAGGGACACCGACAAGTCTTATGGTGATCCTTGACTAGAGTCTCCTGCACACATAAGCAGGTAGATGGTGGAGTCTGATGCTCCAGGTTCATGAAGAGGCATCTCTACTATGGATGGACTTCGAGAGCCTCTTTCGCTCGGAGTTTGTTTCGGCCACCCTTCATGCGGTGCGCATCCATGAGTTACTACAACTGCGGCATGGCAGTATGACAGTAGCCCATTACTCGGCGAGGTTTACCGACCTCTTGCGCTACTCCACAAACATGGTACGGGACCCATTCTTCCAGGCCCGGACCTTTGGGCAGGGACTAAGGCATGATATCAGGGCTTCGATGATCTCCGTCAGCATACCGACGCAGGTAGGATTACTGGAGCAAGCCCTTCTTATATAGAGATTCCTTTCTGAGCCTACGCCAGCAGCGAGGCTTACTGCAGGGCGACACATAGCGGATTCTTCTGCAGCCGGAAGTAGAAAGATGTCGCAGAGGTCCAAGCGGACCAGGACATCAGGTGGGCGACCTCAGGATACTGGTTTGGATGTGCGGGGTACACGTAGTAGAGCCAGTCCTACGAGAGGCAGGCAGCGCTATGCATGCTGTGGGGAGGGCCATATGGCTCGTGACTACCCGACCCGACATGCAGAGGAGTAGTAGACAGTCGAGGGACCACCCAGGCAGAGGCAGAGGTTCGACCGTGGCGGTCCACAGGGAGCAGGCGGACGGGGTAGAGGAGCTAGCCGAGCTGCAGGTGGTGGATGATGCTTCGAGGCTCTACCACCACCACCACCAGGAGGACCACCCCGACCTCCGGGAGTTGGAAGACAGGGGAAGGCTCGACTCTAGGTGGTTGAGGCCTACGACCACGACGCACCTGAGATGATTTGAGGTATTATCTATGTCTAATCCACCCTTTCTGCAGTTATTATAGAAACATGAGAGAGTCATTATTTTATTTCCACTGCCCTTGTTCAGAGCTCGAGATTTCGACGGAGCCATTGGATCGATCCTTACGGCTAGAGACTTCTACAGGAGCAGACTCGATGATTATGCACTGGTGCTGGCAGTATGAGCTTACTCTAGGAGGCAAGACCTTCGACTGGGATCTTCTTGTAGCGGCGTCGAGGCCTTACGATGTCATCTTGGGTATGTAATGGTTCTCTACACTCCTTGCTCAGATTGACTACATTAGGCGCAAAGTGCAGTGTGTCTGCACAGATGGGAGTAGGTTCACCTTCACCGCGCGAGAAGGGAGACTTTGCAGAATAGGATGGACTTACGTAGAGGAGAGGGAAGCCGATCACACATCAGTTGGCTAATATCATCCTCAGAGCAATTGATGTGTGGAGTCTGAGTTTTCCTGTTGTGGTGGATCAGTATGCATAAGTTTTCCCTAATGAAATTCCAGGACTAACTTCTCGCAGAGAGGTAGACTTCTATATAGACCTATACCCCGGGACAACCTCGATATCTACTCCAAAATATTGGATGGCTCTCGCCGAGATTTGTGAGCTGTGGGTACATCTGGAGGACCTTCAGGGAAATGGGTTCATCCGACCTAGTGTTTCACCCTGGGCTTCTCCGATTTTATTCGCCAAGAAGGCGGATGGGAGCTTAAGACTATGTGTCGACTACCGTCACCTGAATCAGGTGACCGTAAAGAACAAGTATCCTCTCCCAAGGATTGAAGATCTCTTTGATCAGCTCAAGGGAGCACGATGGTTCTCGAAGATAGACCTCATATCGGGCTATCATCAGCTCAGAGTTCGAGAAGAGGATGTGCAGAAGACGGCCTTCAGGTGTCGGTATGGCCACTATGAGTTCTTGGTTATGCCTTTTGGCGTAACCAACACCCCAACAGTGTTCATGAGTCTCATGAACAGAATCTTATAGCCTTAACTCGATTAGTTTTTCATAGTCTTCATCGATGACATATTTATTTACTCAACCACTGAGGAGGAGCACGCCTCCCACTTATGGGCTATACTGGACACACTTCGAGAGCACCAGCTTTATGGTAAGCTCTCGAAGTGCCAGTTTTGGATTCAAGAGGTTCACTTATTAGGGCACGTCATCTCAGAGGCGGGAGTTGCTATGGATCCTACGAAGATCAAGGAAGTACTTGCTTGGGAGCCACCCAGGAGCATGACAGAGGTGCAGAGTTTCCTAGGTCTGGCTGGGTACTATCAGAGATTTGTGCCAGACTTCTCCAGAGTTACAGCACTGCTTTCAGCTTTGACAAAGAAGGGGAAACCCTTTGTGTGGTCAGATAGATGACAGTAGAGCTTCCAAAATCTAATACAGAGATTGACTAGTGAACCCATCTTGAGGCTTCTAGAGGAGGGTGTAGGGTACGTAGTTTACTGCGATTCATCAGGGACTGGAATCGGGTGTGTCCTGATGCTGGAGCGGGCAGTGATTGCTTATGGTTCACAACAATTGAGGCAACACGAGTAGAACTACGCTACCCATGACCTGGAGTTAGCAGCAGTGGTCTTTTCCTTCAAGATGTGGAGACACTATCTGATGGGCGATCACTTTACAGTCTACTCTAACCACCAGAGTCTCAGGTACATATTTTCACAGAAGGAACTGAACCTGAGATAACGGCGATGGATCGAGTTCCTCCAGGACTATGACTTTGAGATAGTCTATACTCATGGGAAGGGGAACGTGGTAGTTGATGCTCTCAGCAGCAGATCGGGCATTCAGCTACTTGGAGAGGCGATAGAGCAACTAGCCGCGTTGTAGATATCCTTTGTAGATAGAGTTGGAGAAGCCTTTCTACAGTCACTCATAGTCACTCCTCCACTTGTTTAGCACATCAGAGAGGCACAACATGGGGACATTGACTATGAGATGCGACGTGTATAGATATCCACAGGACAGGTGCCTGATGGATTTTTTGAAGGAGCAGAGCACGTCATCCTCTTCAGGGGACGTACCATGGTACCAGTTTCACTGCAGGAGGAAGTGCTGATGGAGTTTCATACTTCCTCTCTTGCGGTACATCTAGGAGTGGCGAAGATGTACCAGGATCTCAGATGACAGCACTGGTGGCCGGGTATAAAGAAGGCTGTGGCAGAGTTCGTTTCATGATGCCACACCTTCCAGTAGGTGAAGGTGGAGCACCAGGTACCGGTAGGATTGGTGCAGCCCTTAGGGTCCCAGAGTGGAAGTGGGATGAGATATCCAAGGATTTCGTGAAGGGGATCCCTTGTACTTCCAGAGGAAATGACCCCCTCTGGATGATTTTCGACTGACTCACCATGTCGTCCCACTTCCTACCTATCAGAGAGTATATCTTAGTGGAGAGATTGGGATGCCTCTACATTCAAGAGATCGTATGACTTCATGGTGTGAAATCATCTATCGTCTCCGATTAAGACACTCTCTTTACTTCCCGGCTATGGAAGGGGTTACAGGAGGCTTTTGGGACGTAGCTATGCCTGAGCACTGTGTTTCATCCTCATATGGATGGCCAGACGGAGAGGACCATTCATACACTCGAGGACATGCTCCGTGCATGTGTCCTTGCTTTGGTCGCAGCTGGGAGGATCACCTACCCTTGGTGGAGTTTGTGTACAACAACAGCTACCACTCCACCATCAGGATGGCACCATACGCGGCACTGTACGACTGACCTTTCATATCACCTCTGTGCTGAACTGACCTTGGGGAGTCAGCACTCGTAGGACCATAGATGGTTCAGGCTACGACGGAGAAGGTGCAAATCATCCAGGAGTAGATGAAGACTGCACATAGCAGACAGAAGTCCTATGCCGATAGGAGGTAGAGACTACTGGAGTTCGAGGATGGAAACCACGTTTACTTACGGGTCTCACCTCGACGTGGATTACAGAGATTTGGCTGGGGCGGTAAGTTATCTCCGCACTTAATCGGACCATTCCAGGTCCTCAGCAGGGTAGGCGAGGTGGCTTACCGCCTGGCCCTTCCACCTCATATGCACTAGGTGTACGACGTCTTCCACGTATCTCAGCTGAGGAGATAAATGCACGACCCGACACATATCATTGGTCACGGGGAGATGGACATCGATGACGAGGTGACTTTTTCAGAGGTGCTGGTGGAGATCGAGGATCAACATGAGCGGGTCCTACGTGGATGGTCGATTCCTCTGGTGTGCATTTGTTGGCAGCACGAGAATCTCCAGGAGAGCACATGGGAGTGGGAGGCTCAGATGCATGCACAATACCCTCATTTATTTCCATAGTGTATGATTTAGATTTATGGGGATGTAAAGCCCTGAGGTGGGAGTAATGTAAAGACCTAGAAATTTCAAGGAATTTTTTCCCTTAAATACTTTGGAATTTTACTAGTTTGTGGCTTCTGATGACACTTGATTCCGAGGCCCAGTGTGCTCAGAATCAATTTTCGAAGTTTAGCTTGGGTACGTTCAGTAAACAAATGAGCGGGTTTTTATATCTTTTGAACCAGTGCTAGGAATTTAAATCCGAGGGCACTGATGAATTCGCAACGTCGGTAATTGCTTAAGGGGACCTTTACCGTAGTTGCGTTTGTGCGGGAGAAGTTAAAAATTGTGGATTAAATAAGAAGTGAATAAAAATGTGGAAATTTTTTTATTCTATATCTAAGTGGTAATATCCTACATGGGGGAGTTGGGGTGGGCCCCTAAATACCCATATGAGGATATTTGTGAGGTGGGGCCCACACGAGCCCCAACCCTTCACATTCCATAAAACTCCTTAAACCTTCACCTTTAAACTTGTTAACTCCTCTTTAATGAGGACTCATCCTCTCCCTCTTTCACTCCATTAAAACTTTCCAACCTATAACTTAATTAATTAGAAAACTCATAGTTTAATTAATTAAGTGAATTGGAATTTTAATTTTGTAAGTTTGAATGTATGGCTTGTTTAATTAAAATAAGGAGAAGCTTTATTTTATTTTTGGTTGGCTTGCTGTGTTGAGATTTTGGGGAGAAAGCTATTGAGTTTTGAAGAACACTTCATCTCCTTTGTTGAAGAACACCAACTCTCCTAAGAAGAACTTCGACTCGGTGACCCCGAATTCTATATCCTCTTCTTCCTCCGTGACAAAAGGGGAGACGCCTCTTCCTCCTCGGGCGCACTCCGTCGTCACTTACGGAACCTCACCCAGTGACGCCGTCTTCTGTGACGCCAGACGTTTGACATCCTTTGTTGAGGTAGGGGTGTGTTATGATTGAATCTTCTTTCCTTCTTGTTTTTTTCTCTTTAACTGCCTGCTACCGAACTAATACGGTGAGACCGAGCCAAACTAACACGGTCTGAATCCTCCACCAATTTTGTGATTGTTGGCGGTTCTTCGTGTTCTTCATGGGTGACGAACAATGGAATGTTACAAGTTCTTTAAGCAACGAAACGATCCCAAATTGAAGACTCATCATCACGAAAACCTAGCGGAGGTGCGACGACAATAGCGGGTGACAATTTGGACCGGAACGGGATGGACTTTTCCTCGACCGTTCTTCGAGCAAGAATTCAAAACGTGTTTTCGAAGCCGATTGGAAGCCCGAGAATGCCGGAATCGACATCGGGACAATGGGGAAACCTAGAGTCTGAAGTTTCGTGAAGAACGAACGATCAGAATGAAGAACCGACATCTAGGGAGGCGCGCTGGACAAAGGAATCGTTTCTGGAAAATTCCAGACTACACAAAATGTACTCCTGGAGAACACGCCGTGTAGTGAGGGCATTCTGCAGCCAGGGTTTCAGACGTTAGACGACTAACACACGGAATGCGACCTCTGTCACATGGTGTGTACTCGCCACACAATAAGGAGGTGGTAGCTACGCGCGACTCGGCATGTAACCCGGGAATACACGGACACGGTGTGGAGTACACGGGCATGTACTCTACCACATGGCCAGAGATGGACAATGGTGTGGGCTAACACGTGTACCAATTACACGGGTTGGAGAACACGGGTTGAGGCTGTGTATGGGCACATGGCCAGCATACACGGATCCGACCCTAGAAGTGAAGAAAAGGTGTGTAACCATATCACACGCCGTGTGCTTACTTTTTACACGAAAAGACCTTCGACACGAGTTGTGGTACATGGACAGTAACTGGGCACTGAAGACATGATATGTAACCATACCACACGTCATGTACTTACTTTTTTACATGCACAACCCTTCGACACGGGCCATAGTACACGAGCAGTACCCAAGGTCTGAAGACACGGCGTGTAACCTTACCAACACGCTGTGTACTTTTTGGAAAATGGCTTGGTCGTCTTGTACTCAGTTTCTTGGATACGTTTGTTTGGTTTATCCCCTTATGATGTGGTAGACCTTTGGGATACATCAAATCTGGACTCCGTGATAGTTGATGTACCGAACCCCTCTTTACTCGTGGAACGGACCCTCCTGGAATCGAGAACGCTGTGTGCAAGAACCCTAGAGCTGGCTGTGACTGCGACGACTACCGTTCCAAGATCCTCCGTGGGTACGACGATGAAGACGACTGTACTTGGATCCTACATGGGTTCGACAGGGAGGATGACTGTACTAGGAACCTCCGTGGGTTTGGCAACAATGGCGACTGTACTTGGATCCTACGTGGGTTCGACAATGATGGTTACTGTACTTGGATCCTACATGGGTTCAGCAGTGACAACTTCTGTACTTGGATCCTACATGGGTTCGACAGGGGAGATGATTCAGAGGCTACATCTATCATCTCCACCTCTCTTCGTGAATAATATACCAGTGTTAGCTGATTCTTTACTTTCAGTCATTTTCATCGATGTGATTGACTTACTTTCCTGTGTGGACTGGGTTGTGCTATCCTGTGTGGAATGGGTTGTGCTTTCTTGTGTGGACTGGGTTGTACTTGGTCTCTTGAGTTGGAGTCGAACTGGAATTGATGAATTAGGTATATGTATGGTAATATACCTAAGTAGAGTTGGTTGATAATTCTCGTTTGTATCTTTCCTTTGTGGTTTATCCTTTGTGGATTCTAGGAGACCTTTGGGGGTCTCGAGGTCCTTACTGAGTATCATATACTCACCCCTGCACGGGCATTGCCCACACTATGTTGTGTTGGTTGCAGACGACAGACAACACTGATCGAGGTGGAGCCTTATGGAGTGGGACGATACCTGGAGGTGGACCACTTGGTGGGACGTACACGGAGCGGACGACCGGACCCAAGGAGCCGAGGAGACCATTTGTACACACCCTTTAGGTGGGATATTCGGAGGATGACTCAGTGGTTGTTGGTTTACTTTACTACAGATGTTCTTTCTTTACTGTTGTACTATACTTTCTATTGGGTTTGTATTCTGGCCCATTTACTTTCTAGCACTTACTTTTGTACTCAGTTTACTTAGTGTTTACTTCAGCTTGCGTACTCTGTTGTATTTGCTTACTTATATAAAGGCAATGCCTTCCCTTTTATTGGGATTTACGCCTTTGGTGCTAGTCACCAGCCCCTTGCCTATGGAAGGTGGGCTTGGGGTAGTCACGACACGGGCCCCAAGGATGGGTCGTGATAGAATCACCCACCACATTTAACATGAACCACATCTTTGTTTATATATATTCTTACGTAGTATGTGTCTCTCGAACTAATCCTCTCACTAAACTCACTAGAGTCCAATATTCTTATGCCAACTCATGTGAATCCAGAGCATTAACTTGGAGAAGATAAGTTCGATCCCACCATCTTCAAAGAGATAATATTCCTTTATATATATAGTTAATATTGACTAGATTTTAATATCATTACTGGATATTGGATCTTTAACTTAGATGAAACTTATTTTTTTGATGTTTTCTTGTAGCTAATGTTGAATTTTAACAAATGGTTATCAATAAAAACTTGTGGTTGTGTCTTGATAGATTCTTATCATATCATAATTGTCTTGATATCCATTAGACAATATAGTTTTCATATGGTTAGTGGTTACAAATATATTTATACAATATGTCTCAGATGGAATAATTGAATATTTTCAATTTATATACAACTCATAATTTATCGTCCTTTTACTAAAATCATGAAATTGATGTATATAAGGACATGAGAGTTTTTTATAACCTTTACTCTATATATATGATCAATGATTAATTGGATATGACATTTTCTAAAAAGTCTGTTTAAATATTCCTCAATCATTAAAAAGTGCAGTCATTTACTTCACTAAGAATTTATAATTTTTTTAAAGGAATATCATGAAGTATACAAAGTTGAAAATAGATTTAGAATGGTTCATGTGGCCATGTTGAACTTTATCTAAATGTTTTTTGACGTACATTTATTTAAAAAGGTTTCTTTATCTAATACATGATAAGTAGTTTTTTTTCATATATCTAGTATCTTAGCTCAATTAAGACTAAAACACTTTAATGGGTATAAACAGTTCAACTAATTTCAGTTTTATTTGATAAAGTCTTATCTTGTCACAATCTGGTAAGATTTATATATTTTATATTCATCATTTAATGTAATGGTTATTTTTTTATCAAGATTTACTAAACTTTTAGTTTAGTATTTAAGTTCCATAACAACATTTATTCTTAATTGAAATAACATCTCATTATGTCTAGATGGACACCGGGAAAAATTATTTGGTAACACTTATTTGAAACTTGAATCAATCCAATCTAGTAATGTAAAATAGTGATCTCCCCTTCACTGACATAGAAATCTCACTTTCTATGCTCATTTTTAGGTCACTCTATATCCTTTATATTCTTTATCATTTCCTCTATTTAAATAAATTTATGTTATAAGAATATTGTATTTAATACAAGTTTGGTGAATATAAACATAACGAATATACCTAAAGTGGATGAAACTACTTTATTCTTCAATTCAATACAATTTCTTTTGTAGTGTACATTCTTTGAACATAAGAAGAAAATAACCTCATGTTTATTCTTCATCCTTTGAATATTTTATCTCTTGGAATGAAATATTAAAGGATATTTCTTATTTATATTAACCCTGGTATCTTTAACATTGTATTTCAAACATTTCACTACATGGGGCAGATAAATAGGTTTCAAACATTCCTTATCCTCTTGGTGGAATATGGAAAAAACCTTCCTGACAATTCTATTTTCTAGGCTTAGAAAAATAAGGATAAACTTGGGGGTAAGTACAATAATAAAAAATTTCTGATAATAGTGAATCTCATAGACAATTGTACCATATCTAGAAATTTTTATTTGTATGTATATACCTTAAGATATGGAATTATCTCACCGTATTTTTGTTTTTTCCTTCAAATTTCTACAATAATTAAAATAGATGATTAGTACTTTACTTTGTTACAAATTATATGAGAAATAATAATTATTAATTTTTCAATTATCCCACTATTTTATCATGTACCAATATACCTCACCATTGAACTTGGAATTTATAGTTTCTAGGACATTCTAGGGGCAAGTATCCATATTCCAGTTTGCATAACCCCAAATAGGGTTGGTTAAGATATTTGAAGGTATTTAAGTACATAGATCTATGCAAACTACGGGATTACTACTGCTTGATCCATTGAGTGGATTCCTTAATATTTAAACCCTGTCTTGGATTTCCTCAACACTTGACTCCAAGCTACACGTGTCTAGCGAGGGATACTTATCTTGATATAAGATTGTTATGTCAATTGATAACCATTATAAGAACTCCATATTAAAAGTAAGTTTCCCAATGAGGGTTGGTCAAACACTTAGTTCTAAGGATTTCATCCTAATAAATTAATTTAAGACAAATAATGAATTAATATATATTGGAGGGATTTTTTTTTATTTTTCATAAATTTTATCTTTTTTTGTTCTTTAGATGTCTTGTTAATATTAAGTGAATTTTACTTAATTAATTAACAATGTAGGATGAGATTTGTTTGTGTATTTCATTTATTTATATTCCTTATTTCTATATTAATTCATGTATTTATGTGATCATGGTCTTGCATCCATAAAATAAATGATGCATGAGATAGAAATAAATAAATAAATAAATGACCCTATCATTAGCTTATCTAATGACTGAACTATTTATAGGACAATAAATAATCTTTTGACCTAGGGGAAAAAAATTCTTTGTTCCAGTCTTGGATTGAGTTACATCATTCCACATATCCACATGTGTATAAAATGGGTTGGTAACATCTTGGTTCCATCTTGAACATCCTATATGCACCTTGAGATACTCTATTTATTACAAGTATTTATAACTCATGAGTAGGTGAGGGAAACCAAAGGATTGGTTAAGGGGAATTACATAAATCACCTTTGACACATAGGTCCAATATAATAATGGAGGGAGGGATGACACATAGACTATCATTTTAATTTAATATTTAATAATTTAAAACCCATTCAATAAATTTAAATATATAATTCCAAATCACACACAGGTCTTGGTCAAGATCATGACTAGTCACACAAGCAATGACTACACATTTAAAATAATTAGCTAGAATTCATTCCAATTTGTTCTTTAATAAGATAAAATATATATTAAATAATATTATTAATTATCTTTTTAATCAATTAATTCATTTTATATTATTTCATCAAATTGTTCTAAAATTTTCCATCCGCTATGATTTTAAATAAAATAAATAATTTAATTTTATTCAAAAGTTAATAAAATAGCACACAAATTTATACTTGAAAAAAACCCATAGATTACCTATGCTAACTACTCAGTATAATTTAACTTTAAAAAGTTAACTCATAAATTATATTGTGTTCAAGACATGTTTCATAATTCATGATGCGTGTGACCAATTTAATGAAACATAGAACATATGAAAATTATGTATCCTATATAATTTGATGAATTGGGTCTTTAATATACAATAAAAATGCATGATTTATAGTCTTGAATATTATAAATACTGAATTAAACTTTAATATAATATAAAAAATAATGACCGAAATGTACTTTCAACTTAATGACCCACTAAACTCATGTTAACCAGTTTTAAGGTGTAACTAATTAATTTTAATATTTCTACATAAATAGGTAAAGTACATGGAGTGTACTTAACTCCATTTAATATCTACGTTACAAGCCTAGGACTCAGTGTGTACTTCTCATGAACATTTATGAAGTACAAAATGTGTATATAGGATGAACAATGTGTATTTTTTTCACATCTTTTCTAGTTAGTATGCGATGTGTATTGAAAACACGTGTTGAATTTATTACACAATCCATTTTGACCCTGTGTTTTATATCTTGAAAATGAGTGAACTACATGGGGGTGTAGTCAATCTAAATGACATGTACTCTAGAAAAGTCATGTGTGACCATGGATGGTGTACACACATTGCATTTATTTCTTTCAGTATTCACTTATTACATGATGAACTGAAATCCCCGTGGGCTTGCTTGTTTAATGAACAAAGATACACGATTCTAAAAAAGGAGTAAACATGGAATTGTTCTATTTTATCCATAAAAGATCCTTAGTACTTCCAGATGACATCCTCATATGTAAAATTCATTAATAATTAATCAATCTTGGAAATATTTGTGAAAAAAAGAATATTAAGAAGATATTTAGATGATAGATGAAGAAAAAATTAAAATAGGAAATGAATCTTAACTTTTAAATGGACAAAAATCAATAATAAAATAAATAATTATAAATTTGAATGTGACCACTTTGATTCCACTTGATGGTTCTAGACATAGTGGAATCACTACTATGGGAATAAAATGAATAATATTTTCTCGATCTGATGGATCATTCACAATATTGTCAGTGACGTGAATTCCATGTCTAATGAAAATATTCCATCAAATATTAACATATAGAAACCTAGAACCCAAATAGTTTCTTTTCAAAATAAATTTATAATTTATTTACTTACGATCAAATGAAATGATTACCATGTCTTAGGTTTTTTCTTCAATGTAGATGTTGATCGTTCTGAAAAACCTTCTTCTAGATTACATTCATTGAACTATAAATATACAAGTGTAGGATACCTCTAGGAATGATCCACACAAGGTAATCTGATCTATGAGTGGTGAAAATTGATATCCAAGGGCTAGTGTAGTGATTCAATTTTATTGCATTTATTGAATTGATCACTCTAAGATCTTTTGGTCTTGAATGCATTATTGTTCTTAAGAAGATGAGATGAGGTATTCAAGAGGGAAGTAAATTTGTGTGCATTGATTATAAAATCTCAATTAACCCTACACAATATAAATACCCATCTATTTATAGATCAAGAGTTTAGGATAAAAATATTATTTAATTTCATACAATCCCTTAAATAATATTATAATCTTTAATAAACCCCATTCCATATAATGTTAATAATATTATTATTTTATGAAGCACAAAAACTTGTGTGATGATAAATATTATTTTACTGACTTGTAAATTAATATTCATCACCAAACACAATATTGGCCTGCTTAAACTCTTCACCATTTACTGAATACTTGAATAAATATTTTATTCACATAAATAAATATTTTATTCACAATCTAATGAATAAATATTTATTAAATTTTCAATAAATAAATTACATATATTTTTTCACAAAACCGAAAATACTTATTTATTATATATTAAAGTAATCAAATACATTATTTATTAATAAATAAATATCCATCTATTACCTTAGGAATACTAGAAATCACTAAAACTTGAGTAAAATTAATCCTTAGTCTCAAGAGTAATATTTATTCCATTAATTAAATTAAAATAGAATATAATTGAGATAAATAGAAACTGTCAGTTTTTATCCCTCTAAGATTGTTTCTCATTAGCATTAGGCAGGCTTGCCTAAAGATCAATTCTACTGTCTATAAATGGGTCAAGGAAACCAAGAGAAAGAACATAATATCACAATATTGACAACAAGATATGAACACTTGCTGTGTAATATAATCCCTTTATCTCAATATCTCATCAAGAAGGTTTCACATCTATGTCATCAACCTATATGCTTGATATGTCTTTATTTGAGTATATGAAATAAACATCATTATAGAAGGACTAGGGAATTTAATGTGACAATTATATTTCAATCAATGTGTAGAGATATAAACTTCTGTAAATATGGATTGGAAAAATCTTTTGTTGAATTATTATGAAGAATATGTACTTCATGATGCACCCAAGGTACCCTACTTCCTACAAACTTATGGCGTCATATATTTGGTCAATAAATCTACGTGTGTGAGTTATGATGTGCATTAATAATAATCTTAAATTCTAAGGACCATTACACACACAATCAAAATTGGGAATATGTAATGACACCAAAACATGGGGATTACCTACTGGTGGGTTTGTCCTCATAATCTAAAATAATAGAGATTACCAAGTGTAGAATTCATTAGAAAAAGCCTCATCCACTTATGAGTACTCACACCAACTAGTCTATATACTATTCACCATATAATAGTATGTTATCTGATTGTAGAACTATATTTAAGAGATATAATCATAACATATCAATATTATCATCATAGAAATAACTGCTATAACCTTGTCAATGCGACAAATACTCTAGGACATTATCACATCAATGTTATGTAGAAGAACAATCAATATGTGATAATATATTTATATTAATGTTAAATTCTTTGAATATAAATATAATTCAAAGTACAATGTTTTTGGTTCTATGGAACCAACTCCAACAAAGAGAGTGTCGACTTAGTCTTGTATGAATCAGGGGTACAAAAAATGGGAGGGTTCACATCCCTTATATAGATTCTATTCATTAAATAAAGAGATTTTAAGGACTAAAAATTCATGCTCCATCTCAAAACACCCACATGCTACTACCTATTGGAGTGTTTTATTAATTTAACAATTCAATGAATATTTTTTTTATAAAAATCCATAAATGAATCCATCCCATTGATTCAAAACTGATGGTAATAAAGGGAATACATGGTAGTGATGCGTGCATGCAATATTACATATTTCATGCCCCATACACTACAATGAACATGCAATCATATGCTTTAATAAAGGAATCAAATTGTCTATATTGTAAGATACAATTATAGGATATCGTAAAATACGATGACATTATTTTTAGTGAATCTATAACAATATCCCACTTCTAATAATGTCCTAGAAGTAATTCATGAATTTTTTTACAAATATTTGTGAATCCATCCAATACTTTTTTGGATATAGTTTATCAAAATACTTTCATTTTGGAATAAACACTTTTTCCAAAACATAGTCCAAATCAAAATACCTAACTACATGACCATTTAATAATTAGTATCATTGAAAAAAATATGGAATCCTGATTTCATAGATATAATAAAAGAGCGACCTCTAGAAAATCATCTGTGTTATTGATGCTACTATGGGGCCTAGTGTGATCTTGATCAAACATATTCATATCTCCATATGAAAATTTACACCACAAGATGTATCATATACATCATATGTATACATAAATAATTCATTTTCCCATCACATAAAGTGACCAATATACATGGAACATGTCAATATAGTATAGTCCATCTCATCTATTCATGATTCCTTGAAATAAACTAACCTAGTTGGTGAATACATCACATACCATTCATTTATATGATAGAAACTCCACATGTCTCTCATCTAATTATTAGATCTCATCATATGTGACTCAACTAAGAATAACCATGAATTTCCTCAGTCTAATTCAATCAAGGTCCCACATGTATTTTCTTATCATACAAGTGAAAAAAATACCATCTTGGTTGAGCTACAACTAATGAAATGATAAAAAACATACCCAACCACCCCCAAATTAGCTAATCATTGAGGATTATAAAATAAAGGTATTAAAGTATGAAGGTTCTTATTCTAGGTATCTCTCCAACCTTAGGTAATAAGGATTGATAATAAGTTTGAACCCTTATGTATATTAATGACTATATAACATTCCGTGAGATATAATTTAGTGGTCCATTCCAAGTAGTATGTTTTGAGTTATTACATCATGAATAAATTATTCGTATCTTTTATACAACTCTTTGTATCAAGTACAATATTTTACCAATTCCTACCATAACATATGATAAAAAATAATAATATTTCATGAGGATCATTGATTAGGAAAAACTCAATGTCATTCTTTTATAGGATATTATCATTCAATAATTCATGTAAAATAATTCACAGCACACATGAATGAATGATAAACATAGATTTCCATTATTATAAAATTATGGTATATTTAAAAATATTAAATTCAATCACTTATGTATAATATACCTATAGATTTAACTGGACACTCATGATTCTATTGTTTAATGTTTTCATTAATATATCTATTACATTGTCATATTTGAGAACCGAACAAATCCTAACATTGCCGATCTAAATGATCTCTCATATGAGATAGTATCTGTGAAGGATGTTTTTGGTCCCTTGGTGAGACTAGGATCCTTGAACAGAGAAATGGTTCCATTAGTGCCAAAGTTATGCTCAATTTATCACTCAATTATATAATCCACCAAAGTTCAAGATTGAAATTCATGATTCAAATAGCTTGTTTCACAGAATCTGATGCAAGGATGTACTTTGCCTCTACTGTTGAGTCCACTATGGTGTCTTGTTTGAAACTCTACAAACTGATAGCTCCAATGTTCAGAAAAAACAAAAAACTACATTGAGATCCCATTTAATATTTATTAGATTAGAAAATAGAATTAGTGTAACCCCTAGTGATGCAAAACGGGCCCACAGCCCGCAGGCTTCATGGGTATGAGGCATATACGGGGTGGAGTGGGCCTAATGTTTTTGACCGTTTATACTGAGGTCCAGTTCAGGTTGAGACTTTGTGGGTGAGGGCTAATGTGGGTTGATCCCATGTGGGTCCAGGCTTACCCATGGCCCTGATTTAATTTTTTTTACAAGATATACTTTTTTAACATTTTAGTTTTTTAATAAAAAATAATGATTGAAACATGAAATATAATTTATCACTATAATGGTCATACTAATTCACAATTAATTCACATTTTAATTTTAAATTGGTATATATTTATTGTTTTAATATCATATTATTATATATATATATAGTAATTATTAACCATATTCACATAGTGTGTTATCCCATCTCGAAAAAATGGAACTCATCTCCCCTGCACATGGGTTCAATTCTAAAGATGTTATTATAATCATAATATTTTATTGGTCAATTTAATTTTATAATTATTAAATTTTAATTTTTTATTAAGAAAATACGGTAAAACATAATGTAAAACCTAATAGAGTCCTCTAAAACTGACTGTTACCTGAAGAGTATTCAATCATTCATAGGTTCATCCATTCACATCACAACACAACCAAAATCATCATTCATCACCCCCATTGACCAGTCACCTAATTTTCATTGAAAAAGTTCACCACCACATTAGTGTCTCCACATGACACCATTAAACCATAAAAAATGTTCAATAACATCACTTAAAACTCCAACTATTTTAAATCTATACTTATCCCCACAACAACCATTAAGAATGGAAAAAATACAATATTAAAGTGATTATAAATAGTATATTTTTTGTAAATAGGGTAAAAATCGTGGGTTACCTGTGGGATTATGTGCTGCAGGGCAGGCTTGAATTTTTTTGTTCACATTATATGTGGGATTTTTTAGACAAACCCACGAGGGATCAAACCAGCGCTGGCTAAGAACACCCTACCCCAGACCACCAATTTTACATTTTCTAGTAACCCATTAAAAAGATCTCATTGTCTCATCAAATAACTTATAACATATCCTTAATAATTCATAAGTACTTAAGGATGTTAATAAAAACAATATAGTGACAATCACAGTGATTATATTGGTATCTATAATGAACCGACACTGGTTGACCCATCTAGTCACCCTAGTCAGCCTGCCACAAGGCCCAAAACACGTTCCTGACTATTATGGGATGGATAAAAGCACTAATCATGACTAAAAATCTCTTGTAAATGGTTTATCCCAATGTAAACAGGCATAAACCATCCACTAAATTGGATGGACAAGACAATATAATCAGAGTCAGCATACGAAAAAACATCTAGAGTATGCAGAAAGATAAGAAGATACTATTAAAAACATTAAACAATGTATATCATAACAGGACGTAAACATACACGGTATCTCAAGTAAAAACCCAAAACTCAAAAGAATGTAAACAATGCCAAACAAGGCCCACACATACATTGAAAAATATTCAATAGTATCAAAATGACTCCACATGAGTCAAACCCTATGAGACCATGTCTCCCTCAGATACATAGATGATGGTAATCAAGATTATCCAACTTGGTACATGGTTTATTTTACCTTACCTATTTCCAAGATAAAAGTCTGAAAAAACCCAAAGGACTATTTAGGGTGAGTCATGATGCCTAGTTGGATACCAACATGAATCTATTTAAGTATTTTATCCATATAAACTAATAAACTAGTTTAACAACACTTTCAAAACTAAACCACTTTGAAAACATTCCACATTCAAATAAGACTTTGAATCCCCTATGGTTCTCTATTACAAAAACTAGTTTTCCAAAATAAAACCTAAACATGTCTCAAATAGTTAAACAAAACCTCATGGAATAAAATGCTCAATATAATATAAACAACATAATAAATGGTGAGTAAAACAATAACAACAAGTACTAACATAAATGGAAAATGGGAATATTTTATCTCATCACATGAAAATATAACTAATGAAATGTATAAAGCATATATAAACCAATATGACATGAGTAATGTGAAACTATTTCTTTAACCCTTAGGTCTATAATGGGTGAGTGAAAATTTATTCCAGATAGATAAGAAAATGGAACCCCTCACATCCTTCCTTGGGCCCAACTCCAAGAGCTCACACAGTCTCTCAGCAACAAATCATGGAAGATATCACAATATTTCTATCTAAAGGCACTCATGGTCCCTTGGATACCAAAATGAAATCTTGAAAGATCTTCCATCAAAAGGATCACACGGTCCTCAAAAAAACCCCCTGTAGACACCCCAGTTAACCCATATACTACACCATGACACACAATCATAAACAAGTGACCATCAATCACAAGACACTTCACAATAAAACATCATAAAAAAACACCTATTTTTTCAAAACAAATTTATTAAGGTAAAACCACTTCTAAATATATTTTAGACACAATTTGGAGTCTTAAAAACTCTTTGATCCATTTTATCAAACACTTGGTGTGCATACAATCCATACCCATTTAGAAAATCCTTTTTAAACACTCAAATTTTCAGACCAATCCATGAATCACATAAAACATGGAACACCCAACAATAATAAATCATTTAAAAGTAAATTTTAACAACAAAATCCAAAGTATATTTAAAATTTAAAAGGTAATCCATGGAAAAAACCCTTAAATAGAGACACCTACCACAAAAATGGTTCCAACTCTTCCACCTTTGATGATAACCACCCAAAAAAGATATATTACGACCTCAAACACCTTATATATAATAAAAGAAACCAAAAAAATCCATAACACACCCTAGATTCGTCCAATATAACTCTCAGGGTTCAAAACATCCACAAAAATGTAAGAATAAGTAAGAAGAAGTAGGGAGAAGGAAGAAACAATGGAGAAATTTACTTAACTCATGTCAAACCACTTTGATTCCAAAGAGAAATCACCATTAAGGGAGAGGGATATCTCTACATCCAAGGGGGAAGAGTTTTATGAGATAGGGTAAGGAAAATGAGAGACAAGGGTTATAAATTCAACAGTGGAAAAAATGTTAAAAGGACATTTTTTAAGTAGCCTGGATAGGCCACATGATTTCACTACACTATTTGGAAAACCATGCACTATGTAATGAACCTAAATTTTATCAATGGAAATTACCTTATTATAATTATTTCATATAGTATGAATCACATAAAAACACATAATGAACACAAAATAATCTTTAATAATGAAGAATGAATGAAAAAATAGGGATTTCAAGAAGTTAAGGAACCTAAACTAATGGAATTGTAACATGACCTATGAAATATTAATGTGAACATTAAGAGTAGTAACCCATGAAATATAATAGTAACCTTACCTATAAAAGTATAAATAAAATTTATCCATATTATAAATGAAAATATGATATAGTTATATCATCATATAAGTAAATAAATATTTTGAAAATGGTAAATTAAGTTTTCATATTTTTATAAAACAGAAATGTTTATTTAAAATTTTATAATTAATATAATGATCTAAAAGAAAATTTAATTTCATAAAATAGATTCATAAATTGATTTTTTTCTTATGATTATGACATAATTTTATGATACCTTAATTAATTTTTCAAAGTGTTATAAAATCAGTTATAATTTTAAAATCAGTATTTTGTTGAGTAAATGATGATTTTAATTAAAATAATTATCGTATTTATTATTTTTTCATAAAATTGAGTCCATTTTTGAGTTTTACACATCAAAAAATGGTTACGGTAAATTTTTTGGATTTTTCTAAAATATTTGAATTTTTGATGAATAGTGAAATATTGTAATTTACAATATTTAACAAATACATGAATTATTGATTCATAGATGATATATGGGTGATTTCATCCCATAATCTCAAGATATAGTTAATTATTTTAATATATTTAGTGATAATTCTCAAACTATTCATATTCTTGATCAAAAATAATAAACTAATGAATAAAATAATGAGAAAACACCCCTCTCCTTCACTATAAATACCATCCCTCACCACCTATTCTTCTCAAACCTCTAAAGCCTTCAATATTATCAAACATATACCCAAAACTATTATAATGTCTCTCCCCCATGTCCATGATCCTTTTTTCTCAATAAAAGGACAAAATGAAGTGTCTCAAGGAGGTTCGCAAGGAGAATAATTCAAGAGGTAAGAACCTATTTCCTATTCATTTAATTTCCTTCCAAATTATTTTATTTTTTTATTCTCTCCTCACCTCCCCTAATCCAAGTTTCATAGTAACTCCATTGTCTCACATATAATTTAATTTTATTTTGTTAATATAATAACCCATCATCATTTCTTTCCCCTCACCTTTTTGTTCTAAAATTGAAAATATCGTCCGTGATGTGTTAATTTACTACATTCAAGGATGATGAGTTTTCAATTTTCTTTACCACCTGCAAGGATGGTCATAATTTTTTTTGGGTTAAAAAAGATCATAATACAAGTATTATATATTATTTAATTATCTATAACCCGTATATGTATATAATATTAATTAATAAAAAAAACTAGTTCTTGATGATAAAAAAACACCAAAATAATCTAAATGATTATCACTAACATTTTATCTGTTAATTCAACCCCATACTATATAACCAAATGAAATATATAAAAATTTAATAATTTCTAATTTCATTAATAACACATAATTTAAATTCTATAAAACTATTCCTATTCTACATGATATTTCATTCATGTATACAAATGAAATGATCATGAAAACTGAGGAAACAAACACTCCTGAACGATGAAATTGTATCTTATAACTCATAAAAAAGACCAAAAATAAACTTAATAAAATTATAATAAATCAAATACATATGAAAAAATGTTCTTAATTAATTAATTAATGGATTTAATCTGATTATCTAGGACTTTAAGATTACGAGTTGAACACTTTCGAACATAAGGTAAGAGATTCTCTCCAAACCACAATTTTTTCCTTCGAGTTACTCTTTCTCTCCATTTAACACAATAAAAATCTTCTTTTATTTTTATATAGTTCTTCTAAATTCTATTTATATGTTCCAAAATCATTTATCCAAATCATTTCATCCTTCTTTTTGGGGGATATACATGTTTCAAAAATATTATCTTCTCAATTTTTCATGATAAACTAGCCCGATTAAAGAGAATATCACAATTTATTACCCATTTTCAAGTGAACTCCATAATATATTTTAATCCACCATTATTTTTCTAAAATAATCCATTGTATCATGAAAAACTATATTTTTTCATTTATGGTTTTATAAAAACAATTATCCTTTTTTTGTTATAAAGAATCTTTAATATTTTCATTAAATTACACTAAAATGTTATATTCCTAAAGTTTCTTAAACACTATTTTTACATATTTTTAATTCAGTATAATATCAATTGTCAGGATATATTCATATTTTACCATATTAATATCCATGTAGGTTTTAAATCAATTCTTTCATGGACACCATTATGATATTCAATTTTGTTATGCCTTTTAACATGATTGTGAGACCTAATTCTTTCCATGGGCAACTCTTATGTTTATATTTGATTCCTTATGTATGAATCTTCACATGACACACATATTCATGAACATGTTATGATGGGTGCAACTCGATAGAGATCCAATGCATTGAGTAATGTTTAATTTCATGAGACATAGAGTGAAATGGTCTTGGTTGTTAGCCTTAACTCATGCTCTATGTGCAACGATCTTGGTGGTTAGCCTTGACTCATACTCCATGTGTAATAGTCTTGGTGGTTAGCCTTGAATCATGATCCTCAATATGTAGTGATCCTTTAATCATTCTTATTTCATGTTTTATGTTGTTTCCACATTCCTATGATTCCATGATCGCATGATCCCATGTTATACATGTAATGATTCCTTATGTTTATTAATGTTCCATGCCTTTTTATGTTATCTTGTTATGCCTTATAAAAAAATTCTATGTTTTATTATTAGGTTTATTTCATTACTGGGATTTTTATATCATCATTTTATTCATGTATTCCCCCAGTTATCCTATGAAGATGTAAGGGCTCAGAGTATGTTAGGAGCTCATTATGAAGATTAAATAAAATATGTTTTTATTTTGGTTTCATGATTTCTAATTATGTATCTAATATTCCAAATACAATAGAATTTACAATACATGCTTTGTATTTTAAGGATAATTATGCTTAAAATCATGTAATAATATGTGAAAAATTCTAGGGCTATTATAGTTGGTATCAGAGAATGATCTTGTTATTTTTTCAGATTAGGACTAAAGCACTTTATTAATAACCCTGGGGATAATTATATCACCATGGATATCCTTTATTGAAACTTAGGGAATCAAAAGTTTGGATATAATTTTCATTTACAAGTTTAACCTTCTATGTTCAATGTTTTCTTTTTTATATTTTTATTAGATAAGTATTAAATCCCACTAATTATACTTTCTTTTCTTAGTTAATGGATGGAAATAGAAGAACCTGTGCCCAAAATAAATGTGATAGAAAATGTGATAACTACACTAATTGAAATGAAAAATAATATGGGAATGGGGGCTCAAAAAATCATGAAAATACTTTATCAACTGGATCATGTTCTGAATAATAACTTGAATTGTGTGGAACACCCTCATTATAATAAAGAGCAAGTTGTAGTCAAATCCTTCATACAAAAAAGGAATCCCATGATTAGTCTGTCTTATAATTCCATCATCACAGAACAATAGATTAACTCCATTGAGAAGATATTATCTATCCTCTGGTGCTTAGTAGAATATAAAGTTGTGCTGGAAGTCTATCATTTTGTTAGGGAAGCTGACCAGTGGAGGAAACAAAAAAAACACAAAGTCCTAAGAGGAAATTAATTCCATGCAATTGTAAGATTTCAAGAAAATATTTTTCAATAAATATTTTTCCAAAACCATCTATCTGAAGATGAAAAGATTATTCCTTGTAATGAAGAAAAAGGAAGAAGATTATATTGGAATGTATGAGAAAATAGTAAAAGGCTTTCATGATAAACCTAATTATTTTTCATTAACACCAAAATAAAGGTGGATATCTTCTTTAGCAAACTAATGTTCAGTATATGAAAAGCATTGTGATTCGATACTTTAACAGTTATGAATATATTATCTGTTTTTATCTTAAGGTTGAAATGGAGACAGGAGACTCTCAATGGTCTCATGGGACCGGTGAAAAAAAGAGCAAAATAGAGTTTAATATGGGTGGATCAATAGATAAATCCCACGATAGGAAGAAAACCCAATATCAAACGTGTCAAAATTATGGGAAGAAGTATCCTTGAAACTATCTAAATGGAACCAAAAAATTCTTCAAATGTGGAAGAATGGGGAATCTAGATAATAAAATTTGAAAAGATATAAAGAATCCCACTACTGTGAAAAAATAAGGGAAGGTTAAGATCATAACTTAGCCTATATAGTGTAGTGTTTCAACTTAAAGTAACATGGGAATTATGAAAACTTTTTCCCTAATCGAAGGGATTTTGGATGAAATCAACAATAATAACCTCCTAGGAAGGAAGGAAGGACATATTCTATCACTACTACTGAGGTGGATCCCAAAAATGATGTGGTGATAGGTATGCTGATTATTCATTCAAGAATAGTGAATGTACTATTTGATTATGGTTCTACACATTCTTTTAAAACTTATAGGTTTAGTATAACTATTTAAACACCACCTCAGAATATGGAGGTTGAGTTATCTTTTAGAAAAATAGATGGGGAAATTATTGCATCAAACGTATATAAATCCTCCCAAGTTAATGTTAGTTGACTGAACCTCCCATAAAATCTTGTATTACTTCTTTTGGTGGTGTTTGATGCTATATTGGGCATGGATTGGATATATTTATTCAAATACAACATCGACTATTGGTAAAGTAAGATCACTCTTCACATCTATAGGTATCCTCCAATTCTGTACAAGTGTAAGGAGGAGGATGAATTTCCATCAGTATCATTGTCGCAATTTTGGGTATTATTACCTTATGAGAAAGCATATCTTTCCCAAATGATTAGGATAAAGGAGAGGATCATGCTCTAAGAAATTCTCATTGTGAGGGACTACATTGTTTTATTCCTCATAGAGTTTCATAGTATTCCCATTGATTGAGAGATTGAGTTCTCAATTGAACTTATTATGGTATCTCTTCCTATATCCATGAAACCTTGTAGAATGACCATTATTGAGATAAAAGATCTGAATAAGCAGTTATAAGAGAATATGGATGAGGATTTTATATTCCTGAGTGCTTCCCCATGGGGTACACTAGTCCTATTTGTCAAGAATAAGGTAAGACCAATGCACCTATGTATTTATTATCATGATCACAAAAACATCATGATAAAGAACATGTTTCCCCTTCCACAGATAGATTACTTGTTTGATCAACTATGTGAAGCCAATTATTTCTCTAAGTGGGATATTTTTTGGGGGTATCACTAATTAAAGGCGAGGAAGGAAGATATTCCCAAGACTTCCTTTTGAATGTGATATGGAAACTATGAATTCATAGTGATGCCTTTTGGACTCACTAATGCTCTAAACAATTTCATGGATTTAATGAATATAGTCTTTAGAGATTACCTCAAAAAAATTATGGTAGTATTTATTAATTATACTATGATTTACACCATGAGAAATGAGGAACATGATGATCATTTTGATATTGTGATAAAGACTTTTCTAAGGGAGAAACTATATGCAATGTGTAGTAACTATGAGTTCTGGATGGAGTAAGTATCATTTGTGGGGTTTGTAATCACAAAAAATGAATATTTTTTGACCCTTTCAATACAAAGGAATTCGAATAATGGGGAACTCATTAATTTCTATAGTGATGCTTCAAAAGAAAGTTAAAAATTCATGAGGATGGATTGCCTTCACCATGGGGTGCAACTGTCCTAACCAGAGTTGTCAACCGTGATCATTGTGTTGAAAATATGGAGGAATTATCTCTATCGAGAGAAGTGTGAGATATATACTAATCAAAATAGTCTCAAATATATATTCACACATAATGAAATTAATATGTAACAATGAATATGGATATAGATCATCAAGGATTATGACTGCTCAATCCATTGCCATCCTGGTAAAGAAAATATGGTGGAAGATTCTCTAAGTTGAAAGGATCCTACATCTTTATCAATAATGAGAATTGAGATGGATCCTATCTTATTATACTTGAAAATTATGGACATGTTAATCATTAAGGAAGGAACATCATCAACCCTTTATCAAATGATTTCTTAAGTATCCCTAATGGAGAAAATAAAGTATTCTCAAAGAAATTATGTGAAAACTTAGAAAAAATAGGAAGCTATCAGAAATGGGAAATCTTCAGAGTTCCAAATGAATGAGGAAGGATTCATGAGATTTGGGTCATGAATATATGTACCATCCAATATAGAGGAAAAGAAAGAGATTCATAATGACACACATAACTCAACCTTCTTTAAGAAATATTTTTTTGGGAAAATATAAAGACAAATATCATTGAATATATATCAAAGTTCTGGGTATGTCAGTAAGTGAAGGGTTAAAGGAAAAAGTATAAATGGATGACGCAACTATTACACATACCAACATGAAAATGTGAAAATATAACCATGAACGTTTTCACCAGACATCTGAAGACATCTAGAGGAAACAATGCTATATGGGTTATTTTGTATCATCTTACAAATATAACTCATTTTATCACAATTAGAGAGGACTTCTACATAGATAAAATTTCCTAGATATAAATCAGAGAAGTGATAAGGATACATGGAGTACCACTATCAATTGTATCCGATCAAGATCTTAGATTCACCTCCATGTTCTGGAAAATTATCCAACATGCTCTAAACAATGAGATGAACTTCAGTAAAACCTATCATCCTCAAAATTATGTCCAATCTAGGTAGAATATTCAGACACTGGAAGACATGTTGAGATAATATTATATGGAATTTAAATGAGGATATGACCAATATCTACCTCTGGTTGAGTTCTATTACAAAAAAAGTTTCCACTCGAGCATCCAAATGGCTCTATATGAATCCCTTTATGGGAAAAGATGTATAGCACCAACATGCTAAGATGAATTCAGTGAACATAACCTGCTAGGAACTGAAATGGTTGAAGAAATGGCAGAAAAGGTGAAAACCATTCAACAGTATATCCGGGATTCCCAAATTTGATAGAAGATCTATGTAAACAATCATCAGTGGGACCTGAAGTTTAAGGTTGTAGACATGGTATTCCTACACATATCTCCATAGAGGAGGATAATTATATTTGAAAGGAAAGGGAAGCTATTTCCTAGTCGCATCGACCCCTTAGAGATTCTTGGTCATATTAGAGCTATTTACTACAGACTAGAAATTCCAACAACCGTGTCTCAAGTACATGATGTATTCCACATATCCCTCTTGAGGAAGTACATACTAGATCCCTCACTTGTACTAAATTCAAAGGTGGTACAGTTTAAAAATGATCACTCTTATGAGTAGAAACAAATGAATATATTGGACCATAGAGATAAAGTTCCACACAACAAGACTACTCACCTATTTAATGTAATATGGCGGAACCATAAGTACAAATAGGTAACATGGGAACTAACGGAAGTGATGAAGGACAATTAAGCTCACATTTCCCCCTTAGTTTATAAAATGATATTTTGAGGGAAAAATCACATAACGGGGAAAGAATATAATGAAGCTGAATCCTATTAATGGAAATTAGCTTCTTATAATAATTTTATATAGTATAAATCACATAAAATAACATAAAGAACACAAAACAATATTTATAAATTAATAATGAATGAAATAATAGGCATTGTCTTGAAGTTAATGAAATGAAGCCAATAGAATAGTGACATGACCTATGGAATAATAATGTAAAACATAAGAATAGTATCCAGACCAATAGAATAATAACCACACATATGAAAGTATAAATAAAATTTACCATATTATAAATGAAAATATGATATAATTATATCATAGTACAAGTAAATAAATGTTTTGAAAATGATAAATCATGTGTTGGAATTTTTATTAAACATAAATGATTATTTACAATTATATAATTAATATAATGATTTAAAAGAAAATTTATCTTCCTAAAATAGATTCATAAATTTATATTTTTTTATTAGGATTATATCATAATTTTATGAGACCTTAATTAAATTTTCAGTGTGTTATAAAATCAATTATAATTTTAAAATTAGTACTTTTCGAGAAAATGATGATTTTAATTAATAATTAAATTTATCATATTTATATAATTATATTCATAAAATAGATTCTATTTTTTAATTCTACACATTAAAAAATGGTTAGGGTTATTTGTTTGGTATTTTTTTCAAATAGTTGAGTTTTTAGTGAATAGTGAAATAAAGTGACTTATGGTATTTAAAAAAAATACATGAATGATTGATTTATAGATGATTTATGGATAATTTAATCCCATAATATATAACTATATTAATTATTTTAATATATTTAGTGATAATGATAAAAATATTCATCATCTTGAGCCAAATAATAAACTAATGAATAAAATAATGAGAAAACACCCCTCTCCTCCACTATAAATACCACCCGCACCACCTCTTCTTATCACACCTATAAAGACTTAAAGCTTGTTAAAATTATTCCCAAACCTATCCCAAGAATCCCCCCACGTCTAGGAGACTTTTGTCTCAATAAAAGACCAAAGTCAAGTGTCTTAAGGAGGTTCTCAAGGATAAGAATTCCATAGGTAAAAACCTCCGTCCTTTTCTTTTAATTTCATTCCAAGTCATTGTATTTTATTATTCTATCATCACACCCCCTTATCCAAGTGTCATGGTAAATCAAGTTTCTCACATATAATAGAATTTTATTATTATAATGGAATAATAAATTATCATTTCTTCCCCCATTTTCTTCTAAAAATGAAAACATCATCCGTGATGTGTTAATTTTTCACATTCTAGGATGACGAGTTTTTGATTTCTCATACAATCATCAATCCTGGCCGTAAACCATTTTTATGGACAAAAAATATTATAATATATGTATTTTATATTATTTATTATGCTGGAACTAGTACATATACATAATATTAATTAATAAAACAAGACTAGTTCATGATGATTAAAAAATGAAAAAATAATCTAAATGATTATCATTAACATTTTATCTAATGATTTATACGAAAAGAATATAACCAAATGAAATATTTAAAAATTTAATATTCTAGGTGTTCATTTAAAAAATATAATTTCAATTCAATAAAATTATTCCCATTCTATATGATCTCTCATACATATATGAAAATGAACCGATCATGAAAACTAAGGAAACAAACACTCCCGAATGATGAAATTGTATCTTATAACTCATAAGAAAGGCCATAAATGAACTTAAAAAATTATAATAAATAAAATAAATGTGGAAAATGTTAATAATTAATTAATTAATGGATTTAATATGATTATATAGGACTTTAAGATCTTGTTCAAAACACTTTCGTACATAAGGTAAGGGATTCTCTCCGAACCTTGTTTTTTTCTTCAGGATACTCTTTCTCTCTCTTTAAACCTGATCTAAATATTCTTTATTTTTATATAATTTTTGTATATTAGGTGTATATGTTCCAAAATCATGTATATAGATCATTTTATCATTATGTTTCTAGGTATATAAATATTTTTTAAAAGTCTATCTTCTCAATTCATCTCAATAAACTAGCCCGATTAAAGGGAACATCCTGATTTCTTACCAATTTTAAAATGCACCCCATAATTTATTTTAATCCATAGTTATTTTTATAAAATCACTAATTTTATCATGAAAAACAATCTTGGTTCATTTATGGTTTTATAAAAACAATTATTCCTTTTCCATTTTAAAGAATATTTAATATTTTTCTTAAACCACTCTAAAATGTTTAAACACTCTTTTTACATGTTTTCAATGAACTTTGACATCAATTGTCATTATCTATACCTATTTTACCATATTAATTTCATTGTATGATTTAAATCCATTATTTCATGAATACCATTATGATATTCCCTTTTAGTATGACTTTTGACATGATTATGATGCCCAATTCTTTCCATGGGTAACCCATATGTTTATTATTGATTCCTTATGTATGGATCTTCATGTAGAACACATATTCATGAAAATGTTATGATGGGTACACCGAGATAGAGCTCCAATGAAATGGTTAATGTTTTGTATCATGATACATCTTGAGAAATGGTCTTGTTGTTAACCTTTACTCATGATTCATGTGCAACGGTCACTGTGGTTAGCCTTGACTCGTGCTCCATATGAAATGGTCTTGGTGGTTAACCTTTAATCATGATCCCTCATGTGAAATGATCCTATAATCATGCTTATATCATGTTTTATGTTGTTTCCACAATCCTATGATTCCATGATTGCATGATCCCATGTTATACATGTTGTGATTTCTTATGTTTATTCATGTTCAATGACTTTATTTTTGTCATGATGTTATGCCTTATAACCCATGTGCAATGTTTTATTCTTGTGTTTATTCTATTACTGTGATTTCTAGCTTATCCCTTTGTTCATGTATTCCCTAGGTTATTCTATGAATATGTAAGGGATCAAAGGATGTTATGAGCTCATTATGAAGATTAAATAAAATATGTTTTTATTTTGGTTTCATGCTTTCTAATTATGTACCTAATATTCCAAAGACACTATATTTTATGACCGTTGGTCTTTATTTGAAGGCTAATTATTCTTAAAATCATGTAAAAATATTTGTAAAATCCTAGGGCCATTATACACTAACTGTGATGGGATACAATATCCCCCCAAAACAGGCCACATGATTTCTCATAAGCGTTTCATGGTTTAAACAACTATGCTCATATAAGGACCCAACTTTAAAACATTACATATTCTTGAGTTTTATACAAGAACATACATTTTTACACATTGATTATTTTTCAGGTTTAATATTTTTTTATAATTATTAAATTAAACATACATAACATCACATAATCATACATTTGGAAACTCCAAAAATAGTATCAATTTTTCCAAAATATTAAACTTTTCATATAGAACATAATTTCTTTTAAAAATCTTCATAACATTTAAATTATCTTCCTTATTTCTTGTACACATCCTTATAACCTGTGAAAAACTTTTAAATACTTGGGATGAACACAAAAATCTTAGTAATGGATATAAAGAGAGATATAGTTAGTCAAGTGATAACATAAAAACCAATAAAACCCAATTTATAAAAACTCATTAGCATGCATAAAAACATCATGTAATTTCTTTGGGACATATTTAACATATCACTCTCACAATCACCCTTACACATGTAATAACAATTCTCCCAACTTCCATATCTGTAGTACCCAATAAATTGGAGAGCAATAATGGGACTCAACCATTATAATCACAATATCCCTCTTGGAAATAATGTAAACAAGTCTAGAAGAAAAAGGGAGAAGCTACAATAGTTTTGACTAAAAAGGATTTTTATTTGAAGAAAGGCTAACCAAAGTAAGAAATTGATGTACTAGCTGTTATGAATGCAATAAATGAAATACATTAATTAATACTTTATGGTTTCCAAAAACATTCTGCGAAGAAACAAATTAAGGAAAGATAAAGAGCCCTCTAGTTGTAGAGGAGGTTTGAGAAGAATATAGGTGGTGCATCAATAAATAAAACTCATACATATGGGTTTAATCCCATAACCATGAAGAGGAATAATCCCATGGAGCCTACATATAAAATTAAGGATGAGAATTTGAAGAAATAATACTTAATCATATAGAGATATCAACAAAAAATAACTAGGAACATTGAAGAGGAATAGAAAAATTAATTTTTCTTTCTCAAAATGAAAAGGAATCCTAAAATAATAATTATAAGTTTCAAATAAGTTATATAAAGAGAAATATATTTAAGTGGTTTCATGAAAATCCACAAAACAATGATGGTATATAATAAAGTAATAATAAAAGGGTTTTTCTATCACGAAGAATCAAAATTCTCTAGTTCAGGATTCTAAAGGTACCACTCTTCAAATTAATTTATAATTTTCTAATATATGTTTGAAATAGTACATGATTATGGGGGAGATATGATTGATGGGGTGTGTGTGCTAAAGGGGAACATGAACTTAATTTTAATGAAGATACACGAGATAATAAGTTTCATAATCTTTGAAATTCATATATGGTTTTAGATACAAAAAGTGGTTCCAGCCAACCACAATATTTTTCAAAGATATATCTAAAATATTCATGCCATTTAAAAGAAATATCATATGATGAAGAGCCTGATGTGAAGCTAAATATCTACAAAATATTTATTTGAAATATCTAGTTTTTCCAAGTGATATTTAAAATTCAAGTTGTATTTGAACACCAAGAGAAGAAAAATTAGCTAAGAAGTAGAAATATTCTTATATTACATGTTTATCTAATTTTTAAAACAACGTGGTTTCATATGACTATTTTAAGGATACCAATAAGATATTATAAAACCAATAAATTTCTCATCAATAAAGATTATTTATTAAGGTGTAGTATTATTATTGATGAAGTAATTCCTTGTGTAATTCATTGTGATAGGGTGAGAATACCTAATGAAAATTTAGATTCAAATCCTCCATAGAATTCATGATGTCAAAGGGGATATGAGATGATTTAAGGACATTTTAATTTTTATTTTAAAGGGGGAGAAATGAATGAAATCATTAATTCATATCCATGAATAAATGGAGGTATTTTGTATGTCACTTTTTTTATATTTGGTGAAATATGAATTTGTGATAATATTGGAAACAAAATATAAATGGGGGGAGATGTTATAATGAGACCTATGTTTTGTGTTGGATTTATTTTCAATCAGAATTATGTATGAATAAGAATATTATGGATAAATATCATGAATTTTAATGGTGTTGGATTTTTTTTTGGTCAGTGTTAAGCATGAATATGGATATGATGACTAGAGACCATATACTTGATTTATGTGTGAATATTTAGAAGATGAATTGAGTGTATTATGGAAGAGGAAAAATATGGTATAACACATACAAATGGAATTAAATGATAGGAATTCAGTTAGAAATAATTTCCCATTGTAATAACGTAAGATATACACACTAACACTTGAAGATTTCAAGTGGCACATTCATGTGGACCACATGAGCATGAGGAGGTTGGGTAGAATTCCTAAGCATGATAAATCATGTTGCATCACATAAGAACCAAAGGATCACATGATCACATTAATGATATAAGATCATGAGCTCACATAGGTTAGAGTGGATCATGATATCATATAATATGAAGAAGTTTACACGATCAATGCTTTCTGATATGAAGTCATTTTGTGGTCTTGTGAAATCATGAGATTGAATAAGTGAAAATGGTTCACATAATAGGATCTTGATATCGCAAAAGGGAGTGATACTAGTAATGATTGAAGGATCTTGTGTACACTAGAAATCTTATGAAGCATATGATAAGATAAGGAGATCCATGATGAAGTCTTTGAGATATCTTAAACATGAGGAGGTATTTTGAATCACATGACGTAAGGTGATATTGTAATATCAAAGATATTTAATTAAGAGGTATTGTGAAGCATACACAGAAAGGATACACTAGTTGAGTTTATAAAGAAATAATGTGATTGAGTTTCATGAATCATGTGAACTGGGTTTTGATAGAAAAATAATACGATTTTGGGTGACTTTGATATGTCAAGATCAGTGTGTTATGCGATGAAGGAGTTGTGTGAGAGGAACTTGAAACAGTCACTTTACATAAAGGGTGTCATGCGACCCACGTGAAGACAAGGAGTCATATGACCGCAAGATAATTTTTTAGGTAATATGTGTAACATTTATGATTTAGTGGAATGGACATATGACCACACTTTTTCGATTTATGTTGGTGAAAAAGTTCTTATAAATACCCACTATTTTTCCTTATAAAGGAAGGATGAAAATCTAATAGCGAATCCAGAGTAGACGTTACTTCTTCAAGGAGTTATGAGTTAGAGTGATAGGAAAAGGTAGTCTTGAAGTTGGCATGCACATAGGAGATATAAGCAGTTAAGAAATCAATAAAAACCCTTAAGTAATAAATGACAGTGTGTTCATGGATGAGTCTCATGATCTCATAATAAATGAAGATATATGCACTGAGGTCTCAGTATTAATATCTTATGACCATGGAGATATATATAGTAGTCTTTATCTCATGTTTTTTGTGACCTGGTTCTTGCACCTATGGTCTCATAATTATAGTTATGAACCAATAGATGTATTGTGAAAGGAGATATGTGACAATGTTTACATACACAAGGTGTTGTGTTTGGAGATTTCTAGATAGGGTTACATGATTAGGTTTGTGAAATAAAGTATTTGTGACTTGGATTTGTAGTGAACAATGTTCAATCAATTTTTTTAAATAAGGTAGTTATACATGAATAAGAATTATTGAACTTTCATATACAGTGAATAAATCATCTTGACTATATTTATTCTAGAGGAAGAAAAATCATAAAATAGGGATTTGAGTGACACAGATGGTTATTGAAGTGACGTAAATAAACAAGATAATTTGAGTGATTAATTATTCCCATCTAGATAAGAAGTGGAACTCAGATTATGTTCTAGAAGAAATATAATTAATTCTATTATTAAGGAGTTAATCTCATTTGGTATAGTGGAAGAGAGAAGTGGAAAATTATAGAAAAAAAATTATATTAAGAGTTTTAATACATGCAGAGTATCATAATGAATATATACATACCATCTTGTTATTTATCTATTGAGGAGACCTACATATCTATAAACTAGGAAATTACCTTTATAAATGTTGTATGAGGAAGTGGAGAAGAGGTAGTGGGACATGGGTGAGGAGTGTCCAAACCCTAAAAATTGTAAAGGTAGTGTTTCTAGAATAGAGAGACCATGGAAGAAACATTTTATCCACATAACTAATAAAGATTAATGGATTTTAAAACATAAATACATCATTAGTGTGTGATCCTTGGACATATCCCTTTGTGGTGAATGAAGTAAAATCTATGTGTTCTATGTATACTTTAATTTAATATATATTTGTAATTATTTTAGTAATTATTCTATTAATTATTATAGGTATAACACAATCCCTTCTAATATGGGAACAATATATTAAAATAAAGTCAATAAACTTAAAGAAAAATATTATTTCAACCATTACCTATATTCACCCCCTCTTATGGTATCTTCAGTTGAAATATTAATCAATTCTTATTAAAAGTATCTTCACCAATTTTCTTTGGTGGAGTTATCCTTAAAGTAAATAATGGAAGGGTTACGATAGATAGTCCACTATAAAATCTCAATTATATTTCTTCATCATGGGTTTCTTAAAAGAATCCTATAATTTTTTATCTATAGGATATAGTTTATTTTACTTTGGTAATAATTTTTTAGATTTGGATTCTAATTCCCTTTCATAATTAAATTATTGTTTCCTGGAACTTCTCAAAGTTATAAAACACACATTACTCTTTGGGTTAGGAACTGATTGGGTAAAAATTTAACCCGAACCTTGAATTGAAAAAGTTTCCAAATTGTAAATAATATTTCGATAATAACTTTTCAACTCTTTTTGTTCAGATCCATGAGTTGTTAAGGAATATTTCTAGTTTACTTGATTCACTACAAACTGTATTAACTTCTCCTCTTTAGAGGGATATTTGTTATCTATTTGTATTGGGTAACTTTTATAGGATTGAGAGTTATTTCTCTAAAATAATGGGGGGATGTTATGATTTATGGAAAGTATAATGGAATGGTGGATTCCGATGTTTTTGACCTCTAACTTCATATTGGATTTCCAATTATTATTTGAATCCTTTATTGATTGGTTTCCATTGGTGCTTCCTATGGTATATGGATTAATAGCTATCAGTTTCTTACACTTGAGGAAAATTCTCAAAAAATGATAAATTTAATGTAATAGTTGAATGATTATTTAGGGGTAATAGGTAGTTCACGACATTTTTTCAGTGTTAACTATCTTACAAGAGAGGTTATTTCTTCAATTTTAGTTTCTTGTAAAGGATATTTTTAACTCTTTACCTTATGAATAACTTATTTTGTGGATTAGTTACAAAACTATATAGAGTTATGGGATATCATATATGTGAACTATTTAGCCTCATTTGATTATTTTTCTATTAGGTTCCATCTCAAAAAATCATATAAAATGTTTTGGTTATTATTCAACAAGCCATGGTGGAAAACATAAAGAAGTGGCGATCCTTAAAGGATTAATTTGGGAAGGATAGATTCAGTTTCTTGAAACTTTCTAAAAAATAATTAAATGTCCCTATAATGGATTATATAATCTAATGAATATCCATAGTCAATCAAGTACTTCATGAATAATGAAATAAAATCTCAAGTAAGGACCTCTGGAGCTCATCCTAGGTTGTTACCTCTCCTTGTTTCATGTTGCGAATCCATTCTTTAGCTGATACTTCCAAAGAGTATGGAAATAATTTCTAATTGATCAAATATTCTAAGAGTACTCTTTAAATAATGGTGTTTTACATGTTCCAAAACTCTTTTAAATTCTTGTTCAGGTGTTCTCCTACCAAGCCATAAAACTTGGGTAAAAGTGGGATTAAGCCATTATTACGTTCAAAGTGAAATTTATTATTTTATTTTAACAACCAATTATATTTATTATTGAAATTATGTACACATTTTTATCAAAGGATTATATTTAATTAGGTTAATTTTTCTTCCATATGAACACTTCCAAGAGAATATACTTATGAAGTATAAGTGCTTAGAGAGTTTGTTTGTGGTATTGTAAAAAGACATCTATCCACTTTCTCTGCAATCCTAAAATTTCTTTCTATATCTTGAAAGGATTAGTCAAACTCTAGATCAAATCCAAATAATTATGTTAAACTAGTCTTGGTCATATATAAAAAAACATTTTAGAAATAGATAAGAACAAAAAAAATCAATAAAAACATATTTCCTCACTTGAAATAATTTTAGGTTGATGTGGTGGTTGTCACATGACTCAAAATAAAGAAAAATGAGCCCAATAAATTTAGTTTAGTGTGACTTAGGTTGTCTCTTGAGAGGCAGTATTTTCATTGTATTCCATTTTTAGTGTGTCAGTTTGAATTGTATTGGGGAAACAAAGAATAATTGTGTTCTTGTTTAAATGAAAGTAAAAGGGTTCTTAAAATCAATTTTCAAACAATTGACTCACCTCTGTTGTTCCCTCACCTTACCTATTCAATCATGATTCCTTTAATATAAAATCTCATGATCTCTCACTAACCAGATGAAAACTCAACTAATTCCCTCTATAATTAGTTTTGATTTTAATAAGGATATGGAATGATCATCTCAAACCTTGCTGATACCTATACGTGTAATCATAAACTATTGATCACTCCTAGATCAACCCACTTCCCTACATCATATAGGAAATTAATAAAGCCTTTGGGGCCTGTGTGTGCTAACTAAGAATAAGAGAAGGAATAATTGAAATATAATACGTAGTTTAATCAATTATTTTAAAAAATTAAAATGATATAGTGAAATATAATAAGTAGTATAAATATCATACTATCTATAACAGTTACAAATGATAGAATGATGAAGAGAGAAGAAATTAATCATTTAATTAGTTTTTTTAAATATGGAGTTGGGGATTTATCCTTGGCACAAACACAATAGGTCTAGTGCACCATCACTATAATAATTATAATTATTAAATAAAAATAAAATATGTATAGTAAATATTAGCATCTCTCGATAATGATTCATGATTTCTTTTATAAGGAAATTTGAATTTGTTAGAACTATCTTGATATTTGATCAATCCCTAATTTTTTTTTCAATGCTCGATATCCCCCATGTGGATGGAATTCAATTTCATCTTTATACTTGATTGAATATAGTGTTCCCTTAATACCAACTGATTTCCTATTCTTCCCTTTAATCATGTTCTTCTAGTGAGGTTTCAATATCTTTTTCTTGATTTTCCCAATCATTGGGGATAAAATATTACTTTGAGTTCCTTATTCCTTGAGAGATATATATGTTTACTAGAGATGAATTCTACAAATAGGGTTATTCAATAGTTCTTCCACTACAACTGGGTTTGGGATGATCATTGTAGGGAATTATGGAATAGACCCCTTTAATCACATTCTAGGATTTACTAGAAGTCTATCTCCGGTATCCTGATTCATGATACATGATACCACTAAATCTATTATGGAAGAACAAACATAACTATTATCTATATTCATCATTCCATACCCATTTATCTCAAAGTGGAACCAATATTCTTCCTCTCAATTTAGTATTTTAACTCTTTGTTCATCCTCTGAATATCATATTCATCTTCCAAGCATACCCCCATGGAAAATTTGAATATACTATGTATCACTACTAAGAAGAAAAATATTTTACACATTCTCTTAAATTTATTAATTATCAAGAATTTTTTATATCATCATGGATCTTTAAAAAATGTTAGATACCATATCTAGTAAATATTACCTTTCAAATATTCTGAGAAAATAATATAACATATTAGCTTCTTCTAATATATTCCTTTATTTGGAAAATTTTAAGATCTTACATAACTACCTTGATCTTATGAAAATATTATATATCATATATACTTTATAAATATCCTATATATGTTTCAAAAAATCCCAAAATATTCTATCTAATGAATATTATCCATACTCTCTTACACTTATCTTTTCAAATAGAGTAAGAAATATTACACAACTCTTTCAGATAAAAAAACTTACGTATCAGTGACACTGGTCCTTAATCAAGATCAGATATCTTCTCTATAATATAATACAAGAAATTTATGTTTTCTTATTAGTATTCTTATACATGATATATGGAGTTAATTATTTTCCATTTTTATTAACCTTCACTACATAAAAGTTAAAATTTTTCATTATCCATCTTCCAGAACATATCCCATCCAGATGAAATTATTTTTAAAATTATCGAAAACAAAACAATTAGTGTGGTATTTATCCAAATAAGTTCCAAAATTATTCAATTAATGAAACCCCATGAATATTAAGACCATTTTAAATAATCTCCAAATATTAACATAATTTTATGTCAAATATATTTATTCAAAATTAATGAAAATCTAGGGTGAAAATTTTATAAAATTTTAAGTTAAAATTTTAAAAAATGTGTCTAGAAAAATCATAGAATATAAAGATTCATTTTACAACATATGAAAGGGATAACTTATAAGGAACTATACATACAAAAGATACATCAAGGTTCACGATGCAGAAAATGAAGCTATTGATATTTATAGAAAGGGTGATATTTTGATCTAGATAAGGAATAAAATTTTACTAGAGTTTGAAGGAGTATAGAACATTCTTTGGGGTAAGGAAAAAACTAATCTTTATGGGACAACTTGATGGTTATGGTTTTTATAAAACCTTTTTATATAGATCATGGAGAATCACATATAGTTCCATGGTAGTGTCCAAAGAAGTGATGAATGGAACTTTTACCTAATAACAGTTCTAGAAAATGTTATACATGTTAGATAGACATCTTACACAATGTTCTTGCATGATTATCAAGGTTACTTAAGTAATAAGAGAACTAAAATCTTCCCCAATAAATTATTTCTAAATATTATAATCATGGAGTACAAAATATGAGAATAATGCATCCTTGGGAACCAGTAGAAGGTGTCATTACAAATGGATAGTAAGATCACAAAGAGTCAAAAGTTATAGTTTATTTATATAGATTTATGGGGGAAAACACTAGTTCATTCTCATAGAGGGTCATTATACTATGTTACCTTTATCAATGATGTGACATATAATGCATGGTTTTTATTTCTCAAGAACATGTCTGAGGTATTAATAAAATTTTTCTGAAGAAGAGAAATGGTGGAAAATGATACCCGATGCAAATTAATGTTTTTGAGGTCTAACAATGGTGGGAAATATGTAAGTAGGGAGTTCAAGAGGTTCTACTAGTGGATGTTCATATAGTTTGAGAAGTACATATCAGGTACTCTATAATGTAATGGAGTCACAAAGTTGATAAATATAATGTTAGTTTAAATGTCAAGGATTATAAGAATTCATGGTGGATTTGTAAAGGAGTTTTGGGAAGAAGAGATGAATTGAGAGACCTACTTGGTTAATCAGAGTCATTATTATCCACTGGGGTAATAAATTTTGGAATCCTATTGGTCTAGAATAAAGGTTTAACTTTTCCATCTCAACATCAATATATCACTCTCCTATGTCCACATTGATGGGAAGGAAATTGAAAAACTAGAGTTTAAGTCCTAATTGTGTCACATTATAGCAAATAAAAACAAAGAATTTTTCCTAAACTCTATAATAACAACTCTATGATGTTTTTTATAAGTCAAAATGTTATATTCATTGAATAAATCTTATGGAAGGATTAAAACTTAAAAAAAACTTTTAATGAGATAAAAGTATACCCAGAAGATGATGTTCAACTGAATGGATGTCCAAAATTTATAGATAATTTAAAATATTTAGGGGGAATTTATATTATAGAAATTTAAAAGTAATCAAAGTAATTATTATTTGATATTATAGTTCAAATGGTGTTTCTAAGGCTATAAGTACAAGAGAGGTCAGGGATGGCAGAATCTTGGTGAAGAGGTTTGTAAGGTGATGTTTTAGAATTAATGGTTCTAGAAAGAGCATTACTGTATGTATAGTTATAGAGGTCTACCAAGATTAAGTACCAAGTAAATAGATACTAAAGTAGCTTACACTACTCATATATCATAGAATATGGAGTTCCTAAGATCCTATAATTGGATGTAACTCTAAAAGATTCAAAATAATGGGAGTTAGCGATGGAGGATGAAATGGATTCCTTATATGTGTGTAGAACATGGGAACTAATATAAAGATATTTTAGAAGAAAATTTCTTTATATGAATTTGGTTTATCATCTAAAGGAAGAATAATATGATAGATATAGGTACAAATACAGGTTTTTTGTGATGGGTTTTGAATAATCAATAATATTTATTCATGGTCTTCCCTCTGGTTTTTAAACATAAAAATATTAAAATAGTGGTCTGAATGGTAACTATAACACCTTTATATTTTATTATGTTTTTTACTTTAAATAAATACCTTGTTGAATAACTTGCATCACCCTCAAAACCAAACTAAAATGAACCATGTTGTAATTTTTTACAATTAAATATAATCATTAATACATTATGAGTATAAAATGAGAAACATCACTAATAAAATTAAAATAATAATAAACCCTCAAGTAAATAAACAAAATAGTAAAATTATTTATTATAAATTCATATATTTTAATTCCTTAAATATTTTTAAATAATTATTTTTTGTTTTTTAATATTAATTAATTGATTACAATTTCATTTTTATATGATAAATAATTAATGGGATGTGATTAAGATAGTTTAATATTTTTTTTCAAAGAATTGTTTTGGAAGTGTTGTATATTTATATTAAATTATAATGACCATTTTAAAGGGTTATTCAAATAAAATGTTTCAATGTCCAAAAAATATATTAAGGCTTATTTAATTGGTAAATGATATGAATTATGACTAAAAATAATAAAATTTAATTTTTTTTTTCTATAAAAAGAGTATTCAATTATATTTTAAATTTTTATTTAAAATTAAATACCTAAATTTTAGAATTTTAAATTGAGAAAATAAACTTCAATTTTTAAATTTTTATGTCAAAATTATATTATGGAAAATTATTATAATTTTTATAGAAAGGTCGATTTTTGGTGAATTATGAAAAAAATTGTTTTTACAAATACCATAACTTTTATGACATCATCATGATATAAACATGGCTTAAAAATTTATAAAACCTTTATCTCAAAAAAATATTTATTTAAGGAGTAAAATTAAAAATTATAAAAATAATTTGAATTTAGAAACCTGTTTTTGACATTTTGGAACCTAAATTATATTTTATTCTAATAAGAGACTATTTCTGGTCCTTTTACCTTAACTAAGTATTCAGAATATTCCAGTCAGTTTTGTTTTTCTTTTCCTGAAGGCATTATTTTTTTTTATTTTTTTTGATAACCTCCATTTCAAGGGTTGATGGTGAACCCTTACATAGACCATAGGCTTAGTGTATTACATGACCTAATGGCCTTAGAGGAATTCATCCCGAACATTACTACTTAGAAATTCCCCACCCTGTGTCTAGACCGTGAAGTCAACTTCCCACCTTCACATTACTTGTTTCGCTAGAAATACCTATGCAGAGGTGCTTAGACCTAGTCTCGATGGAAATTTCCATACCCTATCATTATTACAAATCCAGATAGCTTCATTATAGTGAAACTTCCTGCACAGAATCCTCATCTGGAGAAAGTTTCATTGGACTATCTAGCTTCATCTTGCATTTCATTATCTGAATGAGGTGGCCCAAATGCCTTGGGGTGGCCTGAAGGCCTTGAGGTGTCCCGAAATCCTTAATTGGCCTAAAGGCATTGGGTGGCCTGAAGTCCTTAAGGACTCCAGGCCCAAACCGGTGGCTGAAAGGTGAATAGTTATGGATGATACAATACTGAATAGTACATGCTACAATACCTATTATAATAACTGCTACAATACAACTACAATAACCTATAAATATGCCTCCACCTGGAATCAAACATGGGTCTCATTTATGCACTCGAAGAGTCCTCACCAACCGGGATGAGGCTCATGTAAAGTTTTGGTTTTCTTTCAAATTCAATTTTTTAATCATAAAACAAATATCCTGGGAATTAATATTATAGATGATTTTGGTGTAAATTCATTTTTATGCTTAATAAAAACATTTTTATAAAAACTAGTTTTTTAAGCATATTTTTGTAAAAATTAATCCATTCCACCAATATTAATTAAAACAAATAAAATGGTTTTCAATTTTTTAATCATCATATTCAAATTATTTAATTAGTTCTTTTTCATTTTTATTCATAAAAATAAGTTCACATAGTGAAATTTTGTCACCATAGTATTGGCTAAAATATGGTAAAATGGTTAAATGAAGGAATAAGGTTATAAAATATAAAAAATCCTAGCTTTAAATGATTTGGGATATAATTTATCAACTTCACCTTTATCACTTGTCTATTTTTATCCCTATTGGATCCACTTTCTTTATGAATGACTTCCACTTTTAATATTAATAAATCAATATCAAAAAATTCCACTCCACTAACTTATAGAAGGAACCCTCCTATATTAATTTAAAGGAACACTAAAAATTCAAAATCTCCATTATAATCTACCATATTTTATTCCCAAAAAATCCAATTTCATTTTTTAAGCCTTCGGTCCCAATAAAAAGTTCAAAACCTCTCATTTCTAAGAGGCCCTTAATGTAAGAGATATATTATTCTTCTTTATTCTTATATATAATCTTCAAATACCTCCTATTGATTTTTAAACACTTATATTTTGAAACCATTAAGATTATATAAAATTTATTTTATAACTATGTAATAACACATTCTTACTCATTCGACCATTATAACATGTTTTTGTTTTGGAAGTTTTTACCTCCTATATAAACATTGTTATAATATTTATCTCTTTAATGAAAAAGAAAAAATAAATACTGGTAATATGATATAATAAATATTTATTTGATATTTGTTTATAATTCTATAGTGGTAATATTTGAAATTATATTTACCGCTAATTTTGTTTATTTTGTTAACTCAATAATCACCAGAAACAGAAATTTTTAAGCGTTCCATGAGAACCGTCAACATAATTTAAATGAAATTAACATGGTAATAAAAAAATATAACAAAAAAGTTTATTATCTAAGAATAATTTTTTTATGTTGTGAACTCATGAACAAGACCAAAGAAATGGAATCTCCAAAAAGGAGCATGTAAGGGAAACATAACAGGTGACACCTTAATGTTAATTTTAAATATAAAAAATTATTATATGGATAATAAGGAATTATAAATGGATTGTATAAAATAACATATATATGAATACATTTATTATTAATCTGAATAATAAAGATAAATTTATTATACACAGTGGTTAGAGTGTGTTTGAATTAGAGGATGTCTCAGGTATGGGTTTTTGGTCTCAATCTCAATTCTTTAAGACATGTTAAATTTTCTGTACCATGCGTCCTTTAATATGGTGTTATTTTAATTCAATTCTATAGGAATAAAATATATTATGTTTTTCATGTAATTTATGGTATTTATAAATCAAAATAAATTTATTTCTTTCAATGGATTTTGATTTATGTGTTATAAAATCCGTATGATTCATTGGATAAATTTCAATTCCTTGAGACACAAATTTTATTATGCATATATTTAGTTTTATATGATGTAAATACTTCCCTATTTACTTATTATATATTAAATCACCTATTATTCATTGGATTTTCAATTTAATTATATCGCTCTTTTTTCCTTGTCCTTCGATTCATACATCACCAAATTTGTAAGGACTACTATTGTTAACATAATTCACATTCATTATGTTATAAACTTTATTATACAACTTAATAATTATAATATTGGTATCTTACACCCTATAATTGTATTATATTTTATTATATCATTATTTTCTGGGGTTTAGTGGTCTTTTTAACATTTCACCTCCCTTTGTTTCACAATACAACCAAACATTTTTTTATATGTGGTTTATTCCTTATCTATTATTTATAGTTGATACTATTTCTATTAAATGTACATAATATTATAATTATGTTAAGAATATTCTTTGAAATAATTTAATGATTAATTAAGGTCATTTTACAATATCATTTTCTTTAATTACAAATTTTTTAAAAGGAATTTTTTTAAAAAATTTCACATAAGCGTTTTTTGACTTTATTTACAAAAATGTGAGAAGATTATTATTTTTAACATTTACCGCATAAATTAATTTTCCCAATTTTATATCCATTACTCATTATCAATATTCCTTTACAAGTGTCCATGATTTTTATATGAAAATACCATTCCCATTATTTTGTGAATTTTATGTTTTTTTATTTGAATCTTATGAAAAGAAACATTTATTTCTTTATGTTTTTGAAAGAATATTTCTAATGATTTTATAAAAGTGTTTTTACCTATAAAAATATCCTTTAATAATTCTTATTCTTCATTGGGGATATGATCCAATGATACCATTTGATTTCTTAATCTAAATATATTACGATGATCTTTTAAATAAGTTTTTATGAACACATTCCTTTCAATAGTTTAACTATTCTAAAGAGGAATTATGATTTCTATCAAGTTATTAATAATATATTATCTTACTTTAATTTATAATGAATTGATGTTATTTTTTCTCCCTTATGTAATTTTATGATTAGGTTTTCTATCACTCTATATCTTCCTCTTTATTTCTCCGTTTGTACTTATTCTTTTATCCCATGTATATATTCTATATTATTTCCACTTTTCTACAATGATATTGATTTAATTGTATACCCATATGATATTCGTTTAAAGGGTACTTACCAAGAATTTTTCTTCATGTATTGATTGGGAAAACTATTAAAATTATGTATACTTGTTATTTCAATATGAATGTTTATTTACTACTAAGGGATGTAGATCTTGTATTGAATTGTTTGTTTATTGCTTTTATATTATGAAAGCATTGGACTTATTTAGTGATGGGTGAGACCCATAATTATATACCCCTTGATGAATCAATAGGTTTTCAGAGAAAAACTTGTTTGATTATTTAGTTTATGCCTACCAATTTATCCATAATGTCTTGGAAGAGTCCTTGAAGATAAGTATGATGTCTTGGAATGAGGTCATCAAAGTAAGATTAAGATTTCTAACATTATGTATTCCATTAATATTAAATCATTTATTTTCATCCATATTATTGTTTAAATTGTTATTTTATCCATGGATATATTATATGGTAATGTTATAAGTTATATTTAGTTATTTGATTATAAATTATTCTTTCCATATTATCCATTCTTTATTCATTCTATGATAGATACCCTTATGGAGTATTTGAGGTCACCCTTCTTTTGTTTCAATTTCCCTAGGTTATGAAGACAATTAAAACAAATGATTTTTACAGAATTATATCATGTGTGGAGATTTTTATGGATGATTTTGATGACTTATTATGGAATTTTAAAGTAATGGTATAGTAGGAAAAATTCTAGTTGGATGAAAACGATATGGGTTTTTCTATTTATAGGTTTTTCTTAATTCTTAAAAAATATAAACCTAAAAGGTATCACATAAGGAAGTGATTCAATAATTTATACTAATATTGTAATTAAGGATTGTTATGTTTGTGATTTCAAAGTTAGTATCAAATACAATATGTTAGGAGTGTGTTTTTAGTATAGGATCTAGTTGTGTGGGTCTGGGGTATCTCAGTTTCCATAGAAGAATTAAGTCTATAATAGCTATATGTGAAGAAAAATTTTCTTCATGTATACATAAATGAAGAAATATAAAAGGATTATCTAGAGTGTTTTATAGATATAGAGAACTTAAATCATCTTTGCAGACTGAAACAAAGTCTTTATGTATTGAAGAAAGCAACAAGTTAATATAATTGGAAGTTCAAAATCTTTATGGTTGAATGTAATTTCATCTAGAGAAATTCTGATTATTGATTTCACCACAAGGTGTTTTATGAGGATAGATTCATCATTCTACTTCTCTATATTTGTGTCATATTTATTATAGGTCTATTAAAAGAAATGTTCAATAAGATAAAAAATGAATTCTCTTAAAGCATCATAATGAAAGATCACAGTCTTGATAAAGAGATCATAGGGTTTTGGATTGTAAGGGACATAAATTATAGAACTTTGTTCTTGATTTAGTATGACAACATCAAGAAGGTGATAGAGTAATTCAAAACAAGTGAGGTAAAATTTATTAAAACTCCCTATCTGGACATTTCAACATGAACATAAGTAAGAGATGAGTATATGAAAAATATTCCTTAACTATATATATTCATAAGAATGATGTTTGGTATAGTTTTTACTCGATCAATTTTTTTTTTCATGCGGTTAGAGAAGTTAGAAGATTCATAGAAAATACTAAAAGTGATCACTCTGAAGTGGTAAAGGGGATCCTCTTTTGTTTTAATGGTTCTATAAGTTATTCTCTTTACTTAAAAATATATGAAACATTACAAGGGTTTATGGACTTATGATTCATATAAAATTTAGATACATAGAATATAACCATGATTTATGTGTTCACTTTCAAAGGCACACTCATGAGTTATATGCTAAGGCTTCAACTGGTTGTTTTACTTCTAATAATGGATGTAGAGTATATTGCATTAGTAGGAGTTGGGAAGTAGGTTATTTGGATGAAATTTTTTTTATAGGATCTCAAAAGTAGTTATAATAATAGGATACTATTTTTTTATTTAAAAATTAAAATTTACTAATCCAAAAATATATTTTTCCATTATCAGATGAATGAAATTTAGTTTAAGTATCACTTCATTCAGAAATTGCTTGTGAAAAAGTGCTAGATCTACAAAGGATAGATAGATATCATAATTTGGTTATATAATAATAAAGGATATAGTTTTAGACTTTCTAAGGTGGTGTTATTCTATAGTTAGACTAGGATAACTGTTATCATGATGGAAGAATAATGTAGCTGTAATGGAGGATGATGGAATGGAAGATGTTTGTGAAAGCTATGGAATACTCAGCAGAGGGTATTAAAAATGATTCTCAAGTGAGTGATTTTGAGGCTAAAATGAATTTTTTTCTAGTACAAAAATTAGATATTATAGAATGAGTGATTCTAGATGTATAAGTTCTAGATCAAGGTTGGTGATGGTAGAGAAGAAGAAACTATTTTCCAGAAGACAAGAAGTCTATAGACGAAAAGTTTTCAGGTCAGAATCAGGTGATTAAAAACATACCTTGATGAGTCTAAAGGTTAATTGAGGAGGTAAAATGGAATTATATGAAGATAAATTTGAAATATGAAAGGGTATTTTCATGGTGGATTTACAATGAATAAAAGAAGCATGGGGATTCTGGGATTAATATGTAAGATCAACATTGTGGAGTTTCTAGAAATAGGAATTGATCACTAGAAGGAGGAGTTTAGGTAGTGCATGTCTTTGACTATGAGTTGGAGAGCCCATGAATATTGAATCCAAGGTATTTTCTCTTAATTATCATAAAATGAAAGTTTCGACTGTTTCATTGATTGAGTTTCACTATATTTAGTGTTATGGAGTATTTTTTTTGATTTTTTTTGTATTATGACAAAAATCCATTACTATAATAAAAGTGTTTTTAGTGTTCCCACCATGGAATAGGTATAAGTACAATCCATGTAAATGTATTATAATGTACTTTTGTTTTTGTCTCTTTATTTTCATTTTCTTGTAGAATTTCTTTTCAGAGTTGTTTGGATGTTAGTGTTGTGATGTAGTGACTTAGGTGCGATTTTCTTTTAAGTTACACTATATAGTTATCACAGGTGATTTACAATACTTTTTTTACTCTTTGTTAGTTTTCTATAATAAATTTCATAATATTTATAGGAATTTTTGTGGACCTAATAGTTCATGTGGGTTGATTTTTCACTATTCGTCATTGTTTTAATTAATAGTGATTTAGTTATGTTTCTCCATATTTATTTTCATATTTGGGGTGATTATTTGGGAATTTTCTTATAATTTTTTAGTCTTTAGTTTATTCTATATTTTTATGATTTTAGGATATTATTTCTCAGGTTTCTATTGAGTTTTGTTTATTATATATTTATGGTGAATTTTTATTTGTTTATTTTGGTTATGGGATAGTAGTTTAATTAATTCTTAGGTTCCACTTGGAGATGTTTGGGAATAAAAAATATCACCATTGGTATCAATATGTGGTCTTGAATGACCAAGTAATTCTTGATCTATTCCAATAACATGTTTTCCTTTGGTCTTATAAAAATAATAAAGAAGCTTATTTATATTTTGTATATATAAAAAATAGTTTTCAACTCTAATTTAATATGATATATTAAATTATTTCAATATAATTTATTTAGTACCATGAAATGAAAGCCCATTCCCTATTGACAACATGATAAATTTTATTTATTTTTTTTTACTTGTGTATGAATTTCAAGTTAAAATTCATTATTTTGAATTTCCATTGGTCTGTGAGATGGGTAACATTAGTTCTAGTCATGTTTCTAAACCATATTCTTCTAGTGTGTTGAACACTTACCTTGATAATAATTATCAAATGAAATAGAATCGTTAATGTGTTACTAAATATAAACAACCTTGGAGGATTTTTTAAACTATAATTTATCTGTTGGCCTATTTCACTTTGGGTTGTTATGGTATAGGTAAATTACATGTATCAAACCACAGTTAATAGAGTGTTTCAGTGGTGTCATGGTGGCATGAGTTACATGTGGGAAGAAGTGACTTCAATTGAAAATACTAGTGGTTAAAATTTTACATAACCTTGACACTTGAAAAATACCTTGGGTTTAATATCGCTCCAAGTATGGGATTCAGTGAAAACCATTATTCTAAAATTAACTCTTTTGGACACTGATGCTTAATTGATTCTTCTATTCCTCCCTTTATTTCTGTATTTAAATGTATTTTTAAATATTTTTACAGTGCTACCCAAATTTATGATTTTTGAAAACTTGATATGTAAATAATATTTAGTTATGTTAGGCGTGTGTTTTAAATTATATAGTTTGGAATAATTTTTAAATAGGAATAATGAACCTACACAATTTAAATAATTTGAATTTTAAAAATATATACCTATAGTTATAGGATACTTCTTATCCATGTTACCTTAATAAATAAAACTTGTATACACCAGTTAGTTTCTCTATTGGAACACCTATCTCATGTGAAAAGTGGATAAACATGTCTTGAATATTACCTAGTTTAATTTTTCATAGTATATTATAATTGTTCCATATATTATACCTTGTGTTTCACTTAGATTAACAATAAAATTATTTAACTACTTAAAAATGATTTTATATTTATAGAATAACATGTTTTCATTCCATGCGTGATATTTAAGTTGTAATATTTCATAATTGGGTATACTTATAGTTGGGAAAATGAGTTTGGATATAATTTTTTGTTGTAATGAGAAATTTATTACCTTACTACACAAATAATTATGTGTGTTGTTGTTGGTAGAGTTTCTTGAGTGTTCCTTTAACTTTTCGATCACAAGAATGTTATTTCTTCAATGGGAAATAATTTTTTTATATAAATAATCTTGATACTTTGAGCATGGATACTGATTATATATTTTATTTTCATGATAAAATGGTTATATTGATGTTATTATCAAAATTTATAAATTTAATTGGCCATTTATGTACAATATTTAGTGGGACGAGCTTCGGACCTAAATATATTACTTCCCTTTTACATATCTTAATGTGGGAAGGTTATCTTAAATGACCAGTGTCTATTATAATTTGTACCCTTTTCCTCCATACATTATGGTTTCTACTCCTTGAAATATCTTTGACAATATGGGTGTTGAACCATTACTTCAATATATGGTTCTTCTCATATTCCGGGTGATGACTCAATGTTTGTAGTATAGGTATGGACCCTCTTGGTATATGGGATACCATTTGGAGTTGTTATAGTTATTCATGTTGTTATATTAGTGACATGATACTCTATATTATAATATATTCTACTCACCATGTGGGAAAATAAATTATTATATTTTTTTTAAATAAGGAGAAATTTTTATACACACCCTCATGAATCCCTGATGTATTGAGACACTGTTGGTGGTGCCATATTTGTAATTTATGATCATACCTTTAATGGAAACATTAGTGGACTTGTATATTCATTTGACACATTTTATTTACTTATAAGTATGTCTATAACTATTGAATCATCTTCACTAGTTTTGTGTGTTTATCTTGCAAGAAAGATCAATTCTTATTGAACCTCTAATTTATTTTATGATGAGAATCACTTATGGTATTTTTAACCTTTATTTTGAGTTTAATTTAGATACAATGTTTGAACATCATCAAATGAACTTAATGGAACAATATAAGTAATCAATAAGAGTATGGGGGACTCATTAAAATGTCTTCATCTTCTAGTATAATAAAATATCTGGTAGAAGGCCATCGTACAACTAGTAGAACAAACAGAAGAAGTTGTAGCAATATCAAGAAAACCAACTAGCCAACGGAGCTCACTAGCCAGCCATTGGAGTCTACAGAAACCTATATAGATATATGAGTCCGACAAACTAGCTGATGGGATCACCTGGCTAGCCAATTGATTTGATCTAGAAAAGTCAAAATGATATTAAATGTTGTTCTAGAATCATTTAATTATATCTTTAATGGTTTTAATTGACCTAATTCTCATCCAAAACCTATGAAGTCTATAACTAGACATTAAGGGAGGCTTGGATATGAACTAGGAACACTAAATTATATAATGAAATCCTTGATCAATCCATGATAAAAAATTCTAGGATATTTTCAATTGAACTACAATTCATAAAAAATAAAAGGCAACAAAGCTTCGTATTATTTAAACCTTTTTATTTTTCCTCCTCACATTGAGCCTCTATTCTTTTTTGATTGTATTTCATAAGGCACTTATTCTATCTCCTCTCTCCCTTCTATCTCTCTTTACATTTCATATTCTTTATATCTTTTAAGGAGAGATGAATTCAGTGTAATGGGCTTGTAACAACTAACCTCACTATTATTTATCTTCTTCTTTAGGTTGTCACCAACATTATAGTGAATGTTTTTTATTTATAGGTTTCCATTGAAATAAATGGATTTATTAATTTTTTTTCTTTATTTCAATTAATACTAAGGGATTTTATCTTTATTTTATTTCTTGACTACCTTTAAAGTTAAGTGAGAAATATAACCCTCTCAGGAATTTTTAGTGGAGGATACATAGTGGATCATTCTTGAGCCATTTATACACACCTTTATCAAAGTGTTCCTTTTATTTTATTTAATTTATTTTCCACTGCACTTAATGATTTAATTTACACTTCATTCCCTTTACATTTATTATTTTAGACTTAAATATATTTCTTACATGGTAATTACTTTTATTTAATGGCATCATTTTACATTTTTAAAGGAAATACATCCCCATATTTATATTCTATCCAACTCTAACCTATAATTGGTATCAAAGGGATCCTTAATTGATTTGTTTTTCTTTGTTTATATGATTTCCAAATTATTCCAAGATTAATTTTTTTTTCAAAATATTTTACTTGTTTTGCATGAAACATTTTTAATAGAATATACATTTTATACCTATTGGTCTTTTGAAAGAATATATATGGGTCATGCACCTTATTTTTATGGTTATTACTACAGTTATTGGAATACTTGTATACCAACCTTTCTTATAGGAATTTTTTATCCTTTATGGAAAATTTTCATCCATGGTTATATTCTTACTAGGGAGATAAAAGAAAAATGGTCACCTAATGACATTTATGCTTTTGAATTAGATGGTAAAGCTATAAATTCCCTATATTTTGGTCTAGAAAAAAATGATTTTAATCATATATATACATGGAAAACCACTCATGAAATTTGAAAACTCTTAGAAGTTAGTCATAAAGGAATAAATAAAGTTAAAGATACTAGACTTGATATGTGTAGGCAATATTTTGAAAGTTTTAGTATGTATCCTAATGAATCTATTATCAAGATGTTTACACAAATTACTAAAATATGCAAGGGAAGAAAGTCTATTAGTGATACTATTAAAATATAAACACATGTGAAGAAAATAATTTGGGTACTACTATACACTTCGACACCCAAAGTAACAATAATCCAAGAATCCAAAGATATAAAGAACAAGCTAGTCAAGGATCTCATCAGGTCTCTCAAAACTTATAAGGTCACTATGAAGTTACAAGATTATAAATAATCTAGATAAGTTAAGGAGAAAAATATGATTACTTTGAAATAAATTAATAACAAATCATATTATGTTGATGAAATATACAATCTTTCCAAAAATATAAAAAACTTATTTTAAATAAATAAATTATACCAATGTGAAAAAATGGTGGACGATCAAAGTGAACAATAATTAGTGTGATTCAAATAAAAAAAGAGACACATAATGGTGAAATACCCTTGATTAAAAATAAAAATAAATAGAATAAAAATAAAATCAATAAATCCTTCAATATTTCAACCTAGAGCACAAGAAATGATTCCCTCTCCTTATGTGATTCAAGGGATGAAAGAAACAAGTGCCTGATGGATGAATTTGAGGTTAGTAATTAATTTTAATCTAACTCCTTCTATTCTTCCTCCTTAAATTCCTCATTATACTCTTCTTATTTAAATCAAAAAAGATACAAAGATCTAAAATATATTTGTTATAAACTTGATGGTGGTTTTATTGAATTGAATTCAATGTATAAATATATTAAAAATAAGTATAATAAACATCTTAAAGAAAATAATCAACTTATAATATAAAAATTTGAATTATCAATAAAATTAAATGATCAACCGAATGTGAATGAGTTAAGTTAAACTATTGATGATCTCAAAATAATCTATTATAAAATACATTGAAGTCAAAAAAAAATATAAAAAAATGTTGGGTTTATATTGTTAAGAAGATAATAATTTTGTAATTTCATTTTATAATAATGTTAGTTCTTCTCAAAAGATGAATTTTTAAAAAATGGTTTCTTAAAGATAGTTTTTTAATTATTATCATAAAACCAGAAATATAATTAATGAATGTAACTGAAAAAATTATCAATTTGATAGACCAAAAGGTATCCAAATTTCCCCCCATAATCACATCTCAAATATTATATTCAAAAAATATTTGGGTACCAAAACCCTTCTTAGAAAACATTTGTGGATCAAAAAATCTGGGCCCCAAAATCTGAATTTATTAATTTTATAGAAAACACGACTACATAAAAAATCCCAAAAAATAAAAATGGCACATGGATAATGGATTATATTGAAAACTATGTGCCGAACATTTCAACTTTAATCACCTTGAAAAAACTCATTGGAGGTTATGTGACTTTCAATGATAATTAAATAAGTAAAATAAACGGTATAGGTATAATTAGTTTTCTCAATTCCTCACTTATAAAAAAATGTTTTATTCATTTATGGTTCAAAAAAAAGTTTCTAAGAACTAACCTATTGTGTGATTATAGTTTTACAATATCTTTCTAAAATTATTCTTGCAATTTCATAAATCCCAATCGAAAAATTTTCTTTATCATTTTTCCTTTTCAAAATATTTATATGATCAATTTAAAATATATTTCTTCTGAAAGTTTTAAATTTTTGAGAATTCAATTTAGCGAGTCTTGGATTTTTCATAGAGGCCTTTATCACTATAGAACACACACACACACACACTCATTAGTCTCAACTAACAACATATTGTATGAGAATTAGAAAAATAACATTTCAAAGATACTGTTTTTTGAACCTTTCCAACATGGAAAGAAACTAAAAAAATATTTTAAAACTAAAAAAGAAATTTATACCTTTAAATCTCTTAATTTTGTTCACCTTGATATTTTTTTACTAACAATATTTGAAAGTATAATAGGGAAATCATATTCTTTTTGTATTTACTTTGATTACACAAGATTCACATGTGTATTTTTCATTGCAGAAAAAACAAGACTTGTAAAATATTAATAATATTTATGAAGTAGAATCAAAGTGAAAATGGGGAAAATCATTTCAATTTGAAGTGATCATGTGGGAGAGTTTTATAACAAATAATTTGTAGAAAGTTGTGCTTCACAAGATTATAATCATTCTTTTTATTCTCTTAAAATACCTTAAAAATGGGATGAATGAAAGAGGGAATTAAAATCATCAAGAAATCTCAAGATCCCTCTTGAATTCTTTTAAACTCCCTTAATAATTTTGGTTCAGGAAGGTCATTATAACATGTTATATCATTATTAATTTTTTCATAACACCTATCCCCAAAAATACCCCTTATGAACTTTGGAAAAATAAAATTTTAAAGGTTTTATTTTTCAAAGTGTTGGGATTTAATTGTAATATTCTTAACACTAAATTCAAACTGGGGAAATTTGATTCAAAATCCAATGAATGAATTTTTCTTGGGTACTTTAAATCAAGTAAATCCATTCTTATATTTAATTAAATAACCAAATACAATGAACAAAAAAATCATATCAAATTAATTGAAATTATCCCCAAACCTTCATCCCAATTCAAAATATTGTGGACAACCTTAAACCTGGGACTTTAAATGTTTCACATTACGATAAAGAGATTATAAATGATGAATATAATTCTTTTCCATTACCTAAATGATTAAAAAACATATGAATAACAACCCTTGGAAAATAATATCAGTGATCTACAAGCTGATACTGATACTATATGTTTTTTCTTAAATGGTGTTGGGCATTGTTATTTTAATTTTTTTCTAGAAACTCAAAACCTTGATGATGCTATTAAATATGAAAATAGTAATTTTTATATTTAATAATATCTAAACAAATTTCAACAAAATAATATTTGGACTCTTCTTAAAAGTCCTAATGATCACCCTTTTGTTGGTACAAGATAAGTTTTTAGAAACAAATTAGATGAGAAAGGTAATATCACATGTAGACATGACCGAACCAAAGCCAAATTCTATAATAAAGAAGAAGGAATTGATTATGGTGAAAGCTTTCCACCCATCACTCAAATAGAATCTATTGGAGTCTTTTTGGAAATTTTTACTCATTTAAATTTAAAAAATTCTCAAATGGATGTTAAAAGTGATTTATTAAATTTGTTTACTTATAAAAAGGTTTTTATTGGACAACCAAATGTTTTTCATGATAAAAAATTTAAAAATTACTTTTTCAAGTTTTCAAAGGCCTTATATGGTTATAAAACCCTTTAGATTTGTTATAAAAGATTAACAAGTTTTCTTTTCAAATAAATTTAAAATGGGAAAATAAGATTCAATATTATTTTTAAAAAAGTGTTTAAAATGAAATTTTTTATCATTAAAATTTATATCAACGATGCACTTTTTTTATCAAAAAATAAATCTCTTTGTAATGAATTTTCAAATCATATGAGAAAATAATATTAAATCAGTTTTATGGGTGAGTTATTTTTTTGGGTTTTTAGAATCTCTGAAAATAAGGATTCACTTTTCTAATCCAAAGAAAATATAATAATAAACTTACAATTATTTTTTTCAAGGATAAAGTTAAGGTTATTTACACACATATGAGTACTTAATGTAATCTAATGTTGGGTTAAGATGGTAAACCAATTGAAAAAATATTTAGAGAAATATGATTGAGAGTCTTATTTTCCTTATAATGACCCATCCAATAATTTTTATTACAAGTTTTATTTTCTATTATATTCAGGACATTAAAAAAATATTCCCATTTAAAATCTATTTAGATAATTTTTTTAAACTATTCTAAAAAAAGGTTTATTTCATCCTAAGGGAACCAATTTTAATCAATTATGTTTTACTGACATCCATTTCGGGGGATGAAAACTAGATAGGGAAAGTACAAGTTTGACTTATAACATATTTAGACATTCCCTAGTATCCTAGAGTAGTTAAAAAAGATTAAGTTTGTATTTTTATATTCAAGGAAGAATATATATTCGTAGGGAGTTTTTGTGCCCAAATTATTTGGATGAAATAAATTCCTTAGATTTTGGTCTAACATTTCTGTGTGTTCTAATTAATGATTATAATTTAAGTTCTATAATCATATCCATAAATCCTATTCAGCATTAATGCATTAAGAAAATTTATATTTGACATCACATTTTGAGAGAACACTTTCAAAAATGAGATATTGCAATAGAATATATTAACATGGAACTCAAATTAGCCGATATATCCACAAAAACACTTAATTTATATTTTTTTAATTTTACTAATAGGGAGTTAGGAAAGAAATTATTGTAATAAGTTTTCTAACCACTTATTTTCATTATTTTATCTTTTCAAATATTGATTGTTTTTGAAAATAACATTTTTTATAATTTTTAAAACATCCCGTACAAATTTTCAACACCATGTTTTCATGATTAGTTTGATTATATTATTCATTTTTTATCTTTTATATATCTAAATATTTTAGTTTATAATTATTTTTATTAATCTCAAAGGGGGATAAATTTCTAGTGATATGGGATAGTGAAATTTTAAATTAAAAAAATAGTTTTTTGATTTAAGGGTATAATAGTTTAATGAAGAATAAATAATGTTTTATCATCAAAGGGAAATTAAGCTTCATGAAAGGAAGGGTGATATAATAATTGGGTAAGGTCACCTTTAAAATAAAATGGTTTCAATGTAATTTAAGGAGCTTTATTCAAGGGGAAGAAATTTGATTTCATGGGAATGGTATTTTTAAATCTTTATTAGTTTTCCCACTTTTATGTCTTCCTCATTCCTATTTCTTATTAACCTCCTTTGTATAAATTATTTAAATCATAAATGAGTGTTGTTTATCTCAAATATGGAGAGATTTCCAAACCTTTAATTTTTTTATAATTACAATCAGTTAAGGTATTTATAACATTTATTTTGAGTGTATATTAATCGCAGTGTCTATAAATAATCAAAATATGTTAATAGAACATGGGAAGGAATATAGAGAAGTATATATGTCTCATTATAAGGTATACACTACATTTTAGTACCATTTGGTAATTAGATTACCATCATCCAACTATTATAACAAATAAAATCCATTGCAGCACTTCTAATCCCACCGGCTAGTCAGTGGAGTTCACTAGCTAGCCAGTGGAGTCTGTAGCATCTTGGAGAGATTTTGGATTCTCATTGGCTATCTTGTGGGATTTTTTAACTATCTAGTGACTTTAACATATATAAATATAAAGGGAATTAAATTTTGGTCTAAAATAGTTTATTTGGATCATTAATGGTTTTACTACACTCAAATATCCACTACCACCTATAAAGGATTTAAATATACATCAATGAAGGATTTAATCTCAACAAAAAACACTAGTTTACATCAAGATATCCTTTATCAATCTATAATGATATATTTCAAAATATTTTCAAGTGAACCTAAATTCATAATCAATAAAAGGGAACCTAGATTCATATTATTTAATCCTTTTTATTTTTTCACTTCTATTTGATCATTTTTATCACTTTACTTTATTTTATAGGGATCTTCATCTATCTTTTTATCTCTATCTCTATCTCTATTCATCTTTCATATTTTTCATATCTTTTAGAAAGAGTTGAGTGTTTGTTAATGGTTTAAACAAACTTCTCCCTTTTTCATCTTTCTATTTTGGCAGTCACCATCATTAAAGTTAGGGTTTTTTTGGTTTCTTAGTACCTATTAAAACCAAGGGATTTATTTATTCTATTATTTCGTTTTTTCATTAAAACTAATAGATTTATTATTTCTTTGGTTTCTTGACCATGATAAAATTTATGAGAGAAATATAACCATCTCAATAATTATTGAAGGGAGGATATGTAGGGTATCATAATTGATCAATTTACATGCTCTTTTATCAAAGTATTCCTTTTAAAATATGAAATTAACTTTAAACATTTATTGATGTTTTAATTTCTAATATTATCTATTTACTTTTATTGTATTATACCTAAATATATTCCTTATAAGATAATTTATTTTTTTATAACATTTTTTTAAAATTTTAAATGAAATTCACCCCCCACTTTCCATTTTATCTTAATCAAATCTATAGTTCCCACTTTAATGTTGGACCTATCAGTGGTGGTTTAAAATCTCATATACACATCTCCTATTGTTCATTTGGTTTCCCAGTTGTATACAACATTTGTCTTGGACATTCACCATATACTGGTATATATGAGATATATTATTGGTTGTTTGTTCTTTTATACATTAATTTAGAGAGTAAATAGTTTGTTTGTATTCAAATTATCCTTGTTATTGCCTTCTAATTTTATATTATATCTTTCGGATGTAAGATATATAGAAAAACCATGCTATATTTTTGGAAGAATTTGATCATGAATTCTTTTGGAAACCAAAGTTGGTAAATCAATCTCTATTTTCATTCCGAGACCTTCTACACTAGTTTCTAGGCCCAAGGGATCTAGGAGTTATCCAAGGGTATATTTCCCAAAGATTCATGTTTCATACAAGCATATAGGCATGGGATATAACAAAATTGTATAAGTGTGATGTCTAGATTTAAATAATTTTTTTATTTTCCTTAGATATGATCCATAACTTTTAGGATATGAGAAGTAACTTGAACAATTGTGTCATAAAAATATTTATAGAATTAGATTATCTTACCATGTGATGTCCACGTAATTAGTAATCACTATAGGCATGATCAAGAATTTCATTACTTGTCTTGGGTATGATGGAATGGATCTTATGACACACATATTAGAACCAATAAGAATTCAATAGAAAATATTGTTTCATATTTTTGTTAGGATTCAACTAGTATGTTAAGTTTCTAAATATTGAAGAAAAATGGTTCAACATAGTGAAATAAATTAGAAATATAAAATTCTAAGGTGAAACTTTCATGAAATTTAAACCATGTATAAACTGAATAAATAAATTGTGAACATTTCATCATATATGGATTTAATAGTCTTATTCAATATGCGATTGATGAAGATAACTAGAAAGAACAATGTACTATTACATTATATATGTATCCTTGGAATCAATAAATCAACCAATGATCAAGCATAACCATCCTAATAACCACAATATAATAGTACCTTCGGAAGCTAAGGATGGATAAGTAAAAGAGATTCAAGGTGAATCAATAGGAGAGAGATCAGAAAAAATTGACAAACCCACATAAATAGAAATTTCCTATTTTTATAAGACTCATGGACACTCCCCAAGTCTGTACATTATTTATTCAAATGTTGTGTAGCATTCAAGTAAAATCCTTCACCTATGAACAATTCAAAAACAATAGATTAACCAACTCACATGAGTCTCATCATATGAAATTTTTAATTAATGATAGCATAATATAAGAGGTAAATTTGAATGGAAACACTTAGAGTTTGAATTTCTATATCAATCATAGAGTGTTTGTATAAATTGTACTATATTATTCTTCACACAATATATAAATGCGGTACAACCCATTACGACACTATGATTGGCTTAGGTAGGAGTGCCATATGATATCACTTATATAATACCATACAATATATCCAATTATATATTATATGTATAAGGATTTTATAGAATATCAATTTATTTATTATTCTGAATAAGATATAAGTATTTCTTTATTAATATCATTTAATTATGTAATATGTTTTTCTCTATTTAGTACCTTTATATTGAGCATGCATTTTGTTTTTTATTTTTTTACATGGTTGAGAATTTTTATATTCTACTAGTGATCATGTTACTTATTCCATGTGTATTAATGTGCTACTAGAAATGTTTTTGAAAATGTAGAAATCAAAAATGATAGACATTATTATTTTTGGCTTTTCCTATAGGGAACACGTGCCATCTAGTATGAGTAAATGTGCATTTTTTATTAGTATCATCGAGTAATGGAAACTATTTTATAATATAATGATTTATATATTGGATAAATTGATTTAGTATAAGTTTGTTTTAAATGGTGGTATATTTTGAAAATTGGATTATTTTTTCTGTAAAATTATTTTTTCATTTGATTTTTTGTTAGGATAAACTTGGTAATTTAGAATTGTAATTTTAGTTTTGGATTTTTTTAAATGGAATGGGTGCAGATGGAAAAATTTTATACTATTACTCATGTTTAAAATTATAGAAATATTTTAGAATATAATTTGCACTTGAAAGTGGAATATAATAGTAGTTTTGAAATAAATTCGTTGTTTTTTAAAATGAAATGGTTTAAAAAGGTAAGTTAGTGAGTGTATATACATTAACTAGAGTTTTATAATTATTTTATCTTGTAAAATGTGTTATTTTTCCAAAACGAGTGGGTATATGGTTTTTCAAATAAAAATAGTTTTCTATGAATATCTTAATAAAATGTATTCCCTTAATAAATACAAAAACAATTATAGGTTTGGAATAAGGAGACCAAGTATAATTTTATAATAGGGAGTACCTTAGATTTTATTTTGATTGGTTGATGGTATTAGATGGCCATATAGAACATAGATTATCAGTTAGAATTGATATCACATGTTTTGGTATTATCGTTTTATTATTGGTCCTAAAAATTAGAATAATAATGTGGAATTGGTTTTTATATTATTGTGATAGTCATAGGTCACTGATTTTTGGAGTTTTTTTTATGATTTAGGTATGATTTGGGAGTTATAAATTAGGAATGAGATAGATGTTTGAGATAAGATTCAATGTGTGTTTTAGGTTTTGTATCAGTAATATGATCATGTATTTTTTTCTGATTTAGAGTAAGGAATTGAATATTTTTGTGTTACTTTTGATTGATTTATAAGTAGTGAGTTATGGAATTAATGAATGATTTAGTGTATGTGTTGGATAATTAGGGGTATTGAGTCTTTATGTGAGAATATCTTTGGAATTATCAAGGGTGATAATTCATATAGTGGGGAGGTTAGAATGTCTAGTGTTACAATAAAAATTATTAAGGTGTCATTAAAGTCTTAATTATGGATTTTGGAAAGTTAAGTTGTGAGTTTTTTTTGAATTTTTGGCTCCGATTGTGGTTTCATTTTTCATTTGATGATTTGGATGTGGTTTTAAATAGAAGAGGATGAATTATTTGGTATTTTTGGATGTTGTTGGAGGAATGAGATAGGGTTTTAGATTCAATGGTATTTATGAAGGGGTTATACCAATATTTTTGTGACGACCTGACCCAACGGGGCTCAAGCCGCGACTCCCCAAGCCCGCCTCCAATAGGCCAGGGGCTGGCGAACAACGCTGAGTAGGCTATCACACACATGGGAGGCATTAGCCTAAGGTACCTGTACACACGCACCCACAAACACCTCCATGCAACAGTACAGAGATATAGAAACTGAAAAGTAAATTCATACATACAATCTTTCCCAAAACAGAGTGCAACAGCAAAAGTACAAATGGAAAAACAGGGCCCACCAAAAGAAAACTACAAAGCGCGTCCAACCTGCTCTGAAGAAGGGAAACGCTGCCACAAACACCCGCCAGAAAGCTCACTCGGCACAACTCCAGTAAACACCCAGGTCAACTCGCTCACTAAGCTTCTCCTGCTTCGGGTCCTCTTGGGACTCCGTTGAAGGGCTTGTGGTTTGCACAAGACACAAACATGTGCGGGCAAAGCCCGTGCAGGGGTGAGTATAAACATACTCAGTAGGCACCCCAAAAACTGAAAACCCAAGGGAGCAACTGAAAGGCAACAGTCCGCTCAACCCAGCCAGAGGGAACCCAGACGAGAGAGAAACTCCATCTCGTGACCATCCTCAGCTAAACACAACTAGTCAGCTCATCTCAGCTCAAGTGTATGCCCATACATACACCTTGAAAAATCCAGATATACACAGCTCACGCCACAAAGCCACAAGAGGTACCGACCTCATCGCCAGCAACTGTCCAAAACCAGGAGAACACACTCCATGTTCACTGTCATCCTAAATGACACTCATCCGAGAGATACACTCCACCGGGTCCCAAACAAACATCTCAGACGCTCACTTGAGAGACCACGCTTGTCAGATAACATCACTAAGGAAACATCGCTGAAACACCATAACCACCAAACTCTTCGGATAGGGGATCGCCGCTAGGGTCCGCTTGGGGATACCAAGACCCACTCCGGTATACGTAGCTCACAGATAGGGGATCACTCCCAGGGTCCACTGGGGGATACCACGACCCGATCTGGCATACGTTGTTCTCACAGATAGGGGATCACACCCAAGAACCGTTGGGGGATACCACAACCCGATCTGGCGCTCGACAGAAACTCAACACTTAGATAGAGGATCATCGTCCATATACAGATGGTCACGACGATACTAGAACCCTATCTGGTATAACTCGCGATGTAGGGGATCGAACCGATGATGCCGCAACCCTACCGAAACCACGCGCTGAGTAGGGGATCGCATAACCAACGATACCGCAACCCTACAGACACCAAGCGCTGAGTAGGGGATCGTATAACCAACGATACTGCAACCCTACTATAAACATCATGCTGAGTAGGGGATCGTAAACCCGACGATGCCACAAACCTACTGTGCACGACCCACTGTGTAGGGGATCATATTCCTGATGATGCCACAAACCCTACGGGGTTAACCTGCTAGATAGGGGATCGCCGCCCGTAAATAAGCGGTCACAGCGATACCAAGAACCCGATCTAGGGTAAAGATGCTAGAGGATCCACTCTGGGCCCATCGGAGGGATACCATAACTCTAACAGTTTAAACATCCCATCGAGAGGATCACAAACCCATACGAAGGTTGTGATACCAGACGAACCCTCGTAGGAACGAACCAAGGGAGAACCCTCAACCAATGCTGGTCCAAACGTCGCTAACCCGAGCGACCTGCCACAACGCCACACTACGCACCTCCCAGGCCAAAACCGAGGCCACCATCGCGTTCCACGCGCAAAAACATGCAAGATAGGCTGTTTACTCGCCCGAAATGGGGCACTGGTGAAAAAGGCACTATTCACCGTAGCTAACTCATGCGGGGCCCACACAACGATCCCGAAACCCATCGAGCGGATCACACCACGACGATCCCATCGGAAAAACAAGCAGAATCGACTACTTGCTCGTCCAAAACGGACACCCGGAGAAAAAGGTACTATTCACCGAAGGCTAGCTCGGGTGGGGCCCACGCCTGGATTCCAAAACTCATCGAACAGATTGCACCACTGCGATCCTCTCGAAAAAACACACAGGATCGACTAATTATCCACCAAAATCGGACTCCTGGTGCAAAAGCTGCGTTTCTCCGCAACGCCAAAACCCGGCCTCATGGGGCCCGCACCCCGTTCTCAGTCGCAACACCCGGAAACCATCTCAAAAAGTCCATCGTACCATCCGGGTCTCAACGCCACTGACGGCACGTCAATCGGACGCTCCGGGTAGAAGTTACAACGACCCGAAGTCGTAAAATAATAAAATAATATTATTTTATACGACGTTTCTAGATCCCGGGCTGCGATCCCGAACCTTTAAACCCTCGAACCTACACCGGAGGGTTCGCCTCGTCGTCAGGGTCGCATCGCCGCAAACGGCCCGCGAATCCGACTCCCAGATTGCAAAATACGGGGGTTTAAAGACCCCCGTATGGTAAAAGAGGCCGGACCGGCTTGGACAGGCCGCCGCCGCCGGCCCGCCCTGGCCGGCGGCCCTCCGCCGCGCGCCGCCGGCGCTCCGCCGCGGGCCGCCGGACTCCGCCGGCGCCGGCAGATCTTCCGCGGACCGCCGGGGGCACCCCGGAGGTCCGTTTTACGATCCGGAGGCGTCTACACGACCCTAGGGACCCGATCTATACTTCTACGACTTCAATTTGCAGAAAAACAAAGCAAAAACGAGATTGGGGGTTAAAACTCAAATCCGTCTACCTCGCGGGCGAAACGCCGACGTTCTGCCTCAGATCCGCGCTCCAGAGCTTCCGCTGCACGCTCCTGGAACGCCCACCGTCGAATTCCGAGCTCGTGGGCGCTTCGTTTCCTCGATTCGGCGGAGCGGTGGCGAATATTGGTGAAGAACACTGAGAGGAACGATAGGGGGGGGGGGGGGCTGATATTTATATCAGCCGCCCGCCGGCGCCAAACCCGCCTCGGACCCGACGCCCGATGCGAACAAAAGTAAGGTCACCCCTATGGTAAACACGCCGTTCTGAACGCAACGGCGGACTCAGATTTTCCATCCGAGACTCCGTTCATAAGTTATTCGAGCCGACGCTCGCCCACTAACTTCTCCACTTATTTACGAAAACGCCCCTGGTGGCGTTTCTCACCGTAGGCCCGCGCCCGCAAAGTTTACACCTCGCCTATGGTAAATGGAAAGTTCCGGACGCAACCGTGCCCTCAGATTCTAGTTCTGAGCTACTGTTTAGGAGATATCACACCCCCACCACGTGCATAGTATAAAAATACTTAATATTTTTATAAAATTAATTCTGGGCACACCGGGCCTCGGAATTGCACGCTGTCTTCGCGCCTAGCTCTGGAATTATTCGTAGAAATATTCCAAAGTCTGACAGGGCCAAAAACCCTAGTCGCTATATCCTCCCCCCCTTAGAACTTTTCGTCCCCGAAAATCCCTAAGCACAAGGAAAGCGACTGGACTCTCAACTGGGTCTCACACACCAGCGAGCTCACCAACTAACACTCATGCCCGAACGCATAAGTCAGAGGGACTCATCCGCCACACCTCAATACTATCCGCTTTGGGCGTCACTGACTCGCTCGCACGGTTTTAATCGCGTCACCAAAAATGCGTCTTGGTGGGGGAAGGATCCCTCCTCCTCACGCATTCGAAGCATGTCGAACAACACCCACACAGGGTCTTACCAACGCCCTGAACAAAACTCGAGAAAGCAACAAAAAGGAAAAAGTACCGCTAAACAGTGTCTGACAACCTACTGCAGTAAGTAGAAAAGACACAAGGCGTACCTCTATCCATCCGCGGTGCCTCTGGGTCGACTGCCTCCAGGGCATGCAGTTGTCCTCGCCCTCGGCCACCAGCTCCCTGAGCTTAGCGTGGACCACCTGGGGGTGGGGGTGGTGGAAACTGATACTACCTACCACCTCCTCCTGCTGCACCGGCTCCGCCGCCACGTCCGCCGCCCTGCGGACCCCCTTGCTTGAGACGTTGCCTCTGCCAAGGCGGTCCATCGACCGACTCCCTCTCAGCAGCACGTCGGGTCAGACAATCTCTAGCAAGATGTCCCCGACCATCGCAAGCGTAACACCGCCTCTCCTACGGCTGACCAAAACTGGCCTGCAAGCCCTGTGAGCCCTGAGGCTCAGATCCCCCATCCTGGGGTCGCCTCCTGAAACGTCGGCCACGTCCAGACCCCGGAGTCCGTCGTCGGCTTCCAGATGCCGATCTGACCGACGAAGTCTCAACTCTCGAGTGCCCAACATTAACAGGGGGAATATGCTCAGCCAGAAAACTCTCCACCACCAACGCTCGCTCCAACACTCCAACATAGGTGGGCAGGCATAAGGAAACCACACTTGCTCGGATGTCCCTGCGTAAGTCCTGCTCGAAGGTCCGAGCCCTAATGAACAGACACATGGTGAAAAAGGTACTATTCACTGAGGGCCATCTCGGGTGGGGACCATTCCTGGATTCCAAAACTCATCGAACGGATCGCACCACTGTGATCCTCTCGAAAAAACACACAGGATTGACTATTTATCCGCCAAAATCGGACTCCTGGTGCAAGAGCTGCGTTTCTCCGCAACGCCAAAACCCGACCTCATGGGGCCCGCACCCCGTTCTCAGTCCCAACACCCATAAACCATCTCAAAAAAGTCTGTCGTACCATCAGGGTCTCAACGCCACTGACGGCACGTCAATCGGACGCTCCGGGTAGAAGTTCCAACGGCCCGAAGTCGTAAAATAATAAAATAATATTATTTTATACGACGTTTCTAGCTCCCGGGCCACGATCCTGCACCTTTCAACCCTCGAACCCACACTGGAGGGTTCGCCTCGTCGTCAGGGTTGCGTCGCCGCAAACAGCGCGCGAATCCGACTTCCGGATTGCAAAATACGGGGGTTTAAAGACCCCCGTATGGTAAAAGAGGCCGGACCGGCCTGGACCGGCCGCCGCCGTCGGCCCGCCCTGGCCGGCGGCCCTCTGCCGGCACTCTGCCACGCGCCGCCGGGCTGGCTGGCCGGCCGCGCTACTCTGCCGCGGCTCCGCTGCGGGCCGCCGGACTCCGCCGGTGCCGGCGCCGTCGCGCCGGTGCCGCGCGGGCGGATCTTCCGCGGACCGCCGGGGGCATCCCGGTGGTCCGTTTTACGATCTGGAGGCGTCTACACGACCCTCGGGACCCGATCTATACTTCTACGGCTTCAATTTGCAGAAAAACGCAGAAAAAACGGGATTGGGGTTTAAAACTCAAATCCGCCTACCTCGCGGGCGAAACGCCGACATTCTACCTCAGATCCGCGCTCCAGAGCTTCCGCTGCGCGCTCCTGGAACGTTCGCCGTCGAATTCGGAACTCGTGGGTGCACGTTTGCTCGATTCAGCGGAGCGGTGGAAAATAACGGTGAAGAACGCCGAGAGGAACGATAAGGGTGGGGGGGGGGGGCGCTGATATTTATATCAGCCGCCCGCCGGCGCCAAACCCGCCTCCGACCCGACGCCCGATGCGAACAAAAGTAAGGTCACCCCTAGGGTAAACGCGCCGTTCTGAATGCAACGGAGGACTCAGATTTTCCATCCGAGACTCCTTTCAGAAGTTATTCGAGCCGACGCTCACCCACTAACTTCGCCACGTATTTACGAAAACGCCCTTGGTGGCGTTTCTCACCGCAGGCCCGCGCCCGCAATGTTTACACCTCATCTAGGGTAAACGGAACGTTCCGGACGCAACCGTGCCCTCAGATTCCAGTTCTGAGCTACCGTTTAGGAGATATCACACCCCTGCCACGTGCATAGTATAAAAATACTTAATATTTTTATAAAATTAATTCCGGGCACACCGGGCCTCGGAATCGCACGCTGTCTTCGCGCCTATCTCTTGAATTATTCGTAGAAATATTCCAAAGTCTGACAGGGCCAAAAACCCGAGTCGCTACAATTTTTTAATTACAGGTGTCATTGGGAACCAAGAGAAAGGCCACAGGGTACCTGTTGGTATGGAAATAGTCTAAGATATCATGGGGGTTCCATCAGGTACTCAATGTCCCCATACAGTGTACTTAGTGGTCTTAATAGATATTTTTAGCGTGTTATTAATGTTATTTTCCATTCCAACCTTTACACATTCTTTTATCTCTTCTTTTGAACATCATCCTCTTCAACCGATAGAGAGATACCTTCATGGCTCTTTAAGGTTAATTTATTCTCTTACTTTTATCCTCATTATTCAAGGTGATCTAATGTTATTAATAATTTTGAAAAAAATTGCAAGTTTAACACAAAAATATTTTATGATATATCTATTTTTAAATAAACTTTGGTTTTTAGTTAACTATCTTTACACACAACCCTATATTCAAACGAACTGCGATGTACTATAGAATTATAATTATTTAATATGATAATTATGTCCTTTATATTGAATTGTATAGTATGAATAGGAAAAAATAAATTATGATAAATTATTTTTATTCACATTTATAAAATGAATTCATCATTTAACAATTGATTATAATAAAAAATAAAAGCATTTGAAAGTAAAAAGAGATGTTTTTATGAAAATAGTTTTTATGCATAAAATGTGTTTTTAACTCAATAAATTAAATAAATCACTATTTATGAATGATTGAAATGAAATTTTTAGATAATAAATTAATTAAAATATTTTAACTATCATCTAATGTTCTTTACTATTTACAGAATAAGAATAAATTTAGTTTTAGCTTAAAAATGAATTTTTCTAAAAACGAATTGGTTGCGTATTGTAAATTTATTTTAAAATTAATATAAATCACCTATAGAAATTAGATCTTGAAAAATTTATTACATATTTTTAATCATTATAATTAATATTATTTAATAGGTTCAACTGAATTTTTGATCCCAATAAATAGTAAAAATTGTAAAAACTTGTTAACACAACTAAGGTTAAAACGAGTTTATTTGGGGGTTAAACTAAGATATAAGTATAAAAATTCCACTTAAACTTTTATAAGTATTATTTTTTGAATATATTTAAACCATTTATTATTATAACTTATAATTACTAACCATATGTCTTCACTTTCTCAAGAAATTGACCACATATTATTTAAATATTTTAACTAATTCTTTATGTGTCCCTCCCCTCACTTATAATTGAACATTTTATGCTCCCATATTAATATAATATGAGCCTTATATATCACAAAATACCAGGATTAAAACCTTAATATATACCTTAAATTGTTTCTTGACATCCTTTTCTCACCTTAATACCATCCTAATAATGCTTAAGGTGTAAGCTAAAAGAGGTTTCTCAAAGAATATGTAATCATCATACCCAAATCATTCAAAGTTTATTTCTTTTTATAATTATTATTAATATATTTTATCCATACTAAAATAATGATTCTAGTATCATAAAATAATTATATGTTATTATGATTAGGGGAGAACCATTTTTTACCTCCATTCGATCAAATGAAAAGTGAAATTACCACTCGTGCATATGTGTGGACTACTGCCTCTACAAAGTGATAGGATTCATTTTACATCACTATAATTCATGGTTCGTTATTATATATTATATTTATTATATAATAATTATTATATAAAGGAAAATTATTATTTAACTTTCTTTTATTCCATCCATCAAAAAGTGAAAACATCACTCGTGTGTATCTACATACTACTGCCTCCACGAAGTGTTGCAATTCCTTTTTCAACTAAACTTTGGATGAATGGTTATAAAAGTGTATATAATGAATAAATATGATACTTATATCATGATTATTATTTTACATATTATGAAACCACAAACAAGGGTCAAGGACTAGAATAGCTAAACCAAAACATGCATGAAAAATAAATCAGTTATCACCCTAAAAAATGATCTTAATAAAGAATTTTTATAAAATGGATGATATGAAATTATAAGTAAATAATATATAATATTTTTTTAATATGATTTTGGATTATATTTATAATAATAATATATTTATTATAAAATAGTTTTTAACCTATATGAAGAAAGACAAGATATGAGATAAGGGTTTTATGCCACAATCTCATTTATTTTTTGAAGATTGTATTTATTAAATTTCCTTTGTGGGAAATTATATGGTTATTATCCTTTAAAGACCATATGTTTTATTATCCTCTATTTATTCTTGAAATTTTTATGCATTAGTACCTTTTCCCTCTATTTGGTTCTTAAAATGATCAAGAAAATGTATTTTAAAGAAAAACCAACCTTATTTTCTCTTTAGTTGTGAAATTTTTATTCCATGTGCATTCTATTTGAAATTGTTTTATAAAAGTTTTTAACAACAATATAAATATTTTATAATGATTATTTTTCATTACCTATTATTTTATTTTTATAGTTTTAAAATTAATCTTTTAATGAAATGTTTTCTGAACAATTCTTTTTTGACTTTTTACAAAAGTGTTTAAATAATGTTCTCTTTTAATCTATACTATATGAAAATATTTTCCTAACATCTTGAAAATTATTTTCTCTAAATATTCCTTTACAATTTTACATATTTATTTTCCAATAAAAGGAGTTTCTCAATATTATATATATTTTCAGTTAAAATATTATCAATAAAAAAGGTTATTTTCTTTTGTTTTTAAAGAAAGGTTCAAATGATATTTTTAAGTTATTTCCCATCTATATAATCATACATTAATGATTTCTATTATTAATTGGGATATTAACTTATGATGCAATCCAATTTATTTCTCAAGATATATTATAATGATGATGATTCATGTATGATTCTATGAAACCCGTTTCTTTTCTGTGAGTTATGCTATGATGAAATAATGGAATAAAACCAATTTCCTATCTAAAAGTTATGACATGATTAATTGATGAGTGTTTTTATAATATTATGTAATATTTATGGTTTGAGGATATGTGATGGGTGGGTATGTTATTGTCCTCCAATTTATTTTGGAAAGATAAATAACTCATGAGATAATTATGTGATGTGTGAACCCAATTTCATGTTCACAACATTATGAATGGACCTTGATTCATGTCTATAAGTTTATACATATACTTGGTTTCATGATTGTAAGTTTAGTAGCAGACTTGGTTTCATGTCTATAAGTTTATTATAGGACCAGATTTCATGTCTTAAATTTACTATGTGAACCTATTTCTATTTATACATGTTAACACTATTGTAAGTTTATTCTTGTGCCACACTCCTATGTTTATGATATGATCCCATGGATCATTATTGATTATCAATATTACAAACTCTATGAATTTTTTATTTTTTATGAAAATTTTTTATTCCTTGAATCATGATTAATGGTACATAATTGATTGGGTAAGAATTTATTATTATTATGATCATGTTCTCATACCCTTATGCTAACTTATAATTATTGATTGAAATCTCTTATGTCTACCCTTACCGAGCTTCTAAGCACAAAATTTCTTATGTTTTGATTTTACATAGGCTATGAAGGAAGGTTTTAAGTAATGCATATATAATAAAAGTACTGTGATTGAAGAAATTTATGGGAGATGCTGAATATACTTTATGAAAAATATGTTTATTTATCTAGTGTCTAAAGACACTAAACCTTTACATTAAACATGCTTGTGTTATTGTGAAATTTATTGAATGTTCATCTTAAATGATGTAATATTTTTATATGTTATGCTTGGTTCACCTCATGCAGTATCATATAACATTTTAATAATTTTCTGAGATTAATATTAGAAAACATTTGTGAAAACCCATGGGGTTAATTCTAAGTATAGGATAACATCATAAAGTTTTGATAATGTATAGATTATGTGTTTTCATAGAATATACATGAATTTCAAGATACTAAAAAAATTTATGTGGCTATGATATATATGAACCTAGGGGTAACAATTTTAAAAGTGTCAGATTATTTATTAACTCCATCATAATCATTATATGATGAGTGATCCTAAGAATACACACCTGGATAGAAATTCCAGAAGGGTATTATTTAGTTAATTTAAATTATCTTTATAAACCATTATGAATTATTTGAATAGATGATTATTATGTATTAGCTAGGTTATACCTATGGTTTCATAGAACTAAAATAATGTGTAATGATTTATAAATATTTTAAATTATTTTTTATGATTATATGATTAATCACTATGATTAGTGTTCCTCAGACTATGCTTTTTGATTTTAGTAAATTGATGAAATTAGAAGGAATTGTGTTATCACTGAATGTGTATGTAAATTCAATAATTCTAATCAAGAGAAACCAAATGAAACAAGATCAAAAAATTGAAATCTTTTGATTATACCTTACCATATATCTCAATATATAATTAACAACCTCAACTTATGTTTATTTCCTGATGCACATAACAAGATAGAAATAGAGTTTCATTTGAGTTCTAATGATGATGACCATGGAGTAAAGAATAATAATTTTTCTATCAGTGAATGATTTAGGAAGATTCACCTATGTAAATATATCAGAGGAATTAAATGATGTTTTTTGCATTTAAAATAAGGGAATTAATTAATTAATTTCCCAAGGAAATGAAGGGTTCAATAAATGAAAATGATGTTTATGTTAAGGTACCACTATTTTAATTTCTTATGTGTGGGAGAATTGGAAATTATTTAAATCAATTATCTAATCCAATGGATAAATCCTAGAAATTGGATGGGTTTATTCGATATCAATCATTGAGGTTAGTTAGAATGGTTACAACACATTTATCCTCCATTCCAAACTTGGGGATTTTATATTAAAATTTATAAAAATTATCCCTATGTAAATATTATTTTTCTTTATTTAGTTGAATTTGATGTTTTTTAGCAATGGTTATATCTTTCTACATAGATCATTTATAAATTTATAAAATAAAGAAATCACATTTGATCTTCCAAATCAACCAATGAATGTCTTTCAGTCAGAGGATGTATATGAACTTCTAATAGGAAAATACTTAAATTTTATGGATATTATTACCTATTCGTGATGTATATTTAATTAAAATGGTTGGGGAGAAACTCAATATCAAAGTTATTCCTATTTTTTCAGATTAGTATAATGTACTCATTAATGAATTTCCTAGTTTCCCCCCAAATCACGATGTTGAGTTTTTAATAGAACTTTTACCTGGTGTTTCACTTATATCAAAGATTCCTTATAGAATGACCCCAATTGAGTTAGATGAATTAAATAATAAAATATAGGATAATATAGAAAAGGGATTCATATGCTCAAGTGAATCACCATGGGTTTAACAAGTTCTTTTTATTAGGATGAAATGTGGGCCACTGCATCTTTTCATTGATTATTGAGAACTTAACAAGATCACTATCAAGAACAAGTATCCTTTACCCTATATTGATTAATGTTTTTATCAAATATGTGTAAATAAATACTTTTTAAAGATTAAACTTCATTTTACATATCATTAATTGATGGCCAATAATAAGGATATACTGAAGACAACCTTATGGATGAGGTATGGTCCCTGGGAATTTATAGTAATTCCATTTGGACTAACCAATACCCGTACTATATTGATGGATATTTGCATAAAATCTTTAGATATTACCTTGATTAGGTTTTTTAGTCCTCAAAGATGATATTATTATATATTCAATGAATAGGGGAGACAATGAAGATCACTTGAGGATTTTACCGAAGACCTTGATGAAGGAGAAATTGTACACTAAATTTACCAAGTGTGAATTTTAACTTGATAAATTTTCATTCTTGGGTCATATAATCTAAAGTGAGGGTATATCAGTGGATCCCTCAAAGTTAGAAGTTATTTACGAATTCCCCAAACCAACGATGGTAACTAAGGTCCATAATTTTATTGGGTTGGTTTGATACTATTGACACTTTTTGTGAGATTTTCCACGGATATATAATACAATAACCATGTTGACGTGGAAGGGAGACAAATTATAATGGACAGATAAATATATGGAAAATTTTAAGGATTTAAAAAGAAGGTTTTTCAATGCACCTATACTCATAATAACTTATATTAAAGAAGGGTTTGTGATCTATAATGATGAATTGAAAAAGATATTGGGATGTTTCATCATATATAACAACATGGTGATAACTTATGCATCATTCCACTTAGAAATTCATGAGTCAAATTATCTGTCACATGATATGAAGTTGGAAAAAATAATTTTTGAATTGAAAATATGAAAGAATTATCCTTATGGTGAAAGATGTGATATATATATTGATAAAAAAATGTAAGTATATATTCATATACAAATAGTTAAATATAAACCAATACTGATGGTTTGAGTTGATTAAAGTTTATGAATACTCAATACATTACTAACCTAGAAAGGGGAATCAGGTGGAAAATTCTTTAAGTTAGAAAGAACATGCTATCTTATTCATGATGGTGATGAAAATAGATCCCATACGTGTGGATTTATAGAATATGGGTCTCTAAATTATTAGGAAAGGGGAAATATATTATATTTCTTAGATGAATGTCCAACCATCCATCCATGTGATGATTAGGGAGGGATACAAGGAATCTGTGGATCTTTATAATATGATGGGAAAAGTTGCTGTGTTCAACCATGATTGTGATATAATGATAAGGTTAAGGAACTGATTTTGTGTCTCATCAATACCCAACATGAATAAAGAGCTATTGAATGAAGCTAATAGTTTAAAATTTTATATTAATCTTAGAAGTATGAATATGTATAAGGATTTAAAAGCATATTATTGGTGGAACAACACGAAGAGATATTACAGAGTATATTTCTCGATTCTTAGTATATCATTAAGGTAAGGCTAAGAGATAGACATTTAAGGGAATGTTAAAAACTAATGCCCATATGAGAATGGAAATAGTAAAACATTAGCATGGATTTAATCATTAGACTCCAAAAACATCAAAAGTCCATAATTATATTTGGGTTGTAGTTGATATCATCATGAAATCATCACATTTTATTTACATTTGGGAAGATTTATTACATGATTAGATTTATGGGATCTAAATTAATAAATTGGAAATATTTCTTGGAGTACCACATTCTATAGTATCTAGTCAACATCCAAGGTTTACCTCATTGTTATTGAGAAGTCTTCAGTAAGATATAAATACTGAGTTGAGTTTCAGAACTTATTATCATCCTCAGACATATAGACAATATGAGAGAAATATTCAAACCATAAAGGATATAATGATATATTTTTTATGGACTTAAATTATGGTTGATATTAATAACTTTCTTTTGTATAAGTTTCCTACGAAAATATTTTTCACTCAAAAATTTAGATGGATCCTTATGAATCCCTCAATAATAGGAAGTGCATAAGTCCAATGTGTTGTGATAAAGTTGTTAAAAGAAATATATTGTGATCAAATATAGCTAAAAAAAATATAGAGAAGGTTAAAAAAATTCATGAACATGCCAGGGTAGCTCTAAGTCGAATGATATGCAATGATGACAATCATTGATGTGATCTAGTGTTAGAAGTTAGTGAAAAAGTTTTTCTATAGATATCTTCATGGAAAAAAAGTTATGATATTTATAAAGGAGGGAAATATGTGCCCTAGATATATCAACCCTTTCAAGATTTTGGATCATATTGGGATGGTTTCTTATCCCTTGGATCATCCATCGAATCTCTCTCAAGTTCATGACGCGTTATATGTCTCTATCTCAAGGAAGTATATACTTGACCCTTCATATGTACTTAACTCAGAGATCATACCACTAGGGTATGATATCAATTATGAGGAAAAACTAGTGGAGAATATGGATAGCAGAGATAAAATGTTTCTGAAAAATACCACTCACCTGGAGAATTTTTTTTCGTGAAACCATATATTTGTGGAAGATATAAGGGAAACTGAGAATGTGATGAAGAAAAAAAATCCACAATTATTTGTATCAGTATGATGGAATTTCAAGGGAAAATTTCTTATAAGGTGGGTAGAATTTTACAAATTGATGTTTTATAATATATTTATCTTTAAATCAATTTAATTTTTAGATAACATTCTTTCAATAAAACACCGAGTTTTAATGAACCACAATATACTGTAAAATTATTATTATTTAATATGACAATTATCTCATTGATTTTCGATTTTAGGGTGTTAATATAACTAACTAAAATTTGAAAAATTATTTTTTACACTTTTATAAATAGAATCCATTTTTTATCCCTAGGTAAGAAATGAAAATAAAATCACTCAAAAGTGTAAATAAATGTATTTTCGGAAGACTATTTTTATGGGTGCAATGTGTTTTTATATTAATGAATTAAATTAACCACTTTTTATGAATTATTTTATTAAAAATTTTATACAATATATTTTTTCAGATATTTTAATTCATTCTAATTTTTTTACTATTCAAGTGACAAGAATAAATCTGGTTTTGTGCATAAAAATGCATTTTTCTAAAAAAAACGTTATTGAATTTTTCACACTTTTGAAATGAATTTCTACCACTTATAGAAATTGAATCTTGGAAATTGTATTAAATAATTTTAATCATCATAATTAATATAATTTAATAGTTTCAACTCAATTTTTTTCCTAATGAATATTAAAAATAATAAAACTTTTTTGTGATGGTTATGGATAAAATGGGTTTTCCGAGGGTGGGGGTGGGAAGATAAACATAGAGATAATGGTAATGTGACAATTAGAATTGTATAAATATTATTTTTTGAAAATATTTCAACCTTATATTATCTTATATTCTAATTCATAGACATTTAGTTACACTTTCACAAGAAAGTGACCTTGTATTATTTAAATCTTTTAAATAATTCCATGTGTATCCCTCCTCTCACTTAAAAAAGGACACATCCTATCCTCTATTATTCACAAAATGTGAGAGTTATTATTGAACAATCCCCATATAAAATACTTTGTAGATTTATTTCCATAATTCTTGATCTCTTTTTCTTATGTTAAGAATATTCCAAGATGGATTATGGTTTAAGCCAAAGAAGGACTCGCAAAGAAGAGGTTATCTTCTCACCAAACCCTTACAAATATTATTCCGTATTATATCATAAAATATTGAATCCATAATCAAAAATATATTTATATGTTAATATTTTTAGGGTAAAACCATTTTTCGACTCCTTTTTATTAAACAGGAAATGAAAGTATTGCTTGTGTGTACATGTGGACTACCACCTCCACAGAATGATATGATTCATTTTCCAAAACTATATTTCAAGGATGGTTGTTATGATATATTTAATGTTTATATATTATATTTATGATATAATTATCCTTATTTAATTATAATATATTATTTACTTTCTTACCTTTCCCTCTGTTGGGAAATGATAATTCAACACGTGTGTATGTGTTTACTACCACTTCCATATGTAGTGATGTGATACATTTTTCATTTTTGATTTTCATAGACATTAATAAGGATAAATTATATATATATATTATCATTATGATATAATTATTATTTTTTAAAGGTTTATTTTAATTACCATTATTTTATTCCATCTATCGAAAAGTGAAAACACCACTCGTGCATATGTATGGACTACCATCTCCACGAAGTGATGTGATTAATTTTTCACCAATAATTTTTATTAATGGTTAGAAAAGTTTATATAATGAGAAAATATGATACTTATATCATGATTAATTTTTTGAGATGATTAAACCATGACCAAGGTGCAAGGATTGGTACCGTTGAACTGAAATGTTGATGAAAAACGAAACATTTATGACCCTAAACAATGATCTAAATAAATAATTTTTGAAAAATGGGAGAGAATACAATATAAGAAAACAATATATGGTTTTTTATGTATGAATATTATTATATATTATATTTATAATAAATATAAATTTATTATGTTGAAGGTTTGAACCTGTATGAAGTAAGGAAAAACATGATGCAAATGATTTTTGTTAAAATCTATTTTATTTTTAGACTTTTCTATGATACATTTTTATTAAGGGATATTATATGGTTATTATCCTTTAAAATCCATCTATTTTATCCTACTCTGTTAAATCTTATATTTTTTTTTATAAATTAGTATCATGTTTCTCTCTTTGGAACCTAAAATGATCAACAAATTTTTTAAAGAAAATCTGACCTTATTTCTTCTTTGATGGATGAACTTTTTCTTACATGTCCATGTTTTTAAGAATTATTTTGTTAATTTTTTTTAACTATAATTGATTTTTAAAAAGTTAATTTTACATTACCTTTTAATTTATTTATCATGTTTTAATGCTAATATTTTTGAGGAATTTTGTTTCTAAAGAAGTCTTTATGAATTTTCAAATAAGTTTGAAAAATTTTTATCTTTTAACATATATGATATGAATGGATCTTTACAACATCATGATCATTCCTTACTTCAAATATTAATTAGAAATTTTCCATGATTATTAAAAAATAATTTTATTTTCTCAATATTATGATAATTTTTAGTTAAAATGTTATCAAAAGAAAAGTATATTTTCCTCTTGTTTTCAATGAAATGTTAAAATGATATTTTAAAGGTATTTTTCACCTATGTAATCATCCATTAAGGATTTATATACTTCAATGAGGATATTATAATATGATACGATCCAAAAAATTTCTCCAGAGTTCTTATACTGACAATGATTCAATGATTAATCTATGAAATCCATTTCTTTTTAACATGTTTTGTTATGATGAAATGATAGAATGAAACCTGATTCCTTCCATGGGTTATGAAATGATGAATTTATGAATGTTTTATAATCTTGTGGAGCATTTATGGTTTTAGTGTATATGATGGGTGGGTTTGTTATATATCTCCAATGCATTGGGTAAATATAGATAACTCATGAATTATCTATGTTATATATGAAATTAATTTAATATTCATAAAATCATGCATGGAATTGGTTCCATGTCCATAAGTTTATGCATGGACCTAGTTTCATGTCCATATGTCTTTGTGCTGACCAGGTTTCATGTCTATAAGTTTATGTGATGACATGCTTTCATGTTCTTAATTTAGTGAGTTAATTTTTTACTGTTTATACTTGTTCACAATTTTATAAGATTATCCTTGTTCTGTATTACTATTTTTATTTATATTCTCTCATGGATCATGATTGATTATTGATGATTCCACATTGTTATGGATCTTTATTTTTGTTGTGAGAAATTCTTATGCCATGACTCATGGTTAAGGAAACTTAATTTTGTGAGTATGTCTTTATTATATTATGATCATGTTTTCATACCCTTATTCTCACTTATGATCGTTGATTGATATATCCAATGTTTATCTTTATTAATCATCTGATCTGACCCTTTATTTTGTTTTCATTTTCCATAGGTTATGAAGAAAGGTTTTAAATGGGTCATTTATAATAAGGGTACTATGATAAAATGACTATATGATAGATGTTGAATATATTTTATGAAATAATATGTTTATGTAGAAATTAAACCTTTATGGTCCTTAGTAATATATTATTGTGAAATGTATTGAATAATATTTTAAAATGATTCAATATTTATGTATGTTTTCTGAGTCGTGTCACTAATCACACCAACTATATTTTTTCTCCTTTTCCACTTAATTAATAATTTATTTTTGATGTTTAGGGATTATAAAGTGAATTTCACCAGAGCATAGTGAGATTCACCCAAGATCATGGGGCCTTCTCCTCTTTTTCTTTAAATAGGTTCATGTGGGTTAATTATTCTCTATTAATCATTGTTTTATTTGAATGTAATTGAGGAAAATTATTCCCTATAGTTTTTTAGATTTGGTGTGATTTTTTTTTGTATTTTTTCATTTGATTTTTCATTGATTTAGGTTATTCTATATTTGGATGGATTTTAGGTGTTGATTGTTTGGAGTTCCATTAATTTTTAGTTACTATTTTATTATAGTAATTTTTTATTTGTTTCCATTAGTTGTGGGATTATGATAAATTGAACTCCCTGGTACTTCTAAAATATTATTAGGAATATAAATTCCCATTATTGATATCGGTAGGTGTTATTGAATCACCGAGTAATTCATGGTCTATACCTACAACATTCCTACGTTTGTTTTTCCCAAAATATGAAAGAATCTTATTTATATTTTGGAGATATAAATGAATGATTTTCAACCCTAAATTTATTGAATGATCTTTATTTGATTCTATGAAATAAAAAACCATTCCCCATAGATAACTTTATAAATTTTATTAAATTGGATATACTTATGAATACCATGAAAGTATTAATCATCATTATTAATTTTTTTTTCTAAGGTGAGTAAATTTATTTTAAGTATTGTTTCTATACCATATTTTACCATTGAGTTGAATAAATTCCATGATATTTAATATGGGATGTAATGGAATCCTTTATATATTTCTAAACACAAACCACCGTAAAGAAAAATTATAGATTAAGAGTTCTCTCTTCGCGTATACCACCTCAGGTTGTTATGTTTGGTATGAACTTTCACAACAAGTTATATTATTAATTATTTAACCTAATAGATAATGTAAAAGAGGAGAGAATATGGACTCAATTATTAAGGAGTGTTGGAGGAAGGTGGTGTCCGAGCTTGCTGATTTCTCACTATAAATATAAAAGGATAGAGGGGGTTGTGATCTGAAGGTGGAGATGAAGAGGTTTTGTGGATTGATGTGATCAGAGAGGATGATGGAGTGAGTGTGGTAGCTTTTGGTGTATGAAACTGAAGGAAAAAGAGTGAGGGTTCCCCATACTAGATGGATAGAGGAAGACATATATATTTTTTTTGTATAAAGGCCTGATCTCCCGATGCACCAGTATGGTTTAAAAAATTCAATAATATGAAATACATAATCCAAATTGACGATTTAATTAATAAATTATAACAATAATGATAAAACCAATTAGTTATAACTTGAATTATGAACACACATTTATATATACTAAAATTAAATTTGATTAGATGAAATTATAATAATGCACAAAATAATAATATAAAATTAATATTAATAATAAACGTTAATATAATTTAATAATAATTTTAGTAATATTAATGATATTAATATTAATAATAATATATAATGTTACATAACATATAAAGATATTCCACACTAAAAATAATATTCATAGATTATATATATATCAGGTTATTAGGGGTGCAATTACATCAGGATTACACACAAAGGCCATAATAGTGGGTCATAGCCCCCCCTAAAAGAGGATAAACCACCCATCAAGCCTTATAAAGTTTATATGGATGAGACAAAGGCCTAGTGGGAATAGATCCCATTACATGGGCTAAAGGACCATTTATTGTACCAAAGGCCGAGTGCACTGTCATGCCTACAACATCCGCCCAGGGTCACCGAGCCTGCATCATGCCTGCATCACTGTCTTCTCATGTCATTATTGCATCACCCCTTCCCATGTCATGCATGCGTCACCACCTACATCATAAATCCCATAAAGGGCTTGTCAGGATTAGATGACTGGTCTTTTGGATGTAGGATTATAAGGTTTACCACTCAAGAAACACCCCAACAAAAAATAATATTAATATGTAATTAATGATAAATTTTAAAAAGTATCTAAAATAATTAAAATTATAAAAATAATCTAAAACAATTAAAAAATAATAATTAATTACAATAATTATTATAAATATACAAAAATGTTAGTGATTTACATGTGTGTCAAATACCCCAGACTTTAACTATTTCACTAGTGGGAAAAAAGTAGAAACTACACCTCGATACATTGTCAGTCAAAATGGAACAACACAATCACAAGTTACAAAATTTACAATCCTTCTACTCATAAAATATCATACTTTATTTAAAATCCTAATTTTTAAAAATAATTTCTCTTTCACTCACATTATTTTTCAAAAAATTATATACAAACCTATATCATGATACCTACCTTTAAATTACTCTCATCACTCATGAAAATTTCTTAACAAAGATATTCTTTGTTCTCATACCTATGAATACTTACCATATTATTTCATTGAATTTAACATCTGAAATAGTGGAAATTAATTAATTCCCTAATATTAAGGAAATCACATTAGGTTCAATTATTCTATGAGGATATGGGATTGTGGTCCACAAAAAATGAATGTTTTGGGATGAAATGAGGGTTTATTCTTGAAATAAATGCATGATAAATATCGATAGAAGCGTCTCAATCAAATTATCACTCTCACTCCTAAAATTATACTTGTCCCCTAAAAAATTAAAATAAAAACCTCTATAATTTGAATAAGGGGGAACAAATCACTTACCATTAAAGGACAACCATTTGAGTGTCAACACTAAAATCCCATGAATTAAATATAAGACAAAATACCATGTAAAAAACATAGTAGTTGCTTATAAATTATAGAAATTTAGTGAAATTAAGTCATATAAATACTCTACATCTATTGAACAAATGGATTATAACTTATATAGGGATCTATTAAGGTGGGGGTTACCACATAATAACCACTAGTATACTAATTATTGGAAAAAATAATATATATTCCCATAGAAAATATATATGAAATAAATGGATATATTGCGAAAGGTAACACATATAATATAATGAAAAAATAAATATCTATGTGCATCAAATTAATCACTATCCCTCAAACGACCCTCTCTATGAATTACTATACCCCTATACATAGTTTGGAAATTATCATAAAAATATTCAAGATATGGATAGGGAAGGGTATAAACTATTGGATAATATTAAAAAGGAATATTAATAACTTCTACAGGATAAAAAATGGTGAAAACTCAAGGGTAGATCAATCGGTCATAAGGGATTAATAAAATAAAATAATGCCTCAATCATTTCAGTGAAGCTTTAACAATTCATACCACCTTGATGAAAAAACATGGACTATTCTAGAATCCGTAACATGGTTGAGATTCCATAATCAAGAAAAATAAAAATAAAAAGTGATGTAAAAAGGGGTTAGAGTCCTCATGGGTATGAAAATATAAAATTGGATAGAACATAGGAGCATGAGGTAAAATAAGCGTCTCCGAAAATAAAAAAGTTTTATAAAAACACTTTTAAATCATGGAATGAAATAGTCAAATAACTAAAATCATTAGAGATAGGATCAAATACGTAAACTATGAATAATTATTCATATTGACTAGGGAAACATGTAGTATACCACTAATTGGGTTACTACAAAAATTCAATAGTTTTTATTGGATTCAATAAATTAATAGAAATTAGTTTTTTCCTATTATTATTTATTTTCATTATTTTTATTTTTTATTTGTATTTTATAGGATTTATTTATATGTATAAATAAAATATGATAGAAAATATAGCATTTCATATAGTAACTTAAGATAAACATTGATATGTTTTATGTATCCATTGAATCTCTAGAACAGATATTCATGTAAATATCTAATATATGTAACACATACATGAATTATATCATAAAGTAAAAAAAATAGATTAAATTGAAGAAATAAATATTCAAAAATAATATAAAATACAAAAAAATGTTATTAGAAATTAAAAAATTTCCACAAATGTCCATTTAATTTTAAATAAACAATATAAATGAACTAATTATGGGATTCCTTCGATGAAACACTATGTTTAATATATTTATATATATGAGCGGATAAAGGTAATTTTTTTGGCCCATTGGATCATAATCCTTAGGATATTTTTTTGTGATTTAAGTGCTAACATCTAAATTTAAAGTTATATTCTTATTGTTCATCCTCTTTAACATATCAATAAAGAACCAATCATGAGACATTTTGAACATCTACCTCTCATTCCTTAGACAAATCTCACAAGGGATCCTGAACTGAACCTCATGAGGGGAATCAACCATTATCTAAAATTAATTTGAGTAAGGAATATTCTTAAAATGTACCCATAAAATGAGAGTAAGTCAACAACGATCATGAAATTTAAAAGGATCTTGGATTCTTTCTATTTAGTGATAAGTTTAACATCTCTATCTATATGAATAACCTATCATTTTAACTGGATTTATTTAATTAATATTTTCATATATGAAGTGATATAAAGTTTATGGAATTTTTTATTCACCTTAAATGGATATATATTTCCATTATAAATTTTAAAAATAATACATTGATAGAAAATTATAACATGTCTCTTCAGATACATCTGATAAAATTGGAACTATATAGAGAAGATTAGCATGGAATAAAAAATTATAACCCTATATGGTAATGAACATTTTTTTGTATAATCCCAATCCTAGAGTTTAAGATAAGGATTTTGTCACTTAGTGAAAAATTTCAATATTAAATTATATTATCCTACAAGACTAATGATTTCTATTTATATATCACATAATTTTCCTAATATTCTCTCCTAATCTCATCCAGTTCATTCATCTATAGAATGTTCTTTTCATGGGTTTTTAGATATCCATCTACAACTTCTTATTTTTCCAAATAAAATTTATATTCATGCTATATAGGTAGGTGATCGGGTTTTCTAAAAACTAATAAGTATGGGTATATTCTAAGTATTTTGTATAGTATTCTGTAAAACCAAAGTTATGAATCGAGTTTAGTGCCCCAATATTTTCAAGATGTATTCATAATTTTCTCTAGGATTAATTTGATCCATCACTTTTAAATTTCATCTTTTCTATTCATATATAGATGATATAGGTTTATCATGTAATAGTAGGATCTACTGTGAGTCATTTTTTTAAATGTTTTATTATTAAAGTGATTATCACGGTCACTGATTATGTCACTTTGAATCCCGAACCAGGTAAATTTGTATTATTTCAAAAACTAAATTTCAAATTGAGAAATTTTTTCTACACGTGCTTCAACTTATACCCACTTTGAATTATAGTAAACACATAATAAGATGTATAATTTTACAAATTATTAGGAAAGGGACCCATGAATTCGATATACGAAATATCAAAACATTTAACACCCATAATGGGATGTTTTAGCATCTCATGCTTCAAACTAATTATTCTAATTATTTCTCATTTATCACAGCTTGTGATGAACTCTTAAATAACCTAATGTATGGTGGGACAATGTAGACTTCATTGCAACAATTTTATAATCTCATGATGAACTCCATGATGTCCTCCGGATTTTTCATAATTAGAATGATTCAAAAAAATACCTAATTTTACCTTTGGAAGGTAAATTATAATCATTCAATTGGTACAAACATTGAAAATTAATGGATCATCACATTAGTAATTAAATTCTTCATTAGAAAATATTCACTTACACTCTTTAGATAAATCCAATTACACCACACTTAAAGCTTAGTAATTCATGATATCATCATACTATGATGTGATTATCTCAAATTCAAAAAAAATTCATTAGAAAATGTTTCATTGATTATTTCAATATCGAGATAATATATATCCCATTATAGGAATGATAAATGATCAATAATAACATTCTTATTTCTTGTTTTATCCTTTATTTCAATATCAAATTCCCATATTAACAATATATATTGAATAAGTCTAGGATTGAAATATTTCAGGGCTATAAAATACATCAAGGTAGAGTGATCTGTATATACAGTGACTTTGGATAGAAAAAAGTAAGACCATACTTTATTGAATATTAAGAAAAATTATAGCAGATATTTTTTAGTTTTGTAATTACGTTGAGCATCATTTAATGTGTGAGTAGAATAATAAATTGTTATGTAGATTCTTTCTTTCCTTTTTCTCAAGATAGTACCAACTGCACAAACACTTGAATAACACTATAATTAAAATAGATATTCCCAATATAATGAAATAATTATTCAGTTTCTCTAAAGTGTTTCCTTAACAATTGAAAAGGTTCCCAACATTTGGGATGAACATTGAAGTTGAAAACTTTTCATAAAAGGTTTTTCAGGGGGAGGAAAATAACATTTAAATCCTTAATGAAGTATTTCTAGAATCCCACATTCCTCAGAAAACCCATGATATCATGGATGGATGTTGGAATTAGTATCTCAAACATTATGTTAATCTTGGATGGGAAAATTTATAGGCCTTTGATTGAAATCTTGGTGTCCTAAAACTATCCCACTTTATACCAAATTTTTTTATTTTTCCCAACTGAGAACCATATTCCTTTCTCCACATTTTACAAAAAAAATATTCAAATTATCAAGCATTAATCTAAGTAATTAATATAAACAAGGATGTTATCCACAAATATTTCTAATAAATCTTTAATTATTTCCTAGAATATTTCCATCAGTAATTATTTAAACATGGTTGGAATACTCACATTCTAAAAGGAACAAAATGAGGAGAGAATATACCATAAGGTTAAGTAAAAATTCATTTATCTTGAAATTATTATGAGGAAACTATTTTATTATAACCTGAGTATCCATACAAAAGATAATTGTTATTTATTTTTGGTAGTCATTTAAGGATTTGATCGATGAAGGTTAATGGGAAGTGATCCTTTTTGGAATTATAATTAAATTTATAGTAGTTTACACACACCCTCCATCTAGTAATTATTCTTGTAGGTATAAATGACCCCTTTTTTAAGGACTCTATTTTTTCATATAAAATATTGGATTGTTTTAAATATTATTTTTGAATATAGACGCTGAGTTAGCATAGGATTCCAGGGCTCTTAGAGCCTCATTATTGATAAAATAAAAATATTAAATATATTATATTACATGCATGATGTTTTTTTTAAATAATGAAATTACTCCCAAGTGGATTCTCATATTAGAAATACGAGACCTCCAATGAACCTAGAATTATTTTCTAACTCTATTCATGATATTAGACTTGTGTGCATTGATAGTTTTGTTTATACGTAGTTGAGGGAAGAATTATGGAGAATAAATAAATAAATAAATTTATTATCTATTTAATTACCATGACAAGCTCCCCTATATTTAAACCCAGTTATGGTAAAATCCTAGGTTCATCCACATAACCCTAGAGATTTTTCGATAGAATTGAAGAGGTAATTAATATAAATCAACCAAATCATTGATTGATGATCCATATCAAGTAGTTTGTCCTCACCAATGTAGTTCATGGATCTCACCAAAAAATAATGATGTAGAACCATTATTTCTCAATGATCAATCCAAACTTCGGGTAGGGTATTCTTTTTTGGTGGTTTAATCTCTATTTTTTGATCCCATGATAATAAAAAATCTATTCCTATAAAAAATTGGTTCATGGGTTGATCATGGATTGAAGGGAATTGTTCTACCTTTCTAGAATTAATAATGGATAATGTTTTGATTATTCTTTTTGTTAGATGATTCTTTATGAACATATTGAGGCCAACCTAAACAATGGTTATGGTCCATTCCTCACTTTTGTGTTTTTTTCTTTTCTAGACACATTATTCATGTACTCATCATTAGTATTTGATTTGGATGGTGGTTTGAAAAATATAGAAAAACTGATCCTTGTATAATCTATCTTTATCGAAAAAACAAATCATTTCTGTGTATTTATACTTAGGATTTGATGCAAAGTTGAGGAATGATGTGGTATAGTAGGATATCATACAAAAATCAGAGACTAAATCAGTTTTTCTCATTTTTGGGTTTGGGAATTCAGCAATGCATTGGGATGGGGATCATCCGCACACAAATCAGGTGGTCAGAATCTAACCACCAATGATGATTCAAGTTTGTACAACACCATATCAGAGTTTCTAGGTGTTGTTTTTCAGCTAAAATAAAGGAAGATATAGTGTAGGTGGAAATACATAAAGACTATGGGTATCTTACAAATATCGGGTTACACAATATTTAGTTTGGATGAACACACACTGTGTGGACCCTGACTATAGTGGCTAAGGTATCAAGGAAAATTATATATCAGATGTTGTGTATACACTATATACACCATCTGACCTAGTTCTAGGGGCTTGGAATATAACCCATGGTTACATGGGCACATACACAACCATATACACATGCATGACCAGGGTACATGGGTACCACTAGGGTACATGGGCATGAATAGAGTACATGGTCATAAGGTGGAGTATACAGACGGACCCAAGATAGAGAATACACACAGTGTATACCGTATATAGATAGTGTACTTTTCCTAGGTTAGGGTTATTCCCAAATTCTATTATATTTATACTAGTATCTATAGGGTTAATTTATTTGTTCTATCCTTATGAGGTCATAGTGAGGCATCATGTCCTAAGCATAGAATGTGATCCCCTATTTGGGATTAGTCTTGGATAGAGTTAGGAATCTCTCTATGTGGCCAAATAAGTTGTCCTATATTATTTATTCCCTAGTTTTGGTAAGGAATAATGTACTAAATTCCATTTTTTATGATCCCCATTCTGGAAAGTTTACTTTGGGTAGTGTCAGGTGTCCCCCATAGGACTGGGTTTTTTGAGGCTATTTGGGTATTGTCATCTTTTGAGTTCTATCGTTTACTTTATTCATAGAAAGGCCTGATGATAATGAACACTTAGATGATCTCCATTAGTGTTATCAAGTCTTGTGGAGTGAGTACTCTTGGATAAGAATTACATTGAATCCTTGAGTGGAATCACAGGTTTACATTATGGTTATAACCATACTTTGTGAATTGGTGTAAATCTTGTGTATATTTGGGTTATTATTTTTATTTTCTCATATTCAAATTGATATTCATTCATGATGATGATACAACTAATCTCTTATTGATTTATGTTTTTTGATTTTGGGATGAAATAATTGGTGTGTTATACTCACCCCTTAATGTGATCTGCCTAAACGTGTTGTGTATTATGCCTATGACATGCTTTTTGATTGATTCAAAGGTAGACCGGGAGTAGGAAAAACATAGTTAAGCTGGAAAGACTGGTTGTTTATAAGAGTTTCATTAGACAATAGTCCCCTCATTTCTAACAGGTTGGACTCTTTCAAAATTTTGGTGTGCTTGTATTTGGCCCTTCAGGCTTTCCCATACTTGTTTCATACTCTAATTTTGGATAAATGTTATGCATACATTAAAATATTAGTTGTATCATATATTTCAACATTATACTGGTGTATTGATATTTGTGAGTGTATAAGTACTTTAGGATAAGGACTCCCTTATATGTGATATGCCTACCCAGAACTTTTCATCATCCCCGACCTAATGGAGGTAGGATGGGGGTGTCACACTCGGTTTAACGCCTGCTTTTTGGGCCCATTTGAGTTGGGTCATGATAGAATGGGGTCAAATTTGGGTTTCATTAGGAAAAAATCTTGGAGATTGTATAGTTGTGAGGTTTTGTTTTGGAAATAAGACAATGGTGTTAATTTTTTTTGAGTTTGACTCTTAGGATAGAGAATATAGTATTGGTGTAGGGACTGATGTATCTATTCACTAGGACTCTGATAACAAACTTGTTAAATAATTATATGTAAACGTGGTTACTTTAAAATCGTTGGTACGTCTATGATATATGAATGGGTTGATATTTCCATGTCCTTATTTTTCATCTCCCTAGATATACTCTTTAACTATGGTGATCATAAATTTTTAGGATCCCTTCATGATAACAGCTAGCCAGGATACCATAGCAGGATCTTGAGGATGATCTCCCTAGTGATGAGGCGTTTGTTTAGGGGGATATTCTGAAGGTGGTAGCTATGGGTGATTTTACAATCTTACAACCACCCATTGAGTAAAAGGTTACCCCAAAAGTACTAACAGAAAATGTTCATAGTATGAGAACACTTCTAGAGTTTAGAAGATATATAATCGTAAGGTTTTAGGAAAATATAGACCCCCAAGAAGTAGAGGACTAGTTTGGGGTAGTTGGTTGAGTTTTCCTCTTGTTAATTCTCTACTCTATAAGAAGTTGGTCATATAAGCACCCATTTTTTATGGATCCAAAGAAAGATGGTGGAGTCTGGTGAATGGATGTATGATGGAGACACCCCCATTTGGATTTAGATAGGGCATCTTCTTAAAGATGAGTTCTACCTAGCTATATTGTGTTTGGTATGTATCCAAGAGGTTATGAAGCTTTATAAAGTCAGATTGATAGTAGAAAAGTATGCATATAGGTTCAATAACATTACACAATAATCCATGGATATGGCTTGTGATGCATTCCTCTAAGCATAGATATCTGAGAGGGACCTTTGTAGAGATATCCAATATTTTTTGATATCTCATTGGATTATTACTAATGATGAATTTATCAGGTGATATCGGGTGGTGGAAAGATTCATAATTGTTTAGTCCCCGATAATTGGTGCTAGTAGTGAACATATTGGAGCAAAGGCATTAGAAACTGGTAGTTGACATCATACTAAGGGATCTAGGAGATTTAATAATTTCTAAATAAAATCAATGAATAGAGGGTATAGAAATCAGGGCTCTTAGGTTGGATCTATTTAGATGAGGGATAGATGATTTTTCTCTCATAATGATAAAGGAATATTTCTTAGGATTATCCGACCCTGAATGCACCTGTAAGGGAGATAGTCAATTGACCACCTTGGTAGATGAAGTGGTTAAAGTTGGGAGGTATGAAATATTATGGAAATGGTATAGGATTTGAGAGACTATTCAGATTTAGTCATCATTTTTATCTTTTTTCACCCTAACCCTTAGGTGGTCCACACTAGGCGTAGTGAGCTAGTGGTCAGGGATGAGGAAATATATAAGTAGTGGAGGAGTATAACCCATAGGCTCTAAGGATTATTATAAGTATACTATTTTTTCCAAACCTTAGTTTTAGTATTGATATACATTGGAGAGATCCACTCTTTTCTTATCACATCCCTTTTTCAATATCTATAGATTCTTGTTGAGCCTTTCACACTTCCCTTATTCTAAGAGAATCCTATTTTAGAAGACTTAGTGATCAAACACTTATGCTGATAGTGTGAACTAACTCTTAGAGGTGGTATCTTCTTATTATATTATTATATACAGTAGTGATGAGACCTTATGAAATCATTCTATGTATGGGATGTATCTCCAAAGTTCATTTAAATATTGACTATTTTAGACAGAGTATAAAGGTGTATCTTCATTGGTGGTATGAGTTTTTCCTTCATCAATGAGAATGATACCTAGGAAGAGTAGGTTGGGATTATACATAAGTGGATACAAACAATTTCTCACAATTTGTATAGTATCACCCATGGATAATTATATTCTATGGGATTTCATCTTCTTGTAGGGTTGGTGGAGTATGATGACCTCTTCCTCGAGGACATGCAAGGATTAAATCCCTATAAAGAGATCAACTTCTATATAGAAATTCACCCAGGTACATCCCTTATATCAAATCCAATATATTTTATGAATCCTACACAGTTTTGAGAAGTGAATTTGAGGTTGTAGGATTTTCATAGGAAGGGATTTGTTTGACCCAGTGTGTCTCCCACAACAGCCCCAATGCTATTATATAAGAAGATAGATGTGATCATGATGTTATATGTAGATTACCATCATCTGAACTAGATAATTTTATGAATAAGTATACACTATCATGAATCAATGACTTCTTTGACCAATAGAAATGGGTGAGGTGGTTCTCGAAGATCAACCTCTGGTTAAGATATCATCAGCTCCACGTTTGAGATGAGGATATACCGAAGATGACAATATGATATCTCTATTTCCACTACATGTACTTGGTGATTCCTTTTTGAGTGAAAAAAACCACCAACAATTTTCATCAGACTTACAAAGAAGTTATTTTAACCCTTCTTATATTAGTTCATGTTATTCATCATAAATGAAATCATAGTGTACTCGATGTTAGAGGAGTATCATGTGAAACATTTGAAGATGGTTTCAGATGTACTTCAAGAGAACTAAATTTATAGGAATCTATTTATATTTTAGTTTTGGATTCAGGTGCTCTACTTTCTTGGACACGTGATCTCATAATAGGGAGTAGTAGAGGCCCTGATAAAGGTTTAGGTGGTTTTATCTTGGCAGCCACCCAAGAGCATGACTATGGTGTAAAGATTCCTTAGGTTGGAAGGCTAATATCAAGTATTCATACCCCATTTTTCTAATATATCGACAACTTTAAATACCTTGACTCTAAAGGGTAAACAGTTCATATATATAGAGATGTTTAAATATAATTTTCATGAGTTATGATAGAGGTTGAAGGTTTCCCCCATCTTGAGACTTCCAAATGAGGGTGTTGAGTATGTGGTGTTTTGAGATGCCTCAATAATTAGGATTGGATTTCTGTTGATGGGGATGGAGTAAGTGATATCCTATCAATCCTGATTACTAAGAACCCATGAGAAGAACTATGAAAACCATGATCTATATATAGAAATAGTGGAATTCATCCTAATGATGTGGAGACACTACCTTAATGGTCAATAGTTTATCATCTACTCTAAAAAAAGAGTATCTTGTACATATTTTCATTGGAATATTTTTTACTTGAGATAGTGGTTATGGATATTGTTCCTCCATTATTATGATATTTAGGTAGTCTATATTCCTTGTAATGGGAACATAGTGGCATATGTTATTAGTAGGAGACCTTATTCACAATTATTGAGCATGGCTTCAGATAAGTTGGTCTGATGGCGGTTTTCCTTAGCGGAAAAGGATGGTGAAACTTACCTTTATTAGATGATTTTTACTCCTCTTAAACATCGTGTTAGGGAGGATTATCTTAGAGACACAAACTATGAGTCCTTGAATGTTTTGATATCCACTTGTTGTGTTCTTAATGGTTTTTTTTAAGTGAGGTAGCATTTCATCCTTTTCCAAGTATGGTAAATGGTAACAGTGATGCTTCATGAAGATTTTTTTAGAGGGTTTCATATAACCCACTTAACGGTATATCTATGAGTGTAGAAGATGTTATTAGACCTTTTTATTTAGTTTTGGTGGTCTTGGATGAAGAAGTGGGTAGCTGATTTGTCTCTTGATGACTCACTTTTCCACAAGTGAAGGTTGAGCATTAGGTTCCAGCATGTTTGATTGAACCCTTGAGGCACTAGAGTGGAAGTGGGATGGTATCTCTAGGAACTTCATGATGGGTATTCCATGATCATATATAGGATGTGATTATATCTAAATGATCCTTAAAAGACTCACCAAGTCTTCTCACTCCCTATCCATTTGAGTGTAGTGTTTATTAGAGAGAAGAAGACGCCTTTACATGTAAGAGATATTCTGGATTCATAGAGTTTAATTGGAGATCGTTTAAGACCACAACATTCACTTTATATCTTGATTATGGAGAGGAATATAGGATCCCTTTGGTACTCAATTGTGGTTGATCATGATTTTTCACCCCCCAAAAAATAGCCATACTGAGTAGACTATTTAGGTTTTAGAATAAATGATTTAGGATTGAATGTTCAACTTTTATCTTAGTGTAGAGGATTATCTACCCTTGAAAGAGTTTGTATATAACAATAGTTACCATTCTACAATCTACATGGAACTATTTAAGGAATTTTAGGGGAGACCCTTTAGGTCACCACTGTGATATACTGATTGAAGGTATTTAACACTTCTGGGACCATTGATGGTGTTATTGATAATAAAGAAGGTAACGATCATCTAAGAGAAGATGAGGACTAACTAGAGCTGTCATAAGTCTCATGTAAAATGATTATAGAGGCCTTTAGAGTTTAAAAAGGCACATAATGTGTTATTACAGGTCTCACCTCAGTGAGGATTGTAGATATTTGGATGGGGATACAAGTTATATAATAGGTTCATTATCCATTTCCAAATACAATGAATGGTTGGTGATTCGGCAAACTAGTTTTCCCTACCACCAAAGTTATAATGGGTGCACTATGTATTCCATGTGTCACTACTGATGAGGTATGTGCACAAAAATTCACATGTTTCTGACTGGGGAGAGGTGGACATCGAAGATGGATCTACCATCATAGAGTACTTAGTAGAGTTCAAGGATTAGAAGTAGAAGATCCTCCATGGGTGATATATTCCCTTGGTGGGTGTTTAGTGGATGAATAGGATTATTTAAGAGAACACCTTGTATCAGGAGAACTAGGTGAAAGCTTAGTATCCTCTAATTTTTGAGTAGGCATTTTTCTTTTTGACATTGAAAGAGTTGTGGTGTAGAGAATGTAATGACACTATTTTTTCCTTGTGAAAATTTGGAATATTCTAAAAAATATTTTTGAAGCTAGGTGTTTAGTCATAACGGAATTCCATGGCATAGAGAGCCTCGATGCTGATATAATAAAAATATTAAATATATTATATCATGTTCAAATTGTTTTCCAAAATAATGAAATAACTCCCAAAAGGTGTCTTATATGGGAAATATAAGACCGCCATTTATTCTATAATGTTGGTTTTATCCTAGTCATGACATAACCCTTGCGTGTGTCAAGTGATTTGTTCAAACATAGTTTCCTACATAATTATAGACAATTAATTAATTTAATAATTATCTTTTTAAATTCAATGATCTAGTTCCCCTCTATTTAATCCAAGTTTTGGGAAAATCCTAAGGTTATACACACATCCCCAGGGATTTTGATAGAGTGTATAAGATAGATTTAGAGGATGTCAACCATATCGTGTATCAATGTTATGTACTGATGATTTTGTCTTCACAAATGGTGTTCATGGATCTCACCAATGATAAAAACACAGAACCATTATTCCATAGCGATTTATCCAAAATATATGTAGGGAATTTTTTATTTTTATTTAATCCCCATTTTGTTATGCCATGGAGAAAATCAATCAATTCCTCTAAAAAACATGATTTGTGAGTAGATCATTGATTGAAAGGTATTTTTTATCTTCCTAGAATTAGTAATGCATATTTTTTTGATTATAACATTTATTTAATGATTCTCAGTCAATTAATTGAGGCCATACTGAATAATCATTGAGGTTCACTTATTTTTTTTATATTCTCCCAATGTTCTTTGTGTGTTCATTGTTAATGTTTTATTTATCTGGTGGTTTGATAGATAACCAGAAACCTATCATTTCACAATAGATATTTGGTGAAATAGATCATTTTTCATGGGATTATATTCAAGGATGAAAGAATATTTGAGGCACAATAAGGTATGGTAGGAGATAAAATAAGAATCAGAGACCAAATCAAGTGTTCGTCATTGGTGGGTTTTAGTGTTCAACAATGTGAAGTGATGGGGAAGATCCACACATAAATTGGGTGGTCAAAATCTAGCCACTAGTGATGATTTTAGTTCATCTAACCCTAGATATGAGTTTATGGGTAGTTTTTGTGGTTTAATAGAAGGAGGAAGTGACATAAGTTGAAATTCATGAATATTGTAGGATTTTAAAAAATCCAAAGAAACACGACGTATAGTTTGGTTGAACACACACTCTATGTACCCTAGATGAAGTGGCTAAAGTTTTTTAGAAAATTAATTATCACATTACATGTATACCATATATATACCTTGTGAATCAATGATGAAATATCGGCATGGATCCTAGGCATACATGGGCATGATCACAACCAGGTACATGGGCATGGCCAGATACATGGGTACGACCATGTACACGGGCATGACCTGGTACCCGGACATGGACGGGGCACCTGTGCATGACCAAAATACACGATTATGATGAGAGTACACTGGGACAACCATTTTACATGGGAACAAGTTGAAGTAAATTAGAAAACCCAAGCTTGTGAAGACACACCATCTATACCATATACAAGAAGTATACTTTTTCCCGGGAAGGTTGAGGCCCCCATTTTCTCTAGTGTAGACTGGTATCTATAGAAGGTGTTTCCATGGTCCATTCCTATGAGGTTATAGTGAGGCATCATGTCCTAAGAATATTATGTGATCCCATATATAGGATTAATCACAAATGGTGTTAGCAATCACTCCATATATCCCAGGGTGTAATCCTATATCATTTCCTTCAAGGATTGTGTTAGGAATCCCATACTGGCTTGCATGGAATGTGATCCCCATCCAAATAGGTTTACTCTGGGTAGGCTAAGGTGTCCCCCATATTCTATGGGTGTGATCCACTATCTATTTATCAATATATTTTGAGTTCTAGTGCATACTTAATTCATGGTGAGGCCTAATGAGCATGAACTATTTGATAAGCGCCATTAGTGTTATCAAGGCTCATGAATTGAGTTCTCTCAGAAGAGCGCTACCTATAATCCTCATTCTGAATCATTGGATGGAAGTATGGATGTGAAATTACATTGATACTTGATGTTTATCTTATGTATATATGGGTTATTGTTTTTATTGTCTCATATTATGATTGATATACCTTCATGATGATGAGCTGACTACCCTCTTAATGATTTATATTTTGCGATTTTGGGGTGTCCTACTTGGTATATTATACTCATTTTTTCATGTTATATTCCTACACATGTCATGTATTATGTATGAAATAGGGTTTTTATGGATTCTTAGGTGGAACTAGACTAGAAAGTGCATAGTTGAGCTATACAAACTAGTTGGATTCAAGAGTTTTATTTGATAACTGTCACCTCATTTCTCCCAGGTAGGAATCATTTATTGATTTGGATGGATTTTATTTAACACTTTATGATTTCCCAAACATTTTTCATACTATAATGTGGTATAGATTTTACGAATGAATTGTAGTATCAGCTGTATCTCCCTTTCAATTTTATACTAGTGTATGGATATGTGTGCTTATTTATAGGTAATTTAGGCTCACACCTCTTATGTGTGTGATATTCCCTCTTAGTGATTTCCACCATGATCTGACCAATTGGAGGTAGGATTGGGGTATCACACTCAGCTTAATGTTTTATATGCAGGACTTAGTGGTTTGGGTCATGAATTTTTTGACCACTTTAGTCCCACTATATTTTGATAACACTTGCAAGGGATTGATCCACTAGCTATAAAAGATAAGAAATTTTAATCAAATGTTGATAAGATTAATAAATTATTTCCTCATGAATTATTTTATATGAGGTGTTGAGAATAATTTTAGCTACCTAAAAGGTTTGAAAATATCTTCAATATGTATTCTATGATTTTAGATGGTAGGAATTATAACCTTAAAATTAGATATTGTCTAGCCTATCAAAATAATTTTCTTGTAAAAAAATGTTGTGTAATTTACTTTCTTTTTAAATTTAAATATCAGCATTAATAACTACTTATAATGTGTTTTAGTGTCTAAAAAAACTAGATATCTTGTTTTGTGGAAGAGCTTTAATCTCAAGTGTTGGAGGTTTATCAAGTGATGTAGTTAATGATGTGAACTCTTATATATCAAGTGGATAAACTATTTTTATGATAAATTCTAATTCATTGATTGATTTAGTTAACTTATACTTTTCCTTATTAATATCTTTTAGATTTATCACATCATTTAATAAATCATCCAATTCTTTAACCACATCAAAGAAATGATAGTAATCCACCATCGTTTTTTTTCCATTTCCTTAAGGATGTCAAATATTAGGTTTTCTTCCCCAACTTTAAAAAATAGTTTTCCCTCTTAGAATTCAACAATATTTCTATATGTTTCTAAAAATGGTCTACCAAAAATAATTTTGGCTTCCTTATCTTCTTCTATATCAAGGATGATGGAGTTATTGGGGAAGAATTTTTTTTGACCATAAGGAGAATATCCTATAACATTCATCGAGGAGGCTTTAGTGATTCGTCTACCATTTGAAAAAAGACCCTATAAGGATTTAGTTCTATGATCCATAGTTATTCAATAACTTTATATGTCATGAGGTTAATTCTATAATCAAGGCCATATAGAGATATCCTAAACCAATATCTTCCAATATTATAGGGTACTGTGATACTATTAAGGTCTCTAATTTTATGAATTATGTATTTGGGTATGACTTCTGAACATTCCTAATGCATTAAAAAAGTTATAACATCATCAAGATTTATTTAAGAAGTAATTCTTTGAGAAATTTATCATAATAGGGTATCTATATAATTGATTCTACAAAGGGAATATTTATGTGAATCTCTTTGAACATTTCTATGAATTTTGAAAATAGACCATCCAACTTACTGTTATTTAGTATTTGTGGGAATGGGTGAGTTGGTGTGTAAGATTTAACTCTTTCATTTAGTACTTCCATTTCATTATATTGTATTGAAATTTTTATTCCTTATGTTTATTTTGATCTTACTTATCTTTTTCTTCAACATGAATCGCTTTTTCTGTTAAATGTCTGTCCTTAGCAGCATGTGTAAGTGTATCTTTTTCTTATTGAGCTGTATACATTTTTCTCTATGGAAATTTTATATCATTACATATTGTAAAAAAGTTCCTCTTCTCCTCGGATTAAATTTATATTATCTATTGGAGATCCTTATTATAGGTATTTAATTTTTTAATCCGTATGATGAAATTAATTTTCTCTATTATTTTTGGAAGAATGTATATCTGGGATTAATGTCTCTTACATTCCATACATTGATTTAGTGGTCGAAATGAATTTTCTATGATTGGATTAAAAATTAGGTTGAAAACATGTTAATGTGTAAGTATAGTTTGTGGTTTTTATTTTATCATTGTATTATTATAGATGGTGGTATGAAGGTAGGTTGGGCATGGAATCCAGGTAGACTCATGTTCTTGTTAAGTGATTTTTTCTCTAACAATTTCTTCAAGTTGATATTTTTGTAAACTATTAACTAGTTCATGTTATAATTTTTTTCATAATTTCCTCTATTATAACTGAAAATGATTACTCGAGACATGTTGTTCATAGATGTATTATACATATACATGGAATAATAATAAGGATATTTAGAATACGGTAAATGTTTTACTTAAACTATGAAAAATAACTATGGTAGAACCAATGATAAATTATGTGTCCACTTTTTGATAGCTTCAAATTCTACAAACATGAATGTCTAGGAATCTACTTAATTCAGTTCTCATTTTCTTCTTCAAAAATCCTCCAACAACTGAAAATAATGTTCTTACATGATTTGAATTAATATGTAAATATCATTAGGATATATATTGATGGAAAAATTTCTAGTAGTGATGTTTTTTTGAATTACTATTTGGTTTAAGTATATAAGTTAAATCCTTGAAATGGTTTCTAACCTCATTCCATGATAAGATCATCACCTTAACATGGCCTCAAATCATTATTAATATTATCCTAGTTAATTTTACTTGTTCAGATAGAAATATTTTAGACCTATCATATTCTTCAATTACTGTGTTTATGTGTAATACCAATCTAGAAAGTTTCTTCTTAGCACTTACCTGTTGAAGACATGTCTAGGTCAATACTCTTTAACCAATCTTTATATTTTATTTTCAATGAAAATGTGAATTGTCTCAAGATCAGTGTGTTCTTAGTCACCCCATTAAATTTTAATATTTCATAGACTTTTAGAAGTCTATTCCCAAGTATATAAGGGTATTCAATACTTAATAAATGGAATTGTGCATGTTTTTTCAACATGTTGACCCTCAATGGATTTAGTTCAAAGTGTGTCACCTAGATCCTAGGTCGTGAAATTACTAATATGAAACTGAATATATTGGGTCTCAATTATTTTTTCATTATAGTCCATACTATATGATCAATAAGACAGTTCTATAATAGGGAATGAACTTGTCCACTATGACGTGTTGGAATATGGGTCCAGATGATTTTTTCACAAGAATTCATTTAATTTTAAGAAGATATTCTACCCATCTATTAAACAATAAATAATGGGATAAAGAGGGATATAAAACATTATAGAATAAAATTAGGGAAAGGAAAAATATAGTAAGGAAAATATAGAGTTTCATTAAGTGAAACTCCTTCAATCCATTAGTATTTTCCATGTGTTACATCCCTTTCACACAGAAGCGTTCCACTTTTATTAATAGGAAAAGAAAATATTATGGCTTCTCTAATATCTCAATTTCAAAATTTTATTCTGAATAAAATACATATCTCTCACTTTCATTCATATAGTTTTCAGTGATTGATAACTTTTAGGAGTGTTTTTTACTCCTAAATTGTAAATAAGACCCTCTTTTTGTGTTCCCAAATTTTTCTTTAATACTTTAGGATGTATCTCGAAGTGGTCTATATAAATATGGTTTTCCAAATTTGATGCATGGATTTTCTACAACATGTTTATCTCCTTGTTTAGTGAATAATCCCATTAATTCTTATTTTCACGAAGATCTTATATTATTTGAAGAGAGAAATTATAGGAATTCCCTCTAATAGATTCTGTTATCTTCTCTTTGACTCAATGTTGTGTAAAAATTACTTCAATATTTTCAAAATAAAACCCCCATACATGTATTTTTCATATTTAAATTCTATATAAATACCATTTTTTCAATTTAACATATCTGTTTCATCTCATGGGTTCACATAACCATTTCTATATGGGATCAGGTAGCCATTTTGTAACCACAGACTCATGTAACCTATTATCCCCACATTGCCAATTCATCTCATGTTGTAGTTTTCTCCCTTGGGATTACATATCCATTTATGTATGGATTCACATAGTTGTTTTCTACCATATACTCACATACCCACTTTGAATTATTCTTTGTGTAGAAATTCCCATTTTCATTGGTAGTGTGTGATGTATCCAATGTTATACACATACCCATTTCTCATCCTTATATAAGATAGCGAATTTTATTTTCATGAGTCCACAAATCAATGGAAGTTTCAATGGAACATGGTTACAACAAAAATCATTTTTCTTTCTAATTATTCTATCTAGCCTTCACAATGGCTGGATGGGCCCCCTATTCATCATGCATTTCATGGTCCTATTCTAAATGAGATTTGCGGTGTTCTCCCAAGTTTTCCAAGGTGATCCGTGATGAAACTGGACCTCATTAGTGACATTTCAACCATGTTTGAGTTTTCCAATGGAAAATACAGAGATATTTAGTGAGTTGTAGATTGGATCGACTAATATCAAGGAAGGAATACATCATAGAGGAAATGTTTTGTTGGGTTGTGCATCAAACATGACACAATATTATTTTTGGTAGTTTAGGAACAATTTGCCTGGATATCTATTCCATATAAAATTTTATTGTTCATGAGTGATCACTTATAAGATATCCTTCAATTAAAATAGTCCAGATCATCTTCTATGTAGATAAGCTCTCATATAGACAATTACATATGAAAGGGACAACACCAACATGTGTGGCCTGTATAGGCCTCTGCCCAACCACTACATGGGATCCTACCCATGTGTCTTACACTAAACCTATATCACCAAGAAATAAGGACCTCTATGTGGGATTTCTTGGCTAGCTGGACCCATAGGTTGGCTATGAGGCTTGCAACATTTGGGTTGAAGGATATCTTGTTACAGATATATATTTTTTACTTATGAAATGTCAATTCACTTAAGAAACTTACATGATGTCCCAATTAAACTCAAAATCATAGAATTAATTTTTTTTATCCATTTTCAATATATTATTTCATTAACTATAATTTACCAAAATTGACATAATGAACGAATTACTTGGATAAATTCATAAAAATCCATTCAAGCCTATTAATTAATTTTTAAAATTTCATGATAAAATCAATACATCAAATACCCCACACTTGAAAAATTATTTTACACAAGAATTAAATCTAAACATTGAATAAAAGAGAGAAATCATGTGTATAATATGTAAGTATCAATTCAATTTTAAAAATAATTATCAATGTTAAACCAAATTTTAATGTTCCACATAAAACATCTATTTAATTTCTCATTTTTCAAAGAAACAATAAATCCATGAATTTTTATTTTTATCTTTTGGAAATGGTAGATCTTATCCTTTCATTTATTCAAGTTTCTCAATTTATTGTTATTAAGTATTCCAACTCATGACCTACCACACATTGAGCCTTTTCTTTTATCACTCAAGGTACAAATTGAACTAGAGTTATACTCATACTATGAATATATTCTCCTTATATATAGGCTTAAAAGTAATCCCTTTATATAATTTGTAAAGATGAAAAAATATAAAATTAGGAGGTCTTGAAATCAAGGTACTAATGATTCTAAATATTAAGGATGGTAGGTAATGATTTGAAAAATATTAAGTCTCAAAATTGGAGGTTTATCTCTCAAAGAATAATTAATGATATTAAAAGTAAAAACTCAATGGAAATATATCCTTCAAAATGATAACAATGAATTCTTGATATTGATGTAAGGTTATGAAATATGAAAGCATAATGAGTGAATCAAATTTTTTTGAATTTTCTCAACATTTTCTTTTACATTTTTACTTTTTTCAACCTTTTTTTGATTTTTTACTCTTACAAAATCTATGACTAGAATGGATCCCACATCCACCACCTAACCAAATACGATAAAAATAACCAGTCTAATAATAATTTTTTATTATTTTCCAATGTCCCAACTCATTTTATAATTGTTTCTCAAGATAAGAATATAATAATTTATAATGTATGAATAATTTTTTTCCAATATCCAAAATATCACCCAATTTTTTTTCCTTACAATAAATTTCATCACTTCCACCATGAAATCCCTTACCCCCATAATTAATGTTTAAAATAGCTAAAAAATACCCCTAGGATGGTAGGTATTGATATAAATGGATTGAAATATTGCGCATTCCAAACAAGGTCATTCATTGTCATTTTGGGATAAATAAGGATAAATGTAAATGGCGGTCTCAAGGAAAATAGACTATCAATAAAATGGCTCGATCATATTAAATGTGTTTTTTCATAGTCATAACGTTGAAAAGTTCCAATGAAATATCTAGTAGATGAAATTCCCCAAGACGAATTAAGAAATATACTAAAGATAAAACTAAAATTATTTGGTCTAGAAATCATCTCAATAATGGAGAATTTAATTTGTTATAATCAGTCATGTAAAGAAAAATAATAAAAAATAGATTCACATTAATATTTGAAATTTAAATAATGAAAAATGATAGGGAAATTTCATTTACATGAATCATATAATTCCTTAAAACAATGATTCATCAAATTAACATCCATTATTTACTCTAATTATTCGATTATTGACCTTAATAATTTAATCAAATTATCATTGAATTCAAAAACATGAAATCATATAGTTCCTAAGAAACTCATGTATCTTAATTCAGTCAAGTGATGTAAAAAATTCAAAGTGTGGGCATGAAATTTTCGGTTGAACATTGCCACTAGAATATCTAGTTTAAAACTGGTTTTTACACAAAAATCTATGGAGGTAAAGAATAAATAATGTAATAATGGACTCTCATTTCAATGTGATTTTTTACATCCTTTCCTTCTTTGGTTTGTATAGTAAATTCCTTCCATGATAGCCTTATAGAAACAAAACAACTCATACAAGTGTATTAACCAATTCATTAAAGATCAAATATGTGAAGGGAGAAGTGACTATACCCTAAACTCCAATATCCTCAAAAAACATCAGAACTTGGATTTCCTATTTGAAGAACCATTTTTTAACATTGTTTTATTAACCTAACCTCATGAGAATTAATCAGTAGATAGGTTGGAAAAGTTTTATTTCTTCCACCGATTCTTGAGGTGGATTCCCAGAGAACTTTTTAAGTCTTTTCCCATTGAAAGTGAATGGTTTTCCTTATTATTACTTCTTAATAAAAATATAACGAAAGGGATATAGATTAGTAAAAATAAAAGGAAATTCCCACATGTAACTAATATTACCTAGAATTAACTTTAATCTATAATTATTGAGTAGAAATTTATCTCCGGGTTGAAGGATCTTTTGCTGAATCTATTTTTCAGGTTCCACTTTGTGGTCTTTCTTTATAAATTCTAGAATTTTAAAAAATCTATATTTTAATTTCTTCCATATATTAAATATAAGTTTTATTTTATATATAGTACTTTCCAATTCCAAATTCGTTTTTGATGGCCCAATTGTCATGGTCTTCCAACTCCACCGGTAGATGTCAACTTTATCTATAAATCAACTTGTAGGGGATCATACCTATGGGTATCTTTTAGGTTATCTTGTATGCCAAAATGGTGTTCTCAAGCCTTTGTTTTCAATCATTCCATCTACGTTTAACTTTTTTCCCAAAAATACATTTAATCTCATAGTAAGACACTTAAACTTGTCTATTTGATTGAGTATGATAGGGTATATATGTCTTGTGATGAACCACATACTTCTTAAGTATAGCCTCCAATATTTTTATTGAAAAACGAGTCTATTGGTCATTGGTGATGGATCTTGGTACTCCATACCTAAAAACGATGTTTGACCAAACAAAATCACACACAATTTGACATTGTCGTTCATGGTAACCATATCTTACACCCACTTTGAGACATAATCAGTAGTAAGTAAAATATAATAATTACCAAAAGACATTGTAAAGGGTCACATAGAATCAATAATCCAAACTTTAAATATTTCACAAAGAATGATGGGGGTTTTGATAAAGTTGTTTTATTTTAAAAATATTAAAAAAATGAAACTTTTCACATTTCTTATAATATTCATTATCATCTTTAAACAAGTTTGACCAGTATATTCTATATTAAAAGACTTTTTTCCTATTGTTTGTGGTCTGAAGTGGAATTCATAAGTAATTTTTTGACCAAATTCAAATACATATTCTCTTACACTTTCAATTAAACACTTTATCATGACTTGATCATCATAAATCTTCAAAAGGAAAGGATTCCTCCCAAATATAGAATCTTGATTCGGTATGGAGATTGTGTTTTTGATGACATTTTAGGTGAGATGGTACCAAATATGTGGCAAAATATTTTATTATATCGATATAACATGGTACTTAATCTTTCAGGATAGAGATTTTTTCAGCTGTTATGTGATCACTAAGTGGTTTTAGTTCAAGAATTCTTATTTCAACAATGTTAGGAAGTATTATAAGGTGATCTGCAACTTGATTTTTAGCTCCCTTCTTGTCCTTGATCTTTAGGTTTAAAACTTGAAAGAGTAGAATCAATCTTACCAACATTTTCATGGAATATGACTTCTTTATTAAGTACCTAAGTGATACCTGATAAGAAAAGAAAACAACATTAGTTCAAAGTAAGTAAGTTCTAAATTTAAGAAACATAGAAAACAATAAGGAACTAATTTCCAAAAGTTTCATAATTGAGTTGAGTGGAATGCAAGGTTATTAAGGAATAATTTATGAATTGTGGTCTTTCTTTAATACTTTAGGAGAGGTATTCTCTGACAACTTAATTTTATGCATCATAAAGTAGTTCAAATGGGTGATCCCTATTTGGTGGTTGTATTTTTGGTAGGGTAATCATTTTTGATTCATCTCAACAAATTAATTCCAATAATCATCAATAAAATTTAATTGATATTATTTTATAAGTAATCAAGAATGTTTAGAATATAAAAAATCACGCTAAGAATAGTTTTTTAAACCTAATATATTATACATAAGTGGCCTAGGAAATAATATATTATACATAAGTGGAAAAATCATAAGTGGGATATAGAAAAAATCATAAGTGGGATATAATATATTATACATAAGTGGGATATAAAAAAAATCACGCAAAGAATAGTTTTTTATTCCACATGGCCTAGGAATGATATAATATATTATACATAAGTGGGATATAGAAAAAATCATATTACTTAAACCATTGAATTATCCAGATCAATGCCTTTTTATGAAATTATCCAACCTAACACTATACCATTCTCAACCATGAAATGAAATTTTTCAATATTTAAAACATTATTTTCCCAAAGAATGTTTTTTAAACTTTTCCAAGATTTCCTAAGAAAGTATTGTAAGAATTACTAAAAATAGTAAAATTAACATGAAATACCTCCATGAAGTCCACAATATTATTTGAGAATATAAAAATCACGCATCAATGAAATGTACCTGGGGAATTACATATCCCAAAAGGAATACACTTATAGTAAAAGGTATCAAAAGGACAAGTGATGTTCATATTCTGCTGGACTTTTATAACAATTGATACCTAAAAGTATATGGAGAATCCATCCAATAAACAATAGTTTGTATTCCCTACTATCCTTTCTAGAATATGATCGATGAATGATATGAGAAAGTGGTATTTTCGGTTAACTTGGTTCATCCTTACATAATGCATACACACCATCCATTTTTTTTTCACACTCACGAGAATCGATTCATTTTTTTTATTTTTGAAAACGTTTTGAAAGGTTTTCTTTGGGACAACATGGTTTGGGCTCACCCACAGTGAATCAGAGATTGGGTAAATGATGTTAGCTACCATCAAATTCTCTATATCCTTTACACTACCTTTATAATAGTGGGATTTAACATCTTTTTGTGCAACCTAATAGTTTTTAAACCCCTTATAAGAGTATTATATGTGAGAATATTTTTGGGTTAATTCTAGGGATGTCTCATAAGCTCCACCCTATGTCTTTGATGTTTCTTTTCAAAAGGTCAACAAAATTTTTATCTATTTATTTTGACTAGTTCTTAACCATTATTAATGGAAAATTTTATCCTTCTATAAGAAAAAAATATATTAAATCACATGGGAGAGGTTTTAATTCTTGATTTGGGTGTTGGTCTAGAGATGATATTGAAGACAAATTTCCAACTTTCAAAGCTTTAATTCCATGTACAAAGAGAATCATGTTAGTCACTTCCAATAAATTATAAATTAAATCAAAGGTTATTTATTCAGGAAATTTGAAAACAAAGTTTCCATATTCTTTATTATTCAATTTTACATTGGTCTTTTCAATTGAAAATTGATCTCCTAAGTCTAAAAATTCACAAAGAAAACACGATTCTTCTATGGGATCAATAAATTCTTCATGATTGATTACAATGAAGGAGTGATTTATTGATGGATTCCTCTTAGATTCAAAGTTATTAAATTTCACATTTCTATCCCCAAGTTCCATGGTATGGTTCCCTCAATGAACATTAATTTTCATCTTGGATATTTTTTGGAGCAATATCCCCAATATGATGGGGTGATGTCTTCTTTATTTATCTTCCTCTATTGTGAGCACATAAAAGTATACTGAAAAAATACACCCATCAACTCCTATATGAACATCTTCTAACACTCCTATTAAAACAATTTGGACCTATTTTCCAATTAGATAACCAATAATGGGAGATTTAATTCACTTATTTTCAAAGATGAAAAAAATATAATGAGACAAGACATCTATGGAGGCACTAAGATAACATAAAGCATCGGAAAAGTTTAAAAACAAGTAGTGTTGGGAATATTAAATGTCCCTAGATTATGATATTTTTTGGGAAATAGTGCAGTGGTAATTTCTAAGACACTCCTTACAATTTTGATTCACCCATTCCTACCAAGCATCTTTTTTGGTTATAGATATACTTTATAAATTTAACATATTTGGTAAATTATCAGATGGATTCCAAGAGAGGTATGTTAATTTCCACATTTTAAAATGTCTCTTGGATCTCTCTATGAGGTTAATCTTCCTCTATATTATTTGATTTAGTGAACCTAAAAGGGAATGGTAGTTGAATATCATTTTTATCTATTTTTATATTTTATAATATTTTTTTTGAATTTCCTTTCAAAATATCTTCACAACTTCTTCTTCCTTCCTTTTTGACTTTTCTTTTGGGTGATAGTCCTATTCTTCCAGAATATGTCTACAAATTTTAGACTTACCTTTTTTTAACAAAACTTGAAATTCCAAGGTATTAGGTGGCTTAATCACCTTTCCACTCCTTGTTATGATCATACTTACACTATCCTTCTAATTTGGTATGTTTTGGGCTAGAAGTGTTCCTAGGTTTTTGGACAATATTTTCATTTAACTCTAATATTTATTTGAAAACACCTTCACTATATTTTTAATGTCCTCCATCTCCTATACCTATTTTCATTCAACTAGTGGTTCACTATTCAAGGTATTCCTATAGAATTTTTACTGAAAATTGGGTAGTAGTGAAGCTTGTTGTTGGTATGGTTTCTTGTATAAATTTTGGAAAGGTGGTGGGTTCTAAAATTTCTATTAGAAAGCAGTATGAATTGGGTATTAGTTGTAAAAGGGGGTTCAAGCCTAGTTTTTTTGAACTCCAAATACCTATTGGGTTTCCCTTATTTACATGGTTTATTTTATTTAAGTTTAATTGGATTTAATGTGGCTATATAGCTCTCCATACCCTATACTTCAACACACTGTTAAGTGCAATGATGGGGTGATAAATACAAAACACATACTTGAGGTGGGGCAAGTTTTTTTTGACTTGATTCATAGTAATATGTATCACTAGGCTTGTTAATCCTTCATACTTTGTTTCAAGTAAAGGTGGTTAGTTAGAAGTACTTTTCTTCTAAATTACTCTTGTGTAGATACCTCTTTTTCCAAACTATTTGGAATACAATGTTATATTCTCAATAAAGATCCTATATTCCATTGGTTATTTTTTAGTCAAAGATCCTCCAGATTACGGAGACAAGATATTCCTATAATTTTAAAGTAGAAATTGGTAGAATAATATTAGGATGTGGTGATCTTAAACTTCTTGGTGAGGGAAGATTTCATGAATCTTCTTGAATTGTTCCTAGTACTCAAAGAGTGTCTCACTAGTTTCTTTTTAGATGGTGTAAATTTCATTTTTTATTACTATTATGAAGGATGTTTAGAAAAATATTCTCATAAAACTTCTTTTAAGTTCATCCCAATCATGGATCTCTCTAGGTTGTAGACAATACAACAACTCCTTGGAAATTCCCTCATTTGAAAAGGGGAATATACTCCACATGACTTAGTCTTTAATTACTCCTCCTAAATTAAATATTTAATATATGAAGCCAAATTATTGAAAGTTATGGTTAGGATCTAAACCTACAAGGCCATAGGATTTTGGTAGTATTGGAATCATGTTTTCCTAAAATTAAAAATCATTTTTTGAACAAGCATGGAGAATTGATTTTGTTTATTTAAAAATTATGGGGTACAAAGGTCTCGTAGAGTTTTTTGTGGGTTTATTTCCATATTTGGTGGTTCAAAGTAAACACATGAAGTTTCACTAAATCCATTAAAATTTATTTTTTCAATTTTATTCTCTAGATTTAGATTCCAAAGACCAGTTAGAAATGTCCTCTCAATACGAGGATCAAAATCAAATAAATATTCATTAGATGTCATAGTAATGAAAGTTTTGTTAATATTAACAATAAATACCAAGAAGAGATGCAAATTTTTGAGTCACACATATCATGGGATTTGGAAAATGATATTTATTTTCCCTAAGGGAGGTTGTATTAGTAGTAACCAAATTAACCTCCATGGAGAATTACTTTAATATAGTTGTCACAAGTGTAAAAAAATTAATTAGAACTAAATTATTAGGACTGGAAAAAAATAACAAGGTCTTAAAAAAAGAATTAATATAAGACATAAGTGATCAGGGTTCATATTTAGCTTCCATTTTGTAATCCTATCAAGCTATTTTCAAAATAAATCTCTAATATTTATCGATTGATTAAAATAATGGTTCAACAATTACTTCCCAATTTTCACCCATGATTAAGATTGATGACAATGAGTGTTATCCTGGCAATTTGCTTTTTTTGATAATCATCCTTCAAATTTGGGAAAGCTACAATGATAATAGTTTTAATTACCAAGTAAATATATAATCGGGGATTGAAATTCCTAATAATTCAAATTAGATCATTGTTTCTTCTTTATGTGCTTAGTAATCACTAAACACTTTCCACTTGATTCTAAACCAATGAATTGAAATGATTTTAAATCAAGAAGAGGAAGAAAGTATTTGTAATACAAGAAAATTATTAAAATTAATAATTAATCATAAACACAATTTATATTCAAATAATTTTCTAAAATTAAATAATGAAAACCAATTAATAGAGAAAAGAGATCCGTATATTCAATAAATTTTTACGGAGTCAAGAATTATAACTAGGTAACCTCCTCTTCACCCAATCACTTGTGTCATTTACTCCACTATTAAATATGAAATAATGGGAGTATGAATGGTATAAAACATTATAGAATAAAAATACAGAACGAAATAAATATAGCTGAAAAATCTAGTATTGGAGTAGGTGGAACTCCTTCAATATACTAATAGTCCCCAAGTAAGGACTCCCTCTTGCACAATATCCCACCCCTTTTGTTAATTAGAAATGAAATTCCTCAATCTTCTCTAGTATCTCCTTTTAAAAATTTAATTCAAAATCAATTATATATATATATATCTATTTCATTTATATATTGGTATATGATTGATCCCTTTTTAGGTGTGATTTCAACTCCTAAATTATTAATGAGACCCTATTGAAGTGTTCCTTTAGTTTTCCCTAATACTTCGAGTTGTATATCAAAGTGTCCTATAGAAATCATGTCTTCCAAAAAAAATAATGGATGTGCTATAATGTGGGAATGTCTTTCTTCACTACAGAATATTATTAATTATTTTTTTGTAAAGATATCCTATTATTTTAAGAGATAAATAATAGGCATTATCTCTATAGTAATCCTATATATTTTCCTTGGTTCAATATTTTTGTACTTCTGTATTTAATATTTTCAAAATAAAAGACACATCTATGTATTTTCCATATTTATGTTTCAATGAATTCCAATGTTTCATTATATTTCATGTATCCATATCCTCTCAAGGGACCATGTGACCATTTCTGCAGGGGATAATGTAGCCATTTTGTAACCATGAGATCACGTAGAAGATTCTCCCTTGTAGTTGTTTCATATCATGTAGCAGTTTTCTCCCATGGGCTCACATAGGATTTTTTATACAAACTCACATAGTTGTTTTCTACGATGGGCTCACATACCCATTTTTTATTTTTCTCTACACAACTATTTCCATTTCTTTTGGAAGTGTGTGGCATAGCTAATTTTATCCACGTACCTATTTATCATCCTCATATTATGTAGTTGATTCTTTTTATACATGTTCACGACTTAGTGGCAGTTGCAATAGTGAAAAGATGAGTCACAAATCATCTGGACTTTTCCTTCTTATATTTAACCTTCACAGTGGCTAGGTGGAGCTCATAATCATCATGTATGGAATACTCCCCTTTTAAATAAGCTTCACATTGGTCACCCAAGGTTCACAAAGTGATACATGGTGAAACTGGTCCTTATTAGTGATGATTCACTCAATATGGAGTATTCTAGTAGTTGAAATGGAGGTTAATATAAATTTTTAGATGGTGGTGGTTATGGTTGAGGGAAGAAGGTGAGAGGGAATAAATTTCTGATGTAGGAGGGTCATGTGTCTAGTATAAAAATGTGTCATTTTTTAACTAAGGAAAAATCCCTATGGATAGAAATAAAACATCAAATTTGAACATAAGAAAGTTCTTGTAGATAAGAAATACCATAACGACAGTGGGTCAGATTTCCTGCTACGGAGATAACCTCCCACATACACACTCACACATGAAATGGGCCACATCAACATGTGTGGCCCATGTGGGCCTTGTCCCAACTACTTCACAAGATCCTCTCCATACGACCTACACTAATATCCTCCTACCACATGAGTAGTCCCTTCTTGTGGGATTTCTTGGCCACCTGACCCCTTAGGATGACTATGAGGATTGAAGCCTGTGGGTTGAAGGATATCTTATGTTGGCCATATTTTTTTACTTAAGAAATTTTAAATCACTTAATAAAATTAAAAAATGTCTCAATTAAACTCAAACTTCAAGAATTTAGTATTTTTACCCATTTTATTCTATATTATTTCTTTTAATATATATTCCCATTTTTTAAATAAAAATAAATTACATGGAAAAATTTATAAAGATCCATTCAAAATTATTAAGAAATGTTTAAAATTATTCATGATAAAATTGGCTCATTAGTGCCTCTTTATTATAGATGAAGGTAGAGATATATGGGATTCTATGTATGAATTCCTAATCACCCGATGTGCCTATATGTATAAAAAATTCAAAAATACAAAATGCATAACCCAAAATGATAAGTTAATAAAAATAAATAAGTAAAAAAAATAAAAAAATCAGTGATACTAATATTATTAATAATATATAATGTTACATAATATATAAAATTAATCTCTACTAAAAATAATATTAATAGGTAGTATTACTAAATAATTAACTACATATTATATAAAATAACTAAAATACTATAAATAATAATAAAAATATAAAGACACTAAAAATTGTTAAACCAAATAATTAAATAAAGATAAAAAATATATAAACATTTCCCCGATTTCCATGTGCACCATTGTTATAGATAATTTACATCTCCTTGGGTCTCACAAATGTTCTATAAGGGAATCATCAATTCTCATTTAAACCCAAATGAACTATAAGTCAACTGACCACACATGAACCTAGGTTAAGAGAGTGTTTTAGTGGTGATGAGGTGGGTTTTTTTGTGAGGTTGGAGTGAGTGATTTTACATAAAAATCCAAAATATTAAAATTTTACCTAACATTAATATTTGAAAACTACCATTGGTTTAATAAGGTTTAAAAATGAGGTTTCATGAAAAATATTATTTTAAAAATATTCTATTTTTGAAACTCCTTAATTTATTCTCCTTTATATCCCTTTTATTTAATTATTTAAATGTTTTTAAAAATATATTTACAATGCTACAAAAATTTCCTCATTTATAAAAGCTTTTATTTTCATAAAATCTAGTTTTGTTAATGATCAGTTTTAAAATTTAAAGTATGGGGTGAGTTTTATAAATGAAATTTTAACTTAAAAAATTTAATAACTTGAATTTTAATAATCTAAACCTCTAGTTATATATGACATATTACCTATTTTCCATTTACCACTACCACTAGTATTTTTATTTAGCATCTCATTTGGAATTTTCATCTCATGTGAAAAGTGTTTAGACATGTATTGAATTTTTTCATATCAACATTTTATAGGTATATTATTAATGTTCCATCTATTATACATTGAGTATCATTTATATGAACACCAGTATTATTTGAATACATAGATTTCATTTTATATTTTTGGAATAACATGTTTTCTATTCAAGCTTGATATCTATGTTGGATGCTTCTATGATTTTGTAAATGTATCATTGGGTAATTATATATGTTTATCATTTATGTGTAATTATGAGATTGTTATTACCTTATTGTACAAATCATGGTGGCTAATGTTATAAAAAGTGTTTCTTGAGCATTACTATATCATTAATATATTGATTATGTTGTTTATTTTATGAGTAATTATGATGGTTTAGGTAACTCTCATTGATACTATGAACTTGGATAGTACTTAGATAGTTGACATACATTCTTGAAGGGGTATATTTATATTATTATTACTATCGAGAAGGTTTACTGGCCATTGAAATATTGGATTTAGTGGGATGATATTTGAAAAAGACTATATTAAATACCTTTCCCCTATCCATAAATGGGGTGGTTAACTCGACTGACCTGAATTTATTATACGTGGTCCACTTTTCCCTCATACGGGGTGGATGTTTCAATCTAAGTTAACTATTATGGAATGGGTATTAAAACCTAACATCACTATTCAATTCATCTCAGATACTAGGTGTTGAACTGAAGTAAGTAGTATTGGTATAGACCCTCCTAGTATAGCATGTTAGTATTTTGAGTTTTTAGAGTTATCCAAGTTGCAACATTGTTGATATTTTTCACTATATACTATTATATTACGATTCTTTACATAGAAACTACCTTGTTATGTCTATTAAAATTAGTTTACATGATTATGAACACATCCATGCATCACTATTATGTTGAGACACTATTTTTGGTTCTCTATTGAGTATTTTATACGCACACCTTATATGGACACATCAAAGAACATGAATCTTACTTTCCTATATTTTAGGTACTTACAAATATATATGTAGATGTTGAATCTCCTTGAATGGTTGCTTGTATTTATCTTTGAAGAAGTATTTGTCCCCACATTGGATTTAGAGCTATCAGAGTTGGCCAGAGGTCTCATTGGAACATCACTTATTCATATTTTGGTTTCCTTATCTTATTCCATGTTTGGCCTGGACATTAATCATTACATGGTTGGTATGAGATAGAAATCGGATTGGTTTCTCTCTTATACATTCATTTAGAGATTTGATGGTTTTTTTATTTTCTATTTCTTCTTCATATAAATTTATTGGTTTCTGAGTTTTCTTTGGGTTATCCGAAATGTTGACAATCCATTCAATATTTATATTAGAATACATCCAATTCTTATTTTGGTTCTCAAATTAAGTAAATCATTCCCAAACCACATTTAAAAAATAATTTTCTAGTTACCAAACCAATTAGAGTACACCTAGATTCTATGGAACTGTTATTCAAGTTCTATATGGTCATCTAGGATAGGGTCCCCATATGTAGAGATTCTAATATTTTATCTAATAGATTTTTTCATCTATCAAAAAAATTCTTCACAGTTAAATCCTCACCATGAATCAATTTTTTAAACAATATTAATGAAACCTATAAATTTTTTAATGGAAAATGTCTATTATTTCACTAATTATTTATTAGGAGTATTATTACACCTATTAATGAAATAATATAGAGTTTTAACCCCATAAATGATTCAACCCCTTTTAAATTTCTCCGCATTCACATTTTTTGTTTTTTCATGAAACTTGTTCTCTATTAACTTTAAATGTTTAGGAATATTCAAACCATGAACCAAAGTGTCCTTTTTAATGAATTAATTAATTACACATGTCTTTATAATCAAAAAATTTACATTAGATTAAGATAAAAAAAATTCAAATCAGAAAACACATAAAATCCTTCATTTAATTAAGCTCACATGTCATAAATACACAAAAATAATTTCCATGTAATATAAATTAATGTCCATAAGTAAATATTTAGTAAACCAATTAGCAAAAAAATTCATTAAAGGTAATCACTTTGAACTAAATTCTTTTTATACAATAGGCTGTTTAAATCTATTGATAGAAACAAAATTTCTTCAGGGAGGGTTTTTTTTCATTAGTAAAAATTTAATTTCATCTACTAGATACAAAATTCTATTTAATGTATCTCATCTGTGCCCATTTAAATTATAGGTTTTTTTGTAAAAAAACTTCAATAAAATTATATCTAATAAAAACTTTATTTTTTTGGTAGAAATATTTACATCAAATTGAAATGGTAACCACACACCATTGTATTTAAGATAATACTCATGTAACTTCTATGAAACGTTAATTTACTGAATTTAAATTTTATTTTATAAGAAAAATTCTTCATAAATAAAGGCATTTATTAAAACATTTATACTACTTGAAAATATATTATAACAACATTTTTATTACTGAAATAAATATAATATGAAGAATATTAAAAAACGTTCAACATAAAATGTGTTCTATGTACTTTTTTTATCTTAGAATATTCCTTAAAGTCAAAAAAATATTTTAATAATATATTATTTAGATGTTTTTTTGGATAAAAAATTTATGATTAATATTAAATCTAGTAGGTGGTTAGTGCGAATTAAAAAACTAAGTAAAATAACCCTTTTAAAACATTAATGCTAAATTAGAGTAAAATAATGTAGTATGTAATAGAAACAATTTAAGAATGAAATCATACATAGATAACAAAATTTATGATCAAGAAATGATAATTTAATGATTTTATGGGATATTAGATTTTAGATTATCAAATTTTTTCCTTCTAATTAAAAACTAATTGTTATTGAATTAATATTTAAAATATTATAAAATAGTAAATCATTATGATAATAAAAAAGTTTCATAGGATGACGAGTGAGATGATTAGCCTTGTTATCTAGTCTTTCTTATGGTCAAGTAAGGATATTTAAATTAAGTTAAATACTGATACTTTTAAAATTACAAAAAATAAATTAAATAAATTTTAATTTCCAAAATAACAGGACAAAAAAAGTTACATACATTCAGGATAAGAAATATCTATATACACTATTTTACATTAAGTACAAGTTAATATCCTAGAAAACTTATTCACTTTTTACCCAAAGAGGTAGAAGGTTGTTATGGACAGATCCAGACAACACTGAGTACAATAATCTCCCATTCTATGGTAAAAATAGACAATCCCTTATCCCTAGGATATCTTTGATCCATGATCAAAAATATAAAACATCATACCCCTATTAACTCTTCGATTAAAGATTATTAGAAGTGAGGTCCCCATGCACATGGATTGTTTAATAAAAATGTTAAGGGATGATAGATGATGTGAATACATTGGAGGGGTTTCTTAGGATATTTTTAAATCATTACAAAAAAAAATAATTAAGATTAAATAAAAAATATATGAATATTATGATAGAAAATTCCACAAGAAGAAGGTTTATTATTTAAAATAGAAAATGAAGAAGAGAAAATTGAGATATGGTGGTTCATGAGATCCTCTTCATTATAATATGGTTACTTTTATCTATAATGAATATTTATTTATATAATCTCCCTAAATTCGTCAAATGAGATCTTCTATGGCTTATATATACTAATTTAATTTGATCATTGAGAAATATAGAGGTTAGAGCTCTCTCTCAGCTTCTCATCTAATAATCACTCATTTGACACTGTGAATAACATGGATTAATATATGGTTATTCATTATTTTAATCATTATAGTATTTATGAATTTATGTTAATGATATGAGTTTTTTAATTTATTTCAATCTTATATCAATATTCTTCTATTCACTTATCAACATATATAAAATGTTCATTAATAGGATGATGCTAGGATGAAAAAAATATAGTCATTACAATTCCTTGTTTATTTATTATGGTTCAGCTAATCAATCTTCATCATATCCAAATAATATTCTATTTGTTAAGGCAAAATAGTAGGGAATTATTAGATAAAATTCCCAATTAACTCTATGATTTTTAGATGATTCAAGATTATTTCATTTTACTTCATCTATGGTCTTATATTCTAGTAATTGAATTATGAATGATTAAATTTGAATCTATAGACTGTCTTATAAATCTACTTAATCTGTTTAGTATGTTATTTATTTTTTATTAATGCTTCACTATTAATTTAATGTTTAAATTTTCTAAATGATTATGAAAATGTTTATTACAAGCTTATTCTTCAGCTATTGAGATTATTATATATCACTTTAAATTATCACTAGATGACTATAATTAACACTATAGAAGTCAATTATTTGCATTATAGAACATCCATTTAGTGAATCTAATATTTATTATATGATCCATAGAAAATTATAGTTGTTTTAGTATGTTTATGTCTTCAATCATTGAACTTTACTAGTCTTTAGATATATAAGGAATTTTTTGTCGACCTTTTCTATTATGTTTCTTTAATTTTTTATCAACTAGTAGGATAATAAATCATGATATTTATCATTTATTTCACCATATGTGTAACATTTACTTTTTATTATACCAAAAAACTAATAATAATTTAGTATATAAAAATTCGAATACCTGATGATCATTGAAATGCATCATACAAAGGATGTGAATTATAGAATATAGAGGACTATCCCGTAGTTTTTTTCCTTTAATATATATTTTTATCATTTAAAAATATCATATGAGACTAGTTTTAAAATATTTTATCTAAATAGACATATATTATATATTTCAGTAAAATGTTTTTTGGTTATCCATTATCAAGATATGTGATAAAATAAATGTTTTGTGATGTTCTCATGAACGATATATAACTCAACATCATTTTTTATTAATTGATGCATGGCCTTTTAGATTTATTAAATGAATCTATTCATAGAAAATGAATTTCATACATAATTTTAATTTTTTAACCACATTTAATATGAATTATATAAACATGTATATGTTTTTTAGCTTTGAATTATTCTAAAACTCATCCAAAATTCTCAAAAGCATATATCAATCCATAATCAACTTAAAAATACAAATTATAATCTAATTTAAATTATTAATTTTATTTTCCTATTCATTTTATCTCATGATCAATATACCACAATACACATCACATTTTCTTTCATATTAGAGACCAAGTGTTTTATCCCTATACTTAACTAATTTTTTTTTAAAATTATTAAAGGAAATTGGTTCTATGTTCCTAAACATGGAGAGGTAATTAAAGCGAGAGGTGAATCATGACATATTATTTTTAAAATAGTTTAAATCTATTTTAACTTCAATCATCTCAACCATAATACATCTCTTGTTCATATTATATATATAAACATTATTTAATCTCAATTAACAAAGCTATGAGATGATATGTGTGACACCCCGATTTTATTTTTAAATACTAATTTCTCTAATTGTTTATCTGGTTAAATTAGGAGTAGTATTGGTGAATCATTTTGATGTATTTTTGGAGATATACCAGGTTGTATGACCTGTACAGGGTTTGGAATATGATACATAGGATCATTCCTTATGAAGTAGCAAATAAATTGTTGACCCATGGTTAAGAAAATATGAAACCTAACTATGTAGGTGGTAAATTTTGGATCTAGTTGATAAAGAAAGGATATATTGGACCCACTTTGTGTTTTTTTATATTTATTATCTATATAGAAGAAGGATACAATTATGAAGTCAATATGTAGTGATAAGATTTAATTAGTAATGAATCCAAGTGATTTATAATGCCATATTTTATAATGGACAAGAAATAAGTGTGATGTTTCCATTAGTAATATACTTGAAAATTGATTCATCTAGAAAATAATATATATTATTTTGTTTCTAGCATTTCATGGATATTACTAATATACTAATGATTAAGAAATATGATTACTTGAGAGTTTATATTCAGAATTTGTTTAAAAATATTTTCTTAAGTTGAAGAGAAGTTAAGTTCCATGGAGTATGTAGATTAATAAATGTCTTATATCTATGAAGAATTTGAAAATGCTGGCTTTGTATTTCCATCCTAGGGAATATTCTATATAAATGAAGGATACTATATATATATATGTTATATTTTTATGACCTTATAAGAATTAGTGTTTTTTAGGCAGTGTAAAATAATTAAAAATTATATAAGGAGTATTTATTTACTGCATAAATATTTTGGATTATATTGATATTGGTTAAAAATGAGATAAAGTTATTCCAAATTAATTTTTAGAAGCCGATATTTATTGGGTATGATTTTATAGGATTCTAGAAATTATATGCTTTTGAACAACTTAAAATGAAAATGATATGTAATATATTTCAATAAGTGAAATTGGAAAAGTCCTTAGAATCAGTTAGATATATAATATTTTGAGGGACTTATAAGATATTTTACAAAGAAAGTAATTAATTTAAAATTTACAGTATATTATTTATGATTAATTAATAAGTTCATTAATAGAATGAGAGCATTGGAATATGTAATATATTGTTGGTATGTACTACTTTTAAAGTTCATATATAATTAATATGTTATATGAGACTGAAATATTCTAAATGAAAAAATATATACAATATATAGGATTAAAAAAATCTCATTTATAAGTTAATAGATTTTGATGTTGTTGAAAAGGGATGAAACAAAATGAATTTTATAAGGGTAACCTAGAGGTTCATAAGGGGCATCAGTCAGCCAAAACTTGTTAAGGGCACTGAGGCATAATAGGCTGATCCATAATTTCATAAGATTCATTCACCCATAGAGAAAATATTTTAAGGGTTATAAAAAGGTTCATAAAGGTAAATAGTAGTTCTTAAGAGAAAATTACTTTTATATAAGGATAAAAACATATTTTTAAGAGTCGTATGGTATGAAAAAATTATGAGTTATACCGAATATTAATAGTGGGCTTTAGAAGATAAAGTTCTAGAATAATAAATAAAGTGTAATGACCTCTAGGTCACAAGTGTATTTAATTTTGAGACTATTTTATCTCATTGTTTATATATTGGTATGATATTTGGGGATTGAAATTTAGAGAAATTTTCATAGAACATGATCTACACACCTTTAGTAATAACCATGCAGAATGGATCTTTAAGTTATAAAAATGATTTTCATGGTTTGAGCATAGTGTGTTTAACCACGGAATTTACTAAGAAAACAATTTGGGTGAATTATTATTTTTATGGAGTTAGTTTAATATCTTTATCATTGTTTTTTCAAACCGTTTCTCTATCCCTATGTAACTATGTGGTTTGGATTTTAAGGGATATTGGGAAACACATTATCTTCACATTATTTTCCTAACCGTGTGGCCTAACTATGCACCCCATATGAATTTATTAAAATTTAAAACATTCCCCAATAAACTTAGTAATGTTTATGTCTAATAACCTCAAAATATCTCATTTTATAAACTTAACCCCTCCTTAAAATATTATAGGGTTCTCTCCATGGATCATTGTCATTTTTCCTTAATTATTGGTGGATCTCTTCAAGGTATGATTTGATTTCCACATGTTTTATCCTTATTTTCTAATATATAATCTTGATCTGTCATCCCCTTATTTAATTGGAACCTGAATGGGATATTATTTCTATATCTTGTGGGGTTTATGGTCAATTTATGATGATACTAATGAATTTAGGCCTATGCAGACTTAATCTCTTCAAATCTAATCTCTGTTTTTAATGCGGTTAGGTTTTCTCCATTGATATGGTATGTGTCTCTATATAATAGTGATAACTCATTATTTAATTGATGTTCATATAAATTCCTTTAGGTTGGTTTAATAAATTTATTTACTTGAAATGTATGAGGTTTGTTTCATTATATTTTTTCATTTTTGCAATGATAATTGATTTTGAAATAGTTTGTTTGTTAATAACAATTTTACACGTAGCATGTGTTTGATAAATTTCCTGAAAGATGATTTTTATTCTAAAATAGATTTTCAAGAATGGAATAAATTATTATTTGGTTGCATAAATATTTTATATAAATATGAGCATGGTTTACTTGAATATGTTTTAAAAAACATAACACATTAGGAACCTTGGGTGTATTGGGTTATATAAATATTAAACCCTTAGTAATTTTCAGACCCCTAGGAGTTATGATTGTGATATTGATAGACAATGGTGTAACTTGATATATGTACTATTCATGGTAATCCTATATTAGTCTTCTTTTTTTATGTCCTAGTATATATTCCCATATGATAGATCCCACTTGTTCTTGGTTTTATACGTTGTGGTATTGTTTCATGTTTGTTAGCTCATATGTTTATCTTACATTATTTTGGTAGATGATTCTAATTATTCCCTCTATACTATCATTCATGTAATTATTATTTTCTTAGTTTATATGAATATGAATTGGTTTAAAGGAAACTATAGGATTTTTTATAAAATGTTTTTTATTTTAAATTTCATTATAAATTTGTTTTGTTTTAAATTTTGAGATAATGATTGAATGGAGTTAGACTATTTATAGATTAATGGTGGCATCTTATTGAGAATTTTACTCAAACCCTGCAAATTCCTTTGGGTTTATGATGATATGGTTTAGTAGGAACATGTAAAGGGAAGAGAAACATGAGGATTTCTAATTTCTCTTTGTTATTGTCTTATTTGTAGTGAATTATGTTAGAGGTGAAAAATGGTCGTATGCCGAATTGGTTTTGTAATTTACGAGACTTTATTATAATTTTATCTATTTGAGATTTTACTTGTATGTATCATAGATGTGTATTTTTATTTTATGTAGAAATTTTTTTGTTCATCTACTTTCATATACACATGAGACATGATTGGTTTATGTTTTAATCTATACGTTTTGTAGAGCCATCTTGGGTGAAAAGACATATCGACCCAGGTTGGTTCTTTACAAAATGATATTAGATGGAGGTTGAGATTTTTATAGACATACTTCTAGGTATGGGTCCCATTTCCTTTCTATATTATCATATAAAACCTACCAAGTTAAAATAACTCAAATTTAACTTGAGGATCTTCTGGGAAAGGGATTTATTTTTCAGAGTATTCCACCTTGGGATTCACTAATTCAATTTTTAGAAAAGGTAGATAAAAGACTCTATAATTATATTGATTAATATAAGCTTAATTAGGTGAATATTAAGAAAAATTAACCTTCACCTAGGATTAATGATCTATTTAACCAACCCAAATGGCCCTGATGATTTTAAAAAATTTACCAATGTTTGGGGTGCCATCAATTGAGAGTTCTAAAAGAGGATATGCCTATGATAATGGTTTGGAGCCAGTATATTCATTTTGAGTTATTATTTATTCCATTAAGTCTCACTAATTAAACTATAGTATTTACTTATTTGATGAATAAGATATTTTATTTGTTCTTAGACTCTTTTATTGTTTTTTTGTGGATGATATTTTCCTATATTCCAAGATAGAGGAAGAACACATATATCATTTTCATTTTGTACTCAGAAATCTTAATGAACATATTCTGTATAGAAATATTTCTAATTGTGAGTTTTGGATTTGAGAAATAAAATTTTTGGGGCATGTTGTATTATATAGGGGTGACTTAGGGAATCTAGAAAATATCAAAATAGTTATGTCTTGGGAGAAACCTAGAAATGTGTTTCAGATTTAGAGCTTCTTGGGCATGGATGGTTATTATAATAAATTTATTCAGGGTTCCTCCAATCTAACATATTTAAGGATAAAATTAACCTATAATGGTGTTATATTTGAGTGGAGTAAAAAATTTAATGGATCTTTTGTGTAAATGAACATGAGTTTTCCTTTGACTATAGTTTTTATTCATTTAGAACTGGGTTTTGGCTATGATGTGTTTTGTGATTCCTCATATAAAAGATTTAGATGTGATCTAATGATGGGAAACATGTTTTACCAAATGAAACATGCCAACTAAACCCATTTTAGAAAAATTATCCAACTGAATTGGAATCCCTGATGTATGATCTCAATACATATAACCACTATCTATGTTGGGAGTGGTTTAAAATGTATTCAAATCATAAAATCCAAATTTTTTTTTACTTAAACAGATATGAACTTTTGATAGAGACACTAGGTTTAGTATCATTAGACTTTTTATTTTGATATAGCATATACACCTATAAGAGGGAATGTGGTTTCTAATTCTTTGAGTGTGAATTTATTGACTCAGGCCTTGGAAAAATTACTTGTTGAATGGTCTCTAATGATTTTGTTTTCTGTGATGATCTTGGAAGTGAAAGAGGTTGATGGGAGGGTGTTCTTATCTTGTGAAAAATTTTATTCCTCATTTTATGTCTAGGTTTTTATTGGATAATCAAAAAACATGGAATGTTAGTTCTTAAGTAAAATCCTTAATGGCAGGGAGAGCTCGGGTGATTAGTTTCTATCTCTTGATGGAATCTGGCATTTACAAGTTAGGATGGTCATTCCACATTCTATGATTCTGGATTTTATGGATGGTGGTCATTGATTTAGATGGTCCAAGCACCCTAAGAATACCAAGATTTATCATGATTTCAGTTACTATTATTGATGTCCAAGGATGAGGTAGCTGATTGCAGATTTCATTTCCTGGTTCCTTACTTGCTAACAGATAAAGGCAATACCATAGAGACCTACTGGCTTGATGCAGCCTTTTCAAATTCTTCTGTGGAAGTTGGATGAGATATACATGGAAATAATTTTAATTTATACTCAATGTGGGAATGATTTTATTTGGGTGACCATAGACTAAATTAAAAAATTTATCATTTCTTACCTATTAATGAGACAACAAAGGTGGAAGAACTTAGGTGCTTGTATGTTAGATACATTATGAAGCTCTTTGGAGTTACTACTAAAATTATTTTGTATAATGACCCTTAGTTTACTTCCAGGTTTTGTAAAGGTTTTTAAGATTCAATGGGTTCCCATATGAAATTAAGCATGACATATCACCCTCAGATGGATGGGAAGACTTATTCAACTGTTCAGATTCTTGAGGATATTCTTCAGGTGTGCGTGATTGATTTTTCTAGTATACGGGAAAAACATCAGAATTTTTGTCAAATTTTCATATAAAAACATTTATTAGGATTCTATTTAATTAGATCCTTTTTATGTATTGAATGGGATTCCATGCAGATATCATTTATATAGTATAGAGTTAGGATAAATTCCTTTGGTTTCACTGAGTCTAGTTCATGATATTCTAGAGAAATTATAGCTAATATGTAAGTGTTTATTGATGTTAGGTCCATAAGGCTGAATACCCCAAGAGGGGGGGTGAATCAGGGTATGACTAATTTAAAATTAAATCCCATTCTGATCTTGTTTTGCTGTTAAGAAAAACACTCTTCTCTCTCTTTCCCGTTTCACAATATAAACAGAAAGTAAGGCATGCATAGGACACAACAATTTTTACTTGGTTCACCCTCACTAGGATATGTCTAAGGAGAATACACTGTTAATGTGCCGATGTACCAAATCCACTATAAGCACACTACTGTTTACAAGGTTTGGGATAGATCACTTCTATTCCCAGGCTCGTTGCCTTTACAATGATTAGGGTCAACTCACTACTTTCAAAAGGTTCAATCAATGTTTCTCTCTCTCTGGATCACTACCAGTAGAGAGGATCACCTTCTTCATCTTCCTTTGCTCACTTCTTCAGAAAGGATCCACTCACAGTTTATAGACCTGTAGGTATCTTCATTATCGCAAATGGATACATCCTCTGTTGTATGTAGATGAGTTGTTGAAGTCCAACTTTCACCCATACATGAATCTCAATTTGCACCGAAGGTATCGGGAAAACTTCCAGCTTCCACGTAGCCCTGATCCACTACTATGAAACAACCTTACTTGGAACCCTTCTCTAAGCCAACGCGCAAGTCTCAGCGCACAAGTCAAAATTGGCATGCAAGGCCTCCTCAACCACTTGCGTGACACAAGCTTCATTAACTCCAAACTTGAGCGATGCACACCGTTTTACGCCAAAACCAACTTTGGTGCGCAACCAACAACTTTCGCGCTTCTTCAAAACATGGTGCACAAGTATCACCAAACCACTTTCACGACACTTCCTTCTTCAAATCATAAACTGCACGACTCTCTTCCTTCCTCTCCTAGACCACCTTGGGAGAGCAACTATCACCTGGCGTGCAACATCTACTTGCGTGACTACACACCACTTGCACGAACACCACACCTACGCGATGGGAGATATGATTTATCGAAGTGTTGAACTCTACACCGAATGAGGAGGGGTCGACCTGTATTTATAGGCATTTGGACACCCTGCGCGATGGCGCAAAAGTCTCCCCTTAGCGCGAATGTTTCGGCACGCAAGTCACTTGCGCGAACAACCTAATACTTGGGAGCCCCTTTTACCTTTTCCATATTATGATGTTATTATCTTGAAAAAAATAGGGAATGCAAGTTTCCTCTCCTTCAAGACTATAGAGCACAAGTCTCTTTTCCAAAACCACTTTTCTCCTTTTGCCAATTTTCAGGCCCAAAAATTTGGCAAACTCTAGAAAACAACATCACCTTGTATCTGTTCTTTTTGTACCACCTCCAGATCATCCATTCCTTTGTTAATGTTCTTGAATCAAGCATGGATATTTAACCACATCCCTTGAACTTGACATTCCACCATGAAATCCCCTTTTTCAACAAATTTGTATGTCATGATTTTCTTTGTCAACAATCACAACACAAATGTCCACTTTGTCAACAAACACAATCACCTCAAAAATGCTTCAACAATACCTTGAGGGATTTTTTCCCAAAAATCGACATATTAGAGTCATTATAAATCCTCTATGAACTATATTTATTTCTTATTCGTGTTTGAGGTTGGTGATAGGGTTTTTCTCCAGGTTTTCACCTCATTTGGGAGAACATCATTTTGGGATGTAGTGTAATTTATAAACAAGATTTTTTGGAACATTTAATACTAATCAATGACTAGGAAATATGTATTATAAGTTTAAATTTATATCTATATTTATGTAAATTCATGTTATGTTTCATGTTTCCAAATTGAGTAGGTATCACCTAGATCCTTCCCATACGATTGAATGAGAGAAAATCAATATTGAGCCTGAAACCTCATTGGTTGACCAGGCAGTCTAAATTATGTATTTCTATGATAAGGTACTATGTAGTAAAAAAATTCCTTTAGTCTATTTATTGGGAAGTTTAAAATGGACAACCAAAATAAATGGGGTTGGGAATTGTTGATGATGTAATAATTAACTTTTTGTTTGTGAGTGTAGAGTTATGATCTCTTTTTTTGGACATACAGTTTCTTTGTGGGGAAAATTATGATGTCGTTTAGGACATAGTTATGTTTAATTTTGATCTTAGTTTATCTGATTGTATTTTCTAAAATATTTTCATAGTAGGGGTAATTTTTTTGTAGATTTGGTAGAAACATACTAGGTGTATGATTTGTGCATGATAAACATGTGGAATGGCTATATAGGTTTCATAAGTGATTTACATGGGTTGAGATCAGTTTCTCTAATCATGTGAGTATCCAAGAAAACCTCATAGGAAAATAAAGTTTTGTACCTAGTATATCACATGGCTTGAGAATGTTTTTTCAAATCATGCAGCTATCCTCAGGTAACCATGCAATTTGGTTTTCAAGGTGCAGTGACTACTGAATGGTTAGTACACAAATTATCTAACCATGTGTCCTAACCATACACCCCATTGAACATTCAAAAAATTTAAAAATTACCCTGATAACCTTGGTATTTTTAGGTATTATCCCCTAAAAATATCTCATTATCTCAATCTAGCCCTTAATTGGAACTTTAAAGGGTTCTAACCTTGGATATTTTCCATTTTTCATTTATTATTTTTTGATCTATTCAAGGTATGATTCAATTTACACTTTTTTTCCAATTCCAAAATTTTATCTAGACATGTCTCCCCATTATTTTATTGGAACCCAATTAGGATGTGATTTATAGATCTCATGGGTTTGATGGGGGGAATTGATGATGTTTCTTATGAATTTAGGATTTTAAGGACACAATCACTTAAATTCCAATATTATTTTTTGATGGTGACTTGGTTTTCATTTTTGGAGAGGTATGTGTCACTATAAAATGGTTTTAACTCATGATTTATTTGATTGTATTGTAAATTTATGTTATTTGGATTATTAAATTTATTGAAATGAAATATACGAGGTAATTTTTATGAAATTGTATCATTGTTTTCCTAGGAAATTATTTTGAAAATGGGGTTTCTTTAAAATCAATTCTACCCACACAATGTTTTGGATGAAATGCCTCAAGGATGATTTTTACTCTAAAATGAATTTTCATGTATGGAATCAATGTTGATTTTATTATGGGAATGTTTCATAAAATTTTGAGCATGATTTACTTATTTTTTTTTTGGAAAACATAGTACATTGGGTACCATGTGTGTGTTAGGTTGTGAACATATGAAAGCCTTAGTTAGCATGGAAACACTAGGGGTTCTGAGTGTGATATCGATAAACTATGGTAGGACTCAATATTGGTAATATTCAAGGAATTCTTAGCTTAGTGGTCATTAACATTCCCAAGTATATATTTCTATAGGCTATATCCCACTTGTGTTTGGTTTTATACATGGTTCTATTGTTTTTTGTTTGAAGGAACACATGTTTATCTTTTTTTATTTTCATAGATGATTCTAAAAATTTCCTATATACTATTTTCATGAACTTTTCATATTCTTGGATTATATGAATATGAAATTATTTAATGGAAACCAAAATATTTTTTATAAAATGGATTTCATTTTAAATTAATTTATAAACTTTTTTTGTTTTAATGAATGAAATAATATTTGGATAGAGTTAAAATCTGTATAGATTCATGGGGGTATCCAACTAGTCATTTTACTTACACCCTATATATTTATTTTTTCATATACAGATCTGGTTTTGTTGGATAAAGGTAAAGGGAAGGGAATGATGTATCTCATTTATTTATCTTGGTTGTTTTTATCTTTATAGTGAGTTTGGTTGGTGGTGCTAGATGGTTATATGGATCATTGTTTTTGTTCTTTTTGAGTTTTTTCTTGGATTAGTCTTTTTGGATTGTTCTTATATATCTCATAGATGTGTTTTTTCTTCTATGTTGTACTCTATTTATTTATCACTTTTCAGATGCACTTGATACATGTTTGGATTATGTGTTGATCTCAACCTTGGTTAAATCAATCTTGGCTATCACGACATACCAACCCAGGCTGGTTCATTACAAAATGTTATGAGATAAAGGTTGAGTTTTATATTGACTTAATTTTGGGTATGAGTCCCATTTAATTTATATCTTATCATATGGATCCTTATGAGACAAAGGGACTCAAATTTCAATTTTTGATATTAATGCCAAGGGATTTATTCGTCGAAGCATTTAACTTTGGGATTCACTAGTTCTCCTCTCATAATAGATATATGGAAGCCTCCAAATTTTTGTTGATTATTAAAATATTAATCAATTTAATATTATGAATAAGTATTCCTTATCTCCGATATATTATATATTCAGACAAATCATGCCAGATTGATGGTTCTCAAAAATTAACCTACAACCGGGGTACCATCATTTGATAGTAAAAGAAGTGGATGTATGGAAGAGAACATTTAAGAGATGTTATTGAACATTTTAGAGTTAATAGTTATGTTATTTAGTGTCACTAATGGTCCTGTAGTATTTGTAGTATTTATGAATATGATCTTTCATTGATTATTGAACTATTTTGTTTTTATTTTTGTTGACGATTTTTTGGTGGATTATATGTCATAGGAATAACACATATATCATTTAAATTGTGTACTCAAAAATCTTAAAGAACATCATCTATATAGAAATATTTATAAATATGAGTTTTCGATCCGAGAAGTAAAATTTATGGGCTATGATGTATCGAGAGGGTCATTTCAGTGAATCATGAAAACATCCCATAGGTGATGTCTTGGGAGAAACCCAAAAATGTGTTTTAGATTCAGAGATTCATGGAATTGGATGGTTTTTATAGGCATTTTTTTCAATATTCCTCCAATATTTAATCTTGAATTGTAGAATTATCTTATAATGGTGTTAATATTGAGTGGAATGATTCGTTTTAGAGATATTTTATGGAATTAAAACTGATGATGATTTCAGATCTAATTATAATTCTCTTAGAACTAGGTTTGGGATCTACTATTTCTATGATGCCTCATGTATCAGATTGGGATGTGTTCTGATATAGGGGAAATAAGTGGTGGCCTATAGATCTATCTAACTATTACCATATGAGAATAATTATCTTACCCATGACCATGAATTGGAATTCATGATTCACACTCTTATGAATTGGCACCACTATCTCATTGGGGAGAGTTTTATAGTTTATTCAGAGAATAAAATTTTAAAGTAATTTATTACTAAGAGGGATATACAATTGTAAAAATGATATTGGTTAAAGTATCTTTAGAATTTAGATTTTGATATTTTATATACACCTATAATAAGGAATTTTGTCACTCAAAATTTGAAAAGGAAATCACCAACTCAGTCCTTGAATGAATTAGTAGATACATGGTCTCTAAGGAGTTTGTTTGCCGAGATAATCTTGGAAGTGGAAGTGGTTGATAGGATTGAGTTATTAGATTGTGTGAAAGATGATTCATCATTTTATGACTAGTTTTTTATTGGAAAATAAATAGACATCGAATGTTATCACTTAAGAAAAAATTTAATGGTGGGGAGACCTCGGGTGACTAGATTCGGTCTCCCGATGGTGTCTTGTATTTACAAGGATGAATATTCATTTCAAAGTCTATGAGGAAAGATTTAATCGATGGTGGACAACATTCTAGATGGTACATGACCCCAATGAATACTAAGATTTATCATGATTTTATATTCCTGTCTTTGTAGGAATGGTGATTTATTAGATTAAAAATTTCTTGTTGTGATACCTTTCTTTTCAGAAGATAAAATTATTGCACCAGAGACCTTTTAGTTTGTTTTAGAATTTTTCCATTATGGTTTTGAAGGTGGATAATATATCCATGGAATTCATTCTCTACATACCATATAATTCTAGTGGGAATTATTCAATTTGGTTTATCATATATCAACTTATGAAAATTGATCATTTCCTTTATAATAAAGATAAAATGACAGTTGAAGAACTCATGAAAATGTATGCTTGAGAGATCATTAAGTTCTATAGAGTTCCTACAACAATTTTATCTAATATATAGAATCAATTAATCATTATTTATAACTCTCAGGAGGATGGGAATACTAAGGGAGCCAATCCGATTATTGAGGACATTGTTTGTGTATGCATACTTGATTTTGGTGGTACAAAAAAAAACATTGTCCTTTGGTAAAATTTTCTTATAACAATAGTTATAAGGATTTTTTTGAAATGGATTACTTGGAAGGGTTTTATGGATGTCTATGTAGATCTTATTTTTTTTGGGAAAATTTGGTATAAAGCTCTTTGGTTTGACCAAGTCTTGTTCAATTGATGATAGAGATGGTGCATATAATATTTAATAGGTTAACAAAATATCAAAGACTCTTTAAATGCTATATGGATCTTAATTGTTCCACTCCGGTGTTTGGGGTTGGTGATTAGGATTTTATCTCAATTTCACTTGTTTTGGGACATCATTGTTTGGGTAAGTAGGGTATGTAGGCACTAAGGTTTTTTGAACTTTTCAGGATCATCAAATGACTTGGAAATGTTGATTGGTAATAGATTTTCTTTATCATTTGATGTTAAATGAAAATGTAAATCATGTTTCTCAATTATATTGGTATGAAATAGATCCATCATATGTGATTCAATGGGAGGAACTCAATATTGAGCTTGACAGATCAGTGGTTAAGAGAACAATCCAGATTATAGATTTCCAAGATAATGTACTATGTGGTAAATGAATTCATTTGGTTCATGAATTGTGTTAGTACATAAAAGATAACCATGATACATGGGAGTTTGTATCATTGATTATGTAGTAGTGTACTATTTTTTTGAGTCTGGAATCATGAGTACTTTCTAGGTACAAATAGTTTTGTTTTAGGGAGAATTGTGGTGCCTCCCAGGTGATTGATATTTTTAATTTTGAGATTATTTTATCTATTTAGAGGTTCTAACGTATTTTGAGAGTCAATGTTCAAAATTTTATATATTTAGGAGAAAAATATATGTGAATGATTAGTAATAACCATGTTGTAACCATATAGAATAGATTTATAAGTTCTATAGGAAATTTTCATGATTTGAGCATGGTTTTTCTAACCATGCAAGTCACCAAGAAAATAATTTAAGAGAATGTGTTTTTTTAGAGGTTATTGAATGACTTGGGCATGGTTTGTAAAACTGGGTGGTTATCCCAAGATAACCACATAGTTTTATTTTTTAGGGGAAGTGTCTACCACAATGTTTTCACATAGTTTTAATAACTATGTTTCATAACCATGTACCCCATATAAATTTCATAAAATTGAATAATAACCCCAACACCCTTGGTCGTTTTATGTATAATCCCATCCTAATCCACCTTATCTTGGCTTAACACCTACTTTTCACTTTAAAGGGTTCTCTCATTGTATCATTGGAGTTTCTACTTTGTTCATGGGGGATATATCCAAGGTATGATTCTATTTACAATTATATCTACTTCTCTTCCTAGATCCGCTCTTGATGTCTCTTCCCATTGTTTCATCAAAAAACTGACTGGGATGTGATTTTCGAATCTACTGGGTTTAATATGAAAATAAATATTTTTCTTATGAATATATTTTTCTAAGGACTCAATCTCTACAATTCCAAACATTTTTTTTGAAGGTGTCTAGTTTTTCCCCATTGAAGAGGTAGGTGTCTCTATAAAAATTCTAACTCATGATTTATTTTATGTTCTTGTAAATTAATTTGGGTTGGTATGAGAAATTGATTGATTTAAACTTTATGAGGGTCATTTTATGAAATTATATAATTAGTGTCATGATCAATAGATTTGAATGGGATTTTTATTTAAATTTAGTTTTATGTACATCACGTGTTCAATGAAATGCCTCAAAGATGATTTTTACTCAAAATGGATTTTCAAGAATTAAAAAAGTGATTCATTCCTTGCGTAAATGATTTATAAACAAGTGATCATGTTTTACATAAAAGTTCTAGAAAATATAACCCATTTGGAACCTTGGGATCCTTGGGTACATTAGGTTATGGAAATATGTAATCCTTAGTGAGTGTGGATAAATAATAGTTATCATTGTGATATTGATAGACTTTATAAGGACTCATTATCTGTAGGATTAATAATATGACTAGCTTAGTGTCCCTTAATGTGTATTAGTATATATTTACATAGGCTATATCACACTTGTTATTGGATTTATACATGGTGGTATTATTTCATGTTTGATGGATCATATTTTTATCACATGGTATTTTCATGGATGATTCTGATTACTCACTCTATACTACCTTTTATATAATTTTCATACCCCTAGTTTATAAAAATATTAAATAATTTAAAGGAAACTAAAAGATATTTTATAAAATGGTGTTCATTTGATATTTATTTATAAACATGTTTTGTTTTAAAGCTAGAGCCAATGGTTTCATAAAGTTAGACTATGTATAGATTCACTGTGGTTTCCTACTGGGTGTTTTCCTCATACCTTGAATATTACATTGGGTGTACGTAGATATGGTTTTATAGGACACATGTAAATGGAAATGAATTATATATCTCACCAACTTTTCTCGGTTGTTATTGCCTTTATAGTGAGTTGGGTTGGAGGTGATGGATGGTCACATGGAGACTTGGTTTTGTTCTTATAGAGTTTTTATTCTAGGTTTAGCCTTTTTATATTTTCATTTTATGTTTCATGTATGTGTATTTTTATTCTGTGTTATAGTCTTTTTGTTTATATCATTTCAGAAACACTTGAGAAATGTTTGGTTTACGTGTTGATCTCCACATTGTGGTAAGGAATCTTCAGTGACATGACATGATATTTTGGGTTGGTCCAATACAAATGGTATCATAGAGAGGTTTAGTTTAATATTGAATTACACTTAGGTATGACTCCATTTCATTTATATAATATCATATGGAACATGTTGAGTTAAAGTAACTCAAAGATTAACTTACAAATCCTGAGTCTGAATGATATATTCCTTAGAGTCTGTCACCTCAGCATCACTGGGTCTCTTCATAAAGAAGGAAGAGATAATCTTTTAACTTTGTATTGAATATAAAAAGATTAATAAGGTGACTATAAAGAACAGGTATCTATTTTCATGGATTGATGATTTATTCGGCATAATAAGTGGAGCCTACGGTTTACTAATATAGACCTGGGATCGGGGTACCATCATTTGAGGGTTTGATAAGAGAATATACCTAAGATAGCGTTTAGGATATGTTATTATCATTTTGGGTTGTTAGTTATGCCATTCGATCCCACTAATTCTCCTGTGGTGTTTCTTTAACTGATGAATCATATAATTTATCAGTTATTATACTCTTTTACTAGTGTTTTTGTGGATGATATTTTGGTGTATACCATGTCATAGGAAGAACACGATGATCTTATAAATTTTGAATTCATAACATTGAAAGAATATCATATGTATGGAATGATTAACAAATTGAGGTTTTGGATCCACAAAGTGAGATTTTTGTTCCACGTTGTATCTAATTGGGGAATCTTAGTGAATCCTAAAAAGATCTAAGTGGTGATGTCTTGGAAAAAACCCTGAAATATGTTTGAGATACAAATATTCTTGAGAATGGATGTTTTTTATAGGAATTTTGTTTAGGATTTCTCCAAGATTGAATCTCTGATGAAATAATTAAGTAGTAAGGGTTTTATGATTGAGAAGAATAAAAAATGGAAGAGTTATTTTGATTAACTGAAGGTGATGTTGACTTTGGATCCAATACAGATTCTTCTGAAATCGGGTGTGGGATATGATGTTTTTTTGCGATGCTCGAGGTACAAGTTAAGTATTTTTATCATAAATGGGAAACATGTGGTTCCCTATGTCTCTTTCTAACTATTCTCACATGATAATAATTATCCTAAAAATGAAATTTAATTAAAATCCACGATGAACACTCTTAAGAGTTTTTGACACTATCTCTTTTAGGAGAAAGTTATAGTGTATTCATATCATTAAATACTATATTAAATTTTTACTCAGAGGGGTCTAAACTTGTGACATACATGTTGGGTTGATTATCTTTAGTATTTCAATCTTGATATTTCATATACTCTTGGAATATGGAATCTAGTCGCCAAACTTTTAAGATGGAAATTACTATATCAATACTTTAATGAATCAATGGTGGATGGTGTAATGTCCTAGAATTTCCGTATATATTTTTTAAAATTATATGGAATTATTTTGAGACCACGAAATCTGACGGCACATGCTTCTAAGGACTGAAGTGACCAGAATAATCCGTTGAAGTTTTGTTAAGATTTAATTAGCATGTGTAAGAAGGTTTCCTAAAAAAGTGGAATAACTTATAAACGGTTTCCCTGATCTGAAATCTTACGGCACCATTGCGTTCAGGATGGCAAGTTTACCCTTGGCGTGACTTATGTTTAGTCGGCGCATTCCTGCTGTGAGAAAACCCAAAAATTGAATAACCGTAAATAAAATAATTAAATAAAGTTATATTATTTTTCATATGATTATAACTCATGAACGGTGACTCAGATTAAAAATCTGAGACCACCGTTGAGCGCATAAGGGTATGCTTTCTTTAGGTAGATACTAACATTGTCCATCATGGGCCAACTATGGAAGTTAGTTCTTTTCCGTAACTAAAATAATTAAGAAACAATTATTTTATTGTTAAAATCCATAACATATAAATAGTAAATTATATTGAAAATATGAGAGTAGCATTGAGTTCGTTGGGGTGTGTTCTCCTTAGGTGGAGCCTAACCTCGACCGGTGTGGGTCGAGGGTGAACATTAATAATTTATTGAACTTTTTTAAGGTATGTTCAATAAAAACATGGGAGACATTTTCTAACTTTGAACCAGTGATCGGATTACAAATATGAGGGAACTGTTGAATCCACATCACTGAGATTCGCTTCAGGGAGGCTTCACTTCGACCACAGTAGGTCTAGAGAAAAAGTTAGATTTTGGGAATTTTTAAAATAAATAAATAAAATAACTTTGTAATTTTATTTTCTTTCATTCCCTCCAATGAAAAAACGACAACGTGGGACCAGCGACGTGTCAAGACAATAAATGGCTTGACCTTTCAGTCTTAAGTAACCACATCGTTGGAGAATTAGGAAGGTTCTAAATTAATTAGCCCCAATTAATTTCCAATGTCTTTACTAACCCTCCCCCTCTATTATATATTTGGAGCTTGGGGGGAGGTGACTCAAAACTTCACCAAGAAGAGAAGTGATGAAAAAGTGCCGAGACACCAATCCCTTGGAGGACGAAGCTGGTTCCGACGAGTGGTGAAGAGCGACACTGAGACCCAGAACCGAAGATAAACGTTCGAGCGGCATTGTGGGCGGCTTGTTATGGGGATGAAGAACAACATGACTTCCTCAATCGTGAGTTCTCTCCAACGATTTGAGGTAGGGGTTTAATTATTGTTTAATTCAAGTGAATATGTTGAACTCTTAAATCTTCCCTTGCGATTAGAAGCTAACGTGGAGGGCACAGTCCTAACGAACACAGCCCGAACCCTCCACTACTTTTCTACCCTTGCGCCTTCATGGAAGACCACCAGTGTGGTGACATAGACTGTCTATGAAGGAGGTGGTGCGTTGACACATGATATAGAGGAGGCTGCGTCACTAAGTCATGATGATCATTGGAGTGGCTGACACCGACCGACCGTGGAGGAGGTGCAGCATGCCGTCGCGCACCGCCGGTGAGCAAAGGGCCACGACTCATCATCCGTGGCTGTCAGAGAATGCAGTCGACACATCTGCCAGCCACGGAAGAGAAGGTTGGTGAAACCAGTATGCCACCATTGGGAATGAAGCCGCGACTGAAGTTGTGGCAGAGGAGAAACCCGCGGCGCGGGTTCCGCGGCGACTAGGCGGTGCCCACATGGTGTTCTTGTTTCACAAAACTGAACAGACTCTAGGCCATTCGGGATACCGGGGGGAACGCTCCCCCCTTACCAGATCGGGTGGATAGCGGCCGGGGTGCCCCCCTTGCAGGCCATGCCCTATACGGCCAGACCACCCCCCTTGTGAGCCGCCGTACACGGCAGGGCCGCCCCCTTGTGTTGGCCGCACCACCCGCAACCAGGCTACCCCCTTGTGTGACACTCCACACGCGTCCTGGCCGCCCCCTTGTGGGCTGGGCCAGACCTCTGCTCAGCAGGCCAAGGCTTCTGCGGTCGGACCAGACCCGGGCCCAAACAGGCCTCGAAATAGTTAGAGGGCCATATCCTGATATCTGGGAATCCATTTGACAAACCGTCTGTGGAGATGGGGCCCATGGAGAGAGGCTGTATTTTTGGTATACTCCACATGAGATTTGGTGAAAGTTGTCATATGGCTAGGTTGGATTGAACCCAAATCCAACCGGGCCCCCAGAGCTAAAAGGCTTATAACTACAAGACCATGCGTCTGATTGACGCGCTGTCTTTGGCGTAAGGAACCTAGTGAAAAGGAGGTAATTTTGAGATAATACACAAGAGTTTTGGAGAATATTGGAATATAGCCAGGTTGGATCAACTCCTAATCCAACTGAGCCCTCGGTACTAAAATGCCAATAACTTATAGACCAAGCGTCAGATTGACATGCCGTTTGCTGCGTTGGAACCCTTATGACGTGATAGATCTTCGGGTTAATTATTAATTGGAATTAATGTTGGTAGAAATATTATAGAAGGATTGAGGATCGGTTCTTGCAGAATCAAGCGTACTATGAGCAAGAATCTAGTGGCTGGAAGGGAGGCAGAGGTTGGAGACAGATCACACGGAGGTTAGTACCAAGCGATCCTATGTGGGTCAGCACTGATCCTGTGTGGGTCAGATATTGTGTGGGTTAGAACTCAATGATCATGTGTGGATCAACGCAAACTGATCCTGTGGGGGTCAGATATTGTGTGGGTCATTGTGGGGGTTAGTACCTGTCAACTCCGGGCGGGTCGGATCCGGTGTGGATCATTGTGGGGATTAGTACCTATCGACTCCAGGAAGGTCAGATCTTATGTGGATCATTGTGGGGGTTAGTACCTATCGATCATGTGTGGTCCAGAATTTGTATGGTTTTCAATAGTTCCTCTTGACAGAATAAGATGATAAAGCTTCGCGACTAATCACATATACATCTATACTTCAATACTTCACTAATTCCTGGTTTGAGCTAAGAATGTCTTTGAGCTCTGTCTATTTCTTTGTGCTTTGTTATTGATATCATGATTTGTGGTTTTCCTTTCTGGAATTATAAGAGATCTTCTGGGATCTCGGGGTCCCTATTGGGTATTGTTATACTCATCCCTGCACGGGCTTCGTCCGCACCTTGTTGTGTCTTGTGCAGACGACGAGCAGTTGGGCTGAGGTTAGAGGGAGCCAGGACCAGGTGGTACACGGAGGGGATGGATGAATGTGTAGTGCTGTGGAGACAATTTGTACCTACCCTTTAGGTAGGATCCTCAGTGGAAAATCCAGGATCTGGTTTCTTTTCTAGTTGTACTTGTACTTTCCAGTTGGGCTTGTATTCCGACCCCTTTTACTTTCAGAACACTTTTTCAACAATAGTTTACCTTGTGATTTCTTTTGGTTGCGTTCTACTCTGTGTGTTTGTACATGTTTAAAGGAAATGATTCCCATTTTAGGGATACACCTTTCCAGTGCTAGTCACCAGCCCCTAGCCTACGGAAGGCTGGCTTGGGGTAGTCATGGCAGAAGCCCCAAGGGGTGATTCGTGAAAAATGGTCTCTATTGATTCTATTTTCCATGATGATCTTGTAAGTAGAAGATATTGATGGGAAGGTGTTATAAGCATGTTTATAAGATAATTTTCCATTTTATTACTATATTCTTTTTCGAAAAGAAATAGAAACTAAATATCAGTGATTAAGTAAAATATTTAATGGTGGGGAGACCATGAGTGGATGGTCTTGATCTTGATAGTAAAAGGGAAGATCTAAGTTAATGGGATAAAAACCACCACACATTAGGTAAGTTGTCATCCATTTTAATGGAAAACCCCAATAAAAAACCTGGGTATCTTTTGTTGTGTTTTTTCTTATTTATCATTACATTCATGTAAAATAATGAAGATGAAGTGTGGGAGATCCATTATTTAATGAATTATATAGGTAAATATAGGATAAAATTATAATTAGTAATAATACACCAACACAGATTCACCCATGTCACTATGTTGGCTATATCCCGCATGATTCTAACCATTTTTATCAAATCATAGGTTCCACATTAGATTGGATTCTAAAAAATCTCTAGATTTGAAGTATTTTATGCTTCTAATTTATCTATTTAAATAACTAATAATGTTTACAAATTAAGAATAATGTGAGTTAATTATGAAGTAAACAATGGAAGAGTTGTCTCTCATGACACTAAAAAACATAATGAAAAGAGATTCAAATAAATTTAGAAAATCCTCATCAATGAAATAATTGTACAATAACTATCTACTAATGAAAATTAAGGAATGTAGAGTTCATTATATTATATCCATTAACAATATTCCTCTTTGAGGAACCTCTAATGATATTTAATCCCTTTTATCCAAATAGATTTTTTTTTGTTTCCCCATCCTATAATCCTAATATAGGTAGATCTGTAAATGAAGAATAAAAATTAATGGTTGGATCAACTAATAAAATGATAGAAAACCTTTTAAATAACATGGTTAAAATAATTCACATAGAAATTTGGTAATAGAAATATCTTGTCAATAATTTCTTCTAGATGAACCAAACACAAGAAGGGATGATCACAGTTCTGGGGATTCATAATATGAATCAATTGGTTTATTAAAGGATATATTGTATAATAGTACTAATGAAATAATGAGATATATTTTTGATATTTTAGAAGTATGTTGGAGGATATTATCTATCTCGAATATGAGTGTGATGGTATGGGGAGATCTTTAGAATAAAAAGTATTGACATGCATAAATATCTCCAAACCAGAAGGATCCATAAGTGAAATGAATGTACAACCTGAAGAAAGATTCTACAAATTTTTGGGTGAATAGATTAATATATTTCAAGAAACATTGGGACGCAATATAGGGAATGATGAAAATATCCATGAATTAGAATAAAAAAACACTCTTATATTGATGTACATAATGCATAACTAGAGATCAAATCAAATATTATGAAAATGTTTGATAATTTTTTTGGAAGAGGATAATTTTTTTGAAGATAAATCTATGAATATTGGATAGTATTGTGAATACATATTTAGATCAGAATATTATGAGAAAAATATCCTAAGTATGATTTTTTAACTGGATATTAATCTTGAAAATCCATAAGTGAAAAAAGTTGACTCTTCATAAAAATATGTAAAAAGATCTATCACCACACACATTTTCAAAAAGGAAACTCATCCAATAATACTTCTATATAATGGAAAATGGATCACAAGATCACATAATGACTAGTCTCTAGAAATCTAAAAAAAGAACCATCCATTCCAAAAATTTTGTTTGTACTAATTCTGGTTTCATGTATAATTCATGTTTTTAAAAAATCTATACAAGATGGGATGAAAAAAATCTATGAGAAACCAACCAATAAATATACAGAGGATGTTAGAAAGTGTGGGAATTTTTTTCCCTCTTAGTAATCCCAAATTAATATTTATACATTATAAACACCACAAACATTCAATGATAGCCGGACTATAGTTAAAGCAAATAAAACATGGTTTGTTGGATATTTATGGTTCTGTGGAAGGTTTGGACAGAAAGATACTTCTTATTGACATAATATGTCAGCCTATAAAAGATAAATAAATCCCAAAAAACATGTGATATCATGTATGATATATGTCAAAGAACAAAAAATAGGGATTACAATATTTTTATGTCGAATATATTTACAATTATTGGAATAATCTATGGAAGCTAAAACCAAAGTGGCCATAGTGAAGATGAATTCTTGTGAAAGTCATGAAATAATAATCCGAACTAATTTTATATAAGAAGAAGAAAAAAAATAATTTTAATAGAAATAACAGAAAGATATTATTGGGTAATAATCACAGTAAAATATGCTTCAAAACAAACCCAAGAAGATTAATAAAAATCACTCGCGCAGAAGAAAGTGTTTCTTCTATTTCGGATGGAGCAGACACACAATGAATTTTTTTTGAACAATACATAAGTTATGGTATTGATTGATAAAATATTATAGAACAAAAATAATCAGTCCAATAAGAAAATAATATTATTTGTTTGATGTATGAATTTCTTGAGATTCCATGAGGACGTTTCAAGAAAGTAGACTATGCCCTTTAAGAGTGTAAAATTATTCAGAAAACCCAATTGGTAATGGATATAAAAATAGTGGAAACCTAAGTTAAGGAAACTGATAAATGGAAAAAATTAATTCGAAATTAATAATTCAAATTTCATGAGAGGTTTTCAAGAGGTGATGACCCATGAATTGTTGATAAGTTACATTGGAGGTGAAAGAAATTAGGTCATGTCTCAAGGGACTATTTGGTTAAGTTTCTAGTTCAAATAGAGATTATTAAGAATATATAATGAAAAAAATAAGTTTCATGTGCTTTTATGGATCATTTTATGAAGGAAACCCCATACATGGATATAACTTAGAAAACAATGATGACCATGTTACTAAAGAATAATTCTTTTTACAAAAGTTGAAGTGAAAGCATGATGAATTTTTCCAAACATAGTGTTAAAGGGGGACGAGTTTCTTAGTTGAGAGGAAACTATCAAACTTGTTTCTCTCACTAATAATTAATTTTGTTACACCTTATTACCATATATTGTGTTTGTTCTTTCTATGCCGAGAATTAATGGTGATGCATATATTAAGAGAGAGAACTAATGAGGAAATATATACACTATAAAAAATGGACAATAAATGGGAGAAGTCACCATCTTGGTGTGATCTAAATATTTTATATCTTGAATTATATTTGGTTAAAATATCAACCATTATGAATAATGTTTTAGAGAATTACCTTTAGGGTGAGTTTATTTGATGTTTTTTGAGAAGTTGTTGGACTTATTTATATATGAAAATCTCAAATTCTAAAAGTTTCTTGAAAACATGTGACTGAATACTATATGTTTTAATATTATCTCATAATTGTGTTAAAATACTGAATTATTCTATTAAGGGATATAAATTTATTTATTAAATGACATGAAAATGAAGAAATTTTGAGATGTTCCCAGGCTGGTTTTGTAACACCTGAGATTTTTATGAGAAATATTTTGTTTTTATATTATATAAATCATAAAAGGAATCTTTCACTACACACAACACTAACTTGGCTTGCTTTACATGCAATCGCGACCTTCCTCGATAGCTTGCGTCATACGCAATACCGAGTTTCACTAAACAACAATATGCTATTAAAATATTATTAAAACTAGCCATTATAAATAGTAATACCCACTTTTTGAAATTTTGTAAATTTTATTTTTCAAAATGGACTTCATTTTTGGATTCGTAATATCAAAATTAGCCTAGGGTGAAATTTTGGTATTTTTCTGAAAACATTCAATTTTTGATGAATAGTGAAAACACTCGGTTACTATTTAAAAACCGACTTTTTATTTAAGTAATTATTTATTTTATTTAAATTTATTTTAGGTCAAAATTTATACATAATACCTATATAAGTTCAATTCAATTAATTGGAGTCATTTATAATAATTTTAGATACACAAAAAGTTTATTGAACTTTTCACCATCTTTTACCCACCTCCTAGGAGAATTTGCAAATTTACATAAAACTTAATTTTACCGCTTCTGTGAGTGGAATTTAGAAAATCCAAGAGACACGGTTAAAATCAAGGACTAAAATGTGGTTCAATGAGATGAAAATAATTTTTGGTGAATAGTAACTTTTTACGTTTTTTTACCACGGTTAAAAGTAAATAGGGTAATTAAGGGTAAAAATGTTATTATTATTACCCTAACAAATGTCCTAATTCTATTGGATAAGTGTAATTCGACCAAAAACAACCTTAGAAATAAAATATGACCATTTTGGCCCACTTGGATTAGATTAGGACATTTATTATTAATTTATTTAAAGAAGGGTTAAAATAGTTAAAATCAAAGATTAATAACTAAATCATTTTTAATATAGGGTTATACATAAGATAAATTCGAATATTATTATTCATTATAAAGCTAAAAATAGATCCTACATAATGGTTTTTTTTAATTTTTAGACATTAAATAATTTAATTTATTTATGACACAATGATGATGCAGTAATTATCTTATTAATGAAATATTGACATAATTGATGTTATAAATACCCAAATAAATGTAATTTGAAACTTTTTATGAATTCCAATAATTTTCTAGGTTAATATGACATGTTATTATTGATTTAATTAACTTTTTTCGAACTAATCTTTCTGTTATGAGTTTCACAAAAATCAATTTCCAAATAGTGTCAAAATTGACATAAAATAGTTTTTAAAACAAATATTATATTATTAATTGTTATTTTATTTTAAAAAATATAAGGTTCGGAAAAATGAATTAGATAAGGTTATATATATTAATAATAAACAATTGGGGGTTCGTTAGTCTTGGTATAGTAAGTTTATTAACCTTATAGTGTAAGAAAAGAAGAAGACACGATAAAAGTTAAATTATCTAACTTAAAGTTAAATCTAAATGATAAGGTTAAAATAGAAATATAAACTTTTATAAATTCTATTGTATGAGAGGATTTAGACCCATCCCCAAATTATCTTCAAAATAAATCAATTTGGAGCTATTAAAAACCGAATATGACTTTATAATAAAATAATATTTTTAGTTTTTCCTAAGGTGCCCCTCTCCTCCCCTATAAAAGGAAACCTCCTCCCTCTCTTCCTCACACCACTTTGAGCCTTCATGCTCGGCCAACCCCTTAAAATTTCTCCTCTCCACTTCCCTAGAAACATCCTAGAGGCCTGGTATTCTTCAAAGACCATCTTTAGTGCCCTAAGAGGAGGTTAAGATGAGGCGCTTCAAAGAAGAGGTAATGTCCGTTACCGATTCTTTCAACTTTATTTCTTCTTATACCTCTTCTTCATTAGTTTTTTCATTATTAAGTAATAAAATCAGTATCACTTATATAATGATATGTTATTATAAGTATGAAACGACCCTATTTCACCATCTATCCATCCTACAGAAAACGAAATCACCGCGCGTACGTACATACAGAATATCATCTCCACGCCGTGGTGTAATCTATTTTCAACCACCACCTTACATGGATGGGTATAATGGTGTAAAGAATAACTATATATGATTATTGTAAAGTGATATTAATTCTGAAATAGTATACATACACTCCAATACAATTCCACGATCATGGGAACGATATCATCGCTCGTGCGTACGTACGGAATACCGTCCCCACGATGTGTTGCGACTCGTTCTACATGATCTTCATTGCATAATGATTATATAAATGAATTGAATTAATGAATATGATATATATTACAATAATACCATTCTGGAAATGAGGTATCTATGACCTAAAAATAAGAATAAGAATTTATTCGACAAAACACGCATAAGAACAAAAAGTAATAAACACATGAACAACAAGTAGCAGTGAAATATTTCTAATAAGAAGCTAAGAATATGACCATATATGATATCAAAAAAATAATTATGATTCTGGAATAAGTCAATGACATTATTTAAATCATTATACAGGAGGTTCAGACACTTACAAAGCAAATCGGACCTAATGTAAGGGAAAATCTTACAATCTCATTTTTATACGAGATTGTTTATACTTCAGAATTTAATGGGGAATATTTATCATCCACATCCATGTTTCATCAATATGTAATATTATTTCCATCCACCTACAATTTTTTAAATCCAATTTTACCCATTGGTGAGTTTTTAGTAAAAGATATGAAAGGAATATTTTGTCATTTTTAGTACGAGGTACTTTTTGACTTTTCCGGCCAAAGTACAAGAAGAATGTTTTTTTAACTTATACAGCCTGAATGGAATTTTAGAACATTATTTCCATGAATCTTCCTTTACATGTTTTCAAGTTTATTTTTAATCAACTTCTTTTAGTTTAAAATTGTATGAAATTTTAATAAAGGAAAAATGTTTTTGAAGTAGAAAGGATATTTTCCTCAAGAATGGAGTTCAAGCGTTTTATCAAAATTATTTTCCATCTAAGATAATATAGGGTTCTGTTTATATCCCTATTTATACATTGATTTGATTATGTTATGATGGAATTATTTTTATGATGTCTTTTTATCTTATATGGATTATGTTATGATGGCATGATGTTTAAGATTCCCATTTTTATTACATGGGTTATGATATGATATATGATTTATGATTTTGTGGCACACATAAGAATGGTTTAATTATGAGATGGGTGGGACCTATATCTACCTCCAATGCATTGGGTAAATATTTATATCTCATGAGATAGACATGACTGGAACGGCAGGTCAAACCGGTTCGGTGAAACAGGACTGAAACGAGGAGTGAACTCGGTTCAGAAATGAACTTTGTCCGCTAAGACAGTCTTGGCTATGAGTTTTGTCTACTAAGAAATGGTTCTCTATGATTATATGTGTATTCCAAAATGTTTCATGTTTTATGTTATGATTATTGGTATTACATTTCACTACTATGATTTATCCCATGTTATGAAATTATGATCCCTTTTGCAGGTTAAGATTTCCAAAATAATATGTTCTTATGAATATAATGTGATTGATATATCTTTTTTTTACCCTTACCGAGCCTTTGAGCTCACCCTTTTGTATGTTTTCTTTTCCCCAGGTCAGGAAGAAGGATATTAAGTTGGATATGCCAAAAAGGGACTCTAGTTATGATGAAATAAATGGGAGACAACATAGATGATTTATGAACCAGTTGTTTAAGTTTCCCAGTTTCTAAAGACACTATACCTATACGGTCCTTTCATGGTTTTGTTATATGTTTTAATAAGTATGCTTCAATTTTGAAGTAATAACCATGTATGTAAAGTATGGGTCATTATAGTTGGTATCAGAGGAAAGGTATAGTAAAGCTTTGGAAACTAGGATGTAAAAGCCTTAGTAAGAACCCAAGGATAAGTATAAGCATAGAACACAATATTAGTGTTTTAAAAATGGCCATGAACAACCTATGATAAGACCTTAAGTGTGAAATTTTATTCTTGATTATGTGGTTTTACTATTTTAATTAGTTTTTCTCACACTATTCTTCTTGGTTTTAGTCAATGGCTGGAACCCGAAGGAACCGTGTTAATGCAGAATGCGACGGGCAATGCAATGATTGTCCCCATGAGCAACCAAATATTATGGGAGCTGGAATGAAAAATATTGTAGCCATTCTCACACAACTTTCTCAAGATATGAATCATGCAGGACTTCCAAACGAGCAAAGGAAGGAGCAAAATTATGTTGAATCCTTCATGAGGGAGCGTCCACCCTCATTCAGCGGGTCTACTGATCCATTAGTGACTAAACAATGGATCAGTACCACTGGAAAGATATTTTCAGTTCTCTAATGTTCTGAACATGATAAATTCATCTTATTAGTGTATTGTTTGGAAGGATATGCTGATAAATCGTGGAATCTTATCAAGAATATGAGGCAAATAGATGAAATTAAGTCCATGGAATGGGAGGAGTTCACGAACTTATTTTTCAATCAGTACTTTCCTCGAATTATTCGAACAAAGATGGAGAAGGATTTTCTTGGACCGAAGAAAAAGGATGATGAATCTGTTGGTACCTATGAAGAAAATTTTACAAGACTTACAAGGTATGCTTCTGGTATTATTATCCAACCTGAGAGTAAGATCGATCGATTCTTTAGTGGCCTAAAACCAAGTCTTAGAAGGGTGTTAGCCATAAGGGACTTTAATAGCTACGATGAAATCATTCGATGTGCTCTCAAGGTTGATATGGAGATTAGAGTAACCCATCAGTCATATGGGTTTGATAAGAAGAGGAAAATGGAATTCAAATGAAAATCTAAAGAGCACACTAAAAAGAAGACGAGTTTTCCCCTATGATCAAAGTGTGGAAAGAAACATGGAGGGAGTTGACTTAAAGGGACAAGTAAATGTTTCAAATGTGGAAAGGAAGGTCATCGAGCATTTGAATGCCGCAATTATGGGAAGAAGATGTCTAGTGATGTGAACAAAGAAAAGGCTACATAGAGTGCACCTCCTACACTTCAATGTTACAAGTGCAAGGAAATGGGCCATTATGCTAATCAATTCCCTAATCCAAGGGTTGTTGATGATGATCGACGTCAACAAACTCTTAAGGCTAAAGGAAAAGGAAAGTCACATGCAATTTCTATCAGCGATGTGGAGTACGATAACGAAGTGGTGAAAGGTACTCTTACCATCCACTCTAAAGTAGAAAATGTTTTATTTGATTCTGTATCCACCCACTCTTTTATTTTTGAAGAATTTTCTAAGGGTATCGCCGTATTACCTCAAGAATTAGATGTTGAGTTAGCTGTGACAACCCCTAATGGCACAATAGTCACATAAAAAGTTTATAATTCTTCTCCGATTGAAGTTTGTGGGAAAGTGCTTCCTAGAAATCTTGTGATCCTTCCTATAGTGTAATTTGATGTGATTCTTGGCATGGATTGGATTTCTTTATATGAATCTCATATCAATTTTCAAAGAAGGGAAGTCACATTTCATATTCCAGATCAATCTATGATCGTCTATCGATGCAAGGATGAACATAACCTTCCAGTGGAAATTTCTTTCATCTTATGGGTCTTGATTCCACTAAATGAAGGTTATTTATCTCAAATGGTTGGTGAGAAAATCACGATTAAGAATATTCCCATTGTATGCGATTTTGACGATGTATTTCCAGAGGAATTGCTGGGTATTCCACGAAATCGTGAAGTTGAGTTTTCAATAGAACTCATACCGGGTGTTTTGCCTATTTCAAAGACACCTTATAGAATGGCCCCAATTGCGTTGTAGGAACTGAAGAAGCAACTCCAAGAGAATCTTGATAAGGGATTCATATGCCCAAGTGCGTCACCTTGGGGAGAACCTATTCATTTTTTTAAGAAGAAAGATGGATCGAGACTCTGCATTGATTATCGAGAACTTAACAAGATCAGTATCAAGAATAAATATCCTCTCCCACGCATTGATGACTTATTTGACCAACTACGCGGAGCTCAATACTTTTCCAAGATTGATCTTCATTCAGGGTATCATCAATTAAGGGTCAACAGGGAGGATATAGCAAAGACGACTTTCCATACAAGGTATAGACACTATGAATTTATAGTGATGCCATTTGGTCTTACTAATGCCCCCAATATCTTCATGGATCTGATGAATAGAGTCTTTAAAGACTATCTTGATCAGTTTGTGGTTGTCTTTATAGACGATATTCTTTTCTATTCAAAGATCAAGGAAGAACATGAAAATCACTTGAGAATTATATTGAAGACCCTGAGAAAGGAGAATCTTTATGCCAAATTTACCAAGTGTGAATTTTGGCTTCAAAAAGTTACATTTTTGGGTCACATAATCTCAAAAGAGGGGATATTTGTGGATCCAGCAAAAATAGAGGTTATCGAAAGATGGTCGAGACCAACAACAGTAACCGAGATCCGAAGTTTTCTTGGTTTGGATGGATATTATTGACGTTTTGTGAAATATTTTTCACGATTATCTAATCCACTCACCAAGTTGACTTGAAAAGGATTTAAGTTCGTGTAGATGGAGGAATGTGAAGAGAATTTCAAGGTGTTAAAAATAAGGTTATCCAGTACACCTGTACTCACACTTACTTGTAGTGGAGAAAGGTTTGTGATCTACAGTGATGCATCCAAGAAGCGGTTGTGGTGTGTTCTTATGCAAAATGATATGGTGATAGCTTATGCCTCACGATAGTTGAAAATCCATGAGAAAAATTACCCAACTCATGATTTGGAGTTATTTGTGGTAATCTTTTCATTAAATATTTGGAGGCATTATCTTTATGGAGAAAGGTGTGATATTTGTACTGATCATAAAAGTTTAAAGTATATTTTCACACAAAAGGAGCTGAATATGCGCCAAAGAAGATGGTTGGAGATGATTAAGGATTATGACTACTCAATTCATTACCACCCTAGGGAAAGAAAACAAGGTGGCAGATGAATTAAGTCGACAAGACCATGCTAGATTATCCATGATGAGGATCACAAAAGATCCAATATTTATGGATTTACAAAGGATGGATCTTGGAATTATAATGGAAGGGGAAAATCTTATCTTTCTCAAATGAATGTTCAACCATCTATACATGTGAAGATTAAAGAGGCATAGAAAGAAGATGTAGAGTTACAAAAGAAGGTGATAAATGTTCCTGAATTCAACCTTGATTGTGATGGGATAATAAAGTTCAGGAATCGGGTTTGTGTTCCTCCCATCCCAGAATTAAAGAAGGAGATGCTGGATGAGGCTCATAGTTCTTCATTCTCTATTCATCCTGGAAGCACGAAGATGTATAGGGACCTGAAAGATTACTTCTGTTGGGATGGAATGAAAAGAGATGTTGTTGAATATGTCTCTCGATGCTTGGTTTGACAACAAGTTAAAGATGAGAGACATAAGTCTAAGGGGATGTTACAACCATTACCCATACCTGAATGGAAATGGGAAAACATCACTATGGACTTTGTCACTGGACTTCCTAAAACATCCAAAGGCAATAATTCTATCTGGGTCATAGTTTATCGTCTTACAAAGTCTACACACTCCATTTCTATCAGAGAAGATTTCTCTCTGGATCAGCTTGCCAGGATATATGTGAAGGAAGTGGTAAGATTGCATGGAGTACCACTTTCCATTATATCTGATTGGGATCCGAGGATTACCTCAATGTTCTAGATAAGTCTTCAACATACTCTGGATACAGAGTTGAGTTTCATCACTCCTTATCATCCTCAGACAGATGATCAATCTGAGAGAACAATTCAAACTCTAGAAGATATGTTAAGAGGTTTCTCTATAGATTTCAAAGGTGGTTGGGATCAACACCTGGCTTTGGTGGAATTTTCTTATAATAATATATTTCACTCCAGTATTCAGATGGCTCCTTATGAATCTCTCTATGGAAAGAAATGCAGGACTCCAACTTGATGCGATGAAGTTGGGAAAAGAAAGCTATTAGGACCCAATATTGTTGATGAGATGGCAGAAAAGGTCCGATCTATTCAACAACACATAAGAGCAGCTTAGAGTCGACAAAAAAGTTATGCCGACAACCGAAGAAAAGACCTAGAGTTTGAAGTGGGTGATAAAGTGTTCTTACGAATATCTCTTTGGAAGAGAGTAATGAGATTTGGAAAGAAGGGAAAGTTGAGCCCTAGGTATATCGGTCCTTTCATAATAATGGATCGTGTTGGGAAGGTAGCTTACCGACTGACACTTCCACCGAATCTCTCTCAAGTTCATGATTTGTTCCATGTATCTCTCCGGAGAAAGTACATACCGGATCCTTCACATGTACTCAGCTCATAAGTTGTACCGCTGGAGCAAGATCTTTCTTATGAAGAACAACCGATAGAGATTTTGGATCATAGTGAAAAAGTCCTACGGAACAAGATCACTCGCTTGGTGAAAGTTTTATGGAGGAACAAACAATTAGAAGAAGCTACACAGGATCTTGAGGATATGATGAGGGAGAGGTATCCTCATCTTTTTGTTACAAAGTGACGAATTTTGAGGGTGAAATTCATTTTAAGGGGGGTAGAATGTTGCCCGATATTTTTCTGAGAAATATTTTGTTTTTATGTTATATAAATCATCAAAGGAATCTTTCACTAACCACAACACTAAATTGGCTTTCTTTACACGAAATCACGACCTTCCTTGATAGCTTGCGTCGTACGCAATACCGAGTTTCACGAAACAACGATATGCTATTAAAATATTATTAAAACTAGCCGTTATGAATAGTAATACCCACTATTTGAAATTTTATAAATTTTATTTTTCAAAATGGTCTTCATTTTTGGATTAGACATATCAAAATTAGCCTAGGGTCAAATTTTGGTATTTTTTGAAACCTTTCAATTTTTGATGAATAGTGAAAACAATGGGTTACTATTTAAAAACCAAATTTTTATTTAAATAATTATTTATTTTATTTAAATTTATTTTAGGTAAAAATTTATAAATAATACCTATATAAGTTCAATGCAATTCATTGTAGTCATTTCATAATAATTTTAGATATACAAAAATTTTATTGAACTTTTCACTGTCTTTTACCCACCTCCTAGGAGAATTTGCAAATTTACATAAAACATAATTTTACCACTTCTGTGAGTGGAATTTCAAAAATACTAGAGACACGGTTAATATCAAGGACTAAACTTTGGATCAATGAGATGAAAATAATTTTTGTTGAATAGTAACGTTTTACTTTTTTACCATGGTTAAAAGTAAATAGGGTAATTAGGGGTAAAAATGTTATTATTATTACCCTAACACATGTCCTAATTCTATTTGATAAGTTTAATTCGACCAAAAACAACCTTTGAAATAAAATATGACAATTTAGGCCCACTTGGATTAGATTAGGACATTTATTATTAATTTATTTAAAGAAGGGTTAAAATAATTAAAATCAAAGTTTAATAACTAAATCGTTTTCAATATAGGGTTATACATAAGATAAATTCTAATATAAATATTCATTATAAAGATAAATATATTCCCTACATAATGGTATTTTATTTTTAATTTTTAGACATTAAATAATTTAATTTATTTATGACACAATGATGATGCAGTAATTATCTTATTAATGAAATATTGACATAATTGATGTTATAAATACCCAAATAAATGTAATTAGAGACTTTTTATGAATTCCAATAATTTTAAAGGTTAATATGACATGTTAGTATTGATTTAATTAACTTTTTTCTAACTAATCTTTCTGTTATGATTTTCCCAAAAATGAATTACCAAATAGTGTCAAAATTGACATAAAATAATTTTTAAAACAAATATTATATTATTAATTGTTATTTTATTCATAAAAATCTAAGGTTCGGTTATATAACTTCGATAAGGTTATATATATTAATAATAAACAACTTGGGGTTCTGTTGGCTTGTTATAGTATGTTTATTAACCTTATAGTGTAAGAAAACATGAAGACACGGTAAAAGTTAAATTATCTAAAGTTAAATCTAAATGATAAGGATAAATTAGAAACCTAAACTTGTATAAATTATATTATATTAGATTATTTAGACCCATCCCCGCCTTAGCTTCTAAATAAATAAATTTTGAGCTATTAAAAACCGAATATGACTTTATAATAAAATAATATTTTTAGTTTTTCCTAAGGTTGCCCTCTCCTCCCTTATAAAAGGGCACCTCCTCCCTCTCTTCCTCACACCACTTTGGGCCTTCAATATCGGCAAAACCCTGAAAAATTATCCTCTACACTTACCTAGAAACATCATAGACGTCCTGGTATTCTTAAAATACCATCTTTAGTGCCCTAAGAGAAGGTTAAGAAGGGGCGCTTCAAAGAAGAGGTAATGTCCGTTACCGATTATTTCAACTTTATTTCTTCTTCTACTTCTTCTTCTTTAGTTGTTTCATTATGAAGTAATAACATAAGTATCACTCATATACTGATTTGTTATTATAAGTATGAAACAACCCTATTTCACCATCTATCCATCATATGGGAAACAAAATCACCGCGCGTGCGTACGTACGGAATACTGTCTCCACGCTGTGGTGTAATCTATTTTCCACCACCACCTTACTTGGATGGGTATAATGGTGTAAAGAAAAACTATATATGATTATTGTAATGTGATATTGATTCGTAAATAGTATACATACACTCTAATATAATTCCACGATCATGGGAATGATATCATCGCTCGTGCGTACGTACGGAATACCGTCTCCACGATGTGATGCGACTCGTTCTACATGATCTTCATTGAATAATGATTATATAAATGAATTTAATGAATGAATATGATATATATTAAACTAATACCATTCGTGAAATGAGGTATATATAACCTAAAAATAGGAATAAGAATTTATTCGACAAAACACGCATAACAACAAAATGTAGGAAACACCCGAATAACAAGAAGCAATGAAATATTACTAATAAGAAGCTAAGAATATGACCATATATTATATCATAAAAATAATTATGATTCTTTAATAAGTCAATGACATTATTTAAATCATTATACAGGTGGTTCGGACACTGAATAAGCAAATCGGACCTAAGGTAAGGGAAAATCTCAATCTCAATTTTTATCCGAGATTGTTTATTGTTCAGAATTTACTGGGGAATATTTATCATCCACATCCATGTTTCCTCAATATGTAATATTATTTCCTTCCACATACAATTTTTTAAATCCAATTTTACCCATTTGTGAGTTTTTAGTAAAAGATATGAAAGGAATCTTTTGTCGTTTTTAGTACGAGGTACTTTTTGACTTTTCCGGCCAAAGTACGAGAAGAATGTTTTTTTAACTTATACGGCCTGAATGGAATTTTAGAACATTATTTCCATGAAACTTACTTTACATGTTTTCAAGTTTATTTTTAATCAACTTCTTTTAGTTTAAAATTGTATGAAATTTTAATAAAGGAAAAATGTTTTTGAAGTAGAAAGGATATTTTCCTCAAGAATGGAGTTCAAGCGTTTTATCAAAATTATTTTACATCTAAGATAATATATGGTTCAGTTTCTATCCCTATTTTTACATTGATTTGATTTATTTATGATGGAATTATTTTTATGATGTCCTTTTATCTTATATGGATTATGTTATGATGGCATGATGTTTAAGATTCCCGTTTTTGTTACATGGGTTATGCTATGATATATGATATATGATTTTGTGGAACACATAAGAATGGTTTCATTATGAGATGGGTGAGACCTATATCTCCCTCCAATGCATTGGGTAAAGATTTATATCTCATGAGATAGACATGGCTGGAACGGCAGGTTAAACCAGTTTAGTGAAAAAGGACTGAAACGAGGAGTGAACTCGGTTCAGAAATGGACTTTTTCCGCTAAGATAGTCTTGGCTATGAGTCTTGACTACTAAGAAATGATTCTATTTGATTATGTGTGTATGACACAAAGTTTCATGATTTATGTTATGATTATTGGGATTACATTTCACTACTATTATTTATCCCATGTTATGAAATTATGATCTCTTTTGCAGGTTAAGATTTCCAAAATGATATGTTCTTATGAATATGATGTGATTGATATTTATTTTCTTTACCCTTAATGAGAATTTGATCTCACCCTTTTGTATGTTTTCTTTTCCCCAGGTCAGTAAGAAGGATATTAAGTAGGATATGCCAAAAAGGGACTCCAGATATAATGAAGTAAATGGGAGACAATGTAGATGATTTATGAACCAGTTGTTTAAGTTTCCCAATTTCTAAAGACACTATACCTATACAGTCCTTTCATGTTTTTGTTATATGTTGTAATAAGTATGCTTCAATTTTTAAGTAATAACCATGTATGTAATGTATGGGTTGTTATAGGTTTTTTATTCCAAATCGGCTTATTATTTTTGAATGTTTCTAATATTTGTATTGAGATTAGTGTAGGATTTAGGTTGAAAATTTTAATGGGAATATTTTTAAAAATTGATTTCGATGATTTTTATTAGAAAAAAAATATTTTATCAATCCATGGAAAAGATATTTTGTGTCGGTATCATATGACGTAGATTAAAGACAACTTTGTTATGTTGATTTCACCCTCTTGTTTTCTACACAAAGCATGGGTCATGTAGACATGTAGATTAATAATTAATGGAACATTATATTAAGTGAATTTATAACCTTCTATATCATGTTATATTTATTTGTTTTAAATAAATTTTATAGGTAATAATATATATAAGACATATTGGCATTCATTTTCTTTAGTTGGTTTTTACAACAAATATCAAGGGGGCGATTCAAACCCACTTTGTGTTTGTATCGTATTTGTCACCAATGTAAAATAAGGTAATGAGCATGATGTTAATATGTATTGGGAAGAGTTAATTAGCAAGTGAAAATTAAATTATGCTGCAACTATGTAGAGACCCAAGCTTGATGTACATGGAAATTATATTACTTTTGCAGAATACTTAATATATAATAAGAACCAACACTCAAGGACCATAATAGTTTAGTGTCTTTGGAAACTTAGAACATAATATTCTAATCGTGGTGAAAGATCATCAACATATTCCATAAAGATCTTCCCCTTTTGTTTTCTTACCTAAAACCATTCTTTAAATCCTGGGGAAAAGAAAACATATAAAGGGTGATCTAAAATGCTCAGTAAGGGTAAACATAGAGAACATAAAACAATCCATAAACATTTGGATGATAAAACTTGAACATAAAATCTAACCATCAAAATCTTGAGAAAAGACATAAATCTTGGAAGTACATAAGGCATATAACATAAAGGAAAATCAATCATGATAAAATAGCAATTGAATAAAACATTTAATTATGGAAAACCATTAATCACATGTTATGATTTCCATATTATCTAAGGCATTGCTGTCAAGACCATCTTAGTGGACAAAGTCCCTTTCAGAATCGAGTTCACTCCTCATTCCTATCCTGTAACACTGAACCAGATTAACTTACCATTCCAGCCATGTCTATCTCATGAGATATAAATCTTTACCCAATGCATTGGAGGGAGATATATGTCCCACCCATCTCAAAATGAAATTATTCTTACTTGTTCCACAAAATAAACTTAAAACACTCGTCATAACCCAAAGAATAAAATGGGTTTCATAAACATCATCCCATCATCACATAATCCATACAAAACAAATGGATATTTCATCATAAGAAAAGTGAATCCATGTAAATCATAGAGACATTATACTTGAAACATACACATATGAAATAATTTCACCTTATATGGAAAATGGTTTTGATTAAACAATTGAAATCAATTCATGAGGAAAATATACTTTCTTCTTCAAAATCATTTTTTTTAACAAACATCCATGCAATTTTAAAAGAAAAGGATTTTATTGAAAATAACCATGAAAAATTGTAGAGAAATCTTTTTGAAAATTAGGCGATATGAAACCGTAAAAATCCATTCACGTTGTATAAGTTAAAAATAACATTCTTCTCGTACTTTTTTCGGATAAGTCACAAAGTTCCCTGTGTGGTAAAAAAAAGTAAGATTCCTTTCATAACTTGTGGTAAATTTTAAAAATGGGTAAAAAGGACTTTAAAAATACATGAAAACAATATTATAAAACATGGACATGGACGATAAAAATAACCACAGTAAATACTTACGAATAACAATATCAGATAAGAACGAGATTAGAATTGTTATCCCTTACCTTAGGTCTGATATGCTTCGTATGTATCCGAACCTCCTGTATAATGATTTAAATAATGTCATATAATTATTACAGAATAATATTCATTGTTATTATATAATATATGGTTCAATTATGACTTTATATTACCCGTTCGTTTGTAAATTCCATGTTAAAGGAATGTTTTGGGTAAAATCGTTCTATTTATCGTACTTGTTTGGACTTGTTGTTCTTGATATTATTATTAATTATTTCATGATTTAATTACATAAATAATGTAAATAATGACTTATATATCATATATATTCTATATATATATATAATAGATAGATAAATTAAATTAAATACACCATTCATGGAGACGGCAGGCCGTACGTACGCATGAACGCTGTTTTCCTTTCCTTATTCACTTGAATGGAATTAAGTAGATGAAATAAATATATATATACATAAATCCAACAGAATTATTATTTAATATATTTAATTTTTTACTTATTATATATACTTTATAATCATTCTTGAATTGTTAACATGGAAAATGAAATGAATCTCATCTCGTTGTGGAGACTGTAATCCGTACGTACGTACGGGCGATGATATCGTTCGCATATTTATTGAATGGAATTGGAGTAGATGATATAATATATTAAAATTAGTATGATGTTATAATAACCATATATTGTTATTATTTACACCATTATACCCATCCAAGTAGGGTGGTGGTGGAAAAAAAGATTACACCACGGCGTGGAGACGGTATTCCGTACGTACGCACGCGCAGTGATTTCATTTTCCATAGGATGGATAGAAGGTGAAATGGGTTTGTTTCATATTTATAATAACATATAAGTATATAATTAATACTGATGTTATTAATTTATAATGAAGCAACTAAATAATATGAAGTAGAAGAAGAAAGAAACTTGAAAGAGTCGGTAGAAGAGATTACCTCTTCCTCGACGCACCTCCTTTAAACTTCTTTATAGGGATCTAGAGTTTGTCTTTTGAGAATACCAGAACCTATATGATAAAACTAGAGAGGTTGAGAAGAGGAATTGGTAGGGGTTGTCCGAGCTTCAAGGCTCAAAAGTGTGTGAAGAGAAGAGGGAAGGGGTGCCCTTTTTATAAGGGAGGAGAGTGGCACCTTTGAAAAAACATAAAATATTATTTTATAATAAAGTCATATTCGGTTTATAATAGCTCTAAATTGATTTATTTCGAAGCTAAAGTGGGGATGGGTCGCAATAATCTCAACCAATAGAATTTAGACAAGTTTAGGTTACTATTTTTACCTGATCATTTAGATTTAACTCTAAGTTAAATAATTTAACTTTTACGATGTCTTTTTGTTTTCTTACACTATATGGTTAATAAACAAACTATATCAAGCCAAATGAACCCCAAGTTGTTCATTATTAATATATATTATCTAAGTCATTTTTATAAACCATAGATTTTTAGGAATAAAATAACAATTAATAATATAATAATTGTTTTAAAAACTATTTTATGTCAATTTTGACACTATTTGGTAATTGATTTTTGTGAAAATCATAACATCATGATTAGTTCGAAAAACGTTAATTAAATCAATAATAACATGTCATGTTAACCTATAAAATTAGTGTAATTCATAAAAAGTCTCAAATTACATTTATTTGGGTATTTATAATATCAATTATGTTAATATTTCATTAATAAGGTAATTACTGCATCATCATTGTGTCATAAATAAATTAAATTATTTAATGTATAAAAATTATAAATCAAATACCATAATGTAGGAAATATTTTTAGATTTCCACTGAATATTTATAGTCGAATTTATTATATGTATAACCCTATATTAAAAATGTTTTAGTTATTAAACATTGATTTTAACTATTTTAATTCTTCTATAAATAAAATAATAATAAATGTCATAATCTAATATAAGTGGACCTAAATGGTCATATTTTATTCCTAAGGTTGTTTTTGGTCGAATTAAACTTATCCAATAGAATTAAGACATGTGTTAGGGTAATAATAATATCATTTTTACCATTAATTTCCCTATTTACTTTTAACCGTGGTAAAAAAAGTAAAAAGTTACTATTCAAAAAAAATTATTTTTTTCTTATTGAACCACATTTTACTCCTTGATATTAACTGTGTCTCTCGGATTTTTGGAATTACACTCACAGAAGCGGAAAAATTATGTTTTATGTAAATTTTCAAATTTTCCTAGGAGGTGGGAGAAAGACGGTGAAAAGTTAAATAAAATTTTTATATATCTAAATTTATTATAAAATGACTGCAATTAATTACATTGAACTTATATAGGTATTATGCATCAATTTTTACCTAAAATAAATTTAAATAAAATAAATAATTATTTAAATAAAATTTCAATTTTTAAATAGTAACTAGTGTTTTCACTATTCATTAAAAATTGAAAGTTTTCAGAAAATACCAAAAATTCACCCTAGGATAATTTCGATATTACGAATCAAAAAGTGAAGTCCATTTTGAAAGATAAAATTTATAAAATTTCAAAAAGTTGGTATTACTATTCATAACGGCTTGTTCATAATAATATTATAATAATATATCATTTAGTGAAACTCGGTATTGTATACTACACACACTATCGAGTAAGGTCTTGATTGCATGTAATGCAAGCCAAGTCAGGGATGCATGTAGTAGAAGCTCTGTTTGGTGTTGCGTATAACATATTCAAAACATATTTCATTTATACTTTAAACAAAATCGATACTTAATGTTGTATAAAATAATTTCCACAAAACGTACTTGAAATTGTGTGTAACACGAGCCAAGAATAGTGTTGCGTATACTGCAAGCTAATACACTGTTGGGTATAGTGCAAGAAAATTTTGGTGTAGCGTACAACACAAGAAATAAATTAAATTAAAAAGAATAATTCTCATAAAATCTCGGGTTGTTACATTCTACCCCCCCTTTAAATGAATTTCGTCCTCAAAATTCGTTTGGATTATAAATGGTTTACTACTTGAAAGTTTCTTTCATAGAAACCCACATCGTAAAAAGGAACAGTAAAACTTAATTTTAAAAAGTGAAGTATGAAACATAACGGTCACCCAAATTAACTCATCACTGGGTTTCCACATAGGAGAACATAGGTGAAAATATGGATATGGAAGAGAAATCTAACCATTATGTTCTGATAGAGAGTGGTAGAGGACATGGCTATGAAAAATCCAATAATCACAAAGCCATAAATTGTTGATGATCTAAGGTGCCATCTGATTTATCAGGTATGAGGGTACTAGGACAAATTTTTTGGTTTTCAATATCATTTCCCTAATGTTGAAAAAATTTGAATTAGAAGAAATAATTACTTGATTTTGGTACAATCTCATTGTTGTTTGTGCCTTGAACAATTTCCACTTCATCTCTTAAAGAAATGACGTTGAATTTGTCTTCCGTGAAGTGTTAACAGATCATGTGATAGAATGATAGGTCATTCCATCTATCTCAAACATAAGGTTAGTAAAAGTTATATACATAAGTCCATCTATGGTGAGATTAATCGTATATGGTTCCTAAAATGGACGTATACTTCGTATATCATACCACATAATAAATTGAAACTAATTTATACTAACCAGGGACTTCCTGTAGGCCAGTGGTAGGCGATAAAGGCCTGTCGCACTTCAGTTGTGGGTTCGATTCCCGCAACCCTGTCTGACACGATGGGTTGTCGCCCGTTCTGTAGGTTACCCCTTTTCTTAAACTACACTATTATAACTTTCTTTCAATAATATCGAAAAACATTTCTAGCCTTAAACAATACTAACTTATGTTCAACATAATCTATTCCAATCTTTAGGCTTATCCAAAATATTTTTGTCCAAGCTCAGAGTACATTGAAAACAATTACTAGAAATTTCATCTGCCAAGCATGTGAATACCATCATTTATCCCCGATATATCTTGTAGGTCAAATTACAAACATGTGAATATATTAATCATTTATTATCTTGAAAAATGAATACCCATTGACTATTAGTGAAAACAAGAATGCTGTAAAAATTTAACACTTTCCACATACCAAAATCCCAAAATTTTTATATACTCAAACCATGATATAACTTTTTCCTTATAGCAGTCATGAGCTCATTTCATTTTTTTCTTTATCCCTTCATTATGCTCATATCATCTTCTTTCCAAAAATATTTCAATTACTTTTCATGGTTACCAATTCCATATTCTTATGGAAAACCACAATGGACCAATACATAAATATTCCAATATACCATAAAATTACATCAACAACATTATTCTTGAATACCAATACATAAACACTTTAATCCATCCTCATAAATGATTTCCATAGAAGAAGTACTTCCTTGATTTATAATTAACCTCTTAGGTCAAGTAATTGAGTTGGGTAATGCCCATGTTCTCCACAGATAAGACATTGGACTCCATAATATTCTGTCACTCTGTGACCCTTTTCTCCACATAGATAACATCATCCCCTCCACTTGAGGTATTTCTCAAGGTTCTTATTCCCTTCTTTATAAATCTCAATCTTTTTTTCTCTATGCTCCTCACCATGCGAACATGCATAAAATTCCATCTTCCTATTATTTGATGACTTAGGAATACAACTAAAGTTCACCTTGTTAATCATATATCAAGATGACTGACTTGACATAATCACAATATCTTTCTCTCTAGGAATTATAAAATTTCGTTTATCATAGTCACCAATTTGTCCATTGGAATCAATGTTAAATGAATTCCTTCTCGTTCCCTCTATTGACTAAGACCAGAAACCATAGTGTAAGAAACAGTTAAAATAACGAGGAACCACATAATCATAAAAATTCACTTATGGGATGTCTAACTTATCAAAAATTCTTTAATCCATGACACCTTAAGTTCACCAAAGGTTATTTATGATCGTCAACATAATTCTAGGACTCTAACCTATACGTATACTTAACTTTAGGGACATCCCTAGAAATACCTTAGAAATATCTCCATGGATCTCACTAAAGTTTTCGCATCCTAGTCTCCAAAGGTTAACTAAACCGAAACTCTGATACCAACTGTAGAGACCCAAACTTGATGTACATGGACATTACATTACTTTTTCAGAATAATTAATACATAACAAGAACCAACACTCAAGGACCATAATAGTTTAGTGTCTTTGGAAACTCGGAACATAATCTTCTAATCGTGGTGAAAGATCTTCAACATCTCCCATAAAGATCTTACCCTTTTGTTTTCTTACCTAAAGCCTTTCTCTAAATCCTAGTGAAAAGAAAACATATAAAGGGTGAGCTCAAATGCTTAGTAAGGGTAAACTTAGAGAACATAAAACAATCCATAAACATTTGACTGAAAAAACTAGGACATAAAATCTAAATATAAAAATCTTGAGCAAAGACATAAATCTTGGAAGTACGTAAGGCATATATCATAGAGGAACAACAATCATGATAAAATAGATTGGGAATAAAACATTTAATTGTGGCAAAACATTAAGCACATGATATTATTTCCATAATAGCCAAGGCATTGCTGCCAAGACCATCTTAGTGGACAAATTCCATTTCTGAATCGAGTTCACGCCTCGTTCCTATCTGGTAACACTGAACCAGATTAACTTACCATTCCAGAAATGTATATCTCATGAAATATAAATCATTACCCAATTCATTGGAGGGAGATATAGGTCCCAACCATCTCATAATGAAATCATTCTTACTTGTGTCACAAAATAAACTTAAAATATTCATCATAACCCAAAGAATAAAATGGGTTTCATAAACATCATCCCATCATCACATAATCCATATAAAACAAATGGATATTTCATTATAAGAAAAGTGAAACCATGTAAATCATAGAGACATTATACATGAAACATACACATATGAAATAATGTCACCTTAGATGGAAAATGGGTTTGATAAAACAATTGAAATGAATTCATGAGGAAAATATCCTTTCTTCTTCAAAATCATTTTCTTTTCACAAAATTTGATGCAATTTTAAAAGAAAATGATTTTATTGGAAATAAACATGAAAAATTATAGAGAATGCTTTTTTAAAATTAGGCGATATAAAACCGTAAAAATCCGTTCACACCGTTTAAGTTAAAAATAACATTCTTCTTGTACTTTTGTCGGATAAGTCAAAAAGTTCCCTGTGTGGTAAAAAAAAGTAAGATTCCTTTCATAACATGTGGTAAATTTCAAAAATAGGTAAAAAGGACTTTAAAAATATATGAAAACATTTTTATAAAACATGGACATAGATGATAGCAATAACCCCAGTAAATACTTACGAATAACAATCTCGGATAAGAACGAGATTGGAATAGTTATCCCTTACCTTAGGTCCGATATGCTTCGTACATATCCGAACCTCCTGTATAATGATTTAAATAATTCCATTTAATTATTAAAGAATAATATTCATTTTTATTATATCATATATGGTTCATTTATGACTTTATATTACCCGTTCTTTTGTAAATTCCATGTTAAAGCAGTGTTTTGGGTAAAATCGTTTTATTTATCGTACCTGTTTGGACTTGTTGTTATTGATATTATTATTAATTATATCATGACTTAATTACTTCCATAATGTAAATCATGATTTATATATCATATATATTCAGTATATATATATATATAATAGATAGATAAATGAAATGAAATACACCGTTCATAGACACGGTAGGCTATACATACGCATGAACGCTGTTTTCCTTTCCTTATTGACTTGAATGGAATTAAGTAGATGACATACATATATATATACATAAATCAAGTAGAATTATTATGTCATATATTTCATGATTACTTATTATATATACTTTGTAATCATTCTTGAATTGTTATCATGGAAAATGAATCTCATCACGTCATGGAGACGGTAATCCGTACGTACGCACGAGCGATGATATCGTTCGCATATTTATTGAATGGAATTGGATTAGATGATATAATATCGTAGAATCAGTATGATGTTATAATAATCATATATAGTTATTATTTACAACATTATACCCATCCAAGTAGGGTGGTGGTGGAAAAACAGATTACACCACGGCGTGAAGACGGTATTCCGTACGTACGCACACACGGTGATTTCATTTTTCGTAGGATGGATAGAAAATGAAATGGTGTTGTTTAATATTTATAATAAAATATCAATATATAATTAATACTGATGTTATTAATTTATAATGAAACAACTAAATAATAGGAAGTAGAAGAAGAAAGAAACTTGAAACAGTCGATAGAAGAGATTACCTCTTCCTCGACACACCTCCTTTAAACTTCTTCATAGGGCACTTGAGTTGGTCTTTTGAGAATACCAGAACCTCTATTATATAACTAGAGAGTTTGAAAATAAGAATTGGCAGGGGTTGTCCAAGCTTCAAGGCTCAAAAGTTTGTGAAGAGAATAGGTAAGGGGTGCCCTTTTTATAAGGGAGGAGAGGGGCACCTTTGTAAAAACGTAAAATATTATTCTATAATAAAGTCATATTCGGTTTATAATAGCTCAAAATTGATTTATTTAGAATATAAAGTTGGGATGGGTCGAAATAATCTCAACCAATAGAATTTAGACAAGTTTAGGTTACTATTTTAACCTTATCATTTAGATTTAACTCTAAGTTAAATAATTTAACTTTTACCGTGTCTTTTTGTTTTCTAACACTATATGGTTAATAAAATTACTATATAAAGACAAACAAACCCCAGGTTGTTCATTATTAATATATATAACCTTATCTATGTAATTTGTCTGAACATTAGATTTTTAGGAATAAAATAACAACTAATAATATAATATTTGTTTTAAAAACTATTTTATGTCAATTTTGACACTATTTGGTAATGGTTTTTTGTGAAGATTATAACAGCATGATTAGTTTGAAAAAATTTAATTAAATCAATACTAACATGTCATATTAACCTATAAAATTAGTTTAATTCATAAAAAGTCTCATATTACATTTATTTGGGTATTTAAAAGATCAATTATGTTAATATTTCATTAATAAGGTAATTACTGCATCATCATTGTGTCATAAATAAATTAAACTATTTAATGTCTAAAAATTATAAATAAAATACCATTATGTAGGAAATTTTTCTATATTTCTAATGAATATTTATAGTCTAATTTATCTTATGTATAACCCTATATTAAAAATATTTTTGTTATTAAACTTTGATTTTAACTATTTTAATTCTTCTTTAAATAAAATAATAATAAATGTACTAATCTAATCCAAGGGGACCTAAATGGTAATATTTTACTCCTAAGGTTGTTTTTTGTCGAATTAAACTTATCCAATAGAATTAGGACATTTTTTAGGGTAATAATAATATCATTTTTACCCTTAATTACCCTATTTACTTTTAATCGTGGTAAAAAAAGTAAAAGTTACTATTCACCAAAAATTATTTTTATCTTATTGAACAAAATTTTACTCATTTATATTAACCGTGTCTCTTGTATTTTCAGAATTCCACTCAGAAAAGTAGTAAATTAAGTTTTATGTAAATTTTCAAATTCTCCTAGGAGGTGGGTAAAAGACGGCGAAAATTTCAATAAAATTTTTATATATCTAAAATTATTATAAAATTACTCCAATGAATTACATTGAACTTATATAGTTATTATGTATCAATTTTTACCTAAAATAAATTTAAATAAAATAAAATATTATTTAAATAAAAAGTCGGTTTTTAAATAGTAACCCAGTGTTTTCACTATTCATCCAAAATTGAAAGTTTTCAGAAAAATACAAACAATTCACCCTAGGATAATTTCGATATTATGAATCCAAAAATGAAGTCCATTTTGAAAGATAAAATTTATAAAATTTCAAAAAGTTGGTATTGCTATTCATAACGTCTAGTTCATAATAATATTATAATAATATATCGTTTAGTGAAACTCGGTATTGCGTACTACACACGCTATCGAGTAAGGTCTTGATTGCGTGTAATGAAAGCCAAGTCAGGGATGAGTGTAGTGAAAGCTTCATTTGGTGTTGTGTATAACATAATAAAAACATATTTCATTTATACATTAAACAAAATCTATACTTAATGCTGAGTAAAATAATTTCCACAAAACGAACTTGAAATTGTGTGTAACACGAGCCAAGAATAGTGTTGTGTATACTGAAAGCTAATATGGTTTTGTGTATAGTGCAAACTAATTTTGTTGTAGCGTACAACACAAGAAATCAATGAAATTAAAAAGAATAATTCTCATAAAATCGCAGGTTATTACAAACTATTTATAATATAATGTAATTAAGTGCGAAGTTTCCATAGGAGATATAATTGAAGATTTATTCACTTGGAAAGGGTGATTGATGAAATTTCTTGTTAATATTTCAGGGATATTACTGATCAAATGATGATTTGTAAAGATTATTAAATATATTTTATAATTTATGTGTAAAATTGGATTAAGTGGGTTTCTGTATATTGAATTGATGTTGAGTTTCATAGAGCATGTTGACTGATAATTTTTTTACCTCTATAAAGAAGTTTAAAAGGTTGGTTGTGGAGTTCCATAAAAGGGAATATCATTTATAAAGGAAAGATGTTTTCTATAATATGTTTAGATGATGTTGTACAAAGAACTGATGTTATTGAGGTAGTGGAACACTAATGAAATACTCAATGGAAGATTTATTTTTTACATAAATCTTTGGAATTATTTTGATATTGATTGTATATGACTTTAAGTTATTATAAAGTGATTTGAAGTGGATGAGACTCCTTGGAGAATATTTGAGATGATTCTAGAAATTACTGGTTGTTGAAAAACTGATAAAGGAAATGATATGAAATATATTTCTAGAAGAAGTGAATCTGGAAACGTTCTTGAGATCATTAAGTTATATAATATATTACAGGATATATGATATATTCTCCAGAGAAAGTGGGGAATTGAAAAAGTGAAATATCTTATGCATGACATTCCATATATATGATATTCTCACATATAAATTATTTATTAAAATATTCCATGTGATGGAATATAACTATTTTCAAGAGAAATATTCTCTATGGGATCTATATTACTACCCTCTATGAGGTCATACCATTCATGTAATCAGAAATTCTGCAAGCTATAAAACCAATTGTCTATAACCTCTTGTTTCTCACAATGAATGTGAGTTGCATGTTCTTAGAGTTTATGGTTACTTGTTTCAAATCTTATTTACCATATCAGAAATCCTTACCATATTGCATTAAACTATATAGTAATTGTACTTATCACATGATTCTAAACTATATGAAATCTAAACTATAAGTCCTTGATTCTTATTTCTATAGAATATTTAGGATTACCCTTTGATGTTCATGACCAATACGAAGTATAATAATATTTTCTCCTCCATTGGCAGAGGAATAATGCACCCACACCATGTGAATAATTTTTAGGTTTAATCCTTGATTATATCTTTCTTTACTTATAAGGGCCCTATTCCAGAAAAAGACCTGCATGGCATCCCCTATATGCATAATCCAAACAAGACTCTATTCTGTTGCACCTTTCATGACATAGAGTCCCCACTGAATGAAATTTAACTATGAAGAAGACATCTAAGTCACACGATGTTTATATAAATGAAAATACCATTAACGCATGATATTAAACTTCATGGTACAGTACTTATCACATAACCTTAAACTATTCCACTCAAACTATATGAGATTTGATTTATGTTTCGATGGGATACATATGATGAAAATGTGAGGCTCAAAACCAACATCATAAATATTCCAAAAACTTATACCGGGGCCATATTCACTATAGATCATCCTCTATCAATCCATATTGTTTATAAAATGATTCCTCCACCTAGGGGGGCATATTCCCACTCAGTATCATCACATTTTTCAAGTCAGGCCATATTTATGATGAACCTTATCTTCACTAGGACATATTCCTTATAAGGCCAACATAATATTTTTGGGATATATTCCCTACGAGTTCAACCAAATAGGGTCACTCATGCCTAATTCCTACAATAACCATTTTTAGGAATCATCCTCCGAGTCATCCATACCACATGGTGTTAAATTACATGGGTCTTTTTTTATCACATGACCATAAAATGAATGATGTGTCTTGTTAAGTATAATAAAACCAGAAGTATTTCAATTCTTTTCAAAAGGATATGTATAAATCACCTTAGTTGGACCAACCCTAACACTACAAACATCCATTACCTTTGTATACGATGATAAAATATAAAGATCCCAATTATGTGGCTCTAAAATATGGTTACAAATAAACCATCGTCATTAAGTAATAAAAATATAATGATAGATAACCTCAAATACATATAGACGGTTTCATCTATGGAGAACGTATTATATGTAATGATCTTCATGTTTATGGTATACCTTTCATATGTATAGATATTCACATTGGCATACACCAATAATTGATTATTAAATATTATGGTAACCGATCGCATATTGAGATTCAGGAAAAATTCATTAACATGACACAAATCTACAAGAGATTCCTGGAGTGGGAAATAATATTTATCAAAATGGTTTAGTGAGGTCGACCTCCCAACCCTTTGACAAATTCATTTTCTACAATGTCATAGGTAAAATCCTAATGACTGCATACATATACAAGGTAGGTTCGCATTGAATCAAAACAAGTGCGGGGGGTGAGAGATGTTAAAAAAAATAGTGAACCAAAAATGAATCTTTTAATAACTTAAATAATTAGGTTTCCCATACTTTGGGCCACATTTTATTTATTCTATTCAAAAAAAATAATGAACCCAATGTGAGCCATTCATTAACAAAAACAAATAATTAAGTTACACATACATAGTTAGTAACACATATTTTCTAACTTCTGATGCTGGAATAATTGGTATTGTAATTTGTTGTCATTTTTTACCTTAGATACCATTCTAAAGAGCTCAAATTTATCCAAAAATATGAACTCATTATTGAAAAAGAATTTTGGTTCTTTGGCTACCATAATAACCATGACCCCCAAAATTAAATGGACAACATCACCTACTCTACACCTCCAATTCTAGGTCGATAATGAAATGGTTATGGATGATCTTTAGAATATAAAAATATAAACCTAGAGTAAATATGGATGGGTCCATAGATGTTCAAGGTCATGATCCTATCCCATCCGAGGTGAGACCCAGCAAAGCCTGTGACTCTAATCACCACCACTAACCACTTGAGGAGCCTACCCCCAAATTTCAACAACCCATACATTGAGGGAAAACCATGGCTTCACCTCAGTCTATGAGTCAACTAAGAGTGCCCATATGAACCAAAACCATTATCACCACGCAACCACTAAACTTCAGGTGTTTACTAAGGAAACCGACCAACATATCACCTCTATGTCACTTTGTCATAGAAAGACACGAGATATCACCAGGTGTAATGAGATATGTATCATAGGGAGTGGGCTCATATCCCTGATTATACTGTAGAGCTCTGCCGATATACTACGATTACACCCCATGTTTGTTCTAAAATTCATGTATGTACCCAGAACTGCTTCCAACATATTATGGCAGCTAGAAAGTGGTAGCTGCATATTCCCTCCCCCATGTGATAATCCAATAAAATATCTTTATTTTAAATAAGGGATATGAGTGGGTGCATATTCCCACTTCAGTTGAAGATTTCTGCCAACATATTCTAGAAATAGTGAATGAGAAGGCTCATATTTATACTAAAAGCCTTCTAAATTACTGCAGATTCTAGAAGCAATAAAGTAGATTCAAAAACATATTATGATGATCATACAGAAATAGATACATACTCAAATTCTAACTGCTTGAGTTATATATCAATATATCCAATATGACCAAATATGCACTCTTGAGAATGCACACATTCTTTCTCCTATTTAATAGGATTATTGATATATTTATATAAAAGATAAGGCACATGATCAAGCTCATAGAACCATTCCAACTATGGTTTATAAGATTAATTTTATAGTCACCAAAATATAGGTAAATAGTTCGATAGAAAATAGCCAGTGTAATATTAAAGGAAAACAATGTTCGTGTGCATACTCCTAATCTAGTTGAGGTTCTTCAACACATTATGGTAGTCAAATTTGTGTAGGCCTATATCCCTACCAACCTTTCAATAAATTTCCATAATATTGTATAAATTACTAGAGTAAGGTGAATATTCCTACCCCCATGATTGATGGATTTTATCAATATCCCTATGAGGACATATAGAAGAAATTTTATATCCCTTCACCAATCTTGGTATTCCATCAACATAACTTAGTGGGGAATGAATAATAGAATTGGGAACATATCCCCATTTCGATCAAGGATGGATTACATATTCTATAGGCCACCCAAAGATGGGAAATATTTCTGACAATAATATAGCATCCTACTGGAACATCCAAAAATCTACCCAAGAGTGGGAACATATCTCCACAACAACTAAGGAAAGACATCAGTATACTCTGATGGATTTGAAGCAGCAGGCTCATATTCCAGATCGACTTAAAATTACAGGTTTACATACTCTAAGTGAAACATATGATGAGGCTCACATTCCTACCCTTATCAACACAAACATTATTGAGGATATACAACATATATCTATAGTATCTTATGGATCAGATGACTCTTCATAGAAACTAAAAGGGAAAATTTAGCATGAAAGTCCTTGTTGTTGTAATGTAGACATGGATTATGGGGATCCTACATCTGAAATATTATATGGAGAACCACTCCATGTTAATATGACACCTAATAAAACATACCCTCCCCTTACCAAGTAACATTAATATAAATACGTTCTAAAAAATTAGGGTTAATTGCATAGGGTTCCCTATAAATTTCAAGAGACACATCACCTTAGTAGGTGGACTATAGTGGTGACCACCATCCCTACCTTCTATAGTTCATGAGACACTATCTTTAGAAAAGGTGACCTCTATAATATGACCATGTAGATGAATGTTCAACTGATGAGGAATAGGATGGTATGGATATGTGGAAACATATGACTGAAGTTAATTTCCTGACTATGTTTTTCCCTTCTCGACATCCAATTATGACATCCCATTTGTGTTAAAAGGGGAATAAATGAATGAATTATTCCATAAACTATGGGGGACCCTTTATTGGTAAGAGGATAAAAACCTATCTTATTAGGGATATGAAAATAATCTTTAGGAAGTAAACCATATTTTCTATTATATAAACCATGATAATACTTCCAGTTAATGGGACCTTAGGCCAGGAAGTCACTGTTATATCCTTTAACATGCTTGTATCCACAATCTACCGACCCTCTAGAAAAAAAACTCTAATGCCTCTTCTGATGTAAGAATATGGGGATGGGGAAAGTATAGGGAATTTCACATTACTTAAATTATAGGCTATAAAATACCCCTAATGATGATATCCTTCAATGTCATTAATTTAAGAGTGGCCATTTATCTAAAGAACATGCATTCTTGTTGGTCGATGAAAAAAATATACTATTATCTATAAGGAAAAAAATCATTGTAACTAGAGAGTGTGGTATATTGGTAAGCTGATGAATCTAGCCTCTCAAATGTTGAGGACACATATCAGATTAAGGGGACAAAACCTCAGGCTACAAGGAAAATTAATGTTGAAATCAGATCACATTCTAAGAAATAATTACATTTGGCTCATACTCAAGTGAAAATATTCCATATCAAGAATATTATATTGGAATATTTTGTTACAGTTATCCGAGAGAGACACTATCCTATAGGGATGGTGAATTTTTTTTATCACAACTTCCACCATAGGGTTTTAAAACATTAATAGGTCTAGAAGATATTGGTGGAGGCTCTAAATCAAACCACTACCTACAGAACTGTCAAACCATTTGAAAGTTCAAGAAGTATTGGAACCGGTCCCATATCAGCACCAAACTTAAGGAATGGGGAAATAATTATTATCCAATTTATGAAAATAAATATTTTATAACTAGTAAATGGTCTCTAGTAGTAGGAACCTTTGTTATTCTTACCACCAAATGAAACACCCTATTCATTCGGAGCATGCTTGTTGAGGTCGATCAATGATTCCATCAGTATCACTATTTGGATTTCAAAACCTAAGGAATATTTTACAATGAAGATCAAAAAACTAAAAATTTCACAAACTGAAGTGGACCATTGAGTGAAGGGGTTAAGGGGGATAATATGATATAACTCTCAAAGGGGAAGCATGCAGTGCAATGCCAATCTATTACTTGGATGCTGACAGGATGATTCCTAATATGTGATATGAATCACTGAATGTCACAACCATCAATTTGGTAGATAATATAGATTTAAAAATGAACACTGAGGCATGAAATATGTAAATAATTCCCTACGACATGGGTTGTACTTAAACACTATCCAAGGATGTAGGCACCCAGAATCGGAGGAAGAACCCAAACTTGGAACCTATGAATGAGGCGCTTCCACACCCTCAATTCCATTACACTAGAGATAAAGGGAAGACATGGATACATCGCGCTCATCATCAATAGATCCCAAATTATTATTTATGGAAGAGAATTTTAAAAACTATAAGGGGTATATTTTCTATCTCAAATGGAACAATGAGGAAATACTTCATGGTAATATTCCCACGGGGTATCACCTTTAAGAATAATTGAATACCCCTCCTCCCACTCATGAAGAGGTTGGTAATATACGAACAGGAATATAATATGTGCATCGAGTTAAATTTGGATCTAGATAATCAGTCTATATGAATATGAAAATTGAGTGAGACTTGAATTTATCTCAATCATGAGAGCTACTTCCATCATATCATCACAATCACCTAGTCTCGACACAAACCAATATTCAACATCTATTAGATGTTGAATGATTCCATAAATTATTTTCCATTACTCACACTTAGGGGAAAACTCAAACAATATTTACCATATAAATCTTCATCACCAATGAGTATATCACCACTTGAATTAAAGCCATGGAAGGGTTATGTACCCCAGTGTAGCCCGAGTGGAAGAAATATCCTGAATGTGTAGACAATACTATACCTATAGAAAATTTTGGGAATATTATTTTCTCAACCATTAATGGAACTATAAATCAAGATAAACATCTCTCAAACATCATTCCATAATGTCTCCCTTGATGGGCCCACATGACAATCAATAGGTAGAAAAACTATGAGTCACTATGAAAACACAAGTGGGGTTGGCATTCACCTGGTTTAGTAGCCACCCATTAGAGTCCATCATAGGATGATAACGCCTTCACCAGAAACGAGTTTTTGAATTTACATCTAAATCATAGAAAAAAATGGTAATTACCTCATGAAATAAATGTAAAATGAAAGGTCCTATGAATTTATCTCTAAATGGAAGGGCTATATGTACTCGCTCAGTATTCCACTCCAACATGAGCAGTTATTGCATCTTTTTGTAGAAAAAATCCATGAATAACTTAATAAAATACTGATATCAATTAAATATACAAGTAATTTTGGGGGCTTGAAAACATGATATAATATATAAAAGACAATATTCAATGAACTATGTCCAAATCTCATCCCATGACCACAGTATAAGGGGAAATATAAGGGAAGATGGAAACTAATACTATTCCACTCAAACAAGCACTGATTACTATTGGAACACCCAGAATAGATTCACATCACGTAATACTTCCCACTATGTGATAATCATAAAAAACAGCCTTTCATGAAGGAAAAGAGAGATCAAAACCTCCTTATATTTGAGAAATGGATGAATAAAAATTCATTCCTTCCAAAACAGAAAAGTTTGTAGTTAATTTCTTATATCCATGGGAAAAAATCTCCTTAAACATCAGGAGCCCTAAAATACTGATGAATATGAACTCAGTTATCATCCCGCCTATTTCCATTTTCACGAGAGTCTAGGTTACACCATCTAATAATAATATTTCATTAAATACATTCTCCAAAGAATGGTTGATTCCAGATAGGTGATACTAGGGAAATTCCCATCATAAGTGTCCCATGTGTCCACCACCCAATCTGAGGAGGTGGATGACTGAAATGATGTTTTGGTTATGTGTGAATTAAATTTTGATGATGGGATAATCCAAAGTTTAGTTTATTGATTGTGTTTCATTCTCTGGTCACAACTCCAACAATCTGTTATGGTCATGAAACATCCTGATTTTTCCAAAGGTACATCAAAAAACCTATCAACTAGAGGAAGGAAACAATCAAATATGTAGAAAAGGACATAAGAAAATGGGTCTCATCAGACACCCAAACCAACTAATACTCTTACAGATTTATTTCCCTCATCGTTCAAAGAACATGAACAGACCCTCTAAATGGAAACATAAATTGATGAATACTTTTTAGGTTTTTATATTTTCATTCATCTAATAAAACATTTCTCTAATAGTGAATCTATATATGAAAATTATTTCCCCTTACTTTATTAGGGATCTAGTGGTAGAGGATGTAGAAGACGAGGTAATAAGGGGATTTAAAATCATGGATGAGTTTAGTATCTCAGAAATATCACTTCGGAAGAAATATATACAGCTGAAACTAATGAAAAAGAACTCCAGTGAGACCAATTGAAGGATGGATACCCCCTCAATATTTTAAGAGATATCCAAACACAACTTTTTTGGAAGATCAATTAGTGGGTGTGAAACTATCTAATCGACCTAGAAAAGTGGGAAGACTAGATCGACTTAACTGATCAGTAATGGGTATTCCTTTAACTTATATCCAAGTGATAGATCTATCTACCAAGCACTTAAACCCCTAAGACAAATTCTAAGAATAAACCCAATATTTATAAGTACAAACACCTACTATAGGAGTATGATATTTTAAAATAGGTGGTGGTTTTCCTGACCAAGATCTCAAATTTAGATGTACTTCATCTTTCAAAAGAGCATTGAGAGGTTCTTTTCGAGGCCCTCCAAGGGTTGTTAGGATTTTGACCTAGAAGATTCCACAACCAAGGTGTATAGAATAGAAACTACTTTCACATAATCTCATTGACATAGAAGGATCGAGAAGATTCCATTCAAGATCATATCAAACCCCTGTATGTTTGAAGAAAGATTGACACTATTGAAATTTTATAGGATATAGATGATAATGGTTCTAGTATTACTCTTTTTTAAGTACATATTATCCAATGTTTGGGATACAATGAGGATGAATTTAATACCTCAAATATATCCATTTAGGGGTATGAAAAGAGAAATAAAAATCCCCATGGAAATACCAAAATCAAGTCCTTGTTTGGGGACTTAGTTTCTAGTTCTATGTTCATTCTTATCTAGTTGGACACAACATATAATGCCCTTCTTATAAGTCTTTAGATTCATATACATGTGATGATGCCATCATTATACCATAAATTCTTAATGTACTCCATCAAGAGATATGTTGTAATGTTATGTGGTGATAGTCCCCCATTGACTCTTTTTATTACCAATAAGTTAGGGAGAGTTTCAATAAGAGATATGGAATGAAATAGATTATAGAGGGTGACATGTAAGTCACTTCTCATAATGGTTTGTGATCCAATCTTGTAAACGCCTAAAGATAGATTAGTAAAGATTATATTTAGTGACCTAGCCCCAGATAACCCAATGATGGTGCCTGCTATCAATTACATTATCATGATTATAACGAATCAATCCCCAAAGGACCGATCATTTTAGTAGTCTTGGAAAACTAGATAAATAAATGATAATTTTATTAAAAATGAATACACTAATTAAAAAATATTTGATTCTTATGAAAAATTAAACAACATCAAGGACAACTCTATTCCATCTAGTAAGTTACTATATATCTTTCATTTTACACTTCGTGTATTCCTTGGGAATGAAACATAATAAGGGTGAGCTCAAATTCTTAGTATGGAAAAAATACAGTAGAAGTAATAATTAATAAATGAGAATATTAAATATGTAAAGGTAAATAAATTTAAATACATGCCATTCATATAAATAGATAAGGAAAAATAAATATAGAAAGGTATGAAACTAAAACACATTCCATTAACCAATGAACTGAAATTAAATGTATCCATAGATATGTTGACACATAATCTCACAGATGAATAATAACTGAAACTACTATGATGAAAATTATTTCTTAATGGATTTAATGTCTAAGGAACATGATGAACTATTATCATAAATACCTTTCACAAGACGGTTTAAAACTAAGGGAAGAAACCCATTTGTACAATTATTCATCTCATGAGAACCTTTTGATACATCAAGGAGATATATAATGTATGGGATCCACCCATCATTACTATTCCAAATCATTCCTCTTATTTAATACTCAAAATAACTAATATGTCTTATCAAATAACCATACTAAATGAGCAATACATATTTATCAATAATTCCCCAATTAATCAAATAATTGTGAAAGTAACCACCATATTAATAATGGTATACAATTTAGGGAATACTAATATCCATTGTATGAGTGTATGGATATTAAATTAAATTTACAATGAAAAATTATTACAATAAATTTATTTTTCTATGATAAAGTTAACAATCACAAAAATAATTGATATTAAGAACATTCTTGAAGAAAATAATCATTTAACATTCCAATGTGTCCCATACCACATTGAAAAATATAAGTCATATCCAATAGATTGAATTTAAATAAATTAAAATTTTGAAATATCATGAGAATAATAGGATTAATTATATAGTATTTCAATGGAAATATATACACAATATAAAAAAACTTGGTTCATAACAATACAATGTGCCTCAATGAAATAAAATTGAGACAAAGCCCCTTACATATGAATAGAATGACCCAAAAGTGATAATAATAAAATAAAATATAAAAATAAGAAGAATATAAATTAATTCAAGATATAATATATCAAAATAGGAAGTAGTTACACCACAAAAAAGTTATAATGGGTGAATATGACCTTTATCTCATAAATGTAAAACTTGAGATGGAAGTCCTTACATTGCGTTTCCTTTTAGGTGAACGTCCTTTAACTTCCTATATAATAATCTTATACAAATTTTATACATGATTAAGAAAATATTTCATGTTTATAATTAATTTTATTTCCTTATTACCATGTTGTGTACAACAACTTAAACAATTTAGTTTATGTCAGATGTTTTTAACCAAATTCGGTTTATGTGTCAAAAACTACTTTGATAGGTAAACTATGGTCTAATAGGTCTTTAAATAAACATATCTGGAATAATAATCATTAAATAATTGTTATATTTATACATCAATTATTCTTTTAAAATAAATCATTAAATATTGTTATGAAAAATGAACCAACATGATAATCATGGAGGTGGTAGGCTGTACATACGCATGAGTAACGTTCCCATTTTTAAATGATCTTTATGGAAAGAAGGTAGGTAACACAATATCTTTATAGAATAATAATTATATGAAAAATAACATATTATTTAATCATGTATACATATATATATAAAATTCAGTGATGTGAAAGGAATCACATCATGTCGAGGAGGAAGTAGTCTATAAGTCCATGAACAACGTTATCTCTTTTAAAGTGCATGAATAGGTAATAAAGGAGATGATATATTTATATGTATATTATATTTCCATAAATATAATTATGTCATTAATATATTATTGATTTTTTTTCATTTAACATATGTTTAATTATAACCATTCATTTATACATTCCATGTATCGTGTGAGTGAATCACATCACTATGAAGAGCGAAAGTCCACACGTCCTCAAATGATGTTATCATATTAATGTAAAATAGAAAGTATTTAATTTATTTATTATAAAAGTTTTATAGATGTGTAATGAAATAATAAATATCATATATAACATATATAAACAAAATTTCTATCACAATGGCCATAATTAGAGGTGGTATGGGAAAATTGAACAATCATTATTTCGTGAGGCAGTAGTTCTTCGTACACAGAAACAGTATGTTTGGATCGATTAAATAAAGGTGTGTGTAAGTATAATATTAAACCATATAATAAAAATACCATAGTATATTTATTATACTGTTTTTGTTTGAAAAGAATAGATAATAAAAATTTTAGGGGTGGGGGCGGGGATGGAGAATGGAAATGAAGCTAAAAAGATTGAGAGAAGACATTACCTCTTAATCGGGTAACTACTTTTGGTTTGAACCCAAAGATTCCTTGGATTTATTTCTGCCAAAAGGGAGGATAATAGGTGTAGGGGAGATATTTTTTGAGACTATTTGGGCAGGTAATGGCCAAACCTAAGAGATTTTAGAGGTGTGAATAACTAGAAGAGGTGGTGGCCTTTTATTGGGAAGGAAAAGGATTCACATGGATTTTTTGTAAACAAGTTAGTTGTGGACATGTTATTACCTAAAAGAAGTAAAAAAACCAATAAAACTAAATAATTTAAGGTTAATGGACTAATTATAGATAGAAAATTGGTGTTGGACAGGTGGATAGGTCATTTGGTCCATTAAGATTAATGTTTAGTCTTTTATTAAGCTTAATTTAATCTTAATAATTGTAATTAATTTCAATCACTTTCATGAATGTTTTTGGTAAAAAATAAAGTTTTTATTATTATAAAACATAAATTATTCTTAATAAAAATCTGGTATCCATTTTTAAAAATTACAATCATATAAGTGGCAGAAATTAAATTAAAATTAATCTTGCATACTTGACGACAGTTCAGGTTTTTAAAGTAAAAACGTCTGAATGTTTGTTATGTATTTATAAACAATTTCAAAGTGATATTTATACCAATCATGGAAATTGTATTAATTTTTAAAAATAATATATATTTGAACTTTGAAACCAATCACTAACATAACTAAACCATATAAATTACTTAGATTAAAAAGTACTTTTGAACTACAGTTCTGTATTTTTAACTGTTCATTAAAAAAATGTAATGTCTTAAAAAAATGTACAAAATTCACCCTAAACTAATTAGTATGTTTTTATTTAAAATAATAATTTTATTTTGACATATGAAATCAATTAATGTGTCAAAAGTCATATTTAAAATGGGTTTTCCATTAAAAGGTGGTAAAATTGCCTTTATAAAAATATTAGTTTTTCTGTATTAATTAGTTGTAGTTCTTATCTTATGCATATAAAATCCAATGGATTAATATCCAAATTTTTTTATTTAATATAAAACATATATAAATCATTAAAATCATTCAATATTTTTAAATAATTTTTTTATTAATGTAAAACTCCATTGGAAGCATAAAAATTATAATATTTATTTTTTATATCAAATTGAGTGTTATTTTCATTTCTCATTAATTAGTCACCCATTAATTAATTTTATGTTTATATAAACCATATACTTTCATAGGTTAGTTAATAATATTCATATATTATAATATAATTTCTAGGTTATATCATATTTACATAATAATATTTTAATAATACATTGTTATTTGGAGAAATTTGGTCTTGCGTGTAACACAAACTATCAAGCAAGGTTACTCTTGCATGTAATGAAAGCCATCGAGGAAGGTCTCTCTTGCATGTAATGAAATAAAACTCGGTGTTTCTTGCATTGAAATATACCGAATATATTTTAAATATATTATATTGTATACATATATTATATTACCTTACGTGCTTGCTATCGCGTGTCATACACACTATCGAATACAAGGTTCTTACTTAAATTTTTCGGGTTGTCACATTATATATTTCCTATCTACATGATTGAGGTAGATGATCCTAACCTAGTGATTCTCCATGTTTCACAAGCTTCACTGGACAATGTATATATAATATTATCCATGGAAGCTAAATTAGGTTCATCAAGAGGTAGTGAGGTCACACCTAAAGAGATGAATTACTCAAATAAGAATTCCCCATTTCCATCACCATATGGATAACAGAATTCCAGTGAACCATCATAGGAAATTTTAATTTACCCTATGATTTCTCTTACAACTCGGGATGTCAATGTATCTTATTCCCTAGATGATAATAGAGATGAACGTGGGCATATTTGGAGTTCTCCTGATCATGATACCCATAGCTTAGATCTTCTAGGGCCCATAGAAGACTTCTTATACTTCAAAAAATATATAAACACACCCATATTATCTAACAATACCAAGGAAACTTCCATAGATGTTCACATTGAATAAGAAGAGGAAGACTAGAGATATTCCCTTTCAACATTTGAGGATGCAATCTCTACCACCAATGATGATCCTAGACAAGTACATATAAGAATAGAAGAGGATCCACAACCCAAATTGATCATTACGTCCATGCCTCTAGAAGATAATGATATTTATGTTACCCTGTTGAAAAAACAACATATTTTGTTCACCTATAATTACACAGGTATTATGGGGATAGAACCCAATACAACCACCCATATCATAGACCTTATTGAGAATCATCAAGGATTCAACAAGTTAGAAAAACGAATTCATCCCTCACATGCTATTAAGATAGAGTAAAAAGTGGACAATATTATCAAATAAAACCTCATTAGATAGGGGAAATACCTAAATTTTTTTTCTAACATTATCAATATTAAGAAAAATAATTGGAAAATCAGGGTACACATCGATTTCAAAGATCTTAATAGACACCATATGACTCTTGGTTTCCCGGTTCAAATTATAGAATTCCCAATTGATACAACCATAGGTTTTTGAGATATTTAATTTTTGGATGGGTACTATGGGTTAAATTAAACAATATAACCTCATAAGATAAAAAATATGATACATTCACAGTGCCCAAAGGTTATTCTTTTACCAGGTCATTCCCTATTGTTTGGATAATTTAGAAACCACTTACCACTTCACAAAAAATCACATTTTAAAAAAATTATTAGTAAGAATCATGGAATGGATTGTAAACAATATAGAGGTTAGGTCTTGACAACATAATGATCATCTTGCCGACTTCAGAATAATATTCAGTAAGTTCCATCTATAAAACATGAAGATAAACCCTCTAAAGCATGCCTTCATGTTAACAATTGAGATATTCCTTTTTTGTAGTTTTCCACTATGGAATCGAGATCCACCCTGAAAAGATTAGTGCATTCCTAGAAATTTCACCTCCTTAAAACCAAAAAGAGTCAATTTGGATTTAGGTATTCATTTCTTAATTAGGTGTTTCATAGCCAAATTGCCTATAAACTTCGCCCTTTAAGAGGTTGATGAAGTCAAGAGTCACTTATTAATGGGAAAAATATTACCAAGAAGCCTTAGAAAACCTCAAATGATATCTAATACATCCATTGGTTTTAATACCACAAATAGAAGGGAAGCAACTAATCTTATAAGTGGACATAAGAGAGATATTACTTGGCACCCTTCTCATATATAAAAACAATGCAGGGAAAGAAAATAGTATCTACTATAATAGAATAATGATTTCTAGATATTAATACTTTATATTATGATATCGAGAAGAAAAAATTTCAAATATTTTTTTGGGGGAAATGTTGAGACAGTACTTACAACTCCAAAAACTCTACTTGGTCTCTCATAAAAACCTACTCAAGTATATTCTCAGTTAACATAGGTTTACTAGGAATATGTAATGATGGATGGTTATCCTATAATAAAAACATCCAATTCGTATCATGAAAGGATATAAAATTTAAAGCACTAATTAATTTCCTCACAACCCACGCAGACCCGAAAAACATGACATTAAGTAATGAGGTTTTAGATGAAGAGGTTTTATATGCCAATGATACCCCACAAACATGGGAGATTTATTTTTATGGTGCCTCTCGAAGTCTGACCAGAAATTATTGGAAAGCCTAATGATCAACCAGGTTATTCTATGGATTGTTTTTCCTCTCTAAATGAGGAGACTCTTCCTTATCCGTTCTTATTATTAGAAGGATTTATCAATAAGGATGTGGAACACTACGATCTTATCATATGCCTAGAAATATTCTTGTAGTTTTTTATTTCCCATCTGAATGTCATGGGTAATTTAGGACAAGTGATTATGTAGACTAATGGTGGGTATTCCATCAGGAAGGAAGATATAACCCCTATCATCAACTATGTTAGGGTAAAAATAGATGAATTACCTTTTTAACCAACACTAAATCATGTTCCCCACTCAAAGAATTATCATGATAATGCTCTAGATAATACTTCCACAACCTTGACATACCCTTTCTAGTATGATGAAATTTCCATATTTCACATCATAACGTGTTATCCCTACTCATTATATGAGACATGTATGAATATATCAGATTTTCATTATCTTGAGGAGTGATGAAATGATGTAAATTATTGGATGGATGAGCTCCATAATTAACTACCTCCAAAATGGGGACCTCCCATTAGATCAAGAAAAAAGGATCCAAACTAACATCGATTAATAAAATTCACCATTTTGGATTGATTTAATTAATATAAACTCCTTTATAAACTGGCCTTATATGGAGTCATCCTTAGATGCATTGAATAATTAGAGATAATCATTAAAATAAAGTCAATATAGGCTCCTACAGTGCCCTTAAGTCAAGAATGAGTCTCTCCCACTAAATTAAGAGGCTTTATTATTTATAGATGATAATGATACAAGATTTTTTTGAATTCACTAGAAAATTCCATGCCTATCAAATTCATTCAAATTTAATCCATATTCATATAACACCCTCAAATTATAAAGTAAAACAATGTATTCAATCATGTGTATAAAACACAACAATAAGCACACATGGGAATATAATTTCTAGATACATTATAATATATTTAATATTTAAAATATATTTTATATATTTTAATTCATGCAACACCGATTTACCTTGTGTTATATTCGAGAGAAACCTTCTTCGATGGCTTGCCTTACACGCAATACCGAGTTTTAGTGAACAATAATATATTATTAAAATATTATTTTTTAATATAATAAGATGTAAAATAGATTTTATGAATATAAATAACTAACTTATGAAAATATATGGTTTATATAAATATAAAATTAATTCATTGGTTACAAATTAAAGATAAATGAAAATAAGAACCAATTGGATATAAAAAGAAATATTATTATTTTTATGCTTCTAATGGAGATTTATCTTAATAAAAATAACTGGTTACAATTAGTGAATTATTTTAATTAAATATATATTTTATATATTCAATAAAATATTTTTTATAATAATCTATTAGGTTTTATATACATAAGATAAAAAAAGTATATTTTACACATAAAACCCCATATTTTTATAAAGGTAATTTTACCTCCTTTTTAATGGAGAACCCATTGTAAATATTAATTTTTACACTTTAATTGATTTAATATGTAAAAATAAACTTCATATTTTAGATAGAAACATAAAAATTAGTTTAGGGTAAATTTTTGATATTTTTCTAAAACATCTCATTTTTAATTAATAGTTAAAAATACTGAAATTTAGGTTCAAACTAATTTTTCATCTAATTTATTTATATGGTTAAATTATAATTTCAATTGGTTTTAATGTTTAATTATATAAATTTTTTAACAATTAATACAATTTTTTTCATTGTAATTAATTTTACTTTTAAATTTATTATAAAAACATAGCAAACGTTTGGATATTTTTACTTTAAAAACACATATTGTCATCCCGCTTGCGAGTTGAATTTTAAATTAGTTTCTTTAAATTATTTTATGTTAAATTGGAAGAATGGATTTAATATTCTGAATTATAATAATTTATAATTTATAATAAGGCCAAATTAATATTTTACCAAAAATACTATTGAAAATAATTAAATTTAATTACATCAATTGAGGTAAAATTAAGCTTAACTGAGGACAAAAACTTAACCTTAAGGAACAAAATGACCTATAAACTTTTACAAGAGCTATGTGATGGACATATATTTAAACTATTATATATTTGATCGACTTGCAACATGAAAAATATATATAGAATTCCTTATCCAAATGTTACAAGAGTGCCACTCCTCCTCCACTATAAAAGGCCACCACTTCTCCACATTCATCACACCTCATTAAAAACATAGGTCTGGACAATATCTAACCAAATATATTAAAAAAATACATACAATTTACCTTTAATCCTCAATTTTTGATGAAATAATTCTAATAAATCCCTATGGTATACACCAAAAGGAGTTACCTGATTTTTAAGGAAATTCTTTCCAACAATCATATTTCTTTAATTTATTTCATAACCACCTAAAATATTCCTTTTACATGTTCATATATTAACCAAATTATAAAAAATATACTTTTATGTAGTTTCATTAAGGTTTCTAGTTACACTAACAAACACTTCTATCTAATGGGTAACGAATATATGGTTTCTATTTAAGATGAATTACCGCCTCATGAAATTATCATTGTTCATTTTTCCTTTACCAACATTCATTGTTGACCATCATGATGGAAAATATGTTTATATATGTTATAAGTTATATTTTTTATTTCTTTATACTTATTTAATCCCTTTATAACTTATATATTTAATACATTCCATTTTGTGTTAATATGATTACATCGTTTTAGGATGTGTGGACCTGCGCCCCCTCAAAGCGACGTGATTTGTTCACAATAAACATGGAACATATTAAGGATAATTTTAATAAACATAAATGAAATATATTACACAAAAAATGGAATATAATTATAATATACATGTATGTACATATCATTTACATTCATTATTTTTAAAATACAATGATGCTGGTGTTCATGAGTACGTATGGACTACCCTCTCCATGAATAATGAATTTCATTTCATATCTACAAATATTATAGATTATTATAGATAAATATATAATTCATATAAATTATATTAACATCATGGTTTGAATTCTAGATATGATTAAACCATGATATATTTAATAATAACAACAAATAACAAGTTAAAACATACTTAAAAAACTAGGCAATTAACACCCAAAATAGTTAAAATAATGAAAGGTTATTAAGAAACAGGTAATAATATATTATATTAGGATAATATATGATATCGTAAATATTAATATGTATCTGTTATAAGTTATTAAAATGTTTAAACCTCGTATACATGTGGTAAATGACGTTCACCCTAAAGGAAACACAAGGTAAGAGATTCCTGTATAATTTTCTTTCCATAAGGAATACTTAATAGTTTTTCACCTGATTTATTATATATGGTGTATTTACTGACAAATTGAAATCTAATATCATTAATAAATATTTATTCATGGTATGTTGAAATTCAATTTTAAGTATTTCATTTAAGGGGATTTTATTTAGAAGTTACCAAGTGGAATATAATTTTATTACTCAATTTAATTATACTGAGTTATATTACTTACTCATTGTCATTAATATTATAAGATTGTGGGTGTAATCTGTTTTTACTATATATTGTTTTATTTAAACATCCATTATGTGTATTTATAATTGATACACATTATTTACTAAATTATTGATTCTCACTTGGATGTTATATACTTTTCAAGGGTTTATTTCACAATCTCAATTTTATTCAAGATTTTATGTACTTGAATTTCCATTTGAAGAAATTATTGGATAATTGTACAATAAAACCTTTTAATTTTAATAACATATGGTTAATAATTAACTTTTTTAATTATTAGTACCATTTTCCCACTCATTGGTACTCAAATTTTTTAGAAAACTATTTTATGAATACCTGAATTCATTTATATATTTAGTCGTAGAAACTATCTTCCTCTAAAAATATTTTCTTATAAAAATGTTTTCAAAAAATTTATTTAATATTTAAAAAATTATTTTTTAAAGAAAATTTTACCCCTTTTTTCTCTTATGAATACTTTTAAAGGAATCATCTTTCCTTTTTTTAAACAAGGAATTTTTCTAACCCTTTTTACCTTGCAAAAGTAATGATTATTTTTACCTCATACAACATGTACAAATATATCATCGGTCATTTCATTGAAGCTTAATTTGTAATTTTAAGAGGTTTATTTATGAATAATTTTATAAAAGGTATTCTCAAAGAAAAATATTTTCAAAATGTTTTTTTTCGAGAAAATGTTATTTTCCTCAAGAATATTTTTTAAATATATTATTTTATTTCATCAATATCAACAACCCACTATTTTTACTCAACTTAGGAAATTTTGTATTGATACCATCCATATCCTTTCTCTAGATCCTTTTTAGTTTATGTGGACAAGTAATGTATATATATTCACTTCATTTCCTTGTTATTCCCCTTGAAATATTCAATTTTATATGATCATTGAGCATTTAATTTCCCCTAATTATCCATAACATTTATCAAGTATAATACTATTGCCTAAACCATGTAAAATTTTACATATGGTGATTACTTTGACAGTTATTTGATTAATTAGGGAATTATTGATAAATCCATATTTCTCATTCAATATAGTTATTTGATAAATAATAATTTTTTTTATTATTCAATATGAGGGATACTTAAGACTAGTAATGAAGGGTGGGTCCTAGACATTATATATCCCCTCGATGCATTAATAGGTTCTTATGAGACAAATAAGTTGCACAAATTAAATTGGGTTCTAACCAGAGTTTTAAACCATCTTATGAAAGGTATTGATGGGATTGGATTTCATGTGTATTAGACATGAAGTTCATTAAGAAAGCATTTCCATAATTTTGTTTCAATTATTACTCATCCATCATAATTTTCATTGACATATCTATGGATGCATTTAATTTTTAGTTCATTAATTAAATGGAATGTGTTTTAGTTTCTTACCTTTGAAAATTTATTTTTTTTATCTCATTATTTGAATGGTATGTGTTTCCAATTATTAACTTTCTATATTTTTATGCACTTCCATTGAGTTTATTGATTACATGGTATGTGTGTTCAGTTATTTACCTTTCCATTTTTACTATTCTTATTGATTCATTATTTCCTCCGCTAAATTTTTCCCTTCCCAAGCCTTTGAGCTCACCGTTATTATGTGTCTTTCCCTAGGTATAAAATAAGCATATTTTTAATGATATGAAGGGATTTAGTAGATGGATTAGTGTTATCCTTGAAGTTCTTTATTTATAATGAAAAAATATGTTGTAATTATTGTAGTCATTTGTAATAAAAGACTAATTTATGTATCTGGGTTTACAAGACCACTAAATTGATCAGTCCATCAAGATTTGATTCCATGTAATCATGCCGAAATAATTGATAGTAGACACTGTCTCTGGGATATCCAGGCTTGGGTCTATACAGTTGGTATCAAAGAATGTTTATTAGAAACTTTTGGAATTCGACTTAGGAAAAAATAGGTTAGAGAATATAACCCTAAGGTAAAATTGGAGGACAAGTATAGAATAACATCTTAGAATATGGGTAAGGTAGATATTATGTGGGTCTTTTAAGTTATAAATCTCTATATTGATACTAAAAGTAGAAATGGTTCTATAATATAGGTACTTAAGAGTAATAACTCTGATAGGGTGTTCCGAGCCTGAGTCGTGGTAACCTGGTAAATGAAAACAGACCTTACTACGCACGTGGTTTGACACTTCCAGGGGATATTCTTTAGATAATCAACTTTTACATACCATTATGTAGAATTTTATTGGACAATGAAAATGAATGATCAATGTTAAGCCTAAGGTGTTTTAGATTTAAAAATAATATTTCATGATTTATATATCTTATGAATGATTATATATTTTTCTCACTATGAAAATTGTTTCTCACACTATTGTTTCTGGTTTTATTCAATGCCTATAACTCGAAGGATTCAAGTTAACATGAAACATGAAGGAAAAGTTTCTGAAAATGAGAAATCAAATGATGCTTTTACATGAGTGAAGGATATCATATTTATGTAAAATAATTTTTCCCTAAATATGATAAAAAATATATACCTTCACTAACTTCCGAACACACCAAAGAAAAGAATGATGGTTGTTTCTTAGAGATTGAGTGGTGGAGATCATAAAGAAAATATGGCTTGATTTCTGACATGTGAGAAGTGTGGAAGGAGGAACCCAAGAGAGTGTCTCAATGGAATAATGAAATTATTTATGTGTGGGAAAAAAGGATAGAATTCAATGGATTGTTGAGGAAAAATGAAAAGTGCGATAGAAGGAAATGAAGTTAATCCTACGAAATCATTTATAGTTTCATAAATGTGGTAAAACTGGACACTACCTAAGTGAATTCACTCTTCTAGAAGATAAAATCTAGAATAAGTAAGGATCTATAAAGAATGAAGTGGATGATGTATTAATGTATTAGGGTTTTATTGAAAACATTTTTAAAAGGGTATTTAGTGATTAATCTTATTTCAAGGATGTATATCATATTTATTTTTGAAATTATATTAATATGGTTTTAGAAAAGGAAAACCTATAAGCCGAGTGAAAACTAATAAATATGACAAGGCCATGGGTCAAGAACCCATGACCAAAGTACAATGAGGGTTTCATGCATACCACTAACCTACAAAACGTTTTGGTTAATTTTTTATTGTTTCTAGTTAAAAAATTTGATTAATAAATGTTAATGATGAAGCATTAGTATCACTACTGAGGATTAGAGAGTAATATATTAACCATATTAGTTTTGGAAGATAGTTAATGGAAAATAATTATACTTTTCAGTCTTTTATAGGCCATATGATGCTTTAAAAGTTTCTTTTAGTGTTTTAGGCATTAAAAATTTATTATTGGTAATTAATTTTTGGTTGCAAAGGGATGAAATATAATTTTATTGAATCAAAACCAGAAGATAGGATTTTTCTATGGATACATTTTATAATGAACCATAATTTACATAAAATGATATTATTTCAAAATTTAAGTATATTTATTAAAAAATATAAAAAATCCACGATAAGATCTTATAGGTATAGTGTCTTTAGAAACTGGGAAACATAAACCACTGGTTCATAAAACATCTACATTATCTCCCACTTATTTCTTCATAACTTGAATGATTTTTGACATATCTTAATTAATACCCTTATTCATGATCAAGGGAAAAGAAACATATGAAATGGTGAGATCAAATGATTAGTAAGGGTAAACAAGTGAAATATCAATCATATCATAATCATAAGACATAAGAACATAACATTTGAAAGTATTATCCTGTATATGAGGGATCGTGATATCGTGTCATGGGATAAAATTTCATAAGAATTAGTGGTCATAATACCAAATGTCATAACATAAGATATGATTTTTTTTATACACATAAGCATAGAAAATCAATTCATATTTGTGAAGGAACATTGTCAAGACCATCATAGCAGACAATTTCCATTACTGAACTATGTTTACCTTCCGTTTCAGCCCTGTATTACTGAACTAGATTTACTTTCCATTCTATTCATGTATATCTCATGAGATATAATTATTTACCCTGTGCATTGGAGGGATATACAGGTCCCACCCATCTCATAATGAAATAATTCTTATGTACTCCATAGAAACATAAATCATTCATCATAGCATAACCCAAGGAATAAAATGGGTTTCTTAAACATCATTTCATCATAAAATAATCCATGTAAATCAAATGGATTTCATAAATATAATTCCATAATAAACACAAGAAAACAATAGTATTAATATTAATATAAATATAACCCTATTTAAATAATGTCATCTTAGATGAAAAGTAATTTTGATATAACACATGAAATTAATTCTTGAGCAAAACAACCTTTCTTCTTCCAATATGTTTTCTATTCTCAAAATTCCAAACAATTTTAGAAGAAAAGAATTTATTTGAAAATAAACATGAAAACTCGTAAGGGAAGATTCATGGAAATAATGCAACAAGAAACCATAAAAATCCATTCATGTCGTATAAGTTAAAAATAACATTCTTCTCGTACTTTTTATGAAAATTCAAAATGTACATCATACGCAAAATGACAAAATATTTCCTTCACACCATTTAATAAAAATTCACCCATTGGTAAAATTTACTTTAAAAAATTATATAAGAATATAAATAATATTACCTAATTACAAAACATGGATGTGGATTATATATATACCCTAATAAGTACTTATGTATAAATAATCTCAGGTAATAATCAGATTGGGAAACTATCCCTTACCTTTGGTCTGATATCCTTTTTATGCATATGAACCTCCTATATAATGATTTAAATGATTTAATTGAATTATTCTATAATAATAGTCATTTTTATGATATCATATATGATTATATTGTCATCGGTGTTTTAGTAACATCTCATTGTCACTCGTTATTTGGATATTAACTATTTTATGTTCTTATGCATGTTTTGTCAGATAAGATCATGTTCTGATTATTCCGTTATAGTTATATCATTTAAAGAATGATATTAGTATAATATATATCATATTTATTCTTACTATTCTTGTATATAATCAGAGTTTAAGGAAGATCATGTATAATGAATCACATCACATCATGGAGACAGTAGGTTGTACGTACACATGAGTGACAATATCATTCCCACAATTGTTGAATGAATTGAAGTGGATAGTGTATAATATTTACTATTAAATATCATGTTATAATAATCATATATAGTTATTATTTACATCATTATACCCATCCAAGTAATGTTGTGGTTAAAAACATATTACACCATGTCGTTGAGATGGTAAGCAGTACGTACGTACGTGTGGTGATTTAATTTTTCATAAGATTGATAGAACATGGAATATGGTTGTTTCATAATTATAATAAAACATAAGTGTATTATTTATAATTAGGTTATTAATTTATAATAAATAAACTTATGAAGATAAAGTATAAGTATAATGAAATTTGAAATAATCCGTAGAACAGATTACCTCTTCCTCGACGTGGTACCTCTAAATCTCTTCTTAGAGCAGTAGAGTTGGTCTTTGAAGATAACCATAAACTCTTGAATATAAATGGGGAATTTGAGAAGGAAAAAGGGGAGGGTATGGCTGATCTTTAAGGTTCAATGTGAAGTGAAGAGATGAGGGAGGAGGTTCCCTTTTATAATTGAGGTGAGGGTAACATTCAGAAACTCCATAAATAATAATTTATAATAAAATAAAACCCTACAAAAAATGCCAAAATGTCCCAATTTCAGAGATGTGATGAGATAGGGTTGTAATGTCCTAAAATGTAAAATTTTGGATGATTATTGTTTTTAATTTAAACCTTATATTTTTAATTAATACTTAGTTATTCAAATTAATTTTTAACTAGTGTAACAAATAATTCAATATTAAAAGGGTGAAATATTTACTTATTTGATGTAAAATAGACCAAATATAAATATATTAGATAATTTTATAAAATATAATAATTATTATATATTTTTAAAAAATGTTTAATTATTTTTAAATAATTTAATAAAACATTATTTTGATAAGAAATCAGTAGTATCAATTTTTTCACTATTCAATTCAATGATTTTTAAAAATATTAATATAACAATATAAATTCAAAAAAATATATTTTATTATATTCCGAGGAGGTCAAGTTCATCTATAAAAATAATTATACATGTTAATTATCCCAAATAATATTTACTTTAATATTTTTAATAACATTCATTTGATATTTCTCTTAATAAAATAATTACTACAACAATTTTATTTAATTATTTTATATGCTTATATTTTGAATAAAAATTATAAATAAAATAATATGATAAAGATAAATATAACATTTTTGAGAAAAATAATTTTAGTTGAATTTATAATCTGGAAAATCCAATATTTAAAATTTTATACTTATTTAATTATGAATGTGACAACCTTAACATCAATTTAAATAAAGTAATATAAGTGTCATAATAACTTCTATAAGGCTCCAAATGGTCTATAAATCGACCTCTGGATGATCCTAGTCAAGATATAATAATCAATAATATTTTATTAAGTGTGTGGATCTTTTAATGGGTAATATGATTTAAATAAATATTATATTATTGATTCTTCATCAATTAAATAATTTCTCCATCATTAATGTATAAGCTATTAAGGTAATTATTTATTTCATAAAAATTACAAATAAATTACCCTGATAATGGAAAAAATTTTATCTTAAAAATTATTATTTATAATTGAAATTATCTTTAGTATTACATTATATTAAAAATGATTTAGTTGTTAAAATTTCAGTGAGACATATTAACTTTTCTTTAAATAAAATAAATTAAATGTCCTAATTTCATCCAAGTGGATTCAAATGGATACCATTTTGACCTGAAGATAATTCAGGTCGAGACACTCAATTCTAATGATATTAAGACAAGTGTTATGGTAATTTTATAATAATTCTCTTACCCTTAATTACACGGTTTACCCTTTCACCATATTAATAAAAATTACTGAAGTTACTATTCATAATGCACAAAAATAAAATAAATCTATTTAAATAATTTGGACCTGCTGATTCCAAATATGGAGTTAATTTTTCAAAATTCAAAACATATATGTTGTAGTAATGAATGTAAAATCTATCCTGTTTTCGGAAAGAGAGAATGAGTTTTAAAAGCTAAAACATAAAAAAATATTGAAATGTTTTTACATCTAAATTCAATGTAAAATTCATACTAATGACAGAAATTATATTTAATGATAAAAATATATTCTATTTATACTTTAAAACCATTATATATTATTATTTAACCATATAAATGATTTTTATGAAAAAATTTATTTTCAAATAATATTTAGTGTATTTTTACAATTAATAAAAACTTGAACATTATCAGAAAAATATCAAAAATGCATCCAAAGTAAATTTTTATATCCCGATTAAAGATAACATGTTTATGTTGTCATATAAAAATTATTAATGTGTCAAAATTTTAATTTAAAAGGGGTTCTCCATTCAAAGGCTTAAAATTACCCACTTAAAAATATAGGTTTTTATACATAAAAAAGGGTTTATTCTTACCCTATGACTAAAATATCCATTGGATGAATATAAAAAATATTTTTTTAAGAATATAACATATATATATAATTAATTTCATTAAAAATAGTAATTCACTCAAAAATAAAAATATCTAATTGATTTATAATTTTTATAAATAATTGGTAGCCAATGAATTCAAAATGCATTTTCATAAGTTAGTTATACTCATTCCCTCTAACCTAACAGATATGATGTAATGGTAATTTTATACTAAGGGTGTCTCGCGGTTCGTTTAAACTCATGATTACGTGCAATTCATGCTACCAAATAATTAAAATTATTAAAATAAAATATTTCATAAAAACTTCAGGGAGTTACATTTTACCCCCTTAAACTGAATTTCACCCTCAAAATTCATCACTTGGAAACAAACAGATGACGATACCTCTCCATCATCATATCCTCAAGTTCCCATGTAGCTTCCTAAAATTGTTGGTTCCTCCATTAAACTTTAACCAAAGGAGTGGTCTAGTTTCGTTGAAACTTTTCTCTACCATCTATAATCCCTATCAGTTGTTCTTCATAAGAAAGATCTTGCTCTTGCACTGCAAATTCTAATTTTAGTACATGTGAAGGGCCAGGTATGTAATTTCTTAAAAGAGAAACATAGAACACATCATGAACTTGGGATAGATTCGGTGGAAGGACCAATCGGTAAGCTACATTCCTCACACGATCTATAATTTCAAGATGACTGATACACCTAGGGATCAGCTTGGACTTCATTCCTAATCTCATTACTCTCTTCCAAGGAGATATTCGTAGTAACACCTGATCATTGAATTCGAACTATAGGTATTTTCTTTAGTTTTCAACATATAGTTTTTTTACTCTGAGTTGCTCTTATGTGTTATTGAATAGATATAACTTTCTATTCCATTTCATCAACAATGTCAGGTCCTAATAGCTTTATTTCCCCAAATTCATCCCATTAATTTGGAGTTATTCAGTTATTTACATAGAGGGATTCATAAGGATCCATATGAATACTTGAGTGAAATCTATTTTCGTAATAAGATTCCACTAAAGGTAGATGTTGATCCCAACCACCTTTGAAAACCATAGAGAAATATCTCAACATGTCTTCTAGAGTATGAATTGTCCACTCAGGCTGACGGTCTATATGAGGATGATAATCAATTCTAAAACCTAACTTTGTATCCTGAGCCTACTGAATACGTTTCTAGAACATTGATGTAATCCTCAGATCCCAATCATATATAATGGAAAGTGGTACTCCGTGCAATCTTACCACTTCCATTACATGTATCCTTGCAAGATGATCAAGAGATGAATCCTATCTAATAGCAATGAAGTGTGCCTAATTCTTATGGCGATCAACTATAACCCAAATAACATTATTTCTTTTAGATTTTTTGGGAAATCTGATGAAAAAGTTCATAGTGATGTTTTCCCATTTCCATTCTAGTAAGGGTAATGGTTGTAGAATCCCCTTAGCCTAATGTCCATCAAATTTAACTTATTAACAAACCAAGCATCGAGAGGCATGTTTGGTAATATCTCATTTCATTCAATCCCACCAAAAATAATATTTTAGGTCCCTATACATTTTTTTAAATTTTGAGGCTTTGGCCTCTTTATTGAAATAGAAAAAAGGATAGTCAAATATAGAGGCTACAAAATAGAACCGTAAAGGAACATCAAAAAACAGAAAATGAGTTCACCTGGTTCTAGAGAGAGTACTCATGCTGTGATAGGGAAATCACCCACCCTTGCCACGAGGATGCCCAACTCTATTCCCAGTCCATGCTTGGGTCCATGCACCACCTTTATCACCCTCCACGGTAATGGGAGTAGATGTAGAGGGATCATCATTCCTTGATCCAACTTTTTCACAATTTGCAGTGATCATTTGAAAAGTGTTAGAAATGTTAACATTACAAAGTACCTTCTCACATGGGGATCCAATGTTCTGCATTGGAATTAGTCCTTATTTTGTTTATAAGTCATGAGGATTATCTAGCTTCTGCATGGTAGTGAACTGAGCCACCTTTTCCATGCTGATGGAGTCTTTCCTAGTTTCAGCTTCATGGCTGGTGGCCTTATCAGGCTGCATAACATCTCTATCCAGTAACCCCTTGGGGGGGGGGGAATTATGGTATCAAAATGAATTGGAGAGGATATAGCATAACAGTGCATAGTTTTGGGTGCAAAGTCAGTGTGTACATCTGAATCATGCAGTAATGAAGTGTCTCTAGTAATATTTATCAAATCAAAACAAACTGAGGCTTGTCCATGTACTAGACAAATAGGGTCTTTAGCTGTATTTTGAGAATTGGAATTGCATTATAGAATTCCAAATTCAATATAATTAGTGGTCCCTATTTTTATCCTTTGCTGATTGACATTAACCTTCTCTAAGGTTGCAGCATCCATAATAATATTACCCTTTCTCCATTTTATATCTTGCATCTCTTTCCTTACTCTATCATCAGCCATTGCTTGAGCCAAGAGTTCCTTATATATTTGGCTGTCTTCTGAGTCCAAATTATTTTATTCCTCTTACATACCATTCACCAAAGCATAATTAAATGAGATAATTCCTTCACATTTGCTAGTTTCTTCTTCTATATCATCTCAACTGGCTTTCTTTGCCCCATATAGATGAGGGGAAACATGTTTCCCAATCTGAACATTTTTAGAGGTAGATATTTGACCAGCAGGAACTAGAGGTGCACCTTGGTGTTGATTCAGATGAGAAAAACTCTTTTGAGAGGGATTTATATCCTCTTTACTTTTTCATTGAGAGTCATCATGTCGTATCTTCATGCATTTGGTACATTTAATACTTGATCAATAGTTGGATTTGGAGTGTCCTATCATGCAACAGATTTCACAAAACATAGGTAATTTTTCAAACACAATTCTCAGACTGATTTCATTATTAGGGGTGGAGAGAAAAACATTGTCAATCAAGGTAGATCTTAAATCAACCTAAACTAAAATTCTGGCTAAATGGACAAAGGTAGCTTTCCCAATGGCTTGATCCATATGGATTGAGATGCCTATTCCAGAGGCAATGTCAAATAGAATTTGAGAATTCCATAAAACCCAATTTAAACCATATATATTGATCCAAAATTTCACAAATGTTTCCTTAAATTCATAAAGAATAATGTTTGGGTTCTATTTTTAGATCCTAAGTGTTCCTGGTTTGAGGCTTATCTAACCAAATCCCCAAGAATGACCTTTCAGTTCAGAGGAAGGAAACAATAAATGGAAGAAATTCTTCCCCAGTGAGACACATTTAAAATCACTAAAGCCCCAAATATTAGAAAGAAAGACCCCAATGTCAGAAATTTCCCAACGGGTCATTCATTTGGTAAGGGAAACACATGAGATGAAAGAATTATTGCAGAGTTCTAACCATTTCCTGATTCCACCATCAGAACTAGAGACATGGGCCGTGGATCCCTTTCGAATAATACGTTGCGGGATGTGATTTTTTGGGAATACAAAGGAACCCGTAGGAATATTAGAGGAAGAGAAGTGACTGAGTTGTTCTTTAAGAGCTCGAACCTTATCCATGTCCTTCAGAAACCAGGGAGAGAAGCTATGTCGAGCATCATATGAGAAGAGGTTCAATCCTCTTAGGTGGGATAGGTCTACCTAGTCGCCGCTCGGTGAGGGTTTCGTCTCGTGCTCATCCATCCTTCTTTAGATCTCTATACATATTTTTTCTTCTAGGATGAATAGATAATGAATAACTATAATCCTCATACAATAAATCCTTCTTTAATTATGATATTGGAGGAATACAAACCTGATTTTTAAACCTTATTATTCTATCACCATCAATGTTGAATTCCAAAACATTTCTCACCTTCTTTTATAGCTCTAAATCTTTCTTCTACGCCTCCTTAATCTTCACTTTTATAGATGGTTGAACATTCATTTGAGAAAGATAAGACTTCTCCCCTTTCCTTAAAATTTCAAGATCCATCCTTTGATGAAAATACATAAATAATGAATCTTTTATAATCCTCATCACGAATATTCTAGCATGTACTTGTCGACTCAAAGCATCTTCCACCTTTTTCTCTTTCCCAGGGTGGTAATATATTGAGAAGCCATAATCTTTAATCAACTCCAACTGTCTTCTTTGGCGCATATTCATCTCGTTTTTTGTGAAAATATACTTTAAAATTTTATGATCAATATAAATATAACACCTTTCACCGTAAAGATAATTCCTTTGTATCTTTAATGAAAAAATTACCACAGCTAACTCCAAATCATGAGTTGGGTAATTTTTCTTATGGATTTTCAATTGTCATGCGAAATAAGCTATCACCACACCATTTTTCCTAAGAACACATCCCAGCCCTATCTTGGATTCATCACTATAGATTACAAACCCTTATCTACTATATGGCAGTGTGACCACATGTTCACTAGCTAAACTTCTTTTTAGTTCTTTTAAATTCTCTTCACATTCCTTCATCCAAACGAACTTAACTCCTTTCTAAGTCAACTTGGTGATTGGATTAGATAATTATGAAAAATCATTCAAAAAACCTCAATAATATCCATCCAAACCAAGAAAATATGATATCTCAGTTAACATTTATGGTCTCGGTCAACTTTTGAAAACATCTATTTTTTGATGGATCTAATGATATCCCATCTCTTGAGATTATGTGACCCAAAAAATGAATCTTTCTAAAGCCAAAAGTCACACTTGGTAAATTTTTCATAATCATTCTCCTTTCTTAAGGTCTTGAGTACAATTCTCAAGTGTTCTTTATGTTCATCCTTTATCTTCTAATAGACAAGAATATAATCTATAAAGACTACTAAAAACTAGTCAAGATATTCTCTAAAGACTCTATTCATTGGATCCTTGTAGATAGAGGGAGAATCTTTAATACCAAAAGGAATCACTATAAATTCATAGTGTTCATACCTTATATGGAATGATATATTTTTTATATACTCCTTCTTGAACTTTAATTGATGACATCCAAAATGAAGATCAATATTGGAAAAGTATTAATCTTTGCATAGTTGGTTGAATAAGTCATCAATGCAGGGATGATGATTTTTTTCTTGATAGTGATCTTGTTAAGTTCTTGATAAACAATGTAGAGTCTCATTGATCTATATTTGTTCTTAAAAAATAGAAGAGGATCTCCCCAAGGTGATACAATAGCTCATATAAATCCCTTATAAAGATTATCTTGGAGTTTCTTTATTCAATTCCTGTAACTCAATTGGGGTTATTCTATAAGGTGTCATTGAAATAGGAATAGAACCCGGTATGAGTTCAATTGAAAAATAAACTTCAAGACTTGATTGAAGACCTAGAAATTCCTCTGAAAAGACATCATCAAACTCCTGTACAATGGGTGTATTCTTAATCATGAGTTTCTCCCCAACCCTTTTTGAAAAATAACCTTCATTTATAGGAATCAAGACCCGTAGGATGGAAAAAATTTCTATTATAAGGTTATATTCATCCTTGAAATGATAAATGATCATAGATTGATTTGGAATATAAAATGTGACTTCCCTTCCTTGCAAATTTATATGATATCAATATAGAGAAATACAATATATGCCAAGACTCACATCAAATTCCACTATAGGAGTGATCAAAATATTTTCAGCAAGCACTTTCCCACAAACTTCAACTGAAAAAAATTATAAAATTTTGATGCGACCGTTGTGACATTAGGAGTTGTCACAGATATCTCAACATATAATTGTTGAGGTAATACAATGATACCCTTAAAACATTATTCAAAAATAATATAGTGTTTTTACCCATAATCAAATAAAACATTTTATAATTTAGAGTGTATGATATGTTTACCTTTCACCACTTCATTATCATACTCCACATCACTGGTAGTGATTTCACATGAAATTCCTTTTTCATTGGCATTAAGAGTTTGTTGATGTCGATCATCATGAATAACCCTTGGATTAGGGAATTTATTGGCATAATTCCCCATTTCCATGAACATGTATCATTGGAGTGTAGGAGGTTCATTCTATGTAGCCTTTTTCTATTTTTATCATTATACATATTTTTACCATCACTTCAACTTTAAACTACCCGATGACCTTGTTTTCCGCACTTAAAAATTTTACTAGTCCCATTAAGAAAATTTCCTCCATGTTTATTTCAACACTTTGAGAATAATGGAAAATCAACTTATTTTTATTATGGCCTTTAGATTTTCTTTTCAATTCCATTTTTCTCTTATTATAAAATTTATAGGACTGATGGGTTACTCCAATATCCATACCAACCTTAAGAGAACATTGAATAGTTTCTTCATAGTTATTAATGTTCCTTATGGATAATGCCCTTTGGATACTTGGTTTTAATCTAATAAATAATTGATTAATTTTACTCCCAGGTTAGACAATAATTCCAGAAGCGTACCTAACAAGTTTTGTAAAATTTTCATCGTAGATACCAACAGATTAATCATCCTTTTGATTTAGTTCAAGGAATTACTTCTCTATATTTTTTCGAAGAATATGAGGAAAGTAATTATTGAAAAATAAGTTCTTGAACTCTTCCCATTCCATGGACTCAATTTCATCTCTTTGCCTCCTATTCTTGAAAAGTTTCCACCATTGATTAGCTTTACCTTCCAAACGATAGACTTATAAGATGACTTTATCATGTTTATAAAATTGTAGAACTAAAAATATATTTTTAGTGGTACTGATCCATTGTTCAGCCACTAATGGATTATAAGACCTATTGAAAGAAGGTGTACACTGCCTCAGGAAGGAATCAACACAATGTTTCCCCCTCCTTTTCTCGTTTGGAATCCCTACATGATTCATATCTTGAGAATATTGTGTGATCATAGCTACAAGATTTTGAATTCCATCTCACATAACATTTGGTATCTTAGGGGGAAAATCATTGCATTGCTCATGGCATTCAACATTAACGTGGTTACTTCGGGTTCTAGACATTAACTAAAACAAAGAATCATAGTGTGAGGAACACTAATCATAACGAGAAAACCACATAATCAAAAATATAATTTCAATTTAGGACACTTTAGGGTTTATCGAAGGTTATTCATGGTCATTTATAAAAAAATATGATTGTAACCTATACTTAGACATATCCTTAGGTTTATTACTAAGACTTTGTCATCCTAGTTTCCAAAGGTTAACTATACCTTTCCTATGATTCTAACTATAATGAACCATACTTTAAATACATTGATATTACTTCAAAATTTAAGTATATTAATTAAAAAATATAATAAATCCATAACATGACCATATATGTATATTGCCTTTAGAAACTAGGAACCATAAACAAATGGTTCATAAAACATCTATATTGTATCTTGCTTATTTCTTCATAACCATAATCCTTTTTGACATATCTTACTTAATACCATTATTCATGACTTGGGGAAAAGAATCATATGAATGGGTAAGATCAAATGACCAATAAGGGCAAACAAGGTAAATATAAATCATATCAGAATCATAAGACATTAGAACAAAATATTTGAAAGTCTTATCATGCATATAGAAGATCATGATATCATGTCATGTGATAAATGTTCATAAGAATTAATGGTCATAATCCCATATTTCATGACATAAGATATGAAGTTTTGTTTCATACACATAAGCATAGAAACTGATTTCATATTAGTCAAGACTCATTTCCAAGACCATTATAGTAGACAAAGTCCATTATAGAACCGGACTTACTTGCCATTCTAGCCCAGTATTACTAAACAAGATTTACATACCACTCTAGTCATGTCTATCTCATGAGATATAAATATCTAACCACTTCATTGGAGGGATATTTAGGTTCCACCTATCTCATAAAGGAAACATTCTTATGTGTTCCATAGAAACATAAATCATTTATCATAGCATAACCCAAAGAATAAAATGGTTTTCTTAAACATAATTCTATCATAAAATAATACATTTAAAACAAATGGATTTCATAAATAGAATTCCATAAAAAACACAATAAACTATTATTATTAATTGGAATATAAACGTAACCCTGTTTAAGGAATTCCATTGTAGATGTAAAGTAATTTTGATATAGCACATGAAAATTTTTCTTGAGGAAAATACCCTTTCATCTTCAAATATGTTTTTTTTTCTCAAAATGACATTCCATTTTAGAAGAAATAAATTTATTTGAAAATAACCATGAAAACATGTAAGGAAATATTCATCGAAATAAGGTTTTATAAAACCATAAAAATCCATTCATACTGTATAATTAAAAAAAACATTATTCTCATAATTTTTTCCAGAAATTCAGAAAGTACATCATACAGAAAATGAAAAAAGATTCATTTCATACCATTTAATAAAAATTCACCAATGGGTAAAATTTAATTTAATTTTTTTATAAGAATAAAAATAATATTACAAATTTTCGAAACATGGATGTGTATGATAAATATTCCTCAACAAATACTGACGTATAAAAAATCTCAAATAATAACAAGATTGAAAAATTATCCCTTACCTTAGGTCTGATATCCTTTTTATGTCTCCAAACCCCCTAAATAATGATTTAAATGATGTCATTGAATTGTTCCAGAGTAATAGTGATTTTAATGATATCATATAGGATTATATTATCATCCTTATGTTAGTAACATTTCATTATTACTCTTTATTTAGATATTAACTACTTTATGTTCTTATGCATGTTTTGTTAGATAAGATCATGTTCCACTTCTTAGGTTATAGTTATATCATTTATAGAATGATACTAGTATAATATATATCATAATTACTCATTCCATTCATGTATATAATCATGGTTTAATGAAGATCGTGTAGAATTAATCACATTATGGAGACGGTGGGCTGTACGTATGCACAAGAAATGATATCATTCCAATAAATGTTGAATGGTATTTTTTGGACCCTCTATTCTATAGATGTTTTCATAATCACAAATGATGTCAATTCTACCGATTCTACTATTTCATTCCATTCAATATCTCTACGTAATTTAATTAAGTCACACTATTCAATACGTTTAAATAATTCAATAAACTATATTTATTCTTCAATATGATTTCAAGTGTATATTTAAATGTATTTTTGAATTTCCGATGTTTGACACATTGATTTTCGAAACACTGATGGACATCAAACCGAAGGATGAAAAACCAACAGGAGACAAACTGATGGACAACAAACCGATGGACGACAAACTGATGGACGAAAAAACCATTGATTGACAAACTGATGGATCACAAACTGATGATGAAAGACCTATGATGATAGATCGATGATGATAGACCAAGATGAAAAAATGATGATGACAGACTGATGATGATAGACCGAGATGAAAAACTGATGATAATAGAATGATGATGACAGACCAATGTAATTGAGTCACCGATACTTATGACTCCCTTATAGTCATAAATATATGTTAAATATTTATTAATTCAAATTTATTTCTAACGGTCATATTTAGACAAATTAATGATTCTGACATTATTTAATGTTTTCTGTAGGACTATCCATAGATAGTACGTGGTACATGCATGTTGGGAGATCTTTATGCCTATTAGACCATGCGTATAAAAGGATTACAAGATCAACCTTAAAGATTCTCCATGAAAAAAAAGTAAAGGTAGACCATGAGAATGTCAAAAACATTATAAACTAAATAACTCAATGTTTGAGCTCAAAAGAGTTCAATATTACCAGCAAAAAACTTCTGAATCCCTCTAGACATTCTAACATCGAAAGAGATGAACCTTTTCACTCCTGGAAGCTAGAGTACAGAGGCTGTGATACTCTGTTCTGAAGCCAACTTCTAGAAGGGGACTCAAATATCAATTTCACTACATCCATTGAGTCTATAGGTTCATTATATAACACATAGATAATTCTTAACTCTATTCATCATTTTTAACTCTGTTGTGATCTTGTATTTATTTTTGAGCAGTGTGTGAATCTATTGATTCACACACACTATCTTCTGTACATAACTGGAGGATACTAAAAATCCTCACACTCAATATCCTTTTACTCCTGTATCCCACATAGAACAGTGGTAGAGATCTTGTGTGGTCTTTTTGTTTGTTTTTCCCACGAATAACTGTGGTAGAGGTCAAGTGTGACTTGGACTGCCCTGTGTTCTATTATGAACCCTAATCTAGGGTGTGGATAAAAAGTTTATTAATATAAATAGCTTAGTGGAAGGTGATCAGCAAGTGGATAGGACTATGTCTCAGCTTCATACTGAACCTCTTGTTTTTATCTGCTGTGTATTTGTATTTGTTTTAATTTGATCTATGTTTAATTAATTTCAAGTAAAAATAATTTGAACTTTGATAGTTAGTTTAGAAAGTGTATATATCTGTTTTGAATCGGTATATTAGATTCAATTTTTTTAATAATAATTAGATTGGTAAAGCTAATAACTAATCATTCTTCTAAGAAATTAATTGAACATTCATGACCTTTATAAATTCACAACAAACTAACATTGATCATATTATTATTGGGGGATAGTTTTTCAAAGAACCAATTTCAACATAAATTTTTATAGAGACTCAATTAACCCCCCTCACGAGTCATCTACTCCGACCAACATTTCGTATAATATGGTTAAAATTATTGTCTATTTTCAAATCTTTTCAACTGTGATTATAGTTGTGTTTTAAAGATCTTAAAATTTCTGTTATTTCTAAATTTTTATCTCTTTGAAATTCTTTGAAAATTTATATCATGGATAATATATTAGAAGGGGATGTTACCAATATACCAACTTTCTTTAATGTAACTAACTATGATCAGTGGCAGCTTAAAATGAAAATATATCTAGAATGCATGGGGTTTGAAATTTGGACTGCTATTGAAAGTAAATATGAAATTACTACAACTACTAGAAACATTTGGGATGAACCTACGAAGACTGTGTTTAACAATAATTGTAAAGAAATGAATGCTCTATACTGCGCACTAGGCGACGAGGAGTTTAACCATATTTCTTCTTGTAAAACTGCACATGAGATTTGGGACACTCTGTCTATTTCTCATGAGGGAACATATAATGTTAAAGAAATGAGATTATATACATTTACTATTAAATATGAAAACTTCAGAATGAATCATGATGAGTCTATTTCTAATATTTATCCCAGGTTCAATGAAATTGTGAATACCAAGATTTCTTTAGGAAGAGAAGTTACAACCAAAGAGCAGATTATAGGGATTCTGCAATGCTTACCAAAAAGATGGTGTGGGACATATACATCTATTAGGGAATCATGCGATATTGATAAGATGACAGTGAAGGAGTTTATTATCAAATTAATGATGTATGAAGAGGAATTGAAGGTAAATCAAGAAGAGGATAAACCAAAGTGAAAGTCTATATCATTCAAGACAACTGCATCTAAAAGTAAAGAAAAAGAGAAAGTTCAAGATACTATTGAAAGCTCCAGTAGTGAAGAATCAGCTTTAGACATTGATGAAGAAATGGCCCAATTGTGCAAAAGATTCAAGAAATTTTATAGGAAAAAGATTTTTTTTTTCAGAAAGCTAAATTTCAAAGGAAAGTATGATAATAAGGGAAATTTGAAAAATTATTGGAAGAGAACTGATAAATTAGAAGAGATAATCTGTTATTAATGTAAAATGAAAGGACATGTCAATGCTGAATGTCCAAAGTTTAAATACAATAAAAAGTACAAAAATATGGATAAAAAGTATAAGAAATCAATGAAGGCCACCTGTAGGGCCTCTGAGGACAGCTCTAGTGAATCTTATTCTTCTCAAAATGTGGAAGATGATATGGCGAATATTTGTTTTATGACAAAAAAACTGAGGTAACCCTGAATCTCCTATAAATAATTCTTATTATTCAGAAAGTGAGACTGAGAGTATAAAAAATGATGAATAATTTAAATATTGCAACATGATAGAAGAAACATGTAACGAGTTGAAAGGTAAGTATAATCTTTGAAGAAAAAAAAACTCTCTTAATGTGACTATTAAATATGAAACTACCACTGAAAAAGAATAAAATTCTCAACTGCTCAAGGAAAAAAATGTTTTAAAAATATCTAACGAGAAATTGAAGAAATATTTGGAAAAATTCACCAATGTGAAAAATACTCTTACTAAAATTCTTAGTAAACAAATAGATCATAAGTATTCTTCTAGAATTGGATATCAACCAGGTCAATATAATTTATCTAAACCACATTTTGTATCCAAATCTGGAAAATATGCTACTTTTTTTAAAAACCAAAATTTTACTATAAATTCCAGTTACAAGAATTCTTTTCCTGCATTCAATTCTTTAGGACCAAACAGATTTTTTTTCAAACACTGTATATTATATATATAGGAAGCCCATAAGGAAATTGTAGGTTCTTAAAGCTTATATCATTAATGTATGTGGGCCCAATCAAATATGGGTACCAAATACATTTCTTGGATGAACTGTTTTGTAGGTAAACAACCTAAATAGCTCCTGTAAAAAGCTGTGGTACTTGGACAGTGGGTGTTCAAGACACATGACAGAGGAATATTCAATATATTAATGTCTTATCAATATTTATGGAGGAAATGTCACATTTGGTGACAATAGTAAAGGAAAAATCATCATCTTTTGCCAAATTTGTATCCCCAATTCTATTTCAATTTCTAAATTACTTAATATTGATGGATTAAAGTATAACCTGATTAACATATATCAATTATGTGATGATAGATTTTTTGTAAAATTCAAAAATTATTCATGCCATGTTTTTTATATCAAGAATAACTTAGTATTTAATTCTTTTAGAAATGATAATATATATTCTATAAATCAAGATACACTAGCCTCACAAAATATCTCTTGTCTAAATGACTTTCACTAAGAATATTGACTCTGGAATAGAAGACTAAGAAATTGCAACATACACTCTCTTAAGAAGTTAACTTGAAATTTTTTAGTTAAATACCTACCCAAATTAGAGTTTCCATAAAATAAGGTGTGTAATCCTTGTCAAAAAGGAATGAAACATAAAATATCTTTCAAACCAAAGAAATAAGTAACTACTTATCAACCTCTTGATTTGGTTCACATGTATTTTTTTGGACCATCTAGAGTTTCGAGTCTCAATTGGAAGCACTAGGGTTATGTTCTTGTAGATGATTTCTCTAGGTACAAATGACCTTTTTCTTAGCTCACAAGAGTGAATCTTGTTCTCACTTTACCAAGTATTCTAGGAATATAGAAAATCTCAGTGGAGTTAATATTAAATCCTAAAAAAGTGATCATATACGTGAGTTTGAGAATCAATATTTTGAATCTTTTTACTCAAAAATGGATATAATCATAATTTCTCTTCTCCTAGGACACCTCAACAAAATGGTGTGGTATAATGAAGGAATACAACCCTACAAAAAATTTCCATAACTATGCTTAATGAATATGACCTACCAATTTATTTCTGGGCTGAAGCTGTTAATACAGCTTGTTATATTATAAATAGAGTCATAATCAGACCCATACTTAAGAAAACAACTTATAGGTTGTGGAATAATAGAAAACCCAATGTAAGTTATTTTAAAGTGTTTGGATGTAATGTTTATATTCTGAACACTAAAGACAGTTTACATAAGTTCGCCTCCAATAGTGATGAAGAAATATTGCTTGGATTCTCTACATCAACCAAATCCTATAGTGTCTTTAAAAAGAAAACCAAATATGTGGAGGAATATGTACATGTCATGTTTGATGAAACAGATCCAGATGAGCCCAAGACCTCAATAGAAATATTGAAGAAGATATGTCCAATCTGGACATTAATGATAAAGTCTCAAATCACCATGTGAAGGAATTTGTAAAACCTTAGAGTTCTAGAAATTTTACAGATTCTAGCCACAAGGAACTAGATCAAAATGACCAACCTAAAGTAACTAGTCCCAATTTTTCTAGACAAACTAGGACCCTTAAATATCATCCCTTAGATGTTGTTATTTGAGATTTAGATAGAGTAACAGAAATTAGAGATTCTTTGATAAATTAGGTTGAACAACAAGAATTATTGTCACTACTTGAACCTAAAAATATCAATGATGCAATCAATGATGAATTTTGGGTAATGGCCATGCAAGAATAACTTAATCAATTTGAATGAAATAATGTTTGGAAATATGTGGATAGACCAAAGGATACCTAGACTATAGGAACCAAATGGATTTTTAGAAATAAAGTGGATGAAGTTGGAAATATAGTTAGAAACAAAGCTTGGTTGGTGGCACAAGGATATAGTAATGAAGAGGGAATTGATTATGAAGAGAACTTTTCACCAATAACTAGACTTGAAGCCCTCAGAATCCTACTTGACTATATAGCACACTTGAATTTTAATCTTTACCAAATGGATGTCAAGAGTGCATTCTTAAATGGTTATATATTTGAGGATGTTTTTGTTGAACAACCCCTAGGTTTTACAAATACACTTTTTCAAAATCATGTTTCCAAATTATCTAAAGCGTTATAAAGTTTGCAACAAGCTCCAAGAGGTTGGTATGAAAGGTTAAGTAATTTTATTGTTTCTAAAGTCTTTATGAAAGGACACGCGAATCCTACTTTTTTTTATAAAAATAATTTCAAAAGAAGTTTTAATAGCTAAAATATATACAGATAATATTTTTTTTGGATCTTCTAAAAATTATTTATGTAATGATTTTTCAAAAATAATTCAAAGTGAGTTTGATGGGTGAACTTAAATATTTTCTTGGATTTCAAATATTTCAAAATAAATAAGGTACTATTTTAAATAAAATTAATTACACTAAAGATCATTTGAAAGATATGGCCTCTGTAGCATTAAGTCTAGTGAAACTCCTCTGAGTTCTATATTAAAGTATGATGTTGATAAAAATGGAAAATTCGTTGATCAAACTGTATATAGAGGAATGATTGTGAGTTCTCTATACTTAAATTTTAGTAGGAAAAATATTATTTTTAGGGTGTGTATGTGTGCAAGATTTCAAGAAAATCCAAAAGAGTCACATTTAAAAGATGTTAAAAGAGTTTTCAAATACCTCAAGTATACAAATAATTTATGATTATTATATCCAAAAGGACATCATTTTTATTTAGTTAGTTATTCAGATACTGAATTTGGTGTATGTAAGTTAGATAGACAAAGTACCTCTTGAAAATGTTACTTTTTGAGAAAGTCTCTAATATCATGGCGTAGTAAAAAGGAAAATTCAGTTGCATTGTCAACTGCTGAAGCTAAGTACATTGCTGCTGGTAGTTTCTGTGAAAAATTGTTTTGGATGAAACATAGTTTTTTAGACTATGGATTTCAATTCAGACATATCCCCATAAAATATGACAACACAAGTTCCATTAACATTTCTAAAAATATAATCTCTCATTCTGAAATGAAACATATTGATGTAAGACATCACTTTTTGAGAGATCCTTATCAAAAAGGTGATATAACTCTTGAGTTTACTAGGACTAAGAATCACCTTGATGTCATTATCACTAAACCCTTAAACTCTGAGATAATGAACCACATCAGACATGAACTAGTAAAGATAAATATTTAAATAGATCTGTGAAACCGATCTCACGAAACCGATCTCGTGAAACCGATCTGTGAAACCGATCTGTGAAACCGATCTTGTGAAACCGATCAGTGAAACAAATCTGTGAAACTGATCTTGTGAAACTGTTCAGTGAAACTGTTCAGTGAAACTGATCGTGTAAAACCAATTCTATGAAACTGATGTATTTAAGGAATCTTTTGTAATTCTGTTTGTTTTAAATAAAATGACACTGTTTTTGTTTTCTTTTTTTCTTCATTTAAACATTACACTTAATGATTTTATGATCCCTAAATGATAAATCTAATTCAATCCACTTTGAACTTTCAAATTACCTTTACCATAAAACCGTCAGCCCTTTTTCACTCTACCTCACGATCCTCGACCTCTCAACTCCTTTGGAATATAAATCTTTAAAAATGGAAGGGAAGAAGCATGAAATGGAAGACCCGAGCAAATATCCATCACCTAAGCATCAGAAGGGTGAGTCTAGTGGGACGGTGAAACCAATCTTGGAAATCTGAGTGGTTACAGCTGAGAAGGAAGTGTCTGTTGAGTGGATTCTGTCTAACAAGTTGTTTTGTTGAGAGTACTAGAATCTCAAGGGTGGATGATCTGGTTCTTAAACAATGAAAGGCCTTATTATCCCTAGCTGGTACATATGTTTTATCGACATTTGAAGATATCCCTAGATGGAGTTGAAGAAGCATGGATGCAGTCAGTGGTGAAGGGAAAAGTGTAAGCTTTTTCATCTAAGGATTGGGATGAGTTCTAGGAGATTCATCATGAATGTGTCTATGATGATTATCAGGGTAACATTCCACCTTCCTATTATTTTATTTGTATGAGGATAATCTGAAGGAGCTAACTGGAAATGAAGAATTGGGGAGAGCTACATCCAGTGAATTAGATGGTGAGTCAATGTTATTATTTAAGTTTATTCAACATCAAATCTTTCCAAGGATGAGATATTTCTCTACTGTGATGTATCAGGACGTATTTCTGATTTACCTCTTAAAAAATGGGATAAAAGTAAATCTTTGTAGGTATTGAATGGTGAATATTTAGGATATGATAAATCTATCCAAGAAATAAAAATTCTTATACCATCCTAGGATGATCTCTACCATGTTAAAGAAGTTGGGTTGTGTATAAGATGGAGATGAAATGATAAGTGCATGTAGTGGTTTCTACCTTCAGAAAGATATTTTCAAAAGAATGAAGATATTTTGGAACCCATGAAAGAAATGTTGGGTAGAAGATGAGGAAATACTATATGATGAGTTCAGTACAATTGACCATCCAACTAGACCAAAGGATCAAGTTGATCCAGGGCTCAAACCAGGAGAGGAACCTGTCTATTCAGATGAGGATGCTGAGGCTGAGTTTCCAAGAGAAGAAGGATCTCATATTGATGATAGGAGTGATCCTGATATTGCTAAAATCCCCAAAGATATGTCTTATGGACCGGCTAGTCCACCTATGGATTTAACCTCAAGAGAACCTTTTTTAGGAGATGAGGATGAGGAAGAGATAGAGGTTACTGGTTTAGAAGGGTATGTGAGTAAGTTAGATGAGGAGTCTGATGATGATGATGATGATGATGATGAAGGTGGAAATGATGAGAATATAAGCGATTCCTTGAAAGATGGGAGACACATTATTGACAGATCCAACGAGGAATATGCACATGGATCTACTGATGGTGTTGATACTGTTGAACATGATGCTTTTGATCATGGAGCTCCTGGTCATGAGGACAGATCTCATCATCCTATTTTTGAAAATCAAGAAGTTGTTGAAAATAAAGAACTCATGAAATAGTTTAATGAAATCATGGCTCATGGACATGAAGAAGAGGCTGAGGATTAGGTGCCCCGGATTGAGGAAATTCATGGAGAAGTTGCAGTGGATGGAGCACATGCATAACCTCAAGTTCAGTTGGTACCTATGCTCAGAAATGTTATTTTGGAAAGAGGAAAAGATGAAGAAATAGACGAAGATGAAATTGTACCTGATCCTCAGGGCTAAAGAGTCATGATTGACACTATTGATCCAAGAGACTGGACAAGTACTCGATGGTGGAATAATGATCCAAGATACATTCTATTTGTTTTGAAGTATAATTTTGATGAGGAGATAGCTACACCTCCTCCTTTTCCTCATGTTCAAGATGAAGCTTCACTGGTTGCACCTCTAGCTTAGAGCCAGTAGCCCAGCCAGTGCCTAGTGACTATGTCACTAAGGAAGATTTTGAGCTTTTCAAAAATGATCTGTCTGAGTCAGCGAGAGCCTTAGTAGAATCTAGAAGTGAAGCTTCCACTTCAAGAGATATTTTGGATACAGATGCAGAAAAGATTTCAAGGATGGAAATCCAAGAGATTCAACCAAATATCATTAGCACAACCGAAACCATCATTAGACTTAATACCTTACAAAGAGAAGAAGAAAGGAAGATGAGAAATGAGTTAAATTATATAGCCTCTGCTTTCAAGACCACCTTTAGTGTTGTGCTGGAAGTTCTTAGGAACATGGTGACACATCTACTAAATGTAGATTTGAAGAAGCTGAAAGAGGAGCTCGGTAGAATGATTAATTGCCCATCCAGTTCTCGAGGTGTGAAAAGTGCTATTTCTAATTTAGAATATTTGAGGGCTATAATCAGAGAGGAACTTCAGAATATTTAGAGTGATTCGGGAACATAATGTCTTATAAAGGTACACATAAATACAGACCTTCTATACAATATGGTAAGGTAGTGAACAAATGAATCATCTGTTGCTCAGAAAGAGATTAGATAGGAAGTGGATAAGTACTTTACTAAGATCTATACCAAGCAAGATCTCATCAATAACATCAAATTTTTTAGCCAAAAATCTCATAATTCCTCCAGTAACAAAACCCTTCAAGAAACAATTGACTCAATTGAAGGAGTTTACCCACTTATGAATAAATTCATGGAAAATAAGGACGATTTAGAGAAGGCCATGCAATATGGTGGTGAAATCACCAATGATTTTATCAAACTCCTCAAGCCATATCTACATGTACAAGCTGAAGTAATTGTGGTTCCTCCTGTTGCTTCCATTAGAACTACCTCTTGGCCTCCTACTCCAATGACTGTTTCTTAGGCTCTTTCATAGATTCGACCGGTCATTACAGAGCAATATCCCAATACGGTGTTGTCAAAAATAAGTCCTAGAATTTTCGCAAATGTCCCCACTAGTGTTTCCTTGCCCCATGTTTCCTTAAAGACACCTCTTCCCACTACCACTCCCAAACCATCAGATCCTACTCCTGAGCTTTTGGATAAAGGTAAAGCTCCTTAGAAGCCAAACCTTTAGCGGTGGATTGTGTGACACCCTGAGATTTTATGAAAAATATTCTTTTTATTTTCATTAATTTCTTTTGTTGTATGCTACACCAAAAGGAGCTTTCCAACACGCATCCCTAACTTGGCTGCATTACACGCAATCACGACCTTCCTCGATAGCGTGTGTTGTACACAATACCGAGTTTCACTAAACAACGACATGCTATTAAAATATTATTAAAACTACCCGTTATGAATATTAATAACAACTTTTTTGAAATTTTGTAAATTTCATCATTCAAAATGGACTTCATTTTTTGATTCTGAATATCTAAATTAGCCTAGGGTGAAATTTTGGTATTTTTCTGAAAACATTCAATTTTTGATGAATAGTGAAAACACTGGGTTACTATTTAAAAACAAACTTTTTTTTAATTAATTATTTATTCTATTTAAATTTATTTTAGGTCAAAATTGACACATATTACCTATATAAGTTCAAAATAATTCATTATAGTCATTTTAAAATAATTTTAGATATATAAAAATTTTATTGAACTTTTGACCGTCTTTTACCCACCTCCTAGGAGAATTTCCAAATTCACATAAAACATAATTTTACCGCTTCTATGAGTGGAATTTAAAAAATCAGAGAGACACGGTTGATGTTTGTAAGTAAAATTTTGTTCAATGAGATGAAAATAATTTTTGGTGAATGGTAACTTTTTACTTTTTATTACCACGGTTAAAAGTAAATAGGGTAATTAAGGGTAAAAATGATATTATTATTACCCTAACACATGTACTAATTCTATTGGATAAGTTTTATTTGACCAAAAACAACCTTAGGAATAAAATATGACCATTTAGGCCCACTTGGATTAGATTAGGACATTTATTATTAATTTATTTAAAGAAGGGTTAAAATAGTTAAAATCAAAGTTTAATAAGTAAATCATTTTTAATATAGGGTTATAAGTTAGATCAATTCGACTATAAATATTAATTAGAAATATAAAAATATTAAATACATAATGGTATTTTATTTTTAATTTTTAGACTTTAAATAATTTAATTTATTTATGACACAATGATGATGCAGTAATTATATTATTAATGAAATATTGACAAAATTGATGTTATAAATACCCAAATAAATGTAATTTGAGACTTTTTATGAATTAAAATAATTTTATATGTTAATATGACATGTTATTATTGATTTAATTAACTTTTTTCGAACTAATATTTCTGTTATGATTTTCACAAAAATCAATTACCAAATAGTGTCAAAATTGACATAAAATAGTTTTTAAAACAAATATTATATTATTAATTGTTATTTTATTTATAAAAATCTAAGGTTCAGACAAATGAATTATATAATGTTATATATATTAATAATAAACAACTTGGGGTTCGTTTGTCTTATTATAGTATGTTTATTAACCATATAGTGTAAGAAAACAAGAAGACACGATAAAAGAAAAATTATTTAACTTAAAGTTAAATCTAAATGATAAGGTTAAAATAGAAACCTAAACTTTTCTAAATTATATTTTATGAGAGTATTTATACCCATAACCACCTTATCTTAGAAATAACTCAATTGTGAGATATTAAAAACCGAATATTACTTTATAATAAAATAATATTTTTTGTTATTCCAAAGGTGCCCCTCTCCTCCCTTATAAAAGGGCACCTCATCCCTCTCTTCCTCACACCACTTTGAGCCTTTAAGCTCAGAAAAAACCTGAAAAATTCTCTTTTCCACTTCCATAGAAACATCCTAGAGGTTCTGGTCTTATTCAAAGACCAATTTTAGTTCCCTAAGAGGAGGTCTCAAAGAGGCGCTTCAAAGAAGAGGTAATGTCTGTTACCGATTCTTTCAACTTTATTTCTTCTTCCACTTCTTCTTCTTCTTTAGTTGTTTCATTATGAAGTAATAACATCAGTATAAATCATATAATGATATGTTATTATAAGTATGAAACAACCCTATTTCACCATCTATCCATCCTACGGAAAACGAAATCACCACGCATGCGTACGTACGGAATACCGTCTCCACACCACGGTGAAATATGTTTTTCCACCAACACCTTACATGGATGGGTATAATGGTGTAAAGAATAACTATATATGGTTATTATAACATCATACTGATTCTGATATATTATACCATCCACTCCAATTCTATTCAATAATTATGTGAATGATATCATCGCTCGTGCGTACGTACGGACTACCGTCTCCACGACGCGATGAGATTCATTCTCCATGTTAACCATACATGAATGATCATAAAGTTTATATAATGAATAATAATGAAATATATGAATTCTAATGTATTTATGTATATATATATATGTATTTCATCTATTTAGTTACATTCAATTCAATAAGGAAACGAAAACAACGTTCATGCGTACGTACAGCCTACTGTCTCCATGAACGGTGTATTTCATTCCTTTTATCGATCTATAATATATATTTGTATATGATGAATATATATTATATATAAATCATGTTTTAAATTCTGTAATTATTTAAATCAGTATATAAGTATTAATATCAAGAACGACAAGTCGAAACACATACGATAAATGAAATACCCAAAACGCTGCTTTAACATGGAATTTACAAAAGAACGGGTAATATAAAGTCATAAGTGAAACATATATGATAGCATAACAATGAATATGATTCTGTAATAAGTCAATTACATTATTTAAATCATTATATAGGAGGTTCAGATACGTATGAATCATATCGGACCTAAGGTAAGGGATAAATTTTCAATCTCATTTTTATCCGAGATTGCTTATACGTAAGTATTTACTGGGGTTACATTTATCATCCATGACCATGTTTTATAAAAATGTTTTCATAAAATGTTAACTATTATTCCATGAATGTTTAAAGTCATTTTTACCATTTATTGACTTTTTACCACATTGTATTAATGGAATATTTCCTTTGGTTACCATATAAGGTACTTTTTGACTTTTCCGACAAAAGTACGAGGAGAATGTTATTTTTAACTTATACGGCGTGAACGTATTTTTACAGTTTAATAACGCCTAATTTTTGAGAATCTTCCTCTACAAGATTGCATGATTATTTTCAACAAAACCCTTTTCTTTTAAAATTTCATGGAATTTTGTGAAAAGAATATGATTTTAAAGAAGAAAGGATATTTTCCTCAAAAATTTATTTCAAGTGTTTTGTCAAAACTATTTTCCATCTAAGATGACATTATTTCATATGTGTATGTTTCAAGTAATATGTCTCTATGATTTAAATGGTTTCAATTTTCTTATGATGAAATGACATCAAATTTTTATGGATTATGTTATGAGGGAATGATGTTTAAGAATCCCATTCTATTAAATGGGTTATGCTATGTTGTATGATTTATGATTTTGTGGCACACGAAAGAATGATTTCATTATGAGATGGGTGGGACCTATATCTCCCTCCAATGCATTGGGTAATGATTTATATCTCATGATATAGACATGGCTGGAACAGTAAGTTAATCCGGTTAAGTATTATAGGACTGGAACGAGAAGTGAACTCGATTCAGAAAGGGACTTTGTCCACTAAGATGGTCTTGGCAGCAATGCCTTGGTTGCTATGGAAATCATATCATGTGCTTAATGGTTTCCACAATTACATGTTTTATTCCCATGCTATTTTATAATGATTTCTTTTCCCTTATGATATATGCCTTACGTACTTCCAAGATTCATGTCTTTGCTCAATATTTTGATGTTTAGATTTTATGTTCAAGTTTTTGCATTCAAATGTTTATGGATTGTTTTATGTTCTCTATGTTTACCCTTACTGGGAATTTGAGCTCACCCCTTTTATGTTTTATTTTCCCCAGGATATAAATAATGGTTTTAGGTAAGAGAAAAAGGGAAGATCTTTATTGGGAGATGTTGAAGATCTTTCACCACGATTAGAAGATTTTATTCCGAGTTTCCAAAGACACTAAACTATTACGATCCTAGTGTTATGTATTATTTATTCCGCAAAAGTAATGTATTGTCCACGTACATCAAGCTTTGGGTCTCTACATATTGTCTCTTTGATAGAGATTTATCTCTTTCTTTTGTTGGTTATACTCTTTTCAATATTAATGGAAATCCTTTTTAATTTATTTTTTGTTTTGTCTTCTCATGATATCTCTCCTTGTTCTTTATCCTTTTTTTTCTTCTTTTCTTAATTTTTTTTTGCTAATCCCAAAAGGGGAAGAAAATTTTAGGCATACATTATTAATTTGAGGGGGAGAATGTCTGGAATAGGGTACATGTATATTCTTATTTTTTTCTCATCCAATCCTTGAGGGGGATATTTGTTTTAAAATAAAAAACACAAGGGAAAGATTTAGTTGTATTGAACAATTAAATTCAGTGAAGTAAGCTAAGTCAAAGTATTATTATTTCATAACTTTTCATGTATGCCATAATTTGTGATTATCAAAAATGGGGAGATTGTAGGACCCACTATACTATAGAATTTTTCATAATCACAAATGATTTCAATTCTACTGATTATACTATTTCATGCCATTCAATATATCTAAGTAATTTAATTATGTCATACTTTAAAATTCTTTTCAATAATTCAATAGACTATATTTAAGCTTAAATAATCTTATGAGTTGATATTTACATGTATTTTTGGATGTCTCTTAATCATATCGTGTTCTGTGTAAGACATACAAAGAATGAAAATTCACAAGTTTCTCAGAGTCCTTAGCACCGATAGTTTGTTCGACACACCAATGTTTGACACAATGATGTTAGACACAGCAATGATCGACAAGCCGATGTTCGACACACCAATTTTCGACACACCAATGTTTGATAGATCGATGTTTGACATACCGATGATCGACAAACCGATGATCAACACACCGATGTTCTACATACTAATGTTCGACAAACCAGTGGATGAGAAACCGATATACGAAAAACCATTGATTGAAAAACCGATGTTTGACACACTAAGGTTCAACAAATCGATGGAAAACAAACCGATGGATGAAAAACCGATGGATAACAAACCAATGAATGGAAAACCGATGGATGAAAACCCGTTGATCGAAAAACGGATGGATGAAAACCCCACGTTGATAGGCCAATAATGACAGACCGATGATGAAAAACTGAGATGAAAAACCGACGATAGCAGACTGATGATGAAAGATTGTGATGAAAAACTAATGATGATAGACTGATGATGACTGACTGATTCAAATGAGTCACCAATACTTAGGACTCCCCGATAGTCATAAATAACTGTTTCAATTTTATTAATTAAAATTTATTTCAGATGGAAATATTTAGAAAAATTAATGTTTCTGACATTATTTAATGTTTTCTATAGGAATATCCATAGAAAGTAAGAGGCACACGCACATGGGGAGATCATCATTCTTACTGGACCTTCAAGTATAAAATGATTACAAGCTCAACCTTAAATATTCTATGAGAAAAAAAGGAAAGTTAGACCGTGTGAATGTAAAAAACATTAGAAATATAAGAATTAAATGTTTGAGCTCACAAGTAGTTCAATATTATAAGAAATAAACTTCTAAATCCCTCTAGACATTCTAACATCGAAAAACTGAACCTTTTTACTCATGGAAGATAGAGTACAGAGGCTACGATACTCTGTTCTGAATCCAAATTCCAGAAGGGGACTCAAATATCCTTTTCACTACATTCATTGGGTATGGAGATTCACTTAATAACACAAAAACAATTATTAACTATATTCTTTACTTATAACTTTTTTGTGATATTGTATTTATTTTTTACCAGTGTGTGCATTTGTTGTTTCACAGACACAGTCTTCTATGCATAACTGGAGGATATTAAAAATCCTCACACAAAATATTCTTTTACTCTTGTATCCCATATAGAATTTTGGAAGAGATCATGTGTGGTCTGTTTTTTTGTTTTTCCCATGAATAACTGTGGTAGAGGTCAAGTGTGACCTGGACAACCCTGTGTACTATTGTGAACCTCGATCCAGGGTGTGGATCAAAATTTTATTAATATAAACTACTTGGTGTCAGGTGATCACCATGTGGAGAGGACTATGTATAAGCTTGAGACTGAACCTCTTATTTTTATCTGTTGTGTATTTTTTTTAATTTGATCTGTGTTTAATTTATTTCAAGTAAAACTAATTTGAACTTTTATAGTGAGTTTAGAAAGTATTTATATCTTGTTTTGAATCAGTAGACTTGTTTAAAAAGTTTGAATAATCTTGAGATTGGTAAAGCTAAGAATTAATCAATCTTTTGAGAAATTAATTGAACATTCAGGACCTTTATAAATTCACTACAAACCAACTTTGATCATATTTTTATTATGGGTTGGGTTTTCAAAGAACCAATTTTAACATAAAGTTTTATAGAGATTCAATTCACCCCCATCTTCAGTCATCTACTCCGACCAACAGTTTTGAATTTGATGGTGTATAATATTTAAGAATAAATATAATGTTATAATAATAATATGTAGTATTTATTTACATCATTATAACCATCCACATAAGGTGGTGGTGAAAAATAGATTACACCACACAATGGAGATGGAAAGTCGTATGTATGCATGCTTGATGAATTAATTTTTCATAGGATGGATATAAGGTGGAATATGGTTGATCAAAGATTATGATAACATATCAGTATATAATTGATTACCTATTCCTCTATGCACTTCCTCTAAATCACTTCTTAGAGCACTAGAGTTGGTCTTTGAAGAAGTCCAAAAACCCTAGAATTTAAATAGGTAAGTTGATAAGTAAAAACGGAATTAGATATCCGAACAGGAAGGCTCAATATGAATTGAATAAGTGAGAGAGGAGGTTCCCATTTATAATTGAGGTGAGGGGAACTTTTGGAAACTCCATAAATAATAATTTATAATAAAATCAAACCCAACTTAAAAACCTACAAAATGTCCGAATTTTGGATAAGAGAGGATATAGGGTTGTAATATAATCAACCAATATATTTTGGACAAGTATTTCTATCAATTTAAACATTATCTTTTTAATTGATACTTAGTTATTCTATTTAATTTTTAACTAGGGTAACAAATAATTCAATATTAAATGGGTGAAATATTTACATATTTGGTGTAAAATAGATCATAAATAAATATATTAGATCATTTTCTACCATATAATAATAATTATATATTTTTAAAAAATGTTTAATTATTTTTTAATAATTTCATAAAACATTATTTTAATAAAAAATTAATAGTATCAATTTTGACACTATTTAGTTCATTGATGTTTTGGTGGAATGGAGGGATTTTACCTGATTTTTGATTTATTAAAAGAACTTCCTTGATTTAAATGAAATTAATTGAAATATTTTATGTTTTAAAAATAGTTTAAAATTATTTAATTTATTAAATTACCAAGAAACCTATTTGATTGATTTTACCCATATTTTGAAATGATTTTTCCTGGGTTGTTTGAAAAAAAAATTGATTTATTCATATTGAAAGTGGGTGTAAACCCATGTTTATAAATATATTCATACCATTTAATGTTATAATACATCCTCTTAATTATTTACGGTTTCATTGGAAAAAAGTATTTCTTTAAAGACCCATTTGGCATTTTTATGATGAATTATGAAATTAAGATGGTATTATTACCCTATTAAATATTTAATTGTATAAAATAGTTTTAATTGAAATTGATGAATCATGATGGGCCATTTGGAAATTTATGAAAATTATCCCATGTGATAATCCTTTAATTATAACTTGTTTGATTCTTATACATCCCATTATTTGGGGGGGGGGGGGTTGAAAAAGGAATTATTTACATTGAGAGAGTTTGGGGGTGAGAGTGAGATGTTGTCGATAAGGATCCCTATGTGATCCTCATAACTTTTTTATCTCACCCATATTATGATTGATCATGGTAACCTAGATAATTATACGGGATAACCTAGATATATGGTTAACTAGAAGACTCACACACCTCTATTGGATCTATATAGAACATGATAGGTTCAAGCTATGGACGTGCATCTAGGATAGATGGCATGTGTGGAACTAGTTTTATTGAGATTTTGGAGACGATATGTAATCATGAGAATTTGTCATGTTGTAATTTTATTAGCTATTTTGAGGTGGAATCACTATCATACGTAGGATATACCCCTAAAATCCATATACTTTATACTCAACACATGACATAATTAATTGTCATTTTTGGCACTGGAGTTTTCTTAATTAATTCATTTATTGTTATTATACACTTTGACTCTATTGTATTGACTCCAATTCATCTTTCCATATTAGGTGCATATTTTCTTCTTTTCTTGATTATGCTGCATTATCCTGTGAAATTGTTTTCATTGATTTTCAAGAAAATGTTTAATTTTCAAATGGTGAAATGGCTTGTTTTATATGTTTCGTTTAATAAATGAATTTAATTTTTTTAAACTCTATTTTGAAGTTAATCCTATTAATATCTTACTTTTACACATATTTTATCATATTTGAATTTCCTTATGATGTAACAGAATAAAATCTCTGGTAAAATCCTAATGGGATCTTTATCTCACATACTGCTTTTATATTTGGTGTTTTCATCCCTTTATGATCTTATAATAGATTTTTGTTCTCTTATATTCCTTTGTGGGTTCATTCTTGGGTGACCAAGGGTCAGTGAATTGAACATGGTGGCTGGCCGTGGATCACCAGGATATGGGTTTTGGTGTTTATGTTCTTCATTAAGTTTTTCTTAGTGTCTCCTTTTACTTGATATGTATATATTGATTGATATAAATATCTGATTATGTTTCGGAATTTTACTTTGTTATTGTAATAAATTAAATGATAAATCATTCTTGATAGATATTTATTAATTACAAGGTGATTTTATCAAACCCATGGAGATTGGGAACTCTCTTTGAGTTAATGGTAAATCATCTTGGATATCTATTTAGATGGTATTCCAGGTTGGTTCGTTACAAATGGTATCAGGGCAGGTCATTCCTTAAAGGAAAATACTTGAATTTGAAATCATTAGGTTATTTGGGGTGAGTCATGGTATAAAGGAGATTAATAATTTACCATGGCTTAATAGGTAGTTTGTGAGAGGGTTCTTGATCACCACCCCTTCAAGATGAGACATGAGTTACTAGGGATATTGGGACTTGAGCATTTTTTTTGAGTTCTTGGTGTCCTGATGATAAATTATAATTAGATTCCCAATGAGACTATCATTGATTTGGGGAATATACTATATGTTTTTTAACCGGAATGGATGTATGACAATAGTCACACTATGTTTTCATGGTTTGGTAAACTATGAGGAGTCAATGTGACTGATTTGAAAATCTGTCCATGAATAGTTTTGAGGTTGGTGTGTGGTTTACCATCCCATATGATCAAGCTATTTTCAGTTATAAATTGGTTCTAAACATGGATCCTTATCCATTTTCTTACACGTGACTTCACTTATGGGAGGTTGGAAATATGGGTTATGGATATGGGTTGTTTCATGCTCTTGTTTGGTTGTTTCAAATTTAATCCCTTGATAGTACTTTTAAATCCTTTTTGAAAACATAATTATTCCTTAAAATATTTTTTGTTATGTTATTTGAGAAATGTTTCATTGAAAAACTAATTACCAATGACTCTTATGTGATGTGATAAAACAATTTTTGAAGAAGAAACTTTTGTTTGTAATAGAATTAAATAGAAACAATTTTGATAATTAAAAAAATAAGATTTATCTTTTTGGAACCATAGAATAAATTCAATGAATTGGAGAAATATTTATGAAAATAATGAAGGATTTATAATCAGATTTACCATTTTAAATATAAAGAGTAATTTTCTATAAACGATGAAATCCTGTGTGTTTTGAAATCAATGATGGTTGAATAAATTGGTTTGTGTCCAATTTGAATGTTGTTGACATGTTTTGTTATGTATTTCCTAACTTTATATGCCTATGTTTTGTGATTTTTAGAAATGTCTCCAAGACATAAAGAAAGATAAAATGTTAGTCCAATAGTCCATTCCTTTGGGTTGTTCTTCATATTTTCTAGAACATGAATCCAATGTCAACGACTATACCCAAAATCCATATTTAGTGATAGAGGTTGTTAACTTTTAGACTTTTAATCCCATAAAAAACTTCTTTTATTTTATTCCACATTTTTATAAAGGCATAAAAGTTTCTCTTGAGGGAGTATAGTGGCTTGCAGAAGTTGATGTGATCTTCGATTCTCTCAAGACTCCAAATGATCTGAAGGTCAAGTTTATCGAATACTTATTTTGGGGACCTAGAAAAGAGAGTTGTGAAGTTGTGTTTCCCTTTTTTATATAAGAAATAATGTCTTGGGAATACGTAAAGTGATTTTTCATTCAGCTTCATCAACTGTAGGGGGTGAAGAAGGAGAAAGTTGTTGAGTTTTTGGGTTTCTTTCAAGATAAGCTATCAGTTGTGAGGAATTCTAAGAAATTCTTATGTTTGGTATATTTCACTCCTAGGATTTTTATTAATGATTTTAGTACGGCTATATATTTGGGAAATGTCTTCACCCATACCTATTAACTTACATACCAATTCCTGGTATGATATCTTATCTAGAGATTATTGAAAGGGAATTTTTAGCTGAAGTGGAGTTTGAAAAACAACATGTTTGGATGAATGCCTCATTATTGGTTGAGAGTGGAAAGTATTATCATGAAAGGATGATTCATATCACATGTTTCTATTATGGATGAAATTATCATCTTAAAATATTTTTTTATGTCTATAATGGTTTGTGGAATGTGTGGCCATTTAGGTCATGTTAATAGGTTTTGTGAGACAGAAAAATGGAAAGGTAAACCTCATTCAAGAATATCAACTACTGAATGTGGGGCATAATATGCTTCATGATAATGTGGTTCCATCCATAGGCCTTTGAGTTAATATTATCATACAGTGGAGGAGCATCTAGTTTTTAGTGGTAAATATCAATCCATATTTTTGTTTCCGATTTGGATGTGGAAACTATTTGAGTTTTTCATTCTTGTGGATTCTCTATTTTGGGAAACCTTTTTTGGGGATATTTGTGGATGATTTCTTATAGACCTTGGTTGGGGTGTGTTGTGGATCACTAAGGTAATACTGGTTTTTTTTGAGATATTTATTGTTGTTCCTTGGTGTCCTCTTTTTTTAACTTGATGGTTAGAGCTCAATTTTGATATATTAGATAATAACCACTGTGAGAGTGTAGTTCCATGTTGTGCATTGACCTAGTTGTGTAGTATATTTTTAGTTAGACTTGGATATACCTTGTGAATGTATGTGGGTAACTATGATGATGTATATTTTTGATAGACCAGGAACCTGGTGGTGCTCGCATTTGATCTGATATGTTGATCAAGGTATGATGCATAGTTTTAAAAATACTAGGTTACCATCAAGTACATAGTCAGGGTGGAAATACATTTCATTTATTTACCTTGATTTTGGATGTTTGATCTTCTATGATTCTCTTTAGTGAGTGGTTGAGGTCTCTTTATTCAGTTTCTGGGACATTCTTTTTCTTTTGTTGCACCATTTTTGTGAGTTTTGAAATCAGGGAGACCAATGATAGGTCTCTAGTATTTCAGTTGTTTAGAGGCCTGTGATGATCATGGTGTTATGATATTGGAGTTGTGTGTGTTTTTAACATTTAGTTGAGTCTCACTTCTAGAACACAAGAATTTCACCTCACAAAATGAGTGATGGAGTTCTTTTTGTATCTTCTTGTTCTATATTTCAGATAAGAAGAACTCCAAGGATATAAATTTGTATGGTGGGGATTTTTTATCATACCATTACTTATTTTTATTTTTTTTGATCCATCGATTTGAATATCCAATGGTTGGATTTATTTTTGGGTTGTTTAAAGAGTTTTTATGAATCCTTTTTGAAGGTCTTTGGGCCTTTTCATGGTTTGAATATGGTTAAAGAAAGTGTGAAACCTGGGCAGAAGGGGTTTCAAGATTTGTGCATAGTTTTTCCATGGTTAAAAAATGTTTTTAAAGGGGTTACATGGTTTGAACATGGTTAAACTAAGTACACAACCTATGAATGTGAATATTCTAGGGGCTCTATTTTGGGCGCATGGTTAGGTGAATGTTTAGTACTAACCATTTGACCCATCATGGAAAACCATTCCTATGATGATTGACATTATGAAGAATTTAATTAAATTCCCAAAACCCATGTACTTAACCCTAAACTCCACCCACTCGAAAATAATCCAATCCTTAGGCTTCTAGGTCCCCTCTAGAGAAATTTTGGCCCCCAAACCTCATCACTTGGTGGATTCAAGCACCAATCCATGTGAATATATTCTATTTAAGTGAATTATTTTATTCTGAATTTTTTATCTTCCTTCTTATATTGATTCATTATTTATAAAGGTTTTGATGGCCTTGAGTTTTATTGTATCTTAGTAGATTGTTGTGGGATATTGGATATATGATCTCTTTTCCCTTATCTCAAGATATATATTCTTAGATTTGATGATCTCCATTAGGGGAGAAACATCTCAGATTTTTTGTTTTTGGATTCTTTAATTTCCAGGTAGGTGTTTCTATGTGTTTCCTTTCTTGTGTGATTCATTACTACATGAGAATTCACAGATACATGTTTCTTGATTTCGAACACATGTTCTATGAGAATTTTTAAATAAATTACTTATGATATATTATTTAACCCTTTTATCTCCTAATTGAAGATGGAATGAATAAAATGGATATGAATTTGATTTATCTAAACTTTTGGTGAATTTATAACTTCCATGTTTGTTTTTTATTCATTTTAAAATACATTTTGAATGATGTTTTGTTTAAATTGGTGGCCTTGGACCTCGTTTTGATTTATTAAATGAAATTCCAAGATTTTGATTAAATTAATTTAAATATTTGATATTTTATAATTTGTTTAAAACTATGTAATTTATTAAATGACCAAGAACCTTATTTTGTTGGTTTTACCCTTGTACTGAAACAGGTGTTCTCAGGTTATTTGAAATGAATAATTTATTCCCATGGAAAGATGTTTTAGATCCATGTTTATAAATATATCAATACCTTTTAATGTTATAATACTTCCATTAAATTCATTATGGTTTATTTGAAAAAAATTATTAGTTTAAAGGACCATATTTAATTGTTTGTGATGAATTGAAAAAGGAAGAAGGTATTATTACCCTTTTGAATATTGAATTGTATAAACAATTTTTAATTGAAATTGATGATGCTTGATGAGCTGGTTGGAATGTTATGGTAATTATACCATCTAATAATATCTTAATGGTATCTTTTTTGATTCTTATACATCCCATTGTTGGGGTGGGGGTTGATAAAGATATTATTTACTTTGAGAATGTTTGGGGGATGAAAGTGTGATGTTGTCAATAAGGATCCCAATATGATCTTCATAACTTGTTTATCTAACCCCTCTTTTGACTAATCATGGGAACATGGATTTTTAGATTTGATGACCTAGGAATATGCTTCACTAGTTAAATCAAACCCTTCTAGTGGATCCACATATAATGTGAAAGTTTTAGGCTATGCACATGTGGTAAGGAAAGTGGATGTGCATGGAATAGGTTTTCTTGAGACCTGTGAGACTATATGTAATCTCAAAAATTATTCATATCATAATTTGATTATCTATTTAGATACAGACTCCCTATCATAACTATAGTGAACCTCACGTTTCAAACATTAACACTACATAAATTTGGAGGAATACTTCAAACTATATATAAACTAAATCCTAAAGATCGTATTAGTCCAGTGTCTTTTCAAACATTTAAATATAAACACTGATACATAAGTGAACTACATTATCTCCCACTAGGTTATTCATGACTAGAACCCTTCTTAGACAAATGATAAATAACACATATCTTTATAACATGGGGAATGAAACATAAAATGGGGTGAGATTATATTCTCAGTAAGGGTAAAAAGGGATATTTATAAGCATAAACATGATCATAGGGTTATGAGAACATGATCATAGAATTACAAGATCATACCCTAAAAATCATACGATCAAAAACATGAATCATGGAATAAATAATGGTAGTTTATAAGATATGAATAAAAATTAAATAATGAACATAGTCCATAAAATAATAACATAGGATTATGACATGGAATTATGGAAGACACCTAAGCATATAAAATGATTTCAGTAGTACTCAAGGAATTGCTGCCAAGTCCAACTTAGCATTATTGGTTCACTACCAATACCACATTGGTAGGCATAGTTCACTCCCATGAACATGTATTAATATCTTAACCATTGGGAAAATACATTTTTCTTAATCATTTAATCAAATTATATCCCATGAAAAGAAGCAGGTTTCATAAACATATAAGGTATGAAAGAGAAACAGATTGCATAAACCTATAACCCATGAAAGAGAATGTATCTTATAATCATTATTCCATAATGTGTAGACCATTCATAGAAACAATATTAATGGATTCTTTGGATCATTTCCCAGAAATGAATGTATAACATAAATGGATGTCATCTTAGAAGGATAATAATTTTGAAAGATCGACTAAAACATTTCTTGAGGAATATATTTTATTCTTTGAATTTTTTTTTAAAAAATAAAACCCTTTGAAAACCATTTTCTTTTAAAATAAAAATTAAAACTTATAAAGAGTCTAGAAAACATTTGAAATTTTTTTTCCTTGAAATCATATCAAATAATCTTGAAAAAAAATTTAAAACCTATTTCTTTGAAAACTTCTAAAAGAATCTTGAAACATTTTAAAAACCATTTTATAGAAAATGTATTTGAAAATGTAAGAAAAAAACATGAAGTAATTTTAATTCTTTTCTTTTAAAATAATAATTTTCATACATATAATGCAATCTTTGAAAGTCACATAAATTTTTTTTTGAATATAATTGTTTTTGAAAATTTTTTTCTTTGAAAACAAATTTAAATTTAAAAAAATCACAAGATTTTAGGAAATTTTTTTTCTGAAAAATAACCTTGTAAAATTAAAAATTATTCTTAATGGAAATTACAGTTTTTATAGTGGGTATGTTCGTACATACTAAACATTCCCTTTTAACCTTAAATGTTTATAAACGTTACTTGATCGCAAAATGACAAGAATATTCATTTTAAAAACATTTATGAAGAGGTAAAACATGGGTAAAGATTTCATTTAAAAATAATAGGATAATATTAAAACATTTTTGATTTTTTTAGAAATATTGGTTTGGAAAGAACATATATTTTTTACCGAAAGGAAAGATATTGCCACATTGCCACATTTCCATAATTTTTTTTATTAATTATCATAAGTACCAAAGAGTTGAAAAATAGTACCATTACATGGATAAAAAATTTATATATAGAGTTTTAGAAAATTTATTAGAGTTATTGAGAGATGGATTATGAAACAACCCAATCTTCCACGATATGCTTCTCTTTGAATAATATAGTAGCGTGTGTTGTACTCAACTTCGAGTTCTAACACACACCACAACCAATCAAACTAGCCGTTATGTATAGTAATACCCACTTTTTGAAATTTAATACATTTTAAATTTAAAAATGGACTTAATATTTGTATTCGAAATATTGAAATTATCTTAGGGTGGATTTTTGGTACTTTTCTAAAAACTTTCATATTTTTAAGAATAGTGAAAATTACTAAATTTTAATTAAAAACAACTTTTTAATAGAAATAATTAATAGTGATAAATTATGAATTTTAGTGATTTTAGAGTATAATTAGATTATATTTTTACCATTTAATTCAATGTTGGTCATTGGATGTAAATTCACATTTAAACTGGACATAAGAAAGTGCTAATCTTTTAATTCTTATTATCTCTTAAAAACACTATTTTTGTTTTAACAACGGGAATTAATTTTAAATTAATTACTGCCACTTATATGTTTTGAATTTAGAAAAATAGATTAAATATTTAGAATCAGGAGGTCCAAATTTTGTAAATAGGTAACTTTTATTTTTAGACATTTTTAATAATTACTTCGGTAAATATTATATTTACCGTGGTTAAAGGGTAAATCCGGTAAATAAGGGTAAAAAATAATATTATAATAATTATAAATTACACTAAAACGTGTCCTAAATTTATTGGTTGATACATGTCCGACCATGGGAATCTTTTGGTATATTTTGGGATCCCATGGATCCACTTGTAAGTGCTAATGACACTTTATATTAATTAATTTAAAGTAAATACAAAAATGACATAAGCATATATCTTTTAGAAAAATATTTTTTACATAGGGTTATATATGTTATATTTTTGACTATAAATATTCATTAGAAAGATAAAAAAATTTACTAAATAATTGGATTTATTTTTAATTTTAAGATATTGAATAATTAATGTTATTTATGACACAATAATGATAAAGTATTTTAGTTATTAATGAATGAATCAAATAATTGGTATTTTAAATATTAAAATAAACATAATTTGAAAGTTTTGATGACATCCACGAATTTTATTAATTAATAAGACATGTTATTATTTTTTAAATGAATTTTCTTCAAATTAATAAAGTTGTTAATACTTTAACAAAAATCAATTATTAAATAGTGTCAAAATTGACATAAAAGAGTTTTTAAAACAAATATTGTATTATTAATTCATATTCGATTCCTAAAAATCTATGGTTTGGCCAAAGGACATATATAATGATAGGTGTTTCATTAATGGACCACTTTTTTGTCTCTTGGAAGTATATAGTAAGTTTATTAACCATATAATATAAAAATACAAAGTGACATGGTAAATGTCAAACTATTTAACTAAGAGTAAAATATAAATGATAAGGTTACTATAGTGACCCAAACCTGTCTAAAATATTTTGGATTAAAGTATTTAGACCCATCCCCACCTTATACTTTGAATAATCCACTTTGGAGCCATTATAAACTGAATATGAATTTATTATAAATTAATACTTTAATTTTTTCCTAAAGAGCCCCTCCTCCCCCTTATAAAAGGACACCACTACTAACCAATTCTTCATACCTTCAAAGCCTTTTGGTTCGGAACAAATTTGACCAAATACCCTCTCAACTATCCTCCCTTAATTTTATATGCCTTCCTTTAGCCAGAAAGTCATCCTAAGGAGCCCTTTTTATCAAATCAAAAGGAAGAACCCGAAGAAGAGGTAATGTTTTCACCACCCTCTTTCAAGTTCATTTCTTCTTCAACTTCTTCATTATTTGATATTTCCATTCTAAAATAATAAATCCAGTATCTTCTATATAATGTGATGTTATTATAAATATGGTACAACCATATTCAGTATTCTATCCATCCTTTTAATGACATGTCACCATACATGCGTACGTATGGCCTTCCGTCTCCACGTCATGGTGTAATTGTTATTCAATACATTATTATTTGTATGGGTATACTAATGATGTTTAATTCATGTAAATAATAAATATAACATGATAATTATTCTTTATATATGATATACCATCCAATTATATTTTATTTTAATATCAAAATAATGATATTCTCGCTCGTGCGTACGTACGGATTACTGTCTCCATGAACGTGATGAGATTCATTCCCCATCGTATCCATTCAAAAGTAAATTTTATTTGATGATTAACAATAATTTTTAGAGTCCTGATATCATTCTGAATATGAATAATATACATGCCATCCATAACAAATATGGCTCACATAATAAAGAATATAAAGAAAAACGAATCCGTTAATACCCGAAACAACGATAATACAAAGATATTATTAACAAAGCAATGTTAAAAGATCAAATATGATATAATATTAATGTATATGATTATTATATAATATAATAACAATTATATAACCATTATAAAAGAGTTTAACCTACCATCAACTAAAGAAAAGTACAAGGTAGGGGTTTATTTCACAATCTCTTCATTATCCGAGGTTGTTTATACGTAATTATCTAGTCTGACCTCTTTATCATCCACATCCATGTTTCTTAAAAATGTATTTCAAAAAATTCTTACTATTTTACAGAATATGGGTCAAAATCATTTATACCCTTTATTGAGTTTTTATAAGAAGATTATAAAGGAATATTTCTATCTTTTTCCTAACAAGTTCCTTTTTAACCTTTTCGACAGAATTAAGGTAAGAATGTATTTTTTTAACTTATTCGGTGGGTGCAGCTATTTTCCACTGTTATAAAATCGTAAAATCTTACCTTAAAATCTAATAACGATATTTTCAAAGTAAATGTTTTATTTTATAATTATGTGACCATTACATGATTTCAAAAAAAGAGATATTTATCTTAAATAGTTTTGATTTCATATATGTCAACATCCTTTGATGGATTTTAAGCTTATTTGAAGTTGATTTATTATGATAAAAAACTTCCATATTATATTGAAGGTTTTGTGATATGTTTGACTATGGATGTGTTATTTTTATACCATTCTTGGTTTATGGAGAAAGTATTGACATTCGTATGCTAGTTTTAATACGAATGTTTATGTTATGTTTAAACCTGTTCATATGAGGAATGCATTGGACTTAATAAGTGACGGGTGGAGCCTGCTATAGCTCATCGATGCATCAGTAGGTCTCATGAGACAAACTAGTGTCTTGGCACAAGGCCTTGACAAAATCTTATTTGTATTCTTGGTACAAGGCCTTGACTATGTGGTTATGATAGTCTCGCATTATGCATTCTACCATTATTAAAGTGGTTATTGATATTTCATCTGATTATTTGACTTGTAGAATATCCATGTGAATAATTTAATGACATTATTTCATTTTATTTTTTCCATATTATGATGAAGTTAAAGTTTAAAAGGCTTTTTTTTAGTTATACATTTCATTAAATGTTTTTTCTTATTTATGAAAGTTTCCGCTATATTTTTATCCTTACTGAGCATCTGAGCTCACCCCTTTCTATGTTTTATTTTTCCTTGGATGTGAAGAAATATTTTATGACTAACCTGTAGGGATAGTCTGAAGGGGATATAAGTGTGGACTATGGAGACTATGTTATTGTATTTTTTCACTTTATGACATAATATAACATTTATGAATGTATCTAGTGGTTCCAAGGCTACTAAACTAATCGGTCTTTCGAGACTTGATCTTTTCTTATCATGCCAATGTTATGTAATAATGCACCGACTCTGGGTAACTAGGTTCAGGGTGTTAAAGTTGGAATCAGAGGAAGTTTAGTACAAACCTTGGAACTAGATTTAACTAAACTCGTATTAGAGCACATAGACCTAAGATAGATTTTGAGGATTAGTATAGAAGAAATTCCTTGAATTTTGGTATTGTAGAGATTTTGTGAGTTTTCTGAGAAATAAATCCCTGTATGGATATGAGCAGGTAGATGCGGCTCTGGCACAAATGTACCTAGGGATAAAACCTTAAATCACCGCTTTGAGCTAGACTCGAATGGGAACTGGTGCACGATAACGGGTCCTACTGCACTCATGGTTACGACACTCTCGGAGGATATGCTTATAATAATTCTAATTTTTTTACAGACCATAATGAAGGGTTTATGAGTATATTATTCCTCAAATAATTTTTTTATGTTTATGGATTATATCCATAAAATTTTCAAATTATGTTAAGTGTTATACAAGTTTGGAATTATGTATTTTGATTCATAAACTGATCTAGTTTATACCATTGTTTAGAAATGACTCCTAGTGGAAGGAATGGATACTGTATCAATGCAGGCACTCCATGTAGTGATTTCCCTCCAGCACAAGATAATTATAGTGGTGCTGGTGATGCAACTGATACTGATCAACTAATCACCATAGTGGGACAACTCACTCAGGTTATGAATAATAACCTTACCCGTATGGGGCACCCTGATCCGCAGCATGGAGGATCAATGTTAGATCACTTCATGAGGAAACAAACACCAAAATTAAATGGGAGTACAAATACATTGGTAGCTGAGCAATAGATAAGTTCTTTAGAGAAAATATTTCATGCCTTAGGGAGTAGCGAAAGGGAAAATGTTGTCATGGTAGTTTACCGCCTTATTGGAGATACTGATCAATGGTGGTCATTGATTTAAAACACTAAGGAAGATGATGAAGTATCAAATATGGAATGGAGGGAGTTTAAAGATCTTTTCTTAGAAAAATACTTTCCTCGTGACCATCGAGAAGATATGGAAATACAATTTCTAAGTCTGAGGTAGAAGGAGGATGAGAATGTCGCAAAGTATGAGGATAACTTTACAAGGTTAGAGAGGCATGCTGTAGATTATATACATAACCCAAGAAGTAAGATTTATTGCTTCTTTGATGGGTTGAAACCATTTCTCCGTCAATAATTAGTCTTACAATCCTTTTCATCATATGAAGATATTGTCTCATGTACTATCAAGACAGAAAAATAATTCTCTATGTCTTACGACTTTAAATCGAAGCAAGAGAAGAAGAGATCATCTAATCACTCTGGAAATAGAAATAAGGGGAAGAAGGGAAATATTGAATATCCATCATGCAGTAAATGTGGGAAGAAACACCCCGATACTTGCTTGGAGGGAATGGGAGTCTGTTACAAGTGTGGTGAAAAAGTCCACCAAGCTCGTGATTGCAAGGGGAAGAAAGAATCTACTGATGTTCAATGCTACAGTTGTAGGGAGATGGGACATTATGAAAATGAATTTCCTAAGAAATAGGGGAACTTACCTCAGAAAAGTCCAAGGGATCAAGGACAAGCTTATGTTATCACTGCTGTTGAGGTAGAAGCTCCAAAAGACGTGGTGGAATGTAATTTAATGGTTTCCTCAAGTTTAGAAAATTCTTTATTTGATTCTGGATCATTGCATTGTTTAATATCTTCCCAGTTTGCTAAGAAAATTAGATATTTCCAATTTTATTTAACAAGGGAGTTGTCAGTTTAAATTCCTAATGGAAGTATCATTGCTACAATGTTCTGTGAATCAGTTCCCATTAGAGAATATAATTGTTCTCTATCTGCTGATCTCATCGTCATACCTATGATTGAGTTTGATATAGTCATCAGTATGGATTGGATTTCAGACTATGATGCAAAGATTTGTTGTAAGATGTAGGAGGTTATGATTTTCAATGATGATGATAAGGAACACCTTATCTTTATAGCAGAATCATCACCACCTAATTCCTACCTAGATCCACCCCCAATAGCTCAACTAAATTCATTTATTGGGGAGGAAGATAATGAAATGATTGTGGGTGAGGAAAGGAATGTTCAAATAGAGGATGTACCTATTGTGAGATAATATGTTGATGTGTTTCCAGAAGATTTACCTGGATATCTTCCAGAACAAGAAATTGAGTTTTCCATTAATTTAATTCATGGTTAAAGGCCTATATCAAAGACCCCTTATAGAATGGCCACTGTGGAATTAGTTTAAATAAAGAAACAAATAGATGTATTAAGTAATAAGGGATTTATTCGCCCAAGTGTTTCTCCATGGGGATCCCCTGTACTTTTTGTTAAGAAGAAAGATGGATCTATGAGGTTATGTATCGACTACAGGGAAATCATTGCTATAACAATAAAGAACAAGTAACCCCTACCTCGCATTGATGATTTATTTGACCAACTGCATGTAGCTCAATACTTTTCAAAGATTGGCCTTCGATCTGGATATCATCAGTTGTGTGTGAAGAAGGTTGACATTCCGAAGACATCATTTTGAACCAGGTATGGGCATTATGAGTTTACAGTAATACCTTTTGGGCTGACTAATGCACCCTCTATTTTTATGGATCTAATGAATAGAGTTTTCAAGGAATGTATCAATGATTTTTTGGTGGTATTTATTGATGATATCTTGGTATAATCAAAAAGCTAAGAAGATCATGAAAATCACTTGCGCATTATATTTATGACTCTGAGAAGAAATGAATTATATGGGAAGTTTAGCAAGTTTGAATTCTGGCATCAGGAGATTTATTTTCTTGGCCATATTGTCTCTAAGGATAGAATATATGTTGATCCTTCTAAGACAAGAAAAATCCAAGAATGGCCAGCACCAACGAGTATAACTAAGGTACACAGTTTTATTGGTTTAGCAGATTATTATCAACATTTCGTCTAGAATTTTGCTCAGTTGGATAACCCATTAACAAAGCTCACACGTAAAGGGGTTTAATTTGTTTGGACAATAGAGTGTGAATAATGTTTTGAATAACTTAAGAGAAGATTAGTTAATGCTCCTATATTTACTCTACCATCATGGAATGATGGGTTTGTTATTTATAGTGATGCTTCAAAGAAAGGAATTGGTTGTGTCCTTATGCAGAATGATAGGGTTATTGCCTATGCATCATGACAACTAAAAATTCTTGAGCAAAACTATCCTACTCATGATATTCAGTTAGCTTCTGTAACTTTTGAATTAAAGATATGGATACATTATCTCTATAGTGAAAATTATGAGATTTATACTAATCACAAGATTTTGAAGTACATTTTCTCACAGAAAGAACTCAACATGAGGCAAAGGCGATGGCTTGAACTACTCATGGATTATTATTGCACGATACACTACCACCCGAGGAAGGCAAATAATGTGAAAGATGCTTTGAGCAGAAAATATCATGGAGTTTTGAACATGGTGAGAATTGAAAGGGATCCTATTTTCATGGATCTAGTGAAGATGGATATGGGAATTACCATGGAAGGTGAAACATCGATACTTTTTCAAATGGTTGACAAACCATATTTAATAGAAAGGATAAAGAGTTATCAGACCAGTGATGAATAGTTTCAAAAGAAGATTAAAGCTGTGAATGATGGGAGATTGAGAGAATTTGTGTATGAAGAAGGAATTTTGAAATTTGGGAAGAAACTTTGTGTTCTCGATATACCTGATCTAAAAAGGGAATCGTTAGATGATGCTCATAGCTCCAATTTCTCTATACACACTGGGAGCACCAAAAAGTATAGTGATTTGAAGGAACATTTTTAGTGGGACAACATGAAGAGGGAGATTTATGATTTTGTGTCAAGATGTATGGTTTGTCAACAGGTGAAAGATGGAAGGAAACAGCCAGGAGGAGTCGTGCAACCTCTTCCCATACTAGAGTGGAAATGGGATAATATTACGATAGAATATGTCATGGGGATACCAAATACTGCTAGATGGAATGATACAATATGGATAATTGTTGATCGTCTTACCATGTCAGCACATTTTCTTTCTATAAGAGAGGATCTACCAATTGAACGTCTAGTAAGACTATATATTAATGAAGTTGTGAGACTTCATGGAGTACCCCTATTGATTGTTTTTGATCATGATCCCCATTTTACTTCAATATTCTGGAAGATTCATCAAAAGGCCTTGGATACTGAACTTTGTTTGAGCACTGCCTACCACCGTAAAAAAGATGGATAATCAGAACGGACTATTCAAACCTTAGAAGACATGTTGAGATTCTTCTCACATGACTTTAAAGGTACGTGGGATCAATATTTACCTCTGGTAGAATTTTCCTATAACAATTGCTTCCATTCACATATTCAGATGGCACCATATGAAGCGTTATATGGAAAGAGATGTCGCACACAAACCTGTTAGGATGATGTTGGTGAAAGAAAACTTGTAGGCCCGGAACTGGTAGAGGAAACGATGGAAAAGGTGATGGAAATCCAAAACCACATCAAAGCATCTCAAAGTAGGCAGAAGAGCTATGCTGACAACCGAAGGAAGGATTTGGAATTTTAGGTAGGAGATCATGTTTTCTTGAAAGTATCTCCATGGAAAGGTGTTATAAGTTTCAGTAAGAAGGGAAAATTGAGTCCCATGTACATCGGAGCATTAGAAATTCTAGAATGAATTGGGGCTGTAGATTACCGGTTGCAATGCCGCCAAGTCTCTAAAAAGTTTACGATGTGTTCCACGTATCATTGTTGAGAAAATTCATGCCTGACTCAACGCATGTAATCATCTTTGAGAAATTAGAACTGGAACCTGATCTATCTTATTTTGAAGAGCCCATCAGGATTCATGATACCAGAGAACAAGTGCTGAGAAACAGGTTGACTCATCTGGTAAAAGTTCTATAGAGAAACCATAAGATGGAAGAGGAAACATGGGAACCTGAGGAACTTATGATAAAGAACCACCCGAGTCTTTTCATGCAGTAGTATTCTAGAAATTTCGAGGATAAAATTATTTGAAGGATTGGAGAATGTAACACCCCAAGCTTCCACGGTACACTTCTCTTTGAATAATATAGTAGCATGTGTTGTATGCAACTTCGAGTTCTAACACATACCACAACCAATCAAACTAGTTGTTATGAATAGTAATAACGACTTTTTGAAATTTCATACATTTTATCATTCAAAATGGACTTAATTTTTGGATTCATAATATCAAAATTAGATTAGAGTGAATTTTTGGAACTTTTCTGATTACTTTCATATTTTGATGAATATTGAAAATTACTTAATTTTAATTAAAAACAACTTTTTAATCGAAATAATTAAGAGTGATAAGTTATGAATTTTAGTTATTTGAGAGTATAATTAGATTATATTTTTACCATTTAATCCAATATTGGTCATTGGATATAAAATCACATTTAAACGGGACATAAGCAAGTGCCAATCTTTTGATAGTTATTATCTCTTAAAAACACGCTTTTTGTTTTAACAACAAGAATTAATTTTAAATTAATTACTGCCACTTATGTGTTTTGAATTTAGAAAAATGGATTCCATATTTAGAATCAATAGGTCCAAATTGTGTAAATAGGTAACTCTTACTTTTAGACATTTTGAATAATTACTTCGGTAAATATTTTATTTACCGTGGTTAAAGGGTAAATCCGGTAAATAAGGGTAAAACAATAATATAATAATAATAATAAATTACCCTAAAACGTGTCCTAACCCTATTTTTTGATACATTTCAGACCATGGGAATCTTTGGGTCGATTTTGGGACCCCATAGATTCACTTGTAAGTGATAATGACACATTATATTAATTAAGTTAATGTAAATACAGAAATGACATAAGCATATATCTTTTAAAAAACAATTTTTACATAGGGTTATATATATGTTATATTTTAGACAATAAAAATGAATTAGAAATATAAAAATATTTCCTACATAATGGTATTTTATTTATAATTTTTAGACATTGAATAATTAAATTTATTTTTGACATAATAATGATGGAGTTTTTTCCATATTAATGAAAGAATCAAATAATTGGTATTATAAATATTACAATAAATATAATTTGAAAGTTTTGATTCCATCCAAGAATTTTATTGATTAATATGACATGTTAGGATTTTTTAAATGTTTTTTTTGAATTCATAAAGATTTTATGACTTTAACAAAAATAAATTTTTAAATAGTGTCAAAATTGAAATAAAAGAGTTTTTAAAACAAATATTATATTATTAATTCATATTCTATTCCTAAAAATCTAATGTTCGGGAAAAGGACTTATATAATGATAGGTGTATCATTAATGGACCACTTGGGGGTCGATTGTAAGTATATATTAAGTTTATTAACCATATAATATAAAAATACAAAGTGACATGGTAAATGTCAAACTATTTAACTATGAGTTAAATATAAATGATAAGGTTAATATAGTAACCCAAACCTATCTAAAATCTATTCTATGAAATTATTTAGACCCATACAGACCTTATACGTTGAATAATCCGCTTTTGAGCCATTAGAAACTGAATATGAATTTATTATAAATTTATACTTTAAGTTTTTCCTAAAGAGCCCCTCCTCCCCCTTATAAAAGGACACCACTTCTAACAAATTATTCATACATTCAAAGCATTTTGGTTCAGCCAGCCTCTACCAAAATAACCTCTAAACTATCCTCCCTTAATCATAGAGGCCTTCCTTTATCAAGAAAGCCAACCTAATGAGGCATTTGGATCAAATCAAAATGAAGAACCCGAAGAAGAGGTAATGTTTTCACCACCCTCTTTCAAGTTCCTTCTTCTTTAACTTCTTATTTCATTGATATTTCCATTCTAAAATAATAAATCCAGTATATTATATATAATTTTATGTTGTTATAAATATGGTACAACCATATTCATTATTCTATCCATTCTGTGAGTGACATGTCACCATACGTGCGTACGTACAACTTACCGTCTCCACATCGTAGTGTAACTGTTATTCAATACATTATTATTTGGATGGGTATAATAATAATGTGTAATTCATGTAAATAATAAATATAACATGATAATTATTTTTTATATATGACATACCATCCAATTTTATATTATTTTAATATCAAAAGAATGATATTGTCACTCGTGCGTACGTACAGATTACCGTCTCCACGAACGCGATGAGATTCATTCCCCATTGTATCCATTCAAGACTAAATTTTATTTGAGGATTAAAAATAATTTTTAGAGACATGATATAAGTCTGTATATGAATAATATACATCCCATCCATAAAAAATATGGCTCACATAACAAACAATATAAAGAAAAAAGAATTCGTTAACACCCGAAACAACGATAATACAAAGATATTATTAGCAAAGCAATGTTAAAATATCATATATGATATCATATTAATGTATTTGATTCTTTTATAATTTAATAAAAATTATTTAACCATTATAAAAGAGGTTAAACTACCCTCAACCAATGAAAAGTACAAGGTAAGGGTTTATTTCACAATCTCTTCATTATCCGAGGTTGTTTATATGTGATTATCTACTGTGACCTCTTTATCATCCACATCCCTATTTCATAAAAATGTATTTCAAAAAATTCTTACTATTTTACAGAATATGGGTTAAAATCATTTATACCTTTTTTTTACTTTTTATAAGAATTTTATAAAGGAATCTTTCCGTCATTTTCCAAACAAGGTCATTCTTAACCTTTTCGACAGAATTAAGGTATGAATGTCTTGTTTTTTTAACTTATACAACGGATGAGACAATTTTCCACCATTATAAAATATTCAAAGCTTACCTTACAATCTAATAAGAATATTTTTTAAATAAATGTTTTATTTTATAATTATGTTACCTTTAAATGATTTAAAAAAAGAGATATTTCTCTCAAATAGTTTTGATTTCATCTATGTCAACATCCTTTGATGGATTTTAAGCTTTTTTAAAGTTGATTTATTATGATACAAAATATCCATATTGTGTTGAAGGTTTTGTGATATGTTTGACTATGGATGTGTTATTTTTATACAATTCATGGTTAATGGATAAATATTGACATTTTGTATGCGAGTTTTAATAGGAATGTTTATGTTATGTTTAAACCTGTTCATATGAGGAATGCATTGGACTTAATAAGTGAAAGGTGGAGCCCTCTATAGCTCCTCGATGCATCAGTATGTCTCATGAGAAAAACTAGTGTTTTGGCATAAGGACTTGACAAAATCTTATTTGTATTCTTGGCATAAGGCCTTGACAATGTGGTTAAGATAGTCTGGCATTATGCATTCCATCATTATGAATGTGGTTATTGATATTGCATGTGATTATTCGACTAGTAGAATATCCAGGTGAATAAGTAAATGACATTATTTAATTTTATTTTTTCCATATTATGCTGATGTTCAAGTTTAAAAGGCTTTTGTTTTAGTTATACATTGCCTTAAATGTTTAGGCTTATTTATGAATGTTTCCGCTATATTGTTATCTTTAATGAGAATCTGAGCTCACCCTTTTCTATGTTTTATTTTCCCCAGGATGTGAAGAAATATTTTACAACTAACCTGTAGGGATAGTCTGAAGGGGATATGAGTGTGGACTATGGAGACCATGTTACTGTAGTTTTTCACTTTATGATGTAATATAAAATTTATGAATATATCTAGTGTTTCCAAGGCTACTAAACTAATTGGTCTTTTGAGACTTGATATTTTGTGATCAAGCCAATGTTATATAATAATGCACCGACTCTGGGTAACAGGGTTGGGGCGTTATAGATTATTCTATTTTATCAATGAATGCATCACCACAAACAATCTCGTTAAACGATGAGATTTTTTCTATAAACTCTTACAACTTGGTAATTTTGAATAATACTCACCATATAAGAAAATAAAATTACATGGAACCTATAATATCACAAAAAATAATGAGATTAATGATATAAAATTTCAATCGGAATCATTTAAACCTCATTAAGTAATATAGGTGCATAAAAAAACATGTGCCTCAAAGAAGGAAAATTGAGAGAAAATTAGTTTACCGATTTTGTAACTTTTAAACCATAAAACCCATAAAAGAATGATAATAAAATAGATAAATAAATATTCATAAATTTAATTATATTAATCATAGAATAAATTCATGTTAAATAATTAAAACACCCAAAATAAATGAGTGGTGAATAAGGAAGGTATCTGATGTAAATAAAAAGTGAGAAGAAATTCCCTTACCTTATGTCTTGAATCCCATCATACTTGTAAAAAAATAATGTATAATAAATATAAGTTTATTATAAATATTTTATCAAAACATATTATTATATTTAATAAAATTTATGATTTGATTATGGATTTATATTACTCACTTATTAACCATTCTATGTTAAGGTTTCACTTTGAGTAATATCCTCATTGTTCTTCGTGCATATTTTGACTTATTATTCTTAATTGTATTACTTAGATCATGATTTAATTACTTCCAGAATGTATTTTTTTTAAATATCATATATATTAGTTATATATTTCTTTATAATAATATATAAAATATTTAATGATGAAAAGGAATACACTATTCATGGAGACACTAGGCCGTACGTATGCATATAAGCTATTTTGGTTTCTTTGCCATATTGAAAAAAAGTATGTAAATAACATATATGTATTTATGTATATAATAAAATTAATTTGGAATTATTATGTTATATATATATCATATATTTTTATTTAATTCATCCTTAAAACATACCATGTAAAGTGTGAAAGAATCACATCTCTTTGAGGAGGTGTTAGTCCACACATCCAAAAACTATATTATCATACTTACAAAAGGTTGAAAGTATAAAGGTATGTGTTATAAAATAATTAAAGAAGAATAAAGACATAATAAATATAATATATATCATATTTAAATTTATTTTCAATCATAATTACCAATAATTAAAGGTGGTTAAGGAAAAATGAACAATCATCGTTTCACGAGGCAGTAGTTCACCGTACACATAAACAATATGTTCGTTACTCATTAGATGTAAGTGTCTATAAGTGGAGGTCTATCCCTTCGTAAAAATCATATTAGTATACTGACATTAATTTTTTTTGATAATCATAGAATAAGTACAGTTTAGGGGGAGTGGAATGGAAATAAAGCTACAAAGTGTGAGAAAAGAGCTTACATATTCTTTGGGTGACTCCTTTTGGTTTGCACCAAAGGGATTCCCTGGGTGGATTTATGGAAAAAGGTAAGGCTTATAGGAAGATGGGAGGGATGTTTATGATCTATTAGGGAATAAAATCATCACAAAATAGTGGCTTGAGATGTGTGAAAATGTGATAGGAGATGAGGCCGTTTTATAGTGGAGGAGGAGTGGTACTCTTGTAAATTTTGGAAAAGGGAATCCCACCCATGTTTTCCCCATTTTAATTGGATTAAATAATGAAAAAAATTGTATTAAATAGTTTATAGGATCTATATATTGATATCAATGTATTTGGGTCAAGTGTATATGTTATTTTGTCCCTAAAGATAAAGGTTTAGTCCATTATTAAGCTAAAGTTTACTTTAATCATTGTAATTTATTTCAATTACTTTCACTAATAATTTTGGTATTAAACTAAGTCATACTTATTGGAAATTATAAATTATTATAGTTAAAATTATGGAATCCATTTTTCATAATTCAAATCATAGAATTGGCAGAAATTAATTTAAATTTAATCCTGGAGACGGGATGACAATGTGAGTTTTTAAAGTAAAAATGTTCAAAAGTTTGCTATGTTTTTATAGTCAATTTCAAAATGAAATTGATTCCAGTGACCTAAATTGAATTAATTGATAAATAATTGATCTAATTAACCTTTAAAACCAATATAAAATATAATTCAACATTATAAATAAATTATATGAAAAATTAGTTTTGAAGTCATATTATGTATTTTTCACTATTCATCAAAACATGAAAATTCATAGAAAAATACCAAAACATAACCTCATCAGAAATTTTATATTTCTATTAAAAAGATGAAATTTAATTTTACATATAATATTTTTAAAATTTCAATTTTTTTTAAAAAATATGTCAGTCATTAGAAGGCAGTGAAAGTGCCTTTATGAAAATATTAATTTCTATGTAAAATATTTGGTTTGTTCTTATATTATGATTATAAAATATATTGGATAAATATAAAAAATATTTTGTTAAATATATAACTTATTTATTTAAGTAATATCATTCTATAATTGTAATTAATTTTATTTATTAGGATAAACCATCTTTCTGGGTATAAAAAATTGTTTTCTATAAGAATATATCCTTTATATACAATTAGTTATTATATCAAATTTTTATTAATTTCTATCCAATGAATTAATTTTATATTTTGTGTAAAAAACTTATTTATATATTTTAAATAATAATATTTATAACCATTAATTTAACAGCTATGTTATATCCTATTATATAAAAATAATATTTTTTAAAGTATTTTGTTGTTCGGTTAAACTCGGAAATGTGTGTAATGCAAGTCATCAAAAAACTCATTTTTGCATGTGACACATGCTAGATCAGTATCACATGAATTATAATAAATATAAAATATATCAAATCAATTTAAATTAGTAAATATATTGAAAATTATCACGATATTATATTCCCTCAGGCACTTGGTGTTGCGTGTAGTGCGAGCTTGGCTTGGTGTTTCATATAACATAATAAAAACATATAAATTTCATATAAAAAAAATCTAGATTCAGTGTTTTATGAAATGAAAAATATCAAAAAAAGATTAAATTAATATGGGAAAAAATATTTCACAAAATCTTGGGGTGTTACATTCTACCCCCCTTAAAATGAATTTCACCCTCGGAATTAGTCTTGGTTATTTATGGTTTTAAAACTTGAAATTTACTTTCATAAAAATTGACATCATAATAAATTAATACTAAAACATCCTTCAAAAAATGATTTTTGGAAACATAACAGTTACCCAAGGAATCATATAACTATGTGTCCATATAAAACATAGGCGAGAAGTGAAAATATAGAATTGGAAGTAAAATCTGACTATTAATTTCTGATGGAGATTGATATATAAAATTGATCGCTAGAAGCAGGTGATCACAAAACCATAAATCTATGACTATATAAGGGACCATATGATTCATCAGAAATAAAGGTTCTAGGATAAATCTTCTTCAATTCCTTTTTCTGAGATTCGAGGAATTATTTTACTATCTAGGAACATTAAGAAATATACTTACTTGATTTAATTCCTTTTCATATGTACAATCACAGACATTCATTTTTCATTTATCGATTCCCACATAATCTCTTACTCCAGGGAATGATGGTGAATTTTATATTCATGAAGAACTTCATTATTAGGAGATCCATAAATAGTGTGATAATTCCTTCCATCTTCCTTTACATATGATCACAAAAAAATAGTTATCACAGGTAATCCAACATGCATAAATCCTCATATTGTGAGATATTAGAAAAATCATAGTCCCTTCCATAATTGGATAACCAAATAACTATTCTAGATGATGAAAATATAAAAAACTAGAAAGGTAATGAAACCAAATTAGAATTGGTACCCCATATATCACAAAGTAGATCTTGGTTGTCACATTCTAAACAAGTGAATAGCCTCATCATAAATTCTCTTGAAACATAGTAATATCATGAATTACCAAAAATAATTTTGGAAGAAATTCAATATTCTATATTACAAAGGTTACTGGATATATTCCAAAAATCCAATAAGTGTTAAATATAATCCATGATGACATATTCCACTTTTTCAACAAATCACTAATTAGATACTGGGTAATCATTACTATCAAATTTACATATTCATATCTAACATATCATTATCCAAAAAACACTATATTAACATATGGACCATATTAAGGGTTATATTACCTTAGTAAACATTTCACCTTTCCATTAAATCACTTTTCTAGTCCATTATAATCACTCAACATAATATTGCAACTCCATAGCAAAAAAATATAAACTGAAAAATCCATGTATATTTCACCACAATTCTTGAATCTAAATATAAAAAAAATTAAATTATTACACTTTATCCATAAGACTTAAGAACGATACCATATCCTATTAAATAATAACACTTTCCTTTCACATTTCATATGTAGTCTCATCATCATCCAAAATATAACCATTACTCAAACCACAATATTAATTTTTTTCAAGAGATTTCTACTAAGGACATCGATTTGCATAATGTCCATTAATTACACACTTAAATCATTTAAACTTTTATAATTTCATAGGGATGCCATTATTCCCATAAACATAATTAAACGAACCCTACATTTTTCCTTTATAGGTACCTGTTTTTTTACATATTTTTTCACAGTCAAAACACCTTCTTATTCCTCTATGACATTCACATAGGTAATTATTTACATATTATTGACATCGAGGAAACAAAATATTATTTCTTCAATGGTCTCTATTACCCAAAATCTCAGAGAGATCCTTTATTCTCTTATTTTTTGAGTTCGAGAGTTGGTAAAGGTATACGTTGTTGATCATGTTACTTGAAAACTGATTAGGAATGATAAAAAAATCATTAAATCCTATGATCATCCCATTTGAGATCTCATCAGTAGATTTTACATCCCATTCAATGTTAATCCAGTTCCTTATGGTTACCTACATGGACTAAAACTAGAAAACATTGAGTAAGAAAAGATTATCATAGCAAGGAACCAAATAATCCTAAAAACCACTTATATCATATCTAAATTATGAAACCCTTCTAAAATAATGACACCCCAGGCTTATCCTATGTTATTAATAGAAAAAATCAATATAAATCATTCATGATGGTTCATGAAGAGTTTGGGACATTTCAAAGAATATCCCTTGAGATTGTCAAACTAGGTGCACAATAAGGCCTATTGTCGCATAACAGGTTATGTCCAGTCAAGCCCAACACACCTAGTCAAATTTGTTACTCCTAGGAACATTTGTGCTAGAATCACATCCACTTGTTTTATCCAGGCAGGGATGTATGGAAAGGATAACACTCAATCTATCCTTTAACAAAATTTTGGAAATTTTCACAAATGTTAACTCATTCTTATACTTATCCTTAATTACATCCCTGGATATATATTTAGATACATTCATAGGGATCTCAATAATGTTTTCTCATCCGAGTTTCTAAATTCAAATAAATTTTCTCTCTGATACAAACTATAGATACCCTTGATTTTCATACATTTAAATTACATTAATTTTACAGAATACTAAAAACATCAGACAAATAGACACCCAAAGACTGTTTTAGTCTATTTCCATTGGACACATGGAAACATAAACAATGGTACATATGTGAACTATATTATATATACTAGTTTCTTCATGAATAAAACCCTTATTAGAAACATAATACACAATACATGACTTCATAACCTGTAAAATGAATCATAAAAGGGGTGATATTAGATTATTAGAAAAGTTAAATAATGTATATATGTAAGCATAATAATGAAAATAACAGTATGGGAATATGATCATAAAATTATAATATATTACCATGTATATCATATGATCATAAACATGAATCAGGGAATAAATATTGGTAGTTAAAAAAAATGAATCATAAGGAAATAAAGAACATAATACATGAATGAATGAAAAATGAATAATGCATGATGTTTTTTCAGACACATAAGAATATAAAATTATTTCCATAGTATTCAAGGCAGTATTTCAAAGGACATCTTAATTGTATGGGTTCCCTCCCAATACCATCTTAATAGAAATGGTTCACTTCCACAAACATCTTAGTAGCATGGGTTCACTCCCCATACCATCTATGTTGTCATGGTTCACTCCCATGTCCAACTTATTAGAATGAGTCAACTCCTGATACCATCATTGCAGTCATGGTTCAATCATAGGGCCATATTAGTAGTATGATTTTACTCCCATGCCATCTTGGTAGTCATTATTCAATCCCATGGTCTTCTTAGTAGTTAAGGTTTACTCCTAATACCATCATAGTCTATCTAATGAGATATAAATATTTACCTAATACATTGGAGGGAGATATAGGTCCCACCCATATCATAATAAAAATAAACATACGTGGTACACAATCCCATAAACCATCATATCATAACCCATGAAAACAAATGGGTGTTATAAAATTGTAATAATATCATATATCATGGAAAAATACAAGTTTCATAATTATTTCCTCAAATCATAATCCATGAATAGAAGTGGGTTTCATAAACATATAACCAATGAAAGAGATACGGATTTCATAAACATTTAACCTCTAAAAGAGAATGGATTTCTTAAATATCATTCCATAATGTGTAAAATATTTAGGTAAAGAATATGAATTTACCCTTTAGATAATTTCCCAAAATGGAATGAGTAACATCATCAAATGTCATTTTGGATGGAAAATAATTTTGAAAGATATTTTAAAACCATTACTTGTGGAAAATATCCTTTCTAAATTGAAAACTTCTTTTTAAAAAACAAAAAAAATTTAGTACCATTTTTTTTTAAAATAAACATGAAAAATTATAAAGGATTCTAGAATCAATTTTAAAGAATTTTTCCTTGAAAGCATATAAAAGAATCTTGTGAATTTTTTTGTGAAAACCTTTCTTTAAAGACAATTTGGATAATTATAATGGAATCAAGAAATTTTTTAGAAAAAACATTTATAGAAAATGTTTTTGAATACATATAAATAATTCTTGAAATAATTTAAATAATTCTCTTTGAAAATTACCTTTTGAAAACATATATCAAATTATTTGAAAATCACTTAAAAACCTTTTTGAACATAAAAAATTTTTGAAAACCATTTTCTTTTAAAACCAATTTAAATTAAACAAATTTATATAATGTTAGGAAAAATATTCCCCAAAAATAACCTTGTAAACCTATAAATTATGCTTCATGGAAATGATGATCATGGTGGTGGGTAAGTCCATAAATGCTGAACATTCCTTTTTCACCTTAAAAGTTTAGAAATGTTCCATGACTGAAAAATTAAAATAATATTACTTTTACAAACATTTTGTAAAAAGATAAAACATGTGTATAAATTTACTTTAAAAATAATAGGATAATAGTAAAAAATTTAAAACCTTATAGAAATCCCAATTTTTAAATAACATAGATTTTTGACCAAAAGGAAAGATATATCCAAATTTTCAAAAAAGTATTTTCTTAATTTTCTTATGTTCCAAAGAGTGGAAAAATTGTAAAATTATGTGGATATAACATGAATATATAGAGGTTTCAGTAATTAATAAGATTTTTTGAGATATGGACCATAATATTACATCAATAAATTTATAATCATCAAAAATCTCAATAAACGATGAGATTGTTTCAAAAACTCTTACCACTTGGTAATTTGGAATCACACTCAGCATGTAATAAAATAAATTTACATGGAGACTAAAATAGAATGAAAAGGAAGGATATTCATGATATAAAATGTCAACTATAATCATATATACCTCATTAATGAGCATATCTACATACAAAACATGTTCCTTAATGAAGGGAAATCGAGACAAAATTACTTTACCAATTTGGTAACATTTGAACCATAATCCCATGAAAGAAATATCAAAAAATGGATATGTAAATACACATAAATATAATTATAATAAAAATTTAATAAATTCATTGGTAATATATATAAAACACGGAATAAATGAGTGGTGAATAAGGCATGTATATCATAGGAAAAAAATTGAGATAAAATTCCCTAACGTTATGTCTTGACTCTACCGTACTCATACAAAACTCTTGTATAATAAATATAATTTAATTATAAATATTATACAAAACCATATTATTATATATAATGTGATAAATTATTTAACTCTGAATTTATATTACCTACGTATTAACAATTCGATGATAAGGTTTCACTTCGGGTAATATCATCTTTTTTCTTCATACATGTTTTAACTTATTATTCCTGATAATCTTACTTAGATCATTATTTAATTAAATAAATAATGAAAAAAATTATATTAATATCGTATATATTCATTATATATTTATTTATTACAATCTATAAAATATATAAAGATGAAATGTAATAGTCCTTTCCTGGAGACGGTAGGCCGTACATACGCACGAATGTTGTCTCTGTTTTTTTACTGTATTTAACAAAAGTAACTAAATAAAATAAATGTATATTTGTATATAATATAATTATAGTAGAATTATTATGTTATATACATCATATATGTTCATTAAAACCACCCCTAACACATTCCATATTATTTGTGAACGAATCACATCTCTTTGAGGATGTGATAATCCAGACGTCCACAAACGATGTTGTCATACACACACAAGATGAAAAGTATAAAGTTATGTGTTATAAAATTATTAAATAAGACTAAATACATAATAAATATAATATATATCATATAGAGATATTGTTTCTATCATAATTACCAACCATGAAAGGTGGTAAATATGAAATGAATGGATCATCGTTTCGGGAGGTGGTAGTCCACCGTACACATAAACAACATGTTTGTTTCCCATTAGATGGAAGTGTGTGTAAGTGAAGGTTAAAACCATAGAATAACAACATATAAATATATTGAGGATACTCAGGTTGTTTTATAATCATAAAATATAAAGTTTTGATATGGTATATAATGTAAATAAATTTAAAAATCTTGATGAAAGATGTTACCGATTCTTTGGGTAACTGCTTTTGGTTTTCACAAAAGGGATTCCTTCCATGGATTTATGAGTAATTATAGGATTATAGGATTATGTGAAATATTTTTTGGATCTATTTGGGAATATATTATCCTATAAAAATTGGCTTGAGATTTATTATGAAGTGGGAGGAGAGGAGGCCTTTTTATAGTGGAGGAGGAGTGGCAATCTTGTAAATTTTGGAAAAGGGAATTCCACTATTTCTCATGGCTCCAATAATAAACCAAATTTGATCCGAATAAATATAGGGAAGAAATATTGTTATCCCTTGGACGTTGGAAAAGTTTCCTGGCCATTTTTTCCCTTAAGTGTATGATTTATTCCCTTTTAAAGCATAATTTTACTTTAATTGTTGTAATTAACTTTAATTACCTTCACTAATATTTTTTTTCAAAAAATAAGTTTAACATATAAGAAATAAAAGATATTAGTGATGGAAATGATACTAGAAAGTGAATATATACCAATGGATCTATACCCATGGTTTAGATAAACTATGTTTATAGAGATTTAGGCCAAGTCTATACTAACAATTTTAAAAAACCATTGGTATAGGCCAGTCAACACCAAAAGTTTTTTTAAAACTGTTGGTATAGTGCTCTAGATAGGGAGGCCTAATTATCCTCCTATTCCTACCCTCCTCATTCTAACCCTAATCCATCTTATGAGTCCATTAATCCCCCCTCCCCTCAAGAGATTTTGGTGTCCCCCCACCCCTCCCCAATTGATTTGGTGTGCCTCTTCCCCTCCTCAGGAGATTTTGGCCTCCCCCTTTCCCTCTTCAAGAAAATTTGGTGTACCCCAAGTGAAATTTCACCCATAAGATAGTGTTAGTCCAAAAAAATTTATGATTTTTTTGTGTGGTGATAATTGAGAGGTAATAGTTCTTTCCCTCCACTTATTTCTTCTCTTGTATTCATCCCCTTTAATGGGTGTGAGTCAATTTTATAAATCTACATCTATCTGATATGTGCCATTGTACTTATTTATGGATATTATAAAAATTAATTTGTTTTTATACAGTTTTTTTAATTTTTTCCAATTATTTTACATTATATAGGATTGATTTTTCATTTTAGTTATATATTATGTGGGGAAAAAGTTTAAATATGGTTTATTTGATCACTCAACCCTAGTTTTCAACCACCATGGATTAAGATACTGTGCCTTAACCTATATGAGAACCTAGTTTATGTCTCAAGACACAGTTCACCAAAATCATTTGTTCTTGTCAATACCATTTTTTTATTGTGAATGTACCTACTAATAGAGATTTTAAAATTGAGATATCAAACTGAACTCATATATTGAAGTTTACTACATGGAATATAAATAAATAAAAATCTTGTTCTCGACCATTATTCCATGCCTTTTGTGTTTTGTGTTTTTTTCTCTTTTGGATGAAATACCATTTTTGTGGATTATACTAATTTTGTTTATAGATGTTTTTTATTGAGGATGTCTAGCCATGTAGTTTATTGGGTACCTCATTGGTTTCTCATTCTATGAGATAGATCTTTTGAAAGTTGTATGTGCATCATTTCTTATGTATTAACTTATATGTTTTTCACAAAAGACCATGTTTTTCATATTAGTTCAGGCATCGAATGAACCAAAGGAGAATACATGTGTCCTGGGGGTGTATTTTTATTTTCAATTGTATCTTGGAATGGTATGATATTGCATGCCAATTGTTTTTGAATATTCCTAAATTGATTTTAATGAATATTTTTTGATTAAATTTTTAGTGGTGAGAACAGACTTGATGTTTTGAAATGTGTTCTTGTTTTAAATGGATTTCAAACATAGTTCATGGGTGTTTTGAAAGTGTTTAATATATTTATCATGGTTTATTTGATTTTAAAAAGGATTATGTTAAACCATCTTCTTTATATTAGAATCCTCTTTTCAATCTTGGTTGATTTCGAAATCAACTTTTTTTATGTTTAAAACTTTAAAAAAAATGGGTTTTTTGATTTTAAAAGGTTGATTTATCCTATGTGGATTACGTTTTGAAACTTGTTATTGAATGTGAATATTTTCCAAGGTGGTGTAAAGGTAATTGTGGGTTCTCATCAAGTTTCATGTTGTTTTTTTTATAAAATTAGTCTCAAAAGTAAATTCAGATTTCTCTTTAAAGGGTGAGTTAACATGGAATTCCAAGAATGTTTTATTAAAGAAAATAACTGTTTGGTATTTTATGAAGAATGGGTTTTTATAAAATTGTGATACCCACTTGTTCCCGTTTTCAATATTGTATACCAATGATTTTTTGGGATATCATGTGCAGATTTTTATTATTGATACAACTATATATGATACTTTTATTTTGAAATATATTCAGATATTTCCTTTTTAGGATATAGAAGGTATGGTGTGTGTCATTAAAAATGAATTATACTTGATCATCGTAATTTCTATATTATTCTCATCTTATTTTACTTTTAATGATAGACATGGGGGAATTTGCTAGGTGGATTAGGTAGTTGATTCCATGAACTAGGATTATGTTCTCAAAGAACATTTCCCCAGACCAAGGGATCCTGTAGAGTTGAAATTTCCCTTAGAGAATGGGTGAACATGTGGGTGTGGGGATCGAGTGATCCCAGTAGTGTCCAAGAGTCCCAAAGGAGGACTGAGTTAGCTTCTATGTTATATAGGCATTCAGTGTGATTCATGAACTGAGGGTTATTCTACGACATGTTAATACCCATTTTTTAGAGCCCATTTGTAAGATCTATGAAACTAGGATCCATTTTAGGATCACCTTAGGGGATTTTTCTTGTATATTGATGTATCCCCTTATTGATATATTATTTTATGGAACCTATGTTCTTTTTCATTAACCTTTTTGTGTGGCTATAAAATGTGGTTCCTAACTTTTTTATCCCTTATATTTTGTGCGTGCATTATATCTCATTGTTTTTATTGGGATTTAATAATGTTTTTAATGAAATAAAGAGAAATTGTAATCATATAGTTATTTAATTCTATGAGTGTGTGTTAGTATTGAAAACAATTTTTTAGGCCAATGTACCATGATTAAGGGAAAGGATAGTTTTCAATGTTATTTTGGAAAAGTTTTTGGATGCTTAAATCCTTTTTTGAGTTGGAAATTAGTATTTTATAAAGGGGTGTTTGTGATTTGATTTTAATGTTTAACATTAAAAAGGTTGTTTGTAAAAGTGGTATTTGATGAGGAAAAACATTTTCCCACTAATTGTTACTATTTCATGAAAATACTAGAAAAGAGTTTTAAGAATCTTTTGATGGGTTTTCATTACATTTCATAAAACCTTAAGAAAAGTGATGATTATTTTTATTTCAAACTAGAATAGTTAGGATTTATTATGTTAGTGACTCTATAGATTTGGTAGTATGTGGTGATCTACTGTGATGTTTATTCCACATTGAAATTTTACAGGTCCAGGTTTTTTCCAGTTTGTTTCACCTATTGACATTCATGGGGAGATGTTTGGATAGTGAAGATGATAGTGAATTACTAAATGTCAAGGATACCCACCTTGGTTCTTCATTTGTAGTAATCGATTATAGAATATGTTATTTCTCTTATTATTTGTTTTTCTACCTATTAGTATGCTTTGATGACTTTAATATTATAATTGGTTGTAATGAATTTTTTAATTATGGTTTACATTTTTCAATGGAACATAATTTTTTTACTTGTAATATAATGGATAGAAGTTGGATGTATAATACCAATCATATTTAAACCAAGATTCAATAGATTTTTTTTTTGGATTCTTCATTTACCAATGTTTCAGTTTGAGGTTGTATATTGTTTCCATGATATAATTGTGTTGTAACACCATGGTTATGTCATGATGAAGTTAGATACCATATAAAGAAAGTTGAATTTCAAAACATATATTATTTTTGGTATTACCATGGAGAGAGATGAAAATGTTATACTATTTATGAACAAAAAGATAGAAGTGGTATGTATAATTTTTTATTTTATCGGTTTCCACTTGTGCATCATCATGAGAGAAATAGTATGATAGGCTAAGAAGGAAATTATATTAATACACATGAGGAAATCATTAAAGATGATGATGTTGATTGAGTGAAAAATTTAATGGATGATGTCAGAACTCCAGTATATCAGGAATGTACAATAATGATCATGTTAGAATTTTTAATGTGTTCATATCATGGAAAAACCATGTATGGAATTTTTAATACCTCCATTGATTATATTATAACCATTTTGTTAATTTATCGTGTAGATATTCCCTCAAATCATTATAAGTAATGGAATTTAATTAAGCTTCTTGGATTTTTTACTAATAAAGTTCATGCTTGTCTGAAAGATTGAATTTTATTTTAGGAGGAAACATATGACCTTAATTACTACAAAGAAGTTGGTACATCATGATAGAAGGAAAAAGAAGATGGAACACCATCTCGTGTTCCATAGAAAGTCATGTGGAACTTTATATTGATTCTCAGGATAAAAAATATCTTTATATATCCAGAAATCTCATCCAACATGTGATGGAATGATACTGAGAGAATTAAAGGTAATGATGAGTTGGTTCATCCTGTAAAAGGATTTGAATTTTTTGCATTTTATGGAAAAAATAATAATTTTACAGTCGTGGTGTCTAATGTTAGGTTGGGTCTATACTGTGATTGTTTTTATCTATTTGGTCAGATTCTTACTGGTTACACTATGTGGCTAGTTTTTATTCACATTTATAATCTTCCCCCATGGATGTGTATGAAAAATAATTTCACTTTAATGACTATACTAATATCTGGAACTTATGAGCCCGATAATGATATATGTTTCCAATTGAAACCTTTAATAAGACAGTTGAAGCGACATTGGGATATTAATGTTCCTACATTCTATGCTTATTCAAAAAATATATTTCAGATTCGTGCACCCCACTATGGACTGTAAATTATTTTCCTTATTATAAAATGATATATGGTTAGAGAAAGAAGGGAAAACTATCATGTATTATTTATATGAAGAATACATGATTGAGAAGTGTTAAATATCACCATAGTTTCAGTTTCATGCACCGTCTATGATTATTTCCAATGGGTCATCAATACAAGAATAATTGTTGGAGTTTTGATAATACTGCTAACACTGAACAACCACATCGGTGTATGTCAGGAACAGATTTTCTTAATGAATTTATCTATTTCTATTTTTCATTAGGGAAATCTCAGATGAAATCTATAAAGAGGAACAATGTTTACATTGAATCAACTTACAGTTGAAAAAAGAGAAGTATCTTTTTTTTAGTTTACATATTGGTTTACCAATTTATTACATAATTTTTTAGAAGTAATAAGTATTTAGAAATACAAATGTGAAATTTTGCTTTCAACACATCTAAAAATCAAGTGGAAGACCAAAGATGACTTTCTATATCTTCAGGACTTGTTGGAATGATTTATTCGACTATAACTGCATCCTGTGTGTATTAGTGAAAAAATGTAATGTTTCTTGTGCATATTATGTAATGAAACCATTAGTAAAAAATAAATTTCTATTTTTATTTGATAATATCAAGGTTCTGAATGGGTATTCTAGCAATATATCTAAAGGAGTCAACATAAGGGATTTGAAACTAAAACCCAAAAAAAACTCATGATTATCACATCCTTCTTCATGAATTGATTCCAATAGCAATTTTTAATTTTCTATCTAACAATGTAAGGGTGAAAATGATTTAATTATCAAATTTTTTAGAGTCCTTTGTGATAAAAGGTTATCAAAACTAGACTTTATAACAATGCAGCAAGTGGTACAATTAACATTATGCGATTTAAAAAAAAATACCTGTGTCATTTTGAACCTGCATGTTGCGTTTAACAGTTCATCATCAAACTAAAACACTTATTGCTGGATGTGTTTATTTTCTGTGTATGTATCCTACAAAAATAAATATATTTATAATGAAATGTTATGTATAAAAAAGAATTATCTTAAAGGTTCAATGATGAGAGATTATTTGGCTAAAGAATGTATGTATTTTTGTTCAAGGCATTTTTGTGATGTGAACAGAAGACATAACCATCCAATGAGAAATGAAGATGAGATGTATGGGGAAATTTAGCCCTCTTTTCCATATCTTTCCCAAACTAGAGGAATTCCCAAGTGAAATACATCGGGAACATTGAGCCCTGAAGAGTGGTATATGGCACATATCACAATCTTTTTTATCTATTGTTTGTTTGATGATAATATCAAGTAAGAAATTTGGATATTTATATGTTATCTCATGATATGTCATTTAATATACACCTTATACCTTTATTATCATTTTATATAGAGAAAATAAACAAATTATAAGTAGAGTTCATCTCTATTTTCCTTTTAAAGGGAGAGTGGCTATCCATACCCAAGAGTTTCCTGCATGGTTAAAATAAAAGGTATACCCATTACTTTAATTGACATAAAAAATAGATATCCATTTAATTTTATTATTCATATATATTTCAGATATTGTGTTTACCTATTTAATTCGTTTTTAAAAAATTAGGACCATTGGATTTTGGTCTAAATTCATTGGTTAATGAATGAAAATATGTAATACTAAATGGGTATAATTTTGTTACAACTAATCAATCAGTGAAAATGAGAACACAACATGATTAAGTTATTTTAACTACTACAATGGACTGTTATACCAGTGCATCAGATAGTTGGAACTGATATAATTCTTTGTATTATTATGGACTTCGTGAGAAAATATTTTTATTGGATTACTACTCTCAAGGCAAAGTCACGATGGTGAAGTCTAAATGGTTTGACTCAATGACATGATACGGTAAATTTATTAATGATTTTGGATTTAGAATTATTGACATGAGTCGATTCCTAGCTATCGACGAACCATACATTTTTATATCAATGGAAATCAAGTGTTTTATGTGAAGTATCATCTAAGACCCAATTACGGTGTCATTAATGAAGTAATACCAAGATACATTTTTAATGATATTGGGGATGAAATTGATACCATTGACACCCCAATTAGTGTTGAACAAAATATTAAATTTTAGAACTCAAATACTCCCTTTGTAGCAGTTTATGTTGAACCTAAAGTAGTGGTGGGTAATATATAGAAGAAATCATATATGTTCAAATTTCATGTAGTTTATCTAGACATGGGTTTCTCAGGTTGGTATTAGAGTAATTAATTTAATTTATTTTCAGTTTGGAATGATATGTAGGCTCCATTATTTTTTCGTTTTGTTACATTTAATTTGATTAATTTCAATTCAAAAAACAAAGTTTAAAATGTGTTTTTAAAACATGTATAACTTGGATTATTATTATTGTTACCAAATCATGTTGTCACATTTTTTATGTCTTCTTTGAATTATAAGTTGTATTTATGATTTTTGAAATATATTTATACAAAAATTACATTTCCTTCTAATGGAGATTATAAAAGAAGTTTTAAGGAAGTTATTATTTGATGATGATTAATAGAGGTCTGAGCATGGGTTGGATCCTCTAGTTCCCTTAGTGAGTATAATAATTTTGATATTTTTTAAGCCTTACATATAATGACATGTTCATATTCCTCATAAATTTATTTAGGGAATGTTAGTCGCACCATATTTGACTCCTCCATAGCCTACCAGTATGGGTCCAAGCATGGATGCTCCTAAACCTAGATATAGAACCCTTCTTACATGTTCCCACACTGAACCACCAGCAGACACCCCATATACATCACCTTTCCATCATCCACTTGAACTGCAAGGGATGTTCCCATGCATGCCTCCAAAATCCTCACATTTAGCCTCTTCTTCCCATACCTTGTCACCACTTCCTATTGGGATGTTCCTACCCATGCATCCATCATCATTTTACTTAGCCTATTCTTCCCATATCGTGCCTACATTGCCATCAGGGATGTTCCTACCCATGCCTCCATAATCATCTCATTTAGCATCTTCATTCCATACCATTTCTACACCACATATCGAGATGGTCCCATATATAACATTTCTATATCTATTGATATATCCAATACCCTACCACCCATATCTTGTATTGTCTACATCACCTCCATTTCCATCTATCCATCCTGGATATGATGATTTTTTTACTTCAACTCCCACTCAAGTGCATGCATACTACACAAATCATGCATCATAATAGACACATCATTTAACAGATGATGATCTTGGACATACCATGGATCCATCAAAGCCTATTGAGTAGCCTACATCGGGTTTTCTTGTTATTATAACCATGTGAAATTATATCAATTGAATATTGGCCGGTTGTATCACGACTTAATTGTTATTTGTTTCTCACTTTTATCTTATTCAATGTTATCTTCTAGTAGGTGACATGGTCTCACTCGTATGAGGGAATCCGGGAATCATGAAACAAAATTAATTGTGGATTACAATCATGAAAATCAGATGGTAGGTAAAAATTCCAAGTAGTTTATGTCCACATTAGAAAAGTTCCATGATATCATTCCAATGGAACCTGTATCATGGAGACATCTCGGTAATGATGTCAAAGACAAAGCGTGGGAACATATATGGCAAGGAAAATGTTATAAATTTATTTCTATATTATTTTTGTATTTATATGAACTAACATGTTTGTTGCTAAGTCAATTTAACTTTCCTAATGGTGATGCTTCTAAGGATTCAAGGTTGATTGATTTGTGGGAGTTATGGAGATAATAAAAACATGATTTGTATATTGGTTGGAGGAGTAGAGTTGGACTTGAGTTAAAGGATGATACCATATTCCCTGGCTGTCGAAAAACTCAATATAAAAAAATGATCACATATTAGAGGACTGATGAGTTTATGGTATTTCTAATAATAAATAGTTTGTATATATAATTTAATTGATTTTAATTTTATTTATTTTTTGTTTTTAGGAAGCATTGGAAAAGAAAAAAAAGAACAAATAGTCAATGACATATCTATAGACATTGGGGCACACTACAATGCCCGAACATGATAACCGCCAAGCACAATAAAACGAATAGACATAATATCTAAATTTTTATTTTTATTTAGTTAGCTATGTATATTTTTAGGTGTTATTTTTTTATTTATTATTAATTTTTTATATTTTAAATATACTAATTATGTCATATTATGCAATTTAATAATTATGATAGACCATAAAAATGTTAATTGTTAACATTATACAACACATAATTGCATCAAGAACTGAACAATAAGATAATTTTTTTATAACATGATATATAATTATATTTCAACATGAAAGAATCCCCTTGGAAATTTGATATAGTGTCTATATCTTAGATGACTGAGGAGACACCTTCCTTCGTCTAATTAAATTGTTAACATTAATTATTAGAACTTTTATCAACATCATTGGTTCCTAAATTCATAGTAAACTTTAGGAGTTACATATTGTCTTCAATATTAAATATGTTAATTTTATTAATTACATGAAATTATGAAGATATTATATGCATTATATTATGATTTATTCTTCTTCAAATCATTGTAATTCCTTTTATAAGAACATTTCATTCATTATGTGAATTAGAAATCCTGTTTCTTATTTTTCTATGGTGGAAATATTAATTTTCAATGAACTTTAGTAGTGTTCACATGGATTTTGTTTCCATATTGAGCAATAAATAATTGATGATATTTATGCAATGTTCATAATAAGTGTCTAAAAATATACAATGTTTATCATTATCTTTAATTTATGAATTTTTCATCAATATTTATCACATGACTAAATTTATGAATTGTTCATTAATTTAAATATTCTTAATTATTATTAATATTAATGATTATAAATTTTTTATATTCTAAATATGTGTATACTAATCAATGTCATTTTCAGAACATGGTATTAGGAAATTAAGTATGTGTTCACTGAGATAAATTATTTTTCTAATGTAGGAAGAAAAGGATGGAAGTGTAGCAAATGCACAAAATAAAAGAAAATATTTTAAGTATTTTTATTTCTACTTCAAATATTTATATGAAATTAAAATTTTTATATCTTTTTTATATTTTAAACAGGCTTCCCTAGAGGCCCTCGATGCTAATGAAGATGAAAAATCTGGGCCAAAAGATCATTTGAGTCAGGTATTAGATGAGGAGCACCAGGTGAGAGTTCTATGTTGACCAGGTAAAAAATTGTTCCATATATGTATTGGTCCTCATTGGGCTCCTATCAAGCCACTCAGACCCAAGAGTTGAAAAGATCTCATGCAGAAGCATCTAGGGAAAAAATATCATTATAGGAGTGTGGAAGAAGTAAACAGGAGCATGAAATAAGTAAGATAATCACTGAACACTTTTAGGAATCTATGTCATTTATCAATAAATAACTTCCCTCAGAGGATTATATGAATATTGATTTATATATTGAATCAATGTGATCTTTAAATGATGAACCAAATGATGAAAATGAGGCCCCTATTGTAAATGAAGCTGATGGTGGTGGCGATGATGATTTTGATGATGTTGATGCTCTTAATGATGTAGTTGCTGCTCCAGATGATGTTGTAGATGATAAGGATAATGATGATGGCGATGATGATGTTTCTTATGGTGATGAAGATTAGGATGTTTGAAATGGTGGATATATTTATCCCCTCCAATTTTTACTTAGTAGGAAGGAGTCTTGTAGATGTTTTTTCATGACTTGAATTGATTGTTTGTATAAATGTATATGTATGATTCAGTATTGGATATGATGTGTAAATTATTAAAAGAAGTAGGATGGATGATAAATATAAAATATTTGTACTATATTGAATTTCTATTGTGTGTGTTATTTGATTTATTGGTTTAGGTGGTGTAGGAAAAGGTGTACCTGTTACTGGGGACAAATGTAGGCATGTACTTATACTCACGGTTCTCAAAATTGCAGGTATAGTTTCTCATCTAGGTTAAGATATACAGATAGTTTTTCAAAACATGGGTGTAGATATATACCCAAATTTCTATAAAATGAGGTTATTAAAGAATATATAGGACCTATACCCATGGTTTTTCTAGAAACTATGGGTATAGGTCTATAGTGACGCCTCCATCAGCCACAGTTCCTAAAACTGTGGGTATATCCTTTGCCCACTGGTTTAGGGGCTATACCAATGGTTTAAAACCATGGGTATAGATTCACATAATATTAGTGAAAATATGGAATCCATTTTTTAAAATTCCAATCTTATAAGTGGAATAAATTAATTTAAATATAATCCTGTAGACAAGATGACAATGCGAGGTTTTAAAGTAAAAACATTCAAAAGTTTACTACGTTTCTATAGTCTATTTCAAAGTGAAATTGATTATAATGACCTAATTTGGATTAAATTATAAAAATTATATTCTAATTAAACATTAAATAAATTTAAAATATAATTTATCATTATATATAAATTAGATGAAAAATTATTTTCGAAATAAAATTTTGTATTTTTCACTATTCATCAAAAAAAGAAAGTTCCCAGAAAAATACCAAAATTTTCACCTAACCTCATATCTAGGTTTCAATTTCAAAGATGAAATTTATTCGACATATAAAATTTATAAATGCTCCAAAAATTTTATTTGAAATTGGTTCTGTACTAAAAGGCTTTAAAAGACCCTTTATAAAAATTTTAATTTTTTTTTTCAAAATATTTGGTCTATTATTATCTTATGTTTATCAAATCAATTGTATGAATATAAAAAATATTTTCTTTAATATATAACATATATCTTTCATTAATATCATTCTATTCTTGTAATTAATTTAATTTATTTGGATAAAATAGCTTTGTGGGTATAAAAAATAGGTTTCTATAAAAATATTTCCTTTATATTCTATTGGTTCTTATATCCATTTATAAACAATTTGTAAACAATGTATTCATTTTATATTTTTTCTAAACCACATATTTTAATAAGTTAGTTAATACTATTCATATCTATTTATTTAGCCACTAGTTATATATTATTATATTAAATTACAATGTTTTAATAATATTTTTTTGTTCGGTTAAAATCATAAATGAGTGTAACACAAGTCATTGAGGAAACTAATTATTTCATGTGATGAATAATAACTTTTTATTATGTGAATTTCAAGATATATAAAATACATCAAATATATTTAAAATAGTAAATATATTATAAAGGCTCATGATATTATATTTCCTTACACACTTGGGGTTGTATATAGTGCAAGCTTAACTTGGTGTTATGTATAATGAAATCCAAACATAGAGCTTTAATATAAATAAATATAGATTTAGTGTTTCATGAAATGAATAATATAAAAAAAGGATTAAATTAATTCAAAAATTATATTTCAAAAATTATCCTCATGTTAAAGTACCTAGGTTATACCCATGTTGTAACACCCTGGGATTTTATAAGATAAATTATTATTAATTTCATTGATGTATTATGTTGTACCCAACACCAAGATTATATTTCACTATACACAACAACATATTATCTTGTAGTATACACAACACTATTCTTGTATTGTGTTACACACAATTTAACGTTCTTTTGATAGAATTAATTTCACGCATCACTGAGTATAGAATTTTTTCAATGTATAAAAGAACTATGTTTGTATTATGTTATACAACACACCAAAGGAATATTTCACTACATGAAACACAAAATTTTCTTTCATTGCATGCAAGAGGAACCTTCCTCAATAGCCTGTGTTGTAGGTAATACCGAGTTTCACTAAACAATGATATATTATTAAAATATTATTATTTAATGGGATATAAACTTGCTATTATGAATAGTGTTAACAAAATTTTAAATTTTAAATAACATTAATGTTCATCTTGTTTATTTTATAGACATTATATAAGAACAAATTCAAATTTTCAAATAAAAGAAGTATTTTTCCAAAAATGCAGTTTTGCTGCCTTTTCATTGAACACCCATTTTAAATCTTGTTTTAAACAATTTTATATATTATATTCGAAAAAATAAAATTATTATATGGAAGAGGGACATAATAGTATAATTTTTTTGAATTTTTGGAATTTTTCTTATAAAATTCCTATTTTAATGAATAGTGAAAAATACTGTATTTTAATTCAAAACTGCCCTTTCATATAGTTTATTTATATATTTAGATTATATTTTTAATTTTTTTGTAAAGTTTAATTGGATTATTTCATTTATAATTTAATAAAATTGTGAAAACTGGGAGTAATTTCACATTTATATTGGACGTAAACACATGTCAATCTTTTGATAGTTCTTACTTCTTAAAAACCCGCTTTCTGGTTTTGACAAGGGGGATTAATTTTAAATCAATTTCTTCCAAATTTGTGTTTTGAATTTATATAAATATATTCCATATTTAGGATCATAATTTAATAATTTTTCAAATAGGTACCTTTTATTTTTTGGACAATATGAATAGCAACTTTAGTAATTATTTTTATTTAACATGGTTAAAGGGTTAATCATGTAAATAAGGGTAAAAAATAATATTATAATAATATAAAACTACCCTAACATGTGTCCCAATCCTATTTTATGAGTCATTTATGACCAAAACAATAATTAAGTCTAAATTTTGGCATTTTAGAACCACATGGGTGTGAAAATGACTTGTTATAATAGTTAATTTAATGTGAAGGGAAATATAACATAAATAAGTATGTTTTTACTAAAACAATCTTATTTTGATTTATTTAAATGATATATAAGACTATAAATTGTCATTATAAAGATAAAAATATTTCATAAACTATGGTAGTTTATTTATAATTTTTATACATTAAATATTTAAATTTATTTAGGACACACTGATGATGCAATGATTACCTTATTAATAAAATATTCAAAAAAAAATCATATTATAAATATTAAAAAAATGTAATTTAAAGATTTTTATACCATACACGAATATTTTAGATTCAATTTACATGTGAGGTATTATTTAATTTCTTTTTTTAAGGAATCAAGTATTTATGACTTAGAAAAAAACAATTACTAAATAGTGTAAAAATTGACAAAAATGCGGTTTTAAATCAAATACTATTTTATTAAATGATATAATCGTCCTAAAAATATAATATTCTTACAAATAACTTATATAGTATAATAAATGTCATTAATTATCCACTTGAGGATCTCTTGACATTTTATAGTAACTATATGAATCATATAGTATAAAAATACAAGAAGACATGGTGGGAGTTAAATTATTTAACTATGGGTTAATGCTAAATGATAAGGTTACTTTTATGAAAAAAACCTGTATTAAACCTATTTTTTGAGAGGAGTTCGGCCAATTATCATCTTATATTTTAAATAAATGAGTTTGGGACCATTATAAACCGAAAATAAATTTATATTAAATTAATATTTAATGACTTTTCTAAAGATCGCCTCACCTCTCTTATAAAATGGAACTTCTCCTTCTCCTTTAATCACACATAAAAAGCCCTTTTTCTTAGAAAGAACTATCCATTTGTTCTACCGAATTCCCTAAATAAATCCCATAGGCCATAATTTGGGTATAAATCTATCCTAGGGAGACCTTTTGTGCAAATCAAAGAAGATACTCGAAAAAGAGGTAATTGTTTTATCACCTATTTCGTAATTCTTTTATTCTTCTACATAATCTTATTATATTTTTCCCATAATAAATTAATATATTAAGTATCCTATATATATTTGGAAATATTATTATATTTATTGGACAACCTTATAACTCCTTTTATCCATCCTATGAATAACAATATCACCATGGGTGCGTACATACGACTTACCGTCTCCATGCCATGGTGTAATTTGTTATTCAACAGTACTTAATTTGGATGGGTATAATGTTGAGTATAATGGATGTAAATAATGAATATAACATGATAACTATTCTTTATAATTAATATATCATTCAATTCCATACCATTTAACCATTAAGTGAATGATATTGTCGCTCGTGTGTACGTACGGCCTACTGTCTCCATGACGCGATGTGAATCATTATCCATGTTATCCACTCCACGTTAACCATTCAATAATGATTATAAAGTATATATAATAAATAATCATGAAATATATGACATAATAATTCAACTTGATATATATATATATATATATCATTTATATTCTTCCATTCAATTCAATAAGGAAATAGAAACAATGTTTATACATACGTACGACCTACTATCTCCATGAATGGTGTATTTCATCTAATTTATAAATATATTATATATATTTATATACCTAATATATATGATATTTAAATAATGTTTTAAATTGTAGAAGTAATTAAATCAATATATAAGTAATAAAATGAATAATAACATGTCAAAACACGTACGATAAATAAAACGATTTTTAACCAAAACGATGCTTTAAAATGGAATTGATAAATAAAAAGGTTATATAATGTAATAAGTGAAACATATATGATATCATAAAAATTATTTTTTTACTAGTTAATAATATGTTTAAACCCACTATACAGGAGTTTTAGACACATATGGAAGAAATCAGACCTAAGGCAAGAGATAAATTTTCAATATCATTATTATCCGAGATTGTTTATTTTTAAGAATTTACTGGGGTATATTTATCTTAAAAATCCATGTTACACAAATATATAAAATTATTTCTATTATTATACAATTTTTTAAAGTCAATTTTACCCGTTGGTAAACTTTTATTAAGTGGCATGAAAGGAATCTTTTTCTATTTTCAAATACGAGGTATGTTTTTACTTTTCTGGTAATAGTAAGGGGAGAATATTTTTTTTAACTTACATGGAATGAATGAATTATTACATCTTCAAAATTACTTATTTTCATGAAGCTTCCTTTATATTATTTCATTTTTATTTTCAACTAAATTCCTTTCTTTTAAAATTGTTTAACATTTTGAGAAAAGAAAATATTTTTGAAGAAGAAAGGATATTTTTTCTCAAGAATTAAGTTTGAGTGTCTTCTAAAACATATTTTTCATATAAGATGATGATCATTAAATATGGTTATGTTTATATCCCTATTATTACTATGATTTTATTATTTCAATGATGGAATATATTTTATATGGATTATGTTATGATAGAATGATGTTTAAGGAAACTATTTTATTTCCTGGGTTATGATATCATAATGATTTATGTTTTTGTGGAACATATAAGAATGATTTAATTATGAGATGGGTGGGACCTATATATCCCTAAAATGCATTGGGTAAAAATTTATATCTCAAGAGATAGACATGAATGGAACAAAAACTAAATCTGGTTTAGTAATACAGGGTTCGAATGACAAGTAAATATAGTTCAGTAATACCTGGCTGGAATGGATAGTAAACCCGGTTCAGTAATGGACTTGGTTCACTATGATGGTCTTAGAATCAATTCCTTGTATACTATGGATGTTATATTATGTTCTTATTTGTTTTCCAAAATTCCATTTTTTATACCAATGCCATTTTTTCATGGTCAATGTCCTTTTTGATCTGTGTCATACATACTACGGAGATTTATTTCATGGCACAAGATTTTGATATTTAATATTTATGTTCATGTTTTTACATTATTATGTTTACTATTTTTTTATATTATCAATGATTACACTTACTAAGAATTTTAGCTCACCCTTTTTATGTTTTATTTTCCCTTAGATATAAAGAAAGGATTTAAGTAGGAATCCAAAAGGGGAAGATCTTTTTGAGAGATGTTGAAGATATTTCACCAAGTTAGAAGATTACGTTCTATGTTTCCAAAGACACTAAACTACTATGGTCTTCAGGTATTTTTTTTTCATGTATTAAGTATTCATAAAAAGTAATTTAATGAATTTTTACATCATGCCTGGGTCGTTACAGTTGGTATTAGAGGGAAGGTTTAGTTAGCCTTTGGAAACATGGATGGGAAGACGTTAGTGAGATCCCTGGAGATATTTATAAGGTATGTATTGGGATGTCCCTAAGGGTAAGTATAACTATAGGTTATAGTCTCAAAATTATGGTAATTATCATGAATAACCTATGATTAAACCTAAGATGTTAGAGATTGAAAGTACCCCCCCTTGATTATGTTGTTTTCCTATTATGATATTTGTATCTTACACTATTATTTTTTTGTTTTAGACAATAAATGGAACCTAAAGGAACCATGTTGATGATCAATTAACTGGTTAATGTAATGATTTTCCTCTCAAACAACCAAATTTTATGAGAGATATAATGAGAAATCTTATTTCTATAGTTACACAAGCTATAAATCATTCTGGACTTCCAAATGTGCCGAGAAGGGAACAATATTCTGTCGAGTCCTTCATAAGGAAACACCCACCTTATTTTTTTAGGTCTTATAATACACTTGTTTTTGAACAGTGGATGAGTACCATTGAAAAGTTATTTTCCATCATTTTCTTTTTAGAACATGATAAATTCATTTTGGATTCTTATCATTTAGAAGGCGAATCAAAACAGTGGTGGAATCTAATCAAGAATACAAGGAAGTAAGTTAAAGTTGAATCAATGAAATGGGACGAGTTCAAGAACATATTTTTCAATAATAACATTCCTCTCATTCTTTGAAAAAATATAGAAAAAGGGTTTCCTTGAGCTTAATAAAAAGTATTATGAATCCGTTGGTACATACAAAGAAAATTTCAGAAGACTTTCAAGGTATGACTCTGGATTTATCATCCCAGATAAATGTGAAGTTGATCGATTCTTTAGTAGATTAAAATAGAGTCTTATAAGGGAATTAACTATAATATACTTTATTATCTATGAAGATATCATTAATTGTGATATCAAGGTAGAAATGGATGTTGGTGTTACATATTAATATCATAGTTTTGACAAGAAATGAAAGTTCAAGTTCAATGAAAAATCTCAAAACAATGGTGAAAAGAATATGAATGTTTCGTTATGCTCAAAGTGTGGAAATAAGCATGGTGTGGATTGTATTAAAGGGAATAGAAAATTATTAAGTGTGTAAAATAAGTTCATTGAGTAGTTGAGTGCCTAAGTAATGGGAAAAAGTTTGCTAACAATGTGAATAGAGAAAAGACTATAGGAAATGCACCATCAATACTTCAATTCTACAAGTTCAAGGAAATGAGGAATTATGCTAACCAATGCCATAATACAAGGGTTATGTATGATTATCGATTTCACCAACCTCTTAAGTCCAAAGAAAAAGGGGAATCACATGTCATCACTATTGATGATGTTGAGTATGACAAAAAAGTGGTGGAATGACTAAGTGTTTATATAATAAGATTCCAAAATAGTGTTACAAAATATCTTTTAGGGTATTTTGGAATATTGGAATATCTATGTACAGGTCCATTGTGGTTTTCCATAAGTATTTGTTACTAGTAACTATGGAAAGTGATTTAAATATTTTTCTAAAGCACATGATATATGTATAATGAAGGGATAAGGAGATAATGAGGTGTTTGATAGTATTAATGACCTCACGAATGATATAAGGACCAAGTGAAATCATGGTTGGAGTATATATAATGTTTTGAATTGTTGGTTTATAGAAATAGATTATTTTGATAGAAAAAATGTTTTTACTGAGGTTCTATGGTAATTCAACTTATTACCATGTTTCAAGAGAATACATGATTAAGGTATTCACTTGTTTGAAATGTGAAAACCAAGACCTACCTTATGAGATATGGGAGATAAATGTTAAATTGATTTAGTTCAACTATTTATAAATTTTTATATTTTTTGTTTTTGGAAGGATTATAATTTTATCCATTTATGGATAGTCTAAGTTATATTTCTATTGAATTTTGTTAAATGATTGTTTATCTCAATATAGGTAGAATTATGCATATACGGTAACCTATGCTAACCTTTTTTTTGAGAGAGATGAAATGAACTATAATTCTATCGAATGATCTACTAACACTTCAAGAATGAAAAATTAACATCATTTCTTCAAATAAGAGAAGAATTGGAAATTTTTCAAGGCATAAACAATAGCAAGATTGTATCAAAATCAAGTAATTATTTATTCTCATGAAAAATTATTAAAATTTTCGGAAAGGATCTTGAAAACAAATTCTCTTAGTAAATTCTTATATAATGAATTATATGGTCCCATAAATCATTGCATATTTTTTCCTTTATGATTGTTAAATTTCTCCAAGAATTAATCTCTATCACTATCCATTAGAACTTGATGGTTTGAATTTTCTTCCATATCCGTGTTTTCACTTCCCACCTATGTTATCCTATGTAGAAACCTAGTGATGAGTTACATTGGATAACCATTATGTTTATAACTTTACTTTTTTTAAAATTAAGTTTTATTATTCCTTTTTACAATGTGGGTTTCTATGAAAGAAACTTTCAAGTAGAAAACCTTTTATAACCCCAAAGAATTTCAAGGGAGAAATTCATTTTATGGGGGGTATAATGTAACACCCTGAGATTTTATGAGTTAGATTATTTTTAATTTCTTTGATGTATTGTGTTGTATACTAAACTAAGATTAAATTAGCTATACGCAACACCATATTAGCTTGTAGTATATGCAATGCTATTCTTTTCTTGTGTTACACACAATTTCATGTTCTTTTGATAGAATTCATTTCACACAACATTGAGTATAGATTTTGTTTAATATATAAAAGAAATATGTTTGAATTATGTTATATGGAACCCCAAAGGAAGTGTGAACTACACGCAACACAGACTTAGCTTTCGTTACATGCATGATCGACCATCCCCAATAGCTTGCATTGTACGCAATACCGAGTTTCACTAAACGATGATATATTATTAAAATATTATTATTTAATGGGATAGAAACTAGCCATTATTAAAAGTATTAGTTACTTTTTTAATTTAATATAAAATTAAAATTCATCTTCTTTATTTTCTTGACATGATATAAGAACAAATTCAAATTTTCAGATAAAAGATGTATTTTTAAAAAAAATGCAGTTTTCCGCCTTTTGATGGAACACCCATTTTAGATCTAGTTTTAGAACTTTTATATATTATATTTGAAAAAATATACTTTTTTCATAGAAGAAGGACAAAAATTTACTTTGGTTTATTTTTTGGTATTTTTAAGATAAAATTCATATTTTAATAAATATTAAAAATACGTAATTTTAATTCAAAATTATCTTCTCATCTAATATATTTATATAGTTAGATTATATTTTTAATTGGGTTTAAAGTGTAATTGGATTAGGTTTTTATAATTTAATAAAATATGGGTCATTGGAATTGATTTCAAATTTTAATTGGACATAAACACATTTCAATATCTTGATTGTTTTTGGTTCTTAAAAACCTGCTTTCTCATTTTGACAATGGGAATTAATTTTAAATTAATTACATTCAATTATATATTTTGAATTTAGAAAAATGGATTCAATATTTGGAATCATAAGTTCCAAATTGTGCAAATAGTTACCTTTTATTTTTGGACATTATCAATAGTAACTTTTGTAATTATTTTTATTTACCATGATTAAAGGGTAAATCAGGTAAATAAGGGTAAAAATAATATTATAATAATATAAAACTACCATACCATGTGATCTTCTCCTATTGGATGAGTCACAGGTTACAAAAAATCCTTAGGTCGAAATTTTGGCATTTGAGAACCACTTGGTTGTGAAAATGACATGTTATAATAATTATTTTAAAGTAAAGGGAGATATAACATAAACATGCATCTTTTTACTAAAACAATTTTATTTTAGTTTATATAAATGATATCTTAGACTATAAATAGTTATTATAAATATAAAATTATTTCCTAAACTATGGTATTTTATTTAGAATTTTTATACATTAAATATAAAAATTTATTTATGACATAATGATGATACAGTGATTGTCACGACCAGTCCCCCATGGTCGGTGCCGTGACTACCTCAAGCCCGCCTTCCATTGGCTAGGGGTTGGGGACTAGCACTAGAAAGGCATTTCCCTAAAACAGGAAGGCATTTCCTAAAAACCTATATAAACAGTTAGTCCAAGAATACAACAAGATGCAACCACGAAGTAAAACTGCAGTAGTAAAGGTGTGTACTGAAAGTTAAGGGGCCAAAATACAAGCCTACATGAAAGATACAAATACAATAGAAAACAACTCCTCATGTTTTTTTCCAAGGATCCTACCTAAAGGGTCGGTATTTCCCACCTCCATATCTCTCCACATTTACCAGTCACCTTGGTGTACCACATGGTTCTGAATCCTAAAGTCTCAGCCAAACTGCTCGTCGTCTGCACAAGACACAACAAGGTGCCAGTGAAGCCTATGCAGGGGTGAGTATAACAATACCCAGTAAGGACCTTGAGACCCTCGACGGTCTCTCAGGATTTCATAAAGAAAAAAACAAATCATAATCTCAATAACAGAGCACAAGCAAAAGACTCAGCTCAAACCAGGTATACAACTAAGTCATTGGGAATAAAGATGATTAGTATTAAGCTATATCATTTTATTCCACTAGGAAGTTCAACAACTGGACCATGAGAAAGTTGTTCAATTATCGATCCACACAGGGTTGTATGTCATTGATCCTCGATGGGGCACACTAAGGCTAGTCCTCGTCAGGTCACACACAGCTAATCCACACATGGTTGCTAGAATGTGGATCCACATAGTGTCGCTATGATGCCGATCCGCAGAGGGACACTATAATTCTGATCCACATAGAATCTTTATGATGATGATCCATGAAGGGTCCCTATTATGATGATCCACATAGAGTATCTATGATAGTGATTCAGACAGGGTCACTATGATGCTGATCCACACATGGTTTCTTTTTAATTGACAGCCAACCACATGATTCTCCGCCCCCAATGCACTCAAGTTACGTTTTATCAGCTCCACAAGATATTAATCATTACTAAACTACCTCGATGTTCCACAAAGAAGTAACCCAAAATACCACCATGTAGTAAGCTTTGCAACATGATAGAAAACACGTCAATCGGATGCCTGGTATGTGAGTTATAGGCATTTTAGTGCAGAGGGCCCGGTTGGTTTTGTGATTGATCCAACTCGGCCATACTCCAATATTCTCCTAAACTTAGGTGGAGTATCTCCAACAGACTATCTCATTATAAGGATGCCAGTGTTGTAGATGGTTCGTCAACTGGACGTCTGGTTTCTGAGATACGTCTTTTTAAGCGTATCTGGGCCGAAAAGATTTCGGGGCTGGTTCGACCCTGTCGGACCGACCTGACCCGAACAAACCTGGGTCGACCTGACCCGGTCCAGGTATGACCCAGATCTGACCTGGCCTGGCTCGAATCAGTTGTTCTAGCACGAGTGGGATGGTCCATGGGCAAGGCCTGCTAGGTGGCGCGAAACCCAGCTAGGTGGCCCGCACGGAGGGGTCCCCTTTTCCGCAGGGCGTGGGTCCCCTTTGCTGCTGGGCACGAGTCCCCTTTTCAGCTGGGCATGAGTCCCCTTTTCCACAGGGTATGAGTCTTCTTTTCCACATTCTTGAAGCTACGAATCCCTTCAGTAGCACGGGATGGCGTACCGCCTTCCACCAATGCGGCTGACCGAGGGCCGGCCGCCCCTACTGTCGTCACAGCTTAGTGCCGCTGCTTCCCTCCGTGACTCGCAACATCGCACTACTTGAAACTACTACGGATGACCGAATCCGTGCGCTGCCACATCCAAGATGATGTCAGTCTTCAACACTTCCACACCAGTGTTGGTTTTCGGCTCCACCACGTCGGTGTCGGTCATCGACACCACCCTTCCGGTGTCGTGCCAGTGGAACTTCCACGGGCCACCGGGTGAGATCCAGTGGTCCGTTTTCCCTTCCTTTTGATCCTACGTGCCTTCTGGGATACTGCTATCACCACGTGGATTCCAGATTCAAGTTTCCATTGATTTCAAACTTTTCACATGAAGAACGCTTAAAAAATCGAAGCGAAGGAGGGTCTGTGCCTTGTTCATTTCACCCGCGCCCTCCACATTGACATCTTATCAAGTGGGGGTAAATAATAAAATTCATCACAAAGATAAATTTAATTATAGTAAACCTCTACCTTGGAATCAGAGGATACATCGTTGTTGTGGAAGCAGAATCCACGCTTGATGAAGCCATTGGCGTTCATCGATCTCAGATCGATTTCTCCAATGTTGCCTTCTGAGCCTCCATTCTTCGTTGATGGAAGATGTCGTGGTAATTAATCAGAGGTTCCTCATTTCCATATCAAAAACCCAGGACCGAGCCTCATTTAAATATATGGGATGGGTGATTAACGTAACAAGAGATTAATGAGGTTCATTAATGAATGAACCTCTAAATCTCAAAGGTGTGGTTACAAAACCGAAGAGTCACACCATTCAATGGATTGAAAATTCTGCAATCTCGCCACCACCACTAAACTGTTGGTAGAAAAATAAAACAATAATTTTATTCTATTTTATTATTCTTTAAATATTCTGTAAAACTTACTTTTCAACCTGACCTACTGCGGTCAAACTTAAGCCTCCCTTATGTGAATCACAGTGCTATGGATTCAATTATGCCCTTGGATTTCAATTCTAAGAGACAATTCAAAAGATAGAAATCACCACCCATAAGTTTACTGAACGTACCCTAAAAAATGTTCAAAAATCAGTTCCGTGCACACCGGGCCTTGGAATCAATCACCGTCAATTTTTCCAGACTCATAATAATCATAAATAATTTAAAAAAATTATATGGAATTTTAGGGTCTTTATATTCTCTCCACCTTAGGTATTTTGATCCTCGAAAGATAGAACAAAACTAGGGGAACAAATGGGGGTATTGAGCACATATTTGAGCCTCCTGCTCCTATGTACTCTCCTAGAGATTTTTGTGCTACAAATGAACTCTCACTAGAGGAATCAACTTCCCATGAAGGACCTACTCCTATCGATCCTCTATATCCATCAGGAACTCTACAAACGTCGCCCCATCATTGATGTCCAGCTCTCCCCAGTCGATAATGTGCAATGGATCATGCATATACCTCCTCAGCTGTGACACATAGAAAACATCATGCACCCCGTGCATCTATGGGGGAAGATATAGATGATATACCAACTCACCTACACTGCTAAGGATCTGGAAAGGTATGATAAACCTCAAAGATAGCTTGCCTCCTTGACCAAGCCTCTATAATACTCATTGGGGTGAGACCCGTAGGATGACATAGTCTCCCTCCTCAAACTGTAAGGGTCTCCATCTCCTGTCAGCATAAGACTTCTACCAGCTCTATGTAGTATTTATCCTCTCCTAGATGATCTACACCTTATCCATGGTAGCCTGTACCAACTATGGACCCATAAGAACTGACTCCCTTGGGTCTGTCCAGCATAGTGGTGACCTGAAAGGTCACCCGTACATGGCCTCAAACCGATCCATGTTAATGGTGGAGTGATAACTGTTATTGTAAAAAAACTCCACCAGTGGTAGGTGGTCCTCCCAACTATGTACAAAATCAAGGAAAACATCACGAAGTGTGTCCTAGAGTGTCTCTATGGTCCGCTCCGTCTGACCATTTGTTTGAGGGTAAAAGGTGGTGCTCATGTGTAGCTGAGTCCCGAACGCCTCCTATAATCCCTTCCACAAGTGGGATTTAAAATGACCATATACAATCATCTATGGAACCCCATGAATCTATAAAATCTCCTATACGTAGAGACATCCCACGCTTTCTACTGATCCCTCTTATCGGATGGGTAGGAAGCGGGCCGACTTGGTGAGTCGGTCAATGATCACCTATATGGAATCGTGGCCCCACATCGTTTGTGGTAGCCCTGTCACAATATCCATGGAGACACCATCCCACTTCTACTTTGGCACCTCAAGTGGCTAAGCAAAGACCACTAGTACCAGATGATAAGGCTTCACTTGCTGACAAGTGAGGCATCATGAAACGATCTACACCACCGCTTTCTTCATCCCTGGCCACCATTATTAACGCCAGAGGTCATGGTACATCATTGTCACTCGAGGATGTACCACCAAAGGGGATGTATGGAACTCCATTAACACCAACTCTCGTAGAATCACTGGTACCATAGTGTGTCCTCTAAAGAGGACAACGTGCTCTCCACCTTCATAAAAATCCATCAGGATCCTATCCTAAGGATATCTGGGCACGTCAGGTCTCGTAGTCAACGTCCCCAAGATGTGCCTACCTGAATTGCTGAAGGAGAGGGGGAGTAACTGTCATATAGTGGAGGTATGTTGATCCATCTATATCCATGAAGGATATCTGTAACACAGATATCTTCTCTATCGCCTCACTCAGTAACTATAGACCAGACCTCCTGCTGAGTGTGTCAGCTACAACGTTCCCCTTCCCAGGAGTGTAGACTATCTCAAAGTCATAGTCCTAGAGGATCTCTAGCCATCTTCACTGTCTCAGGTTTAGTTCCTTCTGAGATAAGATATACCTAAGACTCTTATGATCATAGTAGACTGTAAAACATTCTCTCATCAAGTAGTGTTGCCACATCTTCCTGGAAAAGTCCACCACTACTAACTCTAGTTCATGGGTACCATAGTTCTGCTCATGCGGTCTGAACTACAATGAGCCGTAGGAAATAACTGCTCACTCCTACATCAGGAGACAACCAAGACCGGTCCTTGTTGTGTCTTAGTAGACTACATACCCAACGCCCTCTTCTGGTAGCCTCAAGATGGGGGCAATCATCAGTCAATGCCTCAACTCCTAAAAATAATGTTGGCATCTCTATGTCCACACAAAGGGTTGTACCTTATTTTTAAAATCTAAAAACGGTTTCACAACTTTGGAAAAGTTAGGTTAAAATCTATGGTAGTACCTAGCCAATCCCAAAAAACTCCGCACCTCGGTCACACTCCTAGGTGGATCCCATGCAAGCACTGCCTCTGTCATCGCCTGATCCACTGAAACTCCAGCCTCCAAGATAATGTTCCCCAGGAAGTGGACTTTACGTATCCAGAACCTGCACTTTAGATATTTCCATAAATATGGTTCTCTCGGAGTCTATCCATAACTATCTGTAGGTGCGTGGCATGTTCCTCCTCCGACGCTGAGTATATCAAGATATTGTAAATGAAGACCACCATGAAACGACCAAGGTAAGGCTGGAAGATCATATTCAACTACCCCAGGAAATATTCAAGAGCATTGGTCATGCCGAAGAGAATTTACATGAACTCATATTGGCCATACCAACATCTAAAGGCCATCGTTGGTACATCATCATCTCGTACTCTAAGCTGATGATAGCTTGTTCTGAGGTCTATCTTCGAAAACCATCGAGCTCCCTTCAGCTAGTCCAAGAGATCATAAATCCTCAGGAGTGGATACTTGTTCTTCACAATCAACTGGTTCAATTCCAATAGTCCAGACAAAGCCTTGGACTCAAATATACCTTCTTGGCGAACAAAATCAGTGATGCCCATGGAGAAACACTGGTCCTTATGAACCCCTTCCTCTCCAACTCCTCCAGCTATACCGGAAACACACGAAGCTCCATGAGATCCATCCAATATGATGATGTAGCTATTGATGACATATCGGGGTACAAGTCGATGTAGAAGTCTACCTCTATACAAGGAGGTAGTCTCAGAACATCATCAGGAAAGACATCAGCAAACTGGTTTACCACAATTGGATAACTCGGACTCCTCACGTCAATGACTCTGAGGGTAAGGCTTGCCAACTGATGAGTGATTGGATGTAGCCTCCTCTGAGGAAGTCCATCTTATGATATAAAGGTTCCTTTCTTACAGGTGAAGGAAAACCTAATCCCATCCTTTCAGACACACAATGCTTTGCACCTAAGACAGTTAATCTGAGCATGGACCATGGATAACCAGTCCATACCCTAGATGACATTGTAAGGCCTCGACGGTGCTACTAGGAAATCCTATACAAAGATCTCACCTCATAGAGTAATAAAAAACTACCAGAACCAATGTGTAATCCTAAAATCCTATCCCATAGGAGTCTCTAATCGTATGGAATGATCCAATGGCTCTACCGGAATCTCTGACCTCCGAACGAGAGCCATGACAATGAAAGAGTGACTGACACCCATGTCTATAAGTACTGCAGCTAAGGTGGAGTAGACATAGATCATAACTCAAATCATCTCTGGAGAAATGTGGTTGTAGGACTCAGCTTCCTGATGCTGAACTTATCCCTTTCCACATGCTCTCAGAGGTCAGGGTGGACCACCTGGAGATGGTGGTGGTAGAACCTCAAATCGCCTCCCACTACATAATGTACGACCCGATCCTCTACCATGTCTTCCAACCTACGGACCTCCTCGATCGAATATATGCCACTGTTTTGGAAATCCCTTGACTATCTGCTAATCATCAGTTTGGTAGGTTGGGTAGTCATGAGCCATGTGGACCTGCTCACCGCACTGAAGCATAGTCTGCTCCTCTATTGGCCTGCTCTACCACATGAGCTCTGCACCTCCGACCCTACGACCTGGGGTCGTCCTTCGGAAGGTCTGGCCCACTTGGACCTCAGTGTCAAATTTCTACTACCTGCCACGGATGACTCGGCTACCTTTCATCTGATTGTGAATCTCACCATCAGTGCCTGCTCAGCTAAGACACTCTCCACCAATAACGTCTGATCGAGCACTCCATCATGCGTCAGAATATTGAGAAATATCATCGACACTATGATCTCCCACCGAAGACCCTCCTCAAAGGTATGATCCTTGAAGAAAGAGTCCCGTACCATGTCAGTTGAGTAGAGTTAGAGGTTAGTAAATCTCTCAGAGTACAGGGCTACTGTCAGTCCGCCTTGCTGTAAGTGTAAGAGATCTTGTATATGAACAGAGAAGAGAGTCACTGGAATAAAATCTGCCCTGAAGAGGCTCTCAAAATCCATCCTGGTGAGGGTCGCCTCATCATTTATCTAGAGTTTTAGGATCCACCATCTCCCTAATGTGCCCTGGAAGAGGTAAGAATCTACGATCTCCATCTGATCTGCTGGTGTCCCAACCAGGCAGAAAACCCATGCCACAACCTCCAGCTTGTCCTCACCTTCCTAGGGATCTATCTCGCCTCGAAACCTCGGAGGCCTCTGCTGCTAGAACTCCTGCAACGCACTCAATTGGTGTGCACCATCTGCTAGTGGGTCTGGTGCAAACTACTTCCCAATGGGTGGTGGTGCTACTGGTGCACCACTCAAAGGTGTTGTAAATGTAAGAGCTCCCTACACAAAATCCTCATTGCTCAGTGGGCCGTCATTGTGAACTCTCTAAGGATTCTTGGATTTTTGTCTACCTGGAGGCATCTTGAATTTAAACAGGTGTGATTTGGTCAATAAGCTATACATGGTGAGCTGAATCAAAAGACATCAAAAGTAAAACATTTCCAAAACACACACAATCAGTGTTTTCATGCACCAAGTCCGAAATCAGAATTTAGGGTCCTGGTGCATGGATACGTCAGCTTCTGCACAAACATCAGACTCCCCAAACTGAAAACCAAACTCAAAACACTTAACAATATTTCACTTTTGGAAATATCAGAGACATATTTATTTGGAAGAAATGACTTCTCTAATACCACTTTGTCACGAACCATCCCCTGGGGCCTGTGCTGTGACTACCCCAAGTCCGCCTTCCATAGGCCAGGAGTTGGTGACTATCCCCATAAATACATTTACCTAAAACGGAAATAAATTTCCTCAAAACCTATAAAACACACAGTCCAAGAACACAACAAGATGCAACCACGAAGAAAAACTATAGTTGTAAAGGTGTGTACTAAAAGTAAAGGGGCTAGAAGAGAATCCAAACAGAAAGATACAACTACAAAATAAAAACATCTTTTGAGATTTTCCACCAAATATTCTACCTAATGGGTAGGTACAACTCAACTCCATAGCTCTCCATGTCAACTAGTCACCTCTGTGTACTGCTTGGTCCTGGGTCCTAAAGTCTCAGCCAAGATGCTTGTCACCAGCACAAGACACAATAACGTGCTGGCGAAGACCGTGTAGGGGTGATTATAAAAATACCCAGTAGGGACCCCGAGACCCCAAAATGTCTCTTAGAATTTAACAAGGGAAAATCACAAAGCATGATCTCAATCATGAATCAAAAAAAAAATACTCAGCTCAAACCAGGTATACAACTTAATGATCAGAAAAAAATATGATTAGTCTTAAGCTATATCATTTTATTCTATTAGGAAGTTACACAATTGAACCAGAAAGAAGTTGTTCCATTATCGATCCACATACGGTCATATGTCGTTGATCCTTGACGGGCCACTCTAAGGTTGGTCCTCATCAGGTCGCGCACTACTGATCCACACAGGGTTGGTAGAATGCTGATCCACACAGGGTCACTATGATGATGATCCACATAGGGTTTCTGTGATGATTATTCACACAGGGTCTCTATGATACTGATCCACACATGGTCTATATGATTTTGATCCACACAGGGTCACTATAATGCTGATCCACACATGTTCTCTCTTCAATTAACATACAACCACATGATTCTACACACCCCATGCGCTTCAGTTCCATAGTATCTGATTATCAAGATATCAGTCATGCCTCAACTTCCACGTCATTCCACGATGTAGTAACATAAAGGTACACCATGTCGTATGGGCCCCAATGTGATAGACAACACGTTAATCAGACGCTCGGTATGTGAGTTATCAACATTTTAGTGTCGAAGTGCCAATTTTATTCGAGTTCCAATCCAACCTGGACATACTCCGACTTTCTCCTAAAATCAGGTGGAGTATCTCAAAAGGACCATCTCGTTCCAAGTATTGCAACACTGTAGAAGCAACATCAAACAGACTTTTGGTTTGTGAGGTATGGCCTTTTAAACATATCTGGGCCGAAAAGGGTCCGAGTCCAGTCCGACCTGAGCTACCCCGACCTGGGATGGCTTGACCCAGTCTGAGGCCGACCCGACCCGGTTCGAGGCTAACCCAAGTAGGCTGGGATGTAGACCATCCTGAATCGCCTCTACTGGGCGTGGCACCCCGGGCAGGCTGGACCGCTAGCTGGCGTGACACCTAGCAGTGTGGCCCGTGCAGAAGGGTTAGCTCCCCCTTATCGAAGGGCTGAAAGCCATTCAGTTGCAATGGCGGCACCACGTGGTGCTTCCTCCATATCATCGGTACCTATGTGGCGCTGGTCCTCTTTTCCGCGGCTTTGAAGATGCATCTCCCTTCCTCAGCGCAGAAAGGTGTGCCGCCTTCCGCTAACGTGGCCGACCGAGGGCGGGCCGCCCCTACTGTCAACGTGGCATGATGCCGCGAATTCCCTCCATGGTGCGTGATATCACCCTGCCTGCAGCCACCATGGTAGGCCAATGTCGTCTGGAAACATTGCCTGCCGGCACCAGTCACCTGTGTCGGTGCCGCACTGACAGAACTTCAGCGAGCCACCGGGTGAGCTCTAGTGGTCCATTTTCCATTTTGTTTGCGCCTACAGGCCTCCCGGGATACTGATGTCACTTAATGGATTCTGAATTCAAGTTTCCATCAAGTTCAAACTTCACCCACAAATCACATGAATGAAACCAAAGTGGAAGAGGGTTTGGGACTTGTTTGTTTGGCCCACGCCCTCCGTGTTAACATCTTATCAAGTGGGGGTAAATAATACAATTCATCACAAAGATAAATTTGAACATAAGCAACCCCTACCTCGGAATCATAAGAGACGTCACAGTTGTGGATGAAGAATCCACGCTTGATGAAGCTGCTGACATTCATCGATCCCAGATCTATTTCTCCAACATTACCGTCCGAGCCTCCTTTCTTCGTTTATGGAAGATTACTCAGTAATTTTTTAGAGGTTCCTCACTTCCATGTCAAAAACTCAAGCCTGATCCTCATTTAAATATAGGGGATGGGTGATTAACGTAACAAGAGATTAATGAGGATCATTAATTAATGAACCTCTAAATCTCAACAGTGTGGTTACAAAACCGAATATTCAATCCATTAAATGGATTGACAACTCAGTGGTCCCGCCACCACCGCTCAATCGTTTGTAGAAATATAAAATAACAATTTTATGTTATTTTATTATTCTTTAAAAATTCCATAAAACTAAAATTTTCACCCAACCTACTGTGGTCGAACTTAAGCATCCCTCAAGCGAATCCCGAAACTGTAAATTCTACTATGACCTCAGATTTCAATTCCGAGAACCAGTTCAAAAGATAGAAATCGACACCCGTACGTTTACTGAATATACCTTAAAAAAGTTAAATAATATATTCTGGGGACTCCAGGCATCGGAATCAAACTACATCAATTTTCATAGACTCGTAATAATCCAAAATGATTTTTTTATAAAAAATTTATGGAATTTCTAGGTCTTTAGAGTTATTACCTTATTAATGTAATATTCAAATAAATGATTTTATATATGTTAAAATAAATTTAATTTGAATATTTTGAAACCATAAAATATTTTTTTGGATTCCATTGACATTTTATGTATGATATAGTTCCTTTGGTTCTAAAAAATCAAGTTTTTATGACTTTAAAAAAATCAATTACTAAATAGTGTCAAAATTGAAATAAATGAGTTTTTAAAAAAATACTATTTTATAAACTGATATAATATTACAAAAAATATAAAATTATACCAATTGAATTATATAATTTGAAACCAATTTAGGTTCTCTAATATTTTATATTAACTATATTAACCATATAGTATAAAAATACAAGAAGACATGGTAAGATTTTAATTATATAACAAAGGGTTAAAGCTAAATGATAAGGTTAATTTTGTGAACTAAACATGTATAAAACATATTGGTTGAGTGTATTTAGACCCATAAACATATTATCTTAGAAATAAATGTATTTGGGACCATTAGAAACTGAAAAAAATTTATAATAAAATAATATTTAAAGACATTCCTAAAGTGCCCCTCACCTCCCCTATAAAAAGAAACATCTACTTCTCTTTTAATCACACCTAAAAAACGAGTTTTCTCTGAAAAACCATACCAATTTCCTCTACCAACACCCCTAAATTCATCCTAGAGGCCATACTTTGAAAAAAAAAGACATCATAGTGATTACTTTTTTTTAAATCAAAAGGAGATACTCAGAAAAGAGGTAATTGTTTTATCACCGCATTCAAAATTCTTTTCTTATTCTACATCCTATTCTTCTATTGTTACTATAATAAAGTAATAAATAAAATACTTTATAGATTATGAGATATTATCATAATTATGTGACATCCTTATACATCCTTTAATCCGTCATACGAATAACAATATCACCATGCGTGCATACGTACGACTTACCGTCTCCCTGTCGTGGTGTAATTTGTTATTCAACAACAATTAATTTAGACGGGTATAATGATGAGTATAATAGATGTAAATAATTAATATAACCTGATATTTTTTCTATATAATTAATATACCCTCTAATTCCATACCATTTAACCTTTATGTGAGCGATATTGTCCCTTGTGCGTATGTAAGGCCTACCGTTTCAATGATGCGATAAGATTCATTCTCCTTGTTAACCACTCCACGTTAACCATTCAAGAATGATTATAAAGTATATATAATAAATAAAAATAAAATATATGATATAATAATTCTACTAGATTTATGTATATATATATATATGTCTTTTACTTGCTTCCATTTAATTCAGTAAGGAAACAGAAACATCGTTCATGCGTACGTACGACCTACCGTCTCAATGAACAGTGTATTCCATTTTATTTAAATATATATTATATATATTTATATACCAAATATATATGACATAAAAATCATGTTTTAAATTTTTGAGTTAAGTAGATCATTATTTAAGTAAAAATATCAAGAATAACTAGTCAAAATCTGTACGAAAAATAAAATGATTATTACCCAAAACGTTGCTTTAAAATGGAATTGATAAATAAACGAGTAATATAATGTCATAAGTTTAATAATATATGATATATTAAATATTATTACGGTGCTTTTACAAGTTTATAATATGTTTATACATACTATAAAGGAGGTTTTGACACATTTGGAAGAAATCGTACCTAGGGTAAGTAATAATTTTGGAATCTCATTATTATCCGAGATTGTTTAGTCGTAAGTATTTATTAGGGTATATTTATCATCCAAATCCATGTTTCTAAAATATATAATATTATTTATAATTTTATACAATTTTGTAAAGTAAATTCTACCCATTGGTAAATTTTTATTATGCAGTACGACATGAATCTCTTTCCATTTTCAAATACAAGGTACTTTTTGTCTTTTTCAATAAACGTTTTAGGATAATGTTTTTTTAACTTACACAGAATGAATGGATTTTTGCATCTTCGTAAAACCTTATTTACATGAAGATTCATTTTCCTGATTTCAAGTTTATTTTCAACTACATTCCTTTCTTTTAAAATTGTGCAACATTCTGAGAAAAGAAAACATTTTGGAAGAAGAAAGGATATTTTCCTCAAGAATTAAGTTTGAGTGTTTTATCAAAATTATTTTTCATCTATGATAACTCTCTTTAAGTAGGGTTAAGTTTCTATCCCTATTATTTATATGATTTGATTGTATTAATTATGGAATGATATTTTATATGGAGTATGTTATAATATAATGATGTTTAAGAAACTCATTTTATTTTTTGGGTTATGCTATGATGAATGATTTTTGTTTTTGTGGAACATGTAATAATGAATTCATTATGATATGGGTGGGACCTATATATCCCTACAATTAATTGGGTAAAGATTTATATCTCATGAGATAGACATGACTGGATTTGAAAGTAAATCCTATTCAGTAATACTGGATTGGAACGGTAAGTAAATACGGTTCAGTAATAAATGGATGGAATGGCAAGTAACTCGAGTTCAGTAATGGAATTTTTCCACTATGATGGTATTGGAAGAAATTACTTGGCTAATATGGATGTAATATTATGGGATTATTTTTTCCACAATTCCATGTTTGATGTCAATTCTATTTTATCATGGTTAATGTTCCATTATGATCTATGCCTTAGATACTGCCAACATTTATTTGATGACCCAAGATTTTGATATTTAAACTTTATGTTCATATTTTTACATTCTTTTGTTTATGGTTTGTTTTATATTATCGATGTTTTCCCTTACTGAGAATTTGAGGTCACCGTTTTAATGTTTTCTTTTCCCTAGGTTATAAAAAATAGTTTTAGGTAGGAAAAAAAATTGGGATGATCTTTATGGGAGATGTTGAAGATCTTTTACCAAGTTAGAAGATAATATCCCATGTTTACAAAGACAATAAACTAATACAGTCTTTGTGAATCTATTTGTGTCATGAATTAAGTATTCTGTAAAAGTAATTTAATGTCCATCTACATCAATCTTGGGTCATTACACATGATATCCCTATACTTGATACTCAACACATAAAAATGGTACTTGTGACTTTTTTGGCACCAGAGATTCCTCTTTTGATTCATTTGTTGTTATTATGATCCATGAATCTATTGTATTGACTCTTGTTTGACATTCCATATTAGGTGCATATTCTCATATTTTCTTGATTATCTGTCTTTAGCTTCTGAATTTTTTTCAAAATTTTTCAAGAATGTTTTTGTTTTAAAATGGTGAAATATGAAATTTTGTACATTTAGTTTAATAAATGATTTTAAATGTTTAAAAATATATATTTATACTAATCCTCATACTCTATTGTTTTTACTCCACTTTTAGAATATATAAATTTTTTATAAAGTAACTAAATAGAATCTTAGGTGGAATTATACTAGGATATTTATCTCACACCCCACTTTTACCATTTGGTATTTGTAGCCGTTTATGATCTTAGAGCAGGTGCTCATGCTCTCATATTAATTTGTGGTTTCATTCTTGGGTGACCAAGTGTGGGTGACTTGGGAAATTGTGGTTGGTCATGGAGCATTTAGAGATGGTTTTTGGTTGTTATACTGCAGATTTAGTTTTTCTTGGTGTCTCTATGTACATGATATATATATATATTTATTGATATATATTTGATGATGTTTCCACATTATAATCTCTTATTGAAATTCATTTAGGGAGAAATAGTTCCTAATAATTATTTATTGACGCCCAAGTGCTTGTTTCCAGTCTATGGAAATTGGGAACACTCATAATGTTAGTGGGAATTCAGATCGAATATCAGTTCAGATTGTATTCCTGGTTGGTTTTTCATATAATCAATTACATATTCAATTTTTCTAAAAAAACATTTAAAACATTGGAACATTTTTTCACTGAAAACCCACTTTTTCGTCACATCTATAGGATTAATTTCAAGATAAAATTTTCCACATATGTGAATGAAAATTGAAAAAATGGGTTCCATATCTCAAACTTGAATAATTCAGAGTATCTAATAATTACAACATAATTTTTTACCATTCAAAATTGTAAAAACAGTAAAAAATTATTTTCCACAGTTAAGGTAAATATAATTTTATATGTGGTTAAACAAAAAAGTTAAGGGTTAAAAATGATCCAAAAATTGCACAGAAACCATTTTATTGAAATATTTAAACATTATCTATAATAGGTTCAAAATGTTCTCGTTTTTAGGACTTTTTACTGTAAAAAATGTGGGTACACATTTTTCATTTCAAAAAATTACAAGTGTATCACACACCTCATGTGATGAACCAAAATTATATCAATGATATTTACCTTGTTATGTTTATTTCATATAGTTTAGATCACCTAAAATCACTTATGTAACACAATAAAAACATTACAAGTGAATAATGAATGGAATAAAAGGTATTTATAGGAGTTAAGGAATCTATAATGATGAAGTTGTAACTTGACCATAAGAATAGTAATATTACCCTTATGAATATTAAACCAGAAAAATTAATAAAAACCTCACCCATGAACCAATAAATAAAATTAATGAATCTCATAAAGGAAATTGTGATATAAATATATCATATTATATGTAAATAAGTATTTTAAAAATTGATTATTAAGTGTTGGTATTTTTATGAGTAATTAATATTAAATTACAAGTTTATAATTAAATAAATGAATTGAAAGAAAAATCATTTTCATAAAATGCAATCATAAATCAAAATTTTATTATCTTATAATTTTAGGACAATTTAATGAGACCTTAGTTAATTTTTCAGAGTGTTATAAAATCAGTAATAACATAAAAAACTGTATTTTCTGAGTAAAAGATGATTTTAATTAAATATTAAATGTATCATATTTATAAATTTATTTTAATAAAATGGATTTCATTATTTAATTATTCACATTGAAAAATGGTTATTGAGAATATTTTAGATCTACTAAAATACTTGATTTTTTTTGTGAATAGTAAAATATGATGAATTATGATAAATGATAAATACATTACTTATAGATTCAGAGGTGACATTTCCCTGATGTAAGAACCACTGGTTCAATATCACAAACAATCGTTACTATATTTAGTCACATGAATCAACACTATTTCTTTTCTGGGGGAAAATAATAAAATAATGAATAAAATATTGAGAAATCACCCCTCTCCTACACTATAAAACCCACCCCTCACCCCTATTTTCCTCACACCTCTAATCCTTTAATCCTGTAAAAATTATGCCCAAAAACCCTTAAATAGTATCTCCCCCACATTTAAGAGCTCTTGTTCCTTACAAAATACAAAAACCCCTTTCTCTAAGGAGGTTCTCAAGGAGGATAATTCAAGAGGTAAATCCTCTTCTTTTTTCTTTTAATTTAATTTCAATTTATTTTATTTTCATATCCTCTCCTTGACTCCGACATCAAAATGATCATGATAACTCTAGTATCATCTATATATTGAAATTATATAATGTTAATTTAATATCAGTAATCAATATTTTTACTCTCTCTTTTATTTTTAACATAAAATCATCAACCTGGAGGTGTCGATTTACAACCATCATGGATGACACACTTTCGTTATTTAATTTATTCTTAAAGGATGGTCATGAGCCAATTTTTATTGTCGAACCAGATTAAAAAATATGTATTATATCTTATTTAAGGTTTTTTAACAATTTTATATAAATTATATTTAATAGTAGAACAAAACTAGTTCATTATGATCGGAAAATAGCTAAAAATATGCTAAATGATTATCATTAACATGTTATCTAATGATTCATCCAATTATATGGAAAAACATAAAAATTACACATTTTTTTGTTCATTAATAACATTTAATTCCAATTATAAATAATTACAACAATTTTACATGAACTCCATTACTTATAATCAAACGAATCGATCATGAAATCAAGGAAACGAACACTCAGAAATGACAAAATTCCATATTATAAATTATAAAAAGGAAATAAAGGATCTTAATAAAATGATAATAAAATAAATAAATGTCTAATAGTATATTAGTAAAATTATTAATGAGTCAAATTTCATATTCCAAGACCTTATGTTCAATCGTAGAACACGTTCAAACCTAAAGTATAGGTTTTCATCTGAAACCTCCATTTTCTTTCGGGTTATGTTTTCTTCCTCTATACACCAAATTAATTATTAATTATTTTTATATAATTATTTTAAATTATATATATGTTCCAAAATCATATTTCTAGAACATTTTATAAATAATTGATGAAATAATAAATGTTTTCATGGTTCCATTCACATTTTGTATTGATACGCTTGCCCAATTAAAGGGAACATTTCAATTTTTTACCCTTTTTCAAGAACCACCTATAATATATTTTAAGAAGAAATTACTTTTATAAAATCACCATTTTTTATGAAAAAATATCTTAATTCATTTATGGTTTTATACAATTTTGTTTCAAAATAATTCTTCTTTGAAAAGTAAAAAAATAGTAATTCTCTCAAGAATTCTTCAATCATTTTATAGGTGTATTTTCATCTATTTAGACACGATTATTGATTCTTATATTTAATTAGGATTATTATTTTATTATATAATATACCATATTTTATTGAATGTTTTATTATTAGTTTGAATATGGATGTACTATTCTGATTCCATTCTCCATATTACTTCGAATGATTGGTAATATTATTTTCTAATTGGGGAAATTTATTTACATTTCATTTGTTAGATTCAATATTAATGTATATGTTGATTTTCATTTGCCTCATTCATAAAAGGAATGAATTAGACTTAGTAAGTATTAGGTGGGGCCCACTATAACTCCTCGGTTAATCGATAGGTCTTATAAGGCTAACTTGTTTGGGTTTTTACCCATTTATGTATGGTCCTGGAATGATGCCTTGAAAGTATGGTTATGATGTCCCAAATTATGAATTCCCACATTATGAAGATATTATTTTATGGTCCATGTGACTATTAGACTTGTAGAAAGTCCATGGTTATTTTTTATATGTCATTATTTTTTTAACTTTTATCTCTACTATATTATGCTCAAGATTAGGTTCTAAATGGAGTGTTTTCTTTAGTTATTCACCATGCCTTATTATTCATACTTCTACTGTATTACTTACCATTACTGGGCATCCAAGATCACCCCTTTCGTATGTTTCCTTTCCCTAGGTTATGAAGAATAAAACATTGAATAACTCTCAAGTATTTCTTTTATTTCATTTTATATTGTATCATGTTTTATTTTATATTCCCAATGTGATATGGGTATTATGAATGTAATCTAGTCTTCCAAAACTACTAAACTGATCGGTCCGTTAGGATGCATCTTCCTTGTTTATATTCTAATGTAATAACATAAGGTACCGACTCTAGGTTACCAGGGTCAAGTTCATATAGTTGATATAAGAGAAAGTTTATTAGAAACCATGGAAACTAGATTTAGAAAATGTACATTAGTGAAAAAACCCTAAGATATAATTTGAGGATAACATACTAGAATTTTGGTAAGGTATGGATTATGTGGATATTTTGAGAAAATACATCTCTGTCTGGATACTGTAAGTGGATAAGGTTATGGCACATATATACCCAGGAGTAACAAATTCGACAAGGTGTTCTGAGCCTGACTTGGGGTAAATAGGTACATGACAGGGAGACTTACTTTTCACCTATTTTGACACTCCTTGGTGATATTCCTAGGATAATTTACATTTTCATTGAAAACCATTAGAACGAATTTAAATGTAAAAATTACCCCTAATGAAACCATTTTTTATGATTATGAAATTATACATGCATAAAATTTCAATTTATGTTATGTATTTTTTCTAGTTTGAATTTATAAATAATGATTTATAAGAAAATTTAGTGTATTCCATTATTTAGAAATGGTTATTATTGGAATTAATGGAAACCATATGAACATGCCTATCCCTTGTAGGTATTTACCTCCTATTAAAGATAATGATGTTGGTTCTAGAGCTGTGACTGGTACTGTAAAAATTATAACTATACTGGGACAACTGACATAATTTATGAACAGTAACCTTACTTGTATAGAGCACCCTGATCCGCAACATGGAGGAGAAATTTTAGACCACTTTATGTGACAAAAACCTCATTAATTTAATGGGACTATAAACCCATTAATATTAGATAAGTGGATATGTTCCATAGATAAGATATTTATCACATTGGGATGTAATGAAAGGGAGAAGGTTGTCATGATAATCTATCATCTTTTAGGAGATGATGATCCATGGTGATCATCAATTCAAAACCAATGGGAGGAGGAAGAGATTAAAAATATAGAATGGAAATATTTTAATTAAAATGTCCTTGGACAATATTTTCCTCATGAACAAGGAGCAATTATTCATTCTTAGAGAGAAAGAGGATGGGAATGTTGTGAAGTATGAAGCTAAATTTATAAGGTTATAAATACATGATTCAGTCTACATACATATTCCAAGGAGAAAGGTTGATCGATTATTTGATGGTTTAGAACCATTCCTCAAAAGGGAACTAGTCTCCCATTATTTCTCATCATATGAAGATATATTCTCATGTGTTATAAAGATAGAAAATTAAGTCCCTAAGTCTTATGAATTTAAAGGAATTAAACAGAAGAAGAGGGCTTCTAAAAACTCTGGAAAAGGAAATAAGGAAATTAGGAAGTAGGTATGAGTTGAATTTTGACCCTACAGTAATAGGGGAAGAAACACCTTGGTACTTTCCTGAAGGGAATGCGAGTCTATTACTTGTGTGAATAAAAAGGACAAAAAGCACATGATTTCAATAGAATGAAAGAATATTCCAATGTTCAATGACACAATTGTAAAGTGAAGGGAAATGAAGCAAATTAATTACCTTAACATCAAAGAAACTTTCTCCAATGAAAGACAAGGGTGCATGGACAATCTTAATTGATCAAAACTGTTGAGGTTGAAGTTCTTAACGATGTAATGGAAGGTACTTTAATCGTTTTAATAAACTTAGACAATGCGTTATTTGATTCTGGATCATCACATTCTTCTATACCTTCCCAGTTTTCCATGAAATTCTGACATTTACCTTTTTAATTTATTAAAAGTGTTTTTAGTCAAATATCTTAAGGGAATTATCACTGAAACAACGATCTTCCAGTAAGTCCCCTTTGTAACACATAAACATTCTTCAGTTTTTAGCACTATCATCATAAATATACATGAATTTGAAATAATCCTCGATATAAAATGGATTTCTAAATATGATGTGAAAATATATTGCAAGAAGAAGGAAATCATGATTCGTGAGGAGGATGTGAAATCCCTTATCTTTAGAATAGAAACCTCATCATCTGATTCTTATCTGGATCCACCCCAGTAACTCTACTGAATTAAATTCTTGTGGAGTAAGTGAAAAAAACATATATGAATCTTAAAATTGAATATGTACCTAGTGTGTAAGAATCTTTTGACAACTATATCAATGAACACTTATAGAATAGACACTATAAATTTAGTATACCTGAATAAACTACTAGAGGAATTGGGTGATAAAGGATATTTTCTCCCCAGTGTTTGTTAGTGGAGATCCCTTATTCCCTTAGTTAAAAAGAAAGATGGATCTCGTAGGATGTGTATTGAATAAAAAGAAATCAATGATATTATATTAAATAATAAGTATCTCATGCCTCACATTGATGATTTATTTGATCAAATTCATGGAGCTCTATACATTTTGAAGATTGAACTTAGATCTAGATATCATCAGTTACGTGTAATGAAGGATGATATTCCAAAGAAAACATTTCGAACTAGGAATGAATATTACAATTTTACAGTCATTCCATATAGAATTACAAATGAACCCTCTATTTTTATGGATATAATGAACATAGTGTTCATGGAATATCTTGAAGAATTTGTTGTGGTATTTATTGATGATATCTTGATATATTGAAAAATCTATTCAGACCATGAGAACCACTTGGAGGTTTTTCGGAAGACTCTTAGAAGATACGAGTTTTTTGGGAAGTTTAGAGAGTGAAAAATATGGCCTAAAAAGATTATTTTTTTCCAAATATAGTCTATATGGATAAAAAAAATCTTTTGATCCTACAAAAAAAAGGAAGTTCAGAAATGACCTACACCAATGAACGTAATAGAGGTATGTAGTTTTATAGGTTTTGCAGGCTATTATCAATGTTTCATTTAGAACTTCACCTGATTAGATAACCATTTAACCATGATTACACATAAAGGTGTTAAGTTCATATAGAAAAAAAATAATATGAATAATTTATTAAAGAATTGAAGAGTAGATTATTGAATTCACCGATCCTGACTCTACAATCATGAAATGGTGGAATGGACTTGGTTGTGTCTTTTGCAGAATGATATAGTTATTTCCTATGAATCAAGGCAGTTAAAAACACATGAACATAGATATTCTACTCATGAACTTGAGTTAGCAGCTATAATAATTGATATGAAGATATTGATACAATGTCTCTTTGGTGGAATATGTGAGATATATAAGACTCATAGAAGTTTTAAATATATTTTCTAAAAGAAGGAACTCTACATGAGGAAAAGGAGATGGATCAATTTATTAAAGGATCATGATTTTCCGATACACTATAACCCAATGATGAAAAATAAGGGGGTAGATACGTTGAGGAGGAGTGATCGTAGAGTTTTAAATAAAATGATTATTTAAAAGGATCCTATGTATATGGATCTAGTGAGGATAGATATGGGAATTATCGAAGAAGGTGAAACATCACTACTTTTTCAATTGGTTTCCCAACCATCATTATTTCAAAGGATTAAATGTTCTTAGTCTACTGATGAGAATTTTTAAAAGAAATTTTAAGCTATGAATGATGGGAAGTTGGAAGAATCCTTATATAAAGATGGAATTTTCAAATTTTGGAGGAGGCTAGGTGTTCTCTCTACAACTGAGCTTAAAAGGGGGTTATTGGATGATTAACATAACTTGAATTTATCTATACACCCTACTATCACTAAGATGTATAGAGATTCAAAGGAACATTTATGGTGGGAAATTATGAATCATGAAATTTCTGATTATGTATCAAGATGTTTAGTCTATCAACAGGTGAAGGTTGAAATAAAACATTATAGAGGAGTCATGAAACCTATTACATTTTCCTACATGGAAATGGGATGACATTACTATGGATTTTTTCACTAGATTAACCAAAAATAAAATATATAATGATTAAATATGGTTAATTATTGATCAATATACCAAATTTTCAGATTTCCTTGCTATAAGGGAGGATTTTCCACTAGAGTGCCTTAAATGACATTATATTAATGAATTTGTAAGAATTAATGGAGAACCTATATCAATTGTGTCTAATAGTGATACATGATTTAAATAAAAATTTTGGAGAATTATTCAGAAATATCTGGATACTGAGATTCATTTGAGTACTTCTTATCACCCTCAAACTGACGGACAGTCAGAATGGAAGATCCAAAATTTAAAAGACATGTTGAGATCATGCTCTCTTGAATTTCAAGGTATATGGGATTATTTTTCTACCATGTTTGGAGTTTTACAACAATAACAGTTTCCATTCACATATTCAAATTTCACTATATGAATCATTTTATGGAAATAGATGTCATACACTAACTTGTTGGGTTGAAGTTAGTGAAAGGAAGATTGTGTGTAACACCCCGAGATTTTATGGGATAGATTCTTTTTATTTTCTTAAATGTATTGTGTTGTCTACTAAAACAATATTAACTTGTTATATATTCAACAATGTATTAGATTTCAGTATACAAAACACTATTCTTGGCTTCTGTTACACATAAGATCGACCTTCCTCGATATCTTGTGTTATACGCCATACCGAGTATCACTAAATAACGATACATTATTGAAATATTATTATGGGATATAAACTAGTTGTTATCAATATTTTTAACCATATATGTAATTTTATATAACTTTAAATTTAATATTATATATTTTCTAGACATTATATAAGAAAAAGTTCATTTTCTTGGATAAAAGAAGTATTTTTCAAAAAATACAGTTTTTACGGCCTTTTGATGGAGAACTCATTTAAATATAGTTTTTAACACTATAATATATTATATCTGACAATGTAAACTTCTTTTTAGTAATAAGGACATAAAAATTTACTTGTGTTGAATTTTTGGTATTTTTCTGATAAAATTCATTTTTTAATGAATAGTGAAAAATATTGCATTTTAATTCAAAACTGTCTTTTCATCGAATTTGTTTATATAGTTAGATTATATTTTTAAATTGTTTTAAAGTGTAATTTGATTATACTTTTATAATTTAATTCAATGTTGGTCAATGTATGTAATTTCCCATTAAAATTGGACATGAACACATCTTAATATTTTGATAGTTGTTACTTCTTAAAAACCTGCTTTTTGGTTTTGACAACGCTAATTAATTTTAAATTAATTACATAAACTTCTATGTTTTGAATTTTTAAAAATGGATTCTAATTTGGAATTAATATTTCCAATTTGTGTAAATAGGTAACTTTTATTTCAAGACATTATGAATAGTAACTTCGATGATTATTTTATTTACCTTGGTTCAGTGGTGAATCTGGTAAATAAGGGTAAAAAAGAATATTATAATTATATTAAACTACCCTAAAACATGTTCTAATACTATTTTATGAGATATATCCAGCCATGGTCATTTTTGGGTCGATTTTGGGACCCCATGGATCCACTTTGATGGGAAAATGACATTTTATAAGAATTAATTTAAAGTATATAGAAAAATAACATAAACATGAATCTTTAACTAAAACAATTTTTATATGAGGATATATAATCGATATCTTTATCTATAAATAGTAATAATAAAGGTAAAATTTTTTCTTATATCATTCTATTTTATTTATATTTTTTAGACATTAAATAAATAAATTTAATTATGACACAATGATGATGATGTGATTGCTTCATTAATAATGGATTTAAATAAATGAAATTATAAATATTAAAATAATATTAATTTGATCTATTATGCCTTCCCAAAATTTTTGTGGATTATATTGAAATATTATCTTTTAGTTAATGTCTTTGGATCTAAGGAATCAGGTTGTCATAAATTTTTCAAAAGGTGAACTGTGAATAGTTTCCAAAAATTGACATAATTCATAAAATAAAACATAAAATAGTTTATTAAATGATATTAAATTTCTAAAAATATTATATTCGGCCAAATGGTTAAGAAAAGTCCAAATATATCATAAATAACTTTTGGTGGGTCTTTTGAAATGATATGGTAATTAAATTAACCCACAATGTGTAAGTTACATGGAATCACTGTATGACTAAAAAGGGTAAAATAAGGGTTAAACAAAAAAGATAAGGATAAAAAAATATATTCAAAACTTGTCCAAAAATTATTGGATGGTGGTTATTCAAACCAAAATAATCATATCATTGAATTAAATGAGTTTTGGACCATTTTTAATCAAAATATAATTTATAATAAATTAATATTTTTAGAGTTTCCTAAAGCACTGCTCTCCTATCTTATAAAAGGGAACCTACTCCCTCTCCACTTCACACCATTTTGAGCCTTCAGGCTCGGCCATCCCCTACCCATTTATCTTATCAAGTTCATTAGTTACATTATAGAGGTGATGGTATTATAAAAAGACAAACTTTAGTGATCTAAAATGAAATTTAAAGGTGGAACGTCGAGGAAGTGGAGTTTTGGAAACCTATGGAAGAAATTGGACCTAAGGTAAGGGATAACTTTACCAATCTCATTTTTATCTAAGATTCATTATTCATAAGTATTTATTGGGGTTATATTTATCATCCATTTCCATGTTTAAAAAAAATGTTTTCATAAATTTTTTAATATTATTCTTTGTATATTTAAAGTAATTTATACCACTTTTGACTTCTACTATGTGGTATGGAGGGAATATTTCTTTTGTATACCATACTAGGAAATTTTAAATTTTCCAGAAAAAGTACGAGGAGAAATTTTTTTATAACTTATAAGATATGAACATGTTTTTACATCTTAATAACTCCTTATTTACATTTATCTTACTCAACATTCTTACTAGTTTATTTTCAACTAAATTCTTTTCTTTTAAATATTCACAACATTTTGTAGAGAAGAAAATGTTTTAAAAAAAGAATGGATATTTCCTCAAGAATTAAGTTCAATTTTTTATAAAAATTATTTTACATCTAAGATGAAATAGGGTTATGTTTATATCCATATTATTAATTTGATTTTATTGTGTTTATGATGGATTGATTTTTATGAAATACATTTATTTTATGTGGATTTTGATGGAATGATATTTAAGAAACCCATTTTATTCAACAGGTTATGCTATAATGAATGATTTATGTTTTTGTGGAACATGTAAGAATGATTTCATTATGAGATGAGTATGACCTATATCTCCCTCCAATGCATTGGGTAAAGATTTATATCTCATGAGATAGACATGAATGGAATGTAAAGTAAATCCACTTCAGTAATATAGAGCTAGAATGACAAGTAAATCCGGTTCAGTAATACATGGATGGAACGACAAGTAAACCCGATTCAGTAATAGACTTTGTCAACTATGATGATCTTGGAAACAAATATTTGGATTATATGGAAATCATATTATGTTATTATTTGTTTTCCACAATTCCATGTTTTATAAAAATGCTATTTTATCATAGTTAATGTTCCTTTATGATCAAAGTATTACGAACTTCCATGATTTATTTCATGACTCAAGATTTTGATGTTTAAACTTTATGTTCCTGTCTTTACATTCGAATGTTTATGATTTATTTTATATTGTACATGTTTTCCCTTATTGAGAATTTTAACTCACCTTTTTATATTTTCTTTTCCTAAGGATATAAATAAAGGTTTTAGGTGGGAAAACAAAAGGGGAAGATCTTTATGGGAGATGCTGAAGATCTTTCACCAAGTTAGAAGATTATGCTCTGAGTTTCTAAAGACACAAAACTAATACGATATTTAGGAATATATTTTTTGTAATGTATTAAGTATTCCAAAAATGAAATTTAATGTCCATATACATCACCTTGGGTCATTAGAGTTGGTATCAAAGCAAAGGTTTAGTTAACAATTGGAAACTAGGACACAAAAACTTTACTGATATCCCTAGAGATATTTCTAATGTATGTATAGGTATTCCCCTAAGGGTAAGTATAACTATAGGTTATAGTCCTATAAATATCGCAATGTTCATGAATAACCTAGGATTAAAACTAAAGAAGTTAGATATTGAAAGTACTCCCCCTTGATTATATTGTTTTCCTAGTATGATTTCTCCATATCACACTATTGTTTTGGTGTTTTAAATGATGTCTGTAACCTGAAGGAACCATGTTAATGATCAATGCACTAGAAAATTCAATTATTTTACTCTTAAATAACCAAATGTTAGGGGATATGGAATGAAAAATATTAATTCTATAATTACACAAGATATGAATCATTCCAGACTTCCAAATGAGAAGATAAGGGAATAATATTCTATTGAGTCATTCATGAGGCAACATCCACCTTCTTTCAATGAGTCTTCTCATCCATTTGTTTCTAAACAATGGATCTGTACCATTGAAAAGATATTTTTCATTATTCATTGTTCAAAAGACGAAAAAATAATTTTGGCTCTCTATCAATTATAAGGTGAAGCAAAGCAGTGGTGGACTCTGAATAAAAGGCAGCAAGATGAAATTGAATCCATGGAATGGGATGAGTTTACGAACTTATTTTTCAATAAGTAATTCAATCGTATTATTCAAAAAAATATGGAAAAGTAGTTCCTTGATCTTAAGAAAAAGGATTATTAATCCGTTGGTACACATGAGATGAATTTTACAAGACTTGAAAGGTATGATTTATGCTTTATCATCCAACCTAAATTTAAAGTTTATCGATTCTTCAGTGGATTAAAACCAATTATTCTAACGTAATTATCTATAAGAGACATTAGTTGATATGAATATATTGTGTGTTGTGATATCAAGTTAGATCTGTAAGTTGGTGTTACATATCCATCTCATGGTTTTGACAAGAAACAAAAGATGGAGTTGAAGGGAAAATCTCAAAACAATGGTGAAAATGATACATGTTTCCTTATTCTCAAAGTGTATAAAGAAAAATGGTGGGGATTGTCTTAAAGAAACTAGAAAATTTTTCAAGTGTTGAAAATAAGTTCATCGAGAAGTTAAGTGCCGATGTAATGGGAAAAATGTTTCCAATGATGTGAATAGTGAAAAGGCTTCCGAGAATGCACCACCAATAATTCAATTCTACAAGTGCAAGAAAATTTGGAATTATACTAACCAATGCCCAAATCCAATAGTTAATGATGGTGATCGATGTCGACAACCTTTTAAATTTAAAGATAAAGGAAAATAACATGAGATCACTATTGGTGATGCCCATTATGCCAATTATGTGGTGGAATGATTAGGTGTTTATATAATTGGATTCCAAAATAGTGTTGAGGAATGTCATTTATAGTATTATGGAATATTGGAATATCTATATATTGGTTTGTTGTGGTTTTCAATAATTATATGGTATATATAACTATAAAAAGTGAATGAAATATTTTTGGAATGAACATAGTATGCTCATAATGAAGGTATAAGGAGATAATGAGATGTTTGATAGTATTTATGAGCTCATGAATGATATAAGGACAAATTCATATCGTGGTTTGAGTATATATAATTTTTGGTATTTTTGGTCTGTGGAAAGAGTTAATTTTGATAGAATTCATGTTTTCTCTAAGGTTCTATGGTAATTCATGTTATTATCAAGTTTAATGAGAATACATGATTAAGGTATTCACATGTTTGGAATGTGACAACCAAGAACTGCCAAATGAGATATGGGAGACAAATATTAAGTCAATTAAGTTAACCTCCTTGTAAAGTTTTATACTTTTAGTTTTTTTGGAAGGATAGTAATATTATCCATTTATTGATAGTATAATCTATATTCTACTTGAATATTTTTAGATTAATGTATTATCTCATTATAGTTTGACTTATTCATAATTGATAACCTTTTCTAACTTTTTAGTTGAGACAGATGGAATGAACCATCATTCAATCACATGATTTGATAATAATTAAAGAATGAAAAATTCACCTTCATTTCATTAAATAAAATATTATGTGGAAATTTTTTAGGGAACGACCAATGGTGAGATTGTACAGAAATCATGTAATTATTTTCCCTCATGTAAATATTCATCAACTTTAGGAAAAATATCTTGAAACAAAACATGCTATCCTCGTACCTTCTTATCCCATGAATAAAATGGTCCCTTAAATCATTTCATATTTATGGATTTCTATTATTTAACTTTCTCCAAACCTTAATGACTATCACTATCCATCAGAACATGATGGTTAGATTTCACTTCCATATCCATATTTTCACTTCCAACCTATGTTATCCTATGTGGAAACCCAATGATGAGTTACTTTGGGTAACTATTATGTTTCTAAAATTAATTTCATAAAATAAAGTTTTAGTATTACTTTTTATGAACTGTGTTTCCATGAATGAAACTTTCAAGTAGTAAACCATTTATAACCCCGATGAATTTCAAGGGAAAAATTCATTTTAATGGGGGTAGAATGTTATTCCACAAAATTTTATGGGATAAATTATTTTTATTTTCTTTGATGTCTTGTGTTGTATGATACACCAATATTATCTTATTCTATATGAAACACCATATTATCTTACAGTATAAACAACACTATTCTTGGCTTGCGTTACACACAAGAGCGACCTTCCCCGATAGCTTTCATTGTACGCCATTCCGAATTTCACTAAACAACAATATATTATTAAAATATTATTATGGGATATAAACTAGATGTTATGAATATTATTATCCAAATCATGAATTTTATATAACATTTACATTAATCTTATCTATTTTCTAGGAATGATATAATAAAAAATTCATTTTCTCGGATAAAAGAAGTATTTTTCAAAAAATGCGTATTTACCACCTTTTGATGGAACACCAATTTTAAATCTAGGTTTTAACAGTTTTATATATTATATTTGAAAAAATAAACTTCTTATTTTTAAAAGGGATATAAAAAATTACTTATGTTGATTTTTTGGTATTTTTCTGATAAAATTCATATTTTAATGAATAGTGAAAATACTACATTTTAATTCAAAACTGCATTTTCATTGAATTTATTTATATAGTCAGATTATCTTATTAATTTGTTTTCAAGTGTAATTGGATTTAGTTTTTATCATTTAATCCAATTTTGGTAATTGGATGTAATTTACCATTAAAATTGGACATAAACACATCTCAATCTATTGATAGTTATTATTACTTCTTATAAACCCACTTTTTGGTTTTGATAATGAGAATTAATTTTAAATTAATTACTGAAACTTATATATTTTGTATTTTTAAAAATGGATTCCATATTTGTAATCATAAGGTTAAAATTGTTTAAATAGGTACCTTTTATTTTTATACATCATGAATAGTAAATTTAGTAATTATTTTATTTACCTTGGTTAAAGGATAAATTTGGTAAATAAGGGTAAAAAATGAATATTATAATAATATTAAACAACCCTAACATATGTAATAATACTATTGGATGTGATATTTACAACCATGAGAATCTTTGGGTTGATTTTATGACCCCATGGAACCACTTGGATGTGGAAATGACATTTTATAAGAATTAATTTAATGTAAATAGAAATATAACATAAACATGTATCTTTTATTAAAAAAAATTTTATACGGGGTTATATAATTGATCTATTAGACTATAAATATTTATTCAAAATATAAAAATATTTTATTTTTCAGGATATTTTATTTATTGTTTTTAGACATTAAATGAGTAAATTTATTTATGTCACAATGATGATGCAGTGATTGCTTCATTAATAGTGGATTCAAATAAATGACATATTAAATATTAAAATAAATGTGATTTGATTATTTTATGCCATCCAAGAATTTTATGGATTATATTTACATATTATATTTTAGTTAAAGACTTTGTTTTGATGGAATATGGTTTTTACAAATTTTTAAAAAAGGAAAGTATTAATAGTGTCCAAAATTGACATAATTCATAACTTAAAACATTTAATAGATTATTAAATGATATTAAAGTTTTAAAAATCTATGATTTATAAAAATGGTTAATAAAAGTCCAAATATGACATAAATTACTTTTTTTAGGTCGTTTGACATGATATGGTTATTAAATTAACCGAAAATGTGTAAATAACACGAAATCACTGTAAGATTAAAAAGGGTAAAATAAGGGTTAAACAAAAAAGATAAGGATAAGAATATATATTCAAAACTTTTCTAAAAATAATTTGATGATGGGTATTCCAACCAAAATAATACAATCATCTAATTAAGTGAGTTTTGGATAATTTTTAGTTGAAATTTAATTTATAATAAATTAATATTTTGAGAGTTTCCTAAGGCGACCCTCTCCTATCTTATAAAAGGGAACCTCCTCTCTCTACTCTTCACTCCATTTTGAGCCTTCAAGCTCTGCCAAACCCTACCCATTTATCTTATGAAATTATCTATCTATATTATAGAGGTTTTGGTATTCTCAAAAGTCCAACTCTAGTGCCCTAAGAAGAAATTTAAAGGAGGCTCGTCAAGGAAGAGGAGTTTCAGACACATACGAAAGAAATCATACCTAAGGTAAGGGATAACTTTTCCAATATCATTTTTATCAAAGATTGTTTATTCATAAGTATTTAAAGGAGATATATTTATCATACATGTCAATGTTTTCGAAAAATAACTTTATAAAATGTTTAATATCCTTCTATGTATATTTAAAGTCATGTTACCTTTTTTTTGACTTTTACTGCGTGGTATAGAAGGAATATTTCTTATGTTTACCTTATGAGGTACATTTTGAATTCTTCAAAAAAAGAATGAGGAGAATGTTCATTTAACTTATACTGCATGAATGGGTTTTTACATCTTCATAATACCTTATTTCTATGAACCTTTCTCTATATGTTTACAAGTTTATTTTCAAATAAAATATTTTTAATTAAAATTGCACAACATTTTGATGAAAAGAAAATGTTTTCAAAAAAGAAAGGATATTTCCTCAAGAATTAAGTTCATGTGTTTTATCAAAATTATTTTCCATCTAATATGACATAGTGTTATGATTATATCTCTATTATTACTTTGATTTTATTATGTTTATGATGGGTTTATTTGTTTCAAATCCATTTATTTTATATGAAATTTGATGGAATGATGTTTAAGAAACCCATTTTATTCCTTGGGTAATGTTATGATGAATGATTTATATTTTTGTGGCACATGTATGAATTATTTCATTATGAGATGGATGTGACCTATATCTCCCTCTAATTCATTAGGTAATGATTTATATCTCATGAAATTGACATGAATGGAATGGAACGAAAATCTGGTTCAGTAATATAGGAATGGAATGATGAGTAAATCCTTACCATAATACATGGCTGGAATGGTATGTAAACCTAGTTCAGTAATAGACTTTTTACACTATGATGGTCTTGGAAACAATGACATGGATAATATTGAAATCAAATAATTTTTTTATTTGTTTTCCATAATTATATGTTTTATACCAATGATATTTTATCATGGTTAATATTCCTTTATGATCTATGCCTTACGAACTGTCAAGATTGATTTCATGACCCACAATTTTGATGTTCAAAGTTAATGTTATTGTTTTTACGTTCAATGTTTATGGTTTGTTTTATGTTCTCCATGTTTACCTTCACTGAGAATTTGATCTCACCCTTTTTATGTTTTCTTTTCCCCAATATATAAATAAAGGTTTTAGGTAGGAAAACAAAAGGGGAAGATCTTTATAGGAGATGTTAAAGATCATTCACCAAGTTAAAAGAATATGTTCTGAGTTTCCACAGACTCTAAACTAATACTGCCTTTGGGCATATATTTTTAGTAATTTATTATTTATTCTGAAAAATATAAGTAATTTCCTTGTACGTGAAGCTTGGGTCATTAGATTTTGGGCCTAGATCTTGTAGAGGAAACAACATCAAAGGTAAATACTATTTAAACTTATATCAAAGTATCTCAAATTATGAAAATGATCTATGTCGATACTCTAAAGAAGGATTTTGAATTTAATGTGGGAGATCATATTTTATTGACATTATCTCTATGTAAGGTTTTTTTATGATTTGTAATGAAATGGAAATTAAGCCCCAATTACATTGGCCCTTTTGAAATTCTGGAGAGAATTTGAGTTTTGGATTATCGTTTGGAAACAAATCCAAACCATTATAAAGTACACAATTTATTTTCATCTCATTATTATGAAATTACATTCCAGACCTAACAAATGTACTAAATTTTACAGGAATAGAATTAGAGACTAACTTATCTTACTCTGAAGAGACTATTTGGATTTTGGAAACTAAATAACACATGTTTAGGAATCAGATGAATCAGCTAGAAATGTTACTTTGAAAAAATCATAAAAATGAAGATACAATATGGTAGCCTGAGGAACTTATGATGAAAAACAACCAAAATCTTTTCATGATGTGACACTTATGAAATTTCGAGGATAAAATATTTGTATTATGGGAGAACATAACAACCCAAAATTCTATCTATGAGATTTCCATTATTATTATTATTTAATATAGTATAGATCACATATAATCACTTATAAAACCAAATAAAAACGTTATAAATGATTAATGAATTAAATAAGAGGTATTTTTAAGAGTTGAGGGACCTATACCTATGAAATATTAACTTGAACTTTCTAATAGTTATATGACCAGTATGACTAGTAAACTAGAGAAATGAATAGTAATATCACCCATGAAAGTATAAATAAAATTCAGGCATCTCATAAGTGAAGGTATTATATAATTATATCATATTATAACTAAATGAATATTTTAAAAACTGTTAATTATGTGTTGGTATATCTGTGAGTAATAAATATTTTGTAGCAATTTTATAATTCATAAAATGATTTAAAAGAACAATCATTTTCATAAAATGTATTCATAAAAAAATATTTTATTTTCTTATGATTTTAATAAAATCTAATAAGACCTTAGTTAATTTTTTAGAGTTGTATAAAATCAATTATAATTATAAAAAGTGCATTGTTCGTGTAAATGATGTTGTTAACTAAAAAATAAATTTATAATATTTAGAAAATCATTTTCATAAAATGGGTTTTATTTTTGAATTCTACATGTTGAAAAATTATTAACCTGAATTTCTTAGATTTTTCTAAAATACATGAATTTTTGGTGAATTGTAAAATGCAATAATTTACAATAAATGCTAAATAAATGAATTATAGAGTCATGGATGTTGTTTGGATGATGTAATAACCATTGGTTTGAACTCACATACACTGACTACTATATTTAGTCACATGAATCCACACTATATCTTGTCTTGATAAAAAAAATGAATAAAAAAATGAGAAATCACACCTCTCCTCCAGTAGAAAACCCACCCTCACCCCCAATTCTCCTCACACATCTAAGACCTGAAGCTCGTCATAATTATGCCCAAATATTCTTCTAAAGTCCCCACCCCATATCTAGTAGCTCTTGGTCTTTCCAAAAGACAGAAAACCCTTTACCTATGGAGGTTCTCATGGAGGATAATTCAAGAGGTAAATCCTCTTTTTTTATTTTAATTTCATTTAAATTTATTTTATTTTCTTATCCTCTCATCACATACTCTATCCAAATGATCATGATAACTCAAATATCATTTTTATATTGTAATTATATCATGTTAATGGAATATCAATTATCAATATCTTTAATCTCTTTATTTTATTTTAAAAACGAAATCATCTTTCAAGAGGTGCCGATTTTCAACCTTCCTAGATGAAAAACATTACTTCCATAATTTATAATTAAAGGTTGATCATGAAACAATTTTTAAATTTGAACTAGATTATACAATATTTATTATATTTCATGTAAGTTTTAGGAACCATTTTACATACATGATATTAAATAATATAACCAAACTAGTTTTTTGTGACAGAAAAACAGCTAAAAATAAGCTAAATGAAATTCATTAACATGTTATCTAATGATTCATTATTATATATGGGAACCAAATAATACATAATACCAATTAAACTTCTTGTTTTTAATTAATAACATGTAATTACAATTTTGGATAGTTATACCCATTTTATATAAAATCCATTACTAATAATCAAACGAATTGATCCTGAAGTCATGGAAACGAACACTCACGAATGGTGGAATTTAATCATATAACTTATAAAAAAAGATATAAATTAACTTAATAATATTATAATAAACTAAATACATGTCTAATTGGTAATTAATTATGTTTTTAATGATTTTAATTTTGTATTACAATACATTAAGTTTAAGTGCATAACACATTCAAACATAAGGTAAGGGTTTTCTTTCCAAACATCCATTTTCATTTGGGTTATTCTTTATTCATATATACAACAATTTAATTCTTAATTATTATTATATAATTATTCTAATTTATATATATGTTCAAAAACAATATATCCAGATCTTTTCATCAATATTTTATGGGGTAATAAATGTTTTAGAAGGTTCTCTTCTCATTTCTTCCCGATATGCAAGTCCAATTAAAGGGAACCTCTCAATTTCTTATCCATTTTCAAGAAACATACATAATATATTTTAAGAAACCATTATATCTATAAAATACATAATTTTTTCATGAAAAAATATCTTATTTCACTTCTAGTATTATACAATGATATTTCTAAAACAACTATTCTTTACAAAGTAAAAAAGAGGTTTTCACTTAAGAATTACTCCATGATTTCATGAGAGTATTTTATTCTATTTCAACACCCTTGTTTATTATTATTTTTCATTGTTATTAATATTTGAGTATAATATCTACCATATTTTATATAGTGGTTTATGATTATTCTAGAGGTGGATGTACTATCTTGATACCATTCACCATATTACACCAAATGTTTAGTGATTATGTTTACTAATTGGGAAAAGTTATTTAAATATCATATATTCATTTAAATATTAATTTATATATTGATTAAGTTTTAACCATATCATATGAGGACTGAATTGGACTTATTAAGTGTTGGGTGGGGCTCGATATAGCCCCTCGGTGCATTGGTAGTTCTAATGAGAGAAACCTGTTTGGGTTTCTACCTGTTTATGTATAGTCTTGGAAATAGTCCTTGACGGTATAGATAAGATGCCATACATTATGCATTACCTCATTATGAAACTATTATTTGACGGTCCATGTGATTATTCAACCGTTAGAATTTCCATTTTTATGTTTTATTATGACATTATTTATTTAGCTTTTATCCCTACCATATTATTCTCAAGATTATATTCTAAATGAAATTTGTTCATTAGTTATTCATTATGAATTATTATTTATTGTTCTGCTCTATTACATAACCTTATAAGTAATGTAATATAACCTATTTCTTATGTTTCATTACTGAAGTTTATGAATAAGACAACTTTGAATATGATTTCAAGGATAAAGTTTATTTCATTTTATATCGTATCATGTTTTTTTTATTTTACTAATGTATTATGTGCATCATGAATGTAATATAGTCTCAAAAGACATAAAATTATTTTCCATTCTGGATGAATTTTCCTTGTTCATATTCCAATGTAATAAAGTAAAGCAGTAGCCCTAGGTTACTGGGGATAGGTTCTTATACTTCACTTATAAAAGGACACCCCTCTCCCATCCCATTGACACTTATTTAACACATTGGTTCAGACAATAACTACCGAAATAACTTTATTAATTTCATACTCTCATCATAGAAGACTCATTTTGTCCAGGAATCCAACCAATGAATCTTTTTTGGTGTGAATAAAAAGAAGTTTTTAGAATAAGAGGTAACATCCATAATCAATAATTTTATTTTACATCTTCCTCAAACTCCTTCAGTTGTTATAAAGAATGCTGATATAATATCCTAAGTATCTTAAATATAGTGATATGTTATTATGTTAATTATATATCATCAATCATTCTCATCCTCCATAAAAAGGGTTATGAAATCATCATTCATGTATTTGGAGGACTACCCTCTTGCAAACCAAAGATATTTTCATTCCACCACCACCGATCAGAAATAGATATAATGTTGGATTTATAGTCAAAAAAATTATATTTATGATATTATTATACAGTAATGTAGTTCGTGTGTTTAACGGACTATCGTCTTGCTGAGAGATGTGATTTTTTCTTCATATATTATTTACATGGAAGGTAATAAGGATAAAATTAAATTAACACATATTATATATATGAAATAACAATGATTCTATAATTTTAATATGTTCTTTTTTTTCTTTTTTTTTCATCCGTTAATGAAATGGAATCAACATTCATGCGCATGTATGAACTACTATCTCCATGAATGGTGTATTTTATTTTCTATCTCCAACATTTATGTATTGTTATAAATACATATATAATAAATATATATCATATTTATATAATGTTTAACGTTATGTAGAAGTTGTAACTATGCTCAATATAAGAGGGCTGAAAATACAAAATCAGGGCATGCACAAAAATAAAGTAGTTATAATCGAAAACATCATTTTAATAAGGAATCGTTAATAAATTAGTAATAAAAGGTGATGAGTAAATAATATTAGGTATGATATATATAAGTATATATATTTAATATATGTATACAATTTTTTATTTATTATACAGAAGGGTCAAATATGTATAAAGGAAGTGGAGACTTAAGGTTAGTGATTTCAGTGTCATTTTTATTTTATGTGAGACACAAGACGTATTAACCACATATTGCATTCATGTGGGGTATATAATTATCATTAATGTATTTTATGATTCTTATAATTAATATTATTTTGATTTGAATTTCCATTTTTGGATCTCTCTTTCATATTGTTTATGGTTCAAAAGTCACCAAATCAGTAAGGGGTTTTTGTCACTAATTGCATTTTTGGGGACATAAGTTATGTTATGCACCTATCTTCCTATCTGAAGTGTATATACTATACCATTTAAATGTTATATAAATAATATAATTATTTTCATCATATTATAAGTTTAATTTTATTTTATTTTTTCACACGGATTATGATTCAATGTTACCAAATTGATAAGAGTTTTATGTTACAATCTCATTATTTGTCAGGATCATTTATAATTATGCTTCAAATAACGAAATATTGTGATCAATATTTCATGAGACAATTTTTTTACTCATATGGTTATTTCATGAGAATACATGGTTTCCCTTCATTTTCCTCTCTTTGTGTAATTAATAGTTCCAAATAATGTATTTTTAACGAAAACCAACTTTATCTTTCTCATCTACTAAAAATCCATTTTATTCCAATATCATGTTTTATATTTTTTCAAAAACGTTTTTAAATAACATATATAATTTATTAAATAAAATTTTACCCATTTATTACCTTTTAATAAAATGTTTTGAAATTAATCTTCTCTCTATTTTCCAAACAATGTCGATTTTTATTTTACCGAAAATGTGAGTGGGATAATTGTTTTAACTTGTAAGTCATAAATGTTATTTTCCACCATTGTGACCAAATCATTTCTATAAGTTTTATGTTATTTCTATCAAATATTATTTCAAAATTAACATATCTCCAAAATGTTTTATGAATTTTTATTTTTAAAAATTATTTTTCAGGGGTTCTCATATAATGGTTGTTTTATGATATTGTGGTAAACACATGTATGATTCACATTATTTGATTGTATTTACATTAAAACCAAGGGTGTAGGTTACATTATAACCCATAATGTTGAGACCTATATCTCCCTCTAATAAATTGGGTAATGATTAATGTTATATGATCTCAAAGGGTACATAATATTTTTTCTCATGCCCGAATGAGGGAACAAAAAAGGATATCCCAATACTTAAAGATGGTATAGAAGAGGTTTTCCCAAGAACAAATAATGAATCTAGGTAGATATTCCAAGCCTATCTTGTAATGAATGTCATGGTGGGTGGACTTGAAATAAATTTTTTTATCCTTAGGTATATTTTAAAGACGCTAACCCAAGTTTCCCATATATGGTTCCTTACTTTATTAAATTATAATAGATACAAGACTTGAATCCCAAAAGACCAATTAGTTTAGTAGTTTTGGAAGACAAATTACATACATTAACATTATATTTCAAATTTAAATGATATAAAACATAGAAAATCCATTGGAAATACCCATAAAATCCCAGTTTATCCCTTCAAGTCATTGATAATATACATATTCGAATCCCAGGGAAAAATAAAACATAATAAAGGGGTGATCTTAGATTCTAATTAAGGTTAATTAATACAAGGAAAGATAATATCAAAAACAAGGAATCGTGAATAAAAAAACACATTCTATTAGAATATAAACATGAGCATAATATTAAAACAATAAAACCCGATAAATAATTTCATTAAAATAAGCACATGAAATTTAACTATGGATATTCAACAAGTATAATAATCAAATGATTTATCAATTACTAAAACCATAACAAGGGAATGCATAATTCTGGACATCTGAAACATATCATCAAGGCCTTGTCCAAGTCATTTGAAAATAAATTCTTAAGGACTCGACCAAATTCCATTTATTTTTTGTCTTATGAGACCTATCGATGCATCCATATGTCTCATGATAAAAAAAGTAAATTTATTATGGATGAGGAATTAACTATTAACTTTAAAAATTCTTGGATGAGGCCTTGATGATATGTTTCACATGTCCGAAATTTTGAATTAACTCATTATGATATTATTAATTGAAAAATCATGTGATTATTAGACTTTTATAATATCCATGGTTATGTTTTATGTGGTTATTTACATGAAATTATTTATTCATATTTTATTCTTTCCATGTTATTCTCAAGTTTATCTTCTTGAGGAATTTGTTTTTTTCTTATTTCTTAATGCCTTATTATTTATATTAGTTTCCACTATATTTCATACTCATACCTGGAAGTTGAGGTCAACCCTTTATTCTTATTTTATTTTTCCCAAGTATAAGAAGAAGTATATGAAGAATTTCTTCGAGGGATAAACTTGGATTTTATGGTTGTTTCTAATAGAGTCTCTATGTTGCATTTCATTTTAACATGAAGTTTAATGTTCATGTATGTAATCTATCTTCCAAAGCTATTAAAGTAATCGTTAATTTTGGATTAGAGTCTTTTATCTATGCCAATGTAAAAAAATTAAGGCACCAGATCTGGGAAACTGGGGTTGTGGAATTTACAGTTGGTATCCGAGACAGTTTTGTAGAAACCGTGGAAACTAGATTTTGGAAGCATAGAATAGGTAACATAACCCTAAGATGGGATTTGATCATAATAATATAAGAGCATCCTTGAATTTTAATAAGGAAGAGATTTTGTGGGTCTCCCTATCAATACATCACTGTCTCGATATTACTAGTGGATGTCGTTCTGGCCTAGTTGTACCTAGGGGTAAGAACTCTTTAAAGGTACCCTAGGCCTGACTCAAGGTAACCAGGTACATGATAATGAGACTTAATAAGCACATTGTTTGACACGCTTGGGGTATATAAATAGCACAATTCACATTTTCTTTCAAGTTTATCATCTCTAAAGAGATGATGATCAACGATGTCTATTGATTCAAAAAAATGAGGAAAAACAAATTGAAAAAATTGAATGGATGGAATTTAAGGAAAACTTCCAAGAAAAATATTTCCTTATGAATAATGAGATGATATAGAAAGATAATTCTCAAGTCTAAAAAAGAAGATGAAAACATTTAGAAGTATGAATCCAAATTTACAAGGATAAAAATTAATTATACAAACAAAAAATATAATTTAATGATAAATATTTATTGACTCATTGATTGTTTAAAAACATTCATCCAAAGGGCACTAGTCTCCCAAATTTCTCATCATACGAAGATATAGTCTCATGTGCTATCAAGATAAAGAAATAATTCTATAAGAATTATGAAATAATGGGAAAAAAAGAGAATAATAGGATGGTGGGGAAAATAATTAATAAAAGGAAGAATAAAAAAGTTAGTTTTCCATCTTGCAATAATTTTGGGTAGAAACACCCTGGTACTTGCCTAATGGGAATGCGAGTATGATACAAGTTTTGATAAAATGTCAACCATAACCATGATTTAAAAAGGACAAAAGATGGTACCAAATTTCAATTATAAAATTTTAAAAATATTGGACATTATGAAATTTATTTTCCTAATTATTAATGAAAATTTCCCCAGAAAAGGAAAAGGGAGAAATTCCACGCTTATGCTATCAAAATTTTGGAGGTTGATGTTCCAAATGATGTGGTGGAAGGTAATTTAATAATTTACTCAAACATAAACAATGATTTATTTGATTCTAGATCATTAAATTATTATATATCATTCTATATTTCCATGAAAATTATAAATTTCTTTTTTTATTTAATAAATGAGTTGTTAGTTAAAACTCCAATGGGAATTATCCTCGAAATAAAGATGTGTTAGTCAGTCCCCTTTATGACACATAAATGTGATTTTGTTGTTGACATTTTCATCATACATATGATTTAATTTGATATAATCCTATTTATGGAATGTATATAAAAATATGATTTAGGAATATATTTTAAAAATAAGGAAATTATGATTAGGGAGGAAGATACAAAATCATTTATATTTAGAGCAAAAACATCGTCATCTGAGTCATATGAGGATATAAATATAGTAGCTATTATAAATGATAATCTTGGGGAGGAAGAGAAAAAATCAGATATGTATAAGGAAATATATAATCAAATTGAATATGTACCTATTTTGAAATAATATATTGATGTATTTGTAGAGAATTTAGCTAGACATCCTCAAGATAAGGAAGTTTAGTTCTCAATTGATTTAATTATTGGTGCAAGATCTATATCAAAGAGTCCTTATATAATGGACACTATAAAATTAGTAGAGATGAAGAAATGAATAGATTAATTGAGTGATAAAATATTTACTTTCCCATGTATTTCCTTATGGGGATCCCCTATCCTTTTTAACATGAAGAAAGATGGATCCATGAGGTTGGGCATTGATTATAGAGAAATCAGTGCTCTTATAATAAAGAACAAGTATACCCTGCCTTTTATTGAGGATTTATTTAACAACATCATGGAGTTAAATATTTTTTGAAGATTTTACTTCTATCTAGATATCATGAATTTTATGCGAGGAAGAAAGATATTCCAAAGATAGTATTTCGAACAAGGTTTGTACATTATTAGTTTACCGTAATTCAATTTGGAATGACTAATGCACCCTCTGTTTTCATAGATCCAATGAACAGAGTGTTCAAGAAATATCATGAATATTTTTTTGTGGTATTTTTTATGATATCTTGATATATTATATAAGATATGAGGACCATGAGAACCACATACAGATTGTTCTAGAGACTCTTAAATGGAACGAGTTATATGGGAAGTTTGGAAAGGGTGAATTCCAACTTCAAATAATTTCTTTTATTAGACACATTGTCTCTAATGATGGAATATAAATTGATACTATGAATAAAAAGTGAGTTCAGGAATGGCCTACACGCACAAACATAACCGAGGTAGACAGTTTTTTTTCTTTAACAGGTTATTATCGGTGTTTCGTTCAGAATTTTTCCCGATTTTCTAACCTGTCAATTAAGATTACTCGTAAAGGGGTTATGTTTATTTGAAAAAAGGAATGTGAATAATTCTTTTATGAGTTGAAGAACATATAAGGGCATTCTTTGATATTGAATCTACCATTGGTAAATGAGGAATTTGTGTTTTATAGTGATTCATTAAAGAAAGGGCTTGGATGAGTCCTTACACAACATTATAGAGTTATTTCCTGTGAATAAAGGTAATTAAAAACTCATGAAAATAACTATACACCTCATTATCTTAAGTTATCATCCATAAAAGTTTCACTAAAGATATAGAGACACTATCTCTATGGAAAAATATGTGAGATATATATCGATCAAAAGAGTTTGAAATATATATTCTCATGGAAATAAATCAATATATGTCAAAAGAGAAGAATTTAGATGCTCAAAGATTATGATTGTTCAATACACTACCACCAAGGGAAGTTTAATAAGGTAGCATACACATTTAGAAGGAATGATCATAGAGTTATTAAAAAAATGAGGATTGAGAATGATCCTATGCACATGGATCTAGAAATGATTGATATGTGAGATATCATGGATGGTGAAGCATAATTAATTTTTCAATTGGTTTCCCAACCATATATATTAGAAAGGATTAAAATTTCTCAGTCTGATGAAAATAATATTCAAAAGAAAATTAAAGTTGTGAATGATGGGAAGTTGGAAGACTTTGTGTTTGAGGATGGGATTATAAAATGCATGAGGACGATTTGTGTTCCCTCTATACCAGAGTTAAAAAGGGAATTATTGGATGATTCCCATGGCTCGAATTTCATTATACACTCTGGCAGCACTATGATGTATATTTATTTGAAGTACTATTTCTGGGGGGTTAATATAAAGAAGGAAATTGCTGATTATGTATCAAGATGTTCAGACTATCAATAGGTGAAGTCTAGAAGACCAAATCCTAGAGGAGTTATTTAACCTCCCCATATTCCTACATGTAAATGGGATGACATTACTAAAGATTTTTTCATTGGATTAATATGTACTCCAATAAATAATGATACAATATGGGTATTTATTAACCAAATTACAGAATCTTCACATTTTCTTGCTATAATTGATGATTTTCCACTAAAGAGCCTTAAAAGATGCTATATTAATGATGTTTTAATACTTCAGGGTGAACCTATTTCTATTGTGTCTAATTATGATCTATGATTTACCTTGAAATTATTTATAAATCATTGGATAGTATGCTCTATTTGAGAAATTATTATCTCCCTCAAATCGATGGGTAGTCTGAAAGGACCATTCAAACAATAGAATACAAGTTGAGATCATTCCCACTCAACTTTGACGGTATTTGGGACTAGAATTTTCCTTTGGTAGATTTTTTCGACAACAATAGTTTCCATTCTATAATTCCAATGGAACTATATGAAGAATTATATGGAAAGAGATGTTTTACACCAACTTGTTAGGAAGAAGTTAGTGAAAATAAGATTATAGGCCTTGATCTTATGAAGGAAATAATAGAAAAGGTAAATAATATTCAAACAAATATAAATATATCTTAAATTAGGAAAAATATCTATGAAGATAATAGAAGAAGGATTTGCATTTCAAGTGTGAGATCATGTTTTCTTGAATGTATCTCCTTGTAAGGGTGTTATATGATTTTAGAAGATAGGAAAACTGGTCCCTAGGTACATTAGTCCTTTTGAAATCTTGAAGAGAGTTAGACCTGTGGCATATCATTTGGTGATTTTGTGTAGCCTTTCTAAATTAAACAATGTGGTTCACATATCTTTGTTAAATAAGTACATGCTAGACCCAATACATGTCCCCACTTCTGAAGGAAAAGATTTTGAACCTGATTTATCTTTCTGTTAACAGTTTATCTAGATTATATAGACTAATGAATATGTTTTGAGGAATCAAATGTCTTATCTCGTAATGTTAGTTAGGAGAAATCATAAAATTTAAGATGCGATGTGGGAGCCTGAGGAACTTATGATGAATAACTACCCAAATATTTTTATGAGTTGATAATCTAGAATTTTATAGGATGATATTTTTAAGGAGGGGAGAATGTTAAGACCTAGAATATTTCAATAAAATTTCCCTACTTATAGTTATTTATTACATTATAAATCATATAAAATCACTTATCTAAGACAATAAAAAATTTATAAATGAATAATGACTAAAATAAAATGTATTTCATGAAGTTAAGGATCCAATACTGAAAAATTTATAACTTGATTTTAGGAATAGTAATATGACCCTTATAAATAGTAAACCGACCAACTAAATAGTAAACACACCCATAAATTTATAAAGAAATTTTTTTCATCTTATAAATGAAATTATGATATAATTATATCATAGTATTAGTAAATGAATATTTTAAAAATTATTAATTATGTGTTGGTATTTTTTTAAGGCATAAATATTTAATTAAAATTTAATAATTAATAAACATATTTAAATGAAATTTTATTTTCATAAAAATATATTCATAAATAAATATTTTTCTGTCTTACGATTTTAAGATAATTTTATGAGACCTTAGTTATTTTTTCATGGTGTTATAAAATCAGTAATAATTTTAAAATCTGTATTTTGTTGAGTAAATGATGATTTAAATTTAAAATTAAATTTCACATATTAATAAAAATATTTTCATAAAATAGAGTTTATTTTTTAATTCTATACAATGAAAAAGGATATGGAGAATATTTTGGATATTCTAAAATACTTCATTTTTTTGTGAATTGTAGAATACGATATTTTATAATAAATGTTAAATGCATGAATTATTGAGTCATAGGTGATGTATGGTGGATTTAAGACCATAATCTAAAACTCTCATTTATCACATTAACAAATTTGGTTATAATTATCAAACAATTCATAGTCTTGATCCAAAATAATAAAAAAGTTAATAAAATACTCCAATAAACACACCTCTCCTCCACCATAAATACCACCCCCACCACCCCGTCTCATTACACCTTCCGACCATTCGACATGGTAAATTTATTCCCAATACACTTTATAATCACCTTATACATGTAGAAGATCCATTTTTCCAATAAAAAGACCAAACCAATCCCTTTAAGATGGTTTTCAATGAGGGGAATTCAAGAGGCACAAATCCTCTTCATTTCAGTAATTTTCTTTTCAATTTATTTTATTCTCTTATACTTTCCTCAACTACCCTATCCAAAGAGACATGAAAACTTTAGTATCATTTATATACTACAATTACATCATTTAAATGTAATATTCATCATAAAACTCTTTTAAATCTCACTTTTATTCTATAAATGAAAACATCACCTGTGATATGTCAATTTAATGACGTCATGGATGATGCATTTTCATTTTCCATTAAAAAATTCAATGATGGTAAAAAAACTATTAGGGTTAAAAAATTATAATATATGTATTATATCATATGTAACGTTTGGGAACCATTTTATACACATAATATTAATTAATAATACAAAACTATTTTGTGATGATCGAAAAACTGCGAACATGATTTAAAAAATTATCATTAAATATTAATCTAAGGAATGATCATAAAATCTAGAAAATAATAATATATAATACCATTAAATGTTATATATTTTCATTAATAACATACAATTCAAATTCTAGATAATTATATCTATTTTACATGAGCTTCATTACTTATAAACTTGTAAATCAATCTTGAAAACCAAGGAAAGAAACGCTGCCGAATGATAAAGTTGTATCTTATAACTAATCAAAAATACCATAAATGAACATAATGAAACAATAATTAATCAAATTAATGTATAAATGGTTATTTATTTTTTATGTAATTAATATAATTAGATTATCCAGGAATTTAAGCACAAGTGAAGAACACTTTCAGACATAAGGTAAGGGTTTCTTCTCAAACCTTCATTTTCATTCGGGTTATGATTTATCCATCCGTACACAAACATAATTCTTCATTTTTTTTATAAAATTTATCTAAATAATTTTTATACATTCTAAAATTTTGTTTTTAGATTAGTTAAACTTTTTTTATAAGAAATACTTGTTTTTAAGGTCCCCTTCTCAATTCTTTCCGATATGCAAGCCCAATTAAATGGAACGTCTCAATTTCTTACCTCTTTTAAAATATCTTACATAATATTTTTAAGAAACTATTATTATTATAAAATCACTAATATTTTCATAAAAAAACTATATTTTTTCATTTCAGGTTTTATTCAAAAAATTATGACTAATAAAAATGATTCTTCCAAAAGAAGTCTTCTTTGAAAAGTAAATCGGGGTATATCTCTCAATAATTACTCAATGATTTATTAGAGTATTTTCATCTATTTCAACAACTATGTTAAATTTTATGATATATTGTGATTGATCCCAAATTATTATGATCTACAATATTCTATTAAATGGTTTATGATATGTTTATGTGCTATCTTGATACCATTCACTATACTACTCAGTATAGTTAGAAATTCTATTTACAGATTGGGGAAAGTTATTTACATTTCATATGTATATGATGTGTGTCATTAAAAAAATTCATATTTAGAATGAATTGGACTAATAAAGTGGAAGGTGGGGCCCTTAATTTCCCCTCTATGCATCAGTAGGTCTCATGAGCCAAAAAATGGATTTTGGTTGTGGCCTTAACCATTTATTTTCCGATGTCTTTGACAAGGCCATGATGATATGTTTCAGATGTCACTAATTATAAATTACCTCATTATAATATTATTAATTAATAAATCTTGTAATTATTTTACTAGTATAATAATCATGGTTATATTTCATTTGATTACTTTTATGGAATTATTTATTCATATTTTATTCTTCCATATTATGATAATGTTTATATTCTATTGGAATGTGTTTTCTAGTAATTCACCATGACTTTTTTTTTATTAGATTACACTTTACTAGTAAACCTTACTGAGCATCTCATATCACCCTTTATTATATTTTGTTTTCCCAAGGATGTGAAGATATATACTATGAATGACTTAAAGGGATAAATTATGAGTTATGGGTGTTTCTAATGGTGTTACTAAGTTTTATTTTATGTCAAGTATAAATGTAATGATCATGTATGAAATTTAACTTAAAATAATAATAAAATAATTACTCCATTGGAATTTGAGTCTTGTATCTATACCAATGTAATAAATTAAGGCCCATCTCTGGGAAACTGGGGTTGGGGTCTTTACTTATATGCCATGAAATCTATGTCTTATGCCAGTGTTGTGATCTCATGAATCATGTTATTTGATTAAATTATGTTTCATCTCATATAATCTATAATGTTCTATACAATGAATTGTGTTTATGATCCGTGATATGCAGGGTTTGGTTTTTATATGTTATCATCATGTTCTCATACCAATAATCACATGTTATATTGATATATCTCTTGCTTAACCTTACTGAGCATCTAAGCTAACCCTTTAAAATGTTTCATTTCCCCATGATATGATGAATAATATTATGTATGATATGTATAAGAATGGTTTTAGTTATAATGAACTTACTTAGAGATGCACAACTCACTTATGGAAAAGTTTTTTATGAGTCTATGTTTTCAATGTCACTAGGCCTAAACAATTCTAGTGTGGATCATTATGTTATGTAATGAATATTCATATAATAATATATAATATTTATGTATGAAAAGTTTGGATATCTATAGTTGGTATTAGAGAACGGTTTAGTAAACCTTTAATGATAATGATGATAAAACATTAGGGAGATTCCAAGGGATATTTATAAGGATATGTATAGGGATATGTGTAAGGATAAGTCAAAGGATGACTCAATGATTTGAAAATTGTCCTGGAATTTTTGTATAAGATAGAGAGAGGTGTTTTCAAGCATACACATACATGTCTGGATACTATTAGTGGATATTTCTCTAGTACAGTGCTATATAGGGGTAATAAATTAGAAATGGGCACATTAATCTAGACTTGATTGTCACCTGCTGTATGAAAACAGGCTTTACTGTACATCTAGTTCGACAATCTTTGGGGATATTATTTGGAAATTTATAAAATATTTTTGAATAATCATGAAGGATATTAATAATGAACATGAATGACTGAGGTTAAACCTGATCTATAATATATTTAAAATAAGGTCTTAGAAATTAGATATCTTATAATAAATATTTAATGATCATGTGTTTTCCCAGTATAAATTTTGTTACACAAACTATGATTTTTGGTTTTACTCCTTGACTGGAACTAGTCGGGACTAGATGAATGTTAAATTTGTGTTTATGGAAAACCTAATGGGATGATTATTTGAGTAACAGATATTGTGATTATTCCTAATTAGTTACAAAATCTACGATTAACAACATGAACCTTAACCATATCTTAGACTTACCATAGAAGAAGAGGATTAAAGTCATTCAGAGTTCAGAAAGTGGAGACCATGGAGAAAAGAATATTTAGTTTCCTATATGTTGAGAATGTTGAAAGAATAACACAAGTGATCATATCTGATGAACCATAAGTTGTTTTTAGTGTAGAAAGGAGGGACCCAAAGAAAGTAATTTCTGAGGAAAAATGAAATGTTATGTTTATTTAATGGAGCAGAATAATTATCTCTTTATTTTATCATCTATGGTTGAATGTTTTAAATGAAATAATTATGAGAATAATGCATATCGATTTCCTAGGGGGAATGTCCATGAAGATAATAATAAAGGTGGTATGAGTGATCATTATACTGTTGATGTTGAACAGACCATAGATGAAATATGAAAAGAAAGAGGTATTAAGAAATAAGATGATGTATCCTTGTTAATTTTTTAATAATGAATTAGAATTATTGATGTGTTTATGTATTGTAATTCAATAATTATGAAATATATAAGGATTGTTCAGTGTATTTTTTTGATTAAGGATTTTCAATAATATGTTTAATGGTGATGATGACTTAGATAGGTGATTTAATGGTAAGGTTATATTTATGGAAAATACAAGAATATTGGAAATATTACCCTTAATTTTTTCTTGATATTGATATATTAATATTGGGATAAAGATATGATTTATATGGATAAATTAAATTAGATAGTGTAAATTACCTTGGAACGAATTGATGATTTATTGAAAAAGTGGTTTATGCTATAATTTATGGATTATAACACATTTTTGGATTTTAGGAATATATCCAATAATCTATGAATTATTTGAGGAATAAGGAAGTATATATGCTTTGAATATGGTTTTATGGCAATCTAGGTTATTATAATGTTTCAAGAGAATACATGATAAAGGTATTCACATGTTTGGTATGTGAAAATTAAGAGCTATATCTTGTTTTTTAGGGCTTGATTATAAGTTTATTTTGACAAATTTAGTGAGCTTATTTTTAATTTTTTGAAATTTTTAAGGGGAATAAGGATAACAATTTAAGGAATGGTTTAATATGATCTTTAGATGAGGGTTTAAAGATTAATGTATTATTTCACTATATAAATATTTAAAAATATTAGATAAATGGTGATAACTATTTTTTTATGATGATAACTAGAGATATATAGAATAAATTTTCATTATATTATGCATCTTGTGATCCATTAATGCTTAATAACTAAAAAATTCTTATATATTTCTTAGAGTAAGAGATGATATAGAAATTGTTCGATGCATAACCAAAATATAAAACTATAATTATGATATTGGGGAAATATAAGCCCCAGCTATATCAGTCACTATGATATTCATGACCATATCTGAATGGTATCCAATTGATTGGAAAATCCAACAAACTACTCTAAATTCCATTATGTATTCCATGTAAATCTGATGGGAAAGTACATACATGATCCTTCAAATGTGATGAAGTCAGCAGTCATGCCATGAGAGCCTAATCTTTCTTATAAGGAAGAACCATTGCATATTCAAGATCTAATAGAGAAAGCAATGTTAAACAAAACAACACACCTCAAAAATTTTTTGTGATAAAACCACCAACTTGAAGAAGCGACGTGGGAACCTAAGGATGTAATGGGGAAGATATATCCTCTATTGTTTATACCAATGTGATGAATTTCTAGGGTGAAATTAATTTTATGGGGTGTGAAATGTGTTAGCCAAATATTTTGTGAAATATATATATTTAAAATAAATTTAATATCTTAAATATTTTATGTTACACATACAATTGAGTTTGGTTTTTTCACACACCACACCAAGTTTAGATTTCATTACATGCATCATTTAATTAAAATGAAACATGACATACTATTAAAATATTATTATTTAATATGGTAGTTGTCACCACACCATTATAAAGGAGGGTATGAATAGGATTAACAAAATTTTTAAAGAATGGTTGACACATGTATATAATTTGAATTATTTTTTGAAAATTGTATTAGAAATGAAAATAAAAACTACATAGAAATCTAGGAAAGCTTTTTATGAAAAACTATTTTTATGAACACAAACATGATTCACCTAAATAAACTAAATAAATCAATTTTTTAAATTATTTATTTTTCTTCATCAATTATATAATAAATAAAATTTTAACATTAATAGAAATTTTTATACAATATATATGAATAAAACCAATTTTACACTTAAAATCTATATTTCCAAAAAAATAGATTTATTGACTTTTTCACACCTGTTTTAAATAATTTTCCACTTTTAAAAAATTTATTTTACAAAATTAAATTCATTTTCGAAATAATAATTTAAACATTATACTATGGTGATTGTTTGAGAAATTTTTCAGTAGTTAAATTTTTTGATGAAAAGTAAAAATAAAGGGTTTTACTATGATTTTTCATTTATTTTTAAGAATTTTAAAAACATAAAAATTATTTAATATGGTTTTAAAATGTAAAATTAGTTTAATTATATATATATATTAATCTAATATTGGTCATGGGAATGAATTTTATATTGAATTTTGATAAGAAAATGTTTTTAACTTTTGAACATTTTCTCTTTGGAAATCCGCTTTCTCATCGCGTCCGCAGGATTGATATTTGTTTAAAATTTTCAAATTATGTGAATTGAATTTATAAAAATAGATTCCACATTTTTGATAATAATAATTGAAATTATATAATATTTTAAATATATATTTTTAGCATTATGAATAGTAAAAACAACAAAAACTATTTATCATAGTTATGGTAAAAATAGGTTTACTCAGGGGTTAAACTAAGATGATAGGGGTTAAAAATGTTCCAAAACATTTTAAAAAACTATTATATGGCTATATTTAGACATTATCACATATATTTTTGATAATGGATAATTTTGGATCCTTTTTTCAGGTAAAAAATGAGCGAACACCATTTTTATTTCAAAAATTACAGGTATGCCACTGACCTCAGTTATAAAAGGCCACCCCCTCATATTCACACATACAAAACCCATTGGATCATAAAATATATACCGAAATCAACTCCTTAATTTCCAAATATCATCCAAGAATCCTTTTTTTAGAAATCCAGTCAAAGAACTATTTTGGTGCAAACCAAAAGAAGTTGTCCAAAGAAGAGGAAACATCCCTAATGAAGCATTTATTTTATTTATTCCTTTACATACATAAAGTCATATTCAACCATGATGAATTAACAATATTAATATCTAAAAAAAATTTATATCTTATTATTTTAATTTCATATCCTAAAATTTTCTCCACTTTCATTAAAAGGGATATGGAATCATCACTCATGTCTACAGCGGAATACCGCTTCGCTAACCGTTGTTATTTTTTTTCATCACCATCTATCAAATATCGATGTAATGATGGATTTATTTTTGTCATATAATATATATGATATTATTATTCTTCTTTAAACATGATATCATATATATTACTTCTTACTTTATATTCCTCAGGATTGCGATAACGTTGTCTGTGGGTACAAAAAGCCACCTCCTTAAGAAACGATGTGATTTACTCTTCACATATGATTTAAATGAAAGGTAATAAGTATAGGATTAAATAAATACATGTTACATATATAAAAAATTACTTTAGAATGATATTATATTATTTTCCTTTCTTTCATTTTTTTTGAAAATGGAAATAGTGTTCAAGCGTATGTACAATGTACCGTCTTCATGAATGATGAATTTCACTTTTTTATCTGTAAATATTATAGATTACTATATATAAATATATAATGAGTGTATATGATATTTATATCATGGTTAAAATTCTATATAATATCAAACACTGATCAATGTAAGAGGTCTAAAAACTCTAAATAAAAACATGCATGAAAAAAGTAATTATTATCTGAAATGTAATTTTAACCGGGAATTTTTAATAAATATGTAATAAAAGGTCATAAGTAAATCATATATAGAATAATATATATAATTATGTTTTTTTAATACATGTAAAATAAAATTTTATTTATTTTATAGGAGGTTTAAATGTGAATAATAGATGTAGAGACTTAAAGTAAGAGATTTCCGTCTCACTTTTATTTTCTATGAGACACAATCCATATTCACCATGTGTTTTTTATATGGCCTAATAATAACCATTATAGTATGTTATGACATATGTTATTAAAATTATGTGTATTTAAATATCCATTTTAGGATCACCCTTTCATGGTGTTTATAATTTAAAAGTAACCTAAGGGGCAAGTTATTTTTTTCTTAAACTGCCTTAATGGGGACCTAAGTTATGTTATACACCTATATTATTCTATAAGGTGTATATAATGACCCATTTATATTTTGTATCATTATTATCCCTATTTTAATGTTATTATAAGTTTCATTTAATGTTATTAATTCATGGGGATTACAATTCAAAGGTAACAAAGTGGTTGGATTTTATGTTATAATCTCATTATTTATCAACATTGTTTATGATTATGCTTATGATTATAAAATATTATGATTTATATCTCAATAAAATCATGAATTTTATTCTCACAAGTTTATTTCATGATATTAAATTGGTTCCCTCCACCTTCCTCTCTTTATATAGTCAATATTTAAAATGAATGTTTTAAATAAAACTGACTATATTTCTCTCTTTGTCTGAAAACAATTTTTCTTCCAAAATAATGTTTTCTAAAAATATTATCAATTTTTTTAATACATAAAATTAAAGAAGATTTTACACATGTTTTGTTACTTTTATAATTTATTTAAACAGAATCATGATCCTATTTTCAAAACAATTCTTCTTATGATTTTATAGAAAATGTGACAGAAATTATTGTTTTAATTTGAACTAAATGAATGGAATTTTCCACCATCATTAACAAATAATATTTTTAATTATTCATTTATAATTTTAAAATTTAATTTTAAATAAATGGTGTTTAATTTTTTTAATTATATGTTTTAAAAAGTGTTTTTCAATCAGGAAAATATATTTTCTTTTAGAAATGTTTTAAATTATATTTAAATATTTATCTAAAAGTTTTGAAGCCTTTTTTAAAATAGAGGATTTCCAAAATATTTTATGTTTTTTTAGTTTTAAAAAGATGTTATGAAAGATATATTATTTTAATTAAGAAAAATTTTAATGTAATTTTTCTTTTAAATTTTTTTTCTATCTAAATAACATTTTTCGATGTTACTTATCCATTACAGGGGATATGATCCAAGGATATCATTAATAAATTTTTACGGAAGGGTTATTTTTTATGAAGAAATTATGTTTATGAAACCCATTTTTATTCCAAAGGTTTTACCATGATTTTTTTTATGAAACCCATTTCTATTCCATGGGTTATAACATGATAAAATCCCTATAAAACCTACTTCATTTTCCATGGGTTATGCTATGATGAAATGTTTATGAGAATCTTTTATTTTTCATGGGTTATGGTAAAATTTAATGATTTGGAAACCCATTTCTTTTCATGGTATCTCATATGATGGAAGTATTATGATCTTGTGGTAGACACATGTATGATTATCATCATGTGATGGTGGGTACATTATAACTATGGATGATGGTTTTATTATAACCAATAACGTTGGGTCCTTAATCTCTGTCTAATGAATTGAGTAATGATTAATGTTATATGATATCAATGGATATATGGGAGGTTATGAAAAACATGAAAGAAGGTACAAGGGAGGTTATACCAATCCCAAAAGAGGGTACATGGGAGGTTATCCAATCCCAAAGTAGGTACACGAGTGGTTACACTATTCATAGATGTTATGTATGTATTTGTGGGTATCCTTGACATAATATTTTCTATTCTTATGTATATGGAAAAAATATATGTTTTATTCCAATTTTATGATCTCATGTCTTATGTTCTTTGATTTTTTAGGATTCATGTCTTTTGAACTACCAAGATTTATGCCACAACACATGATTATGAACTATGATGTACAATGTATAGTTTTTATATGTTATTATCATGTTCTCATACCCATATTCTCTTGTTATATTTACATCTGAAATTATTAACCTTACTGTGTATCTGAGATCCCCAATTATAATATTTCATTTCCCTTAAATATTTAAAAAGGTATTATTTATGATATGTATAAGAAATGTTTTAGTTATGATGAACTTTGTAGGAGGTGGAATTACTCACTTATAATCCACTTGTTTATATATCCATGCTTCTAAAGGCACAATAAATTAATTATTATGGAATGGATCATTATTTTATATAATAAATATTTTTCTAATAAGATGTAATATTTCTGTATGAGAAGTTTGAATCTCAACAGAGATCCAAGGTCATCAGCCTCTTCACCATCATGTGGATCATCTTAGGTAACTATTTTCAAAGTAGAGTATACTAGAGAAATTATAGGTAAACCAATTTATCTATACTCGTACAATATCATAGGTAAATATAATAAGTGTCTCTATAATAAGAAATAAGTTTGTGTGTAATAATAAATTTCATTCCATATCTTTATTATAACTATGATATCCTACCATGTTATCACCTATTTCTATTGTACAACAAATTGACATTAGTAATGCCCATATCTTCTACTAAACCCGAGATTTGATGGTGTGTACCACAAATTTGATATCTCGAATGAATTCCAAAAATTTTATTGGATATTTTTCATATGAGATCCTTTTAGGAGTATTTACACTGTTGGAGCCCTCCAATACCATCCCTTCTTGGAAAAGAACCTTCCAGGGCTTTTTTATAGATGTTTTCTCCTCTAAGAACACTAATTCTTAAATGAAATGGGAAACACCACTAAAAATATAGTAGGAACACCACCGACTGGAACATGTCTCATGAGAAAATCACTAACTGTTACTACATTCACTCGTGCTCCACCCAATAAAGGAGTTCGATCCAAGTGCTTAATTTTCATTTAATGTATATCTGGAGCCACTAATCTATTGGAAGGTGGATGCTTGCTGGGCCTTTGAATTGTCAATGTTGTCGTATCCCTTAAGGAATCAACCCCAATTACCAATGGTAGATCTTTATCTCTTAGTGATGGAACAACCAATTGGACATTGAGATTAGACTAGATCCAGGTTTTAGAATTGGACTATGGGAGAAAAATACCCACACAAACTAAAGGAATGATCACTCTAATCAGGTGGGTTTTTCCTATAAAACATGAGTTAGAACTGGTTAGATACTATTTGATGCCTCTATGATATAATATTTCTTGGAGGATTAGGGAAAATCATCAGGGTACATAGAAATTGCATCCCAAATCAACAATTTGAATACAACTCATAGAAAATCTTTCCATTAATTCGAGTAGAAAATACAACCTCATGGAAAACCACTAGATAAGTGGGAAATTCAAGATCTAACATTCCAATGTGAGTGGTGGAAATTTTTTCCACTCCATATGAAATAAAAATAAATTAAATTTGTTGGTTCATCTTGTTCCTTATTTCCCAATTATTCAATATACTGAACTTGACCCTATTGATACAAATGATGAATGTACTGAATTGGGAATCATTAATGACTTGGGTATTAATGAAATATAACCCCCCATGGGAGCTCCCATACACCATTACAAAACATGTGATGGGACTAAAATCCGATACAGGTCCCTTCCCATATAAATATGGAGAAGTTAGTGATACATTTTGTATTGTACAGGAATAACCAAGACATTTCATTTTCCATATTCCATGTCTTCCACCACCACAAATGTGGTCTCCCTTACTCATACATTCTCATGAACTAGGAATATGTATCTACTAGGGTACATTACTAATAATTTATCTACTTGAACAAGGAGATAAACTTGGAAAGTGGCTACCCATCCCCAATTATTTAATTGTACCTCTCAAATCATATTCTAGAAAACAACCTATACCACATAAGATTCACATGATGGGAAATAATTGGGTTTCTTAGATAATTGTTCATATCTTTTCTTTTTCAATAGTAATGTGGCCAACTTCATAAAAGATATTTTGTCCCTAAGATATGAATCCTTCCCATGTACTTTATTAGACATGTTGAAGAGTTATTTCACAATAGGTGGAGTATACACAACATCATCCTAGATGGATGAAGGATGGATAAATTGTTCATACATATATTCTAGGATTAGTGCACCAATGATCATATCAGTATCAAAAAATACTTAAATCGAATTCACCATGAATCAGATGGAATCTGTTGGTATCCAAGCTCAAAAAATGGATGAGTTCCACCATAATAAATTTGTTTCAAGAGAATAGTGTATGTGAAACATTTATATCATTATATAATACTATTTTATAAAATTATATAGAAAACTCCATGCCGGTGTACTGCACCTAGAAGGTCCATCCCTAATCAATTATGAACCCCCAATAGATCAAATATGCATGATTTTTGAAAATTATTATTATAATTGGACATATATTTCTACATTATTTATTTGTAAATATATGTCTCGAGCTTAGAATTATAAAAGTTCCCAACATGATCGATCAAAAAATGGATTAACATTTGGATCTCAGTGTGATCCACGTCATGGGAAATGAACCAAATATGAAATATTTTCCTAGAATGTGTTTTGAGTATTAATGGTCCAAGAAATTGGCATGATCCCTATCCTAGGTGGTGAAATTGGTATGAGATTATAAAGTAAGAACCCATATAATGGTTCATAGTTCGCAATCAGATTCCCTATATGATTTATCCCCATCAAACAAATAAGACATGTGTGAGTGTATTAAACAACATCACATTTCTCAACCTCCATACTATTTTCCAAGGTAGTCTGTCGAGCCACAACCTCCATACTAATACATGGTACCATATGAATTATATAATTTCATTAAAGAAGATGACTATAATAGGTTCACATGATCACATGATCATTGAAACCTTATAGTAATGCATGATCAAAAGGAATAAAAATCCCATAAATATATAAAGTACCTATGATTTTGTGAAATGGCTAAGTGGATTACCATTAATAATTACAGGAATATTGTTTACATGATTCTCTCACATGGATTAGGTTATGTGAAAGGGTTACGTTATTCATTTATAGTAAGGGGTTATGAAAAGAAAACACACAAAAGTAGCATCCTTAACACCAGTTCAAATATTTATAGAGAAATAAAGTGTGAGTACAGAGGTAACATCCCATATACTTATTTATAAAGATGGACTCATGGAATACAAAAGATTTTTGAATGACCAAGTGTCTTATCAGTTGAGTTTCCACTTCCCCAAAATCAAGTCCTGCCTTTTTCTTCTTCTTCTGCCAGACATTATTTTCAATGGTGGGACATCTGTTAATGCCCACTAAAAATCATCAATGAGAAGAACCAGTCATAAATATTCACGGTATGGGTGTCATTTTTTCATAAAGTCACTTAAAATAAAAAAAATATAAACTACAAGATTATATTACATTTTCAAAGTCATGTGACTAGGTTGTACACCCACATAACATCACATCATCATGTTCCACCTCCAAGTATACACGATCGCTTAGAAACTATATCTTCATGTGATAGGATTAGGAAAGGATTTCCAAGATATATGAATTTTTAGTAATTGATGATCACACGATTCCCCATGATATGTAATCATCTGATACTCATTTATTCATATAATAGACATGGGAAGTGGTATCCATGCTAGAAAGATTTTCAAACATTGATGATCACATGATGCCACAAGATATATGATCTCCTGATTCCCATTAATTAAAACAACCATCATAGGAAGAGGCTATCAATGAAAGAAATATTTTGCAGTCTCTCTTTATTATATTATGCATTGGATACATGATCAGTGTCTTTCAAATAATTATCACGTGGGTCACACGTGGTGATGTTGACACATGTGGGAGTCTTCCACCACCGTAAACCCATGTATGTGACTTTCTTACCTGATGAATTTATGTATATAAGAATATAATTACTCTAAAGGCCCCCAAAATCAATTCAAAAAATATATTTACATAAATAAATACACATTCATGCAATGAATTTATAGTTAAGAAAGTTCAAATTCTCCCATTAGGAAATTCAGTGAGTAACTTTAAAGGAAAATTATTTGTAAAAGGGGTAAAAATTTGTAAATTACATAAGCACTTAAGAAATACTCAATCATGTGACCATATATACAAGTGTTGATCGAGTGATGAAAACTAAATCACATCACCATATGAAAACCTTTTGGACCCATAAACATGTGATTCCAACTATAGAATGACACAATGTCCCTCAATTTCTTAACAAAATACTAGATATTCATTTTTTGTGATCCCATCTTCTTTATATTATTTCATGACCCACATCCTTCATATGATAGTGTGAATTCATAATATTTATGTGATCACTTAACCCCTTCCTAAGAAAAATGGACATTCTTTCATATAAAAATGTAACTTCAACCTATTACATCTTTATTATCCTATATCAACTATGCAGAGTCTGGATCTCATTATAAATAGGATATATAGGACACATATTAAAGGATCGGTACCTACACCCAACATTAAAATCCCCTCATATATATATATTTTTCCTATATTTTTACAAGGAAATATTATTTATAGATATTAGAATTACCTCATAATAATATCATAAAATTCCCCACATTTCAATTTTCAATGTGAAGGCCTATAAATTTTTTTTAAGGGCCATATTTTATTTGGGATCAATATAAAAACCCTCTACGAGGCCATTCTATTCATGAAATCACCAATTCCTCAAGATATATAACCGTCTATATATGAACAATTATTTTTGACACTAATAATAACTCACATGGATTATAGTTATGGTTAGTTTCTTTAATGCCAATTTTCCATATCAACCTTACTCACTATACATTGTTAAACTGCATGGTTGATATCATTCTCACATGATGTCCAACTGTATGACCTCCGAACTATAAGTAATATGATTCCTTTTTATACATGATACACTAGATTCCCCTTTTAGTTTCAATCCCAATACTGAGTCTAATCAAGTTTTCCTGTCTCTCAAAGGATAAGTAATTCACTGATAACATGAGACACCTTTTTTAGGTGAATCCCCTACTATGCCTTCCTTTATTTTAGATGTTCATTTTCCTAATTAATAATCCCTAAATAATCCACATAATAATAAGACCCATAAGACTCTCTACTTTCTTAACTTTCATGAAACATCGGTCCACACAACATGATGTTGAACTATGAAACAATATCCTTAGTGATTGATATTAAATTTCATGGTGTGGCCTTTATCACATGATTTTAAACTATATCATTCAAACTATATGGGATTTGATTTCAATTTCAATAGAATATATAGGATTCTATTTTGAGAATAAAACCCAACATTATCTATTTTATACCCACATATAATATGTCCATTCTCCCTACATACTGTCCTCTATCTGGCCATATTCTTGATAAAATGAAGTCGCTGCCTAGAGGGATATATTCTTCTCAGGTCTCATCATGTTATACTCATTGGGCCATATTCCTGGTGAATAATATCTTAACTAGTCCATTCTCCATGTATGGGAAACCTAATCTCACTGAGAAATATTCCCTGAGAGGCTAACTAGAAAAGGATTCTTATTCATAATTCCCAAATGAACCATTTATATGCATATTCCACCAAGTCGTTCTTACCACATGACATCAAACTATAAAGATAGTTCCTTGTCCCATGAACATAAAAGGAATGATGTGTCCCAATAAGTGGAACTGAACTATAAGGGTTTAGACTATTTTCACAAGGATCAGTAGGAATCCACTTCATTAGCCTAATCCTGACACCACAAACATCCACCACCTTCCTATATGGTGATAAACTCTAGAGTGTCCAACTATGTGTATTTAAAACATAGTGACCTATAAACTAGTATCACTAAGCTATAATAAAATAATTATAGAGAACCTTTTATATATATTTATGATTTCATTAGTGGGGAATTTATAATATATATATATATATATATGTGCACATAGATGGCATACCTATGATATATAAATATAATCACATACACATTTGATAATAACTAATTATTAAATAGTAGGGTAACCAATATCATATTGGGATTTGGTTAAGATTTAGGAAAATGAATTTTATATATAAGAGAATCAAATAGTAGGAAATAATCCCCCTGAAAAGAGTGTTGTGAGCCCAACCTCTTATCCTTTCAACCAATGAGTTTCCAAGATGTCACTAGTAAAGTCCTAGTGACCACATACATTTGAAAAGTAGGCTCACATTGACTAAAAATGAATATGGGAATGAAATACATTACTAAAAAAATATATATATTCATTGGTCCTTGAAAAAAATACTACACGATCCACTTTTCCCCCAACGGGTGTCTCTATATGATCAAAGATAGCCTTTATATACTCAACCCACACCTCAACAACCTCATGTCCGACATATCTAGTAATAGAAGTGGATGTTGAAAAAAAATACCAAGTATGACCAGAAATTAAAGGATCACCTTTTATATAACCATTTTCTATATATTCATTAACATCAAGAAGAATATTATAGGGAAAATTATCAAGAGGGGGTAGAAGCAAAACTGCGGGCTCCAACTCAACAACATGTGGGGCATGCTTGTCCACGATCTCCTGGAGATCGATATATAATATTTTTAGTGGTTTGATATCAAAATTATAGATTAAAAACAATAAATTAGATATATAATATATATAAATATAATGTATGAGAAATTTATTAACATATAAAGCATCAAACTAATTTATAGATGCACACTAGCATATAAGAAGTCTCACATAACCTTAGGATATCTCTCTCTCTATCACCAATTATTCACTCTCTCTTTTTTATTGAATAATATACAAATTGGATTAACCATATCAATTCAATAATATCAGAACACAATTATGGATTAGTTTAGTAGAATGTCACCATCATGTTATAAGAAAAAACACAATATAAGATATTCTTAGGACACTAACTAACCTAACCCAATATCATAATCATAGTGATTAAACACAGGGAAGCATAAGAGTATCATGTGAATTTTATGTAATATAAATGTTACATCAAAAAATGATCTCTTTCCATACTGTTCATAGAGTAAAACCCAAAAACCAAAAAATAAATATCCTGTTGCATCATATTCATAAAAAGTAACTAAAATGTAATATTGAAAACTAATAAAAACAATCTCGTTTTCGGCAATGTGGAATTTTTGAATATGTGGGATATCTATAAATCAACATAATCACCTTCTCAGATTCTAACCACACCCTTTATCATATATAATATATTAAAAATAAAAATAAAAAAGGAAAAATATATCTAATATCATATTATTGGATACCTAGTTTGGTTTTCCACTACTAGGACAAAACTAATTACCACAAACTGTAAGGGTTACTCCTGGTACATTATAGGCCTTCGTCCAGTGATGAGGGTCTATGTATAGATTTGGAAGATGATTCCCTTATTGGTATGACTATCTATAAATCATAGTAGAAGCAATATAATAACTGATATAACTAAAATTAAATCATAAAAAATAGGATTATTAATATAGTAATAAAACCACCCATTATATATTAAAATGACCCGCTATAGTATCAAGAAGTTATAAATATAAATATAGGATCTCCTATGTGTATATCATATGATAAAATTCCCTATAATAAGTTAAAGAAGCGAGATAGGAAAATTAGTCTTTAGTATATTCTTGATTCTTTTTCCTAGATATTACCAATATCTGAAACTTATCATTGATATTGTGTCATTTTACCCTACTTAGATCACATAAAATAATTTAATCTACGGTACCAGGGTGCTCGAGAAGAGTATGATTACAACTGAGTAGGACACCACCAATGATGCCTGAAAATAATTCTAGTATAGTAATGTTCATTTGTAATCTGATAGGATCCTCAATAAAGTTACATAGACCATGTCAATGATAAAAAATATGACCTGTCCATAGGTATTACACAAACCACTATTGTGTAACTATATTTATTTGAACAATGTCATGGTATCTCTAAACATATCATATAACAATAGAATATGTTTCCCATCACAAGTCATCACCCAAGGGTAGATTATCATGTAATAATATAATAACTAATACATAAGCAGTGAATCCAAATAACATAGTAAGAATAATTTGTATTAATTATAGGTGGTACCATAATCATTAATAAATGGGTAATATGGCTTAATAAAATATTCACAAATATGGGAATTGTATCTCTGATCCAATATTCACAAGTGGGAATCAGATATTGAGAACATCATGAAATGATGAAATAACATCTCTTGTGTTGTTGTTGGTTAGCAGAGGGAAAAGTGTCCCTGGTCCCATTCCACATCATAAGAGATGAAATCAAATCCAACCCTCACCATTATCATACAAGAAACCAGTCTCTATCCATGAAATCATTGAATCATGAGGAATGTATCACACTTCCAAGGGAAATATACAACAGTTGGACATGGGAACCCATTACCACCATCCTTAATACCACATGGGTATTGTATTCCACAGCATGGTGGGTAGTATATCCTATTACAATGACAAAAGGGTCTTTATTACAAACCCAAAAGATAATGGGAAAAATTGATTAATTAAGAAAGTAATAACACAAGTGGGAATTTCAATCCTTTTATACCCACCTTTAGAAAAAGGTCACATCATTCTATTAATATAGAAAAAAATAATAAGAAGAATAATTGGAAACTTTAACATCATAATATTTACAATTCTATTTATCATCGGTATTTCCTTCAACACACTATTATTTATAGCAAGATATATCCCTGTATACTTAGCCTATGTTCGCAAACATAATCGAGGAATAATGTATATGGTTAAAACAAATTAAAGGGGAAAGGAAATATCACCCCACATCATAAATATATAGCCAAATGGGATTCATGGAAACTAGGGAACACTCCCTAGGGGTAAATCATCAAGCCAACCAGACAATATCACACCTCTCCTAACTCAAAGGGGGTAAAAGAACCCATTTAGGACCCATTATGTCATAATACAACTCAAAGAAGCCACATGGGGGTCCTAAGTATAAGGTTCAATACATATTATGTAAGTTCGTGTCTATCAATGACCATTTCATTAAGGTATTACAGCTGGAGGGTCCTTTCAGGCCCTAAACACGCTTATCCCATTAAATCAAGGTGAAATGAAATAATTTCATAATAACTGTTGGAAAATTTGATATGGGTGGTGAGATCATGCATCACACATCACATGAAATGTGCATAAACTATATGGATTTGTTCAAAACCACCTACTTCGATCAAACGAAAACTCACTCTTCCAACACATCTACATGAAATGGATCTAATTAGTAGAAATGATAAAATATAACAAAACTTTTAATGTATGGAATAAATGAAATAATATAATGAAATATTAAAGAAGACAAGGAATAGATCAAATAGAAGTAACATACATACCTCTAGACATGTACCATGATAAATGATAAATTAATCTAGATACTAAAAATTGTGGAAATACGTAGATGGGAGAAGGGAACCCCAAGAGTGGTGGTGTTTCACATAGTTGTTGTGGGAGGATTAATTCCACAATTAACAATGAGATTCACTAAATTAATTAAATTAAATCATAATAAGATGAGATGAGAGTAGGATTTGGTGTGACTAATTGATATTGATGTAACACTCCTTCCAAGGGTAGTCTTAGGGGGAGGCCCCTCTGGTTACAACATGAAACCCAAATCCATGGTAGAATGGAACAATCTTAGCCCTAGGCCTTGCAGAACAATCATATCAAAATTAGTATGGTTTCCCCTTTCAAACAGGCCATCATGATGTGACCTTCATGCACTATGATGTGATATTCCACACATAGTAAAATATTTATTATTTTATAGTCCTTGTTTGAATGGAATTCCCTGTGATATAGTATGACTCATAACATGTTGAAATTTTTTAATATTACATAACCTATTATCGTGGATAAACCCAAAAGGTTTCAGTGTAATGTGCCCCTATTGTAGATTCTTATGCCTAACTTGGGGATTAATCCTGGAAATTTATCCTTAGGCCTCTTCCAACAACTATAATATCCAAAACATATAAAAATATGTCGGTTTTGGTGGAAATTAAGTAGAATTTGTACCTTTTATGGATATGGGGTGTTAAAACTTCACTATCCAAGAATACTTCATAGTTACTATGTATTTATGAAATTCTATTCACTGTATCTAGAACATATATAATCCAAATATATTCATTGGTAATCTTCTATAAGTAGTCTACATCAACTAAATTCACCCAGTAATATATGTATATCAATTACTGTGACATGTTTTTATTTAGTGAATTCTACATTAAATCACTATTATGACCAATGATATATCATACCATTGCATAATATACGCTAAGTTTACTATTATATGAAAATAGAGTGATTTGATATGTATTATTATATTTCAAAATCACTATTTATGACTCATATTATATGTTCCAACACTCATTTTAACCATTTAAGACTCATGTAGGTATATAAAAATGACATATATCACCACTTACAATATACTAAACAACTAAATTTCTATTTCACATAACTATTCCAACTCCTATTATATTGGAATATCCTAATGTAAAATATATATTTCTTCACTTTTCATTCATGCTTCCACATACATTGACATTTAATGTCACCTAATGTGATATCCATTTTTGGCTGTGACAACCCATCGACTATTTGAAATTCATCTTATTACTAACTATGATAAATATCATTCCTTTTTATAATGACCTCATTACACTTTAATTTATCCCCTAATTTATTAATTCAATACCCAAGAATAAATTTTATAACTTTTATCTATAATTCTTACTAATATAAAAATTGATTTCAGCACAAGCATAGGAACTCATCTCCATGGTATGAAGTCCTTGATTTATTTTCAACCATAAATCAAGAAATGTGTCATCAAATCATAAAAATATTCTCTATTTATTTTGATAATTTTCAATTATCTAAATGTGGGCATCAATTTCTGTCCATAGCTCTAAGGATCCTTGTTATGTACATTCCTTGAATCTAACTATATATTGAACTATTATTCATCCATGCCATATATTATCTTATAATTATTTAATGAATGCATTAACATTCAAATTTTTTATAATTATTATCTTATATATCATAATCATTGGTAATTATACATCTTCATTGGTTTGAAAAAAATAAATTAAATGATAAATATATGGGGTATAATAATATTATACTTTGGATTTTGTTATGCACCAAACCAATCTATCTCCTCCTTTGAAAACCAATACAAATATTTATATTTTTTTTATATTTTTCATTCACCCATTATACACTCACATTTATACTCTTTTCTTTATTTAAAATAGTGTTCTCACCACTAATTAATAATTAGTTATATAACCTTCTAAGTATACATAAATGATGGTTCATTCTAAGAAACAAGATAGCAAACTAGAAATATCAAGTCCTCTCTTCATTTCAAATGTAAATACATATGGATATAATAAATTCCAATATACCATAAAACACCTATTATACAGATTCAAAAGATATACATTAAGCATTATGAAAATACAATAAATACCATGTTTTCACCAACTCCCCATTTTTGATACACATGTTTACCTGGATGTACAAGAATATTTAAGGTATTTATCACCAATTTTTAGTCAGGGATATTCAAACCAATTAAAATAAATGTAAGAACATAATATTTAAAAAATGTATATATACATATATATGTTTTTGTTATAAAAATTATATAACAAATTTCATTCTATTTTTCATTCCATAACTCCTTTGATAAATAAGTATTTGATTAAAATGTCTTCCCATTGCTTATGGAATCTATATAATTCATGGGGTTTATTGGGGGAAGATTCATTAAACCACATTAGTGTGAGGTATGTGATTGATTACGTTTACTAAACACAGATTTCTATTTCACCTTTGTCTTAGACAACATATACCTAATGACTTGATTTTGTTTCATGTCACTCAAGAACATATCACAACATTTTTTATTGGTACTCATTTAAGATATACCGTCTTTGTGGGTGTTACGTTGGGTGATTTTTGTATAATTTCACCACAACTATTTCCTTTCCCTAATCTCATTGTACATGGACCCCCATCGTCAATACCACTTTGGTGAAACATTCCACTACAATAACTATATTTGTTGTCATCCTTTTCTACTTGAATTTATCTATGTATTGTATATATTAAATTGGGACAAAGGACCCAATAAACCATGAGTGGGTGGGGGTAAATATGAGTATTTACTTCCTTTAATGAAGAATATCCTACTGGAGGGTCTAGTTTCCTTGTTTGATGAATCAATTCATTACGTGACATACAACATAGTGTTTTCCTAATCATATATGTACATAAATAAAAAACACTTTATTACACTGGATTTTTTACTTGGCTAACTCAAAATTGGATATGCCCATGGATCATACACATAATGATCATTAAAAAAACTATTTCTGAATAAAATATAAACAATGGTTCACTACCTATCCATATGTACACTATATCTTCTTATATCCCCATAAAAATTTTTTATAAAAATATGATATAAATAATAAAATCAATGGATTTGTAATGATTATAGTGATATATTAATTAATACCTTGTTAGTATGTTTGTTTATATTCAACACAACATCTTAAGGAATAACAAGTTCATTATGTTAGATTCACAAAATCTTTTAAAATAAATAATTTAATTGATAATTTCTCTTTTAGAAAATAAATTTTAATTCCCTGAATATCATATATCGGTTTTCCTATTGGTTTCAACCAAAATATTTACATCCATGCTAATTAGGGAGATTTAGAAACAAAAGATCCTTTTAAATCAACCTATATCTTTTATTTAAATATATCAAAGATATACAATCTTCTTTATATTATAATTATAGACACCAAATTTTTAATTTAAAATCACATAAAAATTGATAATGATCTATTCAAATCTTTCACAAAATCATCATTTAATCCTCTAAAATATCATTTCAAAAAATATTTTGGAAAAAAAATTTATTAAAAAAATATCATTATTACATATTCCTTAGAATGGGTTATTTTTAACCTATAGATAAATCTCATATAGTTTCTAAAACAATCCCATATATCCTTTTAAGTAATATTTTCACTATTATACCAACATCATTTCTTATAATTAATGTTATATAGCAGGATTAAAACAAACTTTAATCCTAAAAAATCTATTCCATTGTTTTATTATTACAAAACCTTCACAAATATGGAATCACTCTTATGTATAACTTCTATGTATACTTTTAAACACCAGAATCTCTTTTATGTATAAACATTTCATGAGATTGAATATTATACAATAATAACTCATCCCTTATATGAGGTTTCATTTATATATTTCATTTCTAAAAAGAATTTATAATTATCATTTCAATATCATGCATAATCATAATAGTTACCTTATCTTCACAAAATATTTTATACTAAAGAAAAAAAACATTATAATTTCATTCTTTATTTACTCTAAAAAACACATTATAATCCTTCACCAATTAAAAAAAACTCATTTATCTTCATTTACTAGATTTAACAGACTCCAATATCATCTTTTATTGACTCAAAAAACTTCTTTACACTGAAAATAAATCCTTTTTATTAATAATAAATTACAAAAAAACTATTTGGATGAAAAAATATATCCATTTGGAATTATTTTGTGAACATAAAACAATAATTTGTATTTTTTTTCAAATTATAAATAAATCCCAATCACATTCTATCTTTTAGTTTTACTACTATAATATTTCTAAACAACTTCAAAACACTTTTAATATTTCTTTCTATAATATGTCTTCAAATTTATTACCCTTTAAAAATCATCTATTTTTTTTGATTAATTATTCCTCTATTTACTAAGAATATTTTTTATTATCCTTAGGATCACTTGAGTTAAGGACAGATATTAGAAACATGAGTATAATGTTGTTGAATTTTTTATCATAACATTACCAATGATATATATAAAGTCACTCACCCTATATTAATACACTAAATTATTTTTTGTTCTTATTTATTCAAGATTTAAATTACTTTATACAACATATTATATAACTTCATATTTATAAATCTTCCATTGTAACATCCTAAATTAATTTATCTCTTTATTAATAAGAACATGATATTTTTATTTAATTCAAAGGGTAGTCTATTTCACATAAAAATCACCACTTATCACAATTAAAACATATTGGGATATATGTAATCTACTTATTATCATATAGTTGATGGATATTTTTAAACTCTATGAATCAACTTATACAACCAAATTGGTGGGTGTCTATTGAATATATAATAAAATGTAAACTATTTGATAACCTGTTACCTTATGCTCAACATTCAAAACATGTTATTCTACATTATTTTTGATAAAGCTATATTTAATATCAATATTCATTTTACATGAGTTGTATATAAGAATGTCATATTATCACCAAAAACCTCCAAAAATTAATTTATCCAAATTAGTTTAGTGCATACCTTTATAAATGAAGTATACTCGACTTCATCTATGTTAAGTGAGACAATTTCTTTGTTTTTTCTTAAATATACAATAAATTTGAATCTAATATCTAATTCTAAAATAAATATAGAATTTATATTTAGAAAAAAATCACCCTCATCAACATCATTTCATGCTAACAATTATTTAGTATACCTGTTGAATATAATAATCCATAATTTTATGTGTACCTTATTACCCTATTTATATACCTTCAGTGTACCTCCTTAAGATCACTGTGAAAATGTTATTTTTATGAATGATTCATATATAATGTAAAGTTATGTTTTTGTTATGTAATAGAAACATCCAATTATATTTTTATAACATTTTGATTTTATTTCCATTCCATCTACACTATTTTCATGTTTTTTAAAATCCATTCTAGGAGTAGAAAATATTTTTATAACACCCTAACACGATAGCTGAGCTATATGAAGGTGTGAGCTTCGCGAAAATACTGGAGCATCGCTAAGGCTTGTTTGAGATTTACAAAATTGGGGGCTTTGCAAAGTAGAGTGCTTTGCGAAGTTAATTCCAAAGGTTATTTCCTAGTGTTCAGAGGAAAAGGTGTATTAATCTGTGGATGAATGTTGGACTTTAACAGAGCATATATCAATTGTTAAGGATGCATGTAGTCATAAAAATAAAGAGACCTACATGTATATAAACTGTGAGTGGATCCCTTCAAAGTGCAATGAGAAAAAAAAAGAGTAGGAAGGTTATTCTTTCTACCGACAGTGATCTAGAGAGAGAGAAATAGAGAGAGACCCTTGGGAAAACAATGTGCTAACCCTAAACATTGTAAAGGCAGTGAGCCTAGGCATATAAGTGATCTATCTCCAACATTATTGGAAGTGAGCTTTAGTAGATTTGGTACAATGGAACATCACCGTTGTATGCTCCTTGGACGTAGCCTAGTGAGGGCGAACTAAGTAAAAATCTTTGTGTCTTCCCTCTTGCTTCCCTACATTGCATTTAAAGCATCACCATTAGTTAAAGACAAAAATAATTGATCATCATAAACACAAAAGTGGAAAAAATGTGACCCTAATAATAGAGAGGTCAATATCCAGTGGGGTAGGAAGAATTTTAAAAAAGAATATCCATACCCTGATTCACCCCTCTCAGGGTATCTAGGCCCCTTTTGGTTCTGAAATTGTTCAACTAAAATCTATCCTCCCACCCTTTCTTCCATGAACTAGTACCAAATTACCTTTACCTATAACGATTTATCAAATAATGATAATGAATAAGAGGATTCCTGACCATCCTTGTCAAGATCAGTGGATACGACTGATTCCACTACACACAGGACCATGTCAACAATAAATAGGGTCAATTAGATTCTATCCATTCTATAGGTTTTTTATAGAAAACGTTTGAAATTAAGAATAAGGGTGGAAAAACCAAGAGTATAAGAAAAAAGAAAAATATTTTCTCAGAAAGGGTATAATTGAGAATAATAATATTTCCTGAGAAATAAAGAGAGTGAATGGCTTCTGAAAATGTTTTCATTAATTGAGAAACAAGTCTATTTTGAGAAGTAAGTTTGAATAAAATAGTGGATTCTCTATTTATAATCTTTTAGTGAGATCATGATAGACATTGTACAATGAATATATAACTGGGAATATGAAATTTCACATAGGATAAATTTATTGAGTTAAATAGTTTGTGATATATTAGTTAATACGAATAATAATATTTAAATATATATTTTGAAAATCTAAATCAATGTTATCTTAACCACCAAGGGCAATATTTACATGTGTCCTGATGTTGCATCATTGATAAAAATTTTAATAATATAAAAGAGTTATTATAAATTATGAAATTTTTACCACCACTATTGATGATATTCATTGATTAATGAGACCAGAAGTTAATTTTAATTTTTTGTAAATATTCAGGATGAGTGTTGGGAAATATGGATTTGAAATCCCAAATCTTATTAGGATATATATTATAGTTAATTATGCCTTCAAAACCAAAATTTTATATGATTAACTTCCCTTGAAATGATTTTTAATAATCCTAAAATATTTGGAGGGGAAGGATTGAGTGAAACCAACCATTTTTGTATAATCAATAATTTTTTTCTGGCATTTCCTAAAATATAAGCATATATTCCAAACCATATAATTGTTAAAGGTGTATTTTATTTTATCTCAACTATGAGTGAATATCAGTAGAGTTTTTTCTGATAATACATTTTAGATGAATATATGTAATTAGGTATTCCTTGAAAATGATTTAAGAGTTTCTGAGACGATTTAAAGAAGTTATTATATTTTTATTTGAATTTCAAAATTGAAAAATGAATACATATGAATGTAATATTATACATAAGAAATTTTAATCTACTATGATGATGGTGAATTGGAATGGTCTTTGTGAGTCACACTATGGTACATAATATATTTCATATGGTATGTAAGTGTATTTTGATGATATGTTACATATATCAATGTATATAGAAGATATAAAGTAAAGTGAATTCTAAAATTTGAAAAATAAGGATCTTAAATTTGAACATATGATATTTTAGAGCATGTAGAATTTATTAACAGCATATAAGAAGATATGTAATGAAGAGTTTACTGAAATATGTAAAATTAAAAATCATACAATGATATATAAGATATTTCGATCATACAGAAGATACATATTGGAATATATGTTTAAATACATAAATGGATAGATTATATATGATACGTAAGATATTTATAAATTATATGGAATTTATTTTATTGGAGTGTCTACTAAAACACCACATTGTAAAAAACCATTGTTTTATATGCATTATATTTTGAGCATGTATAATATATTTGACCATGTAGAAGTGATTCCTCAGTAGAAAAATTTATTATATAACATTTACCGCTTATCAAAATGTGAAATTTTTCATGATTCATGTTAGTTGATTATTTAGTAATCTTTAATTATTAGTGATCATCATGATATTAGAATGACAAAAATGATTCACGAATTGATTAACAGATATTTAAATGGTAAATAATAAGAATATTTTCACATTATAATTCTATGATTTTAAATATATTGATGGAAATTATTTATTAATATCAAAAAAGGATGTTTTATTTAGAATATTGTAAATCAATTTTTAACGAGCACATCAGTTTTTTTGAAATATGAGTAAATTATTTTCACATCATGAGGATAGGACCTGTATGATTCTATTGATAAATGGTATAAAATCATTGAAAATATCACTGTTATCAAATTAAAGGTAGTTTTTATTAAAATTATGGGAAAATTATTCATTTTATTATATAAAAAAAATATAAAAAACAAATAAAATGATGTGAGTTTGTGTGAGAGAGACTGACAGGAACCCATTTATGATAACCCTTCTCTTTATTATACATTAATTCATGATTTATTACATAAGAGAACACATAATACTACCAAAAAGATTTAAATGTCCAATGTATTTGAGAAATATATACATAACATTACAACATGAATCATGAGATACAATAACAATTTTGAAATCTTCCTTGACAAGATCATATTATTCCATTATACTTAAAATTATATTGGATACCCTGGGGACAAACATAAGAAAGAGATGAGATATAATGAGCAGTAAGGGAATAATGATGAAATAACGTGAAGAAATGAATATATGTTTGAAAATATCCATATAAATGGGGAATAAAATAAGTGATAATCATAAAAAAGAATAATAAATCATGATATCTCATGATAACCTAAAGTCAATATGAGAAATATGGGAAAAAATTAAAAAAACTACATCATAAATATAGATCAAGGCTAACTTCTAAGACATCATGATGAAAAAAGTCCTGTGATGGATTAGGTTTTCTCTATAATCCCTTTCATGGATTCTCATGATACTAAAACATTACCCATTGAATTATAGTTCTATATAATTCCGAGTGAACCAGTGAATCTCATTTCCTTCTCAACTTAAGTGTACCACAAAGATTATATAAGATGAAATCATTTATCATCAGATTTTATTCCACAATCATGGAGTGTAGAATAAATTCAAGTAAGTCACCAATCAAGGAAAAATAAGTTCATGAAGGTAAATACCCTTGATAGGAAATGGGTATGGGTATTTACTGGACAATTGTGTGGCATTAAAAAAGATGGTGAAATTTCAACAACATAACATGGGTGTATAAATTTTTTTTGAAGGGATTAATGATAGTGAAAGGTTTATCTCCTTACTTAATCATAAAATTGATAGAAAGGGGGATATGAATAAACATATCCCATTATTAGGAATTGGAGATACAAGACATAGGGTATTGAAGAATCTTAAATAAAGAGGAGAAGGATAGGGTCCCTTACCTTGAGAGAGTGTTTCCAAATTCATAGAAGGAGATTCAGGAAAGATTAAGATAAACTTTGGAGAAATCTAAAGAGGGTAGGAGAGATTAAGTACATGCTAAAAGGATGTTTAGTGAAGAGAAATTGGATCTTCATTTGGTTAATATAGTAAAATATAGGGGAGTTCTTTATTATTTATTAAATATAGTTTTTGAAGTTTATAATATAAAATAACCAAATCCATAAACCTTCCCATGGTCTTTACCCACAGTTTCTACCAATGGGGAGCAGTTTTAATTATTTTATTAGTCTATTTTAAATAAATAATAACATATTACCCTTGGTGATGTGGAGGTTAGTTTTACTCTTCATTAAAGGATTTTTAAACCTCAATATATATTATAGGTTTTGGAGGATTCATAATGGATATATAAAATTAATCAAATAAACACAAAATTGTATTATTTTAAATTCAAAAAATATATTTTATCATATATACCTATTATAGTTTTTAGTACATCATTTTGGGTCATTATGATGTCATAATACACATCGTATATTTATACTATATTTAATTTTACCCAAAAATTTAACATTATAAAAAATTATGAAAAAATAATCATCAAATAATTTTGATGTTTAGATACAGAAAATAATATTTATTTTACCCAAATAATTTTCAAAATATTTGAATTTTACTTTTAAAATAATATTCAACATTTAATGAGAAATGATTGGTTATTTTTTACTATAATAGTTTTTAAACCCTTATTAAAAATACATTTGACTTCAAAAATATTTTATGGTTATTTATAAAAACATTATTTTATAATAAATGTTTATTAAAGTAATATTTATTTAAAAAATTCATCATTTTTTTAAAGTAAACATCTTAATTTAAATTGAATATTAAAAATATAATTTGCGTTTTATTGTATAAAAAATAAAAAGCATTTATAATGTTGAAGAAAATATTACCATTATTCTATTGAAAATATCATACATATATTCAAACTATTAGGTTCTTGATACATATCTCTTTAATACACCTCAAAATGAACTGGGGGTGAGGTGCACAACAATGAAACTTTCATGGGGTGGTTTGACATACATGGTTTGGGCCGTGATCTCAATGAACTTGAACTTCTTCCGTAAATAGTTTTGTTGAGGATTATGTTGTCAGATCTAAGCATGGTATTCTTCATGGGAAAACCTATGTGATGTTATCCCTATAAAATATATGATAAATGGGATTCATTGTGTATGATCCTACTTTTTCAGTCCATCACATCCTTTATCTGTGTGCAGTGGATTTGTTAAAACCCTATATTTTTACTAATCATGTGATCATTGTTTAGTGAATATATTATCGATAGTAACGATACATAATGTTCATTTAAATATTATTGTATATAATTAAACCAAATATGTTGATGTGTGTTCTATATCCATAATATGTAATAATGTATTTAATTAAATCACAAGGGGAAATGTATTTATAAAAGTTTTGGTTGTTACAGTATTCACCCCCTTAAGAAATTACTCCCTATAAATTTTTATTTCCCACACTAAAACCCTACTTCTTCAAACATATGGTTTCTACCTAAACATTGATTATATTTATTTTCTTATATCATATAACTTTGTCTTTATGATCTAAGATTTTCACTAACTGCTTCTCATATGAGAAATCATTCTCAAATGGTGCCACCTCTGCATTGAGTACATTTGATGGATACGATATGTACATTATTAAGAGTGATACATGGAATACATCATGTTCTTGAGATAGGTTAAGTGGGAGTTATAGTTGATATTACATCACTGAAATGGATTCAAGGATCTCAAAGGGAACAATGTATCTTGGACTAAGATTTCCCTTCTTCCCAAATCTCCTACCATTCCTCCATGGAGATATTTAGAGGAATTCCTTGTCTCCAAACTCAAACTCTAGGTATCATAAATTATTATCAACATTTCTATTTTGTTGACTCTAATTATCCTTGATGTTTTTTTAGTGGCCTCAAACTTATCCACAATTTACCAGTTCAGAACCTTGTAGTTTTTATTTCCCAACATTATCCTAACATGAAGGTGTTCTGCACATCTTACCATAATGGGATTCATATGTGGGCCATTTTGATGCTTTATTGGAAGCTATTCTTATATGAGAAACTGACCATATGTACATGAAGATCCCAAATTCATCTGAATTCAATTCCACATACTATCAACATTTCCTTGAGTTTCTGGATAGTCTGCTTAGATTTTCCACTAGTTTGAAGGCGGCAAGACTTTCCAAAGTTCAACTCAGTATTTAGAGCATGTTGGAACACTTCTATAACATGGAGGTAAATCTTATGTCTTGGTAATATATAATTGATAATAATATCCCATGCAGCCTCACCACTTCTTTAATGTATATCCTTGGATGTTGATCGAGTTAGAAGTATTATCAAATTGAAATTTAGTGAGAAGTATTTGAAAGATCATCCACTAAAACCCACATATAATTAATTACACTTGATTCCTTTGGTAGACCATTGAATAAGTACATGTTGATGCTTTTCCATTTCCACGTAGGTATGGGAAATGGTTTCATTATCCTTTGATTTTTTTTTCATTCTTCCTTCAGTTTCTAACATACAAGACATCTTGATGTATACTAGGAAATCTCCTTTTGCATATTGTATCAAAAATAGTGATTATAGAGATCTTGATATATCTTCGTGCTTTCAGGATGGGTAGAGAAGGTTGGGATATGTGAATCATTTAATAAACCCTTCTTTAATTTAGGATTTGATGGTACAAATAGTCTTGCACAAAATCATACAACTCCTTCTTCGTTGACATTAAAATATAGGGATTTACCTTTTAATAGAGTTTCCACTTTATTCTGAATTCCCACATAATCTCCTTGATCATCCTTTATCCTCTCTAGAAGGGAATGTTTAGAAATAATTTGTGAAAGTATTGATGAATTTCCTTCATTTATGAATCTTTTGTCTATCCTTTTCAAATCTAAGTAGACCACATCCTTCTAAATAATCATCAATGATAAAATCTGTAGATCCTTTATTCTTAGAGAATATTCAACTTTTTTTCTTTCCTAGAAAGGTAGTGGATTGAGATTTCATAGTCCCTGATCAATAGTAACCATCTTCATTGGTTCATATTCATCAATTTCTATGTGTATATACACTTGAGGATTTTTTGATCTGTATATATTTCAAACTTCTCCCAAAAACAGAATGCCCTAGATTTTTAATGTGAAGAACACTACATCTGACTACAAATCATGAGTTGTGTTGTTATTTTAATAAAACATCAATTTCCTTGAATCATAGGATATCACTTTTTTATTTTTCATTAACACACAACCCAATCCCTTATTTGAAGCATCATTGTATACCACAAAAATTCCCCACTCCTCGGTAGAATAAGTACTAGAGAATTCATAATACTCTCTTTATAATCCTTGAAGCTCTCTCCACATTCATTATTACAAAATGGTTTTACTCCCATCCAAGTTATCTTCATTAGAGGGATTGAAAATCATGATAAATTTCTCAAAAATCAGTGATAGTACCAAGATAATCCAAGGAAACTACAAATTTCTATCAAAAAGGTTTTCATGATCCATCCTTCAATTACTTATGTCTTTGAAGGGTCCATAAATATATCATTTAGTTTGATAATATACCAAATAACGAGACTTCTTTAAAATATAACTCACATTTATTATAGTTTTCATAAATCTTCTCCATTCATAAGGAATTTTCTATAATGATCAGATTCTCACCATGATTCTCATTGATTTTGGAGTATATTAATATATAATATATAAATACTTCAATAATTTCTCTAGATAATATCTTTAGACTATATTCATCAAGCTAATGAAGATTATTAGATATTCAGTGAGTCTTAATGGAATTATTATGAACTCATAGTGCCTGTTCCTTGTACAAAAAGTAGTCTTGGGGATATCCTACTTCTTCAACCTAACATGGTAATACCCTGATCATAGACCCAACTAGGAGAAGTATTGTGCTCCACGTAGCTGATTGAACAAGTCATAAATATATGGAAGAGGATACTTCTTCTTTATAAAGGTTTTGTTTACCTCATGATTGTTGATCATATTTTTCCAACAATACTCTATATTTTTTGGATGAATTTGATGCTCACAAATACACTTATTTGTTTTTATAATTATTTCACTTTAAGTATATTTTAGGAAATTAATATTATTTATATTCACAATTTTAGAATAATATAAAATCATATGATTCATTTGAAATATTTTTCAAAGTGTTTGAAAAGCTATTCATCATGTTCTAGAAACACAGTTCATACCATATGTTGGAACTCATAGCATAAGGATTACATCCTATGTTTATTTTATAGGAGTTCAATAATGTATGGTTCAAAAACCATACATCTGGAAGGAAACTTGAGTTTGTTATATAATAAAATAATGGATAACGAACCACATGTTCCGTGGTTAAAGAGAAATGTACGGTTCATCAAACGTACATTTGTAATCAACCTTACGTTTGATAATTGGATTTCATCTAAAAGAACCCTACATTTGACTTCTTCAAGCGTAGAAGATTTGAATTTATGACTTTATAGTGCAGCAGTCTTTTGCAGAATATAAGTTTTATTTCATTCCAGATTCAAAGCTATATTTTAAAATGCATCTTTGACTGATTTAAATCCATTTATATGTGATTCAATGGATCGATTCAAGAGGATATTTTGAAGTCGATTATTAAGGAAAGCCACGACTTCTCTATTATTCAAATATTTGAATATTGCAATTTGTCAAGTGACTTTTGTGGATCTGAATTTATGAATAAGGCACTCATCTTTATTTTATATATTTTGTGAATCTGAATTCTGTAGATTACATGGGTGAGAAGATATCTCTTAAATTCACAGAGACTACAAAATTCAAATATGGAGATATTCAAGTTTCACAAAAGAAAAAAGATTCACTGATTCTTTAGTAAGATCTTTTATAGATCTGATGCTACAAAGAATGACTGGATTTTGTATTATATCAGAAATAGAAATGTTGAAGATTTACTTGTTCTACATTGGATATTTATCGTGAATCTACTGTTTATTTGTTTCTGACTATATTTCAAGATCAAATTGCAACTGGATCGATTCAGAACTACTCTTTTAGGAAGAACTACCTTTCTTAAGACAACAATCCATTTATTTTCAGCTGCGTATTGCTGCAACTGTATAGTTCAATTGGACTGTATTTATCAAAACAATAATATTCTATTTTGAGTACCAAATTCTCATACTAAGCTATTTGATTGGTTCTGTTTTTAGAACTAGATGGCTCTATTTTATCCTTAATTTGTAAAGGTGACAACTGCCTACACTCATTTGTGTATGGTCTCGTGAAAAGAGGACCGACTAGTGAAAATCATCAAGCTCATGGAGAAGAGCATTGGTGGAGTGGACTAGGGGATCATTGTGCCCCAAAAAACTATAAATCTTTGCGTCCTGATATATGTTTATTTCAACTGCTTAAGAAATCCAATAATGATAAAAGAATAGAAATGATCATCATCAAGATTTTCAAGAATCCATGAAAGACACAATTCCACTCCCACTCTTGTGTATATTTCATATAACTCTATCTAATAATTGGTATCAAAGGGTGAGATTTTTTTGTTAAATCTTTAGAAAGTTGAACATAAAGGATTATAACGATATCTAAATGGATGATACATGATAGGGAATGTCAATGGTTCGAGATCCATACTCCAATTATGAAAACTATTTATGTTGGAAATAAAGGATGATTATCTACCTAAAGAACCTTGGATACAAAGTCCACTAAAAAAATCTTACTCCTTATGAAATTCCTGAGAAACCTGAAACATGGAGTGCATCTACTGAAGAAGAGTATGACATAAATTCAAAAGCTATGAATTATATCATATGTGGTATAGAACCAGATGAATTTAATCATGTATCACAATGCTCAGCTGCTTATGAGATCTAGCATACAATTGCAATTGCTTATGAAGGAACTGACAATGTCAAAAAAATGAGGTATGTTATAACAAAATTGAAATCTGATACATTTAGAATGGTCTTTGGTGAGTGTATCACTCAGACGAATGGAAGGATAATAGAGATAGTCAACAACATCACTGCCCTGGGAGATCCTATCAACCAAGAAGATCAAGACTTGAATGTACTGAGAGTACTACCAACCCAATGTAATGGGATATCAATAGCCATTAGGAAACCATCGCCTATTAAAAATCAAACAATGATAGATTTGACCGGAACCCTGATGATGTATGAAGTTGATATGGAAGATGAAGATAATGAGCATAATTTCTTGATAAAAATATAAAACACTAATTGGAAATTTACATCTAAGAAGAAGAGCAAAAAGATGAAACAAGAGATCATAATGAAAGAAAGGTCTTACTCAGCTGACTCAGAGATGGAACTGAAAAAAATGGTTTGAAAATTTAGAAAATTTTATAAGAAGAAGAAAGGATTTATAAAGTCATTAAATAAATATGATAAAGTTCCAAAGTATGTTATATGCTATAAATGCACAAAAACGGGTCACATAAGACCTGGCTGTCCTCTGCTAAAAAGAGAAAAGAAAAACAGATTTTTCAAAAAAACTGATTTTGAGCAGAAAGATAAAAGAGAAATTAATGATAAAAGGAGTGTTTCTGAAGACTCAAACAACTCATCATAGTCTAAATCTGAAAAAAAGAATCAAATCTAATTCTTACATGTGCTTCATGGATAAAGACAATTAGATATAATCTTATTACAGTTTAAATTTTGATTTGGAACCAAGCTGTTCATATGAAAAGATTACAGTCTACTGAAACATGCTAGAATAGAGATATGATTCTTTATTTAAGAATCATAAATCATTGAAAAATATTCACAATAAAATTTTAGGAGAAATATATACTTTGTTAAAACCACATCAAGAGTTAATAGGGACATATTACTCATCTATCATAAATAGTGAAGATCATGAAACAATGATTAAAACACTGCAAGATGAAGTAAAAACCTACAAAAGTGCAGCTCTATTTTTACAAAAAGGAGTAAATACCTTAAATGAAATTTTTGGTAAGAATATGATTAAGAAATAATGAAATGGAATAGGTATTAATTGTGAGAAACCTAATCTGTACAAAACCTATTTATTTCCAAATACAGAAGGTGTAATTTTAAATTCCTATGGAAAAAAGGACATACAACTAGAAAATATTATTTAATGAATCCCTGAATTAGTATAATTTAAAACGAATTTATTTTAAGTAGTGTATTTAACTCAAATGATTATAGAAAAATGAAGAAAATATAGACACCCAAACCACTACTAGCTAACACTGCTAGACCCAAGAGAATATGGGTACCAAAATAGACCATTGTTTAAATTCCTTTGTAGGAAGCATGTCACAGAAGAAGAAAAGAAATATGGTTCATGGATAGTTGTTGCTCCAGGATTATGAGTGTAAACTCATGAAACATTAAAACAATAACTCAAAAGGATGATGGATTAGTCACCTTTGGTGACAATACCAAAGGAAAAATCATTGGAATTGGAACTATTGGAGAATAAAAATCTGTATCAATAAGAAAGTAATTTACATACAAGGATTGAAAAATAACCTCATAATTATTTCTCAAATTTGTGATGATGGTTATTGTGTTGAATTTTCTAACAACTACTATTCCGCTTTTAATGATAAATTGCTTAAATTTAGAGCACCCATAAGTAACAATGTTTATACCCTGGGCATAAATTCCTTGTGTAAAAATAATTAAATTGTTTAACTACAAAAATAAATGAATCATGGATCTAGAATTAAAGACTTGAACATTAAAATATTTATGATTTACAAAATTTTTCTAAGAAATAATTAGTTTCTGATTTACCCAGTCATAAATTTGATAGTGAAATATTCTCTGATTCATGCCAAATTGGAAAGCAACACAAATCATCCTTCAAATAAATTATCAAAATTTCTACATCTAATCCTTTAGAACTTATCCATATGGATTTTTTTGGACATTCAAGAGTAAAAAATTTGGTTGGTAAATTATACGTATATGTTTTAGTTAACTACTATTCCAGATTTACATTGATATATTTTTGTAAAATATAAAAATGAATCTTTTACTCTATTTGAATGTTTTTTTGAATCTTTTCAAATAGAAAAAGGTTTTAAAATAATTTCATTAAGAAGTGATCATGGTGGAGAATTTTAGAATTATGAATTCAATTCCTTTTTCTCAAATATAGGTATTAAACACACCTTTTCTACACCAAGAACACCTCAAGAGAATGAAATTATTTAATGGAGAAATAGAACTATTCAGGAAATGGATAGGACTATGATAAATGAATATAGTATTCCTACCTATTTTCATGTTGAATCTGTAAGCACAACCTGCTATATAATGAATAGAGTTATAATTAGACCAATTTTTAAAAAGAAACCCTCTGAACATTGGAATAACGGAAAACCTAGAGTAAAATACAGTAATGTTTTTGGATGCAGGGTTTACATGTTGAACACCAAGGAAAAACTTTGTAATTTTGATCCAAAACATGATGAAATAATTTTCATAGGATATTCTGCTACCTCGAAAGATTATAGAGTTTTTAATAAATAGTTAAGGATTTTTTAAGAATCAATTCATATAAAATTTGATGAATCTGACCCTTTTAAAAAATTGAAAGATCAAATTGATGAATATGACTCTAATGATAACATTAGATTTGAAAACCTAAATGATGATTTGTAAAATGATACAAAAAAAATTTAGTCTAGTTCAGAATAACATGACACAGATAAAATTAATAGTGTTTTACATAGACATTCAAAAACTCTAAAGAATCACCCTTTAGAAACTGTAATAGGGGACTTAGACACATGAACAAAAACTAGAATAAATATATGAAATTGAGTTCAGTTTTCTAACTTTATATCATAATTATAACCTAAGTCAATAGAATATGCCTTAGTTGGTGAATGTTGGATGATAGCAATTCCAGAAGAAGTAAACCAATTCTAAAGAACTAAAGTTTGGAAATTAGTTGAAAGACCAAAGAACTATCCTGTTATTGGAACAAAATTGTTCTTTATAATTAAACAATATGATCAAGGAGTTATAACTATAAATAAAGCAAGAAAAGTAGCTAAATGATATAATTATAAAGAAGGTATAGATTATGATGAGTCCTTTTCCCATGTAGCTAGATTAGAAGCCATTAGAATCCTTTTAGCCTTTGCATCTCATAGGAATTTTAAATTATTTTAGATGGACATTTTGTCTGCCTTTTTAAATGGTTATTTAATGGAGGACGTCTATGTTGAGTAACCTCTTGGTTTTAAAAATTCTCAAAAACCAAAATTTGTTTTTAAACTTACTAAAGCTATTTATGGCCTTAAATAATCACCTAGATATTGGTATGAAAGATTATGTTTTTTTATTTTAAAAAATTATTTTAATATTGGTATGGAAGATCCAGTTTTTTTTAATAAAACTATATATTATAATATTTTATTGGTTCAAATTTATGTTGATTATGTTATTTTTGGATCAAAAAATAAAAAACATTGTCATGAGTTTTCAAACATGGTGAAAAAATAATTTCGAAAGAGTATGATGGGATAACTAAATTTTTTTAGAACATCAAATTTATCAAAAATATTTTGTAAATGTTTTTAATGAACATAAATACATTACTGATTTACTAAAAAAAATTTAGACATGAAAATAGAAAGACATATAAATCACCCATGTATACTAATATAAAATAAGATTTGGATGAAACTGGAAAACCAGTAGACAAAAAGATATATAAGGGTATGATTGGTAGTTTATTATCTATATTATTTATATCAAGAAAAATATTATGTACTCAATATGTCTTTATGAAATATTTCATTCAAATCCTAAGGAATATCATCTTACAGCTGTAAAAGATTTTTTAGATATTTAAAAGGAACTGTTTTTCCATCTCTTCTTTATCTAAAAATTTCTGATTTTAATTTAATTTCATACTCGGATACTGATTCTGGAAGTTATATATTATATTGAAAAAGCACCTCATAAACCTATAAATTTTTAGGAAAATATTTACTGTCATGGTCTAGGAAGAAACACGACTCTATTTCCTTGTTAGCATCCATGGAAGAATATATATATCTTTAGGCAGCTGTTGTGCACCAGTTTTGTTGATGAAAAACACTCTTATGGACTTTGAACGATATTTTGATAAAACACCTATTTTATGTGATAATACTAGTACTATAAATATTTCAAAAAAATCTTATAAGTCATTATATAACTAACTATATTTATGTTAGACATCATTTTCTAAGAGATCATGTTCTTAAAAAGGATATATTTTTAAAATTTATAAGTACTGAATTTCAATTAGCTGATATTTTCACTAAACCACTTTCAGCTGAAAGTTTTGATTTTATTATAGGGAGTTAGGTTTATTTAATTTTAAATAAATATTATTTTTAAATAAATTTTATTTAATCTTAATTTTATTTGATAATATTATTTTTTTTTATTTTCACTATTTAACATTATTTAGATACTTATATTTTAAATAAGTTATGATTTTATTTTTATTCTATAATAAATGTTAAATCTTCCGCATATGTTTTAATTTATTTTAAATTCTTTAATGATTATTATGTAAGTAATAACATGGGAATCAAGGCTCTGTCATATCCTGTTTTGAATCCCAAAACTACTCATTTTCTCAAAACCTTTCGAACTACCAAAAAACTTAATCTCTTTCATCTTCCTTGGATATCACCTTCAAAACCCTAGAACCTCAATCCTTCAAAGATTTTTGACAGAAATGGCGAAAATAAAGAGAATCTAAGAAGGTGAACCTAGTGATGCAAAGCATCATCATTATACTAGATGGAAAATATTTCAGGGAAAATTCATTGATCTGGAATGGATGTATCAAATGAATCTGATGCAAAAGAGTGTGTTATCCTTACAAGTTGTTGAAACAACATTCAGTGAGGACAACACTAAATTTCTTTATGAATTTTAGTTGAGAAGTTTCTTTGAAACTGTTCAATTTAGTTTGGGTGATACAGAAGATTCTATTGTTGTGAAGATCGATGATAGGGAGTTATCTAAATCTTCTGTTGAAATTGCCAGGATCTTGAACTAATCTTACAAGGGTGTTTTCACTGTGATATAAAATCAATCGGGGATAGAAATCATAAATATGAGGATATTTTGTCTTTTATTATTGGTTCTACTAACATAATGAAAATTTTGGTAAAAAATTTAGAACCATATCAGAGAATTTTGGTTATGTTTATTCATACCGGGATAGCCTTAAGGATGTTTGAGATGGAGAAGATTCTTTTTCCCAATATTTTTATAATGTTACTGTATTTATGTGACATAAAGATGAATTTTCCAAGATACATGATTATATATTTGAATTAATGCTATCAACATGAGGCTTGAATGAATTTTTTTTCCTTATATAAGATCTATTTCAAAGTTATTTTTTTAAGAATGATATGGTAAGACTGATTGATGCGAGAGTCAGATTCCATCATAGTAATGTGTTGAATGCTAGATCTTTGAGAAAGCTCCAAATTTTTTAGAGCACTGTAAAAGGTAAAATCATGCCTATTGGAGTGGAAGAGGATTAGGAATCTACTCAAGGGGAGAAACCTACCAAATCTAGTGAAGGTATTGCTGAATCAAGAACATTAGAAGTTTCAAAGACATCAAGAAGAATCATATTTGAAACAGAAGAAGAAAATTCAGATGAAAAAAGTCAGGGAGGAATTTTTAATTCAAGGAATAGAATAGTTAATCAGGAACCTACTATAGATACAAGTCTTGAATCAATAAATCCTTTAGGTTACAAGTTTGTGCGAGAACCTGTCCAAGAAGAAAGACAAGAGGAAGCTACTTCTCAAACTGAAGTGGATGTTTTTCCTCAGGATGAGGTAGAAACAAGAACTAAGGAGGTAACTCAAATTGAAAAACTCTCAAGGAATAGAGATTATTGATCAATTACTGGATCAGATTAAATTTATACAATGTAAAAATTCTTAGACCGAACCAGTGAAATAAAGTCAGTATCGAGAAGAAATTCAAGAAAAAATTGCTCAGGACAAGAATCTACCTTTAGAATATGATAATGAAGATGAAACTATTCAAGAAAAGTTCTATAAAATTCAAACAAAAGTCTTTAATGAAGATTTAATAGTTTAGATTTTCAGAGATAAATTAGCTGAGTAACCAGTGGTGCAGGATGAAGAAGAGAAATCAGATTCTCAGTCTTTACCACTGATCTAGGAAAATCTAGTTGTGAATCAAGTACATGGTGCCTCTGATTCGATGTTCGATCATGTTGAGGAACTTTTTAGAACATTTAATAGAGCCAAATTAGATAATGATACATTATTAAGTGAGTTAGAGAAAGAGAAAATGAAATTTCAAAATATGAAAGATAGTTCTATTTCAAAGAAACATGTTGATGTTTTTAAAAAGGAATTACTAGAAAATGTTGAAAAATTTAAAGCTAAATCTGTACAGAAATCATATTTGGATGAACTGAAAAGTTTTGTGGAGCAATAACTTGAAACTGTCATAGGAAGTCAAAAAAGTACATTAGGTACTTCACTTGATTTTATCAAAATATTCCAAGACATTACAACTATAATGAGCAACATGAATGAATATTTTCATAATTTATAGTGTAATAAAGCTCCTTTTTTCTATACTATTGGACAATCAGAAACATCTTGTAGATCATATTACCTCATGTGAATTGGGTATAGAGAATTACTGATCAGATTCACTGAGAATATCAAGAAATTTATGGAGAAGGAAGAGAGACTGTTTGTGTTTTTCGGAGTGAACCACATGGAAGATCTTCATTTTACTCAAGAAGGTACAGATCTGATCATCCAGCTTGGAGATGGTGTTATGAAGAGATTAACGATATAGTTGGCAGAGTCCAAGGATGTTATTTAGAATCTATGAGATACCCTTTTCCAACCATTATCCCAACAACCTTGATTCTTATTCATTAATGTAATTTTATATTTTTTTATCAATGAAATTTCTTATTTATCATATTTTATGGGTTTTTAATTTGTTTATGTCTATGTAAGACTTCCATAAAAAATTCAGATTCCTTTATTGATAAAAATTTTCTCATAGCACTTGCTTAAATGTTCTGTGCTACATAGAAAGTGTTATATTACTTATTCTATAATTCTTTTTAACATCACAAATAGGGGGAGAAATTTGGATAAACACAAAATTTTATAAAGTAAGTGAAATTTTCTATTAAATAGACTTATTGAAAGAATTTTTTTTACTAGATAACCTTTTGAGAGAAATTTGGATAAACTATTTTTTTATATATTCAAAGATACATTTGGAAGTAAAAATTAAATATTGTTTTTATCCTTGAAAAATTATAAATTATATGTAAACAATTATATGGGTTTTTTTGAGCATCAAAGAGGTGGAGAGTGTTAAGAATGTTTTTTCCACAATAATCTATATTTTTATTATGATTTTGATTCTCACAAATACCCTTATTTGTTATTATAATGATTTTACATTAAGTACATATCATGAAATTAATATTCTTTATATTCCCAATTTTCGAATAATATTAAATCATATGATTTGCATGAAATATTTTTCAAAGTGTTTGGAAAGCTATTCAGTGTGTTCTAGAAGCACTGTTCATACCGTACGTTGGAATTTGTAGCATATCAATTACATCCTACATTTATTTTACAGGTGTTTAGAAAATTATAGTTTATCAACCTTACGTTTGGAAGGAACCTTGTGTTTGTTATATGAGAAAAGTATGGATCATGAACCGTACGTTCCGAAGATAAAGAGAAAAGTATGGATCATCAAACTTATGTTTTTAATCAACCTTACTTTTTAATTAATCTTATGTTTTATATTTGGATTTCATCTAAAAATAACCCTACATTTAACTTCTTCAAGCGTCGTAGATTTGAATTTGTGACTTTATCGTGCAATGGTCTTTTGCAAAATATCAGGCTGATTTCATGCCATATTCAAAGCCCAATTTTAAAATGAATCATTGACTGATTTAAATCCATTTATATATGATTCAAAGGATCAATTTAGGTTGAGGTTTTCATGCTGATTATTAAGGGAAGTTACGACTTCTCAGTTATTCAAATATCTAAATATCACAATCTATCAGGCAACTTTTGTGGATCTAAATTTATGAATAAGGTGATCATATTTATTCTATATATTCGGTGTATCTGGATTCTGTAGATTACACAGGTGACAAGATATCTCTTTAATTCATGGGGATTAATGAAATTCAAATTTGGAGATATTTGAGTTTCACAAAATACATAGATTCACTGATTATTTAAAAAGATCTTTTATAGATCTACTACTACAGAGAATTAACCAATTATTTCTTATATCAGAAACAGAAACTTTGAAGATTTACTTGTTCTACATTAGAGATTTATGATCAATCTACTACTGATTTGTTGCTGAATATATTTCATAATAAAATTACAACAAGATCGATTCAGAACTGCTCTTACCCAAAGAACAACCTTTCTGAAGACAACGTTCTATTTACTGTCAGTTGCATACTACTGCAACTGTGAAGTGAAATTTTAATGTATTTATAAAAAAATACTCTTTTATTTTGAGTACTGACTTGGAATACTAAGTTGTTTGATCAATTCTGTTTTAGAACCAGAAGGCTCTATTTTAGCCTTATTTTGTAATGGTTTCAACTACCTGAACTCAGTTGAGGATGATCTCGTAAAAAGAGGACCGAATAGTGAAAATCACCTAGATCCTGGAGAAGACTATTATTGAAGTGTACTAGGGGATCTCTGTGCCCTGAAAAATAATAAATCTTTGCGTGATGATATCTATTTATTTCTTCTGCATAAAAAATCTAATAAATATAAAAGGACAGAATTGATTATCATCGAGATTTATTGATATTTTTTGATGGACACAATTCACCACCGTCTTATGTATATTTTTTATAACTTGATCAAACAATGATAATAAATGAGAAGGTGCATTGAACCATCCGTGTTCTTGATAAAGAGGATTGGTGCATGCCACATTCATGCACTTGGGCATGTGAACCCTTTAACTAGATTATCATTTAGTTGATTCTTCAAATCCTCATGTTTAAGAACATTTATTAAATTTGAATCCTTAGATAATTTTAATGACACTGGTATATTCTCGATTGAGAATTTAGTCTCCCAACTTGGAGGAAGACCTGACAATTATTTAGGAAACACATAAGTGCATTCACTCATAATGGGAATGACTTCAAGGACGGTATTTTCCATTGACACAATCATTTGGGCTAGATATGATTTATCATAGGTAAATGATATCCATTATTGAGAAGATGGTTCTAAAGAGGATTCATCCCCCTCCTTACACTTGTACACATCAAGGGGGTGATTCATCGTACAAGGTTTAGATACCTTCTCCCAAAAGTTTATGTTGTTTTTGTAAAAAAAACTATTCCAGGACTAGGGTAACATGAAATTCCACTATGAGGAAACATATGATATTTTAAATAAGAACAATCCCAAAAACTTCAACATGGGGTAAAATAATCTTAGAAGTTATCCCCAATGATATATAATCATTTTTGGTTGTGACATGATGTTCTTAGAAAACATACATGATTTTATAATAGGGAATTAATTTAAAATCAACATATCATACACTACTCTAGAGTAGAGTTTATATGTACTTCAACCTTAATGATCCATCTTAGAATAAGAAATTCCTTTTTCCCTTGATCTTGGAGATTTTTAATTCTCATCATGCTTTTCAGCCTTCGATAAAGAGCATTGTTTTGGAGAATTCCCTAATTCTACACATTTAGAACATAGAACTGTATATGGTACTATAGATTTAACATTATTTCCATCCCTTAAATTATACATTTTCCATGGAAATTGGATTATTTTTTCCTTATCTTTTCATACATAAAAATTTTTCCACTCTATTTGGGACATTTCCCTCGGTACGTCATTCCACTCTTTTTGCACAATGGAAATTAGGTATTCTTTCCATTATTACATTTATTATAAGAAAATCCATGAAATTTTATATTCCTCTTACTTTATGTATTTATTCATTCAAAAACTTCTTACTTTTTAATTATAATTTTTGATAGCTAGTTTTGGCATAATGAAAAGATGTCTTCCCTGGGCTCCCATCATTTTAGGCATCTTTTTTGGAAACTATCACATTTCACATCACATTGGTTGTTTACCCAGTTCCACATATTTCTATCCTTTGGATAGAATACATGAAAAATTAGGGATGAGTATTTTTAAATTCATAAACTCATAAATTGGAATCCAATGATATTAAATGTTTGACTTATGAATGACATTACCTTTTTGACATATGAATTTATATGAATCAATCGATGTTATCAATGATATATTTCATAAAATATACTCTTATGGGATTTTTTTTTCACTTAATAATGTTCTGTAATTAGATTTTGAGTTCACCAAAGTATATCGTCTTTGAGTTTCAAACCATGTGTGTAGAAAACTCCATTGTCATGCACTAGTTTCCAATCTTGTATAGCTCAATATGGTGGTTTTAGGTTTTACCCCTATTTACATCGATGTCTAAGACACATACTCTTGTAGTTTCCATAAAGAGATTTATTTTATTGATAAACAACATACTCTATTGTTATGAAAATTTAGGGGTGTCTTCTTATAATGAGTTTTATCCCTAAGGATATTTGTACAATTTTATAATCCTAATACAAAAAATAAATGAACTTTCCTTTTGATACCAACTATGAAAACCATTATATTTATTACATATTAATTCATGATTTGTTGTATAATATTACACCTAATATAACCTATAAGGTCGATAAATATAGTGTCTTTGATAATTAGGTACATTACATAACATCTTGAAACATGGGATATAACAACATTATTGAAAATGTCTTTAAAAAGAAAATATTATTCCATTGTACTTTAAATTGTAACGGATAACCTGGGGACATTTATAAGAAATGGGTGAGCTATAATGAATAGTAAGTGAGTAAACATGAAATATCATGAATAAATAAAGACATGTTAGACAATAGGTATATCAATGGGTCATAAAAGGAGTGAGATTCATAAACATGAATAATAAGGCATCATATAGAATGATAACAGAAAGGAAACATGTGAAATATGGAGAAAACATGAAAAACATTATAAAAAACATATTCAAAGGTTAAATTCCAAGAAATAATGGTGAAAAAATTGCCATTGTGGATTATTTTTACTATACAATCCCTTTTTTGATGTCTCATGAGTCTAAAACATTACCCCGCACATTGGAGTGTTATATATGTTTGGGTGCACCCATCACTTTCATTTCATTCTCATGCTTACGTGTGCCACATATATCATAAAAAATGTAATCATTTATCATTAAATTTTATTAAAAGATAAAGGTGTTTAGAATAGATATATCTATTTCCACACAAAAATAAGTAGAAGTGTGAGAAGGTGAAAACCATTGGTAGGAAATGGGTATGGGTAATCACTACACAATTGTTTGTCATTTAAAATCATGGCGAAATTTCAACAGCATAACGAGGGAATAAAAATGTTAATTGAAGGGATTAATTAGAGTGAAATTGGAATCAAATCATTTAAAAATAAAATGGATAGTAAGGGAGATATGTAATAAGATATCCCATATTTAAGAATTGGAGATACAACACATAAGATAATGAAGAAACATGAGTAAAGAGGAGAAGGAGAGGATCCCTTAACTTGTGAGGGTGATTCCAAATGCATTGGAGGAGCTTTTTGAGAGGTTCAAGGAGCCATTGGAAAACTATAAAGATGTTAGGGAAGAATAAGAACATTATCTAATGATTTTTAGTGATGAGAAATGATATCATTGGTGGGATTATATTGGAAAAGAGATGAGAGTTATTTATTATTTCTTAAACATAGGTTTTGGAATCTATATAATAAAATAACCAAAAGCACAAACCATCCCATGGTTTCTTCCAAACTGAATTTATTTTCAATATTTTATAATCCCATGGTCCAAATTTTTTAAAATACATTCCCTGGTTATGTGGATTTTTGTAATACTGTTAATGAAATAATTTTAAAACTGTAAAATATATTTAGGTTTTGGAGGATTCACAGGGGATTTATAAAATTAATCAAATAAACAAAAAATCATTTTATTTTAAACGGTATACATATATTTGGTCATGGATACCAATTATAGTATTTATTACATCATTTTTGGTTAATTATGATGTTATAATACACAACACATTTAATTTTTACATAAAAATTCCAATTTCTCAGAAAATTATAAAAAATACACCATTAGATAATTTTGAAATTATGATTCAATAATAATATTTATTTTATTCAAATAATTTTGTAAATATGATAATTTTCACTTTTAATCAAATAATAATAATTTATTGAGAAATGTTGGTGTTTGACAACCACAATTTCTAAACACATATAAAAATTTCATTTGACTTCACAAAAAGTAAATGGTAATTTATATAAATATTATTTTAAAATATTATTTTATTAAATATTATTTATTTCAAAAATAAATTATTTTATTAAAATAAACTTCTTAATTTAAAATGAATATTAAAAATAAAATTTCTATTTAAATGTTTAAAATATAAAAATCATTTATAATGTAGAAATGAAAATAACAATTATTATATTGAAAATATAATATACATATTTATAAAATTATGGTCTTAATAAATATCCCTTTAATATACGAGAAAACTCTTTAAGGGTGAGGTGCACAATGGTGATGATTTCATGGGGTGGTTCAAAGTACATGGGTTGGGTCATGATCACGATGAGCATGATTGGATAATTTTTGGTCTTTTAAATATGATTGGATATAATTAAACTCAAAAAGTACATATGTTCTTCATGTCCATAATATATAATAATTTCTTTTATTTAAATCCGAAGTGTATATTTATTTATTAATTTTTAGGTTGTTACACCACTAAGATTGCTATTCATTTACACCAAGGCAATAATGTTAAAGTGTTGATTAACAAAAGGGTTTTTTATAAGGATGAAGAAAAATATGGGTGTATTATCTCAATTATATGTTGATAATTTTTATTTTTTTAGAAGAATGAAGACATGGATACATGGAAACTATTAATTCTTTAGATGATAAAGACATACAAATGATGAATAATATCTTATATTGTAATGTAGATATATCTAGGAGAACACTGATGATATTTTTTATAAGAGTAAAATGAGACCTTTTAATGAGTGGACCGATCTAGTATATTATATACTGAATTTGATGAGAGAATTACTATTTAGAGACATATTTATTTGGGTTTATTATGAAATCTTCCAAAGGGATAAAGATGATACCTTCCCAACCCATGAATGTGATGATATAAGGATGATATCTTCAAAAAATTTTCAATCACTATAATTAATTACTGATAAAATATGTGTATCAGAATCATCTCTAACAAAAGAAGGAGTCATAAGCCATGTCGGAGGAAAACCATGTAAAACATCATTTTCACGTTAATTTTTTTTTATATTTGTTTAATAAATTTGAGACAGATATTGAAGTAGAGTGTATAATATTTAATAATTAATATAGGTTAATTTCAAATAAGAAATTATAAAAAGAGTATCATTGAATATTCATCCTTTCTCAGTGATACATCACCACATACCTGGGCACATCAATTGGTGTTAGATTTAACCAGTTTCACTCTAAACTAAATATTCATGAATAATAAATATATAGAGAAACAGAAATCTTTAAAAAAATAGGTTTTCCAACATTTTATGTAAATAATTGTCATGGTTGGAAGAATAAGATGGTTCATTATCTTCTTCCTCCTGGCCTTGAATTTAATGGTGTTGTTACATTGGGTTTTACTCCAATTGGAAGAAATTATCCTATAATATTTTTATATAAATGTAATTTTTATGTTGATGTATATGAAATTATTGAAATTATAATGTCTTTATGTTAACTATTTCATACAAAAGTAATGGGACTCAGAATTGTAAAATAGATACTAGATATCTTGAGAACATTTTCAAAGGGAATATCAATGTGAAAGAAGAAAAATAATATTTTTTTGGAAAAATATCATTGTTGATATAATGGAATCTAATGAGACTATTAATAAATATTTTATAAGGGTGAATGAAAGTTTCAGTAAAATTAGATGTGAATATTAAATTTTTAATGATTTAATAATTGATAAGAAGTTAATGATAAACAGTCCTAATAGCTTTGATGTAATGGTTTCTGCCTTTTAGGACATAGATAAAGTATACCTAGATTAAGTACACAATTTTCGTATTTCTTATAAAATGATAAAACCTCCTTATTTTAAAAGGTGGTCAAGGAGGTTATGAATTTTAAAACCATTGAAAAGATTATAACCACAGAGTCATTAGATGAGTACTTTAATGAATCTGATTATGAATAATAATTGTATAATTATATTAAGGGGATAATGGATTTAATATAAAATAACTTTAGTAAAGGGAAGGGTATGTAAGAAGGTATAGTCCCACTAATTTGTTTTATGTTTGGTGTAATTTGGAATTTTTAAATTATTTTTCTAAATTAGAAAGGCGTGGTGTATGAAGATGATCAACATGAAAAAAATGTTAGAGAAATAAATAAGGGATAACTTCAAATTATGTTAATAATTTTCTAAGAACAATAAAACGTCTCAGGTATGGAGGACAATAAACATTTCAAACAATGAAGAAGATAAATCATTCTCTTTAAGCGGTAAATCATAAGAATAACATAATTTTTTAACTTCACAAATCATATTGAAAAACATGAGGAAACATCATGTGGTGTGAATGAAAGTGAGTAAACCTACATGATTCACACACTGAAAAACCAAACTGAAGCATGTACTAACTTGAAAAACTAATATAAGAGACAGAAAAAATTTTGAATAAAAATTTTGAGACGATGAAGATAAGTAATGATGATTTTAACTACAAGGGGAATGACTACATTAAGGAAATAAAACCTCAAATAGTGAAATAAATTTGACAATAAATTTTGTTGAACTATTTTAAAAAAATATGATTTAATGTAAGAGGAATGAAAAATAAAAAATATGTATTATTAATTTTGAAAATACCCTAGAAAATATGATATGTTACTACCATAAATATATTTATGTAATTGTTGATTCATTAAAAAATTCTAAGAAATTCAGTTCAGAATCTCAAGTAATATATATACCTAAGAACCATGAGAATAATAAATTTATTTGCATAATAGTGAATGTTATAAAGAAAAATATGTTAATTTTAGGCAGGAAAAAATTATGTGAAAACCAATTCTATATCAGGGGAAGTTAGAGATAACTATAGGAGGAAAATTTCCTCATGTAAAAGGAAAACAAATACTAGGAATATATCCAGGTAGCATTTTAGACTTTATAGAAAGATTCAAAAGTTTGTTGGGGGATTTATCTTTATTTTATATTTTTAGTATTGTGGATTATATAGGGATAATTTTTTTTTTGTATAATATATCTTTTTTATAGACTTAAAGAATATATAATGTTAGGAGGAGTTATCTAAGAATGATGAGAAATAATTATGAAAAATAGAAAGTTTTGAACATGAATATATCAAGATTTCCAACAAAAAATAGGTTTGATTACCAAGTTGAAATATATATAATTCCTTACCAATAAGTTTATTTTTATAGATAATTTATGGAAAAAATTCCATGTAAAAAACATTGTGATTTTGGAGATGAGAAGGCTCAAGGAATATAAAATGTTTATAAGTCACTTCTTGTTGAGGTTGAACTTTTTATAAGTAAGAGTAAAAATCCATATATATTTGATAGTGGTTGTTCATATCATATTTATATTGATACAAAAATCATATATATTATTTAAAATCAAGCTGGAGGTGTAGTTTTTTTGGATTTAATATTTCTTAAAAATTATAGGAATTGACATAGTTGAGACTATAACAAAATGTTGAAATCAAATGATGATTTGTTTTTTGATAGGCCTAGGCACAACTTATTGAATTGAAGATAACTTTGTGATGATTGGAATGGATTAATTTTAATTATAAACACTCATCTCATAAATTAAATAAATTATATAAGATTCATCGATAATATTTAAAGAACAAGTGATAACATATTCCAAATTGGGGATCAATGTAAATCCTATTATCATATTGGAAAAGATAAAAATATTCTTTGGAAAAGGCAATTTTTAAATAGTATTTATTTTTTTTTTGAACAAAATATCATAGTAAAATTAATATTGGTACCTACCCATAATAAATAGAGATATATATGTTATATTTCAAACATGTTATAAGGGGAAGATTGTACAAGGAAAATAGAAAATATTGGAAATTATATCAACTATTCCGTTTCAGTTAACTCATTTTTAATTTTTGTGGGATGATGAGACATCAATCTAATAATGTTTATTTTATTTTTATTACATTCATATATTATTTGACCCTAATAAATAATGTTATGTTTATGAAAAAAAATCTGAGGTAGTTAAGATGTTCTAAATATTTAAAAGACATGTTGAGAACATGTTAGGAGTCTGCGTGAATAAATTGGGAACTGATAATGTAAGGGATTTCACTAAAAGTTATTTTTAATCCCATAATTTTAATAATTGGATTTAATATTAATATAGTTATCCTTATAATCCACATTAGAATGGATTTTTAGAATGAATTAATTAATTATTTGTTGAAATGGGAAGAATTATTCTTTTGGAATTCAAACACTAAAAATTTCTCTTGAAATAAGCTCTATGTACATATATTAATATTTGAAATAGATGAATAATAAGACCCAAATAATATATGACTTAGTATTATATTTATTTCAAGAATAAAACTATTTTTAACCACTTCAATGTTTTCTTCCTATATTTGAGAAGTTTAAAATTTGAAATTAGTGAAAATTTGACGAGAAAGACAAGGAAGATATTTTTATTTAAAAACTATCTAGCCAATGAGGGTATAATTATAGGAATAAGAGACTTAACAAGTCAGTAGGTTATTTTTATTTAATTATTATATAAAATAAACTTAATTTTCATGAGGTAATTAATGTATATTTTGAAAATTATTATGTCTATAATATCTAAATATCATAGAAAATTCAACCAAAGAAGCCAAAAATGAATAAGATAATACTGATATTGATTTATATAATACTAGTGATAATGAATGTAATATTAAATATAATAAATTTAAATATATAAGGGTGAAAAAGTATGTGAAATATAGAAATATAATTGTAAATAATAATGCACCAGATCATATTAGTTGAAAACTGAAGTTCAATTACCAAACACCTCTTATTTCAAAAGTTGATCCACATACTATTCCCCATGTTGTTGAGAAAAAAATATTTACTAAATGAATGTGGATCTAAATTATATTGAAAAAAATTATAGAAAAGAACTTTTTCCATTACAAAAAGAGAAAAGTTTAATTAGCACTAAGTCGATTTTTTTAAAAACTCATTGATAAAGGTGAAGTTTCAAGAAACAAAGTCTTATTAGTTTGAAAAGGATACACTCAAATTGAAAGATTTTATTTTGATGAGTTATTCTCTTATATCTCTAGAAATGTAGCTATTATGATGTTCCCTGATGTTTCATCTCATATTCAATAAAAAATTTGTTAAATGGATGTGACGTCTTTATTCTCTAATTGAGAACTTAAATAAGTATATATTAAAAAAATGAAGGCTTTATTCTCTAAAGTTGTGAAAATATGGTTTGTTGGATAAATAATGATCAATATGGTCTAATACATGCCCATAGATCCTGGTACTAAAATATGGAAAGTTTCTACAGAGACATAAAATTAACTAAAGGGAAGGATTAAAGTAGTATTTATATAAAGGAGATGAGCATAAACACTGTTATTACCATAGTTTGTGTTGATGAAATTATTTTATAGGATAAATAAGTATTATTATGACTAGTTTTTAATGTAAATAAAAAAGTTACATTAAAATTTATATACATAGATATATGAGTTTGTTCATGGTATTCTAAGTTGTATAAAAAAAGACTTTAACTTTTTATCCAAATAAAAATATTCTAGGAAATTGTTAAAGAAGATTGGAAATTAAAGATTCCCAAGTGGTATTCAATCCCATTATAGTTCTCATGAAGATGACAAGGGTTATTGGGGGAATCATTATGATCCAAAAGAAATTTTCATGGTGATTTGTAGTTTTCTTTATTTAACAACATCAAAACTTTACAATTTTTGTAAAGTGACATTTCAAAAAAGGTATATAATCGATCAAAAAGAACCACACTTGATGGATTCAAAGAGAGTAATTAAATACATTAAAGGGATAATGAATTATTGTCTAATGTATTGAAGATGTGAGAACATGAACATGACTAGATACACTGATGCTGATTGGGATAGATACTATGAAGAAAATAAATGTAAATCAAGTAGTATATTCTTTATAAGAAAAGGTTGTGTGAACAAGTATTATAAGAAGAATAACTAGATGATATTAAGCACTACATAGGATTAGTATGTAGATAAAACACACTATTGTATTCAAATGATTTAGATGAGATATTATTTCTAAAATTTATAGGTAACTATTTCAAAGCCATTAATAATTTCATGTGATAATAAGAGTGAATATAATCTTTCCTATAATTTAGTGTTTCATTATAGATCCAAACAAAATTACATCATATATCACTTTATCAATGATGAGGTTGAAAATGTAGATGTGAGGGCTAAATTAATTCATATAAGGTAGAAAATTGTAAATATTTTCAAAAATTACATTCCAAAGGATATATTAAAAGGCTTAAGAAAGGACATGAATGTTCAGCCTTTACCACACACTTTAGGTAGTGTATAATTCCCCCATTGGATTCTATTTTTAAATGAATATAATGGTACATAACTATTGTGAATTACTATTTTGAATCTAATGAAATGTTTGTTTAAAAAATTGGGAGTAGTGAGTGAGTTTATTGATGGGGGAGAGAATGAAAATTAGATGGACCCAATTTTCATTTCATTAAAGGATGAAAATCTCTCAAAAACATTTATACATTAGGACATGGGTGTTAATACATTTCTTTCATATAAAGGAAATTATTTTGTAAAATAAATTTTTAGTTGTTAGTGTTGAAATCAATTTAAATTGGGGATATTTTAGAACCCATGGAATAGTTGATGGTTTACTAAAAATACTTTCTACAATTAGCGAGGATCATTAAAGATATTTGAAAATATTTTTGAGATGAATTGGATTACTTATATATTGATTATAAATGGTCAAATAGGTTCTTAGATAATTTGGAGAAGTTATTACATTCTACATTAATGATGAAAATTTGAAATGAAAGATGTTTGATTATTAGATGATGTAGAAGATATTGAAATACAATATGATGTTGAATAATTGGTAGTGTCTATGAGTCACACTTGTGTTGGTAACATATTTCATTTGGAATGTAATATTTTTTTGACGATACACTACATATGTCAATGAATAATGAAGATATATGCTAAAGGGAATGATAAAATTGGAAAATTGAAGATCTTATATTGTTATGTAAGATATTGTAGAGCCTATAAAATATATTCAGAGCATACACAAGATATAAGGTGAATAATATTCCAAAATTATGAAAATGTAAATTATTTTGGTGACACATAAGAAACTTTTATTAGATAGATGATATATGCCAGAATGTGTCCTCAAAAATATGAAAGGAATGTTGTCATACAATAGATAAGATATTTCAGAAGCATACATAAGACATATTACTAGATTTCCTGATTAAATGTGGTATAGGGGAAAAGGCACACATTTATATATAAGATATTCTAGGAATTTTTAATGTATTTCATCTTAGAAAATGTATATAAAATAAATTACATTTCATATGTAAGATTTACCATTCACTAAAATGAGATAATGTTATTGATTCCAGTTAAGGGATTCATTTATTCTCTTCAAGTTGTATATATCATGGTGTAGCGGTAAACATAGTAGTTATTTAAGAAAATATTAGAGGAGATTTAAATTTTCAATGATGGGAAGGTATACTCATGATAATTCATGCTTTTTTAATATAATATTGAAATTCATTTATCAAGATCAAAACTAGAGGATATCTAAAGAATATTTTTAAGTAGTTTTTCATAGAGAAAATAAGTATTTTCGGAATACTAGTAAGTAATTATGATATCATGTACAGAGGGAATAAATAATTTTTTTTAGGAATATAATAGATCATTGAGAAAATGACCATTATATAATTAAAATATATTTTCTATATTAAAAATATGGAAATATTATTGATGTTACTATGTTATGAAAATATGAAAAGAATAATAGAAAGATGTGATTTTGTGTTAGAGGGACTAAGGAGAACCAACTACTATTTTCATTCAATTTCATTGAGGTAAGTAGATTCAAGTGGTAATTAACTGAAGGATTTCATTTTAGGAGGAATAAGATAATGTATGTGTGAATTACCTTATGTATATCTTGAATATTATGAGAGTTTGAGAAAAACGATGACATGAATGTGATAATAATGTTAATTATATGGATTTATAAGACTATTATCTGGGGAACAAGGTCTTAAATTATCATGTAAATACAACTAGGACAACACTAAAGAACATTTTCATAATATTAGAAAGATAATTGTAAATAATGGAGGGGTATGGTATAATCAACACTGAATAATTCAGGGGATTATTTAGTGATAATTTTGTTATCCATATATCCTTCTCTTTCCTTTGGTGGGTTTTATGCATTGGAAGTAGTAATTGTTTTTAGAAAATCTCTAGTAAAAGTTGGATAAATCAATTTATAGATGTCTGGAGTAATTTATATTGATGAAAAGTTTCTATAGTTTATAATTATTTATATATATTAAAATATTTTTATAAAGGAAAATTTAAATAAAACATCAATCTTCCTTTGAAGTAAAGGATTTATTATTCTTTATAGAAATGAAATAAGGTCTCCAAATGTTAATCCAACTAAGAAAAATTATTTTAAATAGTTCTTCTAAATAATTCTAGTAAAAATGTGTTCCATTAAAAATAGAAGGTAAATTAAAAGGTAAATACTTTTGAAAATGGTTTTAAGAACACAATACAAGAAAAAATAGAAATTATTGGATATTTTATCAGATTTTTTAAAGGAAAACCAGATCAAAGGATCAATTTGAATAAAATAAAATTGAATTTGTCGATTGAGAAGTTAAGAGTGGAAATCCCTAATATCACATGGTATCGTAGATTAATACGAGATTAACCATGGTAGGTAACTTTAATAGGGGTTATGAATTCAAAATATCATGAAAAAACCCAATTAAATAAACATTATTATTTATTCATGTCATCAGAGTAAAACTAATTAATAATTTTGTATAAAATGAAAAGCGTGAAAAAAATAGATAGATAAAATTAAGCTCCAGAATTTAAAGGATAATTAATGCCCAGGAAAGGACTTTCCATATTAAAGAGTTCATTACTTCTAACTCAGTAGGTTAAAATATAAGAAATATTGTTATGTAAAAATGTGTGTATATATATATATCAAATGACTATGGAGAATAGTGAGTGAACTCATTAGGTTCACTCTCCAAACAAGGGGTTTTTTCTAAATAATATCGAATTATAGTAAATAATAATAGATTCCCAAGTAAAAAATAAATAAATAATGATGTTTTATAGTACATGAAACATTTTTTTAAATATTTATAGGATTAAAAATATCTAATATTCTATTATTTATAAATATAACATATTTTATCCACCAATATATCTTCACTTATTTCATAATGTTATATTTGGATATTATATTCAGTCCTGAACAACACTGAGTATAATAAATGAAATTTTTTGAATGAATAGAAAATATTAATCCCTAAATATTATTTGATCAATATATGAATATATAAAAATTCCTTATTCTCAAGACATCATCATTCAGAATATTGGTAGATTGTAAAATTTTTATCCAGAAGACTTATTCAATCATGAGGAAAAAAGATAGAATAGCGTGAGTACAGTTATGCTGTTCTTGAATATATATGAAGTGAATATGAAACAAAAATGGATACGGTAAAATTGATAAAAAAAGAAAGACACGAAAGAAATGAATGAAATTCATACCCTTAGAAGAGTATTTAGAATAATAAAAATAATAAAGAGATGCATTGATATGAATTGGATCTCTTTATCACTATTGTGTTCCCTTTTTCCTCTCTTGTATTAGTATAAATCCATATGTAATCCATCTTAAATCATTTATTATAATATTATATACTTATAATGTTATATAAATCATTTAATATGACCATTTATGATTATATATTTAGGAATTGATGTGACATATTTTATAAAAATATATCATATAGCTGTTGTGGTCAACATGGCTTATCTAGTAGCCATTTATCTCTCAGACCATTGTATCATACATGGAAGTATTCCCGACCACTACTCTTAGGTCATTTTCACTCAAATAGGGATTCATTGTTCATTTATAAACATGAATAATATAATAACTTGATGGAGATGATGATTTGGAATTATATTATAGATTTACTTCCTTATATATTCCACAACATATGGTTTCCATTTAGTTATAAAAGTAGGGAAGTAGTTAATCATTAGACAGATGTCCTAAACAGTATTCATTATTTTTATAAATATTTAATGATTCATGCATTATTCATAATTTTTGGTATTATATTGTTTTATTCCAAGTCTATATAAGGATGTTGTTTCTACAGAAGTCGTCACTTCACTTGAATATCATTTGTTATAAAAATAATTCATTTTACATGATTTTGTACTAGTGACCTTTTCATTTATAATATATTAATCCCATTTAACTTATTCTGTATCTCCCACACATTTATAAATATTTAATTCTTCCACTAAAAATACATAGTCAGATATTGTCGATAAAATGGGAAATGTCTTGTGATCATTAAAACACATCATTATAGAGGATTCTATTTTTTTATTCACGGGATAACCCAACACTAATAATAAGAAATGAGGGAAGAATCCATTTCCTATAAGAATCATTTATATAAAATATTTAATAATATTATTAATTAAACCGAATTAAGAAATTTCAGAAAAACAAACATAAAAATAATAATAAATAACATTCACAACTAAAATAATAATACCATATCATTTAATTATCACAAAATCAATAAAATAACTTCTAATTTACAACCATTTTAAAATGGAAACCAAAATGAGGAGGCCACAATAAAATCTATCCACTATAGGAATATTAAAAATCTTTCTATCTCCCCAAAACCTATGGGATAAGTTATGTCAGCAATTAATGATACTTGCACCATAAAATAAAATAATAACTATGAATGAATCATAGTACAAATGTAGGAGTAATTATATCAAAATACATGGAATGATTTTTTACACCATAACTTGTTGAGCTAAATCCCTAAACCAAATTAGAGTGACACATAACCTCAAACACAATTCCATTATTTTAGGAGGCTTATAAATTGTTCAAATAGATAATGTGAACCATGGGTAATTATTTATCATGAAATACATAAAACCCAAAAAATATACCAATGCATGTTAATATATAAAATTATTTTATTAAAAACTATTACCTTCTTAGAAAAAAAAACTATTTTTTAGAAGGCTAAACATAACCAAAACATCAATGTCATTGTATAGATGAAGAAATCATGTTCAAGTCATGCTCTATCTACAACGTCCTCTTACAATATCATTAATGTGGATTTATAGATCTCAACTCATGAAAAAAATAAAAAATTTCTTATCCTTGAGCCTTGAAAAATTATATCTACAAGTGAATGTAAGTGCTCATATAGGAGGTGAATATAAATTGAGTAGGTATTTTAAATAGAATTTGATAAATATACATAAATGATAATTACCAATAATGCAAAATGAATAAATAATCAAAAATAAAAATAGATTTTATCCAAAAAATTATTTCCAAAAAAGTACTCCAAATCTCAAATTCTATAAAAGAATATAAATAGTTATATTTAAGAAAACATTTTAAATTCCATTGGTTAAGGTAAATTTATAAACCCTATTTTCTTCTCAAAAATATCATTTTAGAAAACCTCCCTTTTATGCTCAAATAGAAACCTCTCGTATCCATAAAATCTTATTAGAACTCCCCATTCACTGAAAAAACATTAGAAACTTCATGTTTCCCAAAGTTGTACCAGGAACTCACCATTTTTGAAAATCCCCTATTTATATGGAAAATTAGTGCATAATACAATCAATTCAATCAATAAATTATTGTACTAAACTACCTATACATGTTCCAAAACAATCCTAAATGGAATCAAATCATTATTCAGAAAGTTATTTTTTGTAAATAAATTTATCACCTAATAACACATCTAACCCAAACCATCCACTTTATGGTGACATAGAGCCTTTGGACCTTGGTCTACCCAACCATTTCTCACATGGATGCACTCTCTTTATCTCTCAGTTTTTTCATAGGTGGAGCTCAAAGGTTACCAAAAAATATATATTGCTTCACACACAGTCACAAACCATCCTAGAATTATAATTAAACAACATAAAAACCATTTATCAAATTTCGACCGCTTCTAGGGTGAATTTCCATATAAATCAAATTCCATAAAATTCCTATATTTTAATATAAATCATTATTTTTCTAAAAACCCATATAATTTGAACCATTAATTATACAATCAATCAAAAAATTATAAATTGATTATCTAATAAAATATAAAGTATGTAAGACACCTACTTAAACATTATTTTTCAGAATCTCCATTCATTCAAAAAATGATGTTCTTTTAAGTTAAATAGTTGAAATTAATCATAAAAATTGTCTATAAATATAAATTAGTTGAAAAAATACCATAAAACTGTATATAGTTGAAGATGCTTAAGATATAAATGACTTAAATAATACAATAATCTAATGATTTCCGTAATAAATCTCACAAGTAGTCACATAACCTAAAGGATAAAATATTTATTATCCTGGAAATTAACAACATAAAAAAATTTATTACTACACTTTCAAACATTTATAATTAATCATGATCATCTAGACCCTTCCCTAGATATATCATATAATATAATCATCTCTATAACCTAAGGATTGGAAACATAAGAAATCATTGACCTCAAACACTTAGTAAGGGGAAAACATGAAGTAGACATAAATATCATAATAAAAGATAAAAAACCTTATGTGGTAATTACTAAACATGTTAGAGTAACATAATATCACAAGAATATAATTAAAGAAGAATAAAAGACAATACATGGCTTAAACACATCTTAAAAATCATATAATATGTGATAATAAGAATAAAATGTGGAATATATTAAATGTAATAATCATGAAAATAAGGAATTTCATGGAAATGAAATGTATCTTGAAAATTTAGAATGAGTTGATAAATAAAATTTAAATGTAGTAAAATCATAATTATGGGAAAACCTATATGAGAGAGCTCATTATTCCGATGATTATGTGAAAAACTCATTATACCCACCTTTAAAATGTGAACATATGCATTAGGACCATTCTTGTGCGAAAAAAATAATTATTTCGAGTCCCAACTATCTAGTTAGATATAATCTTAAACCAACTCATTATACATAGATATATACAACCACCCATAATCATCCATACATATGTGTGAATCTTAAAATCAATCATCGTCATATATAAAATAACCCATGGAAAAAGAATGTATTTCTTAAAGTAATCACATCACAAGAACTAAGAAATCATAGGATTTCAAAATATCATTTTCTAGAAGGATTGAAAACATAATAATATATATAATATGATAAAAAATTCACTTTATGATAGAAAAAACATGCAGGGTAAATATAAGTAAAAATATAAAATCTTTCAAAAGACATTTTAAAACATTGAAGCATAAATTACATTGATTTTTTATAATAGTTAGAAAAGTGTTTTGAAAACAAAAATATGAAGAGTTAAAAATAAATAAGTCTTGAAAGATAAATAATGGTTATAAAAATGGATAAGTAAAAATACTTTTAAAACATTTATTTTTAAAATAATCTTTCATAGAGGAGACCTGAAAAATTCATAAGTTCATTAAAAAAGGGAAGTGAAAAAACATTTAGTTTTAAAAATTATTAAATAATATGGAGTTGAAAAAGAAATAATGTTTTTAAAAAGGGAAGTTAAAATTCTTTCAAAACATTTATATTTTTCTTTAAAATAATATGTAATTAGGTATCATAGAAAAATACATAAAATTTAGAAAAAGAAAATGTTGAGTGGATGATGGAATGTTTTATTTTGTAAGGATGGAAATATCATTTGAAGAATTTAAAATACCCATGTTGCAAACACATATCATTAAAAGGTATAAAGAAAAATTTTCATAAAAATTAGAAATGGGGAATAAAAGGATCATTGTAGGTATTTTTTTATTTTCTAGTTGGGAAAGGAGAACATTGGTCGGAAGTAAAAATATAGACATGGAAGAAAACTTCTTTGAAAGTAATAAGAATTATTCAAAACAAAAATTAATTTTAATGAAACATTAAAATTATCAAGTAATAATAAATTAGTGTGAGACATGATTTAAATATAAAATAAGGTGTAAATACACACTAAAATCATCATTTTTCAAATTATATCAATAATGAATGATAATATAAAAAAAGAGTGATTATGTTCCAAGGAATAGAATTGAGTCATTAAAACCACTTAAAACTTGAGGTGTATTTAAATAAAATCCTAGTGAAATAGATAAATAAAAATTGAACATAAATTAATAGTAATAAATGTTAATTTATGATAAAATATCTCAAATTTCCAGTATATTCACCACAGAAGTGTAATTAGGGTCATAATACAAAACTTGTATCAAAGATGGAAATTTGAATAAAAAACACTTCAGATTTAATAAAAATATTAATAAAAACCACATGATTGAGTTTTAGATTGAATTTTGAGTCAAAATAACGTGTAAAAAATAATATATTATATTAACTATCCAATTGCAATTATATACACAATTTAATGGAAAATTGGGAATATAAAAGCACATGTTCCTCAAAGAAAGATTTTTTGGACATAACCTATACAACCATTGTATGTTTTGAATAAAAATCCAAATAGAGGATTAACATGTAATAAAACATTTAAATCATGAATAATAATGATATCTTGATAAAATTAAAATGGGGTAGTATATAAACCATTGAAAATGAAACATGGTGTGTAACATAACTATGGCTTCAGGGATTCAAATATAAGAACAGAAACCCTTATGTTGTTTCCTTTTATAGTAGAATGAAATCTAACATCATGTAAAAAATATATATTAATATAATATTTCATAACAATATTATTACCTAAAAATATTTATAAATTTCATTTATAATCATTATCTATATGTATATTAGTTAGTTTTTGCCTATTTTCCCACATCAGGTGTTTATTATTTAAACGTTTTGTAGAACATTCTTAGAAGTGATGGAAGTATTCATTTATATTATAAATTACATAATTAAACGTTCATTAATGTTATATTAATGGATTAATTATTATTATTTATGAATTTCATGTTTCCTTTATTGTGTACATTAGTCTTTATCCGAGAAGATGAAATAGACAACAACCAATTGTCTCAGTGATTTTCAACAAATAAATGGGTTTTTTAATTAGTGATTAAAATATTGATTTATAATTTACATGAATAGAGAAAAAAGGAATTTTAGTATTTATTTCCTATTATATCAGAAATTAATTTCTCTTAATTTTCAATGATATAATTTCATAGAATTATTCATATAGGTGGTCTAACAGACCCAATATTGAACATGATTTAACTCGATTGATTTTTATGGTTAAGGAGGTGTTCATATTGAAATAAAATCCTTATAAAAATTCATAGTGATATTATTTTTATATTTTAATTATGGTGGAGAATATTGTATGTTGTTTGGATAAATAATAAAATAAATAAAAACAAAATAGTGATTCTTCATGGAGGTGGTAGTTATAAAAACACATGATTAATGTTTTTGTTACTCACCTAATGAAAGGGGTGAATTTGGATAGTAAGTGATAATTTTAAAATCATAAATAAATTATATAAATAATATTTATTCCTAAATACCATCATTATTATCAGTCTTGAGGGTTGGTGATAAAAAACCAAAACTGACAATTCATGTAGGTGGTAATCCACATAGTAAAGACGATTCTTGTTTTTCTTAGTAGATTCAAAAAAATTAATATTTTTATGATTATTATAATAAAATATAAACACAGTAATTGTGTTGATTTTGTTATTATAAAATGGGTATAGTCAGTTTAGATAGAAAATAATAAGAAAGAAACATTAAGAATTATGTGATATGCATGTTGACACCCTGAATTCCCTCTTGATGAAGGCCTTATATTTTTGTACTTTTTCTAATTTTTGGGGACTTGGGGAATCATGGAACGTAAAAAAATTCATGTATATGAAATATGGGTATGTTTTCAAAGAAATTTTGAAATAGTGGTTGAATATTGAAAGGGTGTAAGTGATCACCCTTTTATGGGTGTAGAAAATGGAAATTTCAATGGGAAAGAATGGTAACTAAGGTTTAACAATGGAATGACATGAAATATAGGTGATTTAGGAAATTAAGGGTTTTTATTAAATTTAGGTAACACTTTAAAAACTAAAAATAAGTTTTTTATACTATCTAATGAACATGTTAATTTAGGAAAATTTGAGAATCTTTAGATTTGTCATTTAAACACTTATTACTATTAATTAAATATTAATCACATAAATTACATTATTATAAATAAATTTGTATACCATTATTAAAAAGTTTCTATGTAATGAGTCAGATTTCGTTTCTCCATTTATCATAATTCAATTTATAAATGTTATAGAATATATTATAAATCATAACATATAATGTGTTGAAGAACAGTTTTGTAGAAAAATATAATTTTAATAATTTACTCTTGTTAGTATTATTTAACATTGATTACCTATTAAATGAGTGTTAATTATTTTTTATATACTTTTAAACAACATATTAGACAACTAATTTAAAATTTGTTAGTTTTATTTTAAAAATAAAAAATATTTAGAAAAGTACTATTTTTTGAAAAAAAAATAATCTTTTTACCAGGATAACTAATATTTACCCTAGGTATCTTAATCTTTATGGCTTAAAATAATTTCATCCTTAATAGATAATTTAAACCAAATTTTTAAAAAAGATTAAGAACTTTTCATTTGATTCAATTCAAAAATAATATTTTTAAAATGCTGATGTATAATGTGTTTAAAGTAATTTTTGAGAGAATATTTATTATGTCTGAAAATATAAAATAATGGGTTTTAATTAAAAAATGATATTTTAAAATACATAATGTTACTTAAAATAAATATATTTGGTTAATAAAAAGTCTTCTTATGTTTTAGATTGTGCTTATATCTATATGACATTACCAAATCCATAATATTTTCAAAAACCATAATTTTTTATTAATCGCCTAAAAATAAATTATTTCATAAAAGTTACAAAAATTCATCTTAATCTAATTTGAACATGAGAAATCCAAAAATTATGTTAGTTTTGTAAAATTGATAATATACTATTGATAAAATAAACTTTAAAATAAAATTAAAAAATATAATAAGAACACCTTTTTATGGGGAATCATTTTTTTGGAATATTAAATAATCATAAAAAGTCAGTTATAATAATAAATTTATAAAACATGTAAAAACTATAAATTTTATAAAATTCATTTCTAGTATAATTTTTTTTATTAGTTTCTTAATTGTACTATTTGTGACTAATTATTAAGGCGAAATTTAATTTGTTTTTTTAATATATATACAAATATGTATATATATATATATATATTCATTTTTGTAAATTTTTTAATTATGATACCATTGCTTATACCTGTTAATTCTAGGGCTACCTTACGATGGTCAATATTGTCTCAATTTTCAATGTTGTGTGTGCATAATTCCACATAAAAACATATTTTTTAAATGAGAAACTCTCGTGTTTTAATATTCTCCCCCTAATTAAATTACACTCACAATTTTAAAGCACATACAATGAGACTAATTTCTATCAAGATATCCCAATTGATCATGCATTGATAGATTATCATTAGCATATTTAGGATATGAATTGATATTTCTCTATATGAAATTTGATAAAATCCACTATAAAAACCGATAGTCCATTCTTAATAGAAACCTAGTAAGAATAGGGGAGATAAACTTATAAGTAATAACATTCATCATTCCTTGATGAAATTTAAAATACCATGGATAAAATTTTTATACCATTGAAAATTTTCTTATTTAAAGATCAATACGAAATAGATGAAATCTTAGATGATAGAATCTATCAACAAGTATAGAGTAAAAAATCATTATATAACTTGATAGAATTCCTTTCATAGGAATTTCTATGTTCATGTGACCTAAGAGGTGGTTGGTGTCAGTCATATTCTTTAAACCTTGGATTTGTGAATTGGGTTATATAATGACCAAATTCCTCACATATAAACCATTGAATCATTAGTCGATCCTTAAGGAAAACATTATCATCCCTCATTGTATCATTAATTTTCCCTTTATATATTTTTTATCAATACCCACCTTTACCACAAGTAACGCATTATGCAATCCCCCTGAGGAAATTCCCTTGATGGTTTTCCCACATTTTTAACATATAGGTGGTTTAATATCCATTATTTTATCACCATCATTGGCTAAATTATCTTGAGTCTCTATCATCTTCTTCTTTGGTGATCTTAAGATTTAAACTATAGTTTCATTTCTAATATTGTTTCACAAAAGTTGATTTTTCATTATTACTAGAGTTATCAATCTACCTCCCATTCGAATGGGTTTATTATTGAGGTAATCATTGTATTGTCCCCACATACCCATTGTAAGTCAATTACTTCTAGTTTTAGCCTTTACTAAAACCAAAAGGGGTAAATGTGAGTGATTAACAATTAAAATTGTACGAGAAATGTCTGATATTAGAAATGTTAAATTTAACTTAGTTATTTCACACTATTTAATACAACCGTTTTATCATATAATTACATTATATTAAGTTAAATCACTCTTTATTTAACCAATATCATTCATAGTGTAACAGATATCATGTTTAGATCAATATATAACATCCTTGGTGTAACGTATATCATTCAAGATTCATTCTAGTTTAACATAAGTTGGGTTCTATTAGGTTTGTCATCCTAGTCCCTCAAAGTGATTAGAAAATCAATACATTATAGTAGTTCATGAAAAGAATTTGATTTACCCAAGAATTTCCCCTAGGGGTGTTTAACATGTTGTTTAGTTAGGCCTCTTTTTTTGTGATCCAGATGATGGTTGGGTTAATAACCAAAACACCATTTTAATGGTTGTTACACCTAGGTACATCTTTACCAGAGCCCACATCAACTTGTAGTATCCTAAAAAGGATGTATTTATAGGGAAAATCATCCACTCCAAACATTTCCAATATTGAAGGATATCATTCTATATATAGACTCACCTATAGGGGTTCACTAAGGTTCTTTAAACTAAAACCAAAAATAAGAAAACCATTCTAAAAAAATAACAAAACTCTAATCTGATACCAACTGAAGAAATCTATGGTAAAATTTAATAAAATAAATTAATAATCTCACCATTTAAGTAATAAATCTCACAACTAGTCGAATAACCCAATGAAAAAAATGTTTAGTGTTTTCGAAATTATCTACATTAACATATTATATTAATTTTATTGCAAACATTTCTCCATAATTTTGATATTTATAACCCTTTTCTATATATCACAAAACATATAATCATCTCCATAACCAAAGGATAGAAAATATCATTAAAGGGTGAGATCTGACACTCAATAAGAGTAAAAAATCATAACTAAATGGGAAAAATAAAGGAGGCATAATCATCATAAAAAAAGATCAAATATCTTAGATCACTATTACAATTCATGATATAGTAACATAAAATCAAAAAAAGAATACTAAAGAGGAATAAAATATATGAGAAGGCCAGTCTCAGTGGTGCGAGAAAGCTAGTCTCAATGCCGAATCATAGTGCAGTGGCCAAACATAGTCAGCAACGACCTGCAGGTAAATCTCAATCTGAAACCAATGAAGATTGTCTTATGGAGAAAGAAATTTGTGCATTACAGGGTGTGGTTTTAGATGATTTTTTCAAGCATCCTCAGTTCATGGGGCGTGGATTCTTGCAGCCCAGTCAACATGAGGCTAATGGACGGATTCCACTAGATCGGGAGGCTGTTTTGGGTATGGAGATTAAGCCTATGAATGGCAGTGGTGATATGAATAGAAGGGAAGATCAAATGGTGATTGTGGGATGGGCTCTAGACCATATTCCTACCTCAGTTTCATTAAGAAATAGGGTTTAAGTCCTTCTAGAGGCTGATGGGATATCTGAATCCACTACCCTAGGTGAGGGGGTAGGGGTTGGAGTGAAGAATGTCAAAGGGAGTGATCATGGTCAATCATTAGAGGAGGATTCTAGTCCAAGGAGTAATAGGGGTTTCGAGAAGAGGAAGGGGAAGAAAGACTACTCTTCATTACCTCCTCCTCTAGTGACTCTCTCTGCAATGAAGATGAAGGACAAGAAGATGGAAAAGGAGTCTAGACACCTTCAGAGACCAGGGGTCCAGGATGATGATGACTTGGTTTTCATTTTAAGTTCTGAAGAAGCAGTGTTGGAGCAGGTGTTGATGCTCAATGCAACTGAGGAGGAGTTATCTGGGATGATGGGGAGGTCACTAGAGGTGTCCCATAATGAGGAACAATTTTCATGGATTGACAGACATGACTCAATTCTGGTAGGGGTTGAATAGAGGGGAAATCAGCATTGAGGGGTACATTCAGACGTCGGATCTTCTTTCTTACGAGTTTGAGAAAAAGGATGGTGGATGTTGCTGACTTACATGTTTTATCTCTCTCGTGGTAACTTATTAGAGAGAGGGATTCAGGTAATACTAAATTTATTCTTAATGATTTTGGTCAAGTTGGTGGTTTTGGCTAGGTGCTTTAAGAGGTCTTGCCCGTGAGAATGTGAAACCCTACGGTTTTTCATGATGGATGTCTTTGTTTGGATTTTTGGTGCTTATTTCGAGCTCTATACTTGGACCTGTGCCGGATGAGACTAAGAGTGCTAAGTCTTCATCGATGGAGGCATTTTGGATTGGGATGTGAGAGGGTATAGCTACGCCATCGGTACTAGGCCCGTGCACTTTGCATGGGACTATTTTCCAAAGGGTCCTTTATTGGGGAAGGCTTGCTATCATGACTCCATTGCTCGGGTGGGGAAGGTCCGATTGTTTTCTTTGGTTTATTTCCCTAATCTGCTTCCGTTGTTTTTAGATTGTTCAGTCTGATTTTGGGGTTTCTCACTTTCTCCCTCAAAAGTATTTTAATAATAAAATAGTTATTTGCAGCATATACAAGATAAAAAATAATCATTAAAATATAGAATTTAACGGAAATTAAATGCATCTTTCAAATTTGGCATTCCTTTTATGAAAAAATTGGAAATGCAGAAAACCATAAGAATATAAAATTAGGTGTGAAAGAATCCATTTTCCACACCAATGTGATCAAAATCATTATTCGAATGCATGAAATGTGAGGAAACCTGTCATGCCAACACATATGTTAACAAGATCATTATGTCATAACCTAACAATCTCATGAGATATAAGATTAAAAAAATTCATTGGAGGTTGATATAGGAAGCCACCTATCATTATCCATACATATGTGTTCCACATAAAATCAATAATCAACATATATTAAATATCCCATGGAAGAATAATGGGTTTCTTAAACATATCACACAACATGAACTTAAGAAATAATAGTATGTCGAAATATCATTTTCAAAAATTATTGATAACATATAATATATATAGGATGATCAAAAAATCACGTAATTAATGAAAAAATTTATAGGTATAATTTAAGTGAAATTACAAAAATTTTCAAAAAACCTTTTAATACATTGATGAAAAAATTTGTTTTAGTGAAATTGTTGGGGAGAGAAAGTGTATAATTTTTACGAAGATAATATAATGATCTTTAAATGATGAATCCAAGAAAATATTTAATGGTTATAAAAAAGAATAAGTAAAAATATTTTTCAAAAATTTACATTTAGAAGGATATCTACGAAAGAAGACTTGGAAAAGACATAATGACATTAAAAAAAAGAAAATAACTTCACCTTTAAAATAAACCATAAAAATAGGGAATTAAAAATTGCATAATGTTTAATGGTCCAGGACATACATTTCTATTACATCTTCTGTTTTTATGGCTATAGGTGTTCGTGAGATGTTTTGAGAGCTTTCGATGGAGGCTATAGGTTTAGTAGAGTTGTTGTAGGAAATAGATGACATGTAAGTTTATTACATGAAATGTAATTGTGGTTCATGGATTGTGTAATTGGATGGTTTATGGATTTTATTCAGATAAGGGGTATCCTATGGAACTAGTATATTCATTGTAAGTTAAACATAAAACATGCATTAAATAAATTTTATGATGATTCTTTTTTCAGTGAATGTTGGAATATTTGTAAAACTAGAGGATTACACGACATAAAAATGAACAATTCCAAATTATGTTATTACACTTATAGATGAATTTTATTTCATTCCACCATACCTATCCCACTCCCATTTTAGAAGAGTCCCAGGTGCCCTGATAGTATCTTCTCACCTCTTTCATCCCACTTTGATCTGTTGGTTCTGGTGGTTCATGGTTGGTGATCAATGGTAGGATTTTCTCATTTTTCTTGGTTGATTTTCTTCCATTCTTCTCCCATGGATTCAGTAGAACAATTTAATTTTGGTTTAGGTTATGTATGTGGATTCATTCTAATGGATATTTTATGTGGTGCATGTTGATGCACAGTTCACCATGTGTGGTTATGTTTTGTGGGCATTTTTTCTTTTCCCTATGGAGTGCAGTGAGTTAACAAATATTCATTAAGGTAGGGAGTCCCTCATTTATCTTTATTTTGTATCATGTGGGAGGGGATTTATTTTATTTATATATGGGTTATTATTATTTTAGATTAATTGAATATAATTAATCGGTTAATTGAAATTTAATGGTAAATGGGAATGTTTCATAATCTTTTATAGCTTTGATATTATTGTGATTTTTTTATTGTATTGGCTTGATGTCTGACTGAAAATTGTGGTCATTGGTGGAATATTTTTTTCTAGATAATATGTGTTGTGACTACTATGTCTACCGTGATTGTTTTCATATCACCAAAAAATGGAAATTGGATAACCATTTGTATTTGGATAATGAAATGGTTTCCCTAGGATAATGGTTTGTGTGATAAGGCCCCTAAAATAAAGTGGAATGTGATAAAATTACATATGTTAATTAAATAAAATAATCCTTCTCTTGTTTTGATGTGTTTTTTTCTTGTAGGGAAAAGATGTGTGATTGTGATGTGAAGATAATGCGTGGTTGGGGATGATGGTTGATGGATTTGCTTTTTGGGTAGTGAGGTATTTGGTTTACCTTGATATTGGGGTGGGGAGGTGGTTTTTATTTGGATATTAATTTTGGTAAGAGAGTAGGTGGTTATTTAGCCATGATTTTGGGGTGGAAAGGAGTTGGGTGTTTGTCTTTGCTTTTGGGGAGGCTAAGTGGTGGTTGTTTGGCCATTTTTTTAGGTCAGTGAGGTGGTAGTTGTTTGGACATGATTTTAGGGCAGCGAAATCATAGTTTTTTGTTATGGGATTTTGGTAATGTGATGAGGTGATTATTTGGATGTAATTTTTGGGAACCAAGGAGGTAGTTCCTTGTTCTTTCTTTTAGGGTGGTGAGGTGGTGGTTTTTTTTCCATTCTTGTGGGGCGGTGAGGTGATGGTATGATGGGGACAATGAGTTTAGTTTGATGGATGGTTTCCTTATTCTAGACTCCCATGCAGTGATTGAATAATGAATTATTTAATAATGATTGAAATGATTATATTTTTGGTTTGGTTAATGGAATAATATTGGTGAATGAGTAAATAAATGATTGGTTGTATGGTTAAATGGGAATGATGCATAATAATGGAATGAAAAGGTTGGATAATGGAATTTGTTGGCTATGTGATGTGGCTTGTGGCACGTGTGGTGTTATGAATTTAGACGTGGAAAAAAAGTGGGGAAGTTGTGAGTGGGTTAGTGATTTGTTGTGTACTCACATGTTGTGACTATGTTTGGCTATATATATACTTGTATATTCTTTGTGATTTGTATACTCACACACCCATGTCGAGCACACTGTGATGAAACCCTCATAATCACATAGGGCATTTTTTTCAGCATCCCGATGATGAGGATGGATGGATGGATACTTGATATTTCACACTGTCTTTTCAAAGGAAGGTATATATTACATAGGCTGTGATGGTCAGAGGTCGGTTAGTGCATTAGATGGTGTTTTTGATAGAATAGGGCTTTTCGAGAAATTTATGATGTGGTCGTGCTTGTGTGGATGTGATACTAGTTGTCTTTGGGAAAGATGTGATGTAGCTTTTGAGGTGGCTTCTGGTAGGGTTATGCATGGTAGAAGGGCGGAACAAGGTTTAAGTCCTTCAGGTTCTTGATACCCTACTACTCTGGTTATAGAAGTGGTTGTGATGTGATGGACCAGGTGTCTGTGGGCGCGATGTTATGTGATTGTGCTTGTGGGGTGGTGGACACGGTATTTTTTGGCGTGATGTGATATGACCATGATTTTGGGGAGGTGGGGTATTTAAAAGATATTGGTGAACCAGGATGTTCGATTTTGGGTGTGAGAGCACCAAATTATAGGGAATTGGGTGTGGATTACCCTTAACCATAGGCTTCTTATTATGTTATACACTCATCTTGTGTTATTTGGTGAGAATACCTTGTTTAGGTTGGGTTTGGACAGTATATTGATATAGTTTTTGTTGGTTCTTATTTTTTTTCGTACATGTTCATTGGAATTATTCTTCCACATGTCCACAAGAGACTGTAGTTTTCATGTTGAGTATAATTTTATCCTTACCCTATATGTATCAACTGATTTTATCTTCTGACAAAGGTACGTGTTGTGGATTCCCTCTGTCACTGTACCCCTCTCTGGCCTCAAGTTTCTCTGTGCCTATCCTGGTCGGAGTTGGGGTGGTGTTTACATCGATGCTTTGGGATTTACGGTGCGGTGGACAGTGGGTTTCTGAAGCTACTACCAGAGTCGGTAATTTTGTTGGATCCCTTTCAATCCCGACCGCCCAACTAGCTCTGACCCAGGGTTCCACCACCCCTCTCTAGGTCGGAGTTAGATTGATGGTTACATAGGGGTTTTTGGCCTTACGGTTAGGTGGTTTTGATTTTTTTCCTTTTAGTGTTCTTCCCAACTTTCATCAGGGTTTCATTCCTAGTTCTGTTTCTCCTTTCCTGTTGGTGGTATCTGTTCTCATCTGCAGTTTTGCTTTTTGGTTTGGTCATTTTTAGCATGAATATGAGTCAGTGGAGTCTAATGGTGTTGTAGATGGGTTTCATTGTTCCATTGGGATGTTTTTTTGGTGACACTGGTGGCTTTTTGTTTGGACCTATTGGCGATTTTTGGTTGTGTCTTTTGTGATGGGTTTCGTCATGCTGGTGGTGTTCAAGTTGGTGATGCTTGAGATGTAGTGTTGCGTCCGCTCAACTCTGCTTTGGATTCAATGTTCTATCCTACCGTCCGATTCGGTTTGGTGCGATGGTTCAGAATGAGGCTTTGGGAGGTGTTGTTTGAGCGGTCGACGCCATTCCAGAGGGTGGTGGTAGTTCTTTCTTACTTGGTTCAGGGTGCGTCTTCCTAAAAGATGATGGTGGTTTCAGTTTCTAGTGATGAAGATGATGATCGAGGTGAGTAGTTGACGTGATGATGACGGGCCGGAGACACTGTCAATTCTGTTCTTGCGGGCGACCTGCTCTAATTGGAGACATGATAAGGGATCACGGCTCGATGCGGTTGTGCGACGTGAGGTGGACATGTGGCATGGGTTTTGTCAAGTTTGCGCTCGAAATTTGAATTCTGGGAAATTTTGAATTTTTAAATTTGAAATTTGTGTGGAATATTCGGAACCTCTTTTGTCTGTACGGTTACCGGTAACCCTTAAACCGGGTTTTTAGAAAATGAAAAAAATGAATTTGGAGGAGGTTACTTTTTATATTATTTCATGGAGTTGTTTTAGGATTATTTAACTCGTTTTTTAATCTGATATCATTATACAATGTTATGAATCCCATTTCTTGAGGCATTAATACCCTTGATTCTAGTTTCCAACGCATGACCTATTTGTGGTGAGGCTAAGGGGTCATTATCCCTCTCCCTTTATTACGGTATATTTGGAGGGAGGGGGTCATGAAATAGTGGTAGAATGTGCTGATGGTTGAGAAATAGAATTTAGTATGGATTTAATCATAGTGAGGATTCAATGGGTTGGCTTGGAATAACTTTTAGTTCACCATGGTTCGTGGGACAGGCCTTGGAGACTAGCTAAGACATAGGATTTTATCCCTACCCCCATGATTTAGTTTACGTACTATGAGCTTATTGAAGGACCAAGTGAGGTGAACCTATTTTCTGTGTAGATAGCTAGGAGAAGTACATGAATCATGGTGACTTGTGTCCATGTTTGGAGTGGATTTATTTTGGAAACTTAAAAGTTATTAAAATGAATAGATCGAATCTAAATAAAAAATTTGTATTACATGGTCTTAGGAATTATAGTTTTCCTTTCATCTATGGATCCTGTTCTTCATTTCTGTGTGCATCAGGATGTTGAGGATTATTATGATGATCAAGTTCATCATAGAAGGGTTGACCCAATAAAGGAGGATTAGGCTTGGTAGAGGGAATTTCACTATTTTCAGTGGAAGGATTTATGTAAATACGAGGGTAGTGATTTATTGGTGGAGACAGAGAGTTGGTTGGAGGAGCTCGAGATCAAATTTGGTTTGATCTAGGGCTCATTATAGTAATAGGTTCGTTTGGAAGTCAGTCAGATGTGGGGAGATTCAAATCAGCGATGTATGATGTATTTGGGAGAGAAAAAGGAGGCATATATTTCATGTGTCAACTTCTATAAGGTGTTTCAGTTATAATTCCTTTTATCGACCATGAAGGCAGTAAAGAGGGTGGATATTATTTATCTTTAATATGGGAGTATATAAGTAGAGGATATTTAAATAATGTTCAAGAATATTCTACATTTTACTCCATATATTTTTCTAGATGATCAGTCTCATGTGAGTTGTCTTGAGAAGGCACTGAATCCTTCTGTCCGTTATGCCGTCACTCCCTTTATGTTGCTGACATATCTTGAGGTTCAGATTATGTCAGAGGTGATCAAGAGGATATAGTCAAAAGGCAATTTTTCACAATAGGGGAACCAACAAGGTTCCTCTAGGAGAAAAGTTGCATGTGGAAGGTCTTAGGTTCCATTCCTTAAAGGTGTTTACCTATGATGAGTTGACCCCATAAGTATCCCTTCTGGAATTCTAGGGAAATTTGTTTCTATGCTCTTTATGGGTGATTTATGCCAATGTGTTTTGGTTGTGGGGTTCATGGAAATCTTCAAAACTAGTAACTAGTGGTTCCCCATGTTCTCTTTAGTGGAGGTGGTCAGTTTTAGTGCAATCCTTAGAATCATTTTCTAGGGATACCATTTCAGAAACAAGGGATGTAGGGTTATGCTCCTCCATGGAGAAATATAGAAGTTAGAGGACAAACTAATGAATTTCATCATGTCTAGGGATCCCAACCCAAGCATGGTCATGCAACTGGTCATTAGTATATAGGTATAGGATTTGGGTGTGGCCAGTTGCATGTAGTGGAGGCAGTAGTGATAGAGTGACCAGATATCATTCACATTATTCTTTGTTTGTAATCTACCCTTATTAGTTTCTTGTTTGATTTAGGAGCTTCAAACAACTTTTTTTGAAACAACATTATTCAGTGTTTTGGGTCTAGATATATAGTGTCTTCCCATTCCCTTTGGTGTTGACTACATCATTCATATGACATACAATCATGAATAATTTTTACTAAGGGTGTAGAGAGAAAATGGGGTCATATCAGTCCCATGAAGATATATTCATAAAATATATTAAAATATAAGATTTCATCCCCTAGATTTATTGGTTGTATTCTATACATTCCGTTATTGACTGATTTCGTATGAGAGTCATGTTATTGAATGTGAATGGTCAACATGTGGCTTTTATTGGTGAGAAGAGTTAGGTGGGAAGTTGATGGGTAGAGAATCTTCTTTATTTTATGGTAGAATTTTTAGTGGAATTAGTGGATTATAGAAAATTAGAGGTCCGCTTGGGTTTTGGGGAGTTTCTAGATTTTTTTCTACGGATTTTGTGATGCTACTATATCGATGTGATGTTATGTTTGAGATAGACTTAAAATATGGTGGTTCATTGATTTGGATGGATCCTAATTCAATGATACCTTTTGATATGAGGGATTTGACAATTTAGATAGTTGATATAATGCATAAGGGTTTTATTTGGACCAATTTTTCAACATGGGGTTTCCTAGTGTTTTTCACCAAGAATGTGGATGATAGTCTGTGGTTGTGCATAGAATACTAGAGGTTGAAATAAGAAATGGTCCAGAACTGTTACCCTCTTCTAAGGATAAATGTCCATTTTGACTAATTGAGAGGGGTGAGTTGGTTTTCTATGTTTTATATATGGTATAGATATCACTAGTTGAGGGTAAAGGAGAGAGATATCCCAAATACTACTTTCAGATGTAGGTATGTGTACTTATAGGTTCTAGTCATGTTGTTTTGTGTCACACACACACCTACCATATTAATGGGGATTAGGATGTTCATGTTCAATGAGTTCTTGGACTACTTCATCATATCATTCACCGATTATATCTTAATCTACTTGAGGAAAAAGGAGGAGAAAGCTAACCATATCAGAGCTTCCATTCAGTTTATTCGACGCCAATGACTCTATGGAAATTTGACGAAGTGTATGTTTTGGAATCCAGAGGTGTATTTACTCAGGCATTTTTTGTCTCATCAAGGAATGGAAATTGAACCCTTAGTGGTCGAGAATGTTTTTTCTGGGGAATCACCTAATAATTTTCATGAGGTTCATTATTTCATTGGTTTTTCAAGTTATTATTGGAGGGTTTTCCTGATTTATCTCATGTTGTAACACCATTGACAACATAGAATAAGTGCTAGTATTTTTTGAGGACTGATCAATTTAGGACATTATTTAGTTACCCAAAGGATAATTTGGTCAGTGCTCCTATGCATTAGTTTCATAAGGAGGACTTCGTGTTTTAGGTGTTTTGTGATGCTTCGCATCTGGTATTTGGATGTGTGTCAATGAAGCTAAGGGAATTTAAATGATAATGGGTCTAGGAAGTTATGTACCCAGAAGCAGAAATATTACACCCATGATTGGGAGTAACCAGTGGCCATATTTTTATAAAAGTAATGGTGAATTTCCATTATTATGGAGTACATTGAGGTCTTTGCGGATCCCAAGAGTTTGAGTTGTATCTTTTCTCATCATGATCTAAATCTGTACAGATGGAAAGGGATATAGTTTATTCAAGATTATGATTTTGTGATCTCATAATACTCAGGGAATGGGAATGTTGTTGTTGATTCTTTGAGTAGGATGTTATGGAAGGATTTTATTCAGGAGTTTTGGGACATTTGGAAAGGAATTGGGGAGCTTACAATAATTAATCTTGACATTGGAAAGAGTAGTGGTTGATATTTTATTCATCAGATTATCATGGAGTCATTTTTGATGAAGTAGGTGGAGGTGTATTAGTGGGGAGACTCACAGGAAGAGGGGATGTGTAATCACGTTTTCTGTGTTGAACATCCTGAGTGATGGTTAGAGGATGGTCAGAACCCAGTGTTGTTCCATGTTAGTATGATTTTCCTTTAGGTTATGCATGAAGATGTTATTCATGTGTTTCATAGGTCACCTTTGGAGGTACATATAGGAGTTTCCAACATGTACCACGGATCTAGGATGCATTTATGGTGGCTCAATATTAAAGGGGTGGTGGCATAGTTTGTGATGACATGGTTGGTTTTCCTGCATGTAATAGGAAAGTACGATGTTATTGGAAGTATGTTGTAGCCTTTGTATATTCTTGAGTAGAAATGGGATAATATATCGACAGATTTCATGATATGTTCACCTAGATCTTAGTGAGGTTATGTTGCTTTCTGGGTGATCAAGGACCTGTTGATGAAATCATCCCACTTAATAGAAATTGAGGAGTTGAGTACTATGGATTTTTTGGATACGAGGTATGTGGATGAGTTGATGTAGTTTCATTTAGTCAGATGGTGTATTTTCTTACATTATGATGCAATTTTTACCTCAGAATTCTAGATGGAATTACGTCATTCTTTAGGAACAAAGTTAGGACTCAACACTGCTTTCCAACCTCATTTCGATAGGAAGATGGAGAATAATATCCATAATCTAGTGGATATATTTTGGGTGTGTCATAGAGCTTGGTGGATTGCAGGTGTGACAATTTACCAAAGTTTATTTTTCTTATAATACAATAAATAACTCCTCTATTGGCATAGTTTCACTAAAGGCTTTGTATGGTTGGCTGTGTTGATCTCTATTATGTTGTATGAATTTTGGGGAGGTATTAGTTCATGGACATCATGTGGTGTAGAGAAAAATATAGAAGGTAATTTTTTTGTGAGGATGAATGTAGAATTGGAACAGAATACGTCTTATGTTGATCATTGGAGGAGGCCCTTGAAGTTTTCTGTTGGGGACCACATGTTCTTGAACTTTTCCCACCAATGTGGGTAGTGGAGATTTGGTAGGGAGAGTAAGATTTATCTAAGTATTTTTGGGACATTTTAGTTGTTAGGGGGAGTTGGTGAGGTGTCATATCAGATGGAATTAGAACCTTGGATGCATAAGATACATGACTTCTTCCACGTCTCTAATCTTCATTGGTATTTCCATGATGACTCCCGTGTCATTGAATGAGGAGAGTTAGATATCGACAACAACATGATGTTCGTGGAGCATCCAGTAGTTACCTATTATCATCAATAAAATGTGATTCAAGGAAAATCCATTTATTTTTTTCATGTTTTATGGAGCCACGATGGTCTAGAGGAGAGTACTTTATAGAGAGAGAGGTAGATTTGTACCTATTACTTGGAACTGCTTCGACATTTTTTCTTTTTTTCATTGTGATGTGATGTTGGATCCGTCTACTCTAGGTGATGTGATATTATGCTTGGGTTGTGATGTATGTTATGTGATAAATTTAGGACATAAAAAAGGGTAGGAACTAATTCCTAATAGAGGTGAATTAACTGAAATGCAATTAAATCCATGAGGGAAAGTTGGTGTTGCCCAGAGAAGATAATATATTGACATTGAGGATATATTTCCCTAATTCATCTTTTTGGGAAGTGTGATTCGTTGGAAGTAGTTTTTGTTTTTTTGGGCAACATGGATGATGAGATTGTTGTTCGGTGGTTGTATGGTTGAATGGTTGCGATGATGTGGTTGTGTGGTGATGAAGATGTGCAGGATGTTTTGTATCTACTTGGTTTGATGTGTCTGGGTGATTGTAGTATTTTAGGTATGATGAGATCCTTGAATGTTATCTCACTAGGTGGTTGTTTGGACCACCTTTGCATATGGGTGTAGTTCTAGATTCTTGAGGTTAAGAATCATTTTAGAGGTATCTGATGTAATGGTTCATTCCTTCTGAGTCCGTTACTTTTCTAGTTTTGATGGATGGAGGTGTTTAAGGGTGTTTTGAGAGTTTTTGTGGGAGGGTAGAGGTGCATGAGATCTACTGAAGGATGTAGACATTGTGTAAGTGTATTACATGACATGCAATGGTGGTTCAAGACATTTTTAGTCGAGTGGTTTATGGATTATAAAGGGATTAGGGGGAGCCCATGAAATTAGTACATGCCATGTAAGTTAAATTAACAGCATGTATTAAATAAATTTATAGGTGAATCTTTTTACGTGATAGTTGGAAAATTTTAAAAACCCAAGGATTACACAACATGTAAAATTTACTTGATGTAAATGCGTGGTTCCAGGTTATTTTATATCTCATATGGATGAATAGTATTTCATTACACCGTACACCTCCCCCGCTCATTTAGGATGAGTCTATGGTGCCCTGGGAGGATATTATCAACTCCTACATCCCGTTACTATCCATTGGTTATGATGATCATTGTTTTCCGATCCACGATTGGTTCCTCTCCCATTTTTTGGTTGGGTTTTTTTATGTTTTTATCCCAAGGATTCACTACGGCGATGCAATTTTGGTTTTGGTTTTTTGTGGGGCTATGTTCAGATGGATCTATGATGTAATGTCGGTTGATCTATAGTTATTCATGTGCGATTGTGGTTTTTGGTCGTTTATTATCTTCCTTATGATGCATAGTGATTTACCAATGCTTCTCTATGGTAGTTAATCCACATCTTCTCGTTATTTTGTATCATGCAGGAGGGTTTTTCTTTTTTTTTAATCTACGGGTTATGGTTATTTTGGATTAATCAAATATAATTAATTAGTTAATTGAAATTTAATGGGAAAGGATAATTTTTCACATGATTTTATGGATTTGGTATTATTGGGATATTGTGATTTTATTGGGTTGATTCCCCACTAAAAATTAGGGAAATTGGGGGATTTTTTTCACTGGATAATATGTGTTGTGCCTAATAAGTAGATTTTGATTGTTTTTATATCACCCTAAAATAGAAATTGGCTAAAAATTATATTTTTCTAATGAAATTGTTACCCCAAGATTATGGTTTGTGGGATAATTCCCCTAAAATAATGTTTAATGGGTTAAAATCCCATATGTTAAATCTACAAAATGATCCCTGTTGTGTTTTGATGTGTGGTCATGCTTGTAAGGTGAAGATGTGTGATTGGGTTGTGGGGATGATTCATGGTTGGGGATGATGGTTGGTGGTTATGTTGGCGGGGTGGGGGGGGGGGTGGGGGGGGGGGGTGGGGGGGGGGTTGTCCTTTATTTTGGTGTGGTGAGGTGGTTATTGTTTGGCCGTGATTTTGGGTTAGTGATGAGGTAGGTATTTAGTATTACTTGTGTGGTAGTGAGGTGGAGACTATCTAGACATGATATTGGGGTAGTAAAGTTGTATATTTTGGCTGTGGTTTTGCGGTGAAAAGGTTATTATTGTTTGTCCGTACTTTTGGGGTGAGAAGGAGGTGGTTTTTCGGACAGGATTTTGGGGTAGAAAGGTGGTGGTTTGTTTGCCATAATTTTGGGTGGAAAGGTTGTGGTTGTTTGGCCATTCTTATGTGGCGACGAGGTGATGGTATGATGTGGATGATGAGATGATTGTGATGTGTGGTTTCTTTTTACTATATTATAGGGAATTGATGGAATAAAATATTATTTAATAAGGATTGAAATGGATGAGGTTTTGTTCTGGTTAATGGGATGAGAATGTATGATGAATAAATAAATGATGTGTTCTATGGTAAAATGTTAATGATACATAAAAATTAAATGAATGACTAGGATAATGGAATTGTTTGGTTGTGGGGTGTTGCTTGTGGTTTTTGTGGAGTTATGCATTTAGAGGCGAGAGAAAAAGTTGGGGATGTTGTGATTTGTTTAGTGCATTGTTGTGTGCCTATAGGTTGGGCTTGTGTGTGGCTATATATATATATACTTATATATTCCTTGTGTTTTATATGTGCACCCCTCTCATGTTGAGTACTATACGCTGACACCCACAGAGTCACACATGTTTTTTCCAACATCATAGTGATTAGGATGGATGGATGTCTACCCAATATTCCACACTCTCTCATCCACATGAGGTAGGTATTTCATAGGTTGTGAAGGAAAATGTATGTTAATATGTTATATGGTGGTTCTGATATCCTAGGAGTCATTGGGCAGATGTGATGTGGTCGTTCTTATGGAGTGATAATCCTAGGTGTCTTCAGGTGGGAAGGGATATATCCATGCATGTGGGGAAACTTCTGGTGGAGGTCATGCATTGTAGGAGGAGGGCATGAGGTTGATGTCCTTCACATTCATAACATCCTACTACTCTGTTTATGGAAGTAGTTATGATGTGATGGACCTGGTATTTGTAGGTGAGTTGCAATATGATTGTGCTTTGGGAGCAATGGACTAGGTGTTTGAGGGCATGAAGTTGATGCGCCTATGCTTTTGGGGTGGTGTGGTATTCAGAATAGATGGGAGTTCTAGGATGTCCAACATTGGGTGTGAGAGTGGAAAATTAATGGTAAATAGGTGTGGGGAACCCTTGATCGATATGGTTCTCATTATTTTAGCATTTACAGATTTCCTTTCTTAGTGAGTATTCCTTGGTGAGGTTGGGTTTGTTTATTGTATCATTATAGGTGTTGTCAGTTATGTTGTTTACTCATGGGTTCATTAGTATACTTCTTTTCAATTTCCAATAGGGACATTGGTTTTCATTATGAGTATTCTTATATGCTCACACTACGTATATAAACCAATTTTCATGGTTCTTGGATTATTTTGTGGATCAATCTAGATATTATTATCTCTGATCATTGGATGGATACTATGTTGGTACTTTAGTTTTTCTTTTGGGTATTTACATTTAGAGAATTTTATCTATATCAATTATAATTTTACAAGCTTGTGGAATGGTTTTGGTTTCTTTTTATATTATGTGATTGAGTTTTTTGAAGATGATTCATCTTATATCCCAATCCTATAATATAGTACAGATTAATCACTCCCACATTATGTTATTTTTATAACCTCAGTTCCAGTCACCAAGCTGAGGCCTATGGTATGTGTGACTCGCAGGTCATTATCTCTCTCACTTTGTTGCGGTATCATTAGAGGGAGGGGCTCTGACATAATGTTTTAAAAAAGGGAGGTTAGAAATCCATGAAAATTTTTATCATTTTTAAAATAAAATATAATATGGTAACCCTAAAAAATTCATAACAGTTATTAATAGAAATTGTGGAATCGATTGTAAAAGAATTTATTTTGTACGGATTGAAAATAATTTGATCATTTTGAAATAAACTTGAGAACCCACATCATTAAAAATAAAAAAATAAAACTTTTCATCAAAATGATATAAGGGGAATAATAGGATCATTATATATAACCACAATTTTATTTTCTAATAGGAAAAGGAGAACATTGTCAGGATGAAAAAATATGATCATGGATGAAAAATCCATTAATTGTTTTTTGAAATGTTATCAACAAAAATTCATTTTAAAATAAAATTAAAATAATAAAGGAAGAAAAATATTTTTTGAAACATGATTTACATATAATAATGGGTGTAAAAAAATTCTAAAGTTATCATAGTTTAGAATATGTAAATTATTATACATAATTGACAAAGATGAGTGATTATAACCCAAGGAAGAGAATTGAGTCATAACAACAACTTACAACTTTATGAGTATATAAATCAAAACCTTTTCAAATAGAGAGATTGTAGAGACCCCAAACCTGATGTACATATACATTACATTACTTTTGCGGAATACTTAATATATAACAAAAACAGACACACAAGGACCGTAATAGTTTAGTGTCTTTGGAAACTCAGAATATAATAATCTAATCGTGGTGAAAGATCTTAAACATCTCTCATAATGATCTTCCCCTTTGGTTCTCTTACCTAAAACCTTTCTTTAAATCCTGGGAAAAATAAAACATATAAAGGGTGAGCTGAAATGCTCAGTAAGGGTAAGCATGGAGAGAATAAAAAAACCATATACATTTGAACTTAAAAACATGAACATAATGTTTAAACATTAAAATATTGAGAAATGACATAAAAAATAGCAATACATAAGGAATAGATACATCAATCATGATAAAATAGCATGGGAATAAAACATTTAATTGTGGAAACCATTAAGCACATGATATGGTTTCCATGGTAGCCAAGGCATTGCGGCCAATACCATCTTAGTGGACAAAGTCCCTTTCTAAATCGAGTTCACTCTTGTTTTCTGTCCCGTATTACTGAACTAGATTAACTTACCATTTTAGCCATGTCTATATCATGAGATATAAATCTTTACCCAATGCATTAGAGGAAGATATAGGTCCCACCCATCTCATAATGAAATCATTCTTACTTGTGCCACAAAATAAACATAAAACATTCATCATAACCCAAAGAATAAAAAGGGTTTAATAAACATCATCCCATCATCACCGAATCCATAAAAAACAAATGGATATTTCATCAAAAGAAAATTTAAACCATGTAAATAATATAGACATTATACTTGAAACATACACGTATGAAATAATGTCATCTTAGATGGAAAATGGTTTAGATAAAACACTTGAAATGAATTCTTGAGGAAAATATCCTTTCTTTTTCAAAATCATTTTCTTTTTAAAAAATGCCATGAAATTTTAAAATAAAATTATTTTGTTGAAAATAGTCATAAATACTTGTAGAGTAATCTTCATGAAAATGAGGCGTTATGTAATCGTAAAAATCTGTTCACGCCGTATAAGTTAAAAATAACGTTCTTCTCGTACTTTTGTTGGAAAAGTAAAAAAGTTCCTCGTGTGGTAACCAAAAGTAAGATTCATTTCATATCATGTGGTAAATTTCAAAAATGGGTAAAAAGGACTTTTAAAATACATGATTTTTTTAGAAAACATGGGCATGGGTGATAACAATAACCCCAGTTAATACTTACGAATAACAATCTCTGATAAGAACGAGATTTGAATAGTTATCCCTTACCTTAGGTCTGATATGCTTCATACGTATCTGAACATACTATATAATGATTTAAATAATGTCATTGAATTATTAGAAAATCACATTCATTGTTATGATATCATATATGGTTCAATTATGACTTTATATTACCCGTTCTTTTGTAAATTCCATGTTAAAGCTGTGTTTTGGGTAAAATCATTTTATTTTTCTTATGTGTTTGGACTTGTTATTAATGATATTATTATTAATTATATCATTGTTTAATTACTTCTAGAATGTAAATCATGATTTATATATCATATTTATTCCATATATATATATATATATATAAATATAAAAGATAGATAAATGAAATGAAATACACCGTTCATGGAGATGGTAGGCCGTACGTACCCGTGAATGTTGTTTTCTTTTCCTTGTTGACTTGAATGGAAGTATGTATATGAAATATATATATACATAAATCCAGTAGATTTATCATGTCATATATTTCATTATTATTCATTATATTTACTTTACAATCATTCTTGAGTGGTTAACATGGATAATGAATCTCATCGCGTCGTGGAGACGGTAATACGTACGTACGCACGAGCGATGATATCGTTCACATACTTATTGAATTGAATTGGAGTGGATGGTATAATATCTCACAATCAGTATTATGTTAGAATAACTATATATAGTTATTATTTTCACCATTATAACAATCCAAGTAAGGTGGTGGTGGAAAAACAGACTACACCACGACGTGGAGATGGTATTCCGTACGTACGCATGCGCGGTGATTTCATTTTCCATAGGATGGATAAAAGGTGAAATTGGGTTGTTTCATATTTATAATAATATATCAGTATATAAGTAATACTTATGTTATTAATTTATAATGAAACAACTAAATAAGAGGAAGTAGAAGAAGAAAAAAACTTGAAAGAGTCGGTAGAAGAGATTACCTCTTCCTCAACGCACCTCCTTTAAACTTCTTCTTAGGGCGCTAGAGTAGGTATTTTGAGAATACCAGAACCTCTATTATATAACTAGAGAGGTTGAGAAAAGGAATTGGTAGGGTTTGGCCTAGATTCAAGGATCAAAATGGTGTAAAGAGAAGAGGGAAGGGGTGCCCTTTTTATAAGGGAGGAGAGAGGCACCTTTGAAAAAACTTAAAATATTATTTTATAATACAGTTATATTCGGTTTATAATAGCTCCAAATTGATTTATTTCGATGATAAAGTGGGGATGGGTCGCAATAATCTCAAACAATAGAATTTAGACAAGTTTATGTTACTATTTTAACCTTATCATTTAGATTTAACTTTAAGTTAAATAATTTTACTTCTACCGTGTCTTCTTGTTTTCTTACACTATATGGTTAATAAAATTACTATAAAAAGAAAAAAAAATCCCAATTTGTTAATTATTTTTATATATAACATTATCTAAGTAATTTGGACAAACCTTAGATTTTTAGGAATAAAATAACAATTAATAATATAATATTTTTTTAAAAACTATTTTATGTCAATTTTGACTCTATTTGGTAATTGATTTTTGTGAAAATCATAACACCATAATTAGTTAGAAAAATGTTAATTAAATCAATTATAACATGTAATATTAATCTATAAAATTAGTTTAATGCATGAAAAGTCTCAAATTACATTTATTTGGGTATTTATAATATCAATTATTTTAATATTTTATTATTTAGGAAATTACTGCATCACTATTGTGTCATAAATAAATTAAAATATTAAATGTATAAAAATTATAAATAAAATAAAATTAGGTATGAAATATTTGTAACTTTATAATGAATATTTATAGTTGAATTTATCTTATGTATAACACTATATTAAAAATGTTTTAGTTATTAAACTTTGATTTTAACTATTTTTACTCAACTTTAAATAAAATAATAATATATGTCCTAATCAAATCCAAGTGGACCTAAAGGGAAATATTTTATTCCTAAGGTTATTTTTGGTCGAATTAAACTTATCGGATAGAATAAGGACATGCGTTAGTGTAATAATAATATCATTTTTACCCTTAATTACCATATTTACTTTTAACCGTGGTAAATAAAAGTAAAAAGTTACTATTCAGCAAAAAATATTTTTATCTTATTGAACCACATTTTACTCCTTGATATTACCCATGTCTCTTGGATTTTCAAAATTCTACTCATAGAAGCGGTAAAATTACGTTTTATGTACATTTTCAAACTCTCCTAGGAGGTGGGTAAAAGATGCTGAAAAGTTCAATAAATTTTTTTATGTCTAATATTATTATAAAATGACTCCAATGAATTAAATTGAACTTATATAGGTATTATTTATCAATTTTTACCTAAATTAAAATTTAAATAAAATAAATATTTATTTATATAAAAATTCATTTTTAAATAGTAACCCCGTGTTTTCACTATTCATCAAAAATTAAATGTTTTCAGAAAAATACCGAAAATTCACCCTAGGCTAATTTCGATATTTCGAATCCAAAAATGAAGTCCATTTTGAAAAATAAAATTTCAAAAAGTGGGTATTACTATTCAAAATGGCTAGTTCATAATAATATTTTAATAATATCGCATTTAGTGAAACACGGTATTACAGACAACACACGCTATCATGAAAGGTCGCGATTGTGTGTAATGCAATTCAAGTTAGAGATTCATGTAGTGAAAGATCTGTTTGGTGTTGCGTATAACATAATAAAAGCATATTTCATTTATACATTAAACAAAATCTATACGTGATGTTGCGTAAAATAATTTCCACAAAACGAACTTGAAATTGTGTGTAACATGAGCCAAGAATAGTGTTGCGTATACTACAAACTAATGAGGTGTTGCATATAGTGCCAGCTAATTTTGTTGTAGCGTACAATAGAAGACATCAATGAAATTTAAAAGAATAATTCACATAAAATCTCGGGTTGTTACATTCTACCCCCCTTAAAATGAATTTTTCCCTCGAAGTTTATCCGAGTTATTAATGGTTTACTACTTGAAAGTTTCTTTCATAAAAACACACATCGTAAAAAGGAATACAAAAACTGAACTTTAAAAACTAAATTATGAACCGGAACGGTTACCCAAATTAACTAATCACTGGGTTTCCACATAGGAGAACATTGGTGAAAATATGGATATGGAAGGAAAAATCTAACCATCATTTTCTGATGAAGAGTGGTAGAGGACATGGATATGAAAAATCCAACAATCACAAAGCCATAAATTTGTGATGATATAAGGTACCATCTAATTAATCAGATATAAGGGCACTAGGAAAACAATTTTGGTTTTCAAGATCATTTCCCTAAAGTTGAAGAAATTGGATTTAGAAGAAATACTTTCTTGATTTTTGTACAATATCACCATTGGTCGTTCCTTGGACAATTTCCACTTCATATCTCAAAGAAATGAAGTTGAATTTGTCATTCATGAAGTGTTTTCATATCATGTTATAGAATGATGGGTCATTCCATCTATCTCAAACAAAAGGTTAGAAAAAGTTATCAAAAATACATAAGTTTATCTATAGTGAGATTAATCATATATAGTTCCTAAAATGGACTTATAGTTTATATATCATACTGCTTAATATAATAAAACTAGTTTCTACTAATTAGGGACTTCTTGTAGGCCAGTGGTAGGAAATAAAGGCATGTTGCACTTCGGTTGTGGGTTCGATTCCCACAGCCTTGTCTGACGCGACGGGTTGTCACCTGTCCTACGGGTGGTCCTTTTTCTAAAACTACATTATTATAACATTCCATAAATTATATCGAAAAAATATAGCCTTAAAAAATACTGACTTATGTCCAACATAAACCATTCAAATCTTTAGGCTTATCCAAAATACTTCTGTCAAAGCTCATAGTATAAAGAAAACAATTACTAGAAATGTCATCTGCCGAGAATGTGAATACGATCATTTATCCCCCATATAATATTATATATCTTGTTGGTCACATTCCAAACATGTGAATACCCTAATCATGTATTCTCTTGAAAAATGAACACCCATTGGACCTTAGTGAAAACATGGATTTTGTCAAAAGTTAACTCTTTCCACATACCAAAATCCCAAAAATTATTTATACTCAAAACATAATATCACTTAGTCCTTATATCAGTCATGAGATCATGAATACTATTTCATTTTATCCTTATCATATCATCTTCTTTCCAAAATATTTGAATTACTTTTCATGGTTACCAATACCATATAATTATTGAAAACCATAATAAACCAATACATAGATATTCCAATATTCCACAGTACTATAAAATTGATTCCACAACATTATTTTGGAATCCCGTTACATAAACACATAATCATTCCACTACATCATTGTTATACTCAACATCGCCAATAGTGATCGCATGTGAGTTCACTTTTTTCCATTACCTTAAGAGGTTGCTCACGTCGATCATCATTAACCCTTGTATTAGGGCATTGGTTAGCATAATGCCCCATTTCCTTGCACTTGAAGCATTGAAGTGTTGGTGGATCATTCTCTATAGTCTTTTCTAAATTCACGTCATTAGAATCCTTTTTCCCATTATTTCAGCACTAAGCAGTTTGATGACCTTCTTTTCCACACTTGAATCATTTTCTAGTACCTTTTAGACAATTTCCACCATGATTCTTTCCACACTTTGAGCATAAAGAAAAGTTCACCTTTTTTTCACCATTGTTTTGAGGTTTTTCCTTGAACTACATCTTTTGTTTCTTGTTAAAACCATGATATGGATATGTTACACCAACTTTTAGTTCTACCTTGATAGCACAACGCACAATTTCTACATAGCTACTGAAGTCTCTTATAGCTAATTCCCTTCAAAGACTTGGTTTTAATCCACTGAATAACCGATCAACTTTACTTTCAAATTGGATGATAAAACCAGATGCATACCTTTCAAGTCTTGTAAAAATTGCTTCATATATACAAACAAATTCATCATCCTTCTGCCAAAGCTTAAGGAACTCCTTTTCCATCTTTGTTCAAAGAATACGAGGGATGTACTTACTGAAAAACAAGTTCTTGAACTCTTCCCATTCCATGGATTCAATTTCATCTTGGGGCCTTGTATTTTTATTTAGAGTCCACCATGGGACTACTTCACCTTCTAAATGGTAAACATCTAAAATTAATTTTTCATGTTCTGAATAGCGAGGTATGGAAAATTTCTTTTCAATGGTACTGATCCATTACTCAACAACATGTGGATAAGAGGACCCATTGAAAGACGGTGGGCATTTCCTCATGAAGGACTTAATAGAATATTGTTCCCTTCTCTGATCATTTGGAAATCCAAAATGATTCATAGCTTGTGTAAGTATAGCAATAAGATTTTGCACTCCATCTCCCATCACATTTGGTTGCTCGGGAGGACAATCATTGAATTTTCCATTACATTGATCAACACGGTTCCTTCGGGTTCCAACCATCGTCTAAAACCCAAAAATAATAGTGTGAGTGGAAAAAATCATTCAAGGGAATACAACATAATAAAGGGGAGTACCTTCTATATCTAACATCTTAGGTTTAATTCTAGGATCGTTAGAGTAATTCTAGGACTATAAACTATACGTATACTTAACCTTAGGGACATCCCTAGACATTCCTTAGAAATATCTCTTGGGATCTCACTAAATTTATTGCATCCTAGTTTCCAAAGGTTGACTAAACCATTCCTCTAATACCAACTGTAGAGACCCCAAACCTGACCTACATAGACATTACATTACTTTTGTGGAATACTTAATACATAACAAAAACAGACACACAAGGACCGTAATAGTTTAGTGTCTTTGGAAACTGGGAAGATAATCTTCTAATCATGGTGAAAGATCTTCAACATATCCATTAAATATCTTCCCATTTTATTTTCTTACCTAAAAACTTTCCTTAAATCCTGGGGAAAATAAAACGTATAAAGGGTGAGCTCAAATTCTCAGCAAGGGTAAGCATGAAGAGAATAAAACAAACCATATACATTTGAACTTAAAAACATGGACATAATGTTTAAACATCAAAATCTTGAGAAATGACATAAAACATAGCAGCACATAAGGCATAGATACATCAATCATGATAAAATATCATGGGAATAAAACATTTCATTGTGGAAACCATTAAGCACATGATATGATTTCCATAGTAGCTAAGGCATTTCTGTCAATATCATCTTAGTGGACAAAGTCCCTTTCTAAATCGAGTTCACTCCTCATTCCAGTCCTGTATTACTGAACAGAATTAACTTACCATTCTAGCTATGTCTATCTCATGAGATATAAATGTTTACCCAATTCATTTGGTGGAGATATAGGTCCCACCCATCTCATAATGAAATAATTCTTACTTGTTCCACAAAATAAACGTAAAACATTCATCATAACCCAAATAATAAAATGGGTTTCATAAACATCATCCCATCATCACATAATGCATAAAAAACAAATGGATATTTAATCATAAGAAAATTGAAACCATGTAAATCATAGATACATTATACTTGAAACATACACCTATGAAATAATTTTATCTTAGATGGAAAATGGTTTTGATAAAACACTTGAAATGAATTCTTGAGGAAAATATCCTTTCTTCTTCAAAATCACTTTATTTTCAAAAAATTCCATGCAATTTTAAAAGAAAAGTATTTTGTTGAAAATAGTCATAAAATCTTGTAGAGTAAGCTTCAGGAAAATGAGGCCTTATGAAACTGTAAAAATCCGTTCACTCCGTATATGTTAAAAATAACGTTCTTCTCGTACTTTTGTTGAAAAAGTCAAAAAGTTCCTCGTGTGGTAACCAAAGGTAAGATTCCTTTCATAACATGTGGTAAATTTCAAAAATGGGAAAAAGGAGTTTAAAAATACATGAAAACATTTTTAGAAAACATGGTCATGGGTGATAACAATAACCCCATTAAATATATACGAATAACAATCTCGGATAAGAAAGAGATTGGAATAGTTATCCCTTACCCTAGGTCTGATTTTATTCATACGTATTCAAACCTCTTGTATAATGATTTAAATAATTTCATTGACTTATTATCGAATCATATTCATTGTTATGATATCATATATGGTTCACTTATGACTTTATATTACACATTCTTTTGTAAATTCCATGTTAAAGTAGCGTTTTGGGTGAAATCGTTTTATTTACCGTACGTGTTTGGACTTGTTGTTAATGATATTATTATCACTTATATCATTATTTAATTACTTACAGAATGTAAATAATGATTTATATATCATATATATTCAGTATATATATAATAGATAGATAAATGAAATAAAATACACCGTTCATGGAGACGGTAGGCCGTTCATACATATGAACGCTGTTTTATTTTCCTTATTGACTTGAATGGAAGTATGTATATGAAATATATATATATATATACATAAATCCAGTAGATTTATCATGTTATATATTTAATTATTATTCATTATATATACTTTACAATCATTCTTGAGTGGTTAACATGGAGAATGAATCTTATCGCGTCGTAGAGACTGTAATCCGTACGTACACACGAGCGAGGATATCGTTCCCATACTTATTGAATTGAATTTTAGTGGATGATATAATATCTCAGAATAATTATGATATTATAATAACTATATATAGTTAGTCTTTACACCATTATATCCATCCAAGTAAAGTGGTGGTGGAAAAACAGACTACACCACGGCGTAGAGACGATATTCCGTACGTACGCGGACACGGTGATTTCGTTTTCAGTAGGATGGATAGAAGGTGAAATGGGGTTGTTTAATATTTATAATAACATATAAGTATATAAGTGATTCTTCTGTTATAACTTTACAATTATACAACTAAATAAGAGGAAGTAGAAGAAGAAAGAATCTTGAAAGATTCAGTAGAAGAGATAACCTCTTCCTCGACGCACATCCTTTAATCATCTTCTTAGGGAACAAGAGTTGGTCTTTAAAGAAGATCATAACCTCTATGATATAACAATAGAGGTTTAGAAGATGAATTTTAAGGGGTTGGAAGAGATTCAAGGCTCAAAAGGGTGTGAAGAGAAGAGGGAAGGGGTGCCCTTTTTATAAGGGAAGAGAGGGGAACCTTTGGAAAAACTTAAAATATTATTTTATAATAAAGTCACATTCAGTTTATAATAGCTCCAAATTGATTTATTTAGAATCTAATGTGAGTATGGGTATCAATAATCTCAATAAATAGAATTTAGACAAAGTTTAGGTTACTATATCAACCTTTTCATTTAGATTTAACTTTAACTTAAATAATTTTACTTTTACAGTGTCTTCTTGTTTTCTTACACTATATGGTTAATAAACTTACTATAACAAGCCAAACGAATCCAAATCTGTTCATTATTAATATATATAACCTTATATAAGTAATTTTCTAGAACCTTATATTTTTAGGAATAAAATAACAGTTAATAATATAATATTTGTTTTAAAAACTATTTTATGTCAATTTTGACACTATTTGGTAATTGATTTTTTTGAAAATTATAAAAGCATGATTAGTTCCAAAACAGTTTATTAAATAAATACTAACATGTCATATTAACCTATAAAGTTATTTTAATTCATAAAAAGTCTCAAATTACATTTATTTGGGTATTTATAATATCAATTATTTTAATATTTCATTATTTAGGTAATTACTGCTTCACCATTGTGTCATAAATAAATTAAATAATTTAACGTCTAAAAATTGTAAATAAAATACCATTAGGTAGGAAATATTTTTATATTTCTAATGAATATTTATAGTCTAATTTATCTTATGTATAACCCTATATAAAAAATATTTTAGTTATTAATCTTTGATTTTAACTATTTTAAATCTTCTTTAAATAAAATAATAATAAATGTCCTAATCCAATCCAAGTGGACCTAAAGGGAAATATTTTATTACTAAGGTTGTTTTTGGTCGATTTAAACTTATACAATAGAATTAGGACATGTTTTAGGGTAATAATAATATCATTTTTCCCTTAATTACCCTATTTACTTTTAACCGTGGTAAATAAAAGTAAAACGTTACTATTCACCAAAAAATATTTTTATTTTATTGAACTAAATTTTACTCTTTGATAATAACAATGTGTCAAGAATTTTCTAAATTCCACTCATATAATAAGTAACATTAAATTTTATGTAAATTTTGAAACTCTCCTAGGAGGTGGGTAAAAGACAGTGAAAAGATCAATAAAATTTATATATGTCTAAAATTATTATAAAATGACTCCAATAAATGACATTGAAATTAAATAGGTATTATGTATCAATTTTGACTTAAAATAAATTTAAATAAAATAAATAATTATTTATATAAAATGTCGGTTTTTAAATAGTAGCCTAGTGTTTTCACTATTCATCAAAAATATAATGTTTTCAGAAAAATACGAAAAATTCACCCTAGGCTAATTTTGATATTCTGAATCCAAAAATGAAGTCCATTTTGAAAAATAAAATTTTAAAAAGTGGGTATTACTATTCATAATGGCTAGTTCATAATAATATTATAATAATATATCGTTTAGTGAAACTTGGTATTGCGTACAACAAATGCTATCGTGGTAGGTCACGATTGCGTGCAATGCAAGCCAAGTCAGGGATGCATGTAGTGAAAGATCGGTTTGGTGTTGTGTATAACATAATAAAAACATATTTCATTTATATATTAAAAAATTCTATACTTAATGTTGCGTAAAATAATTTCCACAAAACGAACTTGAAATTGTGTGTAACACGAGCCAAGAATATTGTTGCATATTCTACAAGCTAATATAGTGTTGCGTATAGTGCAAGCTAATTTTCGTGTAGTGTACAACACAAGACATCGATGAAGTTAAAAAGAATATTTCTCATAAAATCTCGGGTTGTTACATAGATTCAAATTGAACATCAATTATGATGAATAATATGGGATTAATGATAAAATTTCTCAAATTGTCATTATATACACCATATAAATGGAATCACGTGTATAATAAAAAATATTTCGCAAATCGAGAAATTTGAGATGAAAAATATTATGCCCTAAGAAACATGTTTATTAAAATCACATAATAGATATATAGATTTATTTTTAATTATAAATGAATAAAAATGAATAATATATGATTTTAAATATCCAATTTCGATATATAAAATATTTAAAAGAAATTGGGTCCGTAAAAAGTGTGTTTCTCATAGAAGGATGGTTGGAGAAAAAACCCTTATGACCATTGAATTTTTTTTGAATCAAAACCCCAAGAGGGAATGAAAATGTAATAAAACTTTGTAAATAAAAAAATATATTGAAATCATGAAGGAGAAATGAAAATTGTGTAGTATTTAGAATATTGAAAATAAAACAGGGTATATTGGATAAACATGTTTCTTGGTATTCAAATTTGGGAAAAAGATACCCTTACCTTGTTTCCCCACATAGACTAATTCACTCCCAAATCCTATGAAAAACATAAATATAGTAATATAAAATTTTATAACCACATTCATATATGAAAATATTTGTAATTTTCATTTATAATCATTATCTACATGTATATTGGTTAGTTTTTCCTATTTTCCCATATAGGGTGTTTATAGTTTAGGCCGTTTATAGATGTTTTGCTGGAAAAGTGTTAGTATAAGTTTCTCTTCTTAATTTCATCATTTTAAGTTAATTAATTTTTCAATAATTGATTACATATAATGGATTATTATTTTTAAATGTCATTTTCTATTTACTATAGTCTTTACCATGGAAGATGAAATCGATGATTTTTTTAGTCATTCTCTACCTATGAAGGATGTTTTGTTAATTAATGAGTTAAATATTGGTGTATCGTTTATGTAGGGGAAACATATTTTTTTACAAATATATGTAATATTATATCAGAAATTATGTTTTCATAACCAACCATGATATTATTTAATATCACTATCAAGTAGGTGGTCAAACTGACCCATTCTTGAACATGCTTTAACTCAACTGGTCATTTTGATTATGGAGGTGTTTATTAGAGAATAATTTCATTTTAAAATAATAATAATGATATTATTTTTATATTTTTATGATGGTGAAACATATTTTAATATTTTTAGATAATGAATAAAAAAACTAGAAGAATAATAGAAAACTGATTCTTTATGGAGGTGGTACCCACAATTAGATTTTCCATTACTCAATGAATGATATACGTGAATATGGATAGTAATTTATCATGTAAGAATCATAAATGAATTATATAAATCATATATATTCATAAATACCATCATTATTACCATTCATATGGGGGTAATGAAAAACTAAAAGTGAATATTCATGGTGTCGGTCATCCACATACACCAAATAATGTTAATTCATATTTTTATTAATAGATGGAGTAGAATATATAATGTTTGTATAATTATTATAATAACATAACCACAAAGTAATACTATTGGTTTTTTATTGTACTATGGTTAAATTTGGTTTATCAAGGATAGAATAATAAAGAAATGTTATGAAGTATGCAAGACCTTTGCTGATAACTTTAACATTCCCTTGATGAATGCCTCATATTTCAGGGTCTTAGGATAATTTTTGGTGTCCTAGGGAATTGATAATTTTAAATGAATTCATGAATAATAAATTTGGGCGGGACTTGAAAATAATTTAAAAAATGAGTGGTGTTCTAAAAATATGAAGGTGATCCCACTAAAATATGTAATAAAGATGGGCCTTTCCATAGAAAAAATGGAGAGTAATGGTTCAGAATGAAAAGGCATGAATTTGAGGGGATTTAGGTGAAGGTATGTCAGTAAAAAAAATTTAGGACTTTAACACCTAATAATGTTTTTAAAGAAGGTCTAAAGGCGAAGTTAATTTCGACAAATTCGAGCCACCATAGATTAGTTATTTAAATACTTATTAATCATAAAGTGATATTAATAATGTCAATTAATTTACTACTAAAAATTTTATTACAACATTATTAAAAAAAATTAACTAGTTAATCTAATTCTTTAATGTATTAATCAAAAATAAATGTCTAAATATTAAAAAATTAACTTTTAAATCAAAATATATATTTTCTTGAAAAAAATTTCTTTCTAAAATATATAATTTTAATCATTACGTATGATTACTATTATTTATTTTTTGTTAAAATTAATCTAGTGTTATCTAATTTTTACATGTTTTTAGACATCAAATTATATATTTAATTTAAAATTAATTCATGTAGTTTTAAGAATACAAAATATTTAGAAATGTATTATTCATTGAAAAATAATCATTTTACCATGTTAACTAATTTTTATGTATGGTAAATTAATCTATAAAAATAAAAAATAAAGTGACCCTTATTGGATATTTTGGACTAATTTATTTGAAATTTAATTCATTTTATTTTATTCAAGTGATAAAAATTAATTTTAAATTTCTAATGTATATTATATTTATAGAAATTTTTCAGAAAGTGTTTCTTTTGTTTACAAATGTCAAATATAGGTTTGTAATTAGAATATGATATTTTAAAATATATAATTTAACATTATATATATATATATTTGGTTAATTAGAAGGTTTCATAATTTTTATGTTATGCTTATATCCATGTGATGTTTCCAAATACACAGTATTTTCAAAAACGATATATTCACTATCCACCTAAAAATAATATATTTTAGAAAAGTTACAAAAAAATTAAACTTAATATGATATGACCATGATAAATACAATAATTATTTTAAATTTTTTCAACTAACAACCTAAAATTGTTAAATTTAACCTTAAAATCTAATAATAAAATACCAAAAAATATATTTTTTTATAGTGAATCATTTTTCTTATATCAGCAATTCTTTTAAAAATACTGATAATCCTAAATATAAAAAACATGAAAAAATATCCATTTTATAAAATAAATTTTTTGCATAAAAATTTTTATTAGTAGTTTCATAGATATTCTAATTGATTTCATGGTTTATTGTGAATTTTATTTTTTTTCCTTATTTATATATATTTTATAATTTTGATACTACTTTTTTTACCTTCCCATTTTATGAATACCTTATGTTGATCTATATTGGTTGATTTTTCAGTGTTATGTGTAGATAAAACCATAGAAAAATGTATTTATTTAAGGATAAAAACTTGAATCAAAACCATCGATAAATTTATAATGGCCTATGCATATCTGGAATGACCTAATGCCTCTCTATGGATAAGAGTTAATAACCTCCATTTGAGGCCATTTACCTCATGAATCTCTTTTTATAGAAGTATATAAAATCTAATGTCTAGCCATACCCCTATGAAACTAGGCATGCCCCCCCCCCCGTGCAGGTCACTATTTTCAAGGAATAATAGAATAAGAATCAGTGTATAAGTATCCAAAAAGTATCCTGAACCCATGTAAAATATTGTCAAATTCCATTTTAACACCACAAATATGAGCACTGAAAAATAAAAATTCTATTATATGGTATTTCACTATATAATTTTAATAATTCAAATAAAATACATTGAATTAAGCATTATTTAACAGAATATTTTACGAAACTCTAACCAATTTTCAACTTCCATATAATATTCCTTGTAATGTACTCTCTCATCGAAAGAATAAAATAATTATATAAATATGAGTGTATAACACGATGTTCCCATATTAATAGAATATTCTATCTAAGTACACCATAAACCCATGTCATGACCCATCCCCCAGGGCCCGCCATGACTACCCCTAGCACACCTTCCATTGTCCAGGGGATGACGACTAGCACCGAAGGCGTATTCTCTAAAATTGGGAAGGAATTGCCATTATATAAATGTAAGCACACTCAACCAAGAACACTACAAGATACAAACACAAGTAAACTATATAAAAAAAATAGTTCTGAAAGTAAGAGGGGCCGAAATACAAGACCAACAGTAAAGGTATAAGTACAACTGAAAAATACAATACAACTGAAGAAAAAGAAGATAGCTACTGAGTCTTCCTACGAGATTCTTACCTTAATGGTAGGTATAGATCGACTCCTTAGCACTACATGTGTTCCTGTATCATCTGCGTACCGACACTCTGTATGGTCCACCTCCAGGCATTGTCCAGTCCTGGTATCGTCAGCCTCGATCAGTGTTGTTCGTCGTCTGCACCAAACACAACAGGGTGCGTGCATAGCCTGTGCAGGGGTGAGTGTAACGATACATAGGAGGGACCCCGATACCCTCAAGGTCTCACAAAATCCACAAAGGATAAACCATAAAGCATGAAATCATCAGGAAACCCGACTTAGGTATATTCCCATACATATACCGAAGTTATCAATTATACCCATCTCAATCATGAGGAATCACAGGGTCCAAATAAAAATCCCAAAGCTCAACTGTTCCTCAAAGGATGAAATAAGTACCACACAGGTTCACCACATAGAAGAATACCACCAAGGTATCACCACGAAGGAACGTACCACACAGGTACGCCACATAGAAGAATACCCCAAAGGTATCACCACGAAGGTAAGGACTCAGATCATACCAGGTATAACTTAGGTACACTAGTAGAGATGATTATATGTAACTACTGAATCTTCATACTCTGTTAAGAGGTAGACCCACGTAGGATCGTTGTACATCATCAGAACCACACAGGATCCCAGTACATCAAACCCACACAGGATCCTACTACATCATCAGACACACACATGATCCTAGTACATCAGATCCACACAGGATACTAGTACATCATCATACACACACATGATCCTAGTAAAGCAGACCCACATAGAATCCAATAGTATTTATACACGGATTCCTAGAGAGGATCCATGTGGGATCCTAAAATAAAGACCCATGAAGGATCCCTTTCTCGTGTTACAGCTAGCTACTAGGTTCCCGCACTAAGCTCGCTTGATTCTGGGAGGTTCCTCTTCTCAAGACATAGGTCGATACTCTAACTGCCACAAAGTCCCATAATGAAGTATCCAAAAGGACCACCTAGTAATAGGGGTCTCAATTCAAAAAACAGTGTGTCAATCGGATGCCTGGTCTGTAAGTTATTAGTCGTTTAATCCTGAGGGCCCGATTGGATTCGTGCCAGATCCAACCTGACTGTACCCTAACATTATCCAAATCTCAAGTGGGGTATTCCAAAAGAACCGTCTCGCTCCAAGGTTTCCAGGGTCATAGATGGTTCATCAAACAGACGCTTAATGACAAATTTATGTCCAAAAGAGAGAATATGGGTCGAAGTTGGTCCGGGTTCGGTCTCACCCGGCCGGACTCGGCCTGGGCCGACCCGAAACGGTTCGGCCCGACCCGACCTAGGCCAACCCTACCTGGTTCGGCCTAACCAGGCCTAGTTCAACCCGACCCGATTCGGCCCGCACTGGGTGGCCCGGCCCGCGCTGGGCGGCCCGACCTGGCTGCATGCGGGGGGGGGGGGGGAGGGAGGGAGGGAGTCACGCGCCCCCTACCTCAATCACCGAACGACCAAAGTCACTCAGTCGCAAGGTAGCACGAGGATCCCACCATGTGTCCCGCTTGATCCAGCTAGGCCGGCCGAAACGGCTGGCCCCTTCCCCTCCCGGCAGCGCGTCGTGCGCCGCCCCTCCTCAGTGGTGGCCCGTAGGTCCGCTTGGGACACGGCTGGCCGGTCAGCTAGCCGCCCTCCTCCGCGCAGCACAGTCATGTTCCAAACCATCTCTGGAGGCCGGAATCGATCCATCAACGCCTCACCTCGCTGCTGCATCACACGGCTATGGTTCTTCTTCCCCGGGTGGCACAGATGTGTGTCACCGTACCTTCTTGCAGCCAGCCGCCGCCCTTTCTCTGCCGTGGCTGACGGGCCGCAGCTCTTCTCTGATAGCACGATCGCACCACCACCATTGTCGTGGCCAAACATGGTGTCGACCGCCATTCCCGAGCCCCACCGTTGTCGGTCTCCATCCTCCTCCATCACGAAGAACATGAAAAGATCCACAAGATTTGCGGAGGGGCCAGACGATGTTCGTTTGGCCCATACCCTCCACGTTAGAGCAGTAGCTAGCAACATGTTTATTCTTGAATTATAGAGATTGTTGATAATAGGGTAAGGGGAGTATACAAATAACAAATCCCACCTCGAAGGATTGTAGATGTGTCACGAGATGAAATCGGTGAAGGCGAAGAGGGTTCCAACGATCGTCGTTTCCGCAACAAGCTTCCGAAGTCAGGCTCGTGCATCGTCCTCTTCCTTGATTTTGAAGAAAGTTATTTGATAGAGATGGAGTTCTTCATTTGGAGGAGAAGTTCTTCATTGGTGTAAGAGTTACTCCAATGTTCTTTCAATTCCACCCTTTCGCCAAAGATTTATCCCAAGCCACAATGAGGAGCCAACCCAAATAAAATATGTTTTTCAATTTTAAATTGTTGTCATAATTAAGGTTGGATTTAATTAATTAATAGATGGTGGCATAATTAATGTGGAGGAAGTTCAAGAGACTTCTACACCTTAAAGAGGGAATTTAAGGGGGTCGGGTGGTCCCCACCATTGAATTCAAATTGGGGGTTTTAGTTTGGCTAGTCCCCATCTCCACAACCCATGTAGAGAGGTTTCAACAGTAAAAATGTTAATATTTTTTTTCTATTCCTCCAAAAAATAGTGAAAAAGTAATTTTCACCCTCGACCTACTACAGTCAAGGTGAATGTCTCCATATGCGAATACCGGTGCTACAAGTTCATCTATGTCCTCATATTTCAATTCCGAGCACTGGTTCAAAAGTTAAAAAACCGGCTCACACATTTACTGAACGTACCTGCAAAAAAGATCAGAAATTCACTCTGGGCACACCAGGCCTCAGAATCACACGCACCAAATTTTCTCGGACTCGTAAAATTTCCATATAACTAAAAAAAATTACATGGAAATTCTGGGTCTTTACATTCTCCCCACCTCAGGGATTCGTGTCCCCGAAATACTAATCCCAAAAACTAGATAAACAAGTGGGGGTACTGAGGATGAATCTGAGCCTCCCGCTCCCATATTCCATCCTAGAGGTTCTCGTGCTGCCAAAGAACGTGCACTAGAGGTTTTGACCGCCGACGAAAGACCCACTCCTATCAATCCTCAATCTCTGCTGAAATCTCTGTAAATGTTTCCCCATCATCAATGTCCAGCTCGCCATGGTCGATGACGTATGATGGTTCGTGCATGTATCTACTCAGGTGGGATATGTTGAAAACATCATGCACCCAGGGAAACTGAGGTGGAAGAGCTAGGAATTAAGTCACCTCGCCAACTCTGTTGAGGACCTGAAATGGTCTGATGAACCTCCGAGATATCTTTCCGCCCCGGCCAAATCTCCGCAAACCTCATCAGGGTGAGACACTTAGGATGACATGGTCACCATCCTCAAACATCATAGGTCACCGTCTCCTGTTGAAATAAAACTTAATCCTGCTCTTTAAAGTCTTCATCCACTCTTGGATGATCTGCACCTTCTCCGTGGTAGCCCATACCATCTCTAGTCCCACTAGTGTTGACTCCCCTAGGTCAGTCCAGCACAAAGGTGATCTGCAAGGTCAGCCATACAATGCCTTGAAATGTCCATCCTAATAGTGGAGTGATAGCTGTTATTGTATGAAACCTCCACCAAAGGAAAGTGGTCCTCCTTTCTGCAACCGAAGTCGAGGATGGAAGCACATAACATTTCCTCTAGAGTATGAATGGTCCGCTTAGTCTGACGATTTGTTTGAGGATGGAAGGTGGTGCTCAAACGAAGTTGCATCCTGAAAGCCTCATGTAACCCCTTCCACAGCGGTGAAGTGATACACATATCACGATCGGAGACAATCGCCTATGGTACTCCATGTATCCATAAAATATACTACACATAGAGGCATCCCATGCTCTCTAATGAACCTTGATCTCTTATCTGTAGTAAGTGGGCCGAATTGGTGAGTCGGTCGACGATCACCCAGATAGAATCATGACCCCTGGATGTACATGGAAGTCCTATCATGGATTCCATGGATATCCCATCCCTATTCCACTCTAGGACCTCTAATGTCTGAACTAAGCCAGCTGGTAATTGATGCTCCACCTTCACTTGCTGAAAAGTGAGGCACCGAGAGACAAACTCTGCTACTGCCTTCTTCATTCCTAGCAACCAGTGCTGTCATCGGTGGTCCTTGTACATCTTCTCCACTTATGGGTGTACGACTAGAAGGTATGTGTGGAACTCCCTCAACATTTCCTTCTGAAGAGACACTGGTACCTTGGTACATCCTCTGAAGAGGATGATGTGCTCCCCACCTTTAAAATATCCATCAGGTGCTTTTCCTGTTGATATCTGAGCACGTTGAGCCTCGTAGTCAATGTCCCCACGCTGGGCCTCCCTGACTCGCTGAAGGAGTGGGGTAGTGACTGTAAGAGATTAAAGAAAATCTGATCCATCTCGATCCATAAAGGATATCTGCAAAGAGGCCATCAGCTCCATCGCCTCACCTAGCAGTTGTATGCCAATGCTCCTGCTGAGTGCATTTTCTACAATGTTCCCCTTCCAAGGAGTATAGACTATCTCTAAGTCATTATCCTGGAGGAACTCAAGATAACATCGTTGTCTCTGGTTCAGGTCCTTCGGAGATAAGATATACTTGAGACTATTATGGTTAGAGTAGACTATAAAGCGTTTGACCATCATGTAATGTCGCCAAATATTCAAGGCGAAGACAACTACTTCTAAATCTGGGTCATGGGTAGCGTAGATTTCCCCATGCTGTCTCAGCTATTGAGAATCATATGTGATCACTGCTTGCTACTACATCCAGACACATCCGAGCTCGGTCCCTGATGCATTGTAGTAGAGTACGTACCCTACGCCCTCCTCCGGTAGCCTCAAGATGGGGGCACTAGTCAGCCTTTGACTCAGTTCCTGAAAACTCCGCTGGCATCTCTCTGACCAACCGAAGGGTTTACCCATCTTCGTCAACACTAATAATGGTGCGGTAACTATGGATAAATCTGGAAAATATCTTCGGTAGTAACCGGCCAAACCTAGGAAACTCCGTACCTCCGTCACACTCCAAGGTGGCTCCCAATAGTGTACCACCTTGATCTTCACTGGATCCACTGCAAATCCAGCCTCTGTGATGACATGTCCTAGAAAGTGAACCTCTCGGATTCAGAACTGGATCTTCAAGAGCTTACCATAAAGCTGGTGCTCTCGGAGTGTGTCTAGAACTATCTTCAAATGATAGGCATGCTTATCCTTGGTAACTGAGTAGATCAGTATGTCTTTAATGAAGACTACTACAAAGCGATCAAGGTATGGTTGAATGATCCTGTTAATGAGTCCCATGAACACTACTAGAGAATTGGTCACACCGAATGACATGACCAAATACTCATAATGGTCATACTGTCATATGAAAGACTTATTCTTCACATCCTCATCTCGTACTCTGATATGATGATAGCCTGATCTGAGGTCTATCTTCGGGAACCATTGTGCTCCCTTCAGCTCATCAAAGAGGTCATCAATCCTTGAGAGTGGTTACATGTTCTTCACAATCACCTGGTTCATGCACTGATAGTAAACAAAAAGTCTCAAGCTATCGTCCTCCTTCTTGGCGAACAAAATTGGGGCTTCCCAAGGAGAAACACTGGGCTGAATAAATCCTTTCCCCTGTAATTCCTCCAGTTGTACCCACTGCTCATGAAGCTCTACATGAGCCATTTGATACGCTATTGTAGATATCGGTGTCGTCCCTGGGTACTAGTCAATGAAGAAGTCTACCTCTCTACGAGTAGGTGGACCTAGAACATCATTAGGGAAGACTTCTGTGTACTGGTCCACCACTACAGGATAGCTCAGACTCTCAACATCAACCACTCTGAGAGTAAGGCTAGCCAACTGATTAGTGATCAGCTTCACTCTCCTCCGGGTAAGTCCATCATGTGTTGAAAAGGATCCCATCTCGCCAGTGAAGGTAAACCTGGTCCCATCTATGTGGAAACACTACTTTTCACCTAATACAGTCAATCTGAGCAAGGACTATAGATAACCAGTCCATTCCCAAAATGACGTCGTAAGGCCTCGACACCGCTACTAGGAGATCCCAGCTGAAGCTCTCACATCCTAGAGTAAGGTCACAATACTGACACCAGTGTGTAATCATCAAATCCTTAGCCGTAGGAGTATCTAGCTATAGGGATCGAGCCAATGGATCCATCAGAATATCCGATCTCCAAATGAGGGAAGTGGCAATAAAACAATTACTGAAACCTATGTCTATAATTACTGTAGCTAAGGTGGAGTAGAGACAAATCGTACCTCGTATCATCTCTGGAGTGCCATGGTCGTAGGCCTCAGCTACCTGGAGCAAAGCACACCCCTATCCACCCGCTCTCTATGGTTGGAGTGGACCACCTGGTGGTGGTGGTGGTAACATCTTGAATAGTCACCCACTACTAGTTGCACGACCTTCTCCTCTGCCACCTTTTCCTCCTCCCTGCGGACCTCCTCAGTCGAACCTATGTCTCTTCATGGGAAGTTCCTCGACTGTCTCATGATCATCCATACGGTGGGTTGGGCAGTCATGAGCCATGTGACACTACACGCCACATTTTTAATAATTCATGTTCCTCGCATGACTGGCTCTATCTCTGGTACCCCACACAATCGAACCTGAATCCTACAGTCATACACCGGTAGGTCAGGTCCTCTTGGACCTCTGTGACATCTGTCTACTGCTAGCTGTTGAAGACTCTGCTACATGATGAATGGTGATGGGTCTCGCTGCTGGTGACTGCTCAACCAGAAAATTCTCCACTAAGAGGGCACGCTGTAACACACCCACCTGGTCAAGATGCTGAGTGAGATCATGGAAGTCCTAATCTCCCACCCAAGTCCCTGCTCAAAGGTCAATTCCCTGAAGAATGGGTCTTGTATCATACCAGTGGTGTAACGTGAGAGGTTGGTGAACCTCACTGAGTACTGAGCCACATTCATGCTGCGCTGCTACAGATGAAGAAGCTCGTGAGTGTTTGCTACATGAAGGGTCGCTAGAAGAAACTCTGTCCGAAACAGGATCTCAAAGTCTGCCCAGAGGAGAGTCATCTCATCGTGAACCTAGAGCATCAAGCTCCACCATTTCCCTACTGCCTCCTATAGTATACTGACGGAAAGGATCACCACGAGATCAGCTGGTGTCCCTACCAGTAGGAAGACTCTCACCACGACCTCCAGCCAATCCTCAACCGCCTGTAGATCTATCTCTCCCCTGAATCTGGGTGGCCTTTTATGCTGGAACTCGTGCAATGCGCTCAAGCGGCGTGCACTTTCTACTGCTGGGGCTAGTGTCATCAGTGAACCAACGGGTAATGGTACCGCTGGTGCCTCCACTGGTGCATGTACTTGAATAGGGCCTTGCACCGTGGCCTCGTCGCTCGATGGGATATCATCATGTACTATATCCGGAACTCTAGCTGGCTGTCTGCGTGGAGAAATCCTGAAAAGGAAACAGGTGTTCCATGATCAATAAGTTATACTGGTGATTGGACTCAAAGAGATCAAAAAGAAAACTCTTAAAAACACACACACAATTAGTTTTTTCATGCACTGAGTCAGAAATCAGAAGTCAGGTTCCTGGTGTATGGATACATCGGCCTCCGCACCAACACTGGATTCCCTAAAATGATAAACACACTCACTAAAATTAGCACTATTACTATTAAAAGATCAGAGTATAATGTTCTACGGTATAACTGACTCCTCTAATAACAATTTTTCATGACCCGTCCCCAGGGGCCCATGCCATGACCACCCCAAGCCCGCCTTCTATAGGTCAGGGGCAGGCGACTAGCACCGAAGGCTTATTCCCTAAAACTGGGATGAAATTGCCTTTATATCAATATAAACACACTAAACCATGACGACTACAACATACGAACACTAGTAAATTGTATAACAAATAGAGTGTTGAAAGTAAGAGGGGACGAAATACAAGCCCAACAGTAAAGGTACAAGTACAACTGAAAATACAATACAACTGACGAAAAAGAAAGAAAAATATTGAGTCATCCAATGAGATTCCTACCTGAAAGGTAGGTATAGATCATCTCCTTATCACTCCACATCCTCCCGTCTCCTCTGCATACCGACATGATGTATGGTCCACCTCTGGGCACTGTCCAGTACTGGTATCCCTAGCCTCGATCAACATTGTCTGTCATCTGCACCAAACACAACAGCGTGCGGGCATAGCCCGTGATGGGGTGAGTATAACAATACATAGTAAGGATAGTGACACCCATATGGTCTCACAAAATCCACAAAGTATAAACCAAAAAGCATGAAATCATCTTACAACCCTACTTAGGTATATTCCCATACATATACCTAAGTTATTAAGTATACCCATCTCAATCATGAGGAATCAAAGGGTCCAATTCAAAAGCCCAAATATCAACTGTTACTGAAAGGAAGAAATACCATGAAGGTATGTATCACAAAAGTACACCACACTGAAGAATAACACTAAGGTATCTTCATGAAGGAAAATACCACAATTGTACGCCACATAGAAGAATACCTCAAAGGCATCACCATAAAGGTAATTACTCAACTTATACCAGGTATAACTTAGGTACAGTAGTAGAGATGATTAGATGTTACTACTGAATCATCTTACTATGTTAAAAGGAAGAACCACAAAGGATACTTGTACATCATCAGACCCACATTGGATCATAGAACAACAAACACACACATGATCCTAGAACATCATTAGACCCACAAATGATCGTATTACAGCAGACCCACACAAGATCCTAGTACACTATTAGACCCACACAGGATCCTAGTACAATAGAACCAGATAAGATCCCAGATTATTCCCACATGGTTTCCTAGAGAGGATCCATGTGGGATCCTAAAATACAGACCCACGAAGAATCCCTTTGTCAGGTTATAGCCAGCTACTGGGTTCCCGCACTAAGCTCTCTTGATTCTAGGAGGTACCACTCATAAATCCACAGACTGATACTCCAACTTCCATGATGTCCCAGGAAGAAGTATCCTAATGGACCACCACATAATAGGGGTCTCAACGCAAGAGATGGTGGGTCAATCAGATGACCAGTCTGTAAGTAATTTGCCTTTTAGTCTCTAGGGCCCGGTTGGATTCATGATCAATCCAACCTAACTATACCCCAACTATATTCAAATCTAATGTGGGTTATACCAGAAGACCATCTCAATACAAGGTTTCTGATGCTGTAGACGGTTCGTCAAATAGATGCTCGGAGCCAATGTTATGTCCAAAAGAGAAAATATCGGTCGAAGTTGGTCCTGGTCCGGTCTGACCCGACCCATGATGAATAGGTCGGCCTGCGCTGGGCAGCCCGGCCTGGGCAGCCCGGCTTCGCTGCATGTGGGGGGGAGTCACATGCCCACTTCCTCAATCACTAAACGACCGAAGCCGTTTGGTCGCCAGGAAGCACGCGGGTCCCGCTCGGTCTAGGTCGGCCGACCAAAATGACCGGCCCCTTCACCTCCCAGTGGTACGTCATGAGCCACCCCTCTGCGGTGGTGGCCCTAGGGTCTTCTCAGCATGCGGATGGCTGGTCATCCATCAGCCCCCCTGCGCGCGCTGCGCCATCTCTGGTGGCTGGCGTCAAGCCGACCGCACCTCACCTCGCTGCTGCAGCCCAAGGTCGTGGTTCTTCTCTTCCGGGCGGCGCGGACGTGAGCTGCCTCCCTTTCATGCGGCCGGTATCCGCCCTTGCTCTGCCGTAGCTGACGGGCCGCAGCTCTTCTCTGGTGGTGCGGTCGTGCCGCTGCCTTTGTTCTGGCTGGATGTGGGGTCGAACGCTGTTTCTGATCCCCACCAGTGTCGGTCTCCATCCTCCTCCATCGTGAAGAACATGGAAATAACCTCAAGATATGCAGAGGGGTAGGGCCAGGCTATTTTGGCACGTACCCTCAGCATTAGAGCGGTAGCAAGCGGCTTGTTTATTCTTGAATTATGAAGAATGTTGAGAATGGGGTAAGGGGAGTATAAAGATAACAAACCCTACCTCAAAGGTTCGTTGATGTGTCGCGAGACGAAATCGGTGAAGGCGAAGAGGGTGCCAACGATCATCGCTTCCGCAACACGCTTCTGAAGTCAGGCTCGTGCGTCGTCCTCTTCCTTGATTCTGAAGAACGTTCTTCGATGGAGATGACATTTTTTCTTTGGAGGAGAAGTTCCTCATTGGTGGATGAGTTCCTCCAATTTTCCCCAAATTCCTCCCTTTCTCCAAAGATTTCCCCAAGAAAAAATGACGATCCAACCCAAATAAAATATATTTTTCAATTTTAAATTGTTGGCACAATTAAAGTTGGCATTAATGAATTAATGGAAGGTGGCATAATTAATGTGGGGGATGTTCAAGAGACTTCCCCACTTTGAAGAGAAAATTTATGGGGGTCGGGTGGTCCCCACCACTAAATTCAAATTGGGGGTTTTAGTTTTGGTGGTCCCCACCTCCACAACCCATGTAGAGAGGTTTGAAAAATAAAATTGTTAATATTTTTATTTTTTTTCTATTCCTCCACGAAAAAGTGAAAAACGATTTTTCACCCTCAATCAACTGTGGTCGAGGTGAAGGTCTCCTAAAGCGAATACTGGTGCTGTGAATTCAAAGATGTCTTCAGATTTCAATTCTGAGAACCGGTTCAAATGTTACAAATACCCGTTCGCACGATTACTGAACGTACCCAAAAAAAAAGTTCCAAAATTCACCCCGGGCACACCGGGCCCCAGAATCACGTGGTGTAAATTTTCGCAGACTCATAAAATTCCCATATATTTAAAAAAAATTACATGAAAATTCCAGGTCTTTACAACCCACCACTAAAAACTCCCATGAAATGAGTAAACAATAAAATATAATTTCCTCCCTAAAATTTATTTCTCTCACCACTATAAACCCAAATTACAATTTCTACTACCAAAATCTATGGTAGACTAATCTACATTGTAAATATTCTCTGAAATCATCAAATTCTGATATAATTGATCATGAATAATTCTTAGTCATTTATGTAAAACTAAAATTCGTATTTAATTTTAAAAATTAAAATTTTTAAAGAACCATTAATATTCAAACTCTTATCAATCCCATGTCAAAAAAGTTAATAAATTGAACTTAAATAGTGAAATTTAATTTCATTTATTTATCATCACATATTAATAAATAAATAGATACCATCATCTATATCATTAAATAATTTTTAAAGGCTTATAATTTTCTCTATCATAGAACTTTTCATCTAAAAAATTCACTTAGTATCACAGAAATGCTCATGCCACTCTTATTTAATATCTTCATTTTCCATGAATTCTCTGATTAAATTTCCCCATGTTTTTTAACAATATCACCAATGGAATACTCTATCATTATATAACTGTTTCTATACCATACACAATTCCTAATTTTATTTCCATATAAAGTTTATCTAGTACCAACTCAACCATATCCCATTTGAAATAGTGAGCATCATCGTATAAATGATTCTTTAATTGAGAAACATGTCCATAAAAATGAATTTTTTCACAATGTTTAGGTTTTTCCAACTGGTAACCTAATTCTCTAAATTGCTCCATGATCTCAATAGGAATCATACACCATGGTTCCAACCATCTATAATTTATCAATATATTATGTCAAAACCATGGAGACAACTACCAAAACATATAATCAAATCATCAAATTTATAGGGTCATTGTGGATGATCAACATTGAAATTTTATATTCTAGGTTTGGAAACCAAAAGTTTACAAATAAATTTAACATGGCCTATCATCTATAATACAAAACTATATCCAATAAGATTATTTTCACATATATTTGTCCGTCATTATGGTAACCTACATAGTACACTATATAACACTTCAAATGGATACATATGGATTGATGATGGATAATTTTTATTATAATAAAACTCTACTATTGATAAATGGGTTTTAAATGATTTTCCAAATTTGAGAACACATTCATGAAATATGTCATCCAAAATTTAAATAAATATTTTTTGATCCATATATTTTTGGGTGGTAGGTCATACTAATTCTTAATAGAATCCTCATAGTATTCATGATCCCCTTCTAGAATAAAGATATAATCCATAATTCTATATCTTAGAAAATAAACATCACAACTCCACGAAGTATAATTATTTATTTCAAATAATTTTATAATGTTTATAATCTAAAACTATTTCTAGAATAAGATTTTAATAAACTACTTTTTTTGAATTGGTGAACAATTAAAAAAGCACCTATACGGTTCTACGGTGATCGTGAAAGACTAATTTTAGAATCTAATAAAATATATTCCCACTTCTATATGATAATAAGAAATGGCGATAATTACCATATTGGATTTCTATACATTTCCATATCTTTTCCAAAATTATAATAGTAACAAAAAAATTTAGGAATATCCTTGCACATTCTAGACTACCAGAATTATAATTTTTTTTCATGATATATCATGGTATCCCAAGGATGTATTTTCTAAATCTACTGTTGAAATGTTTTAAAAATTATCTCTTTATTTACACAAGAATATATATCTATCATCTTAAAATGGGCCAAATATGTCGCATCAATTTATCCAAAAGTGTTAATGAAACCTTATAATGTATCCCTCATCCTCTTAAATTGATAATTTAATAACCACCTCTCTTTTACATAGTCAATGCAAATGAATTTAAATTTTATATTAGAGAGAAATACACCATCCAATGTTTACAATACATCTATGTGAAATTTCAAAAATAACCCAATCATCAGCAACTGTTCCCAAAATTCCTTCACTACATCAATTATAATATTTTTAATCAAGGTATATATCCCAAAAAATTATTTCTCTAGTGTATGAAATCAAAATAAAGTGTTTGGAGAAACTATTATAAAATACTACACTTTTTTAATATAATAAAGATTAATTACATGGTAAACCGCTTTATAATTCAAATTTTATTTTGAGATTTAATTTATTAGAAATAAAGAACATAATAAATGAATAACATAAATATCCTTCCAATCCACCTAAAGGGATTATTCTGAGGATCATCCTAATATAATTTTACCACATCTCAAATCTGTAATACATATGACAAATGAATGTGGTGATCACGAAACTTAGTAAGGGAATAAACTAATGGATATTTTTTATGTGACTATAAGACATAAAAATAGGGAATGGTCATAAGATAATGAGGCATATCATAATTGAACAATCATGAATCATAACATATAAGTTTGGATAAAACCTATAAATGAGAAATTAATAATCACATACCCACATTTTATTACCAATGTTTTGTAAACCATAATTACCATGGTTATTCACCAAGTTATCATAAAAGTTTTCATATCTAGAGAATTATTATGTATGAAATGTATTAGAGTTCTATCAGGGAGAACCCTTAATATGTAATAATTAATTTTAGTTACAGTTATCATAATTTACCATTTCATTAATAACCCATGGACAATGAAGAATGATATTTATTTAAAATCATTGCATACATAAGTGCTTAAGAACATGAAAATTAAATCATTTAAACCTATGAAATGAGAATTACGGATATATACATGTAAATCCTTGAATAAATAAATTATATTTTCCTATATTTGAATAACCATTTATTTATAAACGGTTTTCATATTCATAACATTGTTATTTTTCATGTGAAAGAGAGAAAGTCCATAAATGAATTCAGAAACATGTCCCTATAAATTTTAGATCAAGGAAATGGAATAATGGGAGGGGTAAAGGTAAACCATTGAAAAAACAAAAATTTAGATTTAATAAGATAACAAAATGGTTATGAAAATATTGTAATACAATATTTTTGAAATAATTCCACAAAACATGTACTTGAATGGAAACAATGAAGTGGATAATTCCTATAACTTGAAGAGGTGCACCCTAAAACTTGAGGATGGAACCTTGAGTACATAACGACACCTTAGAGGGACTATTTGGGAGGTAAAATGACCATAATTTTGTGGTTTATTGATTTAGAGTGAATAGGAATTGAGGATGGGTAGATATTTATAGTAAAAGAGTAAGAATTGTTTTTTAATTTCCAAATATATGTCTTGGAATTATAGGTTGTCGAAAAATAAAAATCATTGGCTTGATCATAGAATTTGTTGATGGTTTTATAAATTTGGGTAAAGATTTATTTTATTTTAATGTATTATAAACTAAATCCATATTTTAATTTTACTTTTGAAATGGAAATGTTATATTTCGACAAATTATAGATTTCAAATTAATAATTTCTATTTTAGACTTCAGAAAGTTTTTTATAGGATTTTAAATTAATTTAACTCAATTGAAAAAAATTGAATAAAATATGATATTTTAGGTCTTGAATTCTATTTAATTTCTTATTACAACATTATTACACATATTTTAAGTCATCAATGAATTTTAAAACACAAAAGTTTATTTTTATTATGCAAGATAAAATAAAGTATTTTAGAAAAGTCTCCAAAATTTAATATATCCTAACTTCTAAATGACAATTTAAAATATAATTTTACTTTATAAAAATATTTCTCTAAATATGATATTTGTTTCTTTTAAATAAAAACTCTTTATTTATCGAAAAAATAATTATTTTTAGCAAATATGAATCATTATGACTTTAATATAAATTTATTATGATGTCAAAAAATATTATTGTCATTAGTATTTGAAAAAATATTGGTTTATAGGACAATTTAATGAAAATATATTTTATTTAGTGTAACCAAGTGTATTATAAAATTGTTTATATTTTCTAAAAATACTCTTATGTTTTATTTGTATCAGAAAATATAGTTTTCAAGATTCATCTTATATAATAGTGTATTTTATTAAACAAAATAATAATCAACATAGATATAAAAGAGATTACTATTTTATTTATAAAAATAAAATTCAAATTTTATGATACTAATGTCTAGATCTGTAACTCCATATTACACTGACATACGACGAAAGTTTAAGGTGTGAAATGTTGGTAATTTCATGGGGTGATTCAAATAACATTTACCTAGTGGTGATCTGAGCTAACGTGAAATTATCCCATAGTAAATTGTTTTCCATTCCTCACTTGCTGATGCCCTACATGGGCATGGCCAGGGGAAACCTCGGTGAATCGACATCCATCTCATGTTCTGTCAAATGGGCTTCAAAATTAATTACTCTAATAGTTGGGGCCATCCTTTCTCCTATTGATATATACATGTAGTTATAATTTCCATTTATAAACACAAATTCTAATGTAAAATTATTATTAATGGTCATAGAGACCAATATTCTTGTCGAATAATGGTCATATTGGACAAAATTCATATAAAGGTTAGGTATCAATGATTACTTATCATTTAATACCTATTTATACTCTTCCATTAATGAACATTTACTACTTCATTCTCATAGGTTTTTATAATTTCTTGATAATTTCAATTATATTCCAAATTTTATTATTTATTATCATAGTTTTAATGGATGGTTTAATCTTCTTCTCAGAGTTTGAACATATGGAGTTTAATAATTAATTGTCGATATTATTTTTTATATATATCCTTGAATATTCATTGTTGTTGTAATTCATATTATTAATTTACATGTAATATCTTTTTTTTGTAAAAGTATTTCTATATAATTTAATTTTGAAATATAATAAAATGGTTATTATAAAAAAAGATCATTATTTTATTAATCATAGTTAGAATTTTCAGGCTATTAAATTCTCCCAAAATTAATAAATTTAATCCTCTAAATTTTTGACTTACATCAAAACAAATGGTGGAATTTTCCTTTTTTTGATTCTTCACATTCCCATGTAGCAACGTAAAACTCATGATTTCTCTACTAGAAATTCACAATTTGTGTTTGTTTATTCCTATGAACACTTTTCTTTCTCTCAAGGATCTGGATTGTTCCCAACTCATATAAAAATTCAGTTTATAACTCCATATAATTAGTGTCAAGTACATGTGGTGGTTCATACATGTATATTTTTTTAGGGAAACATGGATGGTATCATGGACATTAGAAATATATCAAATTAGTGATAGTCAATAAGAATCCACTCCAACACACTCTATTATCTCAAATGGTGCAATGTACATGGACTCATTTCCCCTTATTTCCAAACCGTATGACCCCATTATATGGTGGTATACTGAAGTATACATGATCACCAAAATGGAACTCTATGTCCTTCCTTCCTTTATCAAAATCACTTTTCTGTTTACTTTGAGTAGATTTGATCTGTTTTATAATCAATTTTACTTTTATATAACCACCTTCGTAATGTTGGGACCCAATTGTTTCTCATCTCCAACGTCATTCAAATATGTTCGAGTTCTACACATTTTTCTATAATGATTCAAAAGTTTCCATTTGAATGATCGAGTAGAAAATATTTTTATAGAACAATTCAATTAGTTGAATATGTTGATCCCAACTCCCTTGAAAATCATGTGATCTATCCCATAACATGTATTCTAATGTTTGAATAGTCCTCTATGAGTACCTATAAGTTTGAGAATGATAGGTTGTTGTCAGGCTTACTTATGTATTCATCACGTTTTGAAGGATCCTACTGATCTTAGAAGTAAATCTTGTATGTCAGTCAGAAAACATTGGCTGTGGTACTCCAAGTAATCTTACTACTTGAATATAGATGTGAGATTGATGTTTTTTGGGATAATTCCACTATTATTGGAATGAAATGGGTATAATTTGTCAATTTATCAATGATTACACATATAAAATTTATACACTTATAATTATTAGGATGAATTGTAAAACATTCCATAGTGATGTCGTATAACTTACATATAGGTATGTGAAATGGTTTTAATACCCCTTTAGGAAGTTTTTAATTCGCCTTCACCTGGTGACACAAGAATTACAATAGAGTTTAATCGATAATATTTATTTTTATATTATTCTACCTATAATGATCATAAAGGTCCATATAAATATTATTTATTATACGGTGTATACATAAAGTAGAGCTTTGGGCATCACCAATTAGCTCATTCTTTACCTCTATAATTGATAGAACTCATATCATTGTACCAAATTTTTGTAAAACTTATTGATCAAATATTAAATTCATAATAATTACCATTTAGCACAACCTCTATCTTCATTTTCATGAAAGTATATTCTCTTTGATCTTTCTTGATATAATCTAGTAATGATGGTTTGGAGATTAGTTGGTATAGCATTGATGATTTATAATTCCTAATGATTAACATATACAACTTTACTAGGTCCTTATTCAGTGGCTCTTAATTAATCCTCATCATTTCTAGAACAAAGGGATCTTTCCTACTAAATCCATCTGTAACTTCTTTTCCCATCTGGGGTGATAACGAATTGGAAAACCATAGTCTTAAATAAGTTTCAACCATCTCCTTTTTCTCATATTCAATTCATTTTGGATGAATATATACTTCAAACTTTGGTGGTATATGTATATATCACGTTTTTACCCATAAGGATAGTGTTTCCATATCTTGAAATCATAAATGATGGAATATAACCTGAAATATGAAGTAATGTAATTATTTTTATGAGGATTTAGCTATTGAGATGCATAGGATACTACATTATCAATTTACACTAGAATGCATCCACTCCCTTTCATAGATTCCTTACTATAGATAAAAAATCCCACTCTGAAAAAGTGTAGAGATAAACTAGGTGAAATAAAAAACATCCCTTTTAGTTCCTAGAAACATTCCTCACACTCCATTATCAAGATAAAATTAACTCAATTTTGTGTTATCTTAGTTAGTAGATTATAATGTCATGAAAAGTTGTATAATATTTTATGTAGTATCCTGCTAGACCAAGGAAACAAAAAAATATCTATTATAATAGTAGGATATGGCCACACATTCATTAAAATTTTCCAACAATGAATCTTGACATAAACTAAATTCATATTTTTTGAATTTACCAAATATATTTTCATTCCTTGATGTTCGTAAAATAACTCTTATATGATCCCTAATATCTTCAAGAATTTTAGAATATATAGGAATATCATAAATAAAGACCACCATTTTTTTTAAAATGGAGTCCCCTAAGAATATATTAATCATATAATTAAATAAGGGAGGAGAATTGGTAATGCCAAACTGAATAACAAAAAACTTATAACGCCAATATATTGTTTGGATGCTAGTATTTGGGAAATATTATTTCATCATTATACCTTGATCAAAGGTCAATCATAGAGAAGAAATGAGCCACATGAATCTGGTTGAATAATTTAAAAATACTTTGATGAGGGTATTTTTTCTTAATTATGATCCCATTATGTTCTCTAAAATTAATATATAGATGTATTGATCCATACCACCTCTTCAAAACGAGAAAATGTTCTCCCTATGGAGACACACTTTCTTGAATAAAACCATTCTCCAAAAGATATAGAATTTTCACCATTAATTCTACCAACTCCACATATTTCATTCTATATGGTGTCTCCAATATTGTATTAGATCTTGGTATAAGTTCAATGGAGAACTGTACCACTCTTTATGGGGGAGTTACAAGTAAATCTTAAGAAAAAACATCAATGTATTCCTAAAATTGGGATCATTTTCTATCTTTAGACATTCTTTTTTTTATTTATACACCAACCACTTCCATACAATGGATTTAAGAGGTTATTATAAATAGAGTTCAAGCTAGAATATACGTTCATTGAAAATAAATCTTTGTTTTCTACTCATGACCAATGAAATTTCATTGTTCTATAGTTGATCTTAGCATTATACATTGATAGATTGTTCATTCCTAGAATAGTGTATAATTACACCATGGGAATAACTACAAGATTTATTATTAGATTTTACTCATCCAATTTGATACTAGAGATTATATACAAAATTTATTCTTGGATAATTCCTCAAGGATTCCCAACTGATAACACTACATATAGAAGTTATTGTTTTGATTCAATATTATATCAAAACATGGATGAAATAAAGGGATGTGTATATTCGGATTCAAACAATGTACTTACTAGCTTTAAGAGAAAAATGAGTGTACCTACCAAAACATTATTTGGAGCCTCTACTTCTCCATTGTGATTGAGAAATCATAAAATTTATCCCTTGTCCTGTGATAATTTTTATAGTGGTTTCCCTCCATTATCTTGTAATTTATAAATTTATTGAAAAGTTCCCCAACTTTCCACAGTTGAAGCACTAAACATCAGGTTGTTCTTGCATTATCTTCCCTTTCTCATTTCCATTAATATGTTGAGGCTTTACCTTAATAAGAAAATTTTGATCTATATGGATATCTCTTCAAAACATGTAGAAATTTCCACTCCAAAATATGTAGTTACCTTAATGTTTCATCCAAAATTTGTCGCGTGTGGGTATTTTAGTTTTTTTCGTTCTCTTTTTTAATCAGAATTCTCCAATGGGTTTTGTTCCATTTATATCTTTTTTTAATTTGGATTACATGTTATCTATGTATTTCCAAACTCCATTTTAACCTTAAAATAACTCTTCACTACCTCCTTATAACTTTTATAGTCTTTATTTTCAATATTCTTCCATATATTAGGTTTAATACTACCAAATAGTTGATGTTATCTAACTCTGAATAAAGGTGTAAAAAATATCATTTATATATAGGTATTACATCGTTCAAAAATTAATTGATTAATTGATAAAATAAAGGAAGGTGGTTATTGATGCATGATTGAATTAAATGAAAGTTGTTCCATTTGATGTTAATCTGGATTCTCAACATGATTCATGTTATTTTTCATAATCATAAATAGTTAATTCATCATCCTCATGATTTTTTCCATTCCATCATTCATCATGTTAAGAAGGCTATCATTTCATCATTCGTTGTGGTCATCATTAGTGTTGTTCCTTCTATCTCGTACCATTTTATTAAAATAGGATAAAATTATCTAAAAACATGTCGATTTTATTAATCTTATAATTCTAAAGTTAGTACAACTCCTAAAACAACATTCATAATGAAATTATTCTTTAATCTCTTGTAATAACAATTACATTTTCTATATATATATATTTCATAATTTTTTATAAAAATATTGTGAATAAAAAAACATATCCACTAGGAGTTTCAATCTAGGTGTGAAACATGGAATGTTATCATACACTAGGTGATAGTAAATTAAAATCCCAATGCACCCATTTTGGGGGTTTACCCCTAGATAAAACTGTGCCAAAGCTGTATCCACTCATATTATCCATATAGGGATTTCATTTAACTGAAACCACTCTCTTATTATTTCATGAAAATTTCAAGATGTTTTCCTATATTTAGAATTACCCCTACGATTATTACTATTTTTTTAATCATAATTTATATATATAACTCATATTATCTTTGATACATACTATGGAATCCCACCGTTTTTAATACATTGACCGTTCATTACATGGTACAACACTTAATAATAAAAAAGATATTTTGAGGTTTAGTTTTTGTATAAAATATGAACATAATACATGAATAACGTAAAAATTATTCTAATTCACATGAATGGACTATTTAAAGTTTCATATTATGTTTCTTTTACTATATCTCATATCCTATAGTCATACATCAAAATATTTAGGTTAGCATAATTCCCATTACGAGGATAAACAAAGGGGATATTCAACGTGTGACCATGAGGAATATCAATAGGGAATGATCATAAGAAAGTTAAGCATATTATATTAGAATGGATCATGAATCATTACATATAAATATAGATATAACATAAAAATGACACATTCATAATAATATCACCATTATTTATTTCTACAGTGTCATAAATCATAATTACCTATGTATAATAAAACATGTCATATATAGAGATTAATTATATACCAAATGCATTGGAACACTATTAGGGTGAAATTTTTTTATGTCTTAATACATGTGAGCCACATTTACTATCATAAATCATTCCATAAATAACCCATAAAGAATAAAGAACCAGTTTCATATAAAATCCTTGCATTCGTAACTGCTTAAAGAATTTAACATTACGTCATTTTTAACCCACATAATGTGAATGTGGGTTTATTAAAAGTAGATACTAGATTCAATAAATTATATTTACATATTTTTGAATACCCATGGATAAAGAAATTTTTTGGGAATTCATAATACAAGAATTTTTCATGTCAAAAGAGAAATTCAAGAATTGAATTGGAAAACATGTTAGTATAAAATTTGAATTAAGGAAATGAATTAATGGGAGGGGATAAATGTATACCATTGATAAAACAATAATATTATAGCAATGAGATAATAAAAAAGGGAATTAATATATTGTAATCCAAAATTTTAGGAAGCATTCAAAAAAATAATTACTTGGACAGATTAGTAGAAGTAGAGAATTCCCTTAAATTAAAGAGTTTCTTCCTAAAACATGATGTTTGAACCATGAGGACATAAAGAAACCTTGGAGGTAGTATTTGGGTGAAATAATTACCGAAATATAATGTATTGTGGATTTAGAGTAGATATGGATGGTGGATGGGTTGGTATTTATTATAAAAGAAGATGAATTGTTTAATGATTCGCCAATATATGTATTGGAATTATAGGTTATGGAAAACGAAAAACCCATTGTCTTTCCAATATATTTTTATCATGGTTTTATAAATTAGATTAATTTTTTTATTTTAGTCTATTAGTATCGAAATCAATATTTTAATATACCTTTGGACATGGGAAACTGAATTTTCCAAAAATTATTGTCTTTAAATTCAAAATTTACATGTTGGGAATTGGAAAGTCATTAATAGATTTGGAAATTGATATAAATCCATTAAAATATATAATAATAAAAAAATAACTTATTATTGAACTTGGATTATATATAATTATTAATTTCATCATTATTTTATATATTTTAAGTCATAAAGAAAATTTACAACACAAAACTCTATTTTTACTATTCACTGAAAAGTAATGTATTTTAGAATATTCTTAAAAAATCACCCTAACGTAATTTCAAAATGTTGATTTCAAATAAAATGTTTATTTTATAAAAATAATTTTATAAACATGATATTTTTGACATTTAAATATTAACTCCTTATTCAAGAAAAAATTATAGGTTTTACAATATAATAAAGTTAATACATTTATAATCCTTTCCTAGGACATTGTAAAACAAAATTATCACTTATATTAAAATAAATATTGTTATATAAGTATATTTCATGAAAATAAATTTTATTTAGAATAACTGAGTTTATTATAAATGTGTCTATGTTTTGTGAAAATTCAAATATTATTTATTTGTTTTTAAATATGTATTTATCAAAAAATTTCCAATATTTATGTGTATTTTATTAAATTAAATATTAATAAACATAGAATTATAGAAAAAATTATTTAATTTATTCAACAAAAATATAATATTATGATACTATGGTATAGATACATAACCCCTTATTACAATAGCATATGCCTTATGGGTAAGGTGTGCAATAGTGGTAGTATCATGGGGTGGTTCAGATAACATTGACCTAGTAGTGATCTCCAATAACATTAAAATATCCCATAGTTGATTTCATTCAAGCCATATTTATTGTACATCTATTTTGGATCTGTCATGATCAAACCCTAATGATTATACCACTCTCCAAAATTATGAGAAATGGGCTTCAAATGGAATTACTCTAATGGTTGAGGATATTATTTCTACTCTCTCCAACCACTATCAATTTTCTTTTCCCTTTATAAAACCTAATTATAACGGTAAAATAATTACAAACATTCATAAGGCCCTATTGTCAAATTGACCAATGGCCATATGAGGGATGTGTTTCAGTGGTCACTTTCCTTTTGTTCCCTATAAATACTGATCCATTCGTTGAGTTTTACTACATTATTCTTAATGGGTTTTATAACTCCTTTATAATGTTCATTATAATCATAACATTTATTTTTTCCATTAATAGTTTTCATGGTTGGTTTATCTATCCTACAAGAGTTTTAACTTATGTAGTATACCATTTCATGGTCAATATTCTTTGGTCTTTTTATCCCTGTATAGATTTTAGCTATAGTTTTTGGTTTTACTACATGAAATGTAATATAATTTTTGAAAAAGTATTTATATACTCTTCAATTATGAAATAGAATAAATCAGTCATTATGAAAAAATAGGTCTTTTTATTAATCGTAGAAATAATATTTTGGACATTATAACTATGTCTAATTTCACAATCTTAGGTAGATATCATGATACTAGAAAATATACACCAAACATTGGAGATCTATAAACACAAAATATTTCTCACCAAAAAGGCAGTGCCTCTAAAAAATAAAGTAATGAACAAAAAAAATAATCTTTTGACCATGTTTAAGATAATTATATTCATGAGGTCTCATTTTCCTATACCCATAGGCTAAAACTTTGCATCCTTATATTAAAACACATCATAATCCCAATCCATATGTGTCACAATATACCTCATTTCCAATGTCAAATTTCTGAAAGAATTAAAACAATGGATAATGTAAATATCCTCTTTATTTCATGAATTAATCCTTAGAACATAGTAATAAAAAAAATATCCCATTTTATAGTCAAGGCTATCATTGAAAAACATAATCTAAAAAATATGGAATAAATATTTCTATATATATATATTTATCCAAAGCTATAAAACATCACATTTAAAATTCATTCCAAGGTCATTCCTAAGAAATTACATCTTTCACCTTCTTCGGATCAAAAAATATTTATTTTTCAGAAACAACATGTCCCAAAAATTTCACCTCATAAATCCAAAAGTGAAATTTTAAAATCTTGGAATTCATCTTATGCTCATGCAATATTTCCAAAACAATCTCAACAAGATTCCTATGAACTTCATTTTTAAATATTGGATAATGATATCATCCCAAAACACTAATACAATGGTATCCAAAAATATATAGAACAATTGATTCATTAATTTCATAAACACTACCATTGTGTTAGTAAATCCATAAGGAATGACTAATAACATTAAATTGGTACACTAAAATCAATTATTTTTAAATATTATCTTTTGTTACCCCAAATTTATGTCATCTAGACCAATGAGAAATATTGGAAAATAAAAAATATCCCTAAAACGAGCCAAAAATATCATCAATTTTGGGTAAGGGATATTTATTACCTTCCATCACTTAAACAAAATCATTTAATAATATAATAAATTCAAGAAACATTCATATTAATTGAAAATTAGAACTAATACTTCCTAATAACAAACACTTGATTAACTAAATCCATTTTCCCCAAACCTACCTATTTTTACCATTATCTACCATAAATTTATTTATTCTATATGGCTGATTGTAATGAAATTAAGTTTGTTCTTAGAACTGGTCAATAAAATACTCCATAAACCTCATTGGTCAAAATCTATAAAAATCCCCCATGAAATCATATGGATAATGATCTAATGCCGCTAGATTTAATGGTTGACTGTGTCCTTGCATTAATTCAATTTGAAACCTCACAAATTTAAAAAGTATTGACCTATCAAACTTTTTAATTGTACCTACATAATAAGAATATCTCCCCACTCTCCCTTTAATATGTTGGTATTGTCATCTGGATCCATAGATATAAATATACAACCATATACATCCTTGAATTTACCTAGATAATCCATACTAATAGATAACACATATATTTTTACCATAAGAACTAACACGTTCTATGAGATTTTCATATTACCAAACTTTATTGAGTTGGATGGATACTTAAACCCTTGTTCAATCCTTCCCCCATTGGAGCATCAATTTTCAAATAAGAGGGAATCAATCCTACTCAAAATCCTAGTAGACTAACAAATAATTTAGAGATGAATGACTAAGATACTCTAGAATCATAAAATGTATAAATAATCAAAGAGTCTATCCGAAAATCACCTTTTACCATGGCTAGTGATGCATTAATATTATACTTCTCTAATTGTTACTATCCTAAAAAGATCTTCCTATGACTCTTTAGTGGAAATAAAATATCCTCTTGTTAAATCCTCCTTTATATTTTATTATTTCATAACCCTAACTTCTTCATTCCTGTAGTATACATACTCCATCTATACACATGGTTAGATGCACCCCCACAACACTCCCATGGGAATCTACCACAATGCTTCTTTAAATGACCAACTGTGCTACATTAGAACATATATTAGGTAGGTTTTAAAATACTAGATTTATATTCCTCACTCTATCACACTGGAAATTTTTTAGTAGACCACCCTTTTTTACAGTTAAGAAGATGAATGGAAAAAAATTGTCATATGTCCTACTTTTTTCAATCGAATAAGCTTATTCATTAACCTAACCATGGAAGAAAACTGTTGAACCTCTATGTGTCTACAAGTTCTACATAATTTATAATTCCTAATATTACTACCACCATATAGGTAGGTTTACATAATAATATGACCCTAAACTATATCTCCATATGCATCTATATATTAAAACATTTTTCATTTATATTCAAATTTATCACCAAATATGGTATATACCATAAACATTCTAAAAGATTATTTTTTATAATGGATATGTTGGCTTTAAAAAAATATAAAATTTTACGACCCTTCATGAGATTATCTTCTTCATGAAAATACCAATCCTTGAATTTATTTGGGAAACACTTCCATTCATGATACTTATAATGTCCAAATTCTATCATCATATATCACTATTTCTAAGATGCAGCTTCCAGTAAATTGGTAATAAAAAATTCCTTATTGGTCTCATGAATTCATTAAAAATGTATATATAGACGGTATTTTATAATTATTATCATTCCATCTGTAGTCTGAAATAAATTAGAAATTATTGCTGACTATACTTCAAAAATTTTGGATTCCCAATTCATCTTGATTACACTACCTATAAAATGGTTGGATAGTATGTATAATCATGATATCTAGCTGGGGATATATTATATAATCTTTTAATTTTCCTCATCCATATCCAACATGAAATATTCTTGGTTACAAAATTATATTACATATAGAATTTTTCAATCAAAATAACACAATTTTGGAATGAATGATCACCAAAAAATTTCATTCTATACTATGTCTTGGTGGATCACTATCCATTTTTACTAGTTAATCCAAATTGTTATCAATTTATCAAAATAATTAAAAAATGGTTTCATAATACATTTTCTAATATGTTTTGAAAAGATAAAAATCAGTATGTCATTAAAAATATATTTTTCTTGTAATAAAATAAATTTCTCGCAAATCTATGGTCATTGGACAAAATTATTTACTATATAAATCATATTGATGGAAATATTTCTAGATATAACACATCATGGGTTAACACATAAAATATAATAACATTACACACGGTCATATCAAATATTTTAATTACTCAAACCTACCAGTATATCAAAGTTCACTATAATGGGTTCAAATATAACTTTTTATAAGTACATTTTGAATTCATACCATCTTAATCTTCATTCCAAACATGATTCACAAGAAATAACTTAAACATAATTCTATAAAATAGTTATATAACATGATGTCCCATAGATATGAATCCTGAGACTCAAACCAAATTCCCACATGGATATAAACACACTCCTATGGTTAATTGAGGCTTGAAACTAGTATGTAGGGATATGATAAACTGCCGAGGAATGATTTTACATAAAATACATAAAATAATGTGTTACAATATAAGTGAATATAAAAATTTATTTTATTAAAAACAATGATATTGATAATAGAAACAAAATGGGGTTTAAAAAATTAATCACTGAAGAGACATCCATGTATCTGTATATATTCTAAAAATAAAGTAGTGTAAAGAAAAATTTTGTACTCCTTAAAATAAATATATATTTTTATGTCTTACTCCACATGAACCATTAAAACCAAATGAATATAGATAATTTTACGGTAGTTGTTTAATTGTAAGGTATGATCCATGATAGCTGAATTATGATATATATATATATATATATATATAAGAACAAAACAAATTAAATACCACTTTAAACATCCACTGAATTAGTATAATAATGAAAATAATAAAATATATTTGTATAATTAAAATATATTTTAGAAAATGGTTACTTTCCAAATTTTGATATATTCATTATTAGAACTAATTTTAGAAGAATAATTAATACCAAAAAATAATTTAAAAAAAACTATTTTCTTGATATTTTTATGATCTTTTAAAGTTAATTTTATAAATTTTCAGATGAAAATTTTAAAAAATATCATATGTTTTCGATATAGCATGAAAAATTTATATCATATTTATTTTATGATATTTTTATAGATATTTATTTTTATATGAATAGGGAAAAATACCATTTTTAAAAGTAACATGACCTTATGAAATTATTAGTGTATAAGTATGAATTGGAAATTTTAAAAGCCTTTTAAAGGCCAAATATAAATTTTATAAGTGTATTTACAATTTTAAAATTTTTGGTTTCAGTTTATAAACCCATATTTAACTATTTATAATTTTATTTAATTTTTTTCAAATTTTTTATAATATATTATTCAATAAGTATCTTTAAATTAATTTTTATCTTTATTAAAAATTGAATAAAAATAAATATATTAAATTTTTTGAATAATTAGGTATTAATTATCCAGTAAGTACCATTTTTTGTCCTAGAGGATAAATTAAAGGGTAAAAAACTAGTTACCATGGTGAAAACTAAAATAAAAAAATTGTGTAACCAAAGAGGTAAATAAAATAAAAGTATCAAAAAATCTTTTTATTTTAATTATGAAGGTCTGAATTGACTTAATATCATATCCTCTCCATTATTTATCAATTTTCTAGCCACTTCCCTCCAGAGTGACTTCCCATTTTTGAATGTTTTTTTCTATTTTGAAAAAATGACACAACTTTTCACATATAAAAGGGTTACTCCTCCCCTCACTACCCCTAAAAAACCTGTTATGTTTAAAAAAACTCATTTTAAAACTATCATCAACACTATGTTATAGGTTAATCTAGTTCTAGTATTTTTAAAATACAATCCCACAATGTTTTAATCCCCGTCGAAAAGGAGATAATCGAAGAAGTGAGGTATAAGTTCCTAACATCTCTTTATCTTTTATATTTATTTAAGTACATTTTGTATTCCTAAAATTTCATTTTATCATGTTAAAATGATAACATAAGTTTCATTATTATATGGGTATGTTATTATAATTATGATAAAATAATTATCTACCCTCCCCTTTTCCATTAAGTAAAATGAAAATGTAAATCTTTCATTGTGAGTAATATCTCCTCCATTAATAAATGTGATTTATTTTCCTTAAAATAAATACAACTATTATTTTTTCTTATATATATTATGTAAATATGATCGTTATAAATGAAATATAACATTAATATTTTCCTTTTTGAATAAAAAATGTAATGATCATTATACTGTAATCCATAAATATTTACAAATAACCCAAAACTAGTTCATCCCAAGTTTAATTTTCATAAAACAAAACTAAAACTACAATTCAATGGAATTATAAAAATATAAGTCCATATAAGAGATCAATTATAGATCAATTTTTTGGTCTGTAAATGATGATATTGAGAATAAAAATGATGTTCCACATCACTTTTACAAACTGAGTTCAAAACAGGTAATATTATTAACACCCAATGCTAAAAAGAGATAAAAATAATCAATTATATAAATATTTTTTATTAATAAAGTTTATATATGGAGATATATATCAATAATATTATAAAATATTTAATTAATTTTTGTATATTTATGATATATTAGGTTATATAATTTCCTTGGAAATCAAGGGTAAATTTATGGGGCTTGGTAACTCAAACTCATTTTTAGAGTTATACAATTTTTTATTAGAACTTTTTATTACAATACTTTACAATTTAAATGATGTTATATTTTTATTTTTATTTTGGGAAAAAGTGTTCTAATACAATTAAATTTTGATAAATTTTTTATAGAGTCTTTTTTCCCTATAATACTTTGAAATTTATTAATTAATATTTTTAGATACAGGAACAGAGAAGATGAACGATTTTGAGGCCTGGTGTTCTAGAAATTAATTTTATAAAAAAATTAAATAAAATTTTTAACACTCACACAAATCTTTCCATAAATAATGTGATACCTCCTAAAAAGTGTCTTCAAACAAAAATATGTAACCACAGTTGAATTTGGAGTGTGAGATGTACCCTAGGCATGACATAATGTTGGTTGGCACGACATGTCTGGAATAGGTACCCGTTTGCATGTGTATTTAAATATATAAATAAATAAATACTTTATTTTTAATTAAATGAAATGTAATGGTTTCCTTCAATAAATATTACAATATAGAGATTCTCAAGGGTTAACCACATAACTCTAGGGCTGTTGAGAGGAGAATTATTTCAACCTCATTGATGAATTGAAATTGGACGACGATGAGAATCAGGATTGAATTGAATTGAGGAGATTCAAATGAAACAAATCATGCCCAATGATGTAGAAAACATTATTCACCAATGAAAGACTATAATTGATGTAGTAATCTACATTTATGGTTTTTTACTTCTTAATTAAACTGTTTAAGCATGGATTATCAAACTGCTTAATGATATGAAATTAATTGGAACCTTCACAAGAGACCCATGTAAAATTAAATTGTTTATTCAATATACCTCCCAACATTTTCAGGATTTATCTTCGAATATTTTCCTAATCTATATTCATTTTCTAATAATTTTCTTCTAAAAAATATTTCACAATTTTTTCTTGTGATTTCCCCCATAGTTATTCACGTTATTCGCTAACAGTCTACATTGACTACACTTCATCACTTCCAGGTGGGATCGACGAGGATCTGACCCCAAGATTCACAGAAGATTCATCTATGAATAAAAAATAATTGATTAGAGGAAGGATCAGTATGCTTTTCTAGTTTTGGGTAATTCAACCATGGATTTTTAATTCTGGTGCGACAGTAGGAGGTGGCACAAGCAAATGGAGGTTCATGCAATATTCATGCTATAGATCAAATTCCAATTTCTAGCCACTGGAAGACCATAATCATTGATTAGAGGAGGTTTACACTATTTTCTGGTGGAAAAAATAGCAGATTAGGCTTAAGGAATGGTGTATTTGTGATATCCCAAATAGATCTATAATTCTATCGAAAAATGGACTATACGACATGTACTCAGATGAACACATTTCGTGTAGTGACTCAACTATGGAGTCTAGTGTTTCTAGTTGATTTAAACAAAACATAACGTGTTGTACCACCACCCACCATTTGGCAATGTTCTATTGGACTGACATGTACTTTGGGAGTACATGAATGTGGACACGGTCAGGTATACACTATATATAAGGACATGAGCATGTTCAGGTATAGGAATAGTTACACAGGCACGACCTGAAGGGCATGTGCATGACTAGAATCACATGGGTAGGCTATGGGTGGACATGAAATGTTGTAAAGTAAAATTATATAGCGTGTAGTATTACATGGACAGTGATCCATATGATGGAAATGAAATAACCAGGCAGTAGAGCGGGACAACACACCACGGGGGTCCCATACATGCCATGTACTTTCTTTTCAGGAAGTTTGTTTCTCATGTATACTTTGTTTACAATCATATTTTGTATAGTAAGTATCCTATCATAAGTTTTTTTGCATTTCAAACATGGTGGGAGACTTCATAGTAACATTTGTAATACGATATGAGATGTTCCAAGTGTGACACTTCCTTAAGCAATGCTCAATGATGGTATTGGTTGGGAAAGATCATCAAAGTGGAACCCTCCAATGATGTAATGGCATGTGTCCTCTACTATCAGAGTGGTAACCTCTTACAGAGCCAGGGAATGGGACCTCTACCATTAGAGTGGTTCAATCCTATAGAGATAGGGAATGGGTCCTCAACCACCAGAGTGGCACCATCATATGGGGTTAGGTCTGGAGTCATCTACCATCAGAGTGGCACCCTCTTATCTGGTTAGGGAATTAATCCATTATCATCAGAGTAGAACCATGCAACATTTTTAGGGCATGTTTCCTCTACCATTAGAGTGGAACCCTCCAATTGATTCAGGGAATGGGTTCTCTACCATTAGAGTGACACCCAGATGTAGAGTCAGGGCATGATTTTTCAACCATTTAAGTGGAACCTTCTTATGTAGTCAAGGTGTGGGTCCTTGACCATCTGAGTGGCACTCTCATATGATGTACGGGAATTGGATCTCTATCCACTGAGTGGAAACCTCTTATTGTACATGTTCATGAGTCCTCTACCTAGACATTATGGCCTCTCAAGCATGTGTAATTGTGAAGATGTGTGGATCTACCTAGATACTTATTCAGAATGACAGACGAGATACTGGAAATTACGGATGAACCCCATGAAACCGATGAAAGACAATTTTTCTTAGGCTAGGCTTTGACATAGATATCTCCTTTCTCTATTTTTTGGGTTTATTATATTATTATATTTAACTATGTTGTTGTTATTTGTCTCTCTCCTAGTATGGTTTTTATTTTATACATTTATTATGACTCTTCTTCTCCCAATCCAATTTTCATAGAATCCTACGTGGTATGTATATAATCACATTTTCATGGTTTCTGCCTACAAATGTCACGTCTTATGAAAATTATGGATATAAGAGTAGTGATTTAAGAAGATATTAGTGACAATTGGGTCCATTGGACCCTAAATGGTAGTCATATTTGGGAGTGTTGGAGATGGTATGTATCTGTAGTAAATTTTCAAGTTTATTTTCAGGTTGGGACATCTATTCTGGTTTGGATTTTGTTTTTTCTCTATACTTTTTAGATTATATTATCATATTTTTTTATTCCCCAAATTTATTTACAAGAATGATATATTATCTTGTTATTTCATATTTTATTATGATTATTATAAACTTGTGTATGGAGATAATCATGTGTGTGTATTGGTATAGTAGAAAAAGGCCTCACATATTAGTAATTTCCTTATGTGATTTTTGGAAGCCCTTATAAAATGGAGGTAGGCTTAGGGTAGTTTTTTCTTGTCTCTCCATCATCTAGGTAAGACCTAGTGGGTCAGGTCGTGATAGATTGGTAACAGAGTAGTTCATCCCCTATGATGGTGTTAGGAGTGTATTCCCCTTACAAGGATTTGGTTGGGATATAGGTAAATGGTTTCAATGTGTCTCAAGTGTGGATTTAAGGAATGGGAACCTAGTGTTGGTGTGATGGCTGACATATGCATTAATATGAACTATAAATACTTTATTTTTTACATAGTATACCTAGAAATTTTTTTCAAGTAATAATGGAAAATGCATCATATACGATTTAGTCTTTTGAATTTCCCTTTTGAGTCACCTCCCCATATATATATATATATATATATATATATATTCTCATTTGACCATGGTATGTTAGGATTAAATTATCATGAATAATTCATGGAGATATCTTTCCAGGTTATTAATTTAGGACCGCGATGATGATTATATGAGGGATGAGGCCTCATTTCAACAGTTATCCCACAAGATCTTCCCTCTAGATGGGAATTTAGTAGCACCCCCATCTGTTGAGTAGTAGATTATACTAAAAGAGTAGGATAAGGATGTGTTCTGACATAGCACACTCTATGTTTTCTAGTTATTGAGGCCACTGAGGTTTTGTGATGAGCCAGATACCCAAGCATTAGAGGATTGGCATGATTCATTGGTTTGAGTTTTCGAACATGGGAAGACCGAAAATGATCAGATGGATACACTAGAAGCTAGTATATTCCATGCTGCTGTTGGGTGAAGGTGTAGTCTTGTTACACAAATTCATAAAGAGTCGACACTATCATGCTATGAATTAAATTAGATATTTTTTGAGGATTACAACCCATCATTATTGTAATTAGTTTCTATTTATTATCTTCTAAGATTATATCAAGGATGGATTATAGTTGTTGAGAATTTTATGAGGTTACCCGACCTCATATGACACTCCTTTGACTTGATTCAATAAGGTTACTTTTGATCCTAGAAGCTTGAGAAGGGTATCCTTGAGATATCTATACTAGTGTGGAACCTTTATGAATTCATACATATGATGGAGTGTTATTGAGGGAAGTGATGATAAAGAGATCCATATTTCAGATATGAAATAAAGTTTGAGAATGAAATGGGTGTCACATTGTTGATTCATTTATAATAGCTAGAATATTCCAGTTAGTAGGATCTCAGTATAGGAGAGGGGTGGTGATATACAAGTGATAGGGGAGGTCATATGGAATGTGATTTTGTAACCTGGAATTCTTAGGTGTCCAGATAGATATTGGATAGACTACCATGATAGGGGAATCACTATGATCCTGGTTCTCCTAGGCGTGGTCAGGAAGACCACCATATATGTGGAGCTAGTAAAGGAGCTATGTGTGGTGGATGACATTATTATCTCCTTCCACCACTTCCACTAGGTGGACCATGTAATGCTTATGGAACTATTGGCCAGGGCATTGGATATCTTCAATCCACAGAAGAATTTGAATTGGTAGATCATGAGATTATTATAGGCACTATATATGCTTATTCTATATTTTCTTCTACACTATTAGACATAAGTGCAAGTGATTACATGGTCTATATTCTCTTGGTTTCATTGTTGGAGCTCTAAATTGATACATTAGCCCATCATCTTTGGCTGGAGGTTCCTATTGGGAGTTCTTCTTCAATATTTCTTACATGATGTTAGTGTGAGCAATCTCTTGGTGGGGATATCTTCTCATGTCATCACATATTCATTATGAGAATACCTTATGATTTCATCTTGTTTATGGATTGATTTTATATAGTCTAAGACCAAATTTAATGTCACCATAGAAGATTCATATACATTTGGATAGACTGGACAAGATTCTCCTTTATGGGTGAGAGAAGTCTCAAGGATGAACAGGTTGGTCTTGGGAGCCATATCCTACTTCCCATTAGTCATTATATGGTGAGTTTATCCCATTGTGTAGCACACTCTTCCCAAATCTGGTTTCCTTTAGTCATGGATGATTATATATGCATCTTCTGCGAGGGCATTTTGAGACTACCTATGACATGGTAGATATTATTTTTCATTGAAATTCACTATGAAACCTCTTCATTATCTTATTTGGAATATTATATGGCCCCCTAAAATGATCCACAGGATGAGGGTATAGTTGGAGGAACATCAAGATAATGGTTTCATTAGAAAAAATATGCCCCCACAAAGCTCCCATGTTTGTGAAAAATAAAGAAGATAGATTATGGATTTTCATTGATTATGATCTCCTGAACTAGGACACAAGAAGGAAAAATGACCATGTCTTGATGATTTTCAGCCAATTTATCAGTTTTGATGTGTGATATGGTCCACAAAAATCAATCTCAAGTTCAAATTCCCCCATTTGAGAGTTCTTGAGGATGATATTATGAAGCTAGCATCTCTATGTCCTTATGGAAACTATGTTTTCCTAGTGATCCATTTTGGTGTGACAAATTCCTATACTATGTTTATGGATTTGATTAATGGGATTTTCCAGCCATAATTGGACCAATTTTCCATGGAAATTATTTACAACACACGCATCTACTCTGTGTTAGAGGAGGACAAAGCATAACACTTCATGATTTTCTAAGACTTTCTCATTGATCAGAAGCTTTAGAGTATAGTCTCAAAGTGATAGTTTGAGATTTACTAGGTTCAATTTATATATCACGTCATTTCTAATCATAAATTAGTTGTGGAACCGAAAAATATTGATGCATTACATTCTTTGGATCCACCTATGAGCGTGTAATATGTGCGAAGTATTTTTTTGGGCTAGTGGGGTACTACATGAGGTTTGTGGTGTAATTATCCATGATTGAATCCCCTTTGAATGTAAAAATGAATAAATAGAATACATTTACCTAGAATGAGTGGTTCCAAAGATCCTTTAATGTGTTGATGTTGTGGCTAATGAGTGCTCCTCTTTTGAGACTACTAGAGGTGTGTGTGGAGTTTCTGGTAGATTTCAATGCATTTGGAGTTGGGATAGACTTTGTGTTAATGCAAGGGTAGGTTGTGATTGCATATGGGTTTAGGATGTTCAGACCTCATGAGAAAAACTATGTGATTCATGACCTAGAGATGGAATTGGTAATATTGACTTTATGGGTTCATAAGTACTATATATTGGTAGAGATCTTTATTTTTTACTCATACCATATGAGTCTTATGTATGTATTCACATAAAGTGACCTATATATGAGATTGAGGAACTACTTGGAGTTTTTATTGGACAATGAATTTGAGATATATTTCACATTAGGGAAGGGAAATGTGTTTGAAGATTCAATTTTTAGGAAGTCTACATATCACATGGTAGAGGAGGCATCTGAGTAGTTGGCCACATTGTAGCTGACCCTTGTAGTGGAGGAGCATGTATTATTTGTTTAGTCGACGGTCTTAAACCATCTTCTTCTCTAGAATGTGAGGGGGGTTCAGGTAGTAGATGTTAACTATGGGGATTTCATTACTACATATCCTCTAGTGATTCCTAAGATGGACCTTTTGAAGAACATAATAATTTCATCCTTTCCCAGGGAAATACAGTGATCTCAGTCATGAAGAGAGATGAGGTGATGAGGGAGTTTCATAAATCTGTTTTGGATATACACCATGGAATGGGGAGTTTGTATAAAAAACATAAGAATCTATTTTTTTTGGGTTGGGATGATGTGAATCATGGCTGAGTTTGTCTCTCAGTGTCTTAAATGTTAAAAGGTGAAGGTGAAGCACTAGGTTCTGATAGTTCTATTTCTGTCTTTTGAGATCCTAGAGGTGATATAGGCCAACATATCCATGGAATTTGTGATAGGTCTTCCTTGGATAATGAGATGCTATGACACCATCCATGTGGTGTTTGATAGATATATGAAGTCGGCACACTTCCTTGATATCAAGTAGATGAGTTTAGTGGAGGGTTTGGTAAAATTTTATGTGTGGGAGATCTTCCACCTTCATAGGGTTCCCTCGACTGTTGAGTTCGACTATGATGGGTGGTTCATGTCATGGTTGTAGAGAGGAATTCAAGAGGAATTTGGGACCCAAATGAGGATGAGTACAACTTCACACCTTTAGACCGATGTCCAGGCCGAGTTCACTATCATGGTGCTAGAGCATATACTGTGGGATTTCATGTTAGAATTTTCTAGATCTTGGACGATCACTTTCATTTGGTATGGTTTTAAATTAATAAAATCTATCACTCGATTATCATCATGGAACCATTCGAGGCTCTGTATGGGAGACCATTCATGTGACCCTATTCTTGACTAAGATTAGTGGCACATGATTGGCATAGACGGTATATGTGACAATATGGAAGGTCTATGTAATCCGAGAACATATGAGGACATCATATAGTAGTAATAAATCATATAAAAACCAACATTTTAGGCCTATAGAGTTTGAGTTGGGTGACCATGTTTTCCTAAGAGTATACCCATGAAAATGATTATGAAGACTTGCATAGGGAGGACAGATTTCCTCCAAGTATGTTAGGCCATTTGAGATCTTGAAGAGGGTTGGTGAGGATTCTTAACACCTCACATTAAACCCATAGTTGAAGTAGGGGAATGAGATCGTCCATTTGTTTCTAATGAGAAGATACATGCATGATCGTATAAATTTTATTTACTAAGGTGATATAGAATTCAATGATTGATCCACATTTATGGAGAAGCTAGTGGAAATCATGAACTGGAAAGAGAGGATTCAACATGGACAAGATGTTCCATTAGTTTGTGTGCTATGGAAACATGTGAGCATGCTTAGGATCTCCTTGGAGGAGTAGATCCAGAAGAGGGATCAATATCTCAAAATTTTTTCTTCTCAAGGATGAAAATCATGATGGAGGGTATAATTTAGAGAAATTTTTCTTTCTTGTAGGAATTTTAAATATAAATAGTATTATTCGAAAAGTTACGTGTTGTGATAGTAAGTGATTCCAAGGACCAGTGTTCCCGATAATAATTTCATAAAAATATTAAATAGCTTTTATATCACAGATGCAACGTTTTTCATAAATAACGTGTTATCCCCTAAATATATTCTTAAAATAAAAATTTGTAGCCATAGTTGAATTTGGAGAGTTGGATTTATCATTGGTTCTTCCTATATTTGGTCGACATGAGATGTTTGATAAAAGCTATGATTGGATGGTGTGTTTAATTAAATAAGTAATTATATTATTTAATTTTAATTAAATGACCTAAAAAGTTTTACCTCTATGAATACATTATTATAGGGAATGTCTAAGGTTACCCACATAACAATGGGACCATTTAGAAGATAATTCCTTCACTCTCATTGGTGAATTGAGTTTCGACAATGATGAGAATCCAAATAAATGTGAATTGAGGTGCATTGAGCTCAACAGAACTTCCCTAACATTGGTGAACATGTTATTAAACAATGAACCAAGGTATAACTTTCTGGTTTTCACACTTTTGATTAGACTATTTAATTATTGTTTTTTAATCTTAATATTGATTTGTTACTAATTGGGACCCTCTCACGAGACACATGTCAAGTCTTATTGTTTATTTTATTTATCTCTTTGTTTTCCACGATTTCTCACCCAGCTTTTCATGATATATATTCATTGTCCAAGAATGCATGGAAAAGGATTGTCTCACCATATTTTGTTGTTTCCCCCCTTCATTATTCACATTCTTCACCAATGGCCTATAGGGACCAAAGTACAAATTTTTTTGGAGGGATAGAGCACAATCAAACACTCCCATTCATGGAATATTCACATGGAATAAATTTTTCAATGTTTAGAGGATGTTGTTTGTACATGTGCATATTTCATTTAATTTGATTTCATATGATTTTGTTTGATTACTTTTCCTCTGTATTTTAATGATATCATAATTTATGATATTTTTATTTTTGTGATTCTTATCACGTTGGTAAGATAATATATTTATCTATACTTTATTAATTAATGAGGAAGTTTGAAAATGCTCTAAGAATTCAATGAAGTTGCAACTATAGTTTTAGAAACTCTACATTTCACTATTTTAAAATATTTCTGTATTTATTTTACTAACACTTATAAAGTTATCCAATTTGTATGAAACCCAATTATGAGGAAAGATAACATGTTTATCTTGATTTCATTAGTTTACATAAAAGTATAAAAATATCTTTTGAATGGACTTTTAATTACATAATGTTATGCTATTCTATTTTGTAGTAGCAGTTTTTCCAGAATAGTTTTGCTTCTATTTTTTAATGATTTTGGGGTCTGTAGATTTTGTTTTTAATTGATTATTTTTTTAGGAAAAATAATATGTTTGTCTAAATATATTTACTTTTGAGAAAAGTCTGAATATTCTGTTAAGAGCCCATAAAAATTCATTGATGTTTTTCAAAATATTCTGTCCAAATTTTTCACGAAAGTATGGTTTACTATTTATTTAACGAAAGTATGGTTTACTGTTTATCTCACAAAAGTATGGTTTACTGTTTATCTCAAAAAAGTATGGTTTACTATTTATCTCACGAAAGTATGGTTTACTATTTATCTCAAAAAAGTGTGGTTTACTGTTTTTCTCATGAAAGTATGGTTTACAGTTTATCTCACAAAAGTATGGTTTTCTGTTTATCTCATGAAAGTATGGTTTACTGTTTATCTCACCAAAGTATGGTTTACTGTTCATCATCCCTACATTAATTTATTGTTCATAACCTATGTTACTTTACTGTTCATACCCTACATTACTTTACTATTCATACCCTACGTTACTTTACTATTCTATACCCTACATTACTTTACTGTTCATACTGTATGTTACTTTACATCTCATACCTTACGTTACATTACTATTCATACCAAACGTTACTTTACTATTCATACCATACGTTACTTTACTTTTCATACCTTAAGTTACTATTCACTCTGATGTTGTTGATCACTCTGATGTTAATGTTCACTCCAAAGTTACTGTTCACTCTGAAGTTATTGTTTACTCCAGAGTTACTGTTCATTCCGTGCAATTTTTTTAAAATTGATTTTCTGCAAATATATGGATTATTTTTAGCATTTTTTTTGTGAAAAAAATCTCATTAAATATAAGGATCATAATAAAAGAGTTTTTAATATTTTTTGTGCTATATTTAAAGGAAAAAATTAATAAATGTTTTCAATGTTTTTATAAATATATTTAGACATTTCAAGATTATTTAAATTAAAATGTTTGAATATAATTTCAGAATATGTTGCAAGTTTTGAGGAACTATATTGACTATGTTTAAAACATTTTAAATGGATTTAAAATGGTTTTTTAAATCATTCATTACATTTATTATTCTACAGATTTTATTAGATGAATTATTCAATATATTTTTGAATTCTTTTATTAGATATTTATTCTACAGGAATAAAGAAGAAACAATGCTGTTATTTTCAAGGAGATATTTATGGGAGCTCTTAAAGAAATTAATTTGAAATATCCTAAGGAAGTATAGTGGCTGAACCTACTAGATATTTTTATTCTCTATATATATATCATTCCCTCTTATAGGAAAAAAGTAGAACAGCACAATTCAAAAAAAAAGTGCTATGAACTTTGAACCTGCTGTGCATTTGCAACGTCTGGTGACACTTTATATCACCACCTGCTCGGTCTCACAACTGCTGAATTAATTCTGCTTCGACTACAATTGCATTGACAAGATGTGCTGATCTAAAACTTAAAAACAAGTATATGTGCTTTAATTTTTATCTTCTCTTTTATCTGGTTCTGAGTCTATAACACTACTTCCCATATCTCACACACACTCTATTTTTTCTGTTTATTCTTTTGCACACAAAATCATTATTTGTTACTCTTTTCCTCGAGTTGTGACTCACAGATTCTAATGTTAGGATCATAGGGTTGTGACTCCCTGTGTCTGAAGTCAGGACTTTTTAGGTTGTGAATCCCAGAATCTAAAGTCAGGTTGTAAGGGTTGTGACTCCCCAAACAAAAGTTAGTGTTGTGGTTATCCCTCCACAAGAAAAGGATTTTGTAATTAGGTCATGATTCCCCTTTAAAAATCATATTTTAGTGAAAATTTATCTCTCACCAAGTAGAGAGGTGTAATAGTAGAGTAGGCCCACTTTGGAATTAACTACTATAAAAAACATCCTTGCATTATTATCTTTTTCTACTGCTAATTAACCTTAATAATTAACTTTGATAATTAATTTATTTAATCAATTCATTTGGTTAGAAATTTTAATCTAGTCTATTCACCCGCCTTATAGACCATCTACCATTACCCTATCCGACCTAACAATTAGCATCAGAGGTTAAACTTTTTAAGAATAGTTTTTCTATATCATTATATTTCATTATACCAATGATTGGTACCATTGGTTGTTCCTTTAGGAACTTATTAAACCATTTTTTTTGCTTTTATATTTTATTGTGAAAACCTATTCCTAGACCTCAAAATATATGGATAATGATCTTCTACGATGGAAGTATTGAAACTGAATGATGCTTGGATTCCTCAGAAGACACCGCATTTTAATGGCAATGACTATGGATACTGGAGATCCCGAATGGAGGCACACCTCAAACATTTGAGCCTTGAGTACTAGTCTATCATGTCCAAACAATTCACACTGCCTGAAGCTGACCTAGATACTCTTACAAGAATTGATGCTACTAGATATGTCTTAAATTATGTAGTTGTTAATATTTTATATTGTGCTATTAATAGAAGTGTTTTTAGTCATGTCTCTACATAGAAGACAACTCATGAGATTTGAAAGATTCTACAAGTAACTCACCTTGGCTCCAAAATATTGATCTGAACCAAGCTTGGAATGCTTCATTCTGAGTATCAAGACTTTAATATGGGTGACGATGAAACTGTAAACCAAATGTTCCATAGATTCACAAGAATTGTGAATAGAATGAATTCACTTGGAGATGCTCTAGAAAATCCTATATTTGTTGAAAGAGTCCTATGAGAATTTCCAATGAAATGGTATGCAAAGAAGGTTTCCATTAGTGAAATCAAAATATTCAAAGTGTACAAACTTGATGAATTGATTGGATCACTACTCCAATATGAAATAGAACTGAAAAACATAGCCGATGAGGAGGCAAAAAAAAGATAAGATGTAGCATTTAAATCTGTAAATGTTATTTCTAATGATTCTACTGATTCTGATCTACATGATATTGAAAAGGAAGACATGGATCATATTGTAACAAGAGTCTTCAAAAGAATGAAAAATAAAGGATTCAAAAAACAGTTTAGTAGAAACCCTCAAAAAAATATAAGGGAGATAAGAAAGGTGAAAACCATCGTGAGTTGTATCGAAGAATCTGATTCTAGTGAAAAATCTGGAAATAACAAAGAATATGCTAACTTGTATTTCATGGAATCACTGGATAAGGTTAGTAATTCTAGTTATTATTCTGAATTTTCTGATTCTGAATATGAATATGAAAACCCTAATGATTCTGAATTAAATAAAGAAATTGAATGATTAGGAAAAGATGTTTTCAAAGCTGCTGATTTATATAATAAGCTTAAAAAAGATAATGAAAAACTTATTTATGAAAATAAAAAAAATTGCAAGAAAAGAAAAAGGTAACAAACACTGATTCTGCTTCTCATTCAACAGTTTATGATAATTTGAAAACTTCTCAATATTTGAATGAGAAAATGAAAAAGGAAGTTGAATATTTTAAACAAAATTTATCTGCATTTATTCAAGGTCATGAAAAATATCATGAGATGATGTCTTTGACTAAGACTGATAAAAATAAATATCGTTTTGGTAATGATAACTGATTACCTCAGATGTATAAAACCCATTTTGTTAAAAGTAAAAATGGTTGTTCTTCAACTGCTACTTGTTTTAAATGTGGCATGAATAGTCACTATGCCAATTACTGCTCACTTGTATTTAAAAATTATTTGGGATTTATAAAAACGAATATTTCTAAATCCTTGTAATTGAGAGTACCATGCAATACATGTTTAAATTCTATCTGTGTACCTAAAAATTGTATTACTAATTCTATTGGACCCAAAGTAACTTGGGTTCCAAAATTGTCAATTAATTGATTTTTTAGGAAAAATGCCTTGGATATCTCAAGAACTACATATGGTACGTGGATAGTGGATATTCTAGGCATATGGCCGGTGACCCATCAATGTTTACATCATATAAAACTTGTGATGGAGGCACTGTTACATTTAGAGACAATTTGAAAGGCAATGTAAAAGGTTTTGGAAAAGTTTGTATTTCAAATTATTCATTCATTTCAAAAGATTTATACGTTGAAGTTTTAAAACAAAATTTAATTATTATATCATGATTATGTGATGATGGAATGGAAGTTAAAGTTCAAAATGATAATTTTTTAGTTTTTAAAGATGATTCTTTATTATTCTATGCTAATCGAAAAGATAATATTTATACTATTTATTTTACTAAACTAACTGTTCAACATGTAAAGTGTTTTAAAGTTGTATAGAATGACATCATCCTTTGTCACATACATTTAGGTCATTTAAATTTCAGAATGTTGCATAAGCTCTAAAATCATGATAACGTTTTATAGTTTCCATCTTTGAAGAAATAACAACTTCATGTTTGTGACGCATGCATGAAAGGGAAGCAACACAAAATTTCATTTAGACCTATCAATCAGATAAGTACTAATAAACCTTTATAGTTATAACATCTTGATTTATTTGGTCCAACTCTAAATTTCTAGACTTGGTGTAAAGAAGTATACATTAGTTGTTCTTAATTATTATAGTAGATTTCTTTGGGTATATTTTCTATCTCATAAAAATGATACTTTATCTAAATTCATTGTTTTTTTAAATCAGTTAAAATAAAAAGGTTGTATTATTATTTCTTTTTGTAGTGATAAAGGAGTTGAATTTCATAATTTAGATTTTGAAAAAGTATATGAAAAGAATGGATATTTTCATAATTTCTTTGCTCCTATAACACCCCAAAAAAATGGTGTTGTAGAACAAAAAAATAGAACTCTTATTGAGATGGCTCGAACTATGTTAAGTAAATTTAATCTGCCAAAAATATTTATGGGTTGGGGGTATTTTTTTTTCATGTTATATTTCAAATAGAATTATAATTAGAACATTTCTAAAGAAAAATACTAATGAATTATTCAAATATAAAAAGCCTATATTTGGTTATTTTATAGTTTTTGGCTGTAGAGTGTTTATTTTAAATTCAAAGGATAATTTAGATAAATTTAATGCTAAAAGTGTTGAAGGTATTTTTCTTGGATATTATAATAATATTATATCTTATAGAGTTTATAATAAAAGAATGATGGTTATTGAAGAATCTGTTCATGTCATGTTTGATGAAATTTATGTTAAAATAAATTCTATTTCTAATGTAACTGATGATGAGTTTAAAGATTTTAATTTTCGTGAAGAAATTCCTAAAGATAAGAATGAATTAATTGAGGGGGAGAATACTCCTTCTCAACCTGATCCTAGATCATGGAAGATTCACAATATCCATCCTGTTGAAAATGTAATTTTCAATGCTGATTCTGGTGTCAAAACCAGAAATTCTATTTTAAATTATTGTGCCAATTCTGATTTTATTTCTGATTTTGTTCCGATTAATATTAATGATTCTTTAAAAGATGCAATGTGGATATTTTCTATGAAATATGAATTAAATTAGTTTATTAGAAATAATATTTGCAATTTAGTAGAATTTCATGAAGATAAGCAGGTAATTAGAACTAAGTGGATCTTTAGAAACAAGATGGACGAATCTAGACATATTGTTAAAAACAAAGCTAGACTTGTTGCTCAAGGATACTCTGAAGAAGAAGTAATGGACTTTGAAGATTTATTTTCACCTATTTCCAGGTTAAAGGCAATAAGAATTTTGTTTTCTTTTTCATGTTTTCAAGGTTTTAAATTATATAAAATTGATATAAACAATGCTTTCTTAAATTGTTTTATTACTGAATAAGTTTATGTTTATCAACCCCCTGGTTTCGAAAATTAAATATTTCCCAACCATGTTATTAAATTACCTAAATATTTATACAGTCTCAAACAAGGACCTCGTGCTTAGTATGATAGACTATTTATTTTTATTCAAAAATGGTTTTATGTAAGGCAATGTTGATCCAACTCTTTTTATTAAAAGATCTTCTGATGATATTTTAATTTTTCAGATCTATATTGATGATATAGTTTTTGGATCATCTAGTGAAATAATTTGTTATGTTTTTTCTTCCTTGATGTCTTCTGAATTTGACATGAGTTTAATTAGAGAATTAATGTTCCTTATTAGACATCAAATTTCTCAAAGGAAAGATGGGATTTTTCTTAATCAATCAAATTATGATAAATAATTAGTTAAAAGATTTGGTCTGGATTCCTCTAAATCCATGAAAACCCCTATGGGTAATAATTGTAAATTTGATAGTGATGTATATGGTAAATCAATTGATTTTACAGTTTATAGAGGTATGATAGGTAGATTCCTATATTTAACTACATCTAGAACTGACATCATTTTTAGTGTTTGTTTATATGATAGATTTCAAGATGATCCTAAATAAATTCATATTAAAGCTGTAAAAAGAATAATTAGATATGATAAAGTAACTGTTCATTCTAGTTTATTTTTTTATAAAATATAAATGTTTCGATTTAACATCTTATTTTGAATCAAATTTTGGAGGGTGTATATTTGACTGAATAAGAACATCAGTTATGTGTCATATTATGGGAAACTGTTTAATTTTTTGGTCATCTAAGAAACAATTATCTTTTTCTTTTCTACTGCAGATGCTGAGTATATCTCTACTGCTAGTTTTTATGCTCAAAGTTTATGGATTACAAAAACTATATGTTATTTTGGTGTTTATCTTGATAAACTAACTATTTATTTTGATAATACATCTGAAATTTCTATTTCTAGAAACCCCTTACATCATTCTTGAACAAAACATATTGATCTTATATTTCACTTTATTCGAGATCATCTGAATAAGGGTTATATTGTTTTAGAATTTATCCTTTATGAAAATCATCTTACAGACATTTTTACAAAGCCTTTAAGCTCTTCTCAGTTTTAGAAAATTAATTTTCTCTTGGTATTTTGGAAATTAAAATTTTCATTACTGCATTTGTTTAGGGGGATCATGTTTTCACTTTTTGTTTATTTATAAAAAGGGGGAGAAGTTTTGGAGAGATGTTTTGGAGAGATGTTTTGGGGAGAAATAATTTGGTATTAATCATTTTAAAAATTCATTTATGGTTTAAATTTTTTCGTTTTAATCATTTTAAAAATTAATTTATGGGTTAAATGTTTTTGGTTTTGTAATCAAATGAAAAGGGGGATATTTTTTGTGCATGTGCATATTTCCTTTAATTTGATTTCATGTGATTTTTTTGATTATTTTTCCTCTGTATTTTAATGATAACTTAATTTATTTTATTGGGATTTTTGTGATTCTTATCACATTCCAAAGATAATATATTTATATATACATTATTAGTTAATGGGGAAGTTTGAAAATGATCTAAAAATTCAATGAATAATCTTCTATAGTTTTAAAAACTCAACATTTAAATGTTTTAAAACATATCTGTATTTATTTTATTAAAACTTCTACATTTATCTGATTTTTATGAAACCTGATTATATGGAAAGCCAACATGTTTATCTTGATTTCAATAGTTTACATAAAAGTCTTAAAATATATTTTTAAAAGAATCTTAATTACTTGAAGTTATGTAATGCTGTTTTGTAGTAACAGTTTTTCAAGAATTGTTTTGCTTTTGTTGTTTAATGACTTTGGGGCCTGTAGATGTCAGTTTTAATTGATTAATTTTTTTTAGAAAGATAATATGTTTTTTTAAAATCTATAGTTTTGAACAATGTCTGAATATTCTGTTAAGATCCATTAAAAATTCATTGAAATTTGTCAAAATATTCTATCCAGATTTTTCACAAAAGTATGGTTTACTCTTTATTTAACGAAAGTATGGTTTACAGTTTATATCGGAAAAGTATGGTTTAATTTTTTATTTCACAAAATTATGGTTTACTATTTATCTCATGAATGTATGGTTTACTGTATAACTCAGAAAAGTATGGTTTACTATTTATCTCACGAATGTATGGTTTACTGTTTATCTCACAAAAGAATGGTTTACTGTTTATCTCATGAAAGTATGGTTTACTGTTTATCTCACAAAATATATGGTTTACTGTTCTTCATCCCTATGTTACTTTACTATTCATACCCTACGTTACTATACTATTCATAACCTACATTACATTATTGTTCATACCCTACATTACATTATTGTTCATACGCTACGTTACTTTACTGTTCAAACCTTATGTCACTTTACTGTTTATACCTTATGTTACTTTACTGTTGATACCTTATATTACATTACAATTCATACCTTACGTTATATTACTATTCATACCTTATGTTACTTTACCGTTCGTACCTTATGTTACTGTTCACTCTGAAATTACAGTTCACTCCGAAGTTACTGTTCACTCTTGAGTTACTGTTCTTTCCGAAGTTACTGTTCATTCCATGCAATTTTATTAAAAACGATTTTCTGTAAATATATGGATTATTTTGTAATGATTTTTTTGTGAAAAAATATCATTAAATATAAGGTCAATAATGAAAAAATTAATATATTTGGTGATATATTTATAAAGAAAAATTAATAAATATTTTGAACATCTTTTACAAAAAATTTTGGACGTTTCAAGATTATTTAAATTCAAATGTTTTTATTTAATTTTAGAATCTTCTTGTTGTTTTGAGGAACTGTTGTGACTATGTTTAAAACATTTTAAATTGATTTAAAATTCTATTTTTCATAATTCAATGATTTTATTATTCTGGACAATTTATTGGAATACTTGATCAAAATATTTTTAAATTCTTTTATTAGATATTTATCCTTCAGGAATAAAGAAGAAACAGTGCTGCTATTTTCTTGGAGATATTTATGGGCACTTTTAACTAAATTAATTTTGAATATCCTAAGGAAGTGGAGTTATTGTAACTTCTGGATATTTTTATTATCTATATATATCATTCTCTCTTAGAAGGAAAAAATAACAACACAATACAAAGAGAAAGTGTTGTGAACTTTGAACCTGCTATACATTTTCAACACTCGGTGACACGTTGCTTCACCACCTGCTCGGTCTCGCATGTGTTGAATAAATTTTTCTTCGACTACAATTGAATTGACGAGACACGATGATTGAAAACATAAAAACCAGTATATGTGATTTAATTTTTATCTTCTCTTTTATTTGGTTCTGAGTCCATAACACTACTTCCCATCTGTCACACACACTATATTTTTTCTATTTATGGATTTACATAAAAAAGTATTATTTTTTACTTTTTTCCTCAGGTTGTGACTTCCGGATTCTAAGGTCAGGATCATAGGGTGGTGACTCCCCATATTTAAAGTCAGGACTCTTCGGGTTGTGACTCCCTGTATCTGAAGTCAAGTTGTATAGGTTGTGACTCCCCACACAAAAGTTAGTGTCATGGTTATCCCTCCACTTGAAAATGATTTTGCAACTGGGTTATGATTCCATTTTAAAAATAAAATTTTAGTTCACACATATATCTCGACGAGTAGAGAGGTATTAGAGTAGAGTATGCCGACTTTGGACTTAACTACTATAAAAAATCATTGTGTTATTTACTTTTTCTGCTGCTAATTAACTTTAATAATTAAATTTGAAAATTACTTTATTAAATCAATTCATTTGATCAAAATTTTTAATCTGGTCTATTCATCCCACCTCTAGACCATCTTCCAGATTTATCAAGATGATATGAAGGTTTTATTTTATTCAATCATGAATTTTTAAATCATATATGAGGCTCCACGTGTTATGATGATACATGTAGGCTATGAGTGGCTGATTTGATTCCAATTTTCTATCACTAGAGGGAATGAATCGACTGTGTAATGACCTAGAATTTTATCAATGAAAATTTATTTCAAATATTAATTTCATAAATCATATAAAATAACATAGTGGACAAAATAAAAACATTAGAAATGAATATTTTGTTAAATAATAGGTATTTCTAGAAATTAATGAACAAATACCAATGAAAAATTAAATTGACTGTATGAAATAGTAATGTGACCACTAAGAATAGCAATTCTTCCAAAAGAATAGTAACCCCACCTTTGAATGTATAAATAAAATTTATGTATCTTATGAAAAAAAATTCAATATATTTATATCATTTTATAAGAAAATATTTTTTTAATGGGAAATGTTGTGTTGATTTTTGTAAGTCAAAATTATTTATTTACAATTTTATAATTAATATAATGACTTAAAATAAAATATATTTTCGTAAAATATATAAATAATTTAACAAGTTTTTATGTTATTATTTCATGATAATTTTGTTAGACATTAATTATTTTTTGAATGTTTCATAAAATGAGTCATAATTTTAAAATGAGTATTTTTCAAATAAATGATGAATCAATTTATAAATTAAATTTATAATTATTGGAAAATAATTTTCATATAATGGAGTTATTTTTTTATTTTACATGACAAAAATTGGTTAACATGAATTTTTTATTTTTTTATAAAATAGTGGAGTATTTAGTGAATAGTGAAATATGATAATTTAGGGTATTTAACAAATACATGAATTATTGAGTCAAGAATGATTTATGGATGAGGTAGGGACCAATGTTTTGAACAATCCTGATCCTTTTACTATATTTAATAATTTTAATCAATACTATTGATATTCTTGAGCCAAAATATCAAACCTATGAATAAAATAATCAAAACACCCCACCCCTCTGAGTATAAATACGGCCCATAAACACCTCTTATCCTCACACTATCCAATACTTAAATATTTTCCAAATCATACATAATAACCATCCCAAGTATCTCCCCCATTAATAGAAGCCTTTGGTCTCAAAAAATTCCAATCCCAATTTCCATAAAAAGGTTCTCAAGGAGAAGAATTTGAAGGGGTAAAATCATGTTTTGTTTTCATTTAATTTCTATTCAATTTATTTTATTTTCTTATACTATCCACACCTCCCCTTATCCAAATGACATAATAACCCTATTATATTATCTTCCCTACAAGTTTATTGTGTTTATGGAATATAATTCATCAAACCAATTCTCTACTCCCTTTTATTCTAAAAATGAAAACATCATCTGTGATACGTCGATTTATCATTATCAAGGACGATGCCTTTCCATTTTCAATTATTGCCTTCATGGATGGTCATAAAACTCTCATTATGTTCAAATATTATTTTCTACTCATATTATAATTCATATGATGTTTTGGAACCATTATATAGACATGATATAAAATAAAATTATATAAGTTCATGATGGTCGTAAAAATAGCCAAAATAAATTAAATCATTTTTAGTAACATTTTATCTAATTAATCATCCTTATACAATAAAAAAATAATATATAAGATAATTTATTATTCTATATGTTCATTAATATCTTATAATTTAAATTATGGTGAATCATTATCATTTTATATTAACTTACAAGCTTGTATACAAGAGAACCTATCCTGAAAACCATTAAAAAAATCTCCAGGAATGACATAATTGAAATCTATAACTCATCATAATGTCCACAAAAAATATATAATAAATAATATACATGTTTAATGGGTTCTTAATTAATTAATTAATTAATTTAATTATTTTATTTTATTTTCTAGGAAAATATGTACTAGTGCAGAACACTTTCTCACATAAGGTAAGAGATTCTCTCCAAACACCCATTTTTTCCACCAAGATACTCTTTCTATCTCTACAAAAATTTAATTCTTAATTATTATTATTTAATCCACATAAATTTAGTTTTCATGTTCCAAACATATGTACCTAGCTCAATTTTTCTTTCTTTTATGGGGAAATACATGTTTTATAAGGCTCCCTTTTCAATTCTACTTGATAATAAATTATGATTAAATGGAACATCCCATTTTATTACCCATTTCCATGTATAATCCATAATCCATTTTAATCCATCAATATTTTTACAAAATCAATAATTATATCATAAAAATTATATTTTTTTCATTTTTGGTTTTATTAAAAAAACTATGCCTTTTCCTCTTTAAATACTATTATATTTTCCTTTAAATTTCACCAAAGTGGAACATTTTAAAAGCATTATAAACAATATTTTTACATTTCCCCACTTTAGTTGACAAAAATTATCATTATCTATTCATATTTTAAAATATTAATTTCCATGTATAATTTAAATACATTCTTTATTGGGAAACATTTTGATATTCCCTTTGTTATACTTTATGACAAGATTACAATACCCATTTCGTCCAATGGGAAACCCTTATGTTTATCATTGTTGATTGATTCATCATATGGAACAAAAATTAATTAACATGTTATGATGGATGTGACTTGATAGTGTTCCAATGAATTGGGTAATGTTTAGTCTCATGAAACATTATGTTGGGAGAAGGAGTGAACCTGATGAATTTATGGGACTTTGTTCACCAAGTGAAATAGTCTTGGCCATTATCCTTAACTCAATATTATTAAATTTTGTATACTGTTTTAATAGCTATATGACTTCATGATTACATGATCCAATATTCTATATGTTATTCTTCCATATGTTTATTAAAGTTCTATTCCTTTTTTATTTCATCTTGTTATGCCTTCTAACTCATGGGTTACACTTTATTTCTATGTTTATTCCCTTACTGGGATTTTTATCATCCCTTTGTTCATGTATTCCCAAGGTTATCTTGTGTAGATGGAAGAGCTCAATTAAATTTATGAACTTCTTAGGAATATTAAATATATTTTTGATTTTTGATTAATGCTTACCAAATTTGTACATAATCTTTTAAATACTCTATACATTACGATCCTTGGTTTCTATTTTATGATTGATTATGATTAAAATCATGTAATAATATGTGAAAAATTATAATGACATTATAGTTGGTATCAAAGCATGGTATAGTTTTTTAGGGATCAGGAGCAAAAAAAATTTGTAAGAACCCTAGGGATATGCCTATCACTATGTATAACTTATACTGAAACATATAGAATCGAAAGAGTGGATATACTATAAATTTTTATTTCTATCCTTCTGTGTTCAATGTTTCCATTTTATATTATTATTAGCTAAGTATTCAAGAATACCAAATCATACATTATCTTCTTATTTAATTGATGGAAATAGGAGAACCCAAGCCAAAAGTTGATGTGATTGGAAATGTGATTATTTCCCTAATGAAATTCCAAATATGATGGGAATGAGAGATCAAAACTTCAGGAATATACTTACTAAACTAGCTCAATTTATAAATAATAACATGAATAATGTAGAATATCCCATTTTTCCTATGAAATATAATGTTTTAGTTAAATCCTTTATCTGGAAAAGGCTGCCCCCATCTATAGTAGATCATATAGTCCCGTCATCACAAAAAAATGGAATAAGTACATTGATAATATATTCTCTATCCTATAGTTCTCTAAATAAGATAAAGACATGACAATGGTCTATTTATTTTTTGGGGAATCTGATTAGTTATGAACACAGATAAAAAACAAAATGTCTAAGGACAAAATTGATTCCATGTAGTTGGAAGATTCTAAGGAAGATATTTTTAATAAATATTTTCCCTGAACCCTCCATCTTAAGATGGAAAGGGAGTTCCTAAAAATAATGAACAATTAAGGTGATTATACCATGGAATATGAGGAAAAATTTAAAATGATTCCATGGTACACCTCTTGGTTTTTCATGGACACGGAAAGCTAGGTGGATCACTTATCTTGTGGACTAAAGTAGAGTATATGAAAATATTTGTATATTTGAGACTTTGAAAACTATGAAGAGATTTTTCATTGTATAATTAAGATAGAAATGAATATTGGAGACTCTCCATGGTATCATGGGACCAAAAATAAAAAGTGGAAACTATATTTTAATAGGGGACTTTCAAAATATATATTCCATGATTGAAAAAAACCTAACATCCCATATGTTAAAATATGTGGGAAGAAGAATCCTGGGAACTGCATATAGGGGACCAGAAGATGCTTCAAGTATAGAAGAGTGGGGCATCCGGCTAATAATTGCTGAAGTGATATTAATAATTACACTAATGTGGAGGATTAAAGGCTGTTTAAGATCTATAATTATCATATAGTGAAGTTTTTTAATAGCAAGGAATGTGGGCATTAGGCGAGCTATTACCCTAATCTAAGTGTTATTGGAGGAAATCAACAAAAAAACCTCCAAAAAATAAGTACGGGAATATGATATCACTACTAATGAGGTGGATCCTACAAGAGGAATAGTGATAGGTATACTGATTATTCATTCAATAATAGTGAATGTGCTATTTTATTTTATTTTTATGCATTATTTTTCTATCTTGCATGTTTTGTAGAGTTATTTGAGTACCATCACAAAATATGGAGGTTCAGTTATCTTTGATAACATTTAATGGATTAATTATTTCATCTAAATTATATAACTCCTCCCCAATTAATGCTTGTATACTGAAACTCAATGTTAATATTATCTTACCCACATAGGTGTGGTTTGATGCTATATTGGAAATCTAATGGATATCATTATACCAATTAAAGAATAACTATTGGGAAAGGAAAATAAATCTTTACATCCCGAGGAATCCTACAATTTTGTATAAGTGTAAGGATAAGGATAAATATCTATCAAAATAATTGTCTCAACTGTGAGTATTATTATCTTATTAGAAATCATATCTAGCTCAAATTATTAAGACAAAGGATAAAATAATGATAGAATAGTTTCCAATTATGAGGGACTATATTGACATGTTCCCTAAATCATTACATAGTCTTCCTCCTGATCGAGAGGTTGAGTTATCAATTGAACTTTTCCCTATATTTCATTAGATATCAAAGAAACCTTATACAATGGCCTCTGTTGAGTTGGAGGAACGAAATAAGTAGTTACAAGAGAATCTGGACAAGGGTTCTATATGTATGAGTGCTTCACAATGGGGTGTTCTAGTCCTATTCATCAAGAAGAATTATGGATCAATGTCCCTCTACATTGATTTTAATGAGCTCAATAAAATAATAATAAAGAACAAGTATCCCCTTCCACATATACATGAATTGGTCAATCAAATATGTCTGTCCATGTATTTATCTAATAGTGAACTTCGGTTGGTATATCACCAACTAATGCTGATGAAGGTAGATATCCCAAATACTTCCTTTCAAAAAAGGCATTAACATTATGAGTTTATAGTGATTCCCTTTAGACTCACTAATACACTATAAATTTTTATGGGCTTCATTAATATAGTCTTTAGAAATTACCTCAAAAAAATTGTTGTGGCCATTATTGATGATAATATTATATACTCCAAGGGAAAGGAGGAACACAAGGTGAATTTGAATAGAGTGATAAAAAACATGTGAAGGAATAACATCAATAAAAGAAAAAAATGTGATTTCTGGATGGAATAAGTATCATTCTTGGGGAATGTTGTCGTGACCACGTTGGCTAGAGAAGGTTTTTGGAATTAAGAAGAATTTTGTTTTATGTGTGTGTTATCTTTTTTTGTTAAATAAGATAAATCAATTCACTTTTTAAAAGATAAAAATAGGAATCACCATAATATTAATGAAATCAAGATCATAAAACATTATAAATTCCATTATATTTAGAAGAAGTTTTATTGCAGAAATGGACAATTGGAATCACCTCGGGTCTAGAATTCAAGGGAGAACATGATAAGTTGATTATTTAAAGTCTACCTGGCCCTAATGAAAAATCGATGATGCTTTGGTCTTTTTTATTTCTCTCCAATCATATGCATGTTTTAAAACTATTCATACTTGACTGATGAGAGAGAAAGGTACTATCAATCATATTTAGGTGGTTAGAAATAAAGATATTTCTGGAAGAATTGGAAGTAATAATACTATCTATTAAAAGTTAGATGATGATGAAAATGATCATCAATATATTCATAGTAATGAAGGTATTCATGCTTATAAGAAAAATTTTGTCGAACAAGTAAATTATTAAAGAAGATCATTTCTAATCTCTGATCATTGGTGTGAGATCATCAGATTAAGATTCATTTGAAGACTAGGATAGTTTTCAGGATTTTAATGTATGAAATATATGGTGATTGTTTTTATTTAGACCAAAATGAAAAAGATTTAAATCTTTAGAGAAAGAAGTTAATGAGTATTGTAATTAGAAATAAGGAAGTAGTCGAGTTATAAAAAGAATCCGAGCTACAGAAGTTAATGTTTTTGATATCGGTCCATAGGATATGGTATTCCCTCATAATCATATATAGCCATATTTTTTTAATTGGGAGTTATTGGTACTAATGAAAAATAATTGAAGTAAATTTGTTGGGGTCTAATATGAAAAGAATGTCAGATACTGAACAATAATGTAGTGAATAGCATTCATCCTGATGAATGGTTGGTAAATGTTTTTGTTTATGCATTTTTCTTATCAAGTGGATCAAGAGAGAAACAATACATTCCTTTACAAGTGGTTCAAGACAAAAATAATAATTATTTGATTTGTTTTTAAGATTTATTATTTCACGTGGGTTAAGAACCATCAAATCCAAGATAATACCGATCCAATAGAGTAAATTTGAGACCAATAATCAAATTTAACCTAATATTGATAACTTCATCAGTCTTAGGATTATCATTCTAAACAAAATAAAAATAATAATATATTTTGGAGAATTTTGGAGGTATTTTCGAAGTGTACATTATGATTTCAGGAAGATCCTGAAGAATATTCAAAAGTATTTTTAAGAGAATCTTAAATCTTGAAGAAAATGTATTTTTTATCATTTGGTACAAAGAAAAATAATGAGAAGACATATATTTTACATTTTTTTCATTCTGTATAGATAAATTCATTGAATAATATGATTTCGTCATTGTAATTAAGAAACTTTAATGCACATATTAGTCATTAAATTGATACAGAGAAAAGTTATGATATTTCTTCAGTTATAATTTATTTATATGTGGTTCAATAAAACTGAAGTGAACAAATACCTTCATTATAATGAAGAAATCATAATGGAAATTCTGAATAATAATTGGAAAAATGGTTTTTGAAAATATTGAAGAAATATTAAGTATTAAGAAGATTCTAGAAGAGTTGAGAACTATTTAATAAGTAATAAATTCATCTTAAATTCAAGGGAAATTGAGATTTTAGAGAATTTGGATGAGCGAGAAAGATCTTTAAAATCACGATCAAACCGTTTTTGGTCACCTGTAAAAGGAGAATGAACTTTTTTAATTTCCTAACCAAAGTACAATGCAAAAAGAAATAGATAGAATCTATAAAATTATAAGGAGAATAAGTTTCTATATTGATCATTCTTAAAGGAGTTTTTTGGATAGAAGTAGAAAGGACAAGATTCAAGAGTTAATTTATTTGATTATCATATTTGGAAAGATAATTGGATCAAGAGAATAATATTTTTATTTTCAGACTGAGGAAGAATATGTTCATTATTATTCAATTAGTATTATGATAGATTAATATTATTTTATTGAAAACTAAGACTTGTGAATCAAACTTGGAAATCAGACTGAGTATCATTACAAAGTCCGATAAAAGTTCTTTACAAATTATCGGTACAAAAAATAAGAATTTTTTTTGAAGAACATATTAGTGAATTTGATCAATAATCACCATAACATGATTATTATAGAAATTATCTTTTATGATTTCATTCTACTTGAAGCGCACACACTATTTTATTGATCATAGTACTACATGGGAGTAATAGTAGACCCTACTCATTGATTCGAGACAAATGGATTTTTTAAAGTTGATAGCGTTGTATTGGATTGTTTCCAAACCATAACAAGAACATAAATTATATTTTTGACTAGTGAATCTTTTAAATTATTGTGTTTCTATAGATGTTTATTTTTTTTTTGTTTTGAGTAGAGAATGAAATATTTAATAGGCAGTGAAGGTAATTTCAGAAGTAAGGAAACTTAAAAGAAAATGATATCACTGATTCTCCCCTCCCCTTCTTAGTAATACAACTATCTTGACTAGTCAATTAAAATTCATAATATTGTCAAAGATTCCAATCATTCAGTCTTTGCTGAATTTTTAAATAGATGTTGATGGAGAATTATAATTTTGTCAATTTTAATGGTATTCTAGTTTTTAATGGCAATAATTATCATATAAGGAAATGTAAAATGTTTCTTTATCTTATATCTCCTGGATAATATGTTCTTGAAGTTTAAATAGATGTATTTGCTCATATTGATGATAAATTTACACTTATATTAACTGATATAAAGAATATTGAGAATGATGGATGGTCCAAGAATGTTTTATTCTCATCATTTTATGAAAGTTAGTTTTTCTGGGTGAAGGGTGTGTCCACTACCAAAGGTATATGGGATAAGATTAAAAAAATATACAAAGTCAATCAAAAAAGTGAAGAATAAAAAAAATATGTAGGATGAAGTATAAAGACATAAAATGGGTGAGCAAGAATTTGGCGGAGACTTCTTTACCTGGGTAAATAAAATTTTCAGCACTATCAAATGCCTTCATCAAAACATAGAAGATTCTACAATTGTTGAAAAGAAATTAATAATTTATCACGACAAGTTTGATGCGCAATCCTTCTCATTGGAAGACAGATATCCTAAAACTCTATCTCTAGATGATCTTCATAGTACTCTCATTGCGTATAGAATGAGAAGGGAAAAATTCAAGATGGGAAAAAATATAATAGAGAAATTTTATTAAAAGAATCCAAGAAAAAAAAATTTAAAAGATTTATAAGGAAGATGATACTGCTTACTATTACTACAAAAGCGAGGTATATAAATATATAGATTAATTTTTATCCATGTTTTAAAAAATATTAAAATTGGTACATGAAAGTATAAAGGTAAACATCCCTTAAATTGTTTTAAATGTGGAGAAGTTTGGAACTTTGTAACTAGATTTCCTCAATTAAATAAATTAGAGGTTAGTGATGAAGAATAAATAAGGCCATGAAATGTTTGGAAGAAGCAGGTTGATACAGCTAAATATTTTTCTATAGGGAAATATAATAAATTATGTAAATATATAAGGGGAAGTATCTTATATAAATATAATGAAAAAAAGATATTGAGGATGAATCCAAAAAATATACTAATAATTAATGTGGGAATACTTTAATTATGATATTAAATGATGAAGAATTCAGAAGTAATTGTTTAGAAGAAGAATATACACAATTATAATTTCATATAAAAGAAGAATTTAAAGAATGTATGAGGAATATTTGGAGGATTGAAATGGAAATGAGGAAGTTGAAAAGTGAAAAATATTCAAAAAATAATCATGAATGTGTTCTTGATGATAAAGTCAAGATACAAGAAGATATTGATGATTTGAATAAATATCTTGATAATGAAAAGGATCGTAATGATCACATGGAAGTAAGGATGAAGGAAAAAAGTAGAAGATCTGGAACATGCCCAAAAAAGAATTCTAAAGATTAAAAGAGGGATATAGGTTCCAAAAAAATCTATCATAGAAGTTTTTGAATGTTTTGGTAATGATGAACCTGAGAAGGATCAGCAAATGTTACCTTTAATTGTTGAGAATAAAATGGAATGGTTTCTTAGGGGGAGAAAGGAGGGAATTTTATGTTTGTGGCCATTCCCAACAATGTCATGAAGTTATATGTTTCTAAAAATTATGAATCTGAAAATGTTTATATTAATTTTAGTTCTGATAATTCTAAAATGAAAATTGTCCAAAAAATGAATTTTTGATTTATTAGATAAAGGGCGGTGGTCAATAATGATTATATAAGAATGATAAGATGGTTACTGAGAAGCATTTTTACAACTCTGATCAGTATGGAAGTTTCATAGGAAAGTATTCCTTCTATGGATACATCCGATATTTTTGTAGACTCATACATATGGAAAATATGTGTGGGTTAAATGAACAACATTACCACTATTACACAAATTACAGATGGAAAATATTGACGGTGATTCAATATTTTCAAACAAAGGATTCTGAGAAGGATTTTAGAATGAATCTTGAGGAGGTTGGTGTGAAAATTGAAAATAGGTTCCAACCTCTAGAATATATTTATGAAATATGTGACCAAACTAAACATGCTTCAAAATTATGTCTTCTTCTATTACCAACAGAAAAAATGTCGTTAAAAATTCTCAAAAGAAAATAAAGAAGAAATAAAAAGGGAATGAAAAATCTATTGTAATAGAAACTTCTCTATAAGCTACAAAATTATAATGAATTTGGATTCTTCCTATTTGGTTTAATTATCATCTAAAAATATATTTAATGTTGTTGAATAATGTCAAATAATTCAGAGAAAGAACAGTGACATTTGTAAATAACGAATCTCTGAGAATCAATGGTGTTGGATCAATAATCATTTAGAAATAAATATTGAAATCCAAAAAGGATTTGTATTTTGGGTGACTAAAATCAACATTCTAGGTAGTTCCCAACATTATGATGAATATAAAAATTTCACAATAAGAAAATATGGATTATCTGTGAAATGTGAGGCATATGAAAGGATTGTTACAAGTGTCTATTGTAAAAAAGAAAACTTATTTTATACTGGTGACATACAAAACCCTTCTTACTTAGGTAAGGTGAAACAGAATCATTTATGGCATACCAGTATGGGACACTTGTGTCAGAGAATCATGAGAATTTTATAAAATAGAGATAGTGTTTGTGATATTTCTAATCTGTCGACTAAAATATATTGGTGTTGCACTATTAAGAAGAAAAGAAAAATTACTAATTTAGTTCCTATGAAAATTGATATTTGTTCAATGGAAACCTCTGGAACTTATATATTCTAAAATGTGTCAGAAAAGTTCAATAAAATAAAATAATGGAGATAAATACTTCATCACTTAATTTGATTACTTTACTCATATTTCGTGTGTTATGCATATGAAACATAAGTCATCATATTTGAGAATGTATAAATGTTTTAGGAGGAAAACTGAGAAGGAATGCGAGAATTTAGGGAATAAGTTGACATTCGATAATTGGGGTCAATACATAAAAAAATAATTTAAAAGTAGTCTTGAGAAGAATGGAATTCATCATGATTTCAAAACACCTTAACGTCTTCAAAAAATGGTGTTTCTCAGAGGAAAAATAGATGTTTAGTGGAAATGGGGCAGACTACATTACATGAACATGGTCTTTATCATTTCTTTTGGAGGTAAACCATGAGAATGTCTGTTTATATTCAAAGCCGATGATTCTATTGAATAATTATAGATATTAGTATATATGAAATTTTTTATGAGAAATCACTATGTTTGAAACACAGAAGAGTTTTTGGGAGTACACACATTATAAAGAATAGAGGTGGAAACATTGGTAAATTAGGGAATAAAGGTGAAGATATTATTTTTCATGGATTCACTTTGGAATGAAGAGGATACAAAATTTTCAACAATGAAAAATGAATAATTGTTGATTCCATTTATGTGAAAGTTATTGAAAAGGATAAGTATGATAATCAGACACAAGATGTCAAGGATGTTGTGTAGGATACATTTTTTTGTTAATAGTTGTGATGCAGATAATGATAGTAGTAATCCTACTCATGAAGAAGAATTAGACTCAGCTATTTCAAGTGATTAGGAAGAAAAAAAAGTATCATCTGAGGATGAGGAAGCAAGTGAAGGTAGACAACATTATCTGTGATCAACATTAGAAGGTTCAAAAAAGAAGAAAAACAAGTGTTTTTAAACACACTTCATTGTACACAATTATTGAGCTGAATGATGAGAATGAAGCTTTTGAGAATTTCAAATAGGGTTAGGACATGGATAATTTGATTTATTAGATAGAAAAATAATTATGCATGGAAAATTATACCTATTCCAGATAAAAAAATGTTATTTGTATAAATTGGGATTTACGAAACAAGATAAATGAAAAAGGTGAAGTGATATAAAACAAACATGATTAGTGTGTAATGGTTACTCAAAAATTTAAGGTTTTTATTTTTATGAAACTTTTTTTACATTGGAATGTTTATAAACAATCAGAATCTGTCTTAATCATACTTCACAATGAAGTTATTTTTTTCAAATGGATGTAAAGTATGCATTATTGAATGGGGATCTTGAGGAAGAAGTTTACATTGATAAGACATGTGGCTTTGTTATGGATAAAGATGAAAGTTATGTGTGTAAGCTAAATAAATCATTATATGGGATAAATTAAGATCTAATAGCATGGTATTCAAAATTGAATACCTGCTTGAGGAAGATTAATTTCAAGAAGGGAAGAGTATATAGAAATATTTACATCAATGAAAGTGGGGAGTTTTCCCTTATCGTAATTATTTATATTGATGAAATTATCCTTGAATTAAATGATGATATAAATTGTTTAAGATTATTTTAAAAAATGATAATGTTTTTTTTGACATATAAAAGCTGGGGGAAATTAGATAATTTATTGGGGTACAGGTTTTAAAAAAGTAGAAATCCGTTTTTCATTATCAATAAAAGTATGATAAGGAACTTCTCAAGATGTTTAAAATGGATAATTTGAAACCTATTTACAAACCAATTTCAGTGGGAACTATGTTGAGTAATGATGAAGATGGTATTGAAGTTGATCAAAAATACGTTCAAAAGTAGATTGGAAGATTGTTATATTTGACTACCATATGACCCGACATTGTTTATTGTTTTACCTTATCTGAATGATTTTAGAGTGATCCTAAAGAATCAAATTTAGATGATGAAAAAAATAATTCTCAGATACTTAAACGGAAAAAAATTTAGAATTTGGTATGATAGCCGAGAATGTACTTATTTGTTTGGGTATTCAGATGTTGAATGGGTAGGAAATGTTGATGATAGAAGATCCACATCTAGTTAGAGTTTTTTTCTAGGAATGATTTGTGTTAGTTGACATACAAATAACTAAAATTCAATAACTCTTAGAATGAACTATGATAAGTATGTTTCTACTTCTCAAGAGTCGACTCAACATATGTGGATGAAGACCAAGTTAAAATACTTACTTGTTGAGGTGAAGTTACCGTTGCTCCTAGGTTATGATAATCATAGGGAAATAAACCTTAATATGAATCTTCCACAATATTATAATTCAAAAAATATTGATATAATATATCATTTCATCAATAAGGATGTGGATAAGTATTAATTTGTGTTTTAGTATGTTTGTACATCAGAATAAGTTGCTAACATTTTCAAAAAACCGTTACCAAAAGGAAATTTTTCTATATTGAGTTGAAAATGGGCTTTCATCCTAATTCTCATCAAGGTTGAGGTATGTGTTTTATTCCCTTATCTCATCCTTTATTTATATAGTGTTTTAATGGGGTAAATAGGTTCGTAAATGTTTTTCTTGAATATGGGTAAAATGTTTTAGGAAGCAAGTATAAAGGTGGAGTTTTGGGTAAGCTTTGAATTTATCATATAGGTGTTGGATCTATTATAATAGTTTCTTGGAGTCGTTGTAAGAAAATTTTGTTTTCAATAATGTTGAATAAGATAATTGGTTAAAGAAGAACATCTCAATGAAAATATTAAGAGGTTTCATGATTCACTACTTTTGGGAAACATGGATTTGTAATCAATAATTCCTGTTTCCTAGAATGAGTAATCTTTTGTAGGCCTAGGATTATTGATATGTAATCCATATCTTGATATTATAATGTTAAGTGATTTAGTAATCATGGTTGAAAACAAAATATAAAGGGGGATATTGTAGGCACCAAGTTGGATGAAGAAGGTTTTTGGAAGTAAGAACATTTTTTTTACAAGTGTGTTGTCTTTTTCTATAAAAGAAGATAATACAATCCCAGTTGTAAAAGCTAAAAATCAGACAGAACATCATATTTAGGAAATAATACATACAAATATTTATAATTTATATCATATTGAGAAAATAATTTCTAGAAAAAAGGTCCATCAGTCTCACATCAAGTCTGGAATGAAAGGGTGATCGTAATAAGGTGCTGATTCGGAGTCTACCTAGATTTGATAAAAAAAATGATGATTTTTTATATTATATATTTATCATAAATAAAAATTAATTTTTAATAATTTTTAATCTATCTTGATGTGATAAAAGGTTCTAAAAATAAAATCCAAGTGGTTGGATAGAAAGATGTTCGTGGAATAATGGAACATTACAACACTTTTCTGTACAAGTCGATGGTGCCAAATATGATCTTCAACATAATGAATGTCATGAAAGAGGTCATGTTGAAAAGAAAAGGTTTTTTTAAGAAGGAATTTAGAAAACTTATATCTTTTTACTCTCATATGTTTGGTGTGATATCCTCAGATTTAGATTTATTTTAATACTTGGATGGTTTTCTTGATCAGAATGTGAGAAACAAAAGGTGTTGGTTTTCATTCAGACCAAAAGATAAAAAATTTAAATCTTTAGAGGAAGAAGTCGATGAGTATCAAAATTAAAAAAGGTAAATAAGTTGAGTGTTGGAAAAGAAATAAATTTATAAAGTCATAGCTATTGATACACGTATACTATATTTAGTATTCCCTCATAATCACTAGAGGATGAATTGTTTTTAGGGAGTTGTTGGGACCAATGAAACAAAAAAGTTGTAATGTTTTTAGGGGTCGATGTGAAAATAAATTCAGAGAATGATCAATAATGTAGTCAACCATTTCATCATGATGAATTGTTGGATGATTTTTTATGTTTCTCTATTTTGGTATCATGTGGGCCATCTGATAAGGAATAGTATCCTTAACAAGTGGGTCAAGAGTAAAATAAGAAATATCTGATTTTTTTAGAGAGGTTTTATTTCATATGGTTGAGGAACCATTGTATCGGAGTTGAAACTAATCCAACAGAGTTAAGTAGAGAAAAATAATCAAATATAACATGATAATAATAACTTCATTAAACCTAGGAACATAGGTCTAAATAAAGTCAGAAGATGAATCATATTTAGAGTAATTTGGATGTATTTTCTAAGGGTGAAATGAAGCTTTAAGAAAGATTTTGAAGAAGATTCAAAATTATTGTCAAGAGAAGCATGAATGTTAATGAAGTATAATTTTTTTCTTGTTGGTATGATGCATTATAGTGAAAAGAGATAAGTTTTACATTTACCACATTTGGTATAGAAAAACTTATTGAAAAATACATTTTCTTTAATATAATGAAGAAATTCAAATGAAATGTTTAGTATTTCAGTTGGTTAATAGAATCATTTTGAGATGTCTTTAGTTTTTATTTATTTATAAGTGGGTCATGAAAATCATATTGACCAAATACCTTCATTTTAATGCATAATTCTTAATGGAAAATCAGAATTAGAATTGGACTGATGTTTTTACAAGGATTGATGAATGGTGAAGTTGTAATAATATTCCATAATATTGGAAAAGAGTTTAGATGTGTTGAAAAATTCATAAATTCATTCGGAATTCAAGGGAAATTGAAATTTTGGATAATTTAAATGAGATTGAAAGATCATCAGAATCCCACTCAAACAATTTTTGGTCACCTATATAAGGGGAAAGTACTTTGTTTTATCCTAACAAAAGTACTATTTATAAAGGAAGATAGAGAAGCTCCAAAATTATATAGAGAAGAAGTTTCTGAATTGATATTTCATTAACATTTTTTCTATATAGAAGAAGAATGGAAAAGAGACAAGACCGTATTCATATAATTATCATTTTGGGATGGATAATCTGATTGGAAAAGGTGTTTTGATATTTATTAATTTAGGAATAATAAGTTCAAGATTGTTTCAATATATTTTAAGAAATAAATATTATTATATTGAACAATATGACTTGGTAATCAAATTTGGAAATCAAAATGAGTATCATTACAATGTCCAAAACAATTTCCTACATACTTCTTGGTAAAGAAGTGACAATTTTTTTGAGGAATTGTTTTTGAAAGATGATCAAGGAGAACCATAACATGTTTGTTTACAAAACTATCTTATATAATTTTAGGATACTTAAAAATCATGCATAGTTGTATTGATCATAGTGATGCACAAGTGTTAGTGAATAACCCACTCATTGTTTTCCATATAAGATGATTTTTAATGGATTGTGTGATATTGGATTGTTTACAAACCATACAAAGGACATAACTACACTCATTGAGTAATGAACCCTTTAAACTATTGTGTTACTATGGATGTGTGTTTTTTTTGTTTTTAAGAGGGAATGAAATCTGTAACATGAGGTAAAGGTCGTTTTTAAAGTATGGAAGCTAAAAAAATATATCATTGATTCAAACCCTATCCATATTAGTATTTCAACAGTTTTTACTAGGAAATAACAGGTTTTATCATTAGTAAAAGAACATCTATAGACCCTACTAAGGCAAAGGCAATTGAAGAGTGGACTAAAGAAGCATTTGTAATGGAGATCCATAGTTTCCTTAGTCCAACTGGGTATTACTGGTGATTTTTTAAGAACGTATAACAATTTTAAATCCCATTAACCAAGATGACATAAAAGGGATTAATGTTTTTTTGGACCAGTGAATGTGAAGGCTTCTTCAAAGTGTTGAAAAATAGGTGTATCACTACACCAATACTCACACTTCTGATTAGTGGGAACTCTTTGCGATGCAAAAAGATGCATCAAAGAAGGGTTTAGGATGTGTATTGATGGATAATGATTAATATATAGAATACTACTCATGGAAATTAAAAATTCATGGGGAAAACAATCACACACATGATTTGGAGTTGGCAGCTGTGATCTTCATTTTGAATATCTGGCTGCATTATCTCTATGGAGATAAGTGTCAAATATATACTAATAATAAAATCTTCAAATATATATTCACACAGAAGGAGCATAATATGTGAAAATGAATATGGTACAATCACATCAAATATTATGACATCTCCATCCACTACCATCATGAGAATGTAAATAAAGTGGAAGATGTTATAAGTAGAAAGTATTTTGAAACATTATCAATGAGGAAAATTAAGAAGGATTCAATATTCTTAGATTTGAAAAGGATAGACATAGGTACCATTAAGGAATGAACATCATAAATCCTTTTTGAAATGATTAATCCACCACCCCTTATTGTGAAAATAATGGTTTATCAAAGGAATGATGTGAAATTTCATAAACAGGTGGATGCTATTAGAAATGGGAAATCCAAATATTTAAAATTGATGGGGGAATGTGTCATAATATTTGGGTACTGATTATGTGTACCATCAAATATATAGATAATGAAATAGATTATGAATGATTCACAAATCTCAACCTTATCTAATCACCAATAGAGCACAAAGATGTATAGAGATCTCTGAGATAACACTTGGAGGGACAATATGAAGAATGAGGTTGCTGAATATACATCAAAGTTCCCCATATTTCATTAGGTTAAAGATTAAAGAAAAAAGTCTAAGAGGAAGATGCATATGTTACCCATACCAACATGAAAATGTGAATATACCACCATGGGATTTATTAGAGAACTTATAAAGACATATAGAGAAAACAATTCTATATGAGTTGTTCTGGATCATATTACAATGACAACACACTTTATCTCAATTCAAGAAGAATTTACAAAAAAATCAACATGAAAATAATACCAATGAGAAGTGGTTAGGATGCATGGGGTACCCCTATCAATTTTATCTGATTGAGATCCGATATTTACCTCCATGTTTTGGAAAATATCCAACATTCTCTAAACACTAAGCTAAACATTAGTATGGCCTATCAGCTTCTATATAATTGCAATTATGAACAGGATATTAAAAAACTAAAATACATGTTGAGAGCATGTTCTATGGAATTCAATAGAGTAGAAGACCAACATATTTCTTTGGTTGAGTTATCATACAATAATAGCTTCCTTTCATTCATCCAAATGGATTTATAGGAAGCCCTTTATTGGAAAAGATTATGATCTCTCGAAGGATGGGATGAAGTCTATGAATTTAAGCTTCTAGTACATGAAATGGTAAAAGAAATGGTAAAAAAGGTGAAAATATTTAGTAATACAACAAGGAAATCCAATGTTGACAGAAGTTATATGCATAAAATCATTGATGAGACCTAGAGTTTCAGGTTAGTGACATGGTATTCCTCAACATATCACTTTGTAAGAGGATCTTGAGATTTAAGATGAAACAAATGTTATATCCTAGGAACATCATCCCCATCGAGAATCTTAATCATGTCAGAGTTGTGGCCTATTGACTAACACTTCCTCAAACCAAGTCACAATTACATAATTTATTACACGTATCCTTCATGATGATGTACATACCAGATCCTTCACATGTATTGAATTAAGAGGTGGTACAGTTTGGAAAATGATCTCTCTTATGATGAGCATCCATGGGAGATATTTGACCGTAGAGATAATGTTCTAGACAATAAGAATACTCACGCAGTAAATTTACTATGGAGGAAGGATATGTATAAAGATACAAATAGGGAGTTAGAGGAATGAATATATGAGAATCACCCTCACCCTTTTTCACCTTATTTTGAAAAAAAAATTGAGGGAGAAATTTCCTAATGGGTGAATAATGTGTAGAGTAAGTATTTTTTTCAATGGAAATTACCTTCTTATAATTATGTTATTAATCACATAAAATCACATAGAGAACACAATAAAAAATTTATAAATGAATAATGAATGAAATAAGTGGTATTTTAAGAAATTAACGTACCTGTACCAATGGAATAGTAAATTGACTGTTGGAATAATAATGTGACCATTAGGAATAGAAATTTGGCCAATAAAATAGTAAACTCACATATGAAAGTTTAAATAAAATACTTGTATCTTTTGAATGATTATATGACATATTTATATTGTTGTATAAGAAAATGAATGTTTTAAAAATATTAAATTAATTCTGGGTATTTTATTCGGTTGTAAATATTTATTTACAATTTTAAAATTTATCAAATTATTTAAAACAAAATTTATTTTCTAAAAAAATGCATAAATTTATATTTTGTTCACTTATGAATATAATAAGATTTTATAAGACCTAAAATAATTTTATAGTGTCATAAAATTAGTCATAATATTAAAATTAGTAATTTTCAAATATATATTATTTTTAATTAAAAAACAAATTTCTAATATTTAGAACAATATTTTAATAAAATATTGTCCATTTTTTAACAAATACATAAATTATTGAGTCCTAGGTGAGGAATAGATGAGGTAAGAACTAATTGGTTCAAACGATCCTAATCATTTTACAATAAGTTTTCATAGGAATCAACACTATTGATATTATTGATCCAAAATAATAAACTAATGAATTAAAAAACAAAAACCCCTCTCCTTCCATGATAAATACCACCACTCACCACATATTATCCTCACACCTTCCATGCCTTGAAGTTTGTAAAAATTTTATCCAATTATCTTCCAAATTCTCTCCCCATGTACAGGATCCTTTGGATTCAAAAAATTACCAAACCCAATTTTTCTAAGGAGGTTCTCAACGTGATGATGTTCAAGAGGTAAAATTATATTTCATTTTCTTTTAATTTTTTTCAATTTATTTTCATCTCTTATCCTCCCCTCACCTACCCTTGTCCAAGAGAAATGATAACACCAGTATATTATATATACTATAATTTTACTCTATTAATAGATGATTAGTCATCAAACATCTTCTCCTCTCCCCTTTATTCTAAAAATGAATACATCGTTCATGATATGTCGATTTAATGCCATCGTGGAAAATGAATTTCTATTGTCTATTGCTGCCTTCAAGGATTGTCATAAAAGAAAAATTATGGTTAAATCTGATTTTTTTATAAATATTATAAGTCATATAATGTTATGAAACTAATATATAATCATTATATTAAATAAAATGATATATTTCCTTGATGGTCGTTAAAACCACCAAAATAAATTAAATCATTTTCAATAAAATTTTATATAATGAATAATCATCACACCATATAAAAATTATATATAGGATAGTTTTAAATTTTTTATGTTCATTTATATCATATAATTTTAATTATGTATAATTATTATAATTTTACATGATCTTCAATACCTATATATAAGCGAACTGATCATGAAAACCATGAAACGAAGACTCTTGGAATAACAGAATAGAACTATATAACTTATCATAATGGCCATAAACAAAGATACCAAAATTATAATATATCAATTACATATATAAGATGTTCTTAATTAAATAATCAATGGATTAAATTTTATTATCCATGAAATTAAGTACATGTACAGAACAGTTTAGGACAAAAGGTAATGGATTCTCTCTGAAACCACATTTTTCTTTTAGGTCACACTTTCTCTCTCTTAGCCTAATTTTATTGTTATTTCTTATTGTTTAAAACTCATAACATATATTCATATGTTCCAAACAAATGTCACTATCTCAATTTTTTTTGCTATTGTGGAGAAATATATGTTTTATAAGTCTCTCTTACTAATTCTTCCCGATAGGCAAGCTGAATTAAAGGGAACTTCCCAATTTCTTACCATTTTTAAAATACACACCATAATATGGTTTAATCCACCAATATTTTTCTAAAATAAATATTTTTATCATGAAATACTTTATTTTTTCATTTCTATTTTTATTCAAGAAATTTTGTGTTTTTCTTCATTAAAGGCTCTTTTATATTTTTCCTTAAACTACACTGAATTATCACATTTGTAATGTTTCTTAAAAACCCTTTTTACATGTTTCCACTTCAGTTTTACGTATTTTATCATTATATATTCCATCGATCTCTTATGAATTTTATTGTTTTATTTAAATCCATTCATTCATTGACACCATTATGATATTCCATTTGTTATTCTTTATGACATGATTATGATCCCTATTTAATTCCATGGGAAATCTTTATGTTTATCCATTATGATTGATTCTTATGTGGCACAAATATTCATGAAAATGTTATGATGGGTGAAAAAAGATAAAACTACAATTAATTGGATAGTTTTTATTCTCATGAGTAATTACGTTGGGGCATGGAGTAAACAAGATTCATTTATGGGACCTTCTCCATAATGGGAAATAGTTCTCTAGTCATCATTGACTCATGCTTATGTCATGTTGTATGTTGTTTTCAAATTTCTATGATTCCACAATGAAATGATCCCATGTTCTATATTTTATGATTCAATATGTTTATTAATTTTCCATGCCTTTTTGTGTCACCATGAAATGCCTTATAAGAGCTCAAAGGAAGTTAGAAACTCCTTATGAAGATTAAATAAAATATGTATTTATTTTGGTTTCAACCTTTCTAACTATGTACCTAAACTTCCCAAAAAACTATAATTTATGATATTTAATTTTATTTGATGATTAATCAAGGATAAAATAATATAATAATATGTGTAAATAGGTAGGGCCTTTATTGATATCCAGAGGCAGTTTGCAACATTTTTGGGTAGAGAGATAATAGATTCGGTGATAAGAAGAGATGATCTAGGATTCATAGAGAATATCTAATTCTATGAAAACCTGGACTACATGTGATTTACTGTGATGAAAAAACTCCATGTAGTTTCTTCTTTGGGGGAATCTAGGGTATTTGGGAGAGTTAATTATGACACACCATATGGGACCCCCACACATTGTGTGACCAGGAAATGGCAGCCAGATGTGTACTTAGAGAGTACATAGACGTAGACAGAGACATGCACATAACATGTACGAGGACCCATTCTTGGATAGGTACATGAAAAATTACATAGGTAGGGCTTTAAGGACACGAGTAAAGCCAGAATCACATGGGTATACCTAGAGGGAATAGACATTCCATGTATTACACATACATTCCATGTAATACTACATGGATAGGGAACCAGGTGATAGAAATGAAATGGACAAACAACATAGTGGGACCACATTCTCTGTGGGTCCCCTACACATCATGTACTTCCTTTTTGAGTAATATTTTTCCGCTCATATATCCTTTATTTGGACTAAAATTTGGCCTGCGAGTATCCTATCATGAGTATTTTCAATGTAAAATACAATGGGGGGAGTTTTTAATGGATTATACAATATGATTCGACATTTTTTAGTAATGAAGTTCATTAGGTGGTGCTCGATGATGGAGGTGATCTGGATGGATAATCAGAGTTGTACCTCTTATAGAGTTAGAGTATGGGTCCTCTACCATTAGAGTGGTACCCTCCTGTAGAGATAGTGCATGGGTTCTATTAAATCAGAGTGGAACTACCCTGGTAGAGTTAGGGAATGGTTCCTCTACTATCAGAGTGGAAAAATCATGTGGAATCAAGGAATGGGTCCTCTACCATTAGGGTGTCACCCTCTTGTGGAGTCCTGACATGGGTCATCAACCATTAGAGTGGCATGCTCATGTAGAGTCAAGAAATGGATCCTCTACCATTAGTGTGGGTCCCTCTTATAGAGTTAGGTAATGGGACTTATACCATTAACATGTAACCCTCCTGTAGAGTAATAGTATGCATCCTCAGTCATCTCAGTGGAACCCTCTTACAGAGTCTAGGAATGGGACCTCCAGTATCTATGTGGCACCCACCATCAGAGACATGAAATGTTTCCTCTATACACTGAGTGCCACCATCCTATTCTACTAGGGAATGGGTTATTTATCTAATGAGATGAAAAATCATATTGTAATAGTACACAGGTCCTATACCCAGTGATTTTGGCCCCAATAATGTGTGGAATAGTGGCAACGTGTGGCTTCACAAAGATAATTTTTTGGAATGAAAAGTCAGATACTGGGAATCAGTGATGGAACCCTTGGAACTGGTGATAGACACTTTTTCTTGGACTAAGCTGTGATATGGAGATCCACTTTCCCTATCATTTGTGTTCATAATATGTGTATATATATCTATTTTTATAGTTTTATTTTCTCTCTTTATATGAGTTGAGATGTCCCCTTTTATCATGTGTCTTATACCTCCTATAGTTTTTGGTGTGTCCTACTAGGTATGTATATAATCACCCCTTCATGGGAATTTCATTCACATGTCATGTCTTATAATAATGAAAGATATTTTAGTAGTAATTTTAGAGGTTTATTGGGATAGATGGCTGTATTGGATAACAGATGGTTGTCAATTTTTTGAGATTTTGGGTCCTTCCCCCACAATAGTTAGTTTTTTAGTTTATTATAATGATGGGACATATTTTCTCTTTATCCATGTATTTTCCCCTTTAATTTTCAGATTATATTGTCATACACTTTTTATTCTCAATAGTTATTTACATCCATGGTTTATTCTATGTATTTTTTATCTTTTATTATTATTCTCATACACTTTTTAATCAAGATGGTCAAGTGTGTGAGTACATGTACATTAGTAAAAGTCCTTACTTATTAGTTATACCTTTTAGTGTCTTTATTTAACTCCAGGCCTATGGAGGTGGGCTTGAGGGTTTTTCCTCTTGGCTCTCTGCTAGCTAGGTGGGCCCTAGTGGGTTGGGTAGTGACTATATTCTATTAATTTTTTTTAAACAAAATGGATACATTATGAATATATACTCAATACTATGATTATTAAAATGATGAATGATTTTTTTAATAAAAAAATAATCCTAATTTTGTTTTCATTATGATCTTTATCCAGTGGGGTTATTTTTCCTATTTCACCCAATATTTTATTTAGTTACATGTTATTTTGGGTGGTCATGTTTTTATATGTTTTTTTTCATGAGGATATTTAATACCATTCTGAAACCCATTTTATTTATGTAGGTTATTTATAAAAATTGAATTATTTTTAGTTGGACTTTTTATAAAAGACACTTAATTTCCTTATGTGGTTTAAAAAAATTAACTTATTTTGATTATTATGTTTTTTAAAACAAATTTCATTTAAATGGAATCATGATGATGTGAAAAATTAATGATTTTAAGTGGAATACTAATGTATGTATGAGTGATTGGTTGTTCTGTTATAAACAATGTAATGGGGTTTTTTTATAAACCAAGGATTAGAGGATACATTATAATCTTGGGATATGAGGGTATGTTAAATACCTCTAATACATTGGACATGAGTATATATCTCATGAGATAAAGTAATCATGAGTAAGCTTCAGTTTATCTTAAGCATGGTACCTAATGATGTTTCTAATTAAATTCTTATTTTTTTATTTTAATATTTCTTATATAGTAAAAGGATATCATTCATTATGTTATTATTCTCAAATGACTTAATGTTTATGTTCAATTCTTTTAATATATGTTAAATATTTTTTTCTCTCTATATTGATCATTTGTGGATTTATATACATATGACTTGTACATTGATTCTCTCTTATAGTTAATAGTTTTATCTCATGTTGTTATTATATATCCTATATAATTATGATTTTACATATTGTTATGAAAACATCCTTGGAAAACTATTTATTTACCCCTTACTCAATGATTAGTCTGACTCATAACATATTCTTTATTTACCAAGGTTATGTGGAATATTCTTACGAATGGGATATCAAGAATGTGGTCTAGAATGGTTTGTTTAAGGAGATGTTATCTCAGGTATTGTAAAATAACATGATTATGTATACAGTCTCAAAAGAAACTAAACCTTTTAGTCATTGAATATTACTATTTATGAAATGAAATTTTTATATAAAGTGAAAGATGTAAAATAGAGGCATGTTAAGCATGATTCACTATAGTTGGTATTAGAGGATGAGTTTAGTTGTTTCAGATATTATAGAAGACATTTTGAGAAATATGGTTATATAACCTTAGATTAATTCCCTAGATATGAGACTAAATATAGGATGATATCCAGAAATAATGGTAAATTATTGGGTAGGTGGTTTCCCTAAAAAAATAAATTAATTTCTAGATACTATAAAATGGTTTAAATTTTGGGATAGATGAACATAGTGGTAACACCCCAAAAAACATGTTTGAGAATTGACTCAATAATTTCCATGATACATGAGGATTGGGGCTAAGAGTACACACTTGGATATATAGTCTATGGGGATATGATTTAGTTAATATCTGACCCCTTTAGAAAAATTTTAATGGATTTATTTCTTTTTTACATTGATTTATTTTCGTAATATTTATGAGAAAAATCTATATAATGTTTAACCAAGAATGACTTAGGATGAACAAAAATAATTATAGACTAACAAGATAGTGTCAATGAATAACATCTTTTTGATTTGATTTACATTTTTTGTTATTATTCACTTATGATGTTAGTTATTCATCACTAATGATAACTCACTTTTATATTTAGTAATGGTTAAAACCAGAATGAATCAGGTTAATAATGGCTGTGTGGGACAATGTAATGGTTTCGTTATTTAACAACCAAATATTATGGGATCTGGAGTAAAATAACTCACAAAAATAATCACTCAAATGACTCATGCTATATATAATAATGTAAACCGCATTGAGATATTAAACACACAAAGGAGTGAGTGACTTATTATTGAGTATTTAATAAGAAATCATCCACAGAATTTCAGTTGCTCTTCAAATACTCATATCTTAGTGAAATGGATCAATGTGATCAAAATGATTTTTTTCATTATCTAGTGTTCATTACATAATATTTTTTTCATTTTTTTATCTTTTATATGGTGACGCTAACCAATGGTTGATTATTATTAATAATACAATGTGGAATAAACTAATAGACTAAATAGAATTAGAATAAGTTTCTAAAGTGTTATATACCAAGTATTTTTATCAAAACATTCACATGAAGATGGATATAGATTTCTTGGAGTAAAAAAATGGAGGAAGAATCCATTTGAAAACAAAAACAAAAAACTCATGACGCTTGTATGATATGACTATGGTTTTATAATTTACCTAGAAATAAAAATTGACCATTTTTTAGTGGGTTAAAACATAATCATTAAAAGTATTTCTCGATAAGGGACTTTAGAATCTATGAAAAGATTGATCGATGTGCAATAATGGTAGAGATAGAATCTACAGTTTCAAAGTACTTTAGGGATGGAAAATGGTGGAGGAATACCAAGGGATCCCCAATAGTAAATCGTATTTGGGAAATAAATATCAACCCCATACTTTCCAAAATTATGAGACGAAGCATTTGTGTAATTTACTTAAAGGATAATGTATGTGTTTTAAGTATTGTAATATCGTCCACCAATCTCATAAATTTTAGGGTAAGAAAAAGATTTGGGATAACCCCAAAAGGAGGAGAAGGTACATGCTAATGATCTTATCAATCAAGAATGCATCAACTATAATAATTTGGGAAACAATGTGAATTAGTGCCCCAACCCTTAGATAAATGTTGAAAACAATCCCCAAAATCCTAAAAAACAGAGGAAATAATGAAGGTAATTCATGATCACTATGAATGAGTTAAATCATGATAAAAAAATGATGCAAGGTACACTTAATCTTAATTTTTGGTCTTCAAGTACTTTATTTGATTCTCGTTCATCACATTCATTCAGATCACACAACTTTTCAAATTATATGTAATTAGAAAATCATGCGATGTATATTGAAAAATCTATAAAAGAACCTTGTTTAAGAATGACAATGTCTAAGATTTATAACTTTTTATTTATTGAGATTTATGGGAGGATACCTCCTAAAGATTTAATTATTCTACCCTTGGTTGAATTTGACATGAATTTGGATATGGATTGGTTATCCATATATTGATCCTATATTAATTATCAGGATAAATATATCCCATTTCATATTCCAGATCATCCTTCTCTCAAGTATCAATATACAGATAGTCTCTCATTCGAATAAAATTATATAATATGGTTACTGATACCAAATTATGAGGTATTACGAATTCAAATGATTATTTAGGAAGTCAACATTGATGAAATACCTATTGTATTATAACATAATAATATATTTCTCAAATATCTACCTCATCATCCCCCATAGTGTGAGGTTTAGTTTTCAATAAAACACTTACGTGGATCCCCACCTATTTCAAAGAGTCTGTATATAATAGTACCCACTGAATTGGTCTGAAAAAAAAAGTAACAATATAAAATTTTAGAAAAGGGTTTTATAATCCCCATTACTTCACTATGGGCTGTATCAGTCCTCTTTTTTTAAAAGAATGATGGGTTTATGTGTCTTTATATTTATTTTAATTGGATTAATATAATAAAAATCAATAACAAGTATCATGTACATCATATCGATGATCTATTTGATAAACAATGAGGATCGTGATAATTGTTGATACATATCCTTTGATATGGATTTAGTTAGTTATGTAAGAACCCAAACTTTCTTTTTAGGTATGGGTTCTCTTTTCTAGTGTTTTTGAGAAAAGGAGGAGAATTTGGAAATTTAAGGAGTACACACCGTGTACCTGATTTTTGTGGGTGACCATGTATTGGTCGCATAACAACTGAGTACATGGCTGTGTAATGTGACCTAGAGTCCGCCTAAAGTGGTGGATGGTTATGGAAAGTATATGTGTGTACCTTTAAAGAACACATTTTTTACATTTCTTTTTATTTGTCATATCAGACTGGGGTTGCATCTTTTTCACAGAAACCCATTCTTATAATGATGTCTCGTCCATGAGCGACCATGGAGCCCGATTATTCCTAGATCCCCCGATCGACCATGCATTCTATGATTCAACCACCATTGATTACGTTGGAATCGGAACAATGAGATCTTCCTTCTTCTAGAGCCTCGTTTCCGGATTTCTTTACTTTTGTAAGACATCTTTGGTTGAATGTTTTAGATGTTCTCTTAGATCTACATCATTCTAGGCTGATTCAAGGGATGACGTCGAAGTATATCGATCATACAGTGCTGTGGTAGGTGGTTTGTGCCTTTTTTGTAGTTAGTCTTTTCATATTATATGAAAATGTTCCCAGTACCCTAGAACATGGTATTGCGTGTTAAGGGAATTCAATCCTACTAATGCCTCCTATGCTTTGATTTCTTGAGTTAGGGAACTTTTTGGATAATAGGGTTTAATTACCTTTCTATGGATGTGTTTTCCCATATTGAACTGATGTTGGCCGTCGGGTCTAGCATTTCCTATTAGGCTGCTTTGTTTTCTATGCCTTGTGCTGTTATGATGGAGAGATTTTATCTAACTTGATTGTGCCATGATATATAGATGTCTATACAAGTAGTATATTGTGATTTACATTGGCTACTGGATGTATTTAGTGCACAATTGACTTACATAGGTTTTTGGGAACTTGGTGTAGTTCGACCATAGGGGAAATGGACGCTGAGGGCTTTCCCAGAGTGTCTGTTATGACTTTCATGTTGTGATACCATAGGAGGGATGGACGTAAGTGATTCCTCCGAGTGTCTGTCGTTCCATGTTGTGAGACCACATGAGGAGTTGGATGTTTAGTACTTCCTCAGAGTGTCTGTAGTTTACCATTATGATACCATAGGGGGAAATGATAGTGTGTGCTTCCTCAGAGAGTCTTTGCTAATGCTGAACTAGATGGGTTAGACTATGAGTACATCCCAGTAGGATTCTTGTGTTTGATTAGTTGAACCAGAGGGGTTAGGATGTGACTACTTAAAAGATGGTTAATTTTATTTGTTGAGCTGCTTACTTGATATATGAAAATGAATGCAATTGAAACTGTAGGAGTGTTTACATTTAAGTACTTCCTTGTTTGCTGCTTCATTTTTATTATTTCCTGACATATATATTCACTGACTGTGTGTCACAAATCTTTGGTTGGTTTCCTACTAGAATTCGTCTCACACCCTGTTCGGGTTATGCTTTTACGCCAAAATAGATTATATTTCTGCATGTATAGATAAGGGAAAGTGCCCTTCTACATCAGGTACTTGACAGCTATGGACCAGGAGAGCATGTGACCAATATGAGGCTTGTGATACTTCTATAGTTTATTTGTTTTTTTTACTTTGGTTTAGTCATGTATTTCAGTATTGTGACTTGTTTGGATGATTTACAAGACATATGTATCATGCATCATTTATATATGTGTTCCATTTCTTTATTACTTTTAGTCATATGTTGTTTACTTATTGCATGTTATTACTGCTTCCTCTATTTTTATTTGTTTATTTCCACTAAATTACTCTTCCAATGAGAGAAAAGTTTCTCCACTATCACACCGAAGGCCCTCACTGCTAGTCGGGAGCCTCTAGTGTTTGAAAAAATGTGCTTGAGGACATGTGACTAACTAGGTATGTGGAACCTCTGGGCGGCACATAGAACCAAGACGTTACAAAGTGGTATCATAGGAATTATTTTCTTCTTGACTTACAATTTTGAGACTATATCTAGGGATAGGAAGGAATAAGTAGTTGGTAATGATTTGTTCCTAGGAGTAGCTAACCTGTGTACATGGAAAATCCAATTTACCTCAATTATTGCAATTTTTCTAGTTTTGGAATTACTATAATTGATTTGATTTCACCGTTGTTAGATTCACATGTTTTGTGCTGTTATCATTGATATTATTGTGGTTATACTTCTATTGCAACCTGATGAGATGAGGGTATTCCATATCATGCATCATATAGGCAGTTTATAGAGATCACATGTTAGGCATTTTTTCCATGCCATTTAGGATGAATTATCAATTTCTTGTTATTGTGATAGGTGTTATGATAGATATACATGCTGTTGTGATAGATACCTTGATTTAATACATGCTATTTGATTGGGTGTTGGATTGTGTATGGTTTTGTATGGATGAACGCCAAACTTTGGTTCTTGAGGTGTTATGGGCCCTCATGGATCTGAATTTTGTGGATCATTTCCTTTTTATTCCTTGTATATGACATGAATATGATTCTAAGATTTGATTCGTGGGGAATATGGGCCCCATAGATCGGAATTTGGAACATTAATGTTCATTTCAATGTTTTTTTGGGTTCCATAATAGTTTTTGAGGCTTATTGTCCAGAAAAACCAAGAATACATGGTGTGTATTGCTGAATACACACCATGTATCCTTCTATTTGGGAAGGAACTTCTTTTTTATGTTCACGCTGTGTAGTCTCTAACCATGTAGTTGGTTGTGTGGGCAGAGACACAATGTTGGGAAATCCATGGAGGAACATGCCATGTACCAGACGTACGGGTCGTGTTTTATAGACCATGTGTCCAGCCATGTGACCAATGACACAGATGGATGAAACCTATGTTATAGACGTCGTGTCAGGACTGAACCAGTGGTATAGTGTAAACCATGTTTCTGGCTGTGTGACCAATGACACAGGTCGGTGGTTTTCCTTCTAGTACATTCCATTTCTGGCATGAACACGCCATGTAGTATCATTCTAGGAGAACCATGTGGCTTAGTCATTTAGAAGAAACTGGGTAGGGGAAAACAATTCAAGTACACGTCATGTCTTGGGAGAATAAGCCATGTGTATGTGGTGTTACATGACCAGGGATGGCAGGAGTACATGCCCATGTGACGGATTAAAGTAACATGCCATGTAGGGGTCATACACGCCATGTATCTCCATTTTTGGAAAATCTTGAATGCTTTCTTTATCAGGTTCCCTTATTGCAGTTCTATGCTTCAACGCTTGTTAATATTGATCTAAGGTATGCATTTGACCTTCTAGAGTAATGCCACCCAGACGTCCTCCGTATGTACACTAGTTATAGGGTAGTGACCAGACACCAGACATGGAAGATTAAGAACTACCAGAAGATCCTCCAGTCATGCCCATCTTGGAACCATCCGTCATTCCAGACACAGGTGTGGATGCATATTTTCGAGAAGGCTTCATGAGTTTTTTGAAGACCTTCCAGGGATCACAGCCTCCTGCCCCATCTATGGAAGATTTGACGAGATTTTTTTTTCCACAACATCATCCCACCTGTACAGGGGACGAAGGACCCCAGGCTGCAAAATCATGTTTAGAGGTCATGCTTTCAATCTTCGAGCATTTGGAGACACCTCCAGAGAAGAGGGTGAATCTCACTACGTACATGCTACAAGATTCTTCCAAGAGATGGTGGGATGTGATCTCATAGGTGGGATGACATCAGGTTATGGCTTGGGATGAGTTCCATCAAGCCTTCAATGATTTCTTCTACCTGGAGACATTGAGGGCTGATCAAACCTAAGAGTTAATGAGTTTGGAGAAGGGTACTTTTTCAGTCATGGAGTACTCTTATTGCTTCACAGAGCTATAACGCTTCACACCCACCCCGGGAGATGATGATTTATTCCTGGTGAGGAACTTTGAGGATGGTCTCCAACATGACATCTGATCTCATGTGTACATATTCAGGTTGACTTCCATCACCTATATAGTCAACTAGGCACTGATCATGGAGGAAAATATAATGGATTCTAGAGATGTGGGCTGGGGTGGCTTGGCATCCGGAGTTGGTACCCCTCCTACTGATAGCATGAAGTGTCGTAGGGAGTCCACATGCAGGGATCCGAGGAATAGGGACACTTATTCTCATAGCCAGGTGGTGTACAACCAGTGTGGGACGAGCGGGCATACATGTCCACATTTCTTGAGATACCTAGTGGAGTTCTGATCATGCCATAATATGGGTCATCTTCAGTAGCTCTGTCGATTTTTTCTCACCAGCAGTTGGTGATAAAGTTTCTTTTTCAACCCATCTTACCTAAGAAAAACCAACATTTTCTCATCAGTCTGGGAACTGGAGTTCTTCTAGTTGTTTAGGACGAGGTGGAGGTTGCTTCCATGATAGCCGGTCGCCAGCGTTTCAGATAAAACATGGTGGATAAGCTCAGGATGGTCTGGCAGGGTCATTGGGCACCTCTGGGCGGCAGTCAGAATTGGGACGTTACAGGTTAAGTGTTAAAAGGGAATATATTTCCAAGAAAAATTAACATATGAGTTATGGACACTATAAATTTATAGTTATTCCATTTTGACTTATGAATGATCCTACATTATTTTTAGATTTAATAAATAAAATATTTAGTGACTAGATTGATTATTTTTAGGTTGTATTTAAATATGATATTATGGTATAATAAAAGAGTATGGATGAGAATGGATATCATTTTTAGATAGTTATGATGAACTTAAGAAAGGATAAGTTGTACGAAAATTTTAGAAAATTAAAATTCTGGATTTGAAAGATCCCATCTTGTCCAGGTATCACCCTCTATGAATTTTTGGTTAAACCTTTTTTAGTTGGGTTTTCAGTCTTCTCTAAGACATGGTGGACGAGTCACTTTTTTTGTTGGAGAGTTTTTGGTAGGGAAAGTAAAATATAGTTATGGGATTTATTATTTTTTAATTAATGGAGATAGGTTATTAATGATTAAAGAGATAATTAAGGTTCTACATAAGCTATAAAGGCTTCAGAGGTGGTTCATGACCATTCCAGAGGATCTAGGCTGAAAGCGGTCTGCTAGAAGACTACACATCATGAACATGTGACATAATTTTTAACTATTTATAAACAGATGTCATAAAATTTTTTAGGGAATGAAATTCACACACAATTTGAAACAAGTTCACAACATGTAACAATTTATTGGTATTAGTTTTGACTTGATTCAATATGTTATTTAGTGTATCTCATGAATCGAGAAATTGATGATGTGAAAGGGTTACACGTAATGAATATATTTTAATCTATGGTTTTATGTGGCCCTATTCATATGATTTATTATCCATTCCCATTTAGATCAATAATATAGAACTATAAGGTTACTCCAAGTGACTCTGGAGTTATTTCTCCACTTCTGGATGCTTGGTCTACAATTTGATCTCAAATTAGAATGTTTTCATGGTTTCCCCTCTCATATTCTTATTATCCATTATCACAGTGTGATCTTTGGACCGATGTTGAACCAGTATTGGATCTCATGATATCTACGTTTGTGATCTCCTTCCCCTTAATTCATATTTTTTATTTCTTTTGAAGAGTTTTTCATTGATCATCAAATATGTTTGAGATCCAAAACAAATCCCTATGGTCTATTTCCAATTTTTTATGTATGTTAAATATAATTCAATTGTTCCAAAACAAAGTAAAAATTAACTAATGTACTTATGGGTTATTAAAATCCTATGTTTGGACTAATCCTTTGATCCCTATGATCTAATGGTGTTGAGACCTAGCTTGTGGAGACCCATAGGGTGAGTGTACACTTTAAAAATATTGAACTGGATAAGGGCCTAAAAATATGTTTAACGTGGCATGAGATGTAACATCACAAACTTTTATTAAATATATTCTAAAAAATTAATTCAAATTATTTCATTTAATTCATTACATGAAATATATATTTTATCTTTCATCACACAAAACACTAATTCTATCCTGTTTTGCACACAACATCGATTTCCTTTGATGAAATATGTTACACATAAACCTGATTGTTACCGAACAACAATATAATATTAATATTGTTATGATAGTTATCACATAGCCATTAGAATGGTGAGAATGACTGATATTAAGTAAATTATGAAAACATGGATTACACATGTTTACAACATTAATTAATTGGTTACTAATTCATTATAAATGAAAATAATTTCTAATTTATTATAAATAATATGTTTTTATGATAACGATTTTTATGACCAAAATGGAATTTTATCTAAATAAATTAAATTAATAACTATTTTTAATAGTTATTATTAGAATTTATATGTTTTATATATTATAAAATGAATCAAAATTCATCTAATATGTTTTATTAGGTTATGATAAGAATAAACCAAATTTTAATCATAGAAAAATCTATATTTTTTAAAGGTTGTTTTACCATGTATTAACAGTGAATCTATTATGAAACTAAATTTTGAAACTTTAATTATTTTTATATGAAAAAATAAATTTCATTTTTAATATTGGGATATCAAAATATTCTTTGGTTTAATTTTGGGTTTTTTCTATTAACTTTAATTTTTTGATGAATAGTTAATAATAATAATAATTTTTAGTTGACAACTGATTTTTCATCCAATTAATTTATATAATATAATTATGTTTTTAATTGGTTTTAAAATATAATTATATGAATTTTATATCATTTAAACCAATTTATTTCATTGTACACAATTTTAAATTGAATTTAGATATAAAAGAATAGAAAACACTTGTACATTACCACTTAAAAACCCAATTTCTCATCCAATCTTTGAGATTAATATTAATTTTATTTTAGAGACCTCTAGGATAGGTATTTGAAAAAATGGATTCAAAATTTTTAATCATAATAATTTATAATGACTAAGAATATCATCATTTTTCATGAATATATTAGTGAAACTAATTAAAATTAATTACAATGATTAGGGTAAAGATGTGTTTACTTCTTGGTTAGACTATAATCTTATGGGGAAAAACGGACTAGAAACTTTTCCAAAACTCATTGAAAATAAATTATTGTAATATATCACATATTTATTTAATTTTTATTATTATTTGAGACACATGATTTAAGGGATACCTTTGAATAGTCTCTACCATTTTATATTTACAAGAGTGTCACTCCCCCTCCACTATAAAACAAAATTCACTCTTCCAATTCCCCACACCACTCAGGACACATTGGATCGTCCAAACCCTACCCAAATAACCTCGCAAAATTCCTACCATCACCCTAGAGTCATAAATTTTGGGATAAATCCAACAATGGATGCCCATTGGTGCAAACCAAAATAAGTTACCTAAAAAAGACATAACATTCTTCAACATGTACTAATGTTTAATTTCTTTCACCTCACATTAAATAATAATTATTATATTATTATATAAAAAATATGTATCCAAAATATAATTATATGTTTTTATGAAATGGTTTACACCTACACCTAAACAATATTCCATCAAATGGGTAATTAAATTACCATTCGTGTTTGGAGAACCACCACCTCCCGAAACGATGTCGTTCGTTTTTCTTTTATCACATACCATGATTGGGAATTATGATGTACAATATATTTTGATATGATATATATATATATATATAATATTTATTATTTCTTCATTATTATGTATTTTTTATACACACATACCGTTATTCCTCCCATTTTTTTGTAAATACGATATCATCATTTGTGGATGTGTGGACTACCTCCTCTTCAAAGCAATGTAATCCATTCAAAAATTATGTGGAATGTATTGAGGATGAGTATAATTAAAAATATGTGACATAAAAGTCATATATATGATATTAATGGTATTTTTAAATTTTGATAAATAAAGTATATCATTTTATTTATTACCCTTTTCACACACAGAAAAAGTGATAACGTCACTCGTGGATATGTGGACAACTACCTCCTCGACACGAGTAGATTCCATTTATATCCGAAGATATAAATATATATGTATATATAATTAAATAATATTTTATTAATTATTGATTAAAATTTGGGAATGATTAATGTTACTTACAGTCTTTCCATATTGATCATTGAAAAATTATAATGTTACTTATGCGTACGTACGACCTACCGTGTCAATGATTGTAACACTGGTTCATTTATCATAACCATAATTCCTATTTTATATTAATAGTATAATTGAATTAAAATTTTTATAATTATTTCAGGATTATCATTATATATAAGTTTAAATAATGATCCCTTTTACCATAGTTGACCTACTAAATCTGTTTTTGACACTTAAGCTGAATATAGTCAAAACATCGAACATAAACATAATTATTTTATTAGTTATATAATTTTTTTAAATAATTTTAATAAAATTAATGTTAAAAATGTTAATGGTTATGAATAAATAAAATAATAGACATAATTTTATTTTTTTTGGAATTGAGTGGACATGCGTGATGATTCAGAATCAAGGTAAGGGGGTTAATCTCAATTTACAATTCACTGAGACTTATTTGTCATTAGGATCATCATTATATTATATAGTTCATATAATTACCTATGAATGTTATATAATAAATTTAAATTATTTAATGGTATTAAAATTTTTAATTGATGTTACTCTTTCGTGGATTTCATAATTCAAAAGATACCAAATAATATGGGATTCTTGTCCCATATTTATTTGTGTGAGGTATACACCATTTTCACCACTTATATCATCTGTGTGGGGTGTATACTAAGCCTTTTAATATATTATATAATGAATTAATTTATATTCATGATATTTAAATGTTTTATTTAATGATAACTCCCCATGGTGTTTATGTTTTCAATGTTACAAAATAGGTAATTGATTATTGTCATAATTTTCCTTATTTGTGATGATTGTTATGGAATACACATATCTTATTTTATGAGGATTATATAATTACTATTTGAAATTTTATGTCATGAATATACTTATTTATCATGATATTCAAAAGTTATTTTTTTTTAATTCTTTCATGGGGTTTACGGTATCAAATTTACGAAAGCTGTAGTGGATTGTTGTCACAATTTTCCTTCATTATGATGTTTTTTTTATTATACACTTATCTTATCTTATATTCTCTATATAATTATGCCTTGACTTGTTATATCATGGATATAATTATTTATAATGGTATTATAGTTTCAGTTAATGATCATTCATTCATGGGGTTTACGTCTTCAAAGTTACCAAAGTAGTAATAGATTTTCGTCACAATTTTTATTCATTGGGAAGGTTTATTATGTTATAAACAACATATTATTGGGTAAGAATTATATAATTACTCCTTTTAAAGTTATAACATGAAAATAATTATTTATAATTTTAATATAATTTTAATTTAATGATTATGCTTTCATGGGTTTTATGGTATCAATGTTACCAAATATGTAATGGATTGTTGTCACAATTTTGCTTCATTGTGATGTTGGTTATTTTATAAACCATTTTTATTTTATAATGTGTATATAATTCCTCATTTAAATGTTATGTAATTAATTTAATTTTTTCTCATGATATTATTTGTCTAATTTAATGATCATTATTTCTTGTGGTTTATGTTTTCAAAGTGACCAAAGCAGCAATGGATTGTTATCACAATTTTCCTTCCATATGAAATTTGTTATGTTATTCACCTATATTATTTTATGAGTTTTATATACTTCCCATTTTAAAATTTATATCTTTAATCTAACTAATCTAATGATATTATATGTTTTTTTATCATTATTCCATCAAGTGGTTAATGACTCTAATGTTTCAAACTATTATGGGATGCTTTCTAATCTTTTGAGATTATTTTCCTCAATAATGTTTTAGTATTCTTTTAAGGTCATTTCCATTAACCAACATCAAAAACCCTTGATTTAAAATATCCTCCACTAGGGATATTTTGTATTGATACCATCTTCATTCATTCCTTGTATGGATTTATTTTATTTCAAACAGATTATTATGACACCAGTTTCTTTTCCACGTGTTGACTTTGTTTTAAAGAGACTGTTATAAAATCAATTTCTTTTCGACAAGATGATAATTTTAAAAATATATTTATATGGAAAAATTTTATTTTACATCATTTAATAAATTTTACAAGATATTTTTATAGAAGACTTTTATATTCCATGGGTTACTCATGTTTCAAATACATTTTTTTATTTATCCCATTTCATATATATGGCTTAGTCATTTTTCACTGAGATTGTAATGGAACCAAGTTCATTTACATGGGTTTAAATGTTTCATTAATATTTCTATGGAATCATTTTATTTCCACATGATAATAATATTATGAAAATAAAAAATTTTATTTCAATGTGTATTGATGAATTATCTATGTATTCGGTACTAAGAAATTGTAAATGATTGTTCTGCCCAGATGACCCCGAGTGAGCCCGTTATAGATTACACAATGGGTGTGCCTTAATAGATCTCTCATTCATCGAATTATTATTATTTTATTTTTATAATTATATTTGATTTCATCCTTATGGTTATTTGAATTTTTAAATTTTTAGTAAGGGTTCTATGTGACAATGTATCAAGATACTAAAATGTTTTATATGTTCTTTCTATCGGTTTATAATGTTTCTAATGATCGAGATTGATATTACATGGATTTGAATTATAGATTATAAGGACTCTTTCCATTTACATGTTTTAATATTTTATTATCCATCTAATGTTTTGTATTACTTCTTTTATGACTCTCTCATGCACTTTAATTATACCATCATACCTTCATGTGCTCTTATGGTCATTGATTTCATTTAACTGTAAATTCTTATGTTTATCCTTATTAATTATTTATGATAACCATTTTTAAGTGTAATTTTTCAAAAAATTTAATAAACGATGTTTAATGAATTATGTCTATAATGAATTTAAAAATGATGATGTTGACGACCTCATGTGAAATAAGAAATGCTGGGTATAATGGGAGATGATGTTTAACTTTAAGAACATGTTATTTATGATTTTAATTTCAATTGAAGTATTTATGTAAGATTTTGTTCTAATTATATAAAACTATAATAAAAAAATGTCCTCTAATATGTATGTGGTAATTTTGTTTTCATTATTATATTGTGTGATTGTATGGAAAAATATGTGCCACAATTATCGACATAAAATATGGGAATGTAAAGTTATTAATTTCAGTATAAGATCTAGTAGTGCGGTGTCTTGGCTATTATGTTGGTATCAAAGGCTAGTTTAGATAAAAATGAATATTATTATGTTTTCATGTGAGGATATATTAAGAGTTATAGAAACTATCATAAGTAAATAAGCTTAAGGTTGATCATACATTGAATTTCTTAAGATACCCCATTCGATGTTGTAATGTAGTAAGAATTTTGAGGTTATCCATGAAAATTTATGATACAATTTATTGGGTTGCATTTTATGTAAAACTTTGGTTTAAGGTGAAGTATTCCCTTAATTTTTTAAGAAATATGTTTTATGGTGCTTATAACATTAGGGTTTATATTATCATGGATTTCGAGATAATTATGGGAATAAAAGTATAATTATATAGATAACAACATGATTGAAAATTGATTTGGTTACTAAGTGTCTATTGTTTCTTAAAACTAATATATCTATATATTGTGCTTGAAATCTGGATGGTATGACAGAACCCTTGTGGTTACAACACACTTTAATCTGATGGTTGTTGATGTTAATATGGATATATGGTGATGGAACTATTTAGTTTCATCCTTGGGTATTACTATTGTTTTTTAAGATTATTTTATGGAAGTTTATTCATTTCGGGAATTACAATACTATGTGAAAACCATTTTTGGGATTGGTTATTGTCTATAGAATGGTGGAATAACTTTTTTTAGTGCTTCAGGTGTGAAAAATTAATCTTGAATACTCATCATCCAGAGAAAAATATGAGATTGTGGTTGAGGATGAAATTCACAAGTCTTGTATGTATATTTCATTATTTTTTAATTCCAGATAGAAAAATAAATCCTTATACAAGAGGAAAAAATATCTTCAAATAAAATTTCATCATATTACCATCATTTATAAGAATATCAATGACGATTTCCAAATCTAGTTGGGGTTTTTAATCATTGATTCCTCTTGAACATTTTCTCTCATACTCTATTAGTTAATGTGAATTAATTTTTACTTCCAAATAAATCTTTCACTTTTCCAATAAATATCTCCCTATGTTGACTACAATTATGCATAACATCTGGTGACTTTTATGCTTCCAAACATAACTTGTTAGTAGGATGTTTTATTTACCCTTTTAAAATTTGGTTTTAAATAAAGGAATTATATAAATGTTAATATTATGATATACAAGATGAATTTCAAGTGAAAAACGCATTTTAAGGTCTGTAAGATCTAACCTCATGAATTTTAATAAAATATATTATTTCAAATTAATTTAAATTCTTTAATAGATTGAATTACATATAATACAAATTCTATATTTCCTCACATGAAACACCATGTTTATCTTCTATTACATGCAATATCGAGTTCATTTGATGAGTTATATTACACATAATACTGAGTCTTACAAGACAACAACATACTATTAATATTTTTATTGTAGCTAACACCTAGACATGAGAATAGTGTGAATGAATGAGAAAAAATGGGTTTTAAGAATATATCCTACACATTTTTATAAAATTAGTTTTCTATTTACTAATTAATTATAAATTAAAATTATGACTAATTGAATATAAAGGATGTGTTTTTATGAAAACTATTTAATGACCATGATGAAATTTTATCTTAATAAATTAACTTAATATAAAATTTTGAAAGATATTATTTAATGTTATAATTTATATATATAATAATATTTTTTCAGATTCTTCTAATAGCATGGATAAATTTAAAATAAGAATAAATCCGATTGTAAGTATAAAACGTTTTATATTTTTAAACGGTAGTTTTAGAGTATCTTATAGGAAAAATTCCTTAAATATAATTTTTGAAATATTTATAATTTTTATATAAAAAAATATACTTCATTTTTTAAATTGGAATATAAAAAATTACTTTTGTTATTTTTTTAACTTAATAATAACATTTATATTTTTTTGAATAGTAAATAATAAAAAAATTTAATTGGAAAATAATTTTTCATATAAATAATTTATGTTGTTAAATTATGTTTTAAATTAATTTCAATGTATAATTAGCTAAATATTAAATAATTTAAATAATATTAGGTCATTGGAAATATGTTTACTTTCAATTTAAAAATAAAAACATAGCAAACTTTTGAACATTTTCACTTTAAAAACTCACTTTGTCATCGTGTATGCGAGATTAATTTTAAATTAATTTATACCACTTATATAATTGGAATATGAATAAATGGATTAAATATTTGGAATCATACTAATTTATAATATCTAATGTGTTCAACCTAGTATTTTAGAAAAACTATTAGAGAATTTTTTTTAAAATTAATTATTGCAATTATGGTAAAAAATGAGTTTTCTTAGTGGTAAAACATTAATCCTAAGAGTCCAAAGAACCTAAAAACTTGTCCAAATCAAATTTTATAGACATTATTAGACCATATAACCTATTTGATATAATTTTTATCATTATTGGAGGTTAATTATGTAAGGGAGATCTCTCATTATTCTTTAGATTTTTATATTTATAAGAATCACAGCCCTGACTATAAAAAGACATTCACTCTTCCCCTTCCTCAAACCTCTCAAGATAGTTTGTATTGTCAAAACAGTACCACAATAATCTCCCAAAATTATTAAATGCACCCTACATTCCACACTTTGGGTTGAAATCAAACCATGGTATCCCTTTGGTGAAAATGAAAAGAAGTTACCTGAAAAGATGTAACATTTGTCAATGTGTATTTATGTTTTATTTCATTACAAACCCATCAAATTCCTATTATTACATGATTATATAGTAACTTAAGTATAGTAAATATACTTATATGGTGTAATTTTAATGTTTTAACTTACACCTACACACACTTCTATCAAATGGGTAATGAAATTAATGTTTTCATATGGCGAACTGCCGCCTCATGAAATGACGTCGTTTGTTATTTCTTTACAACAACTTAGAGATGGGAATTATGATTGAAGAACTATGTTTATATAAAATATATATTTATATATGATATCTGTTATGTAATAATACTTATTTAATTGTAATATAAATATAACTTAATATCTTCCATTTTTAAAAATATGATTACATGGTTTGTGGACGTGTGGACTACCGCCTCCTCAAAGCGATGTGATACATTAGAAAATTACATGGAATGAATTAAGGATGGGATTAATTAATAATATGTGAAATAAATTAAATATATAATATTTTCGTTACACAATTACCATTTTAAAGATATAATATATCATTTCCATTATTTACCTTTTCACACACTAAAAAAAGTGATCACATCAGTCGTGGACTTGTGGACTACTGCCTCCATGAGACAATGTGATTCATTTTAATTATAAATAATTATAGATATAAGTATATATGATTAAATAATATTTTATTTGGTATATAATGATAATTATAGAAAGATAAATTTTATTAACCTTCATTCCATAATAATCATTGAAAAACGAGAACGTTACTCGTGTATACACATGACCTACCGTCTCTATGATTATAATATTTGTTCATTTTTATTAACCATCATTCCTATTTGTTTTTAGAAGTATAATTTCATTAAAATATGTATAATTATTTCATCATTATTATTCTAGATATGTCTAAATAATGAACCCTTTGACCATAGATTACCTAGCAATGTCGTTTTTTGACACATAAACCGAATATGTCCAAAACAACAAACATAAATATAATTATTTATGTTGTTGAATAAAACATTGTAATAAGTGTAATAAAATTAATTATAAACATTAAAGGGTTATAAATTAGGTAAATATATAACATATGTTTATTATTCTTGAAGTTATAGAAAAATCATGACGAATTAGACACAAGGTGGGTTTCATCTCAATTTACATTTCATTATGACATATATATTATTCTGAACATAGTTAATTTTATATTGTGTGTCTAATACAATGTGATTTTTTTATTTCATTGTATTATATTTTTAAAATTATGATATTCTTTCATGGATCTGAGAATTCCAAAAATACCATCTAGTAAGGGATTCTTGTCTCACTTTTACTTCCATGAGGTGTAATCCATTTTAAATAATTATTTCTTTTGTATGATGTATATCATAGAAAATTGGACATATTATATCATGAATTATTTTATCTTCATGATATTTAAAATTTCAATTTAATTATAATTCTTTCATTGTGTTTATTATTCATCGTTTCCAAAGCGGTAATGGATTGTTTCCATAATTTTCTTTCTTTGAGATGATTGTTATGTTATATAACTATCTTCTTTTATAAGTTGTTTAAAATATTTATTTGACATTTCATATCTCCAATATCATTATTTATAATTATATTATATGTCTACTTTAATGATTATTCTATCATGGGGTTTACAGTTTCAATGTTTCCAAAGCGGTAATGGATTGTTGTCATGATTTGTCTTCTATGCGACGTTTGTTATGTTATACATATGTATTATTTTATATGGTTTATATGTTTTATCTTTTAAATATTATATCAAGAATCTAATTTTTTATCATGGTATAAAAAATTTCATTTAATGATCAATATTTTATGGGTTGTTTGTGTTCAATGTTACCAAAGTAGAATTTGATTGTTGTCACAATTTTCCTTCTTCATGACGTTTGTAATGTTATACACCTATTTTTTATATATTATGTATATAATGACTATTTGAAATGTTATAACATGAATAGAATAATTTATCATGATATTATATGTTTCATTTATTTATTATTCTTTCATGGGTTTTACAGTTTCAATGTTACCAAAGCGGTAATGGATTGTGGTCACAATTTGACTTCTTTATAAAATTTATCTTTTTATAGAACTATAATATTTTATAAGTTTTTTATAATGAATATTTATCATGTTATTTCATTAATATAATTATTTATCATGATATTCTATGTTTCATTTGATGATCATAGTTTCATGGGGTTTATGTTTTCAAAATTACCACAACGGTAATGGACTGTTGTCATAATTTTCCTTCTTTAGGGAATTTTTTATGTTATGATACCATATTACTATAGGATATGTATATAATTATAGATTTAAATTTTATATAATTAATCAAATTATTTTAATGATATTATATGATTCATTTATTTTTACTCCATTTATAGGGTTAATTATTCTAATGATACAAAGTGGTATGAGATGCTTTACAATGTTTAAATATTATTTTCCTCAATAATTTTTTAAAGATCCTTTAATATAATTTAAATTACTCAAGATCAAAAAACCATTTTTTAATTATCCTTTATTAGGGATCTTTTTTTATTGATACCATCCTCATTCTTTCATTAGATGGGTTATGTTCTTTCAAAGAGATTGTTATAAAACATGTTTATTTTCCATGAATTGACTATTTCCAAAAGATATTGTTATGAAACCAAATTATTTTGCTTGGAATGATTATGTACTAAATATATAGTTATGAATCCCATTTATTTTCCATGTTTTAGTCATGTTTCAAGGAGATTATTTTGGATCCCATTTCTTTTCCATGGGTTACTCATGTTTCAATGGGATTTTTATTTATTCCTTTTCATTTCCCTGACTTAATAATGTTTGAATGAGATTTTTATGGACCACTATTCATTTCCCCATGTTAACCATGTTTCAATGAGATTTTTGTGGAACCCATTTCCATTCCATGAGTGAATCATGTTTTTAAAGGAATAAGGGCTGTTTCAATGTGTTTTTATGAATTACATATGTATTCAATACATTGAAATTGGAAATGGTTGTTGTTCCTAGATAGTGATGGGTGAGATAGTTTAGATTATATGATTGGTGTCCCTAGATAGCACTGTGATGCATTAGGTATTGATTATTATCTATGGAGCATTATATTTTAATTCATCCATATGTTTAATCCAATTTTAAGGGATTTTTATGGGTTCTTTGGGATGATGTTCCAATATACCAACATGTGTTATATATTATTTATATGGGTTTATAATGTTTCTAAGGATCAAAATTGATACCACATGTATTTTCATTATTAATTATTATGACTCTTTCCTTTTCCATGTTTCCATGTTTATGATACACGTAATGTTGTGTATGAGTTATTTTAAGAAACACTCATGCACATTGATTTTGTAATTATAACCTTATGAACACTTTTGATTGTCGATGACATTTAATTATTAATTATTACTCTTACCCTTACTAAGAATCTCTTCTCAAGTTTCTTTGGTTTCCCTATCCCCATGCTTTAAAAAATGATGTTTAATGATTTATGTATAAAAACTATTTCTGAAGGATGATGTTGATGACCTAATATGAAATAAGAAAGGCTTGTAATAACAATATATGACGTTCAATGTTATGACCTAGTTGTTTATGAGTCTATTTTGATGTGAATCGTTTATGTATGAGTTTTTCATAATTATCTAAATCTGTATACCTAAATGATCCTCCAGTTTGTAAGTGATCAAAGATTTCATGTTGATTTTGTAAGGTGTTTATGGAATAATTTGGGTCACAATTATTGAAATCAATGTTGCAAATGAAAAGTTATGGATTTCAGAATAGGTTTTGGGAGTGTGCGGTTTGGGCTATTATATGAGACCTTAGGTCATTTCATGTGATATATCCACCTTTTAAATGTATTACTTATCTATTAAACTAATTGATTATATTTTTTAAATGAATTGGTAATTTAAATTAAAATGGTAATTTTATGAATTATCCATTGTGGCCTATTGATGATTTGTTATGTTATTCACACCATTGTGACTTTTGTTGTGATTCATGTTGTAATTCTTACATGGTGGGATAGACTAGATTCATGTTTTAATTATTACATATGGGGTATGACCTGGATTCCTGCTGTATAGAATATATAGCGAGCATGAACCAGATTCAGGCTGATATTATTATGTAATGGGATTTCCCCGGATGATGAAATTTTTATATGATGGAATTTTCATGGATGATGAAAAGATTATATAAATTTATTTTCCCAAATGGTGAAATAATTATATAAAGGGATTTTCCTGATGATGTTTTATTGCTTATAGAGACTGACTATGTTATGTGATTATTCCAAGACTTGTGGTTACAATTGGCTTGATTGTGCTACAAGCTCAAAGATATTCCATCATGGTGTCAACGTTGGTTAATTGATGTATTTTTTTAATTGATTAATAATTACTCTAGTTTATCACTTTATTTCTTGCACTTTTATCAGGATAGTTTTTATTAGACATGGTGGTGATATCGTTCTATGTTTTAATCACACCCAATTTAGGATATCTTTTGGTCCCTGAGTAGATTATATAATTATAGGCTTTGAAAAGTTTAAGGGACCTTGTTATTTATTGTTTCTTCCTGGATCGGTTAGAGCATGAAGATGAGACTGATGTGGGAATTGGGAAATAGGCCTTTGGTGTTTATTTGTGTCAACATGTTAATTTATCTATATTACCTTCATTTATAAATTTAGTTACATTATAGTCTCTCATTAAACTATTCTTTTATTATCATTGGATATCTCAATTAACTCTTATAGTTTGGGTTCTCCATTGAGTTCTATTCTTTAATATATTTCTCTTAATATGATATTTTATAACTTCAATGTGATGGAACTATGAACCACGTGGTATAGTCTCCCTACTATGTTCCCTACATCACATATCCAAGTCTCTAGGCTTTGGAATGTGATGAGGTGGGCCTGGGGTTCTGTAAGAAATGATATTTGTTTATGTGATAGAGTGATGGATCTTGGGAAATTAAAAAGTGGTATCCAAGTATTCTGATCATTTTTTGTTTCATTAATATTTAGGAAAGGTAGAAAGGATACTATGGTGTACTGGGACTCGGTAATGAGCTTTTCTGTGGGAGTAGGTAACCATTATAAGGGATAAAATTTGAGTTCCCAAGGTTGGGATTATTATTCATGTTGTTGGTTATTACCATTGATGTTATTTAACCTATGATGATTCACATGTTATGTGATGTTATTATTTCTTGAGATTTTTACTCATGGACAAGAATGCTATGATATGATTATGCATGCATCATTATTGGAACATAAGTATATATATTGATAGGGATTTTTCATGGTAGTGAAATATTTAATCCACGCATTATATTTTTCTACATGAAATGTGAAATGAGATATGTATTATATCTAAAGAAAAAAGGAATAAATGAACTAATATGTCATGATAATTCACTTGTTAAGAAATATTTAGAGAGACCATGATCCAGTGGTTATAAATTCTTGTAACTAGTTTAGAAATTACTTATTCTTGTACAATGTTATAAGGAGTGCATTTTTCTTACAAGGAAAATTATCTTCTTCATATTTGGGTTGAGTGTCAAGAGAGTGGCAATCAACACACTCCTTACATGGCTAAATTGAATCTTACTCACAATCCAGAGGTTCGTATGGATGTTTAGATAGATGGAAGTTTCCTGAGGGTCACATGATCCATGGAAAGAGAGACTGTTCACCCCATTCCTTTTATATCTGAGATAATTATAGTGTTTAGCTAAACCATCCATCTACATTCACGGGGGTGGGAGGCCACCAAGAACCCAAGTTCTAGATCGAGTCAGTCCAGATGATGTTAAATAATATTTAGAAACCCATATATATGATGATGAATATTTCTTTATACATGCATTCTAGATTGGATAATAATTAATAAGACAGGGTAGAGGAACATGAGAAATAGGATGAGTTGTCCAGGAAGGACATCGAGAAATTTTTTCTAATCCACTTCTATCCATATACACTGTGGGATGATAAAGATCATGTGATGTTACATCTGACATAAGAGAAAATTTACATAATGTAATATACCATATGTTTCAAGGATCTTTAGTTCTTTTCACCAACTTTAGGAGATGATGAGTTTTATTGGGAGAGGAATTTCTAGTATGGGCTTTACTATGATATCAGTTCATAGGTGATAAATTTTTTCATAAGTATCTTTTTATATGTGATGGATGAGGCAAACATCATAGAAGGGAATATGAGAGAGGCCCCATATAGTAGCTTATCTACTTTAGTTGGGAAAATAATAATCCATTCCATTGGTGTCACATATTTCCTCTATGATAGTTTTCTCTAAGAAAAAAGAAAGTAGGGAATATATGGAAGTGTGAATCCATATCAAGACCATGTTCTAATATAGTTCTATCAATGTAGACGGGTTGGAACAAGTGTCCTTAGTTTCTACTCCTTTCCATAGAGTATAATACTCGTGGTATGATGGAACACCTATAAATGTTTTTAGGGGAATAAAATAGTATAGAAGTGGAAGTGGATTAGGATAATTACCATAGTATAGTATTGGAACATATACCCCTCAATAGACTGGAATATGTAGTTCCACTAGATGTTTAGGATGAGGAAGGGAATATGGCACCGCAACGTTGGAATGATAGTACCAAGAAAGGTGAACAAAACATGGGAGTAAGACAAGTTACTAGTGTAGAGGGTCCTGTCAACTACATGATATACATTCTACTATAACTAGAACGACAAAATATTTTCAATTTTAGATATTACTTATTTTTAGTTGAATATTCATTAAATTATAAAAATACATGGATGAGGATCATAAAGGTAATATTCCTTTTTAAATAAATAATCATAAACAACTATTTCATAATATATCTACCTCACATCCCACTTATTTCTTTATAATTGTGACCCTTTTTATCATATCACGCATGAAAAATTTATTCATAACCCATGGAAAGGAAACTAAAGAAAATGGTGAGTTCAGATGCCCAGTAAGGGTGAACATGGAAGATATAAATTTATTATCTTATGAAAGTAGAAGATAAGAAATATGGGTATGTGATCATGATCATAACATAAATGTTTCAAACCGAAACTTTCATTAAAAAAATAAAAATGAGTCATGGAATAAAACATTAACATTTTAGAAATCATGATTCATAAGAATGAAAATTATTCATAACTGAATCAGGAACCATAATTTCAAGTCATAATTGTTTGTGGAATCATCATAAGTATAGAAAACTATCATGAACCTCCATGAGAAGACCCTGAACTGGTCACCGAGCTGATCTGTGGAAAGTCCCAAAGGGCATTTCAAATCCCTATGGGCAGAAAACTAGTGTCGAGCATCATCAGAGTATATAAGGTAAGGATTTCACCCAATAAAGGAACCATAACCAACAACAGACAGAAACCAAATGGCCAACTATGTATATAAAAATAAGTAGAAAAATTTTATACACAATTTAAAAATTTACAACAATTGCGCAAAAAAAACCCCCCACAAATGGAAAACACAATATCCATGTGACATCACTGGTCACACTCCATCACAATGATCACTCACCTCCCAAGGAGACTGAACTCAAGCTAAATCCTACACACGAACTACGAACAAAGAATAACTATATGCATAAGTATTAAAACTTAACAGGATACCCCAATAATATATTCACAATGAACATCCTTTAAAATAGAAGAAACATCAATTTGAAGATTGAATTACAATATATAAAGTTATTTATTTCTAAAAATTTTACTTAAAATCAATGTATAAATCATTTCCCTTAATCATTTAGAAAAATAGATTCATTTCATTAGTGTGGTATTAGAATTTTCAAGGGGAATTTGATGTCTATATTTTTCATGTTGCAAAATGAGGGTAAAACACATGTTTCTTTCATAAAACTTATTAAAATCAACTTATCACATTCCAGGAAAAATTTTACACAATAATGCATTATAGTAGTTACACAACAAGGGAAATGTAAATAAACATACAAGTATCACATTCATCCCTACAAGAAATTAAAACCCCTTAGACATGGGTGAACATAGGAGATAAATAATAATCCAGAAGACACAAACACATGAGAAACCATCTATCTTATAATTACACACATAATGAAATCAAAATGCTCAATATTCTCATCCATCCTTTCGGACGCCATGCTGATCGAAAATCTAATAGCAATAATCCCAATATATCCACCCAATATGGGCCACTGGTCATTTACATAACCTACCAGTGAAAAAATCATTCTTATAAAATTATACAAATATTCAAAGTTACCATGTGTCTATTATTTAATGGGTGTCAGCCAACCGATTCCATCCATTCATCTAATCAAAAAATATATATAATAATGATTCAAAACATGCATCACCCCGAGTCACTCCAAGGACCGATCTCATGCCACATAACAAACGGAACACAAATAGTGAAAACCAAGGAACTCTAATAATGGATCACAAGGATTACATATTGATAACATTCCATACATCATATACATACAAGCATGGAATGAGAAACATCTAGAGGATGTTTTCCTAAAACACACTTACACAATTTTTAACAAAACTGCCAAACGAGCCATTCATCATTTTTCACAAAAATGAAAATTTTCAAAATAAATACTACAATATTCATAATTAAATTTAGAAAAACCATTTTCAGAAATGTTTTTTTTTATAAAAATCCCTTAAAACATTCAGGTTACATATTCAAAGACCAACCATTTTTATAAAAATTCCGAACGTGCCTTTTACAAAAAACTCTTGCCAAAACATGATAAAAACTAGTACCCATTTCTTTATAAAACTAAAATAACATTGGGAATCTATAATAGATAACTAAAATATCTTTTGACTTAATATACATTAATAAATTCAAAAAGATCATTATATATCACGTTTAGCACATAATCTCCAACCAAACACTTTTTTGAAATCTCAACATGCAACATTTAATAAAAACAACATCTATTTAGAACTCAAAAGTGTATAAAACCAAATTTTCATTCGATAAATTTATTTAAATTTCTAAACCAGGTTATAAACATCCCAAAAAAGGTGAAAAATATAACGGAACATTTAATTAAACAAGCATTGTCCCAATTTATTACAAAATTACACTATTTTTCACAAATTAAGGAATAAACTACCATTTTTCACATCAAAAAGTTAATCGAATGGTTTTGAAACAACAAATAGAATTTATAAAAGGTTATTACATCAATAATTATGTGAAACATAAATTTTAATGGAATGTGTATAGGATATTCACCCTCAAATCCATGGAGGAATGGAATCACAAACATGAAAACATCTAATTTGTCTTCCAACACCCTAGATCTACGAAGACCATACCTAAAAGAAAAAAACCCATAAAAATCAGGGGAAAATGTTACCCTAGGTATATAATGACTATGTTATAAGATAATATAAAGAAAAATTTTAAGAAGAAGGAAGATGGAGGGGAAGAGAGAACGAAAATCACCTTGGAAACTAGACAACACTTCATCTTCCCTTACATATACACCATTAGAGGAGGGGGAAAGGCATGGAAAGTAGTGGAGAGGATCTATAGGTTATGAATAACTAGGTGAAATATAATTGGTCAAATTTTGGTCCAAAAATATTGAGGAGAAATGTTGCAAAAAAATATTTTTTACTTCTGGGTAGACTCGCATGGTTAGGCTGCACGATTTATTAAACCATATTCCAAAACATGTGGTAGACATAGGAGAAACTGCACGATCACTCTTAAGAATCCACACATCACTGCACCAACAATGCACCTACCCTGGGTAGGCCTTTTTCAAGAAAAAAACCAATGTTTCTCCAAAAAATTCCAAACAATCATGGGACAAGTCATGTGGGAAAGATTATACAATGAAAACATCTCAAAAATCAATACCCATCACATATAGAAAATAAGAAAAAGACCAGGATCCCCAATGAAATAAATTCTAACCCAAACATGAAAAACTAGATGTGATAATTCTCCCCAAAATTAATTATTTCCACCCCTGGAAATCCATAACACATTCTAGCTGATTGATCAATGCATATGGATTCCATATCAAAATGACCCAACCTCTTATCCAAGAACATTTTACTTACAAAAAACATAACTTAAGCCTCATGTCTAGAACAAAACACCAATAATAACCACTTCCCTAAAATAAATGGAAGAATTAATACACTACATCAGCAACCAAGATAAGAACCAGATTATTGGGCCTTCTCCCTATGAACCCAAATGATCCCCAAACAAAAGTGCACTCATGAAGGCAATGGATTTCAAGGGAGGAAAAAATAGACTCCCCACCATTAGAAAACAACAACATGTCACAAAAATTTAAAATTTAAGATCCATGAGACTTACGGTGGGTCTCCCGATCATTAATGACCAACTAGAAAAAACCAAATAATAATTCACTAGAAGCAAAAATTTGACCTTCCCACATAGGACAAACAATGATTTCTTGTAATGGACTATCCTCCAAGGCAAGAAGAATGTAAAAAAAAATTAAACTACCCACTCCCAAATGGAGTGGATAAACGTAACTCAAAACACCCTACATGGACTAGAAATCCCACTAGACGGAGAGGCGAGGGAAGGGGATGAAGGATCAGACCATTTAAACCCCAAATGACAACCAACAACAACTTTTTACAATAGGGGAGGAAATTCACAATGTTGAGAAACCATATTGGAAAAAATAGAACTGGCTCACCACATTGGTAATGTCACAAACATGGGGAAACCCCTTAACATTTGCAATTTCAGACTATATACTTACATCACTCCAAGACCTATGGCTAGAGATCTAATGGATGAAGCATCTACTACCTCATAGTTAGGAACTTCTAATCCCAAACCAGAACATATATTACACAATAAGATAGAAGATAATGATCATAAATTTCTAGAATAGAACCACACTTACATTGATAATATTGAGATCAAAAAATACCCACAACATTACTTATATTAAGAAAACCAAAAAACCACCAAAACAACTGAAATGACAAAATATACCTTACACAAGAAGGAATCTTACTAAAGGAAACTTTAAACAACATTCCAATAGAACATCAATTTTGAGAATTACCTTCATGAAACTTTCGAGAAACACCTTGAAATAATCACAACAAGTGACCCAAGCATCCAAAATCATTTTAGGGCATTGATGTACTTGGATATGATGGCCACTTGTGACACATTATTCCACACTGATAGCATAGAGAAAATCTTTCCCAGAAGAGTTTGATGAGAGATCCATGGGTGTTCTGATTCCACGACCTGCTCCATCAACTTTCAACTCCATCCTAATCTCTTTTCCATAATATTCACCACTGCTCATAGTAATTGAGGAGGGAGGGCTACTTCATGAACTCTAACTATAATTGATTATACATGAAAATGTTGCCTCACCATATCGGTAGAAGAATTCAGATTTAGCTCTAACACCTTTATCTGAAGATCGGGACGAAGCCCATCCTCGAAACATCGAGACCACAGGGAGTCATCTACAGAATACCCTAAATCATAAAGGACTAGATCCTCAAAGATTTAAAAATATTCCAATACTGAACCATCACTATTATGCAAACATCCCATCTCTATCCCCTTCCTCAGCCTTTCTCTGTTAGAGAAATACTGATGAATGAACAAATACTTGAAAAAATCCCATGTAAGATCTTCAAGAGGCTTGTTCTGTGATACCGACTTCCACCACTTCCACAAAGAACATTCAAGAAAGAATGTTTCAAACTTAACCTTCAACAAATCAAGAAACTCGATGAGGATAATGCTTCTTTTCGTCTTTCTCATCCATTATTCCTCTTTAAGAGGATACACTTGTTCATAAAAGTGAGGTGATTCTAGTTTCCAAAACTCATGAACAAAATCCATAGGTTGATCCACCGGAACACCTAGTAGTGCGAAATCACCCGTAACCACATTATAATCACCCATTAAAGCTCCATGAGGACAAAGGCTGAGGAAAAAAAAATCCAAAAACTAAATCTAGGCCGGTTCAATAATAAAAAATCCCCAATATCTAACACCGTATATGTGAAAAGATTAGATGTTAAGAAAACAAGCCATTATAATATCAAAACATTTTTTTTGAAATAATATTTAAATTTACACCAACATTGTGGGATGATAACTCACCATTGGTATTCATTTGTGTCTCAGTCAAATTAATTTTTTCATTCCACTTCGGGAACCCATCCACCATGACATATCAGGAATCCATTCATATTCCCATAATCCACCATGCATGTGAGAACCCATAAGAACACCAATGATGAAATAAAACATTCCCATTTCCCAAAATAAATCATTCAACCGATTATAGAAATCGTGAACCTTCCGAAGGCACACTAACCACCAAGTCAAAACAATTTTCAGATTTATATATCAAACCATTTTACCATACTTGAAAATGAATCCCAGGTATATTTCCATAAATAATCCATTTCTCTTATATAAAAACATTTTCATGCATCTCATAAAACCTTATTTCATCAATAAATTGGACTAAGAAGTCACTCATTTTCATCTATAAAATATCTAAAACCAATATTCACTTTTCATAAATCCTAAAAAGTCATTTTTTGAAAACTCATTTTTTAAGGTCTTCCATGAATCAAATTTTGAAAATCCATTTTTGTACTTTCCCAAATCCAACCATTACAATTAAAACTCCACTTTCCACATATCCAATATAAGGTTTTTTCCAAACAATTTTAAAAATTCATAAAAAAACAAAAAAAACTCACAAAAGAGAACTAGTGTCGGTGGGAGACTTTACTATATGGTTTGATGCCATATTCAAAACACATGACCAACACTGAGAGCCTTCAATGACCATGACCTAGATCCACATGGCGTCCTAGGCCCTGTATGATCATGAAGACCACTATCCTGACTCCATTTTCATACCACAATCAGAAAACAATATCCAAAGAGCAAAGAAAAAAAGAAAACCGGACATCAAATGGAAACCTAAGGATCAGAATAAGAAATAGTTCACACCGCTCTTCCCACAACTACCCCTGATGTCTTTAAAATCCTACCCCATATAATAGAACATCTATAAGTAATAGAGGGTGCTCTGAAAAGTAAGGTCTACTCAGAGATGACCTCTTCTGATACCATTTTGTAAAGAACCAACCTTCTTTTCCCCTAAACCGGTCACCCAAACCAATCTATGGCAAAGAACAAAGGGAGTTCCTAATCCTCACGAGCTAGAAACTAGTTCCATGACTCATAATAGAATACAATGGAATGTTTTATCCCAACATATAAAATGAAACCAATAGTGTAATGAAACCAAAAAACCCACATAATATATAAAAATAAACTACAAAACTTTTATACACAGTCTGAGAATTTACAGACACTGCACAAAACCACCTACCAAAAAAAACACTATCACTATGTGACCTCACTATTGACTCTCCAACATAATGATTACTCACCGAAAATGGTTACTGAACTCATTTTGAATCCTGTACAATTTCTAAAAACAAAAAATAACTATAGGAGTGAGTATTAAAACTCAGTAGGCTATCCAGATAATCAATTCCCAATTCACATCATTTAAAATAAAAGAAAAAAAAATTTCATGTTTGAAATAAAATATATAAAATTATTTTTTTCTATAAAGTTTACTTAAAAACAAAGCACAACTCATTTTCTATACTCATTTCCAAAACTAGTTTCATTTCATTAGTGTGCCATATGCATTTTCAAGGGGAATGTGATGTCTCTATTTTTCATCTTTCACAAAGAGGGTTAAAAACTTGTAAATTTTTTTCATAAACATTATTAAAGTAAACCCTTAACTTTACAAGAAAAAAATAACACAAGGAGGCACAATATTAGTCACACAAAAAGGGAAATATAAATATACAAAAAAGTATCACATTCATCAATGAAAGTAATTAAAATGGAATAGACATGGGTGAACCCAAGAGATCAAGAATAATATTGAAGACCCCAATACACGAGACCACATATATGGTATAACACCATAAATGATGAAATCAAAACATTCAATATTCCCAGCAATCCTTTCTTAGGGTAGGCTGATGGAAAATCCCACAGTAATAAGCCTAATATATCCACCTATTATGGGCCAGTAGTTAGTACCATGAACTACCATTGCATCAATCATTATTAGGATATTCTCTACATATTCTAGGTTCCCATGTCTCATGTATTTAATGGGGTTATACAACTGATTCCAGATGAGTTTCAAATCACAACATATTTTTTAAAATAATTCACAACAGGTATCACCCAGAGTCACTCCATGGACTGATCTTATGCCACATAAAATATCGAAAACAAAGGGTCCAAACTGAGGCACTCTATAAATGGATCAAAAGGATTAAAAATAGAGGACATCCCATCCATTTCATAAATACATTCATGTCATGAGAAACATCCAGAGGATTTTTTTTATAATAAACACATTCAACATCTTTACAAAACTGCAAAATGGCCATTTAAGCATTAAAAAAACACATTTTATCAAAATACAGATTCCACTATTCATAAAAATATTTATACAAATAATTTTAATTAAAATAAAATTTACATAAATCCCTTAAAACATTCCAAATACACATTTAAAGCCCAACTATTTTTATAAAAATGCTGAACATTCCTTTTACAGGTAACTCATGCCTAAAGATGCTAAAAAACAATACCCCTTTCATTATAAAACTAAAACCACATTGGAAAGGAATAAAAGAACCTGAAAATAACATTTATCATCCTTAAAATACTTTAATAAATTCAAAAAATCATTTTATATCCCATTTAGAACATAAACACTAACCAAGAACCTTTCTGAAGACTATGCATGTAATATTTAATAAAACAACTTCTATTTAGCACTCAAAAGGGTATAAATCCAAATTTTCATGCCATAAATTTATTTCATTTTCTAAAATAGGATATAAAAATCACAAATCAGGTGAAATATATAAAAAAAACATTAACTTAAATAAGCGTTGTGCTCATTTATTACAAAACAAAAGTAATTTTCAAAAAACAAGGCATAAACCACCATTTTTCACATAAAAAAATTTAACCAAGGGTTTCAAAAAGACATTGCATTTATAAAAGGTGTTAACAATAAGAACTAGATTAATCTTAAAATTTAAATGCATGTGTAAAGTATATCCTACTCGAAATCTATGGCGGAATGAAATCACACACTCAAAAACACCAGCTATGGGTTCTAACACCCTAGATCTATTAAGAACCACCCTAAATGAACAAAAATCCAATAAAAATAATGGGTAAAATGGAACCCTAGGATGATCATGATCGGGGGATAATAGATTACCAAGAAAAAATAGAAGAATAAGGATGATGGAGGGAAGAATAGAGGGAAAATCACCTTGGAAACTAGACAACCCTTCATCTTCCCTTAGATCTACACCATTAGAGGAGGTGGAAAGGATTGGGAATTAATAGGGACTATCTATAGAGAAAGATGAACCAGGGGAAATAGATTTGGTTGAATTTAGGTCTAAAAATACAAAGGGGGAAAAGTTAGAATTTTTTTTAATTTTGTGCAGACTCACACGGTTAGGACACATGGTTTATTAAACCGTTCGTCAAAACATGTGGCCGACACATGAGTGATCACACGATCAATCCTAATATGCCACATGACCATGCATGAACCATGTAGTATGTTTTATACCTACAACACAGTTACATGGGTTTTTCCACATGGGTTATCAAACTGTTCCCCAACTATGTACTTCCCATTTTCAAGAAAAAACCCCATGTTTTCCCCAAAATAATATTGAAAACCTAGGGACCAGCCATGAGGTAAATATTTTAAAAAGAAAACATTTCAATGATCAAAATCCATCACAACCAGAACCTCATAAGAATACAAGGATCCCCAATGAACCATATCAGTACTGAAACATGAAAAACTGGGTGCGACAAAAACCATTTCATATGTCAAGGTTGACTATCAAGACTCTATGATCAAGACTTATCACCTGATTTACATAACAGATCAAGCACATCATCTTGTTTCCCCTAATAGATCAAGCACTCCTACTTGATTCCAATTACAGATCAAGAACATCGACTAGTTTACCTTAATTATCTCTTGAGATATAATTAATTACCCAATTCCATAGAGGGATATATACGTCCCAGTAATCACTTAATGAAAACTATACATCTGTGCTCAAAAAACCAAAATTCAATCACTATATCATAACCCATGAAAGGAAATAAGTTTCACACACATTTCATCATAACATAACCCATGGAAAAGAAATAGGATTCATAAATAACATGACATAATCATCATAAACTATTCAGAGAATGAATGAGAATTTTATCCTTAGGTCATATCATCATTAAATCATTAGTAACATCAAATAATGCCATCTTTTATGGAAAATGTTTTTTAAAGAACAGTGTAAATAATTATTGAGGAAAATATCACTTCATTTATGAAATTATTTTTAAAAAGATTAATTTTTTTGATGGAAATTATTTTCTATAAAAAGAAAATTTTAATAGTATAAATGATTCATCAAAGAATTATTGAATCATGATAGTGGGAAAATACATTCATTTCATATAATCTTTAAAAAACATTCTTCCAGTTTTTCTTTGTCGAAAGCGCAATAATGGTATTTTTTAAAAAATGAAAAAAATATTTTATAATACCATTTTATAGAGTTAAATAATGGGTAAAAATGAATTTAAATATTAATAAAATAGTAGTAAAAACATTTTTAGGAAAAATTGATATTTAAGATAAATATTCCCTAATGGATAGTTAAATAAAAAATATCTCAAATGATGATGATATTGTGAAATAAACCCTTATTACAATATATTAAGTTGAATCAAATGAACCAAGAAATAAATAAAGTTATATGGATTAAAAAAATACCATAATAATCTGAATAAGACTCATAAAAAATATTAATGTGCGGTATATACTCCATGAAGAAGAAACAAGTAGCGTATAAGGCATGTGTCCCACATAAATAAATGTGATACAAGAATACCTTACCTCAAGCCTCTCATTTCCTTGTTCACATTAAAACCTCCAGTACAATAAATATGGGTTTAGTATTCATGTATTACAAAAAAAATATCCCTATACCAAGTATTATTTCATTATAACATCTTATCAGTCTTTCATTAATAATTAATGTAATTAATCTAGGTGATAACAACTTCGTTTTTCAAGCACGGTTCGGTTCGATAGTACAAGTCCTTACAAATTGATCTGGGTAATAACATTTCCATAACCATTATTAAATTATAAATATCATATTTTTTTATAAAACATTTCATTATTACCACCCATGTGAAATGTAGATGAAAAACGAATCATATTGCATCATGGAGATGGTAAGCCACAATATCATTTCCCAAAAAGAATTGGTCGTAAAAAGGTAGATATTATATTATAATTATAGAAGAATAATTATTTCATAAACATCATATATAAACATCAAACCATCATAATTCCCTTTCATAAATATATGGGTCAGGAAAATGAATTATTTATTTATGTGGAGATGGTAAGCCGTATATACGCCATATGGATAATTTCACTTCTTGTTCGATAGGAAATGGGCTATATGATTTTGTGTTTATAATCATAATAACAGTTAATAATATTGAGTATGATGAAGTTAAAATTTTATGATATATATCATATATTTAAAAGAGGTATAGAAGAGTATAAAAAGATAGAGATTAGTTTGAGCGATTACTTCTTCTTCAAAACAACTCCTTTAGATCTTCTCTAATGGACTATAGAGTAGGTCCTTTCGGAAGACCAGAAACATTAGAATGTGGATATGGAAGTTGACAAGATAATTTGGAAAATTTTGGTCGATATACAAGACAATATGTGGTGAATTGATATGAGAGGGGAGGTTCCCTGTTATAATGAAGGGGATGGGAAATTTTTGAATTTCTCAAAGGAGTAATTTATTTGAAATAAACTTCAATCCAAATACCAAAAAATAGTAATTCATTCAAAGATAATATGGTATAGGGTTGTTATAGCATCAAAAAATATATCTTATACATGTTTTGGGGTAATTTTAAAACATATAATTTGGATTAACCATTAGTTAACCTATTTTAATTTTAATTAAATTAAAAATATCTTCAATGTTAAAATGTTGTGATTTTTTGTTATAATGTTTAAATTGAAACCTAAATTTCAACATTATTATAATATAGACCATAATTTATCCTATTTTACATTATTTAGTATTTTTGTTAATTTATCTATTTTAATAAACTATTCTTTTAAAAAAAATATCAGTACTTTGATTTTTTGCACTATCTATTACAGTAACTTTATGAAAATAAACCGAGTATGATAAATTATAAACAATTCATTTAATACACACATAATATTTAATATCCCTTGATAAATGTCTTGGATCACCTTAATTAATTAAAATTATGTATCTTAATGATTTTAAGATAACTTTATTGAGTTTTTAATTAATTGAATAATTACAACATTGTCATTGTATAATTATTTATGAAAATTATTTCATCACTAAAAATAAAAAATAAAAAAATAATGTATATAAAGATATAAAATTTCATAATAATATTTATAGTCTATTATATATTTTATTTAACCACATATTTGAAATACTATACTTACTAAAATAAATAGTGTTACATTTTTTTTCACCCCCTTTGATTTTAAAAACTATGTAATTCATTTTAATAGACATGTGTCAAGTAAATAATTAAATTTAAAAAATTAGGTTTTATGGGTCAAATAAACTTCACACAATAAAATTTGGGAGCATTTTAGGTTTATTTTATAGTCTATATCTCGTTATTTGTAACTAGAATTACCCAATTTAACCATTAATGTGGTAACAAAAATTAAAACTGATACTATTCATAATATCCAAGAATAAAATGAAACAATTTACTAAATTTGTTAATTATTATTGAAAATATGGAATCTATTTTTTAAAATTCAAAACAAATAAGTGGATAAAAATAATTTAAAATTAATCATGAAGATGGGATGAGAAAGCAAGATTGTAAAGTGATAATGTTCAAAAGTTTGAAATAGTTTAATATCTAAATTCAAGATGAAAAATATTAAAATTCACATAGTTTAATAAATATATATATAAATGATATAATTTTTATTTAGCAAAAAATTAAAATATAATATAACTTTATAAATTATTTTTTTGAAAATTCAGTTATCAATTAAAATGCATTATTTTACACTACTAATAAAAAATGAAACATATAAAAAAATACCAATAATCAAACCATTGTAAAATTTGAGACTATGATTTTAAAAATTACATTAATTTTTTCAAATAGGATTTTTAAAACCTTCCAAATTTATTTTTAATAAAAGTGAACTATAAAAATGTGGAAATAGTATCTTTAAAAAAATATAACATTTTATGAAAAAATAGGATTTATTCATGAAAAAAAACTGATTGAATATAAAATATATAAATATCATAATCTGGTAAATAATATTCATTCTATAAAATTTAATAGCTATTTTATAGTGACCACATAATAATATTTCTGTGTTCATTTACATTGGGTGTTTTGTGTAACATAAGTATAAAAAATATTTAAATCTAAAATGGGAAATAACGTAAAACCCTAGGGTGTTACATTATACACTCCTTAAATTGAATTTCATTCTAGAAATTACTCACTCAGATAAAAATAGATGATGATACCACTACCTCATTACATCTTCAGGATCTTATGTAGCCTCTTCAAATTGGTGGTTTTTCCACAAGACATTAACCAGAGGAGTGGTCTTAATTCATAGAACATTATATATTTGATTGAAAATATCACTAGTTGTTCTACAAAAGAAATATATGTTTTCAAGAGGTACTAACATTGATTTTTGTACATGTGAAGGATTAGATATGTACATCCTCATTAGAGATTCAGGGAACTCATTTTTATCTTGAGATAGATTTGATGGAATATCCAATCGATAAGGTACCATATCGATAAGATAAATAATTTTAAATGGATTTATATATAAAGGTATTAGTTTAACCCTATTTTAAAATCTCATTACTCTATTTCCATGACATATTCATAGACTTAGATTGTCTCCCAATTAAAACTCTAGATGTTTTCAATGATTTTCAGCATAAATATTTTTTCGACTCCAAGGTGATGTTTTATATTGTTGAATGGATCTAACATTTTCTACCATTTCCTCATCTAGATCAGTTCCCAATATCTTTTTTACCCAACATAATTCCATCACATAGGATTTATGTACTAATTACCATTTATCACATCATAATTACACATATGAATTCTAGAGTTAGAACTATTGTTATTGGAAAATTCTACCAATGGAAGGTGTTGATCGAAACCACCTTTGAAATAATTAAAGAAAGATATAAACATGTCTTCAAGATTTTGAATTTTCCTAATTGAATGACCATCTACTTGGTGATGATATCTATTACTCAATAATAAATCTCTCTCTAAATCATTCTAAATACATTACCGTAACATCTATGTAAAACTCATATCCTAATCAGATATAATGGAAAGTGGTTATCAGTTCAATATTAAAACACTAGTAATATATATTCTCATAACAAGACTAATAGTAAAATATTCGCAAATAGAAATTAATTTTGATGACTTTTTAAGGATATTTACTATAAGCCATATATAATTAGGGCCTTTAGATGTTTTGGGAAGTTTGACGATAATGTCCATGAGGTTATTTTTCCATTTCCATTTGGGCATGGTTAATGGTTGTAACATCCACTTATATTTCTGTATCATAGCCATAACATGACGATAAACCAAGCACCAAAATCACTCTCTATAATAACTCTCTTCATGTTATACTACCAAAAATATTTTGTCATGTCTATAAAAATCTTTATAATTTAAGGATGTATATAGAATGATGAACTATGAGCCTCATCAAATAATTTTTTAATTAAATATTTCATAGGAGGAACACATACACATTTCATGGACCTTATTATTCCATCACAATCAAGGGTAAACTCATGAACATTTTTCACATTATTTTTCATCTCCACATCTTCCTTCTGTGACCTTTTAACCATAACTTGGATATGCAGTTGAACATTCACTTGGTCTATATAATATTTCTCCCCTTACTTTATGATTTACATATCCAAAAAATTAAAACAAATAAATATTGGGTCTTCTAGGATCCTCATCATAGATAATCTAGTATGTTCCCATTAACTCAAAGAATCTTCAACCTAGTTCTCTTTACGATGGTGGTAATGTATTGAGAACTCATCATATTTAATCTGTTACAACTATATTTTTTGGATCATATTCAACTCCTTCTATGTGAATATTTACATTAATATTTTGTTAACAATATATATATCACAATTTTATTCATAAATATAATACCTCCATACCTTTCATGTAAATACTTCCAATGATAAATCCAAATCACGAGTTGGGTAAATTTTCTCATGAACCTTCATTTTTCAGGGGACATTATCTATAACCTGGTAATTTTTTATAAGAATACATCCCAATCCCTTATAGGATGCATCACACTACAATGTATACATTTCTTCTCTGTAGGGTATTGTATGCACATTGGAATTAACTAATACGATCTTTAGTTCCATAACATTTTATTCACATTCATTAATCCAGAGGAACATGGCACCCTTTTTGAGTTAACAAGGTGAGTGTATTGAAAAATCAAGAGGAATTCTCCACAAAGCACTGATAATATCATTCAAAACTAAGAAAAATATGGATTTCAGTTACCGAGGTTGGACTATGCTAGTTTTAAATATCATATGTATTTTAAGGATCTACTCATATACCCTCACATGAGATTATTATCCCATTAAATTAAACATTCTAAAGAAAAAAACTCACACAATGTAATATTTTCATAAATTGGATCCCTTCTATGGGTCTTTAGCACAACCCCCATTGGTCTTCATCTTATTCCTTTCCCTTGGATATATAATAATATTATCTATAAACACTACTGAAAACTGATCAAGAAAGTCTATAAAGGCTCTATGCTTCATGTCCAAAAGACAACAAGGTAATTAATAAGACCCATAGTCATCAATAGAAATTCATAGTGTCCCAGCATTTTCTGGAATTTCCATCATTGGTATATCCTATATCTTTAAACTCAATTGATAATATCCATAATGAAGATAAATATATAAAATTTATTGAGGTTATATTAGTTGGTCAAATAAATAATTGATACAGGAAAGATGATAATTTTTTGTTGATTGTAAGTATATTAAGCTTTGGATAATAAATTAAAATATGCATTGACCCATATTTCTTCTAATCAAATAGACCTGGCTCACCCCATGGTTATGAAATTGGGCATATGAATCTCTTATCATGATTCTCATGGATTTTATTCTTTAATTTTTAAAACTCAATGGGGTAATTCTATAAGGAGTCCTTGAAATATGAATAGAACCGAGTATGAGTTATATCAAAAACTAATCATTCCGATTCAATGGAAGCCTATGAAGCTCTTATGGAAAACATAAAAATTCTCACATAAAATAGGTGTATTCTTAATGTTGAGTTTCCACCCACACAAATAAAACATCGAACCTTAATGTATATGAATTAAGACCCAAAAGATATGAGCAATTTATGTTGGAATTTCATATTCAAACATGCATAGATAAATGAATATAAGTTCATTTGGAATATGTAATGTGACTTCCATTCCATGGAAATTAATATGATGTCCATATTGAGAAGTCCAATCCATTCCAATAATCACATCAAATTGAACTATATGGTGAGTCATGTGATTTATGGAAAGGAAATTCCAATACAATTTAATATGAAATGAAATATAAACTGGAGATGCGAATGTCATTCTATTTGGAGTCTTCACAACTAACTCAATATCTAATTGGATAGGTGAAAATGTGACACCCTTAAAAAATTGACTATAAATAAAATAGTCTGTGGATTCAGAATCAAATAATACATTAGATGTTTACAGTGGATGATCAGTATACCTTTAACCACATCATTCTCATAACCCACTTTGGCATTCATGATCACAAGAGATTTCCATTTATATTTGGGCTTTAGAGGTTGTGTTTTTATCATAAGAACCCTCAGATCCATGAACTGACCAAAAAAATATACACACTCCTTGCGTTTATAGAATTACAACATGGGTGGTGCATCTATTGTCATCTTATTTTACACCATTTCAATAACAAACTGGTTAATTTCATATAAAATTCAAGGGATTTATGACATGACTTTCCACCATTAATTCACCTCCCAATTCATTTTAAACACTTCCCATTGATGTTTCTTCCATCATTTAATAAAAGTGTATGACTGTAGTTTCTTTCCACCATGTGATTTATTCAAGTTTTCATGAGACTGAACCTTTCTTTTCGTATTTAATATTTTATTATTGTGGGTATTTGAAAATTACAATTCATCATTAAGATAACATCAAACAATTTTTTCATAGATACGAAAATATATTATGGATAAAAACCTTAGAAAACTTGTTTTTAATCAAAAAAACAATCGATTTAGCTTACTTTTAGGTTGGATAATAATACATTAAATTTACCTCACATGTCTTATAATCATTTCCTTGTAGATAAAAATATATACTTTTTCTTTAGCTCAAGGAACTCCTTCTCCAACATAAAATGGATAAGAGGAGGAATTTTTTTTTCAAAAATATATTCTTGAGTTCGTCCCATTCCATAGATTAAATTTATTTTCACCTATCATATATTCTTAACAAGATTCCACCATTGATCTACATTGGCTTCCATGAAATAAATATATAGAATATCTTTTTCATGTTCTGAGCATTGAAGAATTGAAAATATTTTCTAAATGGTATTGGTCCATATATTAGCCACTACTAGGATAGAATATCCACTAAATGAAGGTTGATGTTTCCTCATGAAAGATCCAACATTAAGATGTTCCATTCATTGATCAATTGGAAAATAAGTATGATTCATAGCTTGATAATGTATCATTTTCATAGAAGTATGTCTATGCATTCTAACTACCATAAAATTGGTTTTCATAAATGTATAATCATTTTATTTCCCATCATGTTCAACATAAACATGATTCCATTAGGTTATAGACATTGACAAAAACCAAATAGAATATTTTAAAAAATGACAACCACAATTAAGGACCATTAAACAAATAATTTATAAAATATCTTAAATCATGACACCATCTATGAATCCATAGGCTTAACTAAGATCATTCATGATCATTACCATCACAATAGGATTTTATCCTATACTTAGACTTATCCATAGGGGTTTTACTACAATTTTTGCAACCTATTATCCAATGTTTAACTAAACACATATATTGATACTAACTAAAACTAACCGGCCTTTTCATACATAGATATTAAATGTTTTTATATGAATATTCATTACATTCTATAAGTACATGCATGATAATCATAATGGTATAATTACATTGTAAAATTTGAGACATAGAAAACTAGTTTATAGTATATATACATATTATCCCACGTATTTCTTCATATTTAGATACCTTTTTAGAATATCACACTTAACACTTTTATTTATATCTCATTGAATGGAAACATAAGAGAAGGGTGAGATCATATCTCAATAAGGGTAAAAATGGAAGAAATAATTTTGTTATCATATGAAGTCATAAGATAATAAATATGGGTCTGTTATCTTGATCATAACATAAAATGTTCATAACTAACATATCATGGATCATAAACACAAGTCATTATATTAAACATTACCATTTCAGAAGAAATGAATATTAAGAATGAAACATCATCATAACTCAATCAGGAACTATATGTTTAGTTAATAAATTTGTGTGGAATCATAACAAGTATAGAAAGCCATTTAATATGTTGAGGTTAACTACAAAGACTCTTCGATCAGGCCTTATCACATGTTTCACATAACGAATCAAGAATATCATCTTGCTTCCCCTAACAGATTAATCAAACTAACTTATTTCCCATTATAGATCAAGATCACTGAATTGTTTCCCTTAACAACCTCATGAGATATAATTCATTACCAAATTCATTTGACTGATATATAGTTTCCACCCAACACTTAATTGAAACAATAAATATGTGAGCCAATGGAACATAAACCATTCACCATATCAAAACCCATGATAAAAAATGGGTATCATAAACATTTACCCATATCATAGCCCATTGAAAAGAAATAGGTTTCAAAAATAACATGAAATAAAAAATAATCCATTAATAGAATTAATGAGAATTATATACTTGGTTCATATACTTATTAAATAATATGTAACATCAAATAATTTCTTCTTAGATGAAAAATGATTTTTTGATGGATCACTTGAAATAAGTCTTCCGGAAAATATACTTTCCTTTATGAAATAAATTTTTAAAGACATGTGAAATTATAAAGAAAAACGTTTTCTATGAAAAGAATATATAATTATTTTAAGTTAATTTTTACATAATAAAGGTTTCATGATGGTGAGAAAGGTCTCTCATGTCATATAATTTCAAGGAAACATTGCTTCCCACTTTTTGTCCGAAAAGTCACAATATACACTATTTAGAAAACGTCAAAAATATTATTCTGAAATAAATTTTTTTAAAAAAAATGGATAAAAATTATTTTAAATATCAATAGGATTTTAGTAAAAACATTTATCAAATAAATTTTTGGAAACATTAACACGGTAGACAAATATTCTCCGATTGAGACGTAAATTTAAACAATCTATAATAATGATGAGATTTTGGAATAAAACGTTACCACATCATAATCAATCAAATCATATGACCCATGAATGAAATAAAATTATATTTATATTTAAATACAATAATATTTCAGATAATAATCAAAAAATAAATTCATCAGTAGTATATACACTACACAGAATAAACTAGTAGTGTACAAGGTATGTGTCCCATGGAGATAAAAGTGAGGAAAAAACCCATTACCTCAATTATCACCTTTAATTTTTCATATTCAATTCTATTGTAATTAAATATATACTTTTATTAATTTATTCCATATCCATATATCAATCATATCATGTATTATTTTTTTATAATATCTTTTTAGCAATTTATTAATAATTCAAATAAATATTCTTGGTGATATTTGCTTCGTTTTCCAAGCATGTTTCTGTTTTTCAGTCTTCATACTTATACTTTGAAAATGGTAACATCATTTTAAAAATAAATATTAATCTATCCAGATTATATATATTCATAAAAATTTCTTTTATTACCATCCATGTGAAATATTGATGAAAAATGAATCACATCACATCATGGAGATGGTAAGCCATATGTACGTACGAGCGAAATTATCATTTAAAAAAATATTAGGTGGTAAAAAGGTAGATATAATATTATCATTCCATAAATATAATAATTTCATTAATACATTAAATAAAAATTTATTTGATCATAATTATGACACATAAAACATTATTATGGAAAATGAATTGTATCACTAGGTGGAGAGTGTAAGCAGTAAGTATGCACGAGCGATACATTCACTTATTGTTCGATGTAAAGGGGTTGTATAATGGTGTGTTTATTATCATAAAAAAATTTCACAATATTTAGGATAGTTAAGTAATTGTTTTATGACATATATCATATATTTTTATGAGTTATAGAAGTGTAAAAGAGGACAATGATCAGTTAGAGAAATTTCCTCTTCTTCGAAATAGATCCTTTAGATATCCTCTAAAGGACTCTAGATTTGCTCTTTAGGGTAGAAAAAACCTAGATAATGTGGCTAGAAAATTGGTAAAGATAATTTGGACGATTTTGGTATAGTAATAATAATTAATTTGGTGAAATGATATGAGGAGGATGTGTCAATTTATAATGAAGGAGTGGGGAACTTTTTTAATTTCTCAAAAGATGAATTTATAATAAATTAAATCTCAATAAAAATACATCCAACTTATAATTTATTTGATTATATTTTTGGATATAGTGATAATACAACAAATCAATAGAATATACATAAGTTTCAGTGTAATTTTAATCCTTTTCGTTTTGATTAACCATTCATTAACCTATTTTAATTTTAACTATGGTAACAAAATTTTCAATATTAAATTGTGGATATTTTTTACTTATAAGGTGTAAATTGAAACATAAATGGGGAATTTATTAAACTATCAACCACAATTTATTTATTTTTTATTTTTTATTATTTTTATGATTTTTAAATATTTTAATAAATTATTATTTTCATAAAATATCATTAGTTTCAATTTTGAAAATATTCATTACATGATCTTTATAAAAATCAATACAATAAGATAAATTATAACAAATTAATTTAAAACACCTATAATAAGTCCTATTGACCTATAAAATTAGTTTAGAAGCATATGTAATTCAAATTATATATCATTTAATATTTTTATTGTAAATTAATTAAGTTTTTTATTAATTGAAAAATTAATCTGTCATCATTGTATAATTATTTATGATAATAATTTTTTATATAAACGAAAAAGATGTAGATAAAACATGTAAATTTAATAATAACATTTATAGTCTACTATATATTCTATTTAGCCCCATATTAAAAATATTATACTTATTTAAAGAATTAGTGTGACATTTTTTTACTCTAATTGATTTAAAAAACAGCTAAGAAATTTTCATAGTAAATTAACCATTAAATAAAATAATTTTGGAAAATAGGTGTTAATGGTCTATTACACTTAATACAATAAAATTTTCACTTATATTAAGGTCATTTCACAGTTCTTATCACTTAATTTTTAACATAAATTAACCAATTTACCCTTTACCGTGGTATCAAAAATTACAAATGTTACTATTCATATTAGAAAAAAATAAAATTGACCTATTCAATTAATTTGGAGCTTATTATTATAAATATATAATCGATTTTTCAAAATTTAAAACCCAATATTTGCTAAAATCCATTTCAAATTAAACCCGTAGAAGGGGTGAGGAAGCGAGTTTCAAAAGTGATAATGTTCAAAATATGAAAATCATTTTATATCCAATTTTAATAGGAATATGATTCTAATGAAAATAATTTTATTAATAAGTGTATAATTTATCTAATGTTATTTTAAAACCAATTTAAAATACAATCTAATATTATAAATTATTTATATGAAATGTTAGTTTTCAATTAAAATGCATCTTTTTTCACAGTTCATCAAGAGAAGAAACATATTAGAAAAATATCAAATATTAAACCCAATTAAATTCTTATATTCAAATTTTTAAAATGAAGTTTATTTCATTAAATAAAATTTATAAAACTGCAATAATTTAGTTTCAAAACAAGTGTTCCTCTAAATGGTGACAACAACATATTAAGAAGAATATAAATTTTTATGAATATATTTTTATTGAGAACATTTGATTGAATATATAATATTTAAATATTATATTGTGGATAATAATATCCATTCCCACGAGTTTAATATATTTTTTAATAATCACTTATTAATATGTCATTATTCATTTACACTAGGTTTTGTGTGAAACATAACTATCCAAAAGATATAAATCTAGAAAGGGACATACCATAAAATGTTGGGGTGTTACACTAACCGGAAAGGATACATAACCTTATGCCATCAGAGGTTTGATCATTGTATAATTTATCACAACATTTTCCTTATTTCATATAATAGAATCACATTCCATTATATCTTCGATTTTTTAAAATTGATTAGGATTGTTTTTGGTAATCTTTGATTGTGTCTTGGACATTAAAATACAATTGGGAGGGTGGTCAAAACCTATCAAATGTTGGAGGCCATGCCCTCTTGAAATTGGTGGTTACAGTTTTTTTTGGGAACCATTTTTTCAAAAAATGATATGTTTCTACGTGGTTATTTTTATGTATTGGATAGTTCAATACCAGGCTCAAATAAAATTTTATTGGAGGAGATTTAACTTTCTCTCTCCAGAAGGTTGAAGATATTTTCACTAGGGTGAGTGGTTTATTCAAGTTGGTCAAGTAGAACAAATTTTTTGAATATTGGATCGTATCATTTATCAAACATCATTTCTTGCTCTAGATGATGGTGGAATATAGCGAGACACTTTTCATCCTATGGTAGACTATTTTTAGGATTCCATTTCGGATGAGTTCTACAACCTACCACTTGTGTGATAATTTTTTTTAAGATCTATTTAGTGCATGGAGTAAAACCAATTCTTATTCTAATCTATAGGATCAAACCATCAGTACTTTGGGAATTGGAGGTTCAGTTGGAAGATCGAAAAACAAAGGGTTTCATATGACCTATTACTTCATCATGGGGTTCTCCAATTATTTTTATAAGAAGGATGGTGGGAATTTACACTTATGTGTAGACTATTAGAGATTGAACTAAATGATGGTCAAAACTGTTTTCCCTTCCTTGAATTGATGATTTCCTCGATTAGCTGATAGGTGACAATATTTTCTCTTAGATTGATTTTAGTCCAGGGTATCATCGGTTGAGAGTGAAACCATAAGACATACCTCAGACTAATTTTAGGAGTAGGTATGGATTGTATGAGTTCTTGGTAATGTTCTTTGGTCTGACATATGAACCAAAAATAATCATGGATTTGATGAATTAGATAACTCATCCTTTTCTAAATCAAATTATGCTTGTTTTCATTAATGAAAAATTTGTATTATCTGAGGTAGAATATGATCATGTGGAACATACTGAAATATTCTTGAATATATTGATAATTCATTGTAATTATGTGAAGCTATATAACATCAATTTCTAGATTGATAAATTTCACTTCTTGGTTCAATTCAACTTAGAGGATAGAGTGTTATTAGACACATAAATGTTTCTAAATGTTGTATCATGTTAATTAGACAATAAATTATTCTAAATTCAGAGCATTACTGGTTTTCTAGGGTATTATTGGTGTTTCATCTCAAACTTCTCCCTTCAAAAAGCAGCAATTCCTTGTCTGACCAAAAAAGGGTGATGTTTTTGTGGTTAAATTATTTTGAGAGCTATTTCCTCGAGATGACATGAAATATAACCTCAAAATTGATCCTCAATTTATCTATGTAGTGTAAGGAATATATCATGTACTGTGATACATCGAAATATAGAATCTGATGAGTTCTAAGGATAAAGGATTGAGTGGATTATTATGGCTCCAAATAGCTAAGACTTATTGTGAAGAATTATCATACTGATGATATTGAGTTACCTACCATGGTACACTCCATGAGATGATAGAGGCAATTTATTTTGGGTATGAGTTTCATGGTATAAAAATATCACATGAACCTCAAGTATATCTTCTCTCAGTGAGGTATGAACCTTCAGTATAGGAGGTCGGTCGAGTATCTTCAATATTTCATCTTTATGTTGGCTTATACTCTGGGAAAGGAAAATTTCATTATCAATTCTATGAAAAGTTTTATGTGGATGGAGGAAGTGTGTGAGTCTTTATATTAGTCGAGGATGATGATACTCATTGTAGACATTAATCTAGATGTTGATGAGTCCTGGGGATGAATAGATCAAAATTCAACATATGTTATTCCCATGCTTCCAAAATTTATTATAATAGGGTATTTATCTTATTTAGAGGTATTATATCTATGGGAAAGAATATATGGAGGGGAGCCACTATCAGGATGGTCTTTTGGTAGTATAAAAGTGCCTCTTAAACATGGTAGAGTATGGGTTTCCATAGGGTTGTGTGAGAAGTTTATGAGTGACCATCATGCTTCTAGATGGATAGTACATCCAAGTCTAACAAATATGTATCATGATCTTCATAGAACGTACTGGTGAAAAAGTATGAATAAGGTGATAATTGATTTAATGAAGTGATATTTCAGCTACTTGTAGGTGAAGGGCATGCATCAGAGGCCTACTGGTCTAATACAACCTCTACCCATTTTTGTAATTATAGTGGGATGATGTCACTATGGATTCCGTGATAGGATTACCCAATACACCTCCCAAAAATAATGCATTATGGGTGATCTTAGATTGATTGGTGAAGGTATCCCACTTCTTCCCTATCATGGAAAACTTCACTGTAAATGATCTAGGTAGAATTTATGTGTGAGAGATAGTTTGGTTGCACTGTGTACCGAGGATCATTATTTCTAATAGGGATCCACATTTCACATCATGGTTCTAGAAGGGTATTAAAATGGATTTGGGATATAAAGTTATTCTGAGTAAATTATATCATCCTTATATGAATTGTAAATATTAGTGGATAACATATATTCTGGAGGATATGCACCAAGAATATATTATGGATTTTAGTGGATTATGGGAGAAGATTTTACAAATCTGGGAGTTATCCTATTATAATACATTCCTGATTTCAATCCCAACAGATACTTTTCAAGCCTTTATGATAGGTTCAATTGTTCGACTCTTTATTGGTTAGAGGTAGGTGAGTTATCTCTTTTAAGACATAGTCTCGTGTAGGAGACATATTAGTAGGTTCATCTGATCTATAAGCGGTTGGTGACTACACAGAGATGGTATAAATATTAAGCAGACAGTCGGAGGTGACCTCTAGTGTTTGAGGTTGGTCATATAGTCTTACATCATGCTTCACATAGGATGAGGAAACAACATATTAGGAATTGGGAAAAGCTAGTGCATAGGTGTGTTGGGCCAATCAAGATAACAGGCAGGGTCGATCCATTAGCATACCAATTGGACCTTCCATAGTGCTATATTTCCATGAATGACATGTTTGATTTATAACTACATCATGTAAATAATGATGACCCTTTTCCTTTTGTAGAAATTGATGATGTTGATATAGTTTTAGATTCTTCCTTTGAGTAGAATCTGTAGGGATTAGGGACTATAGTGATAAATATCTCTGGGGAATGTCTATACCTCTAGTTTGAGTACTGTGGTAGCATGGGAATGATTACTTTTAGACCTAGGACAGTGAATCATATATGAGATCATAGTGGATAGAATTGTTATCCACGACCCCATAGTGATTCTTGTAGTAGCTCAAGGATATGTTATTATACGGAGGAGGTGGTAAGATCCTATCTTTTTCCAAAAACAACCCTCTCTAATTTTTGGTTGAACATATTTTGGTTCTGTTTTCTTTGTTGTACAAGCCATGGTTGTTGAGTATCCTTTTGGGGATAGGGATAATTTTCTTAGGAAAATGTCCTAAATTTTGGTGACATTTTATTGATTCAATGTAGACCAGTCATAAATGTGTGAATAGATTATGAGGGTTGTCTCTATTTTTAGTGATCTTTATAGGTGGTTTGGGATATTTCTACAAGAGTTGGGTGGAAATAACTTTTATATAGAATTAAAATGTTCTAACATGTTACATGATGTGAAACTTTTTCCATTAATATGTCATTGAATTATAATATTAAATGGGTACATGCCATGAAACATGTTCATATCATGTAATGGTCTATCAATATTAGTTTTAACATGAGGCGGCCCATTTTTTCAACATATCTCATGAATCATTAAATTCATAGTGTGAATGGGTTAAAAATACTGAATGTCACATGAGCAGTGGTTTTAAGTGGTTCCCTACATATGATTAATTTTTCGTTCCCCTAAAGATCTATTCTTTTAAATCATATGGAAAATCCAATTATTTTAGAGCAATTCATCCCCATCTCGATGTCTTGGTCTTGATTTTGATCTCTAATGAGTTCCTTTACTTTGGGGTTTCCCTCTCTTTCAAATGATCTTATATTTCATGGTGTGATCTATTGATTATCTTTTAACTGATATTTGATCATCTGTGATCTAGGTTTGTTGTATCATTTTCCTACATTCTTAATGGGTAATCCATGTTGAGAACATTGCATTTATTGTTGTATAGGCATGTGTTCCAAAACAAATTCCAATGGTTTTATCCATTTTTTTATGTTTTTTAAATATTATGAAATTATGCCAACACAACATGAAAATTAACTAACGGAATTATAGGTTATGATAATATTATGTTTGCAAGACTCCTTAGATCCCTAGGATCTAATAGTTTTATGAAATGGATTGTGGAAACAAATAATTTGATCATACCCTTGAGAAATATTTAATTGAATAATGGATTAAAAGTATATTTTGTATGAAATGAGTCCTCATGTGATATCTTGTGATAGGCTCACCTTATAAAAGGATTGACTATTTCTTTAGTTGATTGATTTAATTTGATAAATGAAGGGGTAATTAAAAGAAAAATTATAATTGGATTAATTATCCATGGTAGATTATTGATGTTATGTTATGTTATTCTCACGTTTATGATTTTTTTATATTAATGTATTAATTATTATATAGTGGGATTGGCACATACTGAAGCTATAATTATTATATAGCGGGCTTGGACTAGATTCATGCTTTAATTCTTATATAATGGGCATGTCCCAGATTCATGTTGAAATTATTATAAAAATGGATTTTCCTTGATGCTGAAATGCTTATATGAAGTGATTATCTAGGATTATTAAAAGATTGTACAAAGGGCATTGCTCAAATGATGAAATAATAACAAAATTTTATTTTCCTTATGATGTTGTAATTCTTTGCGTGCTTAACCTAATAATGTATTTCTTCCATGAAATTCTGGTTATGGGTGTATGTTTTGTGCTACAGTATTAGTAATATTTCTCCATGATGCTGATGTAAGTATATTTTTTTATTTTATTAATTGATAAATTTATACTCTTATTTTTCTGTTCATTTGATGTACCTATCATCAAAATATATTTTTTAGTCATTGTGGTATCAACATACTGAGTTTTTGTCACACCCTATTTAGGCCACTGTTTTGTACTTGATCATATTATATAGATGTAGTTTTAGACAAGGGAAATAGACCTTGTATATGATTGTCTCTTTCTAGATGGGTTGGAGCATATACACAGGGCATATGTGGTATTTGAGACCAATTTATTTTGAATTTATCTATGTTAGCATGGTATTTATTTATATTATATTTATTTTGGAATTTAGTTACATTTCATCATTTCATTACAATATTATTTTAATATCATTGCATATCTTAGTAGACTCTTATTGTTTGGTTTATCCATTGAGTTATATTGTTTCTACTATATCTATTTCTCTGATATTTCTTAATTTTCACTGTAGTCTAACTCTATACCATGGGTTATAGTCTCCTTTCTATGTTCCATAAACCCCCACCTCTAATTTGTAGCCAATGGAGTACAGTGAGGTGCACTTAATGTCCTATAACCAACCTAATTTTTCCACATGAGAGTGTTCTAGATTAAGGGACATTATAGTATACAAAAGTGTCATTATCGGTTCACAAAATCACTAGAAAGGATATATTAGTAGATTCATAAACATAGAAATTATCATTAAATGGACCAGAATAACCTCTATAACTATGATCATTAGTTATCTTGGGTTAAAAAGATATTACCAACATATTATGATACATATCTCATAGCTATAAAATCCTCTACCCAAGTTGACATAGAGGAGAATAAAGTTTCTTTATTCAAATAAATGCGAAGAAAGGTTTATAAAAAAAAGATATTGGTAACCACTCTTATACATACATTACCTGACATTATAGAAGTGTTTTTAACAATAAATAATGCTTCAAAAATGGTTTGGGTTGTGACCTCTTGAGAAATGACAAGGTAATTTCTCATAGATGATTCCAATTAAAAATCATTAAAACAAATACCCAACACATCATTTATAGTCAAAATCAGTTATATTTTCATTAAATATTTGGATACATTATCACATTGGAGAAAAGTATGATATATATAATGGTCATAATATCATGAAATATATATTCACATAGAAATATCATAATTTTTTCTGAAAAAAGGTTGTTATTGATAAAATATTATTACTTCTTAATACATTACCTCTATAGGAAATAAAATATGGTGGATGATGCTCTGATGATAAAAGAAAATTCTACTATATCCATTATGAAGATAAAAAATAGCCAATACTCATATATTTTCATAGAATGGATCTTGAATAAATTAATTGTTGTGGAGAGATGAATAAAATCTTTCCCAACTGATTTCTCAATCATTCACTATTGTAAATATAAAAAATAATGGAAATATGGAGCTTTTGGATGAGGAATATATATCATCCGTATCTATAAATCTAGGAATTGTGAATATGTATAATATCAAGAAATTTTTTTTTTCTGAAATAATGTTAAGATAAATATTAGGATACACATATTGAAGACTGGTAACCTAATAATTTACAGTGGAATGAAAATAGTCTATGTTTAAATTGCAACCATTACCCACTCCAGTATGGAAATAGGAAAACAATCCTATGGACTTCGTCATAGGACTCCCAAAAACATCTAAAATTCTTAATTTAATTTGGGTTGTATTGAACTTCCTAAAAATTTTAGAACATTTTATTACAATCAAAAAAGAATACTCCCACGACTAGATTGATATGATATTACTAATAAAAGATATGTGGGTACATGAAGTACCACTATCCAAGACATATTATCAAGATATATGGATTAAATTTTGGTTCTTGAAATGTTTTATTAATTTTATAGGGATATAGATAATATTTAATATTAAATCTCATCCTTGGACGGATGGTTAGTATAATAGTTAAATTCAAACTCTAGAGTGTATTATAAGATCTTGTTTTATGGATTTCCAAGGATGTTGGGATCAACAACTCACCCTCATAGAGTTATTATATATAAAAATTTTTCATTCTACCATGTAGATGGAACCATATGAGGTTCTGTATGGGAACACTTGAATGAATCCAACATGATGGTATGAAGCTAGAGTGAGGAAGCTGATAGGTCCTGACTGTATCCGTAAAATAACGAATATGGTATTTTCCGTTTAGTATAATATGAAAGAAACACAAATTGGAAAAAAGGATTATATAAATAGTTATTTATGCGATCTATAGTTTGATGTTGGTGGAAAAATAATTATTTGAATATCTCCTCAGATTCTTGTTATGATATTTGGGAAGAAAGGGAATATGATTCATATGTATATTGGTTCTTTTTATATACGTGACCATGTTGGGACTGTAACTTCATTCATGGCACTATTTACTAACCTCTCACAATTATATGATGTGTTCCATGTATTTGTTTTGAAAAAGTACAATCCAAACCCATCTCAGGTACCAAACTTAGATTCTGAGAAACTAGAACATGACCTCTCATATGAGGGAAAACCATTTAAGTTTATGTATTGAAGAGATAAGGTTATATAAAAGAACCAAAATCATTTGGTCAACATACTATGGAGAAATATTATGTTTGGAGAATATATATGTATGTTAAGTATGCATTGAGTGAAATGAACCCTCACATTTTTCTTCCATGTAATAAAATTCATGGGATAAAGTTATTTTTAATGAGGGTAGAATGTAACAACAATAATTCATACTCCATAAAATAAATACTATTTTTGAAAGATTGATCGACACACAAAAAAAACTAGATGAATGTGGACTATTTTAAGGTAACCATAGAATTATTAGTTATGAAAAGTGGTAAAAAATTATATATATATATAAGAATAGAGAAAAATAAAATTCAATTTATAAATCAACTCAATTAGTACAACTAACAAAACAATAAAATATATTTTTACACAGGATTTTTTATAATATAATTATTATTACAGGTTTTATATTTTTATGATTAACAATAATTTTGAATCCATATTGAGTATACCAAAAAATGGTTTCCAATAAAAAAAATGTTTTCATGATATTTTATCATTTTTTTATAAAATTTAAATTTATAAATTTTAGTATGTTAATTTGAACAAAGTAACAACATTTTTTTAATTTTTTATGACCATATTATATTAATATTATTTTTTATATATTTCAAAAAATATTTATTTAGTGAAGATTGCAAAGTACTGTTATAAAAATAACATGACATTGTGAAATTATTATTATGTATGTTGGTGTTGGAAATGTATGAAACCATTTTCTAACATGAAATATTAATTTTATAAGAGAATTTTTAATATTAAAAATGTTATTTTTTAAATTTTGAATCCATATTTGAAAATTTATAAGTTTTTTGTTTTTTTTCAAAAATAATTTTTTAATACATTATAAAATAACTAATAAAAAATAATTTTATCACATTGAAAAATTGAACAAAAAAATTTATTTCGGTTTTTTAATCCTTAGTTCCATGTTATATAATAATGGAAATTTTATTTTTGGTCTTAAATGAAAAACTACCCAGTTAGAATACTATTTAATGTGGTGAAAACTAATATAATAAAAGTGAGTAACCATAGTTTTAATGGGAAAAAATGTATAAAACATGTTTATTTATAAGTTTTGGAGGTTTATATCAACATTATCTACTCTTAAATTTATTATTTTTCAATTTCAGCCACTTTTCATGGGAGTGACTTCCACTTATTGAATTTTTTTGGGTATTTATAAACCCCCCTTTTCATGTATAAATGGGGAACTCATATTCTCACTTACTATGAGACCAAAACCTCTTAAAATTTCACCAAAATATTCCCAAAAGTCCTATAAACGTATTATCCACATTAAGGAGGTTTTTCTATTCTCAAAATACCACCCTTAAAATCATGAATCTCATTCGTGTGGTAGATAATCTAAGAAGTGATGTATAAGTTCATTACCTCTCTTTATGTTTGTTATTTATTTAAGTTATTTTCTTATTCATAAAATTTAATTTCACCTTCATTAAATGAATAAATAATTTTCATTGTTTTAAAATTATTTTATTATAATGATTTTATAGTCTTTAATCACCCTCCCCTTTTCTATTAATAAAAAGGAAAATGCGAATCTTCTGTTGTGCAGATTACCACCACTATGAATAAACGTGTTTTATTTTACATAACATACAAAATATTATTAGTTTTGGTTTATATTTTATATGTAAATATGACATGTATAGTAATATATTTAATTAATATGGTTAATTTTAATTACAAAATTAAATTATTATTTAAAGATATTTATTCGATAATGTTAAATAACTGAAAACAAGTTCACCAGTTTTTTCATTTTTACAAAACATGACGAAAAATACCATGTAATGGAATTGTAAAATAAAATTATTTATAAGAAATCAATAACATAACATTTTATGGCCATAAAAATATGATTTATGGTAGAAAAAGGATGTTCAACATCAATTTTAAAACCTAGTTCAAAATGATCAAGATGATTAATACCTAATGTTTAAAAGGGATTACAACAATATAATAAATGAAGGGAATTGTTATTAATGAAGATTAAAGGTAAAATGTATATAAATAATGTTTTGAAATAGTTAATTAATATGTATATCTTTATGATATAATATGATAAAGAACTTTTAAATAAGTAAAGGGTAATTCTAAGGGACTTGGTAACTCAATCTATTTCTTTTATTTATACAATTTCTTATTTGAACATTTTACATAAAATTACATTTTAAATAATGTTTACTTTTATTTCATGTGATAACGAGTATTAAACCAAATATTTTTTAATAAATGGTTTTATACTCATTTTATTAAAAACAAAGAATAAATTTTGAATATATTCTCATAACTATGAATTTTATAACAATGAATACAAAATGGTTTCAAAAATGTATTTTTGTGATTTAGGTTTCATTATTATGTATGTACAAAGGGGATATGTTTCATGTTTCACCATTTATTTTCATTAAAAATGTTATTATTTTAGGTGACCCCTTTTTAATATCAAATGACTTTTTCTCATGATGAAATTTCATACCTAAATTCATTTTATTTATGTAGTCTTTTTATGAAAAGTTAAGTATTTTAACTCTGATGTTTTATGAATCCCACTTTATATCCATGGATTCATTATGAAAATTTAATTATATCCCCTTTTTGTTTTTTTGAAACCTATTTTATTTCCATGTTTTCTTTATTATGTGAGATTGAAATGATTTGTAATTGGCACACATATGTATGGATGAGTGTGAAATGGTTCCATTATAAACCAAGGATGGGTTGATATGTTATAAACCTAATATGGGTTGGTCTATTAAATACCTCCAATGTATTGGATAATTGTTTATATCCTTCTAGTTAATATTTTCTCATGTTTTTAGATTCTTATAATAATGATCACTTATGGGGTGCCTCATGAATGTTTTTCTTCACTATGCTAATGTTTGTGCCTCAATTAAATGATATTATTCATTATGATATTATGCTATCATGATTCAAGGAGTATATTAAATGATTTTATGCCATGTTTTAACAATTATATTTCCATGTTCATTTTTATGTATATATTTACTTATACTTTATACTTCAATAAACATTTATGTCTTATGGTTATCTCTCATGTTGTTGTGATATTTATATTATGTATATAATTTCTCATATTCTTATAAACTCATCCTTGATGAAATTATTATTTAACCCTTATATACTAACCCATTTCTTATATTTCCATTCCCTGTGTTATAAGGGAGAGTATTACTATTTCAATATATAGAAGATTGCTTAGTATTATGCCTTTAATGAGATGTTTATGTCATGTTTTTATAAAATAAGATGATTAGGTAGAAAGTCCCCTAATACATTGAACCTTCAGGTCCATGGATATTTTTATTTTGAAATTTAATGATTTTATAACATAATAGATTTAAAATAAAATAATTTTTAGATTGAGTCACTATAAAAAGGCTTAAGCCAAATCCACCAACTCCTCCTTTAATATATCCATTGTTTATTTAGAAATATAAACTGATAAATTATTGAAATTTCATATCCCTGTATCATGAAAAGTAATATCTATATGTCCAAACATTTTAAATGTATGGGGTGATTATAGAATCAGTGGTATTTCTACCATGATTTTTATAAATAACCATCCATGAGAAATTCTAATTATGAAATGTAATCAATAATAAAAAATGAATACAATTATATTTCAAAAACCATTATTTTTCAGAAGTATTAAAAATCAAAGATCTTTATAAATTCATTTACATTGAAGACTATATTTTTTTGGGAAACACCCTTTCAAATTCCTTTTGTTAAAATTTTTTTATAAAAAAATTTATTCAAAACAACATTTATAAGACCTCTATTTTCCAAAATCTAATAGAAAGCTCTCATTTACAAAAAACTACAATGGAAACTCCTCATTCCCTTAAATAACGTTTAAAAAATATTGATTCCCTAAGTCACATAAGAAGATTGATATTTTTTAAAAACAAACCCATGTTAATGAACAATAAATCATAATTTAATGAGGCTAATAAATCCATTTTAGATAGTTACTAATCACATGATCTATTACAGGAACAATCAAAATTGAATCATCATTCAATAGAGACTTATTGGGATAACAATTCATCACAAGTTAACCTATTAATCCCAAAAATTTCACTTTATAATGACAATATGGGAAGTTTCACATTTTTAGCTTAGTTATCCAAAACAATTTTCATCATAATTAACACCCTCTATATATATTATTTAACTAAAATAAATTGTATAGGTTTATAATAAATACTAATTTAAAATCCATTTTTTCACACATAAAACATGTACATCATGTGGTAACTCCTAATAAACCATATAAAAATATTTTATCTAAATAAAACTATTTATAATGTTATATTTACAAAACAAATCAACAAATTACTATAATTTTAATCAAATAATGGTGTCCCACAAAACATATATAATCAAATAATTTATAATTTAACAAATAAATTAATAAAAAATGGTTTATGAAATATCAAAAAAGGTATTAAATCCACATAATTGCATTATCATTCATAGAGACAATGAAATTAAAATCAACGATCCATTAAAGGTATAACATTGAGTCCAATCATTAAAATACTCTATAAATTCAAATTCATGTATCTAATGTTATAGACATCAATATACATAAAATTGGATTGACCTATAAAAATATAACATGGACACTTTCCATATTGGAATGAACCTAAAATCTCCGTATATGAGATTGAAAAACATCCAATGAGTAGAACAACCACCCTATAACTTGGAACAACCAATTTGTAATTTCAATTTTTAAGGTATATTAAAAAAATTACTAGAGGAAAATTATTTAAAAAGTTTAATTATCCCCTATCTATTTAGAATGACCCAATATTATATGTTTTAAAAATATATTTAAAATCCTAAAACACAAGAACATGAGAAATAATAATTCTAAAAATTTGATTCCTCACAAAACAACACTAAATAAAAAAATAAACATATTAAATTATTCCGTACACAAAATATCATTCCAAAAACCTAAATATAATTAATTTATGTTTAATTATTCACCAAATTCATACCACCACCAAAAAATTTGATATTTCTCCAAGTACATGAACATAACATGGAATTAATATTTTTATAAGCTATAATGTCTCATTGGTCCATAAACCTACCATATAAAACTTCTGTTAAATGATTCAACAAATCAATAATATTTCCATTATATAAATTTGTTTCACTCTTTTACATAAACGAATAATCCTTTCTCTTTTTGAATTACCATTTACATCAATATAAAATATATGTAGGACTCCACAATAATTAAATGGTTAAACAATCAACCTTTCCCACATTATGTGAAATTCTATAATTCCAATACCATTGAACATCATATATTTATAGTCATTAATGTAAATCTAAAACTCACAATTATTTTTAATAAATAAATTCTTCGAATCCCATAAATACTCAAAAATCCATCAATACAATGTCAATTACACTATATATAATAAAAAAAGGATGATCATTATTCATACCATTAAATTAATTTTAAAAACACTTGTTCCATTATTTTGCCTCATGAATACACCATGCATGAATAAAAACAACTAATGAATGTTTTAATATCATTGAATAAAAAATATAATATTTGAATATAATAAAATTTCTTTTACTGGTAATGATTTAATGATATAAATTATGAATCATATAAGTAATTTAATAATATTAGAGAATAATAAACAAGGTAGAAAGGGATTTCACATCAATATAATAATCAATTCATTGTATGTACACTAAATAAAAAAGAACGAAGTGTACGAAATTGTTTTATTTATACAAGTAATAACATTGGAATTAAGTAATTAATAGAGAACCTTTAACCCTATTAGTACTAGACTTCCTATACAAAATTTCTCAATGAGTGGCCCACTATTGAGGTAAATATGGGTAAGTCTCACAAGTGGATGTCCATGAGTGAAACATAAATGTACCACATCCAAACTATGTTGAAACTAAACAATAATAAAATAAATCAACCAACTTCCCCATAAACATATAGGGAACCAATAAAACATATTTTGATGTAGTCACTTTTATTCAAATCCTCATTGCATGTTTTAGAATTTAATATGATTTACAATTTAGATATCTATAAACAAAATCCATTTATGTCTAATGATACATCCTTATGTCCCTTTCACTTTGAAAATATTTAAATAACTAAGATAATTAATTTATAAACTGTCTAAACTGTCGATTATGACTAAATATTTGGTAAATTGTTGATTTTTTACATATATAAAATAATTAAATATGAATAATAAATCTAATCATATCTATATATACATATAAATTGAATTTACAGGCTCATATAATTGAATAGCTTTCAAATAGAAATAATAATGGTTTTTAGAATATATGTTATGTTTTAAATAATAAATTTCAACATTAAACACAAGTCATACTATATTAATACTCATTGATAGATTAAAATTGGATCCACTCACTTATAATAGATTTTAAGAGATAATACAATGACTTTGTTAGTCCTAAATGAAATCAATGACACCTATGGGTCCATAAAATATCTATTTCATAAATAATAAATTTAAAATAATGTGTGTAGATAGACCCTAAATTAATGAAAACACATTTCTAGATAAACAATGATTAATTTGTATCCTAATGGTAGAAGTTGAAATTTTATCAAAATATCTATGAATCATCTAATGTCTTATCATGAAATACCTTTTATTATTTAGAGTTTTCCCACAAATTAAAGACCCTCCCACAAATCATAACTTCCTATTTTTCATCAAAAAATGACTATAGAGAAAAGAAAATGGGGAAAGAGGATGAACGAGAGGGATTAGAGGATATGTTGACAAGACTATGTACCTTGTGATGATTTTATTGCATAGATTTATTAATGGATGGAGAATAATAGGATGAAGAGGGATATTCTATCTTGGTTGCTGGCACTTGTGAACAAAAAGGAAGGAAAGCAAATGATTTTCCCAATTTTTATTATTTTTTCAAAAAAATATTAAATATTATAAGAAGTTATATTAATTTTAACTATTAATTATAAATAATAACCACTTAAACATCATACCCCAACACATTTAATAAAATAAATTTTTTAAATAACTTATAATATAAAAATACCTATTAAATGATTAATTATTCTTAGGTTAAAGAAGTTATAAACTAAAAAATAATAGTTTTGTTGACGTTTTAATAAATTATTACTATTATAAGTGATTAGGTAACATTATACCTAAAATATAAATAGTTATATTATCATTTCCATCACTACATCATAATTCCACGCCTTGTTTACCAATGTTACATCCTAACCATAAAACCTAGAACTTTATTAATTTGTTTTCCTTTTCAAAAAATATAATTGATATTAATTATTTATTTATTGATTAAAAGTAGAGGTATTTCAGGTTTTATATATCACATAAGATTTTTTAAAAAAATATTGTTTGTATATTTTATTTTTTAGTTAAAATTAAACCAACATTTTTAATTCAATTTCAGTGAAAATATATATAGTCATGTTAATATTATATTCATATGTCATTAGGTTTTCAGACTATTTAAATGATTAATCCTTGGTTCCACCAAATACGATTTCATCAATATAGAAAATTATTATGAAATTATCTTCATTATCACCCTTCATATTAATATTTTATCCAATACCACCTATTTGTAATAACATCATCTTGATGTATGTGTCTAGTATAGAATTGAAATACAAATTTGTTACTTCAATCTATGATAGGATATCATTAAATTAAAAATATTTTATCTGATCATAATAAAGTTGTAACCCATAATGTTTATCAATGTAATTTGTCTTTTTAACCATTCTATTCAATAATGAATTTTATACACAGTTTCATTTGATTTTTAATATCCTTTATATTAATATTACATAGAAGAATTGGATAACATTATATTTGGAAACTAGTGAAAATTCATCCTCTACATCAACACCTTCAATTTTTACATATCCCTAACATATGATTCAATATTTATTTCACAATACATTCCCATGATAATTAAATAGATTTTCATAGACTAATAATAACACTCACTTATTTATAAATATTTTAATTGGACTCTTTTTGTGAGAAAATATATAAATGATGAATTAAAAAATCTTTCTGTTGTACGATCTCTTTGATCTTGCATAGTTCTCTTGAATGAGAGACTATTTCTAGTGTAAATTTCACTAATGAGTCCACATTGTTGAGATAGTTCATTAGAAAAATGCATTATTTAATAAAAAATTTAATGTTTTACTTTAATATAATGTTTTCATGTTTGATATTTTTATAATAATTATTCATTTTTAAGTATTTAAATGTTTTTCCAATTTTTCAAAATTAATGATAATAATTTCATTTAGATTAGAAATGGTTTCATATTACTTCAATGGGTTATTTTTATTATTATGTTCCACTATAGCAGGGGTGTGTTCTAGGATGGAACTGCATCAATGGGTAGGTAAAGTAGTAGATAATGTGGAAGCTAATAATTGTAGTATATGGTATACTATATTAGAAGTAATGCTCAGAAAAATTTTCATTTGGGACATGATATTGGTACTTCTTTCCATGGTGCCTTTAGGTTAGCAAACGTTGGGTCTTTAGGTCATTAAATATTGTAACATACCAAATTTTGTGTGGATCAACACTTTGATGGGGTAATGGTCGACCCTTTTGGCCCATGGGTGCATGAATTATTTCAATTTCTTGTAATCTCTTTGACCTTTAATAAAATATTATTATTATTATTTCTTATAATCCATAATCCACATGAAATTTTGTTAGGGTTGGCATAAAAACATTTATGTGTTAAAATCACAATACACTACAATTTTCATTGAATTATTAATTGTGGTGGTAACTACTTGGGGATAAATATTGGTTAGAAGAAAATGTTCTACGTAGGATTCATATTGGAAAAAGTTTTTTTGGGAATATATTTTGTGTGGTGTGATTGTTTAAAGGTGTTAGGAGGACACTGATATTTTTGTTGATTTATAAGATTCAATTGGGTGGAATTTGAGGGATAATGTGTTGTTTCTTCCATTCTCTATTAAATGAGGTGTTGGTCTTATGGATGATTGATGTTATGGTCATGGAATGTTTCATGCTCGAAGATGGATATAGATACATGTTAGATGTTGGCTAAATGATAATGCAATAACTAAAAACAATAATTTCTTATTGAAATTGTTGTTGATATTTTTGGACTTTTGATTTTTCATTTATTTATCAATAAATTAGTTTATGTAAAAATGATCCTTTATGATCAATAAAACACATGGGTTTATCTTGTGTGTAGGTTTACCTTTGGGGGAAGGTTTGATCTATCCTAGTTTAGACCCATTTAGTCTGTGTATTTTCTCTGGTTTTATTCACCCTCATAATCTTGTTATGATGATGATGGTTATTATTATTGTTTTTATTGTTGTTAAATTTTTATTTTAAATGATCTTGTATAATAAATTCATATATTGAATTTTTTTGAAATATCGGGTAGTGGTGTCCTCGGAATGGTAATGCTACCAAAACTATTGTAAGTGGAGTGGTTATTCATTTGGAGCTAAAATCCATAATTGTTGATGGTATTTATTTCTCTTAAATTGTGGTATTAGCCTCATCCAATACCTTGATCATTGCTACCCCATCACCCCCACACATTCTAAAATTATACTAATTAGGTAATGAGATAATGGATTCTTATGGTGTGTTGGATTTCCCTATATCATCAAATGACATGAAAGTGACAATAAATTACCACAAATGGATTCTTGTGATGATATTTAGATAGGATAAGTAATTACATGGTGTTTCCGATTATTTTTAAACACTTCATGGTGTCTAGCTTCTCATACAAGGATGACTATTCTGGATCATCGACATATCTCTATTAACTTATTCTCATAATAATATTTCACTAATTCTTGGTCAAGGTCGGTATGAATATTTTATATGTGGTGTTTTAATTTATTTCATTTTTCATTGGATTTTTTTAGTTGTAGGACTCTCTATTATGGGTTTCCAGCTTCTTCTACCAGGGTTTCATATGTCCTTTTAATATCTCAATATTCAGTGGGGTATTAAAAATGTGATGTGATTCTATATTTATATATATGATCTCATATTATTCCTAAAATATATGATGAAGGATAATATCGATTTTGAAATTAATTTGGAAAACTTTTTCCCTTCCACATTATCTAGAGTTCTATTCTGGACCTACTATTCAAGAAAAATATTCTTTTTGCATCAATAAGATCATGTTCTCTTTAGACCATCACCTACCAGGTCTTGAGGTAGAGATATTTTAGAGGGAAATGGATCCATTTTTTCAACTTATAATACTAATAAATTAATTATGTAAGTCACAATTAAATCCAAGATTAATGGTTTTCTTATTTAATCTTATGCTATAATCCTATAGGATTCTTCTTTAAATGTTGACCCTCCATAGACCAGTGGTGAAAATTTTCCGCATTCCCCTAACCTAGAGCTATTCTTACTTTCAGAAAATGATATCTGGTCCATGAAGGGACTTGTTATGAAGAGTTAAATATTAAAAATACCACAACTCCCACGGTGCATTCTATGTATTTTTCAGATCTCTAGGTGCCCCTATCCCATTAATGGGAGGGTGATCATATTTTTGATCAGAAGCATGAGAAAAAACCCCCACATCTAAAGTGGGTCTGAAAAAACTTTTAATTCAATTATAAAAGATTGATAAAAAATAGAAGTGTCTCAGGAAGTTGTTCATGATGGAAAAACAAAGTCAGTCCTTACCTTTTTAACAGATTCCTCATTTACAGGAGAGTATCCAAAGTCACTTAATGTTTTTCAATTTCACTTAATCTCCGGTGAGGCTCATGAGGGTATGTTAGTGGATATGAAAAAGGTAATAGAAGAACCTATCTCATTTTTTTAGTACCAATGGAATTAACTACCCTTTCTATAAAATTTCAAGATAAAAGAGGTCTCTCATCACCTATTTTTATGTGTCAATCATGGAAAAATAAAAATTAGTACAAATTTTTTGATGGAAGGATAAATAAAGTGTATGATAGGTTTTCAACAGTTATCATAAGATCATATTCATTATAACAAAACCTATAAATAGACATATATATACATATATCCAATAATAAATTCATAAAAAAACTATACAAACTAGTACCTAGAAATTGCTAATAGCTACAAATTTCTTTATTAATTGGAAAAGGATAAAGATAAAGATCATAAAGTAGTTAACAAAAGCACCCTACCTCATAAGGGGAAACTAGCTAATGAATCTGTAATCGTATCATGAGGATAATGAAATTAAAAAAGGGAACTAGAACCTTCATATCAGTTGATGAAAAACAGTATGGGAGGAAGAGATAATTAACAGCCTTATTGAAAATATATTGCACACAACTATAGGTATTACACCCCTTTACATATCCATCCATGAATCATTTCATTACATGAAACACATAAACCATATTTATGTATCCATATACATTTATTTTCTTTTTTATGAATTCATTGAATCTTATTCAATGAATATTCAATACATTTATTCATTTCATAATAAACTATCATTTAAAAAAACTAAATGGAAAATAAATAAACATAAATTAAATATTCTAATTAATTTTTTTTCATTTTATAATACCTCCAACCGTTACTAAAATCCATATGGACTCTAATAAAAATTTCAAAACTCTTCTTGAATCCATGCAAACTATTTTGGATATGGTTTTTATCAAAATATTATCATTTTTAATAGTACTATTTTATAATTTTTTTCCCCATCTAGAGACTTAAAAATTTAAAAATATAGGCCATATAATCACATAAAATGGAAATGAAATCATTATATCATGTTTTTTGAAAATATAATCCTCTAGTAAAAATAATTACTACTCAAGACATAATGAATCTATTGTGATCTCCAATAAACATACTCATATCTCTATAACAACATATCCACCACTAGATGTATCAAATACATAACACGTAGGCTATATAACCCCCTTTTCCATGAAATCATGTGACAACTAGACATGATACATGTCAATATAATATATGTTTCTCCTTATTTTATAATTTCTATAAAAAATACTAACCAAGTGGATGAGTACATCACAAGTCGTTCATCTATCTGGTTAGCACATCACATGGAACATATCCAAGAAGTTAAAAAAACATATATGATACAACTAAGCATGGAAATCAATTTCCTCTATTTAATTCATTCAAAGAATATATTTATTTTCTCATAAAAAAAGTGGATAAATCTCTTCTCGTTGTACTTTAACTAATGACATGACAAAAAACATACCCATCCACCCCCTAAATACCTATGTTTAGATGGTGAATTTCATATGTAGGGTAACCAATTATAGAGGTTCCCATGCTAGATATGTCTCCAAACACATTTAATATGGACTAAAAATAAGAATACACCGCTTAGTATATCTATGAAATTTTGAATTTCCATGATATGTGATATAATGCAACATCATTAATCATTCCATAATCTGATGTTTGAAATCAAGAATTCATTTTCATTAATATGATGATATTTTCTGGTTTAGAGTTCTTGAGAATTAGTTAACAACTGTTATGTTACAAAACCATATACGAACAAAGTGAAAACTTTCAACTAGTATCCATTTTTCTCATTATATGAAACTATTAATATAAAACATGATTCCTTTTCATGAATTTTTTAGCGACTTTAAACATGAGCTCTTTATTTCCCCTACCTATTCTTAAACCATATTAAAAAAATTTCAAACATGTGATGAGAATAAAATCCTAATTAAGGTACATACAAATAATATTTTAATTTGTTCATTAAAAACATAAAAACCCATGAATTGTATAACATTTTCTCGATTTTATCTGACTAAAATTCAATAAATCCTTTTCACATGAAACCAAACACACTTTCCATTCAAAAAATATTTTAAAACTTATAGAAATAAAATAGAAATCATGTAGGTAAAATGAGAAATAATCATTCATATCACTCTTATAAATTTAATAATCAATATGGTTAACTTCTATCTTTTGAGGACCCAATGCATTGGTGGACTATCATGGACCCACCCATCCATATTTATCACGAAAACACACATCCTTGCCTTACCATAGAACTAATCGTCTTTGGATAATAATTTAAAAACCTATCCTTAGTTTATAATAGAAAAAACCATCTTCATAAAATATTCTCATGAACCATAAAATAATCATAAATCATGAAATAATTCTTTTTCATTATAAAAACATTTTAAAACTCTTTCAGTCACATATGAAAAACTCTTTCGGATATGAAAATTGAAATTAATTTGAAAAAATATTTATTAAAAAATTACTCAGAAAAAGAAAAAGATATATTTTCATTGAAGAAAATTTAATTTTTTAAAGGAATAAAATTTTAAAATAATTTTTATGGTGGAGAGAAAATTCATTATCATTATACATTTTAAAATAAAAAATTCCTTTTATCCTTCCTAAAGAAAGTCAAAAATTTCAAACAATGACTATAATTTTATCTAAAAAAATTATGAATGAAAAAAATTTCCTTTATAAAACTATAAATTACATATAATTATATTCATAAAGTCATTTTAAAAAAACATGGACATGGTGTAAAAATCAAGTATGAAGGAAAACATTATAAGAGTATTTTTTTAAGAAAAGTATCTTACCACTTTAGAAACATTTGAATTGTAAGTCCTACGAAAGAATGAAATTAAAAAAATATTTAAATATAACTATAATAGATAAATTACTGATATAACTTGTCAAAGGGGATATATATACACCTACTAAAACATTATAGGTGAGTAACATTTAATTCTGCCTCAATGAATGGAATTTCAGACAAAGTCTGTTACCTCAAGTTCAATTGATCACGTAAATTATTTATCTTTTTGAATAATTAACATATATTAATTGTTTAAATTGTTAATATTATTTTTAAATTTTATTATTACTTTTTATTTTATCTCTTACCATGATCTATATAATTATTTAATCATTTTAATTCACTTAAGAAGATTTCATGGTATTCATCTTATATGTGAAAAAGGACATTGGTAGGTTGACTATGGTCAAAGAGTTAATTATTTAAACTTCTGCATAATAATAATCATGAAGTAATAATAAAATTTTTACATCAATTAGAATTTAAAAATATAAAATGGTTTTTTATGGGAAATGAACTATCATTGGATCATAGAGATGTTAGGTCATACATACAATGAGTAACATTTCAATTTTTCAATGATCATTATAGAAAGAAAGTTTGCATTATTATTTCTTTCCATAATCATAAATATATTTTAAAAATAAAATATTATTTATTTAAATATAACTATATATATCATCCATTTTATTTTGTGATGAAAAAAAGTCAGATCGCTTCTGGGAGGCGGAAGTACACGTGCACGCATAGAGCATGTTATCCTTTTTTTGTGTAAGAAAGAAAATGATATATTATTTTTCATAATTATAAATATGTCATGAATGTAATAATTATTTCATTGATTTCACATATATTCATTAAAATTTTCCTTATTACCTTCCATGTAAAGTTTTATTGAAAAATTAAGGACATCGCTTCGTGAGGCGATAGTCCACCATATACATGAGCGACATTATTGTAGCCCCCACAGATTGATAATTAAAAAGGAGATAGTCTACTGTACACATGAATGAGGATTTTGTTTCCCATTTGATATAAGAGGTGAGATATTTATGTAATTAAATTACCAAAATAAAATATAATTATATTTAATTTACTGGTTTTATTATATAAGAATAATTGAAAAAATTTTATGGAGGTGGAAGAAAAAATAAAATAAAAAGGCATAGTTATGCACAATACCTATTCTTTAGAAAACCACCATAGGTAAGCCCAAAAACACTTCATAGGATGTTTTATATATAAAATAATAGATCTATGTCATTAAAAGGCAACTAAAGAAGATATTAGGGAAGGTTTTTATGATCCATTGGGAATTTGATCTGTTAAGAGGAGAGGAGATATAGTGAACTTTTATTAGTGAGATAAGTGACACACTTGTAATTTATGAAAATAAATAAGTGAACTCAAAATTTTCACATGAAAAATGGATAGAAAATAGAACATTATTATGATTTAGAGTTTATAATGTCTAAATATGTCCATGATATATATTTTATAAAAGATTAAATATCATTATAACAATTATATTTTTAGTTTAACCCCCAGTAAACCCATTTTTACCATAACCACAATAATTAATTTTTACTATTTTCTATATTTATTATGTTAAAAACATAAGTTGACTATATTAGATAATATAAATTATTCTTACTCTAAATAAAGAATCCATTCTACCAAATTGAATTATCAAAATTAGATAAATTTAATTGAAAATTATATACATAGACGCGTCTAAAACCAAATATAAAATTGATTAGAAATTAATTAAGTGGATTAATAATGACTTAATTATTAATATTTTTATTGAAATTATATTAAAAACATAATGGTAACTGTAATGTACATAAATTAGTAAAAATAAATGACTCTTTAACGAAATTTTTATTTTTCAATATTTATCAAACAATCAATATTTTCTAAAATATACCAAAAATTTCTTCCTAAGTTAACTTTGATATGATTATTTATAAAATTGAAATAATTATTTTCTAATTAAAATTAAAAAATTAAAAAATTATTTTTTAAAATAAAATCCCAATAAAAAAACAGTCGAGTTAAAACTATTTACTTTTTGATGTAAATATTTAGTAATTTTTTTAATGAATATAACTATACCAATAAACATGAAAGTGATATATTCTATCATTAAATAGGTTGTTAAATTACTCTAGATTTTGTAAATTTCAACCTCGCAATTTTATTCCCTTATTAAATATATCAACTAGACCCTAGATAGACTATATGTTTTTTCTACTATAAATAACATTGGCGTGATTATAAGGAATCAAATCCTGAAGGACTGAGAGTTTAGTAGTCTTGGTAAAACAGATACATAAATGAGTCTTGAATTAAAAAATATTACACTAATTAAAATATTTTTTTTCTTACTTCTAAATAAATTTCTTCAATGACAACATTATTCAATATATTAAATACCTATACATCTTTCATGGTATACTTATTAGAATACATGTGAAAGAAATATAATAACGATGAGGTTAAATGATCAACACGGGAAAAATATAGTGGATAAAATAATGAATTGATGAGGTTAGTAATTATGTAATGGTAAATAACTGAATAAACATAGCATGTAATCAAAAAACAGAGATGGAAATGAATATGAAATATGGTAAGATAATAACTAGAAATACAAGCCATTCAAAAATCTACATAAGGAAAAATCAATTTGATAAGGTAAGAAAATGAAACACAAGCCATTTAATCAATGAATAGAACTCAAATGTTTTCATAGATATGTTGAAAAAAAACATCATGAATAAATAATAACTGAAGAAATAAGGGATAATTATTAATTATTGGATACCATGTTTACTAGGTACATAGAACCATTTCCATCAAGATACTATTTACCTATTTTAATTTCAGCAACTAATTTATCCCATGAGACAATAGATGCATCCATGGGCTTTCATTAACGAGTCCCCAACCCATAAGGCTTCCCTTAAATGGTCCCACCCCCATGTTTATAATTTTAAATTAATTCCTCCTTTCGAATACACAATACTCCTTATCAAATTTTATCCATATTGGATAGAAAATACAAATTTATCAATAATTCCCTAGTTAATTAAATAACTATCAATGTGAACACAGTATGTAAAATGATATATGGTTTAGAAAATAATAATATATATTTTCTGAGAATATGGATTTTCAAGTTAATTTAGAATAAAAAATGATTAAAATAATGTGATCATTTCAAGAGAAGGATAACAATAAAAAAGTAAGTGGGATTTCAATGATAAACATTACGAATTTTATTGATTACATTAATCAGTAAACGCCACAATGTGTCTAATACCACCTAAATAATTTAAATAACAATTCACCGTGAAGGAAATGAAACATATTATATCACAAAAATAAGTATATTCATAATATAACATTAAAGGGTCTATATATACACTAAATAAAAGAAACCATGTCCACAACAATAATTAAGTCTCAATGGAATGTAAATTAAGAAGAAAATACCTTACAATTGTTGTTACATATGAATTGGAAATACCAGAATTATTAATAATAAAATTAAAAATTTAACTACCTTTAAGATAATATAATTACTGATATTACATGTCAATATGGAACATTATACACCATATATATGAAATTTGGTTCGCATCAAAAATGTATGCCTCACAGAAAGAAAATTGAGACAAGAATCCCTTACAAATTTAGTAACTTTTGAATCGTGAGATCCGTGAAAGAAGGAAATCAATGAAAAACATCAATAAGATGATATAAAATAAATTCATGAAATATATTTCATAAGAGGAGTATATAAACCATATAAAATAGACTATTTGTATTACAATACAATATGCCTCAATGAAATGAAATTGATAAGAAATACTTATCTTAGTTATGACTTGTCTCATGTGTGTTTATATTCCTAATTAAGAAACATATGTTAATTATTTAGATTATTATGAACCATTTTTAATGTTTTATAGAACGTTTATTTCACTTATTATAATTTTTTATTCAACTACTAAATCAACTAATTTTACATTAGCTGTTTATAACCAATTTCATTTTATTTATCAAAAACAACATTGGTGGGTTAACTATGGTCAAAGGGGTAACAATATAACATCTCTAGAATAATAATGTATAGATAATTATCATATTTTTATATTAATTATAATTTTATAATCAATCATTAAATATGGTTATGAAAAATGAACAAATGTTACAATCATAGAGATGGTATGTCGTTCGTATGTATGAGTTACATTCCCATTATTCACTGATCATTTCAGAAAATAGGTATGTAAAATATATATTTTTAGAATGATAATTATATAAAAATACCCTATAATTCAATAATATAAACTTATATATATATATTATTTTTTTTGTAAAAGGAATCACATCATGTTGATGAGGCTGTAGTCCACACGTCCACGAACGACATCATCGCTTTTTATGTGTGTGAAAGGGTAATAAAGTAAAAAATATATATTATATTTCAATAAATATAATTATTCCTTAAATATTATGTATATTTTATGTATTTATAAAATTTTAATTTAAAATTATCATCTATACATTCCATATATAGTGTTAATGAAGCACATCACTTTGAGGGGCAGTAGTCTGCACTTAGACAAGCGATGTTATCGTTTTTACACAAAATAAAAAGTATAAATATATATTTTTTAAAAGAATTACAGAATCTTATATAAATAATAAATATTATATATAATATATAATAAAATATTTTCTCTCATAATGGTAACCGTGATAGGTGGTATAGGAAAAATGAATAATCATCCTTTCGTGAGGTTGTAGATCGTCATACTTGTAAACAATACCTTAGGTACCCATTAGATGGTGGTGTCTATAACTGAAGACTGAACCCTTATCCTAAAAAAATCATATTATATTGATAATAATGTCTTATATATATAAACATTTAATAATAATATTTGAGTATGCGGAGAATGGAAACAATTTTAATGGGCTTTAGGGAAGACTTTACCACTTCATCTGGTAAGTCCTTTTGGTTTTCACCAAAAGGCTTCCTTGGATTGATTTCTATTCAAATGGAGGCTTAAATGAGGTAGGAATGGATTTTCGGGAGATATTTGTTTAGATATTTTATAAGTATAATTGGATTGAGATGTGTGAGGAAGAGGGAGGAAAAGAGGCCTTTTATAATGGAGGAGGGGTGACAATATTGTAATATTTTAGAAGAATGGAACCCCACCCATGTTTTTTTCGAATGTGGATAAATTATGGTCCCAAGTAGATAAAAGGGAGTATATGGTAGAAATATTTACATTGAATGGATTTTGGATAGGTGTATTGGTTGTTTTGGCCTTCATGTTATGGTTTAGTCCCTTAGTAAGTTTAATTTAACATTAATCATTGTAATTAATTTTAGTTACGTTCACAAATATTTTTTTGTCAAAAACAAAGGTGGCGTTATTATAAATTATAAATTATTATTATTAAAAATATGGAATCCATTTTTCAAAATTCAAATCACATACATGTATGAAATTAAATTAAAATTAATCATGTTGATGGGACAACATTCCAAGGTTTTAAAGTACAAACTTCATAATGTTTGCTATGTTTATATAATAAATTTTAAATTTACATTGATTCCAATTACCTAAATCATATTAATTGATAAAAATATTATCTAATTAAACTTTAAAATTATTGAATTTATAATTTATCCTTATAAATATATTAGATGAAAAATAAGTTGTTAATTAAATTTTAGAATTTTTCAATATTTATTAAAAATTGAAACTTCATAGAAAAATACCAAAAATTCACCCTAACAAAATATTTCTGATAATATATCAAATATAATGTTTATTTTTACATATAATATTTATAAAAGGTTATGAAATTTGATTTAAAATGATTTCACCATTAAAAGGAGGTAAAAATGACTTAATTAAAATAAAGGGTTTTTGTGTAATATTAGGTTTATTCTTCTCTTATGTCTATAGAATATTTTGGTTGATTATCCAGAAATATAATATTATATATATATAATATATATTTCATTAATATCATTAAATTTAATTAATAATTTAATTTAATAAAACGAAATGCCTTTTTGAGCATAAATATAATAATATTTTCTCTTTATTCAATAGGTTTGTATTTTCATTTCCAATTAATTGGTAACCAATTAGTTATTTTTGAAGTATTTTAAACCACACACACACATATATATATATATATTCATATTTTAATTAATAATATTCATAACCTCTAATTTAACATCTAGGTTAAGTATTGATATATTAAATAATAGTATTTTAATAATATATTATTGTTTGGAAAAACTCTGTATTGCGTGTGACACAATCCATTGAAGAAACACGTTGTTTCCTATGAAATATGATAACTCGGTATCAATTTCATTTCATGTTAAATTATACGTTTAATTTATTTAAATTATTAAATATATTATAAATTCATTGGGTTTTACACTCTCTTACACGATTGGCATTAGAAGTCATACACACTATTGGAGACAGTGTTCCTACATTTGTTTTTTTGGGTATTACATTCTCCCGAACATAATTAAATTGGGTCCCCACCATTTAAAATCAATTTTGGGAAGATATTACTTGATAAAACATTTTATTAAATCGCACAACATGATATGGGTTTATAAGAGATCCTCTATAAAAGATAGAATGGGATGTACAAAGGTCACATGGAAAAACATATTACTATGTCTCTAAGTAGAAAAACAATCATTGGAAAGTAAGGATACACACTTAGAGAGGAATGGATAAATATTTATACGGATTTATTTAGGTCCTCAATCACAAATAAGTGATTCATAAATGGAAATTTTAGGGCCTCAAAGCCATTAATCTGCAATGATATTGTAGACCACCAGTCCGAGAAAAATTAAGGTATTAGGAAAAGGAATTTTTTTTTGTCATTTTACTAGTGTTGATAAATTTTTTTACTACCCTAGAATATATGGAAATATAATTTCATGATAAATTCCAATTTAATAAGAAAAATGTCATATTTTAGTTTTTCTTTGATCAAATTTAAATTCCTCCCTTTCCTTAAAAAATGGTTTCCAAAAAATAAATTTGATCCTCAAAGCACTAAAATATTTAACAGATATTAAACCCCATAAAAGAGTGAAAAGTCTATCTATTTGTCTCTAACAATTCACAAAGTCAAAATGGTTAATATATTAATCTATAAACCAGAAAATAAACACAATTGGTTCATCATTAATATTTTTTCGTCAAATTTTATAAATAATTGCACATTAACCAGGAAATCTCATAAGACATTGGTTGGAAAAAAACCCATATTGTCTTTCATTCAGGGGTTCAGACCCCGTGGCATTTTCTGAACATGATTGGTTGTCACCCAACATACAAGTTGTACATTTATAAAACAAAATTAATATAATTTCCAAAATTAGTCTAATTTACATCACTGAAATGTAATCATTAAATAACCTCTTAACAAAGCATTTCAATACATCTGAAATACATAACTATTTAATCCATTTATTTCGATATAGGTCCTTCATCAGTATAATGATTATCCATAATAATATTTTTTCTATTTCTAATCATGAAATCTTATATTCATTCTAAAACTCCATCGTTTAACCTAGTTTATTTAGTATCATTATATATTCAAATCCTTAATAATGGGTTGTAATGAAAATGTGAATTTTACTAAGAATATCCCCCAGGAGTGTCAAATAAGGTGCAAAGTAAGGATCGTTGTCATGTACTATGTTACCTTGAGTTTGGCTCCAAACACTATGCCTGCATTGTTACTCGTAGGCACAAATGTCTCAAAATCACATCCATTTATAGTATCCATACAAGGGTCTATTGATGGGAAGAACCATATAATCTAAAATTTAATAAAATTATAGGGTGTTCTTATATACTTATCCTCAAATTGTACCTTAGGGTTATGTTCTATAATATTTTTTGTATAAACATAGTTTTTAGTGATGGCACTAAACATCATTTGATGCCACCTACATCAACCCAATGCAAGATAGCCTGAAGCTGGTGTCTGCTATCAATTACATTGACACGATTACAAGAAATCAAATATGGAAGGACCGAGAGTTTATTAGTCTTGGTAAACCAGACATATGAATGCATCTTTTCATACAAATTAAAACACTAATTACAATATAATTTGATTATTATTTGTAAATAAATAACATCAAGGATTAAATTATTCCATCTATTAAATCTCTTCATAAATTACATGGTATACTCTTGGATTCCTAAAAAATAGAACATATTAATGGTGAGATTGAATCCAATGTAAGGGAAAAATATAGCAGAAGAAACAATGAATCTATGAGAGTAATAATTATGGAATGGTAAATAACTAAACAGACATAGTAGGTAATAAAGAAACTTAGAAATAACTAAATAAAAATTATGACAACGCAATAACAGGAAATACATTCCATTAAAATAACCATATGATGAAAAGTCTTTATGGGGTAGTTAGAAACTCTAACAAAAAACACTTATTAAATGAACTAAATGAAATGTATCCATAGATATGTCGGAAAAATATCTTTGATGGATAATAACTGAAACAATATGAGGTATATATATTAATTATTTGACACCATGTTTATAAGTTACATGAAACCATTACCATCAATAGACAGTTTATCTATTCCAATTTGTGCAACTAATTTGTCCCATGAGACTACCGATGCATCGATGGGCTTTAATTAATGGACCACCAACCCATAGGGCTTTCTTTAAACAGTCCCCAACCTATGTATTTCATGTCCAAAACATTAAACATGTCAAATAAATAATATATCTTCTCACTTTTTTTGTATTCAATATAATATATGGATTTATTAATAATTACCTATTTAATCAAATAAAATTCATAGTAAACACTATAAGGAAAATTTTAAATGATGTGTGTAATAATAATATAAATTTTTGAATGAAAAATTATTACAATAAATTGATTGTTTCCAAAGATAGGTAAGAATCACAAAATGAAGTGTGATTTCTAGATAATCATTAAGAATATTTTTTATATATTAATCAATAAATATCCCAAACTGTCCCATACCACATTAAATATTTAAATCATAATTCCCAAGAATTAAATGAAACTTATAATATCATGAAAATAAGTATATTCATGATATAACAAAAAAATGGTTGTATATACAAAAAACAAAATAAACTAGTTTCATAACATCAATTAAGTCTCAATGGAATGTTAATTGAGTTGAAAATCCCTTAAAAATGTGGTAACATATGAATTGGAAATCCAAAAAGTATTAATTTTAAAGACCCAGAATTTCCATTGAAGTTTTTTTTATCTTAAATACCTGGGAATTTTATGAGTCCTCAAAATTTGATGGCGCATGATTCCGATGCCCGGTGTCCCCGGAATCAATTTCTGAAGTTTTTTTGGTACGTTTAGTAAATGTACGATCAGGTTTTTATAAGTTTTGAACCAATGCTCGGAATTTAAATCTGAGGGCTGCGTTGAACCCGCAGCACCGGTATTCTCTTAAGGAGACTTTTACCTCAATGGAAGATGGTTGGGAATAAAATATAGTTTTAATGTTTTTAGTGAAAGAATTAAATAAAAATAATGTTGTAGCTTTATTTTTATTCGATGGTTAAAGCCTCCATGTGGAAGTTGGAGGTGGGGACCACCACACCTTAACCTCCCCTGAGAGGTTATGGTGGTGGGGTCCACCCTAACCTAACCACCTCTTCATGTTAATTGTGGTGGGGACCACCTGGGGATTTAAACCCCTTGAAACTCCCCATTGATGGGGGAAAAACCCTCAAACTAGCATTAAGTGTAGGGGAGAATCTTCAACTCCCATAACATTTAATTCTTCCAAATCCTCCTAATTAATTGTTGAGACAACGATTCCAATTAATTATTTAATCCTTTTGAATTTTGTGCCCACAATTAATTAATAGATAAAAATAATATATTATTTTGGTTGGAATTTGTCTTTTGGTGGAGCTTTGGGAGAGGAGGACATAGGGGGAAAGCTCCCAATGAAGAACACTGCCGATGAAGAACACTGCCGCCTTCGACTACAAAGAACGATCTCCTTCAACCTTCATACTTATAATCCTACCGATGTGGGATGTCATCGAAGACCAATCTTCCCTCCTCATAGTCGTCAATGAACTGGTGCACGAGGTCAGGATTGGAAGTGTGTAGCGGACGCGACGAACGACGACAACTCCGTCTTCTTCTCACGACTTCGTCGACGAACAATGATCAAGGTAGGGGTTTAATTTAATTTAGGTTCCATGTTATTCCTTTCTTTCAAAACGAAGAATGAGGATCCTTTATATTCACGAGTGGATTGTTGTGGTTTGTTCTAAAGGACCTTTTCCTATCACCCTAAATGCGGAGGGTGCATGCCAAACTAAAATGGCCCAAAACCCTCCGTTGATCTCTTTTGTGATGTACTTCAGAATGGCGAAGAAATGACGTGGCGATGAAGGAAGAAAAGAAAAAGGCCGCGCTACCCGTGACCTCTATGACCCGTGATGCCCCGGCGGCATCCAGCACCTTCACCAGCGAAACCGGCCCCGGCCGGGCCCCCACCGGCAGCAACGCTCACCGAGCTGCGCCACTGCCCAGCCGCCTCCCTGCTGCCCACCGGTGTGCCTGGGTGCCTCCCGACATACCCAGCCACCTGCCGACCTGCCCGACGGCCCACTCGGCCGCCTTTCGGCCTGCTTAGACACCCACCGGCATGCCTTCCGGCCTGCCTATCTGCCTTCGTCCTGCCTGTCCGCCAGCCCGCCTGCCCGACCACCTCCTGGTCACCTCATGGCCTGCCCGCCGACCTCCCGGACTCCCTATCTAAACTGGATGAACCACTCCCCTCGCAGGGTCTCTGATGGTCCGGCCTCTGGCTCCCCTTGCGGCGCCTTGGCCTAACCGGCCACACCCTCACGACACTCCGGGCCAAACCGCCCCCGCAGTTCCCTCCAGGCCGAACTTCCCACGTGGCCTACTGGGTTGGGCCCAACGGGCCGGGCCGAACCTAATAAGATGGCCCTCCCAACAGGACCGACTAGACCGAATAGTTCTGACCTATTCAGCCCAGACCGGGTCGGTCCAATAGGGTCGGACCGGACCCAGGCCCACTACGACCCTCTACTTCCTTTTGGCCATATCTTTGGCATTAGACGTCCATTTGATGAACCGTCTGCAGCGATGGTAATCCTAGAGCATGGTAGTCCTTTAGAGTATAACCCACTATAGTTTGGGGTATAGTTGAGATACGGTCAGGTTTGATCGTGCATGAATTCAACTGGGCCCCCAGGACTAAAAGGCTAATAACTCACAGATCGAGTGCCCGATTGATGCGCCGTCTATTGCATTAAGACCCCTATGATGTGGAAGAACTTTTGGAAAATTCTTCACTGGAAATCATGGAAGTGGATGTATCGACACTTGGATTTAGTATAGGACAATCCTGAAATCAAGAATGATTTGTGCGGAGCCCTATGGATGGCTACATTCTGATTACTTTTCATGGATCCTACATGAGTTAGATAGCTCTGACTACTGTTCTTGGATCCTGTGTGGGATCGATAGCTCAAACTACTATTCCTGGATCATATGTGGGTTTGACTACTCTGACTTCTGTTCCTGGATCCTACGTGGGTTCGACAACTCTGACTTCTGTTCCTGAATCCTGTGTGGGTTCGAGAGCTCTGACTACTATTTCTGGATCCTGTGTGGGTTCGATAGCTCTAACTACTGTTCCTAGATCCTATGTGGGTTCTACAGAATAGATTATTCAGTGGATACATATGATCATCTCTATCTCTCTATATTAGTTTTATACATGTGTGAGCTGAGTGAGTTACTTTTGTGTGTTCCTCATGATTGAGATGGATTACATGATTACTTAGGTGTGTGTATGGGCATACAACTAAGTGGTGTTATCTGTTGATTTCATACTCTGTGGTTTATCCTTGGGAGATTTTGAGAAACATTGAGGGTCTCTAGGTACCTACTGAGTATCGTTATACTAACCCCTACATGGGACATGCCATCACATCGTTGTGTTGGATGCAGATGATGGACAATGTTGATTGAGGCTCAGAGTATGAGGATTGGACGGTACCCAGAGGTGGACTATACGATGGGTCGGTACACGGAGGAGACTGATGGACGTGGAGTGCTGAGGAGGCTATCCATACCTACCCTTCAGGTAGGAACCCTAGAGGATAACCCAGTAGCCATTTTTTCTTTTCTTCAGTTGTATTTGTGTTTCCAGTTTCCTATACTTTACATTTGGGCTAGTATTTCGTGGCCCCTTTACATTCAAAACTCATCGTTATACAGTTTTACTTAGTGATTCGTTTTCAGTAGTGTTTTCTGTTTGTTTATTTATAGTGATAAAGGAAATTCCTTCCTAGTTTTAGGGAATTACGCCTTTGGTACTAGTTGACAGCCCCTGGCCTATGGAAGGCGGGCTTGGGGTACTTATAGAATAGGCCCTGGGGGTCGGGTCATGACAAATTGGTATCAGAGGAGTCAGTTCTGCCACAGATATTAGGACTCTGATATTTTCTGTGAAGCAATAATTTTATGTGTAGTGAGTGTGGTTTTCAGTTCAGGGAGTCCATTGTTGGTGCGGCGACCGACGTATCCATACACCAAGACCCTGACTTCAGATTTCCAACTCAGTGTACGAAAACACTGATTGCGTTTTTGATTTCAAATTTTTTTTTCATCTCACCGGTCAGCTCACCAGTTATAAATTTTGACCATGTCACATCCTTTTGTTTTCAGGATGCCTCTACACAGACATCCAGTTAGAGTTCTTAGAGTTGTATGTACTGATAGCCCACCGAGCGATGAGGCTCTGGTGTAGGGACCTCTTATGATGTTGGCACCTTCTGGTGGGGTACTAGCAGCACCACCACCCATTGGGCAGCAGTTACAACCAGCCACCCTGGTGGAAGGTGCATGCTGACTAAGCGTGTTGTATGACTTCCAATAGAAGAGTCCTCTGAGGTTTGGAGGCGAGACAGTTTCCCCCGCATCTAAGGGATGGATGGAGGTGGTTTCTATAGTTTTCCACCTAGTTGATACACCAGTAGAGCATATGGTGGTAATAACTTCTAGAATAGTTTAGTGAGTAACCATGAGGATGGTCTGAATAGTGACGAGGCTTCGGTACGTGGACCATTACTCAAGATACTACCTTCAGGTAGTGTGTTAGCTATATCACTTCTTGTTGGTCAGCAGTTACAACCGACGATAGCGGTAGAGGACACATATAAGTTTAGTGCTTTACGCGTGATTCAACATCAGATACCTCTCAGGTTCCGAGGCAAGCCCAACTCACAGGTGGATGAGGAATAGCTTGAGGAGGTGGCTGAGAGTTCTCTAGAGCTTCTATATCTTGGCAGGACGACATGTCGGTAGCTGATTATTCATCGAGGTGTACCAACCATTTTTTATACTCGATTAATACGATACAAAATGTGCTTCAGGTCTTGGACTTCTGAGCGAGGTGTGTTTAAGGACATCTGTGCCAACAATTTTCCTCTATGTATTACTACTTATATTAGGGTTATAGAGAGAAATTATTTGGTTGAATGTTCTTTGGCTGAGCGGATACCGCCAGTGAATGATAGTAGAGGGAAACCAAGAAACTAGAACCAGTCTTAGAGACTTGGGTGTGTAAGATATTTCAGGAAGAGGATGTGATAAGGACAGATGAATCTACAGGGCAGCAGATGTGGAAGCAAAGCCAGTAGAGTAGTATGCAGTGGTGTACTTTTCGACAAGATACAACCACCCCTTTTTGTGGACCCCAACAGGCTTAGGGAGATGGAGGACAAGGGAAGAGAGTATCTGCATGCGGTCGAGGATTGTGACCCATGGGCTCTAGGAATGATCGAGTATGGTCTGTGTCTACTAATAGCTGACATATCAATAGACATAGGTACCAATCATTAATTCCTTCCACGAATCTTGTCCAATACCTAGAGTTTTTGGTTAAACCGTTAACTTGATCCTAACATCTGGAGATACCTTTGAGGGGATACTCGATAACCACATTTACGCTGATGGTGTGATCTGACCCTTGAGGCAAGAGTTTTGACTGGAACCTCTTGGCGGCAATGTAAAGGATATATGATGTTATTTTGGGTATGGATTGGACATCCACAGTTCATTCTCAGATTTACTGAATTAGGCATGAAGGTTGTATTTTATCTACAAAGTTGGGATGATGTTTTCCTTAGTTGTTGAAAAAGAAAACCCAGACAGCACAGTTTAAACGCGTGCATAGGAGAGTGAAACCAATCAATCTTGAGTCAGCCAGCATTTCCCTCATGGTAGTAGGAGTTCGAGGTGTCAGTTCCAAACAGGAGTGTATGGAGTTCCTCCAGGACTATGACTTCGAGATAGTCTATACTACTGGGAAGGGGAACATGGTACCAGACGCACGTAGCAGGAGGTCTGGTCTGCAGTTGCTGAGTGAGGCGATAGATTAGCAAGATGCATCGTAGATATCCTTCATGGATAAATATAGATCAACTTACCTCCAATATATGACTGTCAATTCCCCAATTCTTCAGAAAATTTCGGAGGCACAACTTGAGACATTGACTGCGCAACCCGACCTATTTTGATATCCTCAGGAAAGTCTCTTGAAGGAATTTCTGAAGGTGGGGAGTAGATAAATCCTCATCAGAGGATGTACCATGGTACCAGTGTCGCTTCGGGAGAAAGTATTTTGGGAGTTCCACACTTCCCCTGTTATGGTATATCCAGTAGTGGCAAAGATTTTCTAGGACCACTGATGACAACACTGGTGGCTGGGAAGGAAGAATGCAGTGGTACAGTTTGTCTCATGATGCCTCACTTTTCCGGAAGTGAAGGCAGAGCATCAGGTACCAGGAGTCTTGGTTCAGCCACTAGATGTCCTAGAGTGGAAGTCGTATAGGATATCCATGGACTTCGTGATTGTTTTTTCACATACATCCAGGGGTCATGATTCGATTTGGGTGATCATAGATCGACTCACCAAGTCGGCCCACTTCCTACCGATCATGGAGTAGGGTTCTGTAGAGAGCTTTGGATGTCTCTATATGCAAGAGATTGTGAAGTTACATGAAGTACCCTCAATGATAGTTTTTGATCGTGATGCACAATTTACTTCCCAGCTATGGAAGGGGTTACATGAGGCTTTCAGGACGCAGCTTTGTTTAAGCACCGCCTTTCATCCTCAGACAGATGGTCAGACTGAGCAGACCATTCAGATCCTCGAGGACATTCTCTATGCATATGTCCTTGACTTCGGTCACACCTTGGAGGATCAATTACCTTTGGTGGAGTTTCTATATGACAAAACCAATCACTCCACCATAGGGATGACACCCTTTGAGGTGTTGTACGTGCGACCTTGCAGATCACTTCTGTGTTGGACTGACCTAGGGGAGTCAACACAAGTGGGACTAGAGATGGTATGGGCTACCACAGAGAAGTTGAAGATCATCTAGGAGCGGATGAAGACTACATAGAGCAGGCAGAAGTTGTATTCTAATAAGAGATGGAGACATCTAGATTTCGAGGATAGCAACCACGTTTTTTTCAAGGCCTCACCCCGATAGGGTCTATGGAAATTTGGATGATGTGGCAAGTTATCACCGCATTTCATAGGACCTTTTAAGGTCCTCATCATAGTTGGAAAGGTGTCATACCTCTTAGCTCTTCCACCTCAGTTGCACCGGGTACACGACATCTTCCACGTATCCTAGCTAACGAGATACGTTCGCGACCTTTCCAACATCATAGACCATGGAGAGCTGGATATTGATGATGGGAAAACTTTTATGAAGGTTCCAGTGAAGACAGAGGATTGATAGGAGCAAGTTCTACATGGACGGTCGATACCTCTGGTGCACGTTCGCTGGCAGCATGGGAACCTCCAAGAGAGCATATGGGAGTGGGAGGCTCATATTCACCCTCAGTACCCCCACCTTTTCCCTTAGTTCGAGTTGTATCTTACGGGGATGTAAATCCATAAGGTGGGGAGAATTTAAAGACCCAGAATCTCATTGGAAATTTTTTTCATAAATACATGGGAATTTTACCTATCCATGAAATTTGATGGCACATGATTCAAAGGCCCGGTGTGACCGAAATGAATTTCTGAACATTTGTTTGGGTATATTAAGTAAACTTATTAGCGGGTTTTTATAACTTTTGAACCGGCACTCAGAATTGAAATTCGAGGTCACCGTTGAACTCCAAGCACCGGTATTCACTTATGGATACTTTCACCTCGACGACAGATGGTCAGGAATAAAAGATTGTTTTGGGGTTTTTAGTGAAGGAATTAAATAAAAAGTAAATTTGTAGCTTTATTTTTATTTTATGGTTAAAGCCTCCATGTGGAAGTTGGAGGTGCGGACCACCACACCGTAACCTCCCATGAGAGGTTATGGTGGTGGGGCCCACCCGAACCGAACCTCCAATTCATGTTAATTGTGGCGGGGACCACCCAGGGATTTAAACCCCTTGAAAGTCCCTATTGATGGGTGAAAACCCTCAAACTCCAATTAAGTGTAGGGGGCCACTTCAACTCCCCTAACATTTAATTCTACAAAATCCTCATAATTAATTGTTGTGGAAATGCTTTCAATTAATTTTTTAAACCTTATGAATTTTCTGCCAACAATTAAATAATATATAAACATAATCTATTATTTTATTTGGAATTTGTCTTTTGGTGGAGATTTGGGAGAGGAGGACATAAGGATAAAGCTCCCAATGAAGAACGCTCCCGACGAAGAACGCCAACGCCTTCGACTACGAAGAATGATCTCCATCGACCTTCATCATCGGCATCTTATAGATGTGGGACATCTTCGATGACCAATCCACCCTCTTCATCGTCATCAACAAACCGATGCATGAGCTCAAGATTGGAAGTTTGCGGAAGATGTGACGAAAGGCGACAACACAGTCTTCTTCCCGCGACTCTGTCGACGAACAACAATCATGGTAGGGGTTTAATTTCATTTAAGTTCCATGTTCTTCCTTCCATTCAAAATGATGAATGAGGATGCTTTGTTTTCATGGGTGGATTATTGTGGTTTGGTCTAAAGGGCCATTTTCTATCACCCAAAACACGGAGGGTGTGGGACAAACTAACATGGCCCAATACCCTCCGTTGATCTCTTTTGTGATGTCCTTCGGCAAGGTGATGAAACGACGAGGTGATGAAGGTGGTGAAGACAAAGCCCATGCTACCCATAGCCTCTCTGACCCGTGCCACCCTGTCCGCATCCAACACCATCACCGGCCCCGGCCGAGCCCCCGTCGGACGAGCCGCTCGCCGAGCTGTGCTGCTCCCTCAATGCCTCCTGGCTGCTCTTCGGCTTTCCCGACCACCTCCCAGCCTGCCATGCCGCCCTCCGGCCTGCATGTTCACCCGCCCGCCTACCCAGCCTCCTCCCGGTCTGCCCGGCCGCCCGCGGACCTGCGCGAAAGCTTTCCCGACCGCCTTCTGTCCTTCCCGGCATGTTCTGCCGCCTACCGGCATGCCCGACCACCTCCCGGCCTGCCCAGCCACCTCACAGCCTGCCTGGCGACCTCCCAACCTCCTATTATAAACCCCATGAACCGCACCCCTTGTGACGTCTTGTCCGAGCCAACCTCTCGTACCCCTCACGGCACCGTTGCCGAACTGGCCGCACCCTCCCTGTACTCAGGGATGAACCGCCCTCGCAGCGCCCTCCAGGCCAAACCACCCATGTGCCCCACTGTGCGGGGCCTATAGGTCCGGGCCGAACCTAACAGGCTAGCCCGCCCAACAGGTCGGGCCAGACCCAACAGGTATGACCAGGTCAGTCCGACTGGGTGGGACCGGACCCGGGCCCACTACAACCCTCTACTTTTTCTGGCCATATCTTTGGCACCAGACGTCCCATTGAAAAACCGTCAGTGACGCTAGTAATCATAGAGCATGATGGTCCCTTAGAGTATACCCCACTGGTGTTTGGGGTATAGTTGAGATACGGCCAGGTTGGATTGAGCACGAATCCAACTGGGCCCCCGAGATTAAAAGGATAATAATTCATAGATTGGGCGTCTGATTGATGCGTTGTCTGTTGCATTAAGTCCCCTATGACATGGCGGACCATTGGGAGAATTCATCATGGGACTTCATGGAAGTGGATGTATCGACACTTGGCTTGAGTAGAGGACCCTCTTAGAATCAAGAATTCTTAGTGCGGAACCTTGTGGCTGGCTTCATTCTGACTACTGTTCCTTTATCCTATGTGGGTTCGACAGCTATGACTACTGTTCCTAGATCTTGTGTGGGTTCAATAGCTCTGACTACTATTCATGGATACTTTGTGGGTTTGATAGATCTGACTTCTGTTCTAAGATCCTTTGTGGGTTCGAAACCTCTGATTTCTATTCATGGATCATGTGTGGGTTCGACAGCTCTGACTATTGTTCCTGGATCCTGTGTGGGTTCGACAGCTCGGACTACTATTCATGGATTCTACATGGGTTCAACAGATTAGATTATTCAGTGGCTAAATATGATCATCTCTATCTCTCTACATAATTTGTATACCTGTGTGAGCTTAGTCAGTGACTTTTGTGTTTTTTTCATGATTGAGATGGATTACTTGATAACATTGGTGTTTGTATGGGAATAAACCTAAGTGGGGTTATCTGTTGATTTCATACTCTCTGATTTATCCATGGTTGATTTTGTGAGACCTTGAGGGTCTCAGGGTCCCTATTAAGTATCATTATACTTACCCCTGCACCGGCTATGCCCGCACCACATTGTGTTGGGTACAGACGACATACAATGCTGACTGAGACTCAGAGTAACATCACTGGACGGTACCTGAAGGTGGACCATACGATGTGTCGGTATATAGAGAAGACTGATAGACATGGAGTGCTGAGGAGGCTATTTATACCTACCCTTCAAGTAGGAATCCTGGAGGATAACCCAGCAGCAGTTTTTTCCTTTGTTCAGTTGTATTTGTATTTTCGGTTCATTGTAATTTATTGTTGGGCTTGTATTTCAAGCCCCCTTTACATTCAGTACTACTTGTTATAAAGTTTTACTTAGTGATTAATTTTCAGCTATGTCTTCTTTTTGTTTATTTACAGTGATAAAGTCAATGCCTTCCCAGTTTTAGGGATTTAAGCCTTTGGTTCTAGTCTCCAACTCCTGGCCTATGGAAGGCGATCTTGGGGTAGTTATGGCACGGGCCCCAGGGGTCGGGTTTTGACATTAATAATCACATGAAATATTTTAATACCATTAATATAATAGAATTAATAATATTACATGTCAATTTGTATGTATATACACTATATTTAAGAAATTAGGTGCACAACAATAAAATATGCCTCATTGAAAGAAAAGTGAGATAAAAATCCCTTAAAAGATAAGTAACTTTTCAATCATGACATCCATGAAAGAATAAAATAATCAAAAACCATTAATACCATGAAATAAATTAATTCCATGATATACATTTCATAAGGGCAGTATATACACCTTATAAAATAAACTAGGTGCATTACAATACAATATGCCTCAATGAAATATAACTGAGAAGAAATCCATTACCTTGCGTCTGACTTGTATCGTGTGTATTTATATTCATGAATAAAAAAATTATGTTAATTATTTAATATCTATAGAATATTTTTCATGTTTATTAGAACATTTATTTCACATATTGTCTTGTTTTATTTATCTTCTAAATCAACTAAATTTATGACGTCTTTTTTGACCAACATCATTTTGTATGTAAAAAAACATTGTTGGGTCAACTATGGTTAAAGTGTTCATTATATAAAATATATAGAATAATAACAATGAAATAATTATCATATTTAAAAATGAAAAAAAAATTTAAAATCAATCATTAAATAAGGTTTTGAAAAATTATCCACTGTTACAATCATGGAGACGGTGGGATGTATGCATGAATGAGTAGCGTTCCCATTTTTCAATCATCATTTAGGAAATATGTTAAGTGGATTAAATCATTATAGAATGATAAATATGTCATAATAATATATTATTTATAAAATATTATTTTATATAAAATTATTTTGATGTAAAATGAATCACATCGTATTGAGGAGGCGGTAGTCTACACATCCATGAATGATGTTATCACTTTGTATGTGCGTGAAAGGGCAATAAAAAAATGATATATATTAAATTTATGGAAATATAATTATACCATTAATATATAATATTTTTTATGACACATGTTTTTAATTAAATTCATATTTTATACATTTCATGTATAGAGTGAACGAATCTCATTGTTTTGAGGGGGTGTTTGTCGGCACTTCCAAAAATGATGTTATTGTTTTTATAAAAAATGGAAAGTATAAATATATGTGTTCTAAAAGAAAGAAATAAGATTAAAACATAATAAATATTATTTATAAAAAATATAAATAGTGTTTCCATCATAATTTCCATCGTGAGTGGTGGTAAAGGAAAAATGACCAATCATCATTTCATGAGGCGGTAGTTCACTCTACACGTAAACTGTATGCTCGATACCCATTAGACGAAGGTGTGTGTATGTTTAGGTCGAAACATTATCATAAAATCATCTTTTAAATTTTAGGATAATTTAACTTCCATATATACATGTAATAATTATAGTTGAGGAATTTGAGAATAAAAATAATATAAAAGAGATTTTGGAAAGATGTTACCTCTTAATCTGGTAACTCCTTTTGGTTTGAACCATAGGGATTACTTGGAATAATTTTATAAAAGGAGAGGCTTCGAGGGGTAAGTTATGTATTTATTAGAGCTATTTTGGATGCCTATGTATGATCTTAAGTGTCTTTAGTGGTGTGATGAAGTGGGGGATAAAGGAGGCCTTTTATAATGGAGGATGAGTGGCACTCTTGTAATATTTTAGAAGAAAGAAACCCCCAATTGATTTTTGAATTTGGATAAATAATGCTTCAATTTAGGAAAAATGGAGGATAGGTTAAAAATATTTCCATCCAATGGTATTTTTACAAGTGTATAAGTCGTTTTGGGGCTTAGGGTTATTGTTTTCTCCCCTATTAAGCTTAATTTAACCTTAATAATTGTAATTAATTTTAATTACATTCACTAATATTTTTGGTAAAAAACTAATTTAACCCTATTGGAGATTAAAATTTTACAGAATCAAAATATTAAATCTATTTTTTAAAATTCTTTTTACATATTGATAGAAATTAAATTAAAATCCATCCCAAAGACGAGACAACAATGCAGGGCTTTAAGGTAAAAATTTCCTTAAGCTTGATACGTTTTTATAGTCTAATTCAATGTGAAATTTATTAAAATGACCTAAATTAGACTAATTTATAATAATATTATCAAATCAAACTTTAAAAAATATAAATAATAATTTATCCTTATAAAAAAATTTGATGAAAAAAGCAGTTTTGAATTAAATTTCAGTATTTTTCACTATTCATTAAAAAATGGAACTTCATAGGAAAATACCAAAAATTCACCATAAACTAAATTTTATGTTTTCATTTCAAAGACTATGTTTTATTTGACATATTATATTTATAAAATGACAAATATGGATTGTAAATGTGTTCTCCATTTAATGGCAGTAGAAATTCCTTAATAAAATATAGGGGTTTATGTGTAATATTGTGTTTATTCTTATCCCATGTCTATAGAATCTAAAGGATGATTATAAAAAAATATTATTCATTATATAACATATACATTTCATTAATATCATTCCAGAATTATAATTAATTTAATATAATATGACAAAATTCCTTTTGAGCATAAAAATAATAACATTTTCTTTATATTCAATTGGTTTTGTATTTTCATTTCTAATTATATGGAAGCCAATTAATTGATTTTATATTTCTATATAGTGTATTTTTATATGTTTGTTAATATTAATCGTAACCACTAATTTATTGGTTAGATTAAGTATTATTATATTAAATTAAAATATTTTAATAATATATTATTGTTCAGTAAAAGTCGGTCTTGTGTATAATGTAAGGGAATGAAGAAAATATTTGTTTCATACAACATATGATTATGGAGTATCTATTTCATTTCATGTTTTATTATAGATTGAATTTATTTAAAATAGTAAGTATATTATAATGTCTTGGGGTATTATATTCTCTAATCTGTTTGATGTTACGTGTCGTACACACTATTGAATATAATGTTCTTACTTTACATTTGTGGGGTATTAAATTAAATAAGTGTAGATATATTTCAATCATATCATTTTCCCATTCTTATGTTTGTTCGTTAACCATATGGGTTGCCATAAAACTATATCATAGAACATAAACTTATTTTAAAACATTTTTTCTCTATAGTCAATAATATGAATATGCTATTGCTTATATGAATGGTTATCCAAATTCAACTACTTCAGGGCTCAAAACATGAGATGAATCTAGAATATATTTTTATAACATTCATATAATAAAAATGTTTTTTACCAAGAAAAAATTGGGAAAACTAAACTTTGTTGGAAACTGATCTAAGATTTTATAAGATTTCATATGGTCCAATTAAAAATGGACATAGAATTACATTTTTACAAAAATTATTCAAACATTTACATAGATATACTATTATAAAAATATGATCACATACCTTGAATGAATTAGTATTCCTCTTTTTATCCACATAACTTTTATTCCACCTCTAAACTTTCATCCCATGTTATCGAATCAAACGCACCTTCTCATCCATTTCCTATACTAAATTTGGACCCATAAAATTAATTTCCCCTACATGATCCCAGAAATATACTATTAATCACTTATTTACTTATAATTCCTCAAAAGGTTCCATATATAAAATAGTCTGAAAAAAATATTATAATAAATATCAACCATAGGAATCTGTTGATCCCAACTTCACTTATAATACATTAAACCTGAATGAGTAATATCTTCCATAGTATAAACAATTCCCTCAGGATGACTATTAGATTATCTATTTATGTATGTACTATAATTTTATTTAGTTTAAAAAATTTCTGAAGTCGTTTCCAAAAAATAAGATGTGATTAACAGATAACAGTCAGTTAAAATGGAGAAAGGAACTCAATAAACCTTACTAAAACCTTTAGATACATTCGAGAAAGATAATATAAAGACATAATATCATTATTGTAAATAAATTTTTTAAATTTATTTAATGAATCATGAATATAAAAAATCACATTGTTACCTTGAGATGAATTTGGAAATACCACCACTAAATCCATTGATATATTTTCCCATTTCAACACCAATAATGGAAAAGGGTAAAGCATTCCCATCAATAATTATCTTTATGATATAACCTTATGACAAGTCTAACATGTAATGGAAAACTCTTTAATATCGCTTTCCATCTATACACTAGTAATACATCGAATAGTATATGTAAATCACAGCACTTCATTGATGAATGGAAAATAAAGAACTATTGGCTTCACTAAAAAACTATTTCTTCAATTGGGATTCTCCGGGAATAAAAAATATTTTCCCAAATTATAAAACATATTCTCCATCAATAGTAATATTAGGAAAAATACCCTTCTTAATAGATTATACCTTTTCTTAAAAATAATGATTCTCCTTTATATCTTTCGAAATTTTTTATTGAAAAAATTGACTGTACTAAAATGTGAATCAAAATATTTTATGTCCTCGTATCCACAACTTCATGGAAACAATTCATCAACTCATTAACCAATGAGTCATGTTCCAAATATAACATGATTACTATAGAATAAATTTTCTAACTCAAAGCATCCACCATTTTATTTTATTTTCCAGGATGGTAATGAATTGTGTAATAATAATCCTTGACTACTTTGAACTATCTTATCTATCTCATGTTCAATTGTTTCTGAGTGAATATATACTTTAAACATTTGTGACCAGTATATATGTAACACATTAATCCATAATAAATATTCCTCTAAATTTATAAAAAAAAACAACATCCAATAATTCCAAATCATGTATAGGATAATGTAACTCATTTGTATTTAAATAATATAAGTCATATAAGTTTAACTAGTGATTCTATATCTTTTCACAAGTACGTCCCTTCAAAAAAATTAATGTAGATGATAAATCCCATATATCTAAAGGGAAGGACTAATTTTGGATCATTCAAAAATAAAAAATTTAGTTCCTAAAAAAACATTATTTTTTTCAATATGAATTTAACTAATTTTTAGGTTGACATTGTCAATTGGCTATAAAACTGAGAAATACTTTCAGAAAACCATCAGCATTAACCCATAAATCCAAGAAATCTATGAATATATATGATAATTTTTTGGTCTTGTTCATTCATCAACAACTTTTTTTTTGTAGGGGAAATAATTCAACCACCTCCAGAAACAATACTTCCATGGAAAGAAATTTTGTGCAACCATAATTCATTCTTACTAAATTTTCAATATAATTTAATTTCTTTTAAATTTTCTAAAAATGATCCTTAGGTGTCATTCACGTTACTCTAGACTTTTAGAATATAGAAAACATCATTAATAAACATCACAAAAAATCTATATATGAACTCATGTAGATATATATTCATAAAGTAAATAAACCATGTATGAGGATTATGAAACCCAAAGGTCATGACCACAATGTCATAAATCCAATATCTAGTTTGAAATGAAGAATTTTGAATTAATGATTACTTTACTATCAAATGATGGTACCCAGAACTAAGATCAACCTTTGAAAAATACTGGGCTCCCTGGAGATGATGAAAAATATCATTGATATGAGGAAATATATACTTATTCATAACAACAATGTTATTTTTGAAGTTCCCTATCAGGATCCAAGTATCACTGAGAGGGGGATGGGGAGAATCAGTGATATATTTTTCTTTTTATGTTTCTTTCTTTTTTGAAACATCCTTCGCCTCCTCTTAAATAGTTTCTTCCCTACTAAATAAACACAACCACATGAATGCAAGGTTTACAAGGTTCACTAATCAACAAGAGTAGCTACATCCTTGGTATGGTATAAAAATAATCCAATACCACACAATCCACTAGAAAAAAATCCTTTGATGTAGAATACAACGAGTAGGATATGCCATTACACTTTTGTAGCACTTGGAAAACAATCTGCATGTGTGTGTTCACCCTCTTAGCACAAATAGGCAATTATAGTATTTCAGTGCTTCTACACAATTGAACAAGTGTATTCTATGAAGTAAGACTCTTCAATTTCCTAACCAATAGCTGGTAGGAACTCCCAAATGAACAACTGAATATGTGAGAAGACCCTAATTTTTTTGTGCAGCCTTTAGGCTATCTTGCATAGAATTCCAATTCCTTGCACGTAAAAATCACTTTTCGCATAAAAAACCACTTTCTTGCAACATCCTTTTTTCGTCCAACATTTCACTTTTCATGTAACTTTCCCTTTTCCATGAAAACTTATTTATTTTCATAAAACTCAATTAGAATATAATTACATGGTTCAAATCATGGGATTTATCTATGTTTCATTCCTTAACAAATGTTAGGAAGGTCACCTCTTATTTATAGTCATTTTTTGACCCTATGCAAAAAACACTAATCGACATGTAAAACCATCTTAATGCATGTTAAAACTATTTCACGCAACATCATATTTCACACAATATCGTGAGATTTTTGTGTGCTTCATTCCTATTCCATTTTTATTCATTCTGATCCTAAAACCCCACTTGTGAGGGAAATTCTAAACCACATTCCATATTTCTCAAAAGGCAAATCTTGTGCGTAGCCTCATTTTTTTCACACTATTCCCAATTTTCCGAGCACTCCATGACTTTGTCATTTTTTATGATAAGACCATTAATCATGCCTTTAGCATAAAATTATAATCCATCGTCAAACTTGTGCGGAACACCCTTTTCCATAAACAAATTTCTCCATCTCTCGATTTTCAGGCCTCAAAATTTCAGAAACACTAGAAAATAGTGCCACCTTAACATTTTCTTTTTTTCCACCTGCAGATCATCCATTCATTTGTCATGATTCTATTCGTTGTATTCCATAACCATTCTACTTTATTCACGAACTCCACTACTGTGATATTATTCCTTTGATCGAACAACTTTATCATCATTAGAGTTTCCATACAATGTACTATAACATTATTTTCTTCCAATAGATTTTTTACATACAATAAAAACATTATATGACTTGAAACACCTTTACTCCCCCATTACTTCATAATCCTTTCATAATAAGTTATCCTATTTTATGATATTTTTGAAATTCAAATCAGAAAAACATCGTTTGATTTATCAGTACTTTACAAAGTGAATTGATTTATCTTATTTGATAACAAAAGACCACACTCTGTAACAAAAAACTCTTCTTACTTTCTTCTCCATCCAACATGGTCCCAAAAATATGTGGATCTATTGTCAATACAAAGTATCATTTAACCATATTTATTTTTAACAAAGAAGGCATGAGAACCCCATGGTGAGGTGTTAGGTAAAATGAAGCCTGTATCTAGAAACTCCTTCAATTAATAATTTAATTTTAAAAGTTATACATGATTTATTTAACTTGTGGGATAAAAGGTAGGATTAGAATTAAGAACTATGTAAAATATAAACCCAACCTCCCAATTACACATGATATAATAAAAATAAATAAGAAATAAATCCATGAATCTATTCAATACTAGAACAGCAACAAATTGAACAATTTATTTATTTTCAACAACATGAGCTAGGTAAATTTCACTTACATATTTATTATATTTCCAAGATACATGGTATGTTATCAATGTTTTGAAATAATAAAACACAACATTTTTTTCTCCACAACCTATCATCACATTATAATATAAAATCTAATCCATAAACAAAATGATATCAATATAAAATATAGAAAGTTCAAAACGATTTGTAGAAAAGTCAATTCCACTAATGACATTAGGAAGAATCCTATAAATCTAGTTTGATTTAATATTTAAACCTATGGTTTTCACCAAAAGGTATATATTATTTTCATTTGGTTATATCCCCATTTGACTTGTAAATTTATCAGAAATTCAAGAATGCAGTGATCCTAATTCAAATAGGGAGTTGACATAATTTTAATAAATATGTAACATACATGTACCCACTCTAATTGACATCCCAACATCGACCATACTAGTAAAAAATTATTTTTACATAACTTTACTCTTTCAGTCATTATGTGTAAGCCCTAGTTTCCATCGCTGATGTATATTTTGAGTTGGTTTTTTTAGTTCCTTTTCTGTTGGAGAATTTATATAGTTTTACAGGATATTTTTTGTCTGTTGGGTGATTACACAACATGTAATGGGATACATGACATGTAATAGACACCTTGAAGAATCAATGAATGGAATAAAAAATGTGAAAGGTTTATACACTATTTAAAGGGATCATATCATGTGTGGCTAAAAAATATGTTTTTAATAAAATGGATCTGTGTTTTTTAAAATATAAGGGATTCATGGATAATAAAATATGTAATGGGATTACAGACCACGTAAATATCATAAGGGGTATTTTTAAGAATATGAATCTACTAAATTCTATTTCATTCGACCCACATCCTATCTCAATTTACCTAGAGATCACTATAGGCTCTTTTGAGGGATCACTTCTCTTTATGGATGAGATGTTTGGAGATTGGCAATCGCGTGGGTATCCATTCATCTTTTTGGGTAAGCGTTCTTCTTTTCTATTATTTTATTTGTCATAGTAGTGGTGTTTGTTTCATTTTTATTGATATTCATGAATTATTGGTAATTTATATCAATAATTTCTAGTTTCTTATAGTGCATCATCCTTTGAAGGTTTTTCTAATGGATTTTAATCACCAGTGTTGAAGGAGTCTTGGTTTATTCATTTTTTTAGAAGGTGGGTCAATAACAATGGTTCTAATTATTTATAATCTATATTTTATTGTCAATTACTTTAGATTTTTTGAAATAGAAATACATATGTTGAAATTGAGAGGGCTTGGATTTGTTGTTTAAAGTTGTTTCAATTTAAAAACATATTTTCCATGATTTGAAAAAATTATTTCTCAAACCATGATTTATCATGTATTGGAATTGAAAGTATTTGATTAAAATGTGAGTAGTGTTTTTAAAATAGAATTTAAAAAAAAATAAAACATCAAAATCCTTGGGGGTGTTTGGAAATATACATGGGTAACCTTAGTTATTGTGGTATTACTAGTGGTTAAATAGAGATATCTATGGACTATTTCAGGACCAGATATTTGTCGGTACCAATATAGTACTGTTTTAGGATATCTTTTGTGTGTAGTATGTATTTCTATATACTAGATACTGAATGGATTGTTCTTTTTTATTTCATGTTTTATTATCACATGATGTTTTATTTCAGGGATATTTTCTCACATGTTTAGTTTACATCCATTATTTTCCATGGATATGAAAATATGGAAAATCAATGGAATATTTTCATATTGATTTATTTATGAAAATTATGGAAAAACTATTTTTTAATGCTATAACTTTTTCCTTCATGATATTAGAACTTGTATATATTCTTTGATGGTGGCATGTTGTGCTTTTTGACCACACCATATATTTTTCTATCGGCATTTGTAGATGTTTTATTGTTGTAATCAGTTAAATGGAAGTGATTCTTGTAGAATTAAGGCGTTTCTTACTATTACGTCCTCTGGTTTAGGTTTGTTTGGAGTTTATGGTTAGTCACATGGAGGATTGTTGTGTTATCTGATGAATACATTTTTGGTTATTCCTATTTGACTTAGTTTGTATGGATATGGTTTTATCTCCTTTTCATACTTTATAATACAATTTTAATTTTTTTTTAAAATTGAAGACAAGTATCTATTATCTTGTTTTCCTCACCATTACAGACTATCTCTCATGGATTTCCTAGTTTACTTCGGTTAGTCTATCACATTTTGGAATCAGAGGCATGATTAACCTAAACTATTTCAACACTACCTGATTTTAGTTTTTTGTGGCTAGACAGGAGTTAATACTATCTTAATTCAGGTAATAAGTACATAATGGGTTCTTGGATGACTCACATTGTTGTATAAACTTGAGTTACCATGGGTGGCTGTAAAATTTATAAGAGGTTTGAGACTTGTTGTTTGAGGTCATTTGAATGAATTATATGAGATGATTATTTAAATGGAACTATTTATTTATAATGTGTTGTCTTTTTATTGGTAGAAATTATAATTTCATTAAATTATTACAATTTAAAAGTGGTGATATTGATACATGAAGTTGCACCTATTATTTTTGAAAATTATCATGGATGATTGGTTTTTGTCTTCTAATTAAAAGAAAACACATCCTAAAAGAGATCTTACAAATCCAAGAGTGGAATTTATGAGACTGGATCCATAGGTTAATCCTCTAGTGGAACCTTCTTTGGTTGAAGATGAAATCCACACTATTCACAATGCTAGTCAAGTGGGTCATTGGAATATAGTGTTGTAATTTGATCATCGCTCAAAATTTACTAATCAACATCCACCCATTTTTAATGGTGAAAAAAGGACTATATAAATCTGAGGAGTGGCTTGAGTGGATTTAGCAGATCCTAAAATTCATAAAGACTCCTAATGAAATTATAGAGGGGTTTTCCATTTATATACTTGAGGTTATAGTAATGATATGGTGGGAATCTATTGTGAATATAATTTTGCTGGATGATCATTCCTAGGATTTCAATAATAATATATTTAATCACCATTTTCATCTCGTGATGTTACATGCAATGAATACTCAAGAGTTTCGGACTGTGCATCTTACACTAGAGCATGTCAGTAATGGGTACCTGAAGGATCAAAGGCTTGTTTTGGGATTTAGGCTAGAATTTCAATCAAGGTTGATCCTTAAGTTACAATTAACATTTTTTGAGGCATATTACCATAAATATTTAGATGAGGTAGACATAGGTAGAATGTTAGGTTTGGGTAGAGCTTTAGTTGGAACAATTGTTGGCCAGGGTGTATTTTTTAGAAAGAAAATGAAGTGAAGAGGATTTCAGTTTTCATCAAGACTAGTTTTAGGGGCTTTATCAGGGAATTAGTAGTTCATCATCTATTTGTGTAGGAGTTCTTTTAATACCATTAATAACTATACAGTGTCTCCTAGTACTTTTCACCATTATGGGAAATCTGGTCATCTATATCATTTTTGTGAAAAGATATCCTAGGTATGTGTGGGAGGATCCACACTCACCAAGGGTTTTTAGGCATGTGTGATGCCTCCAAAAGGAGTGGATCGTATCCTCAGGACAAGGGGATATCTAAGTGGAAGAAATAAAATGGATTTATGTGGCATAGTATGTTCTAGTGGAAACTATTGTAGGGAACACTACTATTATAGGTTTAGTGTTTAATTAACATTCTATGGTGCTATCTATGTCTGATATAGGTGTTACTCATTATTTTATATCATCAGAGTTAGTGGATGTGTTGGTACTCCACCCATAGATTATTTTGTTTTTGTTGGATCATTCCATTCCATTAGGAAAGAAGTATAAACAATGTTTTAAATGTCTAAATTGTTAGTTGTTGATAGATCAATTTGAGGTCGTTTGGTGCTTTTTTATTGTTTGATATTGAAATCATTGACTTGATTATTCAAATATTGGATGATTAGTATTAAGTCCTAGATAGATTTCTATCGTTATTAGGTTTAGTTTTTACCTTTTGATGGGGTTAATCATGTTTTTCAGGGTGAGAAGGACTCCAGATCCTAGAGGGCGAGACCAGTTGTTCCTTATGCAGTGGTAATATCATTATTGTTTTATGATATGTTACTTGTTATAGTTTACCCTTTCATTGGATGTTATCTTCTTGTGGTTTTGTGTAAATACCCTATGGTATTTATATATGAATTTTATAGTGTACATGGAGAGAGAGTTGCTGACCTTATTATAGAATCACTCCCTAGTAATATACCGATTTCTATGCCACCATATCAAATAAAACCTCTTGAGTTGGTGGAATATTAGTTATAGCATTATTAATTGGAGATTAAGGTATATATTCATCCAATTATGTCACTATGGGATTCCCCTATTCACTTTTCTAATAAAGAATGGGGAAGTCTCAAATAATTCATGAATTTTTTGAAAGTTGAATAGGGTTATAGTTAAGAACAAATGCCCCATTTCTAGGATTGATGATCATTTTGACCAAATTAGAGAGGCATGTTGGTGTTAAATCATTTAAATTCAGCAAGGGTTCCATTAGTAGTGATTCTAAGAAGTGGCTATACCTAAGACCATGTTTTAGAGTCAATATGGGAATTTCATGTTTTTTGTTACACTATTCAGAATAACTAATTCTCTAACAGAATTTATAGCTCTGATAAAATAGATCATTCATTGATTATTTCACTATTTTTTATGGTATTCACGGTTGATATATTGGTTTAATATTAATCAAAATATGAGGATAAAAACTATTTGGAAATCATTCTTCAAAAATTGAGGAAACATCGTCTGTATGGTCAGCTTACCAAATGTGAGTTTTCGATCCAAAATGTAAAATTTATGGGACATGTGGTATCTGAGAGTGGTTTCTTAGTTTCAAATGAAATGGTATGTGCATATATATGCTGGGATATGACAATAAATTAGTTTTATATCAATAAACTATTGGATTTGGTTTTTTATCACTTGTGATTTTTGGGACTTCTTCCAAGATAGAATCTCTGATAACAAATTTACCCATATGGGCATCATGTTTGAGCGGAATGATAGATGTCAGAGTTCCATTGAGATTCTAATGTTGAGGTTGAATTTAGCACTAGTTTTGATTCTTATGGAACAAGTTTTAGGTTACTTTTTATTCTCATATTATTTTGGAATGGGTTTGGGATGTGTCTTGTTACAGTTGAGATAGGTGGTAGCCTATAGATTGTGCTAGTTATTCCCTCATGAGAAGCACTGTATATCCCGTGATATTGAGTGGGAAGTAGTTGTACATGCACCCAAAATGTGGCAACACGATCTCTTTTGGTAGCAGTTTAATGTATATTCAATTCATAAGAGCTCGAAATATATTTTTACGTAGAGGGATCTGAACATGGGACATAGATACTAGGTTTAGTATCTCCAGTCACATTATTTTGGTATTTCATACTCTTCTACAAACTGGAATGTGGTTTCTGATGCATTGATTCTAAAATTTATGAAAAAATGGGTGAATGAATCAGTTGAGGAGTGGTCTCTAATGAGTTTTTCTACAGAGATGAGCTTGGTAATGAAATAGGTTGGTGAATAGATGTTATTGGCTTCGAGGAAAGTTGAATCATCATTTAATTATCATGTTTGTCTCGATTAGTTGACAAACACCATTAGCCATTGATTTAGTAAAGGATTTAATAGTGGGGAGACCCCAAGTGAGTGGTCTTGGACTTTTAGTGGTGCTCTGTGCTCCCATGTTAGGATGGTTGTTCCTTTTTACCTCATTATGGATTTTATGGAAATTGGTAACTCATCATGTCATTACATTCTCCATGGGCTACCAAGATGTATCATCAATTGACACAACTGTATTGGTGACAAGGGATGAGGTGGTAAATTGTGGATTTCATTTCACGATGTCTCACTTGTCAGTGAGTTAATAAGGAGCACTGGAGTCTTGCAGGTTTGGCTTAGCATCTACACATTCTGATTTGAATGTGGGATGAAACGTCAATGGATTTTATCATGGAATCCTAGTGGGAAGGATTCAATTTTGGTGATCATTAACCAACTCATGAAATCAGTACATTTCCTCCCAATGAAGGAGAAGGTGAAGGTAGAACAACTTAGGGATTTTGTGTCCAATAGATATTGAAAAATAATGGGGTTCCCTATATTGTTTTTAGTGACATTAAAATAAGGTTCATGTCCAGGATTTGGATAGGTTTTCCATAGTTGATGGGTTTCTAGTTTAAAATGAGCATGACATATCATCCATATATGGATAAACTAACTGAGAGATATATCTATGTTCGTGAGGATATACTTTAGGCCTGTGTGCATAATTTTGATGGTTCATAGTATATGAATTTTACTTTGGTTGAGTTTACCTATAACAATAGTTATTAGCCCTCTATGAAGATGTGTTCCATTTTGGATTTTTTTGGGAGGCCTTGTCAATCTCCCATTTTTTGGGAAGAGTTGGGTGAGTAGTCCTTGGTTGGGATGAGTCTTATTCAGTACATGATGGAGATCATGCAGCTAATCCTGAGGAGAATGATCATGACACAGAGTCATACTAAAATTACATGAATCATTATCATTGACCACTGATGTTTGAGGTTGGTGATCTTTTCATTCATAGAGATTCAAATCATTTGAGACATCATCTGTTGGGAATGTTGGGTAAGTTGGTATCAATGATTGTGGGACCCTTTGATATTTTTTGACAATATGGGAAGGAGGCCTATTTTTTGATATTCCATCATGTTTGACTTCCATCAATGATGTGTTCATGTTTCCATGTTGAGGATGTATTTATCAGATTCTTCCCATGTGATTGGATTGGAGGATATTGATTTTGAGATAGATTCCACCATGGTTGAGCCACCATCTCAGATTATTGATCTTTTGAATAAGGTGTTTCATGGTAAAAGAAGTCCCCTAGTCCGGGTACTATGATATTATAGATAAGATAACCATGACACATTGTAGTGGGGGTCATTGATGAGGAAGAAACGAACCTCTCTTTTTTTATATTCGATATCATGATGGATTTCTAGTTTGAGATAGTGTTTATAGTTGGGAGATTTTTAATTAACAATTATCTTTCCTCAAGTATTAATTGACTTGGTTCTTGAGTTCCTTTTTGGTTTGAGCTTTTATATAGTTTTCTAGGTTGTTTTCTTTCTACAGGGAAATCACATGTCATGTAATGGGATTACATGACATATAATGGATGTCGGAAGAATCCATGAACTGGATAAATAATGTAAGAGGTTTACAAACCATGTAAAGGGTTCACATTTTATAATGGTGAAAAATATAGTTTTAATAAAACGGTGAAGTTTTTTTCAATGTGATAAAGACTTGTAGACTATATGATGTGCAATGGGATGAGATGTTATTTAAATCTCCCAAGGTGATGTTTCAAGTAGGTGGATCAGATGAATTTTATTTCATTTGACTGCAACCTATCTTTATCAACCATTATCTCACCCTAAGTTATTTTTGGGATCGACTATCCATCTAGATCATCCATACAGTGATTGAGAATATTTTTGGTTGTGATTCAATAATCTAGGTAAGACTTATTCCATTCCTTCTTTCCCACTAGTCACAACAGTGTTGTTGGATGTGTTTTTTATTGGGACTCATGATCGATTGGATGTTTCTATCAATAATTTTTAGTTTATTTCATTCCTCGTCATTTGAAGGTGTATCTTGTAACGACCCGACACTAGTTACACAGATTAGGTGCCTTATTATAAAACAATTTCATGATCACAATGAATCAAATACCAGAAGACTGATTAGTTTAGTATCCTTGGAAGTGGTAGATACATTCATATGTCTTACATTTAATTATAAAATGAAAAACTAAAACAACATTGTCTCCATATAACACACTCATATTCCTTGAACTATCCCTGCAAGTCAGTCATAGTATAGTTCTTCATATCCTGGGAAAAATAAAACATAGAAATGGGTGAGCTCTACTGCTCAGTAAGGATAACAATATATCCGAAACTTTTATAAATAAGCTTAAACATTTAAGTCAATGTATAAGACTAAAAAAAGTCTTTTAAACTTAAACATCATCATAATATGGAAAATATAAATCAAAATAATTCAATTTAATTACTCACATGGATATTCTACTTGTCGAATAATCACATGCAATATCAATAGCCAATTTCATAATGATGGAATGCATAATTCCAGACTTCATAACCTCATAGTCAAGGTCTTATGCCAAGACTACAAGTAAGATTTTGTCAAGGCCTTATTCCAATACACTAGATTGTCTCAATGAGACCTACTAATCCATCGAGGAGCTATAGTGGTCTCCACCCGTCACTTACTAAGTCCAATGCATTCTTCATATGAAATGGTTTAAACATAATATAAACATTTTTATTAAAAATAGCATACAAAATGACAATAATTTATCGATATACCATAAATGGTATAAAAATAACACATCCACAGTCGAACATATCACAAAATATTCAGTACAGTATGGATGATTTCTATCATAATAAATCAACTTCAATCAAGTGTAAAATTTATCAAAGGATGTTGACATAGAAAAAATAATTACTATTTAAGAGAAATATCTCTTTAAATTTTGAAATCATTTAAGAGTCACAAAATTATAAAAGAAAACATTTGTTTTGAGAAAATTCTTATAATCTTATAAGGGAATCTTCGATGATGTTATAACGGCGGAAAATAGGCGCACCCTCCATATAAGTTAAAAAAATTCTCTCCTTTATTTTGTCAAAAAGGTCATAAAGTACCTTGTTTAGAAAAAGATAGAATGATTATTTTTAAAACATAGATGGAAAAATAAGGGTATAAATTAATTTCACCCATAGTCTAGTAAATAATATTTTTTTGAAATACATTTCTAAGAAAACACAGATGTTAAAGAGGTCCCAAGAAATTACTTACATAAAAACATCCTCGGATAATAAAGAGATTGTGAAATTAACCATTACCCTGTACTTTTCCATAGTCAATGGTATGATATAATCCTTTATAATATTTAAAACATTGTTATTAAATTATACAAGAACAATATACATAAATATGATATCATATATGATCTTCTAATATTGCTTTGTTAATTATTTTTTAGTAGTATCATCATTTTGGGTGTTAACTGATTCAGTTTCCTTTAAATGCTTGGTTTTGTTAGCCATGTTTTTTATGTATAGGTTTTATTTGATTAATATCCATAATGATATTAACTTATTAAACATTTTTTTAATCATAAAATGAAAATTATTATTGAATTATTATAATGGGGAATGAATCTCATCGCGTTCGTGGTGATGGTAATCCATACGTACACATGAGAAACAATATTATTATTTTGATGGTGAAATAATATGTAATTGGATGGTATATCATATATACGGAATCATTAATATGTTATATTTATTATTTATATCAGTTATACTCATTATTATACCCATCCAAATAACCAAGTGTTTGAATAACAAACTACACCACGACATGGAGATGGTAAGTCGTACGCACGCACGTATGGTGACATGTCAATAATAGGATGGATACAATAATTAATTTTGTTGTAAAATTTTCATAATAACATCAAATTATGTATAATATACTGGATTAATTATTTTATAATGGAAACAACAAAGAAATAGGAAGTGGAAGATGAAAAGATCTTGAAAGAGGTGAAGAAATATTTACCTCTTCTTCGATTTATTCCTTTTCAATTGATCAAAAGGGCTCCATAGGTTTGATTTATGATCCAACTAAGGACTCTAGGTTGAAGTGAGGTAATATGGGAGGATATTTGGGCAGGTTTTGGTCGATCCAAATGGCTTTGGAGGTGTGATTGTGAGAGAACGGGAAGTACCCTTTTATAAGAGGGGCGATGGTCACTTTAGAAAAAGATTAAATTATTAATATATTATACAATCATATTCGGTTTATAATGGCTCCAAATGAATTTATTTAGATCCTTAGGTGGTTATGGGTCGAAATAAGCTCAAAAAATAGGTTTTAGACCAGATTAGGTTACATTTAACCTTATCTTTTATATTTAACTCTTAGTTAAATAGTTTAACTTTTACCGTGTCTTCTTGTATTTTTTACACTATAAGTTTAATAAAATTACTCTAAACTTCCACGAGAACCTCAAGTGGTTCATTGATGAAATATCTAATTTTATTTAAGCCCTTTTTAGGAACATTATATTTTTAGGAATATTATATCAACCAATAATTTATTATTTGTTTTAAACACTATTTTATGTCAATTTTGATACTATTTTGAATTTGTTTTTTGTTAAAATCATCACAACATTATTACTTAGAATATAATTGATTGAATAAAACCTAAAAAGTCATAATAATCTATAAAATTAGTGTAATTAATCAAAAGTCTCTAATTACATTTATTTTGATATTTATAATATCAATTATTTTAATCTTTCATTATTAAGGTAATTAGTGCATCATCAGTGTGTACTAAATAAATTTAATTATTTAATGTCTAAAAATTATAAATAAAATAAAATTATATAGGAAATATTTTTGGCATTATACTTAATATTTATAGTCGAATTTATCTTTTGTATAACCCTATATTAAAAATTTTTTATTTATGAAAACTTGAATTTAACACTTTTAAATATTATTTAAATTAAATAATAATAAATGTACTAATCTAATCCAAGTGGACCTAAAGGATCATATTTTATTCCTAAGGGTTTTTTCTGACTAATTAAACTTATCCAATAGAATTATTACATGATTTAGGGTAATTAAAATATCATTTTACCTTTAATTAATATGTTTACTTTTAACCGTGGTAAATAAAAGTCAAAAGTTACTATGTACCAAAAAATTATTTTCATATCATTAAACCAAATTTTACTTACTAATATCAACCATGTCTCTTATATTTTAGAAATTCAATTCATATAAGCCGTAAAATTATGTTTTATGCAAATTTTCAAATGCTCCTAGTAGGTGGGTAAAAGACAGTAAAATTTTCAATAAAATTTTTATATATCTAAATTTATTATAAAATGACTCAAATGAATTAAATTGAACTTATATAGTTATTATTTATATATTTTGACATAAAATAAATTTAAATAAAATAAATAATTATTTAAATAAAAATTCGGTTTTAACCAATAACTCAGTGTTTTTCACTACTCATCAAAAATTGAATTTTTCAGAAAAATATCAAAAATTCACCCTAAGCTAATTTCAATATTCCAAATTCAAAAATGATGTCCATTTTGGAAAATAAAATTTAAAAAATTTAAAAAAGTGGTCATTACTATTCATAACGTCTAGTTTAACTGGTCGTGGTATGATAGAATCTCGAAGTTGCATTCAATGCAACTTATTGCATTATTCAAAGGGAAATGGACCGTGGAAGCTTGGGGTGTTACATTCTTCCCACCGTAAAATAACTTTTTCCTAGATATTTCTAGATTACTTCCACAAAAAAATATTCTGGTGGTTCTTCATCATATGTTCCTTGGGATCCCACATCGCCTCTTCAATATTATTTTTTCTCTATAGAACTTTTACCAGACAAGTCGTCTGGTTTCTCAACACTTTTTCTATAGTTTCTAGAATCTTGACAGGATCTTCAAAATAAGATAGATCAGGTTAGAGTTCAATTACCTCATGGTTGAGTACATGCATTGGGTTAGGCATGTATTTTTTCAACAGTGATACGGGGAACACATCATGATCTTTGGAGAGACTTGGAGCCATTTCCAAACGGTAAGCTACCACCCCAATTCATTCTAGAATTCTAAATGGTCCAATGTACCTGGGACATAATTTACCCTTCTTACCGAATCGTATAACTATCTTCTATGGTGATACCTTCAAGAAAACAAGATCTCCTACATGAAATTCCAAATCCTTCCTTCAGTTATTAGCATAACTCTATTCCCTACTTTGAGCTGCTTTGATGTGGGTTTGGATAACCTTCACCTTTTCCATCATTTTTTCAATGAGTTCTGGACATACGCGTTTTTTTACCAACATCATCCCAACAAGTTGGTGTGCGATATCTCTTTCCATATAACACTTAATACGTGTATAGAGAAATTGGAGCTATGAGCATCATCCAAATATTCCATTTTTAGACCAGGTATGTCAGGAACACAATTTCTCTTCCCAAATTTCAAAATCCCATATTCATATACCAATTCAATCAATATTTCACCGTTCACATCTTTAATTTTCTCTTGAAAATACTCATCATCAGTTTGAGAACTTTTTATCCTTTCTAGTACAGATAGTTTTGAAAACATTTGAAAAATCATTTATGTTTCTCCTTCCAGGGTTATTCCAATATCAATATTTACTAGATCCATGTATACAATATCATTTTCAACTCTTATCTTGCTCAAAACTCCATGATCCTTTCTGCTCAAAGCATCTGCCACCTTATTTTCCTTCCCTGGGTGGTAGTGTATGGTGAAATCATCATCCTTGAGTAGTTCGATCAATATCCTTTGCCTCATGTTGAGTTGTTTTTGTGAGAAAATATACTTCTAACTCTTGTGATCAGTATAAATCTCACGTTTTCGCCATAGAGATAGTGTCTCCATATCTTCAAAACAAATATTACAGGTCCTAACTCAAGATCATGAGTGGGATAGTTTTTTTTCATGAATTTTTAGTTGTCGTGATACATATGCAATAACTCTATCATTTTTCATAAGAAGAAAACCAAGTCCATTATTTAAAGAATCAATATAAATAACGAAACCATTATTCCAAAATGTTAGAGTCAATATAAGATAATTGACTAATATTCTCTTCAGTTCATCGAAACATTCTTCACACTATTTTTTCCAAACATATTTAACCCCTTTAGGTGTGAGCTTGGTTAATGGGTTTTCCAATCGGGCAAAATTCTGGACGAAGCACCAATAATAACCTATTAATCCAATAAAACTACGTACCTTAGTTATACTCTTCGGTGCTGACCATTCTTGGATTTTCTTGGTCTTTGAAGGATCAACAGAGATTCCATCATTAGAGACAATATGGCCAAGAAAAGAAATATCCTGATGCCTGAATTCACACTTTCTTAATATATTGTATAATTCATTTATTCTAAGAGACCATAGGATAATGCACAAGGGATTTTCATGATATTCTTAGATTTTTTTGTATACCAAGATATCATCAATAAATACCAATAAAAAGTCATCAATATATTCCTTGAAAACATTGTTCAATAGATCCATGAAAATAGAGGGTGCATTAGTTATCCCAAAAGGCATTAATGTAAACCCGTAATTACTATACATGGTTCGAAGTGTTTCCTTTGGAATGTCTTACTTCTTCACACACAACTGATGATACCCAGATCGTCGTTCAATCTTTGAAATATATTAAGCTCTATGAAGTTGGTCAAATAAATCATCAATTCGAGGTAGGGGTTACTTGTTCTTTATTGTTATAGCATTGATCTCCCTGTAGTCAACGTACAACCTCAAAGATCCATCTTTCTTCTTAAAAATACGAACAAGGGCTCCCCGTGGAGAAACACTGGTGAGAATAAATCCCTTATTAATCTATTCCTCAGGTATTTTCTTTAGTTATACTCATTCCACAGTGGCCATTCTATAAGGGGTCTTCGATATGAGTCTTCAACCAGGAATTAGATCAATGGAAAACCCAATTTCTCATTCTAGAGGATGTCTTGGTAAATCATATGGAAAAAAATCATCATATTCTTACACAATAGGTATTTCCGCTATTTGAACATTACTTTCCTCACCCACAGTTATTTCATTCCATTCGTCCCCAATAATTGAATTTAGTAGAGCTACTGGGGGTGGATCTAGATAAGAATCTGATGGTGACAGTTCTTCTCTAAAAATAAGGTACTCCTAATAATCATTGAAAATGTTATTCTCCTTCTTCTTACAATAAATTTTCACATCATGGTCTAAAATCCAATTTATACTAAGGAATATATCAAATTCAATCATTGTTATGACGATGATATCAGCAGATAAATAATGTTTATATGCCGTAATGGGAACTGATTGACAAAACGTTATTGCCATGATAATTCCCTTAAGAATTTTGACTTAAAAATCCATTGTTAAATCAAATTGGAAATATCTAATTTTCATAGAAAACTTGGAATATATGAAACAATGTGATGATCCAAAATCAAATAAAGCATTGTCTAAACTTGAGGAAACCATTAAATTACCTACCACCACATCTTTAGGAGCATCAACCTCAGCAGTAGGGATCAAATAAGCATAGGCTTTCTCCCTTGGCCTTTTCTGAGGTAAGTTTACCTGATGCTTAAGTCAATCATTTGCATAATTCCCCCTTTCTCTACAATTGTAGCATTAAACATTGATAGCCTCTTTCATTCCTTGGAAATCACGATCTTGGTGTCATTTTTCACCAAACTTGTTATAGACTCCCACTCACTTCAGGAAAGTATCAGTGTGTTTCTTCCCACATTTATTGTAGGATGGATATTCAAAATTTCCCTTCTTCAACTTATTTCCAATTTTAGAGTGTTCAGTAGATCTCTTCTTCTCTTTCTTTGATTTTAAGTCGTAAGACTTAAATAATTCTTTTTCTTTCTGGATAACACATGAGACAGTATCTTTGTATGGTGAGAGGGATTATGAGACTAGGGCTTGATGAAGAAATGGTTTTAACCCATCAAAGAATTGATCAATCTTACTCCTTGGTTTACGTATATAATCTGAGGCATGCCTTTCTATCCTTTTAAATTTAGCCTTATACTTTGTGACAGTCTCATCCTCCTTCACCCTCAGATTTAGAAATTTCCTTTCCATATCTTCTCGATGGTCATGCAGAAAGTATTTAACTAATCGTTCTTTAAACACCCTCCATTCAATATTTGATACTTCTTCATATTAATTTTTGTCTTGGATCAAGGAACACCATTGATCTGCATCTCCCGTGAGGTGATAAACTGGTAAGAAAATTTTTTCCCTTTCGCTACTCCCCAAAACATGAAATATTTTCTCTAAGGAACTTATCCATTGGTCAGTTACAAATGGATTTGTAGTGCCATTGAATGTTTCTGGTTGTTTCCTCATGAAGAGATCTAACACTTATCGTCCATGTTATGGATCAGGGTTCTCTATACAGGTAAGGTTATTATTCATAACCCGAGTGAGTTGTCCAAGTTTGGTGATAAGCTGATTAGAACCACTTGCATCACCAGCTCCACTATAATTGTCTTTAGTATGAGGGAAATCCCTACATGGATTACATGCATTGATATGGTTTACATTTTTTCCACTAGGTGTCATTTCTAAACCATGGCATAGACTAGATTAGTTTATGAATAACTAATACATAATTCAAAACTTGTAAAACACTTAACATGAATTGAATAATTTATGGATATAATCCATAATAATAAAAAAGTTTTATTTGAGAAGGTATATACTCATAAATCCTTTATAATGGGTTGCAAAGAAAATGTGAATTATCCTAAGCATATCCCCCTGGACTGTCATAACCAACAGTGCAGCAAGACCCGTTGTCATGTACCAGGACACCCCGGGTCAAGCCCAATACTCTTTATAAGAGTTTTTACTCCTAGGTACATCTGTGATCAAGCCGCCTCTACCTACTCATATCCAAACAGGGATGTATTTCTTGGAAAATACACAAAATCTCCACAATACCAAAATTCAAGGATTTTTTTATATACTAATCATAAAATTATATCTTAAGGTAATGTGCTCTAATCAGAGTTTATCTACATATAGTTTCCAAGGTTTGTACAAATTTTCCTCTAATACCAACTGAAATACCCCGACGCCAGTTACCTAGAGTCGGTGCATTTTTACAGAACATTGGCATGATCACAATGGATCAAATCCAAAAAAACCGATTAGTTTAGTAGCGTTGGAAGTGCTAGATACATTAATAAGTTTTACATTTCATTATAAAATGAAAAAATACAACAAAATCTTCTCCATAGACCAAACTCATATTTTTAGACTATCCCTATAGGTCAGTAATAGTATACTTTTTCACATCTTGAAAAAAATAAAACATAGAAAGGGGCGAGCTCATATGCTCAATAAGAATAACAATATAGCAAAAACATTCATAAATAAGCTTAAACATTTAAGGAAATGCATAAGTCTAAAACAAAATACTTTTAAACATAAAATTCATCATAATATGCAAATATAAATCAAAATAATTCCATTTACTTACTCACATGAATATTCTACTAGTCGAATAATCACATGAAATATCAATAACCAATTTCATAATGATGGAATGCATAATACTAGACTTCATAACCACATAGTTAAGGCCCAGTGCCAAGACTGAAAATAATATTTTGTTGAGGTCATGTTCCAAGACACTAGTTTGTCTCATGAGACCTATTGATGCATCGAGGAGCTATAGTGGGATCCACCTAGTACTTACTCAGTCCAATGAATTCCTCATATGAAATGGTTTAAACATTACAAAAATATTCGTATTAAAACATGCATATGAAATGTAAATAATATATCAATAAACTGTGAATGGTATAAAAATAAAAAATCCATAGTAAAAAATATCTCAAAAACATAAATAAAATATTGAGGATTTTTATCATAATAAATCAACATCAAACATGTGTAAAATTTATCAAAGGATGTTGACATAGATGAAATCAAAACTATTTAAGAGAACTATATCTTTATATTTTGAAATCATTTAAGAGTCACATAATTATAAAAGAAAATAGTTTTTTTGAAAATATTTGTATAATATTTTAAGGGAATCTTTGACAATGTTATAATGGTAGAAAATATCCACACCCGCTGTATATGTTAAAAAACATTCTTTCCTTAATTTTGACGAAAAGGCCATAAAATACCTTGTTTGGAAAATGATGGAAATATTCATTTCAAAAAATAGAAGAAAAAAAGGGAATAAATGACTTTAAACCATAGTCTATTAAATAATAAAAATGTTTTGAAATAAATTTTTAAGATAACACGGATCTTAAAGAGGTCCTAGTAGATACTTACGTAAAAACAAGCTCTGATAATAAAGAGATTGTAAAATTAAACCTAACCTTGTACTTTTCCTTAGTCAATGGTATGTTATCCTCATGTATAATATTTTAAAAAAATTTATTAAATTATACAAGAACCATATACCTAAATATGATATCATAAATGGTATTCTAATATTACTTAGTTAATAATATTTTAGTAGTATCATCATTTTGGGTGCTAACAAATTAGGTTTCCTTTATATGCTTGGTTACGTAAGACATGTTTGTTAAGGATTGGATGTTTTTGATTAATATCTAGAATTATATTAATTTATTATTATTTTTAATCATAAAATGAAAATTATTCTTGAATTATTACGATGGGGAATGAATCTCATCATGTTTGTGGAGACGGTAATCTGTACGTATGCACGAGCGACAATATTGTTATACTTATTGTGAAATTGTATGTAATATGTTGGTATATCATATATAAATAATAATTAATTTGTTATATTTATTATTTAAATCAATTATACTCATTATTATACTCATCCAAATAATAATGTATTTGAATAAAAAACTACACCACAACGTGGAGGCGGTAAGCCGTACATACGCACCTATGGTGACATGTCATTCATTGGATGGATTTGACAATGAATGTGGTTGTACCATTTTTATAATAACATAATAGTGTGTAAAAGATACTAGAGTTATTATTTTATAATGGAATCAACTTAGAAAGAGGAAGTGGAAGAAGAAAAGATTTTGAAAGAGGTGGTGAAATATTTTCCGATTCTTTGACTGATTCCTTTTGAGTTGATCAAAATAAATCCATAGGTTGTCTTTATGATCGAACTAAGGCCTCTAGGATGATGTGAGGGGTGTTGGGAGGATATTTGGGCAGGTTTTGGCTGATCCAAATGGATTTGGAGGTGTGATTTTGAGAGAAGGGGAAGTGCCCTTTTATAAGAGGGGTGAGGGTCACTTTAGGAAAAGATTAACGTATTAATTTATTATACAATCATATTCAGTTTATAATGGCTAAAAATGAATTTATTTATAGTCTTATGTGGTTATGGGTCTCAATAATCTCAAACAACAGGTTTTATGCAAGTTTAGGTTACCATTTTAACCTTGTAATTTAGATTTAACACTTAGTTAAATAGTTTAACTTTTACTGGGACTTCTTGTATTCTTACAATATAAGGTTAGTAAACCTACTATAAACATCCAATATAACCCCAAGTGGGTCATTAATGAAATATATAATATTATTTAATCCCTTTGACTGAACCTTAGGATTTTAGGAAAATTATATCAACCAAAAATATATTATTTGTTTTAAAAACTATTTTATGACAATTTTGACACTATTTGGTAGTTGTTTTTTTAAATCATAACAGCATTATTAAATTGAAAAAATTAATTGAATCAACCATAACATGTCTTGTTAACCTATAAAATTAGTGTAATTAATCAAAATTTTCAAATTACATTTTTATATTTATTTATAATATCAATTATTTTAATCATTCATTAATAAGGTAATTACTGCATCATCATTGTGTCATAAATAAATTTAATTATTTAATGTCTAAAAATTATAAATAAAATCCCATTATATAGGAAATATTTTTATATTTATAATTAATATTTATAGTCTAATTTATCTTATGTATAACCCTATATTAAAAATGTTTTAGCTACAAAAATATGAATTTAACACTTTTAACTCTCTTTAAATTAAATAATAATAAAAGTCCTAATCTAATCCAGGTGGAACTATTGGATCATATTTTATTCCTATGGGTTTTTTCAGTATAATTACAGTTATCCAATAGAATTAGAAACTATTTTAGGGTAATTAAAATATCATTTTTACCTTTAATTACTATAATTACTTTCAACCGTGGTAAATAAAAGTCAATAGATACTATTCAACCAAAATTATTTTTATCCCATTGAACCAAATTTTACATACTCATATCAACTGTGTCTCTCAGATTTTCGAAATTAAACTCATAGAAGCGGTAAAATTATGTTTTATGCAAATTTGCAAATTCTCCTAGGAGATGGGTAAAGGATGGTAAAAAGTTCAATAAAATTTTTATATCTCTAAACATATGAGAAAATGAATCAAATTAGTTACATTGAACATAAATAGGTATTATGTATATATTTTAACATAAAATAAATTTTAATAATGTAAATAATTATTTAAATAAAAAGTATGTTTTAACCAATAACGCAATGTATTTCACTATTAATCAAAAATTGAATGTTTTAAGAAAAATACAAAAAATTTACCCTAAGCTAATTTCAGTATTCCGAATTCAAAAATAAAGTCCATTTTGAAAAATAAAATTTGTAAAATTTCAAAAAGTGGTTATTACTATTCATAATGGCTAGTTTGATTTGTCGCGGTATGTTAGAATCTCGCAGTTGCGTTCAATAAAATCTATTGCATTATTCAATGGGAAATATACCATGGAAGATTGGGGTGTTACAGATCTAATGGAATATAATCACCATTTTCAAAGGTGTGTAGGTTTATGCCATTTTTATGTAGGTGGATCTATACAAATTTTTCTAATTATTTATTTTCTATATGTTCTTGTCAATTCAATTGGATTTTTGAAAGAGAAATGAAAGTGTTGAAATTAGATGGGATTGGATTTATCATATAAATTATTTTTGATTTATAAATGTATTTTACTTTATTTTAATAATTTAGTTCTCAAACCCTGAAGTACCTTGTATTTGATTTTAAAATATTCTATTAAAATATGAGTATGGTCTTTCAAATGGAATTTAAAAAATATATTACATCAGGAACCTTGGGTGCATCAGGAAAGAGACATAGGTAACCATAGTGAGTGTGGCACTACAAGGGGTTACCTTGGTAAATTGGTGGACTATTTCTACACATGATAATGGTTATTGCAAACATAATAGTATTTTGGGATATATTTTCAATCATGTACGTATTCCCATAGGCTAGAATCTGACATGATGGTTCCTTTTTCATTTCTAGACTGTTTATCACAAGATGTTTTATTTAATGGATATTCCCTTACATGTTTGGTTTACATTCATTAATTTACCATGGTATGAATTTATATAAAATAAAAGAAATATTTAAAAAAAAATTAGTTAGGAAAATTAATAAATAACTGCTTTTTTAAAAGATAAATATTTTGAATTCCTGATATTCGAACATATATTAATTCCTTGGCAGTATCCTACAATACTTTTTCACACAGCATACTTTTAGAATTGGTAATTTGGAGATGTTTTATTGAAATATTCAAGTAAATATAAGGGAATGTTTTATCCTGATTTCTTTTCTTATTATTGCTTACTTCGGTTCTAGTTGGTTTGGAGGTTCCAATTGGTCACCTTGGGGATTATGGTATTGTATGATACATAATTTTTGGGTTTATCGAATTTGTCTTGGGTTGTATGGATTATGTTGAATTTTCTTTTATTAGATTTTATACTCTGATATTATGTCTTGTTTAATTTATATTCAATATTGGTGTCTGTTTTCTTATTTTACCATACTGTGATGGGCATGCACGAATGGATTTTCTAGTTTTCTCAGGTTTGTATGTTCTGTGGTTCCCCCCAGAGTGACTTTGATTTTAAACACGTTTTCATATTTACCCAACTCATTTGTAACTAAATAATATTAAAATAATATTTTCAATTGTAATATGTTCATTTTCCATGTGTCATGATTTTTATGTCCAACCCTACCACATTAGAAGCAATTCATAGACTCTATATGAGATTCATTAGGATAATTTGTTTCCAAAGTTCTCATAATATAAGAACTTGGTTTCCCACCTCACTATTTTTTTATGGATGATTCCGATTTCCTTCCATCTGAAACATTTCCTACCCTTGTCATATTAAAGAACATAAGTGTTGGAAAACATCATCTCCTCTTTCTTTTCCCAACGAATACATTCTCAATGATTTTAAATTCACACATGGACAATGCTCTATATAAATTGGTTTCGAAATGGGACAGAATCTATTAATTTTACAATAAATTCCACACAAAAAAATTATTTATACATGGTAAATCTTGTAAAAATGGATTCATACATGGCCACAAAAACATGATATTCTTCCCTCAATTCTAGGATTTTTTCTATTTAGATTCAATAAAACATTGGGGAATGTTTCTCAAGAAAATGACCCATAAATTTTTTCCAATTCCATTGCATCAAGATCATCTTTCTCTCTTGAATTCATAACTATATTCCATCATCAATAAACATCAAACTCAAAAAATTGCCCAAAAAGTGTCACATTTTTACATTCTAAACATCCGATGACATTAAATATCTTATCTAATGAATTTATCCATCCTTCAGCAACTACATGGTTTGATGATCCACTGAATTATGTGGGATGTTGTCTTGTGAAATTATTCTTTATCATCATACTCATTTGTGAAAGATATGGATGCTCTCTAGAATGGTTACCACCTACATTTATAGCATGTGTAAACTAATCTATCATTCTAATAAACTAGTTTTTTAAATTAAAACCATCACTGGATGATAATTTTGAAGGATATTTTATTCTTGGTTCCTTCCAACTATATCTTCCCTATTTTTATGTGAAAAACAATTGTGAACCAACATTGTTTAGATGATGAAAATTGGTAATCATCAAAATATACAGCATTTCAATTTATCCATATAGTAAAATCTCTTAGGGTCATGCCATTATAATTATCATAAAATCTAATGTTATATAAACCACTCATCATATACCAAATATATATAATTTTCCTTAAACATTACATAATCGGAAGTATTAAGTCAAATATTCATTAACTTATATTTGAGGATATTTTCAAGTTTATAGTTTTAGAGAATTATTTCATAACTATTATCTTACAAAACAATTTATATATAATGTCGTAAAATATGATCTATTTACATTTTTACCATAATATGATTTTTTTAAAATAAAACATGATTTATTTTCCTGAATAATATTAAAAAACATTCAACATTACCTCTTAATTTTCTTCACACATCCTTAAAACCTATGATTATTTAAAAAATATGAGACAAGCCTAAAAATCAAATTAAGTAACATTAAAATAATAAGTTCAGTAGTCTAATGAACAATATGATACCCATGAAATGTTAATATTTATCTCAATGTCTATTGAGTGAAATCCAATAAATCATTTTTACATGAAATCACATACATGTTTTTCTAAAATATATGCTTTAAAACCCATATACTGAATATATATGTCTTATAGTTATCTTGGTACATCAATATACATATCATTGAATCAAATTGAATAACCAATATGGTAAACATACATCTCTTGAGTACCCAATGCATTGGAGGGATATCATTGACCCACCAGTCCTTTGTTCATCAGGGAACCACAAGACCATAGATTATCACTGAACCACCCATCCATGGTTAATGACATAACTACATATCCTTGATTTATAATGGAACCATACATCATAATAAATAATTTCCAAAAACCATAAAATAATCATTAATAAATAAAAAATCACTTTCACCATTAACCCTTTTAAAACTCTTATAATATCATATGAGAAACACTTTCATATATGTAAAAATAGGTATATATTAAAAAAATTCACACAAAAATACATAGAAAAAGAGAATGAGATTTTTTCATTGAAGAAAAAATTAATTCTTATAAAGGAATATAAACAATAAATAATGTTTACGTTGATGATAATATTCATTTTCATTGTTCATGTTAAAATAGACCATTCTTGTTTTTTAATGAAGGTCAAAAATTCCTTAAAAAGACTCATTTTTTATAAAAACATTGAAATAAATAAAAAACAAACCTTTACAATACTCTAATTTTCATATAATAAAATTCATAAAACCATTTAAAAAACATGTACAAGGAAGAGAAGGAGCGTTTGAAGGGAAACATTAAAAGAGTATTATTTTAATGAAAATTCACTCACCTCTTTAAAAACATTTAATTCATAACACCCCTGATAGTGTAACATTAAAATAACAATTTAATGAAATAATAATATATAAATTCATGATATGACATGTCCATGTGGATGTATATAAAACATATAATATAATATGGGTGTATAACAAAGAAATTTGCATCAACAAAAGGAAATTGAGATGAAGTCCCCTATCTAAAGTTCAATTCATCTTGTACATTTTTTGTATTCCTAAATAATAAAATAATGATATTTATTTAATTTCTTAAGAACCATATTCCAATTTATTAATCCTTTTATTTTATATTTTATAATTCTATACACAATATGTTAGTCATTTATATTTACTTTAGAAATTCTGATGGTATCCGGCTTATATATCAAAAAAGTATTTAGTAAGTTGAATATGGTAGGTAATTATTTAAATATTTAAATAATAATTATTATGATATCATTATAAATTTTATACATGAATTAAACATTCAATATCAATCATGAATGATGGTTATGAGGAATGGAGTATGTTACGATCTGGGAGACAATATACAGTATGTATGCATGATTGACGTTTCCATTTCTCAATGATAATTATGGAAAGAAGGTTTGTATTATTTTATATTTATATATTTCTAATAATGTAAAGAATACCATATTTTATCATTAATTATTATTATATATATCATCTATGTAATTTATTGATGCAAAAAGAGTCACGTCACTTGTTAGAGGTGGTAGTCCACACATACACACAAATGATGTTTTTGTTTTCTAGTATACGAATGAAAATGATATATTATATTTTAAGAATGAAAAAATAAAAATAATATAATAATTATTTAATGTATATAAAATACATTGATTAAAATTATCCTTATTACTTTCCATGTAGAGTTTTAGTGAAAAATGAATCCAATCACTTTGCCAGGCTGTAATCTATTGTTCACAAGAGTGATGCTATCATACCCCCTAATGAATGGAAGTTATGAAGGTATATGTGATAGAATAACTAAAAAATAATTAATAGGTCAAAATTAACATATATATATATATATATATATTAATTCTATCATTATAACAATATTTTAGAGTTGACTATGTAAAATGAATGATATTGATTCCGGAGGCGGTAGTCTGTCGTATAGAAGAATGATAAATTCATATCTCATTTGATGGATGAGGAGATGGATTTATGGTATGAAATTAAGATAATAATATATAATTATATGGGAGATACTATAGTTGTAATATAAGTAACATTCAAGAATATTTGAAGTATTTTAAAGAATAAATAAAAACACATGTTTAAGCAAACTATCTCTTCTTTAGACAACTTACTTAGCTAATCACAAAAGGACATTTTAGGATGGTTTTTTGTTAAAAACATGGTTTCTAAGTTTTGGGGTGGGAAGTAAGGAATGTTTTTGGGAAGATATTGGAACATAAAAATGTATTTTAATATGTTAATAGTGAAGGATAGTGGGTCACATTGTATATGTGGGGTGAGTGGCACAATTGTAATTTTTGAAAAGAAAATGGTGTACCCATATTTTACACATTCCAAAAGAATCTAAAATAGACCATTATAAATAAAAATATATTATTTGTTCCTAATATGGAAAATATATTTATTCTACATAATTTTCAATTTCCTTTTTAATCCTTGTCGATTTATTTTAAGCACCCATAAACCCATTTCTACCTTAACTGCGGTAATTAATTTTTATTATTTTCCCTATTAATTATGGTTAAAAAGTAAGATTAAATATTTAAATAATATAAATTATTAAGATAGATAATATTTATTCCATTTTACCACATTAAATTATCATGAAATGTTTAATTTAATTTAATACCATAGAAAATAGTCGGCATTCAAGAACTTTATTTTTCATGCATAAGATGATTTTATATTAACAATATGAATAAATATAATAACTTTTTAATAAAAAATAAAATTTAATGATATATATATATCTTAATAAATTTCTCATTATAGATTATTTTAATTAATTAAAATTGATAAACATTATGCACTTTCGAATAGTTTTTAGAGAAACCCATTTTTATCCCAAAATAAACTTTTACTAAAATTCATTGAAAAGATAATTAAAATTTTAATTAGTAGGTTATATATAAATAAATAATATATTTTTTACTTTAAATTTTATTCAAAATAAAATTGGACTTTAAATTACTTTAATTAATGGAATTTTTTTTAATCGGCATTTTCACTATCCATCAACAAATCAATATTTTCTAAAAAATGTACAATTCCATCCAACATAAATTTTAATTTTTTGATTTAAAAAATTATATTAATTTTTTCTAGTTAAGATTCTCAAATTTAGAAATTAGTTTTTTAAATAAAAATCATAGAAGAAGGGAATTTAGTTAAAACAATTCCCTTTTTATGTAAAAAATACATAATATAATTATAATGTATATAACTATAATAATAAACATTAAAAATATTTATTATGTCATTAAATGGGGTTTCATGTAGAATTTATTCGTTCAAATGATGTAAAAGTTCTCTACATATTACCTTAATATACTATTCTTCAATATATTATATATAACCCTTCATAATGGATATATGAATCTATTCAAGAAAACCATTATATGTCATCACAACCCATTATCCTCCATGATTATTATTTTATATGTATAAATGATTTTTTGTAAATTTTGGGGATATTTATCATTTGATCATTCATGTAATGAAAATTTCAAAACAAATTAATGAATGATAAATAGATATTTCCATTATTATAATCACATGATATGTTTATTACCATTGTAACCAATATCTTAAGTGATTTTATTTGATTTTCATGTTGTAGTTGAAAAAATGGTTTTCTGAAAATTAAATCCAAATATAATTTCTAGTACATCTTTATGTGAACATTTTATTAAATACTCCCACTTACCTCTTTGTGATTAACATTTTTGAACAAAGTATGTTTTAATAATGGTGAGACTTAGGAATAGTATTCCTTATGTTCAAATATTGAAAATTATATTCAAACATTCTAATTTAATAAAATAAGATCATATAATATTATATTATGTTTTATACTTATAACCATTTCTTATCATATAATCATCATCCATAAAACCTCCCCCGTAAAACAATTTCCTTGAAATCTTTTATTAAAAATGTAACTATTTACATTATGACTTTACCAGCACATCCAATAATATTTTATGACAATGTGATATCTATTTCATTTTAACAAATAATGTAACTATTTTAATTTCTCTATTATAGAAAATATAGGATGTTGTGTGATACACTCATTTATTAAAAAGTATAAGTATTTATGTAATACAAATTTTCCCTTGTTATGAAAACCAAAGGTAACTCATTATATCTTAGACCAGTACAACCTAAATATTTTAGATATAGTAACATTTATATCATTATGGAAAACATATGTAACCATTTACAGTTCCATTTACCAATATTTCCAAATCCTTTTCATAAGTCAATAAAATTTTACTTTGTAACCAAATTGGTATCACATTGATATTTACATTATCATAGTAACTGAATATAAACATTTATATTTAATTTACCCATTACTTTTATTCATATCCAAATTATACTATTTAATTATTTATTTATGATCACATATACCTAAATATTTTGGGATATTATGTTTTAAAAATTTATTCATTTACTGGTGCAATCCATTAGAAAATAGTGATATCAAATTTCTAAATGGTAACTAAATGTAACACTTTACCTTTTTCTTTATTAACGTGTATCCTATGTATATGAGGATATTTAGTGGAATAAAACATAAAAATAATATATATGTTATATTTTATCTATTAATTTTAGAATTATCTAAGTCCAAATATAATCCCACAGGCATAATAGATATTATATTCTTTTAAAATCATATTATTATCACACACATGCTTTTTTGTTAGGAAAGAAATTTACTTCATTTTTAATAGGAACTTTTAGAATATAAATTATAGTTTCCATATCATATTTATAATTTTATGTGTTTGGGGAATATTTTCAATTGTAAAAGGAAATTATTAAAATATACCATCGATGTGTGGTGAAAAAAATGTTCTTATATTTTAAGAAATAGCATCATAAATAATTTTATCCTGGATAAACACTTTTATCTTGGACAAACACATTTTTCTATATCTTTTAAATAGAGAATGTTATAAAAATTGAGGAATCATAAATCATGTATATACATTTAATCATCATATATTTTTACATAAAAACACTTTTTTATCGAATATCTTACCATATTATAAATGAGAAATTAATTAAAGATACATATATTTTACTGAGATCCATTTGAGCATGACACAATCCTTTATATCTAGTTTTCACATATGTTTTATTCATGAATGTAAACTAAATTCCCAAGAAATTATTCGTTTGATTCATAACCCCTATATATTAAAAAAAATTTAAAATATAAATTGGTGTCATGTACCATAAAATAATGAATAATTAATTTCTATAACATCCACACCTGATAAGAACATTCCAGAAAGTTTCACAAACTTTTTCATGTTTATTTTGAATAATCAGATCATACTAAATTATAACCCTTCCTTCCATAATACAATAGGAATTAGTAAAATTTATTATCATATTAAAGAATCATTGTAGAAATTTCAAACCAACAATTATTCTTATGGGTTGACATTTACCTAAATGTATTGTATGTACAATGTTCTATAACCTATAAATTACAAGCCTAGTCAATCCATTCTCAACACTATGAGAATATTTGATAAATGAAATATAAATTCATTCACATAGTTGGAAAATTTCCATAAATTAAAATAGTATGAATCCCGAATCTAGAGAAATCCATATGTAGTCTCCCCTTAATGAATTTTATATATTTAAAAAATCATAAATGTTTTTTTATTAAAAACACAAATATCATTTCATTGAAAAAATTATTATTTACATTCTTTTAAAAAGTAAATAATTATATAATACAAATCATATGATAAGTTCATCCAAACTTAGTGCATCCACATTATCTATGTAGTTACTCTTTACACCATTACATAAAATCATCCTTCAAGATCTAGTTATTTTATTACTTTTTTTCATTCAATATATTTACAACACGTTGTAAATTATACAATTGGTATCACATATCTTTCAAAATAATGTAATTGATTTATATAACCAATAAATTTTTAATAAAACTGTTATTCTTATAAATTCATTTAGCATATTCAATCATTTTGAATTTTATATTCCATACCCAAACATATGTTAAATGTGTGACTAAAATCATCGATGTACCCAATCATATTAAGTACATGAGTGGGGACTAATATTCCTTTGTTCATTTAGAATCTAATGAATTTGACACCTCGAATGAATCAATATGTACTACCATAAACACCATGATTTACTTATTGAAGAACCACAACATTTGGTTACTTTTGAAGGAACTGTTATGGAACATAGAATATTTATTATGACTATTTCATAAATTATGAATCTTATATAAGATCGTATTTAATGTTTCCATTTTAAGGACTATAATATAGTTTTAATATATTTTTCAATTATTAATTAATAAATATTATTCTAATGATGATGATGATATTTATCTACAATAGAAACTTTTTATCATATGAATATCATGTCTTGAAACTTTTCATTAAGGGATATTAATGAATGTACTCCCACTAAAATTTATGAACCTAGAAATCATATCTTTTTGAGCCATGATCCACATTTCAATAATAAAATGACAGTTATATGGTGTGGAAATCACCGCTTAGTTATTTGGGTAAAGAATCATCATAATAACAACAATTATTATTCTCAAATAATTGAGAGGATAACCCTTTATTCAAATCCATAATATGTAATAACATAATTAAATTACAATGGTATACGAACCCTTGGTGTTTCTCAATTAATTGTGATCTAAAGAAAACCTTAGAAAAAATCTATCATAAGACAATATAACGACACCCTTCTATGTTGTAAAACTACATATTAAATAATCTTGATTTACTCGTTACATGATTTACAAACACAATAAAATATCATAGAACCCCAATAAATCATGGAACTACCTAGTTGGATTATCAAGGACTTAACAAGTGTTTCTATGGAAGGAATATCATAAAAAGTATTTATGAGATTTTCATTCTAATGTCTCACCAATTTAATATAAATCTTATGCATACTATATTTATAATTATTATATCATTTATAATTATTATTTTCTCATGTTTTATTCCCTTTATGTGTATTCATGCTTAAAATAATTTAGTTTTTGAATAACTGTTATAACCACTAAATTAATGTTCTCACATGACATTAAAGTGAAAATAATTACACAACCCATAAGTTTTTGTAAATAAATAAAAAATAGAAGTCAAATATATTTATTCATATCCAAATTCATCATATGCATAACATACATGAATTATTCTTATAAAGGCATAGTGTTCTATAATATTGATAAACTCTACACGAGTATATCTGAAGAGATTGAGAGCCAAACCCATTCACTTTTAAATACATGTAAATCCTCTAGAAAATAGGTGGTCCAAAACCAAGTCCCTCCACCATGGGAGGAATTACTCAAGATATAATTCAATTAATAATAACATTAAAATCTAACTTTAACAAAATATACCCCACAACTATTCTCAAAATCAAAACTCTAATTACAAACCAAGGTCAAGGAACCAGAAAAATAAAATCTATCAAACCATACTTAATATGAAATAATATATCCTATATCAAAATTTTCATAAAAATCAAAATAAAAAATATTAATATTTCTTAAAAAATGAATTAAATATGAATATAAAATAAATTTATTAAATAAATAAAGAATTAATTTATTTTCTAAAACAAGAGACATTTATAAACAATTCAAAAATAAATTCTAGTTATATAAATTTTTTAAATTACAAAGAATTTAAAAATTTTATATTTATTTCGATATGTTCCCCTTAATATTCTATATTAAATCTAATTTACATGATATTTCATAAATTATAAACATTTTATAATTCAATATATATTATATATTTTTTTATTTAATCTTATCCTCGTATATATTTAAATTTATTAACACTTTATAAATATAATTTTATGATATTTAATGAAACCATTTTTAATATTATAAATAATTCCATTTAATTTGTCAATTTTTTTAGAAATATTTATCAATTAACCGTAAATATTTTATAAAAAAGTAATTTATAAAACAACTTTATAATTTTTTATAAAAAATTGAAAATATTTATTTCAATACTCCTAATCTATTAATAAATATTATAACTCAATACATAATTGAATTATCATGATTAAAATAAGTAATTAATTTATTTTCTTTAAAAAGAGTAATAAATTGAAACATTTCATATTTTACACGGTTAAAAAAATGTATTTTATAAAATCCATCGTTATTAATATTATTAAAAATATAAAAACAATTTTAAAAATATTAATTTCATAAATAATTAAATATTCATATTTACTTAATTATAAAATTTCTAATTTAATTTTTATTTTCCATTCTTGAAAAATGTTAAACACATTGATTCAACAAAGAATCATATGATTTGATACCATTAATTGGTTCTGAATGATGATCATATGATTATATATAGGGGAATATAACCCAAACATATATGTATCTATCTTCAAGAATCAACACATAAATAAAACTATAAAAACATTTTACCAGAGAAATATCAAGAACCATATTTTTCTTCTTCCTTGGAGAAGGATAATGGTTGATGAAGATCATGATACAGAGGAAAAATTTATGTTTCCTCTGAGGGGGAAATACTGGACTGGGGATACATGATCATATCACAAGGATACACAAATAATGATAGGGTTCTAGAGACTTTATTTGAGATTTTAAATAATAGTATGGGAGGAATAGATAATTGTGAGGCTTATTAAAAATTAGTTTTACACAACTTTGAGGATCAAAACCCATTATATATCCATCCATGATGCATTTAATTAAATAAAACACATCATCCATATATATATACATATCCGTATAACTTTATTTTACTTTTCACTAATTCGTTAAATCCTCTTTAATGAATATTCAATCCAGTTAATCCATTCATAATTGATTATCATTTAATGAAATGACGTGGAAGAAAAATGAACATAAATTAAATATCCAATTTATTATTTTGGTTCATATTTAATTCTGTATAATTATTTCACCAAATAAAACTGATATCATATATTTCTTTTGACATTAATTTGAGATTAAAATTCATCTATAAAAGATTACAAATTTTATTTTCTATGATTCCTATATTAATATGGAATACTCTAGGTATTGGTGGTAATAAAAAATGTGACTCCATCAATGAGGAAAACAAGAGTTTAAAGGTTCCACTTTTAGGGATTACTTAATAAAATATGAATGTATATGTAATAAATAAATATTCATTTAAAATTAAAAAGATACAATAGATTCATAAAATTATATTAAATAAGGACATTTAGATTTTTTGTAAGGATAGTCTGTAGATTGACATAGAAAAATCCTCTTCTCAACAGGAGTCCTTAATGGTTTCAAAAATCTCCTAAATATTTTTTATTTAAATAATTCATGATAAATGTGATTCCATGGAGTGATGGTATTAACAAAATATATGTAAACATTTCATCCAGTTCCACTCTATTGGTCTGTTGGGGATATTTCAATTCCAATATTGACCGATCATAGAAAGAATGAGGCATTTAATATTTTTTAATATCCATGGAATAATTAAAGATGTTTTTCACCAATAATTATATATTAGATTTTTAATCCTCTAATAAAAAGTTTAGATACTAGAATAATAAAAAATAAACCAAACAAAAATGGTAGAGATTATTAAAATTCTTCTCAAGCCTATATAGAATATCAAATTAATCTTCAATTTATGTCAACCATAATCTTTATTTTTTTTGGATACACTCCCCCTTGCTAGTATATTTTGAGAATAATACCTTACCATAATATTTCTTGCATTTCACCATGTTATTGATCTAAGAAAGTGATTTTATTTAGGCCATTAAATCTTCTTGGAAGTCACCACTATAGGGAAAACCATGAACAATCTTCTAAAAATATCCCAAACATTTTAAATTAGATATACATAATTGGTAAAAGGCCATAATTTAATTCTTCACATCTAAAGAGGCTTTCAAAAAAAAATTAAATGGTGTAGATATAATTCTTTAATAAATATGTGGTGGAAATTTATTTTCTTAATTTTAGAGAAACATATTTTATTATTTGATAGTCTGTCAAGAAATTAAATGATTGAACATTATAAATCTTCCATGTTATGGATTAAATAATGAGATAAGAATAAAACGTAGATTCATGATTTCATTAAGGATAGAAAATTATTTGATAACTAAAATAATAATATTAAAGAGTATGTATTCACAAAGTATGTCAATATATCAGCTATTATTGTTATGCTTTTTTTTCATTTTTGATCTATAGTTTAGAAAGTTGACCAGATGATGATGGGCCATGTCCCTATTATTTTTTTGACTACTCCTTATTTATCTCTATTCCTATATTCATCAACAATTTGGGAAATAAAAATGTTAAATATAATCAATATTATTGTGTGATACTTGAGGTGATAAAATTCTCAAATAAAGATAGTGATCTTAGAATATATGGTTTTCCATTATCTTTATTGGTTGTTTCATGGTATATCATTCGTAAGAAAGTGATAATTTATAATCAATACATATTCAAGAGTGTGACTTCTCTGAAATTTATTTGTGTGACTACAATCATCTATATTTATTGTCCTAATCATATGTAATCCTTGTAATTACTATTTTATTATCATTATATTAAATTATATATATATATAATTAATATTTATAGGTTGTCATATCTTCTTATACTACCCATATCCCAATAATAAATTTTTTTATTATAGGGAGGCACATTCAAGGGGAGATTTTTATAGTGTTAATGATAGTTATGAATCTTGATAAGAATGTTCTTAATTGGAATATCATGATTTTGGTTGATAGGGAGATGGCATATGATGATATGAAATAATGATTTATTCAGTTGGTTGCTTAACATTTTGACTTCTTAGTATGGGTATGTTACCTCCTTTTTCATTTATATTCATCTACTTGGTTCAAAATATTACAAATGGGTTATTGGTTTAGTTTTCTCAAGTCCTCTAGAGGCTAAATACAATGATTTCCTCCATTATTGATCTTGTTTGTGTTACCCCACAAGTTTTTTGTAGATAAATAAACACAATAATAACCATTGAGGAAATTTGATTTTATATAATTTAGTTTGGTAGCACGAGGATATATCATATTACTTTTGTGGGAAACATGGTGAATTTCAAAAAAAAAAGGTCAATCAAGGATTTTAAATTTTTATTTAATACATATTCCTTCTATTTTGGAAAAAAGGATAATGTTGTTAAAAGAATATTGTTTATTTCCTCTTGGATTTCAGCTATCAGGATTGAATTATAATATATATAAACACATTTCATTTTTAATTCCTTTCTAATGGAGTGTTTAAGAGTGACCCATTCTAATGGAAGGATCCAAATTTAAAATTATGAAAACATAATTGGAAGAATCAAAGGTCATATTCTAAATTGAAAAAATAACATTCTTTTCATCCGAGGATGGTTAATATTGATCAATAATGTAATTTGTTCCACAAAAGTGATTATTTTCATTCAATCCATGCTCCAAAGGCCATGATAAAAATGATATAAATCACCTTTCATACCTTCCTTTGGGAGTCACATTAAACAATTGATTCACTAGTCTAGTTAGAAGGTCCTCTCTATGCCTATTGAAGATAGTGGTATAAATGTTCATAGAATGGAGGAAACTATGTATTTAATTTAGATGAATCATTCATAATAATACATCAAATGAAATTCACGGTGGGCCTCCTTCACTAGGGGAATGTATGGTCTTCCATAAAATGTTATCTCCCTTGAGGTTCTCAGTAACATCTCAATTTTTTACAACCTGTATAGATCCTTATAAGTCCTCTTAAAAAGATTGCGATAGATTAACAATTGGGGGTTACTGTCTTCTAAAAAGATAAATGGTAATAATTTCTTTTATTTTTGTAGACATTCCTTGTTCCTGAAAAAAACTTCATGATGGATATGCAACTCTCGATTTTTATAGATGTTGTTTTAGATGACATGAAAATGCCTATATGTGAATATTAATATGGTTGATGAGGATGATCACATTGTTTTCAAGGGTTCTACTTCTAGTTACTTTGATATAATTAGGTGTAGAAGTATTTTCCACCTGACACTCATTCAATATTTTCTAGTCAATGTGCTTTGTAGTAGTGGGTTTCCAAAGAAGATGAGTTTCCGGTAATGACCTCAAATTATAGGCCTTGTAAATGTGATGTTATGTTTGATAAATTGAGTTTAATTCTAGACCCATTTAAAAAAACAAAACATAATAGAAAAATTTTTCAATAAATAAATATATATAAATAATATAGTAAACTATTAAAATCTTTTATGTTTAGGATATAAGTAAATAATATGAGTTAATATTGAAAAAGGATACATTTAATAAAATGGAATCTTTTTATATTATGTATTTCAGTTTTAATGAAATAGATTTAAAAAAAATTTAATGTAAATTTGATAAATTAAAATTCCTTTTTTTTTCAACAAATAAAAATTTATTGAGAAAGAATCTTCTAATTTTTTCTGGAAAGATTATTTTAGTGAAAAATACTGTTTTTATGAATATTATAAGGTTTATAATTTTATCATTATTTAATCATGTCTTATATTCCTAAAAACATTTAAAGAATAAAATATATATTTAGGGAATACTATTTTTCATTTTCAAATGTTCTTTGAGCTAATAAGTCGTATTTTGATTATTTTTATAATAAAATGAAAATATTAGTTTAATAAGTGTTATTATCGATCTTCTCTATGAATGAATTATTTTAATAGTGATATTAGGTTTTGGATATCCATGAAGGGATCATACCATTTTATAATATTATATTAAATTAATTTATCTCATCAAAATCAGTAACAATGATAATGTTATCTTATATATAAATATAATGTTGAGAAACATTTTTCTAATTTTTCTACATTATTAAGTAAGTTTATTTAAAAATTAACATTTCCAAAAGTTAGAAATTTTATATGATAAATGATGTTAAAATCTGACTTAATAATGTTTAAATTAGGAAATAATGATATTTTTATCCACTTGTTTCACTAAAATTAATTACAATAGGTAAAAGCATTTACCCAGGTAAAGGATAAAAATGAAAAAAAGTTTTTTATTATGGGGAAAAGGACAAACCATTATAAATAAATGTAATTTAATGAGTGGTTGAGGTAGGTTTCTAACCAAATTCACATTACACTATATTTTTATGTATTTTTGATTCATTGAACCTATAATAGTGTCATGTCATATTTAAAGAATAATGACTGTTTTTAAAAGTTCAATTTTCTTAAGTTATAATGGGATACCACTTTCACTCTTGAAAGATATAGTTTACCTTAGAATTAATCCTCTAAAAAATTATATTTTTATCCCAACATATACTAGTATAACTTCATAAATTCCCTAGTTACATTAAGTTACCCTAATCCATTTTATTCCAAGGAGTATTCCAAAGAATGATTAAGCCTCTAACGTAATTTTTATCTCCTTCTAAAGTAATTATTATTAATTATAGTCTTCCAAATGTATTATAACCAATATAATTTGAAAACATCAATATCACTAGTATACTGAGATGTTGTTATATTAATTCTAAAACTTTTTTTAATAATTTCCACTCACATAGAAAAATAAGGGAATATCAGTCATACGTGTGTATGGACTACCACCTCCATGAAAATTTATTTTTTTCATTTTTCATTAATTGTAAAAAAGTCATTAAATATAGTTCACCATGGTAAAAAATAAAAATAATATCATCATTATTATATTATAACATTATAATTTCAAAAATATAAAACTCCTTAGCCATACTCACCCATCTAGTTATTTCTTGTTCATGTTTGAGCTAGTTTAACCCCCCACTTAAATAAATGCTATAAAACTATATCAAGGAATACTATGTAAACATAAATTCTAATATTATTATAATTTAATAATTAATTAAACATTTTTTCTACCTATGATAGTTATATTATTTTGTTGACTTATTATTAAAATATCTTATTTGATCACTATGATTATCAAAATAAGACAACGTTAAGGAAAGGCTAAAAAGAGTGGGGTTATATAAAAACTTATGTACTTTTCAGTTCCACATCTTATACCACTCAAAAATTATGAAATTGATTCTAAGAGGGTGGCCACAAGGGAACAACACATTTCTTTTACATCCTGGGGAGGTTGACATCATCCTATAGGTCAACTACCATATCACATGGATTCCTATTTAGGCGGAGATATATGATGAGTTTTTCAATGATGAAGACATATGGGATGACATAGTGAAGACAATGGAATGATAATGTGATTTACTATATCTCTTACTAGTGGAGGATGATGAAAATCCATGGATAAAGGATTCACTTTTTAAGATGTGGTCAAACTTCTTTCTCAATGAAAACCTAGATAAGATATCAGGGATGCCTCTCCAGTGCTCGAATTAATCATTGTGGGGAAAGGATCTCTCATAATAGAGGATTTTATAGTTGAGTCGGTTTTGTATTTTGGGGTAAAAATTGAAGCATAAAGACACTATGTCTACATGGTATTATTCATCTCAGAACATATCTACAAGTGGATGCTCCCGTTCTATTATGTGCACATGGTGGTGCTTCCAAGAAAATTTATTATGGATGAATTGATGGCCATAGGGATGATAATCAATATGGTGGTGATGGTGCTGGCCAAACTATATAGGTTCTTGCACCATATCATCCAGAAGAAGAACCCCTTCTGTGTGTATGGTCCCTTACATTTCTTGTATGATTGGGTCACCATGGACATGTGGGTATTAGTTTCCAAACCTGATATCAACCCCAGTACAACATCCTTACATAAGTTCTTCACATTACAGATACTCTACCATTTGAGAGAGATTTAGTTGGAATGCAAGTGAGGTTTAGGAAATTTAACATCTTCATTTTCCACATATTTTCCTCCCAATTAGAATGGTTATAGATAATGAGATAGGGAAAGTGGACTAGTGATCATAACTTCTAAACTTCTGAGGTGGTGTACGGGTATCCATGGTGGATTTTGGTGTGGTTTGTGAACAATAAAATATACATTGGATCACCTGGAAATTAATATTTTTTAGAGTTTCACCCCAATTGTGTTCACTGAGGTACACATCAATAACCATCCCTCTTTTCTCTATCAGATATTGGAGATAGTCTTGTATCAATATGAAAATGGGTGGAATGAGATGTCTCCTAAAAATATTTTGTACATGTTTATTCACACCAACATGCTTAGGTGGGAATGTTTTTTTCATGGAGATATTCTATGGTGACTAGGGACTCTGGTGGAATCCATGGAAGGGGACATGTATCATTGGGTCCAAGGGAACTTGGTCATAGGTAGGAAATTTCATTGAAGAAGAGCTTGTCCGGTGGGGAGTATAGTGGATGTTGCTCCATCAAATATAAATGGAAGATGATAACTACCCCCAATAACTTCTGGGAATATGGACTTGAAAGGAAGGTAACCCATAAATAGTGGTTCTAAAGATATATGTCCATGTTCCAAGGTTTTCACATCCAAATATCCTCAGTGATGTTATCTTACACGATGCATGGGTGATATGGGAGATATATAGAAAATAAAATCTCTCTATGGGCCATGGATGAATCTTTACGTTGTAGTTATAATCCTCCCTAGATAGGTCCATAAAAGGGTATACATTCATGATCCTCTAGAATATGTGGTGTAATATTTTATGGATTTGGAAGACTAAGTCCACTCTCATGGCATCACATGGCCCTTGACTGAGTGAGTGAGGAAACTACTAGATATTCCCACCCTTGTAGACTTTTTCGGGGGACAATTAGCTCCAAACGTGTCCAACTAAGGGTGAAATTCAAAGAGGTGTCCTGAGGGAGTAATGCATACTTATAATTCCTCATATATGGAAATCGTGATGTTTATGAGGTAATTTTTTTTTTGGGATTCTTGACCAATAACTAATTCTATGATATATATTCCTAACTCATTTTATATTTCTTCCAGAATTAATGAGCATTAATGAAGGGTAAGTTCATGATTAAATTTTCATTGATTATGGGTGAGTCCAAACCCTTGGGGATGTGGGGGGAGGAGGAATCCTTCAAATATTTTTATCATAGGCTTGCAACTGTGTACTATCGAACAGCCACATATGACTGGTGTGAGGGATCAACATCCCCAGGTTCTCCCTATTAATTTTTATTTTCTCATTATGGTTCAAGTACTTTCACATTTAAATTATGTTGAATTGATTTTTCTATTAAATAAAGAAATTTCATTTGGATTAGGATCATATGTGGCTTCCTCTTTTACAGATATGTTGTCACTAGTGAGGCTTCCTATTAATATCACTGACATGTTGTAAAAACATCATAACTCATTCGGGATTTATCACTTTCTAATTATTTATTACCAAAAAATTGATTCCTCCTAACATGATGTCTATATTGTAGTGAAAATTGTGTTATGGACCTAGATGTATGTGTCAATGCATGAGCTGGCTGACCGTACATATGAGGCGGCAATGGAAAATACTATGACTTCAATGGGGGTGACCAAGATTATGCCTCCAGTAGTGGTCGTTGAGGTCGTTAAAATAGTTCCATATATTCTAGAGGATTAATGTGATATGGTTGATAGAATTTTGGCCTTGATGGATGTGTCCATGGAGGATTTGATGGTAGATTGTTCCATAATGATACCCACATAGATTTGGTAAAAAAACGGTGGGTGGAGTATCAGATGAGGGAGATTTCATTATAGATTTGAATCCTAAACTACATGGGAAGATTTCTATAGTCGAAAATCAAACATATGTATTAGTGGACTTCCCTAAATAAATTATTGTCCAACCTGGGGACATTGAGGACTCTTACTATGATGTGGAATAGGAGAACCGAATAATATTTTTAAGAGCATGGGGAAGTGTGTGGAGCTTCTTCGTGTGAAATCTATAAGCTGATATGACAAATTTGATTGGGGTCCTTCCATAATTATCTCATGGGACTAGGGATCGATTGTGTAGACTCCCATTGTATCCATACTATACCCTGATACTTCATGCTGAATGAGTCTAGGTGGAGTGGTAGGATGATTATTTTTACTTGTATATGGAGAAGTAAAACGAAACTAATGGACTCCAAGTGGATAAGGAGGATCTCACCCAACTAGAGGGGAATCTATAATAATATGAGGCCAACATCACTTTGAGGGGAGAGATGATCAACCATACAGGGGTCCATCTGGAGACATCCAACACTAAGGAAACCTCCTTTGTAGTGAAGTGCATAGAATAACATGGCTAAATGGAGATTTAGGTTGATGAGTTTCTCATTCCCACTAAGGAGAATCAGTGGACATGGATTTGGAATAATAGTAATTATAGGCTACTTAGCAGGTTTTGGCCAAGCTAGAATGCTCATTTTCAGGGGCCAAGCATCATGGAATTTTCCGTTGGATGAATTAAATAAGAGGCTTTAGGAAGTGGATGAACCTCCCCAAAAAAATTAAGTTATTTTTTAAACCCTCCAACTTCACATATTTTTATTTGATCCACCCTATTAATATTACTATGACACCGAAAAATAAAACCCAAATGTCTTGTGGGTCATTCTCTATATGGTAAGAAAGGGAAAACATAAGATTTATCACTTATTTAAGAGTTCCAGATAGGGAATGAATGCTTAGGGACCGAATTACTCAGTAATGACCCAAGAGTTTAATGAATATGAAATCAATCATTACAGAGTTATTCTCTCTAAAAAGTAGACTTCCTTTATCAACATGCAATGGGGAGAGAATGGGGTAACAAAAGGGGTATCATATTCTACCTGAAAAATGGGAAAATAGTGGACACAAATCGAGATGTATGAGATTTGGAATGAAAGGTGGGGGATATAGGTGAATGAGGATGATAGTTGAACATGTTCAAAGCATTGTTTCCTCACACTATAAAGGATAGATACACGCAAATTATGGTCAACCATTATCCATGTTTGAAAAACTCTGACCTCACAAATGTTATCAAAGATCCAACAAGGCATGTGTCTAGGATGGTAGGTGATCTAGTGTGTCCAAACACAATTTTTATTAGGGAAATCCCATTTAGCGATGGATGCTGGTAGTGATTGAAATCAATTGACATGTTTGGTGAGGTGTAAACAAAGGGAATATTCAGATAGAGTTTAAAACTTTTGGGATTATGCCACCATGGATCTAGGAACATTTTATGGGTGTCTCAGTCTAAGAAATATATAGACTCACCTTCAAAGAGATGAGTTGTCTTGGATTTTTGTTGATGGTCAAAGAACTCAAGTGGAATTTATAGTGACTAATAGTAAAGAGGAAAATGGTCCTCTCAGAAGAGGTCCTATGACATTTTTCCATTTTATGTGGTGTAACAGGGAAGATGGTTGTGTATTTTAGGGTCTTGTGGAAAGAAAATTGAACATTCCATTTAATTTCATATAATAATGTCATGATTTCTACAGTTTATGTTTACAGAGATTTAAACATGATCCCACATATTTTATGTTCACATGGTTAGGATGTGTGTAATACAATTTAATGTCTTTGAACCAGGCCTTGTGAACCGACATGAATGGTGAAAGGAGTTAAGAATTTGCCATAATTTTTTCAAATATGATTGATTTCACGAATAATAGATATTATTTTACTAGGGAACATGGTGGGTCTCATTGGCATTGTACCAATTTATTTATGACCTCATCTTTTATAATGTTACACAAGTTACTTTGAAGGAAGAAATATAAATTTTTCATGGATTTTCCCGATGGGGTTTAACCTAAAAAACATGTGAACCAATTTCCTAGTGCGTTTTTTCAACATGAATGTAATACTATATTTATTAGTTTAAGGAAATTATTCTTGTACATATGAGTCAAAAATAGTTTGAGGCTATAATTCATGGACGAAGAGTATTATTGAAAGGATAATTGTGACTTTCGAGACTCAGACCATGAAAATGGGGTGACTTGTGGGAATTGAATGATTGTTAAACATTTTTGAAACATAGACCATAATAACCACATCAGTCATGGATGTGAAAATAGATGTAGGATCAAATTTTACCCATATTCAAATAATGAGATCTACCAATTATGATCAAATATCCATTAAAGCGTGTGCCAAGGACTGTTGGTGAGCTAGTATGGCCAAGTACAATTTTCATTGGTTCGTGGGGGCGGGTGGGAGTGAGTAAGTTTCGATTAATATAATTTTGAGGATCAGAATTGAAGGAAGCATGATGAGAAAGTGTAATTGGTGAATGTCCCGGGGGATGTTAAATTCTTTTGGAGATATTCTTCTATGGACATGAACATGTTGGATGAGCGTAATGAGAGGAAAGGATCGAGCCTGCCCCAAAGGGGAATGACCCTAATATGATTTGGTAGTTAGGATATACCTGATATATAAGATCTAAGAATCATTATTTATCTAATGGAACTTGTAATCAAGATGCACATTGTTCTAAAACATTGCTTGGAAGGAGACCAATGTTGGGTTGGTTGTACACTTTTAGGAGAGTGCTTGAGGTATTATGTAGTTTCACATCATTATATATGGATATAAACCATACAATTTAATATATTTTTGTAAGTATGTTGATCATGAAGTTTATAGTCATATAGTGAGGAAATATCATTTCCACTTAATTGAAAAGGGCATCATAACTCACTTCTTCACATGAGGTATCACATCTCTTCATATGTGGCATCTTCTATTTATTACATAGGGATCTATTGACTATTTCATACTATATGTTTATGGTTTAATATAATTTACCATGATTTTTTATGTGGTTATTACACATTTAGATTCCCATTCCTCCTACTAAAGGTACTATCATGATGGAATTCTGACCTGATGACAGACTGAGGGATGCGATTGTGGCTTAACATTAGTGAAGATGGCCTCTTTCCAAGGAACCGACATTGTGGGTGGGAATAAAGTTACTGGTTTTGGATCTCACTAAGTATTATAATAAATTGGGAATCAAGACACAGATAGTTCTAGAACACGATATGATTGGGGGCCAACATCGAGAGCTATGTCATCATTTTTAATAATGATCTGTGTATTATGTAGTCTTACATCATGAAATGAAGGAAGTTAACCCTGTATTTTAAATTATTGTATTGAGGAAATCGAATTATAACATATTTATCATATGAGTCATCCAATGTTTGTCACATTATGTATGTTTATAGTTTGACATATTGTACTGGGGATGTTTGATCATTTCATATTTATAATATGAGACATCTATTATTTGTTACATAGGTAAGGCTATACATTAACATTATGTGATGAGGGTGTCATATTTGGGCTTATTAAATTCTTCGTATGAGGAATCATATAATTTTCAGATAGGGTAAGACTATATTTAAATGGAAAGTGCTAAGGATGTTTTTTTTGGGTCATGTCACATTTTTCATGTGAGGTATCCCATTTTTTACAATAGGTTATGGATATAGTTTAATTATATGTGTTTAGGAAATTGATTTTTGTAATCTCACAATTTTTATATGATGAATTAGATGTTTTTCAAATTGGGTAAGGATATAGTTTAAAATAATGTTCTGAGGAAATTAAAGTTTTTAGTTAAAATCTATACAGCTCAGACTATAGTTGAAGCTCACATGACATTCCAGTTGAAAAAAATAGTATTAGTAGGAGGTGTGATATGCTCCCCATTCATGGTGACAAATAAATACGCTCCATTGGAGAAAATGATAGAGAAGATGTTAGGACCTTCCAACATGGTTTCCAACTTTTAGGTTTCTTCTAGAGTATCATTGGAATCCCGAGATTGAGTTACACATCCCCTTAAAGGATGAAACGATAGAAAAAAGTTTTTTTTATTTCATATACCAACAATTTCTGGTCCCTCTCAATTTTATTAAGTTCCTATATCCGATTATCCCTGAGGGATTCAAAATAAAATAAATAGACTTTTACAACCTTTTCTTGAAGTTTTATGGTCATAAAATGCCATTCAGAGTGAAGAAAACTATACTTATACTTGTAGAAAAATACTATATTCCCAAGACCATGGTGTATGTGGTATCTCGATGGGAGATTTGATTTATCATATAATAGGACCATATCAAATTATATAGTTTATCAGGATAACTATTTTTGTTTTGGACAACTATGTTTTGTAGAATATTAGAGAGGGTTTTGTTGAATGCTGTAATTTATCAATTTTCATGCATGTTATAGCAGGTGGTATGATGGATTGGATATTTTATTTGGAATACAACTTATGTTTTGTATTATACATGATGTTGGTTCCATTTTTCAAGATAATGTAGAGATAAACCTGATACTGATTAATGATGTGGGAGTTCACAAACTCAATAACAAACCAGTTTTTTACATCTTTGAGGGGGCATATTTCTGCCATTTTGAGAAGAATTCCATTGTGGTCAGAATGAATCTAAACTATAAATATGTTTCTGATGATTAGGGAATGGAAATAATTTCCCCAAACATCAAAGATATAATAATATTTGGTGGTTTAGAGAATATATAGTTGTTAATGTATAATGTTGTTGTGGGTTTGGAACACATGACACATCTTGGAGAACTCAACGCAGTCGTGAAGCATAGTGTGATATAAGTAACCCAAGAATCAAATTTGGATGGAGAGATTCAATCGTACTTGATGAGATCCACAAGATCCAACATGAACCTCTTGCATGAATTGATGTAACTATTTCACATGGATTCAATAAAGTGTAATTCTATTGATCTCCATATTATAAAGAGTCTACTCATTGTTGGATCCATTCTAGAGGGTGAACTGTGTTGTACACTGGATGATTCAGTCAAGTGGGGGCACGCCTAGTGGGAGAGACCCATTCTTGAAACACTCAATGAAAGAGGTCATTAGTCATTCTATCTATTATAGGGTAATTGTAGTGCCCTAGTGTAGAATTACATTCTTCTTGCTGATTTAACTATTTATTATCACCTTTATAAGTGGTGGGGGTAATGACCCTCTAATGTATCACATGAATGACCAAGTCATCCAGGTCATGCTTTTCTAGAGATGCAGCTAGGATTTCCATGTAATTCGCTCGACTATTCTATGCATGAGAATATTAAACACCTATGGAGAGGAAGGGAACTGGACCATTAGATGATGAGTCCATTCAAGTAGGGGAATATGTTATTTCTCTATGATGAAGTGGTAACCATTTATCTATTTGCTGATCAATTCATATTCTCCCTTCACACGAAAATTGGACCCATAAATATCAATATCTAACTCAATAGAAGTAATAAGATCCTGATATTTATCTTCATTGTTAGTGAATCTATTTGAAAACATGAATGAGTATTGAAAGATGAGCTATTCCAGAGTAATAAAGGAAATCATCATACATAATTTGTTGAGTTAGGGGTCATTGAGCCTTATACTATCCTGGATCTGAGATGCACAATCATAATTAATCTAAAAATTAAGTGGAGTTTGATCCATAGAGTGGAAAACATCATCTGGGAAATCGACATCCATGGGTAGCTTCTCATGGGTCAGGAGTATGGATATGAAATATTCCAGTACATGGACCATGATAGATTTCTAGAAAAAAACTAATGTCGAACAACTCCAATATTAGGACTTGATGCACCATTATCCTAGTCAACATGTGGTGGTTGAGAATATATTATAGAAAGTTAATACAAGACACCAACTATATCACATCCTGATAAAGTTAATTCCAAAAATTCATCACTGGAAAGACTATTTTGAAAAAACTATTCTCGATGGGGGAGTTTTTGGTCTCCATTTGTAGGATTATAACAATGAGATAATATATGTTGTTAACCATACCATAATTATTCTTCTGGGATAGAAGCTTTCTATGGGACCATTAAAGTGTTATCCCATAAATGGAAAAATATTTTCTTGGGGCATGTGATATCAAAATTAGAAGAAATATTAGGTACTTGGTCATTTACTTGAAGGCATTCAGGTATTGATTATCCCATTGATAGGAAACACATGTATTCATTATCCTTGAAAAGGGATTGCATATGTTATCCAGATTTACAATATATCAGCGAATATAGTCTAAGTATCCTTGAAGGCCTTTCAACATATGAAATTTTCATTGAGGAGATATTTCATTAATATATGTTATTTTATTGGGATCTATCTCAAATCCAAGTTATCTTATGATAATGAAAATAAACATTCCATAATTAATCCTGAATATAAACTTCAATGGGTTTATCTACATGTGATGGGAATGGAGGAAGTAGAATAGTATCTCACGGTCTTTGAGAAGGTCCTGTTGTTGGTGAGACATTACTACCAAACCATGGACATATCAATCTACCAATATCCCAAGGATCATTTTGAGGTTATAGTGAATGTAACACTAGTAATTAGACAAAATTGTTTTCAAGACAAAAGTCATAAACTAGTAGTAGAAAGTTCCATAGGGTTCTCTGAAGGTTGTGGACTCCACATCTTCTAGGGGAATTTGTATATAAATATACCTATAATATCCATCCATGAAGGATATGTCTAGAAAATTATCCATAGCATCGATCAATAACTCTATCACCATTAGGGGAACTCCATCCTTTAGAAAATAGTGGTTGATGTCCCATAAGTATATACAGACATTGATCTTCTCATTCTTCTTCATGAAAGAGAAAATGATGGCTATAAACATGGGGTACTAGACCACTCGGATGAATTTTCCCTTAATAATATTATCAAATTTATCATTGACTAAAGAACCATGGGAAATGTGAATCATTTTGAGAGGATATTTGAACCCAAAGTGACCCACTAAGAATCCATGGATATAGGTAAAAATTTCAGGATCATGCCCTGGAATATAATTGTATGTCAAGGTGAAAAAATAATGGTGATTCATTAGGAAATCTATATATATATTTTTGATCTTATAGTGACATAGACTATATTATTAGTGATATCCTCAAATGTTTTTATGTGTCGAGATTTAGATAAGAAAACTAGTCAAAAGTGGTAGAGACATCCTCGTTGATGGCATTAGGGGAGTTATCCAAATATTATTCATCATATGTGACACATGATTTGGAGGGAGAAGGATTTTTAAAAAAATGTTGATTTAGGGGAGGAAATTGAATTTTATATAATCAGAGGAGAATCATTGACATGGAACTCCCACTCTATAGGGACTAGGATGAAAAATGATGATGAGTCAATTCCTCATTATTTATGACTGTGAGATCAAATCATGACATTGAAGCAATGGTGATGGTTTAACATCTATTGATTCAACCCTACTTTACATAACAATTAATAATGTCATAGATTAGTAGCCATAGGGAGATCCTCTCTATACATTGCAGGGGTGAAGTTTTTCAGGATTGGTTGGTCCTGTAGATTTTAAGAGTATGAGGTATTATGTTGTCACTCTATATTCATAGAGAATATGAAACAACTTACAACATTTTATGTTATAGGTTTATATTTATGGAATATGTTGATGGAGATATCTTTAAATTATATTCAAGAATCTGATTTAGTTGATTTTATTTCATTAGGGGAATTTAAACACATGTACCCATTAATATAGAGTTTTTTCATCCCTTTGTAATTACCAACATTCAGGTAGTGATATTCACTAGTATTGAAGGGATAAGTTTCTCCATATAATACTCATACTCAAACATTAAAGGATTTTTATACGCACTGTTGGTATGAATAGGGGACAAATGCATCCAAACTAATCCAATACCTTCCCAAAAGTGTGTTATAGGCTATATCCTATGCGACTACCACAAATTTAGGGATTGCTAGATGGCCCCCAAATTGGGTCTATAGATGAATATTTTCCGACATCTTTTTCTATCTCTTTTTGAACACCTAAATCATCAGTTTGGAGGGAGATAAATATTCATTTGTAACCACCATATTATGGGTTATTTGGGTCTAGATGAAATTGATCCTAGATATATTATCAAAAATATAGTTTTCTATGTCTACGCCATTAATCTCGATGGAGTATAAAATGGTAATGTGTTCCCCAGAATGGTAGCTCCCTAATCATATTAAGAAAGAGAAATGATATCCTAACATTCAACCCTCTTATCTTCCTCTACATGATAGGAATAATCAGAATTTACCTCAGTCTTAAACTACTAGATACACTTAAATTCTTTGACAAGGGCTTGGAACATCTCATTTGAAAGGTAGATTACATTGATGATTGAGAGGCTAACTTAAATTCCAACATGATATTTCATCACATAATACTTTTATTTGAGTTTCATATTTATGAATACTAAGTGTATCTAATTGACATGAAGTGTAATGGGTTCCACCAGTTGAGGTGATGTAGACTGGATAATTCTAGTGTCACTCTGATGTTGGATAAATGTTCTAGGTTGAAAACTGATGGTTGATCACTAGATGGATAAGGGTGAGCCCTAGATGGCCATAGATAATCACGATTTGGTTGTGGCTAAGTCATGTGATTAACCAATATATTAGGATATGAAGGTGTAAAGGATAGACCAGATGTAGAGGGTTGTGTTTTTTAGCCCAGGGTAGGTCTTACTGTCTTGTTTCAGTGGCATGAATAGTATAGTCTAAAATGTTAATATAGTTATTTTTCTTATTTCTACAACCCCTCATTATCCTTATAAAATGTTAGCTAGAAGAATATGATGGGTTACATATCTTTATTCATCATTCCATGCTAAAATAGGATCTACCAGCCTGATAGTATTGAAAGAAGATTATTCCTTCTCTTCATTAATGTAATATTAAAATCAAATTCAAATTATATAGACCTCTAAAAAATTTGGTGGTACGAAATCACAAAGCGTGTTGGTCAGTTTTATCTATAGTGGGGTATTGTGGAATCCTTTTCACTACCAACATCTATTCTTCTAATACTTGTGAATCTATGACACAAATTTGGAAGTGGTGGATTAATTAGATACAATAATTTCATGAGGTTATATTTTTCTCAATTGATCATCGATTATACCTAGGGAATGAGTTATTTTCTTGTGAGACAACTAATCATTTTACGTTTTCATTATATTTCAAATGACCTATTTCCATTCATTGGAATCTTCATTTTCACAATCATGTTTCGAAGAAATATTGGCTATATATTCTAGGAAATCTCCCAAATTTATTAGGCCACTATCCACTAGGTTATAGATCCAATATTAAAAAAAATCTTTCATGTAATTTATCATGGTCCTATTGTACGATAAGTTATTGAGATGTTTGGTGATTTAGGACTCTTGGGGAATCCTTCATGCTGAAATATTTAAAAAACCTTTTTATATGGTAACTAATGAAGTACCACAGAATATGTTCATTCCTAAAGGGGTAGGTATATTTATTCATTTCAATTAAAGTAACCATAGGTTCATGTACTTGAGAGGGGGATGGAGAACCATTCTACCAATGACATGGTAATTGATGAGGTTGTTGATGACAAATTTATAATTGGTGGTAGTGATTCCGTAAAGGGGATTTTAAATAAACTAGATCAAAATCATTTTTTGTATATAACAATGGATGTTTCTATTTTAGAATGACTTCACATGGGATATGGAAGGGGTAATGGAAATGAGTATTACTTGTTCCTCTATAAAGATTCTTCAAATCACTATTCTATTTCATTAAATTCTCAATGTCTTCCTAGATAATTTATGGAGATGAGGTTAGGGACCAAATCAACTTTGACATTCTCCACACACATTACTAATATTTAATATGGGGAAATATACACATCAATAGTGTATGTGAGTTCCTTACATCGGAAAATAAGTTTAGAAACATGCTCATCATCTCTTTATTGTAACATGGAGAGGTCCGCGATATGAGTATTGTGCAAGACAGAGATGAACCAGTAGAGAAACATCTTATATAGGTCCTTCAAAATAGTAAAAGATATCTAGTATATCTAGTTATACCTTGTAAATACTGGTCCTTCTAGGGTTTAGATGAAACACTGAATCCTAGAGGCCTCTTAATTCTCTATAGTCTATGGAATCTAGACACACCATTATGAAAAGTTGTCCAAATTCTGTAGCGGATCACCAATCCCATTAAAGTGGATAAATATAAAATTTCTTAAATTTAGAAGATGATGGAAATGATTCAACCATACCAGATATATCTTAAACTCTAGCATGATTAAAACCTATCACTTATAATAATCATTAATATGGGAGAAGATAGTAGAAATAATTCCATCTTGTTATGGTTTTGTGTTCACCAATGCATTTTCCAACTCATTGGCTTGGGAGGTGTAGTTGTCATGATCTCAAGTTAGGTATTAGAGCTTATTAAGTAGAGTGGAAATCTAATATATTTCAAATTTTCCATTTCCACTAGCTTCTTCTTAGAATGCATATGCGTGGACCCCTAGCTCAAAACCGTGCCCCTTAAGGAGGAGGGTTGGGAGCCCAAATAAAATAGAGATGAGGACCATTTTGATATTATCATGTATTATATTTTGAATGGTGATAAGATCAGCAGTAAGCCTCTTCTGGCCTTCAAAATTTGGGATAAAAAGCTTCCAACATTGCATATAACTTATTTTCCAACATGATATCGTATGGACCGATAGGATTAGTGGACCTCTTGTATATTTCATGGTTTTTGTGGGAAGGATGTAATATTTTATTAGAATAATTCCATAGGCCAATGATTGTCTCTGTTGATAAGTTTGAGCACCTTTTGGAAGATGCTCGTGGTACTATGCCTCTCTTTTGGTAATATTCTCCCTATCATGTACTGTTATGGTGGTTTGATTTTAGAGTTCATTGAAATAATTCATAGTTTAAACATTTATGATATTGAGGGATAGAAAAAAAATAATTCTTTGTTAGTTGTTGAGATGGACTACTGAAATAAATCACATGGATTGTATTAAATGTTAGGGGGACCTCTATGCTGAAATTATTCACCATAGGATGACTGGTGATGGATTCCAGTGGAACCAAAAAATTGGGAGAGTCAATGCAACCTACATGAGATGTGTATAGGGTCTCGATCTCAACCATGAAGATATGATTCTCCACATGTTAGTTATATTTGTAAAATTAGATGCACCAGTAGGGGATGAAGCTACTAGAGCTAGAGAAGAGGCATCCATATGGGATTGGTTTATGGCCTACCCCTAGTGTTGATGTTGTCTATTCAAGAATGAGGTTGGTAGACCATGGTCGAGATTGATATGCTCATCGATGTGTAATGCTAGTTGGAACCATTGCCATGGCTGAGTGGGAGCTCTCATTGGTGGTTCCAATGTGCAGGTCACGATTGGTGAAACCTATCTATCTTATACTACCTAGAAATAATGGATGACGATGTTGGATTGTTCCATAGAGAGTATATTTAAGTGGTTAATTAATGTGATTGGAAGGGGGGATTCCCCATATAGTATACCTTGTGGGAGGTAGTATTGGATGGTTCCATAAACTGTACATATTAACAAGAAATATCCATAGTTGTGAGGACACATTCTTACTCATACAGATGAAAAAAAAGAATTGATGAATCTTCTTTGGATAAGACCATAAGGGGAGATGGGGAGAGGGATTTCAGTAGTCAACAAAGAGTCATAAGTCATGATAAGATAATGGAGGTGCATGATCAACAGCCTGTGAATCCCCCTACACCCATTCCAATTTGTTGTGGGTTATCATGCATTCATGGTGTCTTGATTCATGTGGACATATGGATCCATCTATTAGAAAAGGAACAATGAATGTGATTCCCAATGTTCCGAACATAATTCTACCCTCTCCAAGGTTAAGAGGGGATCCTAAATGATTATGACTTAGATTAAGGATTCCCAACATCCTTCACATTACCAAATCTTATAGGAGAAGAGTTTCTTATTAGGACAACCACCTATTTGGTAGTGTCTTGGTTCCAAATATCAGGATCAGGTCATGCAAAAATCTATTGATTCAAAGAATTACTGATATGATCACTGTTAAACGAGAATAACTTCACATCAGGTTCAAAACATCATTTTATGATTCTTTCCATAGTGGAATGCACCATACACATTCTTGTTTTCCATGAATTCCATCATTCCAATAGCACAAGGCCTCGATGACAAGGGATGGTGAGGTTGGATCCTTGATCAAAATGAGATAATGGGATTTTGGTTTCTCTTTACATGGATTCCTCCTTAGAGATCATCACCTAGTCCAGGTCTCCACCAATGATTTGATTCATTTTTGGGAAATAAATTTATGGAACCAACTCTAGGTGTATTATAGTTAATTACACTACATATATCATGATAGAGAAACAACCTACAGTCACAGTAGATCATAATGGTGGGAATGCATGAGAATTTTTATATTTTGGGTGTGTTGAGAACTAGTAAAGAATTAAACTTTTTAAGTGGATGACATGTCATATGTGAGGAATCTTAGGCGTTGAAACTAAGGAATTATGTTTTAGTCGTAGGTTAATTGATGATAGATGGTCGTAATAGTTCTGAGGGTTTTTACATTGCGTAGAACAGGTTTAATGTATGGGATAAAATTATCAATTAGGTAAAATGTTTAAGGAATTATAATGATAGGATGTTCATGAGTTTAGAGGCATATAGAGATAGGGGGTCACATATTTATCTTCTTGTGGGGACAAGTAGGTCACATGTTTAATATGATGTGGGGATGGACATTTCATATGTTTAGCATCTGTTGGGGCTAGGATGGTTTTAGGTTTAACATCTTGTATGCCTACGTAGGTCAGTGGTTTAACATCTTGTTGGGAATGGTATGTCACATGTTTAACTTCAAGTAATGATATGTAGGTCACATTGGTTCACATCATGTGGGGATAGTTTGGTCATAGGTTTAAAATATTGTATTTAATGGAAGGCCATATGTTTAAAATGTTTTAGGGAATGGTACATCATAATTTTAATATTTTCCAGGGACAGGTAGCTCACATGTTTAATGAATTATGGGGAGATGCATGTGATGAGAATAACTTCATAATGGGATTGGTTGTTCCTTGTTTTAAATTAATTTTGGGGGAGGTATAAGGGGGTGAGTGTGTTTTAAAGGGTAGATGATCACATTTTGATGTTGCAGTCTTCTAAGAGGATGACATACAGATTTGAAGGATGTTTAAGGGTATCAGGATTGAAACTCTTGGAGGCATCCTATGTGATCGGTTATAAGACTAGGATAAAAATTAATGTAGTTTAATGGCATAGTTCATGTTCATGTGACATGACCATACCATTTAGTTAATCTTTATTTGGTTAGGATGATCACATCATGGAAGGAGTGAAAACACGGGATTGTGTGGGTATTACATATAATACTAAAGAATAGGAGTATCACCCCATGATGTGGAAGAAGGTATAATTCCCAAATTATTATAAATAGAGAGGAAATTATTTATCACACATGGTAGCAAGTGTGGGTGAATCCCATTAAAGTCAGACATAGGGAATCCTGTGTTTATCTTATAGGGTGGGGCTATAGTTTTACATGATGAGATGATGATGTTTTTGTATAGTTTAAAGTCACTAGACTAGAATTTGTGGATATATAGGATTAAATTATGTATCTTAGAAATTGTAGTAGCCTACACTCGGGGAGACCATATCCCTATATGAGAAGAGGATATAGAATTATCCCTCATAAAAGGGGATGTTAGTAAGTTTCCCTTGATGTTTCCATCTTCAAGGCTTCTGTGTATGCTACTCAGGTGCCTCTAGGTGCTTCTTTACATAAAAGCATCCATGCAATATTGTAAAATGGGTAACCTGATGTTAGGGTCCAATACATTGTAGTAAGGGGTGATAAAATTTTCCAGGTCATGCTTGATGTAATGAGGTCATACATGAGGGTTCATGAGACCAATCATGAAAAATATCCGAGAATGGGAGAACTGTGTTGGAATATGTATTGGGAACCCAGGAACTCAACATTCACCAAAGCATGTTTTTTAAAAGGAGGCACCATGTAGAGGCCTGGTAGATGGGTATCGTAATGGTTGGAGGACTAATGATGGTTAGAAGATTCATAATGGGTAGAGGGATCATAATGTTGGGACCATTGTTAAATGGGATGGAATTGTCCCAATGTAAAGTCTTGGTTCCCATAGTGAAGGTTTCATGAAGGATAATTATCCCATGAAACCCTAAGATGTTTGAGGGTTTTTCATCGAACATGAAGGTCAAGAATTCATAGAATACATCTAAACCATGGTTAAAGATTCATTGGAACCCATGAGAGGTAGTTTCATGAATGGTGGATAACTATGGAAATCCTTGTATTTTTTACTTATGAAGGATTAAGTTTCATGAATTTAGATAATTTTTCATAATCCCAAAGGATACATCCATTTAAGAGTCCAATGGATAGAGGTATCTATAGGTCAAATAGAGACAGAATGACAAAATTTTCAATGGTTAATTCACATTTGTGTAATTTTATGGAGGTTGGGACTAGGACAGTGACATTTTGGGCTCCGATATATGTTGGGTTAAGATTACCGTCTTACATATGTGGCACATTTGTGAGGCCTGTATGATCATAGCACAACCCTTTTGGTTCATGAAGGTTGTGACCTTTATAAATATAATCCCTTATGTATATTTTTAGAAATTTTGGCTTAGATTCACTTCCTATAGTCAATTAATTCCTCAATTTCACACATAAGATGTGTTTTTTTGGCATCAACATATTTTTCAAACCCAAATAATGAGGGTCAGCATGGGAGGGGAGGGGAAAATTTTGAGGTGAAATTGCAGAATATTGGGGATCTGCAAGCCCTATTCATGATGATCAGCTTGGACCAATGGATATAAATTGGGTTGGGGGTGTTCGGGGGACCAAAATATTATATCATAATATACGATCTTTCTCACTTTTCACACACCTTAGGACCCTCTTGGCCATTATTTGATCTCAATCATTACATATCAAAATATCATTTACCTTTTTCAATAATTTATTATTAAAACATATATTTACAATACATTTAAGATTCATTAACAATAAATTCAGTAGAAATAATTTATGAAGGCAACATAGTGGGGAAATGATAACTCATGTTAAAGGATTCTTAAGGTGTTCTAGTGGAACTTGTAGTTGTACTACATGAAGCATGAATCCCATTTGGCAAGGCTAGTGGGGTTTATCATGCAAATTATTAGTGGGTTAATCCTACCAATCTATTATTTACACATGGGGGTGTTTCCATGAACATTGATTAGTAAAACATTGATATCTATGGGGCGTAACATCAATATGGCGGTGCAGGTGCTGACTATGCTGAATAAATAGTTTCTCTAAATCAACTAGAAGAATACCCCCTGCCTTTTGTGCCATCCCATCCATTTCTTATATGAAAATTTCTCTATGTATATATGGGGTATTAGTTTCTAAACATTTTATATCCTCAAATTACCATCTTTTGGATGTCAACGTGTAACATCTTCGGGAGTCAGCCTATCAGGCTTAATCTAGTTGATGTGCTGGTGAAGGTTAGGCTGGTAGACCACATTATCTTTCGCACTTTCCCACTCCCAATGTGGATGGTTATAGATGATGGGGAAGGTATAATGGAATAGTGATTATAACTTCTATTAGTCTAAGGTGGGGTACTATTGTCTAGAGCAGATAATAAAGTGGGATTTGAAGCATATTTTCCACACTGGTTCACCTAGAAATTATAATGACTACAGGTTCTTTCCCTATGGGTGATCATTGAGGTTTCCATCGAGTTCTATTTCATAGTTCTCATGAAGATATTGTGGATGTTCACATTTGAATATGTTAATGAAAAAAATGAACTATCATTGGTCAATGATTTGTATGGTATCTTTCAATACTATGCTCTTATCTAGGAAAGCTTGTATTCTAGGGAGATGATAAGGTGACTAGCGACTTGGGTGGAATCTACGGAAGAATTCGTGCAACCAATGGTACAATGTAATGAAATGGAAGGGGTTAAAACTTCATGGAAAACCCAAATCACTCTATGTATTGTGATTGAATCTTCATCCTGAGGGGATAAACCTTCTCAAACTGGTAAATGATTGAGAATAATTCCATTATACCTGGGTAGAGGTGGTGTAATATCTTTCAAATATGGAAGACCTAGCCAACCCCTGTGATGTCGAACAACCCTTGATGAATAGGGTGATGATAGTACTAGATATTAATCCACTACAAACTCACTCAGTTCCAATTAGCTATACACATAGCTATGTAAGGGGGTTATTCATAGAGAGTCATGGGGGAATGAAACTTACATAAACTCCCATTGGTGAATGATATCATGTTGTTGATCTGGTAAATTTTATGGGTTTTTATGTAATGACCAACTACTAAAACACTAATATTACTATCTGACTCATTTTTTAATCATACATGAATTATCGATCACCAAGGAAGTGGTGGTTCAAGATGATCCACTGATAGATGATGAGAGCGTCCCAACCCTTGATGTGGTTAGCACAAGGCCTCATTCAAACAATTTTTTTCTTAGGAGCCCGACTGTCTACTGTATAGGTGTAACTTTTGACAAAGGTTGTGGGACAATATTTCCATATGATAGCTAGTAACTTATCTTTTCTCTTCTCTATTCAAGATTTTCACTTTGAAATTATTTCAAATTTTTGGTGAGTGAATTTGGATGAGTATAAGCACCTTGTAGCCGAGGAATTGGCCCCAATAGAAGCTTCATCACTGGTGGGGATTCTAGTGAATATCTCTAAGATGTTGGAAAACATTTACCAATCTAATAAATTTCTATCATTATTTGTTTTTATTTTAGCTTACCCTAGTCGAGTCCCACTAAACCCATGTCTGCATCGAAGTGAAAATCAGTTTGTGGACCCAATGATCAATGGAAAATCCTGAGTTGGCTGGAACAATAGTTGAGGTGGGGATGGATGATATTATTACCACAATGGGGGTGACTGAGGTTGTGCCTCTAGTGGTAGTGGTTGAGGAGTCTTTGATAGTTTTGTCTATTAAAATTCACTACAGGTGATGATGTATTGAAATGTTGTCTCGATGAAGGTGGCCAAAAGAGATGTGATGGTTGATCCTTCCCCATAGATTCTTGAAGTGGTAATGGAAAAGCTATGGTCTGTGAGTCATACGAGGGCCATTTACTTATGGATCTGGATCCTACTCCGTCAAATAATTTTCCCGAGGATGACAACACGATTGATGTCTTTTCCACCTTCCACGAATATGAGACTACATCACCTAAGGACATTGATGTCTTAATGTATTATGTCAATGAAGAGAACCTATTAGTTTAGCACAGATCATGAAGGCGTATGTAGAACGTAGTCACTTTAAATCCATGGGAAAATCTAAAAACCATGATGAGGTCCCTACGCCATTGTCTTATGAGCCATGTGACTGGAAGTGTAGACTCACATGGTCTTCATGCTCTATCCCGAGAATTTTTTACTGAATGACAATGGGAAGAGAGGTAGGAGCTCTATGTCACACAGTATGAGTAGAATTCAAATAGAATTAAGGATCTTCTTTTTGATGAGGAGGATCTCACCCATGTTGAAGGGACAACAAAACAATATGGTATCATTTTCCCTACAATGGGTGAGAAAATCAACTATATCAGGGTGTTTCAAGTGCTTGGAGAGGCTATAGAAGTAGATTCATCATCCTTTGTAGTGGAGTGAAGGGATTAATAGGACTAGATTCATATTTTTTCTGATAATATTTTCCCTGTCATCGAGGGAGAATCAAAAGAGATGGTTGAGTAGTAGTGGTCCCTCGATGCTCCTCGATAGAGGTTTTCCATGTTGCAAAACTCAATTGTTGAGGCCAATCATTGAGGAATATTCCCTAGGTATAAGTAAATAATATTTTATAACATTTTGATGATCCTCCCCAAGCATTTCCATTCATTTGGTTAAACAATCCACATAAATATTTTTTTATTGTATCTTGGTTATATTAATAATGAATACATTAAAGTTCTTGTGGAAAAAATGATTATGGTTTATCAATATGTGATTGATGGGTCCTTATATTACACTGATTTGTTGGGTAAGGTTTTGTTCTCTTAAAATGTTATTTTGGAATAGTAGTGATTAGCCCAAGCCTTATTGGTTATAGTACATGGTTGGTTAGCCCATGCCCAAAAGGTTCTTGTACACACATGGTCTGCCTAAGACTAGAAGTTTGTGGTACATGAGTGGTTAGGATAAGACCAAAAAAGGTATATATGTGTTTATACCAAGAATAGTTTATTATAACGAGGTTTTTTCCCAGTTCATTATGGGATTAATGTATTAGTGGTTGACGTTAATGAATGTCCTATGCTCATATTATTTCTATATTCTTATGTTGTGCATTATGCATATGTCATGTTCACATATTATAAAATAATATTTCCACCCTCCAGTGGAATATGTTTTATAATAAAATCTATATGAAATGTTTTATGATCTATGTTTATTTATTTATTTATTTATTTTATGTTCATTTATCATGATTGTCTTCTCAAACACACATGCTCATTTTATGATAATTTCAGATATTTGATTAGTATCTTTTATGTTTTCCATTTCTAAGAAGTTGAGGCTGCCATTTTATTATGTTTCCATTCTATAGGTATTGAAGAATATTATTATTTATTATATCTACAGAATGATATTATATGTTGATGTTTTTTGGGAATTTTGAATTCTTACTGTAAAATAACAGAATATGTAGCTAGGCCACAAAATAAGAAAATATATAGGTTTGAGGATGTGATTAAATCTTATATATATGAATTATTAATTTAATATGATATAATATATGTGTATTTTATTCATAGTTTAACTGAGTTGGTATCAAATTATGTTTATAAATTATACATTTTTTGTACCAGATCCTAAAGTGCATGCCTAGGGAATCTTTATTAGTATCAAATGTTATGAATAAAGATTTTATTTTATCATCATATATTTATGTGTGGGTTTGGGGTTCGTAAGTGGTTATTAGACTAGGGTACACTATTTTTAGAGTATTTTTTATGAATAATATGTTTATGGAACCAAAAATAACTCGTGATTAACCTAACATAGTTTTGGATGAATGTAAAGTGTTATATGTTGAAATTTGAGTCTCAATATTTATGATATCTTAGGAATTATTTTAATCAACACATATTTTCTTACTCTTATAATTATTTCTTGGAAATTAAAATAAAAAAATACTTTATTTAATGGATATAATAAGAAGGAATTGAGTTGAAAAAGTGTGTGATTTAAAGTGAAATGACTATCTTAAAGAGGAACCTAATAAGATGTGAAAGAGTGTAAAAAAATTCATAGAATTGTTATCTCTGGTTATAATTAATAACCTAAAATATTTTATTATCTTGAATGAACCAAATAAATAGAAACAAAATTGATTATTTCATTAATCAACAAAAACATACATTTTCTGAATCTTCTAAACCACTAATTTCTATGTAATGGATTATCAAAATATAATAGATATTTTTTATTCTACAGTGCTCAAGGAATAATATTGTTTTTATAAAATGTTATCATGTGGAAGGTGTGGAAGCTCAATAGTGAAACCTAATATATAATCTAAATATAGATGATGAATTTTACTCCACCAAATGAGTGGTTTTTTGTAGAAAATTTTCCTCAAATATGTTCCCGTAACAATTAACACCAAAATGAAGAGATAATTCCTATAGTTGAAACAAAATGTGGATGAGTCCATATGTACCTATAAAGAAAACATCATAAGAATTTCAAGGTATTTTTTTATTTTTTCGTTGATCATAGAAGAAATTTGATCATTTATTTAATGCATTAAAACCAATAATTTTGATTCACTTACTATAACAGACTTTGGTTTCTATGATTTACTCATAAGTTGGATATGAAAAATATTGAATCCCATTATTCTCATGATTAGGGGGAAAATAAGAAAAAAATCTATTTTCTTAGAAACTAAAATGATAAATATCATGGTGGAAATAAAATCAACGTTCCTTCATGCTAAAAATATGGGAGGAAGCGACCATAAAATTTACATAATTGGAAGAGTAAATACTTTAATCAAGGATGATATGGTATGAGGAAAATAAATTTTAATGTGAAATGAAGAGGCCAACAAATAAAATGGATGGGAATAAAGATCCACCTATTTTACCAACAACACTAAAATGATTTAATTATAATGAGTATAGAATAATAATCACATTAGTTCACCAATATAAGGGTTAATAACGATAATCAATGTCCACAAATTATAAATCCAAGGGATTAAGCGAAAACCTATATAATAAAAACTACTGAAGGAGATATATAAAATAAATTTATGAAAGGTACACATATCAACCACTCAAGAACATAAAAAATATTATTCTATTAGGTTTCTATGAAAAACATAATATCTATAATGTTTTCAAATAATATACAATCACAACCAGTATACCAAGCTATTGAGGTATTCATGAATAATCTAAGATGGACAATAATTTAATCCCATGTCTATAACTTTTCTCTAATAGAGGTTTTGAATATTCACCCTGATAATATTTTAATTCTCCCATTACAATAGTTTTATGAGATAATGGTTATGGATTAGATCTATATACATAGAGATCATTTTAATTTTTTGGATAGGAAATCATTTTTTTATATTCCATATCAAAACATGATTATCTATTATTGCAAGTATGATTGTAAACTCCTTATGTAAATTACTTATATTTTATGGGTCATAATACCCAATCAAGATGGATGATTTCCTAATAGGGTTGGGGAAATTATTATTTTCATATTATTAATTAATATAGTAAGGTAGATGTCACATTATAAATTATATCTAATGTTAGGATTATCACCTCACATATTCTCATGAGTAAGGTAAATTATAATTACAAAGTTGTAGTTTATTTAAGGGGGAGAATATAACACCACATGTTTTTATCATATTGTGTTAAACCAAATTCATGTCATTGATTAATTTGTTTTTATATTATTTAAAAATAATTAAACATTACTATGAAATAGGTCACACATGATAAAAAATAAAATATTAACACATTATGTATTTATAATGACAATATATTATATACCATAAATGATTACATACCCGACAAGCTCAAAAAGTAAAATTGTACTATAAATATAAAAGACTATTTTTTTAAAACATAAACCCCGATGATCATACTCACCCTAGAGAATCACCATTTGCAGAACTAAAACTATAGTGGAAATATACATCATGAATCAATAATTCTTCTTGTAAAATCCAAAATGAAAACTATTATAATGAGAGGTGTTATTTTTGATGTAATAATGTGACTAACTTAGAGGATGTAATGGGGTAATATAAGAATTATATATTAGTACATAGATATTAACTATAATCCAAGTAAACATATTACTAATTATTAATTAACATAATATAGTGTATATAAATAATGCTTATTTTTTAAATATATTTATATTTTATTATAAGTAACTTATTTTAAATAAATCCATTTCTAAATGAATTAAAAGTCATTAATTAATTTTTGAAATTACCAGTGATTCAAAAGTAAATGATTTCATGAATTACATGTTTTTTAATTTTTTACTTATTTATTAAGAAATAAAAAATATGTAAATATAAAAAAAAAATTTATTCAAAAAATAAAGTAATAATATACATGAAGTAATTAATTAACTATAATAATTGATAATTTAATTATTCTTGGATAGATATAAACGTTTTTTCTACAAAATTATATTCATTATATATTATATGTTTGTATTAAAAAGTTAAATTCATTATATTTAATGTATTAAATTAAATGAAATTTATTTTGAGTTATATAAAATTAAAATTCCAACATTAAATGTTTTATTAATTGGTTATATATAATGATACAATCTCTCGCTTTTAAAAAGATACACTTTTTAAAAAATAGTTTTTTATGTGTTGTGTATATTTAAATTAATAATTTAAATTTGATAATTTTAAATGATTAATACAATTTTTAGTTTTTTCAGATAATAAAATATAATAAAAAACATTTATTATGTAATTGATATAAAACAGGATTAATAATAGTTAATGTTTTAAAAAACATTATTCTTTATAAACCATTTTTATCAATGTTTATTGTTTTTATTTTAATAATAAATATAAAATATATTGAAATTAGATTAGATTAAAATTATTCAATATTTTTAATCATCATTTCAAAATCATGTATGAATTTCAGTTCCCATTTCAATGTAAAAAAGAAGTTACAAAGATAAAAAGCGAGTTATGATAGTAAAGGTAAAATGTAGTAAAACGTGACTAAGTGGTATTGAATTGATATATCTTAAATTTATCTCTAAATTTTATTCATGTAGGGATTTATGACCCATCAAATTTATTTTCAACCTTATATCCACTTTACTTTTATAGTGACAACCACACACATCAATGAGTGAATATTTGAAAAATGCAACTCAAAACTCACTTAAAAAAGGAACCCTTCTCTAACCCCAAGAAAAAAACACTCTACCTTTGGTTCATACATGTTTCCATACTAATTTTTATATCCCATATCCTTATTTTACATTTTCTTACTTCTAGTTTCAATAAGAAATCTTATATGCTTCATTACGAGGCATCCTTTTTTAGGAAGGAGAGATTTCATCAATGCGAGTACATAGTTATTCATCATTATTTTCAATTATCTTCTCAGGTACATTATTTTTGAATCTCTATATCCTCTATAAATATATTATATTAACATTATTATTATTTTACAAAAAATATATTTTTATTGTATAACTCTAGGCTCTTACTTATTTAATAGTATAACAAGTATTTATTGGATCATTTCAACATCCAATATGAATGATGTTATACTAAAATATAATTTTCAACAAGAATTAGTATCATGAAATCAATAGTGGAAATATATGATATTAAATTTTAATTTATTTTGTGAACATGGTTTCGAAAGGGTGACAAAACATGAATGATCACTACAAATTAACTGATTGTTATTATTAAATGAAACAAAAATGTAGGTCATGGATTCCATTCTAACACAACATACCCATAGCAACCATTAAAAATAAACGAGACTACATAAATCATTGAAAAAAATTATTACACTGCATTAAATAATCATCAAATTATGAACATGTTATCGGAAAATCATTATTGACATTTTCAATATGCACATCAATGAAATAATGAAAATTACTAACATCTTTTGATGAAAATAAACAATAAATTACTAAAATATTTAATGAAATATTACAATTAAATATTATATAAATTTTTTATATATGAATAATTTTATTAAATAATTTATTAATTATTTAATTTTTATTATACACGTGGTTAAATCACTTTAGTATAAGTTAACAGTAAACAAAAGGGGTTTTCATCTCAATTTACCTTAATTGAGATATAAATCAGATTAAAACCATTATTTTTTTTAGTGTGGTGTATATAATAACCATTAATTTATTTTATAATACATTTTATTTAATTAATGTAATTTAAAAATCCTTCTATGATCCTCTAAATGATATTATTTTGAAAAAATGTTACGAAAATGGTAATATTTTTCCATTCCAATCCCAATATGAAACCAAGATTGTTTATGAATAAATTACAATATAAGGATATTTAATTTTATTTGTCTCTATAACCTGAATTTTTTTATTATTCAATGATTATTTATGATGTTTACATTTATTATTACCATTTTGACTCCATTTGGTTTAAAATTTGATAATAAGGATGCTTGTATGTGGAGCCTTAGTGATCACTACTTTTTAGTTGGGTAATTTTCTCCTCCATTATTATATTCTATATAATGTTTTATTGGTGTCATTATATAACATAAAATTATCTACTGAGGTCATTTTTAACATACCTTCAGTTTATTTTTATAATAATTAAAATAATATATTTGTTACATTTTCTATACATGTTATTTTATTTTGATTTGACTTTCATTAAAAATGTGTGAGAATAATATTTATTTTCAATGATTTTCCACATGAAAATATTTCCCCTATTATATTTTTTAAATAAACATTAATTTCTAAAAAAATTTGGCTTTACAATATTAAAATTTACTCTCCTTATTTTATAAAGTATTTTTTTTAAAACAATCATTACTAAAATGTAAATGTTATTTCTTATTATTTTTTAAAAAATTTACAATGTTATTATAATAGTTTTTACTATCAAGGTCAATATCATTTAATGATTCTTATGCATTACTAGGGACATTTTATAATAATACTATCCACCTTTGTTTTGTAGATTATTTATTATAATATGATATGGATGTTTTCATGAAGGTCATTTCATTCTAATTTGTTAAATAAAATATTATGAAATTAGGATTTTTTTCCTTGTTCTAGTATATCATATATGTATGGTTTGTCTATTTGTGATGATTCATTCAATTATATCTAGCTAATACATTATGTAATGTTTTATATACCATGTTATATAATTTTCGTAGTTGTATGGTTATCCAAAGCCTAAAGTTTTATAGTATATAAGATGTTAACCCAATCCCAAAAGGTTTTGGTATATGTGTGGAAGACCAACACCAATAATTTGTGGTACCCAGGTGTAATGTCCCAGGTATTTGAGTGGTTCTTTTTTATAGGAAACTATAATCTTTTTAAATTGTTGAGTAGATCAAATTTATTTTTGATATTTGGTTCCTAATTCCAAGAGTTATTTTGACCCAAGAACTTTTTATGGGATTTGAGTTTTAGTGGGGGGGTCCTGGGAGTTCATGTGAACACTAAAGGATGGATGGGTGACTTGGGATATTTAAAATATCCCTAGATAGAAATACATGCCCTGTAACCATTAAGAGATGTGTTACCAGTTTACAAAACATTCATCATTTCATGATGGTTTAGGGGGTATAATCGAGAAATTAATAATGTTTGAAAGACTAAGACATCATGTATGTAACATGCCCTATTTTATTAAAGTCTTATAGGGGAATTGTCCCCCCGTATTACTTATTCTCTACTGATAGTGGAATAATTCCTCTCCTTTCCTAGACTAGGTTCTTTGGTTTATATTTCATCTGATCTCCAATTCATGTGTTTTCATATGTGTTGAGGGCATAACAGTATGAAATACACTCATTTGGATTCTCTTTCTTTATTATCTATCTATATATATTGTTAAATATATTTGAGATAATTTTCTCTATTCTGATGGGGTTCATCTAAAAGACTAATTTATATCATTATGGATTTATTTAGAAGATGATTTCAGACGATAAATCACCAACAAGTATGAGGTAGGTGGTACCTATTATTATCTAGTATTTGGAGAGTGTTTTAGGGGAATTAATTATAGTAGACATGTGGTTTTTTTGACAGGGACCCTAATAAATTATATTTTAATTTTAAATTATCAATTTATAATGTGATATTCCTATGATCATTCTTATGCTTCTCTTTGAATAGTCATACAATTTATGTGGGGTGGACCAACATGAGATGTTGAGGAAAAGGGTGTAATTAAAATTAAATTAAATTTTTATTATTCATTATATTGGATTTATTTTTTCCATGGAAATGTGATGGGTATGGCCCGAGGTTTTATGCGGTGTTGACCACCTAGATCAACATAACACGGTTTGTTAGGTTGTTTGAGGCCCGAGACAAATGGTGTGATGACGATCACCTGGTTTCGAATAAATGGTCAGAAGATTGATGAAATGGGGTCCTCAATACTGGGGAATGGAACATATTATTTTAGGCCATGTTTACCATCATGATTTAGCAACATAGTGGTGGGGGAACAAGGTTCCTGATGATCTATCTTAGGATGGTTATTGATTATCACACTATAAGCATATTGGAGATCCATTATGAGACTATTAGAGAAGGGACACACATATTTCACCACCATTATAACATTTATGGGTAACATTATAACTTGATTTGTACCAAAAAATAATCACGTTTTTCTATTAATGTAATGATAACTCTACCGGATAAACTAGAATGTTCTGGTTAGTATTTCAAAAAATGTTAATCACTCTAATGTAATAAAAATAATAGATAAATTCAACCTCTAATAGAATTATTTATGTCTTAAAAATACTAATGCATCAAAACAATATTTTGAGGGTATAAAGAGACCATTATAAAGGACAATAATATATTTATTTCTAATTTTAGAAAAAATATATCCATTTTTTTACTTATTTCGACAAATTCTCGTTCTACCATCATTATCACTCTATTCTCCCGTAGAAAATCACTTTTATAAATGTAATTTTATAGTTAGATTAATTGGTTTTGTATTAAAATAATCCTTATAACCTTTCATACTGTTTTTTAGGTTCTCACTTCCTCTTAGATAAATTATTTGGGTTTCTTGCCATATCAACTAAAAATTATGAGTAATTTTTTTGGGTTACATAGATACCACTAAATCCAAGGGATTATAGGAAGCATCATGTAATTCAAGAGAGGAGACATAGTTACTCAAGAAATTAATATTTTGGGTGAAATTATCTAATTTTTGTGTCTTATTTATTTCCTTTTTATAGTCATTCAATTATTTTTTTAATTATTGTTTTATAATTATAACTTGGAAATTCACGACGATTATTCTATATTCTCAAATAAATGGATTTATTGAATAGTCATGATTATATTGATTGGTGTTTCATCTTTTTAGGATGATCATATTGAGAAATTTTTGAAATTATAATGAAATAATAATTTCCATGTTTTCATGATCTATTCTTATCTTAAGATAATCATAATATGACGTGTTAATTTATTTTTAAATACTTATTATAAAATAATGATTCATTATAAATATTTGTATGAATGTTTTGAATTATTATTTTATAAAAAATATTGTTTCACAATGAAACATGTTATCGACAACCATAATGAGGTTCATTATAATATTTTTAATTAAATATAGTATTGAAATTATTTCTTATGATGGATTTGTTAAATATTTTTTCAACAGTGCATTGTGTTTTAGATTTATTATTAATATTATGTTTTCCCATGGTGATTTACTTGGGTGGGATTATGATATATATTGGTTTTTAGATTTATCAATGAAAAAGGGGTTTTGATTGTTTCATACAAACATGGGAATATATTTCCACAATATGTTTTGGTCATATTTAGAAATACTATTTGTTTTATTATCTTCCTTGAGAATATGGTTTATGATTAGATCTATATGGATAGACTCTATTGTCCTTCCAAGACTATGGTTGGTTTTGAAGGTAGGATTATGGATAGATGATATTTTTTCAATACAATTTTATTTGGTGAGGGTTGATTCATATTTTGTTGATAAAATTACAAAAAATATATACTCTACGGTTGTTATTAATAATCATGATAATAATTCTTATGATCTAGGAATATTAATTTTGTTTCCATACTATTGGTATTGAATGTATGGATTTAAAAATAAAGGATCATTACATAGAAAATATCTTAAACGACATTTTTTATTTCATTGAGGTTATATTACTATTAAAATATCTAATAATATTTGATACAACATGTTTATGTTTATTATATGAGGGTTATGAACTTTATTATTATTTACTGGTTTATTAACAGCATCTATTAATTTTTAAATATAATATAAAATTTATTTTGAAATTTAATTCTTATTGTTACCTGTTAGAATATGGATTTGTTTTTTTCAATGATTTTTGTAAAAATTTATTTATATATTTTCTATAAATAATTTATTTCAATTGATTTTTTTATTAGTAATTTAAGGGATTATATTGGAGTCATTAGGGGAATTATACCATGTTTTTAATTTCCCATTACATATGAACATTATAATATATATAAATATTTATGGTCTTCATTTACGGAAAAGTAAGACTTCATTATTAGTGAAAAGTTAGCCATAGTTCCTTTGGTAGATATAAGGTGAAGAGATATGTTCATTTTAATTTGATATTTATTGAAATGTTTTATTTTATTTTATTTAAGAGGACATTGTTAGATGTAGCTGGCTTATTGTTACATTAAGTTATGATAATATTTTAAAAAAGGTTCTCCAATTTATCTATATCATTCATGGTTTTATATAACACCCCAATATTCTATAATAATACCATTTTATTTGATAGCATATGCAACACACAAAGCCGAGATTAAAGAATCCACAATATATATTTACATAAATTTATTCTTTTTGATGACTTGAAGAACATGAAACCACATGCCTAAATGAACCATAATATAGTATACTATTATATCATAGCTATTAAATTGGTGGATATGAGTCATACTAACTAAATTATGAATACTATGGTTTTGTATTTAATAAAAATAAAATAAAAATCATTTAAGATAAAAATTTTAAAAAAATATATTTTCATAAAAGATTGTTTAGTCAGTATTTTCACATAGAAATTAAAATTAAATTTTACCAATTATAGAGAATTGATCAGTTAAATAAAAATTATTTTTTAAATAATTATATCCAAATTATCTTTCATAGATGTTTTTTTATTTTTATGTTATGTTTCATTGTTTTATGAACGATTAAAATATTGAATTTTAATTGAGATATGCCTCTCCCTTTAAATGATTTTTGAATTGAATTTGTATTTTAAATTTTATTTAATGTAAAATTATTTCAATTATTTATATTTTAATCCATTTTAGGTCAATTGAATCATTTTTTATATAGTTTTTATATAAAATATTTTTAATCTTTTGAATATTTTTATTAGAACACCGAATTTATTGTAACATTTTCAGGAATAATTTTATATTTAATTTCTTTAATTATATGAATGGTATTTGGAAAAATTAATCCCATATTTGTAATAATAATAATTTCTATAATATACTAATTTTAACTCTATTTTTTACCAAAATTAATAGTGAAAATAACAAAAATTGTCTTTCATGGTTGTGGTTTAAATGGATTTACTGGGGTTAAACTAAGAAAATAAGGGTTAAAAATGACCCAAAAAGATTGAAAATAGACATTGGATTTCCATATTTCTATAATTTCACATATAGGATTGACAATGGATTATTTTGTAGTCTTCTTTGATGATAACTATTTGGGTGTAATTGAATCTTTTCAATAATTAAAAGTGTTCCACTCACCTCACTAATAAAAGAAAACCTCATCTCCTCTTCTCTTCACACATTAAAAACCCATTTTTCTATCTATCACCTACAAAAATCACTTCATTAATTCACGAATCTAATTTTATAATAATTATTGTGGTAAAAAATACATCCTAGTAAGTCTTTTTGATAAAACGAAAATAACTTCTATAATGAAGAGAAAATATTTTTTAAAGATCGTTTTTATTATTTTCTTATTTCACTTCCTTAAAATAATATAAAACAGTAATTTCATACTAAACATCGAATATTACATATACTGATATATTATTTTGTTATCTTCATAACATATATCTGTCTGATCTTCTATCAAATGAATTATAAAATCATCATTCATGTGTATGACAGACTACCGCCTCACAAATTGATGTCCTTCATTTCCATCACCACCATTCAAGGATGAATTTAATAATGGATTTAAATTATTTATATGATAATTATGATATAATTTGGTCATATTTAATTTTAATATCACATATATATTTTTACTTTCCATTCCTTTTAAAATAATATCACATCACCCTTGTGTATGATGGACTACTACCTCGGGAAGTGATGTGAATCATTTCTCAATTATGACTTAAATAAAATGTAATAAGGATAAAATTAATGAATATATATGATGTATATGAGATGATTTTGGCTATATAAATTTTATATATTACCCAATTCCTTACCCTTTCACTCATTATGTGAATGATATCATTGCTTGTGTGAACATACAACCTACTATTTCCATGAAGTGATGTGATTTATTTTACATGACCAACTTTCATAAATTGTTCTAATAATGTATATAATGAATAAATAAGATATTTATAGAACTAATATAATTATGTATATTGTAGAAATATATTATATGAAAATGAAATATAACATTCAAGACCATACGTGAATGATAAAACATGGTAACCAACACCCAAAATAATTAAAATAATGAAATATTTTTAACAACTGGGTGGTAACATGTAATAAAAGTGTCATATATGATATTGTAAATATTAATATGGTTTTGGTAAAAATTAAAAAAAAAATTAATATAATTATACATGAGGTAGTGTATGTTCTTATAAAAATAATAAAAAGGTAATGGACTTCATTTCAATTTCCCTTAGTTGGTGAATATTTTCATGTTATGACCAAAATTTATTTTATATGGTTTATTTAATGGCCCATATAAATATAATATAATTATTAATTAATAAATCATTATATTTTGAGAATGAATTTTTATTTATTTCATTCAATGGTATTTTATGTGAAAATTACCAAATTGTAAAAGTTATTTTATAATCCCATTTTCATTTGCGGTTGTTAACTTTCTCATGATAAAAATGAATTTATTATAAAAAAATTTAATTAGAAATTACATTTCTTTTAAATATAAAAATTCTTGTTTTATTTATATGATTATTTAGTTTATATTATACCATTTTTATATATTCTTTGTACTTTTTATGTTATTTATTAACTGAAGAAATATTGAAAAATCTGTAACCATTAATCAACATAGATATTTTATGATAGTTTACATTGTTCATGAATTAAATAGATTATTCAATATATGAGGAATGATTTAGACATGTAATGATAGGAGGGGCCAGAATTATATAACCACTCAATTCATAATTATGTATCATGAGACAAATTAGTTAGTTAAATTAAACAAATTGTTACCTATAGTTTTAAACTATCTTCTGAAGGGTCTTAACAGTATAGGTATCATATACCTATGTCATAAAACCCAAAAATTATCCATTACCTTAATTATTTTTTTTATCCATGATAATTTCACTATGATATTATCATTGTATTCATTTCAATATTATATTATTGATTAAATGGAATGTTTTTTTTCAGTTATTTACCTTTTTATATTAATTATGCATTATCTTGTTATCTAATTGATTTTCAAAATGATATCATTTTCTATGTATTTTAATCGTATATTATTGATTAAATCGAATGTCTTTTAGTTATTTACCTTTACATGTTGATTATTCTCATTAAATCATGGTATACTTTACTGTTCATTCTCATACTAATTATCTGATCTATCCCTTATTTTGTTTCCATTCCTCTGGATATGAAGATGAATTTTTTTAATGAGTTTTAAAGGATGCATATCACATTATATGATATATATAATATTTTGTTTTATATTTCCAAAATAATATTGGTATCATGTATATATATGGTTCTCTAAAACTACTAAACTAATTATTTCTTTTAGGATTTGACCCTTTTTATATATGTTAGTGTAACAAACTAATACACCATCTCCTGGTTACTTGATAAAGGGTTGTAAAATTTTTATAAAATATTTTTACGGAAAATAATTTCCCAATTGTTTATTTTTATCCCTTAGAACTGGTTTCTACTCTATAGAGATAGGGGATCAAACTTTATGTAATGTACAATTCAAATCTAGGTCTAAATCATTACATAATCGGGTGGAATCAATATCAATAACTTATTTTCTTATTGAATAGTTAGAAAAATGTATTTTATGTTCTATAAATCTAGAATAAATTACCATTAGTTCTTATTACATGAGTCAAATAACTTACATCACCTTTCTAATGGTTACACCCATCCCATTAAACACAACTACTTATCTCAAATAAAAACTTGTATCCACACAAAAATGATTGTATTTTATACTATCAATAAAATGTTTTTTAACATTATTACATTCCTGCACAGTTATATTTATTATACCATATCATAAAATATTAACCTCTCTATAATTTTCAAATATAACCGTTCTATAAATTTAATTTTTCGTATTTTTTAGTAATAAAATATTCTTATATATTTGTGATGAACATCCAGTATAGTGGATCTGCGAATTTGTTTTCATTCTTTTAATAAAACATATATAATATTATTCTTATTCTTATAGTTATTTTATTTTCATTAATTAATTCATGTTTAATATAAAAAAATTGAATTTTTTTACTTTTATATCAAGGAAAATGTCACCAACATCTTCCCCTAAAATAAAAATATTATTTTTCATGGTTATAGTCTTTGTGGGTAATATTATAACTATCCCCAAGGAATTTAAAAATATAGCCATAAATAAACACATAAAATAATGATATTCTTTACGGAGGTAATATTAATTGTTAAATAAGTTTCTATTAAAAGTAATTTTCCTTTTTATATTAGATTTTTATTTACATCATATTTTATTTCCTCCCACATCTTCTCCCCCCTAGTTTTAGGTAACTACCTATTTATTTATGTATTTTATATGTATACAGTGATTGGGAAATGTTTTCTAAAGATTAAAGGAGTATTGAATTGGTTTTGGAGGTTTTATGGAGGTGTACAATTTGATAACAGTTACTATAAATCATGAAATAATTCCCAAGAATCAATGAAACTGAAACAGTGGGCACTAGTTAGGCACTAGGTTAGGGGAACAGTTTGGGCAAACAATGCAGTAACCCTGAAGAAACTGTGCAAGGTTGGAAAAAATGGTTTAGCAAGGTCGACACCTATTTTCTTTAATAATTTTATCCATCCATGCATGGTGGGTTTGTGGGAAGTAGCTATCACACAGTTAGTGCATGTTTTTTCTAACGACGAGCTTTAACCGTGCAATATGAATAGTTAAATAAAAAAATGGATATAACAGAGTTAACTTCTTAAATTAGTTGTTTTCCCATAATATGAAAATAACATGAATTCCAATAATTCCAAAGTATGTATATACACTTTTTCTTCATCTAGGAGTGATCCTTTGGTGAATCTAATTGTTCTAGAAGACTAGATTACTTTGTAAGTGATCATTCTTGGTTGTTCTCCTTAGTTTTATTCTTTTACCCTCTCATGGAATCATGGATCCAATAAGTTAAGGATAAATCCATGGTATTTTATTCTAATAATGAATATATGTGTTTTCTTGGATGTTAGGTAACAAGATATTAGGCTATTTTTAAGTGTCTCTAGGTGGGTATTTAGAGTTTCATTTCATCCATTAGTTTTTATATTGATTGTGAGGTGGGACTATTGTAAATTGACTCCTCATATTTAGAAAATGATGTATTTATTTTATAATGAATTAATTTCTTGAAATTGATTCTTAAATTTCTAAGGAATTCTTTAAAGGAAACCACCTTAGCGACAGTTTTGTAAAATGGAGGAAAATGGGTGGTTTGTGGAGAATTCTTGTGTTTTATTATTTTAAAATGATGGTTTTAAAATTATTGTTGGGTTTTGATGCATGATATTGTTTTTATGAAACTATTTGAAATAAAATATTTTTTTTAAATGATTTTCATGGGTTTGGGAATATATGGTTGGCATGTGATCATGTGAATTTATGACAAATAATGGTATGATGCTTCCCCCATAAATATGGGACATATAAGGGTATTATCTTCCCCAATTAAAATTATCCAACAATTGATGGATTAGTGATTGGTAGACTGAACACTCATGATTATAAGGAGGTCCATGGTGGCATGCATGTGTGGATGTCTGGATGTGTGGAAATAGAATGCGTATTCCACATCATAAATTGGTAAATGGGTATAATGGTTTGTTTAGTTTTTGCCGTAGAGTTATTTTTTACTCATAAATTGTTTCAATTTTGATCAAAACAACATTAAATTGATTTAACTATTTTATATAAATTTGATAACTTGTTCTATACTGGTGGTGTGGGTAGGGATGTCACATGGTAAATCCTACTGAGTGTTATACTCAAATCCTTCATGGGAAATTTGGTGGGTATAAAGATATTATATATGGAGATAGTGGTAAAGGAATGTTTTATCATTTCATTACTTATGCATCATGATACATTTGTCATGGATTTTGGAGTTAGATCTTGGAGATTTTTGGGAGTTTTTATGTTGATTTCCTTGGGTTCATTGAGATTTTTTAGTTTTGGCTTCATCTATTTTACATTTATATATTTTGGTTTGATGTTTATTTTAGTAATACTCTATGTTGTATTAAATTATAATCATGCATCATACATTGGTTCGTTGGTTATGGTTACATTTGTTTAGTAGTTTTATTTATAAAGGGAAAATAATACCCAATTATTTATGATGACCTTGGAATTTATTTCCCGACACTATTGTCTTGGGGATGTCACCTATGGCCTAGTAACACCCCTTCCCTTTTCCCAAGACAATGTGTGAGGGGCGAGATGTTACAAATGGGATCAGTTTTTTTAGTCCCCTATTTGAAAATTCATTCATGATAGTCCTTCGGTTGGGTTTCTAGTAAGGAGATAGGGTCATCAAAACATGCTGTTTAGTGCTTAAAAAGTCATAGAAAACCATTTTATGTAGAACATCATGTTACCATGGAGTTTTGGTACATGTGTTTTTTTAGTACAGTCATAGGAGTTATCACCTCATCTTCACATGTTTAGCCAATGAGAGTTGCATGACATGCATGGATAGTATGACTTCACACTAGTAGTACATAATTTATTTCAATTAATGATTTATTATTTGCTAAAATAGTGTTGATTTTTAAAAATATTATAAAATGGTTTTATTTTAAAAACCATGTTTAATTTTAAAATATTGTTTGAAAATAGAAATTATTGAATTTTGGAATGATTTTTTGTGATATGGGTGATGTGGTAAATTTAAAATATATAATCCTTCACTTGATAGAGAGTGAGACTAAATGGTGTTTTTATTTGGTTATTGAAAATGTAACCAGTTAATTATTAAAAGGATTATCCAAAGGAAGTAGTCGATAATGTGGTTTCACCTAATCCATAGGGGAACCAATATCTGGTTCAAAGTAACTTCCATGATTTTCAGGATATGGATATAGGGGAGAGAATAGATAAACCAATGAAAGTGATTCATTATATTCAGTTCCAAAAAATTCAATCCACCAATCATTCAGGATGATCTAGAACTAGAAAAAGTAGATGTGTGGATAAATATGATAAATCAAATATTCAATTTCCTTGGAACACCATCTGAGATGAATGTTAAGTTGTAACCACACATACTAGAGAATCTGGCATCCTAGTTATGGGATTTAATAGCTCATGTAAAATTTTAACATGAAATGCTATGAGATGATTTTGGGGAATTTTTCAATAAAAACGTATATCCTCATACATTCAGAATTTCAACATTGGTTGGATTTTTCCACATGATTAAAGAGAACCTCGCATTGATAATTTATGTGTCTAAAATTATGAATTTAGTCCACTTTTTATAGGAAGTTACTAAAAGCATGTCTATAAAGGCATACAGGTTTGAATCAGGGTTATGGATGGATATTCACTCAAGGATTTTCGTTATTTTTATAGTGGATTATACATAGATGGTAAATATAAAGCTGAAGGAATAAAGAGAAATATCAGATAATTTGGGTATAGGAATCATAGTAATACCTATGGAAAATAGTGGGATGTCCAATATGCAGAGTAAGAGGAAGAGAGACACCTATTACCAAGGAACTAGTATGAATCTAATAAAGTGATTGTATCTATTAATCATTATCAAAAACCAAAGAGTAATCCATGATGTTTTTAGTGTGGATCATTTGAGAATATGAATAAATGTTGTAAAACACCACCTATATAATGTCACAATTTCAACCAATGGTACATCTTTGATGATATTTTCATAGTGCTCTATGATTGAGTGTTAGGGACACATCTCATGTTTTTAAGATGTCATATGATTTAATGGGATAAGGGAAGTAGTGTAATTCACATGAGTAGAACCGGGGAATCCATAGTGATTCTAGGAATACAATGAATCCTCAAACATCACAAACTCAAAATTATAATAAATTTCAAAGAACAACATGTATGAAATTATATGATGATACGTAACTGATTATGTATGATCAATCCAGCTCTTCGACAATGAGAGGTATGATTATTTTAATTCTACCCTTATTCAAGACCTGTTTGATATTGGTGCATCCAATTCATTCATTTCATCCTGTGTAGTTCATCTTCATGGTTTTCATGTTGATATGATGCCTTCTATTTTGAAACATCAGACTCCACTTGGGAAATGATAATGTCCATTCATTATGTGAAAATAAGGTTATATAACATTTGATGGTTATGAATTGATATGGGATTTCTCTAAACTTGAGATGGATATCCATAACATAACACTTCTTATAGATTGGCTGAAAATGTTCAAATCTCACATCGACTATTATACACTTAGGGTAAGTTTTACAAATAATTATAGAATAAATCACCACTTTAGTGGAGATTATAGTGTAATGGTTGGTACAATAAGCTTGTTGGCATAATAAGATTGAACTATTTCATACCTGTTTGTAGTGTTGACCTTTTTATCGATGGATGAGATCAATAATAGAGGTTTTCCAACATTTTTTGACCATTAATATATTTTTTTCCAATAATTTCTTAAGGATTCCACCCAAAACATATTTTTAGTTTAGGATTCATCTCTTACTAGAGATAAGTCCTATCTCACATCCATATTATTGGATAGTAGTAATAGAAATTTGGGGATTATAATTACTAAAGGAAGAGTTGTAAAGTAAAGAGATCATTCATCCAAGTATGTCTCAGTTGGAAGCACCAATTATTCTTTAAGGAAAAGGAGGATGTAACTCTTCAAAAAAAATTTGGATTATTATAAGCTTAAAAAAGATACGATAAAGAATTGGTATCCTCTTACAAGTATTGAAGTCCTAATTGATCAATTTAGTGTATCCCAATGGTTCTATAAAATTTAATTTACTTTGGGATATAAAAAATTGCATGTTTGGAAGGATGATATTCAGAAGACAACATTCAGGAGTATATATTGCCATTACAAGTTTGGGGTTATGCCTTTTGGTATTATGAGTTCACAAACAAGATTTATTGATTTGATGAATCATATATTTCAATGATATATGGATAATTTTATGGTGGATTTTATGGATGAAATTATTCTATATTTTAATACAAAGGTTGATCATGAGAAACACATGAAGAGAGTGTAATTAATCTTGTGAGATAATTTCCTTTATTAAAAAAATTTAAAGAGTGTTTTTTTTATAAAAGTGTTATTTTTTGGCCATTTAATTTTCAAGAAAGGTGTTTTTATGGATCTAAATAATATGGAGGCTTCAGTTTCCCATAAAATGTAGAATAATGTTTTCTAGATACCTGTTTCCTTAGCCTTAATGGTTATTACTAATGTTTTGTTCAAGATTACTCATGACTAGATTCACCAATGAAATATTTGAAATAGAAAAATTTTCTAGTCCAATGGAATGATAAATGTATTAAGTTTTTCAATATGTTATGTTTTTCCTTAAATTTACACCAATCATGATATTTTTAGAATAAGGATAATGTTATGTGGTTAATTGTGATGCTTAGGGATCAAGGTTTGGGTGTGTACTAATATAGAGAGATCATGTTATTTTATATAGGTCATGATAGTTATGGTTCTATGATAATAAATACCCAACACAAGACTTGGAATTATCTTATGTATTATATGTTTTGAAGACATGTTGTCATTTCCACTTTGGTGAGAAATTCAGGGTTTTTACGGATCATAAGAGCTTGAAACACATATTCTCACAACATGATTGTAATTTGAAAAAAATAAGATTAATGAAGTATCGTCAAATGATTTAATTTGACTTAATGTATAAACTGGGTAATTTAAGTTCTTTGGTGGATTCGTTAATCAAGAAATCATATATCCAATTGTAAAAAGAGTCTGATGATCAATCGTAGTTTATGTTCGTGTTTTCTAACTACCTATTGGATTATAAATAACAAGGTAGTGTTACAGTTTTCATTCCATTTTTTGTTCCTAATTTGGTTGAGAATGTTAAGGAGGCACACACATAAAATTCTCAATGTGTGTCTATACGGTGAAAACACAATGGTGGTGAGGACATTAGGAAATGAAAGCTAGGAAATGGATAATCATTGTGCTTTTGAGATCATATGGTCATACATATGACTAATTAGGAACAAGTCCAGTAGGCTTACCACCTTTAGAAATGATTTATTCATCATTGGCTAAAACATATGTATAATTCACAAAAAGAAAAATTTTGGTGGGCATACAAGAAAACAAAATTGCTTAAGTTTGTTTTGAGATGCCTCACCTATCAGCTGGTTAATGTAGTGAACTTACAACCAGGGGGTATGTTGTAGTCATTACTTATTCCAATTTGATAATGGGAGTAGATAGCTATAATTGTTTTGATATGTCTTCCCTGTATTGTTTGGTAACATGATTCCATATGCATTATAGTGGATTGGCTCACAATTTGTCCCATTTCATCCCTATTTTTGAATATCATATGGTGGAGGACTTGTAAAAATATATATCTAAGATTTGGTGAATATGCATGAAATACCAATTTTGATAGTGTTAGATCGAGATCCAAGGATTACCTATCATTTATGGAAATACATAGAAAAATCCCATAGTACTCAGTTGGTTATGAGTATGGAGTATCATCCTCAAATGGATGGAAAGTCTAAAATGATGATACACACATTGGATGTCATGATTTGAGCTTTTGTAACTAATATTTATTTATCATGGGATAAGCACATATTATAAGTCGAGTTCTTTTAAACCAACAGTTATCATGCCTCAATTCATATGGATTCATTTGATGGATTTTATGGTAATCATTTTATTCTCCACTTCTTTGGGAAGAAACGGTTGATATTTCATTGGTTGGAGAGAGCATTGTGAAAGACACATCATAGAAGATTCAGTTCATCAAGAAGATGATATATATAAGAACCTAGCCTTAAATCATTACATAATATTGAATTAAATGGATAATTCACATTGAAGATCTTTTTAGGTTTATAGTTTTAGAGAATTATGAAATAACTATTACATCTCAAAAGATTACAAAGTAGACACTTCTACACAGCTTCCATTTTTTCATAAAATAAAAACTCTTGAAAAAAAGACCAATGTCTTGTTCCTAGTTTTAGACATCATGACTTTTCCTTGATCCCATCCTTGACCCTATTCATATTTAATTCCTGTGAAAACATTTCAAAACATGGGATGAGCATAAAAAGCTCAGTAAGGGATACACAAAGAAGGAAAAATGATTATTTTTCAAAACAACCGGTAAACCATGAATACTTAATCATAAGTAATACTTTTAACCTTTATGATGTAGTAAATACCCTTCACTGATTAAAAGATCATTGCTTACCATTTTGTAACCAAAATATTACCATAAACCCCATATAAAGAACACATAACATATAAAGGTAACTTGGGACATAAACAATCTTAAATAGAATAACCATACGGTATACTTCCACACATATCACTAAAAGGAGTACCCATACAGCTGACTTCCATACCCAATACATTGGAGGTTATAACGTAACCCGTCATCTTGGTATTCACGGCACCACCCAATATTTAGTTTATCACGTAACCACCCATCAAATGTCCATGTACCATTATAAAGTCGTAAGACATAAAAAAATATAACGGAAAGAAAAAATATCGACATTTCAATCACAATATATCATATAAATATATTGACATAAAATATACATTATCAAAACCATTTTCAATACTAAAATACATAAAAGTGTGTATGGTATTTGTTTTCTTTTAAAAACATTATGGCTTGTTGAGGAAGGCAAAGATCAAATAATACACACGGTGCCAGAAAAGGTCATTGTCACTGCTTATGTGAAAAGAAACATTTTTTTTCATTTAGTAAAATTCTTCGTAGAAAAATATTCCCTTTGAAAGGTCAAGGGTGTTTATACAGTGTATAAAAGAAAGTCATGTATTAAAACAAAATTTGCCTCAATGAATGGAGATTGAGATGAAGTCCCTTACATCGTGTCCGACTTGACTCGATCATTCTTTAATCTCTTGAATAATAAAATAAAGTAAATTGATACTTTCTCAAGAACCTTTTTCAAGTATATTATTCCTTTTGTATCACTTATTACCCTGTTATAAGAATTATGTAATCATTTAAGTTAATAACGTTCGTTTTGTTGATATTTGGTACTTGAGTAAAAAATGAACAACTTATATTTAAAAGTTTTCCATGTGGTCAATAGTTAATTATATCCAGAATGTCATTATTAATTTAGATATCATATATATTGTATATATCCAGTATATATATATATATATATTTATAATAGTACATATCATTTGGAGGTAAGAAATGAAATACACCATTCATGGAGACGGTAAGCCATACGTATGCATGAACGCTACTTTAATTTTATTTCTTATTTTAAGGGAATTAAAACATAAGGATACATAGTTATATTATAATTCCAGTATAATATCATATACAATATCATTAACTACATCCTTTATACGTCCCACATATGCCATTAACGAGTCATATCACTTTGAGGGGGTGGTAGTCCGCACTTCCTCAAATAAAATTATCATGTTTACCCATAATGGTAACCATAAAGGTATGATATAAATGGAAATTACAGAAGTATAAAGAATACATAAACGTAATATATATCATATATAAATACATTTCAATCTTAATGGACACCATGAGCGGTGGTAGGAGATAATCGAACAATCATCGTTTCGTGAGGCGTTGGTTTTCCATCCATAGAAACATTATGTTCTTCACCCATTAGATGGAGGTGAGTGTAAGTTTAGTTCGAATATTTCTCCTAAAAACAACCTAGTTTATTGAGGATACTGGTATTGTTACAAAAAAAATGTAATAAAAATAGTTTAGGGGTTAGAGAATTAAAATAAAAGAAAACAATTTAAGAGAAAGGGTTACCTTTAATTTGGGTAACTCCCATTGGTTTGAACCAAATGAATTCTTGAAGTGCCTTATGCCTCAGGAAAGGATTATAGGAGGAGGAGAGATATGTAGTGAGATTAATTGGGAAGATTTTGGACAATCCAAAAGGCTTGATAGGTGTGAGGAATTTGTTAGAAATGGTCTTTTTTTATAAGGGGGATGACGAGCTCTTTAGGAAAGTGTGAAAATATTATTTTATTATATAATGATATTCGGTTTCAAAATGTCCAAAAATAATTAAAGTATAATATAAGATGACTCATGGTCGAAATAAAAACATACAATAAGAATTGGAAATGTATTGGATAATATTGTAATCATTATAATCTTAATTATTTAAATCATTTATTAATGAGGTAAAGTCTGCATCATTATTTTGTCAAAAATAAATTAATTTATTTGATGTCTAAAAATTATAAAACAAATATCATGATGTAGAAAATCTATTTATAATTCAAATGAATCTTTATAGTATAAAATATAATTTATATAACACCATATAAAAATTAATTTACTAAAAGATATTAGTTTTTGTCATTTTTTCCTCTACATTAAATTAATTAATCTAATGCGTCATTATCTTTCATAAGTGGCTCTATGGGGTCCCGAAATAGACCCAAAGATGACCATGGTAGGCCATTACTCATCTAATAAGGGTAAGACACGTGTTAAGGTAAAATTTTAATTATTATAATATTATTTTAACCTTGAATTACCGTATTTACCTTTAACAGCGGTAAATAAAAGTCAAAAGTTAGTATTCAAAAAAAATTATTTTCCTCTTATTAAACCACATTTTACTTCTTTATAACAACCATGTATATCGGATTTTTTAAATTCAATTCACAAAAGTGGTATAATTTCATTTAAATGAAAAAGTCAGTTTTTTAACTACTACCATGTGGTTTCACTATTCATCAAAAATTGATTTTTTTCAGAAAAATACCAAAAATTCAACCTAAGATTTATTTTCTATTCTGAATTCAAAAATGATGTCTATTTTTATAAATTCAAAACATAGAAGTGGAATTAATTAATGTAAAATTAATTCCCATTTTCAAAACAAATAGTGTGTTTTTAAGAAACAATAACTATCAAAAGATTGACACTTGTTTATGTCCAATTTCAAAGGGAAATTAATTCCAATGAAAAAAATTGGATTAAATGGTAAAAATATATTTTAGTTACACTTTAAAACCAATTAAAATTTTAATATAAATATATAAATAAACTATATTAAAACATAGTTTTGAATTAAAATACAATATTTTCACTATTCCTTAAAAAATGAACTTTATCGAAAAAATTCCAAAAATTGACACAAAGTAAATTTTGATGTCCACAGTCTAAAGAAGGACTTTATTTGGTCAACTAGAATTTATTAAAGTGAAAAAAAATTATTTTTAACGAGGGTTCTCCATTAAAATGTGGTAAATCAACCTTTTAATGTAAATTATGCATAAAATTAGATTCATTCGCATTTTAAGCCTCTAAAGTTTATTGGATAAATGTAAATACATTTAACAATCTTGTATAATCATATTTTAGTTAGTTTTTTTTCATTCCTTCCATTACAACAGCTAGGAGTTAACTACCATTTAAAATAATAATATTATTTTATTTGTGTGAAATGTAAGATTTCAAAGAAACTCGTTGTTGCGTATCTGGTACACTATCAAACATAGCAACCCCTTTAATGTAATATTGATTTTTAATTCACAAATACCAATAAATATGAAATATATCTTATTCTTTATTTACCTGGGATGTTACATCCTTCCACCATTTTGGGAATTTCGTCCTCGCAATTTTACTTATCAAACTAAGTGGTGGTATTTAACCCTCATAGCATTTTCAGATTCCAATGTTGCCTCTTCAACCATATGGTTTTTACACAAAACCTTTACCTAGGGAATTACCTTATTACACAAAATTTTCTCTCTTCAGTCAAGAATCTAGACTGGTTGTTCTTCTTAACATAGATTCTCTGTCAACTGAACTATCTCTGGGCTCAAGACATGAAATGGATCTAGCATATACTTTCTCCACATCGAAACATGATAAACATTGTGTACCTGGGAAAAACATAGAAGTAAAGCCACTTTGTATGAAACTGATACATCTTTCTCCAGAATTTCATAAGGTCCAATGAACCTCAGACTCAAATTTTCCTTCTAACCAAAACACATCACACTTTTCCAGAGAGAAACATTGAGAAAGAAATGACCCCCTACCTCAAAAGATCGATCCTTCCTCTGTTTATCTGCATTAATTTTCTATCTGCTTCGAGCTGTTCTCGTGTTCTTTTGAATCAATTGAACTTTATTTGCCATCTCTTCTACCAATTATGGTCCCATCATCTTCCATTCACCTACTTCACCCCAAAAGCTGGAGTTTGACAATGATTTCAATATACTGCCTCTTATAGAGCCATCTGTATACGAGAATGAAAACTGTTATTATATGAAAATTCAACCAAAGAAAGACGTTGGTCCCAACATCCCTGATCATCTATCGAGAAAGCACGTAACATATCATCTAATTTCTGAATTGTTCATTCTAATTTCCCAACTGATTGCGGATGAAAATCTTTTCTAAAATTTAATTCAGTACCCAACGACTTCTGAAGGCCTTTAAAAAAGATAGAAGTAAACAAAGGATCACGACTAGATACAATGGAGAGGGGAACTTCATGTAACCTGACTATCTCTTTAACATACAATCGAGAAATATTATCTAGAGACAAATTATCTCGAATATGAAGGAAATGAGCAGCTTTAGTCAATCAATCAACAATAACCCATATTTCATTATTACATCGAGATGTCTTTGGAAATCCCCCAACTATGTCCATTGATAAATTTTTCTATTCCCACTCTGGCATCGGTAAAGGTTGAATCCTTCCTTTTGGTAACTGCCGCTCTGCTTTAAACTGCTGACAAGTAAAACACTTCACAGTAAAATCAGCAATATCACTTTTCATTCCATCCCACTAATAATACTCCTGATGATCTCTGTACATATTAGTATTACCAGGATGAACTGAAAAGGAGAAATATGAGCTCCACATAACAACTCATTCTTAAATTTTGAATCCAAAAAAACACATAATATCTTTATAAACCTCAAAACACAATCATTATCAATGTTAAGTTCAGGCTACTTACCCTTCTGAACCAACTCTACCTTTTTCTATAAATCACTATCTTCTTTCTGTGCTTGAATTATTCTGTCTGATAGAGATGATATCACTGACACCTGATAAAAAATAGAAGAATTTCTTGCACCGACAACTTCTATACCAAAGTTCGTCATATCAAAACCCAAAGGATCTTGTTCCAAATGTAACATAGTTAATGAATCATTACTTTTTCAACTCAAAGCATCAGCCACTTTATTTCCTTTTCTTGGATGGTAATGAACCATACAATCATAATCAATGATTAATTCCAACCATATCCTCTTTATCATGATCAGTTTTATTGAGTGAATATATACGTCAAACTTTTGCGATCAGTATATATTTCACACTTCACTCTATAAAAATGATGCCTCCAAATTTTTAAAACAAAAACAACAGCAGCTAATTCCAAATCTTATGTAGGGTAATTTAACTCATGGGGTTTCAACTCACGTGAAGCATAATAAATTACTAGATCATTCTTAATAAGGACACAACCAAGTCCTTTCAACGAAACATCACTTTAGATAACAAACTCACCATTTCTAGAAGGCAGTGCTAAACCTGGAGCATTCACAAATCTTCATTTCAATTCCTGAAAACAATAATCACATTCTTTTGTCCAAATGAACTTAACACTTATTCGAGTTAACATATACATTGGACTAGATAACCGTGAACAATTTTCAACAAACCTCGGGTAAAAACCTGCTAAACCAAGAAAACTAGGAATCTCGGTTATGTTTGTGGGTCTTCTCCATTCTTCAACAACTTTTGATTTAGAAGGATCAACAGTTATGCAATTTTTTGAAATAATGTTTCCATGGAAAGAAATTTGTTGTAACCAAAACTCACACTTGCTGAATTTCCGATAAAGTTTATTTTCATTTAAGGTATTCAAGGTGACCGTTAAATGACTTTCATGCTCCTATTTACTTTTTGAATAATCCAAAATGTCATCAATAAAAACAACCAATATTTTTCACCTGAGTCAACTATGACATCACTGCAAAAAACTGTTCAGTTCTGATTCTGACCATCTCCGAATACTGTTTTGAATAGTCATTTCCATCTGTATGCCCTCCCAGAAAATCTACTCTGTTTCCTCTATGAAAAATAATTCTGAACACAGAAATATCTTAAGAAAAGAAACATGGTAATCTGTAAATGCTATAGTATTTCAATATTAACATAAATTACTTTATGGACTTTTATATAACAATACCCTAACTACTATAGTTATCTAAACTGACCTCTGATACCAACTATAAGGACCCAGCCTTAAAACATTACATAATAATGAATCAAATGAATAATTCAAATTGAGGAACTTTCCATGTTTAGAGTTTTAGAGAATTAGGACATAACTATTACATCTCAAAAGATTACAAAGTAGACACTCCTACACAGTTTCCATTTTTTCATAAAATAAAAACTCTTGAAAAAAAGAGGCATGTCTTGTTCTAGGTTTTAGACAGCATGACTTTTCCTTGATCCCATCCTTGACCCTATTCATCCTTAAGTATTGTGAAAACATTTCCAAACATGGGATGAGCATAAAAATCTCAATAAGGGATACACAAAGAAGGAAAACTGTTAGTTTTTCAAAACAAAAGGTAAACCATGAATACTTAATCATAAGTAGTAATTTTAACCTTTATGAAGTAGAAAATACTCTTCACTAAATAAAAATAATTTCATACCCTTTTGTAACCAAAATATTACCATAAAACCCATATAAATAACTCATAACATATAAAGGTAAATTGGGACATAAACATACTTAAATGGAATAACCATACAGTCGACTTCCACACATATCACTAAATGGAATAACCATATGGCTGAATTCCATACCCATTGAATTGGAGGTTATAACGTAACCACACATCCTGGAATTAATGGAACCACCCTTCATTTGGTTTATCACGTAACCACCTGTCAAATGTCCAAGTACCATTATAAAATCATAAGACATAAAAAAAATATAATGGAAAGAAAAAATTTCCTTACTTCAATCACAATATATCCCTTAAATGTGTTGACCTAAAAAATCCATTATCAAAACCATTTTCAATACCAAAATACATAAAGAGTAAATGGTATTTATTTTCTTTTAAAAACATTTTGACTTGTTGATGAAGCCAAAGATCAAATAATACTCACAGCGGCGAAAAAGGTCGTTGTCACCACTTATGTTAAAAGAAACATTCCTTTTTTTCATTTACTAAAACGCTTCATAGAAAAATATTTCCTTTGAAAAGTCAAGGGTGTTTATATAGTGTATAAAATAAAGTCGTCTATTAAAACAAAATATGCCTCAATGAAAGGAGGTTGAGATGAAGTCCCTTACCTCATGTCCGACTTGACTCGATCATTCATTAATCTCCCGAATAATAAAATAATGTTAATTTATACTTTTATAAGAACCTTTTTGAAGTTCATTATTCCTTTTATATCACTTATTACATTTTATAAACATTATGTATTCATTGAAGTTAATAACATTCGTTTTTTCATGATTTGGTACTTGAGTAAAAAATGAACACCGTATATTTACATGTTGTCCGTGTGGTGAATAGTCCATTATATCCAGAATGAAATAAATTATTTAGATATAATATATATCATATATATCAAGTATATATATATATATATATATATATAACAGTACATATCATTTGGAGGTATGAAATGAAATTCACTATTCATGTAGACGGTAAGTCGTACGTGCGCATAAACGCTACTTTCATTTCTATTTATTATTTTAATTTAATTAAAACATAATGATACATAGGTATATTATAATTTCAGTATAATATAATATCTAATATCGTTAACTACATCCTTTATAAGTCCCACATATGCCATTAACGAGTCATATTACTTTGAGGGGAAGGTAGTTCACACTTCCTCAAATGAAATTATCACGTTTACCCATAATGGAAACCATAAAGGTATGATATAAATTGAAATTACAGAATCATAAATAAAAAATAAAAATAAAATATATCAAATATAAATACAGTTCCATCTTAATGGCCACCATGAGAGGCGGTAGGAGATAATCAAACAATCATCGTTTCGTGAGGCGTTAGTTTTCCATCCACAAAAACATTATGTTATTCACCCATTATATGAAGGTGTTTGTATGTGTAGTTATAATAATTATCATAAACACATCCTAGTATATTTAGTATACTAGTTTTGTTACAAAAGAATGTAATAAAAAGTGTTTAGTAGTTGGATAAGTAAAATAAAAGAAAACAATTTAATTGAAACCGTTACCTTTAATTTGGGTAACTCCCTTTGGTTTTAACCAAAGGACTACTTGAAGTGACTTATGCCTAAGGTAAGGATTCTAGGAGTAGGAGAATGATTTAGTTAGATTAATTGTGATGATGATGGATGATAAAAAAGGCTTGAGAAGTATGATGAATTGGTTATAAATGGTATCCTTTTATAAGGGGGAGGAGGGGCTCTTTGGGAATGTGTGAAGATATTATTTTGTTATATAATGATATTTGGTTTAAAAAGGTCCATAAATAATTAAGGTAGAAGATAAGATGACTCATGGTCGAAATAAAATAATCCAATAATAATTTGACATGTTTTGGATAATATTTTAATCATTATATTTCTATTTATTTAAATCATTTATTAATGAGGTAAACCTTGCATCATTGTTGTGTCTTAAATAATTTAATTTATTTGAGGTTAAGAAATTATAAAAAAAATATCATGATGTATGAAATATTCTTATCTATCCAATGAAATTTTATAGTTGAAAATATAATTTATATAAAAACATATAAAAATTAATTTAATAAAAGATATTTGTTTTTGTTATTTTTTCCATTACATTAAATTAATTGATCTAATGTGTTATTATCTTTCATAAGTGTCTCCATGGGGTCCCAAAATAGACCCAAAGATGCCCATGGTCGGCCATTACTCATCCAATAAGGTTAAGACAAGTGTTAAGGTAAATTATGAATTATTATAATATTCTTTTAACCTTGAATTATTGTATTTACCTTTAATCGCGGTAAATAAAATCCAAAAGTTACTATTCACCAAAAAATATTTTCATCTTATTGAACCAAATTTTACATATTGATAACAACCCTGTTTGATTGATTTTTTAAATTCAATTCACAGAAGTGGTAAAATTTTATTTAAGTGAAAATGTTAGTTTTTTTAACTACTACTAAGTGGTTTCACTATTCGTCAAAAATTGAAGTTTCTAAGAAAAATACCAAAAATTCAGCCTAAGATTTATTTGGTATTTATAATTCAAAAATGATGTCTATTTTTTCAAATTCAAAACATATAAGTGGCATTAATTAATTTAAAATTAATTCTAGTTTAAACAAATAGCGTGTTTTTAAGAAACAATAACTATCAAAAGATTGACACTTGTTTATGTTCAATTTCAAAGGGAAATTAATTCCAATGACCAAAATTGGATTAAATGGTAAAAATGTATTATAATTACACTTAAAAAATAATTAAAAATATTATATAATGATATAAATAAACTTGATTAAAATGCAGTTTTGAATTAAAATACAATATTTTCACTATTCATTAAAAAAATGACCTTTAGCAGAAAAATTCCAAAAATTTAAACAACGTAAATTTTGATATCTCTATTATAAATAAGGATTTTATTTTTTCAATTATAATGTATTAAAGTGAAAAAAACTATATTTAAAGAGGGTTCTCCATTAAAAGGAGGTAAATCGACCTTTTAATGTAAATTATGATTAAAATTAGATTCATTCACATTTTAAGCCTCTAAATTTGATTGGATAAATGTAAATACATTTTACAAACATGTATAATAATATTGTAGTTAGTTTTGTTCATTCCTTCCAACAAAAATTCTAGCAGTTAACTACCATTTAAAATAATAATATTATATTATTAGTGTGCAACATACGATTTCAAAGAAACTTGTTGTTGAGTATCGGGTATGCTATCGAACATAGAAACCCCTTTAAAGTAAAATTAATATTTAGTTCACAAATATTAATAAATATGAAATATGTATTATTCATTATTTACCAGGGATGTTATAATATATATGGATAAAAGTCCCTAAAAATCATATGTGGATCATCATTAGTTACCATTTAAATCTAAGTTGTGTGATCATGTGTTCTTTAGAATGTATCAATGGATTGTGATGTGTCCTTTTGGGAAGAATATAATGTAATACGCTCTATATATAGGATCAATTGAGATACTTGAATGGGTTTGTGAGGTGGAATACTGGTCATATACACCACTATGGTTCAGTTTAGTGAGTAATGTGTTTAATGTATCTCAATTGATGATTTATCAACATTATGCTAACCTTGTAATTTTATGGGATCATGTTGACCTAGAGCCGGATGATATATTGGTTCAGGTTCCAGTGTAGATTTTGGATAAGAAATATAAAGTATTGTGAGGGAAGAGAATAGGTTTATTGATGGTTTAATGGAAAAATTTTCAGATTTTTAAGGAAATGTGGGGGAATGAAAATGGTCTGGTTGAGTAGTGGCCAGAACTCTATTAGGCCAATGGTGGTTTTCTAGTTTTCAAGGATATAAATACCAATGGTGGGGAGAATTAAGTAGCCACAATTTTAGGTAATTAACCATTTAATTATGTTTTTTAAATGTATAAAGTGAATGGGTTTTGTTTTAGGAGGTTTATTAGACTTTTGGAATGTTTTTTGTGATTTTCTAGACATTTAATATTTGATCACAGTAAATTGAAACATTGTAACACTTCTTAAGAAATTGTGAAACTAAAATAGTGGTCACTATATAGGTACATATTTAGATGCATGGTTTGTAGAATCCTTATGGCCACCTTGGAGAAACCATGAAATGTTGGGGAAAGGGTTTTTACATAGATTTTGTATAGATTGTCTAAATTTCCTAAACAACCATGTGATATGGGTTTGTAGGTATTTGTTAGCGCATTTTTAGCGCATAGTTTTCCTAACCATGCACCCTAAACATGCAATATGAAATTTTATTCACAAAAATTGTCGATCTAACTCAAGATACCACCATAATTTCTAGTTTTTACCTTATTACTAACCGAACACGAATTAAAATCATTCCAAAGGTTGGAGAGACCATTCCTCATGATCTAAGAGTGATTCATTTTTATTTTTAGTCCATTGGAGGACCATATTACTTTTTAAGTGATTCTTCATGGGTTTTTCACTTGATTTTATTATTTTCCCCTCTCTTGCTATCAGGGAACTATTTAATTGGGAAAAAACTTTTGGTTTTTGATGCTAATAGTGAGGTGATATGGTTGTTTTGATGGTTGGGAATAAGATTGGAGGATGTTTTTAAGTGTTTAATGGGGTATTTGGTGTTTGGTTTCATCCATTGGTTTATCCGTTATTTGTGACGTAAGTGGATTTAATCACATTTCCTCTTATCAATAACATGATGAATTGATTTGAAATTTATAAATTTTATAGAAATTTATTGTTAAAATCCTGTGATATTCTTCTTGGAATACCTCTTTAGTGAAGTTTTTATAAAATGGTGGTAAATGTATATTACTATGGAATGTGCTTTTTTATCATTTTTAAATTATGGTTTTAATATTTTTGTTGGGTTTTGATGCATGAGATTTCTTAAGGAATTATTTTCAATAAAATAAATGTTTTTTAATTGAATTGGAGTGGGAATCGACATACATGGCTGAAATTTGTTCTTATGAGTTTAGGGTGTATAAGGCTATGAATGTTTCCCTATAAAAATGGGGCAGATTTGGGAATGAACATTCCCCCAAAAAATGGTTAACCAAGTGATGTCATGTCAAAATGATGAATAATCACTCCAAATTATAGGGTGGTCTACGGTTTCTCTCATGTGTAGAAATTGAAAAATGTTTTAAAATATTTCTTTGAATTCTTTCTATGAGTAACTATTTTTTAAAAATTGATTTTGGTTTTGATAAAAACCACATTATATTTTTTAAAAACGTTTTATATAAATGTGTTATATTTTTCTATCATAGTGGAATGAGTAGGGAAATCTTTAGAGAAATCCAATTGATTTTTATTCTCACACCCTACTTGGGAACATTTGTATGGTTACAAATAGTGTTTATCCAAATATTTGTAAAGGAAAGGTATCTCATTTATTTATTTATTCATCATAATAACTTTGGCATGGCTTGTGTAATTGTACCTTAGATAATTTGTAGATATATATAATTGATTTCCTTCGTGTCTTTGAGTTATTTGGTTTTGATTTTTAGTTTATACTCTTATATTGTTTTTAGGGATGGTTCTGTTATACTCTCAATTTTATTAAATTTTACTCATGCATCATATTGTGGATGTTTAGTTAAGGTTATTTTGGTCTATTTATCTTATATTTTAATGTGAAAATAATCCCCCAACTATTTATAAATCCCTAGGAATTTATTTCTATCCTTTAGTGTATTGGGGATGTCATGTAATACTTAGTAACACCCTCACCTCACCCAAATCCAATAGATGAGGGGAAGGATTTTACATCTTAACCTCTATAATAACATCATATCTCAAGGAAATATATCATTAAATGACCAATGAATCATTAAAATTTTCACATCATAAATTTAGATACATTTATTCTCTTTTCTCAATAGATTCAACATAACTATGTAATTTTCTAGACACAATCAAGGACTTATTTTGAGATATTTATTCAACATTTTTTCTCAACATTGTTCTTTAACACTAATAGATTAATCTTTGTAATATAATTGTTTTATAATTACCTTATGCTTAAATGTTAATTATTACCCTTAAAAAGGTTATTTTCATGTTTAAACAAAAAAATGAATGATGGGTAATTTTTTTTAATTTTATCAACGATGACTTCACTATTTTAGCATCTAACCATCAATATTAATTAATATTTCCTAGTTTTAAAATATGTATCAAGTATCATTTTCAAATAAACCACTTATTTTTCAAAATATTCCACCATATTTCATATATTTTCAATAAAATCATATATAAAATCTATAATACCAATTTTTTTGTCGATATTTATTTTTAAATTAACCGTGACCTCTAGATTTTATTGGCCTATAAAAATCCTCTAAACCATTTACTCATGTTGTGGGATTAAGTCATCAAAGTCATCCACATATTTATCTAAATGCTTTATAAATATACCTATAATTCCATTTTTCGTCATTTGAGTATAATTTTTCTTAAACTCACCTTTAAGATCATCAATAAATTTTACAATATAATATTTGTGATCTTTTTTGTCATCTATCATTTTCACTATAACTTCGTGAACATTAGATAAGAATTTAATTATATCTTCTTCATATGATGATTCAAAATTCATGTTTCCTATTATAATATATATCTATAATTTGAACATTTTCTTTTTTATTTTTTTAAAAACAAAAATTTTATTCTCTCATTGGGAGAATTTATTATACCTTCTTGAATAATAAATCACCAATTATTTTTAATCAAATCCCCAATTAAATATATTAAAAAAACTACTAATAATCCTATACTTTATGACATACAATTATTTTTTACCTTGAAATATACATTATACTATTTTGAATTTTCTAGATATAACTTATATGAATAAATTACATGTACAATAATCTCCCTTATCATAACCCAATTTATATTTAATCATAGTTTGAAAAGTAATCACATATAAATAATGAGTGAAATGGACTTATTGTTTTACACTCAACTCATAATGTATCGACCTTATTTAAAACCCGTCAATTAAAACAAGACTGAAGTGTCCTTATTTAGTTGCTAGATAATTTTCATTTTATAAATGTGTGTGTCTCTTTAATATATTCGTCACAATTTTAAAATCCTTGATATTTAAAAAAATTCCTTAACCTTTTCACCACCATATGAATAATATTTGTGAATAATTCATCAAAACTGTAGTAGGGATGAATTATTAATTCTATTACATTAATGTGTAAGATTCCAATATTTTCACCATTTGACTTCTTTTCACCTCCATTAATGTTCAATAATTTATCCCATATGGGATTCGAGACTAGTCATTATGATATATTTTATTTAGAAATGAACCAAATATTTTATTTTTATACATTGAATCAAATAATCAATTTATTTTATAGTTCAAATAAATCTATCTTTATTTGATCAATAATTTTATTCCATAATTTCAAAAAATTATACATACTATATAAATTATTATATATTAAATATCATATTTTCATCAATATATAATAAAGAAGACCATACATGTTTTTAATTTTCATTAATAATTAATTTCATAATCATTTTTTTAAATTAATAACACCATGTAACAGATTCACAATGATTAAACTGCCTGACTATGAAACCAATTATTAGGACTAAGGTCCCATGTTAATCTAAGATGAGGGATAATTATGGTATTAATTATTTTTGCTTCATCCTCTCATATTAATGGATAATATTCCCTTGTTATACTATGATATTTACTACTATACCATTTATATATAGTTTTCATACATGTCAGTGTAAAAAAATTAAAATAAAATGTTTGAATGAACCAATTTTTTATTTGGTTATCCAAGATAGTCTATGAAGAAGGATCATATGAATGAAAATGTTTTATTTTATAATAGATCACTATAAATTATTTATTTCTATTAAAATGTTTCATAATAGTTCACTACAATGACATAATGACACTCACTCATATTATCACTAAAAATGGTTTTTGAAGAAAATCACATAATAAATTGGATCATGGTTATAAAATGATAACAATCATACAAGAAATAAAAATAATCCATCATTGGTGTTTCAGTTCAGAAAAAAATTAGTCATGAATAATATGATTATCATCTTATAGACTCCATATATTCAAATTAAAGAACGTATTCAATGCCTCCCTCTCTCTATCTCTTTCATTTATTCTCTATTAATTGATAGTATCCCATATATGTATTTATTTATTTATTATTTCATTTTATAGATATTATTTTTTGAAGAACATGATGATATAGAAACCAAATAACCATTTTTTGAAGTCCATTATTTTTTATTTATATATCCTATATAAATAAAAACTTATTTATCATTGAAATATGGAATACAAATATTTATATTAATCAACCACAAATCTGAGTTATAATCTATTCAAATATACCTCATAATACCCTATTTAATACAACTTAAGATTATAACTAAGTTATATTCGAAAATAATAATTTGATTTTAAACAAAGATATGTTATAAAATTTTTGGAATATGGTATTCAATATCATGAAACCTATGGATCAAACTTGGGTGGTTATTGAAACAATATCAGATTCCCTATTGAAAAATTAGTTCATTATAATTCCAAATTCATTTTTAGAGTTTCAATTTCATTAAACAAGTGTGAAACTGAGTTAACTCCTACAAATATTATTATCCATAATTCTATATTATAAATATTTCACAATTCATGAATAAATGTTATGCATAATTACCATATATCTTTTGAAATATTAACATTATAGTTATTTAAAAAATACCTATGAGTTTTAAAATTACATAGTAATAATTTATCCCTTATGTATCCTTTAGACTATGTTTTACAGTTATATAGATTTCAAAATTCATAATTCAATATCTTGCATAATATTTATAGTCCCCTTATCTTAAATATATTTTTGATGAAAAAATATTTTTTTACAACAATATTCTAAATAAAATCCAAAAAAATAAAAAAAAATCATTAACACTAAAAAATTCCTTCAACTTCTCTCATTAACTCCAAAAAAATCCTTCAACATCTTTCATTTACCCCGGTGAAATCCTTCATCAACTTTTATTGATTTTAAAACTCCTTCATTATATTTTACAATTCATACAAAATTTATAAGGATAACAATATCAAATTTTTATTACTAATGAATAAACCATCCTTACTAGCTCTAATACATTCACTGGTATAAATAATTTATTTATTTTTAATATCACTATACTGTATACCTTTACCATTATCCAACAACAGTCCATCCATGTTTCCCATTTTATTAAAGAAAATAATATTGAACCTTCTATGTTTTATATTTCATAATCTTATTTCTATTAATTTATTTCCCCACAATACTATTTTCTATATTTAACATTGGTGATATATATATATATATATATTAATGTTTCTTCATTTGAAAAATATTTAGATATTTTTTACTCATATTTCATGTTTCTTTAATAATTATATCTTATTTATCTATTTTAATAACAATTTCTTCAGTCACCAACAAAATATTAATTATATTATTGAATTTGTTTCATATGATAATTGTTTAATTATTAAATCTATATTGGCATCTTCTTTGTACATGTGGTTTTTTTATTCTACCATAATATCTAGTCATAATTCATTTTTAACACATATAAAGAACATCTAAATAATAGTTATCTATTATCTATATGTTTTTATCTAACAAATTTTTTTATATTTCATAGGATTTATCATTCCAACTACATTTGATAATAATATATTTAATGCATAGGATTTCCAAAGAAGAATCATATAACACTAAATATTAATTTCAAATTTCACAAAATCATATTGAGAGATTATTCATTACAAGAGAGAATTTTATTCTATATGTACCATTTTATATCTATTAATAAAAATTAAATAATATTACTTATGTATATTAATTTGACTATCATACCATCATTATCATTATTTGTAACAATATTATTGAAAAAAAAATTCTCAGGCCCATATCATTGGATGAAATTCATAGCCCAATAAGAAACTAGATATATGTGAATTTATCATATAATAAGATCATATATTTCTAGGGATTCTCATTTTAATCTGTTTTCAATATTCAAGATGAATATTATTCTTTATAGTTTTTTTTCATGTGAAAATAACTTCTTTCCAGGATACACTATGGAGAATGTTTAATTATTTTGTTGTTGTTTTTTATTAGATTCAACATAAGGAACCCATTTTGTTTGATAAATAATTTCTCAAAACCAAGTCTTATGTTACACATGTTATATAGATTCAATATTATAATGAGTTCCTCCAGTCCTTTTGATGAATTAACATATTTTAATTGAATTCTATTATTTAAAAACATTACCATAGTTTCTTCATGAAATTTTTGCCTTCAATTCTAACAAAAATATATTCATGTTAAATATACTCATTATACATAAATAAATATTGTTTTTTATCAAAATATATCTATAATTTAGTAATAGTAACATCAAGATTATCTTCAATTTCAATTAAATATAATTCTTTTGTTATCAATTGATAATTATTAATAATAACAGGAATTTTAAAACCTATTTTAATCATAAATTTATTATTCTCCAATAGTTTCTTCATTTAAAAAAATGTTTGTAGTTCTTTGTAATTGGAATCCATGGAATCCAATTTCTCATTTATTACTAAGATTCATCTCTGTAATACTTATTGGGATATATTATCATTTAACCTTTAACAATTGAACATTCTAATTCAAATCATAGATTTTATATTTATAAAATCCTTGAAAATTTTAAATTATGTTTAATTAGTATAATATTCTTTCAATAATTCTTCATATATACATTAAGAAATAATCACTAGGATTTTATGTTCCATGTTAGGTCCTGTGAGACTTTATCCTTAAAATATAAAGTCAATTTTCATTTCCATTCTTCTTGTATTCAACATTAATTCCCTTATAATAACCCATTATGACAAATAAATTTCCTTTTCCACCTAATAAAAAATCTCAATGTAACTTCTCGAACATATCCCACACCTTCTTTAATTTCTCTCAGTTTATAATTCTCATATATACATATATATATTGTAAAAAAACATTGAATATTTAAATCATTTTGATACATGTGATATACACCAATCAATATCTGGGACTGATATCAAAACTTTTGATAGTTATTTTCATAATTTACAAATCAGGTCATAGATTTTCATATACAATTATTGGCACTTATAATATTATATGTAGATTGATTTCTAAGAAACATAATTATATCCGCTCCTTTCATACATGTATTTCATATAGAGCGATATACATGTTTTCTTTTATGTTCACCTTGTTTCGACTTCTGAAATCTTATATTAATAGGTGTATTATCCATTATAGGATATAGTGGTCCATGTTGTAGCTTATGAAGCCTCATAGTGCAAGATATGTTCATTAGATCTCATGGTCAAAATTACCAAATTACACTATTCATTATACCCAAATTATTTGATCTAATATCAATGAAAACATTCTTTAACCCTTCTCCGCAATGTTAATTATTATGAAAACAATCCCAACACAATTTCTAGTCACTCATCCATAGAACCCATGTTAAATATAGTTCTTTATACATATATAGAGTAAATATCCATCATAAATGATAGTTCATCACCTTACCTTAATATATTTTTATCCTCATCATGTTTATACTAGAACTTATCAATAGTTACGAGGGTCAATGCATCAGATACTCATTGTATCCATCCATATTCTGATCTATTTATCATATAATCCATGTAAATTCCTTGACATCATTAGTAGATTTATAAAATTTATTTTTTATCATATTTTTTAATAAAAATAGTTTAATCATATATGTTTTGCTACTTTAATAGTTGACACAATTCGATCAATGCTAAATATGTGGGTTTACCAAAATTCAAGGAGTAAATAAATTTCATAACACAAACATTAATGAAAAGAATACTATATCATAATGTCATTTTTATTTAGATCTTAATTGGTAATTATTTTATTTTTATAAATGTATTTACCATTACCACTTCAGCTAGGTATTTCCCATTATTTTCCATATCTAAATCCATTGTTAGGATTATTTTCATTTAAGGATGATTTTAATGAACTACTAAAGAGTATAATGGTTAGAAGAAAAAACTAGGTGAATTCCCCTTGGGTATAAGAACCATTAGGTACTCAGTGGTCCTTGACTTGGTACCTAGTGAGATTTTGATAGGACATGATGTTTTTCCTTGAACCACTAGGTACTTGGTGGTTTTATCCGGTACTTGGTAGTCACCTGGGTGAAATATCTTCTAAAAGGAGTAAATTATAATTTAAAATATAAAAACAAGATATGGAATGTTCTCCTCTATAATGATTCTTATAGTCTCCACTCACTCTTTTTATCTATCACCATGCACCTACAAAAAAATATATGGTATGTTCTAATAGTTCATGAAAAGTCACCTTCAATGATGTAAGTTCATGAATCTTCTCTAATATTTATCTTTTTTTTATTATTTTTAATAATTGGGAGAATACTATTATCATCAAACTAGGTGTGATATATCTTATTTAATTATTTATATCATCTTATAGACTAAAATACATGGTAGGATGACATATAAAATAGGAGGATTTCTCTTAAGATTCAAGTGGTTGATTGACCCTATCCTATAGAACCTAATGAACTACATTGAAATTTATTTTTAATGAGAACCTTTTACTTTTCGAGTATCATATATGAGTTTAGATAGAAAGAACCAAGGAATGATTGAATTAAGGCAGGTTTTTATTCCTCAAATAATTAATTCTTAAATGCTTTCCTGAAAAAACATAAAATAAATTAGATATATTTGTTTTTAATGTATGTTGGAATTATATGTCTAAAAAATGTTTCATTTTTAAATTTTTGGTAAATGATAATGTTTTTTTCTATTATAATTTGTGAAATATTTTAACACAAAACTTGACCCTTGTATAAATTATTTCCCACTTGTTTTTATTATATTATTTATATTGATTGTACATGTTTTGTTATAAAGATTCTATTCTGCATGATGTGGTTTTTAATTTTATATCTACGGTTAATAAATATTTATTGAAGGGGGAATGTTATGCATGTATAAATAAGGTTCTAAATAAACATTCTTTCAAATAATAGACTAATAGAATGGGATGGGATCACATGGACTTGACTATATTATAACATTTTCTTATACTAGGTAATTGGTAGTTAAATTCAATATTCATGAATCTATTACACATGATTCCTTTTCCCCTATATGAGATGACTATTTTTCAATATCATTAGTTATGGTTCATCTTATATTATGATTTATCATGAATGTTAGTTTCAAAGGTATGTACCCTACCGATATATTAAGTTAATTAATTTTTCCATAAATGATATGATTTAATGTATGTTAATATTATTTTTTGAAATTTTATTTATTAAAATAGATATTTCTATTTCCATATAAAATTTTATTTATAACTAGTTTTTAAAGATTGGTGGTGACCACCTTCTGGTAATACCTTTCTCACACCACACATTTGACCCTCTTGAGATATAGGTCGACCAGTTTATACATGTATCAAGTTAAGGAAAAGAACCTCAACATTGGGGTTATCCAAACATTGAGTTTGAAGCAGGTATATTACTATTTTTCTAACATTTTATAGAGTGTGTAGAGTGGACATACATGTTCTCTCCATAGTGCATGACATGGATATTTCACATGGATTATACAATTTTTTGTCACTAGTAAATGATTGTATTACCAAACATTTTTGTTTATTGTTTAATATAGTACCCCTTACTTTGAGTTTCTTTTAGATTTAGTAGATATGATTTAAGTATTTTAATTCTTGTACATGACATATAATGTAGTTTGTATATTCTCTTTAATAAACATCCTTTGATTCTATCTAATTTCACCCATATTATTCATTGGATCTTTTTAGTTATTACAATTTTGTAATGGACCACATTGACATCATAACAATATTTTAATGTGTAAAGAACCACCCATTGTTACTTTTCTCAACCCCTAGTTTTTATGCTAGCCTATGGTGATCTGAAGGTTCACCTAAGGTGGTCTAGTGATTTAGCCTTAAAATAATCAGGAAATTAGGGATCTATTGTCACAAAAGGTTATAAGATCCCACATCAAGAACATGAGGGGTATGGGCTTCAGAGTATATAGAAAATATAAATTTTTGTAATCAGTAAGTAACCTATGAATATGTCTGTTCAACATAATTATGGGGTAATCACGAGTTAATATGAGTTAACATTGGTATTTTCCATTCATTTGGTACATTATTCTTTCTCAATTCTGACATTCCATGTTAGGCTTCCATAGGTGTGCACATGTATAACCTCATGCCTTTTCATAATATTGTCTATGTTTATTATATTATTTTTGGAGTTGATTTGAGATCTATTAAATTGAAACATAACAAAATAAATAGTGTTATCCAATATATTTATTTTTTATTATTATTCTAATATGGTGAAATAATTGGTTCCCCTAACATTAGACCCAATTTATACTACTATTATTTATTTATTTTATGTTTCACCTAAACTTTGTTTCATTTGATTTAATTAGATATTTTGAAAATGCATTATTTTTAAAATAATGTTTTTAAATGGTGTTTTAAAATAGAATTATCTTCATGAATGAATGAATTTGATAGGGGAATTGGGAATCCTTACAATGGTTGATATCATGATGGATGCTAAGAATGATCCAAGTCTTACCTATAATAACATCCAAGAGATATGTTTTGAGAAATTTTATCCTGGACCTCTATTTTTTTAATATATAAGAGTTTATGAACAACAATTTTAACACCATGAGATTTTATTATTTATTAATAATTTGAATTATACTATATTTGATAGATAACATTGAACACAATACCAAACTAAAACAAGTCATGACATTTTACAATAAACCATTATTAAAAAAAGGTAGTAGTCAATTATGTTACTTAATTTTTTTCAGTGATAAAATTTAATGAATATAACAGAATTTTATAATTTTCTATGATTACAATTATTGGATATGAAAAGTGGTATTTTAAAATAATTTATTTTCAGGTTTCCTTATTTTAATAAATTAAATTCTTTTCTAGGAATTAAATTTATAAAAAAAGGAAATTAAAACTCACTTAATTATAAATTGATATGTAACATGATTATGAGAAAATTTTGTTTTATATGGTCATTTTATTATATTTTTTATTATATATTTTATTTTCATGAAAATAATAAATTCATGAATTTGATAATTTTAATTTTTATGAAATGATAGTAATTTTTAAACTGATCATATTGAAAATATATAAGGATGATGTTTTTTAAATTTTCATGAAAGTGTTTATTTTTGGGCGAGTAGTGAAAAGTACAGATTTTATAAATATAACAACATTTATAATATATCGATGATATAATAATGTATTTAATGTTTATAAAACCATTTTTACGAATAATATGTATTTAATATGTAAAATAATTCATTTTAAAATATAATATTGATCTATGAAATCATTATTTAATGTTTTGGAAGTCAAAATAGTGTTTTTTTAAAATATTTTGCCATATTCATTTTAAAAAAGTATTCACAAGGATCCTTTCTGGTTTTTTTATAAATCTATCTATGTTTTATTTTAATAAACAAAATTGAATTAAATACATTAGAATCTATATTATACTTTTTTTATAAAATAATTTTTATGCTTAAAATGAAATTTTTCTAAAAAATGACTTTAGTATGTATTGAAAAATTATACTAAATTTAATTTTTACCACTTATAGAAATTTAATATCATAAAATTTATTACATATTTTTATTAGAATTTTTTCAATTTTTAAATGAGTAGAATTTCATTATTAGTCATAATGAATAGCTACACATAAAATATTTTTCACCCTAGTAATGCAAAAAAGGGTTAATGAGGTGGTTAATTTCCCTGATAATGAATAAAAGATATCTAAAACTTTTCTAAATATTATATTTACTGAATTTCAACCTTAAATTATCCTATATTAACAATTAGATAAAATTGGATCCACTTTTCATAAGAATATTGATTATTATATTTTAATATTCCTAATATTTTAAATGGTGACACTCCCCTCTTCTACTCAGTTCTATACACATCCAAAGATCCCATTTCACACTAAATCTCTATCAAAATTACTTCCCAACTATATTTCTACATACTAGAGTTCATAGCCTTACCCAAAGATCAATACTGTAAGTCATAAGGAGTAAGCTGATGAAATATATATGGGGAGAAGTTATAAGTCTTAAAATAATTCATTCATGTTTATTTCTTACTCTCCCATATAAAATCTATTTTAAAAATCCAAAAAAATTACTTTAGTACCTTTACTTCTGTGAAATTTTATTATATTTTTTATGAAACTGTTTTCTTCTTTGTCTTCATATAATTTAAAATGAAAACATCCCTCATGTATATGTATGGATTATCGTCTCTATGAAGTGATGCATTTCTTAATCACCATATTTATGTGAAAAGATTTAATATATATATGTGGTATTCATGAAATAAGTATTATTATATAATTATAATGTATTATATACCTTTTTACCCTCCCATATGTTAGAAAATGATAACATCACTCATGCATATGTATAGACTACCACCTCTACTAAGTGATGTGATTCGTCTATTATTTCTACCCAACATGGACATGGATAGAGATTTATATAATTAATAAATATGATATTTATAATGTGATTATTATTTTTACTACTAAAACTATATCTACTTTATTTAATTTTTCTCCATTAAAAAATGATAATTTATCTTAGGTGTATGTATATACTATCATCCCCATTAAATAATGTATTTCAAATTCTATAACTACCCAATAGGGGTAGATTTCATAGTATACCAAATATGTAAAAATTATGACTAAAATAAATCATTATTTTTGGATATGAAGAAACCATGACTATTTTTCATGGACTAAACCCACTAAATCAAACAATTCTTAAGAAACATAAAAGTTAAGACCAAAATAAATGATTTTAACAAATAATTAAGAGTAAATGGGTTATTAGTATGATATGAATAAATGATATCTATAAATATAAAAATAAATACAGATCTAATGTAGATTACTAAAAAAAATATTTTATAGTAGTTTGGAATGCATCCGACCAAGTAGAAATCTATGGTAAGGGTTTCATTAAAAATTCCATTCATTGAAACGTGTTCTAAATTATTAACCTAGTTCAACTATATAGGGTATATGCTTCCTATTTAAAATATTATATCTAAATATACTCATTGATAATGGTTATTAATTTTCCACTTCATGTTTTATCTCTCAATATGTTTTTATTGGAGTGTTATAAAGTTTTTAATGTTTCGCTCTAAAATATCATTTTAATCAGGATAGTTTATGATTAAATTTACTTTTGGTGATTTATATTATATTTATATATTAAACCCTTTATATTTTCTTATCATATAGTTTTCTATAGTATTTACATCTCTTATTATTATTTCATATTCCTTTCGTAAAAAATAAGCCTTAATATCTTTTACAATAAAAGATGGCCTTATTTTTCCACATTTATAAGAAATCATTTTCATACAATTATATATTATTTAAGGGATTTAGAAAAATATTCTTCTATAGAGTATAATTATTATTCAATAAACTATTGAATTATCATTTTATTTATTATAAATTGTTTTAAGATAAATGTTTTTAATTTTTTTACCTATCATTTTTGAATTTCCATAAAAAGTGTGAAAAAGATTTATTTTAGAATTTCTGGATTGACTACATTATCCTACCATCTTAACAATTATTCACTGTAAATATTAATCAATAATATTCCATGATTATTGGATTAATAATATATTAAAATTATTAAATTAATTACTAGTTTTAATATGTTTTTTTAAATAAAATGATATATATATATATATTATTGTTCACAATGTGTCATTTTAATATTTAAATAAATATTCTTTAATCAATGTCGATATTTTTTTAAATATCATTAATATTTACCATATATATAGTCAAATGATATGACTGACCTTATTTATCAGTATTTATTATGATCATTATGGATAATTTATTAACTATGTAAAGTATTGACATTTCATTTGTTGGATTTTAAATACAAATATTTTGGTTTATTATATATTGAATTTTTTATTATCTATTTTCATTTTATGAATGAATTTGACTTAAAAAATTATGGTTGTGGCCAGATATTTTATAGTTCATAGATCTATTAGTAGGTATCATGAGAAAGAATATATTGGGTATTTGGCATACACATTTCCAATTAATGATTGATGCCATGAGAAGAGTCATTACTGATAAGATTATGTTGTTTGAAAATATGAATTATATCATTTTGAGACAGGTTATATTTATCCCTAGGATTATTTATGTTGTTATTTTATCCATTTTTGTAATCTTATTTCATTATATTTTTATGCAACATATTATTTTTATGATTATATAAGGAAAATTGTTTATACCATATTTATTATGTAATAGATTCCGTTGTATTCTTTCCTTTACAAAGAACATGAGTTTATCCTTTATTATGTTTCCATTTCACCAGGTAAAAAAAGTAATATATATGATATATCTAGAATTTTATCAGGTGTGTATAATTTTTTGGGTGATATTAAAGGTGTATTATGAAATAAGGAAATCATATTATAGTGGGAAAATATCTATTGAATGGGAAAGAGATGTTTCTTGTTTAATAGATGTTTTTTAAGTACTATAAATAATTAAACATAAATAGGTCTTGAGAATGTATTTGATTGAATAATTTCTTTTCTTTTGTAATTATGGAAGGTTAAAATTGGCTCACATGTGTTTTTTTTTTCAAAACACGTATATAGAAATTATATTTTATAGAACCAGATCCGAATGTATGGGTGTGTGCTCCTATAGTTGGTAGTAGAGTGGGTCTTATAAAACTGTAGATGTTATGATTTTATTATATGAGTATAATTAATGAAATTTGTAAATATTTAATAGTTAATATATGGTTTTGGATAATAATTTAAAAGTATTTTTATTTTGTAATGTTTAATGTGCTAGTAAGAAATATCATTGTTTTTAGTTGAATTGAATAATTTGAATACAAGGTCACATGGGTAAGGATATCTTAATCTTTATCATTCTTATAAGTATATTTATTATTATTTCATTTGATATGAAAACAATATCCATTTTTTTATAAAACGAATAGAACAAAGAGGAAACATGTTAACAATGGACGTGACAGATGATGTGGTGAGATTTTGAACTAGGAACCAAACACGATTATAGTTAGATTGGAAAATAATTCGTTTTTTTCATAAAAAAATATTGATCTATGATGAAAAACCTGAATATTGATTAGTTTCAGAAATAATAAATTAAAATAATTTGTTTTTTTAGGAGCTTCAGGTGATTATGAAAATAAGGGAAAGGATTTTCAATTTCCTACATCTCAAAAATGATTGAAAAGTGACATGGGGTAATGAATCAATGGAATAGTAAAAGGATCTATGTGTATAAAGGCGGGGAAAAATGAAATCAACTTATATAGAAAACAAATTACTTAATATAATAGAGGGGAATGATCTTCATAAGGAGTCAATTGAATGTTTTAAAATTTGGGAGATGGTAATTGTGAAAATCAATTCTCTTTGTGTAATAATTGTGAAGGGGATCAACAAGATCATTTGAATAATAGTTTATAAAAGTCATACTATATTTATAAAACAATGATGACTCCTTGAAAAAAATATAAATTGAATTGATTACTTTAAAATTATATCTTATTTTTAAATTAATATATATTATTAGATTAATATTTATGAATCATATTACATGATTCATATTATTAATTATAGGGAGTAAGTATTATGTAATATGCATGAAGGTCTTAATTGTAGGTTTATCAAAGATTTTTAATGATTGATGTGTCAAAAAATAATGTTTCGATAGTTATATTTTATTATTATTTTATTTAAGTATTTATAATAATTATTAATGATCACAAGTTCAAAAGTATATATACCATTTTGAGGTATTATGTGTTTATGTTATGAATGAGATTAATGATATTTAAAGAGATATTTTTTTTCTCTTATTAGATTAATATTCTTTATTTAACTCTTAGGTTAATAAAGTTATTTAATATTATGGATATTGGAAAAACATTTATTATATAGGGAAAAAACCTGAAAGATAAAGATATTATATAGTGTTAATATTATTATTGATGTTATGGTAATTGTGTTTAATTGGGATAAATGTTTATTATATTTTGTGGAATATAAGTTTTATTATATAGATATCCATGGGAATAAATATTGATTTAATGATGAGGTGGTTAATATTATTTTGGTTAATGTTTAATATACTTTTGAAAAAAATTTATGAATAAAGAAAAATGGAATATTTTCCTCTAGTATTGGGTTTTATGTTAATGTGGTTGAAATTAATTAACCTATGATGGTTGAGATTACTTTAGGTGGAGTAAATGATTTTATTGTGGATTTATGGTGATTTAGGCAATTTATGGTAACAATTATAATATTTTTTAGATTATTTGATTTGGAAATATGCATTTTCGGTATCTAAGTGGTAAATAATTTTTAGAGAAACCTGTTCTATTTATTTTGTAAATAATTTGTTTTTTGTTTTTGATATTTGGGTTCTATTTTGGTCTGTCATATTTTTGAGATGTTTTAGAGTTTATTATTTAAGTAATGATTTAAGTTGATCTTTGGGAGTTATTATTGAGGTTCATTGATATTAATGTATTAATTCTTCAAAAGAATACTTATTATTATTAAGTGTTATATGAACTTGTTATAATGTTTTCTATATTTAGTAAATGGATAAATACAGGAGGAATACCTTTTTATCCATTTTATTTATTTTATGATGTGTTAAATGTTTATTTTAGTTCCTTATGCATGAAAAATTTATCACGTGTATTTATCATTTATAGAATGAGGTGAAACAGTGATAGAAAACTACTTAAAACACAACTAAAGGATGAAATTATGTTTATAGTAAGGAATGAAAACAAGTATGTTTCTTTCAATTATTTATTTCCTTGATGATAAAAAAAATATCCAACTTAGGTAAGGGGATGGTAAATATATCGAGTCTTATTTAAAAAATTGTGCCTATTGATCAAGGTATTATTTTTATACTCATTCAATATTATGGGTCTTATAATTGATCATACCTGGTTTTATAAATATTTAGTGCTAAAAAAAGGTTTCAATATAGTTAAATACACATTAATTATCATTATAAAATATATATTATAATTAATTAATATGTTATGATACAATAATTTTGGTTAATAAAACAAATATACAGATGATCCAATTAATTTAATAGGTGATAATTCAAAACCATGTGATTTCAATATGAAAATCTCCATTAATTAGTAATATGTTCGATAACTTACATTACATGAAACACCAAACTAAAACAAGTAAGGAAATATTACAATAATCATTTTTTATTAATAATGATATTAATAAATTATAATATTTAAATTTTATTATTTTTTTAACTAATTTATTTTAGTGATTATAGAATAAATAATTAATGTGTTATGATTGAAATTATTCAAATATAGAGAGATGTAAGTTCGAAATTATTCTTCTTTATGAGCTATTTATTTTATTAAATTAATCACGATTAAAGTAATTTATTTAATGAGAAAATAAATTTTCACTAAGATAATTATAAAATGACATATACTAAGATCACAATAATATGATGTTTTGAAGGGTTATCTTTCTATAATGATGATATTTTTAATTTTATTTTTTAATATGAAAGATATATCTATGAATTTTATAAATTTAGTTTGATGAAATGAAAATAATTTTTTAATTATTCATGTTAAAATTAGATTAGGTTAAAGTATTTGGTTTTATTACAAAAATGTTGTTTTTTGGGTGAACAGTTTAAATTAATTATTTTAGAAATACATTCACAATTTTGAGGTCAAATATGTTTTAATTTTTTAAAAATAATTTAATTAATTAATTGGTAAGAACCATTATAAAATATTTTTGTTAAAAATAATTTTATGCAAAAATGTAATTTTTTGTAAAAAAAGATCCTTTGAATTTTTTCTAGTAATATTAAATAAAATTTTGAAAAATAATAGAAATGTAATTATAAAGATTGGATTCCATATTCGGGATCATAATTTTATAATTTTTTAATGAAATTAATTTCACATTTCATCATAATGACTATTTACATGTGAAAAAAATTCAACACCACATTAACTATTGGAATGGTTAATAGGGAGGGGGGTAAACTATTTGACAAGAAATAAAATAAACAAAAAACATATCTAATTTTTATAATTTGAGTTTATTTTGACTTTACAATGTCATATATTTTATATTTTACTAATTTTGGGCCACTATCTAGGATAAATACATTTATTATATTTTAATGTTCTTAATATTTTCAAATATACAACTCCACTCGCTAAAAGATGGACACCTTATCTCCTCAATTATACACACACTAAAATATCCCAAATTATTACCATGATCTACCAAAATAACTTCCAAATTATCCTCCATGTTTCCTTGATGTCCTTGCGTCACCAAAAAAATCAATCCTAAAAGGATTAAGGTGTAAACTGAAGCAAAATATCAAAGGAGGAGGTATAAGTCATAATAAAATTATTTCATATTTATCTCATCTTATTAAAAACATTAAATATATTCCTACCATTATAAAATAATGAAAAATTAAATTTAATATATGTAAATGTTATTATATTGACAGAACAAATATTTTCTACATACTCTTCATCAAATTGAATAATGACAACCTCACTCATGTGTATGCACAGACTACTGTCTCCATGATGAAATGTATTTTATTTTTTCATAACCACCTTCCATGTCTATTTATATAGGTAGATTTAATGGAAATATATGATATTTATAAAATATTTTATGATTATGAAAATATAATATATTATCAACCTTCATACTCTCAAATCGATTAGAAAATGATAATATCCATCGTGTGTATGTGTGGACGACCCCATCCATGAAGCAATGTGATTTGTTCTACATTTTCACCTTAATTGAGTGGAAATAAGGATATATTCAATGAATAAATATTAATTTTATAATATATGTAAGATTTGGTTTGGGAACCTATTATCTAATTTATTTCATTTTCATCCATTAAAATAATGAAAATGTTACACATTTTACACATGAACTTGGGCCTCTATGAATGAATGTTATCCATTTTTTATAACTGAATTAAATCAATGGAATTGAAATTTTATTAAAAATATATTCATGATAAATATAGAATTTTTATTATTATTGATATGATGAATCCATTTATAGGATGTAGGTAGCAATAACCCCAAATCAAACCATGGATAACAAACAAAATAGTTAACACATAAATAATTGATTGCAAAAAAGAATAATCAGTAAATGCATAAAAATATTATATGAATAAATACTAAAAATGTTAGATATAAATATTTATCAGATATATATTAATAATAGATATAAATTTATTATATTTGAGGTGGGAAGATGTCTATCTAATTGGAAATTAAAGGTATTAGTTTCATTTTAAAATCTAGTTTTTAAGAAATGTTTCGAATTATGAGATTATTTCAATCATATGGTTAATATAATTACAATTTGAAAGGTTTTATAACGATATACTATTTAATCATATTAAATAATATTTTCATTTCATGTTCTCTATTTCCAAATTGATTGATTCATGTGTTTGAATATTCATAACAGTTTATTCTAAATCCAAATTTTTATTCATGTTTTCTTATATTGAAATTTTATTTTGGGAAATTAAAATCGATTTCTATTTTAAATAATATATATCTTCCCTTTTAATATTCACTATGTTTAAATATCTTATTATTGCTTCCCTCTCCCTTGGTTAAAAAAATCAACTAAAAAAATAATTACAAGAAAAGCAGACATTTTTTCTCTTGTTTGGTGTGGAATGTTTTTAATACATGTTTATATTCATTAAAGTTTTTCAAAAATGTAATTATATAAATTCTAATGGGTTTTTGAGGTCATTATAAACATTCATTTATTTTGTTAAATTCTTAAAAGGAACCTTTTTATTATTTTTTGTTTGTGTCATATTTTACCTTTTATAGAATGTATAAAACAATTATTTATTCTATATTTATCTTCATGAACCAATTTCTTATCTTCAATGTTGTTATTCATTGACAATGTTTCTCAAAAAAATTGAATTAATATGAAAACAATATAATATTCCCATTAATTTTCATATTTTTTATTTTTTATTTTTTTAAAAGAAAATGATATTTCTTATTGGTTTCAAGGTGACATTAAAATGAATCTAAAATATTGTTTTTCATCTATGTAAATATATTTTACGGATTTTTATTATTCACTTGGGATATAAAATAATGATATCACTAACCTTATTTATATTTTTAAATTAGGATAATGTTATTTTATTTATTTTTCAGGGAAAATATAGATATTTTTTATGGACGTTTTTTAATATGAATATTCTCATTTATTATTTACTAAATTTTTATTCTCATTTTTATTATGATTAATGAATTTGAATTATTAAGTAAAAGGTATGGAATAATATTATATTTCCCCTCGATACATCAGTATTTTTTATGAGGTAATATTTCTTGGTTATTTGGTGTATACATTACATATTTTTATTTGATGTGCTGGAATGAGGCCATGATATTAAGATTATGATGTTCGACATTATTCATTATTTCATTATAAAACAAGTCATTTTAAAAATTAGGAATATTTATATTTCTTTCTCATACATGGATATATTCCCCTTTTATGAGGTTTTTCATATGCAATTGTTCTATTATTTATCTCTACCATATTATTTATGCATTTTTTTTATTTTATAGCTTCCACACTACTGTTTCCCTTACTAAGCATTGAGCTCAACAATTATAATTCTCCCATTTCCCAGTGGTATGTAGAGGAGTAATATATGTGATATATCAATAAGGGTATAATGTGTGGATAATTTTTTGAGATATGATCATGGATTATTGTAAAATAAAAAAAAATCAGTGTATATTATAAGGGATTTCAATTTATTTAGATTGACAAAAGGATTATTAAGTTGGTATTCTATTAATACAATAATGATATAATCCTAAAAGGTCTTAGTTAGGAATGTGACATAATCATTTAATTTACGTATCAAAATTAGTTTGTAAAGATTATATATTAGGCACTAGATTAGGTTGTATTGTTCTAAGATACTTCAGTTAGTAGGTCTCAATGTTAGTTATGGAGTATCCGACAAGGTTTACAAACATTCTTTTCTTTAATCCACACATTAATAGTAATTAAATATATAAAAGTGGGTTCTTTTAAATGGTTTATAAAGGTACTTCACAAACATGGGTAATTATTTTCATCCTAAATATATTCTAATAAGTAGTGAGGATGGTTTTTCTGGACATGACATGATCCAAAGGAGGCTCATGAGTGGCTATATCGTTTCCCATCTAAAACACAATAGTAGTTCCACTAATGTTTGAGAATAATAATGGTAGGAATTGAGTCTATGTTTCTCTCACTCTTGGAGATAGGGTAGTGGCATACCATCGGTTATTAAAATGGGAAGATCTCAAACATAATGTTACCAGAGTGGGATCTTCAGCCACATAAAGCTAGATGGTACCAACGAAGCTATGTATTATAACATATAATGTCATTATATAAACATCTTGTGATTTATTTGACATGTATCATCTGATATCATCTAGAAATAACCTCAACCAATGCAAGAATAACATGCTCCATCAGCAACCCAGCTTACTAAAGTAATCCGACCACCTATACGAAGGTTAACCCATAGAAGCCAATGTGGTATATGAGGCCTTGAAATTAGAATTAAATCAACAATATATGATTTTACACATAATGGATACTAAGGGGATTTAGGTATGAAATATGATTCAAACCAATATATTACTAATTCTATAGTAGGTCTCTTTACTATAATAGGTAATTTATTGGTATCCTACACATTATATTTCCCTTTATTTGAAATAGGTGTATCATGCTCATTTATTTCTAATAAATTGGAATCACTACAAGGAATTAATGTTGAATTCCTACCATCATATATGATCCTTGATACTCCTTTCAGAAAAAGGCTAGATGAGATTTGTAAATTTCCATCATGTTCCATAGTTATTTCCTCTTACAAGTATTAATTCTACATTATTGTCATGAATATAAAAACATTTGACATAATCCATGGGATGAACGTAAAGAAAAAAATTCCATTATTTCATTGATTGATATTCTTATAGTGTATTTTTTCCAGATATAGATGGTACATAGTATACCATACATAGAGAGTGAATGATTTATGCTACTAGGCAATTTCTTAACTTGGGGTATGTTGGAGCTATTACTATAGAATTTACTAGTTTTATTCTTATAGTATTAGAGAATAATTGATGTCATGTTTTCCCTCCATTTATGGATCTATATCCATAAATATTCCCTATAGATTTCTCTAGATCACCGCATATGTGATAGGTGGAATTTAAAAAGATCATCATGTTGGAATAGAGATAATTTCCATCACTCTATATAAAAATTGTATGAATGAATTGAGAAATGAAAAAATATTTTTGGAGGAGCTTGAGGATAATGGGTACATTTGAGAATAAATACTTCCATGGTGGACCCTAATCCCTTTCAATAGGATTCCCAATGAGATTATATGAATTTTTAAGGACTATAAGAATCTAAATAAGGTCATGAATAACAACCACTAATGTTTTGATATAATTGATGATTTCTTTGATTAGTTAATGGGGAAATGTGGTTTTTTACGATTGACCGTTGTTTTGGTTATCATCAACTCTAGATCAGATCGGATGATAAACCGAAGACATCCTTCATATGTCAGTATGGCCATTTAGTGTAATTTTTTCATGCCTTCAAGGTTTATTAATTCCCCTACTCTGTTTATGAATAAAATAGTATCATTAAACTATTATTATAGAAAATTCATGTGATGTGTGTATAAGATATCATTGTTTAATATATGTCTTGAAATGAGCATGATAATCATCATTAAACCATCTTGAAGATATTATAGGATAAAAAATTATATGATAAGATATAAAAATGATTGTAACATGCCAAACTTTTATGAAATATGTATCTATAAATAAATTGTATTTATTAGATATCTTTCTTTACATGAAACCCAATATTTAAATGAAATGTGATATACTATTGAAATATTATTATTTAATTTTAAATTTATTGTCTAAACTATATATTGATGACTATAAATATGAATAAATAGATTATAAAAATGTATTGTTTAAACATGTTTAAAATGAATTTGTTTCATGTCAATTGATTAGAAATGAAAATAAAAAACATTCAAAAGTGAAATATATGTTTTTCTTAATTACAACTTTTTTATAATCAATGCATTTTTATTTTAATAAATAAATTTAATCAATATTAGTAAATTATTTTAATGAAATGTATACATTATATAATTGTTTTAAAATTTATTAATATTTTTTCTATGTATGGGAATATATTGACTCTTATTTTTTCATGTATTTCTTGTGGATATTATATGCATTATTTTTAGTGATTTGAATTGATATAGAGTTAGATTACAAGGCAAGCTGTGCTCAAATTTAATTTTTTAAACATATTAAATATATTAATATCACCCACATGTAGTTTCATAGAAAATGGGAATACATATAGAATGGGGACCCATGTCATAATTATGATGGCACTATTATGTTCAGAACGTGTGTTTTACCATTGGTGAGACATAACATTTTTCATCATTGAGTGTTTCTAAAAACGGTATCATGGGAGAAAAATTACTAAATTAAATAAATTTATTGATTTAATTTATTTTATTTGATGTAGTAACTTTATCATTTATTTAAACACAATTATGACTCACACACTATCGTTTTACACTAAACCCTGGGCCAAAGAGGAACCGTTGGATAGGAGCACGTGAAGAATCATTGGAATATGATATCAAATAACATTAGATTGAGGTTCATGCACCAAAATATATTGTGCATATTTCCAATAATGATAAATAAGGAACATTTTTCATCAGCGAATTCTCCAAAATCCGCGTAGGATGCTGTTTTTTTATTTCTATATGGTTCTTTTGTCATGGTAGAATTCAGATCAATTCAATGAAGAAGAATTAATTCACACATCGATGGTTGATTTAATTGTTGGATTTATTATTTTCATTGATTTTTTATCAATCAAAATTTATCAAAATGTTTGAAAATAGATCAAGGATGAATGAAAAAAGTATGAGGTTTGTTTCTCACATCTTATGGCTTTTGGATTTCTCCCCCATTTCATCACACATTTATTGTAGGAATTTACATTATCTTGTGGTCCAATATTTACCCAATATTTGATCATTGAGTGATTGTTCTTGAGAAAAAAAGTTCAATATTTGGGTGTGGTTCATGATCAAGGGTGAGATCAAGGTGTCGTGCTAATAGAGGATGATCAGAGGTAGATCAGAAAGGGATGGAGATTCTTGTTCAACCTAGATGCAATGGTGCGGCTACAGATCGCTCATGTTGGTGTTTCTTGAGTGGATTCGATGCCGAAAATTCTATTCTATAAGGGTGTGATTATTGGATGACCCGAATCTATGATATTTGGGGATGAATGCGACATCGATGGAATAATGGATAGCATAGAGGAGAACCAGTGAGATCTAAAAAATCCATATTTACGTGAGGTGTAATCCAAAATTTCTTACCATGTGCACCCCCTATTCGATGCTAGGGTTTCCATGAATAGAAAAATATCACAAACTGTGTGACAATATCACAAGATATATAACTCATGATAGGTAGATCAATGTGTATCTCATAGGTTACATGGGTACAGGTAGGCCAAATACACATACATGACCAGAGTACATGACCTGCTGTACACGGGCACAACCAGGTGTACACGAGTTGGTACACAGGCAAAACTACTGGTAAACGGGCAAGGAAAAACAACACTATAAAGGTAAATGTTGATATCTATATGCCATGTACTATTACTACATGTTGTAATTTGTACATTTATATATCGTGTGTGGAAGAACCACACAGGAAGAAATGGGGTTGGCAGGACACATTATGATCTCCATGTACATGTCGTGAACCACATTTAAAATTGGATGAAGAGATTTTTTTTACTCATTAGGGAATTGTATCCATTGAATGTTTTCTGTTGATATGTTCCCTCAAGTTTGCAGTGCATAATTATTTCCACATTTTAGGGTTTTGATCCCCTCTAGAGGATAAGTCTCAGTTAGAGTTTGTGTTGTCCCTCCGTGAGATTGGTGTGTGATCCTATATATTGTTTATACCCTAGGTGTGGTTTGTTGAATAAGCATGACCTCATTGAGTAGGTAATTTATCCTCCATATAGAAGGACATATTTGTAGGGTTTTTAGTACCATTGGAAAATGATCTCATATGTATATGGTGGATCTAGATTGGGTTTGCAGTTCCCCCCATTGATCTTCAGTGTGACCCCCTATTTGAGTATTGTGTCCTCATAGAGTAGTGAGCTTTCATGAGTAGGGCCTAATGATCATGACCTGTTGTTTGAGTCTATCTAGTGATAAAATGGCACCTCAATTGGAATCTAACAGAATGAGAATATCATTAAGTATAATCTTATTAGTGGTAGTTTGGTTGTGATTACCTAGAGGTGTGGTGTCCTTCATGAGTATAACATGAGTTTATCTTGAAAAGATGTAATTTATATATCATATTTTTTAGAAGAATATTTTTTATTAATTTTGGTTAGTGTTTTATGGTATCCTTCTAGGTGTTGTAACACTCACCCCAACGTGGGATCTACCTGATGTGTCACATCTTATGCAGATGAATGCCAATTAGACTATGTCCTAGGAGGACATGGGTCAAGTGGATTTTAGATTTATCTTGGTAGACTTTCGTTTTTTCTCTTTGGTTTCATATTTTTTTTATTCCTCTCCCTCAGATAATGTTTTACTCTTTTTAGTTGTTTGTTGGATTATTATTTGGCTCTCTTTTTCGATTTTATGACTTTACTGTCATAATCTTATTGCTGTTTAATAGATGATTTCATACATTAGTTTTAGTTATTTTATATTTTAGAAATGTGGCATCCTGGAGATTTTTTTGTGCATAAATTTATATTATGATGATCCCTTTCATTTTTGTGATTTTCCTACTCAGTTCTACTCACCATCGACTAACCTATTTGAGGTGGACTTAAGGAAGCCATGGATCCGGCCCTGTTGGGATCAGTAATCAAATAGTGGTACCAGATCTATCAGTTCTACCTTTGTACTAGAGTATGGGATATTTTTTGGGGAAATAATGTTTATTGCTTTCAGTTCAGATTACACTCTAGGGAATCTAGTGTTGGTGCGATGATTGAACTATCCATACACTAGGTCTCTCATCATTTCCTTTACACATGGAACATACAGAGATTGGTTGTAGGGAAAATATTGGCACATTCATCATATAGTAATGGGTTGTGGGTTTTATATCCTTATTGAGGCATCTCCCCATATATTCTATTTCACTATGGTATATCTGGGTTCTTTCTACATGCCTCCTCAAAGGCAACCAACCCGGATTCCAATGTGTGACCATGATGATGATTATCCATGTGACGATGCTTTAGTACAAGGGATTTTATGAAGGATAAATCCTCTAGGTGGTTTTATTAAGATAAAATAATTGGTTGAGTAGTAGCTTGTGCTAGGAATTCCAGACGAGGATGCAAGCTGGCTAAGTGCACTTCATATGTTCTAATGATACTAACCTCCAAGGTTTCAAGGCGATCGAGACCTCCATGTGGCTGAGGACTGGTTAGAATAAGTCATTCATGTTTTCTAATTTTTTAGGACACCTTAATATAATATTGAGTCTATCACAACAAGTCTTCTTCAGGGATCTACTAGGATATTGTTGAATTTATTGTCTCAATCACACGATGAGACAACTCTCTCCTTATCATAATTTGAGCTTCCTTTCAGGGAGAACTTTTATCATGCCATGTCATGACCTGTCCACATACTAGAGATTTTGTATCTACAATAAGGCAGTTTGACCATGGAAACGTATTCATTGTGGATTACTTATCTATCATTATGCCTCATATATATGGTGAAATATCTATTTTATAATATATAACTCTTAGTAGGGACTATTCTAGGATATCAAGGATTTAGTGATATCTCTCTATATTCACACTGATTTTGGGTTACATTATTGGGTCTTATTGATAGATAGCTTCTTTGAAGAGAAGGCTCCAATAGTGAATGATTGTAGTGGTAACCCTAGTGTGAAGTCCATGGTGACAAATATACTAGGATTGAAACAAGGATATAGGAAATTTAGATTATTCTTAATATGATTATTCAGTAGAGGATCAACGATGTGAGGCTATTAGGGTGGTTCAAATCAGCATAGGGAGAGGTGGTGTTTCTTTTATGATGGTCATGGTTATCTAGAATGATAATGTCTAACCCATTACAAAGAAAATATAGAGACAACCAAGGGACCAATGAGGAAGAGGCAGAGGTCGATGTAGGGTGGCCAACCGAGATAAGGATGTAGAATTGGGGATGGAGAAGTTGGAGTAGGTGGTTGGATGTTTGAAATATTTCCACCACCACCCCTAAGTGATCTACTCCATGCTAATGGAGTTAGTTGTTAGGGATGAAAACAATTGTAGGCCATAGATTCCTATGACCCTAAAGCTCTAGGGATGATATGAGGTACAATCTATTTTTTCTTCTTAATTTTCAATAATACCGATAGACGTAGGTGTAGTCATTCCATTCTTACCACATATCTCATTCAAGACATAGATATTCTGATTGAGCTATCTGATCGACCCTTGTAGTTGCTAAATCCAATAGGTGGTGACTCAGCGATTGTGCGCTTCTGTCAACAACAAGATTTGAGGCATAAAGGAGAGATCCTTGTATGAGATCTATTTTATAGAAATGAGTAGACCTTATGAAATCACCTTATATATGGAATGCTTATAGAATGTCTATGCTTAGATTGACTATTTTACATGTGATGGGGTGTGTCTGCAATGATGGGATGAGTTCTTCCATCATGGGTGAAAATGAAACCTTGGTAGAGTAGGATGGGCTCATGAATTAGATAGTGTAGCTGAATACCCACATGTTGGCTAGAATGAATCTTGGAGTAGTGGATTCTATGGGCTACCAGTTCCCCATGTTAGTGAATGAATATGAGAATGTATTTCTTGAGGAATTTATAAGATTACCTTTCCACCGAGAGCTGGACTTCTAAATTGACATACAACCTAGGATGACCCTGATATCTACACTATCATATTAAATGGATCCTATAAAGATTCAATAGATGAATATGATGTTTTTAGAACTTGACGGAGAAGTTCCTTGTGACACCTAGTGTTTTCCCCTTCGCATCCTTAGTGGTTTTCTCCAATAAGGTGGATAACATCTTGAGATTTTGTGAAGATTATAGTTGATTTAACTAGGTGATAGTGAAGAATAAGAATACACTACTAAGGATCAATGACATATTGGATCTGTTGAGAGGGGCATGATAGTTATTGGACATTGACATCAGATCAAAATATCACATGCTAAGAGTACGAGATGAGGATAAACCAAACTCAAAATCCAGATTTCACTATGATCACTATGAGTAATGATGATTCCCTTTGGCATGAAAAAACCACATAAGTGTTCATGGGACTCCTGACCCAAATCATTCATCCATTATTAGACCATTTTATGGGCGTCTTCATTAAATATATCCTTGTGTAATCAGTTTATGAGGGGGAGCGTAAGAGACACTTCGGGATGGTTCTGGATGCACTTTGAGAGCACTATCCTTATAAGAATATCTCACAGTCTCTATTTTGGATTAGATAGGTCCAATTCATGTGGAAAGAAATCATAGAGGCATGAGAGGAATTGGAAATTAAAATGTTTGAGGAAATTATAGCTTAGGAGACACCCAAGATTGTTAGATAGGTGCAGAGTTTCCTTGAGATGGAGGGGTACTAACAGTGTTTTTTTCCAAATTTCTCCAAAGTGAAATCTCGTGAAACCATTGAACTACATTGGGAATCCTTTCATGTGAGAAAAATATTTCCAATATTTCTATCTGGATATGAGATTGTGGTAGATAAGTGCTCCTATATTGATATTTCCATTGGAGGGTGTTGAGTATGTAGTGTTTTGTTGTGAATCTTGGGATGAGTTTAGTTTATTTTTAATGTATTAATAGATAATGATTTCCTATAGTTCACATAATTTAAGAAATCATGAGTAGAACTATGCAACCTACAATCTTGGGTTATAAGGTTAGTCTTTTAGGAATGTTATGGCGACATTACCTAATAGGTGAGCAGTTTATCTTGTACTCATACCACAAGAGTATCAAGTATATATTCTCTTAGAAGGATCATAAAATGAGAAAGAAACAATTGATGGAACCATGGTCGTTCTATGCATGAATTGGAGTATGGTTTGAGTTTGTTATCAATCCTCAGTGAAAGTTTAGAATGTGTGTCAGTAAAGTGATCCTACAGTTCAAGCAGACAACAATATTGAAGGTGGCTCGGTTGTCCAGTATTTGACAAATTTTTGGGACATGAAAATCAGAAAATTAAGACATAGGTTGTTTTCAAGAGAAAGTGCGCGCAAAAAGGAAGTGGTGCATGAAATAACGGAGGCATGCGTGAAAAACAGCGGTGTGCACGAAAAAAATAGCGACTTTGTGCGAAAAACAGCGTGCTGCACGAAATAGTGGAGAGAGATTTTACACACAAGAGGTGTTTTGAGATCAGAATGTCAAAAAATAGAAAAAGCATGGGCTACAAGAAAAATATGGAGATATTCGCGAAAAACGGTACTTGCGCGAAATATTACATGCCGAATGAGAAGTTTTTCACGCCAAGAGGGGTTTTCTGAGTAGGGGTCGGTGACGCCTATAAATAAGTAGTGACCCCGTCATTCTGAACGGTTGATGACTCAGAGAATATCAGAGCGCTGATGTGCATAAAATGTTCATGTAAAGGGAGTTTAGAAAAAAAGGATGTGTTGCGCGAGAAAGGTGTTGCACGCAAAGATGCAAGTAAAGGAGGTTGTTCTGCAAAATATTTTCCATGCAAAAATAAACTATTTCATGTAAAAGTGATATGTTTCGCGCAAAGGGTAAGAGTTGCGCGAAATCCTCAGTATAACCTGTTTGCGTGTTTTTGATTATTCGGATCATGGTTCAGTGTGTTCAAGAGCATCAATTCAGGACTTTGATGCATGAATAGTCTCGTGCTGAGTAGAGACAAAGAATTCAATGAAAATATACTAAAGATACCCTTACGTCTATAAACTGACTGAGACATCACTAATGGAAGTGATCTCGGGGGAGTCAATAGGAGTGACCCAAGGGACGCAGTGGGATATCCGTAAACATTTGTAAAGGCAGTGATCTTGGCACAAAGTGACTGTGACCTAAACTTTCAATCCATAAACCAGTGAAGATTAGTGGATTTTGGTACGACCAACACACTGTCGGTGTATGATCCTTGTATGTAGCCCTTTTTAGTGAACTAAGTAAAATTTTTGTGTCAACACCTTGTATCCATTTGTTTGATAGATCTAACAAGTTCTTACCAACGTGGGAAAAAGATCCAAAACTATAAAAAGAAAAACATGAAACCATGATTCACCCCCCCCCCCCTCTCAGGGTGTTCTGGGGCCATTCAAGTGGTATCAGAGGCAAAGTTAACTGGTGTTTGATCTGTCATTCACCGTTATGGACAATTCATCCAATGTTAGAAAAGTCCCTCTCTTTGATGGAAGCAATTTCCAGATCTGGAATAATAGAATGAGATCTCATCTAAGATCTCTTAGAATGGAAGTTATTTTTTCTACTGTGCATGGGATACAAGTCACTAGTCCAACATGCCTGGCTATGACTGACGCAGACAGGAAAATTCTTGATGCAGATGCTAAAACACAAAATGCACTCAGCACAGCCCTTTCTGTTCAGATCTATCTAAATGTGATGAGTTTCAACTCAGAAAAATCCATGTGGGTTAAACTCAAAAATATTTATGAAGGAGATAGCATAGTGAAGGTGGAAAAACTACAAGTCTTACACAATAGTATTGATGATCTGCAGATGCATCCAGACGAGAATGCAGACTCATTCTTCAATAGAATTACTGAAATGGTTGGACCAATTCGGGGTCTAGGCGAAGAAATCAAAGACATTGATATTTTAAAGAAAATATTAAGAAGACATCCACACCTGTACAATACAAAGGTGTCAACCCTTGAGGAAAGAGATATTTCCAAACATTCTCTGGATGATCTACTGAGCAGTTTGGTAGCATACGAAATGAGAGTCAAACCAAAAGATTCTATGACTCGAGTGAGAAAGGAAATGGCATTCAAGTCTATGGATAAACTAAAAATTTTGAATGATATTAGTAGTGAAAATGATAAGGAAAAAGAAATTATTTATCTCATTACAATGAAGTTCCATAAGAGTTAAGGAAAGTTTCCTCTCACATGTTTTCTTTGTGGAAAATTTGGGCACATTTCCTATCAATGTATAAGAAATATCAATGATGAAGATAGTAAAGATGAAAACATTGAGATGCCTCAGAAAAGGTTTTTCAAAAAGGGCGACTTAAAATATTGAATGAATGTGCTGAAGAAGAGTTTTCTCTGTGAAAAGGAAGATGATGATAATGAAACCTGTGAAGAAGAAGAACCATAATTTAAACATGAAAACCATTCTAACATGATGTCAATGATTAAAAAATCAGACCTATCAAATTATAATGGTCAAGACAATCAGTTGAAAACTAATTCCAATCACAAGTTGGAACTTAAATATCCTGTTTGTAAGCTTAAGATCAAATGTAAGAGTTACAATATGTTGAAATCAATTGTAGAAGAATCATTTTATTACACTACGGGAAAAATGGGTATTTGCGACAGGTTATTTGCGACGGGATAGCATTCCCCGTCGCAAAAGGACTGGCGCCCTTTGCGCGCCAAATCGCGGGAAACATATTTGCTACGGGGGAATATTCCCGTCGCAAATAACCGGCGGCGGTAAAAGGTATTTGCGACGGGAATATTCCCCTGTCGCAAATAGTATGTCGGCAGGTGGTTATTTGCGACGGGACCCGTCGCAAATAACTATTTAACCGTTGACCGTAATAAATGATAGCTAAGGTATTTGCGAAGGTACCCGTCGCAAATAATCTAACCAATAAATACCCCCCATCCGTTTTTTTCAAATCATTCTCAAACTCCATCTTCTTCTTCTCTCAAAATTTTATTTCTAAAGTTCAGTTTTTCTCAAGTTCAATTTTTTTCTCCGGAGTTGATATTGAAGTTTTGAAGAACGATCAGAGATCAACCTCAGATCAATTTTCAAGGTATTTATATTCATTTTAATTTAATATTTATTTTTAATGTTTTATTAGTTTCAATTATTCTTAATTAGTTGTAATTTAATTATGTTTACATTGTTTTGTTACTTAATAAATTTAAATTATTAGTATTGTTCATAGTTAATGGTAATTAGGAATAATTAGTAATAATTTTTAATAATTAAGAATAAATATTAATAATTAGTAATAAATAACAATAATTAGGAATAATAACATTATTACATTATTAGTATATTTTATTATTAATATTAAAATAATATAATTTTTTATATATATACAATTCTCTTTTCATCTGTGTGTTTGCTGTCTCCACATGTATTATTTGTATGTGGAGATAGAAAACACACAGATGAAAGGAGAATTGTATATAAATTAAAAAATTATATTATTTTAATATTAATAATAAAATATACTAATAATGTTATTATTCCTAATTATAGATAATTATTCATTTAATTACTAATAATTAGGAACAATTACCAATAATTATCAATAATTAGGAATAATTAGTAATAATTAGTAATAATTACCAATAATTAGTAATAATTACCAATAATTACTAATAATTACCAATAATTAGTAATAATTAGTAATAATTAGTAATAATTACCAATAATTAGTAATAATTAGCAATAATTAGTAATAATTAGCAATAATTAGTAATAATTACCAATAATTAGTAATAATTACCAATAATTAGTAATAATTACTAATAATTAGTAATAATTAACAATAATTAGTAATAATTACTAATAATTAGTAATAATTACCAATAATTAGTAATAATTAGTAATAACAACCAATAATTAGTAATAATTACCAATAATTAGTAATAATTACCAATAATTAGTAATAATTACCAATAATTAGTAATAATTACAAATAATTAGTAATAATTAGTAATAATTACCAATAATTAGTAATAATTACCAATAATTAGAAATAATTACCAATAATTACCAATAATTAGTAATAATTACCAATAATTAGTAATAATTAGTAATAATTAGTAATAATTACCAATAATGAGTAATAATTAGTAATAATTAGTAATAATTAGTAATAATTAGTAATAATTAGTAATAATTAGTAATAATTAGTATAATCAGTAATAATTACCAATAATTAGTAATAATCAGTAATAATTACCAATAATTAGTAATAATTAGTAATAATTAGTAATAATTAGTAATAATGACCAATAATTAGTAATAATTAGTAATAATCAGCAATAATTAGTAATAATTAGTAATAATTACCAATAATTAGTAATAATTAGTAATAATTACCAATAATTAGTAATAATTAGTAATAATTAGTAATAATTAGTAATAATTAGTAATAATTAGTAATAATTACCAATAATTAGTAATAATTAGTAATAATTAGTAATAATTACCAATAATTACCAATAATTACCAATAATTATTAATAATTACCAATAATTACCAATAATTAGTAATAATTAGTAATAATTAGTAATATTTAGTAATAATTAGTAATAATTAGTAATAATTACTAATAATTAGTAATAATTACTAATAATTAGTAATAATTAGTAATAATTTCCAATAATTAGTAATAATTAGTAATAATTACCAATAATTGGTAATACTTAACAATAATTAGTAATAATTACCAATAATTAGGAATAATTACCGGTAGATAGTAATAATTAGAAATAATTACCAATAATTAGTAATAATTAGTAATAATTAGTAATAATTAGTAATAATTAGTAATAATTAGTAATAATTACCAATAATTAGTAATAATTAAAAATAATTAGTAATAATTAGTAATAATTAATAATAATTACCAATAATTAGTAATAATTACCAATAATTAGTAATAATTACCAATAATTACCAATAATTAGTATTAATTACCAATAATTACCAATAATTAGTATTAATTACCAATAATTAGTATTAATTACCAATAATTAGTAATAATTAGTAATAATTAGTAATAATTAGTAATAATTACCAATAATTAGTAATAATTAACAATAATTAGTAATAATTAACAATAATTAGTAATAATTAGTAATAATTAGTAATAATTACCAATAATTAGTAATAATTAGTAATAATGACTAATAATTAGTAATAATTAGTAATAATTAGTAATAATTACCAATAATTAGTAATAATTACCAATAATTAGTAATAATTACCAATAATTAGTAATAATTACCAATAATTACTATTAATTAGTAATAATTAGTAATAATTACCAATAATTAATAATAATTAACAATAATTAGTAATAATTACCAATAATTACCAATAATTACCAATAATTTGTATTAATTACCAATAATTACCAATACTTACCAATAATTACCAATAATTAGTAATAATTAACAATAATTAGTAATAATTACCAATAATTAGGAATAATTACCGGTAAATAGTAATAATTAGTAATAATTAGAAATAATTACCAATAATTAGTAATAATTAGTAATAATTAGTAATAAATAGTAATAATTAGTAATAATTAGTAATAATTACCAATAATTAGTAATAATTAAAAATAATTAGTAATAATTAGTAATAATTAATAATAATTACCAATAATTAGTAATAATTACCAATAATTAGTAATAATTACCAATAATTACCAATAATTAATATTAATTACCAATAATTAGTAATAATTAGTAATAATTAGTAATAATTAATAATAATTACCAATAATTCGTAATAATTAACAATAATTAGTAATAATTAACAATAATTAGTAATAATTAGTAATAATTAGTAATAATTACCAATAATTAGTAATAATTAGTAATTATGACTAATAATTAGTAATAATTAGTAATAATTAGTAATAATTACCAATAATTAGTAATAATTAGTAAGAATTAGTAATAATTAGTAATAATTACCAATAATTAGTAATAATGACCAATAATTAGTAATAATTAGTAATAATTAGCAATAATTACCAATAATTAATAATAATTACCAATAATTAGTAATAATTACCAATAATTACCAATAATTACCAATAATTAGTATTAATTACCAATAATTACCAATAATTACCAATAATTACCAATAATTAGTAATAATTGCCAATAATTAGTAATAATTACCAATAATTAGGAATAATTACCGGTAAATAGTAATAATTAGTAATAATTAGAAATAATTACCAATAATTAGTAATAATTAGTAATAATTAGTAATAATTAGTAATAATTAGTAATAATTAACAATAATTAGTAATAATTAACAATAATTTGTAATAATTACCAATAATTACCAATAATTAGTATTAATTACCAATAATTAGTAATAATTAGTAATAATTAGTAATAATTACCAATAATTAGTAATAATTAACAATAATTAGTAATAATTAACAATAATTAGTAGTAATTAGTAATAATTAGTAATAATTACTAATAATTAGTAATAATTAGTAATAATGACTAATAATTAGTAATAATTAGTAATAATTAGAAATAATTACCAATAATTAGTAATAATTAGTAATAATTAGTAATAATTAGTAATAATTAGTAATAATTACCAATAATTAGTAATAATTACCAATAATTAGTAATAATTACCACTAATTAGTAATAATTACCAATAATTAATAATAATTATTAATAATTACCAATAATTAGTAATAATTACCAATAATTAGTAATAATTACCAATAATTACCAATAATTACCAATAATTACAAATAATTAGTATTAATTACCAATAATTACCAATAATTACCAATAATTACCAATAATTACCAATAATTAGTAATAATTACTAATAATTAGTAATAATTACCAATAATTAGTAATAATTAGTAATAATTACCAATAATTAGTAATAATTACCAATAATTAGTAATAATTAGTAATAATTACCAATAATTAATAATAATTACCAATAATTAATAATAATTACCAATAATTAATAATAATTACCAATAATTAATAATAATTAGTAATAATTACCAATAATTAGTAATAATTACCAATAATTACCAATAATTAGTAATAATTACCAATAATTACCAATAATTACCAATAATTACCAATAATTCGTATTAATTACCAATAATTACCAATAATTACCAATAATTACCAATAATTAGTAATAATTACCAATAATTAGTAATAATTACCAATAATTAGTAATAATTAGTAATAATTACCAATAATTAGTAATAATTACCAATAATTAGTAATAATTAGTAATAATTACCAATAATTAATAATAATTACCAATAATTAGTAATAATTACCAATAATTAGTAATAATTAGTAATAATTACCAATAATTGGTAATAATTATTAATAATTACCAATAATTAGTAATAATTAGTAATAATTAGTAATAATTACCAATAATTAGTAATACTTACCAATAATTAGTAATAATTAGTAATAATTAGTAATAATTAGTAATAATTAGTAATAGTTATTAATAATTAGTAATAATTAGTAATAATTAGTAATAATTAGTAATAATTAGTAATAATTAACAATAATTAGGAATAATTACCAATAATATTAGTACTATGAAAATAATAAAAAAATTATATAATATTAAAATTATCAATATTTGTAACATGTTTTGCTTTATTCTCAACATATTTATTTCTTAAAGGGTCAATGTTTAGGTCTATCTCAATAAAAAGTTTGCGTCAGTCGTGTATGATCTGAACTCTATAATTATCCTAGATTGAGTGTTTTTTCTAACAAATTATTCAAAACCAGTAATGCTTTTATATTTTATAGATAAATATGGAACATCGAGGTCGTCAACAATCATTATTAGGTGACCGTATATGGATAAATCAACGTAGAAATCCCAACGGTTCTGGTTTAAATCCAGTATATGTAGAGGGTGTGGAGACTTTTTTTATCATTTGTGGCATCAAATACAGAATTTGTTTCAGAAGGCAAAATAAAATGCCCTTGCAGAAAATGTGCATTGAGAACGTTTGACACGTTTGAAAAAGGGGGAGAACATCTCTTGCGTTTTGGTTTTCAACTAGATTATGTTTTTTGGTATCAACACGGTGAACACAGTTCCAGAGTAGGTGATACCAACTTGATTCCGGATCCATCCCAGTTTCAAGATTTAGTACATGATGTTGCAGGTTCATCTGTTCAACATACAGAAACTCCGGCTGATATAGCTTCAAATCCTGAGTTGGCACCGTCTGAATTTTATGAGTTGTTGAAGTCTGCTGAGGATGCATTATATCCTGGCTGCAAGATGAGAAAATTAGAAGGAGTTGCAAAATTTATGGCTATCAAATCAGATAACGGAATGTCAAACACCTGGTTTGACCAGATATTTTCTTTTCTTAAAACACTGTTACCCGAAGGAAATGTTTTACCTGCAAATTACTATGAGAGTAAGAGGTTGGTTCGAAATTTGGGACATACTTGTCAAAAGATTCATGCATGTTCAAATGATTGCATTTTATATTTTGGGGAAAATGAGTTGTTGGATAGTTGTCCCACATGTGGGAAACTGAGATATAAAGAAGGACAACCTGGGAAGTCTGGTTTGATTCCTGTAAAACAGTTGAGATATTTTCCGCTTACATCCAGACTTCAGCTTTTATTCATGTCTATGAATACAGCGACAATGATGTCATGGCATAAAGAAAATATTTCAACCGATAAAAGCTTCAATCATCCAGCCAATGGTGATTCATGGAAACATTTTGATAGAGTGCATCCATCCTTTGCTTTAGAAGCTAGAAATGTTCGACTGGGCCTTTCCACTGATGGTTTCTGTCCGTTTGGATCTTATGGTAGTCAATATTCATGTTGGCCTGTTTTTTTAACTCCGTACAATTTACCTCCATGGATGTTGATGAAGGAGCCATATATCATTTTGACTTTACTAATTCCAGGACATCCGAAGAAAAATATTGATGTTTATTTGAAACCATTGATTGATGAATTAAATTTATTGTGGAGTACTGGTGTCAGTACATATGATGTTGCAACGAAACAGAATTTCATACTGAGAGAAGCATTGATGTGGACAATAAGTGACTTCCCGGCTTATGGGATGTTATCTGGCTGGAGTACACATGGTCAGAAATCATGTCCTTACTGTATGGGAGAGAACAAAGCATTTATGCTCATTCATGGAAAGAAACCTTGTTACTTTGACTGTCATCGCAGATTTCTTCCAGCTGATCATCCTTTTCGCAGAAACAGATCTCATTTCAGAAAACGAACAATTGAAAGGGAAGGACCTCCAAAAATACTATCAGGTTCGGAGTTAAAATCAGTTGTATTTTCATTACCTCCCATCACTTTTGGTCCCACAATAAACCAACAGAAAATTTCTGGTTTTGGGAAAGAACACAATTGGATTAAACGTAGCATATTTTGGGATTTCCCATATTGGTCTAATTTGTTGGCCTGACACATGTTAGATGTCATGCATATTGAGAAGAACTATTTTGATAATTTGTTTCATACAGTTTTGGATACTCCAAGAAAGAGTAAAGACAATGTAAATGCACGTTTAGATCTTGCCCAAATTTACAGGCGTCCAGAATTGGAACTGTTTGAGAATGTCAGAACAGAAAGGTTACTGAAACCAAAAGCAGGTTATACACTGTCTAAAGAAAATCGTTTATTATTTTTTCAGTGGATTGCAGATTTGAGACTTCCAGATGGTTGTGCTTCCAATTTGGGTAGATGTGTAAAGAATGGTCATATTACTGGATTAAAAAGTCATGATTGTCATGTTATAATGGAAAGACTGCTACCCATTGGATTAAGAGGTCTGTTGAATTCTGTGATTTGGGATTCCATAACAGACATGTCTCATTTTTTTCGGGAAATTTGTGCGGCTACAACAGATTATGATGCTCTAGGAAAACTTGAAAAAGATGTTGTTGTAATTATATGTAAACTGGAAAAAATATTTCCGCCGTCTTTCTTCGACTCAATGGAACATTTGATGTTACATTTGCCATATGAAGCCAAATGTGGAGGTCCAGTACAGTTTTGATGGATGTACCCATTTGAAAGATGCATGCAAAAATTGAAAAGAAAAGTACGTAACAAAGCATCTGTTGAAGGATCTATTGCAGAAGCTTATTTGTTAGAGGAAATATATTTTTTCTGCTCCCATTATTTTGAATCTGAGTATCCTTAAAAACACAACTGAATGGGATGGAACGAGAGAAATATTGATGAAATCGACAATCAATTATCTGTTTTCAACCAGTCAGAGCTTGGTTTTGGTGGAGTTGATGAACGCTGGCTTTCAGATGATGAACATCATAGAGCTCATACGTATGTTCTGCTCAACTGTGAAGAGATGACATCAATTGTACTGTAAGTGTTTATATCACTTATTCTATCATTTATGTTACAGTAAATAACTTTTCTTTTTATAGGTTGTATGATAATCATATCAAGAAACAAATTCCACAAATTACAGCAGCTGCTCTCGAAGAACGTCGACTGAAAAATTTCTCTCAGTGGTTTCAAAAACTGGTAACATAAATTCTCTATCTTTTAGCAACTCATTCAATGTATAGTTTACTATATTGATAATTATTTCACAAATTTTCAGGTGTCTCGACATGCTGATAAAATTGACAAACGACTGTGTGTATTGAGTAACCCACCTTCCAAACTTGTTAAAACTTATAATGCATATGTGGTGAATGGATTTCAATTCCACACACATGCATACGGGGAATCGAAAAAAACAATGAATAGTGGAGTTAGCTTGAGAGGATCTCATCATCGAGAAAATGAAGTTGACTTTTATGGCATACTTGATGAAATCATTGAACTCTGTTATCTTGGACAACATTACATAACCATGTTCAAATGTCGGTGGTTGGATACAGAGAGAGGCGTGTGTGTTCATCCGACTCATTGAATCATCGATATTAAATGTAAAAGTGTTCTCGCAGTAAATGAACTATTCTTATTGGCTCAACAGACATATCAAGTTTATTACGCAAAGTACTGTGCTACATCAAGAGACTTGACTGATTGGTGGAGTGTAATAAAAATCAAAATTCGAGACAATCAGTTTACTCAAAGTGAATGTGCTTTCACTGATGTGCAAAGAATTGAAGTTTTTCAAGAGAGTACTCAAAATCAATCTTTTTTACAAAGAGACATGAGTATCGATGACGGCACCCCACATTTAAAAGTCGGTGATGACGATGATGTGAATGATGTCACATATGAATTTGAAATGGTAAGAGATGAAGCAACTGTAACTCGAATGGATATCGATGATGTTGAGGAGGAATATGAAGATGACATTGACATATATGAAGATGATGATGAAGATGAACACTGATAGAATTCAATGGTATTTATATAAAATCATAATATGTATATATGTATATATAATAGTAATTATTAATTATTTGCTAACAACATTAACATTTTCTGTTTCAGATGGACGATGCCACATTTCGTGAGATGGCGGATGCTGATCTGACTTTCGATGCGGATGAGTTGATGACAGATGACCCTCAGCCTGCAGGCGCTCCAGGGAGTACGCGGAGGGGGAGCAGTCTTGCACAATTGATGATTCCTGACCCCGTCCCCAAGCGACGTCCATGTCTTGGGTTTGATCCACGCACACGGAGGTGTGATAACATGTGTGATAACCTGTGGATTTGACTAAGATTTCATTAATCTATTCACATAATAAATGATTATTATTTTTACAGTTTTCCGCATATAGTAGTCGGACAGGGCAGCGCTATTTTGCGAAACTATTTCTCTCAGCCGTGGACCACATGGGAGCAGATTCCCATTGATGTGAAGAAGGCAATGTTCGGCCATTGGTTGGTACATACGTAAATAAATAATTTTTATTTTGAAAATTATTTCATTTCTAACTTGATATTTTGATTTATTTGTAGGGGTTATGGTATCCGATCGAGGATACCATGCGTGATGCCATCCACGAGGCATGGGAGGTGGCCATGCGTGATCGCCTTCGTCAGTTTTTGCAAAATTTAAGAAAAGCTGTGATGAAGAAAGCAGGAGTGTCAGATTTTGACGAGTCATGTAGAGCACACCGACCAGAGTACATTTCATCCCATGTATGGGATGGATTATGTGCACACTGGTTGAGTGGTGCCTTTCAAAGGAGATCATCGGTGGGGAGGCAGAATCGGGGGAGACAGGAGGTGACTCATCGAGCTGGGAGTCGTTCTTTCAGTACTCATAGACAGCATCTGGTACGTACATTATTTATAAATATTTTATATAACTATAAATATTAACAGTTTATTTTTTATTCTTATAGGCTGTCGAGCACCCCGATATTACGGAGTACGACGTATATCGGAGGATGTATAGTGATCCTGCTACTGGGGAGCTCAGAGGTGATCGTCAGCATCACATCGTGGTTAGTATTATTTGTTTTCAAGTTTAAAAATTAACTGTATATAATATATTCACAATTTTAATTTTAAATTGCTACTACAGGAGTCATATGAGGCCGTAGCGTCACAGGCTCGGCCTGAGAGTCAGGCCGAGTCATCAGATCAAACCACTGGCCGTCAGTTTGATGAGGCGACATGGATGCAGGCCACCCAGTATGCCTTTGAGAAGTGCCGGGTAGTTGGTATCAGCTCTCAACTGACTCCCGGAGACTATTATGGCAGTACTGCGATGTCGGCGTCCAGCTCGAGAGGAGCTCGTGCATCTTCTTCTGCTATACAGTATGAGGATCAGTTGCGATCTCAGACTGCACTGATAGAGAGTCTCCGACAGGAGCAGGAGCAGATGTGTCAGCAGCATGAGGAGGAGCGTCGACGCCAGCAGCAGCTGTGCGAGGAGCAGACGAGTCGGTGGCAGCAGTAGCATCAGGAGAAGATGGAGTACATGCGCCGACTCACTCATGCTTTAGGGATGGAGTTTCCTCCACCACCATCTGCAGATCCCCCCCTCCCCCCTCCTTTAGATTAGAGTTTGTATTTATGTTATAAAATTTGTGAAATCAAAATATGATTTTTTTTCTATTCGTAGTTTCTGTCTCATTATAAAATATTTATTAATATTCTATTATTTTTTATTTTTGAATTATAATTCTATTATTATTATATTAATTAAAATAATTTATTATTTTTATTTGTGAATTATAATTCTATTATTATATTAATTAAAATCATTTATTAATATTTTATTATTTTTTATTTTTGAAATATAATTGGATTATTATTATATTAATTAAAATAATTTATTAACAATTTATTTTTTTTATTTTTTTTATCGTATTTGCGACGGGATACTATTCCCGTCGCAAATAGTATTATTATTTTTTTATTTTTTTAAAAATAGTTTTTTCGACGGGGCCCGTCGCAAATAGTTTTTTACAAATATACGGAGTACTAGTTGTGACAGGGATTCTCCCCGTCGTGGAAAAAGGCTTTAGCGACGGGCCCGTCACAAAATATTGTTATTGCGACACCGTTTTCAGCAATGGGTCATTTGCGACGGGACCCCGTCGCAAAAAGCCATTTGTGATGGGATCCCATCGCAAATAACCCGTTGCAAATACCTGTTTTTCTAGTAGTGTTATGTTTATTAGCTCGAATCGGAAGTTGGATGACTGGAAGAATAAGTGAAAGTGCAATCTAAAATTCTTGAAAGAACTGATGATGTAGTGGATATAAAGCTGAGAATTGAAGAGAAAGCAAAGGTCATCAATGACCTCACCACAGGACTGGAAGAAAAGACCAAGACTAATGAGTGTCTTGAAGAGGAAGTTGTTACTCTTAGAATAAAACTTGAGAGTGAATTAATTTCAAAAGAATCAAGGAAGAAAATACAGTTTGGAAGGTTCTCAGATGCTGAGGTATTGGAGAGAGCAAAATGAGGTTCTAGTGGAGTTGAAAAGATTTGGAATGATCAAAGACTTGCTTGCCTGGGAAATAGTGGAATTAGTTGTGAGGCTGAATCATCAAATTCTACAATCAAAGGGGACCAAAATAATGTGAGGACGAAAGTGGGTCATGTAGAAAAATCACATGAATTGCTGAAAAAGAAACATCAAATTCAATCAAAAAGAATAACAAAAGACTATCCTTGAGCCTTCAGCAATAATAGGCACTCAATCTATTATCCGACAGAAGAAAGAATAAGGATAAACAGAAGTGAGAATACATTTTCTCTCATGAAGTGTCAGTTCTATGGATATCTGGGCCCTACCATGTCTTATTGTAAAGAGGCAATAATCTATTTGAATGGAGAAGATATGGGTGTTCAGCAAATAAGAACAAATTCATATCCTAATTCTTTTATAAGAAACACTTTATAAGGACATTGTTTTTGTTTTTCTATCTTTGGTCATAAATCTGTTGATTGCAGGTTGAAGAGGGACTTGGACACATCATACCAGAGTCCAAGAAAAGTCAAATATCATCAACAAGATGGTGTTTCTCTTTAAAACATGTATTCTCCTCTAGAAGAATATTTCGACTATGAAGAACCCATGTACCCGAAAGAAATAATTTGAAGGTCGTTAGAGTTATACCCTCAATCTAATGACTCATGGAAGGAAAAGATCAAAATTAAGAAATCCAACCTTGTAGAGGTGAACCTTAATGCACAAAAAAAGTAATAGCACCTAGATTCTGGATAGCGGTTCTTCTTCTTATATGATAGTAATGCATGCCTGTTAACGAATATAAAAAGTAATGTTGATGGTACAGTACGATTTGGTAATGATGGAGCTCTAAAAATCAAAGGCAGTGGAATTACTGAATTAGCTAATGGAGAGTTAAAGAATATTTAAGTCCTTTATGTAGATGGACTACGTCATAATCTCATTAGCGTGAGTCAACTCTCTGACTCGGGACTTATAGTTACTATTAATTAGAAAGGATGCACTATCAAGGGAAAGACACGAAATTCACTTATAAAGGGATACATAATAGAAGGAAACTTGTATCAGGTTGATAGTAAAGAAAATTTTTGTTACATGACTGTTGAAGAAGAAAACAATTAGTGGCATCAGAGACTGGGGAACATCAATCAACAAGACATGGAGAAAATTTCAAAATTGAGGACAGTCATGGACATTCCCAACCGAAATCATGAGCGTGAAAAGTCATCTGATGCTTGCATTCATGAGATGTGTTTTGCAGTTCCTATCGGCCAATGAAGAAAATGACATCTCATCTTCGTGATATAATTCATACAGATGTATGTGGGATGATAAATGTTGTCGGAACTCATGGAAAAAGGTACTTTGTCCTTTTTATAGATGATTATAGTGGAATGGCATGTGTAATAGTTGTTCACAAGAAAAAACAAGTGCTTGACTGCATGAAAACATATCAGTGAATCGCCAAGAATGATACTGGACAAACAATCAAATTGTTGTGATCTGATAATGGAGGGGAATACACATCAATTGAATTTGAAAATTACTTGGAGAAGAATCGGATATAACATGATGTAGCTGTTGTGAGAAATCCACAAAAAAATGGAGTTGTTGAACGTAGGAATTGACTGGTGAAAAATAGGGCATGAACTATGCCAATCGAGAGTCGTATTCCATGACATTACTAGAAAGAGGATGTTCAAGTTGTAGTTTATATTCAAAATCGAACAAGACTTTATTGGGGTGAGATGAAGACACCATATGAATTGTGGCATAGAAGGAATCCCTCTTTGAAATAATTTCATGTTTTTGGAAGTAAATTCTTCATTAGGAACAAAAAATTAAATCAAGGGAAGTATGGTGACAATGCAGATGAAGGAATTTTCCTTGGATACTCAATGAACAACAAAGCCTACAAGTGTTTCAACAAGCGATTAAGAAGGATTGTGGAAGGAAGTGATGTTAAGATCATTGAAGAGAAAACCACAAACACTTCTAGGAATTCATATACTGATGTGATAGAAAGTGAGGAAGAATATAAAAATGGAGTAAATAGAAATATAGAAATAGTGGAAGGTGGAAAAAACACTCAGCAGTCACATCATGATGTTGACTCAGAGGAAGAATCTGAAGAGGAATCATTGGCTGGAACGAATGTGACTGAGCCTCACGGGAGAAATCGAAGAGATGAGATTGATCTATCTTACATAATTGGGGACAAGAGTCCACCCACACAAAAAAGGAGGATGATTAATAACATAGAATCTGTATTTTTGTCATTTGTGGAGCCATCCTCATTTGAAGAAGCATCAAAGGATGAATCATGGGTGAAATCCATGAATGAAGAGTTAGATCAGATTGACAAGAACCAGACATGCGATCTAGTCAGGAGACCTGAAGGTCACAATGTGATTGGTACAAAATGGATCTTCAAGAACATGTTTGATGAGCATGAAAGTGTTATTAGAAACAAGGCACACCTGGTATGTAAAGGATATTCCCATATTGAAGCAGTTGATGTAGATGAAACCTTTGTACGAGTGGCTAGACTAGAGTGAATCAGGCTTTTCCTCCCCATGACAGTCCATAGAGTATATAAAGTATATCAAATGGATGTCAAGACAACATTCTTGAATGGTGTACTCGAAGAAGAATTATATATAGAACAACCAGTGGGTTTTCATCTTGGTACTGATGAAACAATGGTTTGAAAACTAAAGAAAGCACTCTATGGTTTGAAACAGGCACCAAGAGCTTGGTATTCCTAGATAGATTCTTATCTGAAGAAGCTGGAATTCAAAAGAGGAGGAGTAGATCACAATCTATATGTGAAGAATTATCTAAAAGATCAGTTCATGGTTCTAGTTTACGTTGATGACATTATATTTGGTTGCAGCGGGCAGAAATCAGTGGATGAATTTTCCAGTTACATGAAATCATAATTTGAAATGTCAATGATAGGGGAGATCACATATTTCTTGGGGTTGTAGGTGACTCAAAAGAACGATTACACTTTCATCTCTCCAGAAAATTACGCAAGAGAGATACTGAAGAAATTAAATATGAATGACTCCAAACCAATGTCAACACCGATTGCAGTCGGAACCAAACTTGGAAAGCATGAGCATGGGACATCTGTAGATCCCACCATGTACAAGAGGATCACTCGGAGCCTACTGTACCTAACCGCAACATGGCCATATATTGTCTTTGCAACATGTTAGAAGCCCACTTTCAGTGTAATCCAAAGGTGGAACATATAGAAGCAGTAAAAAGAATCTTGAGGTACATTCAAGGTACTCATAACTTTGGGATATACTTTTCTGCAGGCTGGGACAGTGAATTATCCGCATTTTCTGATGCTGACTAGGCTGGTGATGTAGTGGACAGAAAGTCCACCAGTGGTGAAGCCTTCTATATTGGTCAAAAATGTGTTGGCTAGTTGAGAAAAAAATAAGAAAGTACTTCTCTTAGTACTACTGAAGTTGATTATATATCTGCTACAACAACATGCACTCAACTACTATGGATGAAGAAACAAATGATAGATATTGGTGATGAGGTGAAACAACCAATGGTGATTTATTGTGATAACAAGTGCGCAATTTATCTTACGAAGAATCCCATTCATCATTCTCGTACAAAACATATTGAAATCAGGTATCACATTATCAAAGAAAAATTTGAGCAAGGCATGATTAGAGCGGATCATGTGGGAACTGAAGAGAAAGTGGCTGATATCCTGACCAAGCCACTGTCAGCGGAAGAGTTTGAGAATCATCGGTTGAACCTCAGTGTTCAGCCACCTCCTAGTGCATAAGGAGGTTAAGAAATACCTCTCTCCCCAGTTATGTTTACTGTTTTAAATCATTTTATGGATATGATGTTGGTTTATGGGGGAGATACTGTCCAGGGGGTGTATTGATATATTTAATGAGAAAATACTGATAGTTGGGTTTAATTCCAATGGGGGAGAAGAAATAAATTCAGGACATGTTTGGTGTCACGATGAGAATACGGTGATAGGATAAAAAGGAATACATTGGACATGTAATTATTATGGGAAAATTTAAGAGAATTTCTTGGGCGTCCTGGAGAATTCCAAAACATGGGATCCCAATTCATGCTTATGCTCTTGTTTTCTACACCGAGCATTTCTCACGTAGACTTAGAGTGTTGGATGAGATGACTCTTGATTTTTTGGTTTGCATGTGGTTGGTGCTCTATTGAATTTAATTTTTGATTGCCAACAAACCCAATAGAGGAGATTGTTGGAACCACGATCGTTCTATGGATGAATTGGAGCATGGTTTGTTTTTTTTCAATCCTTAATGGATGTTCAGAATGTGTGCTAATAAAGTGATCATATATGTAACACCCCATGCTTCCACGGTATGATTCCCTTTGAATAATGCAATAGCGTGTGTTGTACGCAACATCGAGTTCTAACACACCACAACCAATCAAACTAGCCGTTATGAATAGTAATACCCACTTTTTGAAATTTTATAAATTTTATCATTCAAAGTGGGCTTCATTTTTGGATTTGGAATATCAAAATTATCCTAGGGTAAAATTTTGGTACTTTTCGGATAACTTTCATATTTGGATGAATAGTGAAAATAATAAATTTTAATTAAAAACAACTTTTTTAATAACAATAATTAATAGTGATAAATTATGAATTTGAGTGTTTTTAAAGTATATTTAGAATATATTTTTACCATTTAATAAAATTTTGGTCATTGGACATAATTTCACATTTAAACCAGACATAAACAAGTGTCAATCTTTTGATAGTTATTATCTAATAAAAACATGCTTTTTGTTTCAACAACGAGAATTAATTTTAAATTAATTTCTGCCACTTATGTGTTTTGAATTTATAAAAATGGATTCCATATTTGGAATCAGGATGTCCAAATTCTGTAAATAGGTAACTTTTATTTTTAGAAATTTTGAATAATTACTTCGGTAAATATTTTATTTACCATGGTTAAAGGGTAAATCCAGTAAATAAGGGTAATCAAATAATATTATAATAATAAAAAATTACCCTGAAATGTTTCCTAACCTTATTGGTTGAGACATGTCTGACAATGGGCATCTTTCGGTCGATTTTTGGACCCCATGGAGCCACTTGTAAGTGATAAAAACACTTTATATTAATTAAGTTAAAATAAATACAAAAATGACATAAGCATATATTTTTTAGAAAAAAAAAATTTACATAGGTTTTTATATGTTGGATTTTCTATTATAAATATTCATTATAAATCTAAAAAGATTTATTACATAATTATATTTTATTTACGATTTTTAGACATTATATAATATAATTTATTTATGACACAATGATGATGTAGTAATTACCATAATAGTGAAAAATTAATATAATTGATATTATAAACACCCAAATAAATATAATTTGAGACTTTTTATGAATTAAAATAATTTTCTAGGTTACTATGACATGTTAGGATTGATTTAATTAACTTTTTTGGAAGTAATAATTCTGTTATAATTTTTACAAAAATCAATTATTGAATAATGTCAAAATTGACATAAAAGAGTTTTTAAAACAAATATTATATTATTAATTGATATTAAATTCCTAAAAATATAAGGTTCAGCCAAGAGACTTATATAATGATAGGTGTATTATTAATGAACCACTTGGGGGTCACTTGGATGTATATAGTATGTTTATTAACCATATAATATAAAAGTACAAAGAGACATTGTAAAAGTTAAACAAATTTACTAATAGTTAATACTTAAAGATATGGTTAATATAGTAAACCAAAACTGTCTAAATCCTATTGGTTGAGTGGTTTTCGATCTATACCCACCTTAACCTTTAAATATTCAACTTTGGAGCCATTATAAACCGAATATGAATTTATTATAAAATAATATTTCTAGCTTTTCCAATGGTGCCCCTCAACCCTCTTATAAAAGGGCACTCCCCCTTCTCATTAATTCACACCTTCAAAGCCTTTTGGATCGGCCAACACCTACCCAAATACTCTCTCAACATCCATCACCATAGCCAAGAAGCCTTATTTTGATGATAAATCCAACCTAAGGAGCCCTTTTGATCAAATCAAAAGGAATAACCCGAAGAAGAGGTAATGTTTTCACCACCCTTTTTCAAATTCCTTTCTTCTTCAACATCTACTTTATTTGTTATTTCCATTCTAAAATGATAACTCCAGTATCTTCTATATACTTTGATGTTATTATAAATATCTTATAACCATATTCAGTATTCTATCCATCATTTGAATGACATGTCACCATACATGCGTACGTACGGCTTACCGTCTCCACGTCGTGGTGTAATTGTTATTCAATAAATTATTTTTTGGATAGTTATAATAATGATGTGTAATTCATGTAAATAATAAATATAACATGGTAATGATTATGTATATATGATATACCATCCAATTATTTATTATTTTAATATCAAAATAATGATATTGTCACTTGTGCGTACGTACGGACTATCGTCTCCACAAACGCGATGAGATTCATTTCCATCATATCCATTCAAGTGTAATTATCATTTGATTTTTAAAAATAATGTTTAAGGACTTGATATAATTCTGGATATGAATAAGATATAACTTATCCATAACAAAAACAGCTTATGTAACATAACATATAAAAGAAACGAGTAAGTTAACACCCGAAACGACGATAATTCTAAAATATTATTAACAAAGAAATGTTAAAAGATCATATATGATATCATATTAATATATATTATTCTTATATAATTTAATAACAATTATTTCACCATTATACAGGAGGTTAACCTACCCCCAACCAAGTAAAAGTACAAGGTAAGGGTTTATTTCGCAATCTCTTCATTATCCGAGGTTGTTTATACGTAATAATCTAATGGGACATCTTTATCATCCACATCCATGTTTCTTAAAGATGTATTTCAAAATTTTTTTTACTATTTACTAGAATATGGGTTAAAGTCATTTATGCCCTTTTTTACTTTTATAAGTGGTTTATAAAGGGATATTTTCATCGTTTTCCAAACAAGGTCCTTTTTAACCATTTTGACAGAATTAAGGTAAGAATGTTTTTTAACTTATACGGCGTGTGCGGATATTCTCTGCTGTTATAAAATCGTCGAAGCTTTCCTTTCAAGCTTATAATAATATTTTCAAAAAAAAATTTTATTTTATAAATATATGACTCTTAAATGATTTGAAAATTGTAAGAGATATTTCTCTAAAACAAGTTTTGATTTCATCTATATCAACATCCTTTGATAGGTTTTAAGCTTATTTGACGTTGATTTATTATGATACAATACTTTTATATTGTATTGAAGGTTTTGTTATATGTTTGACTGTTGATGTGTTATTTCTATACCATTCATGTTTTATGGATGAAGTATTTACATTTCGTATGCGAGTTTTAATATGAATTTTTATGTTATGTTTAAACCTTTTCATATGCGAATGCATTTGACTTAATATGTGACGGGTGGAGCCCGCTATAGCTACTCGATGCATCGGTAGGTCTCATGAGACAAAATAGTGCCTTCACACAAGGCCTTGAAAAAATCTTATTTATAGTCTTGGCACGAGGCCTTGGCTATGTAGGTATGATAGTCTGGAATTATGCATTCCGTCATTATGAAAGTGTTTATTGATATTTCATGTGATTATTCGATTAGTATAATATCAATGTGAATAAGTAAAAGGAATTATTTCATTTTATTTTTTCCATATCATGTTGAAGATCAAGTTTAAAAGAATTTTTTTTGTTATACATTTCCTTAAATGTTTATTCTTATTTATGAAAGTTTCTACTATATTGTTATCCTTACTGGGCATTTGAGTTCACCCCTTTCAATGTTTTATTTTTCCCAGGATGTGAAGAAGTAAATTATGAATGACCTGCTGGGATAGTATGAGGGGATATGAGTGTGGACTATGGAGTCTATGTTGTTTTAGTTTTCATTTTACGATGTAATGTAAACTTTATTAATGTATCTAGTTATTCCATGGCTACTAAATTAATCGGTATTTCGAGACTTGATCTTTCTTGTGATCATGCCAATGTTATGTAATAATGCACCGACTATGGGTAACTAGGGTCGGAGCATTACAATACAGTTCAAGAATACAACAATATTAAAGGTGGTGCTGTTCTCCAGTGTTTTCCAAATTTTCAGACCTGAAAATCGGAAAATTAAGACAATGGTTTTTTGACAAGAGGAGGTGCGTACAAATAGGAAGTGTTGCGCGAAATAAAGTGGTGTGCATGAAAAACAGTGGCGTGCGCAAAAAAATAGTGGCATGCATGACAAACAGTGTGGTTCACGAAATAGTGGAGAGAGATATTTCACACAAGAGGTGTTTTGGAATCAGAATATCAGAAAATGGAAAAGGCATGGGTTGTGCGAAAAATATGGAGATGTGCGCGAAAAAATACTTGCACGAAATATTACGCGCCGAATGAGATGTTTTTCATGCCAAGATGGGTTTTTCGCGTAGCGGTCGTTGACGCCAATAAATAAGTGGTGACCCCCCCCCCCCCCCCTCATTCCGAACGGTTGAAGGCTTATAGAAGATCTGAGTGCTGATGCACATAAGATGTTCATCTAAAGAGAGTTGCACGAAAAAAGATGTGTTGCGCGAAAATGTTCGAGTTGCATGAAAAAAGGTTAGGTTGCGCAAAAAAAGGTGTTTCTTGTAAAGACGCGCATAAAGGAGGATGTTGTGAAAAATATCTACTGTGCAAAAATCATGTATTTCGCACAAAAGTGAGACATTTCGCGCAAAGGGTAGGAGTTGCACGAAATCTTCAGTATAACCTGTTTGCGCGTTTTTGATTATCCGTATTAGTGGTTTAGTGTGTTCAAGGGAATCAATTCCGGAAGTCGATGAAATAATAGTATCGTTCTAAGAAGAGACAAATACATTAATGAAAATATACTAAAGAGACCCTCACATCTATAAACTAACTGAGACTTCACCAAAGGTAGTGAGCCAGGGGGTGTTAACGGGAGTGACCTAAGGGACGCAGTGGGCTATACCCGAACATTTGTAAAGGTAGTGAGCCTGGAACAAAGTGACTGTGACCAAAACTTGTAGTCCATAAACCAGTGAAGATTAGTGGATTTTGGTACGACCGAAACACTATCGGCGTATTCTCCTTGGATGTATCCCTTTGTGGTGAACCAAGTAAAAGTGGTGTGTCAACTCCTTGCATTAATTTGATTGATAGATCTAACAAGTTCCTACCAATGTGGGAACAAGATCTGCAACTTTAAAAAGAAAAAGTTGACAACCTGATTCACCCCTCCCATCTCAGGGTGTTCTAGGGTCCTTCAACAATGGCTATTGTTCCTATAGGAATATGAATTTTATATTTTATATATCTCATGGAAGGATAATCATTTGAAAGATGATCTCAATACAATATCTTGTCCTATGTTGTTGTTTGAGGTGTCAAATCAGTTATCCTTATTTCAGTTTTCCTTTTTGAACAAGGATAGTGCATAATTTCTTTGGTTGATGGTTGATATATCACCAAATTTATAGTTTTTCATGGATTCATAACAACGATATTCTGACTATGATACCTTATATACCTAGATAAGGACTAGCTATGTTACTAAATGATAATTAGATGGTTGGGGAAATAATTTTCCTTTTTAAAGAACCTATGATGGTTCCAATGATATTTTAGGAGGAGGTGATGCAGATGGTTTATACATCCCCTTTGGTGGTACATCAAAGTGTGTAAATGATGTATTAGGACCTACGTTGTTGGTTTTGGTGGAAAAAAATAAAGATATGTGTTTTATAGTTTATGTCTGGATTACTAACTTATCAACAAGTGGAGACTGAGAACCAGGTTCCAACAAGATTAGCCCAACCCCTTAATGTTCAAGAGTGGAAGTGGGATGCGATATCCACGGACTTCAAGACAAGGTGACCACATACATCCAAAGAACATGACTCCATATCGGTAATTGTTGGTCGAACTACAATGTTGGACACCTTTCATTCCATTTGAGATAAGATCTTAGTAGAATGGTTGGTATGATTATACATTAACAAGATATTCCTGCTCCCTAAAGTTACCTCAATTATCTTTTTAGACCAACACACATGGTTGCGCCAAAATTTACCCTACAGGTAAAAGCGATCGATGTAGTACATGTAGGGGTCGAGTCCACAGGGACCGAAGAAGTAACCTTGAGACGCTATGATTTGGTGAAGGATGGGCTATGAAGTAGCCAACTTTGGTTTTTATTTTGGATGTTTTTAAATTACACTAATAAACCTGCGGGAATTCAATTCAATGAAAATGGGTTGATCTAGGATTATGCTCGGGGTGGATTGAATGAATTTTACTTCTTTAAACAATTTTGGTTTTATTAATTCTTGATGAATCCATTCTTCAAAAATAACACTACCTTCATCATTTTCTGGTTTGGTGCTTACTAAACACAATTACTAATCCCCTATACACTTAGAGAACCAAATTCATGATCTCTCCGAGGTATATGGTCATTTAGTAATTGAATTTATTTTTCTCAAACATAGTAAAGATGAAGAGTATAAATAACTAAAGAATGGATGTCTTAAATTAATTATCCAATTAACAACAATTCGTTCATAAAATAACATTCAATCCAGCCTTCGCATCCTCCTAAGATCAACCCATTAAGGGTTTAGCCCTCCATTGATGATATACTCTCAATGGTGGGCGGAAGATGGCTAACAATAATTGGATTGAAGAAATTAAAACCGCGGAAATAACGAGCACTCCTCCGTGTGTGTGAATGAAATTCACACCTATGTGTGAACTAATTCACAACAACACAGAGATATCACTGTGCTTTGTGATTATAAAGTTTTAATAAATGAAATGGAAAATATATAAGAGAAATAAGTTGATTAATAACATAAAGATACAAAAAAGAAAATTACATGGAAATGGAAAACATTACAAAGGAAATTTGGAAGCAAAACATTACAATGAAACAAAGCATCCAAGATGATAAGAAAAATTTTCACCCCCATTCACTTCACCTATATCTCCTTATATAGGCATATTAGGAGCCTTAGGTACATCCCCCAACAAATTATGTCACCCCCAAACAATTAATAGAGTCAAATGGAGGGTGAATAATCAAAAGGAAATTGATGTTTCGAATTTGACCCGGAAAACTGTCCAGATTCGTCCACCACATTGACGTGTGAATTAGAAATTGAAGAAGGCCGAATCCGGAGGGGCTGTAGAAGAGAAATATCGTCATCCATCTGTCCTCTATGAGATGTAAATATTTCAGGAAATTTATCTCAGCCGTTTGGATGTTATAGTCTAAATGGTGGGACGGATTTTTGAGCATTAATGTCATGTCCACCATTTAAATCTAAAATTCATATCCCTTTATCATCATGATAAAATCAGAATTAGCTCCAACCACAGTTGAATAAAATGATCCTAATATTTTTATCTTTCTACTGTATATATTTGAGCTTCATTGGGATTGGTTTCTGGGCCCCACATTTGTTTGATGTGCCTTAGGCCCATTATGCTTTTTCCAGCATGTTTCTGCCTTCATGCGCAAAATTATCCATCTTCCTTTGGGATTCATCCATCAGACCTAAAAGATAAAATGTTCCAAACAAAGTGATAAATCATATCCCAAAAGTTCAAATTAAAATGATGAATATTGTAATTTCCACAAGCAAATTATTGAGTGGGCCCAAATTGACATTTTAAGCATGAATTGCACAATGATGGGAAATGAAGTTCAATTTATGAATTGGACTAAAATTGATGTTTATGAACTTTTAAACACATTAATATTAAGAACATAACAATGAATATTAGCCACTCTAAGTGACTAATCACACCCCCCCAACTTGAGTTTTGCTAGTCCCGAGCAAAATAAATTACAAATATGAAATTGAAATCCCCTTTTCCAAAAACATTTTAAATACACATTGCTCACCCAAAAGACCTCATACCAAAAAAATTATGGAACCCATAAAAATCATTTAAAACAAGCTAGGTCCATAAGGATATCCCAAGCCCAAGCCCATTCCTTTGTTCAAATTCATTGCCACATTTCATCCAATTCCAATTAAGCATGATAAAGTGTTGTGCATCCTAAAAGATATGGGGCCCATTTTATTGTTCAAGGGGAAAAAAATGGAAGCCCTAGGTGGGAATCACATTAAACCTTAAGATGAGTATCCCTTTTTTTATTTATTTTTTATTTACTTTTTTAACCACAATAGATATGAAAAGACTAACTCTGGGCAAGACAACTATGGAGTCACGATCGCCAAGTGCCGGACGCCACACATATTGTCAATTTCATGCTCTACAATAGAGATATAAAGCCTAACTCTGGGCAATACAACTATGGAGTCACGATCCCCAAGTGCCGGACGCCACACATTTGGACAAAACATTTCTCTATGTAGTCATTATTATTTTTTTCAATTTTTTTTTTGTTTTTTTTTGTTTTTTTTTGTTTTTTTTGGATACTCAAATTAAACTAAAAGTGACCCCAGAACCCTATGCTATAATGAAAGGGACCCAAGAACTCAAATTTACACCCACGATCCAGTAGACGTGCATTGTGGCATTTTTATTAAGAGGATGAAATTGTAAACATTGGAAAATCACATCGGAAAACCGCACTTTCCAAAAACTATGCTCATGAACTTAAACTTGCATTAAAATCAGAATCAAGGCATGAAAAATTTATTTGATATTCAATTTTATAGTTTTCAATGTGTGTTTATCATGTTTATGGTTAATGGAATTTTTCTTTTCATGCATGTTTTTATTCACAAAATAAAAAAATCATTTTTCATCTCCCCCCAACTTAGAATGACATTGTCCCCAGTGTTTAAAGAAAAGAAAAGTTAGAAGTGGGTAGGAGAGGAGTTCAAAGATGAAATTGAGAATGACAAACATGGAACAAATTCACCTGGTTTTTAATGTTGAGGTTCATGATGCTTCAAATTACTCCTTTGATCTCTTTGGGGATGCAAGCATCTCCTTGATTGAACATGTATCACCCAAAATAGTTCCTGAACCATAAAAAGAAGGAAAAAGTAGACAAAACAAACAACACAATGATTTATTTAATTCCAAGTATCATCATTTTCATATTTTTTTTAAATCAAACTAATGATACATTGTCTTCTTTTAAATTTCTGGGTAAGGTATTACTCAGGGATCACACCGCGTGACACGGATGAATACGGTGCTCCCCTTTCATACCCATCCATACTCATAAAAGAAGAACTGGTCAAGAGTCTAAATTATTAATTTTTTTTAAAACCTACAAAAACATAAATAAAATAAACTGATGATACATTGTCTTCTTTAAATTTCTGGGTAAGGTTTTACTCAGGGATCACACCACATGACACGGATGAATACGGTGCTCCCTTTTCATACCCATCCTTACTCATAAAAGAAGAATAGGTCAACAGTCTATATAAAAAAAATAACAAAATTAAGCAGAAGGAAACAAAAGATGATTCACAGTGATTGGAAACATGAAAACCACGGGATGCCTCCCGTGCAACGCTTTTGTTTAACGTCGTTAGCCCGACATGTACCCTCAATCTATCAATTTTTCTCTGTTTCATATGTTGTATCAATTAAATCCTCTTTGGTTTCTTGTTTATTGAATGATTCAATGAATGGTTTTAACCTATGACCATTGACTTTGAAGACATGACCACTTGTGGGATCCTGAATCTCTATTTCCCCATGAGGGTACACATGATGCACTAGGTATGGACCAGACCATCTGGACCTTAGCTTTCCTGGGTGTAGATGAAGTTTTCAACTATACAAGAGCACAAATTTTCCCAGCTCGAAGTGTTTGAATTTGAGATTCCTAGATTGGTAGGCTTGAACTTTAAATTTATTGATCCTTGAATTTTCATAAGCCTCCATCCTAAGTTCCTCGAGTTCAATAAGATCTAATTTCCTTTTTTGTTTCAGCCAAAGAAATGTCAAAGTTCATTTTTTTATTTCCCAAAAGGCCTTATGTTCAATTTCAACAGGTAAATGACATTATTTTCCATAAACCAATCTATACGGTGACATGCCTAGGATAGTTTTGAAAGCAGTTCGATATGCCCAAAGGGCATCTAAGAGTTTCTCGGTCCAATCTTTCCTAGAGGGATTGACAGTTTTTTCAAGAATTTGTTTAATTTCTCTATTTGCCAACTCAGCTTGACCGTTGGTTTGAGGATGGTATGCAGTGGAAAATTTATGAGTAATACCATACTTAGACATGCGTGAAGTGAATGGGCGGTTTCATAAATGGGTTCCATGATCACTGATTATAGCCCTAGGAATTCTAAATCGAGAAAATATATGCTCTTTCAAAAATCGGATCACAACATGGTGGTCATTGGACTTGGTGGGAATGGCTTCAACCCATTTTGAGACATAATCAATAGCTAAGAGGATGTAGAGGTATCCCTTAGAGTTTGGAAAGGGTCCCATGAAATCAATTCCCCAACAATCAAAGATTTCAACGACCAGAATGGGAGTGAGGGGCATTTGATTCCTTTTGGTAATGGATCCTAATTTCTGACACTGAGGACAACTTTTGAAGAATTGGAAGGAATCCTTAGTGAGTTTCGGCCAGTAGAAACCACTTTGGAGGACCTTTTCAGTGGTTTTCCTTGTAGAAAAGTGGCCTCCACATGCCTCTCCATGACCAAATTTTAGAATGGACTCTTGCTCAGACTCGGGAATACATCTCCTGATGATTTGATCATGACAGAACTTGAAGAGGTAAGGATCATCAAACACATAGTGTTTTACGTCAGAAAGGAATTTCCTCTTAGCTTGGGTCCCCATGAATTTTGGAATGTCACCCGTCACCAAATGGTTTTCTATGTCAGCATACCAAAGGCAATCACTCACTGAATAGAGGTGCTCATCGGGAAATGAATCAGACACAGAGAGGTGGTGTGAGTTGTCTTTGAATTCCATCCTAGAGAGGTGATCAGCTACAATATTTTCAACACCCTTTTTATCCTTAATGGTTAAATCAAACTCTTGAAGAAGAAGGACCCACCTAATCAATCTAGCCTTGGCATCTTGTTTTTGGAAAAGGTATTTTAGGGCTGAATGATCAGTGAAGACAATGATGGGTGATCCTAAGAGATAAGACCTGAATTTCTCTAAGGCAAAGACAACAGAAAGAAACTCTTTCTCAGTGGTGGTGTAGTTTATCTGTGCATCATTTAAAGATTTTCTTGCATAAGAAATGACATGTGAAGTTTTCTCACACCGTTGTCCTAAGACTGCTCCTACAGCGAAATCACTTGCATCACACATGAGCTCAAAAGGAAGTTTCAAATTTGGAGATTGCATGATAGGTGTAGATATAAGAGTTGACATGAGTGTAGAGAATGATTCCTCACAGCTTTCTGTCCATAAAAACGGAGCATCTTTTACCAATAGAGCACAAAGTGGTCGAGAAATAGAGCTGAAATTCCTAATGAGCCTTCTATAAAAACCAGAATGTCCTAAGAAGGACCTCACTTCCTTAACCGTTTTAGGAGAGGGAAGGTGACGAATGATGTCAACCTTAGCTTTATCAACTTCAATCCCTCTACGAGATACCAGATGACCTAGAACAAGTCCTTCCCTTACCATGAAATGGCATTTTTCCCAATTTAGTATGAGATTCTTATCCTCGCACCTTGACAAAACCTTTTCAACATTTATAAGGCATCCCTCAAAAGTATCCCCAAATATGGAGAAGTCATCCATGAAGACCTCTAAAAAATCCCCCACCATATCCAAGAATATTCCCATCATGCACCGCTGGAAGGTACCATGGGCATTACATAACCCAAAGGGCATGCGTTTGAAGGCAAAAGTGCCAAATAGACAAGTGAAGGTTGTTTTCCTTGATCCTCTAAGGAGACTTCGATTTGATTATACCCTTAGAATCCATCTAGGAAGCAATAGAATTGATGACCCGCCACTCGCTTGAGGACTTGATCAATAAAGGGTAAGGGGAAATGGTCTTTCCTGGTACAAAAGTTGAGCTTCCTATAGTCAATACACACTCTCCATCCACTACTGACCCTTGTTGGAAGTATCTCTCCATCCTTTTTGGTTATTACTGTGATTCCATCCTTCTTTGGAACCACATGGATTGGGCTAACCCACTCACTCTCAGCTATAGGATAGATGATACCGGCTTTTAACAATTTCAAAAGTTCTTTTCTCACTACTTCCATGAGATTAGGATTGAGTCGCCTCTGAGGCTGACGACATGGCTTTGACTCAGATTCAAGAATAATTCTATGAGTCCCGATAAGTGGGCTAATCCCAGGGATATCAGATAGGGTCCATCCAATGGCTTTCTTGTGTCTCCTAAGAACATCTAGAAGCATCCTCTCATGATCGGCTTCAAGGGAGGAAGAAATGACAACAGGAAAGGATTGATTATCCCCTAAGTAAGCATACTTTAGTGATGAAGGTAAGACTTTAAATTCAAGATCAGATTGGTCATGACTTTCCAATAATGGTTGAGACTTTGTATTGAACTTAGTTTCTTTGTTCAGATTTCTTGACAAAATTGGTTCCATGTGAGCAGAATTTTCATCCACTAAATTTTCCAGAGTAGTGTCATGAATGGATATCGACTCAATGTTATTGATTTAAACCATGTTATCATTGATTGGTGATTCTAGAAATTCATCAATAGAGCTGTCTGAAAGGGATTCAATCCAAGGAGGCAAATTTCCCTCATGTGAATAAAGAAAATCAATCTCTTGTTGACTTAACCATCCTTCGGTAACTCCATGATGTTCAATGAGTTCATTATCAACACTACCAATCCAATTAACCTCATGGATCTCTTCATCATCCCCAATTTGAGAGTTTTCATTGTAGATGTTCAAGTCTAGACTCATGTTCCCAAAGGTGATGGTCATGTTCCCATTTCGGACTCGGATTACAGAGTTGATTGTTGCAAGGAAGGGACGACCAAGTATGATTGGGGTTTGCTCCCTAGGACCTAAGCTTGGGTGATTGTCCAGAACAATGAAGTCAGCTGGGTAAATGAAATTTTCAACTTTTACCAAAACATCTTTTAAGATCCCCTTTGGAACTCGAACACTACGATCAGCAAGTTGAAGAGTGACAGATGTGGGTTGGAGTTCTTCGAGCCCTAATTGACAGTACATGGAATAAGGAATGAGGTTCACACTAGCACCTAGATCACACAAGGATTTTACAACTTTATTCTCTCCTAGTTCAACATTTATGTAAGGGCATCCTGGGTCTTTCATCTTAGGAGGAATGGTCCCTTGAATGGTGGTACTCACATTAGCAGCCAAAAGGACTTGGTTTTTATGTGAAAATTTTCTTTTAAAAGTGCACAAGTCCTTAAGATATTTTGAGTAGGAAGGTATGGTTTGGATGGCATCGAGAAGGGGAATGTTCAACTTGACTTGTGAGAAGATTTCCCTCAATGTTTCACTCAATTCCGGCTTGGTTTTCCCCCTCATGCGTTGAGGAAATGGTGCAGATTGTGGAGTCGTTTGATGAAGTGTTGTTTCATTCACATTATTATCAGTTTCTTTAGTTTGATCTTATATTTCATTTGAATTTTCATTAGATTTTGAAGCTTCACATGGTTTCTAACTTATCTGTTCAGGTTTTTCAATTGATTTCCCACTTCTTAAAACTGTCACAGCCTTTAGTTGTTCGTGAGTTGTTTGAGTGAAACTTGTCTCTCCCCTTGATGTTTGTTGTGGAATGGCCTATGTGGGCATGGGTGCCTTTCCAGTTTTTATGGTTTGAAGTTCTTGTTTAATGGATGAGAATTCTGAGTTCATTTTGTCCATTTGTTTGCACAGTTTTTCTAGTAGGCTTTGTGAAACATTTTGGGTTGGTGCTTGAGCTTGTGGGTTTATTCCAGGAGGATACTTTGGTTGTTGGATAGGTTGTTGATATTGGACATGAGGATGTTGGAATTGGACCGGTTGTGGTTGGAACTGATTATGAGGTTGAAAGTTTTGTTGAGGGTATGGGTTGATACATTTTTGTTGTGTTGGTTGTTGATTGTCCTTCCAACGAAAGCCCGGATGGTCGTTATACCTTGGATTGAAGGTGTTCGTGAATTGTGGCTTTTGAAAGTTCATTGCATTAACTTATTCTGGTGGTCCTCCTAAAAGAACATCCTTTATGGAAGGAATGGTTGGACAATTATCAGTCTTGTGGTCATTCTTGTCACAAATTGTACAAACAAGCTCAACAGTTTGGGTTTTGTGGACCTTCCTAAGATAAATCTCCTCAACTTTCCTCGTGAGTGCAGCAAGTTTTGCTCTAAGGTTTTCTTCTTCTCCAAGATTGTACATTCCACTAGATTTAGGTGGCTTCTCATAGTATGGTGATGTTCCCCATGTTTGGTTTTGTTCAGCAAGATTTTCTAGATACTCGTAAGCATCATTTGGGGCTTTGTTTTTGAAGGTTCCATTACACATCATATCAATGAATTGTTTGTTTCCGGGACCCAAACCTTAATAGAAAATTCTCACTTGTTCTGGGATTAAGAAACCATGGTGCGGTACCATGTTTAATGTGTCCTTGAACCTTTCCCATGTTTCGTAGAATGTTTCTCCCTCTCTTTCAAAAAAGTTTTGTATACTCTTTTTAAGTGCAATTGTTTTGTGACGGGGGAAGTATTTTTTATAAAATTCTCGTTGAAGTTGGTCCCAAGAGTGAATGGATGCTGGTATCAAATTGTTTAACCAATTATTTGCTCGGTCCTTAAGGGAAAAAGGGAAAAGTCTCATTTTAGCAGATTCAATTCGATTTGGTGGGCACATGGTTTCGACAATGTCATTAAATTCTTTAACATGATGGTAAGGCATCTCAGACTCCATCCCATGAAAGGCTGGAAGGTGGTTCAGGACATGGGGTTTGAAAACATATTGGGAATATCCTATGTTATCATTCCTAATGCATGAGGGTGCATTGGTCTAGGTTGGTGTGAGGTAGTCATTCATGGTCGGGTCTGCAACAATTCCCAAGTTAGGGTCCTGCCCGTTATTTTGGTTCCCTCCCCGGTTTATGATTTGGTTTTGTGGGAGATTCTCCATTGTATCGAACTCAACGTCTGAATTTGGAGTATTAAGAAGATTTGGATCTAAAGGAAATAGACCTCTTTTAGTTCTTGACTCCCCAGCCCAAGGAGTATCCACCCTAACTAATCTGTTTGAGTTATCGCGTGTGTAGGCGGACATGCGCCAAAAGAAAAAAAAAAGTGAGAAAGGGAAAAGATAAGAGAATTGGGATGAGAATAGAAGAATAGGGGTAAGAAAAGAAGGTTATTGGTCTAAGGAACTTACTTAGTCCCCGGAAACGGCGCCAAAATTTGGTTTCACCCAAATTTACCCTACGGGTAAAAGCGATCGATGTAGTACATGTAGGGGTCGAGTCCACAGGGACCGAAGAAGTAACCTTGAGACGCTATGATTTGGTGAAGGATGGGATATGAAGTAGCCAACTTTGGTTTTGATTTTGGATGGTTTTAAATAACACTAAGAAACCTATGTGAATTCAATTCAATGAAAATGGGTTGATCTAGGATTATGCTCGGGGTGGATTGAATGAATTTTACTTCTTTAAACAATTTTGGTTTTATTAATTCATGATGAATCCATTCTTCAAAAATAACACTACCTTCATCATTTTCTGGTTTGGTGCTTACTAAACACAATTACTAATCCCCTATACACTTAGAGAACCAAATTCATTATATCTCCGAGGTATATGGTCATTTAGTAATTGAATTTATTTTTCTCAAACACAGTAAAGATGAAGAGTAGAAATAACTGAAAAATGGATGTCTTAAATTAATTATCCAATTAACAACAATTCGTTCATAAAATAACATTCAATCCAGCCTTCGCATCCTCCTAAGATCAACCCATTAAGGGTTTAGCCCTCCATTAATGATATACTCTCAATGGTGAGCGGAAGATGGCTAACAAGAATTGGATTGAAGAAATTAAAACCGCGGAAATAACGAGCACTCCTCCATGTGTGTGAATGAAATTCACACTTATGTGTGAACTAATTCACAAAAACACAGAGATATCACTGTGCTTTGTGATTATAAAGTTTTAATAAATGAAATTAAAAATATATAAGAGAAAGAAGTTGATTAAGAACATAAAGATACAAAAAAGAAACTTACATGGAAATGGAAAACATTACAAAAGAAATTTGGAAGCAAAACATTACAATGAAACAAAGCCTCAAAGTTGATAAGAAAAATTTTCTCCCCCATTCACTTCACCTATAGCTCCTTATATAGGCATATTAGGAGCCTTAGGTACATCCCCCGACAATTAATTCACCCCCAACAATTAATAGAGTCAAATGGAGGGTGAATAATCAAAAGGAAATTGATGTTTCGAATTTGACCCGAAAAACTGTCCAGATTCGTCCACCACATTGATGTGTGAATTAGAAATTGAAGAAGGCCGAATCCGTAGGGTCTGTAGAAGATAAATATCTTCATCCATCTGTCCTCTATGAGCTTTAAATATTTCAGGAAATTTCGCTCAGCCGTTTGGATGTTATAGTCGAAATGGTGGGACGGATTTTTGAGCATTAATGTCATGTCCACCATTTAAATCTCAACTTCAAGTCTCATTATCATCATGATAACATCCGAATTAGCTCCGTCCACAGTTTAATAAAATTATCCTCATATTTTTATCTTTCTACTGTATAAATTTGAGCTTCATTGGGATTGGTTTATGGGCCCCACATTTGTTTGATGGGCCTTAGGCCCATTATGCTTTTTCCAGCAAGTTTCTGCCTTCAGGCGCAAAATTATCCATCTTCCATTGGGATTCATCCATCGGATCTAAAAGATAAAATGTTCCAAACAAAGTGATCAATCATATCCCAAAATTTCAAATTAAAATGATGAATATTGTAATTTCCACAAGCAAATTATTGAGTGGGCCCAAATTGACATTTTAAGCATGAATTGCACAATGATGGGAAATGAAGTTCAATTTATGAATTGGACTAAAATTGATGTTTATGAACTTTTAAACAAATTAATATTAAGAAATTAACAATTAATATTAGCCACTTTAAGTGACTAATCAACACATGAATAACTCATGATAATTGAGGGGATTGAAGGAGTAGATTTGGAATCAGTAGCATTTGAGAACAACTTTTCACCACCACAATGATATCCAAACATAGTATACCATTCACGTCTATCAGGGCATGGAATGGGCTTGGAGGATAGTGTTTGAATGTTGTTTGGATGATCATCTACCATTGGTGGATTTTTCATACACCATCATCTACCATTCCAACATCGATAACTTACCGCTCAAGTTATTGTTTGGGAAAACCTATAGGTTACCATGTTTTTAGAATGATCTAGGTCTGTCAGTACTCGTGGTCCAAGAGTTGTTGCGAGCTATGATAGAGAAGGTATGGATAATCTAGGAGTGGGTGAGGACTATGCAGAGCTATCAAAAATCTTATACAAACCATTGAAAGATTCCTCTATATTTTAATGATGGAAACCATGTGTTCCAAAGTGTCTCACCTCAATGTGTATTGGGGAGATTTGGAATACGTGAAATCAAAACTTCATGTTTCATTGCCTATTTCCATATATTGTATAGAGTAGGCAAGGTGGCGTACCACTTAGTTATAATATGATAGTTGGATCAGTTTAATGAGGTATTCTACATTTCAATTAAATGGATACATGTTCGTGACCCATCCCATGTTATCAAATGGAAAAAAATAGACATTGAGGATAGAGATACCATTGATGACTACACAATGGAGATTGAGGATCTTAGGAGAGAATACTTTGTGGTCTATCGAATACCCTTGCGTTTTTCAGGTGGTAAAATGAGAATATTCTATAGATGACATGGGAGAGGTTAACCTAGACATGAGCCCAGTACCATCATATATTTTTTAGGTTTTTAACTTTTCAAGAATAAAATCCCTAAGGTGGGGGGAATTTTATGACTCTTATTTTTCCATGTATTAATTTTGGATAATATATAGATTAATTTTAGAACGAGGAGCTAAGAATGTGTGAGATTCTGAGGCCCGATGTTACTGACATTAATTCAGTAAATATATTAAATATATTCATATCATGCACATTTAGTATTCACAAAAAAGTTGAATAACTCCTGAATGGGGGAATGATCAGAAATTTAAGGCAACAATTGAGTTCATAATGCTGGTTTTACCTATGGTGTTACTTAGACCTTTTAGGCATCCAGAATTTATGAAAAAGCTAATGGGGGTATAGAATTAATAAAATAAAATAATTATTTATTTTCTTTGATGCAATGATAAGCTCTTATATTTAAACATGGTTATTCTTCAAAACGTAGGGTTGGTCTCAAATCCAAGTGGTTGATAAGAACCATTGGAGGGGATTCAATGGATAATCATTGGAAGAAAACATCAGATCACATCAGATCAAGGTTTGATCACCAAGATATTTCTTGGATCTCACCAATGAAAACAACATATGGGCGCCTTTAAATAGCGATCGATCCAAAATCCATGTAGGATTTTAAATATTCATTTCAATCCCGATATTTTATCCCATTAAAATTCAGATCAATTAAACCAGTAATAATTGATTCATTTATTTTTGTTAGATTTAATTTGTGGATGTATTATTTTCATTTATTTTTTGTTCTTTATTTTTCATCTAAATCAATAGAAACAGATCAAGGCCAAAAAAATTACTATTGAGGTTCATTCCTCCAATCTTGTATTTTAGGGGTTTTCCCCTGTTTCTATGAATTTTCATTATAGTCATATCCTTTGGCCCATGGTATTAAATTTACCAACTATTTTACTATTGTATGATCATTCTTCAGCAGAACATATCAATATTGTGGGTGATGTTCACGATCGACGATATAATCCTGGTGAAAAAAGACAGAGGGTGATTAGAGGGGGATCATAATGGATTAGTGACACTTGTTCATCCTAGATTTGATGGTGCGACAATGGAAGGAATATTTGAGAGTTTTTTGAGTGGAATCAATGATTCGAATCCCATTATTCAATAGTGGGAGTGTTCGCAGACATCAAATCAATGATCTCTGGTGAGGGTGGCGGCATCACCACATGGTGGATAGTGAGGAGCAGTAATTATGGGATATAGAATATTTGAGGGTACATGACATGTATTAATAAATTAAATGTTGTGTGGGACCCCCGGTGTGGTGGTATGGTTTCTATGGAGAGAAAAAATGATACACAGTGTGGACCTGTCATACACCGTGTGACTAATCCTAGGAATAACTTCATGTATATTGATGATTAGATGGACATAAGAAGTAATAATTAAACAAAAATGACTAGAGTACATATAGATAGTACATATCTAGGTGAACATGTGATGGCCATGTGTACACGAGTTGGTATATAGGCATGACTGGCAGTACATGGGAACAGGAGTACGACACGCGCAAGGTGTATGGTGATCTCTAAATAATGTTTACTGATAAAACACATAGTGAATATGGATATTTACAGGCCGTGTGAGGAAGAACCACATTAGAATAAATGGGGTTGTATATAAATTACCATTTCCCCTAGTACACAATGTGTACCACATTTAATGGTATTTGGAGCACTTTGTTTCTTCAGTTTGGACCAGTATCAGTGGAGTTTGTTCCATTGGTCCATTCCCTCAAGGTAATAGTGAGACATTACATCCACATATTAGGATTATAATATACTATAGCAGATGTGTCTTAGATAGAGTCTGTCGAGTCTCTATGTGAGAGTGGAGGGTGCTCCTTAATAGCATTATACCCTAGTTAGGGTTTGTGGAATCGGTGTGACCTCCTCGAGTAGGGTGTTTATCTTCTATACTATAGACCATATTTTTCGGGTTTGTAGTATCATTAAAATTAGATACCATAGAAATATGATTTATTGATAATTATTTTGCAATGATCCATAGTATTCCTAGGAATTACCCCTATCTGAGTATCATGTCTTCAGATATTAGAAATATTTCTTGGGTGGGGACCAATGATCATGACCTCTTGGATGAGTGTCTCTAATGATATGATGAATTATGACTGGATTGCCCTATAATGATTAATTTTTTTGAGAATAATCATACATATGGTATTTTGGTTAAGACTCCTTGAGGTATGGTGTCTTTGTTATGTATATAAGAGTTTTCCCTTGATATGCATCGATTCTTATATCCTTGTTATGTGATGATTATTTTTGATAATTTATGTTTATTATTTTTAGGGTGTCACACTAGGTATTGTTATGTTCACACCAACATGTTTCCTTCCCACTTGTGTTATGTCTCATATAGATGATAGCACATTGGATAGTGTCTTGGGAGGACATGGAGCGAGTGGAGCATTTGCTGCTCTTGGTAGACCGATGTCTTTTCTAGGTAGTTTCATTTGATCGTAGTACTCACCCTTAGAGCATGTTAGACCCTAAGAGGTTTTTTTTGGTCTTGTATTTGACCAAATATAAATCATTTATTATTTTAGTGACATACACTTTTTTGGATCATATATGATTCCATGAATTAGTTTCTGTTATTTTATATTTCTGCTTATTTGGGCCTGGGGATGTGTTTGTGTGTACATATACATTAGGATAATGCCTCCCATGGGAGTGATATTCCAACCCAACACTGGTCAAAATCCCCTATCATACTAAAGGATAGTTTGGGGTTATCATAATTTTCACCTTGTTGGGAAAGGTCATGACATGGATATGAATTATTAATGTTTTATTATAAAAATTTATTTCTCTTAAATAGAGTCTTCATCACATTTTCTGAAATTATATTAAAATTAATTTCTACCACATATAATTATTATAACATTAAAAATGTGTCTCATATTTGGAATAATGTGTAGAAGTTAATTTGTAAAATATGACCCTTTTATTTTGGGTAATTATGAATATTTACATTGGTAAATTATTTTCATCTCAGTGTGGTGAAAATAGGTAAATTATAGTTAAAACATTCATATGAGGCTTTAAAATTTCTCCAAAACTGTAATTTATCCAATCAGATGATTGTATTTTAATAACTTCCATTTATGTTTTAAATATATGGACACTTGGTGCCATTATTTTTTTTATTATGACCATTATATTAAAATAAGAAAATAAGAAATAAAAAATGTCCATGTTCTGACTTTAATAACAATAATTTTATATTTTAATGATAGAAAGAGGATGAAATATATTATAAAATAATATTTGAATAAAGAATTAATTTCTCATCATGGTACCTTATTCATGATTTTTAATTATTTATAATTACCTTAAATTCTTACACAATGTGAGTACAATATTTATTCAATTAATAAAAAATAAAACAAATGATGTTAAAAATATTCATTATAATAAAAATTCATTAAAATAATTCAATCCAATAACTATAGAAAATTTAAAATATCATGAATTTTTGAAAGGCTTAAATTTGAATTACATTGCTGTCATGTTTTCTGTAAAGTTAAATTAAATTAATTGTTTCAAAAATCACACTAATGATATTTTATGTTAAATAATAATTTTTTAAATTATTTTTAAAAAAATAAAAATATTTCAAGAGGAATAGTAGGATAAGAATTAGTCTAAAATGAAATGTTGTGGTCATTTATGAATGAATTTTTATCATTTAATTAAAATTATATCCCCTTAATATTAAAAGATTCCACTACCATACTTAAGATTAGAATTGAAATGATAAGGTGTTAAACCAACTGGTATAGTTTAGAATAAAACCAAAACTTGAATAAATATCCTTAGATGATGATATATTGAGATTAAAATATTTTTATTTGAATAAATACCCATTTATAGTTTTTTTCATGATAATTAACTAATTACATTTTTTATCTTTTTTGTAATTCCAATTGTGTCCATTTCCTCCCAGATAAAATCACACACCATCCCTCATTTCATTAATCAAAATCAAACCATATTTCTCAAAAATAACATAACCAATTATATATTCAACATAAGATATAATAAATTATTGGTTTTTTTTCTTAAAATTCTTGTTCAAGGGTCCTTAGGAATGGATCTAAATAAGGTCTTCCAAAGAAAAGGTAATTGTCTTACGTAACCTCTTTCATTTTTTTCTTCTTATAAATAATCTAAATATTTTTTTTCATCAAAAAATAAATAATTTAGTATCCTAAATATATATAAATGTTATAAAGATCATGAAAACACAATTACCCACACATTTTTCCATCTAATGGAAAGTGAAAGTATCTCTCGTGGATATTTGTGGACCACCACCTCCACCTAGAGATACAGTTAATTTCATATCACCATATTTAAATGATGAGTATAATGACGGGTTTAATGTTTAAAATGATATTTGAAAAAATATTAAAATTATATAATTTCAATTTCATGTCTACCTCGTTACCTTTTTATCCGTTGACAAATTATAATGTTTCAAGTGCGTATGTGTGGAAAAGCACCTCCACGAAGCGATGTGATGATTTTTTTCATTTCATAATTACATGGTTAGTAATAAAGATAAATTTAATGAATATATTTGATATATATGATATAATAATGATTATTTAAATAAGAATTATTATTTAACATTCCTTATTTATTTCTTTTGAAAATTCAAAGCGTCGTTCATGCTTTTATATGACCTACCACCTCTAAGAACAATGTTACTATTTTTTTAGAACTGTAAATTATATATGACTATAATTTTAAATAATATAAATATATATGATATTTATATAATTATTATAAATTTTTTCACAATGTAAATGTGAAGAATTCTTAAGTATTTGAATTTCCGAACAGAACTTCATTTGAAAAATGAAATAGTGTACAACTAAATGTAATGATTATAGTAAATAAATGGACATTGAGAATTTATAAGTGGATTTTTTATGATATTATAAGTATATAAATGAGTATAGTGTAGAAGTATAATAAAATTTAATTTATTATAAATTCAGATTATTTTATTTTAAATAATGTGGATCCTGAGTTTAGTGTTTTATGGTATAAACTCATTTTATACCGTTAGTGTTTACGATTAAGTTTCCAATGATGAAATTTAATGTTATACCTCCCAAGAATCTCATATGTTTTCATATACTCTTTTTTATTTTTATATAATTCATTTCATATTTATGTTTTCATCTCTTTATGTAATTTTTTTACAGAAAGTATATTTTTTTGAAAAAAAATCATCATTATTTCTCTATTTAGATAAAAACAAGTTTTCCTTCCATGTCTATGTTTTCATAAAATGTTTTCAATAATATTTTTTATATTATTGTTTAATTTCATTATTACACATTATTAAAATTATAATTTTTTTATAAGGGATCTTCTTATTGTTTTTTGAATTAGGAACATTTTAATATTTACTGAAAATGTGATGAAAATAATTGTTTTATTATCCCCAAAAGAAACTTGATTTCTAACCATCATGAACACTACATTATTTGAATAATAAATTACTTGTTTTGATATTTATTTTCATAAAAAAAAATTTCCTTAATGTTATGGATGTTTTTAAATGTCTAAATAAGTGTTTTTAAAAAGAAAATGGTATTTTCCTTTATAAATAAATCAAATGTATATTAATGTTATTTTAATATAACATAACTTCCTTTGAAATTACATAATATTTAATAAGAATATTATGCATGATACCACACAATTTCAAACATAGAATGACTTATGTTGATTCTTATTTTAAGGATGATTCTATAAAACCTATTTATTTCCCATGAGTTAATAATTTTATAACAAAACCATTATGAAACCCATTTATTTTCCACAGGTTATACTATGATTTTATGAGAAAATATTTATGAAATAAATTTATTTTATATGGTTAATGATATGATGAATGGTTTATGATCTTCTAGAACACAGAGATATTATTTTCATTGTGTGATTAGTGGGATAAGAATTATATATATCTCCGATGCAGCGGGTAAATATTGATATATCATGAGATAAAAAGTACTATAATTGGGATTGAACCTAGTTTAGTAAGGTATTATATCCACTATAATAGTCTTGGTTGTGATCCTTGACTAAGGATACAATGGTTTATGGAGTGAACTTAACTGAATATCATACTCGTGAAAGTGAGTGTTTACTACTAAGGAAATGATTGTCTATTATTATTTGAATGATGAAATATTTTATCTTATCCCTATGTTATGATCTCATAACTAATGTTATTTGATTAAATTATGGGTTATATCTTTTTGAACTATGATTATTTACTCCATGACTCAAGTTTATTATCTATGATATACAAAATATGGTTTACAAATGTTATTCTCATGTTTAGATACCCTTATTCCCATGTTATGTTTAAGTAATTATTTATATCTCCCATGCTTAACCTTACTATCCAATGCGATAACACTTTATTACATTTCCATTCTTAAACTTTTTTTCAAAAACATTATAATAATTATATTCCATAGATGGGTGTTAGTAATAAAACACATAGTGGGAGATGATCCATATATCTTATGAACACGTTTCTTATGAATCCATGTTTCCTAAGACACAATACCTATATGATTTTGGTGTTTATTGAAATTTTATTTATAGAATATTAATCTTGTAAGATGTTCTATTTAGGTATGAATAGTATAGGTTACTATAGTTGTTTTTTGAGAAAGGTACTAGTTACCATTAGATTATAGGACTAGAAAATTTTCTAACAACCCTTGGATAATCTTAAGCATAAGATAATATCCTATGTTATGGTAAATTAAAGTGTGTGGTATTTTCAGAAAATAAGTTTTTTATGGATACTATAGTTTTAAGCGGTTCTTTCATAGATTCATCTAGGGGTAATAACACTAAAAAGTATTTTTTGAGTACATCTCGACTATTTTTCCAGTGTACAGTGATTATTGACTTACTACACCCCAGTTTGATCCTCTCAAGTAATATTCTTAGGTCAATTAACATTTTCATTATATACCATAACAAAGGATTTTATTAAAGGATTATTATACATGAACTCGATTAATTCTATTGTGTCATAGATGGAATGGATGGTGTCCTTATTTAGATACCCTATAATTGATTTTTTATTATAGCATGGTTTCACACTATGATTGTTATTCCTCACACTCTGATTTTTAAGAACATATATCTTAATAAATACTTTCCTTGTATTCATTGTAAAAAATGGAGAAGTAATTCTTTGAGATAAATCAGATGTATGATGAATCAATTAGTACCTACGAGGGAAATTTTACCAGACATGTGAGGTGTGATTCTAGTATTATGATATTACATAAATGTAAGGTTGAATGATTATTAAATGGATTAAAACCATGTTTCTAAAGGGATTTTTCTATAACAGACTTTAGTATCTTTGACTAAATCATTTGATGCGATATCAAGGTGGATATAGAGTTTAAAGTTACCCATTAGTCTTATGGTTTTTATTAGAGGATAATGATTTAAGTTAATGATAATTATAATAACCATGGAGAGAAGATGATGATTTATCCTTCATTATTGATTTGTGGATGCAAACATGTTGGGAATAGTCTTAAGTGTACTAATAAATGATTTAAATGTGGAAATGAAGTTCATCATGAAATTAAATGATGATGTAACGAAAAGAATAAGTTATTAGATGATGGATAAAAAGCACCATATAATGAACCACCGAACCTATTGTCTTTAAATTTAATGGAGTATAGGAATTATTTTTAACAGTGGAAAACCATGATGGTTAATGATGAAAATGGATGTTAGTAGACTCTTAATATTAGGGAAAAAGAGTAATATCATGAGATCACTATTTTAGATGAGGGGCTGATAACTATGTGGTGAAATGTATACATATCAACCCCTATAAAACTCCTAATATCTATTTTTATTATGTATATACCAACCCTTTTATATCTAAAGAATTTTCTAGGTATCAAAATACCATATCAATGATTACATTTTGAATTATAAATTAAAACATATAATGATATGATGATCACATATCATGTCTATGATTCATCTCCAATTAAATTATGTATGAATTTCCTTCCTAAAAATAACATGATTATAAAAAATGTTTTATTTTATTTTAACATAATAATGTATTGACTTTTTTTAAACAAATCCCATATGATGTTTTGGGGAATTTATTCCATGTTTTATAATTCAATCTCGTATATGATCGTCTACTAGTGTGAAAAATATATAATCATTTTTTCTAAATAATGTCCATTATATGGATCATGGATCCTATTCAAAATTGGTGTCTATATCAGATGGTTATAAATAAAATTAACATCAAATATATCCATATTATTCATGAGTTTGTTGATGTCTTAATGGAATAGTTTAATAGCCTTCCCCGCAATAAAGATGTCAATTTTTCAAAAGAACTCATACTTGGTGAAACACCTTTTTAATGCCTCCATATATAATGGACCCAATTGGGTTAAAAAAAATTGAATAAGGAACTCCTAGAGAATATTGAATATGGATTCAATATGACATGTGTGTCACCTTGTGATGAACCAATTATTTTAAAAAAATATAGATGAATAGGTGTTACTCTATATTTATTATCGATAACATGACAAGATCAAAATCAATATAAAATGTCATTTACCTTATATTTTTGAGTTGATTCATACACTGCATGGAGAAAAATAATTTTCCTGGATTGACCTTTTTTCGATATTATCAATTATGGGTCAAGAATGAGGATATACCCAAGAAAGAATTCTGTTCAAGGTATGGACACTATAAATTTAATGTTCTTCCATTTCACCTTAAAAATGTGCCCATTATATTCATGGATTTATTGAATGATATCATTGAATATTATCTAGATCATTTTATAATAGTCATTATAGCAGATGTTTTTATATATTCAAATAGAAATTAATATCATGGAAATCACTTGTGGATTGTGATGATGAACCAAAGTAAGGAGAACATATATGATAAATGTACTTAGTGTGAATTATTTCGATAATTGTTTTTATTTTTGGGAACTATAATCTCTTGATAGGGTATATCATTGGTTCCATCAAATACATATGTTATTGAGTTTTCTAATAGAATCACCACTATGATATTGATTCATAATATTCTTGTTTTGGTGGGAGATTATCGAGACATTCTAGAGGATTTCACTTTGTTATCTAATCATTTCAAAATATTAACTCTGAAGGTATCCATGTTCCATCATACATATGAATGCGAATAAAATTTCAAGTAACTTAAGGTATTGTTAGTCATTGAGCCCATGGTTACATTACCATACAATGTAGATTTTTTTGATATATAGTGATGAATCCATGAAGGGGATGGTATGAATCCTCATGTAGAAGGATATGGTGATATCTTATACCTCACATCCACTAATGGTTAAGGATAAAAATAACCCATATCATGATTTGGAGTTAGAGACTATAATTTTTTGCATTAATGTTGCAAAAAAATCATTTTTGTAGAGAAAGGTGTGATATATATATATATATATATATTTATCATGAAAGTTTAATTTATATAGAAACTCAAAAATTTTATGAATATGCCCAAGAGAATATGGTTTCAATAGATTAATGCTTATGAGTACTAAATACATCACCACCATGGGATAAAGAACATGGTGGCTAATGCTTTGAGTTTAAATGATCATGATATATTATCAATGATAATGATAAAAATATCCAATATTTCTCAATTATCAATAGATATATATATAAATCATGAAGTAAGGGGAAAATATTATCTTTCGATAATGATTATTCAACCATATATCCATTTGAGGATCAAATAGGTGTATAAGGAATATGTGGAATTGTAGAAGAATGTAATAAATGTTCCCATGCTTCATCTTTATTGTGATGTAATTATTAGGTTCAAGAACCATGAATAAGTTCCATCCATTACCAAATTTGAATAAGGAGATATTGGATGAGGATTATAGTTTATCTTTCATGATTTATTCAAGAATTACGATGATGTATGGAGATCTGAAACAGTATTTTTGGTGAGAAAACATAAATAAATGAATGTAGATTATGTATCATGGTGGTTGGTGTACGAGAAAATTAAATGTGAGAGATAAAATTATATTGAGATATTACAACCATTAAACATACATAATTGAAATAAGAAAAAATTACTATGTATTTTTTCACTGGACTCCCAAAAATATCTACAGTCCATAATAAAATTTATGTTATAATAGATATCTTTTTAAATTAAAATCACATCATTTATATCAAATAAGATTTTTCTCTTTATCACCTTTCCCAAATATAAATCAAAAAATTTGTTAGTTTTTATATAGTTCAATATTTTATTGTATCTAATCATGATCCATTGTTTATGTTGATGTTTTGTGAATGTATTCATCAAGATATAGGTATAGAGTTGAGCTTTAGTACTACATATTATCACTGTATAGATGATCAGTCTATGAGAACCATTTAAACCATGGAATATATGACAAGGTATTGTTCAACTTATTTCAATGGTGGTTCATATCAACACCTTCCAGTAGTTTATTTTTATAACTCTAATAGATTTCAGTCAAGAATTTTGGTGCCTCATTATGACTCCCTCAATGAAAAGAAGTGTATAAATCCAACACACTAGGTTGATTTTAGATAAATAAATATATAGGGACCTAAGAAAACTGAGGAAATGGTAGAAAAAATCATATCCATTTAGTAGAATATCAATGTATAGTATATTTGAGAAAAAACTATTGTTAAAAATCACTGGTAAAATATAGAATTCATAGTTGTTGATAGTGTATTCATATTAATTTTCCATAGAAAAATGTAATTATATTTTAAAATAAATGAATGATGAGACCTCGGTATACTTCCCCCATCAAGATTATTTGTTGAGTAGGGACAATATCTTATTATATATTCTTCCACAAAATATATCTCTTGTTTATAATGTGTTCCATTAATCTCTCTAGAGGAGGTACTTAATTTTTCTAGTATATGTACAAAACCAAGAGGTCATAGCAATATATCATGACCTTTCTCATTAAAATCAACCAATATAAATCTTGGAACACTGACACAAAATTCTATGGGATAAGACAACTGATAGAGATAAAATTTGCCTCATTTTTATAGGTAATTAAATGTTTTAATCCCTAAAAATTTAACAAGTTGAGTTAATTTCATCAATTTTGGATTTATGATGTGTTTTGGGCTAAAATTGAAAAAACTGCTTAATTTGGAAATATTGATATATTTTAATCACTTTTTAATTCACTGATATCCTTTAAAATATAAATCCATTTAATGTTATTATTTTTTATTTGGTTCATATATTTATTTTCTTCATCTTTTATTTTTGGACCAGGATTTAATTCAGCCATTAAATGGTCCGAAAAATTCAATCAATGTGGAAAAATATTTTGTACGACCACATAGACACCAACACAATAAATTGATCATAACTCGGTCTACACACCTCAAATTGGGGTGATTCTAATTTTTTTTGAAATAATATTAAATGGGGCGTTTGGATGTTGAAGGGATTGAATATGTTCTACCATTAAGGTGACCCATGGATGCTGAAATCATGGAGATGGAAAAAGGAATCATTCCTTTGGAATAAATGATCAGTATTAATTGTTCATATCTCGTACCACACATAGAGGATAAATCTGAAATATTGTGATGAAATGTAAAAAATATTTTGGAATATCTTTATAGAAGACATCATAGAAAAATTCGGCAATTAAATTGGCCGAACATGGTCAAAATTTCGGTGGACAGAATCTGCTGGAAATCTTAAAGAGGTATTATGAAGAGCTTAAATCTGAAAACCGGAGGATGGAACCCCCTTAGCCTATATAAAGAGGAGTTCACCCATGCTGAGAGGAGAGTTGGACACCACAATCGGAGATGGGAGGAAGTCAAGGGACACTCGGGGAAATTCTTCTTCAGCTTCATTCTTTTTCTTTCTTTTATTTTTCTTTACAATAAAATGTCTCTCCTCTCCCGCATCATCCCACTTACCCCATCCATGGAGGGGTAGTTTCATTTGAGTGATCGGAAAGAAGGGAGGATAGACCTATGTGTTTTGTTTGATTTATTGTGCTTGAAATGACTAAAATTTATTCTTTTTTATTCAGGTTTCAATTCTTAATTCAGTATTAAATTCCAAATGCGGTAGTGTTAGGTTTTGATTCTGAAATTATAAATTTCTTTGGTCGATGATCACATCTCCCTCCACCCAATTCTAATATGTATATGGTGGAACATGATTAGGGTTGGGTGGTAATTGATCAGCGGTTGTCAAGCACGTGTGTAGGGTTGTATGTCAAAATCTTGGTTTATTAGGGAACAAAAATTCTAGGTCTGGGATTGCTCTAATTAATCAAGGGACCCTCACTACTATATAAAAGCCCATTAGCGACCGCCATTGGCGGTCGCTACTCTAAAAAAAAAATTTTTTTTAAAAATTTTTTATTGAATTGAATATAAATATAAATATATATATATATATTATATTTTAAATGTTTTAATATATATTTAATATATATATAATATCAAATCATTGTGCTATAATATATATATACTATTAAATACAATATTTTAAATACAAATCATTGTGCTATAAATATATATATATATATACTATTAAATACAATATTTTAAATATATATATATATACTATTAAATACAACATTTAAAATATATATTATATATATATATAATATATTTTAAATGTTTTAATATATATTTAATATATATTTAATATATATATAATATCAAATCATTGTGCTATAATAATTTAAAAACTTCGATTCAAGAAATAATCTCATTTCAGGTCGTTCGGAGCACGTTTGCTCCGAATCGGACCGCCGCACGCCGTTTTGGTGTTTAACGGCGCCGAAAACGCGTTTCCGGCCGCCGCGTTCGCACGGCACCTCCGAATGAGGTGCCGTCTGGCCGACCATTTCACAATTGACGCCCCGGATGTTGTCGTACGGTTTCGTGGCATTCGGAGGTCGTTCGGGTGGTTTTGACCCCCCAACGCGCCATTTCAGCGCGCGCCGCGCTGCTGAAAACGACACAATCGGGCGTGCCGCGCGCACCGCACGTCCGATGGACGTGCGGCCTCCTCCTGCATCTCAGGAATAATATTCCTCTCGTCCCCGTGCGGTTTCAGGTCGTTCGGAGCACGTTTGCTCCGAATCGGACCGCCGCACGCCGTTTTGGTGTTTAACGGCGCCGGAAACGCGTTTCCGGCCGCCGCGGTCGCACGGCACCTCCGAATGAGGTGCCGTCTGGCCGACCATTTCACATTTGACGCCCCGGATGTTGTCGTACGGTTTCGTGGCATTCGGAGGTCGTTCGGGTGGTTTTGACCCCCCAACGCGCCATTTCAGCGCGCGCCGCGCTGCTGAAAACGACACAATCGGGCGTGCCGCGCGCACCGCACGTCCGATGGACGTGCGGCCTCCTCCTGCATCTCAGGAATAATATTCCTCTCGTCCCCGTGCGGTTTCAGGTCGTTCGGAGCACGTTTGCTCCGAATCGGACCGCCGCACGCCGTTTTGGTGTTTAACGGCGCCGGAAACGCGTTTCCGGCCGCCGCGCTCGCACGGCACCTCCGAATGAGGTGCCGTCTGGCCGACCATTTCACATTTGACGCCACGGATGTTGTCGTACGGTTTCGTGGCATTCGGAGGTCGTTCGGGTGGTTTTGACCCCCAACGCGCCATTTCAGCGCGCGCCGCGCTGCTGAAAACGACACAATCGGGCGTGCCGCGCGCACCGCACGTCCGATGGACGTGCGGCCTCCTCCTGCATCTCAGGAATAATATTCCTCTCGTCCCCGTGCGGTTTCAGGTCGTTCGGAGCACGTTTGCTCCGAATCGGACCGCCGCACGCCGTTTTTGTGTTTAACGGCGCCGGAAACGCGTTTCCGGCCGCCGCGGTCGCACGGCACCTCCGAATGAGGTGCCGTCTGGCCGACCATTTCACAATTGACGCCCCGGATGTTGTCGTACGGTTTCGTGGCATTCGGAGGTCGTTCTGGTGGTTTTGACCCCCCAACGCGCCATTTCAGCGCGCGCCGCGCTGCTGAAAACGACACAATCGGGCGTGCCGCGCGCACCGCACGTCCGATGGACGTGCGGCCTCCTCCTGCATCTCAGGAATAATATTCCTCTCGTCCCCGTGCGGTTTCAGGTCGTTCGGAGCACGTTTGCTCCGAATCGGACCGCCGCACGCCGTTTTGGTGTTTAACGGCGCCGGAAACGCGTTTCCGGCCGCCGCGGTCGCACGGCACCTCCGAATGAGGTGCCGTCTAGCCGACCATTTCACAATTGACGCCCCGGATGTTGTCGTACGGTTTCGTGGCATTCGGAGGTCGTTCGGGTGGTTTTGACCCCCCAACGCGCCATTTCAGCGCGCGCCGCGCTGCTGAAAACGACACAATCGGGCGTGCCGCGCGCACCGCACGTCCGATGGACGTGCGGCCTCCTCCTGCATCTCAGGAATAATATTCCTCTCGTCCCCGTGCGGTTTCAGGTCGTTCGGAGCACGTTTGCTCCGAATCGGACCGCCGCACGCCGTTTTGGTGTTTAACGGCGCCGGAAACGCGTTTCCGGCCGCCGCGGTCGCACGGCACCTCCGAATGAGGTGCCGTCTGGCCGACCATTTCACATTTGACGCCCCGGATGTTGTCGTACGGTTTCGTGGCATTCGGAGGTCGTTCGGGTGGTTTTGACCCCCCAACGCGCCATTTCAGCGCGCGCCGCGCTGCTGAAAACGACACAATCGGGCGTGCCGCGCGCACCGCACGTCCGATGGACGTGCGGCCTCCTCCTGCATCTCAGGAATAATATTCCTCTCGTCCCCGTGCGGTTTCAGGTCGTTCGGAGCACGTTTGCTCCGAATCGGACCGCCGCACGCCGTTTTGGTGTTTAACGGCGCCGGAAACGCGTTTCCGGCCGCCGCGGTCGCACGGCACCTCCGAATGAGGTGCCGTCTGGCCGACCATTTCACATTTGACGCCCGGATGTTGTCGTACAGTTTCGTGGCATTCGGAGGTCGTTCGGGTGGTTTTGACCCCCCAACGCGCCATTTCAGCGCGCGCCGCGCTGCTGAAAACGACACAATCGGGCTTGCCGCGCGCACCGCACGTCCGATGGACGTGCGGCCTCCTCCTGCATCTCAGGAATAATATTCCTCTCGTCCCCGTGCGGTTTCAGGTCGTTCGGAGCACGTTTGCTCCGAATCGGACCGCCGCACGCCGTTTTGGTGTTTAACGGCGCAGGAAACGCGTTTCCAGCCGCCGCGGTCGCACGGCACCTCCGAATGAGGTGCCGTCTGGCCGACCATTTCACATTTGACGCCCCGGATGTTGTGGTACGGTTTCGTGGCATTCGGAGGTCGTTCGGGTGGTTTTGACCCCCCAACGCGCCATTTCAGCGCGCGCCGCGTTGCTGAAAACGACACAATCGGGCGTGCCGCGCGCACCGCACGTCCGATGGACGTGCGGCCTCCTCCTGCATCTCAGGAATAATATTCCTCTCGTCCCCGTGCGGTTTCAGGTCGTTCGGAGCACGTTTGCTCCGAATCGGACCGCCGCACGCCGTTTTGGTGTTTAACGGCGCCAGAAACGCGTTTCCGGCCGCCGCGGTCGCACGGCACCTCCGAATGAGGTGCCGTCTGGCCGACCATTTCACATTTGACGCCCCGGATGTTGTCGTACGGTTTCGTGGCATTCGGAGGTCGTTCGGGTGGTTTTGACCCCCCAACGCGCCATTTCAGCGCGCGCCGCGCTGCTGAAAACGACACAATCGGGCGTGCCGCGCGCACCGCACGTCCGATGGACGTGCGGCCTCCTCCTGCATCTCAGGAATAATATTCCTCTCGTCCCCGTGCGGTTTCAGGTCGTTCGGAGCACGTTTGCTCCGAATCGGACCGCCGCACGCCGTTTTTGTGTTTAACGGCGCCGGAAACGCGTTCCCGGCCGCCGCGGTCGCACGGCACCTCCGAATGAGGTGCCGTCTGGCCGACCATTTCACATTTGACGCCCCGGATGTTGTGGTACGGTTTCGTGGCATTCGGAGGTCGTTCGGGTGGTTTTGACCCCCCAACGCGCCATTTCAGCGCGCGCCGCGCTGCTGAAAACGACACAATCGGGCGTGCCGCGCGCACCGCACGTCCGATGGACGTGCGGCCTCCTCCTGCATCTCAGGAATAATATTCCTCTCGTCCCCGTGCGGTTTCAGGTCGTTCGGAGCACGTTTGCTCCGAATCGGACCGCCGCACGCCGTTTTGGTGTTTAACGGCGCCGGAAACGCGTTTCCGGCCGCCGCGGTCGCACGGCACCTCCGAATGAGGTGCCTTCTGGCCGACCATTTCACATTTGACGCCCGGATGTTGTCGTACGGTTTCGTGGCATTCGGAGGTCGTTCGGGTGGTTTTGACCCCCCAACGCGCCATTTCAGCGCGCGCCGCGCTGCTGAAAACGACACAATCGGGCGTGCCGCGCGCACCGCACGTCCGATGGACGTGCGGCCTCCTCCTGCATCTCAGGAATAATATTCCTCTCGTCCCCGTGCGGTTTCAGGTCGTTCGGAGCACGTTTGCTCCGAATCGGACCGCCGCACGCCGTTTTGGTGTTTAACGGCGCCGGAAACGCGTTTCCGGCCGCCGCGGTCGCACGGCACCTCCGAATGAGGTGCCGTCTGGCCGACCATTTCACATTTGACGCCCCGGATGTTGTGGTACGGTTTCGTGGCATTCGGAGGTCGTTCGGGTGGTTTTGACCCCCCAACGCGCCATTTCAGCGCGCGCCGCGCTGCTGAAAACGACACAATCGGGCGTGCCGCGCGCACCGCACGTCCGATGGACGTGCGGCCTCCTCCTGCATCTCAGGAATAATATTCCTCTCGTCCCCGTGCGGTTTCAGGTCGTTCGGAGCACGTTTGCTCCGAATCGGACCGCCGCACGCCGTTTTGGTGTTTAACGGCGCCAGAAACGCGTTTCCGGCCGCCGCGGTCGCACGGCACCTCCGAATGAGGTGCCGTCTGGCCGACCATTTCACATTTGACGCCCCGGATGTTGTCGTACGGTTTCGTGGCATTCGGAGGTCGTTCGGGTGGTTTTGACCCCCCAACGCGCCATTTCAGCGCGCGCCGCGCTGCTGAAAACGACACAATCGGGCGTGCCGCGCGCACCGCACGTCCGATGGACGTGCGGCCTCCTCCTGCATCTCAGGAATAATATTCCTCTCGTCCCCGTGCGGTTTCAGGTCGTTCGGAGCACGTTTGCTCCGAATCGGACCGCCGCACGCCGTTTTGGTGTTTAACGGCGCCGGAAACGCGTTTCCGGCCGCCGCGGTCGCACGGCACCTCCGAATGAGGTGCCGTCTGGCCGACCATTTCACATTTGACGCCCGGATGTTGTCGTACGGTTTCGTGGCATTCGGAGGTCGTTCGGGTGGTTTTGACCCCCCAACGCGCCATTTCAGCGCGCGCCGCGCTGCTGAAAACGACACAATCGGGCGTGCCGCGCGCACCGCACGTCCGATGGACGTGCGGCCTCCTCCTGCATCTCAGGAATAATATTCCTCTCGTCCCCGTGCGGTTTCAGGTCGTTCGGAGCACGTTTGCTCCGAATCGGACCGCCGCACGCCGTTTTGGTGTTTAACGGCGCAGGAAACGCGTTTCCGGCCGCCGCGGTCGCACGGCACCTCCGAATGAGGTGCCGTCTGGCCGACCATTTCACATTTGACGCCCCGGATGTTGTGGTACGGTTTCGTGGCATTCGGAGGTCGTTCGGGTGGTTTTGACACCCCAACGCGCCATTTCAGCGCGCGCCGCGCTGCTGAAAACGACACAATCGGGCGTGCCGCGCGCACCGCACGTCCGATGGACGTGCGGCCTCCTCCTGCATCTCAGGAATAATATTCCTCTCGTCCCCGTGCGGTTTCAGGTCGTTCGGAGCACGTTTGCTCCGAATCGGACCGCCGCACGCCGTTTTGGTGTTTAACGGCGCCAGAAACGCGTTTCCGGCCGCCGCGGTCGCACGGCACCTCCGAATGAGGTGCCGTCTGGCCGACCATTTCACATTTGACGCCCCGGATGTTGTCGTACGGTTTCGTGGCATTCGGAGGTCGTTCGGGTGGTTTTGACCCCCCAACGCGCCATTTCAGCGCGCGCCGCGCTGCTGAAAACGACACAATCGGGCGTGCCGCGCGCACCGCACGTCCGATGGACGTGCGGCCTCCTCCTGCATCTCAGGAATAATATTCCTCTCGTCCCCGTGCGGTTTCAGGTCGTTCGGAGCACGTTTGCTCCGAATCGGACCGCCGCACGCCGTTTTTGTGTTTAACGGCGCCGGAAACGCGTTTCCGGCCGCCGCGGTCGCACGGCACCTCCGAATGAGGTGCCGTCTGGCCGACCATTTCACATTTGACGCCCCGGATGTTGTGGTACGGTTTCGTGGCATTCGGAGGTCGTTCGGGTGGTTTTGACCCCCCAACGCGCCATTTCAGCGCGCGCCGCGCTGCTGAAAACGACACAATCGGGCGTGCCGCGCGCACCGCACGTCCGATGGACGTGCGGCCTCCTCCTGCATCTCAGGAATAATATTCCTCTCGTCCCCGTGCGGTTTCAGGTCGTTCGGAGCACGTTTGCTCCGAATCGGACCGCCGCACGCCGTTTTGGTGTTTAACGGCGCCGGAAACGCGTTTCCGGCCGCCGCGGTCGCACGGCACCTCCGAATGAGGTGCCGTCTGGCCGACCATTTCACATTTGACGCCCGGATGTTGTCGTACGGTTTCGTGGCATTCGGAGGTCGTTCGGGTGGTTTTGACCCCCCAACGCGCCATTTCAGCGCGCGCCGCGCTGCTGAAAACGACACAATCGGGCGTGCCGCGCGCACCGCACGTCCGATGGACGTGCGGCCTCCTCCTGCATCTCAGGAATAATATTCCTCTCGTCCCCGTGCGGTTTCAGGTCGTTCGGAGCACGTTTGCTCCGAATCGGACCGCCGCACGCCGTTTTGGTGTTTAACGGCGCCGGAAACGCGTTTCCGGCCGCCGCGGTCGCACGGCACCTCCGAATGAGGTGCCGTCTGGCCGACCATTTCACATTTGACGCCCCGGATGTTGTGGTACGGTTTCGTGGCATTCAGAGGTCGTTCGGGTGGTTTTGACCCCCCAACGCGCCATTTCAGCGCGCGCCGCGCTGCTGAAAACGACACAATCGGGCGTGCCGCGCGCACCGCACGTCCGATGGACGTGCGGCCTCCTCCTGCATCTCAGGAATAATATTCCTCTCGTCCCCGTGCGGTTTCAGGTCGTTCGGAGCACGTTTGCTCCGAATCGGACCGCCGCACGCCGTTTTGGTGTTTAACGGCGCCAGAAACGCGTTTCCGGCCGCCGCGGTCGCACGGCACCTCCGAATGAGGTGCCGTCTGGCCGACCATTTCACATTTGACGCCCCGGATGTTGTCGTACGGTTTCGTGGCATTCGGAGGTCGTTCGGGTGGTTTTGACCCCCCAACGCGCCATTTCAGCGCGCCCCGCGCTGCTGAAAACGACACAATCGGGCGTGCCGCGCGCACCGCACGTCCGATGGACGTGCGGCCTCCTCCTGCATCTCAGGAATAATATTCCTCTCGTCCCCGTGCGGTTTCAGGTCGTTCGGAGCACGTTTGCTCCGAATCGGACCGCCACACGCCGTTTTTGTGTTTAACGGCGCCGGAAACGCGTTTCCGGCCGCCGCGGTCGCACGGCACCTCCGAATGAGGTGCCGTCTGGCCGACCATTTCACATTTGACGCCCCGGATGTTGTGGTACGGTTTCGTGGCATTCGGAGGTCGTTCGGGTGGTTTTGACCCCCCAACGCGCCATTTCAGCGCGCGCCGCGCTGCTGAAAACGACACAATCGGGCGTGCCGCGCGCACCGCACGTCCGATGGACGTGCGGCCTCCTCCTGCATCTCAGGAATAATATTCCTCTCGTCCCCGTGCGGTTTCAGGTCGTTCGGAGCACGTTTGCTCCGAATCGGACCGCCGCACGCCGTTTTGGTGTTTAACGGCGCCGGAAACGCGTTTCCGGCCGCCGCGGTCGCACGGCACCTCCGAATGAGGTGCCGTCTGGCCGACCATTTCACATTTGACGCCCCGGATGTTTTCGTACGGTTTCGTGGCATTCGGAGGTCGTTCGGGTGGTTTTGACCCCCCAACGCGCCATTTCAGCGCGCGCCGCGCTGCTGAAAATGACACAATCGGGCGTGCCGCGCGCACCGCACGTCCGATGGACGTGCGGCCTCCTCCTGCATCTCAGGAATAATATTTCTCTCGTCCCCGTGCGGTTTCAGGTCGTTCGGAGCACGTTTGCTCCGAATCGGACCGCCACACGCCGTTTTTGTGTTTAACGGCGCCGGAAACGCGTTTCCGGCCGCCGCGGTCGCACGGCACCTCCGAATGAGGTGCCGTCTGGCCGACCATTTCACAATTGACGCCCCGGATGTTGTCGTACGGTTTCGTGGCATTCGGAGGTCGTTCGGGTGGTTTTGACCCCCCAACGCGCCATTTCAGCGCGCGCCGCGCTGCTGAAAACGACACAATCGGGCGTGCCGCGCGCAATCGAAAACCATTAGCATCAATAGCTTTATAACGACGAGCGGTTATAGATGGACCCTCAGCCAGTTGGATAAATACTTCAGGTAACGTGGGGTCCCCTAACTCCCTCAGCTTACGAACCTACATAATTTATAAAAATCAATACTGATATATGCAGAAAGAATTAGTTTAATACTTCACTCATAATGAAAATCAATTTATACATACATAATCCTTGAACCAATCATGAAATGCCGCATAATGAGATTGTTGAATTTGCAACTCAGTCGCACGATGCATCTCTTCTTTTATCTCATTAATGTGTTTCCTGCAAATGATTACGCGATGTTTAAAAGATCAACTTATGCAAAGAAAACATGTAAAAGTTATACAAGCACATTGATAAGATACTTACTGCATTAATGGTGCAACTGATGGAGTATTGAACAAGATATATCGATGTGCTTGTATCCACTCGATGTTGTCCATATCAAATGTGGTTCCTTCTCCAACTGGACCATCATCAATCCGATAGGGCTTATCTAATTTTGTTTCAACATCCGTAAGATATTCTGCACAAAAGGTAGTACACTCGTCCATCAAATAACCATTGGCTATTGATGCCTCTGGACGAGCTCTGTTGCGTACAAATCTTTTCAATGTACTCAAATACCGTTCAATAGGATACATCCACCTGAATTGCACTGGACCAGCAGCCATTACTTCATCAGTTAGGTGCACTGTTAAGTGGACCATAACATCAAAAAATGAGGGGGGGAAAAGTTTCTCAAAGTGACAAAGCGTAAGTACAATTCGGTCCTGCAAACTTTTTAAATCACTCATTCGTTGATTTCTTAAACAAAGCTGTCTAAAAAAATTACTCATCTCAATCAAGGGCTGAACAACATTGGGGGATAAACAATCACAAATTGCGATTGGAATCAACTGCTGAAGTAATATGTGATTGTCATGACTTTTCAACCCTTGCAATGTCTTGCTCGTCAGATTCACACACTTTGAAATATTAGAAGAGTAACCATCAGGCACCTTGACCATCTTCAAAATGGAAAGAAATGTCTCTTTCTCCTCTGTAGTCATCGAATACTGTGCAGCAGGCATATATGCCTTGTTTCCCTCAGCTAACTGTAAATGCAACTGTTTCCTTAAACCCATTTCTTCCAAATCACGGCGTGCATTAACATGGTCCTTTGACTTTCCACTGACACCTAAAATGGTCCACAATATGTTATCACAAACATTTTTTTCAATGTGCATGACATCCAAATTATGCCTCAACATGTTAGTTTTCCAATACGGAAGACTATAAAAAATACTTTTCTTTTTCCAATTGTGACTGCGCTGCCTACCCGCAGCACGAATATTACGTACTGGAGGAGCCACCAAATCCTGAATTTCATATACCGTGCGGATGTTTTCTTCCTCAATCTGCGATAACATTTCGACTCCTGTCATGATCTTTGGTGCTGGGCTGAACTCTCTAGAACCATCAAATGCCACTCTGTCCTTTCTGAACCTGTGCTGGGGAGGGAGAAAACTCCTGTGACCCATGTATGCCCATTTTTTGGAATGTTTAAGCCATACAGATTTTTTACTTTTATTGCAACAAGGGCAAGCAAATTCCCCTTTCGTACTCCAGCCTGATAAATTTGCATAAGCTGGGAAGTCATTGATTGTCCACAATAAAGCTGCATGCAGTTTGAACATTTCATTCGTTTCGCAGTCATAAGTCATCACACCATCGCCCCAAAATTCATTCAACTCATCAATCAATGGCTGAAGGTAAACATCAATCTTATCCCCCGGACTTTTAGGTCCATCAATAAGAGTGGAAAGTAATATAAATTGTTGCTTCATACAAAGCCACGGAGGAAGATTATATGGAACCAACACCACGGGCCATGTGCTATGAGTTGCACCAACCATAGACTTGAATGGATTGAAACCATCTGCTGCCAATCCCAATCGGACATTACGAACATCTTTAGCAAAGTCGGGATGTCTCTTATCAAAATCCTTCCATGCATGAGAGTCTGCCGGGTGGGTTAACATGTCACTTTCATGAACTCTTTCTGCATGCCATCTCATTAAATTAGAAACTTTAGATGACATAAAAAATCTTTTCAACCTCGGTTTAAGGGGAAAGTAACGCATTTGCTTTACGGAAATCGGTTTCCCCTGTATCGCAATCTGACTTTGATGAGTCTTATTTCCCCTGTTCTCTTTCCACCTGGAAGCGCCACAAACCGTACAGATATCCAAATGAGCAGTTTCATTTCTAAACAACATACAGTTGTTTGCACATGCATCTATAGTCTCATATGTAAAACCTAAGTTCTCTGTCAACTTACGAGCATAGTAATACGACTCAGGAATCTTAGCGTCGACAGGAAGAACTTTTTTCAATAAAACCAAAAGCATGTCGAATGATGTGTCTGACCAATTGTTCAAAGTCTTCAAATGCAACAACTCCACGATGAACGACAGTTTATTGTAAGAAGTACATCCAGGATATAATTCTGTTTTCGCATCATCAAGTACTTCATAAAACCTCCTCGAATCACGATCTGCACCAGAGCGAAGATTTATCTCACCGGTCTCAAGATTCTGGATGTCAATGCCTTCAGGATCAAACCCACGTACCATTTCAGTAAGCATTTCATGCATTGGATCAGTCATCCTTGCATCAACATCCATCTGAGCTGCATCTGTATTTTGACAACGAACATATTCTTCTCCATGACGAGTCCAACTCTTATAATTTTTCAGAAATCCATTAAAGAAAAGGTGCTCCCTCACAGTATCTCGTGTGAATTGATATCTGTTAGCACATTTTCTACATGGACAACTAATATAGTCACTTTCAAATCCTCTCGTGAAGTCAATAAACTGCATAATGCCATTGAAATATTCTCTAGACGTTCGATTTGGAAGATCAATCCAACTCTTATCCATAATAATATCTGTATAACAAACATTTACACAATACTTATTACATTTACATTTATCAAATCAACTATATTCAAAATAAATATTAATCATTTGTTTATGAACCATTGATAAAATAATAATGTAACTGAAAGCTCATGTTACCTGATTGAGCTACAAACCTGAAAGGGAGGGGAGCCGAAGGCGGTGCTGCGAGGGAGAGGAGCAGCGAAGGGGAGCCGGAGCCAAAGGCGGTGCGGCAAGGGAGGGGACGGGCGGCGGCGGCGGCGGGGAGCTGGAGGAGAGGAGGCGGTGAGGGGACGGGGGACGGGCAGCGAGGGGGGGGGGTGTCCGGGGTCGGGGGGGGGGGCTGTCCGAGGTGCGGGGAGGGGTGTCCGGGGTGTCGGGGGCCTGTCAGGGGTGCGGGCAGGGGTGTTCGGGGTGCGGGGGTGTCCGAGGTGCGGGGGAGGGGGGGCTGTCTGGGGTGCAGGGGGGCTGTCGGGGGTGCGGGGTGGGGTGTCCGGGGTGCGGGGGGGCTGTCCGGGGTGCGGGGGGGCTGTCCGGGTTCGGAGGGGGGGTGTCCGAGTGCGGGGGGGGGGGGGGGGGCTGTCCGGGGTGCGGGGGGGCTGTCCGGGTTCGGAGGGGGGTGTCCGAGTGCAGGGGGGGGGGGGCTGTCCGGGGTGCGGGGAGGCGTCCGGGGTGCGGGGGGCGGTCCGGAGTGCGCGGGGGGGTGCTGTCCGGGGTGCGGGGAGGCGTCCGGGGTGTGGGGGGCGGTCCGGAGTGCGCGGGGGGGTGCTGTCCGGGGTGCGGGGAGGCGTCCGGGGTGCGGGGGGCGGTCCGGAGTGCGCGCCGGGGGGCTGTCCGGGGTGCGGGTGCCGTCCGGGGTGGGGGGGGAGGGCCGAGAGGCCGGAGGGCGGCGGCCGGAGGCCCGAAGGCGGAGGGCGGCGGCCGGAGGCCGGAAGCCAGGCGGCGGGGGAGGACGGGCGGCGGGGGAAAGGCGGGCGGCGGGGGAGGGTGGGCGGCGGGGGAGGGCGGGCGGCGGGGGAGGGCCGGCGGAGGGGGAGGCCGGGAGGCGGGGGAGGCCGGGCGGCGGGGGAGGCCGGGCGGCGGGGGAGGCCGGGCGGCGGGGGAGGCCGGGCGGCGGGGGAGGCCGGGCGGCGGGGGAGGGGAGGGCGGCGCGAGGGAGGGCGGCGAGGGGTTAGGGCTCGAGAGGGCGCGGGGGGGGGGGGGGCAGAAACCCCCCGAATATTTTTAGGGAGGTTAGCGACCGCCATTGGCGGTCGCTAAAGGTGGGCTATAGCGACCGCCAATGGCGGTCGCCCGAGTAAGGGGGCCTCCACTGCCCCCTTTTCTAGTAGTGCCTCTACAACCCTAAACACATTGGAAGGTGGATAAACCAATCTAAGGTTTTAGAAAGGAAATTATCATCACATATATCTGACCAAGGGAGAGAGAGCACTCGGTAGATGAATCTTTCTCTTACCAGTTTAAGGAAGAAGAAGATCTAAAATTTGGAAACTAGGATGGCACAACACTAGGTCTAGTCAAACCCAATCTGATCACTGCCTTTATGATTTTTTAAAATCAATCAATTTCAGTTATTTGTCCCTCTCATAGTCATTCAAATTATTGAAAACCAATATTTTTCAGAAAACCAACAAAAAGTGACAACCTTGTTTTGTGTACACTCCACTTCGGGAGACTACCTAGGATCAACTGCTATACTATAATTAGATAAATAAAATATTGTTTTTCCACACCCACGACCGGTGTGCATCAAACTTGGTGCTGTTTCCGAGGAGGCAGTGCCTCAAAAACCTTTTAATGTTTTTTTTTCATTTTTTCATTTCAATGACCCGTAGTTCAAACAATAATTTAATTGAATTTGATCCAGAAATTGAGTGAACAATAACCCAATTGAGAAAGAAAAATTTGCAATTACGGTTGAAGAAATTCACCTTACAGATTCAAGTGACACATCCAGTGATCACTTTGAACCTCCAATAGCTGTAAATCCCAACCAAACATTGCATGATCTTTGTGCTCCACAATTCACTAACCAACGAAATCAACTAGCTATTCTTGCCTTAGAAAATGATATTGAATTATGCATTAACATGATTCAAATTCTTCCTAAATTCCACGGTCTTGAAGTTGAAGAAACCAATAGGAATATCTAGGAATTTACAAATGTATGCTCTAGCTACAGAACTTGAGGTGTTGTAGAATAATAGGTAATGTTGAGGGCATTCCCCTTCTCACTCGAGGGAGAAGAAAAATAATGGTTGTATAGTCTACAACCCGGAGAAGTCCAAGAAAGGGAAGATCTTCAAAGATGCTTCATGAAAATGTTTTTTCCCGCATCGAGGAGCACAGATATCTGAAAAGAGATTTATGCAATTCTCCAACCAACCGGTGAAACACCTTACGTGTACTAGGAGTGATTCAAGAAGCTTTGCACCAGTTGTCCCCACTAGACCGTGGAAGAACACCATTTTATTGTTTTTTTCTATCAATGATTTCTTGACAATGATCAAAACTTGCTAGATGCATCATCTGGGGTAGCCTGGATTAACAAGTCACCAACAGATTCTAGAGGATTGATTGAAAAGATTGCACAAAACTCACAACAGTTTGGCACCAGAGGTAAGATCACAAGAGGAATCCATGAGTTATGAACATCTGATTCATGAGATTTAATTTGAAATGAAATTGGTGAACTCACCATGTTAGTGTGACAAATAGATGTGAACGATGTGAAGGAAAAACAAGGGCCGAATCAGGTATGTGGTTTATGCTCTTCTAATTCTCATTACACTGATCAATGCCCATAATTACAGGGGACAAAAAGTTGTGATGCAGCATATCAACAAAGGCAATACCAACCGCAAACCCAACCATGTTATGTTTTTCAATAGAACGAAGATAGAGCACCTTTTCAGCAGCAATACCAGAAGCCCTTCCAACAAAAACAAACATTCCAACCACCACCAATCCAGCGGAAGAATTATGAGCAACCATCCATAAGTGAACCAAAAAATGAAGATCTACAAATGAAGACAAGAGATGTGGGAATAGAAGATAAGATGAAAAAGAAATCTGATCAATTTTCAAGAATTATGGATGCTCTCACCATGATCCAAGGTAAGCTTCCTGCACAAACAATTCCCAATAAAAAGGATAATCATAGTGCAATCACCACCCAAAGTGGGAAGGATCTCACACCACTAGAAATATGATTGAAGGATGAATCCAGGGAACCTACTGAAGCTCATCCTGTCCAAACAAAAGATGGAGTCAACAACAAAGTAGAAATAACAAGGTTTAGGAATGAATGACTAGAAAGACCATTGCAGAAACAACAAAGGGAGAAAAAGGATATCCCAGCACCATTCCCATCAGCATTTATTGAGTTAAAAAGGGGGAAGAAGAACGAATTCAACAGAAAATACAGGAAACATTCTGAAAAGTTGAGAGAAACATTCCACTACTTGATGCAATCACACAAATCCCTAAATATGAAAAATTCTTGAAGGAGTTGTGTACTAAAAGAAGGAGGCTGGATGGAAATTAAAGAATCAACTTAGAAAGAAGTGTCTTACAATTGATCACACAACCAATTCTGCAAAACTGTCAAGATCCATGGACTTGCTCTATTCCTTGCACTACCGGTTCTTTAAATTTTACCGATTCACTATGTGATCTTGGAGCTTCGATAAATGTGATTCCTTACTAAGTGTTTTCATCTTTGCAGATTGGAGTACTAAAACCAACTCGGGTGGTGGTACAGTTAGCAAACAGATCCACGATTTTCCAAGTTGGAGTCATTGAAGATATACTTGTAGGAGTGAGAGGGTTAATCTTTCCAGCTTACTTTTATGTCCATTCCAAGGAGGAAGACCAAGAACCAGCCCAATCTCCCATCATCCTAGGGAGGCCCTTCCTAAAAATTGCAAGGATGATCATCAAAATGCATGAAGGAACACTCACCATCAAGCTCGGAGATAGTACGATACACTTCAATATTCTTGATAGGAAGAAACACCCATCCAGTAATCACTCACTTAATTTTATCTCCCATGATGAAGGTATAGAACCTATTCAAGACTCTAGTATGCTTCATGACTTTTTATCAGTAGGAGAACACATTTGATTTTAATTTTATAATTACCTTGAACCTGAAAATTCTAATATCATGTTGGAGGATCAGGTAAAATCTGATTTTTTTGGATGATTTGTTAAAAGGAAGTGATATTATACCAGACAATTCAACCTTAGAAGTAGGAAACCTAAATGAAATATCATCCATTAAACAACCCCCATGTTTAGAGCTGATGCCTTTTACATTTGATTTAAAGTATTCTTACCTAATATAAGGAGACAAATTTCCAGTAATCATTGCCAATAACCTATCCCACTCACAAGAACAGACACTGATTGACATTCTCAAAAGGAATGTCAAAGCTGTAGGCTTGAGTTTAGGTGATATTCCAGGAATCAACCCTAAGTTATGCTCTTGTAGGATAGTTTTAGAAAGTGATTGTCGACCAGTCAGACAACCTCAAAGAAGAATCAATCCCACAATCATGGAGGTCGTAAAGAAAGAGATAGAGAAATTGTTAGTAGCTGATATAATTTACCCAATCTCTAATTATCAATGTGTCAGCCCAATTCATGTAGTCCCCAAGAAAACCAGCCTGACCACTATTAAAAATGAATGAAATGAACTGATCCCCATGAGATTACAAAACATCTAGAGAGTGTGTATAGATTACAAGAAGCTAAATCAATTTACCAGAAAAGACCACTTTCCTATTCTGTTCATTGATCAGATGCTTGAAAGGTTAGTTGGAAAAACTCATTACTATTTTTTAGATGGATTCTCAGGATGTTTTCAGGTACCAATTGCACCAGAAGACTAAGAGAAGATAACCTTTACCTGACCTTTTGGGACATTCGCCTACAAAAGTATGCCTTCCGGACTATGCAATGCCCCATGTACATTTCAATAGTTTATGGTGAGTTTTTTCTTGGACCACATTGAGGAATTATTGGCGGTGTTTCTTGATGATTTCACATTTTTTGTAAATTCATTTTATCATTGCTTGGGAAATTTTTAAAATGTATTGAAAACATGCATTGAGAAGAACCATGTCTTAAATTTTGAAAAATTTCATTTAATGGTTGAAAAAGGGATAGTGTCGGGGCATATAATTTCACAAAATGGGATTGAGGTTGATAAATCAAAAGTAGATGTAATAAATTCATTTCCATATCCAACTTGTGTCAAACATGTCAGATCCTTTTTAGGGCATGTAGGATTTTATAGAATATTCATCAAGGATTTTAGAAAGATTTCTCTCCCTCTCTCAAGATTACTTTTAAAAGATGCTGACTTTAATTTTGATTGTTCATATAGGGAATCATTTGATGAATTAATGGAAAGTCTGATAACACCATCAATAATGCAGCCACCCAATTGGGATTACCCATTCGAGATACTTTGTGATGCATCCAACCAAGCAGTGGGAGCCACTCTATCAATGAGAATTGACAACAAGCCTCAAGTCATCTTCTATGCATCAAGGACCTTGGATGTAACACAAATAAATTACAAAACCCCTGAGAAGGAGTTCCTTGTAGTCATTTTTGCACTAGATAAATTCCGATCATATCTTCTGGGAACTAAAGTTTTTGTTTTTTCTTATCATTCAGCTATTAGGTACATAATGAAAAAGGCGGATGCTAAACCATGGTTGGTGAGATGGATGCTACTCTTACAAGCGTTCAATTTGGAAATCAAAGATAAGAAGGGAACTGAAAATCAAGTGGCTAATCATCGGAGTCGACTACCCCACATCGCTGAAGCAGAAATCCCAAAGCAGAACCCACATAATGATGAGCTTTAGGGAGAACAACTCTACATCATCAATATTGAAGTACCATGGTATTCCAAAATTGTCAATTATTTGGTAACCTCTCAGGTACCCTCTCATCTATGTTCTCATCAATAACATAAGATTAAATCTGAATCAAGATTTTACATTTGGTAAGACCCGTTTCTTTGGAAAATTTGTATTGATCAAATCATAAGAAGATTCTTGCCAATAAGTGAAATTGAATCAGTGTTTGAATTTTGTCATAAATAATCTTCTGGACTCCACATTGGACCTCAGAGGACCGCCCAAATAGTTTTAGAATCTAGACTCTACTGGCCCACCTTATTCAAATATGCATATTTTTTTTTAAAAGATGTGAAAAATGCAATTTTTTGGTAACATATCTAAACGACAAGAAATTCCTCAAAAACCAATAAAATTTTGTGAAATTATAGAAGTGTGGGGCATATTTTTCATGGGACCATTCCCAATTTCATTTGAAAAATAATATATTATTTTGGTTGTAGACTATGTTTCAAAATGGGTGGAAGCAAAAGTAACTAGAACTGATGATGCTAATGTTGTTTGTGATTTTGATTGGGATAACATTTTCTGCAGGTTTGGTGTTCCTTGAGAAATCATTAGTGATCAGGGAACTCATTTCTAAATAGGAAAATGGAAACATTTCTGATGAAGTATAGGGTTCATCATAGAACATCTACCCCATACCATCCCCAAACAAATGGCTAAGCAGATATCTCCAATAGAGAAATCAATGACATTCTGGAAAAGACTATTAAACCCAACCGGAAGTACTGGAGGAAAAATTTAGATGATACATTATGGGCATATAGAACGGCCTACAAGACACTAATAGGGATGAGTCCCTGTAGATTGATCTATGGAAAGAGATTCCACCTTCCCATGGAGTTGGAGCATAGAGCCTACTGGGCGGTCAGAGATACAAATCTGGACCTTAAGAAAGCTGGGAAAGAAAGAAGATTGATGTTTTAGGAGTTAGAGGAAATTAGAAGAGAATATTTTGAAAAATCAATGATCTATAAAGAGGAAAAAAGGATTTCCCCTGAAAATATGATTCAACCAAGAACCTTCAACCCTGGAGATCATGTGTTACTATTCAAATCGAGACATAAGCTTATGCTAGGTAAACTTCGTTTCAGATGGGAAGGCCCCTTTACTGTTATTAATCTATACCCCTATGGTACTGTGCAAAATCAAAAGGAAGTAGGAGGAAACCCATTCAATGTAAATGGGAAGAGGCTGAAGAAGTTCCATGGGACCATACCTCATGAACAAGTGTAGGAGATCGCACTCCTTCACCCAGAATACAAATGAAGACCTACCAGGTTGCATCATTCCTTTAAAATTGATTAAATACAGTTAACCATCTTTTTGAAACATACATAAAAAATTCATTTATATGCACTGAGGACACTGGATCAATTAAGTGTGGGGGAGGGAATATTTTAGTCTAAGATTTTTCAAAAAATTTAATTTTTTTAAGTTGAGCCAACAACATTAAACAAAGGCACTACTGAGAGGCAGCCCGTATTTTCCCCCATTGTCCACTAGTCCTCATAGTAATTTACCAGCATGATTGAACAAGCCCACACTATCAATTGTTTTCATTCTTATATTTCAGGTGCATTAAGGAAGAAGCTGTAGTGGGATTACACGTCGTGAAGAAAAGCATCCATTTGAAAGGGGTGTAAGAGTTTCAATTCTATATTATCAACTTTATTCCCCCCATTTTTAGTATTTTAAAGAGTTAATTAGAAAATGCATGCCCACGTTTGAATTCATGTTTTACTTGACGTATCTTGGAGACATGAGTTTCTTAGGAATCTGATGATTCCATGTTTTAGATTTCAATTTTAATGACATTTAATGATTAAAATGGATAATTGCACTATTAAAGTGAAGCAAGGATATTAAAATAAGGACTCATGATTTGAGGGAATTAATTGATTCAGGTAAATGAAATTTCCCTTCCATTTTCATGCTTCGAATTTATGAAATTCATGTGAATTAATTTGTTATTATAAATCATACCCTGAGTGATTGTCCAATAATATATTCTCATTCCTGAGAGGATTTCTAGACAAAATATTTCCAATTTTTTCTTGAGCATATTTCTTGAGAGATATTGGGATGTGACACCTACTAGAACTTGAATTGAAACTTGTCAAAGCTATGAATGTACAAAAAAAAATATAAAATGATTGAGGCACTACTTGTTCTAGCCAAATATTTACCTAATACCCACGCTTATATTTATCCATCATAATCCCGTAGAAGCCATGAATTTCCTTATAGGTTTAAGCCATATTAAAAGCTAATATTTCCTTACCTACCTGCACTTTATGTATTTTTTCTTGGATATTTCACGTTTGAGTGTGGGGGAAGGGCATTTCATGTGCATTTATTGGGATTTGTATCATTTTTGAGTGGTGTAAGGTGCGCGTCATCATTTTAGGAAGTGTATTATTAGAAAATTTTCCATGAGTCATCATTTCATTATTCTTATCTCATTTCATCTGTTTCTCCTTCATAAATGTGAAAATAAAGCTGTGCCTTTCTGGAGCTTTAAAAAAAAGAGAAATAAAGTTTTGCCTTTTTAGAGCTTTACAAAACAAATAAAAAAAAGAGAGGAGGTTAACTTGGATGATATCATTCTTTGTAATAATTTATTGACTCATGACCCATGTCATTAAAAGGGGTGGTGCTGTATTTCACATGACCAAAAAGGATTTGAGTGAGGTTCATCCTGTGTTTTCTCATGATTAATCATTCATTGTACATAATAGTCAAACCTACTACTTCTGGCCTTAAATTATTTCAATTATTTACCCACCAACCCAAAGCCACAGAGTCATTTAAACCTTTATTGCAAGTCTTCATGATTTTATGTGTGTTTTGTCTTTAAAAAGTGGTGAAAGTAGTTTATTTACAAGACTATGGATAAGGATCATGTACTCATGATATGATCATAACTCCACTATTAATTGTATCCTGGGTGATGAGAGAAAAGATTCAAAAGAGAGGTAGATCATGATTTGGCGTGTTTAATAAAAATAAATTGAGAAGCTTGAATGAATGAAATTGGAAGCTCCATCATTTTTTCAAAGGGGAAAATTAAAATGCACGAATTGATTGTTTCTTTTAAAATGGGAAATTAAATTGATATTTTTTGTGGAACTTTAAAATTTGATTGTTCATTGATAATTTTTTGATTTTATTTCATTTAAATTTAAATATTTTTAACATTGGTTCCCTTTGAATTCCACGTTGAGATTTTATGCTTGAGGAAAAGAATAGTTTAAGTGTGGGGGAATTGATAGAGATAATATTTTAATAATTTTTTATAGATAATTCGATGTTTTAATCCCTAAAAATTGAACATGGTGAGTTAATTTCATCAATTTTGAATTTATGATGTGTTTTGGGCTAAAATTGGAAAACTTCTTAATTTGGAAATAGTGATAGATTTTAATCACTTTGGTAATTCATGTTTATAATTTAAAATATAAATACAATTAATGTGATTATTTTTTTATTCTGTTAATATATTTATTGTCTTCATATATTATTCTTGGAACATGATTTAATTCAGCCATTAATGGGTCAAAAAAATTCAATCAATGTGGAAATATATTTTGGATGACTGCATGGACCCCACCATAATAAATTGCTCATAACACTGTCTACACACCTCAAATTGGGGTGATTATAATTTGATTTGAAATAATATAAAATAGGATGTTCGGATGTTGATGGGAGTGAATATTTTCCACCATTAAGGCGACCCTTGGATGCTGAAATTATTGGGAAGGAAAAAAGAAACATTCCTATGGAATACATTCTCAGTATTAATTTCCCTTATATCGTACCACACATGGAGGATAAATCTTAAATTTTGTGATGAAACGTAAAACATATATTTTAATATCTTTACTGAAGACATAATTGAAAAATTCTGCCATTAAATTGACCGAACATGGTCAAACTTTTGGTGGACAGAATCTGCTGGAAATCTTAAAGAGGAATTATGAAGATCTAAAATTTGAAGACCGGAGGATGGCACCACCTTGGCCTATATAAAGAGAAGTTCACCCATGATTAGAGGAGATTCAGACACCATAATCGGACATGGGAGGAAGCCAAGGGACACTCAGGGAAATTCTCCTTCAGCATCATTCTGTTTCTTTCGTTTATTTTTCTTTACATTAAAATGTCTCTCCTCTCCCGCATCATCTCGCTTACCCCATCCATGGAGGGGTAGTTTCATTTTAGTTATCGGAACGAAGGGAGGGTGGACCTATGTGTTGTCTTTGAGTTCTTGTGCTTTTAATGAATAAAATTTATTCTCTCTTATTCTTGTTTCAATTATTAATGCAGTATTAAATTCAAATTTCGGTAGTGTTAGGTTTTGATTCTGAAATTATAAATTTCTTTGGTCAATGATGAAATCCCCCTCCACCCAATTATAATCTGTATACGGTGGAACAATATTAGGGTTGTGTGGTGATTTATCGGCGGTTGTTAAGAATGTGTGCAAGATTGTATGTATAAATATTGGTTTATTAGGGAACAACAATTCCCAATCTTGGATTGCTATAATTAATCAAGAGACCTTCCATAACCCTAAACACATTGGAAGGAAGATAGACATATCTACAGTTTTAGAAAGGAAAATTTAAATCACATCTATCTGACCAAGGGAGAGAGAGGAGTCTATAGATGAATCAATCTCTTACCAGTTTATGGAAGAAGAATATATAAAATTTGGAAACCATGATGGCACAACACTAGGTCTAGCCGAACCCAATCCGATCACCGTCTTTATCATTTGTTAAAATCAATCAATTTCAGCGGGTTTCCCCTCTCATAGTCATTAAAATTAATTAAAACCAATATTTTTCATAAAACCAACAAAAAGTGACAACCTTGTTTTGTGTGCACTCCTCTTTGGGAGACTACCTAGGATAAACTACTATACTATACTTAGGTAAATAAAATATTGTTTTTCCACGTCCCATGATAGGTGTGCGTCAACTAATCACAAATTTAAATTTCTATGGAGGAATGAAAATTACAATAAGGTATATGGGAACCTAAAGCTGTAATGAAGAAGAGATATCCCAATTTTTTTGTATCAGAGTGATGAAAAATAAATGAAGAAAATAATTTTAAGGGAAAAAAATGTAACACCTAGAGATTTTATAATTTAATAATCTATAAATAAATTTTATTTCAATGATTCTTTTCTTTACACGCAACCCCGAGTTCAAAAGAACTATGACATAGTATTAAAATCATATTATTTAATGTGAAAGTTATCTAGAAACTATTGAATTTTAAGGTATTAATATGAATAACTAAATTATGAAATATTTATGTTTTACACACATATAAAATGATTCATTCTTTTCAATTGATTATAAATAAAAATAAAAATCATTTTAATGTAAGAGATATATTTTTCTAAAAAACTAATTTTTATATGCACAATGTTTTTATATAACCCTAAATTAAATCAATCACTATTTTTGAATGATTTAGATGATTTTTATATATTATATATTAAATAAAAATTTCAAACCTTCATCTAAGGTTTTTTGTGGTCATGTTATAAAAATAAATCCAGTTTTATGCTTAAATTTTATATTTCTCTAAAAAAATGTTGGTCAAGTTTTATGTAGTTATAAAAAATGATTTTTTCACTAAAATAAATATAATATTGAAAAATTGGTCCCTTATTTGGAGTCATTAAGTTTTTTTAAATTATCTACATTTTTCATTATGAATAGTAATATTGGAAAAAATTTGGCTCCTCGATAAGGGTAAATCATGAAAAATAGGGTTAAAACATTAGGATAAGGCTTTAAAATATCAATAAAATGTAACATTATCATATTATATAAAGTTATTTATTCTATTTCCTTCAAAATCCAAAATATATGTCCACATGGAAACTTTTTTCTTTGATTATGTCCTTTATTATGATTTAATGAAATAATTAACACAAAATGTCAATAGCATGAATTTAACAACTATAAATTTTTATTTTAATGATAAAATTTGGGAATTTATGTTAACAATATTTATTTAAAATTTGAAATTATTTTTTTAGCATTGTAATTTATTTTTAATTATTAGTGATTGAATAATTACCTTAAATTCATATGTATAACCAAAGCTATATTTACTCATGTAATTGAAAAATAAATTAAATGAAATTAAGAATATTAAAGGTAATAAAATTCTTTAGGATAATTGTATTACAAGAATTTCATATATATATATTAGATATTATGATTTTTTGAATGGTTTTTATTTGAATTCCTTTTCTTTCATGTTTTTTTAATGTCAAATTCAATTAATAGTTTTAAAAATGACATTAATGATATTTTATGTTAAATAATATCTTATTAAATTAATTATAAACCATAATGTTCTACCAATATGATGTTAAGGACGTCTATAATTTAATAATTTATTAATTTATGATCCAATTATTACCATATAAGTTAAATTATAACCCCTTAATATTTAAAAATTCATGATCATACTTAATATTATAATTAGTTAGCCAAGGGGTTAAACAAAATGATAGGGATTAAAATGACACAAAAAACTATCTAAATATAATTTAATGATGATATTTTGACATAAAATATCTTTATTCAGATATATTTCCATTTGAAATCATTTTTCTGGAGAATGACTAAATTATATTTAAATCATTCTTTTATTTCCATGTGTGTCCGCTCTGTCCATTGTAAAAGGACATTAATTCCCTCATTTATTGACAATGCCGTGATATATATAGAATGAAAAATACCTATAATTTTATATTATAAAATTCCCTATTCATAATTTAGAGTATATGTTATTCCTAAAGGACTATTATAGGGGTATTTAATATATGATCAAAAGGAGGTCTCTCGAAGAAGAGGTAATCATCATACCAGACCTCTTTCAAATTATTTCTTCTTCTAACTTCTAGAAATCTATGATATTAATCATAAAAAAATAATTTCAGTATCCTAAATATAATTAAATGTTACTATGATCATGAGACCTCCATTATGCTCCTTTTCCTTCAAATGGAATGTTGAAGTATCGCTCGTGTGTATGTTTTGACTACCACATCCACATAGAGATACAATTTAGTTTTCATCACATCCATTTATAGAAGGGTATTAGGATGTGTTTAATTTTTATACATTATATTTATGACCATATTATATTTATAAAATTATAATATCATTTATACCTTTATACCATCATATCCCTTCCAAAATGATAGTGTTGCTCATATGTATTTATAGAACACTACCTCCACAAGGTGATGTGATTTATTTTCATTCTTTACATTGATGGTAATAAGTATGGATCAATAAAATATATAAGACATTTAAGATATAATATTTATTCTAAAATTTTCATTTATTATTTTCCTTCATTTCATTCTGTACATTCACATGATAAAACAATGTTACTGAGTACGTGCAGCCTATTATCTCAAAGAAATTTGTAATAATTTTTTTTATAAATATTTTATGGATGAATATAAATTTATAAGATTATATAAAATTAATTTATATTATATTTAAATAATTATTAATATAAAAAATATGATGGAACCATCATCATTGTATATGAATTAGAACATTTGAAACAAAATTCTCATGAGGAATGAAATAGTTAACACACCGACAAGATAATTTTAATAAATACGTTTTCATTGAAATGTTTTAAGTGGATAATATATGATATAATAAGTATTTTAATGAATATTTTATGTAAGTATAATAAATTTATATTTATTATGAAGGTGTTCTATGTGATTTCTAATAAATTTTAAAATATGGTATGGGTTTTTTAAAATCACCTTTTTTTTCAAGATTGTTTATGATTACGTTTAAAATGATTTATTTTCATAATATCGCTCTAAATAATGGAAACAATTATATTATAATATAGTTATTCATACATAATATATGTTTTAATATAGTTTACCTATCTTTATCTTCTTAATAAACTGAAATAATTTTTTATGGAAACATAGTATTTACTTCTCTTTTTAGCTAAAAATACTTTCTCTAAAATGTTGATGTTTTCTAAAAATAATTCAAAAATATTTTTTAGTCTCAAATGATTGTTTAAATTAATGTTTAACCATGATAAATTTTTAATTTTTTAAAATTATTGTTATTTTAATTTTCCAAATGTATTACTTTTTAATTTTTACCAAAAATGTGAAAGTAATATTTATTTTAACATACATGAAATGAATATAAATTTACATAATCATGACCACTAAATGATTTGAATTTTTTACATGTTTCCAGGGTTATATGGGAAAAAATCATTAATAATTTGGATTTCATTATTCTAAGTAAGTACATTCAAAATTAGATGTTTATTTTCCCTAATAAATATTCCAAATACCTTTTAAAATTATTTTCATCTAAGATGACATCCTTTCATGTGACATATTTTTTAATTAGGATATTATAAATTAAACCATCCACTTTAATTCATTAGATTTATTATGATGAAGATTATTTGAGGATGATTCTGTGAAATCCATTTACATCTTATGGTTTAAATATGTCATGATGAAACATTTATTAAACCCATTTTTTTCCATGTTTTATGCAATGATGTTATGAAAAAATGATTATGATACCAATATAGGGTGTCATTTTAAAATGTAATTATATAATTATCATACCCTTATGATCATGTTATGGTTTTGTAATCATTGGTATCTCCTTTATTTAGAAAAACTATGCATCAAAGCTCACCATATGGTTATGAATTTTTTTATGTTTGATATTTCCATGAAGGGTGATAGTTATGAATAACGTTTTGATAGATTAAATTGATCTATTTGGAACAAGTTATTAATGTATCCACGATTTCAAAGATACTATACCAATAACATTTTTGAAGGGATTTAAATGTTATGTATCTAATATTTTGATAATATAATGTGATATTTATGTATGAAATTTTTAGGTCCATATAATTCTTTTTTTGGATTGATGCTGTGAATTTACAACTACATGAAATCATAAAAGTGGGAATCTTAGAGGACCCCAAAAAAGAGGAATCAATAATATCCTGGAAGGTTTCATATAATTTAATCAATATTTTTGGTTTCCCACAGATCATAGTGGTTTAACATAGAATAATCTTGAACTAATAATGGATATATAATCATATGATAACTCTAATTTTTTTGGATACGTTTATATGGATTGATCAATTTGAGAAATCTTTTAATGTGTTTAATAGGATTTTTTCTTTGAATACAATTCTTATCTAATTTCATTTAGGTGAGGTCCTTATGGTGTTTTATGATTTATCCTTAGTGGTTCTTGGATAGTTTATTATCTGGAACCATCTCGTAGTGACATATAGTTCTATAAATCTATATCCTCGTAGAAAAATATATCAATTCCATGATATAGAACTTAATGTTGTGGATTATGCATAAATGTATTAGAGGAAATAATGTTATTGTAATCTCTTCATGGTCATAAATGTTCCAAAATGTCTCAAATACATATTTTATTAATGGTAGTGAACCCATGGAAGCATATATTGGTGGAATATTTACATTCATTTGATTTATAAATTTATAAAGCTTCTGGTAAATGATGCATAGTTGTTGATGCCCAAACTTGGAAAAATCATCCCAAAATGTGTTTTAGGAAAGAAGAGAAGGTGTCTATGTCAATTATTATTACACTCCATTTTGATTTGATTAGGTATCATGATTGAACATGATTACACTACATTTATTTTGCACCATCTATTTTGCATTGGGTCAAGGACTCATGGTTATATTATCATAACTGTGTTATTAATTTAAAGAAACATGATAGTGGGGAGATCCTTAATAGTTGGTAATATAATCCTCATTCATTAGTATACATTAATTTAAGACCCAAATATCTTAATAGTATTAAATATAATGTGATAATGTATAATCATTCATCTTGATGGGTAGTTCATCTTGGGATCCCTAAAATGATCTGGGGTATACATCTCTAGTTCTCGTGGATAGAACTAAAGAAGGATGTCGGGTGATTTTTAACTAGATTCCATACCAATTAGTTAGTAAAAAAATATCATCTTAGGACCATTGATACTATTAGGTCACTCTATTTTTTAGTGTGGCAATGTAATGAATTCAGAAAGGACTATGTGACATGTTTTCCAAAATCCATCAATGGAAATGATGTAATGTAGGAGATCATGGACCATCAGACTAAGATGAGTAAATTTTTCCTTATCAAAGAGGCTTATTTGGATTATGATAGATGAAAAATATATTTTATAGCGATTCATAAGCTTCATGGTTTTTTATCTAGTATCATATCTTAGAAAGAACCAAGGATCACATCTTGATTCATGTAAGTGATTAGATGAGAGTTAGGTTCTTAGGTAATGTTTAGCACTGATTTCCACCAATCATCTAACAATAATTTTATGTGAAAAATAATATTATATATTATTAAAAATATTTCATCCTCCAAGACTTTGGTGGATGATGAGAGGATAAAATATGATTTTTTTAATTCTCCTACTCCAATAGCTTCTATTCTTCTATCCAAATGTGACTTTTGAAAGATATTTACCAGTGAATATTTTATTATACATTTTTCTTGATAGAGATAGAAAATTTTCTTTTTATTGGAATTTATAATATCGTGCAATAATTGAGTTGGTGAAGATTATTATATATGGCTCATGATAGCCCCATGTTGATAGGAATATTATGCTAATTATAGAAGGATATCCTCAGAATTCATTGTTGGTGATCATGTGTTCTTTCATGTTTCACCGAGTTTGGGTAACCAATAAATGGGTATGAAGTGGATACCAACCCCTAAGAACGTCATCCTTTTGAAAATAATAAGAATAGTCAATTAAATTTTCTATTAGGTATATTTTCCACTGAAATCATAGGCAATACATAACACCTTTCAAATCATTTGATTCATAAAGTATATAACTAATCCCTCACTGATGATTTGAGATACTAATATTGATTTTGAGGATGATTAATCATTTTCCAAGTGTCTTATATTTATCATGTTTCAGAGTTAGAATGAGATAATAGGTATGGTTATTCTAATTATTTAGGTAAGATGGTAGCCCAAAAATCTCCCATATAATACTCAATAGTGGGAAGATAGGATAAAGAGGTAGTGGCAATGTTTTCTTCCTTAAGAAGTTGATTGAAGAAACTTAGGGATGATAATCCCAACAATATAAGGTTAAAAAAATCCCAAACTCTCTAGAAAAATATATTCAATTTAATTCAGTAAATAAATACATTTTTAGGTAAACAAAATTTCATGAGAGATTTAGGTAAAATATGGATGAGTTAAAAGGAAGGGGAAATAAGAGAGAGAAGACCAATTATTTCAAGAAACCATCAAGTACTTAGTGGTCCTAAAATAGATACCAAGTAAGATACAGGTGGGCGTGATGGGTTTTCCTTGAATCACCGAGTACTAGTTAGTCTCATTGGTAATATCACATCTTGACAACACCAATTAGAATAATCCTTGTTTTTAGCTTCAAACATTATATCGATGAACCATGAAGAACTAATTAGCCACAGGAACTAACCTTTCATGAGTTAAGGCCATGAATCATCTTTATTTATTCTCTTCATGTATCTTATTTTCCTTAGTAGTTTTAATCCCATTTTCTTCAACCTAGGGATTGGGGATCCTCATTTATTCCTTCAATATTCTTCTTGTATATTAGATTGAAGAGGACATAAAATCTAAAATTTGGGATTCCCCTCTGATAAATATTGAATATTGATCTTCCCCTCTAGAATAGAATGATGTTCTATACAATTTAATTCGTTGGTTAAACCCTCTTTTCATATCCCCTTTGAGTTGAGAGAGAAACGAAATAGAAATAAGTGAATTAAGTTAAGACAAAGTAGTTTTCCTAGAATTGAAAACATATCAAATGATATTCTAAAAATACCAGAATAGAATTTATTGTGTTGTTATTTTTATAAAATTTCTTTCCATGTCTATAAAATGTTCCCTTATTTTATATGGGGTAAATGATAAATAATTTTTTATAAATTTTCATAGGTAAATGATTTTAAAACAAAACATCACTATTGTGTTATTTTATAACCACATGTTTTGGATTTATTTTTTGGATTGATTCCACCAGTTAAGTTAAAAATAGATTATTTATTAGGGGATGGTAATTTCCATTATATCTATGGTTAATAAATGATTCCAGAATGGGATATGTTATGTATTAATTGGGTAGTTTCTAGGTACAACTATTATTTTTGAATTAGAAAGTGGAATGTAATGAGTTTATACTTCCCTGACTATATTATACCCCTTAACACATCCACAAATGGGAAGGTTGCCATGATTATCCTTAGTATATTATACATTATTTTGATTCCACCAAATTAGATAAGATGTTTACCCTAACATCAGTTATGTTTTGTATCAAATTATTGATTAACCCCAATGAATTATTTATAGGTATAGACCCTCTAATTATAAACCTTCCATTAATTATGTGTAGGGATTATGCTTGACCCCCATAGGTTCTTTGGTGTGTGAGTAATTTTCAATTTAATCACCCAAAATAATAGAGATATATTTAATATTCTAGTTATATTCTGTTTGTATGCACTAGAGTTTATGACATGTGTTTGGGGGGAAAACAGTGACTACATATTAGTAATACAATAATCAAACCCTACAAAATCCCTTATTATGTTATGTGCATATGCATTTATACCTGGCCTATGAAAATGAAAAAAAACTCGAGCATGAGAGATAGTTTCACATGAAGTACGGATCTTGAATGATAGCCTTATATCACTTTTTTAATATTATAGGGGGTGAAAACATATGGGTTTCACTTGATCTATTACATGTTATATATTATAGTAATTATCCATTTTTGGGTAATTAGGACATGATTAGGTTACCTAACATGTGTAGATGTAGTTTTGGTATAATACACCTTTCATTAAGATTCATTGGGATATATTAGATCTATTTTTTTATATTAATGTATACACATGTCACATCAGTAATTTCAAATATACAATACACATGATTTCTATGTTATCATGTTTTACCCATGCCACCTCAAAGACTTTTTTGGTCTTAAAAATTTAATGATGGAATTCATTATGGTTATGAAACTATTCAAAAGTGGATAAACTCTTATCACCGATACATTTTCCCTACCCCCAGTATTTATGACAGCCTCTAGAATACAATAGGTTCACTTAAGCTTTTGTGGAGACACATCTTGATAATATTCATGTATTAAATACCCTATAATTAAATTAATTAACAACGCAACATGACAAAACTTTAAATTTATCTCAAACTTCATAGCTCCTCTCGTAAATTTTTCACATTGATAATAACTTGTCACCAAACCATGAAATTTATACTATTTTTATAAATATCTCACCCTTAGATAGAAGGAACCTGTGGCTTATAAATTCTTCTTATGTTTCTCAAACATTATCCATTTTTTATCATACTTAGCATAATATCCCTTATTCAAATCCCACTTTGAAAATAAATCCAGTCCCAATTCATCTCAAAAATTATCATAATGACTCCATTGAAAATTATATATATTTTCTATGGAAATTGTATCCTAAATGAATTTTTAGGGAAGGATACATAGATATTATACATCAAATCTAGATATAGAAGAGTCAGATAATCATTTTTATCCTTAACTCATGAAATTTAATTCTTGAAAAAAACATTGATAAAATATCATAATTTTGATCATTAGTTGGAAAATATTCAATATTTAAACTTCTAATAATAACATTAACTTTGGTAAGTTGATAATTATTTTCTATATTTTTAGATTTTGAGTATTGACCAACTTTCTGGAATAAGTACATTACACTCTAATTATAATATCAATCTAATAATGTAAATTCCATGTGCACATTTAAATATTAACACTATACCTTCATATATAGATTATTTTTCTTAAATAAGTGCATATTAGTATTAACCATTTATAATTCTATATTAGTTTAATAGTTCATCATTAAATTCCAATTAACACATTTTTATCCCAACAAATGTTTTTCACAAAATATGGATTTTTATTAGCTAGTTTTCAGAACGAATGTGAATATATGAATCCATGATGTTCATTTCTTGTAATTAAAATAAAAAATATAGTTTAAATATTATTTTAAATATTCTATTATCCTATTTAATATTTTCATTGTAGATATTTTTTCTTGTTTTAGTCATTTACCATGCTTGAGAATGAACAAAATTTTATGCTGTGATGATGTGAGGTAGATAACACTTAAATTAGACCATCTATAACTTTTTTGATTCACACTTGTTTCATCATCAGAATTACTCAATTTTACTCCATTATTTAGGGTTATAAAAAATTCCATGAAATCCTTCACTCTAAACATATATATATCTCGAGATAGGAAAATAAAATTTTGTTGACAAATAAATTAATGTCCTAGAAAATATTATATATCATCAAATATAGAAATTTATAATATCTTGTTATAAATTTATAGAAATTCTCAAAAATATATTTTTATATTAATAAAAATTTATTCGATAAAAAATAATAATAAAAATTATTGTTCTTGTGATCCTCTAGTTCACTTAGAGATTATTTACATATGTTCCATTCATAAAATAAATTTCCTTAAAATAGTTTTATATATTTGATTAGTAGTCCTAATAATATTATTAAATATATATAGATCATTTATATCCATCACAATATTTTATTATATTTATCAATAATAAGAATCTCATGTTATTTAATGAAATGTTCTACATTCAACTCTCAAATTATGAATGTCGATATGATATCCATTTTGAATTATTTTATAATTTCTCTACCCTACTATTATTAACATGATTTTAATTTTGTCAAGTATTCCAACAAAATTAAATTTATTTTCAAACCCAGCTCATTTTACATGATAGTATCCTTTATAAAACAATTATATCCTTCTTTCTTGAAAAATTGCCTATATCATTCAACTCATTTTCGAATACTATCTTAGTACTAAATATATTTTTCCTTTTTTTCCTAGATCTATGGTCCAACGTGAAACTCTTATCAAGGATGTTCATCACATAATTTATACCAAACATCAATTATTTGTGTTTAATAGAATCACAAAAATATCTCATATTATGATGAAAGTATAGTAGAGATTGAGGTCATGAGAATTATTTTCATTATAATTAGATAATTTTCTTCTATAATAATATTTTCATAATAAAAATGATTTTCTATAATTGAATATATCATTTAATATTTTTTATAATTTTAATATTCAAAACTATTTTAAGAATAACAAATATCACATAAAATATATTCAATTCAAGAATATCCCTTTATAATTTATTAAAAAATATTCATGTCATTATATCAAAAAAATTGAACAAAATAAGATTTATAATACATTTCAATAAGATTTATCCCAATAATTATATAATTTATAAAAATATCATATTTTTTGAAGTATTTTTCCATTTCATTTATATAAAATTCTATTCAAAATATATCAATTTAATATTGCATAATTAACATTCTCATCAAATTTTCTAAAATTTTAAATTTAATACTCATTAATAAGGATATTTAAAATTTTAAAATAAATCAATGTATAAAATATTTTGATTCCAAATAGAGTATCTTATCATTTAAAATATTAGACAATGAAAAAATCAATTCATAATATTAATTAATAATGAGACTAAAAATTTCTTTATGTTCATTAAGACTTTTTATTCAGGATGCATTTTTCCTTATCATAACAAGGATTTTTCTTATATCACATTCAAATATTTTATTTTATATGGTGTATGGAATGTTATACTCATTCTTGATCAAATTATTTTCGAGATTGTTTTTAAAATAATTTTATGTATACTTATTTCCATTATTTTTATTTTCTATCATTATGGATAACCCCAATTTTTATAACCTTCTATTCATAAAAGTATAAATTTTTTATAACACTTTAAATAAAATTAATCAAGATTAATGTTATTATTATTGTATACTCAACAATTACTATTATGAAATAATTATTTCATATTGATTATTGATGAATAAAAAAACATCATAAATCAAAATGAATTAATTCCACTGGAGGTTAGGGTAAAATGTCATTTATTTTGTTGAAATATTATAACTTCCCCCATTTTTAACATCTCACTATAATATTTTTTATCTGTATTTTTTGATTATAAAGGTTTCAAATAAATTATTATCTTTATATTTTTATCATTCTCATATTGATAAAGTGGTTATGTCTTGGGTTGTTCAACCTTTTATTTAAAATAATTTTTTTTATTATTTTCAATGTTTAAAAATATTGTAATCAATTTTTCATCATTAGTGACAACCCATATATATTTTTCACTATTAATTATTCTTATATTCATTCTAAATATGAACTTAATTACAATATTTTAAATCTATAAAAATACAAATAAATTATCCTTTATACCATTAAAAAATAAATCCTTATTTGATTTTATCATCTGAGATGACACTTTTTTAATTCCAAATTTCATTATTTTCCATACACTACAATTTCAAAAATTAAAAAATGCTCTTTTTTAGCTCAAAATTATATTTTTCTATCCTAAATCATATAAGAATAATATACAATATAAAATAATAATGAATTTTAAAATATGGAATATCTGATTTCAACTTACACCATTATTTCATTTTCACATATCCTTCTTCTTTGATTGTATTTTAAGACACTAAATTGCTGAAATTATGTATATATATAAGTTAATAAATCTTCATCATAATAACTAATTCTATAAAATATTTTACACATTTCCTCCATGAGAACAAATCTTTCTTTAAAATTTAGAGTTGAAATCTTCTCCTCTAAGGGCCTTTTAAAATTAAAATTTTATCAAATTATTTCTTATTTTCCCCCTTCATAATTCATATAATATAAATCTCATTTTAAATGAAAATTTGAACAAATATATATAATATTTGATTAAATGACCACAAAAATAAATGAATCATATACAAAACCTTGAAGTTCATCTCTTGATCATTTTTAAATCATAAGTAATGGGTTTTTGTTTTATTGATCTAAGTAATTTTTAATATTAATATTAAGTAAATAATTTTCCCAAGAGATCAAAAAGCTTCTCTAGACATTGATGTCAATTCTTTTTCAATTTTTTCATCCCATAATTCACGATAATTTAAATTTTCAAATATGCCTTTATTTAGAATTGATTTAATAATTATAAATTTTCATGGAATAAAGTTTTCTTCCTTATTCATCCTTTTAAATCAATATACTAAAACAAAATACCTTACGACTCAATTTTATTATAATACATGGTATTTTTTTACTATGTAGTTCAAAATTTTTCATTGTGAAATCTACAATTTTATCAATATTCTTTGAATAATTTATATTTATGTAAATGAGTTTTTCAAAATGATCCTTCTACTAATATAATGGGTTTTTATCTTTGAGGTGTTTTGTTTTTTTAAATCCACTAATTCTTTATCCTTGTAAATAATAGATTTATTATATTCTAACTCCTTCTATAATTCAACAGTATGATTTTTGTGTGTGTTTATATCATTTAAAATATCATATTCATTATTAAATAATTTGGAATCAATACCTTTATATTTGTCAAATACATTAAAAATCATATTAATATCCATTTTAAGGTTTATGTTTTGATTAAAGTATTCTTCTAAATAAATTTTAAGCATGTCAATAACTGACACAAATAACCTAACGAAATGATGCTTGAATCAATCCAGATACATCCTTTTGGGAATTCTCAATTACCACGGGAAGGAGAGTAGCACATGGTTATATAAAACATTTAACATTGAATGATTTAGACACATGAATAACTAAAAAAGAAAAAGCAGTATATAAGAATCACAGAAATTGTTGGTGTTATAAACACTCTATATGAGAAAAGTAAAATAATTAAAAATACCAAAATCATCAAACATGGTAATTCCATAAAATTCATCATGTAAAACCCTCAAGATATCACTACACGAACTCCGTTTACATAGATGATTGCAAGATACACCAGCCACTTCCAATTCACATGTTCCTACTAATCAAGAACATTCACCACCTCAGAGTGATTCCTTCCCTTTATCTAGGGCTAGAATCATAAAATATATAAATTATCAAAGGAAAAGGATGGGTGTGAGAAAAAAATCCTAGCAGGATTCCATAAAATCATTTCATATTAAATAATTTTAAAATAAACTAAACATCCTCAATTAAAAATAAAACAATGCATTGAAATATTTTCTTAGTTAATACTAATAGTTTCATTCAAAAACATTTAATGGATAGAGTAAAATATATAAATTTACACATTTTCATCAAAATAAGATGGTATTTAAATTTCTATAAGTATTTCCACGAACCCCATTCTTCAAGAAGAGGTAAGAGAGAGAAAAGTGGCATTCGCTTCCTTCTTTAAGATGAAGGAGAGATAATGTCCCCCAGGTCTCACCTTCAGTAGGCCCTAGAGAATTGGCTAGCACCAAGGGTATAGAATCTCACACAATATGGAAGGCATTACCCTACTTATATAATAATATCAGGAGATAAGATGGTAAATCCCTAGAAACTCCAAATACGAAAACTAAATGTAAATCCAAAATCCATTTCCCACATGCATGTTCGAATGTAAATCTTGCTACAAGGTACAAAAAAACATCAAAGTGAAGTTCCAAAAGAAAAAAGACTAAGAAGCAACAAAAAATAATCACGACACTCATTCTAGTAAAGTCCTGAACTATCCTCAATTTCCTCCTGGAAAACTAAATATAGTTTAACATACATAGGGTGAGTATACAAGTATAGTCAACAGAAAAACTAAATCCACATGTGCACAAGTAAGGGAACATATTAATGTCCCTATTGGAAAATAGTAGAACCTCAAAGTACCTACCAAAGAAAACTAACCACCCCAACCACACCATGACACACTCACCAGATAACGCAAGTCAAGTATTGTAGTATTATAGAAACATTGATATTTGGGTACCCCTCACCATGTTCCCACTAGTTAATTGCTCATCCATAATGACTGATGTCATGATGATACCACTCATCCCACACACAGTCCAACTGCCATAACTTGGCCACACACAGCTAGGCCCCAAACCACACACAAACCCTCCCACATACACATGGGCCATCACAACCACACATCTTGCCTGAAGACACCTAGACCTCATCCCAAAGACACTTGGGAAAACAATCCAAGACCACAAACACCTAGGTATTTAATCTATAACAAACCCTCATTTGAAGGATCTTGGGTTGTGGTAAGCCTCAAACCATTATAGTCTGTCAGGATATACTCGAGTTGTAAGAATCCATAAGAGGATATGAGGAAGAAATTTAGTAAATGATCATACATCTTTCCACTGGGGTGTAGGGAAAGACACCCTTCCCTATTAGATGTATGTGTTCAGAACATAGTTCTCAACAAGGGTGGAGTGTGTTTTGAAATCACAAGGAAATATAATTTATATATAATGGTAAGAAAACACTCAGACCAACCTAAGGGTTCCAAACAACCAAACATAAGATGCCACCACTAACACTTTTTCTACTACCCATATATACATAACCACACAACACCCATTTCCATGCATAAACACAACCCCATTTTATTTAACTAATTGAAAATTATTTATTTATTTAGGGAATTGTCCTTAATTGTTTCTAGCACTACAAGGAAATTACCAACCATAACCACACCAAAACAACTACAAAATCAGATTTTGTAGTCCCACTACACAACCTTGTTCAGACACTACAAAATAACATCCTTAAATTCTATACCACACAATCATTATATCACCACCCATCTCTGTATCCTCAATTCCCAAAAATTCATATATGAATTCCCACTACATGCATGTTCTTAACCACATCACAGTCCCACTACAAAATTTCATTCGATGACCATGACACAAACAAAGGCAGTTCAACTGCCTACAAATCCATCCATTCCACAATCATTTAGTTTCTCAAACTGGGATACAAAACACCCCCTATACTGCCCCACACAAGCCCACATCAACTAACATTAACCCATAGCCATGTTTTACACACATATTAGACCATTCTCAAAGAATCAAATCCTGTGTCCATCATTGTACCCACAACTATGCTCCTGACAACAACACCACACAGCTAACACAAGTCACAAAACAAAATAGAACACAACACTTTCCTACACCTATCAACTGTATTTGTACATATATATTTTTATTTAAATATCATAGGATCCTTAATTATTCTTAATTATAACTAGGTTTATCACACACTGGTTTTCATCATGGGGTTTCCATTTCAATTAACCAAGTGTATATGTTTAATCAGTTTTTAGGTTAGGCCGATTATCAGACATCATAACAAAACAATCGGGACACCACCAGTGGAAAATTAAAGAACACCAAAAGGAATGATTTTTAGAATACATACAACCACCATAAATCTAAAAAAGAATAAAATTTAATGAATCAAACAGGCAATCAACATGAAACCACCCCATACCCATTGTTTTCTTTATCCATGTTATCTTTTGATCAAATTTACTCCCTGTTTGTTTCTTATTTTAAGAAAAGTATTCAGATATTAATCACAAGTAATAATTAGTAATCCCACCCCGTATGATGAAAAAATAATTAGAGATAGAAGAAAACCATACTACATGACAAAAGGATCAAAGTTCCTCTTTACGACAAGAACATGCGATCACACGAGCAGTAGGGAAGAACTCCAAGGAAACTTAGAAGGAGGGTCTCTTGAAAAGGCCCAGGAATCATCTATGGAAGAAGGATCTATATGCACCAATTGGATATGAAAAACATACTCAGAAAGAAATATCATTTATTTGAAGATTAAGATCCTATTTTAAAGGAAGGACAGTTTTAAAAGACATTAATGTGGGGTCGTAGTATAGATAACATGGTTTTAGTATCTCAAATCACCTAGCATGTTAGGATATTTAATGACATAATAAGTACCCTATGAAATTCCCTTAAAAATTACCTAATAGGGCCTCAAAATTAGTTTACATAAAATAAAACATATGAGGGGTGAAACTAGAAAATTGGCAAAACTGCAAATGAGTCACTGATGGGTGAGTCACCGATGTGGAGAAACTAACGGATGAGCTACTAATCTGACCTACTAAAGTTGGGCCACAAATGCCAACCCACTGACACAACGACCAAATTATGCATAACTAATGTTATTAATATTTTCATGACTTATTATATACTCCTGTTACTTATTTTATATGAAAGTGCATAATTTGTGTGAAATATTAATGTTTTAATACTAAGTATAATTTTTGAGCCTTTTTAGAAGTAGTCCAATTGAGTCAGTTTACTATTTTATTTATAACATTCTCCCTACTGATTCAAATTTTGTGGTTCTTGTTTTTTAGGAATGCTAATTTAATATAAACCATTTCATTAGAAGGGATCGTGGGTCAATTCTTCCATTTGAAGGATCACATTTACCACACAAGATGACCCAAAGAATTTGTGAAGAAACTGGACCAGCCAAGCTAATTGAGTGAATGGTCTCACTACCGAAGCCTATATTTTATGAAACTCCCCCATGTGTTCTTAATTATCCAATACAATCACAGAAAAAAAATTCAACGCCCAAATCCAAGAAAAATGGGCCCAAATAAATCTTTGAAGTCCATCCCACCATTCTAGTCGGGAATTAAAATCAGTATAGTATTAATGACAAATCTCCTGATATATTAATAAAATAAAGCTTAAATTTTTCATTGTGAAATAGGAGATATATGCAGCCGACTTTTTTTATTAAATAGTACATATTTGAAGTCATATTACTATTCCAAAATTCATTCACATTTTGGCTATAGAAAAATCATGGATTGAAATGGACAGTTTAACTTTGTTTAATAAACCGGCCATAACTTTGGCTACTTAATTCCAAATGACTACAAATATTTAGAGAGGTCATACAACATTATTATATTCAACATTGAAGAAGGTTATATCTCAATATTCGGTTTTCTGGATGTTCAAATCGTCGAGCCAAGTGGAGGGACACATTGGGAATGCAAACAGACCACTTCCTTGGGCTATAAATACATCCCCCTCCTCTCTATGCAAGGGGTTGGCATTTAAGAAGAGTGAAGATCATATTGGCACGACCAAAGCCTTTACAAAATATTTGGAGGATCTTCCATACTCATGTTTTTACTTGAGAGACCCTTCATCATCTCTTTGTTTTCATTTACTTTTATGTTCTTCATTGTTGTAATTTTGTAAGTCCTTTCCTTTGTAATTCTATTTTAATGCAAGTTTCTTCTTCAATATATCTTATTATCATCCACCTTATGTGGAATAATAATAATTTTCGTAAAATAGTTTAAATACAGTATAATACTCTTCCCTTATTTTGATTTCCAATTCAATATAAAGTTCATTTTTAATTCTTATCATCGTTCGTGTGTGTGTGTTCGTCGCACAAATCTTTTCTTATCCCTTTCTTTATCTTATATTCTTAATTTATCATCATAATCATTATAACCAGATTAGTAATCATTTTAATGGCTGAGTAAATATTTAATTGGGGTGATTTATAATTTACGTATGTTAAGTGATTTAGAGCTTTTTCTCGACGAATATTCTTTAAATTAACATTGTGTATGTTGGACTTAACATGTCATGGATTAATGACTTGTTTTGTTTAACATATGGATTCAATGGATTATGGGAACCATAAATACACTACCACAATCAAGTACTGATTGAGATTATAATCCTAGTTATGTTAAGGCTTGGATTAAAGCCTTAATGCTTAGGAATTCCAATCAACTTCAACTTGTGACATGGGTGTTAATTCAATGCAATATAAAGAAAAGCTCAAGGATATCACAAGATTAACAACCTAAAGATGAACTCATCCCAATATTTATCAAATTATTAAATCAATCTTAATCAATCAATCATTTCAATTAAGATCTGCAAAAAAACCCCCAATCAAAATACAATCAACTAAAAACAAACGACAATTACAAAGTATCGTTGCCAAGGATTTGACCCGAGTGCTGCTATACACATTAGCAGAGCACCGGAACATTGACCGGTCGATATGAGAAAATCAGCTATTCGTTTCAATAACCTACAAATACCACAACCTACCGATGCCCCGATCTACTGATGTGATGACCTACCGACACACAGACCTACTGACGTCCTGAACTACCAATTACACGATCTACAGACACACTATCATGATGGCGCACTATCATGCCAATGCACTGACATGTTGCTGCATTGACATGCTGACACACGGACATACCGACTCACTGACATGTCAACACACTGACATGCCGACACACTGACATGCCGACACACTAAAAAGACGACACTGATGCCCTGAGTTATAAATGGAAAACTAAAAATTGGGAAAACTCTTTAAATGAGCCATTATTTCTACCCAGAACACTTAAAACACTGGATTTCCAGAATGGGCTGGCCTAGGAAAATTAGGGTTATTACATCAGTTCCCTCTCAAACTATTCTTATTTTTGAGAATTCAAGAATAAAACAAAATAAAGGGGGTCCGAAAATCCACCCCATAAGATACCTCTTTGGTGAAATCCACATTCTGTTATTCAAAATGCAGAGTGAAAAAATTTACATCCAAGTACAACTCCTTGATATATATCTCTTGAAAAAATATAAGAAAACTAAGGCCCCACTACTCCAAACAACTAAAAAACACCAAAGGTCACTCTATCCAAACACATGGATTAGGGAGCTCATTCCTCCATGTTATGATACTATATACTTTGGGTGGCACTGACTCTCCCACACAGGTTTTATCGCATCCAAATTAATGAATCTTGATTAGGGATCATGTTCTCCACTCCCCATTATAAGGATATTTCATACAAAATTAGAGTGTAGGGAACAACTTATTATACAACAAGTGAGGTCAAACATTACATCACAAGGAAGGGAAAAAATAAAAACACAACAGAAAACTAAGAAAAGCTCAGGGTACTAGGCACACATCATGATTCTCACTCCCAAGTTCCCTTTTCAAGACCACCATGCCTCCATTACACTTGAACTAGTGGATTGGTCTTCCCACGAAGCACATTCTTGTTATGATCCACAATTCTTACCGGTCTCTCCACGAACGTCTCATCGTCCTTGACATCCAACTCTCTCTAGACTAGGATGTGTGAGTGATCATATAGATACTGATGGAGCTGAGAGAAATGGATGACATCGTGGATCTTCTCCAATAGTGGTGGAATGCCAACAAATATGCAACGTCTCCAACTTGCCCCAGCACTCTAAAGGACTGATGAACCAGGGAGAAATCTTTCTCCCACTTCAAACCAATATTTTACACACTGAGGAGAGTCATTAAGAATAAATTTCCTCCAAAATCAAACACTAAGGACCTCCTCCTATGATCGGAATATGACTTCTTCCAGTCCAAACCCTCTTTATCCTCCCATGCACAGGAAGAACCTTCTCTTTTGTGCTCTGCACTACCTCTAGTTCAATCTGGGATACATCCCCTACCTCTATCCAAAATACTGGTGAAAAAATGGTATTTTGTAAAATTCCTCAAACGATGCCATGAAAATGTTATATTTATAGCTATTATTGTAGGAAAACACTACCAGCATCAATTTTCATACCCACGATCGTCCAAATTTTAGAACACACACTTGCAGCATATCATCCAATTTTTGGATGTTATTCTGTATCTTACCATATATTTGAGGGTGGAAAGATTTTCTAAGTCTTAACTGGGTTCCATACAGCCGCACCACCACATCCCGGTAACTCCTTACTAAGGAATTCATTGTGCTCGAATCCTTGATTACCAAAAAGTGAGACAAATTCTTAAACTGGTCCACCACTACCCAAATAAAATTACATCCTCCCTGATCTCAAGGTAATTCTGTGACGAAATCCATTGAGATGTAATCCCACTTTCACTAGTTAACATCTAAGGGATAAAATAGACCACCAGAAACACTCTGCTTAGCCTTTACCTACTAACACACTAGAAGCATTTCCACATACTCCAGCACTATCCGCTTTATCCTAGTCTACAAAAATTGTTCCCTCAAGCCTCGGTAAATCATGGAAAATTTTGGTTATACCTTTATCAGTGAGAAATAGAAGTCATAGAGTAGTCCCTCACACATTGTTGCTAATAAAAACAGCTTTCCACAAATCAAAATATGATTTCTTCTATCCCTTGACCATCCCTCTAGAGAATCATCCTAGTCTACAAGATCAGACATCAATTCAGTCTCTAAGTCCCCAACTGTGACTACTCAACCTATTACATTAAGGAAGACTGCACATTCATCAGAAATAGGTAGGCTCTGCCACTATTCTCCCCAGTTTCAAGGCACAAAGCAGCAAACTCCTCCAATGCCTTCCAAGAATTCATGGATTCCCAAACTACCTCTTTCTTCCAATTTCTACTCAAGGTAGGTGCCACAACTTTCCCCATACCTGGGGTGTAAGTGATTTTTATGTTATAATTTTGAAGTAACTCTATCTGCCTTTACTATTGTAATTTGTGGTCTTGTTGATAACAGACATACCTCAAGCTCTATTGATCCGTGAAGACCACAAAGCACTCCCTGATGGGGTAATTCCACAACAACATCAGTATGAACATGACCACTACAAGATATAGATAATGGGTGGCATATTTAAATTCATGAGGAAGTATATATCTAAACCAATAAGAGATTACTACTTGTTGATGCATCAGAACACATGTCAAGCCTAGGGCAGAAGTGTCACAGAACAGATCGAACATTACCCCTTCCTCCGGTAACCTAAGCACTAGTGCACTGACCAGCTTCCCATTTAGATAGTTGAATGATTCCTGAAACTGCTCAATCTACTAGAAGGCCTAGTTTTCTCTGGTCAAAGTTGTCAATGGAGCTGCAGCATGAGAAATTCCAGGTATAAACCTTTGATATTATTCGGCCTAACCCAGGAATCTACAAACCTCTTCCCAATTCATGGGTGATTCCCAAGAAACAACCACTTTGACCTTTGACTGATCTACTACTATCCATTTCCAAGACACCACATATCCCTAGAAGTTCACTTCCCATTTCCAAAACATTCACTTAGAAAAAATTCCATTGATCATGTGGTGTTGCAGGACCTTCAAGGAAATCCTCAGATTCTTGGTGTTCTCATTTTGTGACTATGATTAAAATTTGATTTCATCGTTGAACAGAACGACGAACTAGTCCAGGTACTCACACAAAAAGAGTTCATGAGCCCCACGAACACAACTGGTGCATTTGTAATGCCGAACGACATCACCAAAAAAATCAAATTACCCATACCTACACTTAAAAGAATTATTCGGGATGTCTCCCTCATTCACACTCAACTGGTGACATTTAGACCATTGATTGAGCTAAGAGAACCAATCTAATCCCTTCAACTGGATGGAAAGGTCGTAGATCCTCCGAAAGGGTAACGGTTCTTGACCTTCACCTATTTCAGTCTCTGGTAATCTATGCACAGTCTTATAGCACCGTCTACCTTCTTCATAAAAAATAATACAGTACCCCACAATGAAAAACATGGCCATATGAAACCCTTATTCATTATGTCTTCAACCTGAATCTGGAACTCCCGCAACTCAGAAGGCGCCATCTGATAGGAATCCATCAAAATTGGGAGGGCATCGAGTTTCTAGTCTATCCCAAACTCAATGTATCATTTGGGGGGGGGGGGTAGAGTCACAAACTCTTTAGGGAAGAAATCTAAGAACTCACTGAAAACCCTCAGAACAACCCCCATCTCTCTATCTTCTAATTCCATTAAAATATTGACTAACAAAAAATGAAGAGGCTATATATGCTAGCTTCCCTCCTGATAACCCCTCTTGCTGATAGAAGCTACATGTTGGACGCCCATATCTATGAACACGACCCTGCTCCAGAATCAGTTGATAACAGTGTGCATAGAAAACAGCTAGATGATTCCTTGTATTATATCATATGACTGCATCTGTAGAAGAAGAGGTTCCCCACTAGTCTGATATGGCCCCAACATCAGTCTGTATCCTCAGAAAGCATTAAATAGACTATTCTGACCTCTAACTGGCTGACTCAATAGTAGCGGCATGAGATATATCTCTACATCTAGTCCTAGAGCATGAGCTAGACCATGTAGAACAAAATATTTCAAGGTTTTGGAATAAAAAAAATCACACCCAAGAGTACTTAATAGACTGATCTTACCTCGAACAACCTTTGTCACTACAGGAACTACTACCTCTATAGCATGAAACTTCCCACTCCCATATCCTCTACCTCTCTGATTTCAATCACCTCCCCAAACATGCCCTGAGAATACACCTATGGATAACCCGGAGGTCATACCCCCCCCCATCACCATCTACCTTCCGTGGAGTGGGAGCTTTATTCCCTTGCTACTATAAGGGCCTGCCTGGTAACTGATTTTACTATGGTGGGTGATGACCATTCCCACCAACACTATACGATGTTCGAACTAATCACTGGTTCTAAAGATTTCGGTTAAATCTATAGACAATGAAACTCAGTCCTAGGCCCATGGAGAAGGGGAAAGGACCATGAGATCGAAACTAGAATTGATGGGGCCTACTTCTCGCTAGCCAAAACCCTCAAGGCCATGACGCTAGGCACCTTTGGATGACATCTTTTTTCTTTAACGAACTTAGCTAACTCCCCTCTCATGACACACCACCAAGTAGGTGCATCATTTCCACCACCTGGACCTTCTTCTAAACCTCTAAGTATGTCAGTGGAGTGAATGAAGTAACATCATACTGAAGATAATTTTAGAGTTCCTCCTCTAAGCCTCTCGCTCAGGACTCCTCTTCTGGGAAGAGATCCTGTGAAAAGCATAGGGGATACTTGAAATTGATCACTAGTACTCTCACTAAAATACTATTCTTTTGGAGAAAGAGTAGGTGAGGTCTCTTCTCAACCTTCATCATGGAATAAAGGAATTATTCCTGGAACTCCTTCTCAATGTGAGCTCACGAAATATCAGTCCCCTTCCTCTCTCCAAGGTAGAGTATCCACCACTGAAATGAATCTCCTCACATCTGGATCACTACCAGAGAAACCTAGTACTCTATTGGGGCTTAGATCAAGCTGAATGATATCACCAGATTCTTGATCCAACTATTTGTCTCTATGTCTGAGACTCATCCCTCGTACATCCCTAGAGTCTTCTGTTAGAAGGAACAAAACATCTTCTCCCACTACTCATATTCTTCTTCTAGATCGTCCCTCTGCTGATCAATCGAGTCAAACTATTGGTCCTCAGCTGCTCATACCATATGTGGACGATGAATAGGGTACATAACTGATAAGTAAACAAGGAATTCCTAGGCCTGGGTAGTGTGGAAATTTTCTTTTAGATTTGTTTAAACTCTTTATTTTTATGAAACATTGAAATCACCAAAGTCACAGAAGAACACAATTCATTCTAATGCACGTACCTTTATTAGGGTCTCAACCCTATAATCGGTGTTGCCTCACATGGTTGTTCAGTTGGTCTATAGTCCTCGAATCAAATCATGCTGGGTCCTAAAATATCATGTCATAAAAAGTCGTCCATAGCCTATTTCACACACTAAGGCCACCTAACATTGTTTCTCTACCATCCCATGAAATTCTACTATGCATAACTCCGAACTCCAAATTATACCTCAACTGCCAAAAGTTTTCGTCTGATACCATTTTGTCTTGTCCTACCTTCTTTAAGATGGGGAAGGGACTCCAAAGTTTGATGCCCTTCCTTCCTCATGATGAAGGATAGATAATGAACCTCGATTACCCCTTCAATAGGTCCCAGAGTGGCGAATACCACCAAGGGTATAGAATCTCACACAATATGAAATGGATTACCATTTTGTAGAATTATATTGGGAGATAATATGGTAAATCCCAAACAAGTCCAAATTCTAAAAGTAAAAGTAAATCCAAAATCCTTTTCCTAGATGCATGTTTTCAAAGTAAAACTAATACTGGGTTAAAAAACCCCCCAATTGAAGTACCAAAAGAAAATATACTAAAAAGTAACCACAACTAATCCTGATGTCCGAGCTAGTGAAGTCCAGCATGGTCCTCAAATTCCTATTGGAAACATTAAAACATTTTTATATATGTAGGGTGAGTATACATGTATAGCTAGTAGGAAACCAAAAGCCACCCATGCACAAGTGAGGGAACATACTAATATCCATGCGAGAAAAAAATTGAAACTCAATGTAACTACCGTGAAATACTAATCATTCCAACCTCACCAAGGCACACTAACTAAATAACACAAGTCAGGTATAGTATTAGTATAAGAACATCGATATTTGGGTACCCCACACTACATTATTACTAGTTAACTACTCATCCCTAATGGCTAACATATTGACGTTACAACTCTTCCCACACATATTCTCACTGCCACAACCCACCCACACACACCTGAGCCTAAAACCACACACAAAACCACCCGTAGACACTTGGTCCCTCACAACCACACCTCTAACCTGAAGACACCAGGGGATCATCCTAATGAAACTTGGGAGAACAATCCTGGCCCAAAAACACCAAGGTCTCTCATCCACAACAAACCCATGCCTGAAGGATCTCAGTCTATGGTAAGCCTAAAGACATTACTTCCTTCATGGATACGCTCCAGCAATAAGAATCCAGAAGAGGGTGTGAGGAAGAATGTTAGTAACATGCCACCCATCATCACACCGGTATGTTGGGAAAGACACCCTACCCCATGTGATGGAGGTGTTTGGAACATAGTGCTCAACAAGGGTGGGGTGAGTTTATAAATCACAAGGAACTACAATATATATATATATATATATGTAAGGAAACACTCATCTTAACCTTAGAGTTCCAAAAAACCATACAAATGATCCCACTAGTACCAGTTTTTCTTCTACCCCTCTATGGATAACCACACAACACCCACTGCCAAGAATAATCCCAACCCCTTTTATTTAACCAATTTACTATTATTTATTTAAGGGGGGAATTAACCTTAATTTATTCGTGCACTACCAGGAAACTACCAACCATAACCATACCAAAATAACCAAAAAAATAATATTTGCAGTCCCACTGCACAACTGTAGAGACCCGAAGATTGACGTACATGGACATTACATTACTTTTGCGGAATAATTTGTACATAACAAAAACACACACACAAGGACCGTAATAGTTTAGTGTCTTTGGAATCTCGGAATATAATCTTCTAATCGTGGTGAAAGATCATCAACATCTCTCAAAAAGATCTTCCTTTTTTTTACCTAAAACCTTTCTTTATATCCTGGGGAAAAGAAAATATAAAAGGGTGAGCTCAAATGCTCAGTAAGGGTAAACAAAAGAAATATCAATCACATCATATACATAAGAACATAGCTTTTGGAAATCTTAACCTGGAAAAGAAATCATAATTTCATAACATGGGATAAATTATAGTAGTGAAATTTAATCCCAATAATCATAACATAAAACATGAAACATTTTGGTATACACACATAATCATAGAGAATCATTTCTTGTTAGTCAAGACTCAATGCCAAGACTATCTTAGTGGACAAAGTCCACTTCTGAACCAAGTTCACTCCTCGTTTCAGTCCTGTTTCACTGAACCGGTTTAACCTGTCGTTCCAGCCATGTCTATCTCATGAGATATAAAATCATTACCCAATGCATTGGAGGGAGAGATAGGTCCCACCCATCTCATAATGATACCATTATTATGTGTGCCACAAAATCATAAACCATACATCATATCATAACCCATAAAATAAAAATGGGAATCTTAAATGTCATGACATCATAAAACAATTCATATAAGATAAAGGAATCCATAAAAATAATTCCATCACAACATTATCAAATAAATGTAATAATAGGGATGAAAACAGAACCCTTTGTTATCTTAGATGGAAAATAATTTTGGTAAAACACTTGAACTCCATTCTTGAGGAAAATATCCTTTCTACTTCAAAAACACTTTTCCTTACTTAACATGTCATAAAATTATAAACTAAAATAAGTTGATTAAAAATAAACTTGATAAATTGTAAAGGAAGCTTCTTGGAAATAATGTTTTAAAAATCCATTAATGCCGTATAAGTTAAAAAAACATTCTTCGTACTTTTATCGGAAAAGTCAAAAAGTACCTCGTACGAAAAATGACAAAAGATTCCTTTCATATATTTTACTAAAAACTCACGAAGGGTAAAATTGGATTTAAACAATTTTAGGTGGATGGAAATAATATTAAATATTGAGGAAACATGGATGTGGATGATAAAATACACCCCAGTAAATTTCAAAGTATAAACAATCTCGGATAAAAATGAGATTCTGATATTTTCCCTTACCTTAGGTCCGATTTACTTCGTAAGTGTCCGAACCTCATGTATAATGATTTAAATAATGTCATTTACTTATTCCAGAATCATAATCATTGTTATGATATCATATATGGTTCACTTATGACTTTATATTACCCGTTCTTTTGTAAATTCCATGTTAAAGAGCGTTTTGTGTATAATCGTTTCATTTGTTGTCCGGGTTTTGACTTGTAATTATTCATATGATTAATTAGATCATGATTATTTAATTCCAGAATATAAAACATGATTTATATATAATATATATTCAGAATATAAATATATATAATAGACTAGTAAATGGAAAGAAATACACCGTTCATGGAGAGGGTAGGTCGTACGTATGCATGAACGTTGTTTTCGTTTCCTTATTGAGTTGAATGGAATTAATTAGACGACATACATATATATACACATAAATCCAGTATCATAATTATGTCATATATTTCATGATTACTTATTATATATACTTTATAATCATTCATGAATGGTTAATGTGGAGAAACAATCTCATCGCGTCGGGGAGACGGTAGTCCGTACGTACGCACGAGCGATGATATCATTTTCATGATCATGGAATTGTATTGGAGTGTATGTATACTATTTCAGAATCAATATCACTTTACAATAATCATATATAGATTTTATTCACACCATTATACCCATCCAAGTAAGGTGGTGGTGGAAAGTAGATTACACAACGACGTGGAGACGGTATTCCGTACGTACGCACGTGCGGTGATTTCATTTTCCGTAGGATGGATAGATGGTGAAATAGGGTTGTTTAATACTTATAATAATATATCAGTATATGAGTGATACTGATGTTATTACTTCATAATGAAACAACCTAATAAGAATAAGTGGAAGAAGAAATAAAGTTGAAAGAATCGGTAACGAACATTACCTCTTCTTTGAAGCGCCTCTTTGAGTCCTCCTCTTAGGGCACTAAAATTGGTCTTTGAAGAAGACCAGGACCTCTAGGATGTTTCTAGGGAAGTGGAGAAGATAATTTGGTAGTGGTTGGCCGAGCTTGAAGGCTCAATGTGGTGTGAGGAAGAGAGGGAGGAGGTTCCCTTTTATAAGGGAGGAGAGGGGCTCCTTTGGAAAAACTAAATATATTGTTTTATTAGAAAGCCAAATTCGGTTTAAAATAGCTCCAAATTGAGTTATTTCTAATCTAAGGTGAGGATGGGTTGAAATCCTCTCATAAAATAGAATTTAGACAAGTTTAGGTTCCTATTTTAACCTTATCATTTATATTTAACTTTAAGTTAGATAATTTTACTTTTACCGTGTCTTTTTGTGTTCTTACACTATAAGGTTAATAAACTTACGATAAGAAGCCAAACGAACCCCAAGTTGTTTATTATTATATATATAACCTTATCTAAGTCATTTGTCTGAACCGTAGATTTTTAGGAATAAAATAACAATTAATAATATAATATTTATTTTAAAAACTATTTTATTTCAATTTTGACACTATTTAGTAATTGATTTTTTTTAAAACTCATAACAGAATGATTAGTTCGAAAAAAGTTAATTACACAAATAATAACATGTCATATTAACCTATAATATTAGTGTAATTCATAAAAAGTCTCAAATTACATTTATTTTTGTATTTATAACATCAATTATGTCAATATTTCATTAATAAGATAATTACTGCATCATCTTTGTGTCATAAATAAATTAAATTATTTAATGTCTAAAAATAACAAATAAAATACAATTATGTAGGAAATCGTTTTAGCTTTCTAATTAATATTTATAGTCGAATTTATCTTATGCATAACCCTATATTAGAAATGATATACTTATTAAACATTGATTTTACCTATTTTAACCCTTCTTTAAATAAATTAATAATAAATGACCTAATCTAATCTAAGTGGGCCTAAATGGTCATATTTTATTCCTTAGGTTTTTTTTGTCGAATTACACTTATCCAATAGATTTAAGACATGTGTTAGGGTAATAATAATATCATTTTTACCCTTAATTACCCTATTTACTTTTAACCGTGGTAAATAAAAGTAAAAAGTTACTATTCACCAAAAATTATTTTAATCTCATTGAACCACATTTTACTTACTGAAATCAACCATGTCTCTCAGATTTTTGAAATCCCACTCACAAAAGCGGTAAAATTAATTTTTATGAATCAATTCTGTTTTTTCACTACCACTTAGTGGTTTCACTATTCATCAAAAAAATGAAAGTTTCCAGAAAAATACCAAAAATTAGGACTAAGCTATATTTGATATTACGAATTCAAAAATGATGTTTATTTTACCAAATTAAAAACATATCAGTTACATTAACTAATTTAAAAATTAATTTTCGTCGTGAAAACAAATTTCGTGTTTTTAAGAGATAATAACTATCAAAAGATTGACACTTGTTTATGTCTGGTTTAAATGAGAAATTACATCCAATGAACAACATTGTATTAAATTGTAAAAATATATTATAAATATAATATAAAACCACTCAAAATAATAATTTATTACTATTAATTATTTCTATTAAAAAAGTTTTTTTTAATTAAAATTTAGTAATTTTCACTATTCATCAGAATATGAAAGTTATCCGAAAAGTACCAAAATTTCACCCTAAGCTAATTTCAATATTCCGAATCCAAAAATGAAGTCCATTTTGAAAAATAAAATTTAAAAAATTCGAAAGAGTGGTTATTACTATTCATAATTACTAGTTTTAATAATATTTTAAAAGCATATCGTTGTTTAGTGAAACTTGGAATTGCGTACTACACACGCTATCGAGGAAGGTCGCGATTGCGTGTAATGAAAGGCAAGTCAAGGATGCGTGTTGTGCAAGCTCCTTTTGGTGTAGCGTACAACACAAGACATTAATGAAATTAAAAAGAATATTTTTCATAAAATCTCGGGGTGTTACATTCTACCCCCCTTAAAATGAATATCACCCTCAAAATTCGTCGGGGTTATAAATGGTTTACTACTCGAAAGTGTCTAATAGAAACCCACATCATAAAAAGGAATACCAAAACCAATATTTAAAAACAAAATCATGAAACGTAATGGTTACCCAAATAAACTAATCACTGGGTTTCCACATAGGTGAAAATATGGATATGGAAGAGAAATCTAACCATCATGTTCTGATGGAGAGTGGTAGAGAACATGGATATGGAAAATCCAGCAATCACAAAGCCATAAATTTGTGGCGATCTAAGGTACCATCTGATTCATCATATATAAGAGCACTAGGACAACATTTTTGGTTTTCAAGATCATTTCCCTAAAGTTGATGAAATTGGAATTAGAAGAAATACTATCGTGATTTTGGTATAGACTCACCGTTGGTCGTTCTTTGGACAATTTCCACTTCATCTCTTAAATAAATGAAGTTGAATTTGTCATTTGTGATATGTTAGCAGATCATGTGATAGAATGACGGGTCATTCCATCTGTTTCAAATAAAAGGTTAGCAAAAATTATCAAATATACAGAAGTCCATCTATGGTGAGATTAATCATATATGGTTCCTAAAATGGACTTATACTTCTTATATTATACTGCTTAATATAATAAAACTAGTTTCTACTAAACATGGACTTCCTATAGGCCAGTGGTAGGAGATAAAGTCCAGTCGCACTTCGGTTGTGGGTTCGATTCCCACAGCCTTTTCCGATGCGATGGGTTGTCGCCCGTCCTGCAGGTTTTCCTTTTTCTAAAGCTATATTACTATAACATCCCATCAATAATATCGAAAAAAGTTATATCCTAACTTATGTCCAGCATAATCCATTCCAATCTTTAGGCTTATCTAAAATACTTCGGTCCAAGCACATAGTATAAAGAAAATGATTACTTGAAATGTCACATAACAATCACATGAATGCCATCATTTATCCCCCATATATCATAAGATATATCATGTTGGTCAAATTACAAACATGTGAATACCTTAATCATGTATTCTCTTGAAGAATGAATACACATTGAACCTTAGTGAAAACATGAATGCAGTGAAAAGTTAACTCTTTCCACATACCAAAATCCAAAAATTATATATACTCAAACCATGATATAACCTTCTCATTATATCAGTCATGAGCTCATGAATACTATCAAACATTTAATTTTCTCCTTATCCCTTCATTATGCACATATCATCTACATTCCAAAAATATCTGAATAACCTTTCATGTATACTGGTACCATTAATCATACACTTTCAAAACTCAAGGAAAGACAACAGTGTAACAGTCCTTAGATGTATCTTTATTCCATAGTACCATGAGATTACATATACAACATTACACATGATAAACATGTAATCATTGCACTACATTCTTAAACCATTGACCGAGCCTCAACAATTCTTTCATCTCACATATCATTTGTAGTCTCTTCATCATCATCAACATAAATACTACCCATATGACCATACTGATTCTCTTCATGAGACTTTCCCTTAGGGTATTGATTTGCATAATGCCCATACATTCCACATTTAAAACATTTAACCATTGTTGATGTCGTAGCAATACCATTATCCTTATCCCTGGTGTTAAATGAACCTTTTCCTTTGCACTTACTGGCTTTGTGTCCTTCTTTTCCACACCCAAAGCATCTTCCAGTTCCTTTGAAACTTTCTCCTTGATGCCTCTTCCCACATGATTTACATAGGGGAAATTGAACTTTCTTTCCTCTATGATCATCATGAAACTCCATCTTTCTCTTATTAGCCGAGTCAGGAAACTTAATAAATTTTACTTTATTGATCATATTATGAGATTGCTGATTCGGCATAATAATGATGTTTGGACTTCCAAATCCCATTTAATTTGGTTTGTCATGAAGAATATCATTCCATTGTCCATCATATCCTCCATTATCGTGAATCATCTTGTTTCCAGCTATTTTCTAAAACCCAAAAAGAATAGTGTGAGAGGAAAAAATCATAATAAAGGGGGAGTAACTTCAATATCTAACATCTTTGGTTTAATCTAATATCGTTACCATAGTTCTAGGACTATATCCTATACGTATACTTATCCTTAGGGACATCCCTCGAAATACCTTAGAAATATCTCTAGGGATCTTACTATCGTTTTCGCATCCTAGTTTCCAAAGGATGACAAAACGTTTCCTCTAATACCAACTGTAGAGACCCGAAGCTTGACATACATGGACATTACATCACATTTACGGAATACTTAGTACATAACAAAAACACACACACAAGGACCATAATAGTTTAGTGTCTTTGGAAACTCGGAATATAATCTTCTAATTGTGGTGAAAGATCTTCAACATCTCCCAAAAAGATCTTCCTTTTTTTTGCCTAAAACCTTTCTTTATATCCTAGGGAAAAGAAAACATAAAAGGGTGTTCTCAAATTCTCAGTAAGGGTAAACAAAAGAAATATCAATCACATCATATACATAAGAACATAGCTTTTGGAAATCTTAACCTGCAAAAGAAATCATAATTTCATAACATGGGATAAATCATAGTAGTGAAATGTATTCCAAATAATCATGACGTAAAACATGAAACTTTGTGGCATACACACATAATCATATAGAATCATTTCTTGTTAGTCAATACTCAATTCCAAGACTATCTTAGTGGACAAAGTCCATTTCTGAACAGAGTTCACTCCTCGTTTCAGTCCTGTTTCACTAAACCGGTTTAACCTGCCGTTCCAGCCATGTCTATCTCATGAGATATAAAATCATTACCCAATGCATTGGAGGGAGATATAGGTCACACCCATCTCATAATGATACCATTATTATGTGTGCCACAAAATCATAAACTGTACATCATAGCATAACCCATGAAATAAAAATTGGAATCATAAACATCATGACATCACAACACAATTCATATAAGATAAAGGAATTCATAAAAATAATTCCATCACAACATAATCAAATAAATGTAATAATAGGGATGAAAACAGACCCCTTTATTATCTTAGATGGAAAATAATTTTGATAAAAGGCTTGAACTCCATTCTTGAGGAAAATATCCTTTCTACTTCAAAAACACCTTTCCTTTCTTAACATTTCATACAATTATAAACTAAAATAAGTTGATTAAAAATAAACATGATAAATTTTAAAGAATATTCTTGGATATAATGTTTTAAAAATCCATTCATGCCGTATAAGTTAAAAAAACATTCTTCGTACTTTTGTCAGAAAAGCCAAAAAGTACCTCGTATGAAAAACGTCAAAAGATTCCTTTCATATATTTTACTAAAACCTCACCGAAGGGTAAAATTGGATCTAAACAATTTTAGGTGGATGGAAATAATATTACATATTGAGGAAAAATGGATGTGGATTATAAAATACACCCCAGTAAATTTCAAAGTATAAACAATCTCGGATAAAAATGAGATTGTGATATTTTCCCTTACCTTAGGACCGATTTGCTTAGTAAGTGTCCAAACCTCCTGTATAATTATTTAAATAATGCCATTGACTTATTCCAGAATCATAATCATTGTTATGATATCACATATGGTTCACTTATGAGTTTATATTAACCGTTCTTTTGTAAATTCCATGTTAAAGAGCGTTTTGGGTAAAATCATTTCATTTGTCGTCCATGTTTTGACTTGTAATTAATCATATGATTAATTAGATCATGATTACTTAATTCCAGAATATAAAACATGATTTATATATAATATATATTCAGAATATACATATATATAATAGATCAGTAAATGGAAAAAATACATCGTTCATGGAGACGGTAGGTCGTACGTACGCATGAACGCTGTTTTCGTTTCCGTATTGAGTTGAATGGAATTAAGTAGACGACATAAATATATATACACATAAAAACAGTATCATTATTATGTCATATATTTACTGATTAATTATTATATATACTTTATAATCATTCATGAATGGTTAATGTGGAGAATGAATCTCATCGCGTCGTGGAGACGGTAGTCCGTACGTACGCACGAGCGATGATATCGTTCTCATGATCGTGGAATTGTATTGGAGTGTATGTATACTATTTCAGAATCAATATCACTTTACAATAATCATTTATAGTTGTTATGTACACCATTATACCAATCCAAGTAAGGTGGTGGTGGAAGATAGATTACACCACGACGTGGAGACGGTATTCCGTACGTACGCACGCGTGGTGATTTCGTTTTCCGTATGATGGATAGATGGTGAAATAGGGTTGTTTAATACATATAATAACATATCATTATATGAGTGATACAGATGTTATTACGTCATAATGAAACAACCTAAGAAGAAGAAGTGGAAGAAGAAATAAAGTTGAAATAATCGGCAACAGACATTACCTCTTCTTTGAAGCACCTCTTTGAGTCCTCCTCTTAGGGCACTGAAATTGGTCTTTGAAGAAGACCAGGACCTCTAGGATGTTTCTGGGGAAGTCTAGAAGAGAATTTGGCAGGGGTTGGCCGAGCATGAAGGCTCAATGTGGTGTGAGGAAGAGAGGGAGGAGGTGCCCTTTTATAAGGGAGGAGATGGGCTCCTTTGGAAAAACTAAAAATATTATTTTATTATGAAGCCAAATTCGGTTTAAAATAGCTCCAAATTGAGTTATTTCGAAGATAAGGTGGGTATGGGTCGAAATACTCTCATCCAATACAATTTTTACAAGTTTAGGTTCCTATATTATCCTTATCATTTATATTTAACTTTAAGTTAGATAATTTTACTTTTACCCTGTCTTTTTGTGTTCTTACACTATAAGGTTAATAAACTTACTATAAGAAGCCAAACGAACACCAAGTTGTTTAGTAATATATATATAACCTTATCTAAGTCATTTGGCCAAACCTTAGTTTTTTATAAAAAAATAACAATTAATTATATAATATTTGTTTTAAAAACTATTTTATGTCAATTTTGACACTATTTAGTAATTGATTTTTGTAAAACTCATAACAGAATGATTAGTTCGAAAAACTTTAATTACATCAATAATAACATTTCATATTAACCTAAAAAATTAGTGGAATTCATAAAAAGTCTCAAATTACATTTATTTTGGTATTTATAACATCAATTATGTCAATATTTCATTAATAAGATAATTACTGCATCATCTTTGTGTCATAAATATATTAAATTATTTAATGTCTAAAAATTACAAATAAAATACCATTATGTAGGAAATATTTTTAGATTTCTAATGAATATTTATAGTCTAATTTATCTTATGTATAAACCTATATTAAAAATGATATACTTATTAAACATTGATTTTAACTATTTTAACCCGTCTTTAAATAAATTAATAATAAATGTCCTAATATAATACAAGTGGGCCTAAATGGTCATATTTTATTTCTAAGGTTGTTTTTGGTCGAATTAAACTTATCCAATAGAATTAGTACATGTGTTAGGGTAATAATAATATCATTTTTACCATTAATTACCCTATTTACTTTTAACCGTGGTAAATAAAAGTAAAAAGTTACTATTCACCAAAAATTATTTTCATCTCATTGAACCACATTTTACTTACTGACATCAACCGTGTCTCTCAGAGTTTCGAAATTCTACTCACAAAAGTGGTAAAATTATGTTTTATGAAAAAATTCAGTTTTTTAACTACCACTTAGTGGTTTCACTATTCATCAAACAATGAAAGTTTCTAGAAAAATACCAAAAATTAGGCCTAAGCTATATTTGATATTATGAATTAAAAATGTTGTTTATTTTACCAAATTCAAAACATATCAGTTACATTAACTAATTTAAAAATTAATTCCCGTCGTCAAAACAAATAGCGTTTTTTTAAGAGATAATAACTATCAAAAGATTGACACTTGTTTATGTTTGGTTTAAATGTGAAATTACATCCAATGAACAAAAATGTATTAAATTGTAAAAATATATTCTAAATATAATTTAAAACCACACAAAATAATAATTTATCACTATTAATTATTTCGATTAAAAAAGTTGTTTTTAATTAAAATTTAGTATTTTTCACTATTCATCAGAATATGAAAGTTATCCGAAAATTACCACAATCTCACCCTAAGCTAATTTCAATATTCAGAATCCAAAAATTAAGTCCATTTTGAAAAACAAAATTTACAAAATTTCAAAAAGTGGTTATTACTATTCATAACGACTAGTTTTAATAATATTTTAATAACATATCGTTGTTTAGTGAAACTCGGTATTGCGTACTACACACGGTATCGAGGAAGGTCGCGATTGCGTGTAATGAAAGGAAAGTCAATGATGCGTGTTGTGAAAGATCCTTTTGGTGTAGCGTACAACACAAGACATTAATGAAATTAAAAAGAATATTTTTCATAAAATCTCGGGGTGTTACAACAACCTTATTCAACCACTCCTAAATACCATCCTTGAAAGTCATACAGAAAAATCCTTCTCTCACAACCCAACTCTATATCCCCACTCCACAATAATTCCCAGATTTAGTCTCACTTCATACAATTCCATAACCACCCCATAGTCCCACTTCCTATTTTCATTCGATGACCTTGAAAAAAAGGCCGTTCATCTGCTTATAAGTCCATCCATTTAACAATCAATTAGTCTCTAAAATTGGGATACCAACGCCGACATTTATTTCCCCACAAAATCCCACATCAACTAACATTAACCCACATCCCCACTATACAAATATACCATACCCGTCTCATGGAATGAACTCCTCAGTCCAACCTTGTACCCAAAATCGTGCTCCTAAAAATATCACCACACAACTCAAAAAAGTCACAAAACTGAACAGAACACGTCACTCAGCCTCACATATCAACATGATGTGTATATATCTTCATATTTAACCAGAAGAGGTTCTTTAATTGCCCTTAATTATAACGGGGGTGATCACACAATGGTCTTCATCCCTGGGAATCCATTTCAATTAACCAATTGTACGTGTTTATGTAGTTTTCATGTTTTGGATGATTACCAAACATCATAACAAATCAAACGGGACACCACCAATGCACATGCAAATACCAAAAATGGAAATTATTTTAAGAAGACATACAACCACCATCAATCCATAAAAGAATCATTGATGACAAATAAAATAGGTGATCAACATCCAACCACTACCTACCGGTTATTTTATTTTCCCCTATTATCATTTGAACATATTTTCTCCTTGTTTGTTTATCATTTTATGAAATTTATTTAGCGATTACTAATAAGTAATAATTAGTAAACCCAATCCGCATGACGTACAAATAAAGATAGATAGAAGAAATCACTACCGGATAACCAAAGGATTAATGTTCCACCTTACGCCAAGAACATGGGATCGCACGAGTAGTAGGGAAGAACTCCAAGGAAAATGAGAATGAGGGGATATCACATAAGCGCATGAATCGTATGGGGGGAAGGCTATAAAAAACAAATAGAGAATTAGAAACATATTAGGTAGAGAATATACTAGATTTGAAGAGATAGAACCTATTTAAACAGAAGAACCGTTTTAAATGACATTAACATGGGATCATAGTCAAGATAACGTTGTTTGAGTATCTCAAAATCACACTAGATGATAGGATATTTAAAAATATAATTAATAACATTTAAAACTCCATTAAAAATTCTTGATGATGTATTTAGACATAGTTTATGTCAAATAAAATGTATGAGTGGGGAAACTGGAAAAATAGAAAAATTGGGAAAATAGAAAATGAGTCATTGATGGGTGATTCCCTGATGCAAAGCCACTGACAGGTGAGATACTGATGAGAAATACCAATGTTGAGCCAGAGAGGTTGACCCACTAACACAAAGGCCTACCGATGCCTGACCTACTGACACCATAACCTACCAACACCCTGACCTATGGATTATCTGACCAACCAACACCACGACCTACTGACGCCCTGACCTAACGACGTCCTGACCTAACGAGGCAACTACCTACCAATCCGGGATGAAGAACTGAAATGACGATGAAATAAAAAGATGACACACTGACATTTCGATGCACTAATAAGATGACACACTGACCTATCAACACACTGACATGTTTACGAAATGACATTCCAAGGAAGTGATACGTTGATGTTGTCGCCCTGAGTTACTGATGAAAAAATGAAAATTTGGAAAACTCAGAAATGAGAAATGGTTTCTTCTAAGAGAACATAAAACACTGTATTTAATCATAGTGCTAGTTTGGGGAAATCCATATTATTAAAATTATAGACTTGAGTAAAAATATCATTAGGTTGGAATGTTTAAATAATTTCAATTGTCAATAAATTAATCACAGATAAATTGTTAAGTGGCCTGAGAAGTAGTCTGTAAAGAGATTATCAAACATCTTAGTGAATTAATGATCATTAAATCTACACATTTCTCTGTCCCACGACCCAGGGTAATATGAGAAAATACCATTGAATATACTACCTACCCTCAATTAGTTATAATATAATTGTCATCATCAGTCCATTTCTAGGTAGATCTAATAGATTCCAAGCATGTGTTCTTCCCACCTAACAACTCAGTATCCTATATTCTTCAATTAAGTCAATCATACATTGGGATATTATTCCATTCCATAATTATAAAATAATTTTAAACTATCAATAACTTCGTGTGTCCAAAGTTTAATTTTCAAAAAACATACCATCACATATCAAAATCCAATATTAAATGGGGTTTCAGGAAGAATCTTGTCATTCAAAATAACTCATTCATTTCAATTCCATAATCTATTTATTTCCAGAAATTCATAAATCTTCTAATAATATCAATATTTTACCAAAAATATATTTTCATTAAATAAATGAATTTTTCTAAAATCCATACCCAATAGGTTTAACACACTTACAAATTTTCAATTAATAAATCATCACTAATAACTGCAAATCAAGAATTATAAATAAATTATAAATTCATTTCAAACCCAACAAGAATTAGAAGCTTCAATTGATTGATATTTCCTAATGAAACCACCAACCTCAAAAATAGAATTTTCAAACACACAATTTTTGGACCATATCCATCAAGGAAGAATACCCCTACAATAGATATAGGTCTCCCTAAAAAAGGATTTACATCATGAAGATTTTATATACATCCTCAAATTAAAATGTCAGAAAATAAAACACATAAAATTATAATTTCCCCAAAGTCAGAATAGGAAAATAATACTCTAGTTCCCCTTCACTGGTCTCTCAGCACAAACAAAAAGATCAAGACCAGGGAAACTAATATCCCTTTACAGAAGCTAGAACACCAAAACTGCCCTCAAGAACACATCAAAACTATAATTTCAGTGAAGTGAATGAGAATTTATGGTTAAATAGAAAGAAAATTCCTTAAAAAGATACAATAAAACCATCCATTATGTAATTCATAGCTAGAGTAACCATCTGAGGAGAATGAATATTCAGTCATCTATTTCAAATTTAAAACCCCTTCACATAGCATTGGCCACAACCAGGTGATAAATTCTACAATGTTTTCTATTTTCATGACCACCACCATTCTATAGATAATACTATACAAGGAATGATGGATATGGAGGCTACGATGATCCATGACCAGCAGAATGCCCTATGATGAAGTTCAGGTTATTTTCGACTATATGTTTCACAATGAAGACATACCACGACCACCACCATGTCACGATACTGGGCATTTTAACCAAAAGACTAAAAATGTTTTTATCCGTCCAAAAACCACCAAATATTAAAAAATCAATAAATAAAAACTCAAGTCTCAAAATAAAACATTGAAAACTATGGAACATACCCAAAATTTGAAGGTGTGGATGTTAAAATTCTTCCAAAAATATAGGATTTCTGCCCCCAGAAATCCTATCAATATGACTCCATATTAATGAGGTGACACCAATGATCTATCATAAAAGCCTCACACCCCTACATATCATGAGAATCATATCCATTATACCATGACACTAAAACTGGGGTTTTAAAATTTCCATGAAAAATCTATATCTATGAATCCATAATGTGAACCAGCTACTCATTCATAGAAAAATAAAGATACGAATCAAATTCCTTATAGCCCTAGACATGTGATGAGTTAGATAGAAAAATTATAATACATGACAACCATTATATGTTATTAATCAATTTTATCTAATTTGGAAAACAAAATGGAAATCTAATTTTCATGTATTCTCAAAAACCTCAAATAGTCCCATGTTTTTTTTCTAATTTCCCAGTTTTTCATGATTATAGTAAACAAATAGAGGCGATAAAATAAAAAAGCACCAGGCTACCAATGGAAAACTCAGAATATATTGAAAATGATTAACATATGATATAAAATTTATTTATTTTGTTAGAATTCATTGAAAAATAAAATGAGACTTTTTCATTGTCTGTTTGACCAAACTAGGGCCAAATAGGAATCCATAATGACTTATAACCAACAAAGTGGATAACTGCATGTATAGGAAAATGTTTCCAAAAAGGATAACTTTTTATTAATAAATTTTTGATATTATTATAAGAAAACATGACCAGTCCAAATTGAAAATCCCAAACACCTATAAAGTCCATAACATAAGAATGATGAATTTCTTCTAGAATTGGTATAACTCACTTTATCTGACAATCTATTTGAGGATGGAATATCACGATCAACTTCACCAGGGATTTCATCACCTCCAAGAGGCATCTCAAAAATGAAACATTAAATGAGGATCCCTATCAAAATTGATATTAGACAGAATTACATGAAATATGATGATCTTTTGTTCATATTGAATACATAAGAATTCAACATTAGTTTCATCACAAAAGGGGATAATGTGAAAATATTTGGTTAATAAGTTAATTAAAATAAAAATCATATTATTTCCAAAATGTGTATATTGTAACCAAACCATGAAGACCATCAATATCTCATCATAATTCCAATTTGTCACATCATGTGGTTAAAGTAGACCTTAAAGATTATGATGCTCGACCTTGATCGGAAGACATTTATAGAAGTGAGAAATAAAATCTACAATTTATTGTTTCACCAAAGGTTAAAAAATTCATTTCCTCATTTCTTAATGAATATTCATCATTCCAGGGTTCTCCACCAGTTTTGAATGATTAATTTCTCCCATCATAGTCTTCAAAAAATATAGTCGAATAACAAACCAATTCCTCAATCAAATGATACTTTAAATTGATAAGACTGGTTTTCCGTTGTCTACCCATAATATGGAGAATCCTCAATGCTTTAGAACTCATCATTAATTGTTGGGAAAAAATCCCTCAAGGAATCATTGAAGCATTTTTAGGTGATTGTGTTTATTGACAAAGTGGACATCTGTGCTGTGATAGTTGACAAAGAAAAACAATGACATAAAAATTTGTTGATAAAGGGGATTTTATGGTGGAATGTCGAGTTCAAGAGCTGTGGTCAATGATCCATGTTTGATTCAAGAACGAAGACAAAGGAATGGATGATCTGGAGGCGGTACAAAAAGAATAGATACAAGGTGGCACCGTTTTCCAGTGTTTACCAAATTTTTGGGCTTAAAAATCGACAAATGGAGAAAAGTGGTTTTTGGAAAATGGACTTGCCCGCCATGTACTTGAAGGTGAGGAAACTTGCGTGCCATATTTTTTTCAAGATCAGATCATCAAAATATGGAAAAGGGATAAGGGTCGTGTAAGTATTGGGTTGGTCGAGCAGGTGACTTGCATTCCGAGAAAGGACTTGCGCGCTAGTGCCTATGAAGATTGGAAACTTGTGCGCCAAATGTTTTTAAAGATAAGAACAAGAAAATATGGAAAAGGAATAAGGGACCCCATGTTTGGAAGTGGGCCGTGCAAGTAACTTACACGGGATGAGACCTGTGCGTTGAGACTTGCACACCGAGGGTAGGCTTCTGTACCGTCACGCAGGGTGTCCAAATGTCTATAAATAAAGGAACCCCCTCCACGTTTTCAACGGAGTTCAACACTTAAAAAAATTAGAGCTCTCGTCACGCAGTTGTGGTGGTCGCGCAAGTGGTGGTGTGTCGCGCAAGTGGGACTTGCACGCCAGATTTGAAGAAGGGTGATTATTGTTTGTTGCTCGCCAATATTGGTTTGGGTGTAAAGGGAAGTTCATCTCCCAAGATTGGAGTTGAAGAAGATTGTGTCGTGGAAGTGTCTGAGGTGGACTTGCATGCCAGTTGTGACTTGCGCGCCGAGACTTGCGTGCCGGGTTAGACCTGAACGCCAAGTAAGGATGATTTTCCGGTAGTGTTTTCGGGCTGCGTGGAAGCTGGATGTTTTCCCAAAACCTTCGGTGCAAAGAGAGATTCATCTACAGATGAATGTTGGACTTCAACATAACATCTACATACAGAGAAAGATGCATTCCTTCATGATAATGAAGAGACCTACAGGTCTATAAACTATGAGTGGATCCTTTATAGAGCAGTGAGAAAAGGAAGAGGAAGAAGGTGATCCTATCCACTGGCAGTGAGCCAGAGAGAGAGAAACAGGGAGTTACCTTTGGGAAAGCAGTGAGCTGACCCTAAACCTTGTAAATGTAGTGAGCCTGGGAATAGAAGTGATCTATCCCGAAATTTGTATTCATTATTGGTAGTGTGCTTTAGTGGATTTGGTATATCGGCAAATCACCGGTGTATGCTCCTTGGACGTAGCTCAATGAGGGTGAACCAAGTAAAAATCATTGTGTATGCCTTATTGCTTCCCTGCATTACATTCAAAGCATAATCCTCATATAAAGAAGAAAATAAGTGATCATAATAAACACACAAGTGAAAACAATGTGACCCTTGTAATAAAAAGGTCAAGATCTAGTAGGGCAGAAAGAATTTAGAAAAAGAATATCCATACCCTGATTCACCCCCCTCTCAGGGTATATAGGCCCCTATTGGTCCTAACATTAATCATCACTACCAATATAATATTCCTTATAATTGATGATGCCAACTGAATAATTATCAATAAAACCTTAGTTTTATCCTCTCAAACTCTCAAATACATACATGTAATAAAATCCATCAGATTTCATTCCTCATAAGATCATTTCAATACTTTGGATGGAATATTCCAAATCAAAGAATACATATCACAACAACAGTTCCCATGGTGTATGAAATTTCAATCTAAAAATACTACATGTACACCACCCATCACCAATACTGATGGTTTATATATTTTTAATAAAAGACAAAACATAATATTTTATGATTGGATAAGATGATAAACCATTCATTGATTAAAAAAAATGCTTCCAAATATACATTGAGTGTATCAATAATTCGTGTTTGTAATTATTTATTTGATAATTATTATAATGATTATAAATTTGATGTGAACAATAAGGAACCACATGATCATCCTATATATGAACATAGCCAAATCCCATACTTGATCCATCACAGATGACCGTATAGCTCATCTTATCTTCTAGAAGAGATAACACTGGATCTAAAGTCAAGTGAAATTTATATTCATCAAATGAGGCTTGAAATTTTGAATCCCATAAAAACTTTTCTCCCTTTCATGTAAGAGTGTTAAATAGAGAATCCAACATTGATAAATCATTTAAAAATCATAATAATACCTTGACTATCCCATTAAAATTTGACTCTCAAAAATGTTTTATGGTTCTATGAAAGTTGTAATATCTTTCCACTTCATATGATCAATTGAAATAACATTTTTTGAAACAACATGTACTAAGAAATTCACGTCTAAAACTTGAATTTTTTTTTAGAATACTAAGAATAATGTAATTGATTTCTCATGATATCTAGAAATTCCCTCATATAATGAACATGTTTCTCCTTAGTCATTGAATTAAATAGGTTATTGTCCACAAATACCACTACAAAAGAATTGAGGTACTAGATGAATATAAATGTTATAAACTTCATTGAAAGATAATGAGAATTGGTCTAAATAGGGGAATGGATAGCTAATCAAAATGACCATACATTCTCATAATGGTGGTATTAGGGGTATTATACACCATGATCCGAAGATGAAAATAACCTGAATGATAATAAATCTCCATGAACCAATTTTACCCTTCCAACTCATTAGAAAAATCAAAATTTTTGGAAATTTATATCTTTTCTTGAACGTAATCCAATTGAAATTTTAATATTAAATACAATGTTGAAGGTTTCTGACATCCTTGTAAAATATCATAGTTGGTTACCAAGGTGACAAGTTGGTTTGAATGAATCTCTTTAAAAACATGTCATCCATCTATGTATTTGTCTCCATTAGTTTAGCTGGTTTTTTTCTATAAGAGGTAATATATATTGGTTCAGTACTAGAAACCATGTTTATAGAAAACAGAACCTCCTTTAGCAGTGATGAACTAGAGAATTCATATGAAAACACATCAAAAAAATCATTCTCTATTAGAATAATATCACTACAACAATAATCATACTCCAGATCAAAGGGAAAAAGGACACCATCCTTCAGAATTTTATAAGAGGAGGTCTATCTTAGCTTGACCTCAGGGCCCCATTCTCCTAGATGAACACAAAACTCTATGTTAGGGTAAGTTATGTAGACCCATAAAAGATAATAGTTTATATGATCATAATTTTTAATCAACTAATCCATCCCAAAATTGACATCTAATGGTTTTAGATAGAATGAAAATGTCCCAAAAAATCATGATATATCATATAGTATAAAATTAATGATGGAACCTTTATTTGTCTTGAGAGGTTTAAAAAATGGATTAAAAAATAAGTGAGATTAGTAAGAATATTTAATAGTTACAAAATAATAGTAGATGTGAAGGAATAAAAGGCACCATTAGATAATAACGTTTTAACAAAAGATGAAGCAATTGTGTTGGTTCCTATCACTATCACATGTTTTGTATTAGCCTCTAATAGAGACTCATCAACCATGTGAAGGAGATTCATTCCTATTACATGTGGATGGAACACATTTGTTCTTGAAAAAATTTATCGAACTGCAAATCCAATCAGTGATTATGATCCCATACCGCTACAATATATAGTCAAAAAAAATTAATTACTCTGTAAGAGGACTAAATATCCATAAGAACTATAGTTCTTTGGTACCTAAGGGAATTTATGGTTTTTGTTCCAATGAATTGACATTTAAAGTAAGTCAATAAGATTTTTAGAGACATGAATGATGATGTTTAAGAAGTCTAATTTCGAGATGCATCATTGCAATCTCCACCATGAGACTCATCCCACATCTTTTTCAATTTAATGTGACCACTCATGCTACTATTAGGATTTTGAAGGACACCCGTCACACCTGACTTACCATCCATGTAATGCTCCACCGTTGGGGATATATCTAGAACATCAGAATAATGGGTGCATGTTATCAAGAAAATTTGAGATAATATTTATTCTAAAAACCCATATCAAACTTTATTACTTTCAGATTCTCATTCGATACTACCTTAGGTAAGATATACATAATCTTCAAAAAAATGGTTGGAATATAGGGCCATTTACCAACCTTCTAGCTGAGGTTTAGTGAGCTCTATCAACTTATCTAACTTCATCGATTCTAGATAGAAATTATCCCTGAAAGGATCCTTGAAACACCTCCACTCCAAGAAATTTTTTTACTCTATATAAATCAACGAATCCTAACATCTTTTTCTCAAAACTTCTAGTCTGAGGAAAACCCATTTCTAATTAACTAAATATAGTATCTCTAGAAACTCAAATATTTGACCCACATTCTTCAACCAATTATATACCTATTGAGGATCATTGGTACCATAGGTGGATGATGGATTGAGCTTAAAGAACACCTATGCATGATATTTTAAATCATCCTTATAAGGTATAAAATCTGTATCTGAAATAGTAACATATGATACTATTAGTTGAAGATCTAAGACCACTCAAACAGTAACAACTAGAAGGTTCTGATATATAAGAGGATTCAATTGTTAAGGTTCATCTGAAGCTCCCTGTTTTAGTTTATTCACATGATCTCCTAGGGAACTGTATAATAATATATCAATAGACAACATGATAATATCAATCATGAGACTCATGATCATAAAATATATCAATAATAATTCAACCATATAAATAAATTACTCAATAATTTTTTTTTCAAAAAAATATAGAATTAGATAAAAAAACTCCTCATGAAACTTTTCCAAATATCCAATGGGTACATATAATTCATTACTATGAGATATTCAAAACAACTCACTCTTATGTTTTCCCTTATGTCCCGAAAATATTCTATCATATTACCAAGTGATCAAAAACTACATATAGACATTAAGAAAGGACACACCCAAATTTGATTCCAATATTTAATGAATCAACCTAGATAACCCACCTAAATAGTATCTAAATCAATATTGACATTCCATAAAGGGAAGTCATTATCCCCAAGGGCTAGCGACTAGAACCTGGGCATCAAATAAATTCAGTTGGGATTAATTTCTCCACAATAATAACTCAAATAGAAATAAATTATATTTTAATCAATAAGGAATTCGGTATTCCAAACACACTATATTATAAAACAACAACAAGTAGATAGATACAAGTCCCAAAAAAATACAATATTCCCTGATGTCATCTTGTAAAACCATCAAGGCAACATTATAATAATTCCATGTAGTATGTGGATCACATGATCCACAAATCACCACAAAATCCTAACAGCCTATTAATCAACAAAATCCACCATCTATGAGTTGTGGATTACCTTTTCTTGTATTTACATTAAACCAAATATAAATTCATGATGTAAAAGGTATAGCGTGAGAAATAAATCTCAATAGGAATCCAAAGAATCATTTCATAATTAATTTATATCAAATAAATCAAATATGATAAATTTAAAATAAAATATGGAATGGAAATATTTTCTATGTTGATATCGAAACATACTTTTCAAAACAATAAATTTCAACTATAAAATGGATGTAAATGTACAATTTCAACAAAACTATCATGAATAGGCATTTTATTTAAAGTAACCATGAGTAAAATATTTCATAACAATGGATTTTTAAAAAAATTTCATTTGTAGATAATTGAATCATATAACTATGGTTAAGTGAACCAAGAATAGGATTATATAGGAATTATAACACTTCTCAGGGATGTATGGACCCGGTGTGCCTAAATTCTGATATCCTATACTAAGGGGTAATCGGGGAAAATCTCAAAGAATAACGTTCCTTCCCTTAAGTAGAATTAGTATCATAGTCATTATATATCAATTAATAGGTAGAACTAATAAATTCCTAGAATTTGGTCCTCCCACATAACTTCCCATTCTCCAATGTGACTCAAGAAAAATAATAATACATGGAACTTTAATTCCTCTTAGTAATTATTAAATTATTTTATATAATCGAGAATCTCCCGAGTTTTATGTTCATGTTTAAAAAACAAGCCATCATATTTTGAAAACAAACATAAAATGGTTTATCATCAAAATACATGTCATTAAAAATAACTCTTATATTTCAATTACATGAATTATTTCATCCAATAATTTCATAAATATTTTAATAATATCATTATTTTACCTCAAACCCAATTATTAGAAATCAAAATATTATGAAAAAATCCATACCAAAAAGTTTCACACATGCACCATACCTTTTATAAATCATCATCAATTATCTATAATTAATCACTCTAGATCGATTAGAAATTCAATTTAAAAATAAACCTTTAATAGAATGATTTGATAGGGGTTTCTTTGTGAAACAACCCATTCGGTGAATAGAAATGTTAAAGACCCAATATGGGAACCACAACCATCGTGGAAGAAGGGTCTTATAACTGAAAGGGGAGTCCCTAAAGCAAAGGAATAATGTCACCAGAACAGAATACACATCCTCAAATTCAAAGATGATAAAATAGAACACATACCACAATTATTCAACTAAAATGATCAGATAATATGAAACTATAATATACCTTGACTTTTCTAAAAACAAGAATGAAATTGGGTTTGAATTAAGGAAATTAAAATCTTTCTATAAGAACAGGATTTCCAAATCTCCCCTAAAGAACACCCCAAAACTATAATTCAAGAAAAATTAATACAATACTTGAATTTAATATATGGGAAATAACTTAATAGATAAGGTAAAATATTCCATTAAAGAAAAATATAGTTTTAGTATCCTTCATAAAATATCAAACGACCTTTCATCCATTTAAAATTTTAAACCCCACTATAGTACCTTGTCCATAATCTAGTGACAATGTCCAAGATATTTTGTCATGTCCATACTGTCCACTATGCCCTAGTGGATCTAGTGTAAGATATGGTGGACATGGAAACTACCATCAGTCCACATGAATCACACACCATATTGTTCAAGCCCATGCCTTTTTTATAGCTACTTTATCCTGATGACAGACCATGACCACATATAGGCTATGGACGTGGTTGATTTCCCCCAAAAAAAGACAATTTTTTTCAATCATCCAAACACCTCTAAAGATTATAAAAATAAAAACAACATCTCAAGTATAGAAAAACTAAGGAACATACTGTAATAAAATAGTTGGTATATCACATATAATATAATCCACAAAAGCTTCATCACATTATTTTTAATTACATGAATATTTATCATCCTTTTAAACATGTTTATCTAAAATTTCTCTAATTCAGATTGGTTTCCACCTCATCATCGATGAAACATTCTTCAACAGTTCGCATTTCTTATTTATTTTTTATGGAACATATCATTATATTTTATTTTATATTTTATTATTATTTCTGAATAATATATTTTCTTTCATGGAAATATAATTTTTACTTAATTTCATTATTGGGATATATTCCTCATTGTATTATTTATTAGTTTGATCATTTTTCATTTTACTATTTTTTATATGAAATTTTCAAATTATTCTAAATATGAATAATTTAAAGGGGGATATCTATTTAAAATTTTATTTTATTCATATATAATATTTATATAAATTTAATAAATGATTTAATTAATGTATATTATCACATAACATGGAAATTTAGTTAGAGACTATTTTTATTATATTTTACATTTTTAATATTATGGTATTTGAATCAATTTTTTTCTCAAATTTATTTTTATTTTTGAAATATTAAGCTATTATCAAATCATATGTTATGATCACACTACAAAAATAATATATAGGTAGATATTTCACATGAATATGATCATGATTTTGTACTTTTTATATTAATTTAATATGTAGTATTCTTGGTAGATTCAAAGAAATAAAAGTGTTATCTAGGTTTTTTATAAATATTATGATGGTAAAAACTTGAAAATTGATTCTAGTAAATAATTAATTAATAGGATAAAAATTTATCATCATTGAATCTTAAAATATTTCTATTTAGAGTTACATCTTTTCTTCTTTCATCATTATGATAATATATATTTTTTTGTTTATCCACTATTACCTTTATAATACAACACCCCATTATATTGGTGAATTTTTTCATTAACATAAATTTTATAATCTATTTATAACTTTAACATAATTCCTTAATTCCTTCTCTACATTAGGTATCATAACTTTTCGTCTCACAATAAGGGTCAATATCCCTTGTGAAAGAATATTTCACTTAAGCATAAGAGATAAAAAATATAAATTTATTAGGTTCTTCTAAAAATGATTGTTATTTACATTAAAAAGTATGTATCACAATTTTTTGTAAAAGATAAAATTTTATTTCTCGATTACCATATAAAAAACAACAAACAAGTAAATTCAGCAAAAAAAAATTATATTGAATCTAAAATGATAAAGAAAGGATATCAGAGTTTTGATACCATTTGATGATCCCATATAACCTAATAAACCATAGAGAGGGGGATGTTGGAATGGTGGTGATATATTTATATAACCTCATTATTAATCTCTATTACTTTTAAAATAATATATCCACACATATTTAATTATATGCCTCACACATATTGTAAGAAATAATAAGAAACACATTAACATACATGATTTCAAAGGTTCATCAACATTGTGGGTCAGTAATTACTTTTTATAGAATGAAATTTCATTCTCCATAGTAACTAACATTTTTTTGTAAGAGGTCTAAAAATATATTTTGTTATAATGGAATCTTGTTTTTTCTAGGAAAATATATTTAATCTAGATAGATTTTACCAATCTTCTACATACAATAATTGATGATGATTCTACCATTATTCCTAAAAAACATCCTTTCATCACACATAGAGAATTATATATCTATATTAATACTCTAGTTAACATTTTCTCATTTTTGTAGGAGATATATTTTTTTTATATTTTATCTCTCTTGGACTCATGTATACATTTTTATTGGAAAATTACCTTAGCCTAATCTTTTTTCTCTCAATATTATTATAATTAACACATTATATATAAATAAAAATTTATTTATGGTGATTTTATTGACTAATATATTTTTATGAAATTTATTATAAATCATATAATTATTATAATAATATCATATTGTAATTATAATTATTGAAGAAAATATATAATCTCTCACCCCCTATTTATAACCTCTAGACTAATACATATATCTCACATTATTAAAATAATAAATGTCTCACAATAGTGGTGATAAAATATAAGGATATAAATTTCACTACATAAAACATTGGATTTCATTTGATGTGTAGATATTCCCATAAATATATTGCAAAGTTATTATCTTCTCTTAAAATAAAATATCTCCCACTAGATAGCCCATTAATGACTTACATTTTATTATAAACATTTCTAACAACTATTTATTCATTCACTTGACCAATGTCTATTCATTAATTTATTTATTTAATAATATTAATCATACACGTGATAATTAAATAATTTTTACTATAAATGTAACGATCTAGTCATTTTGGGACAATTACATTGGTTTTTCAAGTGTTAGATGTGATTAAATAATGTTAAAGAGAGGAAGGTGGAATTAAAGTAGATATATTTTTTTGAAGAGGTGCATCGTGAAATACAAACAAGTGTTCCAATGTGAATGTTTGACTAGAAGAGAGTGTAGTTTTACAGTCAAGAATATCATTTCTAGAGAGTTGAGTCATCTCATTGTTCGTGTATTGTTGCATGTATTGTGAACCATGAGAGTTTAGTGTCTTGTTTTTAGGGGATAAAATATTTGTCATAGAGTGAGGTTTGTTCATTATAGAGTTGTGGCTCAAAAGTTATTATGTATGTGTTCAGATATGATACATAAGGATATTAGGGTTCCGAGTTTACCGTAACGTATGATTTTTTCATGGGGCGAGGAGCATCCTTCCTGACATGAATGTGGGTTGGATATTTTTTTCAAAAAACAATTTCCATGAGTGTCATCATGATGTGGTCACATCATATGTTGAATAACTCCCTATTTTTATAAATTCATTATTATTACTTTTTGGATATTGTTTCAATGTTTTTATTAGGTTGATTTCTAATATATTATGGTTGTAATGTTTTTTTGGAGAATCGTGTACCCTGGAATGACCACCTGGGCTACACCTTGGCCATCATTGGAAAAAATTAGATAAGGTAGTTTTAATCCAATGATTTAGTAGATATTATGGAATATCATGACATGATTTTTGTATATGTGTATGATTTATCTAAATCATGTGGTGGTCCTGACCTATTATTTTGTGATTCATTAAATTTATAGTCATGGTATAAATTCATAAATTTTCATGTATATATTATTATTTTACCTAATTCCATTGAATCCCAGGATAATGGAGGTTTAACATTAGTTATATTTGAGAATCATTTTGTTTGTTTTTAACATCATCCTCAATGATATTGAAATTATTGTGTTGCAATGTTAGTTTATTTTATTTTGTTCTGGTTTCTCCATTGTTTTCTTCTTCGAGATGTTGTAATAGTGGTTTAGATATGGGTTTTTATTCATGGGTCATGTATTTTATGTTTATAACGCCCCGACCCCAGTTACCCAGAGTCGGTGCATTATTACATAACATTGCTATAATCACAAGAAAGATCAAATCTCGAAAGACCGATTGGTTTAGTAGTCTTGGAAACACTAGATATATTCATAAGTCTTACATTACATCATAAAATAAAAAACTACTACAAAAACATATTGTCTCAATAATCCACACTCATATCCCCACATAATATCCTTGTAGGTCATTCATAATTTACTTCTTCTCTTCCTGGGAAAAATAAAACATCGAAAAGGGGTGAGCTCAAATGCCCAGTAAGGATAACAATATAGCGGAAACTTTCATAAATAAGAATAAACATTTAAGGCAATGTATAACTAAAACAAAAGCCTTTTAAACTTGAACATTTAACATATTATGGCATAAATAAAATTAAATAATGACATTTACTTATTCACATGGTTATTATACTAATCGAATAATCACATGCAAAATCAATAACCACTTTCATAATGATGGAATGCATAATTCCAGACTATCATAACCACATAGCCAAGGCCTCGTGCCAAGACTACAAATAATATTTTGTCAAGGATTTGTGCCAAGACACTAGTTTGTCTTATGAGACCTACCGATGCATCGAGGAGCTATAGCGGGCTCCACCCGTCACATATTAAGTCCAATGCATTCCCATATGAAAAGGTTTAAAGATAACATAAACATTCGTATTAAAACTAGCATACGAAATGTCAATACTTTCACCATAAACTATGAATGGTATAAAAATATCACATCCACAGTCAAACAGATCACAAAACCTTCAATACAATATAGAAGTTTTGTATCATAATAAATCAACTTCAAATAATCTTAAAATCCATCAAAGGATGTTGACATATATGAAATCAAAATTCTTTTTAAAGAAATATCTTCTTTTATTTTGAAATCATTAAAGATCCATATAAAATAAAACATTTTCTTTGAAAATAATCTTATAAGCTTGTAAGGTAAGCTTTAAAGATTTTATAACGGCGGAAAATAGCCGCACCCGCCGTATAAGTTAAAAAAACATTCTTACCTTAATTCTGTCGAAAAGGTTAAAAAGGACCTTGTTTTGAAAATAATAGAAAGATTCCTTTATAAAACTCTTATAAAAAGTCAAACAAGGGTATAAATGACTTTAACCCATATTCTTGTAAATAATAAATATTTTTTGAAATACATTTCGAAGAAACATGGATGTGGATGATAAAGAAATCCCAGTAGATTATTACGTATAAACAACCTCGGATAATGAAGAGATTGTGAAATAACCCTTACCTTGTACTTTTCCTTGGTTGAGGTAGGTTAACCTCCTGTATAATAGTGAAATAATTGTTATTAAATTATACAAGAATCATATATATTAATATGATATCATATATGATCTTTTAACATTGATTTGTTAATAATATCTTAGAATTATCGTCGTTTCGGGTGTTAACTTACTCATTTTATTTTATATGTTCTGTTACATAAGCCATGTTTGTTGTATCTTATTCATATCCAGAATGATATCAAGTCCTTAAACATCATTTTTAAATCATCAAATGATAATTATACTTGAATGGATACGATGGATAATGAATCTCATCGCGTTCGTGGAGACGGTAGTCCATACGTACGCACGAGCGACAATAACATTCTTTTGATATTAAAATAATATATAAATGGATGGTATATAATATATACAGAATCATTAACATGTTATATTTATTATTTAAATGAGTTAAACATCATTATTATACCCATCCAAATAATAATATATTGAATAACAATTACACCACGACGTGGAGACGGTAAGCCGTACGTACGCACGTATGGTGACATGTTATTCAAAGGGTGGATAGAATACTGAATATGGTTGTACCATATTTATAATAACATCACAGTATATGTGAGATACTGGAGTTATTATTTTAGAATGGTAAGAACAAAGGAAGAAGAAGTGGAAGAAGAAAGGAACTTGAAAAGGGGTGGTGAAAACATTACCTCTTCTTCGGGTTCTTCCTTTTGATTTGATGAAAAGGGCTCCTTAGGTTGGCTTTCTGATCAAACTAAGGCCCCTAGGTTGTAGTGAGGAAAGTTGGGAGAGTATTTGGGCAGAGTTTGTCTGAACCAAAATGCTTTTAAGGTGTGAAGAAATGAGAAGGAGGAGTGCCCTTTTATAAGAGGGGTGAGGGGCACCTTTGGGAAAACTAGAAATATTAATTTATAATAAATTCATATTCGGTTTCTAATGGCTCCAAAGTTCATTATTCAAAGGTTAATGTGGGGATAGGTCGAAAACCACTCAACCAATAGAATTTAGTCAGGTTTGGGTACTTATATTAACCTTATCTTTAAGTATTAACTCTAAGTTAATTAGTTTCACTTTTACAATGTCTCTTTGTATTTTTATATAATATGGTTAATAAACTTACTATATACTTCCAAAAGACCCCCCAAGTGGTCCATTAATGATAAAACTATCATGATATAAGTCTCTTGGACGAACCTTAGATTTTTAGGAATTTAATATCAATTAATAATATAATATTTGTTTTAAGAACTCTTTTATGTCAATTTTGACACTATTCAATAGTTGATTTTTGTGAAACTCATAACAGATTGATTACTTCGATCAAAGTCAATTAAATAAATCCTAATATATCATATTATCCTATAAAATTAGTTTAATTCATTAAAAGTTTCATATTATATTTATTTGGGTATTTATAATATCAATTATTTTAATTGTTCACTATTATAGTAATTACTGCATCATCATTGTGTCATAAATAAAATAAATTATTTAATGTCTAAAAATTATAAATAAAATATCATTATGTAGGAAATCTTTTTAGCTTTCTAATTTATATTTATAATCTAAAATAAAACATATATAACCCTATTTAACAATTGGTTTTCTAAAAGATATATGCTTGTGTCATTTTTGTATTCATTTTAACTTAATTAAAATAAAGTGTCATTATCACTTACAAGTGGATCCATGGGGTCCCAAAATCGACCCAAAGATGTAAATGTTCGATCATGTATCAACCAATAGGGTTAAGACACGTTTTAGGGTAATTTAGTATTATTATAATATTATTTTTTAACCCCTATTTACCGGATTTACCCTTAACCATGGTAAATAAAATATTTACCGTAGTAATTATTCAAAATGTACTAAAATAAAAGTTACCTATTTACACAATTTGAACATCCTGATTCCAAATATGGAATCCATTTTCCTAAATTCAAAACACAGAAGTGGCAGAAATTAATTTAAAATTATTTCCCGCTGTCAAAACAAAAAGCGTGTTTTTAAGAGATAATAACTATCAAAAGATTGACACTTGTTTATGTTCGGTTTAATTGTAAAATTATGTCCAATGAAAAACATTATATTAAATGGTAAAAATATATTCTAAATATACTTTAAAACTACTAAAATTCATAATTTATCATTATTAATTATTTTGATTAAAAAAGTTGTTTTTAATTAAAATTTAGTAATTTTCACTATTCATCAAAATATGAAAGTTATCCGAAATGTACCAAAATTTCACCTTAGGCTAAATTCGATATTCTGAATCTAAAAATGATGTCCATTTTGAAATATAAAATATATATAATTTCAAAAGGTAGGTATTACTATTCATAACGGCTAGTTTGATTGGTTATGGTGTGTTAGAACTCGGTGTTGCGTACAACACACGCTATCACATTATTCAAAGAGAAGCGTACCGTAGAAGCTTGGGGTGTTACATTCTCCCCTACTTCAAATAATTTCGTACTCGAAATTTCTAGAATACTTATCACATGAAAAGACTCGTGTGTTTTTCATCATAAGTTCCTCGGGTTCCCACGTTGCCTCTTCCATCTTATGGTTTCTCCACAAAACTTTTACCAGACACGTCGTCCGGTTTCTCAGTACTTGTTCTCTCTTATCAAGAATCCTGACGGGATCTTCACAATAGGAATGATCGGGTTCTAGTTCTAATTCCTCATAGGTGAGTACATGCGTTGGATCAGGCATGTATTTTCTTTAACAGAGATACGTGGAACACATCGTGAACTTTGGAGAGACTTGGCGGCATTGCCAATCGGTAAGCTACAACCCCAATTCGTTCTAGAATTTCGAAAGGTCCGATGTACCTGGGACTCAATTTACCTTTCTTACCAAAACGTATGACTCCCTTCCACAGAGATACCTTCAGGAAAACCTGATCACCGACTTGAAATTCCAAATCCTTCCTTCGATTATCGACATAGCTCATCTGACTTCTTTGAGCTGCTTTGATGTGATTTTGGATTACTTTCACCTTTTCCACCGTTTCCTCCACCAGTTCTGGGCCTACAAGTTTTCTTTCACCAACATCATCCCAATAGGTTGGTGTACGACATCTCTTTCCGTATAACGCTTCATATGGTGCCATCTGAATACTCTAATGGAAGCTATTGTTATAGGAAAATTCTACCATAGGTAAATATTGATCCCACATACCCTGAAAGTCAAGTGAGCAAGATCTCAACATGTCTTCTAAGGTTTGAATAGTTCGTTCTGATTGTCCGTCTGTCTGAGGGTGGTAAGCAGTGCTCAAATGAAGTTCAGTATCCAGGGATTTCTGAAGACTTTTCCAAAATCTTGAAGTAAAACGGGGATCACGATCAGAAACAATTGATAAGGGTACTCCATGAAGTCTCACAACATCATTAATATATAGTCTTGCTAGACGTTACAGGGGTAGATCTTCTCTTATAGAAAGAAAATGTGCTGACTTGGTAAGATGATCAACAATCACCCATATTGCATCATTCCTTCTAGGAGTCTTTGGTAGCCCCATGACAAAGTCCATCGTAATATTGCCCCATTTCCACTCCGGTATGGGAAGAGGTTGCATGACTCCTCCAGGCTGTTGCCTTCCAGCTTTCACTTGTTGAAAAACCATACATCTTGACACAAAATCAGCAATCTCCCTCTTCATGTTGTCCCACAAAAAATGTTCCTTCAAATCTCTATACATTTTGGTGCTCCCAGGGTGTATAGAGAAATTGGAACTTTGAGCATCATCCAGCAATTCCCTTTTTAGATCAGGTATATCGGGAACACAAAGTCTCTTCCCAAATTTCAAAATTCCATCTTCATACACAAAGTCTCTCAATCTCCCATCATTCACAGCTTTAATCTTCTTTTGAAATTCTTCATCATCGGTCTGAGTACTCTTAATCCTTCCTATTAAAGATGGTTTGGCAACCATTTGAAAAAGAAATTATGTTTCACCTTCCCTGGTTATTCCCATGTCCATCTTCACTAGATCCATGAAAATTGGATCCCTTTCAATTCTCATATTGTTCAAAACTCCATGGTCTTTTCTACTCAAAGCATCTGCCACCTTGTTTGCCTTCCCCGGGTGGTAGTGTATCGTGCAATCATAATCCTTGAGTAATTCAAGCCATCTCCTTTGCCTCATGTTGAGTTCTTTTTGTGAGAAAATATACTTCAAACTCTTGTGATCAGTATAAATCTCACATTTTTCACCATAGAGGTAGTGCCTCCATATCTTCAAAGCAAAGATCACAGCTGCTAACTCGAGATCATGTGTAGGATAGGTTTGTTCATTAATTTTCAACTGTCGTGATGCATAGGCAATAACTCTATCATTCTGCATAAGGACACAACCAAGTCCTTTCTTCGATGCATCACTATAAATAACGAACCCATCATTCCCCGATGGTAGAGTCAATATAGGAGAATTGACTAATCTTTTCTTCAGTTCTTCAAAACATTCTTCACACTCTTTTGTCCAAACAAATTTAACCCCTTTACATGTGAGCTTCGTTAATGGGTTAGCCAATCGGGCAAAATTCTGGACGAAACGTCAATAATAACCTGCCAAACCAATAAAACTGCGTACCTCAGTTATACTCGTAGGTGCTGGCCATTCTTGGATTGCCTTGGTCTTAGAAGGATCAACAGAGATTCCATCTTTAGAGACAATATGGCCAAGAAAAGAAATCTCCTGAAGCCAGAATTCACACTTGCTAAACTTCCCATATAATTCATGCCTCCTCAGAGTTTTCAAGATAATGTGCAAGTGATTTTCATGATCTTCGTAGGTTTTGGAGTATACCAAGATATCATCAATAAATACCACCACAAATTCATCGAGATACTCCTTGAAAACTCTATTCATCAGATCCATGAATACAGAGGGTGCATTAGTCAATCCAAAAGGCATTACAGTAAATTCGTAATTCCCGTACCTGGTTCGAAATGCTGTCTTCGGAATGTCTTCCTTCTTTACACACAACTGATGGTATCCAGATCGAAGGTCAATCTTTGAAAAGTATTGAGCTCCATGTAGTTGGTCAAATAAATCATCAATACGAGGTAGGGGATACTTGTTCTTTATTGTTATAGCATTGATCTCCCTGTAGTCGATACATAACCTCATAGATCCATCTTTCTTTTTATCAAAAAGAACAGGGGCTCCCCATGGAGAAACACTAGGGCGAATAAATCCCTTATTACTCAATTCCTCTAGTTGTTTCTTTAGTTCAACTAATTCTACAGTGGTTATTCTATAAGGGGTCTTCGATATAGGCCTTGATCCAGGAATTAAATCAATGGAAAACTCAACTTCTCATTCTGGAGGATGTCTAGGTAAATCTTCCGGAAATACATCTACAAATTCTTTCACAACAGGTACATCCTCTATTTGAACATTCCTTTCCTCACCCGCAGTTATTTCATTCTCTTCCTCCCCAATAATTGAATTTAGTTGAGCTATTGAGGGTGGATCTAAATAAGAATTAGGCGGTGACGATTCTGCTCTAAAGATAAGGTGTTCCTTATCATTATCATCAAGAATCGTAACCTCTTTCTTCTTACAATAAATATTCGCATCATAGTCCGAAAGACAGTCCATACCGAGGATTATATCAAACTCAATCATAGGTATGACGATGCGATCAGCAGATAAAGAAAATGTATGTGCTCTAATGGGGACTGATTCACAAAACTTTGTTGCAATGATACTTCCCTTAGGAGTTTTAACTGACAACTCCCTTATTAAATCAAATTGGAAATATCTAATTTTCTTAGCAAACTGGGAAGATATGAAACAATGCGACGATCCGGAATCAAATAATGCATTTGCTAAACTTGAGGAAACCATTAAATTACCTGCCACTACGTCTTTCGGAGCTTCTACCTCAGCAGTAGTGATAGCATAAGATTGGCCTTGATCCCTTGGCCTTTTCTGAGGTAAGTTCTCCTGACGCTTAGGACATTCATTCGCATAATGTCCCATCTCCCTGCAATTGTAGCACTGAACGTTGGTGGATTCCTTCTTCCCTTTGCAATCACGAGCTTGGTGGCCTTTTTCACCACACTTGTAACAGACTCCCATTCCCTTCAAGCAAGAACCGGGGTGTTTCTTCCCACATTTACCACAGGATAGATATTCAACCTTTCCTTTCTTCCCCTTATTTCAATTCCCAGATTGATCTGCAGGCCTCTTCTTCTCTTACTTTGCTTTAAAGTCATAAGACTTAGAGAATTCCTTTTCGATCTTGATAGCACATGAGACAATGTCTTCATACTATGAAAAGGATTGTGAGACTAATGCTCGACGGAGAAATGGTTTTAACCCATCAAAGAAACGATCAATCTTACTTCTTGGGTTGCGAATATAATCCCCAGCATACCTCGCTAACCTTGTAAAGTTAGCCTCATACTTTGTGACATTCTCATCCTCCTTTTGTCTCAGACTCAGAAATTGCCTTTCCATATCTGCTCGATGGTCGCGAGGAAAGTTTTTTTCTAAAAATAGATTTTTGAACTCCCTCCATTCCATATTTGATACTTCATCATCTTCCTTCATATTTTGAATCAATGACCACCATTGATCAGCATCTCCAGTGAGGTGGTAAACTGCCATGATAACTTTTTCCCTTTCACTACTCCTCAAAGCCTGAAATATTTTCTCTAGGGAAAATATCCATTGCTCAGCTAATAAGGGATTTGTACTCCCATTGAACGTTGGTGGTTGTTGCCTCATGAATCGATCTAACATTGATCCTCCACGCTGTGGATCAGGGTGCTCCATACGGGTAAGGTTATTATTCATAACCTGAGTAAGTTTTCCCAGTATGGTGATTAGCTGATCAGCTCCAGTTTCATCACCAGTTCCACTATAATTATCTTGAGCAGGAGGGAAATCACTACATGGAGTGCGTGCATTGATACGGTTTCCATTTCTTCCACTAGGCGCCATTTCTAAACAATGGCATAAACTAGATCAGTTTATGAATCAAAATACATAATCCCATACTTATAAAACACTTAACATAAATTGAACTATTTATGGATATAATCCATAATCATAAGAATGTTTTCTTTGAGGAAGTATATACTCATAATCCCTTCAAAATGATTTGTAAAGAAAAATGAGAGTTATCCTAAGCATATCCCTCGGGAGTGTCGTAACCATGAGTGCAGCAAGACCCATTGTCATGCACCAGTTCCCGTTCGAGTCTAGCTCAAAGCGGTGTTTTCGGGTTTTACCCCTAGGTACATCTGTGCCAGAGCCGCCTCTACCTGCTCGTATCCGGACAGGGATGTATTGCTCGGAAAACTCACAAAATCTCTACAATACCAAAATTTTAGGAAGTTCTTCTATACTAATCCTCAAAGTTCATCTTAGGTCTACGTGCTCTAATCAGAGTTTATCTAAATCTAGATTCCAAGGTTTGTACTAAACTTCCTCTGATACCAACTGTAACGCCCCGACCCCAGTTACCCAGAGTCGGTGCATTATTACATAACATTGGTATGATCACAAGAAAGATCAAATCTCGAAAGACCGATTGGTTTAGTAGTCTTGAAACACTAGATATATTCATAAGTCTTACATTACATCATAAAATGAAAAACTACTACAAAAACATATTGTATCCATAATCCACACTCATATCCCCACATAATATCCCTGTAGGTCATTCATAATTTACTTCTTCACTTCCTGGGAAAAATAAAACATAGAAAAGGGGTGAGCTTAAATGCCCAGTAAGGATAACAATATAGCGGAAACTTTCATAAATAAGAATAAACATTTAAGGCAATGTATAACTAAAACAAATGCCTTTTAAACTTGAACATTTAACATAGTATGGCATAAATAAAATGAAATAATGACATTTACTTATTCACATGGTTATTCTACTAATCGAATAATCACATGCAAAATCAATAACCACTTTCATAATGATGGAATGCATAATGCCAGACTATCATAACCACATAGACAAGGCGTCGTGCCAAGACTACAAATAAGATTTTGTCAAGGCCTTGTGCCAAGACACTAGTTTGTCTCATGAGACCTACCGATGCATCGAGGAGCTATAGCGGGCTCCACCCGTCACATATTAAGTCCAATGCATTCCCATATGAAAAGGTTTAAACATAACATAAACATTCGTATTAAAACTAGCATACGAAATGTCAATACTTTCACCATAAACTATGAATGGTATAAAAATAGCACATCCACAGTCAAACATATCACAAAACCTTCAATACAATATAGAAGTTTTGTATCATAATAAATCAACTTCAAATAATCGTAAAATCCATCAAAGGATGTTGACATAGATGAAATCAAAATTCTTTTCAAAGAAATATCTCCTTTTATTTTGAAATCATTAAATATCCATATAAAATAAAACATTTTCTTTGAAAATAATCTTATAATCTTGTAAGGGAAGCTTTAAAGATTTTATAACGGCGGAAAATAGCCGCACCCACCGTATAAGTTAAAAAAACATTCTTACCTTAATTCTGTCGAAAAGGTAAAAAAGGACCTTGTTTTGAAAACGACGGAAAGATTCCTTTATAAACCTCTTATAAAAAGTAAAACAAGGGTATAAATGACTTTAACCCATATTCTTGTAAATAATAAATATGTTTTGAAATACATTTCGAAGAAACATGGATGTGGATGATAAAGAAATCCCAGTAGATTATTACGTATAAACAACCTCGGATAATGAAGAGATTGTGAAATAACCCTTACCTTGTACTTTTCCTTGGTTGGGGTAGGTTATCCTCCTGTATAATGGTGAAATAATTGTTATTAAATTATACAGGAATCATATATATTAATGTGATATCATATATGATCTTTTAACATTGATTTATTAATAATATCTTAGAATTATCGTCATTTCGGGTGTTAACTTACTCATTTTCATTTATATGTTCTGTTACATAAGCCATGTTTGTTGTATCTTATTCATATCCAGAATGATATCACGTCCTTAAACATAATTTTTAAATCATCAAATGATAATTATACTTGAATGGATATGATGGAGAATGAATCTCATCGCGTTCGTGGTGACGGTAGTCCGTACGTACGCACGAGCGACAATATCATTATTTTGATATTAAAATAATATATAAATGGATGGTATATCATATATACAGAATCATTAACATGTTATATTTATTATTTACATGAGTTACACATCATTATTATACCCATCCAAATAACAATATATTGAATAACAATTACACCACGACGTGGAGACGGTAAGCCGTACGTACGCACGTATGGTGACATGTTATTCAAAGGGTGGATAGAATACTGAATATGGTTGTACCATATTTATAATAACATCACAGTATATGTGAGATACTGGAGTTATTATTTTAGAATGGTAAGAACAAAGGAAGAAGAAGTGGAAGAAGAAAGGAACTTGAAAAGGGGTGGTGAAAACATTACCTCTTCTTCGGGTTCTTCCTTTTGATTTGATCAAAAGGGCTCCTTAGGTTGGCTTTCTGATCAAACTAAGTCCCCTAGGTTGTAGTGAGGGAAGTTGGGAGAGTATTTGGGCAGAGTTTGGCCGAACCAAAAGGCTTTTATGGTGTGAAGAAATGAGAAGGAGGAGTGCCCTTTTATAAGAGGGGTGAGGGGCACCTTTGGAAAAGCTAGAAATATTAATTTATAATAAATTCATATTCGGTTTCTAATGGCTCCAAAGTTGATTATTCAAAGATTAATGTGGGGATAGGTCGAAAACCACTCAACCAATAGAATTTAGACAGGTTTGGGTACTTATATTAACCTTATCTTTAAGTATTAACTCTAAGTTAATTAGTTTCACTTTTACAATGTCTCTTTGTATTTTTATATAATATGGTTAATAAACTTACTATATACATACAAACGACCCCCAAGTGGTCCATTAATGATGAACCTATCATGATATAAGTCTCTTGTCCGAACCTTAGATTTTTAGGAATTTAATATCAATTAATAATATAATATTTTTTTAAGAACTCTTTTATGTCAATTTTGACACTATTCAATAGTTGATTTTTGTGAAAATCATAACAGATTGATTACTTCAAAAAAAGTCAATTAAATAAATCCTAATATATCATATTATCCTAGAAAATTAGTTTAATTCATTAAAAGTTTCATATTATATTTATTTAGTTATTTATAATATCAATTATTTTAATTTTTCACTATTGTAGTAATTACTGCATCATCATTGTGTCATAAATAAAATAAATTATTTAATGTCTAAAAATTATAAATAAAATATCATTATATAGGAAATAATTTTATCTTTATAATTAATATTTATAATCTAAAATCGAACATATATAACCCTATGTAACAATTGTTTTGCTAAAAGATATATGCTTGTGTCATTTTTGTATTCATTTTAACTTAATTAAAATAAAGTGTCATTATCACTTACAAGTGGATCCATGGGGTCCCAAAATCGACCCAAAGATGTCCATGGTCTACCATGTATCAACCAATAGGGTTAAGACACGTTTTAGGGTAATTTAGTATTATTATAATATTATTTTTTAACCCTTATTTACCGGATTTACCCTTAACCATGGTAAATAAAATATTTACCGCAGTAATTATTCAAAATGTCTAAAAATAAAAGTTACCTATTTACACAATTTGAAAATCCTGATTCCAAATATGGAATCCATTTTCCTAAATTTAAAACACAGAAGTAGCAGAAATTAATTTAAAATTAATTCCCGCTGTCAAAACAAAAAGCGTGTTTTTAAGAGATAATAACTATCAAAAGATTGACACTTGTTTATGTTCGGTTTAATTGTAAAATTATGTCCAATGACAAAAATTATATTAAATGGTAAAAATATATTCTAAATATACTTTAAAACTACTAAAATTCATAATTTATCATTATTAATTATTTTGATTAAAAAAGTTGTTTTTAATTAAAATTTAGTAATTTTCACTATTCATCAAAATATGAAAGTTATCCGAAATGTACCAAAATTTCACCTTAGGCTAAATTCGATATTCCGAATCCAAAAATGATGTCCATTTTGAAATATAAAATATATATAATTTCAAAAGGTAGGTATTACTATTCATAACGGCTAGTTTGATTGGTTATGGTGTGTTAGAACTCGGTGTTGCGTACAACACACGCTATCACATTATTCAAAGAGAAGCGTACCGTAGAAGCTTGGGGTGTTACAATGTTGGTATATTTAACCATTATTTTTTGGGGTTTTCCATGTGTGGTCTTATCTTTTTGATCATTTATCTCTCCTTATTATTGTGTAATTATAGTTGAATCTATGGTTAATGAATGAGATTCAAAATTTCTAATTATTTTATTATGTGAAACTATGGAATTATCATAATTTTCATTACTTTGGTATATTTTAAGGATTAAACTAATTAATAAAATTAATTTTTCTAAAAAACTACAGGGGATGGGAGATTCAAATGTGTTTTATAATATTTCTAGAATTTTAATATAAATAATGGCTTGTTTGATGTTGTTATTGAGAGGTTTTTATTTCTTATATGATATATTTGTTATTTCCTACTATTATTTTTTTGGTTTCACCTTCTATTGTTTATTAATACACTTAAATATGTTATTGAATTAAAAAAAATCTATAAATTTATATTTTGGAGTTTATCTAAAAAGAGTGAAATGAATTTGGGAGTAGGTTGAAGGGCGATTAGATAGTACGAATCATGGGTGATGTAGTATTATTTCATATTGTGGTATATGTATAGATTATATGATTAATTTATTATAATCACCACTCATAAAAGGATATTCACAGAAATATGGTAAAGAATTAGTTGTATGAAAATGTTAAATTAAAGTGATTCTACTCAGGAAAGAGGTTATGATATAATATAAAGGAATATTTTATTTAGGTAATTACAGAAGATTTTTTTAAGGATTCTCTGTTTTTTAATACTAGTATACCTTAATTATATTTCTATAATTTATGTCTAATTGGTGGTTTATTATTGTTGTTGGTTTTGTGTGGTGTTCGCATGAGATTTTTAGTGAGTGTAGCAGTTGTTTGGGATTAGTTGGAAAAATAGATGTGGTTATTAATATGGTAGTGTTGGATAGGTTGTTATGTGCTTTGGAATTGTGTATTGGTTTGTTGGTTGGAAATGAAATTGTTTTGTGGTTTTAAGCCATTAAAGGAACAACTAAGGGGGTGGTTATTGGTTATTATTGGAGGGGTTATACATGATGATAATCAAAATGTAATTGACATTGATAAATTTTGTAATAGATAGTTAAATAGAATATGAAAATTTTGAGTTATTAAATTTTTATTAATCAACGATTACGATCAATTGGTTATAATTATTAAATGATTATGATTCGTATAAAAGTGAATAATGAAAGGATTGAATTGGGAAATGGTTGATGAATGGATTAACATTAAATATCGAAGTTATTTCTATAATGAATTTTATATGATTGGTAAAATGGTAAATATTGATATTGAAGAAATATATGACTAAATGGGAAGTTAATGATAATTTATAGCTATTTAGTGTGTTTTCATAGGGCTGGTTTATATGTAAATATAGAAAATTGGATTTAGGTTGTGGTATGGAAAGTGTGGTAATTATTTAGAGGTTTAGTATTGTTGTTTTGGAATTACTCTTTATGGATAGACCTATATGTGGATATATTATAAGTCATGTTTCCTTGTGATATATAAGACACCCTAATTAAGTCAGTTAACCATACTGAGAATAACATGTTTCGGGCTCTGAGTGTTCCCCCCACATACATGTTTTTTAGGGAACAAATGGATGGATACTCCATATATTTCTATCTTTATTCTGGGTGTATTATTGAGGTGTCATAGAACCACACTCCCACGTTTGGCTCTAAAAAACATACATTTTCAAATTAACTTTTATACCAAATGAAATTATCAAAATAAAAAATGAAAATATTTCTGATTAGTATAATATCTCACAATACTCATAGAAACCTCATATAACCTTTTGGTTTACTGTATCTGAGGACTAGCTACATATGAAATTTATTTTACAATTCTTGTAAACATTTCTATATAATAATACTCCTCTTGACTCCCTTATATACATCCTACCAGTTAGAAATATATTCACAACTCGAGGAGAGAAAACCAAATAAATGGGTGACCAAAAACACATTTTAATGGAAAAATAATCTAAAAACCATCAAGAGTTATATTATAATCATATGTGAAAATATATATAGGGTATAGATTTATTATTAAAAAAGAGAATTTAAAAATAAGAGTTATCCATAAATCCTGATAGAAGGAAATGTAATATCAAATGAACAAACTTATACCATTGGAATAGAGTGAAAAATCATTAGATGATAAACACTGTCCATTGGGTATAAAAAAAGGAACAAGGTTATCAAATAATAGTGTGGCATATACCTAATAATAAAAATCATTTTTCAAGGATACCCACAAAGACATTAATCACATAGTAGTATTGGGATAATCACCCATGTACTTTCTTGGGCTTAGAATAATACTATTATATAAAAATGGTATTGGGATAAAACCTTACATTTTCCCATTTATCTAGGGATATATCAATATTTCTACACTTTTTGATTGGTTAAATATTATCATGTTCCATTTTTTTCTTGTTTAAATATTGTTTTTTAGTAATTTTCATGGGAAAAAACATCACGTGTGCCTTTTATAACACATGATACATAAACATTGACAATGCATTAGAGGGATTTATTATTACACTTGAGCCTCAATTACAGAATATGAACTTTCAATTTTAATATATCTTCAATAAAATTCGTATTTTAAAATTTCTTATATAATAAATTCTAATTTGAATGGATGAATATATATTTTGAACTTACTAGGCCAAAAAAATCATAGAAAGAATTTTTGATATTTTAACATGTAAATAAGAAAGTATAAATAATAGAAAATAATTTATTTAACTATTACAACTTTTATTATTAATAATTTATCATAAAATTCATAATTTATCATGTATTTAATTTCAATTATATATGAATAAATATAAAATCATTTATAAACTAAAATGTATATTTTTGAGAAAATTGTTTGTAAATGCATAATACCATTCAATTTTAATTAATCCAAATAATCATTAATAACGAGTCATTTGAATTTAATTTATTTTTTATATATCTTAATATATTTTTTTAAATCCATATAAGGATTATTACTAGTAAAATAGTTAATGCAAGACCATCTTATGCATGATAAATGTGTTGCGTGAAAACACATTTTTTGTTCACATTTTGTGAATTTATTTTTAAATTAAATTATAAAATTATTGAAATTCAATTTAAAAAAAATTATATGTATTAAATCATAATAATATTTATTGGGTAAGAGTTCCAACTCATTTTTTAGTCATAATAAATAGTAAAAATATGTCACCCTAGTTTTGGTCAAAATGGGTTTACATGGGGTTAATCTAAAATGATAAGGGTTCAAATGACCTAAAAACTTACACAAAACTAATTTGTTCATTTTATTTCTAAATTATTATTATCACCTTATAATATGAGAAATCTTGGATCAATTTTTTCCATGAATGTTACTTAATAATATCTTAAAACATTGAATAATTACAGGTGTTCCTCTCACCTCAATTACCAAAGGAAAACTCCTCCCCTAACTTATTCACACTTATTTAGAAATTTCCTTGCCCATAAACTACCAAAATAATTCCCAAAAATATTTATACACATTATATAGGTTATTGTTTTCCCAAAATACCAACCCTATGGTACATAATAAGATAACCAAATGAGGTTTTTCTAAGTGATGTTAGTCATCTTTACGAAGCCCTTTTAAACTCATTTTACCACCTTTAAATATGTATTAGAATTGAAATATAATAACATATTTATTTTCCATATATTAAGATGTTAGTATAGTTATTGAATAATATTTAACCATATCTATCTCTATAAAATGGGAAACAACATCATCCCTCATATGTAAGATAGACTAATACCTCATGAACTTATGGAATGTTTTTCTATTAAATCCAATTATTGATAGTTACAATGATGGAAATAATTAATAAATATGATACTTATGAAATAATATTGATTTGGTAAATTTATTATACCATCTACTTCATCACCCGTTCACCAAATATTTAAATAATTACAATGCTTTTTTGAATGTACGACTTATCACTTCCACAATGCAATTATATTAATTATCCATGATCAACAATCAAGAGTGATTCTAAAAATATATCTAATTAATAAATATTACATTTAAATAATTATTATAATTATTTAAATGATGAAACTATATCACCTAAACAAGTACTAGAACACCCATGTTGAAACATGAATGATAAAACGAAACATTTCACAACCAGAACATTTTTAATAATGAAATATTGATAATGAATGACGATAAGAGGTTATAAGAGGATAATATATGATTTTATAAATATTAATATGGTATTTTTAAATTAATAAAATATTTAAAACAATTACTCAGTGGGTTAAATAATTTTCATTAATATTGAAGCGTGAGGTAGGGGATTTCATCTCAATTTCCACTACCTTGATATATTTTCTGTATTATTCGCAAATATAATTTTAGGGGGTGTATTTAATTTCCCTTGTATTAATTTAACATGTATATATATTTATTTGTCATTATAATGATTCAATTCATGTTTAATCCTCGAGGGGTTATAATTTAAATGTTACTAATGTGGTAATACTTTATTTTACTATCTCATTCTTTTGGATTACTTATATTATTCATTGAATGAATATTATAAATTATCCTTAATTAACCGAATAAATATATTACATTTTTTTTAAAAAATTATGTATTTTCCATATTTTCTTCTAAATGTACACTGTTTGGAAATCGAGTCATGAGATTTAATTTTTAAAAGGAAACTCACGAATATTTCACTTTTCAATAGAGTATAATTTTCATCTATATCCATATTCTATAAAATTGTTATAAAAATAACACTTTATTCACAGAAAAAATTTCTTAAATAATGTTTTTGTTATATTTTATTTTTCAATAGTTTTAAAAATGAATCATTATAATATTTTCGTAAATGGTCATGTTAGGCTTTATTTAAGAATATTTAAAAACTAATTTGTTCTTTTTAATGTAAATAGTGTGAAAATATTATCCTAACACCATAACATCATTACATTATTAACATTATTCTATTTGTTTTCAATGGGATTAAAATAAAAAAATTAATAATTTTTTATTCAATAATTAAAATATATTATATTTATTTCTCAAAAGGACACAATTTTATTACAAAATGTATATTTATAAAAAATTGATTTCCATATTTTATATCCAAATAATTTTATAGTAATTTTTATTATCTTAAAACAATCACAGTCTAGATATAATTTTTCATTGGACATTACATTTAACTTAAATTTCTATATTCTTTCTACCATGGATATTCTTATTTCCTAATCTATACACCAGTTAAAGATATGGTGTTTTAATTTATATATTATTTGATTAAGAGGGAAATATTTATATATATTGTATTCTTTGCACAACATAAATTTATTTTCTCAAATTCATATCATTTACTAAATTATTTGGTCATTATAAATATCAGGAATGAATTATTCATGTAGTGATGGATGGGGATCCGTTATAGATATCCCCATGATGCATCAATAGGTCTCCTGAGAAAAATTAGTTGGTTATCCTTATTAAATTCGTATTTTGTGTATTCCAAGCCATCGTTAAGAATGTCTTAGTTCAAGGCTATGGTAGTAAATATATCATGATGTCTAAGATTAAAAATTCATTATTATTAATTTCTTTCATTGATAATTGAGTTCTTATTATTCATGATACTATTCATTTAATATTAAAAATGTATGAATTTCATTCCCATGCTAATGATTAAATTGAATGTTCTTTCAATTATTCGCATTACCATATTGAATAAGGCTTCTTTTCTCATGAAATCTTCCACTGTACATAACATTGACTAAGAATTATAGATCACCATAATTTTTTCCATTCCCAGGATATGAATATTTAATCTTTATATGAGTTCTAGGATGATGAACATATACTTTCATTGTGTTTTATATTTTATTTATAATGTAATATGTAAGAAAGCTTGTATCTGGTCTTTCATGACTATTAATTTCACCAGTCCAATAGGATGGGATCCCTTGAATATTATGCCAGTGTAATAATTTTAAAACTGGCTTTGTGATAATAATGTTGGGTTTTTACAGATATAGGACCCACCCATTTATATCATTTTATATGTCCTCCAGAGGAAATAAATTAAATAATAAATAATCCCATGTAATTAAAATGGGCTACATATCCCTTTTAAATGATCTAATATAAGAAAATATCCATAATTATATAAATAAACATGACGAACCCATGGAATATAAATGGGTATACAAATATATTCAATAACAGTCATGTTAAATTCTCTTCACTCAATATAATACAACATATAGTATTTATTATATATAGATAAAGGGTATAAAATTTATTAAATAATTTACTTAATAAATTAATGAATTTAATAAATGTGAACATCCTTCAATCAAAGGAATCATGAATATGTTATTCACATTAGAATGGAATTGTAATGAAAATTATATTTATTCAATGAAGATGATTGGTAAAGTAAAATTAAGTGATGAATCATATCTCTATTAAATATGTGATGTTTCTGATTTTTGAAAACACGTGTAATTAATCAATGGGTAGATGAAAAATTATTTTAAAAGAATAATATAATAATATTTTGAACAATGTGATGAAAGTAATCTATTTTTTAAAGATTTTGTCTTTATAAAAACACATATAATTATGGAAAAATATTACACTGTAAAACCATGGAAATTGGGAATGAAGATTCTAAAAGATAGAAAATACATTCTTTTTAAATAATTTTTGGAAATTAGTTTCTTTTCCTATTTGAATATGATATTTATAAGAGAAAAAAATTACTAAATTATTTTTAAACTACGTTTTCAAAAAATATGGAAAGAAAATTAGAGAGATGTATTAAGAAATTAAATTTTAATAATTCCCCAATATATTAGTCTGGAAAATGTATAAAGTTTTTATATAGAAATCATGGAGTTGAGGATAAGAAATATATCAATGATATATAAATCCATTTAATATTTTAAAAATACATTTGTTGAAAACTGAAAATTTATATTGGATAATAAAATCATCATTTTAATTATGGTGGTGAGAAGTAAATGGTTCACATGAATTAAAACATATTTTAGTCACAAAAAATGAGTAAAACATTTACATGATATAAAATCTGTAGTTGTAGGAGAAACAGACATTGGAAACACTATGATTCATTATTACCAATGTCAAATTTTAATTTTAGATGGTATTTCATCAAAGAAGATGATTTTGATGAAAGAAAATAACAAACCTAGAAAAAAGGGGAATTTCAATTGGAAAAAGGAAAATTTAAGATAAAAATAAACTTAGAAGATCATATCCATGTTAATTATTTCTCTCACATAGAGGAGAAATTTGAGAATTGAAATCTATAACATCTTCAGTAACATTTAATTCAGAAAACCTTAGAGAATATATTTTAAAATTAATCATTAAATATCAAAAAATTTAGATTAACATGATATAAAATATTATAGGTTCATAAGACACACCATTAATAATAAAACAAAGTATATAATATGAAATAAGTGTCAATGTCTGAAAATACGAGATAAAAAACCGTTATCATTGTCATGATTCACTCTGCACATGTGCCAAACTATATGAATAATGAAATTATGTTTATTATATTACTTATTAGTAACCTTATTCATCTATAATAACTTTAATAAGGTTCATTTATTATCATATGTTATTTACATTTTATGTTGTTTTTTTCTTATGTGTGTTATCTTTATAAAAGTATAAATAATGTTAGGTTATTTTGGAAATTTTTGTGGTTGAGGATAATATTTTATTAAAATTTTAAATAATTGATATATATATTTAAAAAAAAATCCTTATTTTCTCACGAACCTGTAGTTATATTAATATTTATATTCCCATAGTCATCCTTGGTATGGTTTTATAGCATAGTTCATGTAAGAAGTTAAAACTACCCTAATAAAAATGATTTATAAATATTTGGGTAAGTATGTATAAGAATGCGTAAAATATCATTATAATAGAATAATTGGGGAATTAGTTATATGAAATCATTTTTTTGAATCAAATTTTTAGTAGTTTTATAATGAAAAAAATGAAGATGAAAATTTAAAATAAAATATTTCATAGAGGAAGTAGTGTGTATAATAAATGGATGAATTTTTCTTCTACATGTTCATGAAGGAATAAATAATGGATTTTAAATTAATATAATTAAACATACATATACTAATGATATTAAGGTCATTACGTTATTATGGTGTAGGAATCATTGGATGAAAATTGTTAAGAAGAAAAGGATAAAGATCAATTAATACTCACATTCGGACCTTGATCCTTCACATGAAAATCATATTAAAAATGAAGGACTTAGGATAAATTATTGAGACGAAAGGATAATGATATTTTTTGAGGATTCTAGTAAGGGAAAACGACAGTGTTTTAGAAAAAAAAACTACAATTAAATGGTTGTGGTGTGATGGGTTGTAAGTGACCCATTTTATAACTAGGTGGGTAGTTTTTTTCCCACTTATCATGAACCAAAGTAATGATTCATTTGATACTCAAGAAATATTTTTATTGTGATTTCACCTAGGTTAATTAATTCAACAACTGTATACACTTTATAGGCTCTAGATAAGGATGTCATTTATAGGATTACCAAACAATCTATACTTTAGAATAAAATTTTTATTTTATTCTATAATTATAATCATCACATATATATAAACCTATGGAATTCATTAAAATTTTCATGTAATTATAAAAAATAAAACAACACATCCCTAAAAACAAATAAAACTACATTGATACCAAATGATGCACCCGGATACCACATACTCTCTTCCAGTTCTAGAAACACATATTATAAAAAACAACATCAATTCCAATTGATATTATCCAAATTAATCATGAAAATATTTCATTTTTTTATTACATCTCACAATAATCTCACACATATTGAAAAAACCATTTATTTGGTTTTGTTGATGACTAACTATATAGTAAATTTATTTTATAACACATGTGAACATATCTCTATAATCTAACTCTTATATAATACCTTTATGAATTCACATAACTTATATTAATCGTCATTTTCTAGTGAATGGAAATAAAATCAATGATTTAACTAAAATTATTTTGAATAAAACATTTATAAATATGTCAAAAATGGTTGGATCACAAGTCTATGTGGAAACATGGAAATTTAAAAATTTACTACTATAAACAATATGGAGAAATAGGATTTATTCATAAGTTATGTGGGAAAGAAATATAATCTGAAATGAAAAAACATATACCATTAAATGAGAGCATGGAATCATGATATGATAAACATAATCCATGATTAATAAATATTTGACAAATATTATCACATAATTGTGTGAAATAAAAACAAGAATATAAATCTAATGTTAGGTAAACCAACCCATAAACACATCATATACTTTTCCTTGGATAATCACTAATTTATCATCTTAGGATTGTGATAATCCTCATGTGTACCAGTTAAATTTATATAAAACCACTAGTGTACCCATTTGTCTTGGGATATATCCCCCATGTGTGATTTCTAATAGACAAAAAATGTACCCTTTTTCATGTGACAAACACATGGGGAAGTGGATGCGGTATTCCTTGATACCACATTCTATTGATATTATATTATTATAATTAGTTGGGATACTTTATAACCGATAAATTATGAGTTTGGGATATTTTTTACCTAATGTAGGTGTGAGATTGTTTTTTTCTCATCTACATAGGCATTAGTATTCTTCTTCCACAATTTACTGGGAGGTATTAAGGAATATACAACAATGTGTACAAGTATTATATCAATTATATATAAATTCATTTTTTATTTTTCCCATTGGGATTTAGTGATTGAGCCTCAAGACTGAATAGAGGCTAGAATATTTTGAAGCTTCATTAGAATTAAAAAGGACTCTAATAAAAATTTAATTATTATTTTTAGTGGCTTATTCTAGAGTGGTTGCGCGAGTGTGGTGGAACAGGAAACATGGTTGGCCTAAAGAATTTTCTTAGGATGATTTTCTTGGATTGGTCAATAAGGTTCTCATTCCCATGGTATGAAGGGAAACATTTATGAAGGAAATCTTGGAGTATCTACTAGTGGAGTCCAACATGCATTATATTTGGATTTTTTACAAAGTGATTCTCTTGTTTTTAGACCTCTTAGATTATAAATATAGGCGAGCGTGATAGTTTGAGTCTTCCATGAGGCTAGAGATTAATTGGGGGTGTGGTGGGTTTTCGATGGAATTCCTATTTAGGGGTGATGGATTGGATTGAGGTGATCATTATGGGTATGATTTTTCCGTTTAATAAGGATAAAGATAGAATATTAAGATTTGGATTTTATGGAAACTATTTTTGTGAATCAGGGTTGTCTCTCGATGTTCTCATGTGGATTTGAGAATCAGGTTTTTCTATCTCCTAGAATCCTTCATCACCTAGGACAATATGTTTTCATTTTCATGGGGTGGACCTTTAATAATATCAATTCACAATGATTCATGGTTTTCCTATGTTTTGGTAAGTTGATTTACTATTTTTTAGGATGCTTATATTTCGATGGGTAGCCTGTTATGATGGAGTGAGTTTGGTTTACAAGTCTCAATGTGAGTATGTTCTGAGTTAGTAACCCTATATTGTTCATTTTTTCTTTTAATTGTCTGAATTTTTTAAATATGTTTTCATTGTAATTATCTAACTAAACTGATCTTAATGTCGTTTTTGAAATTTAACCATTATTGATTCCATAACATGAGACAATTTTTTTAGAGTATACTTAAATGCATGAATTATTTTGGTAAAACTAATGTATGTTGGAATGAATTTGTTAATAAACCCAATTTTATAAATTTATATCACTATAATGAATTGATTAATGGTTGTTAATAATTAATGTTTAGTTTGGGGATGGAGTGGTAAATACATCACTTCCCAATTATATATTTTGTTGAGCTCCATTATAGAGTAATTTTGGTTTTAGAGGTATATCATTTGGTTGTTAGATTATAGGTATTCCTGTGTTAATTAAATTTTTGTGTTCTAGTATAATTTTTGGTTCAAGTATATGGATTGTGTGGTAGTTGTTTATCCTTTAGTTATATAATCCATCTGAGTTATAAGGTGATTCCATGATAATTCTTAGACTTCTTGGTTTGGGGGAATTATTTCCTTCGGTAAAATTATCCGGGGGGAATCATTCTTAGTAGATATATTTTAGGAGTTTTATTTCCATGTATCATATTGATGTTGAAATTCGGGATTATATTCTATTTGGATTGAGGGTTTCATTCCACATTTTTTGGATTTGGAAATATACTTATTTAAGAGGTATCTCTTGGGGATGATAGGGTTCATTATTGAATGTAATCTTCACGATTTAGGGATTCACTATCAAGTATGAGAATAATTTAAAAGTTATATATTATAACAAAAATATATCTCTATAGACATTTATATTATGTTTTTATATTTTTGGTGGGTTTTTAGAGAAGTTTATAAGGATCAAAGTTATGTTAAAGTATAGATTTAAGCAGGAATAGGTGCATCATGGTATTGTTATAGGTGATAAATATTGAAGCATCAATTAGAGGAGATCATAGTTCATTATTCTTAATTGTTTCACCAAGAGGGTTGAGTCATGGAGTGTTTCTTATTTTTTCTAATGGGGTGTGAGAAATAAGTGTACAACACTACCCTATGAATGGTTGGAAGTCTTGTTGTGGAATGAGAGGTATTAGTTGTAGTGTAATGACTCCCATATTTCTATATAGGGGTTCATTGATAATACATAAAGATATTAATATTTTGATTTTATGTATACAATGTGTTTTCTCACATAATGGGAATATTCAATCATCATAAGAATTTTTCTTGCGGATTTTAAATAATTTTTCATGAGTGGCCATCATTACATGGTTATAGATATCATGGTGTGAATCCTTATGTGAATGATTTTATAGTTATAATTTTTTTTATCATTGCACCATGGTGATCCTATTACAATGTGGATTGGTTGAAGGTTGCACCTTGATTTTTATAAGAACATATAACACAACATGACCACCATGGTTACATAATTTCCTTCATTTCATGCAAGGAATTAAGAAAGTTTTTACTACATGATTCATCGGGGATGATAAGGGATATCATGGAGAAATTTTCAGAGGTGTGTTCAATTTGGCCCAATCATGGAATGACCATGACTTATACTGATATGATTCCCAAAATTTGTATATTTAGTATACATTCAAAAAATTATATGAATCATTTCTTAATTTCCTTATTTCCATCAAAACCAAGGTGATAATCGGTACATTCCCATAGAACATTGTGCATACATTTGATTTATTCGAGACTCAAATTCAAAGAGACTAACAATTTATGATCCAATGTGAGTGTCAGTTGTCTTTTATAGGTTCTCTATAGTTAGCTTAATAAATATTAAAAGATTGTTTTTTAAAATCTGTTTTTTTCCTTGGGTCATAAATTTTATGGTGGTTTCTATGATCATGGTTTTTGGGGTTTTATTTACATGAACATAACCTTAATGATCTTATCCAACTCCTTATTCTTGAATTTAATTTCCTATTGTGGTAAGGGATTTTGTATTTATCCTTATTTTCTTATGTAAAATTATGGAATTATCATTGATTTTTATGTATTTGGGTCGATGGAAAAGATCATACTAACTATGTAAAAGAATTTGACTAAAGTAAACTGAAGGGGAGGGGTTATTTACATGTGTTTTATAAGATTCCATGGTATTTATTCTGATTGATCTATTGATTAATGTTTATAATCAGAGGGTTATATTTCTGATGTTATACATATATAGGTGGTTTCTATTAAATTTTGGGATTCATAATAAATAATTATTTAAGCTACTTAATGTTATCAATGAATTGTAAGAATGTAAATATATAAATTTTTATGAATGAATTTATTCTTAAAGAGTGAAATGAATATGGAAGTGCCAGATTGTTTTGCCTATATTTTTTATGATATTTATTGGCCTTCAACTATGATATATATATATATATATTTATATATTACTATAGTGTTTATATTTTTGGAATATCCTCTCCTAAAAGGGTTTTAATGTAAAGGTTGTAATATATTATTTATGTGAAATCTGAAATTAATTAGATGTTTCTCATATTAGAAGAGTTTAATAAATTTTATAGGAAGTTTTAAAAAGGTAATTATGATAATTATTTTTTTAATATGGTTTTTATAAATTTACGTAATTCCTTGTTTATAGTTCCATGACTATTGTGGTCATGGTGGTGGATTGTTGTCACTAATTTTGGGGGTGATGGAATGCATTATGCGGTGGGTGTAATGGATGGATTGTTCTAATGCATTAGAAAATTTGATGTATCTAATGATATAATGTGTTTTTTCTATGAAATTGATGCTATTGCTTTTCAAAACTATGTGTAGTATTTGACCACTATGTCACAGTATTTCATTTTTACACATTTACACGTTCGATGAATTTATCCATTGATTCCCTTGTGATGTTGATAATGATAAAATGTTATTGTTATGATAATTATGATTATTTTCACCCATTCTGTACTTTTTTCAAATCCCTTATCCATACTATAATTTGGATTATATCTCACTTATTTCATTGATGTATATACTCAGGTGACTATAAGTATTAAACGGAAAATGATATTTTGAAGCATAACAAATAAGATAATAAATACATGTTTATGTTTAATTATGATCATATTTTGTACATTCCTTTTTTTACCAATACACAAAATCATTGGATCAAAGTTTTGTAATGTTATTATGTTTTTTATATTTAAAATTATGTAATAGTCATTTTTGAAAAAGAAGGGTCACTATTTTTGGTATCGAAGTGGGTTTTAGTTAATTAAGAAACAAGGATTATTTAATGTTAGTGAAAAAACATGGGATAAGACTAAGAATGTTTAATCATCGAAGAGTATTTATTTTAGAAAAAATATAAATAGAGGAATCTCATAAGATATTTTTTATTGTTGATAATGTAAAATTATAAAATTACATATTCAGGCTTTGTTGAATTAACTTTTATTCAAACAATTTAAATTTTAGAAAATGGAAAAACATGGAGAAACTAGACCAAAAAATATTGTGAGGAACAATGTAATGATTTCCTAAATGATATCCCCAGTGCCATGTAAGGTAGAGTTCAAAACGTCTGGGAAATTATTACATATAAGATTGAGGCAATGAATAATAACCCGAGAGAGGTGGAATGGACACCTTCACCTATGAAGGAGAAACTATCAATTGAGTCCTTTATTCGATAACAACCACCAACATTTTGGCGAACCTTCGATCCACTTGTTGTGAAATAGTGGTTTCTCTTAATAGAAAAGTTATTTTTTATTCTCTACAATTCTATGAAGGATAATGTGACACTATCTATTTATCTTTTAGATAGAGATATTGCATAGTAGTCAGAGTTGATAAAGAACACCAATATGAAGGATGAGATAGAAGAGATAGGTTGTGAAGAATTTAAAATAAATATTTTTAACAAGTATTTACCTTGAAAACATTTTACAAATATTGAGAGATAATTCATATATATGAATAAAAATTAATATGAATTGTCATGGATTACCAAGAAAAATCGTTAAGGATTAAATAATATCCCTCAGAATTTGTTATGAACAATGATAGAAAAATATATAGACTATTTAGTGGTTTAAAGCATCACCATTGAAAAGATCTATCTCTATGGAATGTTTTATGTCATGAAGAATGTGTTCTAGGTGCTCCCAATGTCGAGATATAGAGAAAAGAATGGTCCAACATTTAATTAGATAATAATAATAGAATGAAGTTTCAAGCTGGTGGGTCAGATTACAATGGAAGAAAGAGGATCCAACCTACCACGTTTCAAAATCTGTGGGAAGAAGTATTATGGTAATTTCATCAAGGGGATGAGGAAATTCATCAAGTGGGAGAGAGAAGTCCATCATTCTCATGAATGTTGAAGGGATATAATAAAATTGATTAACATGACGGGGGAAATAAGGGAACATCCTAATGCACCACCTATGGTTAAAGGCTTAATCAACAGGGAGAAAGGGATCTATGAAAGAGAGTTTACTAAACCATGATTCCTTGAAGTTAATCACCATCAAAAACCAGAAAATCCAAAGAATAAAGGGAAAAATTATGTCATCACTAATACTGAAGTGGATCATGAATATAAATTCATAAAATGTACACATCGTATTCACTAAATTATGGAGAAATTTATATTTGATTGCGGTTATATGAATTAATTTACATCATTCAAGTTTTCTAGAACTATTAAATAGAATCCCTAATACATTGGAGTAAGGATATATATAAAAACACCTAGTGGTTCAATCATTTCAACCTAGGTGTTGGACTCTTCTCTTGTTGAGGTATTTGGATTATTCTTCCACCTAATATCATAATACATCCTATGGTGGATTTCAACAATATACTTGGAATATATTGGATCTCTTTATATAAATATTAAATAATGGTATAGGTAATGTAAATATATTTTAATATTCTAAATAACCCTATTCTCCTTAAAAAAATATAAATAATATCATGAATATCCTTTGAAAAAAATCCCAACGGTGTTGGTGATGATTCCATGTGAAGAGAAAAATGTTTCCCAAATGGTTTTGTTGAAGGAAAGAATTGAACTTTAGTAAATACCCAATGAGAGAGAATCAATAAATGTATTTTTCTATGACTTACCCAAACAACCCCCAAATCATGAGGTAGACTTATCAAATGAACTTACACATGAATCCACTCCTAACTAAAAATGTCCCCACACAATGGCCTCTATCATACTGGAGGATTCAATGAAGATACTACAAAATCATTTTAAAAAGGGTTCATACACTTTATTTCATTACATTGGGGAGTTCAAGTTCACTTTATAAAGAAAAAAGATGTATCACTATAGTTGTGTAATGATTTTTGGGAGATCAATATGATACCCATATAGAACAAGTATCTTATTCCAGGGATTGATTACTTTTTTTATCAAATAAGAGGGGTACTTCTCAATGATGGATCTTCATTTTGGATATCATTATCTAAGTCCCAATAAGTAAGATATTCTGAAGAATTCATTCCTCCCATAGCATGGTAATAAAATTTCATAGTGATGCCCTTTAGTCTTACTGATTGCCCAAAAAGAATCATGAATAAGATGAATAGAATCATTAGAGACTACATTTTCAAATTCATTGTATTTTTTATTAATGATATTGTCTTTTAATCCAGGTTCAAGGAAGATGATGAAGAAAATACAAGGATTGTGTTGTTGACATTGAGGACTTATAAATTGTACACCATGTTTAAAATGTGTGACTTTTTTTATATAGAAATTCACAATATTGGATAAAAAATAACCAAATTTCTATGGACCCTTGAAAAATAAGGGAAACTGAGGAATTTCCCAAACCCACTAGTGTCCCTGAAATCCACAGTTTTCTAGGAATAGTAGGGTACTAATTAAGTTTTTTTTTGGGAAATATCTCATGATTTTGTCTCTACTAACTATATATACCATTAATAGTGTAAATTATGTCCCTATAGTAGAATGAGAGGAAATATTATTGGATCTCAAGAAGAGGCTAATCACTGCACCTATAATCACACTAAAACTAAGGGGAGATGTTTTATGATATAAAAAAAATTCTTCAATGAATTACTTGGGTTGTGTACTCAGATAAGATGATAATGTAATATCCTACATCTCAAAAAAGTTTATGTCCAATGAGATGAACTCCTCGATGCATGATTTAGATCTAGGAGCTATAACATTTTTGTAACACCCTTCCCCTACCTCATTGGCTTGGAGAGGTGGTGAGGGTTACATGGACTTAAGAAACGTTTCCAAGGTGCCAAAGTCTAGAAACAAATTCCAAGGGCTTCGTGAACAAAATGGGGAAATATTTTACCTTAAGAAGATAACCAACCCAACCAACCAACAACTAAAGATTCATGCACTTTCAACCCAACCAAACCGTCCACTAACAACCAAGTTGCTCCAAAAAAACCCCAAACCAATAGAACTAGACATGTCCACAAAACATCAGAATACAAAGCGAAATCTAAATAGAAAAACACCACAATCCATGACACCACCATAGATACACACCAAGATCCAAGCTCTAAGCTCATACAACACACTACAAGAATCACCGCGAACCACTAGCAATGAGATGCCTTACCTTTACCTATATCCCGGTACACGACATCTGAAAAGACACCAATGTGCCGAAACAGGGGGTGAGTATAACTACTCAGTAGGATTTCCCCAAATGACTTCGTTACACTCACCACTAGGACAAAACCGTTAGCGCATTTATATAAAAAAGTTTATATAAAATAATCACAAGTGCATCCATTACCATAATCCAAACACACCCTTACCAAGCCATCTCACCTGAACCAAGAAACCATGTGAAGTCCAAACAAACATTCCATAATCCATTTAATCATTTACAAATTAGAACAACAATTTCAATCTTGCAAGAAATTCACAACAGGACAACCAAAACAGTGGAGCTTGTGTCCAACCTGTTCACCCATTAACAACTAGCGGTACTTCCTTACCACTTATCCTTTGATGGTAGCCCTTCCGTCAACTATCCATCCCCTTTTTATAGTGGTACTTCCTACCCAATTTCACACAACATTCCAATCAAGCCATAACCAATCATAGAACTGACCAAAGTCACAACATCATGCAATCAACCAATTCCATTGCATGTCAATCCACATTAATAAATCACCCATTTATTGAAAATAATTTTCCATGCCAAAAACCATTTAAATAAAACATCACCTTTATTGAAAACCATTTTCATCAACTATTTTCCCAAATCAATCACTACAACCCATTTTAAAATCTCCATTTTAAAATTTACAACAAGACATTTCACCACAAAACCCCCCTTTTCCAAAAAATCCCCAAAACATCACCCAAGGGATTTCAAACCACATCCAACCATAAATAAAAATTAATTTTAAGCACAATAAATTAATTATAACCAAATAACACTAGTTCTAACCAAGTGGAGTCGAGAGAGAAGCCACCAAACATTAGGGTTCTAGTGAAATCAACCCACAAGCAATCGCACCTCAAAACTGGCGAACACACCACCAAAACATCTCTAGATCCCCTTAACTAACATTCACAGGCCTCAAAATCACCATCCAAGTTTACCACCAACCTATATCTACACACAAAAAGTGTAGATATAGAAAATTAAATAAGGAAGAAGAGTGGATCTAGAGAAAACCAAAAGCCAACCAAGAGGAAAGAATTACCCGGGAGAAACCACCTTCAATCCAACAAGAATCCTCTTCAAAACACTTACAAAATGAGTGGGAGATCACGTTCAACCCTTGAGAACCAAAAATACCGAGTGAGGATCGATTGGGAGAGAGTTTGGAGAGGAATTAGGAAAGATAGAGTTAACCCGGGTTTTAAAACCCTATTTTTATGTAACCGCACGGTTAGTCCGCATGATTTGGAAAACAGTGCGCACACTACTTACTTGGGAGAAAGGGTCTGCATGGTTGACTTGAACGGTTTGGAAAACCGTGCATAGGCTGTGTAAAGCCTACTATATCCCCCTGCACGGTTTCCAGGAGAACCCGGACAGTTTCCCTTAACTGTGTTCAAACCGTTCACCCTTAGAAAAGCCTCCAAACTCATTCAAAACCATTACAAAATCTTCCAAACTCTTTCCAAATCATCTCAAGAACTCTAAACACATAAAAAGGAATAATAGAAGCTAAAAACCTCAAACCAAGGGTGCTACATTCTCCCCACCAATGGAATTTCCAACCTTCGAAAGTATTGAACCCACCCTTTTCCAAAAAGATTTTGGGCCATTGCTTGACCCTATTTTTCGGCCGCTCCCAAGTCTCCTCTTGGATCTGGCCATGCTTCCACAAAACCCGAACCAGACTAATGATTTTACCCCACAAGACATTCTCTTTCTTATCAACAACCCGCACTGGAACGTGTACCAATGAAGCATCCGATTCTATTTCAACATGATCCCATCGAATAACATGGCCCGAATCCAGGTGATACTTTTTCAACTGCGACACATGAAACACATTGTGTACCACACAGAACCTAGGTAGAAAAGACAAATGATAAGACACCTCACTGACCAGCTCATGAATCTCAAATGGTCCAATATACCATAGAGATTACTTTCCCTACCTCCCAAATCGACTATGTCCCAACCTAGAAGAGATCCTCAAGAAAACATGATCACTCACCTCGAATGACATCAGCGGTCGATGATGATCCGCATATGATTTATGATGACTCTGAGAAGTCTTTATTCTATTCCTGACTAACATGATTTTCTTCGTAGTCTACTAGAAAAGGATTGGTCCAACCATTGAGGACTCACCCGTTTCCACCGAGCATAGTGCAGAACGACACGAACACCCATACAATGATTCAAACGAAGCCATATGTACGGATGAATGATAACCGTTATTTTATGAAAACTCAACTAATGAAATGTGCTCCTACCACGATCCACTAAAATTAATGACACAAGCCCACAACATATCCTCAAAAGTTTGTATCATCCTCTCGGATTGAACATCCGTCTAAGGGTGATATGCTGTTCTCATAGTAAACTTAGTTCCATGGGCTTGCTGCAAGGATTTCAAAAAATGAGAGGTAAAACTCAGATCTCTATCTGATACATCTGATACTGGAACACCATGCCCCTTTACCACCTTCTAGATATAGATTTTGGATAGATCTTCCACCATATGAGATTCATGAATTGGGATGAAATTGGTCGACTTCGTTAGCCGATCCACTATCACCCAAATGGTATTGTGATTTCTAACCATTCATTAGAGACCTGTGAAAAATCCATCACTATTTGCTCCCACATCCAAATAGGGATTGGTAGAGATGACAACATTTTAGCTGGCCTCTGATGCTTTTCCTGAACCTGCTGGCAAGTCTAGCATCCCGAAACAAACTCTGCCACACTTCATTTCATACCGGCCCACCAGAACTGCGCTTTCAATGCTTTATACATTTTCCGAATTATAGGATGAAAATCCCACCTAGAATTGTGATATTCCTTGAGAAGATCCTCCTGACAAGAAACTGGTACAACCATCCAATTCTGAAAACACAAAACAGAATCTCCATTTAGTTCCCAACCCTCAATGGTCTCCCCACAATTGAGTTTCGACCTCACGGTCAAACACTCAAAATTAGATATCTGTTCCTCTTTAACTATTGAAACCAACTCCGGAATAAACAAGACCAGAAAGAAGACCTCTCTATCGCCCTGGTCCTCACATTCTAAATGCATGTCAGCTACAAACGACATCAACTACCACTGGTCTGATGCATGCTTCACCACCTAAGCGTATTATTTTCTACTAAATGCATCCGCCACCAAATTTCTCTTAACCAGTGTGTACATCTAGTCAAAATCAAACATTTGGAGAACTTATATCCATCTCCTTTGCCTCAAGTTCAAATCCCATTGTGAGAAAATGTGTTTCAATCTCTTACGATCCGTATATACCGTGAATTTATCACCGAAGAGAGAATTATTCCACACTTTCAATGAATGGACACTACTGCTTATTCCAAATCATGAGTTGGGTAGTTCTTCTCATACACCCTCAACTGTTGTGATCCATACTCAACCACATGATTTCCTTGATTGAGAATGCACCCAAATCCTGATCTCGATGCATCTCAATACACCACGTACCCTTTTTTTGGTTCTGAAAAAACCATGATCGGTGTTGATTTAAGGAGACCCTTTATCTCTTCAAAACACTACTTACACTGTTCATTACACTATAATAGAACATTATTTCTTGTCAAAGCTGTCATCAGTGAAGCCAAACGTGAAAAATCATGAACAAAACACCAATAATACCTAGCTAGACCGAGGAAACTCTGTAACTCAAACACATTATTTGGATATTGCCATGAGATAAAAGCTTCTATATTTTCCGGATCCACTGAAATACTCCATTCAGAAATCAGAAGGCCCAAAAAATGGAATTCCTATATCCAAAAGTCACACTTTGAAAATTTGGCATAAAACGGATTTTCTGTCAAGATTCCCAACACTGTCTCCTAGTGCTGCTCATGCTCCACCCTTATCGTTGAATACACCAAAATATCATCTAAAAAACCACCACAAATTAATCCAGATATCTCTGAAATATCTGATTCATCAATTACATGAACACCAGTGGAGCATTCGTTAAATCAATGGGCATAACGACATATTCATAATGGCCATATCAACTTCTGAAAGCTTTTTTATGAATATCGTCCTTCCTCACACGCAATTAATGATATCCCGAACTATGGTCGATCTTAGAGAACCACTGGTCTCCCCTCAACTGGTCAAACAAATCATCAATTCGTGGTAGTGGATATCTGTTCTTTATCGTAACTTGGTTAAGTCAATGATAATCAAAACAAAGCCTCAAAGTTCCATCCACCTTTTCCACACACAACACCAGTGATGTCCACAGAGACATGCTAGGCCGTACAAACACTTTGTTTTCTAACTCTTCCAACTAGACATTCAATTACTACAATTTACTAACTTCCATTAGGTAAGATAGAAGTGATATAGGATTGGTCCCTGGAAAAATATCAATCGTAAACTCCACTTCTCTTATGAGAGGTAACCCAATGAATTCTTCAGGAAAAAATATCCATGAACTGATCCACCACTGCTGGAAGAACACTCTGCTCAACACCGTCTACCGATTCTAATGACAACACATCCCACTGATACGATAACATTCCCACTACTGGTGCCAACAAATCCATTTCACCCTTCCTTTCATACCTCTCTCCCCTAAAAAGATTTCTAACACCATCTTGTGTCATAAAATCCACTGGTTGCACATTACAGTCGATGTGGGCCTTAAACGCCACCATCCAATCCATTCCTAGGATTACATCATACCCATCAATCTCATGCATTGAGAAATCCCACATTAGAAAAACCTCTCCCACCAGGATAAAACATGCTCTACACAAGAAGGCTCGAAACTCTCTTTATCCCAGAGGAGTTTGATGTTTCAAAACTGAAGGCATCATTTCTACCCTTAAACCCAACAACTCAACAACACATACAGCACTAAAAGAGTTTGAATCACCCGAATCAAACAGTACTTTCATCAAGGTAGAATTTAAAAGAATAGTACCTCGCACCATGGATGATCCCGACTGATCATCCACCACAACCTACTCATCTCTGAACAATACCTTGGTTACCACACTCTTCTCTTTATTTCCCTGCTGAGGAGTTGTGGTGTTCTGAGAATCACCATAACTGACTTTGCTCTGCTAACAAGGGGTATGTTGTTTTCCTCGTCCCATCGAAGCATACTTTGTTTGTGATCCCTAAGGAGTGTCACACGAACTTGACCTTGGAGAATTATGACAATAACGCTATAGATGCCCCATCTTCTTACAATTATCACATGCTCGAGGATGTGTCATACAGTCCTGTTTGACATGGCTCGTAGATCCACACTGAAAACATCCTGGTTTGTTCTGGGGCTTCAGAGGAAGAATTAATGATCCTACCATCAGATTATGTTCCATAATACCGTGCTGGGATTAAGTGTCCCTCCACCACTTGAACCCAGCGTTAGAGTTCCAACTATTCCCCATGGGTACCACCATGCTTCCTCCGCCTGGAGCTCTAAACATATCCTGCTCAGCCACCGAGGCCCTATTCCCCATCTCTGTGTCAACATCTATACACAACAACACTATCTTGGAACGAATCCTTTTCCTCAAACCATATTTTAAGAAAAAATCTTTCAATGATGTATTACCCACCACCTCAAGTTGAAATCTCAGTATGTTCATAAACGTAGTTGCATACTCCATCATAGACATATGCTCCTGTTTCAGACTGAAGAAATGAGTTGTACGATGAATTATAAACATATGTGGGTAGAGTTGTTTATTAAACAATTATTCAAATCCTTCCAACGTCATACACTTGTCTATTCCATCTTATAATACCAACTCCCACCACTGAAGGTAAATATCATCCATCATATACGTGGCCAACATCACCTTTAACTCTACCAGTGTTCTAAAGAATTCTAGGATCTTGTTCATCATATTCAACCATGCTTCTGCCCTCTCTGGCTTTCAATCACCCCTAAAGATGGGTGGATTCTGCTTTTGGAACTAAACCACTTGATCCACATCCCTAGTGTAATCCACTTTATTTCCACTTTCCATAGCTTGGAAATCTTGCACTATATTTTTCACTAACTACTTGTTCACCTATGTCTTAGTTGAAACCATGTTCTCATCAGCTGCTTCTGGTTGGTCTCTACGACGCCTACCCGGTGCGAGTTCAATAAACAGAAAACAAACAACCATGAGTCTCACTTCCATAGATATCATGAATTCCCATTTCATATTGCATTACACAACACTTTCACAACCAGTCATTCCACAAGTTCTCATTTCCCATATTTCACCATTTTTTGAAAATCAAACCATTTTCAAAATACATAATATTTTTCACATTACAATTTTACACATATGAAAAACCATTTCACTAATCAGCCCAACAATCATTATGCCCCAATGAAATATTTATCCTATAGGGAGGTCATTTCTACCATATATTCCATGCACATCTCATTGGCTACTCCCACGACAATGATATTTCCAATGCCTATAAGTGTCTCCAAAACACTTATGTACCAAACTCCCTGGTAACATGAATTTCAGCATAAAAGGGTTAGGTCCGTCCTTTTATGCAATACATTTTATGTTTCGACATTCCTATGCCTTATTACCATCCCGACTTGAGGAATAGTACAATAACGAATTTCAACACCAAGAACGATGATCAACACCAAGGATTGAACAACTACTCTAACTTGAAAGAAAAGGACCGAATAAACTAATACCACTTGTAACCCCCAGCCCCTAACTCATTGGTTTGAGGAGGCAGTGAGGGTTACTTGGCCTTAAGAGACGTTCCGAAGGTTCTAAAGGATGGAAATAAATGTCGAGGGATTCAAGAACAAATTGGGAAATGATTTTCCCTTAAGAAGATAACCCAACACAACCAACCAACAACTAATGATGCATGCACTTTCATCTGAACCAGACCATCCACTAACAATGAATTTTCTCCACAAAACAGACCAAAACCAATACAACTAGACATGTCCACAAAAAATCAGAGTACAAAGAAGAAACTAAATAGAAAAACACCACGAGCCATGACACCACCACAGCTCCACACCAAGATCTAAGCTTCATGCTCCACCAACACACCAGAAGCATCACCGGGAACCACTAGAATTGAGATACCATACATTTACCTGTATCCCGGTACATGACATCTGCAAAGAAACCAAAGTTCTAATATAGGGGGGTGAGTACTATAACGACCGATAATTTACATACATTGTTAATACTTCAAAATTGAAGCATACTTATTACAACATATAACTAAAACCACAAAAGGACCGTATAGGTATAGTGTCTTTAGAAACTGGGAAACATAAACAACTGGTTCATAAAGCATCAACTTTTCCCCCCACTTATTTCATCATATCTAGAGTCCCTTTTTGGCATATCCTACTTGATAACCTTCTTCCTGACCTGGGGAAAGAAAACATACAAAAGAGGGTGAGCTAAAATGCTCAGCAAGGGAAAATAAAGGAAATAAAAATCATATCGTGTCTTTTTGAAAATCATAACCTGCAAAAGAGATCATAATATCTTAACATGGAATAAATCATAGAAGTAAAAATGAGATCCCCATAATCATAACATAAAACTTGATACTTTGTGGCATGCACACATAATCATGGAAAATCATTTCTTGTTATTCATGACTCATTGCCAAGACTATCTTAGCGGACAAAGTCCATTTCTGAACCGAGTTCACTCCTCGTTTCAGTCCTGTATCACTGAACCGAAATAACCTTCCATTCCAGCCATGCCTATCTCATGAGATATAAATCTTTACCCAATGAATTGGAGGGAGATATAGGTCCCACCCATCTTATAATGAATCCTTTCTTATGTGTTCCACATAATCATAAATCATACATCATCGCATAACTCATGTAACAAAAATGGGATTCTTGAAACATCATGACATCATAAAACAAATCATATAAGGTAAATGACTTCATAAAAATAATTCCCTCAAAACATAATCAAATCAATGTAATAATAGGGATAAAAACAGAACCCTTTATTATCTTAGATGGAAAATAATTTTGATAAAACACTTGAACTCCATTCTTGAGGAAAATATCCTTTCTTCTTCAAAAACATTTTTCCTTTCTTAACATGTCATACAAATTTAAACTTAAAGAAGTTGATTAAAAATAAAATTGAAAACTTGTAAAGGAATCTTCTTGTAAATAATGTTTTAAAAATCCATTCATGCCCTATAATTTAAAAAAAAACATTCTTCGTACTTTTGTCGGAAAAGTCAAAAAGTACCTCGTATGAAAAACGACAAAAGAATCCATTCATATATTTTACTAAAAACACACCGAAGGGTAAAATTGGATATAAACTATTGTATAAGGATGGAAATAATATTACATATTGAGGGAACATGGATGTGGATGATAAAATACACCCCGGTAATTACCAAAGTAAAAACAATCTCGGATAAAAGTGAGATTGTGATATTTTCCCTTACCTTAGGTCCGATTTGCTTTGTATGTGTCCGAAGCTCCTGTATAATGGTTTAAATAATGTTATTGACTTATTACAGAATCATACATATTGATATGATATCATATATGGTCATATTCTTAGCTTCTTATTTGTAATATTTCATTGTTACTTGTTACTCGGGTCTTTATTGCCTTTTGTTCTTATGCGAGTTTTGCCGAATAAATTCTTATTCTTATTTTAAGGTTATAGATACCATATATCCAGAATGGTATTAGTGTAACATATATCATAATTATTCATTCAATTCATTTATATAATTACTATGTAATGATGATCATGTAGAACGAGTCGCATCACATCGTGGAGACGGTATTCCGTACGTACGCACGAGCGATGATATTGTTCCAATGATCGTGGAATTGTATTTAAGTGTATTTATACTATTTCATTATCAATATCACTTTATAATAATCATATATAGTTACTCACTACACCATTATACCCATCCTTGTAAGGTGATGATGGAAAATAGATTACACCACGGCGTGGAGACAATATTCCGTACCTACGCACGTGCGGTGATTTCATTTTTCCGTAGGATGGATAGAAGGTGAATTAGGGTTGTTTCATATTAATAATAACATATCAGTATGTAAGTAATACTGATGTTATTACTTTATCATGTAACAACTAAAGAAGAAGAAGTTGAAGAAGAAAGAAATTGAAAAGATCGGTAATGGATATTACCTCTTCTTTGAAACGCCTCTTTGAATCCTCCACTTAGGGAACTAAGATTGGTCTTTTAATAAGACCAGAACCTCTAGGACCATTCTAGGGAAGTGGAGAAGGAATTTTGTCAGGGGTTGGATGAGCTTGAGTGCTCAAATTGGTGTGAGGAGGAGGGGGAGGAGGTTCCCTTTTATAAGGGAAGAGAGGGGCACCTTAGGAATATCTCAATATATTATTTTATATTAAAGTCAAAATCGGTTTATAATGGTTCCAAAGGGTCTTATTTAGAATATAAAGTGGGTATGGGTCGAAATCCTATCAACCAATATGATTTAGACATGTTTAGGTTATTATTTTAACCTTATCAATTATATTTAACTCTAAGTTAAATAATTTAACTTTTACCATGTCTTTTTGTTTTCTTACATTATATGGTTAATACACTTACTATAACATGCCAAAAGAACCCCAAATTGTTTATTATTAATATATATATTTCCTTATCTAAGTCATTTGGCCGAACCTTAGATTTTTAGGAATAAAATAACAATTAATAATATAATATATGATTTAAAAACTGTTTTGTGTCAATTTTGACACTATTTGATATATGATTTTTGTGAAAGTCATAACAGAATTATATGTTCTAAACAAGTAGATTAAAACAACACTAATATATCATAGTAACCTAGAAAATTAGTGGAATTCATAAAAAGTCTCAAATTACATTTATTTGAACATTTATAACATCAATTATGTTAAAATTTCCTTAAAAGGGTAATTACTGCATCATCATTGTGTCATAAATAAATTAACTTATTTAAAGTCTAAAAATTATAAATAAAATATAATTATGTAGGAAATCCTTTTAGATTTCTAATGAATATTTATAGTCGAATTTATCTTATGTATAACCCCATATTAAAAATGTTTTAGTTATTAAACTTTGATTTTAACTATTTTAACTATTCATTAAATAAAATAATATTAAATGTCATAATCTAATCCAAGTGGATCTAAATGGTCATATTATATTCATAAGGTTGTTTTTGGACGAATGAAACTTATCCAATAGAATTAGGACATGTGTTAGGGTAATAGTAATATCATATATACCCTTAGTTACCCTATTTACTATTAACCGCGGTATTAAAAGTAAAAAGTTATTATTCACCAAAAAATTATTTTTATCTCATTGAACCAAATTTTACTTACTGATATCAACCGTGTCGGTCGGATTTTCGAAATTCCATTCACAGAAGCAGTAAAATTAAGTTTTATGCAAAATTCAGTTTTTAACCTACCACTTAGTGGTTTCACTATTCATCAAAAATTGAAAGTTTTCAGAAAAATACCAAAATTTCACCCTAGGCTAATTTCAATATTCCGAATCCAAAAATGAAGTCCATTTTGAAAAATAAAATTTATAAAATTTCATAAAGTGGTTATTACTATTCATAACGGCTAGTTTTAATAATATTTTAATAGCATATCGTTGTTTAGTGAAACTCGGTATTGCGTACGACGCAAGCTATCGAGGAAGGTCGCGATTTCGTGTAAAACAAGCCAAGAAAGTGTTGTGTAGAAAAATATTACTTTGATAATTTATATAACATAAAAGTCTCGGGTGTTACATTCTACCCCCCTTAAAAGGAATTTCGCCCTCGAAATTCGTCACTTTGTAACAAACAGATGAGGATACTTTTCCCTCATCATACCCTCAAGCTCCCATGTAGCTTCTTCAAGTTGGTGGTTCCTCCATAAAACTTTCACCAATCGAGTGGTCTTGTTTCATAGGAATTTTTCACTACGATCCAGAATCTCTATCGGTTGTTCTTTATAAGAAAGATCTTGCTCCAGCGGTACAACTTTTGAGCTGAGTACATGTGAAGGATCAGGAATGTACTTTCTCAGGAGAGATACATGGAACACATCGTGAACTTGAGAGAGATTCGGTGGAAGCACCAATCGGTAAGCTACCTTTCCAACACGATCCAGTATTTTGAAAGGACCGATATATCTAGGGCTCAACTTCCCCTTCTTTCCAAATCTCATAACCCTCTTCCAGGGAGATATTCGTAAGAACACTTTATCACCCACTTCAAACTCTAGGTCTTTTCTTCGGTTGTCGGCATAACTTTTCTATCGACTCTGAGCTGCTCTTATGTGTTGTTGAATAGATCTGACCTTTTCTGCCATTTCATCAACGAGATCAGGTCCTAATAGCTTTCTTTCCCCAACTTCATCCCAGCAAGTTGGAGTCCTGCATTTCTTTCCATAGAGAGATTCATAAGGAGCCATCTGAATACTGGAGTGAAAGCTATTATTATAAGAAAATTCCACCAAAGGTAGGTGTTGATACCAAACTCCTTTGAAATCCATAGAGCAAGCTCTCAACATATCTTCTAGGGTTTGAATTGTTCTCTCAGACTGACTGTCTGTCTGAGGATGATAAGTAGTGATGAAACTCAACTCTGTATCCAGAGTATGCTGAAGACTTCGCCCGAACTTCGAGGTAAATCTCGGATCCCGATTAGATATAATAGAAAGTGGTACTCCATGCAATCTTACCACTTCCTTTACATATATCCTGTCAAGCTGATCCAGAGATAAATCCTCTCTAATATTAATGAAGTGTGCATACTTTGTAAGACGATCAACTATGACCCAGATAGCATTATTGTCTTTGGATGTTTTAGGAAGTCCTGTGACAAAGTCCATAGTGATGTTTTCCCATTTCCATTTGGGTATGGGTAATGGTTGTAACATCCCCTTGGACTTCTGTCTCTCAACTTTAACTTGTTGAAAAACCAAGCATCGAGAGACATATTCAACAACATCTCTTTTCATGCCATCCCACCAGAAGTACTCTTTCAGGTCCCTATACATCTTCGTGCTTCTAGGATGAATAGAGAATGAAGAACTATGAGCTTCATCCAGCAGATCCCTTTTTAATTCGGGGATGGGAGGAACACAAACCCGATTCCTGAACATTATTATCCCATCACAATCAAGGTTGAATTCAGGAACATTTCTCACCTTCCGTTGTAACTATACATATTCTTTATGTGCCTATTTAATCTTCACATGTATATATGGTTGAACATTCATTTGAGAAAGATAAGATTTTCCCCCTTCCATTATAATTCCAAGATCCATCCTTTGTAAATCCATAAATATTGGATCTTTTGTGATCCTCATTGTGGATAAACTAGCATGGTCTTGTCGACTTAATGCATCTGCCACCTTGTTTTCTTTCCCAGGGTGGTAATGTATTGAGTAGTCATAATCCTTAATCAGCTCCAACCATCTTCTTTGACGCATATTCAGCTGCTTTTGTGTGAAAATATACTTTAAACTTTTATGATCAGTATAAATATCACACCTTTCACCATAAATGTAATGCCTCCAAATCTTTAATTCAAAGATTACCGCAGCTAACTCCAAATCATGTGTTGGGTAATTTTACTCATGGATTTTCAACTGTCGTGAGGAATAAGCTATCACCATATCATTTTTCATAAGAACACACCCCAATCCCTTCTTGGATGTATCACTGTAGATCGCAAACCATTCTCCACTACAAGGCAGTGTGATAACAGGTGCACTGGATAACCTTCTTTTCAACTCCTTGAAATTCTCTTCACATTCCTCTGTCTAAACAAACATAACTACTTTCCGAGTCAACTTGGTGAGTGGATTAGATAATCGTGAAAAATATTTTACAAAACGTCGATAATATCAAGCCAAACCAGGAAAACTTCGGATCTCAGTTACTGTTGTTGGTCTCGACCATCTTTCGATAACCTCTGTTTTTGCTGGATCCACAGATATCCCCTCTTTTGAGATTATGTGACCCAAAAATGCAACTTTTTGAAGCCAAAATTCACACTTGGTAAATTTGGCATAAAGATTCTCCTTTCTCAGGGTCTTCAATATAATTCTCAAGTGATCTTCTTGCTCTTCCTTTCCCTTTGAATAGACAAGAATATTGTCTATAAATACTACCACAAATTGATCAAGATAGTCTCTAAAGACTCTATTCATCAGATCCATGAAGATAGCATGGGCATTAGTAAGACAAAATGGCATCACTATAAATTCATAGTGTCCATACCTTGTACGGAAAGTCGTCTTTGGTATATCCTCCCTTTTGACCCTTAATTAATGATACCCTGAACGAAGATCAATCTTGGAAAATTATTGAGCTCCACGTAGTTGGTCAAATAAGTCATCAATGCGTGGGAGAGGATATTTGTTCTTGATAGTGAACTTGTTAAGTTCTCGATAATCAATGCAGAGTCTCATTGATCCATCTTTCTTCTTAACAAATAGAACAGGTGCTCCCCAAGGTGACGCACTAGGGCGTATGAATCCCTTATCAAGATTCTCTTGGAGTTGCTTCTTCAATTCCTGCAACTCAATTGGGGCCATTCTATAAGGTGTCTTTGAAATAGGCAAAGCACCCGGTACGAGTTCTATTGAAAACTCAACTTCACGATTTGGTGGAAGACCCGGTAATTCCTCCAGAAAGACATCATCAAACTCCCGTACGATGGGCATTTCTTAATCGTGAGTTTCTCACCAACCATTTGAGATAAATAACCTTCGTTTAGTGGAATCAATACCCATAAAATGGAAGAAATTTCCACTGGAAGGTTATGTTCATCCTTGTATTGATAGACGATCATAGATTGATCTGGAATATGAAATGTGACTTCACTTCTTTGGCAATTGATATGAGCTCCGTATAAAGAAAGCCAATCCATGCCAAGAATCACATCAAATTCCACTAAAGGAAGGATCACCAGATTTTCAAGAAGCACTTTCCCACAAACTTCGATCGGAGAAGAATTATAAACTTTTGATGCGATTGATTTTCCATTAGGTGTTGTCACAGCTAACTCAACATCTAATTGTTGAGGTAATACGGTGATACCCTTAGAGAATTCTTCAGAAACAAAAGAGTGGGTGGATCTAGAATCAAATAATACATTTGCTACTTTAGAGTGGATGGTAAGTGTACCTTTCACCACTTCGTTATCGTACTCCACATCGCTGATAGAAATTTCATGTGACTTTCCTTTGTCTTTAGCCTTAAGAGTTTGTTGAAGTCGACCATCATCATCAACCCTTGGATTTGGGCATTGATTGGCATAATGCCCCATCTCCTTGCACTTGAAACATTGAAGTGTAGTAGGTTCATTCTGTGTGTCTCTTCCTTTGTTTGCATCATTAGACACCTTCTTCCCATTATCGCGGCATTCAAATGCCCGATGACCTTCCTTTCCACATTTGAAACATTTACTTGTCCCTTTAAGACAACTCCCTCCATGTTTCTTTCCACACTTTGAGCATAAGGGAAAGCTCATCTTCTTTTCAGTGTGCTCTTTAGATTTTCCTTTGAATTCCATTTTCCTCTTCTTATCAAACCCATATGACTGATGGTTTACTCCAATCTCCATATCGACTTTGAGAGCACATCAAACGATTTCCTCGTAGCTATTGAAGTCCCTTATGGCTAACGCCCTTCGAAGACTTGGTTTTAAGCCACTAAAGAATCGATCGATCTTACTCTCAGGTTGGATAATAACACCAGAAGCGTACCATGCATGTCTTGTAAAATTTGCTTCATAGGTACCAACAGATTCATCATCCCTTTGCTTCAGTTCAAGAAACTCTTTCTCCATCTTTGTTCGGAGAATACGAGGGAAGTACTTATTGAAAAATAAGTTCTTGAACTCGTCCCATTCCATGGACTCAATTTCATCCCTTTGCCTCGTATTCTTAATAAGATTCCACCATTGATCAGCATCTCCTTCCAAACGATACACTGCTAGGATGACTTTATCATGTTCAGAACATTGAAGAACTGAAAATATCTTTTCAGTAGTACTAATCCATTGTTTATCAACTAATGGATCAGTAGACCCACTGAAAGAAGGTGGACGCTGCCTCATGAAGGATTCAACAGAATGTTGCTCCTTTCTTTGCTCGTTTTGAAGTCCTTCATGATTCATAGCTTGAGAATGTTGTGTGAGCATGGCTACAAGATTTTGCATTCCGGCTCCCATATCGTTTGGTTGCTCAGGGGGACAATCATTGCATTGCCCATCGCATTCCGCATTAACACGGTTCCTTCGGGTTCTAGCCATTGAATAAACCCAAAAAGAATAGTGTGAGAACCACTAATTATAATAGGAAAACCACATAATTCAAGAATAAAATTTTCACGCTTAAGGTCTTATCATAGGTTATTCATGGCCATTTCTAAAACACTAAGATTGTGTTATATGCTTAGACTTATCCTTAGGGTTCTTACTAAGGATTTCAGATCCTAGTTTCCAAAGGTTGACTATACCTTTCCTCTGATACCAACTATAACGACCCATACTTTACATACATTGTTAATACTTCAAAATTGAAGCATACTTATTACAACATATTACAAAAACCACGAAAGGACCGTATAGGTATAGTGTCTTTAGAAACTGGGAAACATAAACAACTGGTTCATAAAGCATCAACTTTTCCTCCCACTTATTTCATCATATCTGGAGTCCCTTTTTGGCATATCCTACTTAATAACCTTCTTCCTGACTGGGGGAAAGAAAACATACAAAAGTGGGTGAGCTCAAATGCTCAGTAAGGCAAATAAAGGAAATAAAAATCATATCGTATCTTTTTGAAAATCATAACATGCAAAAGAGATCATAATATCTTAACATAGAATAAATCATAGAAGTGAAAATGAGATCCCCATAATCATAACATAAAACTTGAAAATTTGTGGCATGTACACATAATCATGGAAAATAATTTCTTGTTTGTCATGACTCATTTCTAAGACTATCTTAGCGGACAAAGTCCATTTCTGAACCGAGTTCACTCATCGTTTCAGTCCTGTATCACTGAACCAAAATAACCTTCCATTCCAGCCATGTCTATCTCATTAGATATAAATCATTACCCAATGCATTGGAGGGAGATATAGGTCCCACCCATCTTATAATGAATCCTTTCTTATGTGTTCCACATAATCATAAATCATACTTCATCGCATAACACATGTAACAAAAATGGGATTCTTGAAACATCATGACATCATAAAACAAATCATATAAGGTAAATGACTTCATAAAAATAATTCCCTCAAAACATAATCAAATCAATGTAATAATAGGGAAAAAAACAGAACCCTTTATTATCTTAGATGGAAAATAATTTTGATAAAACACTTGAACTCCATTCTTGAGGAAAATATCCTTTCTTCTTCAAAAACATTTTTCCTTTCTTAACATGTCATACAAATTTAAAATTAAAGAAGTTGATTAAAAATAAACTTGAAAACTTGTAATGGAAGCTTCTTGGAAATAATGTATTAAAAATCCATTCATGCCGTATAAGTTAAAAAAACATTCTTCGTACTTTTTTCGGAAAAGTCAAAAAGTACCTCGTACGAAAAACGACAAAAGATTCCTTTCATATCTTTTACTAAAAACACATAAAAGGGTAAAATTGGATATAAACAATTGTAGAAGGATAGAAATAATATTACATATTGAGGGAACATGGATGTGGATGATAAAATACACCCCAGTAATTACCAAAGTAAAAACAATCTCAGATAAAAGTGAGATTGTGATATTTTCCCTTACCTTAGGTTTGATTTTCTTTGTATGTGTCTGAAGATCCTGTATAATGGTTTAAATAATGTTATTGACTTATTCCAGAACCATACATATTGATATGATATCATATATGGTCATATTCTTATCTTCTTATTAGTAATATTTCATTGTTACTTGTTACTCAGGTCTTTATTGCCTTTTGTTCTTATGCGAGTTTTGCCAAATAAATTCTTATTCTTATTTTAAGGTTATAGATACCTTATATCCAGAATGGTATTAGTGTAACATATATCATATTTATTCGTTCAATTAATTTATATAATTACTATGTAATGATGATCATGTAGACTGAGTCGCATCACATCGTGGAGACGGTATTCCGTACGTACGCACGAGCGATGATATTGTTCCCATGATCGTGGAATTGTATTTAAGTGTATTTATACTATTTCAGTATCAATATCACTTTATAATAATCATATATAGTTACTAATTACACCATTATACCCATCCTTGTATGGTGATGGTGGAAAATAGATTACACCACGGCGTGGAGACGGTATTCCGTACGTACGAACGCGCGGTGATTTCATTTTTCCGTAGGATGGATAGAAGGTGAATTAGGGTTGTTTAATATTTATAATAATATATCAGTATGTAAGTAATACTGATGTTATTACTTTATCATGAAACAACTAAAGAAGAAGAAGTTGAAGAAGAAAAAATTGAAAAGATCGGTAATGGATATTACCTCTTCTTTGAAACGCCTCTTTGAATCCTCCACTTAGGGAACTAAGATTGGTATTTGAAGAATACCAGGACCTCTAGGATTATTCTAGGGAAGTGGAGAAGGGATTTTGGCAGGGGTTGACCGATCTTGAGTGCTCAAATTGGTGTGAGGAGGATGGGGAGGAGGTGCCCTTTTATAAGGGAGGAGAGGGGCACCTTAGGAATATCTCAAAATATTATTTTATATTAAAGTCAAAATCGGTTTATAATGGTTCCAAAGGGTCTTATTTCGAAGCTAAAGTGGGGATGGGTCGAAATACTATCAAACAATTGGATTTAGACAAGTTTAGGTTATTATTGTAACCTTATCAATTAGATTTAACTCTAAGTTAAATAATTTAACTTTTACCGTGTCTTTTTGTTTTCTTACATTATATGGTTAATACACTTAATCTAACATGCCAGGAGAACCCCAAATTGTTTATTATTAATATATATATCCTTATCTAAGTCATTTTGCCGAACCATAGATTTTTAGGAATAAAATAACAATTAATAATATAATATTTTATTTAAAAACTATTTTGTGTCAATTTTGACACTATTTGATATATGATTTTTGTGAAAGTCATAACAGAATTATATGTTCGAACCAAGTTGATTAAATCAACACTAATATATCATAGTAACATAGAAAATTAGTGGAATTCTTAAAAAGTCTCAAATTACATTTATTTGAGCATTTATAAAATCAATTATGTTAACACTTCCTTAAAAGGGTAATTACTGCATAATCGTTGTGTCATAAATAAATTAATTTATTTAAAGTCTAAAAATTATAAATAAAATTTCATTATGTAGGAAATATTTTTATCTTTCTAATGAATATTTATAGTCGAATTTATCTTATTTATAACCCCATATTAAAAATGTTTTAGTTATTAAACATTGATTTTAACTATTTTAACAATTCATTAAATAAAATAATATTAAATGTCATAATCTAATCCAAGTGGACCTAAATGGTCATATTATATTCACAAGGTCGTTTTTGGTCAAATTAAACTTATCCAATAGAATTAGGACATGTGTTAGGGTAATAGTAGTATCTTATTTACCCTTAGTTACCCTATTTACTATTAACCGCGGTAAAAAAACTAAAAAGTTACTATTCACCAAAAAATTATTTTTATCTCATTGAACCACATTTTACTTACTGATATCAACCATGTATATCGGATTTTCAAAATTTCATTCACAGAAGCGGTAAAATTATGTTTTATGCAAAATTCAGTTTTTAACCTACCACTTAGTGGTTTCACTAATCATCAAAAATTGAAAGTTTTCAGAAAAATACCAAAATTTCACCCTAGGATAATTTCGATATTCCGAATCCAAAAATGAAGTCCATTTTGAAAAATAAAATTTATAAAATTTCATAAAGTGGTTATTACTATTCATAACGGCTAGTTTTAATAATATTTTAATAGCATATCGTTGTTTAGTGAAACTCGATATTGCGTACGACGCAAGCTATCGAGGAAGGTCGCGATTTCGTGTAAAACAAGCCAAGAAAGTGTTGTGTAGAAAAATATTCCTTTGATGATTTATTTAACATAAAAGTCTCGGGTGTTACAAGTACAACTACTTAGTAGGTTTTCCCCAAATGACTTCCCTACATACGCCACTAGAATAAAACAGTTAGCACATTTATATAAAACAATTTATATAAAATAATCACAAGTGTTCATCCATTACCATAAGGCAAACACACCATTACCAAGCCATCTCTCCCGAACCAAGCAACCAAGAGATATCCAAACAAACATACTACAATACATTTCATCATTTACACATTAGCACAAAAATTCCCATCTTTCAATAAATGCACAACAAAAAAACCAAAATGGTGGAGCTTTCATCCAACCCGGTCACCCATTCCCAACTAGTGGTACATCCCGACCACATAACCTTTGATGGTGGCCCTTTCGTCCACTATCCATCCCCATTATATAGTGTCACTTACCACCCACTTCGACACAACATTCCAATCCAGAAATAACCAACCATAAAATCCACCAAGGTCACAACATCATGCAATCAACCAATTCCATTGCCTGTCAATCCACTTCAATAAATCACCCATTTATTGAAAATCATTTACCATGCCAAAAAACATTTCAATAGAACAACATCTTTATTGAAAACCATTTTCATCAACAATTTTTCCAAATCAATCCCTGCAACCCTTTTTAAAATCTCCATTTTAAAATTTACAAACAAGACATTACACCACAAAACCCCCCTTTTCCCTAAAATCCACAAAACATCACCCAAGGGATTTCCAACCACATTCCCCCATCAAAACACAATTAATTATAAGAAAAATAAATTAATTGTAACCAAATACCACTAGCTCTAACTAAGTGGAGTCGAGAGAGAAGACACCTACCTTTAGGTTTCCAGTGGAATCAACCCAGAAGCAATCACACCTCAAAACAAGAGAATGCACCACCAAAACCTCTCTAGATCCCCTTCCCTAACATTTAAAAGCCTTAAAGTCAACATACAAGGCTACGAAAACAGTATATCTACACACAAAAAGTATAGATCTAGAAAACTAAATAAGGAAGAAGAGTGGATCTAGAAAAAATGAAAAGGAAACCAAGAGGAGAGACTTAATCGTGAGAAACCACCTTCAATCCACCAAGAATACACTTCAAAATAATTCCAAAACGAGTGGGAGATCACATTCAACCTCTGAGAACCCAAAATCATGAGTGAGGCTTGAGTGGGAGAGAGTTTGGAGAGGAATGAGGAAATCCCGAGTGAACCAAATTTTTAAAATACTCTTTTTAAGTTGCCGCACGGTTAGTCCGCATGGTTTGGAAAACTGTGCGTTAACCATGTGCATGTTACTTCTTGAGGAGCAAGGGTCCGCACGATTTCCTTGCACAGTTTGGAAAACCATGCGTAAGCCGTGCAAAGCCTATAGTCTCCCCTGGCACAGTTTTCTGGAGAACGCGCATGGTTTACCTTAACCATGCTCAAACCGAACACCATTAAAAAAATCGTCCACACTAATTCAAAGCCATTCCAAACTCTCCCAACCTCCTCCCAACTCATCTCAAGTAGTTTAAACACATAAAAAGGCATAAACAAGGGCTACATACCTCAAACCGGGGGTGCTACAATTTTCCATGATGATTTGACGGCGCTACCTATATGGCGAGAAGTGTGAAATATATAATGATAACATGATTCTAAAGTATATGTTCACATATAATTAGATCAATATGCATAAAAGGGCTTCGTAAGATCTAATATAGGAATATGATTTCTATTTTATTTTCCACCTAGGAAAGGAAAACAATGTAGATAATTAAATTAGAAGAGATGAACCAAGTACTCTCATCATGATGAGGATCGATAAAGACCCCTTCTTCATGGATATCAAAAGCATATATTTGGAAATCATAATGATAGGCAATCCATCCAAGCATAAACAAAATAATTCTTAATTATATATCTAAGAGATGATCAAGGTGATGTAATGGAATTATCTGGAGCTACAATACAAGGTGAAAGAGGTAATGGAATTGAGGCTAAAATAGATCCATGTGCATAAAGTAGGTGTGATTCCATTTGGAATAAGGCTTTTTTCCTTCATCGCCTGAGATAAAGGAGGAGATATTGGATAATACCCATTGCACATGTTTCTACATCCATCTTGGGAGTACCACGATGTCTCGTGATTTTGAAGTATAATTTTGGTTGGACAACATAATGAAGGATATTTGTGGTATATCTCAAGGTGTTTGGTACAATAGAATATTAATGTATAAATAAATAAGTCCAAATGGATGATGCAACCATTGGATAAAACCATTTGTAAATTAGAGAACATCACTATAGACATTCTCACTGGTCTACAAAATACATCAAAAGGAAACACTTCATTATGGTTTGTAGTGGAATTACTCACCAAGACTACCCAATTATTTTTTATTTGAGAATATTTCTCACTCAGAAAGATAACTAAGATATATGTGAAGGAAGTGGTGAGGCCTCATGGGGATTCACATTAGATAATCTTTTATGGTGATCTAAGGATTACATCAAAATTTTGTATAAGTCATCAACATGATTTGAGAACTAAATTGAATTTTAGCATGGATTATCACCACCTAATAGATGGACAATCCTAATAGACAATTAATATGATTAGGGAAATTATGAGATATTTCTCAATGAAAATAAAAGAATGATGTCATAAAAATCATATAGTGGTTGAATTATAATTAAAAAATAGATTCCACTCGATTATTTAAATGGCTCCATATGAAACTCATAATGGGAACCAATGTAGAACTACGAATTTTAAGGATAAAGTTTGTGATCTAAAGATACATGGAACTAATATTGCACAAGGGATGACCAATAATGTTCAATAAATCTAACAACACATAAAATCTTCATATACTCAAAATAGTATCTATTGTACCATCCATCGAAGTGATTTGGATTTTGATGTTGGAGAAAATGATTTACTTCAAATATTACCAATGAAGATATTCATACAATTTGGAAAGAAATGGGATCTCAGTGCAGGTACATTGGCCCCATTGAGATCATTAATTTCAAAAGAGCAGTGGAAAATCAACATTAAATTCCACAAACCATGTCTCCAGTTCATGTTGTGTTACACGTATCCTTCTGACAAAATTACATACCAGAACCTTTATATGTACTAAACTCATAGGTGGTGAAATTTGAAGATGATCGCTATTATGAGGAGTATCTGATAATAATTGTTTTACCATGTTGACAATGTTCTATTGAAAATTTACACCAACTTTCTCAAGGTAATATAGAGAAAGCATAATTATGGAGAGGTTACATGGGAACTACAAGATTTGATGAAGGAGAAATGGGCTCAATTTTTCACCTTAGAATGTAAAATGAAAAGTTAAAGTAGAAATTTTAGAATTGGGGAGAATATAATGACCCAATCATTTTCTAATTTAATTTTCATTCATATTATAATGTTTTAAAAAATATTTATCACATAGATAACCCAATAAAACATTATTATCATAAATGAATAATGAAATAAGTTGTATTTATAACAATTATGGAACCAATACCGATGGTATAGTAAGCTGACCATTAAAATAGTAATACATCCATTAAGAATTTTAATCCAGCCAATAGAATAATAACCCCAACAAAGTAATTATAAATAAAATGTAGGTATATTATAAATGGTAAAATTATATATTTATGTCATGGAATAAGTACATGAATGATTAAATAAATATTTATTAATTGTGAGTATTTTTTTGTCAAATATAAATGATTATTCACAATTTTTTCATTAATATAATGATTTAATGGAAAATTTATTTTCCTAAAATAGATTCATAAAATAATATTTTTCTATATTATAATTATAGGATAATTTTCTGAGATCTTAATTAATTTTTTGATGTGTCGTAAAATCTGATATAATATTAAAATCACTATTTTTTTAAAAAACTATGATTTTAATTAAAAATTAAATTAATTTTTTTAGAAAATTATTATATGAAAATTGTTTCCATTATGAAATGAAATAATTGAGTAATGTTTTGGGTGAATTTTTGGGATATTTCTAAAATAGTTTAATTTTTTGTGAATAGTGAAATACGAAAATTTACAATATAAGATAAATACATGAAGTCTTTATTCATTGATGATGTTTGGATGATATTAAAACATTATATTAATATTTAATTCATTATATAACGTTTTTATTTATGATAATTAACACTATCAACAATCATTGTTAAATATACCAAAGAAATGAATAAAATAATTAAAAAACACCCCTACTCTCCCATATAAATACCACCCCTCACCACAAACTCTCTTCAATCCTTATAAAAGTTATAGCTTTGATAAATTATTCCCAAATCCATTTCCAATCCTTTCCAACATTTAGGTTCTTCTGGGCTCAAAAAATACGTAATTCATCTTTCCTAAGTAGGTTCTAAAAGAAACAATAATCATGACGTAAAAGCCTCAATCGTTCTATTATGATTTATTTTATTTTCTTTTCCTCTCCTCAACTCCCCTCAAAAAATGTTGAATTATAACTCCAGTATCATATATATACTATATTTTTATTTTTATGATGGAATATACATCATAAAATATATTCCCTCCTCCTTTGATTTTATAAAATGAAAACATCATCCATGATGTGTCAATTCCCCGCCTTCTTAGATGGAAATTGTTTTCCAATACCCTTCTCAAGTGTGGTCATAAAACAATTATTATGGTTAAAAATGTTTTTAATATTAATATTATAACTTTATTAATTTAATTTAGAAAATTTAATAACCTAATATTCTATAAATCAAAATTATTTTCGTTATGGACGTAAAACCCGCCAAAATAAACTAAACATTTATCCCTAATGTTTATCGAATGAATCATAATCATAAAATTAAGAAATGATTTATGAGACCATTTAAAATTATTTAAGATCATTAATAACACATTATTTCAATTCTAGATAATTATTCTTAGTTTTCATGAACTTTTATAACAATATACAAGTAAACTGTCCTTCAAACCATGAAAACAAATGCTTCTAAAATGATGGAATTTAACAATATATCTCCTCAAAATGTCTATAAATGAACACGATAAAAATAAAATAAATAAAATAAATGTATAATAGGTTCTTAATTATGTATCTAATGAATCTAATTTGATTATCTAGGATATTAATTGAATGTGAAGAACTCTTTTGTACATAACGTAAGGGGATTCTCAAACCCAACACCACTTCTTTAAGTTATTCCAAATTCAGGAAAAAAATTTCTATCGATATCCATTTTATGTTACAAAAATATAATTTCATTTTTAGTCCATATTTATTCTGGGATATACTTGTTTCCATTCTTATTTTATGATAAATACACTGATTTTTACAAAATAACCACCCTTTCCAATACATTCCATGACTCCTCTATTGTTATTTCTTCTTCACCGAAGAATGATGATTACTATACTAAATATTTTCATTTCTATTAAATTTTATTACGCCATGTTTATTCATGATTGAATAAATTTTTGTAAACCTATTTATTTACATGTGTCCTTTCTTTAATTATTTTGATATACATTCTATGTGGCTTGAATAATTATGTAAATGTTACAACGCGAAAAGTGGGCTTTGAATTACATAGCCCTCAAATTAATTAGTTAATGTGATTTATCTCATGAGATAATGTGTATTATGAGTGAAAAGATTCTTGAATTTTTTATAATGATTTTGTTATGATTATGCACATATGTTATTCACAAACATCATGTTAGATTTTTTCAATACTACGTGTTTTATTTAACAACTACGACAAGATGTTTCATTTTTATAAATTTCCATAATCCACACCTTTTATCAATTTTTTCTTCTGATGCTGATAATGATTTTTGGTTTATGTTATGATAATAATGATTATTCTCAGTCATGTTATATTTTTCCACATCCCTTATTCATCCTCTTAATGGGAATGTAGATCAACCCTTTTATTGATATATATCCTCAGGTGAATACATGTAATAAAGAGAATGTGAGATTTATAAGGATAAATATGAAGATTTTAAATAAATTGTTATGTTTTATTATGTACAACTTATGAATGTTCCTAACCCAAGACACTAATTATTTGGATCTTGTTTTTGTAATGATATTATGATTTTTATCTTTAAATTTTTTTAATAGTTATGTAAGGAAAAGTTGGAGATCTTTAAAATTTTTTGTCAAATATAGCATGTTGAAACATTAGAGGACATGCTTTGATGAATGAAAAGTAATTCTTTACTAGATATGTGACTGAAATCAAAAGACCATAGAGATTTGAGATAATGTAGAAGTCCAGTCAGATGTCTACCATGAAATTCTAAATGTAGTGGAACTACCAAAAAATGTAGACTATGAGTTTAGGTTTCAAGGATACATTCCATAAGAATACTTATGTGATTATTTATTGGAAATATATTAGTCATGAAACAAATGGAATTAATAAATATTAGAATACATTTATAATTTATAATTTTTAAATTTCTACATGTATTCATGATAATGTTCTAATATTCTCTGTTTATATGATGTGGATTAAAATGGGAACCACAAGAAATTCAATTTCACTTGGATAAATATTGGATTAATATTGGATAAACATAATATCTTGATTGGACATAACATCCAGGGTGGTATTGGAATGTCGACATAGTAAAACGCCAAGATAGGAAGCATTATGCTCTAGAATACCCACTTCTTTCTAATCCCCCTCAGAGAGATTGTATGGTGGATAAAGATAAATAAAAGAAAAATATGGATGGTGGACTAGATGTTAGTGTTTCATGTTGTCGTCTATGTCCTATGACATGTAGAAAATGCATGACGATATATATTCTTTTTGAATTCTTTCTTATCTCTAAGATTTACACCAGGAATGATTTCGACAAGAAGTATATTATATTTTATGTGCTCTATATAGAGACAGTCTAGAAAAATGAAATCAAGAAGGAACAAATATATTAATGATTGTGTAGTATATCATATGACTTGAGTCCCTTGGGTTCTAAATGACCATGATCTAGATACTAATATAATTTCTTCCTATTTACAACATAGATTCTCAACATTCATCATTATTTATATTAAAAATAACATGATTAAGTCTCTCCAAGATTTTTTTACACTATATCTCTAATAAGAAGAGGATATAATTAATTAAAACTATCATGTCTTTATAATGAACTAGAGGAGGGAATGCAAGGACTAATTTCAAGATATAAGTCTAAGTTAAAGAGATCGATATACCACCCTTCTATAAATACAAAGATACATGAGAAGGAAAATAGAAATATTAATGTCTAATTTCTTCGTGGAAAGAGAGGACACTTGAAGAAGAAAACATAGCTAGGTATAAGAAGCAAGTCAATGTTTTTACTTGAAGTTGTTTTTTTATTCTATCAAATTTTTTATTATCTTTAAGTTCTGTATTGGATAGAAAATGTGTCTCAATAATTTGTATTTATATATGGTAACCATGTAGATTAAAGAATATTTCAAAAGGATAAGTGGATCTCTGTGCAATAAATAGTGCGAGTCTAGCTTCCATGGTAGTGGGATATTATCACATGAATTTTCATGGGGGTTAGGTTCTTGTAGTAAATAATTATTATAATATTCCTTTCATTACAAGGAACAAAATATCAATTTCATGCCTATAACCCATTGTTTATGATTTCAATTTGCAAAATCATGTTGTCTCTTTTATAAAGACAACATGTGTTATCATATGATGCATATTTGGAATGCGTTGTCTATAATTGAACTTGAAAAAACGATAATGAAAATAAATGAAAAAAGAATCAAGAAGGAATCATATAACACTTGATGATGGTACAATATGTTAGGTTATGTAAATTATAAGCATTTATAAAAATCACTTCAAATAGGGTATTTATAATTAGTTGAGTTAGTACACATTGATTTAGGTCACACTTATTTAAAATGATAAATTAATTAATTTCACTTTTTGGGAATAGAGAAAGTGCCATTGAATCACTAAAATTAATTCATATTTTTGTATATAGTCCATTTTCACTATAATTATGGTGGGGTGTTGATACATCGTTACTTATACTAATGACTATAATAGGTATGGGTATATCTACATAATGTGGAATAAGTCACATTCCTTTAATATTTTTATAGAATATCGATATGAAGTAGAAAAAATATGTATACTAATATTAAGAAACATTTCTCAAATAGAGGTGGAGAGTATATTAACCACAAATTCATTGATCTCGTGAAGGAATGAGGGATCATATCCCAACCCAACTCTCCTTATACACTAAAATTGAATGGTGTTAGTGAATGGAGGAATCAAAACATTCTCGACTTGGTAAGATCAATGATGAGTCCAGAAACTCTTCCATCATCCTTTTGGGGATATTCCATGTAGATAGCAATATATACTCTGAGACAAGTACTAACATAAGTGGTATCCATGGTTTTATAGGAGTTTTGGTGTGGAATGAAATCCAATATATCATACTTAAGTGTATGGGGATGTAATGATTTTTCAAGACTACAATTTGTGTAAATTTACATCCCTAAGAAGAAAGTGTATCATTATTTCTTATCCCAAATAGGCAAAAGGATATTACATATATAATCCTTCTGATAGAAAATTTATTGTGGAAAATGATTCGATATTTCCTAAAAAAACACATTTCCAATGAAAATAATTAGAGCTAGACTGACTTTAATTAAGTCGATGTTCTAGATGAATAATATTAGGTACAGTAATAATCTCCCAATTAGATAGGTGCAGATGAAGTTGTTCCTAAGACACTAGAACAATGCGGGTCTATAAGAGAGGTTAGAGAACCAAGGATATATGTGTTTTTTGTCACCAATTCAGGTGACACATTTCTTATATATAATGATGATCCTATGACCTATAACGAAATAATATATTAAAAGGATGATGCTAAAAACAAATAAGACATGCCTTAAGAAATGGATCGCATTGAAAAAAAATCGTTTCTTTTATTTTTTTGTATACCCACTATCAAATGTAAATCTAATTGTGTGTATATGGGTATTGAATAAAAAATAATGACAAGGATAGTCATGTAAGAACCTATAAGGAATTGACAGTACTTAATGTTTTTAAGGAAGATCAATGAATCGACTATAAAGAAACCTTATAAATAGTTTTAATCCTAAAATATGACATAGTACTACTTGAAATAAAAACATTCCATAATTATAAAATTTAGAAAATGGATGTGAAAATTTATTTGTAAAATTGGATGTTAGTTTAATATGTCTATATAACACAACATGAAGTGTTTATTATGTTATAGAGTTCCAACTAAGTGTGGAAGCTTCAAATCGTCACTTATGGATTGAATTAGGAATTGCGATCATGAAATATTCATTTTTATGAGGTCATAAGAAAAAAAATTCATTAAGGGTGAATAAAAAACATGGGTATATAATAATATTAGTGAATGTTCTATCATTTTTCAACTATTATACATTGATGACATATTGTTATAGGTAAATGAAGTCCATGTCATATAGTTATATAAGACTTGGTTAAATAAATGCTTCTCCATCAATGATTAATGAGAATCATTATATAATCTAGGGACTAAGATCTATTGAGATTGATATTAGAGGCTTATTGGACTAAATCAAAGTAGATATATTGATAATATAATCAAAAGATACAATATGGAACAATCCAAGAGAGGATTCTTTCCATGGTGACATGGAATTAATCTCTCTAAGAAATTGTGTCAACAAACACATGAGGAAAATAAATTTATGTGTATAATCGCTTATGATTAAATAGTGGGATCTATCATGTATTCCATTCATTTTATGAGGTTTTATAATTTATTTTATTTAAAAAATATGAAAGGATATCAGGCCAATCCCTGCGAGTTATATTGGGTAGATGTAGAAATAGTTCAAAGGTACACAGTAATTACAAAGGTTATGTTCTTGTTGTATGGAGGAGATGAAGATCTAGTCATGAGTTGATGCACTAATTGTAATTTCTGAACATATAATGATGATTTAAAATCATATCCAGGCTGTCTCTTTCGACGGAATGGTGGTTCAGTGAGCTGGAGTATCTTGAAGAAACTCGTGGTTTTCGATTCTCCAATAGAATATGAGTATATAACATTTTATGAAGTAGCATAGGATATAGATTGGATACATAGATTTATCATAAATCATTGTGTTTTTACTATTAATTATTATCATATTAAATTATATTGTGATAATATAGTAGTAGTGGTGCATTCCAAGGATCCCAGGTCATAGTAGTTGAAAAAAGAATATACTTCGTAAGTTTCATCTCTTGAGTCATTTTACTTAATGGGGTGATTTAATAGTTAGTAGAGTATCCAAAAGAGAAAAATTGGTAGACCCAATAACTAAATACATTCCTCATTAGAATCATGATACTTATGTCAGATCTATTGGGTATAGAATTATTAGAAGTTTTCCATAGTAAGATTAGGAGTAATGAGAGTGGGTTCCCAATACCTAACGTATTTGTGTACATTGTTTACCATTACATGCATAAAATTGGATTTATACATGTGTTTATATATAAAATAATTATTTTTATACTTTTTAATCAACTATTTACATGGTAATGACCTTATATTACATTTCATATAAAAAATTTTATATTAGTTCCCTACTGTAGTGAGAAGCTAGAGATACAATGTCATTATTCATAAAGATACCTTTTATGATCAATATACCACATAATGGAAGGAAAAATATGATGTATGAAATTAATGTTATATGGGCTCATAAGCATTCATACATATTCATATAAAATTTCCACTAGGTGATCTTGAGTAGATGAGATCATGAATAATGACCCACCAATTGGAACACTTCATGATTTAGGTGTCATTGGTTGTTCCTATCTATGATAATTCATATTGGTCTCCATACATATGACTATTATTAATGTATACCATTTGATCACATACATTGTTGAAAGAAAAAAACCAGGACAATAAAGTATTTGATAGGTAGCTTGTTTTGGGTTCAATGTTGGTGGCATGTCATTGTTTGAAGGATCACGATATATTTTATCTCTTCAAAGATGATGAATAGATATATCAGGGGACCAACTTGACGAAGATGGTATTGAATTAATTATATCAATAGACATGATACAAGAAGATATGTCTTTCTAGTATGTTCAGGAACAATATATATAAATGAAAGGATGATGACACAAGTGTGAATCCATATTAATGAGATATTGGGATTCAAAAAGATTATAGTATGAATAACTTGTTCATAAGATGTAACAATAGATATGAAATTTCTAATCTCCTTAGGGGAAATGATGGTTTCCTGAATTCAATCTTGGTCTATGGGATGGAATAACTGCTGTTGATATAAGGGACTAGAGGTTCACATAGAAACTGTTTCTAGAAGTTCTACAAATTCTAATTAATACATGTTTAGAATGAAGGGGGTCCCACATGTGGGTTTCAGTGAAAATGCGATTATGATCAATCATAAGAACACATTATTTAAATAAATTATTATTATTTAGAATAATAATGGTTGAATTTATTTCTAAAGGTGGCTAAAATTTTATTTATCACTAAAGAGAATATAAGAAAAAATAAGTTTTTGACAAACAGAAGATGTTAAAGGTTAATAAAATTATTTGGGAAAGCTTTTAGGGTATTTTAGTGGTTTTTATATTATCATGATACATCTTATCATGTCACATGTGAGTTATAAAATATTTTTGACATTTATGATTAGATTATTAATTCATAAGTGTGAATAATTTTTTAAAAGGAATTTTATTACATTCTGGAGACTAAAGTGGAATTTTAGAAAGTACAACCTTAGTATAAATATAAATTTTAGCCTCTTGAATAGTAATCTACACCATCTAGAAATATTTAGTGAGAGAATATATCATCTCCTTTCCTATCAAGTTCTTATAGAGAGACTTTGATGGAAGATCAGGATCAGCTCGATCCAACTTTCTTGATTGAGTCTTAATACATCATGTGAGAAAAGGGACTCCATGAAGTTGATTTATTTCCAACGATAGATCCTTGAAAAAATAGATAAATTATCTAGGAGTGGTTCTGAATATGTGGATGGTCTAGATGATGCCTACATTGGATCCCTTTATCCAATACCTGTTGATAGTGAGTGAAAAAATTTAACAACATCAAACGAACACGGTTCTATTTATGATTTTATTTTTCAGGATGAAATTCAATTAGATAGAATCCATTAAGAACCATGGGAAATTTATTTTTTGGATTAATCATATTTATTAAAAATCTAGAGAAAATTTGTTGTGTGTTTTTCATGTTTCTATTTTGGACAGGAATATTTCATTCTAGTAACATCACACAACTCTGGTAGTGTTATGAAAAAATGGAAAAAATGAAATGAATATAAATATATTAGTGCATGTGTTTTTTTTGTGACTAAATCATAAACACATAATTTGGACAACTAATACCACAATATATCTACAACCACAACAATGATATGATGAATATAAAGAATCCATAATTACAAGATTTAAAGAACACACATCATTATATTATTTTCACAGTATCTTTTTGGCTTAGAGTTTAAGAGAATTAGGAAATCCAAAAAATGGGAAAACAACACTTCAACATATTATAATTTTTTCCCACAAATCAGATTCTCAAATTGACAGTCCTATTTCATTTATGTCATACTTTATTCATCAAATAAGAGCCTATATAACATTAATATTTATATTTATATAGTTTCTAGACATTCTTAACACTTATAAAATAATTTTATAACATTATATGAGTATTTAAATATTAGAAAGGGATATTTAAAAAATTTAATCCTATAAGTCCATTGAAAAACATTAATACAAATGAATTGTTTTCATTTTTATAATTAATAACTCTGAGATGAAATAATAACTTACTTAATAATGAAATAAACTTCATTTCCAAAAGCTTATATGCTAACATATACTATGAAATAATAAATGTGAAAATATTGATGGAAACATATATTATAATATTCATATCACCTAGAAAATAACCTATTTAATCGCAGTTATAATGGGATATCTTCACCAGTTGATTCTAACATGATTTATTTAACTAATAAAACAATAACCAATGTATTGGAGGGATATAAAGGACTCAATAATAAGAAAATATAATTTCCCTGAGAAAATAAAATTAATAAAACACAAATTGTATTTGAATTTCATATAAAACACATAAAAACATTCATTTGAACATATACGCTTGAACACTTATATTTGTCAAAAAAAGAAGAAATATTGTTTTCTTTTAAAACACATTATAATGAAAATGTCACAAAACAAGGGTATTTTAATTTACCTTTTAAAATAATGAAAATATGAAAATTATCCATTATATTGAACAAAAAAAATGATATAGAGAAGATATTTTCATGGAAAATGTTAAAAAAATCATTTCAGTATTTAGTAAAGGAAATAAAATGAATAATCTGTATGAGAAAACATTAAATAGATTCAATTAAAAAAATTTTTAATGAATAATGATACCAATAAAAATGAAAATAAGAAATCATATAATTAATAAATAATATTTTTTTAAAACAATATGATGAATATAAACATTTAATATAAATATTTAAAAGGATTATTAAAAACAATTATATTATTACTTTAAAAAAATCCCACACCACAAGTCCCAAATCATTTCATAAATTATATACAATCATATATAATAAAATTATATAAATTATTTTCATTATTGAGAGTGTTTTTTATATTTATTAACTTATTATTATTCCTTTTATGTCTTTTTTTATGAAGGTATATTTATTTACTTAATCTATATTGTTTTTTTGGGGGTTGTTTAGTCAATTCATCCATAAATTCTTTATAATTTCGATCATTGGAAAAGGGGTTACAAAATAGTTTCATCATCTCTAAAATATTTGGTATGTTTTCCTTATCATTATAGAATAATGAATTTTTTATGTTTTATAGGTTGCTAGAAAAATATTTGCAAATAAAAAAAATTATATCATTATTTTTTTAAGTGGTCATATTATACAATTACCATGTACTATAAATATTATTAACATAATGGAAAAATTATCTTCAAATAACCTTAGTATTATAATAAATATGATACTTATTAATTAATTTTATTTTTAGAACTATCCATATAAGGAGGCGTGGAAAAATGAAAGAACTTGTTTGTGGAGGAGGTAGTTAGCATGAAATATGGGTGATATTTTCAATTTCCAATGGATGAGAGGGGGGAAGATAATGGTTCTCCCATAAATGAAATTTTTTCACTATAGAAATATATTAATATAATTATATTTTTATAATTGAAATATATTTGGAGGAGCATTAGTATGATGTAATCATGAAATAAATCTTTTAAGATGATTACCTATTCCTTTTATATCCTCCTTTAGGACTCTCTACAATCATTATTTGGATGGTTTTTTGGTTAGATAATAGCCTCTAAGTTGTGGGTAAAAGTGTTGGTGAAGGATTTCTATGGGGATTAGTTGAGATAATGTGCTCATGATTTGTAGAGAATTGCACTGGTGAAGGGGTGCTTTTTTATATAAGAGGGGTTGTATTTTGGTAACATTAGTTTCATAATATAAAAAAGTGGAATCCATTATCATGGATTGGGGATCCAATATGTGTAAACATTTATAGGAGGTAAGGGTGAGGTTATTAAATCCTCTATTAACACATTTAAAGGTAATTATTTGTTACATTTTGCGACCTCATCCCTTAATTGAATCATTTCACCAAATTTAACCCTTATCGAGTTGAAATTCCTTTTCTACTGTAACTAGGATTTAGGAAAAAGAAACAATTTAACTTGTTACCTATTGTGATCATTATAATTCAAGTATGGTGTGATTATAGAGAAACTTTCGTATTTATATAAAATATTATTTTTATGTAGCTAACATACAATGACAATAATCCCATGGGTTCTATAGTTGCATGATTATTTATGAGATTTAATGTTTTAATTTTGAAAATAATGATAGATATATTTAATTTTATATTTATTTTTATCACATAGTGTTGATGTTGGTTTGTAAATAATATTTTTTAACATTGAGCATGAAAATGTGGGTCTATCGCATCTTAATAACGGACCCACATTCTATAAAATATAATGTTCATGAACCCTAACATAAATAAAACACTTATGAGATTTCAAATTTATCATAAAACTCATAAAAAATTAATTTAATACCATAATAATAATAATTTATAGTATAATATTAAATAATTTTATTAAATCATTGAATTAAAAATAATATCCTTACTTATATAATATAAATAATATGTCCATGGAATATATAGAGTTAGAAGAAAACATCTAAACATTTAAAATAAGGTTTAATTGAAAAAATAAGTACCCCAAGTCCTTATCTATTTTATAAACCATCTATCGATATGTGTAACAAAATTATACTAATTATTTACTTGTCTAATAAACTATTTAATATCCATTCAATTATTTTTATTCTTTTTTATTATGAAATTTTATTATTAATTTTTTATAAAATTGTCATTTTTACTTTTATGGTTGTTTAGTCTATTTTTATAAAACATATTCAGTATGGTGAATGTATTCAATGTGGTGATAAAAGTGTTTTATTATCTATAAAATTATATATATATATATATGTGTTTTCTTTACCATTCCAATTAAATAGTTTTTTTACTATTTGATATTTTTTTCCAAATAAATTTATATAAGGAAAAGTGCCTTTTTATGCTTATTTCAAATTGTTAAATTATAAGATGGAATTATTTTTAATATTCAATATAAAATAGAAAAATTATACTTCTAATAACAAAAAAAAGTTTTAAATATCATATTTATTCATTAAATATATTTTTATAAGGATCCATGTAAGCATGTAATGAAAAATTAAATACTTCATTCATGGATGTGGTATGTTGCACGTAACACTGGTGGTGTTTTAATTTTTCCATTGATGAGATGAAGATTGATAATGGATGTTCCATCAATTTAATAAAACATTAGAATAGTAATTATATATATTTAATTATATTATTAATGTTATAATATATTTTTGGATCATGAAGAAGAAATAATCGGGATGGAACTTGGTTAAGACAATTACCTATTCTTTGGAAACCTTACTTTAGGTTTATTCTTATTCCTTATTAGGATGGTGTTTTGATGAGAAAAAAACCACTAGGAAGTGGTAATGATGTTCGGTGAAATATTTTTTAATGGAATGGTAAAGATACGGTTCTCAATGCGTGTGGAGAAATTGGATCGTGAAGGGGTCCCTCTATAGATGAGGGGCGTGGAATTTATGTAATATTATTTTCTTGATATAATATGGGGAAGTTATTATCAATTAAGGTGGATCAAATATGTAATTAATTTACTAAAAACAAGAGTGAGGTCAAAAAATACTAAATATACCAACTTAAGGATACATTTTTGTTATATTTTAAGACATTATATATTAATTTAATCATTCTACCACAATTAACCATTATCGAGGAGGCTAACATTTTCAATAGAAAATAATATTTATGAAAAAAATAAAATTGAAATAATTAACAAATTTGAATATAAATATTCAAAAAAGGAAAATTTTATTAAAATATTCAATTTATAGATATGGTAAAATTAATTTTATTAAAAGTACTCTGATCGAATAAAAAAACTGATTTTTAACAAAAAAATTATTTTAAATCAAATTTGAATGTATTGAAAATTCATGAATAATGTTTATTCCCATGAAATATATTTGTTAATGGACATTGGAAAAATGGAAATAAAAATTTTACTTGAATGAAATAAAACTTATATTCAAAAATATTCAATCATAGATTTCTAAATTCAATATATTAATTTTAAATTTATCATTTTACTCGAGAAAGGCTTTTTTTGGAAGATAAAAATGCCTCATATATTTTTAAGTCATTATTATATCATAATTATTTTAAAAGATATAGTATTTTAAAAAACAAAAAATTTTCTTAATGATGAATAAAATAACAATTTGAAGATGAATCCAAATAATTCACACATAGATAATTTTAATTAAATGAATCCAAAAAACGAAGTTTATTTTATAAAATCAAAATTTTATAATTTTGAAATTTATCTTTCAAAAAATCGATATAATAAATCAAAATAGTGTAGTTAGGATATTTATTACTTCCATTTCAAAATTAAAAATCATATTCTTGATTCATAACCTAATAAAATTAGTTCAAATGTAATAATAATTATATTTAATATGAATCCAAATAATTACTAAGACTAAAATTAAAAAATGGTTCATTATTACAGGATTCAAGTTCATCATGTACACCCCAAATTAAATTACATCCTTTAAAAATTATTTGTCTATAAAATATTTGGTATATTTTTCTTTCATATCTCTTACAGGTTCCCATATTTCTATTCTATCAAATGATTCATCCATAAATCCTTAACAAGGTGAGTCACTTTATTTTGTAACACATAAACATTATGATTAGAAAGATAATTAGGTTTGTACTATAAGAATTATTCTCCCTAAATTATAACACTTCTAGGTTCAATACATGAGAATCATTATGTATATACATCCTTAACAATGAAAATTGAAACTAATCATGTTCTTGGGATAAACTCACAAGTATGGCTACCCGGTAAGCTCATGATCCCACTTCCACCAAAATGACATGTAAACCAATAAACCAAGATCGTAGTGTCCCCTTATTTCCTTAACACATAATCCCATTCCAAATAGATATTAAAAAACATAGTCCCATACCTCAAATGAATGAAACCTCCTATGATTATATATATATATTCATATCTTCTGCCAACTCTGAACCTCCCTCTTATGGTGATGAATCTTATTTTTCATTCCAAACATCACATCTACCATTTTATGTCCTAATAGTTATTAGTCACTAATTTTATCCCAACATGTTGATGTTTGAAAAAAATTTCTGTATAATTCTACAAATGGTTCCATCGCAATAATCGATCAAAATCACTTATCATAAGAAACTTCTATGAATGAATGTTACTAATCATGGCCTCTATGATAGTATAATGACCATTCCTGGAGAATATCCTCCCATTTTTGAATATTTTGACCTCATTTTCCATTATATTTAGGATAATATGTTTTATTGAATCATATCTCAATACCCAATGGATTATGATGTTCCTTAAAAAATTCTATGTAAACCGTGCATCACGATCAGATACAAAATAGAGACAAATTCCGTGTATCTTGACTATCTCATTAAAGGAATTATATTAATGATGATCCAAATACATACCATATCAAAAAATAAATAATATTATTATATTAAGTCAAATACTTAACAATAATTCATACTGTATTATTACCTTATGATATTTATTGGTAACCTCAACATGAAATCCTTAAATATATACTCCTATTTCCATTCCAAAATTGAAAACGACTTAAGATTTCCTTTTGGTAGTTATCATTATTCATTAAGCTACTGAAAAATAATCATATTAATGTCTAATAAGTTATAACTTTATCAATTCATCAACATTAATTAAATTACCATATAACTATATACATCATAGTGATACTAGGATGAAATGAATACAAATAAATTTGATCTTATCTCGATAATTTTTTTATCAATTGCGAGTCAACTAGAATGAAAACCAATTTAAAATATTATAACACATTATCTTGAAATATTAACCTTATGAAACATTCATTCCATGAATATTTATACCATTCTATAAAAACCACGATATTCTTTCTTAACATATTATCTTAATTTCAGTAAGGATTATTGTTTTATTAATAGATCTAAAAGAGAAGTGGTATTCAAATAATTAACTTATATTTAATCATTCATTTAATTATTTAAAATCAGATTACTTCCAATAATTGTAAGGTTAATGATCTATTATCCATTAGAATCAAGTCATATATTACCATTTTTCTCTTGCTGGATAGTAGGAAATCACACAATCATAATCATTTCCTTGTTAAAAGAAGCTTCCCATATTTATGTTCAACTCTTTTTGGGTGAATGTACTTGTTAAAAATTTTATGATATATATATATATATATATATTACATTTTACATTATATAAATTTTCCATCTAACTTTTTAAATCATAAATTTTTAACAGATGTTCTTGATCATGTGTTGGATAATTTTAGCTTTAGGCTTTCTATTGTAATGCTATATATTCAATTACCAGATCATTTTTCACCAACATTAAATGAATTAAATTCAATGAAGAATCACGATAAATAAAAAATTACACAATTAATTGTGATAAGGATAATAATGGAGTATTAAATAATCTTATATTTAATTAATAAAAATAGTCATCAAATTCCATTATCAAAATGAATATAACTCCATATTAACTTAACGTGGTTTGTGGGTTAGCTGGCTAAGAAATTTTTTCAGTGAACAATATATAATAACCTATATTCTATGAATATGCATAATATTAGTTACATTGGAATGTATTGGTCATTATTCTACAGCATTATTTTTAGAGGGATAAACTATTGTGCCAAATTTTGTTACATTATTCCTGAAGAATGCAATATTTTTCAACACAAATTCACAGTTAATAAATCCATGTATATAACAAAAAACAAGAATAATTAAACATTAAAATTTTACAAAATCTAATGGACACCCACTTCCCAAATAAACAATTCTCCCTTATAACCCAACACCATGTCTCTTAGAACTCCCGTCAATTACATATATGCATAACCTAATAAAAACTTCACAAACAAGGAAAAATTACTCTATCATTATTCCACATACCATAGACCCAGTAATTTATATTTAATAAGAACATAAAACAATTAACATTACATAACCATATAATATAACCATCGGGTATCAAAAATTATAATATTTATAAAAGAGAGAGAGGAGATGGGAGGGTATTCTTACATTCTTATCACCCAGATCATTATTGTAATAGGAAATACCATAACCCTTTACATTATATGGGAATCAGTCATGTTATTTGACTAGGGATTTGGTTTTTAATAAATAAAAAATATATTAATTTTGGACACACTTTCAACCAATTATCTCATATGGGTGTTAGTCAAATTACATGACATAGATAGTAGTCTGTAAGAAATGTCAAAAATATAATCGATATATATAAAATATTCCTATCATAGGGTCAAATCATACAACAACTTCTCCAAAACCACAACAATTATATCCCAAATATAAATATCACATTAATACATGATTTATACCAAGTGCATCATTCTCTTATATAACACTGTCTTTTATGTATTATAGTTGATGAGTATTTTGAAAACCATTACATGGAAAAAGAGAAAAAATCAACATATTGTACATTGTTTCAACAAAACAGGTTCATAAATTCACACTCTGGTTTTATTTATGTCACACATTCTTCATAAATGATTATTCTATATAACAAGAACGTTCACCATTCTATCGTTTCTACACATCCTAAAATTGTAATGACCCAATGTTTTTAACGGAAAATACCTTCTTATAAATATGCCATAAAATCAAATACTAATGATCTACTAAGTGATAAGTGACCATTAAACATAATTTTGTCACTTCTGTGTTTGAAATTTTGAAAATCTGACATACACGGTTGTGTCCATGGGGTTTTTGGGAGTCCGATAAGAAAAACATAATTTTTTGGTGAATAGTTACCTACCCTTATGAATAGTAACACACCACTATGAATAGTGATATACCCTAATGAATAGTAACCTCAACTATGGTACTATAAAAATAATATTCATGTTTGAAGTACAATATACCTATGTTTTAGAATGAGTTAATTCATGTTTTAAATTTGATTTTTGATAATAAATTATGATTTTAATTAAATATTAAAATAATAAAATTTGGAAAATTATTTTTTCAAAATGGACTTCATTTTTGGACTCTACACGTCGAAAAATGGTTTGTGTGAATTTTTCAGATTTTTCTGAAATACATGATTTTTTGATGAATAGTGAAATACAGTAATTTACCTTATATACATTATAAGCTAAATAAACTATTCCTAGCATCATGGATGATGTCACCACCCATGGTGTGAATTCACATGACCCATTTACTATTCTTGGTCATGTAATACTTACAATTCTTTGACTTGTGAAGAAATAATAAATTAAGGATTATCATATCATGAAATCCCTCCTCTCCTCCACTATAAAACCCCCCTTCACTCCCTCTTCTCTCGACTCCTCTCAAGCTCAAATAAATCACTACATTGTTCCCAAATCTCTCCCCAAGTTCCTCCCCCACGTCCAAAAGCTCTCAACCTCCTCAATATACCAAAACATCTCCCCTAAATAGGTTCTCAAAGGAGGAAGTCTCATGAGGTAAATTCCTCTTTCCAATTTTCTTCTTTTCTTTTTAGTTCTTTTCTTTTTAATTTCTTTCCTCACCTCCCTTCAGCATAATAGTATGATAAATACTGTATCATAAATGTACTGCAAATTATTCATGATAGTGGTATATTTCATTATCTTCTATCATTTCCCCACCCTTTTATTTGAAAGAAATGAAAGCACTGTTTGAGATGTGAAAATTTAGCACATTAAAGGACAACGGTTTATCAATTTCCATTATTATCATTAATTCTGGTCATGAAACCATTTGTTTTATGGTTTAACTAGATTATTATATATGTAATATATCCATTTTTTATATAATCTTTTGGTACAAAAGGAATTATGTTATAATGAAAAACACATCCTTTGTAATCAAATCCACCGATAAAAAAAGGGTTATCACTAAGGTTATATATATAATAATTAGACATCACTCTAAGTAACCTAATTAAAATTAAAACCCTGAAATTTACTAGATATGAAATAAATAATTTAACTTCAATTATGAAAAACCACTTTCATTTTTTATATAATCCAAACTTGAATGTAGGTGAACCGATCTTTGAAAGCCAAGTAAACAAACGAGCCTGAATAATGAAATTGAACCTTATAACTATTCAAAAAGGATTTTAATGAACTAAAAAGGGTTATAATAAGTAAATTACATATAGAAGTGGTTATTTAATTGTTAATTAATAATCCTAATTTGTTTATTCAGGTCATTAATAAGAAGTGAAGAACACAACCAGATTTAAGGTAAGGGATCCTCCCCTTTCACACTTAGTCAAGATTGTTCTCTATGCTATGCCTTTTTTGTGTAATACCAAGTTATGGGGTATGATTATACACCTTCCAAATACTGAAATAATGTTTTATATGTGATGATAAACCCATTATCTCTCTCATCAAGTCCTCTTAGGTACACCCAACACCATGGCGGTAAAATTGTAACGAATTCTACCAAAACCTTCTTCGTTCTTTCGGGTTGCCATATCTTTCTTGAAAAATTCTGTTATCATATCTATTTATATGAATCTTATGAATTCTAGATATTTTTATTATATTATAATACCAATACCCTTTCATCACTTTCTTTCGGGGATATACATGTTTTTGAAAGATTTCCTCCTTAGAACTTTTCGATAAGCAAACCTGTTTTAAGGGTACCCCCTGATTTTTACACAAATTTCAAGTTCACTCTATCATCTGTTTTAAGACACCATTTCCTTTAAAAAATAAGTATTTTTATTATTAAATCCTTCTTGGTTCAATTCTATATTTATATAAAATAATTTCCTCTGTTCTATATGAATTGCTCTAGAGTGATTTCCTTAAAACCGCACAAAAATGTTTTAATGCTAATGTTTCTAAAATACATTTATAATATGTTGTAACTTCTATATGACACCACTTAACATGTTATAGGACAATTTTAACCTATTAATTTCCATGTATGTTCTAATCTTTTCCTTTCATGGACACTTTCATGATACACCCATTGGATATGTTTTATGTTATGACTGTGGTACCCAAATATTTCCCTTGGAACCCTTATGTTTGTGTATAGTTGATTATGTATGATTGCATATGTGGTGAGAAACTTTATGTGGCAATAATATCCATGAAAATGTTGATATGGGTGCGCCCAGATAGCGATCCAATGCATTTGGTAGGGATAAGTCTCATGATATGTGATGTGAAATGAGATTGGAGGTTAGCCTTGACCCATACTAAAATGGGAAAAAGGATTAGCGGTTAGCCTTGACCCATACTAAAGATTTGAATTATGATTCTGCCACATTTATATGATTCCATGCTTATATGATCCCATGCTTATATTTATGGATTTTATAAGTTTCATTCTTTAGATATCAGTTTTTCATGACTCATAACTCATGTGATTGAGATGTATCCTTATGTTCATTCCCTTACTGGGCATTTTTATCTCATCCCTTTGTTCATGTGTTCCCCATGGTACCCTATGCAGTTGTAAGGGCTCAAAGGAAGATAGGATTTCATTATGGAGATTAAATAAAGAAGTGTCTTTTTTAGCCCCATGTTTTATGTTATATGTACCTAGTCTTCCAAGACACTAGAAATAACGATCCTTGGATTTTACTCTGATGATTAATTGTGCATAAAATAATGAATTGTTATATGTAAAATGATTGGGTCTCTATAGTTGGTATTAAAGGATGGTCTAGTTTTTTTGGAGATTAGGAATAGAGCACCTTAGTGAGAACCTTAAAGATGATTCTAAGTTTAAGTAAAGAGTCCTAAATTTTGGTGAGTATAGAGTAAGTGGTTTATCAAACAAATACATCCCTGTCTGGATATGATCAGGTAGAGGCGACTCTGGAACATATGTATCTATGGGTAAAACGTGAAAACACCACTTTGGGCTAGACTCAAACGGGAAATGGTGCATGATAACGGGCGTTACTGCACTCTTGGTTACAACATTTTCAGGGGATATTCTTTTTCAGATTCAGGAGCTTAGTACAAACCATTATTAAGGGACAAGAAAAATCCCATAAGAATATAAGTTAAGAAATAGATCGAGGATAACCTAGATATAACCCTAAGGAATCAAATATTAGGGTGTGCTTATTCTTTATAAGTTTATCCTTTAATTTTCAAAGTGTCCTTTTTATGATCAATAGCTAAGTATTCAAGAACTCTAATTATACATTCATTTTATTAGTTAATGGAGGTAAATAGAAGAACATGTTCCATCAACCAATGTGATAGGAAATCTGTTTATTTCCCTAATGACAAGCCTGATGTGATGGACGAGGGTGCTCAAAACTTCATGGCAGTACTTGCTCAGCTGGCTCGAGTTATGAATAATAACTTGAATTAGGTGGAACATCCACATCCTCCATGGAAAGAGAAAGTTGTCGTAGAATCCTTCATTCAGAAAAGGCCTCCCCAGTTTAGCGGGTCTTCTGATCCCCTCCTCAGAGAACTATGTATTAACTCCATTGAAAAGATTTTGTCTGTCCTCTAGTGTCACGACCTGTCATCGGGACCCGTGCTGTAACTACCCCAAGCCCGCATTCCATAGGCCAGGGGCTGGAGACTAGCTCCAAAGGCGTAAATCCTGATATCAGGGAAGGAATTTTCACTAAGTAAAAAAACAAACACCATAGATTATGAAATAAGAAGTAAACACTATGTAAACTGAGTACAAAGGTAAGTACTGGAAAGAAAATGGTCCAGAATACAAACCCAACTGAATGTAAAGTACAAATGAAAAGAGAGTACAACAGCAGAAAATTAAAGAAGAAACACCGAGCCATCCTCTGGAAATCCCACCTGAAGGGTGGGTACAGATAGTCTCCTTAGCTCCTTGGCTCCAGCCGTCCGCTCTGTGTACGTCCCATCTAGTGATCCACCTCCAGGTACCGTCCAGCTCCACGAGCTCCTACCTCGGTCGACACTGTCTGTCTTCTGCATACAACACAACTTAGTGCGGGCATAGGCCATGCAGTGGTCAGTATACGCTACTCAGTAGAGACCCCGAGACCCCCGAAGGTCTCCTTGAATCCACAAAAGATAAACCACAAATAAAAGATACAAACAAGAAGTAACAACCAACTCTACTTAGGTATATTCCCATACATATACCTAAGTCATCAAATCTAGTTCAGCTCCAACTCACGAGCTCAAGTACAACCCAGTCCACTCAGGAAAGTATAACTTAATCCACAAAGGAAAGCATGATCCAATCCACATAGGATATCAAGTCAATCACATCGAAGATATTGATTAAAAGTCAAGAATCACCTCAAACCAGGATTTTATTCATGATGTCGACACCACAGCTGCTAGAGAACTCCTACTCTATCTAGTACAGTGGGCCGACCTCTACAACCAAGCGCTTCCCACTAACCTTGGACTGCTGTAGTACTCCATCTATTGAGTACTGTGTGCCTACTGCTACAACCAAGTGCTTCCCACCAAGGGGTTGCCGCTACAACCAAGCGCTCCCCCTCATAGCCTATAGAGGTACTACTTCTGTTGAGTACTGCGGGTCATCTGCTACAACCAAGCACTCCTCCGCTGTGGTTCTGCCGCTATAACCAAGCGCTCCCCATTGGGATATCTGAATCACTCCGAGTCGATCGATCAGCAGTCGTCAGGTCTCAGCCAGCTACTAGGTCTCAGCACTCTGCTCACTCATCATCGGGAGGGTCCACTCCACGAGCTACTAGTTGATACTCCTAGTATCACAATTTCCCCCGAAGAAGTATCCCAAAGGTCTGCCACATCAAATTAATTTCAACACAATATATGGCGCATCAATCAGACGCCCGATATGTGTGTTATTAGCCTTTTCGTCCCGGGGGCCCTGTTGGTTTCGTGAACGAACCAATCAGACTATATCTCAACTGTACCCCAAAATCGCATAGGGTCTACTCATAGGTACCATTTCTCATCATGTTTGCCTACGCCGCTGATGGTACGTCAAACGGACGTCGTGTCTAAAAGTTATCAGCTTTTCCATTCCAAGGGCCCGGTTGGATTTCAGATACAATCCAACCCAGCCATAATCCAACTGCGTCCAAACCTCAGGTGAAGTATACCAAAAGAACCGTCTCCACAAGAGGAATCCAACAATGCCGACGACACGCCAATCAGACATCCAGAGCACATGATATAAGAATTTTTGCTCCTAGAGCCCGGTTGGTTTCATGTTTGAACCAACCCAGCCATACCCAATGTTCTTTGAAACCTTCAGTGTAATCTTACGAAATGACTGTCTCGATCCAAGGATCATGTCACAATTGACGGTGCGTCTATCAGAGGTTCGTAGCCCAAGTTATGGGTCTTTGAACGGTTCTGACCAAATTTAGGGGGTTTGGGCCCGGTCCGACCCGGCCCAAGACACCCTAGGTCGGCCCAAACTGGGTCAACCCATCCCGGGTCCGGGTCCGGCCTAGTTGGGCGTCACCCAGCCCAGCTGGGGCGGCTCGTCCTAGCCCGGTGCGGGGGTCCGGCCCGACGCGGGCCGCGTCTTGGCTCGAGGTTGAGCTAGACGCAGAGGGGGGGGGGGGGGGGGGGTTGTTCCCCCCCGGTTGAACGAAACAACGCGGCTTTAATGCCTCCCCCCTTAATCCCAAAACAGCTTAGCTGTTCCGGTTCGCCGCGGCTCAGCCGTGGTAGTCTTCTCCGACTGCGCACCGCCTCCGCTCTCCACGATCCACCCGACACGCACTGGTGGTCCGTTCCACCTGCCGTCTACACCTAAGGTCTTTACGGTACCCGAACTTCACTGCAAGAACTTCAAAACACTTTCGTGGTCCCGTTTCATCATCGCCTTCAATCCGCACACCAACAACAATCTGTGAAGGGTTGTCGGGCCGTGTTGTTTCGGCCCGCACCCTCCCCATTAGGTGTTATCAATTTGCATTCATTTAAACACATGCTTTTAATATTGATGTGGGTATAATTTATTCAAATATGAATTATAATAACATCATACTAATAAATTCTCAATCACGTGAGATAAAATCACTCAAAAAAAGAATTAAACAAAATTTTCCCTACCTCGTGAAATTTGTAGAAGCTAGCATCGCAGAAAGAGGCTCTGTATACGTCGATGAAGAACGTCAGAGGAGGAAGTGGCGTCTCCCTTCCTTTGACATGGAGAGAAGATGGAACGTCTTTTCGGAGTGCGTCCAAGAAGGGGATGGCGTCACATACAAGTTGCGGAGAGGAGAAGAGATAGCACGTCGATCTCTCCTTGCGGTGACGGCGTTCTTCGTCGAAGTCTTGGCGTTCATCGTGTTCTTCAACGAGGAAGTAGAAGTTCTTCAGACTTAGAGTTATCTCCTCAAATCTCCTCACACAACTTCTAACCAAAAAAAATAAGGTCTTCCCTTATTTTATTAACACAAACAGAGTTTTTCAAAATTCAAAAACACAAATCAATTAAAAGAATTAGCGTGTTGGTATAATTAAATGAAAGGAGATGGAAAGTCACCCAATAAAGGGGGATTTCATGAGTTATACAACTTTAGTGGGTGGTTTTGAGGAGTTAGGAATGTGAGGGGTTGGGCTCATGTGGGCCCCACCCCACCTTTATCATCTCAAGGTTAGTTAACAACAAGTGGGTCCCACCCCTAACTCCCTTACTTAGGATATAACTACTTAGAGAAAAAGAAATAAAATTGTAATACAATATTATTTTATTCCTCACTAAAAACACATTTTCAACAACTCCTCTCGAGCAAAAGCACCTTCTAAAAAGGTTCTCTTGAGAAATTACCGGCGCTGTGGTTTCATCGGTTCCCTCAGATTTCAATTCCAAGCACCGGTTTAAACGTTAGAAATACCTGCTCGTTCGTTCACTGAACGTACCCGAGCTAAGCTTCAGATATTGATTCCAGACACACCGGGCCTCGGAATCGGCTACCGTCAGAAACCGCGGACTCGTAAAATTCCAATAAAATTATAAGAAAAAAATTTCCTTGATATTTCCGGGTCTTTACATTACTCTCATATCAGGGATTTACAACATCGTAAAGCTTCAACGCACACTACGGAAAAAAAGTGGTACTGAGCATGCTTATGAGCCTTCTGCTCTCATGTGCTCTGCTGGAGGTTCGCGAGCTACCAGTGAAAGCGCACTTGAGGAATTGACTTTCCACGTAGGACCCACTCTTTTCGATCCTTGATCTCCACTAGAACCTCCGCAAAAGTTTCCCCGTCATCGATGTCCAGCTCCCTGTGATCGATGGTATGGGTTGGGTCGAGCACGTATCTCCTCAACTAAGATACGCGGGAGACGTCATGCACCAAGTGCAACTAAGGTGGATGGGTCAAGCGTTAAACCACTTCGCCTACCCTGTTGAGGACCCAAAAATGGTCTGATGAACCTCGGAGATAACTTGCTACCCGAGCCAAATCTCTATAAACCATGTCAAGGTGAGACCCGTAAGAAAACATGGTCGACATCCTCGAACTCTAGTTGTCTATGTCTCCTATCAGCATAGAACTTCTATCTGTATTGTGCAGTCTTCATCTATTCCTGAACAAACTGCACTTTCTCCGTCGAAGTCTAAACCATCTTTGGTCCTACAAGAGCTTCTAAGATTTCGTCTTTGCCGACAAGAGAAATCCAGTTTGATCCCCTAGATGAACCACATTCTTTTCCTAATACAGTCAATCCTGAAATTAATGATATTAATCTACGCCATGGATGACATTATAAGGCCTCGATGCTACTACCCAGAGATCCAACCGTTACTCTCTCCCCCAAGGGTTGAGTCACACTGTCGGCATTAGTGTGTGGTCACTAGGTCTCCTCCAGTAGGAATCTCAAAAGTGAGGGTCAAGTCAACAGTTTACACTGGAACCTCTTAGTACACAAAAAGAGAGGAAGCAAACGTCACAAGGAAAAGTATCTTTTATTATTTCAGCTCAAGTACAAAGACACACAACAACCATAAACAACAACAATGACAAAAATAAAACTAGAAGTTCCAAGATCAAATGTCCCATGCCTGGAACTAGTCCCGCTCTTTTCCTCCTACTTCTGGAGCTCCATAGTCATATGATTTAGCTACCTAAAGCTGAGCTCTCTCATGTCCACCTGTTCCCTGCGGTCGGGGTGGACCACTTGGTGGTGGTGGTGGCAACACCTCGAAGCATCGTCCACCTCCAGCTGCACAGCCACCTCCCCTGCCTCGGTCTCCTGCTCCTTGCGGTCCGCCTCGATCGAACCTCTTCCTCTGCCTATGAGGTCCTTCATTTACTTGTTGGTCATCTATATGTAGGGTCGGATAGTCACATGCCATGTGACGAACCCCACCACAAGAGTAACACTGTCCGCTCATGGTATGTCGTTCTCCACCCCGGGTGCCTCACACACACGATCCTGTGTCATGTGGTCGACCTCCTGTAGGTCTAGTCCTCTTGGACCTCTGCGTCATCTATCTACTGCCTGCTATAGAAGACTCTGCCGTATTCCGTCTAGTGGTGGGTCCTGCTGCTGGAGACTTCTAAGCAAGGAAAATTTCCACTAAGAGGGATCGCTCCAACACCCCTGTCTGCATCGGAATGCTGTGAGATAAAACTAAAGCTCTAATCTCTCGCCTGAGCCCCTGATCGAAGGTTCGGGCCCTAAAAAACAGGTCTCGTACCATATCTATGGAGTAGCGCGAGAGATCGGTGAACCTCTCTGAATACTACGCCACCGTCATGCTACCCTACTGAAGATGAAGTAACTCCTGTATACGCAACACTCGAAGCGTGGCTGGTATAAAATATACCTGGAACAGGCTCTCGAAGTCTGCCTATAGAAGTGATGCCTCGTCATGAACCTGGAGCATCAGGCTCCACCATCTTCCTGCTGCTTCCTGAAGGAGGCTGGCAGCATGGATAACCATGAAGTCTCCTGGCGTCCCTACCAATATGAAAACTCGAACAACAGCCTCCATCCAATCCTCGACTACCTGAGTCTCCATCTCTCTGTGGAACCTGGGTTGTCTTTGACGCTGAAACTCATGAAGTGCACTAAGGCGAAGTGCACTCTCAGCTGCTAGGGCTGGTGGCATCGGTGGCTCGATGGGTAGAGGTACCGTCGATGCCTCCACTATAATGGGGCACTGCACCGGGGCCTCGTCGCTCGGTGGGATGCCATCTCGTACAATGCTCAGACCCCTAGATGGCTGCCGTCGTGGGGCCATATTAAAATAAACTTGTGCGCTACGGTCAATAAAGTATACCTGGTGAGCTGACACAAAGTAATCACAAAGAATACTTTGAAACACACATGTAATCAATGTTTTCGTGCACTGAGTCGGAAATCAGAGGTCAGGGTCATTGTGTATGGATACGTCGGCTACCGCACCAACACTGGACTCCCTGGACTGATAACCACACTCAATACCCTTAACACTATTGCTTCACATAGAAGAAATATCGATGTCCTAGGTTCTGCGGTAGAATTGAACTCCTCTGATACCAATTTGTTAGGACCCATCCTCGGGACCCATTCCGTAACTACCCCAAGCCCGCCTTCGATATGATAGGGGCAGGAGACTATCACCTAAGGAGTAAATCATGACATCAGGGAAGGCATTGCCTTTAAGTAAGAAAACACACACCATAGAGTATGCAAGAAGAAGTAAACACTAAGTAAACAAAGTAGAAAGGTAAGTGCTGGAATGTAAATGGGCTAGAATACAAACCCAACTAAAAGTAAAGTACAAATGAAAAGAGAGTACATCAGAAAAAAAGTGAAGCAGCAACACCGAGACGTCCTCTGAAAATATCACCTGAAGGGTGGGTGCAGATAGTCTCCTTAGCTCCTCAGCTCTAGCCGCCACTCCGTGTATGTCTCGTCCAATGATCCACCTCCAGGTACCGTCCAGCTCCACGAGCTCCAACCGAGGTCAGCGCTGTCCATCGTCTACATCCAATACAACGTAGTGTGGGCATAGCCTTTACAGGGGTGAGTATACGCTACTCAGTAGGGACCCCGAGATGCCCAAAGTCTCCCTGAATTCACAAAGGATAAACCACAAATAAAAGATACAAGTAACAAGTAACAACCAACTCTTCTTAGGTATATGTCCATACATATACCTATGTCATTAAATCCAGTTAATCTCCATCTAACGCGCTCAAGTACAACCCAGTCCACTCAAGAAAGTATAACTTATTCCACAAAAGAAAGCATGATCCAATCCACACAGGATATCAAGTCAATCACATCAAAGAAAATGATTGAAAGTCAAGACTGAGCTCAAACCAGGATTTTATTCAAGATGTCAAAACCACAGCTGTTGGACAACTAGTCCTCTATCGAGTACAGTGGTCCTACCGCTACAACCAAGTGCTTCCCACAAACCATGGACTGCTGTAGTACTCCACCTATCAAGTACTGTGGGCCTGCTGCTACAACCAAGTGCTTGCCACCAAGGGTCTGCCGCTACAACCAAGCACTCCTCCGCTGTGGTTCTTCCACTACAACCAAGTGCTCCCCATAGGGCTATCCGAATAACTCCGAGTCGATCGATCAACAATCGTCAAGTCTCATCCAGCTACTAGGTCTCTGCACTCCGCATGCTTGTCACTGGGAGGGTCCGCTCCAAGAGCTACTGGTCGATACTCCTAGTATCATAAAGTCCCAAGAAGAAGTATCCCAAAGGTCTGCCACATCAAAGGAATCTCAACACAATAGACGATGCATCAATCGGATTCCCAGTCTTTGTTTTATTAGCCTTTTTGTCCCGAGGGCCCGGTTGGTTTCGTGTATGTACCAATCCGACCATATCTCAACTGTACCCCGAACTCTCATAGGGTCTACCCATAAGGACCATTTCTCAACATGTTTACATATTACGCTGATGGTTCGTCAAACGGAAGTCATGTCTGAAAGTTATCAGCTTTTCCATTCTAGGGGCCCAGTTTGATTTCGGGTACAATCCAACCCGGCCATAAACCATCTGCGTCCAAACCTCAGGTGAAGTATACCAAAAGAACCATCTCAAAAAGAGGAATCCAACAAAGTCGACGACATGTGAATCGGACATTCGGATCTCATGATATAAGTGTGTCTACTCCAAGAGCCCAGTTGGTTTCGTGTTCGAACCAACCCGGTCATACCCAAAGTTCTCCAAAACCTTGAGTGTAAAATACCGAAACGACCGTCTCTATCCAATGATCGCATTGCAACTGACAGTGCGTCTATTGGAGGTCCATAGCCCATGTTATGGGCCTTTAAATGATTCTAACTGAATTTAGGGGGTTTGGGCTCGGGCCGACTCGGCCAAATACCCCGTGGGTTAGCCCGAACCGGGTCGACCTGACCCGGGTCCGGGTCCGGCCCAGCTGGGTGCGGCCCAGCCCGACCCGGTGTAGGGGTCCGGTCCAGGGCCCGCGGCCCGGCCTAGCGCGGGCGGTCCGACACAGCGTGGGTAGTCCGGCCCGGCGCGGGCGGTCCGGCCCAGCGTGGCCCGTGGCTCGGCTTGAGGCCGAGATGGACGCGGAGGGGGGGGGTGATGTTCCCCCTGTTGACCGAAATGGTGCAACTTTAATGCCCCCCCTAATCCCGGAATGGCTTAGACGTTCTGGTCCGCTGCGGCTCAGTCCCGATGGTATTCTCCGGCAGCGCGCCGCCGCCGCCGGTCGCCGGCGCCACCGCGCCGGGGTGGCACGTCGTCGCCACTCTAGGCGGACAACCGGATGCGCACCTGTGGTCCATTTCACCCACCATCTGCGCCTGAGGTCTTTACTGGACCCGAACATTACTGCGGGAAATTAAAAACACTACCGCGGTCCCGTTTCATCGTCGCCATCAATCCCCGCAACAACAACAATCTGCGGAGGGTTGTCGGGCCGTGTTGGTTCAGCCCACACCCTCCGCGTTTGGTGTTATCAATTGGTAGTTATTAAAACACATTCTTTTAATATCGAAGAGGGTATAATTTAATCAAATATATAATTATACTACCATCATACTAATAAACACTATAGCACGAGAGATAAAATCACTCAAAAAAACAATTAAACAAAATTTCCCCTACCTCGTGAAATTCGCAGAAGCTTGCGTCACGGAAAGGGGATCCGTATACGTCGGTAAAGAACATCCGAGGAGGAAGCGGTGTCTCCCTTCCTTTGACGTGAGGAAATATGGAACAGTGTGTCGGAGTGCATCTAAGAAGGGGATGATGTCACACACCGACCGCGGAGAGGAGAAGAGATAACACGTCGATCTCTCCTTGCGGTGACGATGTTCTTTGTCGAAGTCTTGGAGTTCTTCGTGTTATTCAACAAGGAAGTAGAAGTTATTGAGACTTAGAGTTCTCTCCTCAAATCTCCTCACACAACGTCTAACCAAAATAAAATAAGGTCTTCCCGTATTTTATTAACACATACAAGGTTTTTCAAAATTCAAAAACTCAAATAAATTAAAGGAATTAGTGTGTTGGCATAATTAAATGCAAGGAGAGGGAAAGTCGCCCAATAAAGGGGGAGTTCATGAGTTATACAACTTTAGTGGGGGGGTATTGAGGAGTTAGGAATGTGGGGGGTTGGGCTCGTGTGGGCCCCACCCCACCTTTATCCTCTCAAGGTTAGTTAACAACAAGTGTGTCCCACCCCCAACTCCCTTACATAGGATATAACTACATAGAGAAAAAGAAATAAAATTGTAATACAATTTAATTTTATTCCTCACTAAAACCACCTTTTTTAAAAATCCTCCTGAGAAAATGCACCTTCGGAAAAGTTACTTTTGAGCAATTACTAGCACTGCTGTTTCATCGGTGCCCTCAGATTTCAATTCTGAGCACCTGTTTAAACGTTAGAGAAACTCGCTCGTTCGTTCACTGAACGGAACTGAGCTAAACTTCGGAAATTGATTTCGGGCACACCGGGCCTCGTAATCAGGTGCTATCAGAAACTGCGGACTCGTAAAATTCCAAAGAAATTAAGAAAAAGTTTTCTTGAAATTTCCGGGTCTTTACATCCAGTACTCGGAAGAAGAGAATGTTGTACTAGTAGTGTAATACCCAAGTCATTTATAAGAAATATTTTGTTTTTATTTTATATAAATCATCAAAGGAATCTTTCACTACTCACAACACTAGCTTGGCTTTCTTTACATGCAATCGCGACCTTCCTTGATAGTTTGTGTCGTACGCAATACCGAGTTTCACTAAACAACGCTATGCTATTAAAATATTATTAAAACTAGCCGTATGAATAGTAATAACCACTTTTTGAAATTTTGTAAATTTTATTTTTCAAAATGGACTTCATTTTTGGATTCGAAATATCGAAATTATCCTTGGGTGAAATTTTGTTATTTTTCTAGAAACTTTCAATTTTTGATGAATACTGAACACACTGGGTTACTATTTTAAAACCAAATTTTTATTTAAATAATTATTTATTTTATTTAAATTTATTTTAGATCAAAATTGATGAATAATACCTATATAAGTTCAATGTAATTCATTGGAGTAATTTTATAATAATTTTAGATATATAAATATTTTATTGAACTTTTCATTGTCTTTTTCCCACATCCTAGGAGAATTTGAAAATTTACATAAAACATAATTTTACTGCTTTTGTGAATGGAATTTAAAAAATCCTAGAAACATGGTTGATATCAGTTAGTAAAATGTGGTTCAATGAGATGAAAATAATTTTTGGTGAATAGTAACTTTTTACTTTTTTTTACCACGGTTAAAAGTAAATAGGATATTTAAGGGTAAAAATGATATTATTATTACCCTAACACATGTACTAATTCTATTTGATAAGTTTAATTCGACCAAAAAAAACCTTAGGAATAAAATAAGACCATTTAGGCCCACTTGGATTAGATTAGGACATTTATTATTAATTTATTTAAAGAAGGGTTAAAATTGTTAAAATCAAATTGTAATAAGTAAATAATTTTTAATATATGGTGATACATAAGATAAATTAGACTATAAATATTAATTATAAAGATAAAAATATTTCCTACATAATGGTATATTATTTGTAATTTTTAGACATTAAATAATTTAATTTATTTATGACACAATGATTATGCCATAATTATCTTATTAATGAAATATTGACATAATTGATGTTATAAATACCCAAATAAATGTAATTTGAGTCTTTTGATGAATTACACTAATTTTCTAGGATAATATCCCATGTTATTATTTATTTAATTAACATATTTCTAACTAATCATTCTGTTATGATTTTCAAAAAAATCAATTACTAAATAGTGTCAAAATTGACATAAAATAGTTTTGAAAACAAATATTATATTATTAATTGTTATTTTATTCATAAAAATCTATGGTTCAGGCAAATGACTTATATAATGTTATATATATTAATAAAAAACAACATGGGGTTCTTTTGTCTTGTTATAGTAAGTTTATTAAACATATATTGTAAGAACACAAAAAGACATGGTAAAAGTAAAATTATCTAACTTAAAGTTAAATCTTAATGATAAGGTTAAAATAGTAACCTAAAAATGTCAAAAATATATTGAATGAGAGGATTTCGACACATCTCCACCATAGCTTCGAAATAAATCAATTTGGAGCTATTTAAAACCGAATATGCCTTTATAATAAAATAATATTTTTAGTTTTTCCAAAGGTGCCCCTCTCCTCCATTATAAAAGTGCACCTCCTCCCTCTCTTCCTCACACCACCTTAAGCCTTCAAGCTCGGCCAAACCCTGCCAATTTCTCCTCTCCAATTATCTAGAAACATCCTATAGGTCCTGGTCTTCTTCAAAGACCAATTTTAGTGCCCTAAATGGAGGTCTCAAAGAAGAGCTTCAAAGAAGAGGTAATATCCGTTACCAATTCTTTCAACTTTATTTCTTCTTCCACTTCTTCTTCTATAGTTGTTTCATTATGAATTAATAACATAAGTATCACTCATATAATGATATGTTATTATAAGTATGAAACAACCCTATTTCACCATCTATCCATCCTATGTAAAACGAAATAACCGCGCGTGCGTACGTACGGAATACCGTCTCCACGCCGTGGTTTAATCTATTTTCCACCACCACATTACTTGGATGGGTATAATGCTGTAAAGAATGAATATATATTATTATTTTAAAGTGATATTGATTATGAAATAGTATACATACACTCCAATACAATTCCACGAACATGGGAACGATATCATCGCTTGTGCGTACGTACGGAATACCGTCTCCACGATGTGATGCGACTCGTTATACATGATTTTCATTGATTAATGATTACATAAATGAATTTAGTGAATAAATATGATATATATTACACTAATACAATTCTGTAAATGAGTTATCTAAAACCAAAAATGAAGAATAAGAATTTATTCGACAGAACACGCATAAGAACAAAAAGTAATAAACACCCGAATAACAAGTAGCAATGAAATATTACTAATAATAAGCTAAGAATATGACCATATATGATATCATAACAATGATCATGATTATGTAATAAGTCAATGACATTATTTAAATCATTATACAGGAGGTTCGGATACTTACGAAGCAAATCAGACCTAAGGTAAGGAAAAAATCACAAGCCCATTTTTATCCGAGATTGTTTATACTTTGGTATTTACTGGGGTGTATTTTATCATCCACATCCATGTGTCCTCAATATTTAATATTATTTATATCCTCCTAAAATTTTTTAAATCCAATTTTACCCTTCGGTGAGTTATTAGTAAATGATATGAAAGGAATCATTTGTCGTTTTTCGTACGAGGTACTTTTTGACTTTTCTGACAAAAGTACGAGAAGAATGGTTTTTTTATCTTATATGGCATGAATTAATTTTTAAAACATTATTTCCAAGGATAATCCTTTACAAGTTTTCAAGTTTATTTTTAATAAACTTCTTTTAGTTTAGAATTTTATGACATGTTAATAAAGGAAAAGTGTTTTTGAAGTAGAAAGGATATTTTTCTCAACAATGGAGTTCAAGTGTTTTATCAAAATTATTTTCCATCTATGATAATAAAGGGTTCTGTTTATATCCCTATTATTACATTGATTTGATTATGTTGTGATGGAATTATTTTTATGAATTCTATTATCATATATGAATTGTTTTAGGATCACGATGTTTATGAATCCCATTTTTATTACATGGGTTATGCAATGATGTATGATTTTTGATTTTGTGGCACACATAAGAATGGTATCATTATGAGATGGGTGGGACCAATATCTCCCTCCAATGCATTGGTTAAATATTTTATATCTCATGAGAAAGACTTGGCTGGAACATCAGGTTAAACTGGTTCAGTGAAATAGGACTGAAACGAGAAATGAACTGAGTTCAGAAATGGACTTTGTCCACTAAGATAGTCTTGGAAATGAGTCTTGACTAATAAGAAATGATTCTCTATGATTATGTGTGTATTCCACAAAGCTTCATGATTTATTTTATGATTATTGTGATTACATTTCACTACCATGATTTATCCCATGTTATGAAATTATGATCTCTTTTGCAGGGTATGATTTCCAAAATGTTATGTTCTTATGAATATGATGTGATTGACATTTCTTTTGTTTACCCTTACTAAGCATTTGAGCTCACACTTTTGTATGTTTTCATTCCCCAGGTTAGGAAGAAGGTTATTAAGTAAGATATTTCAAAAGGGACTATAGGTATGGTGAAATAAATGGGAGACAGTGTAGACGCTTTATGAACTAGTTGTTTATGTTTCCCAGTTTCTAAAGACATTATACCTATACGGTCCTTTGATGGTTTTGTTATATGTTGTAATAAGTGTAATTCAATTTTGAAGTACAAACAATGTATGTAAAGTATGGGTTGTTATAGTTGGTATCAGAGGAAAGGGATATCCAACCATTGGAATCTAGGATGTGAAAGCCTTAGTAAGAATCCTAAGGATAAGTCTAAGAATAGAACACAATAATAGTGTTTTAGAAATGGCCATGAATAACCTAGGATAAGACCTTAAGTGTGAAATATTATTATTGATTATGTGGTTTTCCTATTATAATTAGTGTTTCTCACACTATTCTTCTTGGTTTTAGTCAATGGCTAGAACCTGAAGGAACCGTGTTAATGCGGAATGCGACGGGTAATGCAATGATTGTCCCCATGAGCAACCAAACGTTATGGGAGCTGGAATGCAAAATCTTGTAGCCATGATCACATAACTTTCTCAAGATATGAATCATGAAGGACTTCCAAACGATCAATGGAAGGAGAAACATTCTGTTGAATCCTTCAAGATACAACATCCACCTTCATTCATTGGGTCTACTGATCCAATAGTTGCTGAACAATGGATCAGTACCACTGAAAAGATATTTTCATTTCTTCAATGTTCTGAACATGATAAAGTCATCTTAGAAGTTTATCGTTTGGAAGGTGATACTGATCAATGGTGTAATCTTATTAAGAATAAGAGGCAAAGCGATGAAATTGAGTCCATGTAATGGGACGAGTTCAAGAACTTATTTTTCAACAAGTACTTCCCTCATATTCTCTGAACAAAGATGGAGAAGAGTTTCTTGAACTAAAGCAAAAGGATGATGAATCTGTTGGTACCTATGGAGAAAATTTTACAAGACATTCAAGGTAAGCATATGGTATTATTATCCCACCTGAGAGTAAGATCGATCGATTCTTTAGTGGATTAAAACCAAGTCATCGAAGGGCGTTAGACATAAGAGACTTCAATAGCTATGAAGAAATCGTTCGATGTGATCTCAAAGTTGAGATGGAGTTTGGAGTAACCCATCAGTCATATGGGTTTGATAAGAAGAGGAAAATGGAATTCAAAGGAAAATCTAAAGACCACACTGAAAAGAAGATGAGTTTTCCCTTATGCCCAAAGTATGGAAAGAAACATGGAGGGGGTTGTCTTAAAGGGGCATGTAAATGTTTCAAATGTGGAAAGGATGTTCATCGGGCACTTGAATTCCACAATGGTGGGAAGAAGATGTCTAGTGATGCGAACAATGAAAAGGCCACACAGAGTGCACCTTATACACTTCAATGTTACAAGTGAAAGGAAATGGGGAATTATGCCAATGAATGCCCTAATCCAAGGGTTGTTGATGATGGTCGACGTCAACACACTCTTAAGGATAAAGACAATGGAAAGTCACATGCAATTTCTATCAGTGATGTGGAGTACGATAACGAAGTGGTGAAAGGTACACTTACCATCAACTCTAAAGTAGAAAATGTTTTATTTGATTCTGGATCCACCCACTCCATTATTTCTAGAGAAATTTCTAAGGGTATCACCGTATTACCTCAACAATTAGATGTTGAGTTAGCTGTGACAACCCCTAATGGCACAATAGTCACATCAAAAGTTTATAATTATTCTCCGATTGAAGTTTGTGAGAAAGTGCTTCCTGTAAATCTTGTGATCCTCCCTATAGTGGAATTTGATGTGATTCTTGGCATGGATTGGCTTTCTCTATATGGAGCTCATATCAATTTCCAAAGAAGGGAAGTCACATTTCATATTCCAGATCAATCTTTGATATTCTATCAATGCAAGGATGAAAATAACCTTCTAGTGGAAATTTTATCCATCTTATGGTTCTTGATTCCACTAAATAAAGGTTATTTATCTCAAATGGTTGGTGAGAAACTCATGATTAAGAATATGCCCATTGTACGGGAGTTTGATGATGTCTTTCCGGAGGAACTACCGGGTCTTCCACCAAATCGTGAAGTTTAGTTTCAATAGAACTTGTACCAGGTGCTTTACCTATTTCAAAGACACCTTATAGAATGTCCCCAATTGAGTTTCCGAAACTGAAGAAGCAACTCCAAGATAATCTTGATAAGGGGTTCATACACCCTAGTGCGTCACCTTTTGGGGCACCTATTCTATTTGTTAAGAAGAAAGATGGATCAATGAGACTCTACATTGATTATCGAGAACTTAACAAGATCACTATCAAGAAAAAATATCCTCTCCCATGCATTGATGACTTATTTGACCAACTACGTGGAGCTCAATACTTTTCCAAGATTGATATTCATTTAGGGTATCATCAATTAAGTGTCAAAAGGGAGGATATACCAAAGGCGGATTTCCGTACAAGGTATGGACACTATGAATTTATAGTGATGACATATGGTCTTACTAATGCCCCTGCTATCTTCATGGATCTGATGAATAGAGTCTTTAGATACTATCTTGATCAGTTTTTAGTAGTCTTTATAAAAGATATTATTGTATATTCAAAGAGCAAGGAAGAACATGAAGATCAATTGAGAATTATATTGAAGACCCTGAGAAAAGAGATGCTTTATTCCAAATTTACCAAGTGTGAATTTTGGCTTCAAAAACTTTCATTTTTGGGTCACATAATCTCAAAATAGGGGATATCAGTGGATCTAGCAAAAATAGAGGTTATCAAAAGATGGTCGAGACCAACAACAGTAACTGAGATCTGAAGTTTTCTTGGTTTGGTGGGATATTATGGAAATTTTGTGAAAGATTTTTCACAATTAACTAATCCACTGACCAGGTTGACTCGGAAAGGAGTTATGTTTGTTTGGACGGAGGAATGTGAAGAGAATTTCAAAGAGTTGAAAAGAAGGTTATCCAGTGCACCTGTGCTCACACTGCCTTGTAGTGGAGAAAGGTTTGTGATCTAAAGTGATGAATCCAAGAAGGGATTGGGGTGTGTTATTATGAAAAATGTTATGGTGATAGATTATGCCTCACGACAGTTGAAAATCCATGAGAAAAATTACCCAACTCATGATTTGGAGTTAGCTACGGTAATCTTTGCATTAAAGATTTTGAGGCATTATCTTTATAGAGAAAGGTGTGACATTTATAATGATCATAAATTTTTAAAGTATATTTTCACACAAAAGGAGCTGAATATGCGCCAAAGAAGATGGTTGGAGCTGATTAAAGATTATGACTGCTCAATTCATTACCCCCTGGGAATGAAAACAAGGTGGAAGATGCATTAAGTCGAATAGACCATGCTAGCTTATCCATGATGAGGATCACAAAAGATCCAATATTTATGGATTTACAAAGGATGGATATTGGAATTATAATGAAAGGGGAAAAATCGTATCTTTCTCAAATGAATGTTCAACCGTCTATACATGTTATGATTAAATAGGCACATAAAGAAGATGTAGAGTTACAAAAGAAGGTGAGAAATGTTCCTGAATTCAACCTTGATTGTGATGGGATAATAATGTTTAGGAATCGGGTTTTTGTTCCTCCCATCCTCGAATTAAAGAAGGTGATGCTGGATGAGGCTCATAGTTCTTCATTCTCTATTCATCTTGGAAGCATGAAGATGTATAGGGACCTGAAAGAGTACTTCTGGTGGGATGGCATGAAAAGAGATGTTGCTGAATATGTCTCTCGATGCTTGGTCTGTCAGCAAGTTAAAGCTGAGAGACAGAACTCTAAGGGGATGTTACAACCACTACCCATACCCGAATGGAAATGGGAAAACATCACTAAGGACTTTTTCACAGGACTTCCTAAAACATCCAAGGGCAATAATGCTATCTGGGTCATAGTTGATCATCATACAATGTTTGCACACTTCATTGCTATTAGAGAGGATTTCTCTCTGGATCAGCTTGCCAGGATATATGTAAAGGAAGTGGTAAGATTGCATGGAGTGCCACTTTCTATTATATCTGATCGGGAACCGAGGTTTACCTCAATGTTCTAGAGAAGTCTTCAGCATACTCTTGATACAGGGTTGAGTTTCAACACTTCTTATTATCCTCAGACAGACGGTCAGTCTGAGAGGACAATTCAAACTCTAGAAGATATGTTGAGAGCTTGCTCTATGGATTTAAAAGGTGGTTGGGATCAACACCTACCTTTGGTGGAATTTTCTTATAATAATAGCTTTCACTCCAGTATTCAGATGGCTCCTTATGATGCTCTCTATGGAAAGAAATGCATGACTCCAACTTTCTGGGATGAAGTTGGGGAAAGAAAGTTATTAGGACCTGATCTTGTTGATGAGATGGCAGCAATGGTCCGATCTATTCAACAACACATAAGAGCAGCTCAGGGTTGACAAAAAAGTTATTCCGACAACCAAAGAAAAGACTTAGAGTTTTAAATGGGTGATAAAGTGTTCTTAAGAATATCTCCTTGGAAGAGAGTAATGAGATTTGGAAAGAAGGGAATGCTGAGCCCTAGGAATATCGGTCCTTTGGAAATACTGGATCGTGTTGGGAAGGTAGCTTACCCATTGGCGCTTCCACCGAATCTCTCTCAAGTTCACGATGTGTTCCATGTATCTCTCCGGAGAAAGTACATTCCTGATCCTTCACATGTACTCAGCTCAGAAGTTGTACCGCTGGAACAAGATCTTTCTTATCAAGAACAACCAATAGAGATTCTCAATCGTAGTGAAAAAGTCCTATGGAACAAGACCACTCGCTTGGTGAATGTTTTATGGAGGAACCACCAATTAGAATAAGCTACATGGGAGCTTGAGGATATGATGTGGGAGAGATATCCTCATCTATTTGTTACAAGTGACGAATTTCGAGGGCGAAATTCATTTTAAGGGGGGTAGAATGTAATACCTGAGACTTTTATAAGAAATATTTTGTTTTCATTTTACATAAATCATCAATGGAATCTTTCACTACACACAACACTAGCTTTTCTTGATTTACACGCAACCGCGACCATCCTCGATAGCTTGCGTCGTACGCAATACCGAGTTTCACTAAACAATGATATGTTATTAAAATATTATTAAAACTAGCTGTTATGAATATTAATAACCACCTTTTGAATTTTTGTAATTTTTTTTTCAAAATGTAATTCATTTTTGGATTTAGAATATCGAAATTAGCCTAGGGTAAAATTTTGGTATTTTTCTGGAAACTTTCAATTTTTGATGAATAGTAAAAACACTGGGTGACTATTTAAAAACCGACTTTTTATTTAAATAATTATTTATTTTATTTAAATTTATTTTAGGTCAAAATTGATACATAATACCTATATAAGTTCAATGTAATTCATTAGAGTAATTTTATAATAATTTTAGATATATAAAAATTTATTTGAACTTTTCACCGTCTTTTACCCACCTCCTAGGAGAATTTGCAAATTTACATAAAACATAATTTTACCGCTTTTTTAAATGGAATTTCAAAACCCCAAGAGACACGATTGATGTCAGTAAGTAAAATCTGGTTCAATGAGATGAAAATAATTTTTGGTGAATAGTAACTTTTTCTTTTTTTACCACGGTTAAAAGTAAATAGGGTAATTAAGGGTAAAAATGATATTATTATTACCCTAACACATGTTCTAATTCTATTGGATAAGTGTAATTCGACCAAAAACATCCTTAGGAATAAAATATGACCATTTAGGCCCACTTGGATTAGATTAGGATATTTATTATTAATTTATTTAAAGAAGGGTTAAAATAGTTAAAATTAATGTTTAATAATTAAATAATTTTAAATATAGGGTTATACATAAGCTAAATTAGACTATAAATATTAATTAGAAAGATAAAAATATTTCCTACATCATGTTATATTATTTGTAATTTTTAGACATTAAATAATTTAATTTATTTATGACACAAAGATGATGCAGTAATTATCTTATTAATGAAATATTGACATAATTGATGTTATAAATACCCAAATAAATGTAATTTGAGACTTTTCATGAATTAAACTAATTTTATTGGTTAATATGCCATGTTATTATTGATTTAATTAAATTCTTTTTAACTAATTATACTGTTATTATTTTCACAAAAATCAATTACTAAATAGTGTCAAAATTGACATAAAATTGTTTTTAAAAAAAATATTATATTATTAATTGTTATTTTATTCCTAAAAATATAAGGTTCAGAAAAATGACTTTTATAAGGTTATATATATTAATACTAAACAACTTGGGGTTCGTTTGGCTTGTTATAGTAAGTTTATTATCCTTATAGTGTAAGAACACAAAAAGACACGGTAAAAGTAAAATTATCTAACTTAAAGTTAAATCTAAATGATAAGGTTAAAATAGTAAAATAAACTTGTCCAAATTCTATTGGATGAGAGTATTTCTACCCATACCCTATTTAGCATAGAAATAAATCAATTTTGATCTATTTAAAACCGAATATGGCTTTATAATAAAATAATATTTTTTTTTTCCAAAGGTGCCCCTCTCCTCCCTTATAAAAGGGATCCTCCTCCCTCTCTTCCTCACACCACATTGAGCGTTAAATCTCAGCCAAAACCTGCCAATTTATACTCTACACTTCCCTAGAAACATCTTAGAGGTCCTGGTATTCTTCAAAGACACATTTTATTGCCCTAAAAGGAGGTCTCAAAGAAGCGCTTCAAAAAATAGGCAATGTCTGTTACCGATTATTTCAACTTTATTTCTTCTTCCACTTCTTCTTCTTTAGTTGTTTCATTATGAATTAATATAATCAGTATCACTAATATACGGATATGTTATAATAAGTATGAAACAACCCTATTTCACCATCTATACATCCTACGGAAATCGAAATAACCACGCGTGCGTACGTACGGAATACCGTCTCCACGTCGTGGTGTATTCTATTTTCCACCACCACCTTACTTGGATGGATATAATGGTGTAAAGAATTAATATATATGATTATTGTAAAGTGATATTGATTTTGAAATAGTATAAATACACTCCAATAAAATTCCACGATCATGGGAATGATATCATCGCTCGTGCGTACGTACGGAATACCGTCTCCACGATGTGATGCGACTCGTTCTACATGATTTTCATTGCATAATGATTAAATAAATGAATTGAGTGAATAAATATGATATATATATTACACTAACACCATTATGGAAATGAGGTATCTATAACCTAAAAAAATTAATAAGAATTTATTCGACAAAACACGCATAAGAACAAAAAGTAATAACCACCCGAATAACAAGTACCAATGAAATATTACTAATAATAAGCTAAAAATATGACCATATATGATATAATAACAATGAGTATGATTCTAGAATAAGTCAATGTCATTATATAAATAATTATACAGGAGGTTCAGATACTTACGAAGCAAATCGGACCTAAGGTAATGAAAATATCACAATCTCATTTTTATCTGAGATTGTTTATACTTTGGTCTTTACTGGGATGTATTTTATCATCCACATCCATGGGTCCTCAATATGTAATATTATTTATATCCTCCTAGAATTTTTTAAATCCAATTTTACCCTTCGGTGAGTTTTTAGTAAAAGATATGAAAGGAATCTTTTGTCGTTTTTCGTATGAGGTATTTTTTGACTTTTCCAACAAAAGTATGAGAAGAATGTTTTTTAACTTATACGACATGAATGGATTTTTAAAACATTATTTCCAAGGATATTCCATTAAAAGATTCAAGTTTATTTTTAATCAAATTCTTTTATTTTAGAATTTTATGACATGTTAAGAAAGGAAATGTGTTTTTGAAGTAGAAAGGATATTTTCCTCAAGAAAGGAGTTCAAGTGTTTTATCCAAATTATTTTCCATAAAATATAATAAAGGGTTCTGTTTCTATCGCTATTATTACAATGATTTGATTATGTTGTGATGGAATTATTTTTATGAATTCCTTTATTTTATATGAATTGTTTTATGATGTCATGAAGTTTAAGAATACCATTTTTATTACATGGGTTATGCAATGATGTATGATTTTTGATTTTGTGACACACATAAGAGTGGTATCATTATGAGATGGGTGGGACCTATATCTCCCTACAATTCATTGGGTAAATATTTTATATCTCATGAGATAGACATGTCTAGAACGACACGTTAAACCGGTTCAGTGAAACAGGACTGAAACGAGGAATGAACTCGGTTCAGAAATGGAATTTTTCCACTAAGATAGTCTTGGCAATGAGTCTTGACTAATAAGAAATGAGTCTCTATGATTATGTGTGTATGCCACAAAGCTTCATGTTTTAAGTTATGATTATTGTGATTACATTTCACTACCATGATTTATCCCATTTATGAAATTATGATCTCTTTTGCAGGGTAACATTTCCAAAATTTTATGTTCTAATGAATATGATGTGATTGATATTTCTTTTGTTTACCATTACTGAGAATTTGAGCTCACCCTTTTATATGTTTTCTTTCCCCAAGTCAGGAAGAAGGTTATTATGTAAAATATGCCAAAAGGGACTATAGATATGATAAAATAATTGGGAGACAGTGTAGACGCTTTATGAACCAGTTGTTTATGTTTCCCAGTTTCTAAAGACACTATACCTATACGGTCATTTCATGGTTTTGTTATATGTTGTAATAAGATTACTTCAATTTTTAAGTACTAACAATTTATGTAATGTATGGGTCGTTATAAGCAGTCTATCGTTTTGATGGGGATGCTGATCAGTGGTGGACACTGATCAATAATTTGATGTCCCAAGAGGAAATTGATTCCATAGATTGGGAGGAATTCAAGAGGATGTTTTTCAACAAATATTTTCCTCGAACCCTCCTTCTCAAGATGGAAAGAGAGCTCCTTGGACTCAAGAAGAAGGAAGATGATTCCATCAAGGCGTGTGAAGAAAAATTTACAAGGCTTTCATGGTACCCCTCTAGCTTTTTCATGAACACCGAAAGCAAGGTGGATCGCTTCCTTAGAGGGCCAAAGCTGAGTATACGAAAAGTGTTGGAAATTTGAGACTTAGACAGCTATGAGGAGATTGTCTGTTGTGCCATCAAGGTTGAAATGGAGATGACAGACTCTCAGTGGCTTCATGGGCCTAGAGAAAAGAAGCGGAAAATGGAGAAAAAAATGGGTGGTTCGTCAAAAAAATCCGATGATGGAAAGAATCCTCACTTTCCCCTTTGCAAAAATTATGGAAACAAATCATGGTGAATGTCTCAATGGAATCAAGAATTGCTTCAAATGTGGAATGTTTGGTCATCTAGGCAAGAACTGCCGAAGGGAAATGAAAAATACCACTAACGAAGAAGAAGAAATGAAGGTTTAGATCAACACACAGCCTGCAGTGCTTATAACTGCTAGGATCTTGGGCATTATGCGAAAAATTTCCCTAAGCCGAGTGCTGTTTGAGGCAACCAGCAATAACCTCTAAGGCAACAAGGAAGTGCTTATGCTATCAATACTACTAAGGTGGAGCCAGAAAACGATGTGGTGATAGGCACACATGTTATTCATTCAATAATAGCGAACATACTATTTGATTCTAGTTCTATGAATTATTTCATATCCTACAAGTTTAGTAAAACTATTCAAACACCACCTGAAAATTTAGAGGAAACTTTATCTGTGAGAATAGAGAATGGGGAAATCATTGCATCCATGTTTTATAACTCCTCCCCGGTTAACGTTTGTGGACCAAACCTCCAATAAAATCTTTTCAAACTTCCATTGGTGGAGTTTGATGCTATCTTAGGAATGGAATTGATGTCTTTGTACAAAGAGAATATCAACTGACGAGAATGGGAGATCACTCTTCACATCCGGAAACATCCTCTGATTCTTTTCAAGTGCAAGGAGGAACATCAATATCATTTCGAATCATCATCTCATGTGTGGATATTGCTTCCTTATGATTATGCATATCTAGCTCAAATGATTAATACGAAGGAGAGAATCATGCTTGAAGATGTGCCCATCGTGAGGGATTACACTGATGTATTCCCTAAAGAGTTTCCTGGTCTTCCCCCTGACCGAGAGGTTGAGTTCTCAATTGAACTTATCCCTGGATCTCTTCAAATCTCAAATACACCTTACAGAATGGCCACCGTATAGATACAAGAGCTGAAGAAGCAGTTACAGGAGAATATGGAGAAGGGTTTTATACGCCTGAGTGCTTCACCGTGGGGTTCTCCAGTCCTCTTCATCAAGAAGAATGATGGATCAATGCGCCTATGAATTGATTATCGTGAGCTCAATAAAATCACTATAACGGAAAATTATCCCCTTCCACGGATAGATGACTTGTTCGATCAGCTTTGTGGGGCCAGTTATTTCTCTAAGGTGGTCCTTCGGCCGGGATATCACCAACTAAAGGTGGGGAAGGAAGATATTCCCAAGACTTCCATTCGAACGAGGTATGGACACTATGAGTTCCTAGTGATTCCCTTAGAACACACTAATTCTCATGGATTTAATGAATAGAGTCTTTAGAGATTACCTCGACAAATTTGTGGTGGTCTTTATTGTGATATTCTGATATACTCGAAGAGCTAGTAGGAACATGGAGAGAATTCAGAAACCATGTAAAAGACTTTTCAAAGGGAGAAGTTGTATGTAAAGTACAGAAAATGTGAGTTCTGGATGGAGGAAGTATCACTCTTGGGGCATGTTACCACCAGGAAAGGGATATTTGTGGACCCTTCCAAGATGAAGGAAATTGAAGAGTGGCCGAGACAAACTTTTGTAACAGAGATCCGCATCTTTTTAGGTATAGCTAGGTATTATCGACGATTCATTAAGAAATTTCCATGATTTTCATTCCCAATGACCAAAATGACATGGAAGGGAGTAAAGTTAATCTGGACACAGGAATGTGAAGACTCATTCAAGGAGTTTAAAAAAATGCTTATCACTGCATCGGTACTCACACTCCCTTCAAGTGGAGAACTATTTGTGGTGTATAGTAATGCTTCTAAGAAAGTATTTGGTTGTGTGCTAATTTAAAATGATAAAGTGATATAATATGCCTCGAGGCATCTAAAAATCCATTAGAAAAACTATCCCACGCATGATCTGGAGATGGAAGCTGTGATCTTTGCGTTGAAAATATGGTGACATTATCTCTATGGGAAAAAATGTGAGATATATGCTGACCACAAGAGTCTAAAATATTTATTCACACAGAAAGAGCTTAATATGAGCCAGTGAAGATGGATAGAGCTCATCAATGATTATGACTTCTCAATCCACTACCATCTCAGTAAGGCAAACAAGGTGGAAGATGCTCTATACAGAAAGGATCCCGCATCTTTGTCAATGATGAGAATTCAAAAGGATCCGATCTTCTTAGATTTACAAAGGATTTACATGCAAATCATTAATAGAGGAACGTCATAAATCCTTTCTCAAATGATTTCTCAACCTACCCTCATGGATAAAATAAAGGTTTATCAAAGAAAGGATGTGGAAATTTAGAAAAGGGTGGAAGCTGTTAATAATGGGAAATCCTCCGATTTGGAAATTGACGACGAAGGAGCTTTAAGATTTGGGACATGATTATGTGTACCATATAACCCATAGATAAATAATGATCTATTGAATGATACACATAGCACGACCTTCTATATCCATCCTGGGAGTACCAAAATGTACAGTGATATTCAAGAACACTTCAGGTGGGATAACATGAAGAAGGAAATTGTAGAATATATATCAAGGTGCTTGGTATGTCAGTAAGTTAAAGCTGAGAGACAAAAGTCCCAAGGTATGATGCAGCCATTGCTTATACCCATGTGGAAATGGGAAAATGTTACTATGGACTTTGTCACAGTTATCCCAAATATGTCGAAGCGAAATAATGCGATATGGGTTGTGGTTGACCGAATCAGCAAGACATCCAATTTCATATCTATTAAAGAAGATCTATCGCTTGAACAACCTGGAATGTTTTATTTGAAGGAAGTAGTGAGACTACATGGTGTTCCACTCTCAGTTTTCTCTGACCATGATCCAAGGTTCTCATCTAAATTTTACAGGAATTTCAAAATGCTTTGAGTACTGAATTAAATTTTATCATGGCCTATCACCCCTAAACAGATGGCCAATCTTAAAGGAATACTAAGACGCTTGATGATATTATTAGAGCTTGGTCTTTGGAATTCAAAGGTTGTTGGTATCAGTATCTCCCATTGGATGAGTTCTCATTCAACAATAGATTCCACTCATGTATTCAGATGGATCCATATGAATCTCTATATGGAAAGTGATGTAAAACTCCAACCTGTTGGGATTAAGTTAGAGAAAGAAAGCTACTTGGACTTGATATTGTTCAAGAGATGAAAGAGAAGGATCAAGTCATCCATAAACACATCAATGCTGCTCAAAGTCAGTAAAAGATCTATGCTGACAACCGTCGAAGGGGCTTGGAGTTCGACATGGGAGATAAAGTCCTCCTTCGAATATCTCCATGGAAGAGAGTCATGTGATTCACGAAGAAAGGGAAGCTAATCCCAAGGTATATTATCCCCTTTGAGATCCTTGAACGCATAGGAGATGTGCCCTATTAGCTTGAACTTGCACCAAATATGGCATGAGTTCATGATTTTCTCAATGTATCTCTCTTGAGGAAGCACATACCTGATCCCTCACATGTACTAAACTCAGAGGTGGTGTAGCTAGAAGATGATCTCTCCTATGAGGAGTAGCCAGTAAGGAATCTGGATCGGAGAGATAAGGTTATACGCTAAAATACAACCCATATTTTCAATGTTTTGTGGAGGAACCATAAGTTTTAGGAAGCATCATGGGAACTAGAGGAAGCAATGAAGGAAAAGTAACCACATCTGTTTTTGGACTAGAATGTAAAATGAAATTTAGAGGGTGAAATTTCTTAAGGGGGAATAATGTAACGACCCAATGTTTTTAATGGAAATTCTCTTCTTATAAATATTCCATTAAATCACATAATAATGAACTAATAAGTGATAAGTGACCTTTAAACATAAGTTTTTCACTTCTGTGTTTGGAATTTTGAAAATCTGACATACACGGTTGTGATCAAAAGGTTTTTTGGAGTCTGATAAGAAAAACTTAATTGTTTGGTGGATAGTAACCTACCATAATGAATAGTAACATACCCTTATGAATAGTGATACACCCTAATGAATAGTAACCTCACCTATTATAGTATAAAAATAATATTCAAGATGGAATTACAATATACCTATGTTTTAGAATGAGTTAATTCATGTTTTAAATCAGGTTTTTGATAATAAATTATGATTTTAATTAAATATTAAAATAATCATATTTAAAACATTATTTTTGAAAAATGGGCTTCATTTTTGGATTCTACACGTCAAGAAATGGTTAGGGTGAATTTTTTATATTTTTCTGAAATACTTCATTTTTTGATGAATAGTAAAATACGGTAATTTATCGTATATATACATTATAAGCTAAATAAACTATTCCTAGAATCATGGATGATTTCCCCACCCATAGTTAGAATTGACATGACCCATTTACTATTCTTGGTCATGGAATACTTACTATTCTTTTCTTGTGAAGAAATAAAAAATTAAGGATTATAATATCCGGAAATCCCTCCTCTCCTCCACTATAAAACCCCCCTTCACTCCCTCTTCTCTCCACTCCTCTCAAGCTCCAATAATTCTCTATATTCTTCCCAAATCTTTCCCCAAGGTCCTCCCCCACGTCCAAAATCATTCATCCACCTCAAAATACTGAAACCTCTCCCCTTAAGAGGTTCTTAAAGGAGGAAGTCTCAAGAGGTAAATTCCTCTTCCCAAATTTCTTCTTTTCTTTTAAGTTCTTTTCTTTTTGATTTCTTTCCTCGCCTCCCTTCACCATAATAGTATGATAAATCTATTATCATACATGTACTGGAATTTATTCATGATAGTGGTATATTTCATTATCTTCTTTCCTTTCCCCATACTTTTATTTGAATGAAATGAAATCACCGTTTGAGATGTGCTAATTTAGCACATTCAAGGACAACAATTTATCAATTTCTATTATTATCTTTAATTATGGCCATGAAACCATTTCTGTTATGGTTGAAGTAGATTATTATATATTTAACATATCCTCTTTTTTGTTGCTGTAATATTTTGGTACAAATGGAATTATGTTACAATGAAAAACATAATTCTTTGTAATCAAATCCACCGATAAAAAAACGGTTATCACTAAGGTTATATATATACTAATTTGACATCACTCTATGTAACCTAATTAAAATTAAAACCATGTAATATACTAGATATGAACCAAATAATTTATCTTCAATTATGGAAAACCACATTCATCTTTCCTATAATCCAAACTTGAATATAAGTGAACCGATCTTTTAAAGCCATATAATCAAACGAGCCCGAAACATGAAATTGAACCTTATAACTAATCAAAAAAGCATTGAATGAACTAAAAAGGGTTATAATAAATAAATTAAATATACAAGAGGTTCTGGAATTATTAATTAATAATCCTAATTTGTTTATCCAGTTCATTAATAATATGTGAAGAACACCACCATATTTAAGGTAAGGGATCCTCCCCTTTGACTCTTAATCAAGATTATTCTCTGTGATATGCCTTTTTTGTGTAAAACCAAGTTATGTGGTATGTATATACAACTTTTACATACTGAAATAATGTTTTATAAGTTATTATAAACCCATTCACTCTCTCATCAAGTCCTCTTAGGTACACCCGACACCATGTTGGTAAAATCATAACGAATTCTACCCGAACCATCTTCGTTCTTTCGGGTTGCCTTATCTTTCTGTCAAAATGGTGTTATCATATCTATTTATGTGAATCCTATAAGTTCTGTATATTTGTAAAATATTATAATATCAAGACCCTTTCATCACTTTCTTTCTGGGATATACATTTTTTTAATGATTCCATCCTTAGAACTTTCGAATAAGCAAACCTGTTTTAAGGGGACTTCCCTAATTTTTACCCAAATTTCAAGTTCACTCTATCATCTGTTTTAAGAAAAAATTGTATTTAAAAAATCAGAACTTTAATTATGAAAACATTCTTGTTTCATTTCTGGTTTTATATAAAATAATGTCCTCTATTCTATTTGAAAGGCTCTAGAGCGTTTTCCTTAAAACCGCACAAAAATGTTTTAATGCTAATGGTTATAAAATACATTTCTAATATGTTGTCACTTATATTTGACACAAAATAAAATGTTATATGATTATTTTAACCTATGAATGTCCATTTATGTTCTAATCCTTTCCTTTCATGGACACTTTCATGATACACCCATTGGAAATGTTTTATGTCATGACTATGATACCCAATTCTTTGCACAGGTACCATTATGTTTGAGTATGGTTGATTATGTATGATTGTATATGTGGTAAGAATATTTATGTGGAAATAATATCCATGAAAATTTTGAGATGGGTGTTCCCATATTGTGCTCAAATGCATTGGGTAAGGATAAGTCTCATGAGATGTGATGTGAAACGGGATAGGCAGTTAGCCTTGACCCGTTCTAAAATGAGAAACATGATTGGTGGTTAGCCTTGTCCCGTACTAAAGATTTGATTTATTATTCTACAACATTTATATGATTCCATGCTTATATGATCCCATGCTTATATTAAATGATTTCATAAGTTTCATGCTTTGGATATCACAATGTCATGCCTCTTAACTCATGTGCTTGAGATGTATCCTTATGTTCATTCCCATAGTTAGAATTTTTAGCTCATCCCTTTGTTCATGTGTTCCCCAGGGCACCCTATGTAGATTTAAGGGATCAAAGGAAGTTATGAGCTCATTGTTAATATTAAATAAAGAAGTGTCTTTTATTTTCCCTATGTTTTATGTTATATATACCTAGTCTTCCAAGACAGAAGACTTAACGATCATTGGCATGTACTCTGATGATTAATTATACTTAAAATAAAGAATTTTTTTATGTAAAAGGCTTGGGTTACTATAGATGGTATCAGAGGACGGTGTAGTTATTTTTGAATCTTAGGAATAGAGCACCATAGTGAGAACCTTAAGGATAAGACTAATTATAAGGAAACAGTCCTAAATTTTTGTGAGTATAGAGTATGTGGTTTATCAACAAAATAAATCCCTGTCTAGATATGAGCAGGTAGAGGAGGCTCTGACACAAATGTATCTAGGGGTAAAACCCGAAAACACCACTTTGAGCTAGACTCGAACGAGAACTGGTGCATGATAACGGGCCTTGCTGCACTCTTGGTTATGAAACTCCTAGGGGATATGCTTTGGTATATTCACGAGATTAGTACAAACTATTATTAAGGGGGAAAAAATCCTATAAGAATATAAGTTATGAAATTTATCAAGGATAACCTAGATATAAACTTAAGGAATCACAAGTTAGGATATACTTATTCTTTCTATGTTTATCATTTAATGTTCAAAATTTCCTTTTTATGCTCAATGGATAAGTATTCAAGACCTATAATTATACATTATTTTTCATAGTTAATGGTGGGAAATATAAGAACACGTTCCAACAACCAATGTGATAGGAAATGTGATGATTCTCCTAATGACATGCCTGATGTGATGGAAGCGGGTGCTTAAAACTTCATGTCATTACTTGCTCAGCTAGCTCGAGTTATGAATAATAACATGAATTTGTTAGAACATCCCCGACCTTCAAGGAAAGAGCATGTTTCCGTAGAATCCTTCATGCCGCAATGTCCTACCATGTTTAGCAGGTCTTCTAATCCCCTCCTCGCAGAACAATGGATTAACTCCATTGAAAATATTTTCACTATCCTCCAGTGCTCGGAAGAAGGGAAAGTTGTAGTAGTAGTCTATCATCTTGATGGGGATGCTGATCAGTGGTGGACACTGATCAAGAATACAAAGTCCCAAGAGGAAATTGATTCCATAGATTGGGAGGAATTCAAGAGGATGTTTTTCAAAAAATATTATCCTCGAACCCTCCATCTCAAGATGGAAAGAGAGTTCCTTAGTCTCAAGCAGAAGGAAGATGAGTCCATCGGGAAATATGAAGCAAACTTTACAAGGCGTTCAAGGTACGCCTCTGGCTTTTTCATGAACACCTAAAGAAAGGTGGATCACTTATTTAGCAGACTAAAACAAAGTCTACGAAATGTGTTGGCAATTCGAGACATTGATAGCAATGAGGAGATTGTCTGTTGTTCCCTCAAGGTTGAAATGGAGATGGAGAATCTCAATGGTTTCATGGGCCTAGTGATAAGAAGCAAAAAATGGAGATCAACATGGGTTGTTTATCAAAAAAATCCCATGAAGGAATGAAGCCTCACTTTCCCCTTTGCAAAAATTGTGGGAAGAATCGTCCTGGTGACTGTCTCAAGGGAAACAGGAATTGCTTCAAATGAAAATTTTTTGGTTATATGTCCAAGAACTTCCGAAGGGATAAGAAAAATCATGCTAATGTTGAAGAAGAAAAGAAGGTTCAGATCAACACTTTTCCTGCAATGCACTGTTATAACTGCAAGGATCTTGGGCATTATGCGAAAAATTTCCCTCAGCCGAGGGTTGTCAGAGGAAATCATCAACAACCTCCATGGCAACAAGGAATGGATTTTTCTATCACTACTACTGAGGTGTAGCCAGAAAATAATGTTGTGGCATGTGCGCTTGTTTCAATAATAGCTAACATACTATTTGATAATGGTTCTACGCATTCTTTCATATCCTGCATGTTTAGTAGAACTATACAAACACCACCTCAAAATTTAGAGGAAAAGTTATCTGTGAGAATAGAAAATGGGGAAATCGTTGCATCCATGTATTATAACTCTTCCCCGGTTAACGTTTGGGGACTGAACCTCCCAGTAAATCTTGTCATACTTCCATTTGTGGAGTTTGACGCTGTCATAGTCATGGATTGGATGTCTTTATACAAAGACAATATGGACTGTCGGGAAAGGGAGATCACTCTTCACATCCCGAAGCATCCTCTGATTATTTTCAAGTGCAAGGTTGAAGTTGAATCTCCTATTGAATAATTATCTCAAGTGTGGATATTGCTTCCTTATGAGCATGAATATCTAGCTCAAATGATTGAGACGACGGATAGAATCATGCTTGAAGACATGCCCATCATGAGGGATTACACTGATTTATTCCATGAAGAGTTTCCTGGTCTTCCCCCGGACCGAGAGGTTGAGTTCTCAATTGAAGCTATCGTTGGATCTCTCCAAATCTCAAAGACACCTTACAGAATGGCCACCGTATATCTAGAAGAGCTGAATAAGCAGTTATAGGAGAATATAGAGAAGGGTTTTATACACCTGAGTGCTTTACCGTGGGGTGCTCTAGTACTCTTTGTCAAGAATAAGTATGGATCAATGCGCCTATGCATTGATTGTTATGAGCTCAATAAAATCACTATAAAGAACAAGTATCCCCTTCCACCGATAGATTACTAGTTCGATCAGCTTCGTGGGACCAGTTATTTCTCTAAGGTGGACCTTAGGTCAGGATTTCACAATCTAAAGGTGAGGAAATAAGATATTTTCAAGACTGCCTTTCGAACGAGGTATGGACTCTATGAGTTCATAGTGATGCCCTTCGAACTCACTAATTATCCAGAAATTTTCATGGATTTAATTAATAGAGTATTTAGAGATTACCTCGACAAATTTGTGGTGGTCTTTATTGATTATATTATGATATACTCGAAGAGAAAGTAGGAAGAAGAGGATAATTTTGAAATTGTGTTAATAACTTTGCGAAGGGAGATTTTGTATGAAGAGTACAATAAATGTGAGTTCTAGATGGAGGAAGTATCATTATTGGGGCATGTTATCATGAGGAAAGGGATATCTATGGACCCTTCCAATATAAAGGAAATTGTAGAGTGGCCGAGGACAACTTCTGTAACAAAGATCCACAACTTTTAAGGTGTAGCTTGCTATTATCGATGATTCGTGAAGAACTATTCACGATTGTCAAACCGAATGACCAAGCTGACACAGAAGGGAGTAAAGTTCGTCTGGACACCGGAATGTGAAGAATCATTCAAGGAGATGAAAAAGAGGCTTATCATTATGCCAGTACTCACACTCCCTTCAAGTGGAGAACTATTTGTGGTGTATAGTGATGCTTTTAAGAAAGGCTTAGGCTGTGTGCTAATGAAAAATAAAAAAGTGACAACATATGACTCAAGGATGCTAAAAATCCATGAGAAAAACTATCCCACACATGATCTGGAGTTGGAGTATGTGATCATTGCGTTGAAAATATAGCGACATTATCTCTATGGGGAAAAATGATAGATATATACTCACCACAAGAGTCTCAAATATATATTCAAACAGAAAGAGATTAATATTCACCATTGAAGATGGATAGAGAACATCAAGGATTATGACTGCTCAATCCACTACCATCCCGGTAAGGAAAAAATGGTGGAAGATACTCTATGTAAAAAGGATCATGCATCTTTATCAATGATGAGAATTGAAAAGGATCTGATCTTCTTATATTTGAAAATGATGGACATGGGAATCATTAAGGGAGGAACATCATCAATCCTTTCTCAAATTATTTCTCAACCATCCCTCTTGGAGAAAATAATGGTTTCTCAAAGAAAGGATGCAAAAATTCAGAAAATGGTAGAAGATGTTAAAAATGTGAAATCCTATGATTTCAAAATTGAAGAGGAAGGATTTGTAATATTCGGGACGTGATTATGTGTATTATCGGATCAAGAGATAAAGAAGGATATATTGAATTATGCACATAGATCGACCTTCTCTATCCATTATAGGAGTACCAAAATGTACTGTGATCTCTGATAACACTTCTGGCGGGATAACATGAAGAATGAGATTGCAGAATATATATCAAGGTTCTTGGTATGTCAGCAAGTTAAAGCTGAGTGACAAAAGTCCAAAGTTATGATTTAGCCATTTTCTATACCCATGTGGAAATGGGAAAATGTTAATATGGACTTTTTCATGGGTCTCCCGATGATGTTGAAGGGAAATAATTTGATATGGGTTGTGGTTGACCAACTCACCAAGACATCCCATTTCATCGATATTTAGGAAGATCTCTCGCTTGAACAAAATGAAAAGTTATATATGAAGGAAGTGGTGAGACTGCACGTTTTTCCACTATCAATTGTCTCTGATCACGATCCAAGGTTCACATCTAAATTCTAGAGGAGTCCTTAACATGCTTGAAGTACTGAATTAAAATTCAGTATGACCTATCACCCCCAAACTGATGTCCAATCTTAAAGGACTATTCAGATTCTTGAATATATTCATAGAGCCTGCTCTCTAGAATTCAAATGCGGTTGGGATTAGCGTCTACCATTGGTTGAGTTCTCATACAACAATAGCTTCCACTCGAGTATTCAGATGGCTCCATATGAAGCTCAATTTGGAAAGCGATGTAGAACTCCAACCTTTTGGGATGAAGTTGGTGAAAGAAAGGTACTTGGAACCGATATTGTTCAAGAGATTACATAGAAGGTTCAAGTCATCCTGAAACACATCAAAGATGCTCAAAGTCGGCAAAAGAACTATGCTGACTACCGTCGAAGGGGCTTGGAGTTTGACGTGGGAGATAAAGTCTTAATTTAAATATCTCCATGTAAGAGAATCATGCGATTCAGGAAGAAAGGGAAGCTAAGCCCAAGGTATATTGGACCCTTTGAGATCTTTGACCAGATTGGATCTGTGGCCTATCGGATTTCACTTACAACAAATATGGCTCGAGTTCATGATGTTTTCATCGAATCACTCTTGAGAAAGTACATACCTTATCCCTCACATGTACTAAAATCAGAGGTGGTGCAGCTGGAAGAAGATATCTCCTATGAGGAGAAGCCAGTAAAGATTCTGGATCAGAGAGATAAGGTTCTACACAACAAGACAACCCATCTTGTTAAAGTGTTGTGGAGGAAGCATAAGTTTTAGGAAGCATCATGGGAACTAGAGGAAACAATGAAGGACAAGTACCCACATATTTTTTTGGCCTAGAATGTAAAATGAAATTTCGAGGAAGAAATTTCTTAAGGGGGGAAGAATGTAACGACCCAATGTTTTTTATGGAAATTTCCTTCTTATAAATATTCTATAAAATAACATAATAACGAAATAATAAGTAAAAGGTGACCATTAAACATATGTTTTTCACTTCTGTGTTTGGAATTTTGAAAATCTAACATCCACGGTTTTGTTCAAAAGGTTTTTTGGAGTCTGATAAGAAAAACATAATTTTTTGGTGAATAGTAACCTACCCTAATGAATAGTAACATACCATTATCAATAGTGATATACCCTAATGAATTGTAACCTCACCTATGATAGTATAAAAATAATATTCAAGTTGGATGTACAATATACCTATGTTTTAGAATGAGTTAATTCATGTTTTAAATCTGGTTTTTGATAGTAAATTACGATTTTAATTAAATATTAAAATAATAATATTTATAAAATTATTTTTTAAAAATGGACTTCATTTTTGGATTCTACACATCGATAAATGTTTAGGGTGAATTTTTGAGATTTTTATAAAATACGTGATTTTTTGATGAATAGTAAAATACTGTAATTTACCGTATATATAAATTATAAAATAAATAAACTATTCCTAGCATCATGGATGATGTCACCACCCATGTTCCAAATTCACTTGACCCATTTACTATTCTTGGTCATGTAATACTTACTATTCTTTGTCTTGTGATGAAATAATATAAAAGGATTATAATATCATGAAATCCTTCCTCTACTCCACTATAAAACCCCCCCTTCACTCCCTCTTCTCTACACTCCTCTCAAGCTCCAATACTTCTCTAAATTCTGCCCAAATATCTCCCCAATTACATCCCCCATGTCCAAAATCTCTCAGCCTCCTCATAATACCAAAACCTCTCCCCTTAAGAGGTTCTCAAAGGAGGAAGTCTCAAGAGGTAAATTCCTCTTCCCAAATTTCTTCTTTTCTCTTAAGTTCTTTTCTTTTTAATTTCTTTCCTCACCTCCGTTCACCATTATAGTTTGATAAATCCATCCACATAAATTTACTATAATTTTTTCATGCTAGTGGTATATTTCATTATCTTATTTCCTTTCCCCACCCTTTTATTTGAATGAAATGAAAGCACCGTTTGATATGTGCTAGTTTAGCACATTCAAGGACAGCAGTTAATCAATTTCTATTATTATCTATAATTATGGTCATTAAACCATCTATGTTATGGTTTAAACATATTATAATATATGTAATATATCCTTTTTTCTGTAATCTTTTGGTAAAAATGGAATTAAGTTATAACGAAAAACACATTATTGGTAATCAAATCCATCGATAAACAAAAAATGTTATCACTAAGGTTATATATATAATAATTCGACATCACTCTAAGTAACATAATTAAAATTAAAAACATGTAATCTACTCTATATGAACTAAACAATGTAACTTCAATTCAGGAAAACCACGTTCATCTTGCATATAATCCAAACTTGAATATAAGTGAACCCATCTTTTAAAGCCAAGTAAACAAACGAGCCCGAACAAAGAAATTGAACCTTATAACTAATCAAAAAGGCTTTGAATGAACTAAAAATTGTTATAATAAAAAATTAAATATAGAAGAGTATCTGGAATTATGAATTAATAATTCTAATTTTTTTATTCAGGGAATTAATAACAAGTGAAGAACACCACCGTTTTTAAGGTAAGGGATCTTCCCCTTTCACTCTTAATCAAGATTGTTCTCTATGCTATGCCTTTTTTGTGTAATACCATGTTATGGGGTATGTTTATACACCTTACCCATACTTTCCTAATGTTTTATAAGTGATGGAAAAACCCCTTATCTCTCTCATCAATTCCTCTTAGGTACACCTGACACCATGCTGGTAAAATCATAACGAATTCTACCCAAACCTTCTTCGTTCTTTCGAGTTGCCTTATATTTATTTTAAAATGGTGTTATCATATCTATTTATGTGAATCCTATGAATTCTGTATAGTTGTAAAATATTCTTATATCAATACCCTTTCATCACATCCTTTCGGGGATATACATGTTTTTGAATGATTCCATCCTTAGAACTTTCTGATATGCAAACCTGTTTTTTGGGGACTTCCCTAATTTTTACCCAAAATTCAAGTTCACTATATCCTCTATTTTAAGACACTATTGTATTTAAAAAATCAGTATTTTTATTATGAAAACCTTCTTGGTTCAATTCTACTTTTATATAAAATAATGTCCTCTGTTCTATTTGAAATGATCTAGAGTGTTTTCCTTAAAACCACACAAAATTGTTGTAATGCTAATGTTACTAAAATACATTTCTAATTTGTTGTAACTTCTATTTGACACCACTTACCATGTTATATTCCTATTTTACCCATTGAATTTACATTTATTTTCTGATCATTTCCTTTCATGGAAACTTTCACGATACACCCAATGGATATGTTTTATGTCATTATTATGGTACCCAATTCATTCCATGGGTACACTTATGATTGTGTATGGTTGATTATGTATGATTGTATATGTGGTAAGAATATTTATGTTGCAAGAATATCCATGAAAATGTTGAGATGGGTGCGCCCAGATATCACTCTAATTCATTGGTTAAGGATAAGTCTCGTGATATGTGATCTGAAACGGGATTGGCAGTTAGCCTTGACCCGTACTAAAATGGTAAAAGGGATTGGTGGTTAGCCTTGACCAATACTAAATATTTGATTTATGATTCTGTGAAATTTATATGATCCCATGCTTATATGATCCCATTATTATATTAAATGATTTCATATGTTTCATGCTTTGGATATCATTATGTCATGCCTCTTAACTCATGTGCTTGAGATGTATCTTTATGTTCATTCCCTTACTAGACATTTTTAGCTCATCCCATTGTTCATGTGTTCCCCAGGGTACCCTATATAGATGTAAGGGCTCAAAAGAGGTTAGGAGCTCATTATGAAGATTAAATAAAGAAGTGTGTTTTTTTTAGCCCCATGTTTCATGTTATATGTACCTAGTCCTCCAAGACACTAGAATTAACAATCCTTGGATTGTACTCTAATGGTTAATTATGCGTAAAATATTAAAATGTTATATGTAAAAGGCTCGGGTCGCTTTAAAAATCTGATAAAATCATTAAATAATAATGGATTAATAATTAAATCATATTAATAGATCTAAAAATAAATTAAACTTGTTAGTCTCTTGTAAAACATTAATACCCATGAGAATGTTTTTGTTTTTTAAATAAAAAACACTGAGATCAAATAATCAATTACTTACTCATGAAATAAAAGTCATTTCAAATAATAATTCTTTAAACATATAGTAATAAATAATGAATTGAAAAAAAATAATAAATTCTAAAAATAACATTGTACTCATATAACTCTTACAATCACCTATAACATCACCGTTATAATGTAATAACTTGAAATGGTGATTCTATTATAATTTCTCTGAAAAATAAAGAATTTACTAATTATATGGAGGGATATAAAGGATCCTCCCATTAAAATATATAATATCCATGAAAATTAAATTGAATAAAAATATAGTTTATTTCAATTTTTTATATAACTACTAAAAACATTCATCGAATTCCATAAGAATCAACACATATATCTATGAAACACAATAAGAATAAATATTCATTTTTTAAAAAAATATTTAAAATAAAAAAATCACAATACCATGTGAATTTAATTTACATTATAAAAAAACTAAAACATGAAAATGGTGATCTATAATTAAGAACAAAAATGAGATAAATAATAATAGATTATACAAAATTTTAAAAAAACAACTTCCATCATTTATTATGAAATCCTATAAAATTACTTGGGATAAAAAAATATTAATTAGATTCCGTTAAATTTTTTTAACAAAATTCAAGACCAAAACATGACAATAAGAAAACATAGAAGTAGAAGAGAGAAAAATATTGAAATAATATGATGAATTTAAAAATTGGGTAAAAAAATTGAAAGGATACTTCAAAACATTAATAATAATGATTTAATGAAAAACACCTTACCTCAAGCCCTAAATAAATTCATACATTATAAAAATTCTCAATTAAAAATCATATTAATTATTTACTTTATTGAGATACTTTTTATGTTCAGAATATTATTATTATTAATTTTATTTATTTCATCACCTTGTTTTATCTATTTAAAAAATTGATATTTTCCATTTTGGGTTTGTTTAGTGAATTCCTACCAAAACAATTCGGTATGTTGATCATTATATAAAGGGTTATAAAATATTATCTTCATTTCATAAAATTTATTTATATATTTTATTTATCATTCAATTACCACAATTCTTTTTTTCCCTTTCGGTAGGTTTTCAAAAAAATATTTTCAAATAAAGAGAAGTGTCTAAGTCATCTCATTTTATGTGGTTAAATATTATAATGAATTTTTTTATTAAATCTATTAAATAAATTGAAAAATAAACTTTAAATAACCTTAATAATATTATAAATATCATATTTTATAATTTAATTTATTTTTAGAACCATATACATACAGAGGTGATGAAAAATGAAGAACATTGTTCATGGAGGAGTTTTTCAACACGAAACCCGGGTGATGTTTTCATTTTCCAATACATGTGATAGAGGTAGATAGTGGTTCTTCAATCAATGTAACAAAATTTAAAATTTATAATTATAATAATTTTATTATATTTTTATGGTTATAATATAGTTGGAGGAGAATTAAGAAGAATTAAACCAGAATGAACTCGGTTCAGAATATTACCACATCCTTTGATATCATACTTTAGGACTCTAAATAAGCCTCATTTGGTTGGTTTTTTGTGAGTTTAGAGGCTTTGGAATGCTGGAAAGATTATGAGTGAACTATATTTTTAGGAATCTTTTGAGATATCGTGCTCACAGTGTGTGTATAAGTGCTATAGTGAAGTCGTCCTTTTATATTTGAGAGTGGTGGCATTTCTGGAATATTAATTTCATAATATTAAAATTGGAAATGATTATCATTGAAAGTTGATCGAATTTTTGTAAAAATTGAATATAGTTAAGTAAAAGATCATTAAATCCTAAATTATCCCATTTAAATATAACTTTATATGATATTTTATGCACTTATCCTTTAATTTTAACATTTTACCATATTTATCCCCTATCGAGTTAACTAACATTTTCAAATATAACTTAATTTTATGAAAGAATGTAATATAACAAGTTATATAATTTAAAAAATATTATTTCAGTATATTGATATTGTAGATAAATGTTTACAATTATATAAAATATTATTTTTATGTAAATAATATCCAAAAAAACTAAACATTTGGGTTCTAGAGTTTTATAATTATTTTTGAGATATAAAGTTTAAATTATGAAAATAATGTGAAATACAATATATTTTATCTTGATTTTCCTAAAATTATATTGACGATAGGTTGTTAAGACTTCCATCATATCATCAGACCTGATAAATTTTTTTGTGTATCAAAATATCCATCCCACTTGTCATTATATTTAATATACATGAACCATAAAATGAATAAAACACATAGGGGATTTCAAATTCCACATAAGACTCATAAAAATTAATTTAATCACATAAGAATAATAACTTTAAGTTTTCACATAAAAATAATGAGAATTGACTTTTTCAATGATATGTTCTTGAAAATTAAAATTCTTAAAAAATGGGAGATGGATTTTGGAAAACTATTACTAATTTTAGACAATGCATCCTAAAATAGAATGGACATGGTGATAGGAATAATATATCATATGAAAAAAGATTGGAATAATTCAACTCAATCTTTTGTATAGAAATTCTAATGAGTAACATGTTTAGAAGAATTAAAACTGTAGTATATAATGCAATGTATAATACAAAATGGTCATAATAAATCATATAATTAAAAAATAACATTATTGAAATTGTTAAAAAAAATATGGAAATGGAATACAATGAGATAAAAGACATTAAAACAGTTAAATTTAGTTTTAAAATAAAAATCCATTACCTTTAGCACATACTCATATCACATACCCTCTACCATTTCAAGTAGTAAATTTATTATAATTATATACTTGGTTAATAATTTCTTTCATAATAACTCCATTATTTCTATTAATTTTTTTATGTAATTATCTTATTTTATTAATTTATATATCATTCATTGGTCCTGTCATTGTCTTTCATTCAATTTCTCCAAAACCACTTCAATACATTGACTATGGTTACAGGTGTTATAAAATAAGTCTATTATCTCTATAGTCATAGATATATTTATTTTCCTTACCATTATAATAGGAGATCGTTTTTTCCTTATGATATTTTTTTATAAGTTGGATTCATATAAAGAAAAGTGTCTCGATACAATTATTTTAGATTGTTAAATTCTATAAAGACCATTGTTTTCTTAATATTATTAATAGAATAGAAAATTATACTTCCAAAACCATAATCACTATTTAAATATCATATTTAATCATAAAATGTTTTTGAACAAAAATTTATGTAAGATAGTGATGAAAAATAAAACTCACCATTCATGGAGGAAGTAGTGTGCACGTTACACATGATTTTTTTTTCATTTTCCAATGGATGAGATGTAGGTAGATAATGGATGTTGCACCAATATAAAAAAATCTATTATAATAATTATAAATATATCATTATATCATTATGGTTATAATATATTTTAGGATGATTTAGAATAATGAATCCTAAAAGAACTCGGTTAAAAAATTATATAATATTTGGATATCCTTTTTTAGGTATCTTCTTAAGCCTTATTAGGTTGGTGTTTTTGGTGAGAAAAAAAATTATAGAACATCTGAACCATTTTTTGGAAGGATTTATAAAGGGGCTGGTAGAGCTACGGTTATTTAGGTACGTGGATAGGTAGGGTGGTGAAGGGATGCTTTTATAGAAGAGAGGGGTGACAATTTTGTATAATTTATTCCATAATAGAAAAATGGAATGCCCGCATATCTAAATGTTGATCCAATATGTATAAAAAATTAAAATATTTTATATGGAGGTCTAGAAAACCTTTATAGACCAATTTAATAATAATTTTTTGAGTTTTCTTTTAAAATATATATTAAGTTAACAAATTTACTAAATTTTTCCCTAACTGAGGTCTCTAACATTTTCTATAGATTCTAATTTTTATTAAAACATGGAAATTAAATTTTTACCTAATTTTAAAATTTGTATTAGAAACATAAATTTTTTTTTTCAATTATTCAATTTATTATTGTGGTAAATATTAATATTAATAAAACTACAGTTTTGGAGATGAAAACTGTTGGTAGAAAAATCATTTTTTTTGATAAATTTGAACTACCTCAAAATAATGAATAGTATTGATTCCCAAGACATTGATTGGGTTATTGAAAAAGGAAAATGAGAAAAACATTTATTTGAATAAAATAATAAATAATTTCCAAAAATTTGAGAATATACTGCAATATTCAACATATTAATTTTAAATGTATCATTATACATGATAAATTCATTTTTGGTAGAGATAAAAGTCTCACATATTATTATTTCGTATAGATATCATAATTATTTAATAATTGTTATTGTAAATGTGAAAAACTTATTTTTCCCTATAGAATCAAAAATTTAATTTCTTAGAAAAACATAAAAAATTCACCATAAGATAATTTTAATATTATGAATAAAAAATTTATTTATTTATTTATAAAATTAAAATTATAAAATTTTCATTATATTTTTTTTATAATACATATAATTCATTGAAAATAACATTTTCAGAATACATATTATATCATTTTCAAAATAAAAATATTATTATTATTCCATAACATAATATTATTATTTCTAAAGTAATAGTTATATTAATTAATATTAATCTATAAAATGAATATGAATAAAATAATAAATGGATTCATTATTAAAGATATATGGGGAATATCATCGCCCACTATGAAATAATTTTCACGCCTTTTCATTCATGTGTAAAAAAGTGGTGATTTTTTTTCTCTTATAGATAATTCATGGTCTCATGTCTCTTCTTCATTCTTATTATTAATCCAAAAAACACAAACAAAGAGTTTCATTTTATTTTTCGACAACTGATCATTCTGATAAGGATGTTGAAATATGTTTTCTCATAGGAATGACTAACAATCATACATACAACATCAATGTTAAATACATGAGATGAATTAGGTATATACTTCCTTAATAATGAAAAAAGAAAAAAAATCATATACTTGGGATAAACTCAGCGATATGGATACTCAGAAAGATCCCAATCACATATCCCAAAAAATTGTATATAAACTAATAAACAATGATCTTAATGATCCATTTTCTCCAAAAATATATTATAAAATTCCATATAGATGTTAAAAAACGTTGTCTCATACCAAAAATTAATGTTATTTATTTGGATTATCAATATTGATCTTCTTACAACACTAAAATACCTTTATATAGTGATGATTCAACAATAACATCTATGATTTCTGGTCCTAAAAATTCCATCTCTATAAATACATATCATCATTATGATGTTCAACATCACTTTCCATATAATTCATTATATAGTGACATATTATTATTTTAATGAAAACTGTTATTTTAAAAAAAATTAAACCATCTAATGGTGTTGATACCAACCTCTAAGACAAAATAAAGACCAGTCCCATATTAGATCCTTCGAAGATTGAATTGTTTACTCCAATTGACCATTAAATTAAGGATACAATGTAATAATAAAAAATAAATCAATAACCTATGAATTTAAATGTATGTGCCAAATGATTAAATGTAATCCTTGGATTAAGATTAGGTATAATAAATAGGGTAACTCCAAGTAACATGAATATCTCTTTAATGTAATAATGGGATTGATGGCCCAATGAAATATCATCTCAAATAGAATGAAAATAGTCTTATTTAGTTAAACATTTCACCATAACATATATTTTATTATCGCATCAAGATCTCTTTGGTAACCTCACTATTAAATCCATTGTTATATAATCATATTTACATTCTAGTATTAGAAATGGATGAAGAATTTCGTTAGGTAGTTATCATTTTAATTTAGATTTCAAAAAAATGTATTCATATTAAGGTCTAATAAGTAATATCATTTTTATTAATTCCCAACCATAATATTACCATAAATATATATACATCATATTGTTACATGTATGAGCTTAATACAAATAACTATGATCCACACTTAGTAAATAAATTGTCAATTAATATTCACCTGATATACAATGCCTCTTTCAAATATTATAAATCCTTATCTTTAAATATTAAACATAGGAATCTCTCTTTTCTTTAGAAGTTAAATTATTCATTACAAAACATGATATTCCATTAGAGTATATTTATTAATTTCTATCAGGGAAGTTTTATTACTACCTGACCTAGAAGAGAAGTGGTTTTGAAATAAAAAAATTCTAGTAAGTATGTCATTAAATCATTATCAATTTTATTTGTTCCAATAATCACATGGTTAATGATGTACAATCTATTTGATTGATTGATTATATTACACTATTCTCTATACCTGTAAAATAGTTAATAAGAAAATCATAATCCTTTATTAGTTCCAACCAAATTCTACTATTTAGGATCAATTATTTTTGTGTGGATATATTACATTTAAATTATATATATTTCTATATATATACACTATATTTCTCGATATATAAATGATTCATCTGACTTTTTAAAGAATACATTACCACCAAATGTTCAAAACCATGTATTGGATAATTTTACCCACGGGGTTTCAATGTTCATGATACATATTCACCGACCCAAGCATCTTCTATCAAAACAAAACCAATTCCTTTCAATAAAGCATGACCATAAATAAATAATTCCCCATTTCATGACCATAAAAAAATAATGGACTATTAACTAATCTTATATTTTTTTCATAAAAACAATCATCAAATTATTTTATCAAAATGTATATAACAACCTTTTGATTTAACATAGTTTTGGTAATCTAACTAAGAAAATTTCTCAACAAACCGGTGATAATAAACTGCTAGTCCAAGGAAACATTGAATATTAGTAACATTTGAAGGTTTTATCTAATATTAAATAATGTTATGTTTTTATGGCTATACTATTATTCCAAATATTTTTACATTAATCCCATATAATGGAATATTTTTCAAACAGAATTCACAACTACTAAATTTTATATACAAATTCTCTACTTTATGAATATATATAAGAATTATACGATGTTTCTCATGGTTCTGATTAATTTTATAATATACAATAATACCACCAATTAATACTACAAAAAAATTTCCAAAGTACATATATAATTGAATACACCTTAGATCTATAAATAAAATTGGTTGATTTGAAAATATATAAATAATGACCAAAAAGTCATAATGGTCAAACATAGTTTAAAATAACTGACTTGGAATTCCTCATTATTTTACCTTTACTTGATGAAATTTTAACATGAGGTGAATCATTTAAAAATAATAATATTCCTTGAGCTGATCAAACAAATCAACAATATCTTAAAAATAATACTTGTTCTTAATAGGTATTTTATTGAGTTCTCAATAATAAATACAAAACATAATGGATCCATATTTATTCTTAAATAAAAAAACAGGATTAACCCAAGGTGATGTGATAGGGAGGATTAAACCACTAAAAAGTAAATCTTTTAATCTCTTTTTCAATTCTAACAGCTCAAATAGATCGATTTGATAATATGGTTTTGAATTTTGATTAGCATCAGTAACTATTTTAATGGATAATATGATCTCCCAATTGAGAATTATTCTAATAATATTTGATATAAATACATCCAAATATTCATTTACCAGAGATAGATCATCAATAAAAATAATTCCCTTATTTACAATGATTCGAAAAAGAAGATCTTCACCTTCCATCATTAATAAATTTCCCATTTTATCTTTAAGTTATCATATGTATAAACTCATTTTTTTATAGAAAATGTAACTCATTATGAAAATTAAATATAACCACTTTTTATATACAATATATTATATAATGATATCATGAAATATAATCCATATCAAAAAACATTAAAAATATAGTAGAAGCATGATTTAAAAATCTATAGGAAAAATTATTCCATATATAATTATAGGATGATTCTTATAAATCCTTATTTTATTAAAACATAAACCAAACTATTTTACCAAATGTTCCATCATTGTTTATTATGGTGGTATTTCCATTTTTCAAGAGAATTTATCAAAAATAAACTAATGCATAAATCCTGAATAAAAAATGATATTGTTATTTTCTAGTCAATAATTAATGTGCATATGGCCACACAATTTGAGGGAGAAACATCAATTGTAGTAGAACAAAATGATTTTTTTCACACCATTCCATGTTAGATTCCCACCCTTATTAATTATCTTGTACATACATTTTTATAATGACCCATATCAGAACAATTAAAACATTTCACTTCCTTCTATCCATTATTAGTATGATAATTTATCACTTTTTATGTTGATGATACAAATATACAATTGTACAATATCAATAACACTTTTATGGTCTCATGTAACACTCTCTTTGATTGTTTTTACCACATTTAGGATAAAAAATAAATTAAATTATCATGACTTCATATTTAACTATTGATTGTTTTCCCATTACTTTATTCCTTGACAACTTCTATGCATTATTATTATGAGATCCCTTAAATTTTGAAAACTGAACCTTATCAACACATATGAAAATATAAAAAAAACTATTAAATTAATTAGTATCAAAATTCATTTATAAAATTTACTTTAATACTACCGAAAATCTATCAAATTTACATTCATGATCTAGAATAAAATTTGGTGCATGCCTAGAATAAATGAAAAAATTACTTTATTAATAGAAATTGAGTCCTCTTATTTTTTATTTATCTCTAGAAATTAAATTTCCATCCTATAACTAATGACATTAGGAATATATTTTTCAATAAAATAATCTTGAAATACCATATATTCCAGGTTATAAATTTTATTCCTCTCCATGGTATTTTTGGTCAAATACCACCACTAAATAACATCACAATTAAGATACTATATAGATATAGTTACCTTATGATCATGGAGAAACATAAAAATTACAATATCATCTACAATGGATTGAGACTTCCTCAGATACCACTGGGTATGAAGTTCCACTAAGTAATTAATGAATTTTTATCATGAAATTCTCATGTAATAAAATAAAACTCTATGTATAATTTTCAAAGATTCTTTCACGGCTACCATAGTTTATAACAATCATTAATTCTGTTAAAACAACAAGAAAATAATTATCTCCAACTATAATATTTTCATGTTTCTAATTTAAAAGCATATTTCCCACTTGTTTTCATAAAACATCATTTAACGTTTTACCTCTATGAACAAACATTATAAAATAAACATTGATAAGACTGAGAAACATTAAAACCCATATAATAAAATAAAAAAAACTCATGATAACATAACTATAAATGATAATCCACATATTCTCTTTCCTTATCAAAATCACATCCTCTAAAGTTATCTAAACCATACTCTGAAACCAATTTAGATATATTTAACATAAATATCCCATAATAAATAGATTTATATAATTTTGTTCATTCTCATAAATTTCAATTATTTTTTGGTTTTTAGTTTTGGATAATTTTGAAAAACATTTCATGAAAAAAGAGAGCACTTCAACATTGTGAAATGTTTCCATAAAAACGGGTTTTAAATTACACTGTAGTCTTATTTATGACACAGATACTTCATGCATGAATTTTTTCCACTACTAGAGGATTCAAATTTATATAGTTCCTAAACATCCTTAAATCAAATAAAATCATTTGAAAATATAAGATAAGGAAATTAAACCGTATAAAATATATAAAATGAATGGAAACACAATAGTTAACTAAAAAGCATAAAAACATTGATAATTGCTTACTATTTTACATGATATATAGTAAGATAAAATAATCAATAATATACTCCTAAAAATATCATCATTACTCAAATATTTTAATAAAACATACTATAAGTAAGAATAAAGCAAAATAATAATCATAATGGGTACTTGGAATATATTATTCAAATTACTCATACAATCACCCTTATAGTGGAATAACTTCACCAATTGATTCAAACATAATTTATCTATAAAATTAATAATTATAAAAGGAATTTGGGGGATATAATTTTAGTTCCCCTAGTTTTAAGTAATATCATATTTATTTAAATTAAATGTTTTTAATTCCATAAACTATTTTTCTATTATTTAATAAGGATTGAACTTCAGTATAAAATAAATTATACTTGATTTGATTCAAAATAATAACTCATTTTTCAATATTAATGGAACATTAGTATAAAATTATATTGAAATAAGTATAACATTTATAGAAAATAAATGATTATATCTACAAATATTTAATTAATTAAATTTTTATAATAATGATAAAATGAAAATATTTTTAAAACAATGAGGTCCCCTATTTCATCTTCACCCTTGACGATCACCATTTAAAGAACAAAACCTATAATTTTAATGAACTACATATAAATAAATTCATGCTGTGAATTCTGAAATGAAATTTTGGGTAATGAGAAGTTTTATTAATGTTGAAAGAATTCTATGAATTTATAGGAAGAAATGGTGGTAATATAGTAATTATAAATGGAAATATTGTTATTGGAAATTGTTTCACTGTATATTCCTATTTCTTATAGTTACACTATATATTTGTTAATGTAACCTTCTATCCTAAAACACCTTTTTTCCCAAAAGGGACTTATGACGTCATGTGTTCCTCCATGTATACTAGAGGCTACAAACTATTGATGAGCATTTGATACATTAAATGAGGGGCTCTTGCCATGAATAAAATTACAGCACAAAATGGATGAAACCAAATTATATTTATCATAAACATCAAAGTAGGAATAATAAATACACATAAATTTATAAAAAATTTATAGTATAGAAGGTTAAAATCAAAAAATCATAAAATAATACAATAAGTAATCACTCACTAGGTCGATCATATATAAAATAATACAAAATAATAAAATAATAAAAAATGACCTTACATATATCCATGAGTCTCAAAAATCATATCTCTAAATACACAACAAACTACTATAGAATAGTACACTACATGTTTAGTGCTCAACTTGAATGAAGTCACATGGTCACCACATGAGAAAGAGTGCCCATACATGGTGTGACTAATACATCTTAATAGGATCTCACAATGTTCCCCTAGTATATAATTTCATATATATTTATGCACAAGGGAAATAAAAATGCCATATATGTGCGCCTTCTACTACATGCTAACCCAAATTCCACAACTCACTATTTATTATGACATCATGGTATAACATGGACACCTTGATTCTAGATCATACATACTGCATCAACATGTTAACATATCATCATCGACTCACTTAATGTATTCATACCCTTTACCCTACCTAAACCCAAAGAATTGGGGTATGAATTATCCTTTTCCTCTTCTGATACCCAATGTTATAGAGTAGGGTATCTACAAAACCCTCAATATATAGCCTGATGGATCAATGTGTAGTCATATTTCCAAATATCAACCCACTTCCACAACCTTTTATTAGGGATCATCATACATGCCTTGCATCAGACCATGACATGATCCTCTCACTTATGTGGATCTACTATCACAACCCAATCATACTCAAGTCAAGATCCACTCTTGCAAATCACCATTTCATATAAAGGTCCTACCTCACAAAAACGTGATATTTTTATCCCTTATATAGTCTAGAAAACACCATCTTAGTCATGGAAAGACATTGACTCATGAACCTCTCCCCCTCCCTTTTCTTTTCCCGCCAGAATCACATAGTCTTGTATACACATAAAAAATGCACATGGATCACACCCTATCACATCACTTACCGGATAAAATAGCGTTCTCTGTCTGGATAGCTAGCAATTTATCATAAAGTGCATCTTGTCAGTACTTTCAAGGCATAAAATAAGTCATACAAAACCATTATGGTCTATTCCCATCAATACCATCTCTCTTTTTCACTCATCAGTGACATCGCCTACCAAAGGGTCATCTGACCCAGACCTTAAATCGAGATCCATCTTCATCAAAAGCCACATAATTTTTGTTAGTCAACAGTTATACTATCCAAATCCATTTCACTTCATGCTCCTTGGAAACTTGATTACAAACTATCTGAAAATTCTTTTTACCCACACAAAGACTCATCTCAGATCTCCTATGAGAAATATCTTGGCCCACAATATAGGGTAAAACCCCCTCTATCTCACCATATACCAACATAATATAATCATCCCACTAACAACACTCACAATGAATCAATCCACCCCCAGGAGGGTACTCCTTATAGGGTATAAGATTTCTTAATATATCAATCATCTCATTAGGCCTATGCCATTTGTACATCCACAACTATCCCAAATAAGCACAACTTTTAAACTAATTTTATGCCTCGTACCATGATACCTATTGAAGTACTCAAGTCAATTTAGTTTCAACCATTATCCCTTTTATTCATATTCACTAAAAGATAAAATAATATTAATTGTTATAAAAAGAACGTATCCCATGAATAGGTTTCCCAACGCCATCCTATGTCTTTCCTAAGGAATTATTGATCCATATATGTTCTACCCAAACCTATGTAAAATATATAAAGGAACACTATCCAAGATATTCATGAATATTTGATTTTATTTTAATAAAAAACTAACTCCGTAAAAGAGTTACTATATCATACAACATAGTACATCTTAAGCCATTCCTATAGTACCAACCGAGCTCTTGTTTGAATCCATACAATTAAAATAATTTATTATATTTATTTGTAATAAATTTATTAAATTAATACAATAATGAATTATTGTATGAAATATCACTATGCATCTGCATCACAAAAGAACATTTACCAACCACATCTGGATGGTCCATGATGTACTCATAGCACTATCATAAGAAAAATCAATAACCACCAACAACTGTCAATCTCAAGTTTCACTTAATTTAATAAAAAACAAAATAAAATAGGATAGTTACTTAGATAAAAAATAGTGAATGATGGTGTGTGATCATCCTCACAAGACCTATTCTATAAAATTAATTTGATTGATTCATTATCCTCACCTGATTCCACCATGATTCAATGGAATCTACACCCAAACCCTATCTGATTTTGTCTATGAACATAGGATGTTTAATGAAAAAATAAAAGGGTGGATGAATTGAAACTCACCTGAAATTAAAATCTTTACACATCAAAATCCACCCCACAATGTGTGGGATTAAATAATGTGATCAAGGGTTAGGGTCCGATTGAATTTCCCCCAACACATTGGTTTATCTTAAACAATGTGAGGGAGACCCCAAAAATGATGGGGTGACCAAAATTTTAAAAATCCACAAAATATTAGTTCTCATTGCAACTAGGAGGCCTAGTGTGTTAAGGAAACCTTCACAGGGTAAATTAATGACATAACATGGGGTTAAAACCAGATTTACTCTATAATCTGACATCTTTATAGAACAACCAGTGGTCATAAGAAAAATATATTATAAATATGAGTGGATGAACTGAATCTATCTTTTTTATCATAATGTGTCATGAATGTTTCCCTCATGATGTTAAATCCACTAAATCGAGGTTGCACCATTTTCTAGTCCCCATCATGGTGTGACCCTCCTAGTTCATGGCATGATTCTCAATTTTCTGATAAGATTCAATATCCTACTTCCCTGACATGTCCCTAATAGTTCCTCAAGCAACCAATCCACCATCATAGCAATATTACTCCACAAGAAACATATCTTTGTGATGTAACAATTCTCATATTCCTCATTTAAATCCCTGCTCATGGAATCAACAATACTCTTAGATCAAAATTAAAACACAACTCCAAAAGTAATGACATGAGAATATAAGGTGCGTTAATGACTCTCCATAATAATGCTTCTCATCCTAGAAGATCATTCGTTGTCTTTATGTTTTCTGTCTCCAAAGAAAAAATATTATTTTAGTGTGAGTATCCAAAAACTATAGTATACTATTCACTACTAGCCAATCCACCATTCACCCATGTCAGCAATACCGATATAGTGCTCACCCACCCCATTTTTTCCCAAGACACCATAGTGTCTCCAATTGAATTTCCCAAACATTATGGTTCTCCCTACTATTGGTCTCTTATTACAATTATTATATCCAAGTCATAGCACTACTTGGAGTATGAATCTAATATAGAATTCATTTTTAGTTGTCCCATGATACACTCAGTGTAGTTTCCACCTCACAATGTCTAATTTTTTTACTAAACCATTCGTCCATCAACTTTTTTATGTCATTTACCAGAAAATATTAGCTCAGTTATTAGTCACCCCCAATATCAAATCACTCGATTATGATTATTTATCACTTGGATGCTTCAAAGAGTCATTCATAAACCCACAGAAATTTCTAAAACCAACATGATGTGTAATTCCTAGGTCAGATTACAGGACACATACTCCGATCACCGTACACTATCCCTTAGCATTATTACACCATAGATCTAACTCACTCTTACATTTGGAAACTAAAAAACATTCCTAATCCCAACGAATCTACTTCAACTACCTACACATACAAGATTCGAATTTTATATACTATAAATATCCATATATCGATGGATCTTATCACATAATAACATCATAGTACCACCATGACCATCTGGTAATTGTTCTTACCGCACCCACAACACTTTTGACATGACAGTCATGTGTATATGACCAATTTGTCTCCCCCACCATATGAGTATCTTTATTAATTCCTATTGATCTAAAACATTGACCTTCATGGATGAAACCCTGTCCATTATCAAAATAAATAAATTCACCTATCTTACAAACTCATATCCTTTAAATAATGCAAGACAATAGTAACCACCTATTCCAGGATCTCCAAGAACATTTAATTAACATTTGAAAACATTCACCTAAAACAATGTCCACATCCTATACTAGCCAGTGGTTCCGTGCCCACTATATGGATTACCTTATGTCACTCCTCAAAAATTTACCCAATTGATTCCTAACATCACACATTTTCTTCACTTATTAATCCACACTCACTAATCCCATAAATCACCGATATGGATAAAATTTCAAGGCCACCGTACCCAATCATATGTCACCACTTCACTACTAATGAGACAATTATCATGATTATCATCAATACAAATGGTTATAATTGGAACTGCACAAGTATTATTCATTGAACCATAACAACAATTAGCACAACACAGAAATATTGTGATCCTAACCTCAAACACGAAGTATTTTTCAAAAAAAAATTACATCCAAAAGATTAGTATTTTTATCAATGTAGTGTGATTCACCAAGAAACCTATCATATATTTTTACTAGATATCCTACATGATCAAAAAAGAAAATAGGTGTATACTCAGGTATAACACAATCAGACAACTCAACTCACACTCCCATGTGAAACCTTTCACATTACCCAAGAACATGAACATAACCCACTAACCATATTTCTCATGCAGGTCAACCACACCCAATATCTAAAAGTATATCACTAATATGAAGGCCTACCACACAAGCACCCACACCAATTTTTTTTCCATTACCTAGAGCATAAACCCATGCTCTCTCTATGACATTGAATGTTCATTTTTATCCTAAAGTTCCTAGAATACAATAGATCCTACCTCCTAGAAAGTCAACCATGATACCAAGTCACATTAGGAACATTATATCATAATGTATGAAGGCATTGATATTTTTTTCCTTCAAAAAACCTGATGGTTTTCACATCCATGTTCTTATATTGAGAATAATTACACTATAAAAATTTATAGTAACACACCATTTAATTTTTTTTACACATTAGGTAACTAAACCCACCATTTTCAAGGCAACCTATGCCCATCATCCAATCAGTTTATAGAAATTAATTTCTTATAACGAACCCCTTTGGGTTCCACCACCAATGAAATGGATTCAAATAATGATCCACTAAAGCTCACTATAAATTTCCCATAAGAATGTACTGTATAGAAGTCATGGTAGAAACCATGTACTCATATCCACATAGACCACCATTAGAAAATATATTTTTTTAATTGAGTAGTATACCACCAACAAGTAATATAAGAAGATTCCATATATATATATATTTTTTGGAAAGATAAGAAAACAGATCCCCAACCATTAGAAAAAAAATCACACATAAATACACATATTCCATAGGAATCTTATGTAGAAAATTTTATACATATAAACAAATGAATTGAAAATGGGAAAAAAAGATAAACCATAAATTACAGCCTCTAACAAACTCTTCATATTTAATAAACATCTCAACCATAACAACGCAATATAAGGACTAGAATATTATACCACTGGTAATAATGAATTTCCATTGAAAAAGTGTTCATGATTCACTAGTACAAGGTCCCTCACATGGTCCATCATATTACTATACTAGGTATCATCCATATATCAAAATTTTTGGAAAAAAATAAAACAGTTGATATCACCTTGTAAAACCCCTGCCTATAATACTCATTTTACATAGAGGATTGTGTTGCCTCATGCATGTTTCCATGTCTTCCATAGGATATTGACTAGAGATAAGGGCATAATATATTCATTGGGTAGAAATCCACATTAATTATAATAAATATTATAATAAAAATAGCCAATAAATATCCATAATAAAAAAAAATTGTATGCATAATAAATAAACAAAATTTCTATAAAAATTTTTAATATAATGAGGTATACATGGATACATTAATAAAAGAATATAACTAATTGGCCATTGGGTCGATCTTGCATATAGATGAAAAAATAACATAAATAAACAAAACAAATGTACTAACATCTCTATCCCTCAGAAACATTATCTCAAAATGCCATTGAGTATATAAAGCTTATTCTATTATGTGTCCTATGCATGATGTAAAAACAGACATAAGGACTACAACCACCAAAGAGTTCTAATGTATGGTGTAAGAAATAGATCTTAGTAGGGTCTCACCATGTACCGATCGTATATTCCATCATACACTTGTTTTATGGAGGAAAAAAATTGGTCGCATATGAGAATTTCATCCTATGCTCGAACCATCCCTAATGAATCCATGTGAATCTAGTCATTGTATGATATTCTAGAAACCACCAATCATGAACGAACCCGATTCATTGGTAAGACGGAATCTCATTATCACCTCACTTTCTTTTTTTATATCCATTACCTATCTGATACCCAAAGACTCTGGGTAGGGATTGTCCCTGTTCTCAGCCCATATAAAATGTTGTAGGGTGGGGCTTCTACTATGTCCTTGACCTAGTACCTGACAAAATATGGTACGATCATACATTCGAATCTCAACCTAGTACCTCATTACTCATAGTAGGGTCCATAATGCATTCCTCACTTTCTACCACGATCTGACACTCTCACTGAAGATGATCTACAACTATTACATAGTCCCACTCAAGGAAAGGCCTACTATCCCAATCCATGTCTACCCAAGGAAAGGTACTACTTCATGCACATGTAGAACCTGTATGACCCAAAATAATCAAGCCAGTGACATATCACTCATGGTGGGGGCAAGGAATATGATCCTCTCCCCCCATGGGGTATTTATATTTTCATAAGAACACTATCAACCAAACACATGTAGTAGATCATAGGTCCTAAAACCTATCACAAATCTCACCCAGTGAATCTAGGGTACCAGTACCTTAAGACCTATCCCATTATATCAAAACATATCTTATCGTTTTGTAAAAGGAATCCACTGGGTCATCACGACATATCATTATCACTATTCATCGATAAAATCTCATGTATACCACATTTCATTAACAACACTTACCAAAGGATCCTATAACCTAGACCTCATGGATGTATCCAATGTCGTCAAAAACTTCATCATTATTGTTTCTAGTACCCAATGAACATATTAATTTATTTCAATCCAATCCCCATAGTAACTATATTCCATGATGTATTACATTTTTCTCGACCCCCATTAGGTCTCATATAAAATATCTTAAAGGATATCTATCAAACCATCAAATAGAGAATACCCAAATTCATCAAACATAATTTTGTCCTAAGATTATTATCATGATCACAGAAATCACAAAGTCTCAATCTAACCTGAAGAGGGTTCTCCTCACGCATTTTGAGGGGTATAATCATCTCACATATCACATTAAGCCAAATCCACTTATACAGGACTTACTAGCCCACAGAAACACAACTAGTCCAGTCACGCTTTGTATCATACCTTGATCTAGACCCAATGGGTCACATCAACAAATATGACACCCTCTACCCTTGGTTACCTAGTGACAAATATATCCCAGACTACACAAGGAACTAAAAATAACATAACCTAAGCCAAAATCTCCAGACACCATACTATATATTTCTAGGGAACTCTCGTACCGTTTCATTCTACTTAATCCCATGAAAAATACAGGAATATAGACAACAATGCATTAACATGCATATTAACCATTATTGAAGAGTCTAGATACCTCCATAAAAGAGTTACCATATATTCTAAGCTCCACACATTTTCAGTCAATCCCTTCTACGCATCATCTATGGTTGATCCATAATACATGCTCTTATCATGAAACAAATGGAAATAATTATTAATTATATATGTTTTGAATAAGTTATTTAAATTAAAACAATGATGTAAAACCACATAATATTTCATTGAAAATAAACATAAAAAAATATGCTTCACCTACTAAAAATGAAAGGTTCCTGACATACTTCTAACACCATACCTTAAAAAACACTTAACCATCATCTCTTGATGAATCAGTAGCTGTATTCAATTTAATAAAAAACATATATAAATTATTTTAGATGATTACCTAAGAATAAAATTGTTAAATATGGTATTCAGTGACCATTGTACAACCTCTTCTAGCTAGGGCATGGGAATGCCTCATATTCCTCGCATGATTCTACCATGCAATTAATGAATCATATTTTAACCACTAGTTGAACTTGAAAAAAATATATGGCTAATAAATAGAAAAAAATGGGTAAATAAATGTATAAAAACAAATAAAACATCCATTAAAACAAACAAAAACTATTCCATAAGAACGAGGGATAATAGGGAGTGAGAAAGGGGATGAGTTACCTGAATGGCTATCCCCATGCAGAGATTGACAGACAATTGGTGGGGGGGGGGGGGGTCAAGGTTCATTCATGGATTTAAAAAATCCTCCCAGGACACATAAATGGAATGAAATATAAGATGATGAAATGGATTATGGTCTTGGAATGATGTACTCCTTCATTTGGTAGGAGGAACTACTTCCCTCATTCATAGTGTGTTGACTCATACCTAGTTACCTTCATTGAATAAAGGCCACACGAATAAGGGCCTCCCATGGATAGGACATATCATTCCACAAACTACAATTGTTTCATTGAAATTTCATTAATATTATAAATTTATGAACTCATCCACCCTAAACTAGCTTTGACACTTCCCCATGAACTGAAATATTAGATTGATCCTTCTTTAGAGTCCAAAAACATCTCCATGAGATGTCCAAAATATCTTATTCTAAATTTAAATATAAATTAATTGAATGATCTATGATATAGAATCAAAACAAAAACACCTTAGAGATATTAATGGCATTAAAATTTTTGGGTCATTATAGTTTTTAATAAATTTAAAATATTATAATGCAAAAATAATAAATAATGAAATAGATATATAATATTCATTTAATAAAATTATTTAGAAAAATATTTTTGGTGTTATATATAAAATTATTATATGATGTATTGATAATATTCCAAGAATGTTTTTAATATCAATGGATTTATAACCTTTAAATTTCAAAATATAAATAATTATTTTTAATCAGTGTTGGTGAAGATTTTTTAATATAAAAATTGATAATTTTAGAAGAACTATTTTTGAAATTGTTGTGTATTTTTTTTACATAATGATTAACAATAATAATTAAAATTAAAATTTATTAATAATATATACATGAAAATAAATTAACATTCATTTTGTAGTTATGTCTATTCAGGTAAATGGAATAGATTAATTTTTTACATAAAAAGAAATTTTTTTATAAAAAATGTGTTTTTGTGTTCTGTTCTCCCCTATTAAAAAGAAATTCATTGTCTCTTGAACTTTAGTGTAATAAAATGGTTTTCATATTATGAAAAATTATATACAAATTTTGTTTTAATATATTTTTCATTGTTTTACATAAAAGTATGTTACCAATATAAATATTAATTACTGTGATAAAAAAGTTATTTTTCAAAGAATATTCTTTATATTTGTTTTGTAATTTTTATATAAATTGATAAAATCCATAATTTTTTGTTAATGTAATATGATGTTTAAAAAATCAAAAAAAAAATTAAATTCATTTAATTTTTAATTTATAGTATATGATAATGAAAACACTTAATGTATACGAAAAAATATTATATAGAATGTTTTGTTTCCTATATCTTATATTTTAATTTAAAAGATAATTTCACAAGATTTATCATTTGAATTATAATAAAATCAATTAAAATATATATTCAACACAGTGAACTGAGTTAGGGTGTGCAATATTTTTTTAGTAAACAGATAATTACAATGGTAAATATATAATAATGTTTAAAAGGTAATAAAGTGGTAATCAACCATGGATCAAATTTAACTCAATAAACAAGATGGTAACCTTTTCTATAAGAAATGATTTATTAATAATGTTAATCCCACATTCCACACAATCATTTACTCACCCAAATAACCTAACACCCATGTGATTTCATCTCTACTCTTCATCTATCATATGTTTTTAATGAAATTTTAAATCTAATTCACTGATAAACAGAGCTCATTTCCACCCACTAAAAGACACACATAAACTCATATATTACATTAATGGTACTCCCTTTTTGATTACCCTATATCCCTCTTATACATTGTAAATAATTTTGTTAAAATATGAATACCCATGTTCTCCATTTTCAAGAGGTCCTCAAAGAGAAAGGCACAGTCTTAAGCATTAATACTATCAACTCACTATCATTTTATTCTCTATATATCATTTCAAAAAAAAAAATTATAATCATTTTAGTATAATTAAATTAGTTTAATTTTTATGGTTAATTTTTTTCATATAAATAGAACAACCATGATCTACCATCGTCCCACCTATTCGAAATTTAAATCATTTCTCATGGTATGAGCAAACTAACACCTCCATGAAAAACATATTTCATTTCCATCACTGATTTAAAAAAATATATACAATAATGAATTTAATTAATAAAATCGGAATTTATGAAATATGTTATATTTTTTAATGCTATTATTAATATTTAAAATAATTATTAATATTCAAATTTTTCTCATTAAAAATTTGATAAAACAAGATCTCCAATAATGTAATATTTATGAATTGTAACTAACACTATCATAGATTATAATTAGAAATTTTTTTATAAAAATTGAACACCGATTAATGTTCATTAAATTATTATGGAATGATTAAATATATAGAAATTAATGTCGATCGATATTGATATTATGAGACTATATGAAACCATCAAGGTTAGTAACATCTGATGAAGAAAATAAATAATAATTGAATAATAAATTTAAAATGAATGAACCATATTAAAGTGTAGAAATTATAAAATGTATGAATAATAGAATGAAATATGTAATTAAGATGATTATTCTTATATTACAGAAGGATAATGAATATTCTTGAAGTTTAAAGGAAAATTTAGGGGTTCTTTGTCTCAATTTTAAATTCCATAGGACATGTTATATATTTTTCACCACATATTTATTTATATAATGTATCCCTAACATATTTTCTTCATGTCTCATATAAATATTTTATTTAAATTGATTCAAAATTTCATTTAATTATCTATCTTTCATTGTATTTTTACCCAAAATATTCTAAATTTGTAAGTGTTTGCCATTTCTATTTCCTTTTAGTTAGTCAAAATACATTTTAACCACTTGATTTATTTTTAATAGTTTGTTTGTTAAAAATTAAAGTATTTATAATAATTTTCATTTAATTAAATTAATTTAAAAATACTTTTCTTATTCTATGTTTTAGGGGATTTTGATTAAAAAGATACCAAATTTGTATGTTTATTTATTAACTACATTTGTATTCATTGAGTTATGATCATTCTTTCAAAACATTATCCTTATAAGTTTCATACATTATTACTTATGATAAAATTATTTTTTACTTAAGAATATGTTTCATTGGAATTTGAACTTTGACATAAAAATATGCCTATTTTACATATATATTTATTTAATAAAAAATTAATATTTTTTAAGAGTAATTATCATTCTCTCAAATAATATCTTCTGCTTCAATGACCATATTATTTCATTCCAAAAACGATTTCCATTATTATTTTGGAATCAAAATATGTATTAACTAATTTTATTTTCACATTCCCCTTACCTATTTTCAATAGGGTGTCTTATTATACTTTTTGTGATGTGGGTTTTAATAATAGTATTTTAATATATAATCATATTCTGTTTCATGTTCAAGTTTTTTATGTTACACTTCAAATTTACTATAGAAGAAATTCTTTTCATTTTGATAGATAAATCATTGCAGTTTATTCCTTTATAATGTTTCGAATATTATTCTTCTCAACTTCTTGAAAATCAATTTGAAAGTGACTTATAACATCATCTTTTTATGATAACATTATAATTTATTATGAGGTATGTTTTTAGGATATAACATCATTTTTACCATTTACCTCGCGAAATTATAGATCCTATAGAATTATGTTTTAATAATAACCATCATAACTCACTGAATAGAAACTCTTTTTGGGTGATTTAGTTTTTTATCAACGGATCTGACTAGTAAAATCATTTTATATGATACAATTTGGAAAATTTATAAATGATATATTATTTTCATGGGTTATTTATTATTTAATGTGTGATTTATTATATATAACACATGTGTATATATAATCATTATATGATGGGTGGGTTCCTGTATATACCACCAATTTTTCTTCAAGGTTCCAATTTATTGATTAATGTTTTATATCTCATGGGATATACAATTTTCCATGGAGATGATTCTTATTATCTATATCTGCAGGATTTTGTGAGGACATGATTGTGGTTATTTATGTTCAAAATATTTTTCTATGAACATGATTTTTTAATCTATGTTGACAAGATCATGTATTAAATTTTTTAGTTGTGTTCATAATGTTATGACTTCAAATGATTATCCTTATGTAAAATTTATATGATATATTCAAATTTAAAATCCATAAAACATTATTATTGTATAAAGATTATATATTTCTATGACATAGTGTATGATTTATTGTTTGAGATTACATGTAATTTTATTAATTGGAAAATTCATATTTTTTATGTTATTTTAATCAAATATGTATTTAATGTTAATGTATTTTAATCCTTATGATCTTATCCTTATTGAAATATTGAAATGTCTTTCCCTTGATCAATATTTGAGATCACCCCTTTTTTTAATTCCATTCCTAGGCCATAAATATGAAAACAACATATGATATATCTAATGCTACTTAAAGTATAACACTACTATAGAGAAATATTCACAATTATATAAAATTAGAATTTTATATAACTAATATCCAAGGTCACTAAACCTTTTTCTTCATTGATCTGTGATTATATATGATATGTAATGTTTAAATTTTGAAAATAAATTAAAATACATGATTTTTTATCTTTAGTTTCCTCACTTCATATTGATGATAGTTTATAAAGATAATATTTTTAGATTTGGAACAAATACTGCTGGTGTGGGGTGTATCAGTTTGTTTCATACTAGGGTTTATTTATTTTTACAATATTGGGACTAAATTAAATTAGTAAAACATTTAATTATAATGTGAAATATTTGATAAAATCCATATATTTTGTTAATATATAGATTTTGGGCTTTCCTGGTAATGAAATACATAACTATATATAAAAAATTTGATGTAGGATCTTCCTCAGATTCATGTAGAGGTAATAAACATAAACTCTTAGTTTTGTATTACCATTGTCTTTACACGGTGAAAAATTAACTGGCCTAATTTCATTGCTTTATAACACACCATGAGGGTATTATTCTGTTGATTCACATTCACATTATGAAATGGTATGAATCATACAAATTAATGTAGATGATTTAATAGATAAATTTTTAGGTTTGAGAGGCTAATATGAATTTGAAGATCAATAATCATAATTGAAACCTAGATATTCATATGTAAGGGTATTCATGTTATTTATGAGTTAAATTTTCTCTATTAATTGTTTTATATTGATAAATTTATTTTATCATAACTCAAAAATATATTAATTAAATTAATAGATAGATCCCATTGGAACTACCCTAACATTGGGTGTGATGGATAATATTTGTGATTGTTCAATGAAAAAAACCAACTTGGATAAGAAATGGATTGAAACCACTTATTGTTTTGACTGACCAACTATAGTGAGTTTTTATTAAAAAACAAAAAATATAAAAAATTTAAATCACTCAACATAAGTGAAAAACCTATTTTCCCAAACATACAAGAGATAAAGAACTTTAGAGACAAAATATTCAATTTTTTAAATGTAAAATATTTGATAAGAAAAACCAATGTAAAGGTATTAATGGAATAAGTGGATATATTATGTTTAGAAAGACATGGAATAGAGGGAAATAATGTACTTCTTATGGTACCACAAAAAATAAAGGTTTCAAAATATGTTAGTTTTATCATTATGAAAATCAATGAATCGCTATATGGATTATTGAGGAAAATATGAATCACCAACTTCCATGTCCAAAGGAACAAGAATGAGCTGACACAATAGCTCCTACTTTTGTAGATCATGATTAATATAGTATAGTTATAATCCCATCATGATTTATCAATGTCATATTGGATTCTTGTTCCATCTATCCTATTATTTCAATGAATTTTTTATGTTCATTAAATGAACCCACTAAATCCATAATATTGAATTATTAGTTTAAAATATGAGTTGTATGATTATTTTCTCCTAAGATTATGTTTGTGGGAATGTGTTTTGGGAAAATAGTATTATTCTTAGTATAGAGGAATTTGATGTGATTTTAGATATGGCTTGGCTATATCTATATAGGCTTCATAATATTTATTGAAATAAGGAAATCATATGTCATATCCAAAATCCACCTTTGATCGTCAATTAGTGCGATGGTGGAAATGAACTCTACATGAAAATTTATTACTTTATTCAGGTATGAATACCCAATCATGATGGGTATTTAGCTTAAATGATTTTAGAGGAACTCAATATTTGATAAATTCATAATATGGGGGGGATATGTGTGTATTTGTTATAAAAATGATAAAAGTATATGTATACTAAATGAATTTATATCATGGCTCATGTATATCATTTACAAACGCTCAATATCATTTATTAGTAAGTGATAATTAAAATTATGATGGTGAAGTTTATTTAAAGTTAAGAGTGTGAGAATGTAAGAGATAACTTTTTAGGAAATATTTTCATTCTATAAACAATGAATCAATAATTTTAAAAAAATATTTTTTATTTATCTCAATAGAATTAACATGAATAGAAAATAATTAATAAAAAAATTGTTTAAGCTAATTATATTTTATTCAATCATAATGTAATATTATAATAATTTTACATGAAAATAAGTATAAAATTCAATGTATAATTATATACCGTTGATGATTACATCATGTAAAGTGCATAAATTAAAATGGGACAATAAATAAAGAAAATAACACCATTAAAATGAAGAGATCACTTACATATTCTACATTCTTGGGGATTAACTTTAGTACAACTAATCCTACAATTGGGAAAAATAAAAAGATAAATCATTTTTTCAAATATAAAATGAAATTTAATGGAATGAGAAATGTGATTTATAAATTAGGAATAGAATGTATTCATAAGATGTAATTGGTGTAATATAGTTGTTATAATGAGAAATATAGTAATTCAAATTAGGTTTACCTAAAATACTATAAATTGAAATACAGTCATTAGACAAACATGTATCCTATATTTAATCTATATTTTTTTATTGTTAGTGAAAACATAAAATAATATGATACAAAAATATTAAGGAATGATATAAGAAATATAAAATTTTATTGAAATATTTATTTTCAAAATTATTTTTCTAAGGTAAATGTTAATTAATGATAAAAATTAATTGTAAAATTATTTAAAATAATTTAATATAAATGGATTTATATAATTAATTTTTTTAAATATAACTAATTAATTTTAATTGTATTTGATTATGATTATATAATATAAATGAGATATTATTCAAATAAGTTTTTAAATTTCTTTTTTTAATAAATCTGTATAGAATGATTTTATATTAGATTTAATGATAATATATAGAATAAATTAAATTAACATGAATCAAAAAATTTTTACAAGTCATTTAATAAAAATAAATTTGTTTTATGCTTGGAAATTGATTTTTTGAAAAAATTGATTTTTTTCGATATGTGTGCCTATATTTAAATAAATTCATCATTTCTATAAATTGAGTCTAATATTATGTTATTTATAAATTTAATCATAATTTATATTTTTTGTTATAGTTTCTTCTATTTTTTAACAAAAAATTGTGTACAAATATAAATAACAATAACCAATGTAAAGTTGTAATTTTTCAAATATTTATTTTATAAATATTGTGTAATTCATGTATATATACATATATAAATTAAATTTATCTCTTTTTGATGAATATAATAAAATATTTAAACATATAAAAATATATTTACACTAATAAATTTTTTAATTTATATTAAATAAGAATAAAAGCACTTAATATATAAAAATACATTTTCCACTTTAATATTTTTTATATAGATTATGTCTAAATTTAAAAGTATATTGTGTATATTTAGAATAATAAATATAAAAAAAAGATTTAAATTTTTGAATCATCAAATTGATTTTAGTTATAATGGTTCATATTATATTTTTATGAAAAATATAATTACATTTGTAAATATTTAATAATAGAGAATTGGAAAAAAGATGTTTCCTACTAATATATGAATGTTATTAATTCAGACTGACACTCATACATAATATAAGAATTTTTTTAGTGGTATAGTTATTCCCAAATGTCTCAGTGAATCTTTCTCACCTATCTACCGTGTGATCCCATATTTACCCTTCACCTAACTTAAATTCCAATGAAATTTCCCTCATTTTCACTTATAAAATGTTCTCACATATAACCACTTCATGTCAAACTTATCTATTAAAATTCCCTTGTAAATATAACATTTTAATTACATTATATCCCCTTCTATGTTATTAAATTTCCTCTATAAAGAAGAAGTACCAAATACATATTTTTCAAGAAATCCTCCATTTGAAGGTTTATGTCCACAACAAGAGTACTATACGCTACCTAAACATTTCATACATATACATATCCCCCAAAAATATTATTAAAATAATAGTGAGATGGTTTTCATTAATGTCAAAAAATCTATTTTAATTGATCACCAATTATCTATATCCCTCTCATCCATTTGAAAAGGTAAACATCACTTGTGTTATGTGTGAACCACCGCTTCAATGATGAATGTATTTCATTAATCATCACTAAAATACATGAATGTTTCTTATATTTTTTTAAAATAATAATATTGATATTTATAACATGCTTATGATTATAGATATTGAATAATATTATTAAAAATATTTATTAATATAATACCTTTTTAGTTAACTATTATAAAATAACACTCGTTATAGATTTAATCTTCATGCATCGTAACAAAAACACTCATGGAATGAAATTAGAAAATTATGTATAATTATAATAAATATATTATAATAAATTAAATAATACATTAATTTTTATCTTATTCACAATAATGGGATTTCCATTGACAATATGATAATTATACAAAACCATAAAGTTTATAAGCATCCGATGAGGGAGATAAACAACATCTATATAAAAGAGTTATAATTAACGATAATAATTAATTTATATAATATTTAATATAAATTAATAATGTTTAAAAATAAATTATTATAGTTTTTATTCTTATTATATATGAGTTTAATTTTTTTCATTAAGTTGATAGTAATATAAGAGTTATTTATCTCAATTTTGTGAAGAACAAGAAATCTATCACTGAGATTTCACTTCTTATGTTTATTTCTTATAGTACATATCACATAAAAACAATTACACAATATAATAAAAACTTTCGAAATGATGAATGAATTAAATAAGATGTATTTATTTAAGGTAAGAATCTGATACAGATGAAATAGTAACATGACCTTAGGAATAGTAATATGACCCTTACGAATAGTAAATCGGCTGAACGAATAGTAACATCTCCCATGCTTGAATAAATAAAATTGATGCATCTTATAAAGAATAGTATGATATAATTAAATAATAGTGTATGTAATTGAATATTTTAAAAATGAATAAATATTTGTTTGAATTTTTGTAAGCCATAACTATTTCATTAAAATTTTATAATTAAATAAAACATTTAAATGTAAATATATTTTCATAAAATTTATTCTCAAATTATGTTTTTCTATCTTATGAATTTTGGATAATCTAATGAGTCCTTATTTATTTTTTGGAAGTGTTATAAAATAATTTTTATTTTTAAGAACTACATTTTTTGAGAAAATGATGGTTTTAGTTGAAAGATAAATTTATCATATTTAGAAATCTATTACTATTAAATGGAATTAATTTTTTGATTTTACACAATGAAAATGGTTATATAATTTTCTTGGTATTTTTCTAAAATACTTAATTTTTTTGTGAATAAAGAAATACTTTAATTTATGATAGAAATAAATTATAATCTAAATACAATATTACTTTAGTCATCAATGATTAAATCTCCAAAATCTCTAATTAATGTTATTTTTATTATATTTTATGATAATTCACCAACTATTAATAGTCTTGATCCAAAATAATAATCAAATGAATAAAATATTAAAAAAATAACTCCTCTCCTACACTATAAATACCAACCCTAACCACCCCTTATCCTACCACCTTCAAATATTCGAGCCTCATCAAATTTCATCCAAAAACTCTTCTCACTCCTCTATCCTATGTCTATGATATTTTTATCTCATAAAGTGAACAAAACCAATCCCCATGAGAGGGTTCTCAAGTAGGAGTATTCTAGAGGTTAAAACCTCTTCCTTTTCCATTTAATTTCATTGAATGTTTTTTTATTTTATTATTATATGCTCACCTCCCCTCATAATAATAGCATGATGAACACAATACCATACATATACTGGAATTTTTTATTCTAATGGAATAATCCTTTAAAATAAACTTATCTTTTCCATTTTATTCAAAAATGTAAACGTTGTCAGTGATGTGTTCTTTTATCACCTTCACGGATGAACAATTTTATTTTTATTTTAACATGTCCAAAGATTCTATTGAAATAATTTTAATTGTTGAAAAATGTTGGTAAATTTATATTTTATTCATTTTTATTTTCTTTATGTAGCAGATTTATATTATACTAAATGATAAAATAAAATGAGATCGTTATTTTAAAAACCGCTGTAATAATCTAAATGATTATCACTAATGCCCAATATATGATTCATCATCATTCTATATAAAAATGATAGATATAACTATTTACAGTTCTATATGTTCATTAAGGAAATATAATTCCAATTTGGGATAATTATACCGATTTTTAATAAACATCATCACATATATACAAGAGAAACGATCATGAAAACCATGAAAATAAACGCTCTCGAATGAAGAAATTAAAATCTATAACTGATGAATAAGGCCATAAATTAATTAATAAAAATATAATGAATCATGTATATGTAGATAAGGTTATTAATTAAGAATTTAAGGGATCTAATTTTATTATTCAATACATTGTGGTCTTGTGAAAAATACATTCATACTTTACGTATTGGATTCTACTCAAACCTTCATTTTTCATTCAGGTTATTATTTCACTATATTTACCCCAATGTAACACTTATTTAATTTTTTTACTCTTTATAAATTATATATATATATTATTTAAAATATTATATCTAGATCATTATATCTATCATTTATGGGATACATATTTTTTATCATGGTTCACTTCTCATTTCATCCTGATATGCAAGCCTGATTAAAAGGTGTATCTCCATTTCATACACTCATTCAATTACCATCCAAATTTGTATTAAATGAACCATTATTTTTATATTTTCATAAATTTTTTAATGAAAAAATTTATTATTTCATTTCTGGTTTTATAAAAAAATAATGACAAATATAAATAATGTTTCCAAAAGAACACTTCCTTGTAATGTAAAAAGGTATTTCTCTCATGAATTCTTTGATGATTCTATTATATTATTTTCATCTATTTCAGAACCTCTTCATAATTTTTCCCTTTAATGAGGTTTATATATTATTTTTTTCATGAAAAACATTTTATTAAATTTTTTATGATCTTCTTGACAATAGATGTTCTATGTTGATACAATTCGACATACTACATATAATGTTAACTGACCATGTTTGCAGATTCTAGAAAGTTATTTCATATGTATATGTTTTATATGTCTATCAAAATTTATATGAGTAATTAATTGGACATAGTAAGTGATGGGTGGTTTCCTCTATATCCCCTCAATGTATTAGTAGCTATAAAGAAAAAAACTAGACCATGTTTTTACCCATTATGTTTTATGTCATAGTCGAGGCCTTGATGGTATGTTTATGATTTCTAACACTATGAATTCCCTCATTATGAATTTAGTAATTGATAGTCCATGTGATTGTAAGACTATTAGAATATCAATGGTTATATGTTATTATGTAGTTATTTGATCATCTTTTATTTCGTCCACATTTTGCTCATGATTATATTTTAATGGAATGTCTACTTTTAGTAATTCAACCTGCCATATTATTTATTATTACACTATATTACATATATTTACTATGAACCTAAGCTCACCCATTTATTATGTTTTATTTTTTGACAAGATGTGATCAAATAAATTATGAATGACTAGTAGGGCTAATGTAAGAAATATAGATGTTTCAAATGAAATTTATATATTATACTACCATTAAAATCATAATGTAAAACTAATGTTTGTATCTGGTTTTCCAAAATAACACAACTATTTGGTCCATTAGGATGAAAATTCGTTGTTTATTATTCCAATTTAATGATGTAACACCCCATATCTAAGAAACTAGGGTTAGGGTCTCTATAGTTAGTATCAATGGAAGTTTAATAGAAAACATAAAAACTAGATTTAAAAAATATACCTTAAGAAACACAACCGAAATACATACATTGAGGATATGAAAAAAAAGAAGATCCTAGAATGTTTGTAGGGTAGAGATTATGTGGATATTCATAGTAATACATCCATGTCTAGATACTACAAGCGGATGTGGTTCTATAACAGTTGTAACTAGGGGTAACAACTCCAACAAGGTGTCCTTGGTCTGACTCAGGGTACTCTGGTACATGAAAACACGACTTACTATATAGTTGGTTTGATACTCCCAATGGATATTCTTAGGATAATTCACATTTTTATAACAATAAATAATGAAGGATCTAAAATTTAATTTTTTCTTCAAAGAAATCATATTTATGATTATGATATTTTATACATAGAATATTTCAATTTATGTTTACATTTTTCATAGTTTGAGATTTGAATGTGTGATTCAAATCCTAGTTTAGTGTGTGTAATTATTTAGAAATGGAGATGAGTTGAAGGAATGGAAATTGTGTCAACGTGCGTATCCCATTTCTAGATTTACCTTCCATACAATATAATGATATTTGGATTGGAGCTATGACTAGTGCTAGGACACTTAAAACTATACTGCGAAAGATGACATAGGATATGAAACATAACATTACCTATATAGAGAATCATGAACCACAATGTGGAGTACTAATGATTTACCTCTTTATGGGAAAACATCTTCGGTCATTTAGCTAGACTACAAACCAATTTATAGGATAGAAGTGGACAAGTTCCTTAGTGAATATATTTCTCACTTTGTGAATAAATGAAAAATAAAATATTATCATGGATGTGTATCTTATCTTTGGATATACTAACTAATGGTGGTCATTGAATCAACACAGAAATGAGGAGGATAAAATTGAAAGTATGGAATGAAAGGATATTAAGGATGTTTTCCTATAAAAATATTTTCCTCACAAATAGGGAGGAGATATTGAGAGAAAATTATTGATTCTAATATATAAAGAGAATGAAAACACTGTGAAGTATAAAGACAACATTACCAGGTTAGTAAAGAATTCCATAGACTAAATAAGTAATCCAAGGATCAAGATTGTTTGATTTATTGATGGTTTAAAACCATTCCTCCAAATGGAAATTGTTTCAAAAAGTTTCTCATCATATAAAGATATAGTCGCATGTGCTATCAATACATAAAATGAATTCAATAATTCTTATGAATTTAAGCGGAAGAAGGATAAGAATAGGTCTGGTGAACACTCTCAAAAATAAAATATGGAAATGGGAAAGAATAGAAGTGTTTAATTTCCATCATATGATAATTTTGGGGAGAAATACCCTCTTACATTACCAAAGGTTATGAGTGTTTGTTATAAGTGTGGAGAAAAATCCCCCCAATCCCATGAATAAATGGAAAATAAATAAGACACTAATGTTCAATGATACAATTTCAATGACATGGGACATTATTCCAATTATAATTTTAATTGCATATGAATCTTTCCTCATAAAAGGGTGTGGGAGTAAGTCCATGACTATGCATTCAAAACTACTGAGGTGAATTTATTAATGATGTGGTGTCAGGTACATTAGTCATTTCCCAAAACATTCCTAAATTATTATTATTTTAGATCATCACATTCTTTTATATGTACCTAGTTTTCAATGAAATATAGTAATTTACCTTCTGATATAATAAAGGAGTTGTTAGTCAAATCACTTAAGTGATGTATCAATAATATAAATATGTGTTGGTAATTCCATTTATGTCACATAAACATTATTTATTTTCTTACCTTATCATCATACGTATGATTGAATTTGAAAAAAATCCGCAGTATAGACTGGATGTCAAAATATGATTCCAAAATATACAGAAAAATAAGGAAATTGTGACTGGTGAGGAGGATGCGGAATTCCATATCTTTATTGAAGAATCATCATCATCTAAATTCTTATATGAATCCTCCCCCATTAAATATAATTAATGAAATTATAGTGTAGGAGGAAAAAAATCATATATGGATGAATAATGAAATATTTGATTGAAAATATACCAATTGTTCAAGAATATATTGATGTATTTTCATATGATTTACCAGGAAATCCTTTATAATGGGAAGTTGAGTTCTCTTGATTTAATTCATAGAGAATGGAATATATCACATACTACTTATATAATTAAAACTATGGACTTAGTATAACTAAAGAAACCACAAGAGGAATTGAGTGATAATGTATTTATTCTCCATAGTGTTTTTGCATGGGGATACCCAGTTCTCTCTCTCGTGAGGAATGATGGATCCATGGGGTTGTGACATAATTATAGACAAATAAATGATATTAAAATAAGTATAAAGTATCCCCTACCTCACATTGATGATTTTTTTATCAACATCATAGAGCTCGATAATTTTCAAAGATTGAACTTCAATATGGATATCATGAGTTGTGTCTAAGGAAAGAATATATTCCAAATATAGCATTTCAAACTAGGTATGGACATTACATGTTTACAGTAATTCCATTTGGACTGACTAATGCACCCTCTTTATTTATGGATCTAATGAATATAGTTTTCATGGAATATATTGATGAAAGTTCTTGTGGTATTTATTGATGATATATTTTTATATTCCATACCTTATTAAAACCATGAGAACAATATACTAATTATTCTGGAGACTCTTAGAAGAAAAAAGTTTTATTCTATTTTTAGAATGTGTTAATTATGGAGTAAAATAGTTTCCTTTCTTGGAAATATTATCACTAACAATGTAATTTTAGATAATCCTAAGGAAGAAAATGTGGATAAATAATGACCTATACCAACAAACATAACTTAGGTACATAGTATTAGTGGTTTAGCTAGTATTTATATGCATTTCATTTAGAACATCACCTATTAATGTAACACATTAACCAAGAATGCTCAAAAGGGATTATGATAATAAGTAAAAAATAAAGTGAATAACGTTTTGAATAACTGGAGAGGATATTAGTGAATTCAATGATCCCGAATCTACCATAAGTAAATGGTGAAATTGTTATTTATATTGATTTGTCAAAGAAACGATTCAAGTGTTTTCTAATGAATACTGATAGAGTCATTTCATATGAATCATGGTTATTAAAAGTTTATGAAGATAAGTATCCATTTCATGATCTTGAGTTAGAAGTTGTAATCTTAGATGTGATGATATGGATACACACTATCTATGATGAAATACGTGAGATATACATAGATCAATAGATCTTGAAATATATCATCTCATAGAAAGAACTCGACATGAGAAAAAGGAGATGGTTGGAGCTAGTTATGGATTTTGAATGTTCAATACAGTATCACCCAGGAAAGGAAAATAATGTAGATGATGCATTAAGAAATAAGGATCATGTATTATAAACAAAATAAGGATTTACAAGGACATTGTGATGTTGGATATACCAAATATGGATATAGGAATTATTCTGGAAGGTAAAACAAAATTAATATTTCAATTGGTTCTCAACCATATTTATTAGAAAGGATTAAAATTTATCAGTCTGATGATTAGAGTAATCAATATAAAAATAAAGTTGTGAATGAAGGGATGTTGGCCGACATTGTCTGTGAGGATGAAATTATGACCTTTTGGAAGGGGCTTTGTGTTCCCTCTATACTCAAACTAAAAGGGTGTTCTTTGATAATTATAATAGTTAAAAAATTTACATATACCATGGTATCACTACTATGTATAGAAATTTGATGGAACATTTCTGATGGGTTAACATGAAGATTGAAATTTCTAATTATGATTGAAGATGTTTAGGTTTGGAACATGATAAGGTTGAAAGACAACATCCTAGAGGAGTCAGGGGGGCTATGAAAATTCCATGATGGAAATGGGATGACATAAACATGGATTTCTTCACTAATGTAAAAACAACACCATGAATGAATGATGAAATATGGGTTATTATTGATTTAATTACAAAATCATCTCATTTCCTTGATATAAAATAGGACTTTACACTAGATCTCCTTAAAAAATGTATTTATGAAGTTTTTTGACTTCATGGAGAACCTACCTTAATTTTTTTTGAATGTGATGCATGATTTAAATCGAAATTATAGAAAATTCTCAAGAATGATTTGGTTATTGAGCTTTATTTTAGTAATGCAAATCACCCTCAGACTGATTGATAGACATAGAGGAAGATCCAAACCATAAAAGACATGTTGATATCATCTTCACATGACATTCAAGGAATTTAAGATCAGTATTTACCTTTGGTGGAGTTTTCCTACAATAATAGTTTCCATTCATGTATTAAATAGCACATGATGAATCATTTTATGAAAAGTGATGTCGTACACCAACTTTTTTGGATGACGTTGGTGAATGGAAGCTTATGGAGGAAACAATATTAAATTTAAAGGCTATTAAAACCCATATTAAAGTATTTCAGATAAGAAAAAAGTGATATGCTGATAATTGAATCAATGATTATGAATTTCAAGTGGGAGATCATTTTTTCATGAATGTATCTTCATAAACACGTGTCATATGGTTAGGGATTAAAGGGAAACTGAGCCCCAGGTACATTAGTGTTAAAATATAAGTACAATTTTCAATTATTCATAATGAGTAATAATTATTGTAATATTTTTTTTCTTTATATATCTATGGACTCATGAAGTAGATTCCATTTTATATTATGCATTTTTGATTGGATAAATCATAAAAAAACCAATAGATATAGTATAAATCATTTCTACAATGAGGGTGTTGAAACCTTTATCTCATTTGCATCATTGACTTCTGAATTATTTTCTAAAGGAATAATTTAATTCTTATGTAATACAAGTGATCATAGGAAATTCAAAACATTTTGCAATATTGGACATAATGTACTACATTTATTTTTTCATAAAGAATATATTTTTTGGTATCAACATGTTGAAAAAAATTCACTAGAAAATAATTTTTTTCATCTGGGAACCATCATTTCATAATTTAGTACATTAGGTATTTGGCCCATCAATTTAAGAAAAAATAATTCACAATGTTAATCCAAATCATGAATTAAAACATTCTAAATTTTAGTATTTGTTGAAATATCTTCAAGGAGGCCATATATATAGGATTATAGATGAGAAATCATAGATATAGAAAATATAGTTCTATTAAATCGGATTTTGGAATGACAAATAGTTTTCTCAGATATGAATTTATATTTTTTAATATCATTGTTACATGATGGAAATATATTACCTACATGTTTATATGAAGGTTAGAATATTTTCCATAATTTAGGTGTTGGTTATCAGAATATTCATGTGTTTTCGATGGACTAAATCTTATATTATGGGGATGATAACTAATTAGATAATTGTAAAAAGTGTGGAGAATCGATCTATAATGATAAATAATTATTTAAGTTCGTATTTTATATGAAATAATTGAGTTATTTTCTAACTATACTGTGTTTACAACGTTTATTTGTGTTACAAAAAACAACTACATTGAAGACATAGAATAAATAAAATATTTCCATCATCAAAAGCTACATCATCCTCATGATGGTGATCCATTGAAACAATTTTATCCTATGCATCATTCTTTTGTTTTAGAACCATGTAACATACAGGTCGATCTTTTAGCTATTGGGTTTTCCCCATTTGGTGCTTACAAAAGTCAATTTCCCTATTGGAATTTTTTCATTACTCTATACAACTTAACTTCGTGGATGTTGATGAAAGAAATGTATATATATTTAATGATATTAATTACAACAAATATTAATGGGAATATCAATGATTATTTGAATCCAATAATGGATGATTTATTTTCATTATGGAAAAATGGTGTTACTGATTTTGATATATTTGCGGATCATAATTTTACATTGAATGTCACATTATTACATATGGTCAATGCCTTTTCTGTCATATGGTGTGTTATATTGAGGTATTACATATGTTTAGAAATCATTTATGCACTATATTCATGATAACAAAGCATTTATTCACATAAATTTATTAAATACTAGTTATTTGACTTCCATCCTAGATTTATTCCTAGGGTTACCCTTTAGATGTTATAAAAGTAATTTCACAAAATATAAAATTCAAAGAGATGAACTAGGAAGAGTGATTTCAGGTATTCAAGTAAAATAAATCATTAGTACATTACCTCCTATAACTATTTTCCATCCATAAATAAATAAATACTAAATCATTTTTATAGTGATCATAATTAGAAAATGAATAATATTTTTGGGACCATCCATATTGGTCTAATTTTTTGGTTCATAACATCATATATGTAATTATTATTGAGGATAATTTTTTGGTAACATATTTTATATCATGTTGGACACACCTAATAAGACCAAAGATAATGTAATGGAATGGTCAGATCATTTCTAGATTTATATATCTCCTGAACATGAATCATTTTAAGATGAAAATCATAAAATTTAATGAATCCAAATTATGATTTTTATCTTTTCTATGAAATTATTTTATTATAGTTTTAGTGGATGTGATATTTTAGTTTAAAAAATGGTTATGATTCAAATTTTTCACATTTCTATAGAAATAGGGATATTACTAAGTTAAGAAGTCATTAATATCTTTTCATAATGGAATTATAACTTCCTAATTTTCTGAGAAGGCTTTGGAATTCTTAAATCTGGGATGTGTAAAGTGAAATATCATATTTCTTTTCAGTTATTTTTTTAGGATCAGAATATTTTGATGCATTGGGTATATTGGAAAGAAATAATCATTTAATTTTATAGAAATTGGAGAAACAGTATCATCTAACTTCATTGACTCAGTTAAATATTAAATATTTAATTTTTTATGAAGCTAAATATAGAGGGTTTATGCAATTCCAATTGGTGTATCTATGTAATTGATATATGAAAAAATTGAATAATAATTCATGTAAAAAAGCATCAATTGATGGGACAATTATAGATGAATACTTATAGGAGAAAATTTTAAATTTAAACATTTATTATTTTTCAATCAAAAAATTCTCCAAAACAAAATAACATGGGTTAAAATGAAGAAATTGTTGATTATTTCATAGAACATCATTTTTCAGTTTTCAATAAGGTCGATCTTGGTTTTGGTGGCTGGTAAGAATGATGGTTTTCAAATGAAAAACTGAACAGATCTGAATCATATGTTCTATAAAATTGTGATGAAATTAAAAAATATGTGATGTAAGTACTAATGATTATTATTATTTTCAAATTTGTATAATAGATACATTTATTTTTAGTATTAATTTTTTAGACTATATGATGTCCAAGTAAAAAATATATATACATATTACATATTGTGTCCATGAAAGATTATTAAGTTATGTTTTTTTCAATGACACATTAAATCAATATCATTTTTATGAGTTATTTTTTTATAGGAATCAAAACAGGAAATTAAAATTGATAGACGGTTTTGATTTAAAAAAAACCACTATAAAAAATGGTAAAAAGATATAATTGATATGTGGTCTATGGAGTTCTATTCCATACACACATATACATCGAATAAATGATATCAATTAATATTTGTGTTTTTTTGGAAGGATATAATCACAAAAATGTGAAGTTGAGTTTTAAGGGATGGTGGATGAAATAAGTGAGTTATGTTTTCTAGGACAAAATTATGTAACACTGTTTCAATTATAATGATTTGGTATTAATCAAGGGTTATTTTTTCATCCTTGAAATGGTGGCCTTTGCATTTAATATAACAATCTTCCTACAATAATTGAATTATTTCTTTTGGAACATCATGTACATTAAGTTTATTATTAAAATTAATATGATGTTTCGAGATATTTTAATGAATGGTGGATTGTAATAAAAATGAAGTCTCATAACATTTAGTTTCTTGAAAATGAACATGGTTATGTGTAAGTGAAACATATTTGTATTTTTCAAGAAAAATCCACAAATATATGTATTACCCAATGAGATATTAATATCAATGATGAAACACCCTAGTTAAGGGATAATGATATAGATAATGATGATGAGTTAAGAATGGATGATGAAACTAAATGTCGTATATAAATTGGTGAAGCTGTAAATGAAGATGAGTAAAATTTCCATGATGAAGATGAGGAAGAATATATTGAATTATAAATTATATTCTTGTATTTAATAGATTTTTATATTTTATATTTGTATTAAAACTTATTTTTAAGTAATGTTTTTGGTTTCATATGTCTGGTCTCGATGATCTATTATATTCCTTCACTATTTCCATTAATCATTAGTTTTTAATATATCATATTTGGATTAACAATTATTGATAGGTAACAATATTATATTCTACATGATATTTAGAACCATTTTATATTTTAAATAAATATTAAAAAATATATTTAGCTCAAATTAATATGTTATGGAATTTATTTTAGGTGATTATTTTATTATAGTATTTTTTTAGTTTATAATATTTTATACATGCATTAAAATTTTATTATATTTATGATTAATATATTTTATTGTTTATTAGTTTTTTATATTAGTATTAATAAGTTTTGGAACATAAGATTATATGTTTTATGTGCATAATGATTCTCCTGATGGTCTATTATGTTCTCTCGCTGATGCCGGACTTCTTGATAATGAGCCAAATTCATCTAATCCACAAGATTATGCACCTATTAGGTGGGGGAACAATCTATAATGATAGATGATTCAAGTCCCTCTTCTAGAGATACTCACGTCTCTTGATTCTGATAATCATTTATAGAGGCAGGTTTAATTGTTTTTAATATTTATATTATATTATATTGATGTATTAAACTTCATAATAATAATATGATTATATGTTTTTATGTTTAATGTTTTTCATGTTTATCTATTTGGAAGGTAGTCATAATTCTATGAAATTATTTTCTTGGTGCATTTGTTTCATGGGATCAGGTTCCCATTATTCTTCATAAGCATATGATCGACCATTGGATTGTATGTTATTATATATTATATAGTTAGTAAAATTTATTTGATTACTAAAATGTATTTTTTTTAATTTCCTTGTATAATTTATGGTCTCTGATGGATGATAGAATATGTATATTTCTCCAGTAGTCATAATACATTTGTATACATGAATATCTTCATTAGTTTTTACAAAACCATTGAAATCGCGTTATGGATAGAGATTCTCCTACTATTTTTGACTGATTTTGTGTCTCTCATCAACCTAACAATATCTGAACACAAGAATGGGAAGGATTGTGCTCATACTAGTTATGATGGATTTTCAGTAGGTATTCATTATATGGATTTCTGTTCTGGGGGAGGTATGATGTTACACATAGGGTCAGATTTTGTATATTTAGAATACATAGACAACATATTATAAATGATATTATTTATTATATATAAATTAAATTTAAAATGTTTTTTATATTATTTTGGGTATGAATAACCCATATATTTTATAGATTAATGTTTATAAGAATACGTATACTGGTCTAAGTATTAGATAACTTATAGGTGACCGACAATTCTATATTGTGTTTCGTAGTTTTTTTAAATCTATTAATATTAATTTTGTGGTTATTATAATTTCTAATTATATTTTAAGGAATCTTTGGAGGCTGAAAATTCTCATTCACGAGAGATTCATGATGGGAGTGACACAAATGCCACAAGTGAATAGTTTTTTTCTCATGGTGTCATGAATGGTCAAGTGGTCAGTATTGGTTCTCGGCTAACACCTTTGTGTATTATTGTGCTTCTTTTATTTTTTTCGGTGTGCTCACAAAGAGACCAAGGATATTCATTTCTGACTATTTCTTCCATTGAACAGTATGAGAAGATATTTAGAACTCAGTATAAGATGATAGAATAGATGAAAAGAGAGGGAGAGAATGAGCATGAGCATGAGCAGCAAAGTTGAACATATGAGAAGATATTGGAGAGCATGCGATGTCTTGCACGTGGAATTTGTATATAGTTTCCTCCCCCTGATCATTCGAGTGATAATAATCCACCAGATACTAGTTAATGTTGTGTAATGTTTTATTATTATTCTATAATTTTGGGTGATAAACATTTTAGTTTTTTATATTGTATTAATTTAAATATTATTTGTAGTTTGCATAATTAATTTTAAAAAAATTAAATTTTAATATTTTTTTTGTTATGTATGTATATTTTTAATTTTTTTTTCAACATATCACTATATTGATCACAATTACTTATTTTTGGTGGACCTAAAGTAATTACATATTTATCATATTTTAATGAATTAATTCCAAGAGTAGCATTACCTTTCGAAAATAAATTCTTTTTGTGATAGACCATCATGATACAATAAATTATGAATCTTTTTCTGTCACATATAATTATAAATAGACTCCCATCACAGATAATGTTTTTAAGAGATTCGATCTCCAAAGATTCATCACAAAAAAAAACTCAAACAGTTTAAATCTCCTTGTATTTGATTTTAAATTAGATCAGAAGAGTCTCTATTTCCCATGCATAGGGCAATATTTTTCATCCATTCCTTAAAAGGTCCCATCCAATTCTATATAGAAAACCATTTTAGCCAAAATTAGTTTACTACTATAGTTTCTAAACCACCATATCTGATTACCTGAAAAAGTACCAATCAATCCAACCATGGTTGACAATTCTTTAAAATGAAAAGCCGCATCGGCCAATGCATTGTCTCGCTCAACCGATTATCTTGACTGAGTCCTCTTAGGAAATGTCAAACTATTTAATTCTACAATAATAGAGTTGAAACATGACTCTCATTATAATTCATTAACTAGTTCCTCGACCAACCAAACTCTCCACCATGATCTCACCCAACCACTAGCGCACCTCAGATCTTACTAAATATTGGATCCAAAAAACATGATCCCTAATCCAATGAACATAATGAAACCAACAACATATATAATTCAAAACTATGATATTTTTTATGTAACTAGAAATATTTAATTCATTGATCCGCCTATATCCACTAACATCTCTAGCCATCCAACAATTTTTTATACACATCTTTAACCCTAAAAATATGGTGTTTCACCTAAATGGTTCTTTGTCTATCAATAATACCGCATAATGATTTTACTTGACCATTCTACTCATAACCAACCACCATCATGAATCATCAACCACTACCCACCCCTAGTTTATTGGATCATCATCCCCAAAAACATTGACATATTAATTTATAATGAGAGTCACATCCTGCAATTTTTAATATTATGCTTCACACCATATTGAATACCTTTCATCACTCCTTTAATATCACCTAAATAGTTTCCATCATTAAACATGTGTCACACCTCCGTTGACTTGATCATCGATCTAATCAACACCTGACCAGAATCAATTATATGATCAACCATTTTATTTCACATGATCCATTTTAAGTGTCTCCCCTACAACTAAGGTACATTTATCATTCTATAAAAAATATCCTTGAAACATTATAATAACATATCATAAAATCATATGTCTTAATCCCACACACTACCACTCATAGATATGAATATTAAGCAACACCACACATATATGGAGAACATTACCTTGACCTCATCCAATATAAATGGGATTACACTAATATACCAGCAAACCACTTACCCCTGATCACACTCCTGGAGTCACATCTCACCATATTTACGTTAACACACCTAAAACAATGATTATTATCAATATAATGTCAATCACCTAACTATACAATGAATGTTCTATTTTCAACCATCTTAAAAACATCACATATCAAGTAAAATTTTATGATCAACAACTATTTGGAATATTTTACAATATCACCAATATCCATCCATGCTCTATAACTCCACCAAAATGATTTTAAAATCATTAGGGTTAAGTATCCTTATAATCCTTCCCCTAAGCATCTACTATTAAATTAAAATTACAGACATGATTTCACATTCAAAATCCTTTAATGAATCAAAATTCTTATATCATACCCCCAATTCCACATCATGTGCAACATTCTCATCCAAAATCATATACTTGTATTTTTTTGTATATGGGGAACAAAAAATACTAGTATAACACCTCATTCATGTTACTCTCATTTAAATGTCAATATATATCCCCTAAACATCACCCATCTCACTAAAATTTTAATACGAACCTTAATGAATCATGTGATCTGTGAAAAACCATATGTCCCATATCATGTATTTTGAAACTCCTAGGAAACACCTCTTCCCAAGTGGAAACTCTACTAGAGACTCACCGGTCAACCCAGTCACTCTAGAGTCTCTTGTATCTTTATGTTGAACAATGTTCATACTCACATCAAACTAAGGCATTGATTCCCACCTGTACTCCACTTATGGGGACAACCCTTGAGAATACATAATCTCATTATAATCCTCACCATGCATCCACATTCCAGAGTCAACCAAATAGGGATCACACAATCATATATCATCATATATTAACATTTCCTCACCATGATCCATGTCATGTAACCAAATTCAGATAGGTATGTTTAGTAAAATGAATCCAAGAAGGTATATAAAAAAATTATATAGGATGGTGTTAGAACATTAGATAATAGTATCAATTTTATTTGTTTACTAGTACCATAATGAAAAACTAGTGGTTCATTACTATGTGATTATATGTCACTATCATCATAATAAGGGTGACTATAGATCCCTTATACGGGGGAGTTTTGTTCATTATAATTGATAATCACACCATAGATTTACGTGAAATGTCATAAGAAAACAATAAGAGTGATTTGACGGAGTAAAACAACAATCCATGTTATATGAGAAGACAACATATATTTTTTGTTGATACTATATGTTTATGAACACTAATAGTTATTTCAATAAATGATAAGAAGAACATGTATGTCATGTCAATCCGATAATACATATATGGTTCACGGACATGGCCTCTCGAAAATGAGAGAGGATCCAAAATCTAATAACTAGAATCTTTTCAGTGGGCCCATAATAAAATATAAAAAAAATCATAAATCATAAATATCAAAACCCATGAACATCACACAATCTGAAAATCACATAACCATAACATCTAAAGCTAAAACAAAAATCCCATTACTGAGTAACCTAGAATTCCAATAAAAAATTGGTTTCCATGATGATGTAGCCTAATATCTATCATAAACACAAAACCATTCATATATAACCTATCTATCACCTCCCCAAATCATAACTCAAAATAAAACTATTATATAAGAATTATATAAATATCATAAAATATTTTAATCCACTTTGTAATGTCCTCAACCTGATACCACTAAACAATGTCTGGATAAGATAGTCACTAGACCTAAAAAACAGATCATTGTATTCCAGATTCTACTAACTAGAGACATAGGTCTAGGATAGTACTATTGGGAATGTATACCCCCATATCCATGTTTTAAATAATAATTTTTTACCAAACATAATATATAAATAATAAACAAAAGTGTATGTGAATAAATAAAAAAGAGTAAATGATAACACATAAAATATAAAAAGATATTGTAATTATAACTCACTCTATTTCCCATGATACTTATACATTAAAAAAGAATAAAAATAAAATAATCTCTTAATATATCCCTAAGCCACATATATTTTGAATATTGGGTCTATCTAAGGAATTATACACGATCATGATATCCTAGGATTATATACAACATTAACCTAAAAATTGGGGGGGGGGTGTTTCCAACAAATGATGTTATGTTTTCTCTCAAACAGGGTGTGAGTACAACTTTATTGGGAACCACTATCATGGTCCCATACGAAATTGATAAAGGTAGTGTATGTAATGACTCAAACTATTATAAGGAAAATTCCCCTTTTGATTTAATTAAATATATTATGGTTTTGGAAGATACATAGACTTATTTTGATTTCATATATCCATTTGTATTTAAGTGACCATTAAGTATCATTACCATTGATAATATAGTCATTGAATCGTGATCACATGACTAGTATAAATATACAATTTTAACAAAACCATTTTTCATAGACAAATGATGTGATGAACTCAACCAAAAGAATCATACCCTATAAATTCTATTTATCAAAGATTCTTAGTGAGATATAATTTCATGGATTTTCCTTAGATTATTCCAAACCAAAGATTAAATAACTTATTCCTGAGCCAAACATATTACGGGATAAGTTCAAGCTCATTGAGACCATATCCCAACTCATGTTCACCGAACGAACCCATGAAATCCTCGCCATCACCCACCATACCCATAATGAAAATACTGGGTTTTAAAGGGATATTTAAAAGGACCCTAACAATAATATTATGCAAATTATTTTTTATAAACTGATGAATATATTTCTATCGAGTTATTATTACTCTCTAAATGATTTTAAAGCATAAATTACATTTTTTTTGTTAATATTCAAATTCAGTTAATGTATTGATGAATTAATTTATTTTTGAAATAAAAAATATTTTTAATTAAAATTATTATTAAATATATTTTATCAAATATAAATGATCATATAATTTTTATTATCTCAAATGTGATTTTTAAAAGAATTCAAAAAAACTGTTATGTGTCAAAAACCCATCATTTTTAATGAATGTCAGTATTTATTTTTAAAATTGAAAAGTATCATATTTAGAAAATTATTTAGATAAAATGTGTATTATTTTTGGAATCAGAACATAGAAATTATCCAACATTTAATTTCTCATAATTTCCCAAGACAATCAAATTTTTGGGTAAAATTTAAATGCCATATAAATATATAGTATATTTTATGACATCAAAATGAACCAATAGTGATGTAATAAATACAATAAAAGGTATCATCAACCTAATATATTATGTTTCTTTAAAATAATGTATTTTTATGTACATTTTATTTTTTTATAAATCCTTAGTGAATCCTCCAAGACTTATAATATATTTTATGATTTCTAAATCATTTCATTTAATGCGTGACTCATCTCTACATAAACAAGGGAATTATTTTAATTTATTCATACATCAACTTATAAAATAATTTAAACCTCTAACCTTTTATAGAAACCATGGGAAAACCCATGGGATGGTTTATGGTTTGGAATAACTTATTATGTACTGTCCAATATAAGAATAATAATGATACCCCCCTACATTACAACATAAACCATCTAAAGATCCCATTTCACTTCACTCAACATAATTATAACTCATCAAAACTCTTCCCTATACTCCATAGAGACCCCTCAAGGACCCCTCATGTTCCCAGGAAGCATATAACTATCATTTGGAGTAAAAAATCTATCTATGTGATTTCTCTTTTCTCATTTCCATTCAAGAACTTATTTTATATTATGCATTTTAAAGTACATTTCATATATTGGGATATGATTTTCCATTATCCCCTTACAGTCCATTTGATGTATAAATTATTATATCATTCTTTCACTCCCATTAATCCCCCAAATGATCTTTTATGTACACTTGTTATGATACTGAAATTCTATAAGGGATTCTCTCTCTCCTCTTTATTTCAGGTACATCATTTATGATATGCCCATTAATTTACATTTGACTAAGTTGGGATACAATATTAAATATCACCCAAAAATTCAATTTGATGTTTAAATGATGAGAATTCCTTTCACCATCATTTAACCGTCATATTAACCGTTATGTACACCCATTTCGATGAAGATATTTTGTAAGGGTTATTTTACTTTCTTTTTATTATTCAAAATTTTTTTTGTTATGCATTCCATTCCTAATTTCTTATATTTGGGAATTTCATTCCATGTCCCTCTTACTCTGTCACACCCCGACCGGGCGCGTTGTATTTTATTTTTCTTTATAACATTTTTGGAAAAATATTATTAATATTATAAAGTAATTATGTTTATTATTATTATTATTATTATAATGATGATGATGATGATTATTATTATTATTAATATTACCACTTATTACCCCCTTCATTCCCCTTAGCTTGCGCAACACACTCCCCACTTCTCCCTGTGCACCAGACCTCCCCTTCCTCTCCCTACATCGTGCCGCAGCCCAGTTATAGATGACCACTCTTCCAGAAAATCCACATATAGCACCCCCTCTCTACTATGAACACCCCCCAACTATGTCATATAGCCTAGATGCTCCCTCCATTTCAGCGCCCACTTTCTTAGGAAAAAAAATTGGATTTCCTCTGTTTTTTTCGGTTAGCCTGTCATGGTAAGCCCTCTTCTTCTCTCATCCTTCCTTTTTGGTCTGATTTTCTGCTCCTCATCACCCCTCCTAGGTTCGGCCAAACCCTAGGGTTCCATGGGGTCATTTTTTAATGACTTATTCCTTGTTAGTGTTTGAAACAAGTTCCTCATGTTCCTTTCCTTCGTAATTCGACAACTACTGCCAAAGGCGAAGTGGTTTGCATCGATTTGGTCCACCTACTGATGATTTCAGGTACGATTTTCCTCCATTATCCTTCTTTTATTTGTTTTTATTTGGTGTTTTTTAATTTACGAGTCTCTGGTGTTTATTACAATGTTTGTTTGATAGATCCCTATTGATTCCATTCATTTCAATCTATTGGTCACCAGTCTAGGTGAGGTTTCTCTTATTTCCTTGATTGATTTAGGTTTGACTGGGGGATTTTGTAATTTTTAGACTCTCTCGCATTATTTTTATGTATTTTGGTATGTAATTAGTGTGAATTTGGCCTCAAAAGTGGAATATGAGGGGGTTTTTGTGTACAATGCCTTGGGATGCCTCATAAAATTGCATTATAAAATTTTTAAATAGTTTATTTAAATTTCTTAAATTATGAGATTCCTGTTTTGGCATGGTTATGATGTACAATTTATTTTAAAGTTATGTATTGATATAAATTTGGTTTTTTTTGTAAATTTTTGTGGTGCCTATTTTGAAGCGTTGCAAAAATTGTTTTGTTGATTTATTAAATTATATGTGTAGTGTTGATCCTAACTAATCGGTTTTGAGTCACCAAGTCAAGGAAACTCGCCTACATATGGATAGGTATATATATATCGGTTCCCCAATTACATGTATATTCATGAATTGTGGTGTTTATACGTGTATGGGGATAGGTGTGACTATGTATATATATAAAAGTGCATGTGTAGGAGAGTGGAGATGTGAATATGAATATAGGCGTATATGTAAAGATCCATTTGTGCATGCCCTTGACCATGAAGGTTTTTGCATAGGGGATATGTGTCCTTGAATGTATGTGAAATTGTCTATGCTCAGTTGGGGAGCAACATCATTGAGTTAGAAAGCACCATGAGCTGAAGTGGTCGGCTTTGTTCCACCTTGAGTTAGGTTCTCTATTCCCTAACCTTTATTTAGAATTTCCATTATCACTTAGCCTTCTTTTGAAATATTTTTATCTATTTTTATATGAAATTCATATTCTATATATATATATATATTTTAGTGGTTCTTAAAAAGATCATTTTTCTAAATGTTTTGATTGGGAAATGAGTATTTCCAATGTGATGTGGCATTTTTCCAGATTTTGTTTTAAAAGGGTAATGGCATGTTTTATTTCCAAAGAGCTCCAAAGTGACTTCCAAAATGGTTTTTTGGTGAACATTTTCTATAAATAAATGTATTTCTTGTGTAATAATGTGGCCTGGTTTGTATAGTGAAATGATTTTTGAATATGAAAATCTCTTCTTAAGGCATGCACCATTGTTTTAGAAACATGATTTTTATGTTAAATTTGTGATTTGTGATATGTTCTTAATGAAGAGGCTTATGCGATGTTGTGTGACATAAAAAGGGGAATGCTCTTAATGAGATAGAATGGTGGTGAGGGGTTGAATGGGTTTGGGACAAAGAAAGTGTTATGTTCATTTATGTTATTTTGATAAAACCTTCTCACCATTTTAAATAGAGAATATTTGTAACCCCGTGTATCTAGTTGGGAAGACTATAACTAGTGAACTAGTGATCCAGAGTTGTATCATCCATATATCAATTAGAAAATATGACTCGTACAACACTGACTAAACTATTATGATAATTTTGGAAACCACTAGGTTATGGGTATGTTCCCTACTAGTGGCTCGTGCACAAGAAGAGATATTTTTTATACTTACTCTTACATTGAGACAGGAGGTTATACGGAACCACATGATCTATATTAACCTTAGGGGATTTGATCATGCCACTAATTTATGAGTTGGAGCTTTCGTATTGATTTTCATTTCATTTATTTCATCCTTATTGTCTCATTTGTGAAAAAACCCACATTTCAATTTAAACTGCTTTCTTTTCATTTCAAATGGTTCATGTAAGTGTGTAATCTACTATGAAATATCCTTGAAGTGAATTTTTTTCCATAAATGTGAATCTTGTTACATGAATTTGAAAATAATGAAAAAAATTACTTTGTTAAGCCTTATTTTCAAACTATCATAATAGGATTTCTCATTTAAGGTAAGGGCATATGGTGTTGTTATTCCTTGGCTTTATTACTGAGCATCTTGGTTCTCATGCCTACTTTTCTTCTCAGTTTCTAGTTTTAGTTTTGGATCTCTCTTGGCCAGATCATGGTTATATGTTTGGTGGTGACCGATGGGGTCCCTTGGAGGTATGTGTAGCTGGTTATCTTTTTTTCCACTATTAGTGATTATATGTTTTATTCGATTTATTTTTGCTTATATGACTTTTATTTTCAAGGATAAATCATTCCCTACTGAGTGTTTTGATGACCAATACTAGTTTCCAACCTATGGGGATTGGGAATTCCCTTCAGGCCATGCTACAGACTATCTTGGGTGACTGGTTCCGGGTCGACCTGGGTTGGTTCGTGATAAAACAGTATCAGAGGAGGCTTATACCATTTTTTAGGGATGTCTGGTAGTTTGGATTTAGGAGTGTCAGAATTCATGTAGTCAAATAGGGGTAGGTTCTTGAACACCACCAATTTCAAATGATACATGAAATGACAGGGTGGTGTGAGAAGGTCTTGCCTCAAATTCTGTTTCTAGATCTCGATTATTTTCACAGTCCTTAGCCCGTTTGTCATGTTTCTAGTTAGTTTTGAGATTTTTGGTATTTCTGGAGGTGTAAATGGATGTTGTGCACGACTTGGAAAGCCATGTGCAGACCATGGAATCACCTTTGATGACTTTTTATGTTCTCACCGGGTTGGTGCATTGTCGGCTAAATTATCTGACTAAACTGCGTTCAGTAGTTGTTTATTTGAGAATTTGGAAACTTGATTTATTGAGTGAATGGAATGCTTTTGGAATTATTTTTTGAGTTTTAATGGATTTTGTCGTGTTTTTATTATGCTGAAATTTTTTTGATTTGTCTATAGAAAATTGGATTTCCAAAATGAATGTCTTGTCTAGTTTGTAAATGAACTGAGTTTTTTTGATAATGGATTTTCTTTTAGGTACTATTTTTGGGTCTTCTAATGCTTTTGTAATGCGTAAATCAAAAGAGAAATTAGAAAATGTTTTTGGGTATTTTGAAATTTTTTTAAAGTGTGAAACAGATGCCTCTTGGAAAAGGGGCTTTGAAAATGATTTTATTCACCATTGGTGTTCCAATGGATTCCCACATGTATGGATGAATTTAATTGGATGTGTATGGATGTTGGTACACATGGATGGGTGCTCGAGTTAGCACAGGAACGTATGTATTCGAGGTTTCATGGCATACCAATGGTGGGTGCTTGGTTTTCAAGGATAGTTTTGTTTTCTAAAATAATTTTTTGATTACTAATGGGTTGGGATGATTTGAGTTTAAGAAATTTTAAAAAGGAAAGTGGGTTTTAAAAATGGGGGTTTTTGACTTCAGATAGTTTTGAAATAGGAATGTTTTGAAAATGGCCATTTGTGAAAGTGGGGTTTAGGCTTGGTTGGTGATTTTTTTTTGTATTATTTCAATTGATATTTGATTTTATTTTGGTTTGGTTTTGGGATGTATTAGTTTATTGGATTTATGCTTATTTTTGAGATGGCGTCTCAAGGTTGAAATAATATTTTGAGTTTGTGTTAACGATTTATGGTTAAATGTGGAGGTTTGTTTTTTTATGTTCTCTAGGTTGGTTTGGTGCTTCTTGTTTAAAGTATGCCACCCAGAAATGTCCCAAGGTCCCTGATGGTTCATTTTCAGTTGTTTATTTTACCCAAAACCCAGTGGGGGTAGTGGGGTTGTTTCATTCTTTTCATTGATGCTTGTTTTCTATTTGGTAGATGAGGTTCGTTATGGGTTATGGTGTAACTTAAAGAAGTTGAATGTTTATCTGTGGTATTTAGGAACTCTAGATTTTGTGAACGGAATGTCATATTTTTTTTGTTTGAAGGGTCATGTTCGGGTTAGAGAAGGGTGATTGCTAGCTTCTCCATGCAAGTTTGGGTCACATCAATAGAACAGTGACAAATAGAAATATTTTTTTGTTCCCATGAATGGTTCCCAATCTAGTAAATAGGGTGAAACAGAGAAATTTCTTCTTGGAATGAGTCTTTTGTTAGTTGTTATTTCTCATTCCAAAAACCACACAATCAGTTGTTCCCAATGTGGTCGATTTGGGAACTCAAAGTTATTCATCATAACCTTCTAAAGGCATTTCAATGGTGTGGTTTCTTGGGGGATATCTATAAGAGGTCTTTCTAGAATATTAAGACTCATCAGGAGGTTGTTAGTTCTTAACTACAGTGCCGTATATGCTTCAATACATCAGAGCTCGGGCCATAGGTTTCAGAGAAAAGTTTTTCACACTGTTAGGTGGTTTCTAGGTGTGAGGGATGTGCATCCAACATGTCATCCATTGTCTATGAAAAGCACGATTATGTTTTGGATTCATGTGGTAGTCTATTTGGAAGGGGGATTATTTTGGATGTCTTGGTGGACTCCTTCAAAAAGTTTTTAGGATTGTGTCTTGTGGGGTATAAACCCTCTAATAGCTAGTCTTCCCCTTAAGCAATTTTGGGTTTTGGGTATTGCCTATTGGGGATCCTTCTGTCCTAGGGATGTAGTGAGTTTAGAGTTAGTGCTTGCTTCGAGTTCCTCCTATTTGGACCCCCTCCCTTGTGAAAGAATCTGATCCATTTTAGTTTGATCATTATGTGAAATTCAATCCACATTTTTGAAAATGAATTGAGAGTTCCCATGTGGGTGCCATTGTACTACTCAGTTTCATATATGGGTGGGGGACACCCACTATGGGTCTCTCCAATGTTCTCCCTCAATCTAGTTGGGTGAGACTCATAATGTTGAAGTGTCACACCTATTTTAGGGGTCTTGTTTGGTTTTATAATTTTTTTCGATTTGGGAATGTTTGTTTTCATCTAGAGTAATAATATGGTGGTGAGACCAACATAGGAAAAAATCATGAAGAAATTAGTCTACAAGGTGTTCATATCAGGGAAACTCTTTTCTTCTGCTCAACCCAACCCAAATAAATGTACATGGTTATCCCAGACGATGGGTCATATGGAAAATGTTCATTGGAGATCTTTACAAAACTATAGTGACTTCTAAGTTAGTGGTTAGTGTGTTCCAGGTTATGGTAGTGTTTGGAAATGTGAGTCCCACGTCATTGGTTCCTTCACTGGTAGTTCGAGTCTCGATGTTTCATGTCATGGGTGGAAAGTGAGTGTTCAGTCGTCAAGTGGCAGGGGTTTTGTTTTGAGAGTCGTTGCATCCTTGTTTCGATCATTGAACAAGAAGTGTATTTTGGGACTTTCTAGGTGCATAAAGTTTCATGGTGGGGATAATTAGCACCCCCCGACATTCCATGATGTATTTTATTTATCTTTATAACAATTTTTGGTATAATATTATTAATATTATTATGTTATTATGTCTAATATTATATTTATTATTATGAATATGATGACGATGATTATCATTATTGTTACCTCTTCTTCCCCCTTCTTTCCCCTTAGGTTGCGTGACACGCTCCTCCCTTTTCCCTGTGCACATGACCTACCCTCCCTCTACCTGCGTCACACCACAACACCATGTTAGATGACCTCTCGTCCAATGAAACTACCTCTAACACCCCCTCTCTACTACAAACACCCCCTTGGACGAGCCCTTTAGCATACACGCCCCCTCCCTCTCAGCACTATCTTTGGCGATACAATCAGATTTACTCTGGTACTGTTTTCATTCCATCATCGTAAGCTATTCCCTCTTCTCTTCAATCCTTTTTGGTTCGATTTTATGCTCCCCATAACCCCTCCTTGGTTTGGCCTAACCCTAGGGATCCATGGGGGGAAATTTTTAATGTTTTCATCCTTGTTAAGGTTTGAAATTGGTTCTTCAGATTCCCTTAATTTATGATTCAACAACCACTACCAAATGTGAAGTGTTTTGCATCGATTTGTTCTGCCTTCCAACAATTTTTGGTATGGTTTTCCTCCATTATCCATTTTGATTAGTTTTTATTTGGGGTTTTGTAATATAGAAGTCTTGGGTGTTTATTTCATGGTTCGTTTGATATTCCCGTTTTGATTCAGTTCGTTTCAATCAGTCGATCACTAGTCCTAGTGAGGTTTCAACTATTTCCTTGTTTAATTTACTTTTAATTGGAGCCTTTGTTAATTTTTAAACTCGCCCACATTATTGTGATGTGTTTTGTTATGGCATTAGTGTTCTTTTGGCCTCAAAAGTGGATTGTGAGTGGGTTTTTGTGTATGAAGACTTGCGATGCCTCTTGAAATTGCTTTATAATTTTTTATGGTTTATTAAAAGTTATTAAAAGTTGAGAGTCATGTTTTTTCATGGTTATGATGTATAGATGTATTTCAAGTTACTTTTTTGATAAAATTTGGTGTTTTTTTGTTGTCAATTTTTTTGTTCTAATTTTGACATGTTTTATAAATTGTTTTATTGATTTATTAAATTATATGTGTAGTGATGATCCCGGTTAATTAGTTTTGAGTCATCGTTTCAAGGGTGAATTTCCTGTGTATTCATAGGTATGTATATATATATATAAATATAGGCTCCCCCATTACACATATATTCATTCATGGTGGAATTTATACATGTATGGGTATAGGTGTTCCTATGAATATATATAAAAGTGAATGTGTAGGTGATTGGAGACAAGCATTAGCATATAAGTGTATATGTAAGGATCCCCGTACACATGCCAATGGCCATCAGGTCTGTGCATAGGGGCTTGGTCACCTTGCATGTATGTGAAATTGTGTATGTCTAGTGGGGGAGTAGCAGCCTTGAGTTAGAAAGCTCCATGAGCCAAAGTGGATGGCTCGGTTCCACCTTGTGGGAGGTTCGGTATACCCTGATCATTATTTAGAATTTCCATTATTGTTTAGTGTTCTTTTGAAAGTGTGTTTTCAGATTTTATATGAAATGAATATGATATGTATATATATTTTATTATATGAATGGTTTTGGTTCATGAAAAGTGTATTTTTTAGATGTTTTGAATGGGAAATGAGTGTGCCCAAAGACAAGTGGCCTTTTCCCAATTTTGTTTTGAAAGGGTAGTCACTTGTTTGATTTCAAAAGATCTCCAAGTGATTTCCAAAATGGGTTTTTCGGTGAACATGTTCTCTAAAGGAAAGCCTTTCTTGTGGAGTAATGTGGCCCATTTTGTACCATGAAAAAGATTTATGAATATCAAAAACCCCTCATAAGGCATGCCTCATTATTTTAGAAACATGATGTTTTTGTTAAATGTGTGATTTGTGATATGTGACTAATGAAGAGGCTTATGTGATGTTGTGTGACATAAAAAGGGGAATGTGCTTAAGGAGGGAGAATAGTTGTGAGAAGTTGATGGGTTTTTTATAATGATATTTTTAGGTTCATTTATGTAATTTTGATAAAAACCTCACCACCATTTTAAATAAAGCACATTCGTAACCCTGGATATCTAGGTTGGTACACTAGATCTAGTGTCCAAGGGATCTGGAGTGGTATCATCCCTGTTTTGCACTTCATGTATTATTATAACAACACTAACTAAACTATTATGATGATGTTGGGGACCACTAGGTTATGGGTATGTTCCCCTCTAGTGGCTCATGAATGAGACCATATATTTGTTATGGATACTCTTACATCAAGACGTGAGGTTCTAGAGACCCACACGAGATAGATGAACATTATGGGATTTGATCATGGTACTAATTTATGATATGGTTCTTGCGTTGTGGTTTTCATTTCAGTTGTTTCATCATTGTTGTCTCATTTGTGAAAAAATGATATATAAACTTAAACTTCATTCTTTTCATTTTTAAAGGTTGATGTATGATTGGAATCTAATTTGAAATATTTTGGGAGAGAAATTTTTTCCTTAAAGGTGAAACTTGTTTCCAAAATTTGAAAGGAATTATAAACATTACTTTATTGTGTCTTATTTTCAAACTAGAATAATTGGATTTCACATTAAATGTAAGGGAATAGGGTGCTGTTATTCCTTGAATTTCCTACTAAGAATCTTGGTTCCCACATATAATTTTCTTCTCATTTTCAGGTTTTAGTTTTGGACTGCTCTTGAACAGAGCATGTTTCAATGTATTGTGGTGAACCATGGGGTCACTGGGAGTTATGTCTAGATGGTTATCATTTTTTTTATTTTTTTCCACATTATTAGTGTTTATATATTTTTCCCACTTTACTTATATGTATCTTTATTTTATTTCCTAGGATAAATCATTCCCAACTACGTGTTTTAATGCCTGGTACTAGTTTCCATCCTGTGGGTATTGAGAACACCCTTTGGGCCTTGCCGCAGACTGGCTCGGGTGACCGGTTCAGGGTTGACCCAGGTTGGCTCGTGACATACTCTCCATTTATCTTCTAAATGAAACTGGACTCATTTCTCTATCATCTACCCATTTTATGAATTTATCTATGCCACCGTGATACTTCTAAAATTGAACTATGATTTTCAATTCCAAAATTAGAATGTTTTGAATACCATACCATATTATCTATCAAGGGTATTCAATATTATTCACATATACATATTTAATGGGGACATAAATATATGTATTCCGATTTCATTTATTGTTGAATAACATATGATGTTTAATGGATCCATGTTAAATGAACATTATATCACACTTATGAATGATATTTAAATGATTATATATGGTGATCCCTTATAGTACTCCATTGAATTGGGTAGTGTTTAGTATGATTATACACATGTTTAGACAAGGGAGTACTTTATTCCTTTATTGGAAATTTTCACCCATGAAGTCCCGTTAGTTTTTATTTGACATATGTTTATGAGGATGTGTTTTATGTTGTTACAACATTTCACATGTTGTGATTATCAAGATATATAATTTCTTTATATTCATGTAACGTTTATGCTCTTTTGACATTCATATTGTCTGACATGTATTTCCTTCTTCATGTTATAACTTTTTTTTCTCTCTTTCTGTGATTTATTGCTCTCTCATTTCTTATGTTTTTTCATAGGATATCCCATGTAGTTTTAAGTACAAAAGAATATTATGAACTCGTTATGGTGGTTTTCAATAAAGACGTTGTATTTAATGTTTTATGTTGTTATATAGTACACCTAATTCCCAACTACACTATACATCTCAATCTTCTTTGGTTGTGTCAACTATAATATCATGTGTTAAATCATGTATTAATGTGTAATAAAAGTAGGGTTTTTATAGTTGGTATTATTGAATGGTATATTTATTTTTGGGATTGTTATTAAAATTCCCTTGTGAAAACCCTTAGAGATAATACTTAATGTAAGAAAACATCCCTAAATTTTCAGTAATTTTATATTAGGTTGATTATCAAGAAAATAAATCCATATATGGATACAAAAAATCTACATAGCTCTTGCACAATGGTACCTAGTGGTAACAGTTCAGAGTATTTTTTCAGAACAAACTCAGGGTAACATGGTACATGACAATGAACTATTTTGCGAAACTGGTTTGATATTCCTCGGGGATGTGCTTTGGTAAAATTACAATATCATTATGAACCACAGTTAAGGGGAAAATCCCATAAGAATATATGTTAGGATATAGAACATGAGCATCACAGGTTGAAGCCATGAAATTCAAAAAATAATTAAATAAATGAAATTTATATGTTATCTTTTTATTGTTGTTAGTTTCTCCATTATATTTTAAATATTTTAAAATAATCATCCCTAAATTTCCTTATATTATATCCAATGGCCATAAATAGGTACAATCGGGCTAATAACTATTGCAAAGGGAAACGTGATGACTCCCCCAATGGGATGCCCAACTAAATAGGGGAAGTAATTGACTACTTTTTCATGATACAGTCTTAGTTAACTAAATTCCCGAATGAAAAACTAGATCAAGAGGAGCGCCCAAACACCCCTAAGAGAAAACAACCAGCAAATTGAGAGTTTCCTGGGACAAATGACACATTCATTAAATGAATAATATGATTCCATGATCATGGAGAAAGGGATCAATTAAATTTAAAAGATATTCTACATACTTCAATGTTCTGAACAAGAGATTGTTGTTTTGGATGATTTCCGAATTGATGGTGAATCTGGTTAGTTATGGACTATGATCAAGAATACAAAGTCTGATGAAGAAATCAATGAAATGGGTTGGAAGGAATTCTAGATAATCTTTTTTGATAAATATTATCCTTACACCCACCATCTTAAAATAGAATGATATTTCATTTCACTCAAGAAAGTGGAAGTCTAATATATTTGGGTGTACAAGGAAAACATCACAAGACATCCCTGACAATCCTTTGGCATTTTAATTTCCATTAATGAACAATTGACCTCTTCTTTAGTTAGATAATTCCGAGTCCATTAAAATATTTCATAATACATGACATTGATAGCAATGATGAAATTGTCTAATGTTCCTTAAATGTTAAAATGGGGATCAATGAATATCATGGGTATAATGGGGGTATGAAGCGGAATGTAAAGTTCAATTTTGTTGGTCTAATGGATAAATCAAATGATGACATGAAATTTCATCATCCCACTTGTCAAAGGTGTGACAAGAAGCACCCCAAATATATCCTTATTGGAACAACGAAATTCTTTAGGTGTGGAAGAGAAGGACACCTAACCAATGATTTCTGATTGTAGAAACCCAACAATGTTTTAATGGAAATGAATTATCCAGAAGACCCTCAACATGTTGATCATTGTTATAACTAAACGGAACCATGGAACATTACGAACTATTTCCCTAAGCTAAGGGAATTTTTAGGCAACCAAAAAATTACAAGGAAGCAAGAGAGATCTTTTTCCATCACTCCCTCTAAAGTGAATCCCAACAACAATTTTATGATAGTTATTCCAGTAATACACTAATTAATAGTTAATTCACTTTTTTATTCTAGTTATATTCATTCCCTTATATCCTGAATGTTTAGTGGAAAAATAAAAACAACACCATAAAGCATTGAAATGGAGATGTAAGTAAGAATGTAAAATGGGGTAGTTATTGCATCCCTTGTATATAACTCCTCCCATGTCATTTTTCATCCAATGAACATCTCGATGAATGTCATCATAAATCCTTTGGTGGAATTTTACGTTATTCTGGCCATGGAATGTCATTCCCAATATAAAGCAAAAAAAATCCATGAAAAGGATATTATTCTCCATATTGAGAATTAACCTCTAATTTAATACATGTGCAAGGAGTAGGATGAATCATCTTTAAAATCATAATCATAATAATGGATATTACATCTCTATGAGAATTTGTATCTTTCTCTGATGATTGAGTTGAATGAATGAACCATCCACAAATACATCTTTATTAGGAGGGAATTCACTATTGTGTATCCAAAAGAATTGCCTCGTCTTCCTCCTAGTAGGGAGGTTGTATTTTTAGTTGAGCTTATAACTAGGGTGTCGCAAATATCCTAGAATCCATATAGGATGGCTGTTTTATTTAAAGACCCAGAATTCCCGTGATTTTTTTTAAATATATGGGAATTTAACGAGTCAACTGTTTTTGATGGAGCTTGATTCTGAGGCTCGGTGTGTCTGGAATCAATTTCTGATGTTTTGTTTGGGTACGTTGAGTAAATGTACGAGAGGGTTTTTATAAATTTTGAACTGGTTCTCGGAATGGAAATACAAGAGCACTGTTGAACTCACAGAGTCGGTAATTTCTTAGTGAGAGCTTCACCACACTTTCATTCTGTCGAGTTTGGGAGTTAGTTTTTGGGGGTATTTAATTAAATTGAATAAAATAAAGTTTTATATTTATTTTATTTGGGTTATTAAAACCTCCAAGGGGTGGTTGGAGGTGGGGGCCACCACACCCTAACCTCCCATGGAGGTTATGGTGGTGGGCCCCACTTGCACATAACCTCCCGTGGGAGGTCACGATGTGGGGGCCACCAGAGACCCATAACATCTCTATTAAATGATAGGGGTGGGGACCACATGACCCCTATTAATGGTGGAGGATAAACCCTCCCACCCCTCCCTCTTTAATGAGGGGGAGCCTCTTTCCAATCCACCTAATTAAATGTGACACATCACAGAAATTTAATTTGGTGGGGACCACATATTAATTCAGAAAATATGAATTACATGCCAACATAATTTTAGACAAACCCTCTCACTCCTATATAAAGGACGCTTGGGGGAAGGTTTTGGGATGGCTCCTTCGTGTGGCGAATCATTGTAAAAGAGGCGTGATGCCCAACCCTTTTAGAATTATTCACCCAATGAAGAACCATCACCCACGAATAATGAAGAACGACGAACATCGTCTTAATCCTTCATAAATCGGGGTAAGAAAGGGAAGAACTGCCACCCATGAAGAATGCCGACTATGTCATCTCAACTTGCCATGTTCAAGATCTTCTTCCTCCATGTTTGAAGGAATGAAGACCACCTTCCGCGACTCCATCATCGATCACCAAATTCGAGGTAGGAATTTTTTACGTTTAAATATTACATTCCCTTCTCCGTTGTTTTTAGTGAACTTTGTGGTTAATTTTTCTATCACCATAATGAGGAGGGCTCAGGCCACACGAAAACTGTATGACCCTTCCCTTGTTTGTTCTTGATCGATGACGACGGCCTGGAAAGGAGGAGAAGATGATGACGATGACAAATGGAGGCAGCGCTACCCGCGTCCTCCGCGAACCGCGCCCTCCTCGTGGCGCCCCGACGCACTACCCACACCCTACCGGTGGCCAGCCTAGTACTACGGCACCCTGCCAGCGGCCTACCTAGTGTCCCCGCGTCCCCCTGCCACGCTGGCCAGTGCCCCAGCGCGCTGCCTGACGCTCCCGCATCCCCCCTTCCATGTTTCCCACCACCTCGGCGCACTACCCGACGCCCCCATGACCCCCTGTCACACTTCCCGACACCCTGGAGCCCTTCCCGGTGCCCCCATAAACCCTCTGCCATGGCCTACACGGCGCCCCGACGCACTACCCGTGCCCGGGAGCACTGCCCGACGCACTGCACGGGGCCCTGGTGCCCTGTCTGGTGCACCCGCGGCCTGCTGGTGATCGATCGGCCTGCATGTGCCCCGCGCGGCCTACCTTATAACCTCTTGGCCAACGACCTCCTGAACCGACCCACGATGTCCCTCGAGGTGTCGCTGGCTGAACCAGCCAGGTCTCCCGGGCCGAGTAACCAAGCTGCCTACGTGGCAACTACCAGGCCGAACCGCCTTCGAGGTCTGCTGGGTCGGGCCCAGTGGACTGGGTCAAAACATAGCGGGCTAACCCACCCAATAGGTCAGGTCAGACCTAGACCGGGTCGGCAAGACTGGGTGGGTCCGAGTCGGCCCGTCCGGGTCGGACCGGACTCATGCCCATTGCTGACCCATTACCTTCTTGGCCATATCTTTGGCACCGGTCGTCCGTTTGATGAACCGTCAGTGACAACAGTATTCTTGGATCATAGCCGTCCCTTTTAGTATACCACACTGGAGTTTGGGTTATATTTGAGTCATGGTCAGGTTGGTTCGTACACGAATCCAACTAGGCCCCTGAGACTAAAATGACAATAACCCAAAGACCGGGCATCCGATTGACACACCGTATGTTGCGTTGGGACCCCTATGATGTGGTGGTACTTTGAGATACTTCCATGTGAGACATCATGACACTTGGAGTATCTAACCGCAGCTCGTGTAGCGGATCCTTCCGGTGATGAGCATTCAGAGTGTGGAGACCTAGTAGTTGATGACCAGGAGATTGCTTGACCGATTTGACTCAGAGTGATTCGACTATCCCAGTGGGGAGCTCCTGGTATTTGGCGTTAGGGGGAGCACCCTGTATTTTTCGGTAGACCCACAGTGGACGGAGCGCCTAGTAGTTGGTAGCAGACCCATGGTACTCGATAGGAGGAGTACCCCAGTAGTCCATGGTTAGTGAGAAGCGCCTCGGTGTCATGATAGGCCCACTATACTCGACAGTGTAGGAGTTCTCAATCAGCCATGGTTTCGATAATGAAAATTCTTGTTTGAGTTGAGTCAATGACCTTTGTGTTTTCCTCATGATTGAGATGGGTTACTTGATAACTTTGGTATATGTATGAGCATATACCTAAGTAATGGTTATCCATTAAAATAAGACAATGTGGTTTAACCTTATTGGATTTTGTGAGACCTTGAGGGTCTCTAGGTCCTTACTGAGTATCGTTATACTCCTCCCTAAACAGGCTGTGCCCGTACCTCATTGTGTTGGATGAAGACAACCGACAATGATGACGGAGGCCGAGAGCGCCAGGACTGTACGGTACCCGGAGGATGACCTTACGACGTATCAGTTATGGTGGAGTCTGATGGATGTGGAGTTCTATGAAGGCCATATGTACCTAACCTTCAGGTAGGAACCCTGTAGGATGATCCAGTAGCTGCTTTCAACTTTTAGCTGTTTTTCCCTTTTTTAGTTGTACTTGTTTTCAGTTGTATTAGTACTTTACAGTTGTGCTTGTATTCTGGACCCCCTTTACTTTCAGTACACTTGTTATACAGCTTTTACATAGTATTTTCATCCACTTTTACTCTTGTTGTGTGTGTTAAAAATGTATAAAGGTAATGCCTTCCTAGTTTTAGGGAATTATGCCTTTGGTTCTAGTCACTAGCCCCTGGCCTATGGATGGCGGGATCGTGGTAGTCACGATACGGGCCCCAGGGGACGGGTCATGAAAAGTTAGAATCAAAGGATGTCGGTTCTACCACAGAACTTAGGACTTTGATATTTCTTTTTTGTGAAGAAATAGTGTTAAGGGTACTAAGTGTGGTCTTCAGTTAAGGGAGTCTAGTGATGGTGCGGGCGGCCGTCGTATCCATACATCAGGACCCTGACTTCTGTTTTCTGACTCAATGCATGAAAACACTAATTGACTGTGTGTTTTGAAAACTATTCTTTAAGTCATCTCAAATCAGGTCAGCTCACCCTGTATAGTATTTTGACAGTGTCGCATCTGTTTCTTTAAGGATGCCTCCCCGCAGATGACCAGCTAGAGCCTTGATAGTTGTACGTACTGAAATCCCACTGAGTGATGAGGCCTCAGTACATGTCCCTCATCTGGTAGAGGAACTAGTGGAGGCACCAACGGTACTACTCCCTGTTGGGCCACAGATTCCACCAGCCCCAGCAGCAGATATTACATGCTGTTTGAGCGCGTTGTATGAGTTATAGTGCCATAGGCCACCTAGGTTCAAGGGAGGGGTGGAACCATAGGCGGTTGAGGATTGGCTAGAGAATGTGGTGAGAGTTTTCAGAGTGGTAGATACACTAGCTGATTTAATGGTGATCCTTTTTTCCAGCCTATTCCGGGTAGTAGCAGGTGGATGGTGGAGCCTGATGCTCTAGATGCATGATCGGACGACACTTCTACAGGCAGACTTTGAGAGCCTGTTCTGGGCGGAGTTTGTTCCAGCCAACCTTCGAGTGGTGTGGATACAATAGATACTTCCTCAGCAGCATGAAATCATGAGTGTAGCTCTGTACTTAGCGAGGTTCACCGACCTATCGTGCTACTCCACTAATAGGGTACGAGACCTGTTTTTCAGGGCCCGAACCTTTGAGCATTGTCTCAGGCGAGATATCAAAGCTACATTTATCTCCCACAGCATCCCGACGCAGACATGGGTGTAGGAGCGAGCCCTCATAGTCGAGAGTTTCCTTCATGAGCAGTATCTTGCAGCAAGACCCACCAATAGATGACATGTAGTGGAGTCTTTTACAGCTGTATGTAGATATAGGACACAGATTTCCAAGAAGACCAGACCCACAGGTGGATGACTGCACGAATCAGGATCAGTTGTGTGGGGCACCCAGAGTGGAGACAGTGTTAGTCATGCAAGGAGCAGATAGTGTTACTCCTGTGGTGGACTTGGTCACATGGATCGTGACTGTCCGACCCACAACTATAATGATAAGAAGACAATTGAGGGACATCCCAGGTAGAGGCATATATTCGATCGAGGCAGTCTGCAGGTCGTAGGAGGATGTGGCAGAGGAGCTGGTCGAGCAGTTGGTGGCAGTTGATGTTATGAGGAGCTACTTCCACCACGACTAGGAGGTCCACCCCGACCGTAGGGAGCGGGTGGACAGGAGAGAGCTCAGCTTTAGGCAGTTGAGGCCTATGACTATGGTGATCCTGAGATGATTCGAGGTATGATCTGGGTCTACTCAACCTTAGCTGTAAGTCTTATAGAAACTGGTTCCATTCATTCTTTCATTGCCACTTCCCTTGTTCAGAGCTCGGAGATTCCAAAGGAGCCATTGGTTCAATCCTTATAGATTGATACTCCTAAGGGAGCTGATTCGACGATTACACACTGGTTCTGGTAGTGTGACGTTACTCTAAGAGGCAAGATCTTCGGCTGGGATTTCCTCATAGCGGCGTCGAGCCCTTACGATGTCATCTAGGGTATGGACTGGTTATCTACAGTCCATGCTCATATCGACTATATTAGGCCCAATATGCAGTGTTTTCGTACAGATGAGACCAGGTTAACCTTCACCGGTGAGAAGGGAACCATTTCAGTTCAGGATGAACTTACTCAGAGGAGGGTGCAACCGATCACTCACCAGTTGGATTTCCTTTCCCTCTGAACATTTGATGTGGAGAGTCCGACTTATCCTGTATTGGTGGACCAGTACATTTCTTTTTTCCCTTACGATGTTCCAGGACTACCTCCACATAGAGAGGTGGACTTCTACATTGACATGTTCCTCGAGACGACACCGATATCTACTAAAGCTTATCGGACGACTCTCACGGAGCTTTGTGAGTAGCAGGTAAACCTAGAGGACTTGTAGGGAAAGGGATTCATCTGGCCTGGTGTTTCTTCCTGGGAAACCCTGATTTTGTTCTCCAAGAAGGTGGATGAGAGCTTGAGGCTCTTCATCGACTATCGTCGCCTGAACCAGGTGACCATGAAGAATAAGTACCCACTCCCGAGGATTAAGAGCCTCTTTGATCAGCTCAAGGGAGCACGATGGTTCTCGAAGATAGAACTCAAATCAGGCTATCACCAGCTCAGAGTTCAAGATGAGTATGGGTAGAAGACGGCCTTCATATGTCGGTTCGGCCACTACATGTTTATGGATATACCCTTTGGCGTAAACAACACTCCACGGTGTTCATGAGTCTCATGAACATGATATTCTAGCCTTACCTTGATCGTTTTTTCATAGTCTTCATCAATGACATACTGATCTACTCGACTACTGAGGAAGAGTATGCCTACCATTTTCAGGTAGTACTGGACACACTCTAAGAGCACCGGATTTATGGCAAGTTCTCAAAGTTCCAGTTTTGGATTCGAGAGGTTCCCTTTTTGGGGAACGCCATCTCAGAGGCTGGAGTTGCTGTGGACCCAGGGATGATTGAGGTGGTACATTCTTGGGAGCCACCTAGAAGTGTGACAGAGTTACGGAGTTTTATGGTCTTGGCTAGATACTATCGAATATTTGTTCCAGACTTCTCCAGAGTTGAAACACCACTTTCAGTATTGAAGAAGAAGGGGAAACCCTTCGTGTGGCCGGAGAGATTCCAGCAGAGCTTTGAGGAGCTGAGGTAGAGGCTCACTTGTGCCCCAATCTTAAGTATTTCATAGGAAGTCTTAGGGTACTTAGTCTACTTTGATGCATCAGCAACCAGACTCGGGTGTGTCCAGATGAAAAAGCAAGAAGTGATCACATAACGTTCTCAGTAGCTGAGACAACATGAGCAAAATTACGCTACCCTTGACTTGGAATTAACAGTCGTGGTCTTCGCCTAGAAGATGTGGTGGCACTATCTGATGGGAGAACGTTTTACCATATACTCTGATCACAAGAGTCTCAAGTATATCTTCTCATAGAAGGACCTGAACCTAAGAAATCATCGATTTCTTGAGTTCCTCCAGGACAATGACATTGAGATAGTCTATACTCATAGGAAGGGGAACGTTGTTGCGGATGTTCTCAATAGGAGGAATGGTATACAGCTACTAGGAAAGGTGCAATAGCAGCTAGCTGCCTTGAAGATATCCTTTGTGGATAGGGATGGAGCAGCCTTTCTACAGTCTCTTACAGTCACTCCTCTACATCTTCAACAAGTTAGGGAGGCACAACATGCAGATGCTGACTACGAGAAGCGATGTGATCAGATATCCACAAGGTAGGCACCAGATGGAATTTCTGAAGGTGGGGAGCACGTCATCATCTTTAGAGGACGTACCACGGTACCAGTTTCACATAATGAGGAAGTTTTGAGGTAGTTCCACACTTCCCCTCTAACAGTACATCCAAGTGTGGTGAAGATGTACCCGGACCTTCGACGAAAGCAATGTTGGCCAGGTGTGAAGAAGTCGATAGAAGAGTTTTTCTCACAATGCCTCACTTGTCAGTAAGTGAAGGAGGAGCACCAGGTACCAACAGGCTTGGTTCAGCTCTTAGAGGTCCTAGAGTGGATGTGGGATGGGATATACTTGACTTCTTGATGGGTATTCCATGTACATCTAGGAGTCATGATTCGATATGGGTGATCATCGACCGACTCATCACGTCGGCCCACTTCCTACCGATCAGAGAGAAGGACTCAGTTTAGATCTTGGGATGCCTCTATGTGCAGGAGATAGTGCGTTTGATTGGAGTACCTTCTTATATTGTCTCCGACCGTGATGTGTGCTTCACTTCCCTGCTGTGGAAGGGGATGCATGAGGCTTTCGAGACACAACTACGTCTGAACACCACCTTCCATCCTCAGACAGATTTTCAGATAGAGAGGACCATTCAGACCCACGATGACATCCTCTATTCATGCGTCCTTGACTTTGGTCGCAGTTGGGAGTATCACTTGACTTTGGTAGAGTTTTCCTACAACAAAAGTTATCACCCCACCATAGTTATAGAACCTTTTGAGGCCTTGTATATTCGGCTTTGCAGATCACCACTGTGATAGACAGGCCCATGGGAGTCAGCACTAGTGGGACTAGAGATGGTACGGGCTACCATAGAGAAGGTGCAGATCATCCTGGAGCAGATTAAGACTGCACAGAGTGGGTAGAAGTCGTATGATGATAGGAGACAGAGGCCTCTGGGGTTTGAGGATGGTGGCCAAGTGTTCATACGGGTCTTTCCTCGACGAGGTCTACTGAGATTTAGCCAAGGTGGAAAGTTATCTCCACGGTCGATCAGACCGTTCCAAATTCTCAATAGAGTAGGTGAGGTTTCTTACCACCTAGCACTTCCACCTTAGCTGCATTGGATGCACGAAGTCTTCCACATATCTTATCTCAGGAGATACGTGCATGACCCATCCCACATCATCGACCATAGAGAGATGGACATTGATGACAGGGAGACTTTCACATAGGTTCTAGTGGAGATTGAGGATCGACAGGAGCATGTCCTACATGGAGAGTTGATACCTCTGGTGCAAGTTTGCTCGAAGTATGGGAACCTCTAGGAGAGAACATGGGAGCGGGAGGCTCAGATGAGTGCTCAGTACCCCCCATTTTTTCCCTTATTTAGAGTTGTATCTTATGGGGACATAAATCCATGAGGTGGGGAGAATGTTAAGACCCGTAATTATGCTGATTTTTTTAAATACATGGTAATTTATTGAATCCGTAGTTTCTTGACGGCACTTGATTCCGAGGCCCAGTGTGTTCGGAATCAATTTCTGATGTTTTTTTCGGGTATGTTCAGTAAACATACGAGCGGGTTTTTATAACTTTTGAACCGGTGCTCGGAATAGAAATTCGAGGCACCGTTGAACTCGCAGCATCGGTAATTTCTTAGTGGGACCTTCACCATAGTTGCGTTCTGTCAAGTTTGGAAGTTAGATTTTGGGGTTTATTAATTATGTTTAATAAAATAAAATTTTAACTTCATTTTATTTGCGAGGTTAAAACCTCCATGGGGAGGTTGGAGGTGAGGGCCAGTACACCCTAACATCCCCTGGGAGGTTATGGTGGTGGGACCACCCACACATAACACCCTGTGAGAGGTTACGACGTGGGGACCGCCCGAGACACATAACATCTCTATTAAATGATAGGGGTGGGGACCACCTGACCCCTATTAATGGTGGAGGATAAAACCTCCCACCTCTCCCTCTTTATTGAGGGAGAGCCTCTTTCCAATCCACCTAATGAAATGTGACACCTCTCACGAATTTAAATAGGTGGGGCCCACTCTTCTAATTCACCAAATTTGAATTACGTTCCAATGTAATTTTAGACAAACCCTACCTCTCTTATATAAAGGAAGATTGGGGATAGGTTTCGGGATGACTTCTTCAAGCAGCGAAACACTGGAAAAGAGAGGCGACGCCCAACCCATGGAGAATTATTCCTCCAACGACGAACTGTAGCCCACGAATAACAATGAACGATGAACGCTATCTTCAAATTTACTCAACTGGGGCAAGAAAGGGTAGCACTACCGCCCACGAAGAACGTCGACGATGTCATCTTGACTTGTCTTCTTCGAGATCTTCTTCCTCCAAGTTTGATGGAATGATGACTGCCTTCTACCACTCCATCGTCGATCATCAAATTTTAGGTAGGGGTTATTTACGTTTGAATATTACCCTCCATTCTCAGATTTTTTAGTGCGCTTTGTGGACAATTATTCGATCACCGTAATGAGGAGGGATTGGGCCACACGAACATAGTCTGACCCTCCCCATGTTTGTTCTTGCTCGATGATGATGGCCATGAAAAGAGGTGACGATGACGATGATGGTGAACAAAGGATGCGCTACCCACGGCCTCCGCGAACCACGCCGCCCCTGCGACATCCCTGCGCGCTACCTGCGCCCTTCCTGGCACCCCGAAACCCTCCCAACGACCAGTTCGGCGACCTCTCACCCTACCGGCGACCTGCCCAACGCCCCTGCGGCCCCCTGCCACGCTCCTCGGTGCCCCGACGCGCTGCCCGACGCCCCTGAGGCCCCACTTTCTGTGTTGCCCGATGCCCGAGCACCCTGCCTGGTGCCCCCACGGTCCCCTGCCGCACTGCCTGGCGCCCTGGAGCCTTTCTCGGTGCCGCGCGACCCCCCTCCGCGGCCTGCCCAACGCCTCGGCGCACTGCTCGTGCCCCAGCGCGCTGTTCGGCGCACTTCCTGATGCCTTGAGGCCCTTCCCTGTGAACCCACGGCTTGCCCGCGGCCCACGCAGCCTGACTCCTAGCCTCCTGGGCACCGGCCTCCCATGTCGACCCGTGGCGTCCCACATGGTGTCGTTGGCCGAACCGGCCCAGTCTCCCGGCCCGAGTTATCGAGCCGCCTACGTGGTGACTACCAGGCCGAACCACCCTTGTGGTCCGCTAGGTCGGGACAAGAAGACTAGGTCCATACACAGTAGGCTAACCCGCCCAATGGGCCGGGTCAGACCCAGTGAGTCAGACCTGGTCAACGAAGACTGTGTCACCCCAGACTGGGTTTGGCCGAGTCAGTCCGACCGGGTCAGACCGGACCCAGACCCATTACTGACCCACTACTTTGTTGCCCATATCTTTGGCACCAGCCATCCGTTTGACGAACCGTCAGTGGTGCCAGTATTCATGGAGCATATCCATATCATTGAGTATACCCCACTGGAGTTCGGGGTATAGTTGAGTCATTGTCAGGCTGGTTCGTACACGAATCCAACCTGGCCCCCAAGACTAAAATTCTAATAACCCACAGACCGGGTGTCCGATTGACGCATCCTCTATTGCGTTGAGACACCTATGATGTGGCAGTACTTTGAAATAATTCCATGTGAGAAATAATGACACATGGAGTATCAACCCGTAGCTTGTGGAGTGGATCATTCCGATGACGAGCAGTCAGAGTGCAGAGACCTAGTAGCTGCAGACCTAACCACTGCTTGACCGATTCGACTCGAAGTGATTCGACTCGCACAGTGGGGAGCTCCTGGTATTTGGAAGCAAACCCATGGCGGATGGAGTGCCTGGTAGTTGGCAGCAGACCTGCGGTACATGACAGGAGGAGTACCTCTGTAGGCTATTAGGGGGAGCACCTGGTATTTGCTGGCATACCCACAGCGGACGGAGCGCCTGGTAGTTGGAATCATACCCGCGCTACTTGACGGCAAGTGTACCTCATTAGTCTAAGGTTAGTGAGAAGTGCCTCGGTGTCATGACATGCCCACTGTAAATGATAGATGAGGATTTCTTATGCAGCCATGGTTTCGATAATGAAAATCATGGTTTTAGCTGAGACAATGACCTTTGTATTTTCCTCATGATTGAAATGGATTACTTGATAACATAGGTACATGTATGGGAATATACATATGTAATGGTAATCCGTTGAAATCATGCCTTTTGGTTTATCCTTGTTGGATTTTGTGAGACCTTGAGGGCCTCCGGGTCACTACTGAGTATTATTATACTCACCCCTGCACAGGCTATGCTCACACCTCGTTGTGTTGGATGCAGATGACGAACATCGCTGACGGAGGCCGAGAGTGCCAGGACTAGACAGTACCCTAATGTGGACCTTACGACGTATCGGTACACAGTGGAGTCTGACAGACGTTGAGTACTATGGAGGACATCTTTACCTACCCTTCAAGTAGGATCTCCTGAGGATGATACATGAGCTGCTTTCACCTTTCAGCTATTTGTCCCTTTTTCAGTTGTACTTGTTTTTAGTTGTATTTGTACTTTATAGTTGGGCTTCTATTTTGGGCCCCCTTTACTTTCAGTACACTTCTTATACAAATTTTACATAGTGTTTTCTTCCTCTTTTAGTTTTGTTGTGTGTGTTTACAATTTATAAAGTAAATGCCTTCCCAGTTTTAGGGAATTACGCCTTTGGGGCTATTCGCCAGTCCTTGGACTATGGATGGTGGGCTTGGGGTAGTCATGATACAGGCCCCGGGGGATGGGTTGTGACATTGTGGAACAGGATTATGTGAAGAAAAAAAAACATGAAAAATAGGATAAGGGGTTTATATTCCAAAATTCATCATCCTAGGATGAACTAGTCATCATTTTTTAGATTAAGGATGGGTCAACATATATTTGAATTGATAATCAAGAGATGAATAAGACCTCAATAAATAACATGTATATTTTTTTAATGAATTTATGATTTTTTTAAATATATATGTGTAGAAAAATAGTTCTCTAAGGTGGATTTACATTTGGGATATTACCATGTTATGGTGAAGAAGGAGGATAACTCCAAGACTTCTTTTCATAAAATATACTGTCACTATGAGTTCATACTGTTTCCATTCAGACTCACTAATTCTCCAATATTCTATATAGACCTAATTAATAGAGTATATAGAGATTAACTCACCATATTTATATTATAATTTAAATATGATACTCTAAACAAATTCAAATCCAAGTAGGATCATGAGGAGAATATATAATAATGAAAAATACCTTGAGAAAAGAGAAGCTATATGAAAGGTATATAAAGATTGAGTTCTGGTATAAGGAAGTCTCATCATTGGGGAATATCATCACAATAAATATGGTATCCCTGAATCCTCAATGAAAAAAATCAATTTAGGGATGGATGAGGCTAGGATCCATGAAAAATATATATAGCTTCCTTGGTTTAGCTAGATACTATCAATGATTTTTGAGAAATTTTTCATGATTTTCAAACACACTTACCAAGATAACTCGTAAGAGAGTCATGTTTTCATGTAATGATTAATATGAAGAAATATACATGGAGTTGACCAAGATTCTTATCACTACCCCGGTGATAACACTACCCATAAGGGGGAAATTTTTCATAATTTTCAGCGATGCTTCAAAGAAAATATTGTGATATGTGTTGATGAAAAATGAAAAATTTATTACCTATGACTCAAGGTGGTTTAAAATTAATGAGAAAATCTATCCTATGCATATTCTAGTGTCTCCAACAATTATCATTATGTTGAAAATATGGTGGAATTATCTCCATGGGAGTAATTTTAGGATATATAATGATCTCCAGACCCTCGTATATATATTCACATAGAAAGTGATTAATATGCTCCATCAATGATGGTTAGAGCTCATCATGGATTACGACTGCTCAATCCACTTCTATCCTGGTAAATCAAATAAGGTATATCATGATAAAATAAGAATGTACCCCAAAATTCTATATTTTATGGGAATTGAAAAGGATCCAATACTCTTGGATTTTAAGAGGATTCACTTGGGCATCATGAATTAAGGAACATCATCAATCCTTGAACAAATTTTTTCTCAACCATAACTTTTATAATGGATAAGGGGTGTTCAGAATGATTATTTTGGAATTCAGAATAATGTATAAATTATAATGAATGGGAAATTCTTAGAGTTTAAATTTTATAAAGAAGGAATTGTGAGATTTGGGTCAAGATTATTTCTTCCCCAAAATACTGAGTTAAATAAGGAACTATTATATGATGCACATTGATAGAGTTTCTCTATTAATCTAGGAAACCCAAAGATGTATTGAATTCATTGAGATTAATATTGGTGGGACCAAATGAAGAATGAGATCCCTGAATATACTTAAAAGTGTATGGTATGAAAAAAATTGAATGATGAAAGGATGAAGACTAATTAGATGATGCACTCATTACCCATAGCAACATGGAAATGGGAAAACATCACTATGGATTTTTCATCCTACATCTAAATACATCCAAAGGAAACAGTAATATCTAGATTGTTGTGGACCATCTTTCTAAGACTCCAAAATTCATTAGAATTTGATTGGATTTCACACTCAATCAACGAGAACAGATATGCATCATATAAGTGGTAAGGCTCGATGGAGTATGATAATAAATGTTATCCGATTGATACACAAGATTCACATCCATGATGTTGAAATGTTTTTAACATTATCTAAACACTGATCTAAATTTCATTACATCATATCATCCTCAAAATAATGTCTAATAGGATCAGAATATCCATACACTAGAAAACAGGTTACAACCATGTTCTATGGACATTAAAAAATGTATGGGACCAACATCTTCATTTGGTTTTGTTCTCTTTCAGAAATAGTTTCCACTCGAGCATACAAATGACTCCCTATAAAGCCCTTTATGGGAAGAGGGGCATAACACTGACATGATGGGATGATGTTAGGGAAGGTAAGTTTCATGGTCTAGAAAGAGTTGAGAATATGGGGGAGAATGTTAAACCCATTCAGTAGCTCATCGAAGCTCCTCATATTCCAAAAAATAGCTATGCTAAAAATCATACAATATAAATTGATTTTGATGTTGGAGACATGGTATTATTTACCATATCTAAATGGTAGATAGTGATGAGATTTGGGAATAATGGAAATCTTAGTCCATGGTACATCGTCCCTTTTGAGATCATTGATCGCATAAAAATGATGGCATATCGACTACCACTCCCATTGAACATATCTCAATACATGATAAATTCCACGTGTCAAAATTAAAGAAGTACATTACTAATTGATCACATGTACTGATTCTAGAGGTCGTACCATTGGAGAATGATCTTTCCTATGATGAGTAGCTAGTGAAGATCATAGATCATAGAGAAGAGGTTATACCAAATAAAAAAATTCCCCTTTCAAAAGTGTAATAGTGAAACCACATGTTTGAAGTAGTAATGTGGGAACCAGTGGATGTGATAAAGTAGAGTTATCATCAGCTGATTGAGTTTGGGAAACATTAATTTTGACAATAAAATTTATAAATGGGGGAATATTGTAACAAATAGAAATATTAAAAAAAATATTTACACTTTTGATTTAATTAAATTCCTTTTGGATATAGAAGACATAAGAGATTATTTTGTTTTATTATATCTGCGTGAATTTAAATTAGAATTATCTATCATTACCATTGATAGTATATCCATTTAACGTTCATCACATTACCAGTATAAATATTTATATTTAATTAATCCATTTAGAATATAAAAATAAAGTGATGGACTCTACTAGAAGGATTGTACTTATGAAGCTTATTTATCAGAGCTTCCAAGGGAGATATAAATTATAGTTTTTTCCCTAGGCCACACCCAAGAATAGATCCAATGACATAATAATGAGATGAACCACACATGGGATATGTTCAAGCTCATCGAGAGCGCAACCCAAACCATATTCACTAATCGACCCCATGAAACCCCACCATCATGCATCTTACTCTTAAGGAATATTCTAGTGTATTAAAGGGATATGTAACAATAAACTAATAATATGATTATTTACATTATTTTTAATAAAATTATGAATATATTTTCACTCTATTATTATTACTTTTTAAATGATTTTTAAGGAAACAATTGTATTTTTTTATTAATATTAAAATTAAATTAATGAATTTGAAAATTAAATTTACTTTTTTAGTAAATAATATATTAGTTGAATGTTACTATTAAATAATTTTTATCCAATATAAATGATAATATAATTTTTATGATATAAAATATAATTTTTAAAATGGTTCATTAAAATTGTTATTTTACAAAAACTCATCATTTTCAATGAATGTCGATTTTAATTATTAAAAGTAAAAATTAAAATATATATATATATAATTATTCAGATAAAATGAATATTATTTTTGGAATTAGTATGTCTAAATTATCCAATGTTGAATTTTTCATAATTTTCTTAGACTGTTGAATTTTTGAGAAAAAATTAAATACAATAGAAATATATGGTGTGTTTTATGACTTTATAACGACCCCATAGTGATGTTATAAATAAAATATAAGGTATAAAAGGAGAAATATATGTTTTAAATATAATATAATGTGATTTAATGATTATTTGATTTAATTTAAAAATACGTAGTGAATCCTCTAAGTCATATAATATATTTAATTATTTTAACATCATTTCTTTGAAAGTGGGACTCACCTCAACATAAGAAATTGAACTATTTTACTATCATATTTATTTGGTCATAAAATATAATTTAATCCAAAACCATTTTCAGTAAACCATGTGAAAAATTAGGATGGTTTTTGGTTTGAATATTTCATTACGTTGTCTCCAAAACCAAAATAATAAAAAAATTCCCCTCATTTTCTATACAAACCAAACAATGTTGCCATTCATATTCCCTAAAACTCATTGGATATCATCTAGACTCTGTACGCTACTCCCTATAGTCCTCCCATGGTGCCCAAAATCACCAAATAAGCCTCCCCCAATATTTTGGAGTCACACATCCATGTAATGTATTTCTGTCTTCTGATTTCCATTCAAACACTTCTTTTATATTATTCCTCTTAAATTCTATTTCATATGTTGGAATGTTATATTCCATGATCCCACTACATTAAATTTTATTTAAAAATTATGATTGAATCCATTAACTCCAATTAATCCCCCCTATTATCCTTTATGTACACCTATTACTATGACACAATTTCATTAGGGATTCTCTCTCTCCTCATTTTATCAAGCCCTTAATTTATGATGTGCCCTTTAATTTTAATTATATTCTGTTGGGATACATTCCTGACTATCCCAAATACATTAGATATTATTTTTAAATGATTACAAGCCCTTTAATAATCTTTTAACCCTTTTAATAACCATTATGTACACATGTTTCCATGCCGAAATTTAGTAAGGGATGTTTTTTCTTCTAATTAATCATATTTTATTATTATGTTGAACCTTCCATAATAAATAACTTATGTTTGAAAATTTTCACACATGTGTCTCTTACATTGCATTTAATTTCTAAATTATGAGAGACCCATTCACAAATATCAACTGATTTTATGAATTTCACTATGATTTTGTTATGTTTCCAAAATTGCACCGTTATTTTCCATGATAAAAATATCGTGTAGTGAATAACATACCAATTTATCTTTCAAGGATATTCACATTTAAGCACATATATTTATTTATTTTGGACTTACATGTATTAATCACACATTCCATTATTATTTAATAAAGTATAACTTCAAATGAATCCATGTTATATGATCTATATTGCACACTTATGAATTAGATTGTAATGCTTATGAATGGTGTTCCCTGATAGAACTCCATTGCATTTGGTAATCATTAATATCATGATATAGAATTTTGGGATAGGGTTGTACCTAATTCCAATATGGTACTCTTTTCAACCATTATTTCGTGGTGGTTTATCTTTTATATATGTTTATGATGAAATTGTTTATGTTGTTCTCGCATTTCCCATGTTATAATTATGATGTTATATCATGTTTTTATATTCATGTTCCTTTTATGCTATGTTGATATACAGGTTTTCTTAAATGTATTGCATTTTCCATGGAATTATTTTTTTAATCCATTATAGGGCTTTATAGATCACCAGTTTCCTATGTTTTCTCCAGGATATCCCATGTTGTTTTAAGTACGAACGAATGCTATGAACATGTTAAGGAGGTTCTCAATAAATACTATGTATTATTTGTTTTAAGTTGTTATATAATGTAACTAAATCCCAATGAAACTATACATATTTATATTTTGGGGTTGTTTATAATGTAATATCACGTGTGAAATCTTTTATTAATGTGTAATAAATGTATATTTGTAATAGTGTATATATGAAACGTAATTTAAAAAAAAATAAAATATCATGAAAATGAATAAATAAAAAAGAAACATCAACCCTCAAGTCACATTTAGAACCTAATATTGACCCAAAACCACTTTATAATGTATTGGAATGAGTCTAAGAACATTGGGTAATCATTCCAACCCAATATATTTCTTAGGGTTGATTTTAGGGGCACATCCTATGAAATCTGTTGCATAATAGGTATGAATTATTTCCAGTGAATCCTGAGAAATGTAATTGTATTAGGCTCTAATATGATTCCCCAGAGTACTAGGTAATTAATTTCTATTGGTATTAGACTCAATAGATTATTCATAGGTATTAAGATAAATCTCATATATCAGGTCCCATGGCTAATTCCTACTCATCCAAAGAATTCAGGTGTACTAGTATCTTTTAACCGATAACCAAATCCATGCTATCCAAGGAAATCAATAATTCGGAATCCCATATGCTACCTTGAATATTTGGAAATCCATTTTATATTAAATTTGGGTATAATTGGTGTAACGCCCCGACCCCAGCTACCCAGAGTCGATGAATTATTTTAATACATTGGCATGATTACAAGGAATCAAGTCTCGAAGGACCGATCGGTTTATCAGTCTTGGAAAATAGATTACATACATGAATGTTACATTACACTTTATAACATACAAAACAACATAAATAATCCACTATAAACTCTATTATTCCCTTGGATTAACCCTGCATATCAATCACAATACACTTCTTGGAATCCTAGGAAAAAAATATAGAAAGGGGTGAGCTCAAACTCTCAGTAAGGGTAAGGAAATACAGTGGAAACATTAAAAAATTTACATAAACATTTAAGGCAATGTATAAAACTAAAAAAAGCCTTTTAAACATGAACTTCAGCATAATATGACAGAAATAAAATGAAATAATACCATTTACTTATTCACATGGATATTCTACTAATCTAATAATCACATGAAATATCAATAACCACTTTCATAAAGATAGAATGCATAATTCCAGCCTATCATAACCACATAGCCAAGGCCTCGTGCCAAGAATAAAAATAAGATTTTTTTCAAGGCATCATGCCAAGACACTAGTTTTTCTCATTAGACCCACCGATGCATCAAGGAGCTATAGCAGGCTCCACCCGTCACTTACTAAGTCCAATGAATTACTCATATAAAATTTTCTAAACATAACACAAACATTAGTATTAAAACTAGCATATGAAATGTCAATAATTTACCCATAAACCATGAATGGTATAAAAATAACAAATCCACAGTCGAACATATCAAAAAACCTTCAACACAATATAGAAGATTTTTATTATCATAAATCAACTTCAAAACATGTTTAAAATCCATTAAAGGATTTTGGTGTTGATGAAAATGATTTGTAAAACTCTTTGAGAGAAATACCCCTTTTTCCTGAAAACATTTAAAAGTCACACAATTTGGAAAATAAGTCATTTAAAGACATTTTTGAATCAAAGTGTCCCATACCACTTTGAAACATTTGAAAAGAATTAATATTTTAAAAACATTCATGTCCATATAAATAAATCCTTAAAAACCATTTTGAAGACATGGACATTAATGAGAAATATTTAGAAGAATAAATATTTTAAACATTTGAAATGATGCTTTAGTAAAATGTCCCTTAAAATAATACATTTGAAAACTCATTCATAAAATATGGACATGGATAATTAATATGTCCCAATAGATACTTACGAATAAACAATCTCGGATAAGAGCAATATTGGAATATTTATCCCTTACATTAGGTCTGATATGCTTCGTACATATCCGAACCTCCCGTATAATAATGGCATTTACTTATTACAGAATCATATTCATTGTAATGATAATCATATATGGTTCACTTATGAATTTATATTACCCATTCTTTTGTAAAGTGAAAAAATAAATAAATCATGGAAGTACATAAGGAATATATCATAAAGTAATAGCATGGGAATAAAACATGTATTTGTGGAAAAACATTACGCACATTATATTATTTTCATAGTAGCCAAGGTATTGCTGCCAAGACCATCTTAGTGGACAAAGACCCTTTCTGAATCGAGTTCACTCCTCATTCCAGTTTTGTATCATTGAACCGGATTAACTTAACGTTCCATCCATGTCTTTCTCATGAGTTATAAATAATTACTCAATGAATTGGAGAGATATATAGGTCCCACCCATCTCATAATGAAATCATTCATTCGTATACCACAAAATCCTAAATCAAACATCATAGCATAACCCATGTAATAAAAATGGGATTCTTAAACATCATGCCATAATAATATATTCCAGAAAATGAAATCATAAAAATAATTCCATCAGAACATAATAAAATCAATGTACAAATAGGGATATAAATAGAACCCTATATTTTTCATATATGGAAAATAATTTTGATAAAACACTTGGACTACATTTTTGAGGAAAATATTGTTTCTTATTCAAAATAATTTTCCTTTCACAAAATGCCATGAAATTTTAAAAGAAAAGGGTTTCTTTGAAAATAATAAAGAAATCTTGTAGAGTAAGCTTCATGAAAATGAGGCGTTATGAAACTGTAAAAATCCGTTCACGTCGTATAAGTTAAAAAATAACATTCTCCTCATACTTTTGTCGGAAAAGTAAAACAGTTTCTTCGTGTGGTAAACAAAAGTATGATTCCATTCATAACATGTGGTAAAATTAAAAAATGGGTTATAAGGACATTAAACATACATGAAATATTTTATTTAGGAATCATGGACATGGATGATATCCAAAACCTCAGTAAATACGTACGAATAACAATCTCAGATAAGAACGAGATTGGAATAGTAATCCCTTACCTTAGGTCCGATATGATTCATAGGTATCTGAAACTCCTCTATAATAATGACATTTACTTATTATAGAATTATATTCATTTTAATGACAATCATATATGGTCCACTTATGACTTTATATTACCCGTTCTTTTTTAAATTCCATGTTAAAGAAACATTTTGGGTAAAATCGTTTTATTTATCGTACATGTTTGGACTTGTTGTTTTTTATATTATTACACTTATATCATGATTTAATTACTTCCAGAATGTAAATAATGATTTATATATCATATATATTCCATATATATATATATATATAACAGATAGATAAATTAAATGAAGTACACCATTCATGGAGACAGTAGGCCTTACGTACGCATGAACGCTGTTTTCTTTTCTTTATTGACTTAAATGGAAGTAAGTATATGAAATATATATATATATATGTATACATAAACCATTAGCTTTATAATGTCATATATTTCATTATTATTTATTATATATACTTTATAATCATTCTTGAATGGTTCATCATGGAAAATGAATCTCATCGCGTTCATGGAGACGGTAGTCCGTACGTACGCACGAGCAATGCTATCATTCCCATGATCGTGTACTTGTATTGAAGTGTATGTATAATATTTCAGAATCAATATCACATTAAAATAACCATATATATTTATATATTTACACAATTATACCCATCCATTTAAGGTGGTGGTGGAAAACAGATTACACCATGGCGTGGAGACGGTATTTCGTAAGTACGCACGCGAGGTGATTTCGTTTTCCATAGGATGGATAAAAGATGAAATAGGGTAGTGTAATATTTATAATAACATATAAGTATATGAGTGATACTGATTTTATTAATTTATGATGAAACAAATAAAGAAGAATATGTAAAAGAAGAAATAAATTGGAAAGAATCGGTAAAAGATATTACCTCTTCTTTGACGTGCCTCTTCTTAACCTCTTCTTAAGGCAGTAGAGTTGGCCTTTTGAGGATACCAGAACCTCTATAATGATTCTTGAGAAGTTTATAAGAGGAATTGGTAGGGGTTGGCCGAGATTAGAGGCTCAAATGGGTGTGAAGAGAAGAGAGAAGGGGTGCCCTTTTTATAAGGGAGGAGAGGGGCACCTTTGGAAAAAAATTCAAATATTATTTTATAATAAAGTCATATTCGGTTTTTAATAGCTCCAAATTGATTTATTTCAATGATAAGGTGTAGATGAGTCTATATCTTCTCAACAAATAGGTTTTATACATGTTTAGGTTACCATTTTATCCTCATCATTTAGATTTAAATCTAAGTTAAATAATTTAAATTTTACCGTTTCTTCTTGTTATTTTACACTATATGGTTAATAAACATACTATACCTAGACAAATGAACCCTAGGTGGTTCATTATTAATATATATATCCTTATATAAGTAATTTTACCGAACCTTAGATTTTTAAGAATAAAATAACAATTAATAATAAAATATTTGTTTTCAAAACTATTTGATGTCATTTTTGACACTATTTGGTCTTGATTTTTTTGAAAATCATAAAAGCATGATTAGTTAGAAAAAAGTAAATTTAATCAATATTAACATGTCATATTGACCTATAAATTTAGTGTAATTAATAAAAAGTATCAAATTACATTTATTTGGGTATTTATAACATCAATTATATTAATATTTCATTAATAAGGTAATTACTGCATCATCATTGTGTCATAAATAAATTAAATTATTTAATTTCTAAAAATTATAAATAAAATTCTATTATGTAGGAAATATTTTTATCTTTTTAATTAATATTTATAGTCGAATTTATCTAATGTATAACCCTATATTAAAAATGTTTTAGTTATTAAACTTTGATTTTAACTATTTTAACTCTTATTTAAATAAAATAATAATAAGTGTTCTAATATAATCCAAGTGGATCTAAAGGGTAACATTTTATTACTAAGGTTGTTTTTGGTCAAATTACCCTCATTAAATAGAATTAGGACATGTTTTAGGGTAATAATAATATCATCTTTTCCCTTAATTACCCTATTTACTTTTAACTGTGGTAAAAAAAGTAAAAAAGTTACTATTCACCAAAAATTATTTTTACCTTATTTGACCACATTTTACTCCTTGATATTATCCATGTGTCTCTTATTTTCTAAATTACACTCACAGAAGCGGTAAAATTTTGTTTTATGTAAATGTTCAAATTCTCCTAGGAGGTGGGTAAAAGACGGTGAAAAGTTCAATAAAATTTTTATATATCTAAAATTATTATAAAATGACTCAAATGAATTACATTGAACTTATATTGGTATTATCTATCAATTTTGACCTAAAATAAATTTAAATAAAATAAATAATTATTTAAATAAAAAGTCAATTTTTAAATAGTAACCTTGTGGTTTCACTATTAATAAAAAATTGAATGTTTTCAGAAAAATACTAAAAATTCACCCTAGGACAATTTCGATATTCCAAATCTGAAAATGAAGTCTATTTTACCAAATTAAAAAAATTTATGTTTCATTTATGAATTTATAATTAATTCTCGTTGTCAATACCAAAAGGCGTATTTTTAAGAAATAATAACTATCAAAAGATTAACACTTGTTTATGTCCAATTTAAATTTGAAATTACGTCCAATACCAAAAATTGTATTAAATGTTAAAAATATATTCTAAATATACATTAAAACCACTCAAATTCATAATTTATGACTGTTAATTATTTTTATTAAAAATTTGTTTTTAATTAAAATTTAGTAATTTTCACTATTCATCAAAATATGAATGTTATCAGAAAAAAACACCAAATATTTATTGAAAATAAATTCATATGTCCCAATTCTAAATAATAAGTTTATGTTGTCAAATTGGATATATAAGAGTTTCAAATATTGGATTTAAAAAGGGTTCACCATTAAAAGGCGGTAAAAGTGCATTTTTTGAAAAATACATCTTTTATCTAAAATAATGAATTAGTTCTTAAATTAGGTCTAAGAAACACATAAAATATATTCTAAAATTTTATTTATTATATATATTGTTCAAAATTTAATTAATACTATTCATAGCCACTTTTGAACGGCTATTTTGGTATGTTATGGTGCTCTTGAACTAAGTGTTGTGTATAGTCCAAGTTATTGAATTACATTGAAGAAATAACGTTCTATGCAATCCTGGGGTGTTACATTGGGAAATTAATTAGAATTGACTGAAATCTAGCATAATCATTAGTGATATAGTTGATTCCCAAGAATCCTGAGAAATTTGTTGTAAGTGATGGGTTGGCTCAAGAGTCATTTCTATGGCATCCAGGGGAATCATATATAATAATAGCATGTTTATATGTTAGATCCTAGGAATATTTTGGAATCCATGATGTACCGTGATAAATTATGAATTCATGTTCTATTGGGACACCCATACTCATTACTACCCAAATAATTTAAACACCCTCCTTGGGTCAACATGTCAGGGGGGCACCCACCTGTGTCCCAAAGATCACACCATCAATATGGACAGATAACATAGACATGTCGATCTCAACATATCTAAAAGGTCAACAACCATCACTCAGAAGAACTATCTTCTCATGGATTTACCAAAGTCTCATCAAGTCCTCACTAGCCTCTTTGGAAAATATAATTATGGTGATTATCTCTAGCACATTGCCTTCTATGATACTCTCAATTGATCAGAATGCTAAACCCAACGATCAGTCTCCTAAGAGAATACCCACCTAGGCAAACACATATTAGTGGTATAGGAACACTCTACCCATACCAATTTAATCCATCACATGGATCCAATGTATATAATGGTTATCAAGTGGACAATCCCTTAATTGTCCAACTCATTCCATTACTCACTTCTACCGTGAGATCATTATGGATGCTACAATAGGGACACTGCACTGCGTTCATTTTCAAAATTAGTTATCACCCCATAAGGTCTATGATTAAAAGGTAAAACCCAATAACCAAGTCCTCAACAATCAAAAATCAACGAAAACAAGTTATTTATGAAGAGTACATTTTTTCCAATTCAGAAATTGTCAAATCAAGTCATTTTATTTTAAAAGGAAAAACTTAAATAAATTGAAAAGGTTAGTCAATTTCCATGGAGAGACCACACATCACATTCAAATATAAATAAAAAATTACAAATACCAAAGCTCATGTAAAAAGGACCACCAAAGTCTATTCAATCTCATTTCACATTTAATTTAGCACCCTACTACTATCTACAGATCTTTTACAAATTCGTTTGGCTAATTCCCATCACTATGAGGCCCTTACTGATATCCAAATGTCCAAGTTAATTAATTATAGAAAAATTATCATTAAATATTTTTCTTAAGTTTATCATAATATTTCTAATTCTAAAATATATTTAAAAGTGTTATAAATATTTAATTAAACATTGAGTGACCTCATCTCATCCAACACATGACCAAACAACTGTTGACAGTCCATGATGTATCATGGAAGGCATTCCAAAAAAAATCTATCAATGAAAACCAATGAAATAATTTAATGAATATTAATAAATTTTAAGGATTGGAAAAATAATTTGGAATACACACCTTATCAAAATGATGTGTGACTATATTCTAATATCATATTGGGTGGTCCTCTCAATAGGACATATGAAATCCACCAAGAAAATCACATGATTCCCCCATGTTCTGATGGAATAAGAATCCAAACCCTAATAAGATAAAACAATAATCCATAGAATTGAGGGGAAAGGATAAACTGGGGAAGATAAAGGGATATTTTCATCATTATTTTCTATAAAATTACACATAGTCACCTTAAAAAAAGTTGTGTTTGATGGACATAGAACACAGAGATTCCCCCTATCCACTCACATGAGAGTGAGTAAAGAGAGAGGACAACCCTTTACAATTTTAGAGGTAAAATAAAAAATTCTCCGCATTAATATGTAAAATGGTTAGAATATTTGTTTTTAAAAACCATTTATTTATTGTGGGACATTCACTGTCCAAGTTCATTAATATTGGATGTCTTGGCAGTATAGTTTTTGAAACCATGCATATTATATCTATGACCATAAATAATATTTTATATGGATTGATCACAATAATGTACCATCCACATTCCATTCCCCTTTTTATTAGAAATCACACGAATTACCCTACAGTTTCACTATTTCTCCTAATTTATGCAATAATATTTCAATTTAACAGTGAACTATATGGTTTAAATTAAAACCCACCTCTTTCTTAGGCTACACCATTGTTTATCCTAAAGAGTACAAACCAAAAATGTTTACCATGTGTAGAATGATATAAAAATTTTAATATATTATCTTGAATCACAATAGACTCATAGAAGACAACTTGGAACCTCTCAATCCTCAATAAATATCTAAAATATGTCATGGGGATATTTTAACACTCCAAAATTCAAATAAAAAATTATTTTTAAAAACATACCATTATCAAGAGTTTGTAAAAATTCATTTCTCAAATGAAATTTAAATCTCAAAATGGATCATTGTCTTACAAACCCATATTAATTTGATTTATGATTTGGGTATGGTTCTTGTGAATAGAATTTTTAATGATATTGTTTGGGGAAATTTATAGTTAATAACAAGTTATTTTTAATGAAAATTCATTTATTTTTCACAAATAATATTATCTATTTTTATAAAAATTTTCCTTAAAACTCATATTTTAATAGTTTTAAGGTGTTGATACTCATTTAAGATGAAAAATATTGTGTTTTCATAACATTGCTTATATATGTGGTTGAATTGATCCAAAATGAACATGAAATACTAATGAATAAGTAAGTGTTTAGAGTTATATAATTTTAATATCACTCTCATAGATGCATAATTATGTCATTATTAATTCAGTTAGTGGATAATTATAATTATAAAGAGTTCATATGAGTATTAAAGTTAATAAATTAAGGAATACCTAGATACATTGATGTAAATACACCTTTTTGAAATGGTTTCCTTAAGAATTAAGGACATAAGTCTCATTCATGGGAACAATAGATACTAAACATGTAAAAATATTTTAGGAGAGATAAATTGGGGAGAGATTCATGAAAATCTCAATGTATTGAAGTGGTTCAGATTGTGTGGAATTGAAATGATTATATAGGTGAAAATAGGGTACATTTCATTGGAACATGATTTAGTTGAAGGGTAATGATGGAATCATAAGAGATTTCGAGTGTGTTAGGTATGGAAATATTGGTGAAATTTTTAGTATTGAACATAAAAACTATAAATGGTTTTATATAATGAAACTATTTAATTTTAAATTCCAAAAACATGATCTATAACATTGATACAATTTTTACCTCTTTTCTATTATTTAATTGTTTTTCATAGTGATTATTTAAAAAAATATTTAATTTTAAAACTATTACCTATTTTTGGCATGGTGATTCTATATTTGGATTGTATTTAGTTGAATTCAATTTATAATTACAAGAAATTTTTCTTTTATATGAATAAATAATATAAATATATATTACTTTTTTACATAAAGAGGAATTTTTAAACATGAGGTGTTCTTAATCATATTTTATGTAATTTAGTAATTAAATTAGTACTAATATATTTTTGTATGCGTAAAAACAAAAATTTTATTAGAATCATCAAATAAATGTAAAAAAGTAAATTTTCATGATAAAAGTACATTACAATTAGAAAAATTATTTCTGATAAATATCCATAACATTAAAAGATCTTAATAACATCCCATTATTTATCTATGGATTAAAAAAAATTGGATCCATTTTTATTATATTATTTATTTTTAATTTATGGATACATTAAATAATATTTGAAATATAATAATAACAATTTACAATAAATGCACATTATTATAAAAATTAAATATGATAAATTATTTTCACTTTATTTTATTCTATATTAATTAATTATATATGGATTATATTATTTTTAATTTTTCATTAGTAATGACACAATGTTAACTTGTCCATTGGATACAAGTATATCCAATGAAAATTTTACTAATGGTCCTATATATAATGACCATACTACATACATATATATAGACTCAAATACAACAATAAAATCATTAATCATATTCTATAATTTAGTTATCCTGATTTTATCAAATATATAGTGTATTTCATGCTTTATATTGTTATGATTGATAGTATAATCATCCTGGAAGATAGTAATGGTGAGAATTTTAGTACTTTAGTAGTTATACTTGAGATTTCATTCCACTAGTTATTTTACAAATTATATTTCATTTCTTATATTGTAATTTGATTCATTTTCAATATAATATTCTACTATAACTAAATAAATTGTGGTTCATTTGGAAAAATGTTTCATATATATTGAGCAACAAGAATTATTTAACAATAAATAAAATATAATATCCCAGAGTGTTGCATTCTACCCCCTTAAAATAATTTTTCACTAAAAATGACATTACTTTAATTACAAAAATGGGGTAATTTTAAATCATTATATTTTTATGTTCCCTTGTTTCTTTAAAAACATTTGACTCATTCAAATATCTTAATGAGGATTGTAGTCATCTTTCGTAGTACATCATCTATATAATCCATGATTTATTTCAGTTATTCTATATAAGAGAGATCATGTTCAGTTTATAAAACATATTAATTATTTATATGTAATAGTGGAAGAATGTTCATCTACAATATTGATACATGAAACACATCCTACACTTGATAGAGGTTTAATAGAAGTGGAAGGTGATAACATACAATCCACACATAATCTTGGAATTAAATGGGGACGTGTCTGGTATGTAAGGGAAAAAGTTGAGTGATACCCTAGGAGGGGGTATTAGGGAATGTAAAACATTCTAATTTCAATCATTTAACTTAACTTATCTTAAAGTTCTAGGTGATCATGTCAACATCATTAAAAATGGAACGTCTTATTTATATTTTTTGTAATATTGATCTAGTTATTAAATGGATAGACAGTATATGTATTTCCAATATTTTCTTCTACCATGTTATCATATTGTGTCATACTATGTCCAAAAAAACAAATGTTGATATGGAATAGTGAAATGTTACTTGGTTCACTAAATTGCATTAATCCAAGGATCGTGCAATCGATAAATTTTCGATGCACTAATTTACCACTAACATCACTAGTAAATGTTAGTGTTTAATCCATGACGTATATCACTCCCATTTCCGTATTTAGGAATAATAACTTATCACTATATGATTACTTTCCACAAACCTTCTATCCCATTTCACACTACTTAAAAAAGTAATAAAAAGTTGGAATACAATAATAGAATAAGATCCCATATTTTTTGTATCTCACAAACTGTGAATAGATGTAGTTTATTTTCACATTTCCTCCTTCAATGATAATATATAAAATACATCACATATATAACCATATTTTCACAATGATTTTTCAGGGAAACTATTAATTCATTTTAAAAATCATTAAGAAGTAAAAAATTGTCTTCAAATCCTTCAAATGAATAAATCTATAATTTTATATATGTTTCAATAAATGTGGGATTTAATCTCTTTATCATTTATACTTTTCACTAATGAGTTATAATCTATCTTTATTTTATAGTTTTCATCTATTATAAAATATATGAATTTATCAATTTGATAACATTGTATATCCTTTTATTGAACTGATTAGAGTAGTTTTATAGATAAACCCTTATCTAATGATTATTTCAATGGTTTAGATCAATTATCCATTACCCAAATCCAATTTTAAAATTAAAAGTGTCTAATATATTTTATTGGGGTCATTATTCACTAACTAGACCAAGTAAACCTCTAAAATTTTAGTCTATAAAACAAAATTTATTATTCATGCACATCAGAAATTATATTAGAAAATTATTCTTCCAGGTGAAACCTTAGACTTGTGGAATGAAAAAAGTATATTTTTACCATGTTCATGGAATTAATTAATAATTTTGAAACACGATCCACAAGTCCACACTATTTAGCTTAATAATATCACATTCAATTCAAGATGTGTTCCATTAAATCATTATAAAAAAATTATTATAGGCCTTCAAATAATGATTTGTCCTCAATCTTGTCATTTTGAAATCTATTAATTTATTGAACACAGATCATTGGGATAGATCCAAAAAAATCTCCCTAGATATAATCAATATAACACATTATTTATCATAGTACAATCCTCACTTAGGTAGAATCCTCAAACACCCATGAATATATTATTGTGTGGTACACCTATTCATGTTGTGAGAAAAATCCCCTCCATTACACCAAAATTCTCTCACAAGCTCACTTAAAAATATAATGTTCTTTCTCCAAAAAAATACTCATATATAATTCATATTTATTGTTTTAAATTTACTCTCACAGTTTTATTCAAACTGATGATGATCATGGATGCACCCTATCGCATATTACTCCATTGTATAATTAAATTTATGTCCTCTAGACATGGTACGGTCTATTGTGTCTTGGTGTTGTGATTTTTTGTAGACAACACTCATCTAACTATTTCAATAATATCCTTCCATTTTGTTTTGTAAATATTTATCATCAAAAACACATTTATTGGGAGAGAAAAGAATTAAACATAATAACTTTTAATTCTAATTTCTACATATCAATCACCTTTAATGTTATAAAAAAATATCATCCAATTTCTAATCCTCAAGTGGATGCTAACATTCAAAAAGTTTATTTTTTTGTGAAAATATTGTCATGAATGCATTTCCATTTAAATAATAGGAATTTCCATATTCTCCTCCTACAATGGAAAAGGGGAACTTACATTCACCCTTTTGAAAATTCAGCTTATATTCATGATTATTCTTCTCCAAATTTGACATAATTTTCAAATAAATATCCCTTCCAAAAGAAATGGATATAAATATTTTACAAATATCATTCCATGATTACATGTCTATCATTATTCGGAATCATTATCACACTCTCCAAACTTCTTGATATTAAGTATCAAATTTTATTTTCACTTTGAAAACATTTTTCAGAAAGACATTTGATAAAAGTATTTTTTACCCAAATTAATATTCAAGGGGAATTGATAATAAATCAAATCCTTTTTAACAAAATATGCTCCTTGGATCTCCATTAAATACACTAGGATTATAGTATTTAAATAAACATTGTGACTTTTACAATTTCTTACAATATTTTCAACCACTTTTCGAATTATGACTGAATTATTGATTTTTCATTAAGATAAAAAAATATTATTTAATATATTGCTACATTATTTTATTTCAAAAAGATTTCATACTAATTATCAATGAGATTTAAACCAAAACTCAATGGTATGTTAGTGTAGTTTTAGTGTTAGAAACAATAAATTATGATAATATAACACATTTTGAACATTTTACATCACCTACAGACACATAATACATGTATTCAAAATTTAGGACATTTACTACATAAATATTCCTATGAACCCATGGAAACATTCGAAACAAAATTTATAAATAAACACCAATAATATGGTGTATGATTAATATAATAAATTTCCATATCAATTAATCTATATAATTCGATTTTTATACCAATTACGAAAAATATATTGATACCACTTGATTAAAATAGATTTTGGAACCTATTTTAGAGTTTCCTTCCTTATCAGATGGGAATCCCAATTATGGATCTTAATATTCAAAATACATATGTAAATATCTATTTATTACACTTTTTAGATTAAAATGGACATGTTGATAAATTTATTTACTACTTCAACTCCCTTTGGATGTTAATTTCCTTATTCATGGGTTAATACCAATAGTCACATCACATATATGATACCATAAAATATTACTAGAAAATAATGAACTAATTAATATTATATTTATATATATATGATTTATTTAAATTATATATTCATCAAGGGAATGGTATCCAACATCAAGATTAATTTTGAGACATCGTAGATGCACTTTATTATTATAACCACCACCTCGATTTTATATCCCCCAAAATATGAGAATTTTTTTAACTAACTAATAATTTAATATAAAGGGGAAGGAGTACATCCACATTCCTAATGTTTTTTAAAATGGTTATTCTTGGTTTATCAAACCTTTACTTTCTAACATTTATTTCCCATTTTTATATTTGAGTAAATAAATTCCATTACCCCACCAATTTATACTCTTTCCAAGCCGTTTTTGGTGATAGAATTCATAAGTGACATTCACATGGCTCTACATTGAGTGTTAAAACTTATAAAAACATCATGTCCTTGGACTTATCCTTTCATATCCTATAATTTTCCTCTATAGTAAAATTATAGCACTATTTATTATGTTTACATTTGATGCCATATTAAAGATTCACCCATCATACATCCCCTTGCATTGGAGGACTCTTCCACCAGTCTTCAACTCTTACATTATAGATGTATTTTTATGAACACATTGGAATTACTCAATTTTTCATCAAAACAAACTTGAGATCCATTATAGATCTAAATATCATTGTTAATTCTTTTTATGAGTTTCCTTCATCCTTTCTCATAGAAAGAATAACTTACTTTGTGTTCATTATCATACAAATTTTATTTATTTCATTCCAGGAGGGATATTGTTAGGGAATCATGATGGGTTGTTGGTACAACTTAAATTGAGCTCCATTACATCCATCTAAAATATTATATACTTTTTCATCTAAACATGTTTTATTCTAGAGTAAACCATTTTCTTGTGTGGAAAAATATTTTGAGGTTATCATTGTGACTTTTTTGGCTCACCTTTTACAAAAATCTCATTAACTGTGTCAGGGATTGATACTCATAAAATAGTTCTTAATGAAATCATACTATAATGACCTGAAGCATATCCTACATGGACATTACATTACTTTTTCTGAATACTTGGAACATAAAAAAAACACACACAATGACCATAATAGTTTAGTGTCTTTGGAAACTCGGAATATAATCTTCTAATCATGGTGAATGATCTTAAACATCTCCCATAAAGATCTTCCCTTTTTTTACCTAAAAACTTTCATTATATCCCGGGGAAAAGAAAATATAAAAGGGTGAGCTCAAATTCTCAGTAAGGGTAAAAAAAAGAAATATCAATCACGTCATATTGATAAGAACATAACATTTTGGAAATCATAACCAGCAAAAGAGATCATAATATCATAACATGGGATAAATGATAGTAGTGAAATGTGATCCCAATAATCAGAGCATAAAACATGAGACTTTTTGGCATACACACATAATCATATAGAATCATTTCTTATTTGTCAAGACTCATTGCCAATACTATCTTAGTGGACAAAGTCCATTTCTAAACCGAGTTGACTCCTCATTTCAGTCTTGTTTCACTGAACCGGTTTAACTTGCCGTTCCAACCATGTCTATCTCATGAGATATAAAATCATTACCCAATAAATTGGAGGGAGATATAGGTCCCACACATCTCATAATGATACCATTCTTATGTGTGCCACAAAATCATAAATCATACATCATTGCATAACCCATGTAATAAAAATGGGATTCTTAAACATCATGCCATCATAAAAAAAATCATATAGGATAAAGGAATTCATAAAAATAATTCCATCACAACAAAATCAAATCAATGTAAAAATAGGGATAGAAACTGAACCCTATATTATCTTAGATGGAAAATAATTTTGATAAAACACTTGAACTCCATTCATGAGGAAAATATCCTTTCTACATTAAAAACATTTCCTTTCTTAACATGTCATACAATTTTAAACTAAAATAAGTTGATTAAAAATAAACTTGAAAACATGTATAGGAATCTTATTTGAAATAATTATTTCAAAATCCATTCATGTCGTATAAGTTTAAAAAACATTCTTCTCGTACTTTTGTCGGAAAAGTCAAAAAGTACCTCGTATGAAAAACGAAAAAATATTCCTTTCATATCTTTTACTAAAAAATCAACGAAGGGTAAAATTGGATTTAAACAACTTTAGGTGTATGGAAATAATATTACATATTCAAGAAACATGGATGTGGATGATAAAATACACCCCAGTAAATTCCAAAATATAGACAATCTCGGATAAAAATGAGATTGCGAGATTTTCCCTTACCATAGGTCCGATTTGCATTGTAAGTGTCCAAAACTCCTTTATAATGATTTAAATAATGTCATTTACTTATTCCAGAATCATAATCATTGTTATGATATCATATATAGTTCACTTATGACTTTTTATTATTCGTTCTTTTGTAAATTCCATGTTAAAGAGTGTTTTAGGTAAAATCATTTCATTTGTCATCCGTGTTTTGACTTGTAATTATTCATATGATTACTTGGATCATGATTACATAATTACAGAATATATAACATGATTTATATATAATATATATTAATAATATACATATATATAATAGATCTATAAATGGAAAGAAATACACTGTTCATGGAGACGGTAGGCCGTACGTACGCATGAACGCTGTTTTCGTTTCCTTACTAAGTTGAATGGAATTAATTAGATGACATACATATATATAAACATAAATATAGTATCATTATTATTTCATATATTTCATGATTACTTATTACATATACTTTATAATCATTCATGAATGGTTAACATGGAGAATTAATCTCATCGCGTCGTGGAGACGGTAGTCCGTACGTACGCACGAGCGATGATATCATTCTCATGATCATGGAATTGTATTGGAGTGTATGTATACTATTTTATAATCAATATTACTTTACAATAATAATATATAGTTATTATTTACACCATTATACCCATCCAATTAAGGTGGTGGTGGAAAATAGATTAGACCACGGCGTGGAGACGGTATTCCGTACGTACGCACACGCGGTGATTTCGTTTTCCGTAGGATGGATAGATGATGAAATAGGGTTGTTTCATACTTATAATAACATATCCGTATATTAGTGATACTGATATTATTACTTCATAATGAAACAACCTAAGAAGAAGAAGTGGAAGAAGAAATAAAGTTGAATGAATCGGTAACAAATATTACCTCTTCTTTGAAGCGCCTTTTTGAGTCCTCCACATAGGGCACTAAAATTGGTCTTTGAAGAAGACCAGAACCTCTAGGATGTTTCTAGGGAAGTGGAGAGGAGAATTTGGAAGGGTTTGGCCAAGCTTGAAGGCTCAAATTGGTGTGAGGAAGAGAGGGAGGAGGTGCCCTTTTATAAGGGAGGAGAGGGGCACCTTTGGAATAACTAAAAATATTATTTTATTATAAAGCCATATTCCATTTTAAATAGCTCCAAGTTGATTTATTTCGAAGCTAAGGTGGGGATGGGTTGAGATCCTCTCATACAATAGAATTTTGAAAAGTTTAGGGTTCTATTGTAACCTTATCATTTAGATTTAACTTTAAGTTAAATAATTTTACTTTTACCGTGTCTTTTTGTTTTCTTACACTATAAAGTTAATAAACTTACCATAACAAGACAAAAGAACCCCATGTTGTTTATTATTAATATATATAACCTTATATAATTCATTTTCCCGAACCTTAGATTATTAGGAATAAAATAACAATTAATAATATAATATTTGTTTTAAACACTATTTTATGTCAATTTTGACACTATTTAGTAATTGATTTTTGTGAAAATCATTACAAAATGATTAGTTCGAAAAAAGATACGTAAATAAATACTAACATGTCATATTAACCTAGAAAATTAGATTAATTCATAAAAAGTTTCAAATTACATTTATTTGGGTATCTATAACATCAATTATGTCAATATTTCATTAATAAGATAATTACTGCATCATCGTTGTGTCATAAATAAATTAAATTATATAATTTCTAAAAATTAAAAATAAAATACCATTATGTAGTAAATCTTTTTAGATTTATAATGAATATTTATAGTCAAATTTATCTTATGTATAAACCTATATTATAAATCATCTACTAATTAAACATTGATTTTAACTATTTTAACCCTTCTTTAAATAAATTAATAATAAATGTCCTAATCTAATCCAAGTGGGCCTAAATTGTCATATTTTATTTATAAGGTTTTTTTGGTCGAATTACACTTATCCAATAGAATAAGGATATGTGTTTGGGTAATAATAATATCATTTTTACCCTTAATTACCCTATTTACTTTAAACCGTGGTAAAAAAAAAGTAAAAAGTTACTGTTCAACAAATTTTATTTTCATCTAATTGAGCCAAATTTTACTTACTGACATCAACCGTGTCTCTCGGATTTTTGAAATTCCATTCATAGAAGTGCTAAAATTACGTTTTATGTAAATTTGCAAATTTTCCTAGGAGGTGGGTAAAGGACGGTGAAAAGTTCAATAAAATTTTTATATATCTAAAATAATTATAAAATGACTCCAATTAATTACATTGAACTTATATAGGTATTATTTATTAAAATAAATTTAATTTAAATAAATAATTATTTAAATAAAAAGTCAGTTTTTAAATAGTAACCTAGTGTTTTCACTATTCATCAAAAATTGAAAGTTTTCAGAAAAATACCAAAATTTCACCCTAGGATAATTTTGATATTCTGAATCCAAAAATGAATTCCATTTTGAAAGATAAAATTTATAAAATTTCAAAAAGTGGGTATTACTATTCATAACTGCTAGTTTTTATAACATATCGTTGTTTAGCGAAACTCGTTATTGCGTACAACACACGCTATCGTGGAAGGTCGCGATTGAATGTAGTGCAAGCCAAGTCAGGGATGCATGATTTGCAAGATCCTTTTGGTGTAGCGTACAACACAAGACATTAATAAAATTAAAAAGAATATTTTCATAAAATCTCAGGGTGTTACATTCTACCCCCATTAAAATGAATTTCACCCTGGAAATTCGTCGGGGTTATAAATGGTTTACTACTCAAAAGTTTCTTTAATAGAAACCGAAATCGTATAAAGTAATACCAAATAATTCTTTAAAAACAAAAGTATGAAACATAACGGTTACCCAAATAAACTAATCACTAGGTTTCCACATAGGTGAAAATATGGATATGGAAGAGAAATCTAACCATCATGTTCTGATGGAGAGTGGTAGAGAACATGGCTATGGAAATTCCAGCAATCACAAATCCATAGATTTTTGATGATCTAAGGTACCATCTGATTCATCAGATATAAGGGCACTAGGACACCATTTTTGGTTTTCAATATCATTTCCCTAAAGTTGAAAATTTTGAATTAGAAGAAATACTTTCTTGATTTTGGTACAATATCACTATTGTTGGTGCTTTGAACAATTTCCACTTCATCTCTTAAAGAAATGAAGTTGAATTTTTTCATTAATGAAGTGTTAGCAGATCATGTGATAGAATGATGAGTCATTTCATCTAATTCAAACAAAAGGTTAGAAAAAAGTTATCAAATATACATAAGTCCATCTATAGTGAGGTTAATCGTATATAATTCCAAAAATGAACTTATACTTCATATATCATACCGCGTAATAAAATAAAACTAGTTTCTACTAACCAGGGACTTCCTATAGGCCAGTGGTAGGCGATAAAGGCCAATCGCACTTCGGTTGTGGGTTCAATTCCCATAGCTTTGTCTGACGCGATGGGCTGGCGCCCGTCCTGCAGGTTGTCCTTTTTCTAAAACTATATTACTATAACATCCCAAAAATAATTTCGAAAAAAGTTATATCCTTAAACAAAACTAACTTATGTCCAACATAATCCATTCCAAACATTATGGTTATCTAAAATACTTCGGTCCATGCTCATAGTATAAAGAAAATGATTACTTGAAATGTCACATAACAATCACGTGAATGCCATCATTTATCCCCCATATATCATAAGATATATCTTGTTGGTCAAATTACAAACACGTGAATACCTTAATCATGTATTCTCTTGAAGAATGAATTCCCATTGAACCTTAGTGAAAACATGCATGCAGTTAAAGGTTAACACTTTCCACATACCAAAATACTCAAAAAAAATTATACTCAAACCATGATATCACTTAGTCATTTTATCAATAATGAGCTCATGAATACAATAAAACATCTCATTATCTTCTTATCCCTTCATTATGCGCATACCATCTGCTTACCAAAAATATCTCAATCACTTTCCATGGTTACTAGAACCATAAAATTATTGAAAACCACAAAAGACCAATACATAAATATTCCAATATTTGACGATACTATATACAACATTATTTTGGAATCCCATTACATAAACACTTAATCATTCCACCACATCGTTTTCATATTCAACATCACCAATAGTTATCACATGTGACTTCCCTTTTCCCTTTTCCTTAAGTGGTTGCTCATGTCGATCATCATTAACCCTTGGATTAGGGAATTGATTACCATAATTCCCCATTTCATTGCACTTGAAGCATTGAAGTGTTGTTGGTGCGTTCTCTACAGTCTATTCATTATTCACACCATTAGAAACCCTTTTTCCATTACTTCGACACTCAGCTGCTTGATGACCTTATTTTCCACACTTAAAACATTTTCTAGTCCCTTTAAGACAATCTCCGCCATGCTTCATTCCACACTTTGAGCATAAGGAAACATTCATTTTATTTTCACCATTATTTTGAGATTTCTCCTTCAACTCCATCTTTTATTTCTTGTAAAAACCATGAGATGGATATGTTACACCAACTTCCAGTTCTACCTTGATAGAACAACGCACAATTTCTTCATAGCTACTGAAGTATCTTATAGCTAATTCCATTTGAAGACTTGGTTTTAAGCCACTAAAAAATCGATCAACTTTACTTTCAGGTTGGATGATAAAGCCAAATGCATACATTGCATGTATTGTAAAATTAGATTCGTATATACCAATAGATTCGTCATCTTATTGCATTAGTTCAAGAAACTCCTTCTCCATCTTTGTTTGCAGAATATGGGGGAAGTACTAATTGAAAAATAAGTTCTTGAACTCGTCCCATTCCATGGACTCAATTTCATCTCTTGGCGTCATATTCTTGATAAGATTCCACCATTGATCAGCATAACCTTACAAACGATACACTGCTAAGATGACGTTATCATGTTCAGAACATTGAAGAACTGAAAATATCTTTTCAGTAGTACTGATCCATTATTCAGCAACATGTTGATTAGAAGACCCACTGAAAGAAGGTGGACGTTGCCTCATAAAGGACTCAATAGAACATTGTTCCCTTCTCTGCTCATTTGGAAGTTCAGAATGATTCATAGCTTGTGTAAGTATAGAAATAAGATTTTTCACTCCATATCCCAAAAAATTGTTTTGTTCAGGAGGAAAATAATTGAATTGTCCATTACATTGATCAACAGGGTTCCTTCGGGTTCCAGCCATCATCTAAAATCCAAAAAGAATAGTATGAAAGGAAAAAATCATGATAGGGAAAACAACATAATAAAGGGGAAGTACCATCAATATCTAACATCTTAGGTTAAATTATAAGATTGTTACCGTAGTTCTAGGACTATATCATATACGTATACATATCCTTAGGGACATCCCTAGACATACCTTAGAAATATCTCTAGGGATCTCAGTAAAGTTCTCGCATCCTAGATTCCAAAGGATGACTAAACCTTTCCTCTTATACCATCTATAAAGACCCGAAGCTTAACGTACAAGGACATTACATTAATTTTGTGGAATACATAGTACATAACAAAAACACACACACAAGGACCGTAATAGTTTAGTGTCTTTTGAAACTCTGAATATAAACTTCTAATCGTGGTGAATGATCTTCAACATCTCCTATAAAGATCTTCCCTTTTTTTACCTAAAAACTTTCTTTACATCCTGGGGAAAAGAAAACATAAAAGGGTGATCTCAAATGCTCAATAAGGGTAAACAAATGAGATATCAATCTCATCATATTCATAAGAACATAACATTTTGGAAATCTTAACCTGTAAAAGAGATCATAATAACATAACATGGGATAAATCATAGTAGTGAAATGTAATCCCAATAATCATAACATAAAACATTAAACTTTGTGGCATACACACATAATCATAGAGAATCATTTCTTATTAGTCAAGACTCATTGCCAAGACTATCTTAGTGGACAAAGTCCATTTCTGAACCGAGTTCTCTCGTCGTTTCAGTCCCGTTTCACTGAACTGGTTTAACCTGCCGTTCCAGCCATGTATATCTCATGAGATATAAAATATTTACCCAATGCATTGGATGGAGATATAGGTCCCACCCATCTCATAATGATACCATTCTTATGTGTGCCACAAATTCATAAATCACACATCATTGCATAACCCATGTAATAAAAATGGGATTCTTAAACATCATGACATCATAAAAAAATTCATATAAGATAAAGGAATTCATAAAAATAATTCCATCAAAACATAATCAAATCAATGTAATAATAGGGATAGAAACAGAACCCTATATTATCTTAGATGGAAAATAAATTTGATAAAACACTTGAACTCCATTCTTGAGGAAAATATATTTTCTACTTTAAATTTTTTTCCCTTCTTAACATGTCATACACTTTTAAACTAAAAGAATTTCATTAAAAATAAACTTGAAAATATGTAAAGGAATATTCTTGGGAATAATTTTTTAAAAATCCATTCATGCCGTATAAGTTAAAAAAAACATTCTTCTCGTACTTTTGTCAGAAAAGTAAAAAAGTACCTCGTATGAAAAACGACAAAAGATTCCTTTCATATCTTTTACTAAAAACTAAACGAAGGGTAAAATTGGATTTAAAAAATTGTAGGTGGATGTAAATAATATTAAATATTGAGGAAACATGGATGTGGATTATAAAATACACCCCATTAAATTCCAAAGTATAGACAATCTCGGATAAAAATGAGATTGCGAGATTTTCCCTTACGTTAGGTCCGATTTGCCTCGTAAGTGTCTGAACCTCCTGTATAATGATTTAAATAATTTCATTGACTTATTACATAAGCATACTCATTTTTATGATATCATATATGGTTCACTTATGACTTTATATTACCTGTTCTTTTGTAAATTCCATGTTAAAGAGCGTTTTGGGTAAAATCGTTTCATTTGTCATCCACGTTTTGACTTGTAATTATTCATATGATTACTTAGATCATGATTAAATAATTACAGACTATAAAACATGATTTATATATAATATATATTCATAATATATATATATTTAATAGATCTATAAATGGAATGAAATACACCATTCATGGAGACGGTAGGTCGTACGTACGCATGAACGCTGTTTTTGTTTTCTTATTGAGTTGAATGGAATTAAGTAGATGATATAAATATATATACACATAAATCCAGTATCATTATTATGTAATATATTTCAAGATTACTTATTATATATACTTTATAATCATTCATGAATGGTTAACATGGTAAATGAATCTCATCGCATCATGGAGACGGTAGTGCGTACGTATGCACGAGAGATGATATCTGTCTCATGATCGTGGAATTATATTGGAGTGTATGTATACTATTTCATAATCAATATCACATTAAAATAATCATATATAGTTATTATTTAAACCATTATACCGATCCAATTAAGGTAGTGGTGGAAAATAGATTACACCACGGTGTGGAGACGGTATTCCGTACGTACGCACGCGCGGTGATTTCGTTTTCCGTGGGATGGATAGATGGTGAAATTGGGTTGTTTCATACTTATAATAACATATCAGTATATGAGTGATAATGATGTTATTACTTCATAATGAATCAACCTAAGAAGAAGAAGTGGAAGAAGAAATAAAGTTGAAAGAATCGGTAACAGACATTACATCTTCTTTGAAGCGCCTCTTTGAGTCCTCCTCTTAGGGCACTAAAATTGGTCTTTGAAGAATACCAGGACCTCTAGGATGTTTCTAGGGAAGTGGAGATTATAATTTTTCAGGGTTTGTCCAAGCTTGAAGGCTCAAATGTGTGTGAGGAAGAGAGGGAGGAGGTTCCCTTTATAAAGGAGGAGAGGGGTACCTTTGGTATGACTAAAAATATTATTTTATTATAAAGCCAAATTCGGTTTTAAATAGCTCCAAATTGATTTATTTCGATGATAAGGTGGGTATGGGTCTAAATACTCTCATCCAATATAATTTACACATGTTTAGGGTTCTATTTTAACCTTATCATTTAGATTTAACTTTAAGTTAAATAATTTGACTTTTATAGTGTCTTTTTGTTTTCTTACACTATAAGGTTAATAAACATACCATAACAAGCCAAACGAACCCAAAGTTGTTTATTATTAATATATATAACCTTATCTAAGTAATTTGGCCGGACCTTTGATTTTTAGGAATAAAATAAAAATTAATAATATAATATTTGTTTTAAAAACTATTTTATGTCAATTTTGAAACTATTTAGTAATTTATTTTTGTGAAAATTATAACAGAATGATTAGTTCGAAAATAGTTACTTAAATCAATAATAACATGCCATATTAACCTAGAAATTAGTTTAATTCATTAAAAGTCTGAAATTACATTTATTTGGGTATTTATAACATCAATTATGTCAATATTTCATTAATAAGATAATTACTATATCATTGTTGTGTCATAAATAAATTAAATTATTTAATTTCTAAAAATTACAAATAAACTACCATTATGTAGGAAATATTTGTAGCTTTCTAGTCAATATTTATAGTCGAATTTATCTTATGTATAATCCTATATTAAAAATCATCTTCTTATTAAACATTGATTTTAACTATTTTAACCCTTCTTTAAATAAATTAATAATAAATGTCCTAATCTAATCCAAGTGGGCCTAAATGGTCATATTTTATTACTATGGTTGTTTTTGGTCGAATTACACTTATCCAATAGAATTAGGAGATGTGTTAGGGTAATAATAATATCATTTTTACCATTAATTACCCTATTTACTTTTAACTGTGGTAAAAAAATTTAAAAAGTTACTATTCACCAAAAATTATTTTAATCTCATTGAACCACATTTTACTTACTGAAATCAACTGTGTTTCTCAGATTTTTGAAATTCCATTTACAGAAGCGGTAAAATTAAGTTTTATGTAAATTTGCAAATTCTCCTAGGAGGTGGGTAAAAGACAGTGAAAAGTTCAATAAACTTTTTATATATCTAAAATTATTATAAAATGACTCCAATTAATTACATTGAACTTATATAGGTATTATGTATTAAAATAAATTTAAATAACATAAATAATTATTTAAATAAAATGTCGGTTTTTAAATAGTAACCCAGTGTTTTCACTATTCATAAAAAATTGAATGCTTTCAGAAAAATACCAAAATTTCACCCTAGGCTAATTTTGATATTCTGAATCCAAAAATGATGTCCATTTTGAAAGATAAAATTTATAAAATTTCAAAAAGTGGGTATTACTACTCATACTGGCTAGTTTTTATAACATATCGTTGTTTAGCGAAACTCGGTATTGCGTACAACACACGCTATCGTGGAAGGTCGCGATTGCGTGTAGTGCAAGCCAAGTCAGGGATGCGTGTTGTGCAAGCTCATTTTGGTGTAGCGTACAACACAAGACATTAATGAAATTAAAAAGAATATTTTTCATAAAATCTCGGAGTGTTACACATACCATTTTTGGTTTCCTTCCAATAAATATATTGGTGCCAAAGGATTTCATTATCCATTGGGGCGCTTGGGTTTCTATACCTATACTCATGGAAATTCACAAACATCCTTAGAAGTAGTACATTGTATATATCTACAATATCAAGAAATTAAAACTAAATTTTGGAATGGAATTCTTATTATTTATATATTCTATTTAAAACCCCATGATTTTAAAAGACAACAATTATTGATAGTGTATATAGCATGAAACATCGATTCTAAACGAACCATGATATACTAATGACACAATCAGATCAATATAAAAACATATTAATAATTTATTAAATGAAAACCAGATCAACATGCTTAAATATAGTTAAAAAATATAAAAATTATTAAACACATAAAATATTAAACTCATCTATGTGACGGAAATATGGTTTAGAAACATACATATTACATTTATGGTTTGGTTTTCCTCACATTGTATCATTCATGACCCTTAAAGTATGAATAAATTTTGTTATTTTGTAATTTTCTAACGGGTATACGGGGGATAAAACTAATAGATAATGGTGAAAAGAAAGTAAAACGTATCCAAATTTTATTATAATATATAATTTTCACTCTTCCTCACCTAATATTTTAATTTTCTTTATTTTAATCAATTTTTATGTGAATTATAATAATTATTAATTTAAAACATTAAGAAATTCCATGAATTCCCCTCCCCTCACTTATAAAAGGACACCCATTCTCCGAATTTTTAATACCATAGTGAGCCATATTGCTCAAAAAATAAATGAACATTTTTCTTATAAACACACTTATACAAGTTATATATTATCTCTTAATTATAAAAGACCCATACTATGCTCCTTAATAAGCGATGCAAATTATTTCTATGGAAGAAGTGGTAATTTTCTTTACTGAGTCCTTTATGTTTATTTATTCTTCTACTTCTAGTTCAAGGGTTGTAACTATAATAAGATAAAAAAATTTGTTTTAAAAATATACTAATGTGTTAATATTATTATGTAATACTATATTCCATCTATTTTTAATCCTAAAAAAATGGGAACATCACTCGTGAGTACGTACAACATATCGTCTCCACATAAAGGTGTCATTCATTTTCCATAACCATTTCACATGGATCATTATAAAGATGAAACTAATTAATATATATATAATATATATAATATGAAATAAATATAATTATTTAATTATTATATCATACATATATTTTTACCTTCCAACCCATTGGAAAGAAATAACACTGCTCATGCGTACATGTGGACTACCACCTCCACAAAGCGATGTGCCTTGCTTTATATTTTCATTATACATGGATTGTAATAAGGAAATATTTTATGAATATTCATAATATATGTGATATTATAAATTTTTTATAATAGTGATTTATTATCTACCTTTCCATCATTCTACCCGTCAAAAAATTAAAACAATGTTCATACATATATACGACCCACCATCTCTATTAATGGGGTAATTCATTTTTATATCTATAAACATTATTTATAATTAAAAATGTATATATAGTGTATATATATGATATTTATAACATTATTAAAGAAATTTAAATGCTACAACAATGATCAATGACCAATGTACAAGGACCAGAACTACCGAAGAAAAACATACATTAAAAAATGATGTAGTTATTTCCTAGAGAAGTAATTTAAATAACGAAAAGTTAATAAAATTGAAATAACATATTATAATTAATCATTTATAATATGATATATATGATAATATTTATAGAATATATATGTATATAAGAAATTTATATTTATTATACAATATTTTTAGACACATGATATAATTCAAACTTGAATTAAGAGTTTATTGCACAATCTCATCATTAATCATGATTGTTTAGGATTAATTATCCATTATTGGAATTTTATGATATTTTTATCCTAAAATAGAATTATTTTTTATAAAATTATAGTTTTTTAACTATTAAACTAATAATAAAATTTTATAATCTTTAAAAATCAAAATGATTAAAAATATTTTTATGAAAATATTATTTAATTCCGCTCTTATTTAGAATTTTTTTTACATATATATAAATCTTTCCACGAAATATTATGAATAATGTATTAAAAAATATCCAAATTATATATTAAAGGATTTTTTTCCATTGTTTTAATTTTTATATTTTTTGAAAAGAATATTCATGTTATTTTATAAAGGTGGTACATTTTGACCTGTTTACAATAGTGTTAAATAATATATTTTAAACTTCTATGAAGTGTAATTAATTAACCACCATTATGAATACTCGTTAAATTTAAAATTATATTAAGATATTTTATTACTTTTTTCAAATAAAATATTTTTTCAAATATTTTTTATTTTTTTTATTTTTTAAAAGTTATATTCAATGACAAAAGGTTATTTTTTTCAAGAATGTTTTTAAGAAATTTTTAATGTTATATCTATTAATCATAAAAAGACGAAAATGTTTTACTTATGATCCACTAGGGATATGTTGTAATGATAAATTAATTATTATTATTTTAGAAGGTTTACAATTAGTTTGACTGGGGATGTACTATTTGTATACCATTCACCATATTACTCTAGATGGTTTATGATAATGTTTATTGATTGCGGAATGCATTAATATTCCATATTATAGTTTTCAAATATGAATATTTTACACCAACTATTGTCTCACACATTTTATATAAGAAATTTGTTAGACTCATTAAATAATGGGTGGGGCCTTCTATAGACTCTCAATGCATTGGTAGGTATCATGCGACAAACTAGCTTGGGTATTTGGAATAGGTCTTACCCATTAATATTTATGTCCTGGAAAAAGTACTTAATGATAAATTTTAGATTATTAACAATATGCATTCCATCATTATGAAATTAGTTAAATATTTCAATGTGAATATATTATTTTTTATTATATCCATGGATATGTTTTGTCTCATTAGATTATTTGTATGATATTATTTTATCATCATTTATAGAATTCATATTATTCATTATTAAATTATCTTACGTTGTATACATGCCTTTACCAAGCATCTTATCTCATACATTTCTTATGTTTCCTTTCACGAGATGGCTAGGTTGTGTATTATGATTTTCATACAAAGATATGCTAAGGGTAAAAATGGTGTTCTCAAAGAAAATACTATATTTAAATTTAATTTTTTAAATGTAATTTTATATTAAAGTATGTATTTAGTTTTCCAATTCTAAATAACTATTTGGTCCTTTGGGATTCAATTATTGGTTTCTAGTACCAATTTAATAAATTGAAATCTTACATTGAGCTACTAAGGTTAGGGTCTTTACAATTGGTATCTGTTGACGGTTAATAAAAAACATGTGAACTAGAATTAATAAAATTGGGATTATGGAACACAATAATTTAAAATATATAGAGGAGAATTATATTTATAGTATAATACCCGATTTGTTTTGGTAATATAGAGTTTTAGGATTTCCAAATAATTGATCTTTCTCAGGATACTACATGTAGACATTTTTTTTTCTTAGATTCATTTTGGGGTAATACCCTAGAATGGGTTGGTTTATTTTATATTGATTATCATTATAGTAAATGGTGAGTGTTTCCTTACTCCACACATTATTTGATACTCCCAGGGTATATTATTGGGTGAAATGATATTTTCTTCAGAAACAATTTATGAAGGACTTGAATAGATAATGACTATGTATGATCACTATTAATCCTAAGGTGTAAAGGTGTAAAAATTAGGTTTTAATGTTTTAGAGACCATGTAAATTATATTTTATATTTTCCATAATGATTATATTTTCATATTCCATGATTTTTGGTTTATTTCAATTGATGATACCTAAAGGAAATATATTATTGTTGAATATAGTGGGAAATATGTCGATTATGAGAAACCATATGGGATGATTATTATAGTGAAATATATTATGATTATGACTAATAAGTTATAATGATATATGATAAGAAACAATCATCATAATTATCTACATACTCACAAAATAATATAAGGATATAGATCACTAAGAACCCGATTATTAGAGAACATGGAGTAAATAAAGAACCATTTGTTTCATGTGAGATATGTGGAAAATGAAATTATGGAGAATGTCTCAAAAGTATTATAAAATGTATTATATCACTGTAATAATGGATTAAATAATGGAACTATTAATGAATAATGTAGAGTACTATAGAAGGAAATAAATTTCATCAAATAAAAACATTTGTTATTCAATTTCATGTGGTTTGGAATATGGTAATTAACTAAGTTAATGCCCTAATCCAGGGTTTAACTCTTAGAACAATGAAAGACGTATGCTATAGAAATAATTTAAGTGTTTAGATTAAAGAGTTTATGTATTCAATTTTGAAAATTATTTTGTTTAAGTATTATATTAATGATATTATTTATATAATAATCATTAAGCATATAATAATTGGTCCAAAAGAGGTTTTTCTAATGGTCATGAATAATTTTTTGAATAATACTAATCATATAAAATTTTGATTTAGTGATAAGATTTTATATTTGGGAAACATTTTATTGAGGGCTTGATAACCCTTAATATTTGTTTGATATTGGTCTAAACCAAAATTTTATTGGGATAATAAATCTATGCATGACATAATTTTAAATTCATTAATATCCCTTTACAATTTTAATGTGATGGAAGATTAACATGATTATGTTTATTCTCAGAGAAATTTATTGGGGATGCTAATAATAATTTTGGGGATTTTATAGTTGTAATTTCCCATGTTTTGGATTGGTTTGATGATCTATGAAAATTGAATTTTTCTCTATCAATGGATGAAACTATTTTGTGAATTGAAAATTGGAATTAAATTTTGAGTATTCGAACAACTAGAAATGATTTTTTCATACATTGGTCATGATTCGGCAGAAGACCTCAGGGTTCCAGTAAACATTAGAGGAAAAAAAGAATTCATAGATAATGGATACAGTTGATTTAATCCATTCACATCATGAATCCCATTAAAAATGTGAATGGGTTTTAGAGGATTCCGTCAAAAGGATACATGGAATATAACACTAGGAGATTCCCTTGATTAATTTATGATGTGTATCTAGTTCATGTCGTGAATATGTTTCACATCGTGACACTAGTTCAGATTTTGAAAATAGTGGAAATGGATTTTAGAAATAGTTATCTCGATCCCCCAAATTTGATTCATTATGAATGAAGTGGGAGAATGCAGGGGAGGATTTAGTCGAGACTCCTCTCCGTATGTTTATACCTGATCAAGGATATATTGGGTGATTTGGTGACATCAGTAGGAATGATCATCCTCCTTCTCTATTCTATGTTGTTTCCCTACTATTGTATCTAATTTTACGAGTTTTAGTTTAGGGGTCTTCATAGGTTCCACCAAATCATGGCGTCATAGAACATTTCATATGTAGTTTATGATTTTTATTTGAAGTTTCCATCCTAAGTGGCCTTCAACACATTTCTACATTCCATTTTATTGAGTTACATAAACAAGGTGAATTTAAAAGGACTTATTTCTTTAAAATAATTTTTTTGTTGTTTTTAACACAATTTCTTAGGGATTAGGCATGATATTGTTTTAGGATGTGTCACATGTTGTCAGACAAATTTTGGTAATGGTTACACTATGATGGGATATATTGGTCAAATTTTGGGTATTAAGACATTATAATCAATCCAAATTAATTATTTTTCTTGATAATAAAAAATAAATAATTATAACATAATTATAATTATTTAATTTTTTTATATTATGGTTGTGAGAGTGAACCTTGCATGTATCAGATGATCTTGCATTGGCCAGGGAAGCTACTTTTAGCCCTTATGAAAAATATTGTTAAATATTCCAAATGGTAGGTTGTATAAGATACACCCCCTATTGTAGTTTAGAATGTTAATATAGTATGTGAATGTACAAGGATGGCCCTGAAGGGGATCCTGTCAAATTAGATTTTCCAAAGTGAAATTTTAAATGAAATAATTTATTTATTTAACTGAATGGATTAACTCCATATGTCACTACCAACCCATGTGATTTAGTTTCATACTTCATCATATCACTATGTTCATGTGTCCCTTAATGTATGAATCCATATGTGATTTTACATAGTCAATCCCTTGTTAGATTCCTCATTCTCACTCCTTTTGAGGACTCCAAGAGGAATGAACTTATTTATGTTTTGACATAGAGTATCCCAATAGGGATGAATTAATTTACATGTAAAATGTGACAATAATGGTTAAGAGGGTTTTTTTAATTGCAGATCTAGAGGATCCGGTGTGTTTACCATTGCTTTCCTAACCCTGGGCATGTATATCATGGGATAGAGTTGATATGGTAGTGGGTGTCACCTGGAACCCATACCAAAATTGTAATCCCATGAGTCAGGGATAGTAGTGTTGGGTTAGGTATTCCAAGACCATAAATTGTTTATTTATTTTTAACTCAGTTATTTTTTATTAAATTTTGATTTCTAGACGTAATTTATATAATTTGAATGATGAGACTTTTTTGATGTGGTAAATTTTAGGGATTCCCAAAGGTACTTCTTGGGATCCATCATTCAATAATTTTGCAATATTTTTTGAATGCATATATGTGCTTCCTAGGATTTTTCATATGATATTTTTTTATGTATATTGATATTATTTTATGACACCAATGAGGGGAATTTTGGTTTGTAACAGAAAATTACTGACGGTATTGATCTATTTACAGATATTGACGTGGATACGCTCCATGGACTCAAGCAGGATTCCTTGGTCTATTGTCTTGGGTCTTGGCCCATTTATGGCTGAACATTACTACATTTGACATATATTTCCTCTATAGAGTCATGGAGGATTCCATAGTAATTGGAATTGGGTCCAAAAAAATTTAGGTCTATATTTGACAGATTTTTACAGTGATGATCTCCATGGACTCAAACAGAGCACCTTGGTCAATGGTCATGGGTCCTCACCCTTATAGTTTTGATACTTGACACATTCGAAATAGTCCATTGTTGATGCAATATCATTATAATATGATTTTACCATTATACCTAGAAACCTTCATTTTATATATTGTAGGAGTATATGGGTGAAACTAGGATTATGAAATGTACGTTCCCAAGGGTGATGTAGCTTACTAAAAGACATTTCCAATGATGGATTAAGATTGTATTATTGATTGTGACAATGAACCTAGATTTAGACATAATTTTACACAACATGAGTGGTATAACTTCCATAATAATTCCCTTTCCAGAGTATATTTAGATGATCAGTTTCACAAACCCGTGGATCGACAATACTTTATCTAATTTATATATTTCATTGTAATTTTATAGGATTTTTTATTTTTTATTATTATTATCATGTTTAGGAGCTCATATTTACATACCCTTAGTATTTATAGAGATTTATGGGACGATTTTGGTGGTTTCCTACTATGTGTTTTACTCACACCCTTCTCAGGACACCATTTCACTAGGGTACCTAATCAGACGTTCACTTTGCTGCTACAACATGTTGGGATGAGGCACAAGACTGATCAACCAGGATGTCTTCGATATGTATGTCAAGATCGAGGTAATGGTATTGCTATATTTATGTAGAAAATTTCTTTTACTTATTTTTCATTTATTTAATCCAATATATGTATGTTTGACCATGTGGGTGATCAATGTTGTATGTTTGAAATTTATATTCAGGACTTTAATGAATTCCATTTATTATTTCAACTATGTGATATGTAATTCTTCCCCCACACTATTTATTACTAAAATGTATGATATTTAGTTATTTCAATTATGTTCCTACTATAATATGAGCTTCACATCTCTCCCTATCACAACCTATGCCCTCTCTCCAATTCGGCACCCTCGGCCATATTGATAGGTACACATTATGCAATGTGACAAACCGAATCATGGAACTAGATTACTAGTATCCATGTTTGGGCATTAAAGATTTCTTTCAAACCTACTTCTCGAGTTCAAATACGATTTTCAATATGTTAAAGAAGTTTATTAGAAATTATCAAAACCAATGATGGATATCAGACTGGTGTGTTAGGAATAAATTTTCTAGTAATACATTCATGTTACTAGGGATATTGGATTTCTATTATGATATATTATTTATTATTTTTATAGGTTTCCTTTGAATGAATTAGATATTATGTGGATTTTTTAATTTATTATGTATCTATAGATGTTGTCACATTGGCGGGATTCCATCGATATATTTATAACTCTTGGCACATTAGAAAGAGTCCAATGACTAATTTTGACTATTATCCTACAAATTTATGATATATCTCTAACATCATATTTGGCATGTGGGATTCATATTTTAAAGTCATTCTAATTTTTTATTTTAAATAAAATAAACTCCAATTTTTTAATATTTCAAAAGTAACCTAAATGGTGTTTTACCATCATGGTTCTTCGTTTAATTTTACTCAATTAGAGAATCTAATATATATATATATAGATACTTTGGTGGAAGGTATTGAGAATCTATGGTGAATTGTCTGAGGATGAGTCTGATGAATAATTCCTTATTCTCGAGAGGTGTAGTGATCCTAGTCTGTCAGTATGGAACATGGTGTTGGACCTCATGTAGATAATTTAATCATATGTGTAGTAATTTAATGTTTTTGTAACAACCTATTTAGTGTTTTGAATCATGTCCTCGAATGGAATTCTATATAAATGAACTGTATGTGTTGTATGACACGAATTGTTGAGACGATGTTCTGTGCGTATATTTGATCCATGTAGGTTAATATTTGTACATGCTTCTTTTCTAATAGACCCCTTTTGGGTGTATTTTTTTATTTTGATCTGGCTGGGTCACAATACATTATTCCGAAGTATACTAAAACCTTTATAGTTAAATGGAATTCTATGGGGGTATTACCATATATTGATGTCTGATGACTATAAATATATTATATTTTCTATATTATTTCATGATACTATTGGGGTGATCCCTTAAGAAGAATCTATGTGAGGATTAGGACCTAGTAAGCTATTTTTGACAGTTTTACCCTCTTAGGTCCATTTTTTTCCTTTAACTATTGTAGAGAGATATATTCCAGGTGCATGAGATTTCTTATATTGATAAGGGTGTATACGTGAATCCCCATGAAACATGACATTTGATAGGTTCTACTTTTTGGTGTGGTGGGAGATCTAGAGACCCTTATTAGTGACTCTGACCCTTGTTGGTTGATGATTTGTTCTGATCAAGAGAAACAAGAGAGTGAGATTATCCCATGTTTATGAATTCATTTTTATGATGTGATCGTGGTTATATGTTGTTGTCGAGACTGATGCATGGTAGGTGCTTAGTTTTTGCAATATTTTCATGGCGATTCCATTGGTTTTTTAGAAAGTGCATCAGTCCCAGTTTTTTGGGTTTGCATTAGTACGTAGAAAAATATGTGTTTTTAGCTAAGACAAGTGGTTTTTTTCCTATTAGAAAGTGGTTATGTCATGGGAATGTTCTCATGTCAGAATTGATGCCATGTGGTAGGTGTTCATGGAAGAAATCATAGAATTTGTGAGGTGTATATTTTGATAACGAATTCCAAGGGAGATTCTAAATAATGAGACATACATTACATGTGGAAGGGTTAGGTTGTCCTTTTAATGGATGAAATAGAGGTTCATGAGTTGTGTGGAAATGGTCAACTTTAGTTATGGAGGGAAATATTTATATAGTAATGTGATGTGCGACCATGTGTGAGTCAAAGACCGATGGTTTAGAAGAAATGATCCAAGACTGCTTGATAAGAATTTGGAACATGAATGTATAATGTTGCTATGTGTTTGATGATACTTCAGAAATAAGTTCTTTTCCATGACATACTTGACATGCGGTTAGACTTTGACATGAATTGTCGAGATATGGGGTTTAAAGAGTTTTTAATGGTGGGTGAAACATGTATTATTGTGGGAATGGCTCAAATAGTGATGCGTTCCTTTGATAGAATCATGGTTTTCTCTTAGATAGATATGGTAATGAAAAATATACTAACATTATCTAGAGTATACTAAAATAGTATTGGAAACATGTTGGGCTACCTATGAATCATTTGAAGTTGGATGAAAGACTCCATGGTGGTGACCTAGAGGACTGGTTTAAAACTATGATATATTGTGGGTAGTACACTATTGAACATTATAGAGTGGTGACCCTTATTTTATTTAAATATATTAACAATTTTCAGTGAAAACCATTTCTGTAGATAAAGAATGGGAGATCAATGACATTTTCATTGATGATCTTGAGGACTATCTTTTATCACATATCCGTTTTTATGTATAATAACGGATGGACCTGTGATATGGTGGTCAATATTTTGTACATTAGTGTGAATAAAAATATTCTCCTAAGGTGGGTAGCAGGACATCCGTCATTCATATGAGATAGTTAATTTATAATTGCCACTAGAATTCATTCTAGTCATAGGATTGTCATTGGATAATTTAAGCCATTGGTGAATGGGAACCTTATACACCTAAATTTAAAAGAAAATGTCTCGTGCGTGATCAGATACGAACTCCAGTGGAGTTTTAGTACTGGAATTGGTCCATGATTTCATATGAAGACCCATTAGTATTTTATCAGAAAATATATCATTAGTTGTGTGGTGATATTAAAACATGTATAGAAAGGGGCTGGTTTGGCCAAGAAATGTCTTTTGGTGTTTGTTACAAAATTCCTAGAGAAGTATTGGTACAATCTATGAGTTCCTTGGTATAAGGGTTTTGGGGTCTGGTTTTGGTGATGTCTATGTTGAAAAATATGATATTTTCTATAATAGTCTTTCTAATATGATTCGAATTGTTTTCTTTCATATAATCGAATGTGGATGATAAAAAATAGAATCAATAATGTTGTTTGGATGACTATGAAGATGTCTACGTATCAGCCAAGACATTCCAAGAAATAATCTTGTGAGACCATGATAAATTGGGCTGATTAGAATTTGATCATTTAAATCAAATAGAAGACTTAGAGTACTACCATTATGTTTGATCAGAATCTTTAACATGAAAAAAATGTAGGGAGTGTCATTATGATTCTAGGGGATTGTTTTAATAGGAAATTCTAATGGTGGTAGTATCATGGGTAATATGTTTTTACATAAGTTAGGAACCTTTGATAGGGAGTGACATATGTTTTTTAATGAAAGAGATAATGAAGTATTCATCTCATGGCTTAGACGGGATTGATTAAGAACTAGCTTTGTGTTTCATTATCAATTATGAGGATTTTGTTGAGTGTTTGTATCTTATGTACTATATGTTATATGTGGCCTTTAGTTTTTCATTGTCTATTTAAATATGCATCATGTACATTTCAGTGAAACTTAATATCCAATGTTGGTTAAGAGATTTTTTATTGTTCCCCAATTATTCTCAGAGATGATAAGTTCTAGGGTATAGAGATTGTAATCACCCATGTTTAATACTAGATTTAATATATATAAAGTTTTAATTTTTATCCTTTTGTGGATGTGTGATCTTGTGAACAAGAAATCCAGATGAGGCTTCAAGTGTTTGATAATATAATAATGATGTTATCAAATGTGAGATTTGATTTGATGGTTGACCCAAGGATGTCGTAGTACACTTGAGGATAAAATGGCCTACCATGTTACGGGAAGAACCTATTTTGGGCCATTCATGTCTTGAATACCATATATGACATGAATATAGTTAATAATGTTAATGGGTCTCACTGGATAAAGCCAATAGGATATTGGAAGTTAATTTCTAGGGGAATAACCAAATAAGTTCCTGATGTGTATCGTGTTCACATCATGAATCTATTTCACATCATAAAACCAGATCATTTATTGAAAACTACATAATGAAATTTTAAAATATATAATAGGGGCCTCCACATTTTTTTTGGAAATAGAAGGGAATACACACAAGTGGCTTCAACCGGCTCTCTTCTCCCTTCTTATTTAATGATCAATGAGATATTTTTTTTGACTCAACAAAATCGGTGGGTAAGATATTTATCGTTCTACTGAATATGGTGTTTCACTTATGTGATTTTCAATTTCATGATTTTCTATTTCTGTTTCTTTATAATTTCCATGGAATCATAGTGTAATATACAGTTTCAGTTGTTTTCATTCAATTCATAGGAAGATTCCCACTCAAAAGGTTGCCCACACTTCAAATTTTGTCATTTAGTTGACATACAACACTGTGGTTAATTTATAAAGATCTATTTACATGTAAATAAATATTTTTCTATTTTTATTAATTTTATATCTTATGTATTATTCTTAATTCTGGGTTTTGGATGTGTCCCACTTTTTTGGGGAATAATTGTATTTCATTATAGTGTGACGAGGTTGTCCAGTGAGATTTTGGGAACTATGCTATTATAATTAAGTCATTTTAGTTGTTTTATCGTGACATGATTAATTAATTAATTATATAAATATTATAAAGAATTAATTTTATAATGTTCTGGTTGTGAGATAGGACTATGAATGTATCATATGAGAATTGGTGTGCCTTGGAAGCTGCTTCCATCACATGGAAAATAAATGGTAAAATTTTCCTAATGTAAGGTGGTCCATCTTATATTATCTAGAGTATTTACACATGTTTATGTAGAATTTTTACCTTCAGTCAGGACCATGTTAGAGATTCCCCCTGATTACATTTACCCTAATGACTTGTTAAATTAAATTAATTAATTCAGAAATTGAATGTATAAATACTATAGGTCACTAAAAACCTATGGGAACTAGATTCATATTTAGACTTATCACTGAGGAAGAGGGTCCCCTATGAGATGACTCCTTGTATTATCTAACCTATAGGATCCCATGTAGAATACCTCCTTCGTACTCGTTGTGAGGACCCCAAAAGGGAATCCCTTATTTATGTTTTAATATGGACAATCCCATGTGGGATTCCGTTATTTTAATTATACCTCAAAAGATCTGGAGTAGGGATATTATCTTAAGAACTAAATTAGGGGACCTAGGGGGTTCCTCATTGTTTGACCAATGAAAATCCTGCACGTTATGGGTTTGAGTTGAGATGGTAGAAATTATCACCAAGATCTCATACCAAACTTGTATTCTCGTTAGACTATCATAGTAGTGGAGGGTTTGGAATTCAACCACCTCCACTACTTTCATTATTATTTCATAATAGTTTTTATTTATGTAGTTATGATTTAAAGAGGGGACTCTTGGATTTTTAATGATGAGCCTAATTTTATGTGGTATGTTTTATGGATTCTTAATGGTACTTTATAGGATCTGTGTTTTGATCCTTCTGATGATTTATATTTTATTAGGATGTGCAGATGTTCTTCCTGGGATCTCCCTTTTGGTCATTATTTTTTAATATAGATATCACATTATAAAACTAATGAGAGGAATTGTAGTATATCACTGACCGTACCTGACAGTATGGAAATCTTTAACAAATTCATTAAGGATTCACATCTTGGGCTCGAGGAGTAATCCTTTGAAAATGGTCTTGGAAATTGGACCATATAAGCTATAATATACAAAGTATTCTATAGATTCTGTCTGCGAACTTCAGGATGATTCATTGGCCAATTAACTTGTTTCCTGACCCATGTAAAACTTTATTATACCGAGTTTTCTATGGATGATCTCCATGAACTCAGATAATTTTCCTTGAACAATATACAATGGTCATAGTCCTTATACGTTAGATACTTATATATAGAGTGTAGAAAACATTTGATATAGTACCATTCATATAGGATTTAAAATTTAGATATAAAATCCTTTACTATTGTGATTCAAGGTGATTATGGGTGAACCTAAGAATAAGACATGTATCACCATATGGTGTCATAAAATTATTAGTTACATTTATAGTGTTGGATAAATAAGGAATTATTTATTGGTATTATAGATCTTGATGTAGAATTATATAAACCCAAATTGAGTGGTATGATATCCAGCACAATTCCCTATTCAGATGATATCCAGACAACATGGATCACAGACCCAATGACCCATTGTGGTCTATATTATTTACATATTTGATTGGTTTTATTGTTTTATTTTTATTTATATATTTTATCATAATTAGTACCTATATTTTACATACATTACATATTAATATCTATGTAAGAGACCATGTTGGTGGCACCGTACTGATTTTTATACTAACACCCTGCCCAGTCCACAAATACACCAAGTCCCCGAGCAGACTATGTCATGGTTGTAGGTACATGATGGGTTGAGGATAGAGACCGATTGAGAAGGGTGCCTTTGATATGTACGCATATATCAGGTAAGTGGTTTTGCTCTTTGATTGTCATAGGTCCTTGTAAATTTATTTATATTTTTTCTATTTACTCCAGTTAATTTATGTTCATTGTAATGTGCGATCAATGTTGTATATATGACGTGGCCATTCAGCCCTTTTCATCATTCCATTTCATATTTTATTCTTGTCATATTTATTTCTTATTCCTTATATTTATCACTTTTATGGATGTAATTTTGTTATTTTAATTTTATAATTACTATGATATGTGGTCATATTCTTTCCACTATCACACCCTAGTCCCAAGATACTAGTCAGCAGTATCTCGCATATGTGTAGGATTGCATGAGGCCTTTTGAAAAACCAGCTCAGGGTATTGAATTATTGGACTCTTTGATGGTGATTACAATAGTTTAAAAAAAAATACCAACCATAGTCTGGGAGACAACTTATCAGATCCAACAAGGACATGGACATTGAACCCATAACTAAAGTGCAAAAATGATTCAGCTTCCACCACTAGCTGATGTGGTGTCCTGTTTACTGTAACAATATTTTTACATAAATGGATTGATGGATATTGATTAAGTTGGTAACAAGAAATATATTATATGATAAAATCATTATTTTTTTATTTCATGATGATTTAATATTGTTACTATGATATAGTGAATATGATCTATTATGGTTTACATAACCCTTTGGGTTAGTATATGATTCAATATTAAGTTAATTACGATATATTGGATAGTTGGATGTTGATAATCATGATTGTTAAAATGAAAATCATTGAACTTGATATATTTTCAGAAATATTAACAGTCAATATAGTAATTACATTTTATTTTAGTATGTAAATTTAATTTATCATATTTTTGTGAAGTTCACTACATTACAATATTATATTTATTTTTCATAGTGATTAATGATATAATTAGACATGATTCCATATAATTAGGAAAATATTACCTTTAATATTTACTTGTTTTTTTTAACTAGATAGATTACTTAGAATGAATGAAATTTATTTTTAGGGATTTAATGAAAAAGTCAAGACATAGACATTGAGATTAATTGGTTCTTTAATGTTGAGGTTATTTAGGTTTTTTCATATATTAGGTTGTTTATTTATGGATTATTCTATATTAAAACATTGATTTTATTGATGAATTTTTATATTAATTTATTATTTCATTATATTATGGTTAACTAATTTTGGTTATTATTTTATATTTTTTAACCCCTGTTGTTTTATTATAGATTGGATAAATAAAATATAATTTTTTCAATCATGTAATCTATTATATTTTGATAGTACCAACTGAAGCATAAAAAATTATTCTTGATTAGTCATCACATATATAAAAAGATGAGTTTGTGTTATTAATTTATTAAAAGAATAGAGTCTACTTATAATGTAAGTATAATTTCTTATATTATTAGTCTATATGAGAAATATATTCCTCAATAAAAAGAAATGTATCTTGAATAATAAAATTTCTACTCATAAATTAATTCAAAATAAATTTATTATCTTTTCACCAATCCAATAATTATCTTTATAAGTTGTTAACTTTATTATAAACATGTTTATTATCACCCTATTAATCATTTGGTGTTATTTTTATCATTCATGCCTATATTTTATTATCCCTCTAATTTTATACTATTTAGAAGGAATGTTCTAGGGTGATCTACATATGTCCCTTTCCAACTTTTTAAGAGGAAGTTATATTAACAATTTTATGATATGGGTTTTACAAAAATGAATTTTTACATATAAAATCATAGATTAGTTAGAACAAGTAGAAACTTTTAGGATCCATTTTTTGATGGGGTAAATAACACACAAAACTATATCTAAATGGACTACGGTATACTATTAAAATATTAATGTTTAATTTAATAGTTATCACATTGTCATTGAATTGGTGGGTTTGAGTAGTATTATCTGATTTATTAAATAAATATAGAGGACATAATCAACACTGTGATGTTTTTGTGAAAACTTTTTTCTTGTTTAGATGAATAACCTTCATAAAATAACTTTATTTATAAAAAAGAGGTGTTTTTTCATGCTACGAAATTTTTTTATGATGTTGTTGGATAATAAGAAAATTAAAAAGTTTGTTAATAACCATCCAAAAAAAATAAAATGATTCTTCTTTAATCACAAGATGTCCAATAAATCATGAATATCTAATGATCCATGTGGTTGTATAAAATGTTGTAAATAATGTGAGAAGACAAAGGTGGAGATCAAATTTTGTTCCAAACATAGAATTTATGGGAAAAAAATTCAGAAGTACTCTAGTGAAGATCTTTTGATGGTGGGATGATATGTAGAAATATGTTCTTATGAAGATATTTACAAAGTTCTAAAAGTTTTAAAATCCTATTTGAATTGAAATTGATCTAGTGTACAACGGATGAAATCCAGACCATAAATTTTCAATCTATCATTTTAGAATAAATGAAAATATATTAAATAAATGCAGTAGATTAGTTATTTTTTTGAATAAAACAGAATTTTTTTCAGATGAAAAAAACTGAATATAATTTTTGTAAGATGTATTCTGATCTAGATTTCTAGATTTATTGAAAAATATTAGAGGGGAAGAGAATTCTAATAGTTTTCCACAATTAATATGACACCGAGGTCTATTTTTTAGAAATAAAATCTCCAGTCAATTTCAATATAGATGATTATGTATGAAATATATTATTTGGAAGTTCTATGTTTCTCTACTCAAAATTCAATAATAATATGTGTATAACATGTCAATCAATTGAACATTGTATAAAATGTTCATAACATTTAATTAGAAAAAAAGTATAATATCCGGGAAAATATTTTTTTGGAAATAATATTGTTGTTGAACAGTAAGGGTGTTTATTAGAATAAATAGTAAAATTTTAAGGGAAATTAAAATTCAATGGTGGAAACATCATTGTGCATAAAATAATGTTTTTTGTTTGATGATGATTATAATAAACTAAAGTATTTATAATTTTAAATAATTTATTTAACCATATACAATTATTTCTCATTCTTTTTATTTCAAATGGGTAAATTTTTTAAAAGAGGAAGATGTGTTTTTCCAAAAAGACACTTTGTATGAATTCTAAAGTTCGTTATTTTTCATGCTATGTAAAATTTAATTTTCAATCTGATGAAGTTAGTTCATTCATAGGATGAAAGATGAAATAATCATTGATGATGTTAATGGATGAAATTTTCTAAAGATTCATATAATTTTTTGAGATAAGGAATGTAAATATAAAGAGATCATGGTTAGTTGGATAGATAAAATATGGAAAAATATTTGAAGATAGAAAAAATGAAAATGAAATTTCAGAAAAACATTTTCTGGGTAATATTTCTTACATACATATTATAATTATTTCAATAGAATCCCAATTTAATGAACTATTTCATGATGTTCAAGGAAATTCATAAATTTCATGATTATTTGAGAATAATATATAATTTTTTAGAAGTTTTTATATTTTTTTATGAAATTAAATTGTTCATGAAATTAGGTTTTTTAATTCATGTGATATAGAAAATTAAAAGTGTTCCTATGTTTCTATTCTAGGAGAATACTTAAATATTGGTGAAAAGTTAATTGTTAAATAACACTATTACAAAATAAAAAAAGTTCATGCACTATAAATTTTGTGTGAGATGTATGTTTCCAACAGAAGATTAGTTTCAATTTGAAAAATTAAAGAAGTATGTTTTGGTCAAAATCCCATTATAAATTTTAATTCATAATTAAAAACACAAAAAATAAAACATATGTAATATATAAGTAGATTTTTTAAATCATAGAATTTTTGTTATCAGGATGAATTCTATGTTTATATCAGGTGTAGTTTTTGTGGAGTTAAAAAATGTGGATTTATGATGAAGTCACATTGGATGTAAAAAATTATGGATAGAGAAGATTATAAAGAGGATTATTATGTATATTTTCTATAAAGTCTTCTACTCGGGTATATTTCCAATTAATGGTAATTTTTTTGTTCATGTTTTGAAATAAAAATTTTCAAATTGGTGGGAACCATTATATTCATACCTATTGAGAGATAGAAATAGTTTATTAAGCGTTGGCTCATAAGTTGAATTCTGTTCATGGAAATAGTAAATTAATATGGACCAATGAGACTGTATGTGGTAAGGATGATGATTCTAACAATAAGGTCCAAACATGTAATTATTATTATTTTTTTAACTTCTACCTTTTTCATGAATGTGTGTTTTTCAAAAGATGATTCACAAATAAATGTAACAAGATACTGAGGTGATACTTCTTAAAGATAAAAAATTTTAATATAAAACTACAAATCCCCCCCAATGTGATTTTATATGATTATTAGGTAATTCAAGATGTATCAGAGCCATGGTTCCCATACTAAATTTTTATCATGGAAAATCACAATTTTTTTAGAAACATATGTGTTCCTATATATGATAGAAGAAATTATCAATGATGGAATGAATTATACACTATATTATAACTAATATATTTTAATTTATTGAAGCATTAAATCTTGGGCTTACAATTATTGAGAATGAATCTCCTATAATATTTGAGGAAAAAAAGAACATCAATATTGATGAAAAACATAGAAATTTTATTCTTATGCCTTTATAAAATAATTATTTATAATGGTGTTGGACCTAGAAAGAGCTAAGGAAACATGGTAAAAACATTTAAGTATCTTCTAGGGTAACACTAAAGTGAATGTATTCATCCATACATTCCTCTACATATTTGGTAATTTTTTAGGAAAATGTAACTTATTTTTTCATTCATTCCATTATCTTTCTTATCATCAAAATAATTATCATCGATATTGTTATAATAAAAACATTAGTTACATTAACTCTTTGATAATGATAATATTGATAATAATGATTCTTAAGATAAGGAAGACAATGAAATGAATGAAAAAAATCATGTCTATTATCATAAAAAATTATTCTAACGGTAAATAAAGTAAGGTTGAAGGCAACAACTAAAGGCTTTCACATGTGGAGGTGTTGAAAATTTTGATATGAATTTACCCAATAATAAATATTGTGAATATTAAGATCTTTCTATAGAAAACCCATAATGGAATTCATATAAAAAAATATATATAATAAAATATAAACATTAGAGAATAAAAAAATTCACAAAAAAAGATCAATCATATTGAGAAAGAATGTTTAAAATGGTTCTTATGATAAAAAGTTATCCTAAAGGCAATAAATAGAAATGTATTGATTTTTTTTAATGATGAGAAGAAAAGAGATTCCTAAAATAGTTATGAAGAATGTGGTGAAAAATATAAAGGTAATATCATCAAAGATCTAATCTTACTACTTCTCTTAATCAAAAATAATAACATAAGAAATTTATTAGAAAGTTGAATATATAATTTCAAAAAAAATATGAAAGGTAATGATTTATAGAAATATCCTGGCATATATAACTATATGGATGTAAACCAAAAATTGAGAGTTGGTGAAAGGGAAATTTGGTAGGAGTTATCAGTAAGATAATTTAATATGGGGAAGACTAAATATGTAATACTCAATCAAAAATTCCCTATGTAGAATGTTCCTTATGAAAGGTAAATAGAAATTTCATTATTGATTAAGAGGAAAAACATAAATCATCTCAATATTTAGAGAAATCAAATTCCATGAATAAATTTAAATCTTCCCCCTCTCAATTTATGAGATCCTATTTTTTTTACTAATTTTGAATCTATTAAGAAAACGATATGGAATCATTCGGAATCAAAATTATATGTAAAATATATTACAGACAAATTTTGAAAATAATCCCCATTTGAAAATTGACACATAGAAGAAAGAAATAAGATTAAAAAGGTAGTATGAACATTGATAATAATTCTATAAGAAATGATCATACTTTTGTATAAAATAAAGATACGATGGTTTTTTATTTCTATGGAATTAAGGCTCATAAAGAATAAAAACATTGAAAAAATATGTATCAATTCAAAAATAGGATTGAATTTAGGGGAAGTAATAGTGGAAGAAGAATTAGCAATTTCCCTATGTTCAAAGAAGTTTAAAAAGGAAAATATAATGATTCTAGAAAACAAGATATGCAATACAAATTCTAGAATCAGGAATAAGTATGTAGTAGATGTGGCTATGATGGTAACACTCTTAAACAATATATGAATACTCTATGGCACATGTTTTTTATGATTAAAGATAAAAAGGGGCAGGAAAGGGAAAAATTTGAGGAAGGAGCCTCTATTGTTAATACTTCATTGAAATCAATAAAAAAAATAAAAAAATAGATTATTAATAGTGGATGTTCCTCAAATATGATATAATATTTAAAAATCATTAAAAATATTGAAAATAATTATAGAGGATATTTTACCATCCGAATTGATAATTTGATTAAAAAGAGAGGAATACGAATAACTGAGATATATATTGAGGAAATAAAATAAAAGGTTATTATTTTTACTAATGATATCAAACAAAATCTACACTAAGTTATCCAGGAATTTTTTAATGGAAAATAATTTTTGTTCAAGAAATATTTGGGTATCATCCGATGTGTAGAAGATAAAAAATTGGAAACTGGGGGAAAAAGAAAAGGAGAAAATATTTTTCAAATTAGAGAACATTGTAACTCATTAAATTTGAATATTGACTTTGAGAAATTTGTATAGGATTATATTGTTGGCCACCTTGAAAAAAAATTATGAGTAATACTTCTAATGTTGATTCTACATAAAACTTACCCACACTGAGAATGAAACAGGTTGTTATTTTGTATAATTTTTCGAATTGAAATATGGATAGAAAATTGAATATGAATTTTGAAATTGAGTCTAAAAGACCACTTGATCATATTTAATTAAATTTATGGGCGCTAATGTGGCATTAATCTATGAAAAAGATTTTTTTTTTTAATTTATCACTTATATTTATTATTTCATTCAAATGACCAATATTATCATTATCAAGCACAAATCAAAGGTACGAGAAATATTCATGTTTTTCATAAGAGAAGTTTATGGAGAAATCAATGTTAATGTAATGATGTTGATAACTAATAAAAAATTTAATACACATACATATCTTTCGAAACATATCTAAATAATCATGGGATGATTCATAAATACAATGATCTATATAGTCCGCAATAAAATAAAGTGAAAGAGAGGAAAAATATAAATTTTAAAGGAATGGGAGGAGATATGTAGATAGTTTATATAACTTCGATTTTTGTTCATAAAGAATATATTAATACTATTATACATGTACAAAATAGAGTTTTTCTATGTTAAGAATCCAATAATAATTTCTATTAAATGTGGTATAACAAAAACCCATCGTTGTGAAATTTCAAGGTTTTTCGAAGTCCCTGTTTACTAAAAGACAAAATACTAGATCTTATAAAATATAGTGGAAAAGGAAAAGAATTAATTTTCATTGAATATGAAAAAAAATAGAAGAAGCTATAAATATTTTAACAATCATTTATAGAGGTAGGTGGATTATTATGATGTGTATGTAATTGAAAATAAAAATTACACAACAAAGTTTGTTGAAATTGTTGTCTAAGGTCAATTGATGTAATACAAAGAGAATAAAAAAATATAGGATTAAAGTGATCAGAAATAGGAAATTGTAGATTAAAAACATTCATGGAGTTTTGAAATTGAGGAATGAATAAAACAATAAAATTTCATACACTAAAATATAGTTAGAATGTGAGAATATTATTAGATATCAAAAATATCAAATTTATACACGAATGATGTTGGGACGTGAAAATAATCTTTACATAACTCACATGTTTATCCAATGTCAATTTTATAATAAGTTTATTTTAATGAATGAATTGTTGATAAAAACGTTGAATTATACATGATTGAGAGAAATTATACATGGGATGTTTTTCTATGTCCGGTAGAGAAGAATGTTTTCGGAACAATTTGGTTGTAAAAAACAAGGTGAATGAAAATGGAAACGTCTTGAGATTCAATGATTTACTTATTTTTAGACGACATGAATTAGTGTAAGATGATTATTTTGAGTAAAATTTTGACCCCATAGAAAGATTAAAAAGTATCAAAATGTTATTATATGTGGATTCAAATGATTTTTATTTTGATTTATATTTATGGGAAATTAACATTATTAAATAAAGGTAACGAAGAAAAGGTTTACATTGAGGGACCTTATGGATTCTTACTTGATATTTATGGAACGAAAATATGTAATGTAAAGAAATCATAGTATGGCTCTCAACAAACGTTTCTTTTATAAAACTCAAAACATTGATGTTGATTGAAATAATTTTATTTCTATAATGGAATAGATGAAAAAACGTATATGTGAATGATATAGACTCAAGTAACTTTATATTAATTTTTTAAATTGATGTTATCATATTGTTTTGAAACATAGAGAAATATTGTGAAGATTTTTCTAATGAAATGAAGAAGAATTATGAAATTTTATAGTTCAGTGAAATAACATTCTATGTAGAATTTCATGTCCCACATAGGGGAAAATATATTTTACAATATCATGAAAATTATACCAAAGATTTATTAAAAATCTTGTGATGAAATATTCCAAGGAAGTTTCTACTCTAATTTCAATGGATACAAAGATAAGAAAAGATAAATCTGGGAAAAGAATGAATCAAAATGTTTTCTAGATTTTATTAATAAGTTAGTTATATTTAATTACTCAAAGACTTGAATTTTTTTATTTTTTTAAATTTCTGTTCCACATATCATAGTGATTGAAATGAATCTTATATGTCGGAATAAACAATAAATTTGAGATATGATAATGGAACAAAATCATATGGTGGTTTGTTATAAATGAATTAATGATATAAACATTCATGGGTTCACTAATACTGATTGGGATGAATATTATAATGATATAAAATCAAATCTACGAAGAATGTATTTCTAGGGATGATGTTGTCTATGACGGAATAGTAAGAAACAAAGATCAGTTATTTTTAGACTAGTGGAGTCAGAATATATTTTTTCTACATAGTCTTCTACTCAAATGTTGTGGGTGAAATTTTTGTTGGAATATTTTAAAGTGATTGTTTTGACATTATTGAAGATTATTTGTGATAATATTAGAGGAATTGATCTTTATAATAATCATGTCTAACATATTGATATTAAGTATCTCTTCTTCAAAGAGAATGCTACTAGTTGAGAAGTATTGAAAGAATATTTTCTAAAAAATATTAAATTTCGGATGTTTTCAAAAATTAAAAATAAAATAAATATTAATATAAATAAGGATATAGCATCATGTTCATCGTCCTAGAAAAAAAATAGTAATCATTTTAAGGAGATCCCCATATTGATTTATATTATTTTGAAAAAGGGGGAGAGAATGTAGCAAATTTGTTATAATTTTTTCATTTTACTCTATAATGAATTAGAATATACAAATATCATAGAAAGGGTGGGAGAAAAAAATTGGGGATATTGAAAAAATATTTTTCGTAAAATAATATAAAATTGAGGGGTATATTATCATAACATTTCCACAAATGTTCTGGTCACAAAGGTATTTATTTCATTAAAAAATTACTTTATGAAATAACATGATTTCCAGACACTCTATATAGAGGAAATATGATTTTTGGTAAAATTTGAAATATATGAGTTATTACAAAAATGAAATGTGAAAAAATATAAGTGATGACAAATAATGATTTTCAATGTCATTAATAAATGATTTCAAAAAATAAATTCGGGGTTAATGTTCTGTTGTAATGTTTTTGTAGAATTGTGTTGATTTTTTTGACAACTAAATTTTTTAAAGCATGTTTTTAAGATAGAAATGTTTTTCGATGCTGAAAAAGTATTTTTTATAATGTTTTCATAGAATAAGTAAATTAGAATGTTGTTAACACACATCAAAAAAAAATTAGATAGTGATTTTATAAATTCAAAAAGATCTAAAAATAATGAAAATCTAAATATCTTTGAAATACTATTAAATTTTTTACAATGTTAAAGAAAAATAGAGGATATCAAATATGGTTTTAGAAATAAAATATATAGAAAACAAATTATAGATTGACTTTGGAAAAGAAGTATTTTAGATGGGATTCCAGTTCGAAATATGGTTAAATAGTGATGTTTAAAAACATTTTAAAGTCAAATAATCTTGATCCAAGTGAAAGTAATTTGTCGTACAATGGATGAGGTTATGAAAATTCATTTCCTGTTGAACCTTTTCTTATGATGGTTATTATAAAAAATAATTATAGTAGATCTGAATTATTTCCAAATGAATTTTTTTTGTTTATCTTGTTAAAAAAATTAGAAAAACATTTGGTTAAAGTCTAGAGATATGGAGTTATAGAGTTTGTGGAAGGGCGATAAGGGAATAGAATGGAAGTTTAAAATAATTGTAGAACTTTTATTACAATTTTTTTTTGGGAAAAACATTCTCCAGTAAAATTTCTAGGAGAATATTTTTAACAAATCCAGTTTTTCTACATTGGAGAGTTTCTATACAAAAAATTAGATATGGAAGATTGATAGCTTAGTTTTCATATTAACTTTCTATAAAAAGATAACACACAATCAATAAAAAAATAAAATTTTAATATATAGACAATTAATTTTATGAAAATATGGATCTTGATAGTGAGTTTTTGTGGTTACAATGATAAAGATGAAATACAAAATGGTGACACAAATTTAAAAAAGGAAAAATGATATTATTGAAATCATAGTTTTTCAATTGAAGATAATTGCATGAAACTGAAGTCTTTAGAAGTTGAATAAATATAGTCAGCCATAATTAGTGACGTTTTACATTATTTTATTCAAATGGGTTAGGTGTCTTAGGTAGTGGTTGATGAAAAATAAGCATTGTATGTATTTTAATGTTTATAGTTTTACAACATAAATAATATTTGATATCTAATGTTCCAAAGTGAGTTTCCCTCCATTGATATTTGAGGAAAATATATAAATAGTGGTGGAATATACATCATTACACAACTGTTTTCACACATATTGAAAATATGAAATTCTATAGTAGTTGTGTTAGAAGTGATTTTTCTAAGAAAATTGAGTTTGGGGTTGACGAAATATAGTTAGAGGCTTTTGTTAGAGGATTAGTGAAAATAATAATTCATAATTCATGATAGATAATGGTCAAAAAAGGAATTTCAAAGTACATTTTTTAATGTGTAGAGAATTTAAAATACTAAATAATTTTTAGATTATATCAGGTGTTGTTTTGGAGTGGTAAGAAAAAATTAGAATTCATGATATAGAAATATTGGATCGAAAAATTTTAGATGGAGAAGATCTTATAGAGGATGATTGAATAATGTTTCTGAATAGATGACTAAAAAAGAAAATTTTCAATGTTTCATATATTTTTTGTGCCACAAATTTTTAAGATAAATATGTAAACAAATGGTGGTTAGTATAATGATACCAATCCAGAGATAAAAGGAGTATAATGGGAGTTGGATGAAAAGATATATTCACTTATATCCAAAAGTGATTTTCGATGGACCCACAAGAGTGGCTCTGACAAGGATATAAGTACTAACACTGAGGCTGATCCTTATAAATATATTCTTCTTTCTATAATTTCTTAATTTTTCAGGAACATGAATTTGTTATAATTGATGAGGAAAAAATCAAATAGGTTGACATGGTTAATTTTATTAAAGATGAAAATGTATAAAAATATAATAACTGATTGAACCCCATTCCACATTATTAGTTCTCCTAAAATACAAAGAATCTAAATTAATGATTTTTTGTAATTAATTTCATATAAATACATTTTTATACATAAAATTCATTTTTCTGAAAAAAAATTTTCATTGCATTTTTTATTTTGAGTTTAATTAGTTATTAACATTTATATAAATTGAATCATGTAAAATAGGTTAAATATTTTGAATTAGGAGATATAAATTTAAAAAATATAACCCTTTTTTTTACCATTATAAATAGTAACCATAATAAATAATTTCCACTACATATAGGAAAATCAACTATTTATGTTTAAAAATAATATTACAAGGATTAGAAAATGACCATAGAACTTTCGAAGATTTAATTAGTTGATCATATTTCATCAGTACTCATCAAATATTCTAATATATGAGCTTTTTTTTTAAATTGTCAATGATATTGAATTTTTTTTATTTTATTCAAGGTATGGTAAAAAATGTCACTCTATTTTTTTAATATATTTAATTTTTTGGAATATAGATAAGCATAGGTAATTTATTGTTCTAAATAATCATTAGAAATGTAATTTTTCTACCATGTTAATTTATTAAATATTTTTAGTGATGAAATCATTATATTAAATTCTAACAGTACAATGTGAATAAAATTATTTAATTAGTAAAAATTATAAAAAAAGATTTTAAAATAAAAAAAATAACAATATAATTATAATTAATTAATATTTCCCATGAATTACGAGATATACATGGCATGTCATGAGAGTTTCAAAAAATTATATTCCAGTTCCACCTTTTTCTTAAGGAATTTAATGTCTTGTTAAATGAATACTGCCAGAAATGTAATTAATGATATCTTATAGTAAATAAAATATTATTAAATGTTTTAAAATTCATAAAAGTCATTTTTTTTTGGAAAAACTCACATTCTAGGTTTTAAAACAAAAACTATAGTGCATTTATGGATTGGTTTTTCTCATATGGTAAAATTCATGACCCTTGACGGATAAATGATTTTAAAGAGTTAATTATTGAAGGGTTAAAATGGGGGGGGGGTGAAATTAATAAATAATGGAAGAAATAAAAGTAACATTTTTCCTAATTTTTTATAGGCAAGTGTTGTGACAAATTCTAAACCCATATTCCAATTGAATCAATTTGGATCAATTTGATATGAAATATATGTTATATTATTTGAACACATTAAGAAATTGTTTAAATTTCCTTCCCATCACATTTAAAAGGACACCCTTTCTCTCAGTTAATCACACAACATTGAGGAATATATGTCAAAAAAAATATATAGATTTATATTATCAATACCCTTATTCTATTAAATAGTTTCTTTTAATTCCTAAATTCATACAATAGGTCCCTTAAAAATAGAACTAAAATAATTTTACCGAAGAAGTGGTAATCTTCTTTAGAAATTCCTTCCTAATTATATCTTCTTATTATTACTTTGAAAGTATTGTACCCAACCTACAATAGTAAATATAATAAAGAAAATATATTGAAATTTTATTATTATTACGTTAGTCATATATACTTTCTATTTTTTATCATACAAAAAGATAAACATTTCTTGTGATTACGTATGAGTTAATATCTCCACATATTAGTGTAATACATTTTTCGTAACCATTTCACATTGGTGGTCATAAGAATTGAAATAATAAATATATATGATATAATAAAATAAAAATTATTTTTCTATTATAATATCATATTAAACTTCATATTTTCTAATCAGTTAGAAAACAATATCGTCATTTGTGCGTATGTGCAGACTGCCACCTCACCAAAGTGATGCGATTTGAGTTTCATTTTTATTTTACATGGATTGTAATATAGATAGATTTAAAGAATACGTATGATATATTTGATATAATATTTATTTTTTAATATTGAATTATTTTATAGTGTTCTATTAATCCATCCATTGAAAAATTAATGTAGTGTTCTTAAGTACATATGACATACCATCCTTGTGAACATTTAAATTCATTTTTCTATATATAACATTCATAGATTACTATAAATGTGTTTATAATGAATTTATGTGATATCTATATCATTATTATAATTTATTAAATTGTTCTACCCAAATCAGTGTACATGTACCAAAAAAATGTACCAAAACATACATGAAAATCAAGGAAGTTTTTACTCACAAGAGTGGTTTTAATGATGAATATGTAATGAAAAGATGATAAATTATTATAAGAAAATAATATAGGGTATGTTATGTATTATAATGGTTTAGTTATATATATATATATATATTTTAAATCTAAATTTATTATACAAGAGGCTCGTATGGATACAAAAGAAGTGAAACCTAAGGTAAGGGATTATTTCAAAGACTCATCATTATTTAGGAGTGTTGTTCTTTAAGTCTAATTTGGTTGAATTATTTTATATTTTTATCCTAAACCCAACATATTTCCTTATCCTATGATCATCCATGAAACTTTTTATTAATAATAAAATCATACTCTCTTTGTTACATAAAATTATTCCTTTTATAAAAATATGAATTTATTTCTATCTTTGGATGAAAATCCTTTTTCGTCCATATCCTTGTTTTGTAAAAATATATAAACAGATTCCTTAAAAATTATCTACAGTATTTAATATATAAAATTTTAACCATTGTGTTTTTAAAAATGGATTGAAAGGAATCTTGTTATAATTTTCAGAATGATGAAATTTTATGACATTTTTTCAATAGTGTGGAAGGATTATAATTTAACTAATATCGAATATATGGAATTTATTACCATAATCACCACTAATTTCATTGATTATTCATTTGCAATACTCCACATGTGTTTTATAAAAATGTTTTACCTAATATTATGTAATTTTTTTAATTTAAAATAATTTTCAAAGAGAAAAGGATACATTTCTCATGAATTTTTTAAATGATATTTTTATGTTAATTTTATTCATCCATGAAAACAAAACGTACATTAATTATGATCCCTTAGGAATATGTCTGAATGATACAATCCTTATTATTTTTTCATATATTTTTTGATAACATTGACTGAAGATATTATATTTTGATTCCATTCCCCCCTATTATTATGAGTTGTGAAGGATTATTTTTATTGATTGTGGAAAATATTATCTTTTCATTGTATGGGTATTGAATATTAATGGTTAAATTGACTATGTTTAACTCCTTTTATATGTGGAATTAATTTGTCTTTGTATGTGGAGGGGACAACACACTATATCCACTCGATGCATTAGTTGTTTTAGTAGACAAATTTTTCATTGCATTAGGATGTGGCCTTACCCATTTATATATATGTCTTGGAGCAAGGATTTGATGGAATTTTTAGATGTCACGGAACATGACCTCAATGGTAAATTTCATATGTACAAAATTATAAATTCTATCACTATGAAATAATATATTGATGCCATGGTGATTATTTCATTATATATGACTTTCGTGTATAAGTATCTTACTTTTAACATCATTTATATGAAATTATTTGATCATCGTTTAATTTTACATATTGTCCATTCCTTTATTTTCTTCTATTATATGCATACCATAACTAAGTATCTATCATCACCCCTTTGATCTATATCTTTTTTCTAGGATGATAGGAAGTGTATCATTATTTTCATGTTCGGTTATTATAAATGTAATAATAGTGTTATAAATTAAATTTCTAGGTTAAATTTTATATTTTTAAATATAATGTGAGATACTAGTATATATCTAGTTTTCTATGAAAACAAAACTATAAGGTCCTTATAGATGTGATCCCTGGTATCTAGTACAATCTTAATAATGTAACCACTAAAATTGGCCTCTTAGGGTTAGGGTATAAAGAATATAACCCTATATTTCTATATAATTTTCTACATGAAATTTCATTGGAAGGAACCTACAAAATGTCTTCAATTTTTATTTAATGGAATTGAGCTATGTCTCCACATGTTTTATTTTCTAATCATTATTTTATAAATGGTTAACCATTTCATTCAACCATGAAGAAGTTTCCACATAAAATTGTCTTTTCTGCCTCTACATGTTTTTTCATAGGAATAATTCTTTCCTTGAACTCCTTCTGTATGGATATATGCTTTTATATTTTCTGGGAAAGTTCCTTGGTAAAATCAATTTGTTCCTTCAAATTTGAAAATGGAATCTTTTAAAAAAAAATTAGGGATACATTAAATGTACGTATCACTTTGTTATTTATTGAAAATTTATCATTAAATTCATCGGTAAATCCAAAAATAACTAACCATTTATCCAACTCTTCATGTATGTATTTTATATATATTTGAATGATATAAGTGTATCCTATATATTGGAATCTTGATATTATTTCATCTAACCCAATTTATTTTTTATCTGTAATATGAAATTAATGTATATAGATTGACATATTGTCAAACATATTTCAAAAAACTGTTAGTGGATGATTCGATAATTGGATAATAATAATTTACAATAGAATTAGTTTTCATATCCTTATCTTTGAAAATACAAAAATCATCACAAAAATGTTTCTCCCAAATTATATATTTTATAAAGTTTTATAACCTTCTTTGAACTCATAATATAATTCATGTAATGATTCATGCATCATCCAAATATCCGTTGAAAACTTGTAGTCTAAAATATGCATGACGAAATATTATTGTATAGCATCTTTTATTGCATCTTTAGCAGTTAATTAAAGCTATAGATTTAGTTTATCTATCTCATACACAACTCGCTGTTGACTTAGTAGAACAATTACATCAAACATGACTTCACTGGGGAGTCAGACTTGTCCTTATGTTATGATAGAAATTTGTTCAACTAGTTATTAAAATTATTTCAATCAAATATCATAATCCCAATATGTGTTTTTTTTAAATCTTAAAACCAAAGTGAATACAATATAACAGTAAAATCTGTATCATATTAAGTTATAAAAATATTCCAATAAAAATTATCCAAGGCTTTAATACAACTTTTTATTACCATAAGGGACTTAGGAGAGAGACACCCTAGAGGATGAATAAGTATTTTAAATATTTTCTATTTAAAATAATTTTATGTTATTTCTATCAAAACCCTAGGTCATTTCAACCTCTTATTTGTAAGGATGACTTGTTTTTCCCTTTTTGTAATATTGTTAAAATTAATACTTGACTAAACATTACATGATATTCAAATTATTTCATCACCCATCATATGAGTTTTATTTATGCAGGGTATAGAGAAGGGAAAATAATACATGGCATAGATAATTTATTCCTGGTTCACTGAAATAGGATAATCTATGGAGAATGTGACCGACAGTGTGTTAATGTAACAATTAACCACTATCCTCAATAATCAATGGTATGTATTGGTTAATTCCATGGGTAATTACAATTACAATATATAGGTATAATATAATATCACCTTGGGAGCTCTTCCCTCACACTTCATCTCCCACTACTAAAAAATTTGGTTTATCTAGTGGTAGTGTTTTAACAACACAATCTAAGAAGCACTATTAAAACCCTCATTCGTCAGAAATATAAAAAATGCTATTAAAAGTGGTGTTAAAAATTCTCTTCATGCACTCTTTAATGGGGTTTGGAACAGTGCTAAATATCATTTTTAAAGGGGGAACATTATTAGTACTTGTAATAAATCAATGATAAAGGACCCTCTTTATTAGATCTAGTATAAAGGCACTGAGAAAATGTGGCCTATATCTGTGCATGAAAAAGTGATCATAAATGGGGCCATTTATCAGCTCTTGTAAAAAAGAACTATTAAAATGGGGGATTTCAGTTCTTTTTTTTGAAGCCTTAAAAAGACCCACTTTATTAGCTCATTCTTACTGTTTCTAATAAAGGGCATATTACAAAAATAATTTAAAAAACAATAAAAAATTATTATTATTATATTGATATAAATATGATATTTATTTTTCAAATATGTTTTGGATAAGGATTAATCATCATTTACATAATATATATATATATGATATTTAGTGAAAATAGATTATAATGAAATTGAAAAATTATCATTAAATAATAATTTTCTTATTATTATCGAGTGATAGTCATTTAATAACAATTTCAAGATAATAAAGATCTCAATTAAGTTGAAAATGTAACACAAACTTCAAATAATACTAATTTTTTCTCTAGCTGTCCATTTGGGCTCTACCACATATCAAAGAAAAGCTTGTAAAAATCTCTACACCCTAGGAGATAGAGGTAAACATCTATCATTTTTTAGGCCATAAGGACTATATGGCCTCCAAAATAATTTTTTTACTTGAGGTATCCTAAAATTTAACATTTGATGGATTTTAAGACTTGTTTAAGGGGATAAGTTTTCCCCTTTTTTGGGCAGTAAATTTATTCCCATAGCTTACATTAATATTGATATTATGGATTTCAAATTTTATCATTTTTTATAATTTACTGTTATTTATAATCAAATAATCAATAGTATATACGTATTTTTAATATATTCACATATAAAAAATTAATTTCATGAATAATTAATTAACCATACTAACATATAAAATATATTTCTCAATATTTAACCTTATATATAATCATGTGGATTATAAAATTCACGATATAAATATAAATATATTGATATATCATAAAATGGAAAAAAAATTCTACAGGGGAGTGGAAAATCCATCGACCTATAATATGGATGTCTCAGGATGAAAATACAATGGATGAAGGGGCTAGTATGGGAGGGGAATTTTTTTTAATGTGATAATAATGGGGTGTGGGAAGTGATAAAAGGGTTGGGGTGTTGAAATAAAAAATATAAATGGTTTTCGTGGGGACATTATCAGAGCATTTTGAGAACTATTAAATTGGGCCTTTAACTTCACTAAAAAATGCAGATAAAGGTGTATTTTTAGAACACTAATGATGATTATGGTCCCAATTAACATCCCTAAAAAAGCACTAATACGTTCCACCTTTATCAGCGCTTTTTAACATTATTAATGGCAACATCTATTAGTGCTTTTTTAAAAATGTTGTAAAAGATAACCATTTAACATCACATACATTATTAACACTTCTATTGCACTATTGGACTACATTTACTAGCACTATTAAAGGCCAGATTTTCAGTATATTCACACTGATCATTATTTCAATAAAGGAACAAAAATTTGGAAATCAGCCGTGAAAAAATAAACTATTTTTTAAGATGCTCCGATTATGAGTTTGGGTTGTTTAATTACATAATACAACTTAATTAAATTTCAATTAAATCCATAATAAAATGAATCATCTATGTTCAATGAGATTTCATAGAAACTCATTTATGTTAAAAATCATTAGGAATTCCCAAATGTTTCTTCAACTATTTCCAATGAATGAGACTGGAATTACCTCTACAATGTTGCAAAAAAATATCTTCTCATTATAAATTGAAATGATATTTAATTAGTTACAAGAAATCGACATCATAAATTTTTATTCTCTTCCTAAAAAAATTGTTTTTCAATTTTCATAGATTTTAGATCATTCATTATAAATAATAATACTTGTTTTATAGAGATACCATTTTTTCAAAGATTAATCCAATGGTATAGATTAATTATTATTTCTGAAACTCAATCATTCCATGTTTTATATATATTTTAATGTGGTAAAAATTCACAAATTAGACTAATCTCACCCGAAATATATCAATAAATGATACTCTTATTTAAATTTCAACTTTATTTATTGATTTTTGAAAACAACATCTGCATGGAGTGACTGACTAGTTATAGCCTAATGCTTATATAGTTTACAACATTCATAGTGTGATTTTATCCTTAAAATATAGAAACTTTGATCCATAATTTTCATCTCAATAAATTTACATTCAATTTTTTATATGTTCCATTACTTCATCTGATAATTACGACATGGCCCTTTAAAAATGTTTTGATCCACAAACATGTCACAACATGATCAGGGTTTTCATGGTGTGAAGATCATTTCTTTAAAGACACATAAATTTACTATGAAACTATTATATCACCAGCTCTTTCATCAAATCATCATCCTAACATGGGAAGAATTAATGAAATTCAGCTAGATTATAATGTACCATGAAAACCTATTCAAAATATGAGAAAATACCCTTCACATCACTATTAATCTTTATATGGTGTATCTATGTCTCCTAAAGATACTTATCCTACAAAATGAAAATTATACAATTTACCTAAATGATGGGATAATTCCATTTTTAGTGTGATGAAATATTATGGAGTTCGTTGAATTATGCTACGAAAGTTTCATTCTCCACAAAATAAACCATAAAAGCTTAAGTGATGGTGAAACCTATGTTTCCATGGTGAAACATCTATTATACAAACAGAACTCATCCAACTAGTCCTATAAACTACTTAAATTTAGTTCAAACTATCTTCAACACCAAAAATCACTTATTTTTTTGTGAAATCAATGTCAATATAATAAATTCATCTTCTTATTTCAAAAAATCTCTCACATCAAATAAATTGAAATTAAAAGCAACATCATCCAATTTCCAATAAACAATTTGATTTAAACACAATATATTAATTTTTAATTGTTCCTAACTTTCATAACGCTCTCCCATGGTATAATTCAATGAAATATATTGTTTTTTCTTTTAAAATTTAAATATCATGATTTATTATTATCACCGTTCTGTTATTAAGTTTTTGTTTTTTAAATATGTATCATGAAGGTTGGAATATTTACTAACATTTCATTGGTTTGATTCATTCTAATATTCTTATTCTATATAAAATCATCTAAGAACATTGTATTTATTCACATATTCTATTGATTAGAATCATATGTTTCAGTTTTAATAAAGAATAAAAATTCTTTTTATATAATACCACTACTAGAGAAAGGGGATAATCCCAACATCCTTTAAAAACCCTTAAGTAGGATTCCCAAAAATATCTTCTATGGCTTGAATGGTTCTTTCAGATAGACTATTAGTTGCAAGATAATAATTAACAGTAAATCTCATCTCTTTTTTAAATTATTATCGATTATTTCACTATAATTTGAGATATTCCCTGGTCTCGATCATATACATTTGAGTGTTTTACTCTATGAAGCCTCATAACCTCCTCATTTGATATCATGTAATTTATATCAAATGATAAATATTATTAATTTGAAATTAAATTCACTAACTTTTTAAGGGGATCAAAAACAACATAAATGAAATGATGACCTTTAAATGTCCGAGGATACCTATAGAAATTTACATGTTAATTTTCTCCTATTTCTAAATTGTTATTGGTAGTAGATTCATTATCCCTTGAGGCTTTTTTTTATTAATACATTACATTATGGAATACCATGCATCAAGATATATAAATTGTAATGACTTCCTTATTATTATCTTAAAAGAAATTAAACATGATAATTTTTCATAACTTTTTTCTTCATGGATATATAGAAAATGATGAGTTTTGAAAATTATACAAAATATCACTTTTGCAATTCAGGTATTTAAGAGATAAAAAATCATTTACTAAAACAATTAATTATGTTAATGTTAATGTTGAACATTATAATATTCATTTTGTTATTCAGTAGCCCAATATTTTCATTCAGGGACTCCTTGAACATCACATAGATGGATGGTTGAGATGTAATTTTAGCAACATAGTAATTCCACCCATACCTTATGACTCACTGCTTTGTCCATTACAAATATTAAATTATGTGTTCTATTTAAATCCACATATTATATAAGGTAACATGATCCTTGAAACATATAGAATCATATTCATTGTTTTTCATCATTAGGTGGTATTTTATTTAGATTTTATTTTCCTTGATCAACTTCAACTAACTCCATTGGTTCACGTTCAACCCCTTTTATGTAAGTATATAATTTATGTTCTTCTGATTAGTATATATTTTTCAGTTTTTAATATAATGATAATGTCTCTATATCATTAATAAAATTAATAGCTCTACAAGACAAGAATCATACATCACATAATTTTTATCATTTACCATTAATTTATGTAAATAATATTCTACAACCTTGTTATTTTTCACGAGGACACATCTACCCCTTCTTTGATACATCATTGTATATTTTAAACCATTCCCCACTATAGGATTCTGTTAGTACATGTACGTTAACAACTAGGACACAATGGCAGCATATACACCCCACCTTAATATGGTCATCGGGTCCTGGAACACTAGGTACCACTAGTTTCCCTGCACACATTTGGTCCCCACCCGAGGGCCCACCCATATGACTGAATGGGTCATCTGGCTAATGAATATCCCCACAGACCATCACATGCCCTTTCCAGTGTGTTTTTTCCTCACTCAAACACATCTTGGGAAACATCCCAAATGTTCACCCACCTTGATCAGTACTCCAGGCTAAGGATTCTTACCTGTGGAGTAATAATCAGGTAGGCTCCATAAAAGGAAGGTGCACCTAGTTGACCTGAGTCATATAATTTATTCATTTAACATTTTTTGATTCTAGGGTGTTATATTGACCCCTATATTAGAGCACAAAATCCTCATTGTGTTCCCTATATCTCAAACTAGTAAGTGCATCACACTTAAGGTTAGGTTCCTCCTCTAATACCAAATGTGACAATTAGGCCCTGATGTCATCACAGATACCCTACCTTAATATGGTTGTCGAGTCCTGGCCTGCTATGTTCCACCAGTTGCCCCGCAGACATGTGTTCCCCACCCTAGGGACCACTCATATGCCTAAATGAGTCATCTGACTAATGACTGTCCCCACAGGAAAACTTATTTCTTTTCTATTGTGTTTTTACCCACTCACACACACCCTGGGAAACATCCCAAAAGGTCACCCACCGTGATCACTACTCCAGGCCAAGCATGCTTAACTGTGGAGTTCTAATAACGTAGGCTCTTAAAAAAAGGATCAAGTTTTTTACGTGAGACATATCAAATAATAACTTAAACCATTATCATTTTGGGGTCTTACATGTCCATTGAAAAATATTCTCTTAAGATATTTTTTTTGCATTAACATTATCTATCTAAGGGAACCTAATTCCCTCTAATTTTAGCTTTGTTAATAGATTAGATGGCAGTGAGAAAATTCTTACAAAAAATAGACAGTATCTAACCCATCGATGAAACCAATGGAGCATTGTTATAGTTTTTGGTCTTGGATATTATTCAATCACCTATATCTTTTAGGTATCCATAGATATACACTCATTCATTATAACATTACCCAATTATGATACTTCATGTTTCCAATATTCATACCTGAAAAATTTGGAAGACAATTTATCATTTTCCATGTTTTTAGAAAAATCATCAAAGAATCTTAATGTTAATACATTTTCGTAGAATCAATTAAAATATAATCTATAAATTCCACAAAATTTGATCTAGGTAATATATAAATTCTAAATTACATACATCCATGATTATGAAAATGTTTTTTTTATGTATGAATGGAATCACAATGAATTTATAATATACATATATTATATGATTTAATTTCATGGATATATCAACTATATTTACCTTTAACTAATGGTATCAATATAAAATGAAAATATTTGAGAAGTATTTATCCCCACATAGTTGATTGAATAAGTCACCAATAAGAGTTATAAGAATCTTTTTATTAATCATGATATTTTTATGTTCATGATAATAAATACAGAGACACATTGGTGAATATTTTTTATTATCAATGAGGATTGGTGCAACCCATGTTGAATCAATTGGCCATAAAAACCGTTTTTCCGAAATCTCTTGGATATTGTCAATAAATACCTATGACTGATTTACGAATATTATATAAGTAATATTTGATATAAGAAAATACCATGTATGATTTATATGGAAAATTTGAACTTATATTCTCATGGAATACTCAAAAACTATTCAATAAAAAGAAAAATGTTGTCATTATATATTGTTAAATTCTCAATATTGAGTTACATCAAAACCATTTGAGTACAATACCCCTCATTGTTAGTGATTAAGTCCCATATAATTGAAGTAATTCACAATGGTATTAGATATATAACATTGGAGTAATAAATGATCAATAATATATTCAGGATATGAAATTTTGATTTCATTATTTTGGAAATAAATATTTTCTTTTTATGAAGAGAGATATTAAATTCTTCAAATGTAAAAAAATTTGACTGATGGTTTAATAAGAAGATTTGAAGGAATGATATTTTAATAAGAATCCATCATTGAGAAATTATAGACTTGGGGGTGAAGTCACAATACCACAAGAAGTATTCATCAATAATTCAGTATCATATAATATTAGAAATGAATATGAAATTAAAATATTTTTTCAAAAAAGGATTATAAAACTAGAAAATTCATGGGGGAAAATTTTATAAATATTGATTACATCCCCTCTAAAAATGCTAGTATAGTTCAAATAATGAGATCTAATGCTCAAAAAGATATCCAAAACCTCAGCATAATCACCATTTGAAGAAAAAATCTCAACATCTATATTTCACTCCGTGAATATGTGGGAAATATCAATATCCCCATGAAACATATTCCTACATGCTCCGATTGAATAGGAAATTAAACAGTTGTTAGTGAAGCATGTAAATAATTCATTGACCACCAAGAAAGAGTAACGATCTTCCACTGAATGATTGAAGCTATTAATTTTGAAATGGAAGATACCACTGATAAATTAACATGCCTAAACTTTGATGGAGTTTCCCTCCTTATAGAAAAATGATAAGCAGAAGATTAGTCAACCTAGAGGGATGAGGAAAATACAAAAACGAAAAATTATTCCATTAACAGATGAGGTATATATATTTAGGTTGTTTCTTATCTTGGTGCCTAAATGTAGACCAATGATATTGACCAACATGAATGATGATTGTACCATTCAGGTGATGCGGAACCTATACCTAAAAACATTTGATTATAGGAACTGTGACGTCTTACCCTAGGTTCTACAAATCGCTGGCCTAATTGGGTTGGTCACAAGACCTCAATAATGCCTCCTCATATTCCAAAGGATGACAGCATGTAGAAATAAACTAAAATTGGTCATAGGGAAATTGTACCATCATTTACCAGAGAAATGCATGAACACAAATAAATAAACAATAAAAAATAAATAAGTAATTAATATCATGACCAAAACAATACCATTAAAACTACATAACCAAAACTATAAAAACAAAATCCAAACAAAACAATAGATATGTAATGAAAGATTATGTGTGATGTGTCAATATGATACTCAAAATAAATACAGTAATGACTTCCATGAGGGTCCCAAACCACATCAAATTCCCTCGTCCATTGTCCATCCCAAAATCATTAATATAACACCAAGCCATTTCCCTTATCCCATCCAACAAGCATGAAATATCTTCAGGTACCAATCAAGAAGACTGAGTAGGTTGTGAGTACAACTTAGTAAGCCACCACCAATGGTGCCTAAAAAAATATCCAATCAATTACAATGAATTCATTTTTATAATAAAATAAACACAATGTTTAAGTAAACAATTATCACAGTATCAATTATTACTTATTTATTTGCGTAAAACCACAGTTTCCCGAGGATACCCGAACCCCAATACCTTATTTGGACCTTTTTAGAGTCCAATCTACCCCCAAAGGACATCATGTTCTATAATTCAATAGTTACCATTCAATATCTCATGTCACATATCACAAATTCATGGCTAACATTCTAGATCACATGTCATATATCACAATTACATTGTTTCCTTTATAGATTTGAATTCACATATGAATTCCATTGTTTCCATTTCTCATGTCATTAATTATTTCCAAAATAAATTAATTATATCAAAATCATTAATTATCTCAACAATTAATTTATCATCGAAATCTAATTAATTAAATAAAAAATTAATTAATCATAACAAGTCTCATTAATTTACTCTAAAATTAACTAATCATGTCATTATCATTATTTAATTGTATAATTAATTAATCTTATCAATATTATTAATTAACATAATAATTATTTATTATTTTAAATCCAATTAATTAAATCTATAATTAATTATTAATCCTAATCTTATTAATTCACTCAAAATTAAATATTCTACTCAATCTCATTAATTAACTAAACAATTAATTAATCATCTCAATCCTATCAATTAACTCAAAAATCCTTATTACTAATTCTACAATAATTTTATCAGATAAAATGCCTCAATTAATTTTCCAACCAATTATTCAAAATCTACAGTCCCAATAGTCCCTTAATAAATACCACAATTATTAATTCAATTCAAAATTCCATTATTCTATAATTAATTAAAATATTATTTATTCATTGCATCAGTATTAATATACATAATTAATTTCTCGACTATTTACTCATATATCTATGTTCAATTATCCAAAATATCAAATCTAACATAATTAATTTATTCAAAAAATTTATTAATTTAATCTAGTACTAAATTTCCAATCATCAAATTGATATTTTATAATTACATACAGATAGTTGCAATCATGATTATGGGATTTTAATTATAGACCACCTACCTCATTTCATTGGTGAATGATCCCCCAATGGAAATTCAAAAAAAATTAGTGGCATAATGATTTAGAATGATATCTGGATCTAAAATAATAAATAATGATAAAAAACATGATCCCTCAATTATAGATCTATATCCACAATCCTAGACCTATATCTAAAAAAAAACAACCCCATCTAGTTTGGGATAATAGTGGAAGAGGAGCATAAAATAAAGCGGGATATGATTTACTTACTGAGAGAGGAGTCGATCTTTTATCAGGGCATAAAATCATAGGAAATTGAGGATTGACGGTTTTGGAATCCCTCCAGGAGGCTACAATATTGAGATAAATCACTTATGGGTTGAGATAGGGCATTCAAGGATATTAGATTGGGGATTGAGAATTAACTTAATAATATATAGGGGATTTAATTCCCATAAACATGGTTTTCTACATGGGTTACAATGTATGTTCCTTAATCACTTTCCTCATCAATGAGGGGGGGGGGGTTCATAGTTTATCCAAAGAGGGCACATAGTTTAGAAGATGTGAACTAGTGGTTAAAATCCCCACTATCCATGGTTTTATAGTTTGTTGGGATATGGTGTATGGTTATAGAAAACAATGTGTTGAACCTGTACTACCCTATTTATTCTATATTTCTTATGATTTCATCCAAACACACCCTATGTTAAAAATATTAATAAAATATAATCAACACAAGGAAATAGATTACCTAAAAATCAAGCCTGAGTCATATTCCAAAAATATATTTGATCTTACAACCTCCCAACCATATAACAACACATCCTCATGATATACTCCAAATTCTCTCAAAGATTCTGAGTCAATAATATTGGTTCATTGATCATTTATTTTCATTTCTATTTCCCTTGTTTCCTCATGAACAAGTCCATGTTTCCACAACACATGAAATATCAACATGGTCTTTCCCTCAACATTTTCTCACTGTAGTCAACCCCATTTTCAAGTTATTCCGTAAAGGAAAAAAGATAACTCGTGATTAATATAATCCACATATACTATTTGAGAAGGGTCAGGGTGATACCTCCATAATTGTGACATATCTAAAAACTAATGCATCAAACTGTATTTCAATGGAAGAACATATTAATACACCACCAACCCAATTCATTCCACCACCTCAAACGGCCCAACAAACCCAAGTTCCAACATACCATGTCTCCATATCCAACAGTGACCAATCATTGGGAAACCCAAAGGAAAACACGATCACTATCTATAAACTCTAGGGGTCTTCAAAGTCTATCAAAATATGACTTCTTTCTTATCTGATCTGTAGCCATATGTTTATAAATAAGAACAAATTTTTTTAACTCCTAAATAATACATGTTACCAAAAACTTTGAATCACCTTCCCTCATCTTGCACATGGGTGATTTTCATGGTTTACCATAAATTTCTTTATATGGTTCAATATAAATATTATCTTTATAAATTCTTTTACTAGAAAATTCCACCATGTTTACTGATTATCCTATGATCCAGCAATGTATAGAACACATGCCCACATAATATCCTCAAGAACATGTATATAATTCTCTAAGATCCCATTTTTCTATGGGTGGAAAACTGTACTCAGAAAAACATGTATACCATGAACCTTTTGTACGACCCTCCACAAGTTGGAAGTAAAATGAGAGTCATTATATGAAACTATTTTCTCTAGAACCCCATACGAACAGACTATCATTTGACCATACATGTCTCCATGCTTCTATAGTGAAAAAGTCTCCCATATTGGTAAGAAATGTGATACCTTCATCAGTATGTCCACATTAAATAAAATATCATCATTATTCTGAATCATCCATGGGAGATCCACCAAAATTACAACAATAATCTCCCCACACTTCTAATTCAGAATGAACAACGGATGCAATAATACTTCTAGTTATTGAATCTCAGCCTTCAACTACTGATAGGTGCAGCATCATGTCATGAAACCTGTTATCCTCATATTCATACTCAGCCACTAAACCCATTTTTTTATGTCACGGTATATTTTTGTCACACATGGATGTACCTCCAACTTTCAAGCATGAAATTCCTGCATCAACTCCTCCTGCATACATTTAGTAACAACAAGATGATTATTAATGTGGTGTATTTCATCCCTATTAATCAACCAGTCTTAAGGTGACTCCGCACATTCCAGGATTTCCCTCCAAGATATACAATTTGGATCCTCAAAATATATATCCCTAATAATTATAAAAAGATTATACTCCACTAAAACTGATACTATTTTCCTTTACTCTGGATTATCTTAAACCTCCAAATGCATCTAATCTTGTAGACTCATCATCTTACACCCATCTGTAGACTCTTGAACAACATGATTCTAAGTTTTTCTTCATAATGAATCGACAAAAATAATTCTTTTCCCATTCATATATGCTATAACAAGATCAAATGACAACATATACTCAACAAATATTTTCTTCAGAAAATTCAAATATCCATTATATATGTTTTAATTCATGAATTTATGATATGAAAATAACAAAAACATCTTAGAAAATAGATAATTCCTCCACAACTTCAGAGAATAAACTAAAGATTCTAACATGAGGTCATGAATCAGGTAATTATATTCATGTGGCCTCAAATGCCAAGTCCAGTACCCCACTACCTGATCTCCAAATATTATCGATACTATAAGACCTATACTATAATCATCACAACACACAGTTTACTCCTCACATGGATTTAGTAGGATTAAAACTAATTCCAATTTCAAGGCCATCTTTTACTCCATGAAATAAATCTCAGATGCTCTATACCAATCAAAATTCATCCACCTTTTTCTCAATAATGATATTGGAGAGTCTAAATAGGGAACATATGGAATAAACCACTACTAATATCTAGATTTCCATAGAAATATATGAATATCATGAACATTCTTTTTATTCTCTAATGAAATCACTTCATGTATTTTCACTAGGTCCACAGAACCCCCTTCCTATGTGATGATGTGTCTGATAAAGAGTACATGATGAGTTAAAAACACATACATAGATATCATGGTTTATATAAAATGATCTATCAATGTACAAAGGATGATTTGAAGATGTTGGGCATGATCATCATGAGTCATGGAGTACAAGAATATTTCATCCACAAATAGTACCACAAAATAATCCAGGTATGGATGGAAGATTTTTTAAATCATGGAAATAAAAACTACTGGTGTTTTAGTCAACCCAAAAAAACATAAGAAAAACTCATATAGTTCATACCTTATTCTAAAAGAATATATCAGTATGTCATTGGGTCCAAATCTCAACTAATGATACCATGATATAATGTATATATTTGAGAAGATAGAATATACCCTAAACTGTTCAAAGAGACCATCAATATGATACATAGTATACAAGGTCATCACTATCATATGGTTCAACATTTGGTAATTGACACCCATGTTCCATCTATAAGCATCCTACTTTGTAAACAAAGCAGGTGATCCCTAATGAGACATACCTGGAGGGTTAAACCCATTATCCATAAATTCCTCCAACAGATTCATGATATCATGAGGATCTGTAGGTTCCATTATGTACGGTGGAAGAGAAACCAGTACAGTTCCATTCATGAGATCAACAGTAAATTATATCTCTCTCTTAGGAAAAATACCAGATAATTCTAAAGGAAATATACCATAAAACTGGTCCACTATAGGTGGAAGGAAATATTTCTTTACACATTAATCATCTAACATTAAACTACAACTTGGGTAGTGAGATCTCATAATTTTTGATGAAATGGATCTGATCAGCCTTCCTAAATATCCTACCCCCTATGGTGAATATATTTCTCACCCTTATGATATGAAAAATTCAATATTACATGGTAACAATCAATATGCGACCTGTATTCTACTAACCAATCCATAACAAAAATTATGTAAAATTATAAAATAACTAGGATGTAGAGATCCCATGGAAACTAAAATTGAACAACATCGAGAGAATATCCCTTACACATGATGATGTCCCTAGACTATACTACTAGTGGTTTATCTATCTTCAACACCATTCTCATGAACTTCACCACCAGGTTTAACCATTTATAAGCTGCACAAAAATAATGGATTGAGAGGAAACAATTTTGAACGAGGCACTAGATAATATATAATATTCACGAATAGTAATTATCACTACCAATGGTCTATCCTTGATATCCACTAGTGTATAATGAACACCATTATAATATCTTACTTCTCTTCAATGTGATGCATCATGAGTCCCCTATGTTACACCACTCTTCTTGTGTGATATCTATTGCTGTGAAGTATTGGGTCTGCAGACACTATAACCACAGCTAGTAAAACTCTAACTTCTAGTCGTATTGGGTGTGGAAGATCCCCATCGTACAATATAATCCTATATATCATCCCCAACATAACCCATTTTGTTGAAAATTCCTTATGAATGTTTATTGATGTCCTATATTGTTGTAAGATCATCACTCCACTAGTGGTATGGGAAAATGTCTATGATAGTGTCCTGGCCTACCACACTGTTTACAAATCAATAGAGAAAGGTAATGTATAACCAAAATTTCCCCAAAAACACACAATTCACAACTACTCTGGCTAAATTTATCACAATGAAGCTTCCTAATCTTAGATTGTTTTACCTCTAGATCATCGAGAAGCAAACATATATCCTTCTCTAGAAGCCTAATTCAGGTTCCCCTCAACTATGAGAGCCCGATTCACCACTTATGAAATCATAATAAATATGATGGAATTCACATGGGACATAATTTTAATGATTAGTCCTTCTGAAAATGGTTTATATGAAGTATCCTCATACTCTTCTTACATTAGAGAAATGTTCTAAAATCTATAAAGCGTTCTATATAGTCTATCACATAAATACACCTCTGAGTCGACCTCATGAACTCATATACTCTCTCCTGGATCGAAATATTTGGATAAAAGTGCTCCAAGAACCTATCCATAAGTCCTTTCTTATTATACCATTACCATGTATTGTATGATCAGGAATATCCCATCAATACCTCTCTAATCATTTTTTATCATAATTATCCATATTTCCCTTATTCTCACCAATATTTTCAAAGTGGTCAGGTATAGACTGTATATAATCAATCTAGAACTCTGGTCCCCCTTGTCCACCATCTCCAGAAAAATCATAGGATGTTGCAACTAAAACACCCATTTCCATGTTAGACATTGTATTCTCTAACTTCATTGGGTCTATTTCCATGAATAGTGTTAACAATGAAAATTTGTCCCGAATCTAATCCCCAACTTCCTCACCGAGCACTATCATTGTCAATGTTTCCACTACTACTAGAGCATATCTAGCCATAAACATTGGTCATCCTATCAAAATGATTCTTTTTGGAGGCCTAAATCTACAAAAAAACACATAGTAGGAAACATTTGATAAAAATATCAAAATTACGAGAAACAAAATACACCATAATAACCCATTTCCCCATGCCCTGCCACACTTTCAAAACCAAGTCACTATCAATACCGCTAACAATCCAACACCAAGGTCTTGGTTAAAAGGGTAAACACATTATAATTATTCATGATTATCATTTAGACACCCATTTATTCTCATCATGAATAATTTTACAATCTTTTAATTATTTCATGTTAGAACCCCCTTTTTGATCAATTTCAGTAGAAGGGGAAATGAGTTCATGTTTATGACATACCGAAAACCGGTTTTCCTGTGCATTCCTAAAATGATGTGTGTTAAAATATAATATTGAGGGCACATAATGATCTATAAAGACTGAAATCTCTTGTCATACATTGCAATGAGTCAAATATCAACAAATCATTTAAAGCATAATAACTTCACACAACAATTGTGTCACCCAAGGTATAATAATATTCAACTCAAATAGTAAATAGTAATAACAAAAACTCACCCTAGGTACGTGGGTTATCCCCACCTTTGGAGACCTACTCTGTGAAGAAGTTGTCGGTGTTATTGCTCAACGTGGTGAAGGAGGATTCTCGTGTTTTAATCAAGGAAAACATCAATGAAATGGGAATATCTATTGAAATGGTAAATAACATAAAGGAACCTATCCTTTGTTCCGAGGAGGAAATGGTAGAAGAATTTCTATATGTTGACATTCCACAGGAAGAGGCTGATATGATTGGAAGAACTGTAAGAGTGGAGGTCAACAACGAGTAGGCTAAGTGGATTGACAAATAAGATTTGATCTTAATGAGAGGCTTCAACGATCGGAAAATCATCAAAGAAGAATATATCCGAACATGGGACAAAATGGCGGACCGTTTGGAAGATGTTATTGGGGAAGATCCTGATTCTAAGGTATGGCTAATGAATTGGAATCATTACAGGGAGGAAAGAAATAATAGGCTAAGGCTATTTTTTGGTAACATTTCCTTTTCTTATGTGGCCTCACCCCCAGACTGATTTGGGAAGTGTATTCTGGACATCTTAGTTGGGCTAGAGCACTCTCCCATCACCTTTTCAGTCCATTTGGGATATGACTGATTTGGAGGGATGGCAACATCATGAGGGACCATGCTTGCATGGGATCACCGAGTGTCCCACATAGGGATGGTGGTTGTTGTTGTTTCTTGAATGAGGTAGATCCTGTTTCTTTCCGTTTTTTGTTCGGTGTTGTTTGGGTGTTTTGCTGGACCCTATGGTTTCTCACTTTTCCCACAAAAGTGTTTTCTTTAATAAAAAAATAATATTCAAGTCAAGAAATGAAAATTGGGCTACAATACTATTTTTTACGTACCAGTCTAGGTGGCACACAATAGTACCCTGAGCTGATCGATCATATGACCTCAAGCGCACACATCATCCACTAGAGGCCGCCAACTAGATGTGAGGGTCTAAAATTGATCAAAAGAATACTATACCCTCTTTATAATATAAATACAATAGTGGAAATAAATACACAATTAAAATTGACAAACCATGTCACATCATGGCCATATTTATACAAGTATAACATGATTAGAAAAACAGGAAATATAACATCAAAACCAAACTGCAGATATGTCATTATATAGTACATCCCACGTAGAAAATGACACTCAAAATAGTGACATTAAAGACTACAAATATGGTCTCGAACAATGTATGGTTTATCCATCCATACTCTATCTCCAAATCAGTCATCTAACACATAGCTTTTTCACATTACATGTCCTGCAACCATGATATATATTCATGTATCGATCACATATCCTGAGTAGTGTTTGAGTAGAACTGAGTAGGCCACCACCAACAGTGCATACAACACTTTATAGTCAATAGTAGTGTACAATGTTGTATAAATAAATTAAACCATAAAACAGGTAAAAAATTATCACATTAGCAATTATTCAACATATAACCACATAAAGTCCTAGGTTCCTATGAATACCTAATCCTTAATACCTATTTCGGACCATGTTGGAGTCTAAAGTACCCCCAAGGGATATCATGTACTCTAATAAAAACAGGCCGAAAACCCCTTCTAATCAAGGAAATGAATTTAAGTGTAATGGAAATCCCAGAGGGATATGATTTACTTACTAAGAGAGGTACAAATCATCTATATGTGGATCAAATCATTAAGAATATTGGTCAAGAAAACATTCAATCCATAAATAAGGCTCTGGAATTGAGAGAGATTGGTTATGGGACAATTTAGGGAATTCGAGGTTATAAGATGGGGGCACAAGAACTATTTTAATAATATTCAGGCGATTTAATCCCCATATCCATTGTTTCCTACTTAGGGTTCAAATTTTCTCATTGCGGTGTGCCTTCAACATGTTTCTATTCTAGAAAGGTTCTTAGTTTCTCCTAAGAGGGAATATAGTTAGAGAAATCATGCACCATCCATGAAAAACCCCATTATCCAATGTTGTATGGTTTGTTGTGCCATGGCGTACGATTTGGGAAATCTATGCGTCAATTGTTCACTTCCCTATTTCTTTCATATCTATAATGTTTTAACCCAAACACACCCCATTTTAATACCCAAAGAAAATGTACTGAAGATAAGTAAAAATACTACTTGAAAATCAAGCCCCAATTATCATCTAGAAAGGTCAGGATCATATAGATACCAGCCTGAAAAATTATCCAAGAGAGGAAATGGTATAAAAAACAATTATTTCACATAAATGTTAAAGGATTTAGGCCTTTATGTATAAGAACATTACAAGACTCTCAAATCATTATGTATCATGTTTTTCAGATAACAAACTTCCACTTAGAATCATGATTCATCCCAACATTAAATTCAAAATTGGTTTGTAATAAATTATCAAAAAAACTAATGTGATGATTGAAAAACAAGTGGATCCCATGTGAATACTAGATGAGTATTTCTTACTCACATTAAGTATATAAATAAAACAAAGATTCAATAATCATATTTCAATATCACACACACATGAAGGAAGGTTGAATTCTGTTTATTTGAATATTCACATATGTAAGGATAATATGTTTTTTGATATTCTAGTTGAGGAAGTGGAATTTGGAAGGAATATATTTAAAAAATAGACTAATTCCCAAAACACCAAAAAATTTCTAGGGATTGATAAATGTTTGATAATCAAGGTATCCTAAATTTCCCAACGAAGAGATAAAGAAGTCACATTAATTAGATATATAAACTATTTGAATTTTTTGATATAAGATCTTTTTATCATCATTTAGAACCCCTTAAATGATATATGGGTATGAATTTGATTTTATGGTGGTTATGTCAGGGATATGAAATCTTAGGACGTAGAGTGGTTATCCCGCCCAATTTTCCTTACATAATGTGATTTACCCTCTAAGAAAGTGTATAGAAAATTCGTAAATATTGCTTCATTATTACATTAAAATTTTAAAAAATGATGAGATGTAATGGGGTATTCTTGAAAATTGATTAGATAATTATAATATTTCATTCTAAGAAAATTTTCCCTGAGATAGTTCCCTATTACATCATCCCAAAATAGTTTTTATTTCAAAAAAACTTTTTTTATTCAATTCAATAAATCGAATACTACCTTCATTAATAGGATTTTCTAGTCTAGGATATCTCTCCCAATAATGAAACCACGTTTATTGGAGTCTTATATAAATATATTAATGGTAATGTCAATGTTCCATTATAATTTCTTTAAGGATATTCACACTATGATAACATGAATAGGAATAGAGGAAATGAAATATTTAACTAGTGTGATACAACCTCCCAATTCATGAATACGATTATTCAAGTTGTGAAATATACTCATGATTATTTTAAGAATAATTTCAAAATGGTGGATATGAATTATTCCATTTTATAATGGATAACCCTTCTATTCTATTGGATATATCCTTTTTCAAATTTCAAGGAAATCCTCAATATGTTATGAACATCTTGTCATGATCTTTTTAGATATACATACACATAATTTTTCTATATAATTCTATTTTTCACTTATATTGGTGTAGTTATTCAAGATAATATTGAAATTTATAACATAATTATTAATAATTATTGTATACATAAGTTTATCATTGAAAAAAATGATTATGAGATTCCAAAAAAAACATTTCAAACCTCTAAACGGATGAAACAAACAAAACGAAATACCTATAATGATGTTTCTGTAGGTAACTTCCCAATGAAGTTAAAAAGGGATCTTTGATAGGGTATATAATGATTAAAGTCCCATTACTAATATGATAAAATAAAATATATTACCCATGATATTAATTTTGAATCAAGGATAGGAGAAAAAATATATTATGATATAACATACTCACTCATAAAACCCAATCCATTTCAGAAATTTATAATTACTGCCCAATTCCATTCCATAATAAAAATTTTCAATTCAATTTTAACCATTATTTTATAGATATCCAATCATTTATTAATATTTGAAATCATCTATTTGTGAAAAAAATACTCCTTGAGAGGTCCTTCCTTTGAGTAATTCATTTGTTTGTCATAGTTTGTTATACTATGTAATGACCAAGAATGTTATTCAAAATAGTGAAAAGTTATATTTATGAGATGTTATTATTTATTATGGGATGGAATTTGAAAACTATATTTGGTTGGATCAACATGGGTTTTTGTAAATGCGTGGTGGATGTGGTAACAATTGGCATACTCCCTCCTTTGAAATGTAATTGATTTGGTTCAATGAATTAATTTTTGATAATTTCATATGAATTTGAATAGATGGACCTTAGGAATCCAACTATCCCTAGAGTAATATCTTGATTGAGTCTTTCAATGCCTTTTTGAAACACAGTATCCTTAATAATTTATTTCTAAAAGAAGTTATAATTTCATTATTTATACTAAATAATTATTTACAAGGAAAACATTTACTTCTTCTTTAAGGACTATCCATATCATCCTCTAACATGGACCATTAAATAATTTAGAAAAATAATCCACCAAAAGGGGACTTATGATAGAGAGATCAATGTAGTTTGATACATTCACAGGATTCTTATTTATTTCACATAAAAACGTTTCTATCTATTTCAAATATGGATTAAATTCATATTGAAATCAATTTCTCAAAGAAGAATGTCATTTGATATCTATGGATTCCATTACCACATCAAATCCCCATTCATCAAAATTTATTTTTTAGAAAAATGATTGAAATAATCATCATATACTAATATTGAATCCTATTATGAGGATGAATAATTTCTTATCAAAACCCATCAATTTTGATTTTGTAGCTGAAATGGATGTTCCTCCATTTTATAATTTTAAATCTTAATATTATGATATTTAAATGAAAAAAAAGAAATAATTTCCCTTCATTCGAACCATCCAGGATGCATAAATTACTTCCATGAATAAAATACGTATCTAAAAATAAATTATATTAACATAATTTTACATAATAATCCCTTGAGAATTTAATTTGGATAAAAAATAGATAGTGATCGAACAAGAATCTCACCACACACATGAATGATGAGCATGAAAAACTAGATATAACATTAAGAATTTCAGTAACATGTTAAACTTACTCAATATTCAAATACTATTACATTTAATTTTACACAATGTGTAATTTTTCCCTATGACCCATAGATCTATAATGTTTTTTTGGGGTAGTACAAATTAAAAAAGTATTTAATGAAATTCTATAGATATAGGTCCCCACCCTTATTAATAGGTTAGTCATATATGGTGCTAAAATAATTTCCTGTGAACCATAATGTGGAGCTAAGATGGTAAACTGGTAGAGATGATTGTATATCACTTATTTCACAAACCTAACATTCAACATAAAAGATAGACATAGATAATGATATTTTAAATATACTAACAATGATGGTGTTATATTAATGGAATGTTTCAATGAAATACAATTTAGTCAAGATTTATTTGAAAATATAGATATGATAATTGATGGGTTTACTATGTATATAATTATCTATATACAATTTGATATTAATTCCATCGATGGATAATGTCTCCAGATTATGTTGTAGGATTTAAAGAATAGAAATGTTCTTTTCATGAATTACCTTGAGAAGGTATTCAATTATTAATAGGAATACCATCCCTAAATTATTCCATGTGATGGATAGGATTGTATTATAGATGAATTTTTAGATTATGTGTAAGTAATATCATGAGTTAGGGGATCAGTAGATAAAATATTTTTTTTGTTTAAGAAATCATCATGTCATTTATGTGAGGGTGGATACAATATTTTTTCTTATTTCACTTACATAAAACTATAGAAGTTAGTACATTATCTTTCCTAATTACTAAAAGTAAATCAACAAAATAAAAATAATTAATAATGCCATTCGTGGGGGAGGGGAAATAAATTGGATCTATACACTGTAAAAAAAAATTATGAACTACATATATTACATCACTGTAAGGTGTTAAGGTGTCACAACAATTTCATGATCAAGAGACACCTGAATAAGGGTATCTTGATCCCCCTATTCCCTAGTAGGTCGAGTACCATTCATTTTTTGAAGACCTGGTCAATGAAACCCATTAGGATAATTGAATGGATTGAAGGGGAGGCGACCTAAATTTCCCATAATATGAGATAAACATGGAAAATAAATATTTACATCAGGTGGTCTAGCTATGAAATCATCACGGGAAGGTAGTCGAGACACAAGTTCTTTGATTATTGAAATTGTAACTCCCACAAGGGGTTCCATCAATAAATTAGGTTTATCATCTATTCTAGTGTCTTTGGACAAGGTAAATTCTTGGTGTCAAACTACACTTGCTTATAAAAAACTCTATGGGAATCTTGGGATGAATCTATTATGGTCATTAGTGATTAACCTCAGGTTAATTATCGAATATTGGATTCATAAAATGTAACTCCAAATAAATGAACATATTTTAACAAATAAAAGGCTTCGTATTAATTTCTTTATATTAACTATGTCATATGGACCATGAATGAGTCACGAAGATCTGCATCCCTAGGATTTGTGTAGAGTATTTTTCTCCATAATAAAATGTTAGAACCCACTATGAGGATGTTCTATTGAGCATGATGGGTACCCATATCGATTTCATGACATTCTACTTAGTCTAATAGTCATAAAATAGTTAACATGTGTATTAAATAATACTATTCAATGTGATCATAAGAGTTCCTGTAGAGGAGAAAACTAGGGCCTAGAAAATATTATAAAATATTGAATGATTTAATTATTCACCTATAATGAAATGAGATTCACTAAATAATGTGTAACATGTGATAATTCCAATTTTACCCCTAATAAAACTCTGATGTTGAATATTTCATTAACAATTCTATTACCCTGTATAAAAATTTAGAGCACAAAAATATTTATATTCATATGGTACTCCAGAAAGTCGTCATAAGTAGCTTCAATCCTCTAAGAGTGAGATGATATATTAAACATAATATAATGGTCATTGAAGGTGTAATTTAGCTCAATCCCTAATCATTTTCATCTTTTGAGTCTTGTAGTTTTTATCACTAATATCAATCTTTCCATCTCCTCTTGGTAAGTGATGTACATCCCACCATCTTTATAAAAACAAGAGAGTTCTCCTCCCTCCATTTCCATGAATATTTAACCTTCGATTGTAGGCCCAATGTTTCCTTTGGATGTTCTATAATAGTTAATATTGATCACACCACTACAGGGGTGTTTTGAATTAACAATGATAATTCCATTTTTTTTGTAATTCCCTCGTATTAGAAGACTATAAAATTTTAACAATTCATGGATTGAGTTTCTATCCAAACCAATACACATAATAGTATACACATTTATATAATATATTATATTACTCTATTCAATATTTAAATAATTATAATATTTTTTATACCTATTGATATTTCAATTCCATCATCTTATATAGAAGGCTTCATCTATTGATTCTTCATTTTGATTCTTTATATTGGAAGATCCATCTTGGATACTATAATGAGTTAGATGGAATCTTATTTATATCTCCTTAAAATTATCCACTTCAAAGAGTTAATAATTGATATTATATAAGGTTGTAAAAAATAATACATGATCAGTGAAGATGTGTATTAATTTGAAAAAATTGTACTTAGTCCAAGGATTAAAATAATTAACGAACTAATTTTCAAATATTCTTAAACATATGGCTCAAATAATTGTCACAACCCAATAAACTTGTAGAACCATCATACATAATACATATTTTCAATATATATTGAATGAAATAATAAAAAATATTGAACTGAAATTAATAATAAGGGTTGAAGATGTGATATATCAATAAATAGTCATAATTGAACATAAGATGAACATGTGGGTACGAGAACATAATCACGGTAAATGAACATAACATAAAGATATAATTACCATTAAAATATATATGATAAATTAGGAATCATGTAATTTGGAATATGACATAAAATATTAAATGAGGCATAAAAATGTGGAATCATGAGGCAATTATAATAATTCATAAAATAAGAATGTGACATAACATATAAATGTTTCATTATAATGTGAATCATATATAAGCATAGAAAATAATTTGTATATAAAATAAAACTGCCAATACTATAATCAAATAGTGGACAAGGTAACTTAGTTGATTGGCTTTAATCCCCATTGGCATAGATAGAGTGTCCATAGTCACCTGCTCGAATGGATTCGCTCCCCATTCCCAAAATAGTAGGATGAATAGTCCTATATTAGATTTGAATCACTCCCCATTCCCATAAACCTATTGGATTGAGTTCACTCCTGAATATTATTTTTATAAAATCATGAGATATAAATCATACCTAATGAATTAGATTTCTATATAATTATTTGTCCACCCATAACATAATAAAAAACCATACATATATATGCCACATAAACAAGAAAATATTTATAATTCAATCACAGATTAATTAACCCTTGAGAATGAAATGAGTTTCACAATAATTACCATGGGAAATAGCCCGAATCTATACACCAAAATATATTGGATTAAATTAGTAGATATTAACCCCATAAAATCATATGGAACATTAAAATAAATAAATATTGTAGAAAAAAACATTTTAAGTGTTTTATAAATTTGCATTCACAAATAAAATGAAATATCATTTACTTTTGGACAAATAATTTTTTTACAATGTAATTAGTTATTATTTTTTAAAAAATAAATATTGTAAAAATAAATTACATTGGAAAAATATGTAAATGTAAAAAAGGAGTGTTTGAAATGGAAACAACTGATGAAAAATATTGTAGAAAGTAACTCTGTTGAAAGCGTTAAAAAATAATTCTTTGATTTTTTTTAAATAAATTCAAGGATAAGATAAAATTTACTTAATAAATCATAGATGTAAGTATATCTAAATTACTAAAATAATACAAAAAACCTAGACATAGTAGATATATATTCATTACTCTAAATAAGTGAAAATATCTTTCCCACTTATAAGAATCATTTCAGTTGAATGGGGAACAAAAAGAAGATAAAATGTTATGGACACATTTAAACCAAACAAATTATCTTAGGAGAAGAAAATTAATTTTCTTTTATAGAAATTTAGCATAAAATTTATCTCAATTGATATTTATTTCTAAAAATTCTCGACATAAAATTGAGATTGGAAAATAAGATCATTCCTTTACACACAAATTTGACTAATGTGATTTATCCTTATTTATAAAAAAACATAACATGTTTAGTCACACATTGTAAAATATTATTCATATATATCACCATTTATACTATTTAATTCTAATCATTTTTAGACATATATTAATTTAATTTCTTATTCTCATCTTTAAATGTTAATATTTTTTATTATTTCGTAAATAATTTATAAAGAACATGTATATACTAATAATATTATAAAAATGTCTTTATTGATAGGTTATTCCAGGTATTTATGTAATTTTTTAATGATTTATTGAAACACATTTTAATATTATTGAAGTTATGGATATGGTTTGTGAGAATAAAAATAAAAACAAGCATGGTTTCTAGAATTTACTGATAATAATGCGTTACATTTTAATGGCCATTCATTTTTTCACTATTAAATAACCATATTTATAAAACATTCTAATCAATTTTTTATTTTATTTGAATTATAATATTTATATTCATCCATGATGAAAATGATGAAATTGATACAATATATTTATGTAGGTATTTGAACTAACCCAAACAATAACATTATATACTAATGAATGAGTCTTTCATTGGTGTTATACAATAGTAATATTATAATAATAAAATAATATTTATGATAATAGTATATCACTATAGTTCATAATAATATTTATAGAGACATTAAATGAGATTTCAATTGGAAAATATAGAGGGTAACTGGGTATTATTTTGGAATTAGTCATCAGAAGGGGTACATTTAAAATGATGGATTAAAACCACCTTATTGGGAGAAAATTTATCGAAACATAAAATAAGAAATTACAAAATGGAATATGAAGAGGGTATAAAGATAAAACCGAAGTATATAAGTGTTTTTGAGTCAGTTGAAGATATATCCTTTAAAAAATAAGGGATATTTCATTATAAACATGATTAAGGCGAAGGGAAAAGATTTAATCACATGGATGTTTGGTGAGTTTGGGATGGAAATGTTGGGGAAAATATTAGGAATGAATAAAAAGTGAAATAGATCTTCTATAACGGATTTAGATAATTTTAATGTCAAAAATTCGGGCCATATCATTTTTACCAATTTTTAACACTTTTACCATGTTTAATTATTTACCATGGTAATTATTTTCTACTAAAAATTTTATATGACCAATCATAAATAATCTAAATGTTATGATTCCAAATTTGAAAACATTGTAATCTAATAAAATTTATAAATATGAAAAATTTTCTTTCAAATGAAGAGAATAAAAATATAACAAAAATTTGATCATAGAAAAATTATTTTTGAATGATAATGATTTCATAATTTTATTACATATAAATTAATTTTTTAATCAATATTAATCAATTTATTATAATATGGATCACTATATTTTATTATAATTATCCTTTAATAATGATTTAAATAATTTATTATAGAAAAAATAAGAAAACACTTATAAAAATAAATCTTATAAAATTACCTCAAATAATAAATGATTTTAATCCCATTGATTTTTTTTTACTTTCTAACCATTAAATATGAAAACGTAAATTCTATAAGAATATATATTTGAATATTATTAAAGAAACATATAATTTTTTGACTAATAATAATAATAGGTAAAATATGTATTATTAAAATAACAAATATTAATTAATTATTAATATTTTATTTAATTTTTGTATTTATTTATAATAATTTAATTTTATTACTTCCATATTTTTAGTATTAATTACACAAACATAATGAACATATTAAATTTATATTTATCCTACATACATATATCTAATGACTTTATATCCAATGACTGTATTACATTTATATATATTTCACTTAAAAATCATGAAAATTATTCATCTAATACATAAATTTAATTTTATTGATTTCTTTCATATTCCAAACAATTTATTTTCTTTATATTCTTATATTTGTTGTTTTATCTTCATGGTATTTTTTGTTGACGAGAATTTAAAATTTGTAGTACTTTTTATTACATGTGGTTTCATTCCCTACGTAGCTTTTCTAATAATGTATCATTTTGTATCTCATAATTTATTTTAATTTTTGTATTAATATTATACCATTATGAAATAATTTAATGTTCATTTTGTTCATTTTTTACAACAGGCCACATCATTTATTTAATTATAAATATATAATAAAATCTTGGGGTGTTGCAATAAAAATTATTAATCAACAGTCTAATGAAATGTAAGGTGAAACCTAAGTTATACAATATGAATTATTCCACTTAAATTTAATATGGTATTTCTTAATTGTATAAAAATGTCTTAATAAATATACATTTTATACCCTATGACACGCTTATATTATCATATATGATATTGGATTTTGTGAATATTTCCAACTATAATATCAATTCATACGAATACATAATTCTATATTTAATCTAACAACAATTCAACCTAATCATATAAGTTGTTTTCAATCCAAAAACATAATGAAATTATGATATTTACAGTTCAATAAATAAATAAATCTCCATAAAAATTTCTTATTGAAAAATAATTAAACATCATAACTCGAGGAATATTTCAACTAACCCCCAAATATTACATATAATATAATGGAATAGTAATCCGAATTTCATTTCTCTTGATTTTATTAATGAAAATATTTAATATGAAAAATTATTCTCTCAAACGTGGGTGAATTATTATATGGGAAATGATATTTTTAATAAAAATCCAATGAAAATAATAATAATGTTATTATATTTAGTTTATTCTTGTGATTTTTTTATAAATAACCAATATGTTTTGGATCAGAATTATATTAAAAATTTAAATACTAAAAAAATTAATCAAATTATCTATAAATTTTATTATTTTAGAAATAAAAAATAAAATATAAATTCCATCACATTAGAATACAACAAATAAATAAAAAATTTAGTTATAAATTATATAATGTTGTATAATTGTTATAAATTTTATTTTATAAAACACGATATAGTGACCCAAGACATAATCAAATGTTATTTCAAAAAATTTCACATATGTTTGCAATATATACTAGTCGAGGATCAAGAGGTCTAGTTTATCTAAATGTTTCTATATACAAATAAATCATATTAAATACTAAAATATCAAATTTATCTGAAACTCAACATAGATATCCTAACTCCCATATATATTCTAAAAATTCATAACATATTATGGGATAAAATATAAGAAAAAAAGATGATCTAGAATTCCTAGTAATGGAATAATAATGGAAATTAATCAAAACATGTTAGTCACCTGACATAAAATGATATTATAAAGATAATGATCATATGCATAGAGACATGGCATAATGAAATGTTGTTATAAGATAAAATACATAAATAAGTAACAAAAAAAATATATCATAAAAAATGTTAGCGGTTAGTCTCATGACCATCATCATATAGTGGACAAAGTCCCATGGTGTTTTATGTTCTCAACTTATCCCCTTACCAAAAATTTCATGAGATATATTGGTTTTACACTTGTATTACGGGGATATAAAATATTTGGCTGACTAATAACCTAAATTGAAATGATATATATTTGTTCCACATGAGTAAAATAAAAGTAAACATAAATCATAAGCATGATAAATCCCATAAGATGCCAATTGGTCAAATAACTTTGTTTCAAGGAACAAGTTAAGGATAAATCAATAGAATTAACAAGATAATATGGAATTAAACTACTTGTATATTAATATTATAAAATCAAACATATCTATGGATAAATTAGTTCCAATATAGAGTTTTCATGAAAAGGATAAATGAATAGTAAGAATAAAAAAATATCAGTTGGGTAAAGCATTATGATATATTAATGGTTTATTTTTAAAAATTAAAGGCTTTATAATTTTCAATAAAAAATTTACCAAGAGGGTTCATTATAAAATAATTATTGATTTAGAGTCTATTCATTGTAAAAAAACTAATGGAGGTTATGAATTAGATGATAAAAGAAATAGAAAATTTCCTTCATATCATGTTCTATGAAAAATGGACATTTCAAATGGTACTATACAATTGTATAACACCATCAATGAAAAGTATATTTGAGTAGCTATATATGAATATGATATATATATATATAATAACAAGTAAATGAGAATAATATTTCATAAAATGTATATAAGTAAATAGAATGCGTAACATATAAGCCATGAATGAGGCATGAAATATCTCTTACTATGTTTCCAAAAAAAAGTTTTTGGATATTGCATATGGTGAATATAAAAACAAAACATTATTTTTAAAATATGATAATTTAAAACTTTTTTTGAGAGGATTAATATTATTCTTATCATAGATACCTCTTCATGAAGGATTCTAACATAAAAAAGAATATTTGAATCAAAAGTGATATCCCATGATAGAAATATATAACACCATTTGAAATGATAGATGAAACTCTAGGTGAAACAACATAACTGGAGAAAGAAAACTGAGTTATGAAATACACTTATATTCATGGGAATAGAAATATTATAGACCACATAAGGTAATTTAATAAATTAATGTGATATTAACTATATAATAAACATTATGATAATTGAAATCAAGGGAGATGAAGTGAGACTATAAAAATTAATATTGGTGCATAATGTCAAAGCATTTTTCAATAAAGGGAGAATGAGACAGAATCTATTACCATGTTTCCAAAAGCACAATGCAGTTGAACTAAATTTCCTTTTTAGTTAAATTATTATTTTTTCTATATAAAACCAATAAAAATAATTATCAACATATGAATTTCAATGATCCATCTATTATAGTTTGGTTATATTTTTAATATAATTTTTATTTACATCAGTTTCTCATTATAGTCTGATCAAAATTTTTCCAAAACATTTTATATTTGTTAAACATGGTATGAAGAATTTTAAAATAGTTTCATAATATCCATAATATTAATATAATTATGGATTAATTATATATATATTAAATATATTTATTTAATCATACTTGTTTTTTTGTGTTGGAAAATGATAATCATTTTCTATGGAATTATTGGTCCGCATGATCAATCATTTTATTTCTAAATGAATTAGAAAAAAATAAGTTAAATGATAAATTTTTAAAATTAAAAGTAATAATTATTTTATATACATAATATTTCTTCATCTGTTACACCCATTTATGAACCAAGAATGTTTGTGATTAAAAATGAAAGTCGTTTTTATCTAGAAGTGGTAGCTCGCACAATACATAAATGACACTTTTTTTCATGGGTGATTAAGAGGCATAAATAAAAGTTTCTCAAAAGATATAATATTATCTTAATATAATAATTATTGAGTATAATTACATTTAAATGTTTTAAATTTTTTTATGATAAGATCAAGGAACAAATATTACAAATTAGTTAATACTTATGTTAGAGACTTGATCTTATCATAGATATTTACATGAATGTTATAGACATATTATTACATATAGAGACCTGGGGTTAAGGATGAAAAAATTCTTTCTATGATACTTATTATGGGATGTTATTCATGAGAAATTCTAATGATAATTGTAACCATGGATGGGTGTAAATGATCTCCTTTTACAAGTATAGAAAATGCACTCTTAGGAATTCCCATTACACATCCCTGATATCATCACACTATTACATAGTAAGAGACTCAAAAATTTCATAATAATTATGTTTAGGATGATATTAGTTTGATCATTCCTTAGAATGTTTTCCCCTAGATATTTGAATAATGTTTCATGTTTTTACGAAAAGTTTTTACATTTTAACAGTTTCATTTTAACCTTGGTAACATTTTTTTACTATGTGTTTTATATTTTATTTAAAAATGTAACATAACCTATATTATAACATTTTTATTATTTGTACCTGATTTTTTTCTCAATTTATTCAAATAATATTTCTAAATATGATAAAATTATCCTAAAAATTAAAATATATAATATATATATAATAGTTTCTGTATAAATATAAATTTTAGCAATTATATGTTAATAATAGTAGTTATAATTGATTAATAAATTATTTCATGTTAATAAAATATATATGTGTAAACATAATATTAGAGTAATAAATCATATTTTATAAATTTAATTGAATAAATAAAAAGTAAAAAATATTAATAGAACAATTCATTTTAAAACAAATGCTCTACCATTATTATGTTAACTAACGTTAATATTACCAATATTATATTTATGCCAAAAAATGAAACTGAAATTTATAAATAATATTGACATATTAAAGTAAAAAAGTTAATACATTTTTATTAAAATAAAAAATATAATATTCTATGATTATAGTTATATGTGTGATAAAACAGTTTTTAGTGTTATATATTACTTCAGTTTCAATAATGTTAAACATTTGTTTTAAAAATTCAATATAGTATTTTTCTTGAAATTATATATATGATATATTTAATATTTATTTTCTATATCAAAAATTTTTCTTAATCTTCTTTTTCATTCATTTATTATAAAAGTTAGAATTTTTAGAGAATTTCGTATTTTTACATTCACTGAAAAATTGACATTTAAAAAATATTAGAAATTAATACTAAGATTATAATGTCCTTATAAATCCAGCAAAGAAATTCATTTTTGAAAATAAAAAATAAAAAATAAAAAATTCTGTTTTTCATTTAAAGCATACAATATAGTGAAATGCTATTTTTATATGAAATTTGTTATATTGGGTATTATAGTAAATAATAATAACTAATACCTTCATTTTTAACTATTTATTAATTAAATTAATATATATTATTTTTAAAAAATAAAAAATATATTATATCTTTGAAAGAAATCACCAATTTTCAAAAAATATACTTTTCAAGCTTTGAGAAAAAAAGGATATTTTGGATAGGATTAATGATCATAATATATCATTTCATTTGAATATTTTTATTACATGTTGATATAATCATTTTTCTTATTTTAGAAACCTCTTATGTTTTTTATATGACCTATACTTTATATGCGCTCTGATTGGAGTTATTGGTGGTAGTAAAGTTTGCATAAATATTATGGAAATATAAACGATCATTAATTTGTCCTGTATAAGGTTTCTATAACACCATAATTTCTCATGTTCATCATGAGATTAGCCTACATAAATCCTTAGATAATTCACCTCCTTTATGAACATAGAAAAATGGGCATCTTTTGGAAGGCTTCTATTATAAATGTAATTTATTCCTACCTTCATTGTTTATTTTTCAATAGGTTTACTAAAATTTTATATTTTAATATTTTTTACCATTATTTTAATAGTAATATCAAATATTCATAATATATCTTGTTTCTTGTAAATTTTGTTTGGCATAGTGTGTGAAACATTATATTATATAAATTATTTACTCAATGGGATAAACATAGAAATATTGTGTCATTTTGTTCTCCCCCCATAAATAAATTACACAATTCATTTATTATTATTTTTAACTCATGAAGTTACCTAAATGTATCTATAGGAAGTCTCATGGATTATATTTATAAATCAGTAATGGTCACATCTATTCACTTATAATACTTATAATCCATATATTGGGATTAATCTTAATTAATTGATTTAAATAACTCTCTCGGTTTATTTTAAAGACCTAATTTATATTTCCAGGAATTAATAGTTAGAATCATAATGATGCATTATCATAAATAAGTCAGACGTATGAAATATAATTCCTTATTTTAAAATAGATACACTCTAACAACTATCTCTCATCTGTCATGGTTTATCAACTTGTCAGTGATGGTGTAAATTTTATGTTGAATAATGAAGTCAATGAAGAATGGTCAACCTCATAATCGTAATTGAGATATATGTTCAGACCCATCCTAGTAATTTCTAGAGTATCTTACTCTACTACACTATCCCACTCCATCTCAAACATATCACTCAACTATGTGGACAAGCATAATATATTATCACCCATCTTAACACCCACATGATATAGTAGTCCATGTATTTCCAACTCTATGAATCCCTCTAAGTTAATGGTTAGCTGGTGATAGATGCATTTCCACCTCTTCTCTATGTGGATTGTCCTGCACCTAGAAAAGGCCATCCAAGACTCGAGGAATTTATAAAACACAACTCACAGACTCACATAATCTGGGGAATGAAACCAAACATTTTATGTTCTCCCATCTGAGATGTCACAAGGTGGACTCTAATTTTTAACCAAACCACTTTGTCAAATTACACTAGTAATGATGATAGAGGGTGGTATTCTAAATCCATCATTGGTAGGATGATTTAACACCCTCTAGAAACGTTAGGGAATATATGTAGTTATAGTGAATTGATGGATGATATTGACTATTATCAATTAATATAATCAATAGTTGTACTAAAATTAATATCTCCCTATAGAAGTTGATGGTAGATTCCTCTACCACCATCAGTTTTTTCTAATAATGTGGAGGTTGTGGGTAATCATTCAATGATTAGTGAATATGTATACTATTATGAATTAGTGAATCCATTGCCATAATAAGTTAAAATCAATTTAATAGTCCTAATAAATTATTTATATTCTAATTAAAATAATTTTCAAAATGAAACCATTAAAAATGATATAATAAATTTGATAAAAGAAACATAAATGTGATATGCACAGAGAACAATGTAGGAAACTTAGAATGGAATGAATAAATATCTCATAGATAGAATTGTAATGTGGAGGATTTAGTTATCATAGTCTACTGAATCAGTAGTGATTGAAAATGCTACAACATGTTACCCTAATTATAATGGGTTCTCACACATATCATTCTTACAATTCTTTGATTTATGGAAATAACTTGTATAATGACTATGATTCCAAATTTAAGGATTTGGACCAATAATGATTCTTTTAGATGCATGATTTCCACTAACATCATGTTAACTGGCCTCTTTATATTCCTATGAAAATTTGATACCTAATGAGACCCTCTTCCCAATGTAAAGTATCTTATAGCCCCCTTGTGTCATTTTACAAGGTTCCATTTCCAAATATTTTAATACATAGGTTGTTGAATATCCATTCACATTCATTTCACGAATTTTAATGAGATTCCATATTTCTATTCTTTGGTGCCCTAGGAATGTTAACCTTGTTAACATTTTTAATAATATTATTTGATAGTTGGATAGAAATAATCAACAAATTTCTGAGTCCATATTCCATTCCAATTGGTTTATCATTGGTGTAATAATTTGATTATACACCATATCCAATGTTAAACAAGTTCCATGTGATTTCAGCCTTATTTAAAACCATGTGTGTTAAAATAAGTGATGAAAGTTATCATCAAGCGGTATTATCATTTTCAATAAAATAAGAACAAATAATCCTTAATACTTTTTACCGTTTTTCAGCATCACAATAGATAATAATTAATTTTCTTCAACCAATATGTATATTTGTTTAAATTATGTTATTTTAAGTTGTTTTATCTTATAATTGTTACCCTAGTCCATTAATGTAACCACAAAGTCAATCCTTTAATGTGGTTCATAAAGAGTTTATTATTTACCAAATCACATCCCTTAGGAGTGTTTGGGATGGTGTGAAGTTGGACATCATTTCCTTTCACCACATAATGGTTGAGTTACCAAAATTCCCTATATAGTTTTATTACCCCAAGGTACAAATGTCCCAGAGCATGCATCCATATTCTAATATCTAGATAGGAATGAAACTGTATTGTAAAATAGTTGATTTATAAATTACCAAACACTTTAATGTAATTGTATACCTAGGGACATGTATTATAGGTGTACCAAATGGTTTTACATAGGTTATATCATCATAGTATCCAAAAATAACTAGTTCATTATCTTGTTGATTCTATAATGACCCAATACATAAAGACATGTAAATTAAAAATTCTTACCAAACATTTCCAACAAATTTATGCTCAATAAATTGAGGTATAGAATTTTTTAAGAATAGAAATAAAAATTAACCACATAAATATTAAAACAATATGTAAATTTTAAACAAAAAATATTTCTCCTTCTGTTCCACTATCTTCCAAAACAATATAATATATCATCTGGAAAGTAAATAAAGAAAAGAGTTATACATAAAGTCCCATAAATCAATAATCATGGAAATAAAACATAAGATGAGTGAAAGGAATCATAACATGATTTCATAAAGAGGATAATCATAAAAAATATACCTAGAGTAAGGATATAATTTCTTTATATCATAAACATGATTAAAAAAAGAAAATACATGATATTATAAACATAATTCAAGGGTTTAAACAAAGGTCGTCATTATAGAGTGGACAAAGTTACATGGTAGATTAGGTTTACTCCCTAAACCCTGAAAAATATCATGAGATACCAATCATTACCTAATAAATTAAAGGAATATATAATTCTAGGTTCACCCTTCACATATGTAGAAATAATATATATTCATTCCACATAAAGAAAATAATCCATACATAAATCATAAGCATGATCAAACCCATGATAACAAAGTGGGTTTCATAATTATGATTGAAGGCATCACTGACAGATAAATCATAGGTATTACTAATATAATAAGGGATTAAATCCTATTGGATGGTCATATATGTAAATGAAAAAACATTTCATTGGGTTCCAATATATATATTTCATGATAAGGATATAGGAGTAGAAAGAGAAAGTTGTACCAATTGGCCAATGCTTTATGAAATAAGTAAATTATATTATAGGTAAGGAAAAAATATATTATTTTACTTCACACCATAATTGATCAATTAGGGGGTTCAATAAAATAATTAGGGTATCAATATACATTCATCATATAAAATGTTTTATGAAGATGATTCATGATAGAGGACATGAAATAAGAATGTTCAGTTAAATTAGGATTATATAAAACTAGAAATTTTGAAGCCAACTAAAATAATGTTTAACCCATGAATTGGAAATTATATCTAACATTATATATTCATATGGGATATATATATAAAAATAAAATATGTTTATGGGAGAAATATTTAATTAAACATATAAAAATAATGTGAATATGTTACTAGAAATTCAAGATCATGTCACATAATATCCATCAATATTAAGAAAACGATTTGATGAAAGACCATACCATACAAATAATAGAAAGAATATTTAGAAAATATTAGAATTTAACAATTATGTTTAAATGGGATAATAGTTAATTAGGATTCTAGTAAAATTGGAGAACATTTGTGGGAATAGAGATTATTGGGAAGGACGTAAAACCATCTTTTTAGAGTGTGTGAAATATTTTTAACAAATATTAACTTTTTTGAATGAGTAAAACTCATAAATAAATAATACATGAATCAAATTTAATCTACCATGATAGAAAGAGTATATACCATATTAAATGAAAGTCAAAAATCAAGGTTTAAAATTCTTAGTCATGAAAGAAAGTTTAGTTATGGATGACCCCTATATTATATGAAACACACCAATTGTATCCAAAAATAATGAATTTCATGAATTGAAATGTATTTTAATATATAAATAATAATTTAAGATATTTCAAATTAATAGTTATTATTACACCATATAAATTAATATTTGTGTGTAATGACAAAACATTGCTCAGTGAAGTGTGATTAAATCCTAATATCGCACCTCAAGCTTGAAATAACAATTCACATGCACATAAAATTAAGAAACATTTTATGAAGTTAGTTATTAATATAACCCAGATAATTTTTCATCCATATTTAATTTTATAATATCCATTTATTTTTTTTTGGTATTAATTTTTAATAATTTTTTTCCTTATTTTAGTTTCTTAGGGTTTGTTCGGTTAATGTTTTCCGTAACAGTTTATGTTTATCGACAATGGTAGAATGTGTGTTTGTATAATATAGAAATATTAATGAAGATAATATTTTTATGGAAGTAATTTTTATATATAAAATATATTTTTATTTCCATCCATGAAGAGTGGTGATTAACAAAGATAATCATTTCTTATGGATGTGATAGTCTACACATATTCTTGATTAGTGTTTCCCTTTCCCTGTGAAGTTGATGGAAAGAAGTTAAATAATAATTTTTTAAATTTAATAATAATATTTCTATTATTTATATCATATTTTCTCTTCTATTTCATCCTTTTTATCATCCATTAATGATGATGTAAAACAGAAGTTTTATCATTGTTGGGGTTGTAGTCTACACAATGCAGTAAAGATGATTTTGTTTTTTATAGATGAAGAACATGAATAAATGATTCGTATTAAATTAATATATAATCTTATTATTATAATATTTATATTGATGTAATTAATTTTTTTATATATGTAACATATTTTTAGGATAAATTTATGAAGAAAATTTATGAAGAAAGTGATACATACGTTGAAGACTTGATCATCTCTTGGACGTTTCCTTAGAGGTTAAAGAATTTTGCTATAGTAAAGAGACCAAGGTATTAAGGATGTTAAAATTAAATCTATTATTTGTAAATTGGGTCATGTTTTCTGGGAAATTTTTATGAGAAGTGTTACCATCGATGGGTGTATGTGGTACCCTTCGATAATTTATGAGAATTTCACTTTTGGAATACCCTTTACACTTTTGTGATATAATTAAACTATTCAAGGGTTAATGACTAAAATATATATAAATAATGGACTATAGGGAAATATTTTTTCAATAATGTCTCTTCCATGAATATATAAACATATTTTGACCAATTCTCAAGTCTTTTACCATAGGATTCAAAAATTTTACATTTGGATTTTTTACATTCTAACTAGTTTTTTTACAAATTTAATTTAATTTATATATAAAATATAAGGAATCCCCTATTAAAAATATTTATTTTTTAAATCTAAATTTTATTTCAATATAATATAATTCTATTTACTAACATGATAAAATAAATATTTTATTAAAAAATTAAAATATGAAAAAATTGTTTTTGTAGAATGATGAATTTTAATCATTTTGTGTTCTTAATCTTATTTATTATTAATTACTAGTTGATGGGGAATTTAAATAATTATATTTATGGTAATTTAATTTAATCTATGTAATATTATATTTATTCCTAAAAATTAAATTAAACATTTTAACTAATATTGTAATTTTGATCTAAATTTTGGAATACATTTTTTTATATTTATTTTTTAAATGTGATAATGTATAATTTTTAATGGAAGTGTGTAAAAATTGTTTTTAGTATGATATATTACTTGAGTTTGAAAAATCTTAAAACATTGTTTTATAAATTCATCCTTGTATTTTTAAATGATTCATTTTACGTAATAAATAAATATATATTTAATTTAAAAAGTGTTTATTATAATTTTAATTCATTATCATATAATAACAATTATTATTTTAGAAAAATAGTTATTTTTTTACTCACATAAAAAAAATTATTTCATAAAAATTTTCAAAATTCTTATTCAAATAATTTTTTTATTAAAAATAAATAAATTTATTCATTTTTTCAAATGAAAATTAAAATATTATTAAATTTAGTTTAAGTTAAAAACATAAAATATATTGAAAAGTTGTTTTTATCAAAAACCCCTTTTCATATATGTAATATTTTTCCATAAAATTTACGAATTAATCCTCTAATACCTTATTATTATTGAAAAAAATATAATTATTTTTATTATTAAACCACAAAAACCATTATTTCTTGAATGAAATGTCCAATTTTATAAAAAAGTATTCGATGTAAAATTGATAAAAAGTTATATTTTAAAAACTATTAAAATTCATGATATATCTATAAATATAATGTTTTTAAAATTTTCATTTAATCTTAATTTCTAATTACATGATCCCTTATGATCTATGTGTAATAAAAAATAATTAAATAATCTTTGATTTCCATTTTGGGTGGTTCTTTAGCTTGCATGGATTTTGTGGAAGATTCCACAACCATAGAAATTTCATGTATATGGTTTTTCTAAAACCATAATTCCTCGAGTTTAGCTTGGGTGTGGTCCATAAAAACTCAAGATAAGACACCTCCTTTTTGATCTAAGAAAACTATTCTATATTTGTAAATATCATATTTATTGATTCCAATTCATCAGAATTCCACTACAACATTTATAATAGTTTTACATCGATTTTATACTAATTAATAAATGATAATGTTTTAATTATCATATTCAATATTCAATGTATATCATTGTTTATTTCATTCTGGTTTTTTATCATTTGTGAATCACTCTATTATAAATATTATATATACAAAATTAATTTTCAGCTTATTTCATATGAAATAATAAATGAAATAAAAAATTTAAATGGTTATTTAAATAAATTTTCTAATATGTTTATATTATTTTTTTCATATTATATTGAAAATTTATTAAATATGTATAAATTTCTTTTATCATACCTTCATCCTAATAATATTCAAATATAAAGAAAATTAAATTTGCAAAAGTATTTTAGTAAAATAATAATTTATATTATATTATTTTTTATAAAATAACAAAAAAATATTAAAATATTAGTTTTTTTGATCTTTTGATTTCTTCTATTTCATTTTTTTACTATGAAATATCAATTTCTGTAATTTTTTATTTATCAGTGTATTTATTAAAATTAATATATTAGAATGTGAATTATTTTTTTCTTCTAATTTCTAATACACTATTGACAAGGAAAAATTTTATTGGTAGTGAATTAGATGATTTTATTATTATATTTTCAATTATTATCAAATATATAAATAAGTTAAAAGATGATAAACTATAATGGGAACCTTACGTGCCTATATTTTTATGTGTGTTGTAAAACTAAAAAATTATTTCATTTGAAATGATTGATGTGTTAGATGTTGTATTTTAATTATTTTATTTAAATATTATATTATTGTAACATATTTAAAATATTTTGATGATGTACTTGAAATTAATAAATGCGAAGTTTTATTTTAATGGGAATTCAATTTTATTATTTCAGTTAAATTTTTTGAAACTAAATATTAATATATTTTCATAAAATTATGTTTCTTATTTTTCATTTTCATTTTTAATTTTTATCTTCATTTAAACTTATACTTTTTCAATTCCAAGAAAATATAAAGATTATTTTAACAAATTCATGAAAATTATTATGTTATGTTAGATAAAAATATCACTATTTAGGATAATGAATTTTGTGTAATGACAAAATAAGTAATGGGTGATAAAAAATATTCAATTTTTAAAATGGAAACATTTTATAAAATTTTCACATATTTATTGTTAAAATATCACTCAAATTTAAAACTAATGTTACCCTTACATGAATACTAAAATTATTTAACGACTCATATTAATATTTTCATACCAAATGTTTACTAAATTTCAAAATAACTACATGGGAAGATATGAGAATAAATTAAAAGCTCTCATAACTCAATTAAAATTAATTATCACAATAATAAATATATTTAACTATATAGATTGTAAAAATTGTAATTAATAATATGTAATAATGATATTTTCAACACAATTTCTCTTACTAATAATAAACGATAAAAAATGACAGTATTAAGATAAGAATACATACAAAAAATAATCACTCAACTTAACATTCTAGCATACATAAATTAATGAAATAATCTCTATTGAAAAAATGGGGATTCATTATATATCGTTACTGAATTTATTTTATGGTAATATATATTTTAATTCCATAATTTGTTAAAATGTATTTTGGAAAAATAATACACTGTAATAAATTTTTATGAAAAATGATCCTCAACAGTGTGAAAGATATTTCATGGTTATGACATCTAATAGGTCCCATAATGAGAATATGGAAATAGAATAGAGGGGGGGGGGGGCTATTTTAAATCTTCTAATAATTAGAATAATTATATATATAATTCAAAATATTGTTGATATTACATATAACAATACAAGACCGAATATAAAATCTAAACAAACTAAAACAGTGAGTTTATACAATAGTTTGGATGAAAATGAGCTTATTTGTACTCTTTATACCCTCAACATATAAGTATGGATGTGCACTGTATATTTTTTTTAAATAGGTGCATACATAACCCATACTATTCAAAACATTAGTCCTAACTTATAATTTCACATAGGTGTTAAAAATACAACCTTTTACTATGCCAAGGAATAACCTTTTGATGTCAATTTTTGGTTAGGTATTCAAAACCAGAAATGTATAATTTATTTTTTGTATAACAAGTGTGTGATTCCCGATTATAACTTTAAATGTAACTTTAAAACACTATAAAATAACAATACAATGACTGAAATATAATAATAAAACTATAGTAAGTATAAGATGATTTCTATAGTATAATAAGGAATCTTTATCCCTCTGATAATTACATGAATAATAAATCAATTAGTAAATCATAAAGGTGTTATGAAAATCTCATAAAGGGAATTGACCCTCACTATCTGTAAAATATATCATTTATTAATTAGTTTCATCACTATCCATGATGTGTAATTTACTAAAATTTGTATAATCTAATAATTCATCTTTATCTATATAGCCTTTGATGAGTATGTGTTCTAATGAGGGGAATCGTTGAAGCCCACATTCAGTAAATATATAAGGATAGTAATGTATATAATCTTTTATTAACTATGTGATGATATATGAGTGTCTAACATGGTGTTTGTAATGGTTATATGCATATACATCAATACCAAAACTATAACTATATTCTTGTGTAAATTATATGGTAATTATAAAATATTTCACATTAAAATACTATCAAATTAAATCATATAAAATTATATACAAAATCAAAATATTTGTACAAAAAGTAAAACTACAAAAAAAATAATTAAATATAAAAAACCATATTAAATTCCATAATAAATACATATGTAAAATAAAAAATATATGTGATACACATACGAGCATATAATATTTATAATAAACACATTAAAAATATTTCATTAAAACAAAGAGGTAGGTATTTGTATTGATAAAAATATGATATTTAAAATAGATAGGAGACACTAAAAAATTTTCCCCTCTTTTATATTTAAAATACTCAAATAGATTCTCCACATTTATATAAATATGAAAATAAATAACAAAAATAAATATAATACAAACATGGAAATTAAAATGAATCTAAAGAAGTAAATGAGTTATAAATTTTTTAATAATGAAAATATTCCCATGTTGTAAAGAAATAAATAATAATAATATATATATTCTTTGAATGACATTTTAAATTGAATAAAATGAAAATTAAAACAATATGTATTTGATAGTACATAATATCAATTAAGAAATAAGTAGAGTAAAGATTAAAAGCTTTATTACAATAAATTGTAACACTTATGAAAAAATTAATTCTATTAAAGGGTACAAACTATTCCAAAATAAATAACAGTTGTAAAAATAAATTAATACCCCTTCAATACATCTTTTTCTTCAAAAGTCATGAGAGAGAAAGATCCAACCATCGATGAATTTCTATAGTTCATGAAATTTACTACAATGATCCATCAAAGATGGTAGTGATATTAAAATTATAGATAATATAATAAAAATTAATTCAAAATATAGAGTATAACACATTTAAGATACATAATATATAGATAAAGATATACAATAAATGACCAAAATAAGTTTACATCTATAAAGGTCATTCCAAAATACCCTTAGTAAAAAATTATGAGATAGACCCTGGTAATTCCATGAGATTTTATTGTATATTTTTATTTAATTAAATATTATATAGAATTTCATCTCTCGTATGGCAAATGAAACAAAAAATAACCATGTTAAATTTTATTAAGGAAAAATTATATGTATTAAATATGGACATTTAATTTTAGCCATAGAATTGTTAATTATATATTAAAGTAACATTTTTTAAATATAATTAGGAAGAAAAATGAAGTGTTAATTTTTAATATTAATGATTTCATAAAACACATTTGGTTTAGATAAATAATAAATGACATCTTTTTATGAAAAAAAGTGTATTTTCCTAAGAAACTAATAATATTATTATTTAATGATGTGAAATTAAATTGTTAAAATGAATGATATTTTAACCCCAATTTTATTATCTATTGATTGGAAGTAAGAATAAAAATATTTAATATTTAAGAATATACTTTTATTATAATTATAGTTTTCTATATATTTTATAAACCCATGTTATATTTAAATTTACAAATTTTAGAAATTTAATTTTTTCAAAATGATATTTGGTATTGATCTTTTCCTTATAATATTACATTAATTTAATTTTTTATTTTTCTAAAAGGATTTATTTTTTGTGGAATATTGTAAAATACCATTTTTACGAACCACATTTGTTTTATGAAATCATTAAGATATAAGCATTTCATTAAATATTGTGAAAACATTTTATTAATAAAATATCTAGTTAATAAGAATAATTATACATGTGAAAATATTATTTTTCAATAAAAATCTAATAATTTTCATTTTAGGAGTAATGGTATATTTTTCTATACTACGGTTTCTAATACTTTCTAAATAAATTATTTTAGAATTAATTTCTATCAGTATCATCAATTGTATTTAACAAAATGGATTACAAATTTAGAATCAAAAAGTAAAAATTATTTAATAATTAAATGTATAATTCTTTGTATGAAAATAATTTAAAAAGGTAAAAAATTAATCTTATTGTAAAGACCTGGAATACACACTCCTAGATCTATTGTTAAAAATGTAAACATTAAATTTATATCATTGATACTAATAAATCTGATCCAAATATTTCTATCCAAAACATTGAACATAAAAGGAAAATATTGGATCTCTTTCAAACCCAATGACCTTTTTAGGTTTATACTTTTATATAATTAAGAAAAACTCATAAAAAATTACATTTTTTAAAATTTGTTTCATAAAAATAAACAAAATCTCCAACTATACCTAAATTTTCAGCGTACGTATTAATAATTCAACATCATATTTGACTTTGTTTTCATATGAAACCTTTATAATCTCAAATAAAATGACAACATTTTTCATAACCTGGGGAGTGGGATGAAAAAGGAGGTTGAACTCAAATTCAACTTAAGTATACAAATTAAAATGACAAGTTAAATGGAATCTGTGATCGTAAGATGAGCATTAGGGTATGATTAGAATTACATAAGGTAATTCATAACCATAAATATTTTTATCATTAACCATGAAACATTTCATAAATCTTTAAAAATGCTAAGATCAATTAGTAATCATGAGTCATTTGATGTCCATATTGACCAAGGAATCAATTAAAAATAATGGATATTCACTCATAAGAAGTTAAAAATACATTTAATTTAATATAAAATATTTATCTTAAAAACATGATAACCTTTTCTGAGTTTATGATTCATTTTATTTATATTGTTACCTTGTTATATACAATTACATAATCATTCTAGTTCACGACAAGTGTTTTTGATATATTTGATTCATTAGTTAAAAATGACATCAGAAATCTAATTATGGCCAAAGAGATCATTATTAAATCATCCCAAAAATATTAATAATTTCTTGATTATAATTTTCATATGTCAATTATACATTTAATCCAACCCAATAAATATGGTTATGATTGAAGAACTATGTCACAATTATTATGACGGTAGGTCATACCAATGCCTGAGTAACGTTTCCATTTTTAAATGATCATTATAGAAATAAGTTAAGTATTATTTTATCAATAAATAATGATAATATTATAATAATTATATTATTAATTATTTAAATATAATTATATATATCATCCATTTTATGTAGTGATGAAAAGTGAATAACATCGCTTCATGAAGGTGGTCATCCACAGTTACACACAAATGACTTCGTCATTTTTCAATTAATAAATTGTTAAGAAAGATTATTAATTATTAACTTTTGAAAATGCAAAATTTATAATTTATATCATATATAAAATTTAATTCAATAATTATAACCCACAATGAGAGGTTTTTCTCGAATATGAATTACATTGGCCACGAGGTGGTAGTCTACCGTAAAAGAAATGATATATTCCTTTCCCATATGATATAGGTTTGATATGGATATAAGATATTTACCAAACATAATATAATACTATTATATTTAAGAAAATTATTTTTTTTATATTATCATGTTTGGATAATATTTGATATAGGTGGAAGAATAAATAAAAAAACTCTCTATTATAAAGTATACCAGTTTTTAAACAACGACCATTGCTTTGACAATTAATACCTCTAATGTTTATATTCATCCCAATATAATTTCACTAGAATACGAACAATGATGTTAGGAGTGTAATTGGGATGATACTAGGTCAATAAAATATTTATTTATGAATGAATAAATGAGATTAAATGGTTCTATTTTATAAGAGTGGGGATGGACACATTTTGGATTTCATACAAAATTGGATGAATATAAATTAATTTTTGAAGTAAAAAATGTGTCAAAATTGAAATTATTTTCTATAATATAAGTATGATTCAAACTAATATCGTACAATAAATTTTTGTTATGGTTGAATCTTGTTTTATCTAGTTTCATTATGTTAAAACTCCGGTTAACCCCTTTAACACTTACAATAAGTATGATATGTTTTACAGTTTGAGGATTGGGATAATTACTATAAATGTAAGAATTTCCTTAAATAGACCATATATGATATTTGAACCGTTATATTATTCATTTGGAAGAGGATATGATTTTTTTGTTATTTTTTCATGTAATAAATTATATTTTCATAAATTATTAATAATTTAAATTTACGACTATTTTTTTACATTGACTATTATAACATATTGAAAAAAAATTAAAATTTGAAAAAAATACCTGTGTACATAATTAACATGGTTTATTTATATATAAAATTTATGGTTCACATTAATAATTTAAAATTATACCTATTTTAATATATCTAATACTATATAATTTCTTCTATTAATTAAATAACTAATGTCTCAACATTGTGTATGTATTTAAGGTAATTTTTTATTCATTAAAAATGAAAATTAAATTTCAATGATGACGATAAAAAATTAATGGTTTAAAATTCTATTTATAACATAACATATCCTTTGGTTATCTAAGTGTTAAACATATTCATGTCATAAAAAAGAGTGTGACATATTTGAATAATCATTAAATATAATATTATAATTGTAATAATAACATCCCAAATGGAAATAAAATTCCATATATTATAACATTAATGTAACATAGATGAAATATAACCATCCAATAAAACTAGTCCATGTGTTAGGGTCATTATTTAACCCTTATGATTAAATTTTTAATCCTAATTTTCTGATTTTCCATTTATTATGGAAATAGAAAGTACAAAAAGTATAATTCATATTGAACAAAAATAAAAGGTAAATATTTTCAAAACTTATACCTACTGAATCTAAATATAGAAGTCTTTTTTTATGATTCAAATCATATAAGTTGTAGAGCTTAATTTTATATTAAGTTGGAAAAGCGTGAAAGTTACATTTTTTAGAAAAATAACCCTTTAAAGTATAAATAATTTTTATAAAAAATATAACTATAAAAGTTATATACAAATCTATATTTTTATTATTTTAAATAAAAAATAACTGTTGAAATTTTAAAATTAAATAAATTAGTATTCTTCACTTTTCTCAGAGAAATAAAACTTCTCAGAAAATTAAGAAAAGTTCACCTAAAGATATTTTTGATATTATGATTTCAAAAATGATAACCTTTTTACAAAATACTAGTTGTATTAATTTTAAAAAATAATTATTATACTCACCCGAAAGATAATAACAATTTAAAAAAAACTTTTGGATGCATAAAATAGATTTAATAAATATTAATTTCATATTTATTGATCATCAATAAAGACATATTTATTGACTAGTGCTTTTAAATTTATTTTATAATACAATTATTTTTATTTATACATAAAAATACAATAGAAATGTTATAACGGTCATATTCAAATAATAATATTTCTTAGTTTAATTTATGATCAGTGTTGAATATCTTTTATACTATCGATAATTGTAATTCTTTTAAAATCTCGAGGTATTACATTCAACATCATAAATAAATTCTATCCTCCCAATTTGAAAATTCATCTAGTAATAAGAGGATTCATTTTTAAAATACCTTTCATGAAATTCAGTGTCATAATATGGTTTAATAAGACATAATAAATTCAAGAGTGTAATGGAAAATATGAAGGTCATATGAAATAACACATTCTAGGTTTCTAAGTAGATGAACATTAGTGGGATGTTAGGATATGGACATAAAAAATAAGATTTCCTATCCATGATGGAGAGTGATAGAGATCATTAATAACAACAAATTGAATAATCACGAGAAATTTAAAAACCACAAAACCATAAAACAAAGAAGAGTGAAATGATCTATCAATTCATCAAGACTAAATGTAATAAGATAACATTTTTTTTAAATATAATTTTCTTATTGTTGAAGAATTATTTCAATATATTGACTAAGAACATATGAATATATAGTTATTGAAAATGTATAATTTCATTATTTAATCAATGCCCACCACAATATAATATTTTTCTCCAAATGATAGTAATCAAAATTATTTATTCATGCATGAAGAACTAGAATCAACTTCATTGAATCATATAATTCCATATTATTCAATAAATTAGTTTATCCTATTACTAGACATGAACCAAAACCTAAATGGTTAACCCAATGATTCCTAATTATCGAAAACGAATAAACATATTATATGAAGCAATAATATGTAAATGCTCAAAATTCAATAGTAATAACTGAATATTAAAATAAATATTTCCATAAATAAATGTCTATAATAGCCTTAAAAATATTACCAACCACGATTAATTCCCGACAATCAGAGGTATTTAACCACATACTCTTCAAAGATAAATTTTACATTTATCTCCATATAAAAGTTGTTACTCATAATGTGTATACCTAAAAAGATATATAACCTCATCATATAATCATTAAGATATGATAATAATTTCTATGACTGATCTAAATTCCATAATGAAAAATTATGATCATATATTATTTCAAAAGACAAATAAACCTTTATCTGTCACATAAAATCCTATAATATTATGTTTATGTTAATCATATAAGGTTACCCAAATATTGAACTTCTTCTGAAATAAAGTTAATCACTTTATCAACATAAGGCCTTTAATTTTCATGATTATCTATAAAATAAAACAAATGATCCCAGATGAAAAATTATATTTGTTTTCTAAATAGTTTAATTATAACAAATATTTTGTACTCTTTACGACCCCCAAAAAAATAGTGGTAATCAATATTCCATTTTGGCCCTTTTTATGGGTTTAACCCCATGACCTTTCCAGTTGCAAATTATTTGTCACCAAATGAACGTGTTATCATTTTTTATAAAACAATATAGTTATTATAAAATTATCTTTATTGATAAAATATCACATAAATCTTAAATATTCTAAATTAGAGTAAAAATTATTTCTAAAAAATATAAATTCATTATTACTTAAATAATATTTCATGTTAAACCTAATGGTTTTATATACCATTAAAAAATAAAGTATATTCTAAAATATTATTAGCATCCTTAAAATCCCATCACAAAAAACCAAAAAGGGGGTGTCTAAGAATCGGAACATATAATCAAAATCATACTTATAAACCCTCAAATATATGTATAATCATAATATAACAACAAATTATAAAAGTACATTTCTATATTGTGATCTAAGCCCTTCTCGGATATAAATTGCGGTGACCCTGAACTCACCCTCCAAAATTTATTTCTCAAAACATAAACATTAGATATCTAGATATGATATATATAATTGTGACCCAATTTCATTAATCTAAAAACTACAACATAAAAAATAAAATATTGGATCACATATATACCGATGTAACATTTTAGAATTAGAGAATTACTGATTTCAAAATACTACTAAAATCGTGGATTTAAAATCAACTAGTTCATAAAAATCAACATCATCTCCCATTTTATGTAGATTTTCAGATTTCTTATAAAATATTAAACTTATACCACAATTTTCATAGAATATGAATCCATTATGGAATCATATAATTTATAATCATTCTTCATTATAGGGGGAATATGAAACATAAGAAGGGTGAGGTTAAATGAGATATAAGGGTAGATATAATTATTAACAATTGAATATCACATGTGAGTGTAAGATGATAATAAGGGTATGATGAATATATAATAATGGAGATTATACCCATACATATATGGAACATAAATCATGACACACATCAGAAAGATGTAACAATGGCAGGTGTAATCAATAATCATGACCCATGTGATGTCAAGCATGACCAAGGAATCATTAAAAACGGATATATGTTTACTGAAAAGAACTATAAAATAATTTTTATTAAAAATACACTCATTATATGACCCACATCAAAACAATTTTCATCTTTATTATTCCATTTAAATCACTCATTACCTAATTATAAATATTATTTTAATAATATATGTTCACATTGGATGTTTGATGATATTCATTTTGTAAGTCCAAAAATTACATCGGTGGATTGATTATGGTGAAAGTGGTCCTTATTCCATTAAATCTACAATAATAATCATATAAATATCTTATTTAAACAAAATTTATACTTATAAATACAAAAATTAAATTTTGGTATGATAATTGAACTATGTTATAATCATGGATATGGTAGGTTGTACAAACACATTAGGAATGATTCCATTTTAAACAATTATTACGAAAATAAGGAAAGTGATTTTTTGACTTTAAAAAATAATAAAATATAAATATTATTTTTTAATGTCTTTAAATATACATATATTTATCATTCATATTACGTGGTGATGAAAAAATAACCACATCCTTTCACACCCCCTCCCCCCGTCCAAAGATACCCCTCTTAAGATGAAAATATTGTAAGAATGATAATGAAACTCAAGTGTAGCCACTTCTAGGTGTTGGTTGGATAATAGAATTAATGGTACAAAGATCTCAAAATATTGATGGAATTACCCATTATCAAAAAACATGATCAGGATATAATATGTATCAACGTCAAAACAGATCCAAGACATATATAAAATAAAGCCGAAATCTATCCACATGAATGTTTAAAATAAATCTATTACTAATGGAATATAACTCCAATGTAAATTCCAAAATCATCATTAAGAAACAACATGAAAACTATCCCAAATAATGCATTAGTAGAGTCCATCACAGTAAAAAACACCCCCTTGAAACCTGAATTTTTTTATATACATTGGATGAGAATACCAGTATACTCGGTAAGAAAAACCAAAGTCTCTCAAGCATAAGTGAGAGAAGCATACTAATGCTCTCGTGGGAAAACAATAGAACCCACAAGACCTAATAAGACATACTAACCATCCCATCCTCACGAAGGCACAGTCATGAAGTAACACATGTCTTGTAATGTAATTTAGTAAGCACAATGATGATATGGTACCTCTCACCACATTCTCTCTCAGTAGCCACACTCACACTTTAATAGAAATTTTTTTAGCGCTCCTATATCTTCTAAAAGTACCACATACCAACCCACCACCACACACTTGTGCCTCATTTCTAGTCCCGCAACCTGGGAAAATGATGCAAACAACATCCCTCCGACACACACCTAGGCCTCACAACCCCATCCCATTCACATAATCCTATGATACATACCACATCGCATCCCAAAAATACATCGGGTGTAAAACTCATCTCACCCCGAAGACACATGGGAAAAAACAAAAAATATCATATTGATGACACTAGGGAAAACACAACTCACCCGAACACACATGGGCCCCACAAACCATAACCATCATGAAGTTTCTTGGTATATAACTTCATATAAGATGGTGTAAGGAAGAGTAGGTTTCCAGCCATCCATCCTCCCACTGTGATATTTGGGAACGACACCCTCTGCCATGGAAATGAGGGTGTTCAGATCACAGTGCTCAACTAGGGTGTGGTGTGTATAGAAATCAAATGAACATACAATGTATGAATATATATATAAAGCATAAAGAACTCAAACCTCTTTTATAGGATTCATAACAACTTCTACCACTACTAGTGTTAATGACGATCACTTCAGAAGATGATAAAAATTAAACTAAATTCACAAATCCATTCCTCTGACAACCCAGATAATTTCATTACGTAGAATTTAACATGTATAACCATACAACCCATGGGTTTTTTTCATTGAAAAAGTCCTTCCCATTTACCAAACCAAGTCATGATATATTAACATTATTATGTATTTATTCGATCCATCACTACTCAGGAGACTAAGTAACACAAACAACAACAAGAAGAAAACAGAAGTATCAAAAAGGAAGTAGAACCATGGTAAATTAACTCACAAAAAATTTAATCCGCGTTAAACACCCATTCATGGTGTAACATACATAGATCATGAGACTTGCGGTGGTGATTTTTGAATTCTACTCATGGAGAAACCTGGGTGAATTACCCATACTGATGTCTTACATCAACATTCTTCAATCTCATTTCACACAATACATCCACTCAATTGAGAAACCCCCCTACTCGTAGACAAAACCAATATGATATCTCATCACAACTATGAAACATACATAAAAAAATTCTTAGTAGCCCCACGGCATAAATACGTCCCATACATTCCATAATCAATAAATCTCTCAACATGAGATTCTAGTACGTCTTCTGAACCACCCCCCAACACAAGAATCTACTGAAAACTATACCACTGCTCAAACAAAAAATTCATATTCATATTTAAAATTAACAAGTTCTTTAATTCCACTTGTTAACATTTTGTTTTATCATATAAATAGTTTGACCCCGTTGAATCAATTTATTATCAATTATTTTATTTAAAAGTAATTGTTACAATTATTCTACAAAAAACAATACATCATGTATTTAAAAAATTTTACTTAGTGTGAAAAAAAAGACCACCAATGAACATGATTTTTAGTAAGAATATTACCAATAAACTTCCCAAAATTTATCAAAATATCCATAAACAAGAAAAATGATTCACCACATTCCCATTAGTACATGTTCATCATAAAGAGATTACATTATCCTTATTAATATGGAATTCTTCTACCTTAAAAAATGATACATTGATAAACCCACCCCACATGAAAAAAAAATAATAGATAGAAAATAGAATCACTAACAGAATGAAAGATGATGAGAACTTCGTTATTGCAATAAAACATGGGGTGTAATCGTAGGAGAAACCTCCAAGGAAAACATGATAAAAAAGGAGAAACACCAATGCATGGATACTTAGGGAATTAGGTTTCGGGCCCACCAGGATAAAATCGATGATCTGAAGGAAGAGGTGATCTCAGATTTAGAATGGTTAGATCCTAAATCCATTAAAGATACAATATTTAAAATTGATTAATGGAGGACCTTGATCCAGACCTCACGGTTCGAAAGTTAATGGAATCTTCATGTTTTTATAAGATACAAATAATTTGAAGTGGCTGAAAAAACCAATAAATATGGTATTAAACTCATTTTACATCAAAAGAAACATCAATGAGGAGAACCATGAAAATATTGAGAATGCTAGAATCTTGAGAAACTATTGATGATGACTCACCGTTAGGTGAGTCAGTACTAGGAGTCACCAGTGCGAGTCATTGGTGTGACTCTCCATAGGAAGGGAAACCAGTGGAAGAGTCTCAATTTGGTTACTCACTATTAGACGAGTCAACAATGGGAGAGCCACTATGACATGTCTCACTTTTGGGTGAGTCACCCTTGGACGACTTACTATTGGGTGATTCACCATCAGACCAATCACTGTCGGACGAGTTACTGTCAGACGACTCAATGCTAGTGACCTATCGACAGTGAATCACTATTGCGAATCACCGGTGAAAGTCAACATTATTAAATAGTGGTCCTATCTAACCTATCCTAAATCACCATCATGAGTCACCATTGCGACTCACCAATGGAAACCTAGGGTTTCAACTGACATGTCCTGACTCAACTTTAGAAAAATGTGATTTTTTTCAAACTCTTAAAATGAGTCACTGTAACCACCCCGAACACTTCAATCCAAGAATGTTAACAAAGTAATGGACCAGATAAGTAGGTCGATTACATCAAATAACTATCAAAATATTACTTCCCTCAATGATTCAAAATAAAACCCAAAAGGAATATAGTTGTCCGAACAACCACTCTGTGAGATACCTCTCAATGACGTCGCGACATTAGGAGCCTCACAAACAACCAAACATGTCAATGTTCAATGACATACCACCATGTGTTGTCCGAATGATGGAGTGGAACCTCAATATCCAAGAACACATCATCTAACATATGTATATCCAAATGATATGAGGAAAAAACATACAAGTACAACAACCATACTGTCTGAATACATGAATCATAGAATACCGTCCTACATTTGAAGATACTATCTTCCCTAGGAGACACTTACTCGACCATGAATGTTTAATTCCATCATAATTAATGAGTCTCTATTAGGAATATAGTCATAACCTTTTTACATTTCAGGACATTATCACACATTATGGAACATGGAAGCAACTAATATAATAAAAATCATGGTCCAAACAACATATATCAATGAAAAATATAATGTTTAAAAAAATAAATCAAATTTGGGTACTAGGAAGACATCTTCACTTCTCACATCAATTTATTCTCCTCTAGGACACTATTACTCTAGAACATGCGAACCAAGGAAATGTTCCTCCCACATAGCAATATATCCTAATGATATTGGAACTCTACTGGCTGCTCTACGTATGCTACGTCATCTTGGATATCCAACTCTCCCCAGTCAATGACATGAAAGTCATCAGGAAGATACTAATGAAGATGAGAGACTTGAAAGAAATCATGGATCCACTCCATCAGTGGTGGAAATTCCAAGTTTTATGCCACCTCACTAGCTCATCCATACATCTCAAGGAGTCCAATGAACATGTGATAAAGTATTCCCCCTCTTCCAAACCTATATTTCCCACATATAGGGGAAAACATATAGAACACATTTTCCCCAACCTCAAACTCTAAGGGTTTCCTCCTACGATTAGTATATGACTTTTTTTGGTCATATGCATCTTTCATCCTCTGAAAAACAAGATGAACCTTCTTTATCATGCTCTGCACAATATCGGGTCCAAGAGCGGCTGTCTCCCGAACCTTTTTCTAGAACAAAGGACAACAACATGGTCTTCTGTGAAAAGAATCAAATGGATCCAATCCAATAGAACAGTGATGAATATTACTGTAAGCAAACTCTACCATGTGAAAATGTTGTAACCAAGATCCTATAATGTCCTAGAAGCATAGAAACAACATGTATTCTAGAATTTGGATAGTCCGTTCTCTCTTCCCATCTGTTTGAGGGTGGAATGAAGTGATGAGGTGTAACCGAGTTCCAAAAGCATGTTGTAATCCCTTCTAGATTCACAAGGTAAGACACGTTTCATGATCCAAGACAAATGAACTCGAAACTCCATGCAACAAAAACACCTCATGCACATACATCTTTTCAAACACATCTAATATTCCCAACAACATGATCACTATGAAGTGGGATTATTTTTTTAATAGATCCACTATCACCCAGATGGAATCATAGCCACACTATTCCCTAGTCAACCCTATGAAGAAATCCATTGACATGCTATCCCAATTACACGTAGGGATATCTAAGGGATGAAACAAACCACTTGGAAGACTGTGCTTATCCTTATCCTACTAGCACACTAATCACATCCCCACAGACTCCTACACTTCCCGTTTCATCCTATGATACAAAAATTTCATCTTCAATCCATGACAGATCTTATAAATTCCTAGGATTTCCACCATGTGTGGGTTATAAAACTCAAGGAGGACCTATAAGAAAATAAGTATTGGAAAAACAATGTTTTTTGAAATGAAATATGGTTTTGACCATCTATTGACCATCCATCAAGTGCGTCATTATGGTCAACAGTCTCGTGCATCACCTCTATCTATGAGTCTCCACACTAGGACTCCTCTACCTACTATATCAAGTAAGTTCTCACATTCATCTAAAACAAACACCCTATACTTATGCCCATCACTACATCTAAGTCCATTTCTAACAACCTAAGAATGACATGCATGGAAATTATATTACTTGTGAGTAATATGGAATACATGAAAAACAAATTTGTTCAAGGAATGATTTAGTTTACTATCTTTGGAAACATGGAACATAATCATCAAACTTGTTGAAAGATCTTCAACATATTCCCTAAATATAATCCCATTTTGTTTTCCTACCAAAAAACATTATTTATATACTGGGGAAAAGAAAAAATAAAAAGGGTGAGGTCAAATTTTTAGTACGGGTAAACATGGGGAACATAATAAAACCATTAGCATTTGAATGTAAAAACATGAACGTAATATTTAATCATCAAAATCTTTATTCATAAAATAAATCTTGGTAGTATGTATGGAATAGATCATAATGTAATATTAACCCTGATACAATATCATTGTAATAATACATGTAATTTTGGAACAAAATATCAACATAAAATGATTTCCATTGTATAAAATTCACTTCTTCCAATACCGTCATTGTAGAGGAAGTCCATTACTAATCACGGTTTACTTATAGTTCCAACCATGTATTACCGAACCTAATTTACATTCCATTATAGTCATGTATATCTCATGAGATATAAATATTTACCCAATACATTATATGGAGATATAGGTCATGCCCATATCATAATGAAATCATTCATACATGTTCTAGAAAAAAATAAACCATTAATCATAGCATAACCCATGAAATAAAATGGGTTTCTTAATCATCATTCCATCATAATCCATATAAAATAAATGGATTTCAGACAAAAAAATCACTCCTAAAAACAATCAAATCAATGTGATTATGGGGATAAATAACCTTTTTTATCATAGATGGAAAATAATTTTGATAAAACAAATGAACATACATATTGAGGAAAATATCCTTTCCCTTTCAAAAATGGTTTATTATATCATAATGTCAGGATATTTTTAATGAGAATAATTTACTTGAAAATACACTTTTAAATGTGTAAAGGATGATTCATGGAAATAAGGTGTTACAAGGATTTAAAAACTCATTCATACCATATATGTTAAAAAAACATTCTCCTTGTACTTGTTTCAAAAAAATACAAAAAGTACCTTGTATGGTAAACAAAAGAAAGATTCCTTCCATACCATGTAATAAAAATTAAAAAGGATTAAAAATTACATTAAATATATAGATTGGAATATTAAACAATTTATGGAATAATTTTTATAAAACATGTAAATTTATGATAAATATAACTCTAGTAAATACATAAAAATAAACAATCTTGGATAAAAATGATATTGGCAATGTTATCCCTTACCTTGTAATTTTAATTAGCTGAGGGTGTGGAAACCTCCTTCATAATGGTTAAATCATTTTATTAAATTATACCAGAACCATATTTATATTTAAGATATCATATATGATCCTATTATATCAGCTTTTAATAGTATTTCAATATTACCATTATTTTCGGTGTAAACTACTTCGTTTTCCCATTCCGGTTTTTCCATGTTTGTCATGTTTTTCATGAATATGATGTATTTCATTCCTGAAATTATGTTCATAATTATAATTTTCACACAAAATATAAATTTTATATCCACTAATTAATTATTAACATGTATAATTCATTTCACCGCGTCATGGAGATGGTAGGCCGTATGTATGCACGAGTGACAATATCACACTCTTGATTGATAAATTGTATGTAATAGGATGATATATTAATTATATAAAATCACTATCATGTTATTTTTGTTATTTAAACCAATTATACTAATTATTATACCCATCCTAATAATGTATTTGTGAATTACAAATTACACCATGTCATGTAGATGGTATGTCATACGTACACATGCATGGTGATATTGTCATTAGTTGAATAGAAAGAAATTACATCTTCTTCAATGGAATTCTCTTGGATCTCTTCATAGGGACACTAGGGATAGAATTTTCTGAAAACAAATAACTCCAGATGATAAATAACAATATTTATTGGATAATTAGGAATGTTTGGGTAGAAAAATAAGGCTCATGGTGGGGTGAGGAAATGTGGGAGGATATTCCTTTTTATAAGAGAGGAGGAGTGGAACTTTAGAAATGCATTGAAATATTATTTTATAATAAAATTATTTTCGGATTAAAAAGAGAAAAAAATTATTTAATTCAATGATTAGATAAGGATTGTTCTAAATCCTCTAAATAAATATGTTTTAGACAAGTTTAGGTCTCAAATTTTACATTATCTTTTATCTTTAACCCTTAGCTAACTAATTTAACTCTTTCAATGTCTTCTTTTATATTCATACTATATGGTTAGTATTGTCACTATAAAATACCAATAGAACCTAAAGTAGTTTAGTAATTACATTTTCATAATTATATAAGTCATTTTTGTAAATATTATATTATTTGGACTATTGTATCATTTAACAAAATAGTATTTTATTTAAAAACTCATTTATGATAATTTTTATACTATTCAAATCACGAAATTTTAAAAATCTATAAAATAATTATTATTTAGAAACAAAATCATTAATTCAAATATAATAATTCATAATCAGCCATAAAATTCGTGGATGGCAAAAAAGTTTCAAAATAAATTTACATTCAAATTTATAATCTCATTTATCTAAATCATTCATTAATATGATAATCACTACATCATCATTGTGTTCATAATACATATATTTATATGGTGTCTAAAAATTATTAATAAAATACCATGATATAGGAAATCATTTTATATTTCCAAATACTATTTATAGTTGTATTAATCTTCTGTATAACCCCATATTAAAATTTTTTTATAATGAAAATACAAATTTATGTCATATTTCTCTTTAATTTAAATTAATTCTTATAAAATGTCATTTTCACATCCAAGCGGTTCTATGGGGTCCCAAAATTGGCCCAAGGATGCCCATGGTAATAAATATATGATCCAATAGTATTTGGACATGTGTTATTGTAGTTTAATATTATTATAATATTATTTTTTACCCTTGTTTTCTAGATTTACACTTTAACCATGGTAATGAAAATAGTTTCTGATGATACTATTCATAAAGTCCAAAAATAAAAGTAAGATATTTCCAAAATTTGAACATTCTGATTCCAAAGTTGGTATCCATTTTTCCTAATTGAAAACAATGAAGTTTATGTAATTAATTTAAATTAATTCATGTTGTCAAAACCAAATAGCATGTTTTTAAGAAATAATAAATATCAAAAGATTGACAAGTGTTTCTATCAAATTTAAAAGTGAAATGACATACAATTAACAAGATTGTATTAAATGATAAAAATATAATCCTAATACACTTTAAAAATAATTAAAAATATAGTATAATTATATAATTAAATTAGATAAAAAGGCTGTTCTGAATTAAAATATTATATTTTTCACTATTACTTAAAATTTAAATTTTATCAGAAAGATACAAAAAAAGTAAATTTTTATATCCCAATTCTAAATAAGAATTAAAATTTGTCAACTTTATCATAAAAAGTTTTCAAAAAATATATTTAAAGTGGGTGTTCCATTAAAAGGCCGAAAAAATGTAGTTTTTGAAAAATATAATTCTTTTATCCGAAAATTTGATTTTGTTATCATACAATGTTCTAGAAAATGATTAATATGAATGAAAATTTTATTTAAAATTAAAAATTTAGTTAATAATATTCATAACGGCTAGTTTATGTCCCATAATAATATTTTAATAACATATCATTGTTTAGTGAAACTTGGTATCACGTACAACACAAGCTACCGAGGAAGGTTGCTTTTGCGTGTAACAAAATCGATGTCAGTGTTTCATACAATGAAAGATTTATTGGATGTTTTGTATAACATAATAGAAACATAGTTCAATTAAATTTTAAAAAAATATAAACTCAGTTTTGTGTGAAATAAATTCTATAAAAAGAACAAGAAATTGTGTGCAACACTATCCAAGAATATTGTAGTGTATACTAGAAGATAATATGGTGTGGCGTATACTGAAAGTTAATTGTGGTGTAGCGTACACCATAAAACAAATTAAATGTATTTGTCTCATAAAATTGTAGGGTGTTATAGAAAACATGTTAACTCGTCCATATCTTTCATAGCATCCGTAGATTTTAAAAAAAACTCTTTCTGTAATTTCCAACTCAAGGCATCAACCACAACATTCCCCCTTCAGGAGGTATATGTGATCTCCAAATTAGAGTCCTGAAGAAACTCCATCCACCTCCATTTTCTCATGTTTAGATCTCGCTGGGAAAAGATATACCTCAAGCTCTTGTGATGTGTGAAGACCAAGAAGCACTCCCCAATAAAGTAATGCTACCAAGGTGTCAATGCAAACACAAATACTACCAACGTCAGATTGAGGGTGGCATAGTTTTGTTCATGGGGACAAAACTTCCTCGATCCATAAGAGATCACATTTCAGTTTGGCATTACACCGAATCGAAGACCCATATAGGAAGCATAAAAACATACCTCAATCATCATCCATACTCTAGAAACCATATCACTAGAGAACTGATGAACATCCCATTAAAATATCCATAATATTCCTAGCACTTCATGGTCCACACCAAATAATTTTCTTTCTGAGTCAAGGTTGTCAATGGAGCTACAAATCCAATGAAATCAAGTAAAAACCTCTGGTAATATTCTACCAGACTAATAATAATATGAACTTCTACCACACTCCAATGTGTTTCCCAAGAAACAACTACATCAACCTTTAAAAGGTCCTCTACTACACCTTACGGAGACACCACATGCCCATGTAATTGAACCTATCATGTCCATAATATGAACTTGGAAAAATTTCAATAGAGGTGGTTCCCTTGAGGAAACTACAAGATAGTCCATATATGATCAATGTGAAACTCCTCTTAGATCTAGAAGATAAATATTTCATCAATGAATATGATGACGAACCAGTCCAGGATCTCACAGAATATGGAATTCATAATCCCCATGAACAAGGTTGTTGTGTTCGTAACACTGAACGATAGGATTACGTACTCAAAATGCCCATAAATATATTTGATAGATGTTTTTGTTATTTATCCCTCATTCACCATCAAATGGTGATAAATATACCACATATCGATAGAAAAAACCCAACTTTCTCTTCCTGACTGGTCAAAAAGATCATTTATCTTTGAGAGAGGGTAGTGGTTCTTGACCATCACCTAATTCATCATTCAATTGTATATGCAGAACCATATACCACTATCTTGCATAATTGATAAAAATACTCAATCACCCCATAGAAACACACTAGGATAGATGAATCAATTCTTTATTAGGAAATATATTGGAATCCTCATCTCACATAACTCATAAGTGTCCATCTAAAAAATATCCATTGAAATTAGACAAGCACTAGTCTATATGTCTATCTTGAACTCAATGTTATGTACAGGGGGGGTGAGTCACAAGATCTTATGGGTAAAATCCATGAACTCCACAATAATTTGTGAATCATTGCTATATTTGATTCCAATGATCCTTCTGACAGATCATCCAGTAGGGAAGGAATGGGCTCTACACACAGACTACGATATGGAAAATACATTCACCAAAGGAAGCCACACACTGGGGATTCATATATGAAAACAATGACTCTTCTCAAGATGCAGTCGATAACAGTGGGCACTAAATAAAACATTCGATGATGAGAATAACACTTTATAGATTACACTATATAAAGAAGTGATCCTCAAGGGACTGATGTGGACCAATAATCATTATACACCCCCGATACACATTAAAAAATATTGTATCGCCTCAAACTAGCATACTCATCACCAAGGGAAAGAAAAGAAACTATACATCCGGTCTTAAAGAATGGTTTAGACTGGGTGTCACAGTGGATTGAGAAGCTCTAGAATCAATGAAGACACAATAAAGTGTATGAAACAAGATGACCATACCTATAATAATATTGGGTCCTTCTAGAACTGCTACCACAATTGTGTGAAACTATCTATGCCAAACTCGTCTATCCCTTTGCTAATGAGTGTCTACACGGCAAAGCCTGGGTCATGTTCCCTAAGGAACACCCATTGGTTGACCTCAAGCTGCTCTATCTACAATTTTTGGAACATGAGCATGTTTTCCTTTTATCTAAAAAGGAATAGCCAAAACAACTGCTACGACTCGCATAAAAACTTCCCATCTCCAACAAAGTGAGCTTGAATGATCACTGGATGATGGTTATGAAAATTTTTATGCTCTCCATAGAAGAAAGAGATTGGTTATAGACCCATAGGTGTTGCATGGGAACTAATCGAACCTTCTGTCTGGAAGGGAAACTGCTAAGGCCTCTTCCATGCTGATCAAAACCTCAATGTTCCCAATGAACAGACGGAATGACTTATCAAAGAACCATATTGTCTCCCCTCTCAAGGTAAACATCCTCACAAGTGAATATGATCAATTATCTTAGCCTTATAAACAACCTCTATGTGTGTTGGTAACGTAAAGCAGGTAACCGCATATTGGATAGATAGGATGATGTGCCTTATCTAGGTGTCTCCCACAAGATTCCTCATCTATACAGAGATCTGAGAAAAAACAGAAGATATCTTTGAACAGGATCCCTAGATCCTATAATGACATACAACCCACATGGAGGGAGAGAAAATCCCACCACTTCTCATCCATCATGGTCAATCAATTGAATTTTGATCGAAACACCTTCTCCAAATCAACCCACAAAACATTAGCCTCCAGCTTCATCCTTGGTACAAAGTCCAAAACAGACATGGAGCTCCCTGCATATGACTCACATCCAAATGAACTCAGTACTCTAATGGATCCTAGATCAAATGGAATGTGATCTCATGATCCTCAATCCGTCTCTCCATATCAGTGATTGAAGCACGACCATCATAAATTCTCAAGGCCTATCGCTAGAAAGCACATAATCTACCACTAGTCACCCCCTACACTGAGTTAACTCTCTACTGATCAACTGGTTCTGCCTGCTGAGGCTCAAATGCCCAAACCACACACAGACAACAAGTGAGTGACATAGCTAAAATGTAAACAAGGAATTCCTAATCTCAAGTTGTATGAAATTTTATTTATTTTCTATTTTTAATTCATTTTGTTTTCTATTATAAATTCACCAAAACAACCCAATTATGAAATGAAAAGAAGTATTTATGATGCATGTTCCATTCCTAGGGTCTCTACCACACAAATGGTGTCGCCACACTTGATCATTCTATAGGATCAGAGTAATTTCATTGAATCACGATGGGGGATAAAATCATGTGTCCTGGCTGGTCTTCTATATCCTTTGTCATGATCTAGGATCACCTAATATAATTTTCATACAAACCCAGGAAATCATCGTTGTTCCTAACTCTAATCCCCATCCTATCCCTCAACCATAACCACTGATAACATTCTATAATGACCCCCTCTAAAGATGCACCTCTTGATATTTCAATGAAATATGATATATAATTTCCCCTGATTCCCACCACCAGTACACCCTGTGTGTGGGGGGGGGGCGAATTGCACCATGGTTACAATGATCTCGCAATATTAGAGTCATAACCCTTTATAAGAAAATAATACCGGGAGATAAGATGTATCAACCTTGAAACAACTCAAATCCATTTTTAAACGAAATCCAAAATTCATCCAACATTAATGATTAAAATAAAACTATTACATATGCAATAAAAAACAAAGTCAATACCTAAAACAATTCTATGTAGTGAAACAACAATTATCCCAATGTCTGAGCAACTAGAGTTTAGCATGGTCACAAAAATCCTCCGAGAAACCAATTTTTTTAATATATGTAGGATGAGCATTCAAGTACACTTTGTAGGAAAATAAAATGCCTCCATACCAAAGTGAGAGAAGCATACTAATGGTTATTTGGGAAAAATAATAACTAATGACCCCTAATAAGGATTACTAACCATCCCAACCTCACCATGGAACAATAACCAAGTATGAAAGTCATGTAATGTAATATTGTAAGCACAATGACGATAGGGAACCCCAGAACACTTTCCCACTAATTAGAAACACTCACACCAAAACAAAAAATCTATGGGTGCCCCCAACTCAATTGAATGTATGACATCACAACCTGCCCACACACACATGGACCTCACATCTAGTCATTTCACATGTTAAAATGAAGCTCAACACACCCATTCCAAACACACCTGGGCCTCACAACCACGTCCCTCCTGTATACAGCGGAGCCACATACCATGTTACTTCCCAAAAACACATAGGAATTTTAACACATTTAATCCTAAAGACACTTGGGAAAACACAACACATCTCTTCCCAAAGAAACATAGGAAAACAAAACTCACCTCATACACCTGGGGGCCCACAAACCACAATATGCACAAAGTGTCTTGGGATATCACCTCCTGAAATAGGGACTTAGGAAGAGTGGGAGGTGATCCATCCATTATCCCACTAGGATGTTTGGGAAAGGTCACGCCATTACACATCCCTTCACAGAGGTGGTAGTCCACATATACTCATGAACGATGTTATCATTTTTATGTGAATATAAATGTATTAATGTAAATTATATATTAATGTTTTATAATGTTAAATGTGTCGTTATTATCATATAAAATTATTAATTCTATTATTATAACCATCCATGAGAGGTTGTGATGGAAATAGAGTTACCTCTGTCCACTGGATAGTAGTTCTCCTTACACATGAGCAATGGATTCCATTCCCATTTGATTGAGTTGGATATGTATATAGGTTATGGAATTTAAATAGTAAGACACTAGTATATGTAATACACTGATTTTATTATCTCATAATGGGAGGAGAATATTTTATGGATGTGGAAGAAGAAATAAATAAAAAACCTGTAATGAAATATACCTATTTTTCAGAAATCATCCTTATCATTACACCTTATCACTAATAAAGATGTAATTATTCAAAAATAAAGCCTCTAAAAAGTGGGAAGAGATGGAGGCATTTTATTGGGGAATATATTGGATGAAAAATGGGGTTTTATGTGTGATGAAATATGATTATGTGGTTTCCGTTTATAAGTAATGAGAGGGGCACTTTTCAATGTTCGTAAAATATTATATTAATATAAATAAATTTTGTTGTAAAAATGGATGAAAAATGATATAATTTAATCAATAGAATAGTATTGGTATAAATAATTTCACAAAATAAAATTATTTCAGGTTTGGATCAAAATTGTACTAGTATAATTTGGTTATAAACCTCATTAACCCTTTTCACAGTTACAATGAAAACATTATTTTTTTACTCCTTAAGGGTAATAACAGATTCTATAAATGGAAAAATAATAAAAAAATGGACCATGGTTGATATTTTATTCCATATAATAATAATTTTTCGAAATATATAATTATATTTAGTTTTATATGATTTAATGAAATATTTATTTATAAAATATCAGCAATGTAATTTTTATAACTACTTAGTTATTCAGAATTATACAACATCCAGATAATAAAGTGATAGCTAAAAAATAAATTAATTAATAATTTTAATTATTTTTTATCAATAAAATTAATTAATTAAATAAATTATTTCACAATATAATAAATTTTGTATTTTTAATATCATTTATTTTAATTCTCTATAAATTGAATAATCACAATTTCAGTGTTTTGTACGAATTTAATGTAATCATATATTCCAAAAAAATAAAAATAAATTACCATAATGAACATAAATAATTTATGTATAAAAATATTTTTTATAAACACACATTTCCTCTGGTTGTCCCCATGTAATAAATATTTTATTTTTTTAAAACAAATATGTGATGTTTTAGGATTTTCATTAGAAAATATACTATAATGGTAATAAGAATTTCCAAATGGAAAAAGGGAATATATTTGAAATTTGGATTAATATGGATGAAATATAATAATACAATAAAATTATGTTAAGTGTCAGGGTCATTGTTCAGTCCTTATCATTTTATCTTCAACCATAATTACTAGATTAACCTTTTGTGGTTTTTGTATTCTATCAAAGTATTTCATGAAAAATCATTGTATATTATAATCATTGTAATATTAAAAAATTTAAATAGACAAAACAAAGAATAGAAAACTAAAAGCATGTTCAAAACATGCTTCTAAATGAGTGGTTGAGGGATTTCTCAACCGAAAGTCATCCATTTTATATTATCTTCCACTTTGAAATCTAATCTCCGTTATATTTATCATGAAAAATATAGGGTTATCAGTAATTAAAACATTTCCTCTATCATAACATATAAATGGTGACTTTCACCAATACTTTTAATGGACCTAAAAAATTATATTTCCACTGGATACACAACCCAAATCCATGCCTTATATTCCTATATAATTTTTAGAAGTTCTATTCTCCCTGAAATACCACCCATAAAAGGATTCATAAATTTTTTAATGGTGTTATTCTAAGGATTAAAGAGGTTAATGAACATAAATAGAAGCTAAGTATTAAGGTAATATATTTCTCATGTGAATTTTGATTCCTTGGGACTTATCTCACAACCACCACTTTTTTTCATTTTCTATATATTTCCCATTAATTTATTTTTCCATTATTTTTAATGTTTCTAGAATGTATTAACGATCCATCGTAGGTATTATCTTTTATGGGAATTTGATTCTAGGGTTATTAATGTTCCATCGGGTTTTTATCTCAGTTTTATTTCATTAAGAAATAAGAAAAATTCACCACATGTTATGTATTTGTTTATGATATATAATACTCTATTTATAGTTTATCATGCTATCCTAAAATTAAATTGATTTAAAAATCCATCCAATTTTCTACAGTTCATTGGGTCTTAGTTTTAAAGTTATTGATGTTGTAAGAGTTTCAACATCCATATTTTTCTTCATTGAGATATGCTATGTATTCCCTACTTTTTTTCAATTATGGTGTATATACTACCCCTATAAGTATCTTTAAATAAATATCATAATATTCACTAGATTCACAAATCCATCTACTTTTATATCATTCATTGGTTTTTGATTTCAAAGGTAATAAAGGTTTATGGGTTTTTTTATAATCTCATTTTATAATAGTAATTCGTATGAACAAATTTCCATTTTGGAAAAAATTTATGAAAATCATTTTTAAAACATCATCAATTTTATTCTTCACTAATAATTATTGGGATTTTACATTTCCTCACTCTATTTCCATTAACTAGACAAATAATTTACCTAATGGGATGATTGTGAGATTAAATAACCACATATATTCATTTCTATCAGAAATCATCATCATCTATGTCCATATTAATTTTTTGGATGTCCTCATTTATGATTTAATAATTTATTATGTTTGTGTTATAATATTTTTTCATTCAACACAAATCTTTTTATATGAATTTCTTCGTATGTTTCATCACAAATCATTTGGATAAAAGTATCACTTCTAAACATTTTCCTTCAGAATACATTATTTCAAAGTTATAACCATTCTTGTTTATGGAGAATCCTTTCCATTTATTTAAATGGTTTTCAAAATATTATTTATCTGTAATGAATATTCATATAACATTTAATAAGGTATATTTTTCAAAATTAAGGTATTTATTTTAGAAATCATTTCATGATTCTAGACATTATTTTAATGTATTGGGTTTTTAAGAATCAAGATTATATTGTTATAATGACTTATTAATGATTTATTTTGAAAGAATCATTCATTTAAATTTTGTTTTATAAAATAACATTTTTTTGTTAAAGGTTTATTTTTAATATGATTTATTGAGCTTAAATTATATAATTTAAAATAATACAGTTATAATGATTTCAAGAAAAAAAAGTTATTTAAACTTATCATTAAATGTGATTTTCAAATAATATTAAAACTATGTTTTCAAAAATATAAACATAAGTTAATGTTATTTTTTCAAGAAATTGGAAATTTTCTTATGAAAACTTAGACCTTCATTCATTAGATGGATTTAGAAGAATATTTTTAAGAGATATTTCGTGAAACAAATTTTATTCAAAAATATTAATTAAGATATAACGAAATGATGATGGTTTTTATAATCACATGACATAAATATTTTTGTATTTCACTATGTGATGGGTGAACCTATAATTATATATCTCTATAATGATTTGGTAACGTATATATATTTTCTTATTAAAGGGGTACATGAGTGGTTATTGCATTCCAAATAATCTTCATAAGTGGTTATCCCAAGCCTATAATGGTATAAAAATGGTAAGACTAATATTAGAATGGTACAAATATGGTCATCCCAATATTAAAAAGGTAAAAAATGGTAAACACAAGCCTATTATGTTGTGAATTTCTTCATAGGTAAACTAAAAAAATTATTTCTATGTTTATGTTTATGTCACACTATTATGTAATATTATCATTCCCTTGTTATGATCTTAGAGATCAATATTGATTTATTTTGAACCCTCTTATTAGTCATGTTTTGTGTTATGTTGAAAATTTATGAAATGACCCATTATTTTAGTTTTATATCATCTTGTATGATAGTGTTCACATGGATCCTTAAAAGAGGACATTATTTTTTGTTCAAATTTTTGTTTTATGGTATTTAGTATTGCAATGTACTCATGCCATATTGACTCATGCATTCTATTATGATGAAATCCACACACATTGAATTATAATTGATTATCCCTATCTATTTATTTTTATAATTTTCCAAAAATATATTCATGTTCCATGAGCATTATCTCATGAACACATGCTTATCCTATTCTCACTTATGACTATCAATTGTTATCAATTTTATTTTCCCATAATTGGGATATGTGCCCAAACATTGATTATTCTTCCATTCCCATAGTTATGAAGATGAGTATAATGTAACCTATTTATAAAAGGGGTTCCTTTCTGTTTTAATTATTGACAAATATTAATAATAATATGTTTATAAAAAAATATAAATAGACAAAAAACATTATTTTATTTGGGGAACAAGAATATTTTTGAGTTTCAATGTTTAAATTGTAAACATAATGTCAAATATAACCTATTTTGTCTTGCATCATATAACATTTCATCATAGAATGTTCCTATGTATGTTTCTCTCTCCAATACAAAAATTGAAGGGTTGGGGTATCTCAGTTGGTATTAATGACGATATTAGTTATTTTTATGGATTCAGAATAGAGAAAATCAGTTAGATACTTATGGATTGGTTTATCTATTGGATGAAATCCTTAAATATTTGTAATGTAGAGATTCTGTGGTTTCATAGAAATGATTTCCTTTTATAGAATAAAATAGATTGATATAGGATTTGTAACAAGTATAGGTAGAGGATATGACCATGAAAAATGTTGGTTGGGAATTAACTCTGTCATTACCCAGTGCAGGACAAGATGGAAAAACTGTGCACTAGGGTTGACACTCCAAGGGTATGTTTTATAGTGATTCGAATTCACATTAATAACTATTAAAAAGGATAAACATTAAAGTTGATGATGTAATGTAAATATTTTTACGTAAGAAAATGTAATAAGAATATGATTTGGGATAATCTATATTGAAACATAGAATTTCATATGCTAGGTTTTGAATTTTATTTATGAATTAATTCAATATTTTTAATATTTTATAGTTTATCCATCTATTAGTTTCTGTAATGATTTTCACTAATTTTCCCTTATTTGTGTAATGAAAGAATCATGGTGGAACCGAGTTATTAATGGGTACCATGGAAAATGTGATGATCATCCGAATGAACTGTGGAACAAGATATGAGATGAATTATAAATCTTATAGTTATGCCTAAATAGGTATCTTGAGTTATGATTAATTATTTTAACATGGCTGGATTTCAAATCACAATACAGAAGATAAGAATTTTGTTTCATATAACTCCATATGAAAATGTCTCTGAGGTAATTAATATCTAATTTCCAATTGGTCATGAAAGCAGAAAGAAGTACATAATGGAATGTATCATTTGAAAAATCATTAAAATTTAAGGGAAGAAGGATTTTACAAATATGATTTAAAAAAGTGATAAAGTGGTTAGGTAATACAAAAAAGGTATATTAGTCCCTAATAATATATCTTTAACACTAAGATACTTAAAATTAAAAGTGTTTTCAAATTATATATGTTGATGCACTAACCTATGTTTTAAAAGGAGAATCGGTACAAACAACCTCCAATGGAATAAGGAAGAATCAATAAAATGTCATCAAGTGATGTGGATCATGATAATTAATTCTCACGTATCATCTAAATTATATTTATTAATATATTAATTTATTCTCATTCAAACCACAACCAGAAAATGAACCTATTTCCCAGATAACAAATCATGGATATAGTGCTATAAATCATAGATTTAATATATATCCATGGTCCATATAGTCATGGTACCAATTGGCCTGGAAATTATTCATGATATTTTACCATATTTTTAAAGGTTATAGCAATTTATTTACACAATGGAAATAACAATATAACTACTATAAATAAGATTTTAACATCACCATAATAGGCTAATGTTAGCCCAAAAAATGTACTGACAAAAAAATAAGGATTAAAGGACCTAGGCCTTTATCATTTTAAGAAATTCAAAAGTTAATCCAACCTCAATCATATTTTTTATGTGCAGATATGGATAATCATTATTAGTACTTATTTTAGTGCTGATAATAGATCCCCATTTTCATTTCATCTAATTATCCATAATAATGGGACCCTTTATCGATTATGGAAAAATTAATAATATTGGGATCATTTACCACTTCTAAAATCACTGATAAAAGATTAATTTATCAGATCATTTTGTAGTACTGATAATGGATTGCTTAATTTGGGCATATTAAATTACTAATAAAAGGACCCTCTATTAGTTCTAGAAGAAACATAGATAAATTAAAATACATCTATAGTTTTCTATTAAAATTACATCACACTAATGTAGAAAAAAACCATGAATATAGGAGAAAATATATGATAAAATAAATAATTTCATTGAAATAATACATAAAACAAAAATAACAGAAGAAACTATATTAAAAAAATTTTGAACATTGGTTTATAAAATTACATGAGTAAGTAAAAATGATATCTTATATTCAAAAAATCAATGTTCCCTTTTCATTGGCCCATATCACCTTGTCATGATATTAGATTCTAAAAATATTACCCCATATTTGGAAAATGAATACACCTATATAAGAAAGAAAATCATATGATAGTAATACTAAAATGAAATAAGGTAAACAAAAAATTTCAATTTTAAACTAAAAAAACATTTATCCATAATAGTAACACCATCTACCAGATAGATTTATGGTTCATTCATGTACATCACACCATTTATTATTTCTCTTAGAAAGTAGGTTCTCATGAATTGTATCTCATATGTGGTGATAAATATCTCAATATGGATGGGATCCAATTTAAGATGACATTATTTTTGAGAACAAGCCTTTAACTGTAACAAAATTTGTTGTTTATCTTCAAGAATTATCTATGTGAAAATTCAAATAAATTTGATTCAGAAAAAAATCATAAGGAAATTAATTTCGTAAGAGAATATAGAATTATGATAATGTAATGTGATATCATTTTCTCACTTTTGATGATGTGTAGTGTATTTCAAAATAAAATGGAACATATAAATTGAAATGAAACACATCAATTCATACTAACTATATCATGTGTCAGATTGACGTGAAATCAATTTATATATGTCACAAATGAATTATGGACTATTATCTAAAATAAAAAAACCATTTTAGATAATTTTCTCATTTTTGGCTTGTCTTTCATGTTCTAAACTAAAATGACTCCTTTTATATTGAAAACAGACACTTTGATTCATAATGACAACATCAGGTGTTAAATTGATATGAGGATGAATCTTACATGTCACAAATGAATAATAGACCATTGTGGAAAAAGATTGAAAACAATCCGAGATCATTTTCAAAAATTTCTCTATTTTATGTGTGTTTTAAACAAAATTTTAACTTTTATATAGAAACCACATATATTGAGTAATATAGACAACATTGTGAGTCAAATAGATGTGTCACCACATCCATGATTTTCAAAATGAATTATGAATCATTTCTTTAATGTTTGAAAAAATAGTATTTTTTTCTCACATTTGGTGATGTGACATTTGGTTTTAAATAAAATGGAATTGTTCTGTGGAAAACATGAAATTTGACTCACATCGATCCCATCATGCATTTTATTGATGAGTATTCGATTTTCGCATGCCATAAATTAATTATGGACTTTTTTATTAACGTAAAAAAATAAAATTGAGATTTTTTTCTTAGATTTGGTTATTTTAGGCATGTTTTTAATTAAGATGAAATATTTCTACTAAAAACATGCACATTGAGGTATACAGGTGACAAAAGATGTTAGATTAATGTGTGATCAATTTCTATATGTCATAACAGAATTTTCTACCGGTGTACTAATGTTTGAGAACAATACGAACTCGTTTTTCAGTTATAGTCATGTGATGTGTTATAAATCAAAATAAATGTTTTATATTGAAAACATGTACTTCGAATAATATTAAACCCCAATTAAAATTAAATTATTAGTAATTTTATTGCTATTTGAAAACATCCTGAGAACATTTTCTTGTTTTTGGTGATGTTACACACATTTCAATCTAAAATAATACTTCTATACTAAAAACACACATTTTGAGTCATACAGACCACATCATGTGTCATATTGTTCTGTGGATTATTACAATATATCAAAATTGTCTTATGTATAATTTTTCTTAAAGTATCAAAACAATATTTATTTGTTATATTTGTTTTGATCAAGTGATGTTGGTTTTGAACTAAAATGGAGCTACTATATTGAAAACAGATACTTCGAGTCATATAAAAAACATCGCATGTTGGATTGATGGTTGGTAAATTCCTACCCTGCAATATAAATTATAGATCAATTTCTAAAATGTTGAAAACAATATCATAGAGTTTTATTATTTTTTGGTGATGTGACATGCCGTTTAAACAAAAATGGAACCTTTATATTGAAATCAAACACTTTTAGTAATATCAGTCATATCGTGTGTTAGATTGATGTGATGTTGATTATAATTTTAAAAAATGAGTTATGGTATTTTTTTTAATGTATGTAATCAATCTGAGATCATTTTCCTTGTTTTAGCTATTTGATGCGTGTTTTTATTTAAAATCAGAAATTTGTATTGAAAACTTGTACATCGTGTCATACCTACCACATCAGGTGTCATATTGACATTTGGTTGACTACTAAGGGTAAAAATTAATTATTGACCATTTTCATAATGAATGAAAATGGTCTAGGATCGTTTCCTCAGTATTCGATATGTGATGAATTTAATACTAAAATGATGGTTTTATATTGAATACATGTACTTTGAGTCATATAGATGTCATCATGTTTCATATTGTCTTATAGTCAACTAAAATATAGAAAATTTAATTATAGATATTTTTAACAAACATTGAAAAAATTGTGATCTCTTTTTCTTCGTTTTGGTGATGTGACATATGTTTCAAATTAAATTCATGCATTTTTTCTTAAAAACAATAGCATTGAGTCATATCTTTCATATTGTGCGTTAGATTTATGTTTGGTCACTTTTTACATGTCAAAAAGTAATTATAAACCTTTTTCTTAAAGTATTAAAACTATCTGAGCTCTTTACTTTATATTGGCTATGTTTTGTGTATTAAAAAAATGACAATTATATGTTGAAAACAAATATATAGAGTCATATCAACCACATCGTGTGTCAGAATAACATGTGGTCAATTACTAAAAAAATATATTTAATTATGGATAATGTTTTATTTTTTTTTAAATAATCCAAACTTGTTTTCTTGGTTTTGGTGGTGTACACATGTTCTAAACTGAAATGACAATTTTGTATGAAAAATCAGTACTTTGAGTTATACTAACAACCTCATGTCAAAGATTTATGATCCATTAATTCATATACATATGAAAAAATATGATTTCTATTCCGAATGTATTAAAACAGTATATATATATATTTTTTATAATCATGGAAGAGTGTTTTGAAAAAAATTGTAACTTTAGTATTGAAAGCACTTGCTTCGAGTCATATCGACTGCATCATATATCATATTGATGTGTTGTCAATTTCTACATGTGCAAAATTAATATGTATCATGTTACTAATGTATGACAACAATATGAGCTCATTTTATTAATTTTGAAGATGTGACATTTGTTTTAAAATAAAATGTCTCTCTTGAATTGAAAATATGTATCTTTAGTCATATCAGTCACATTGATTGTTGAATTGATGTGTGATAAATTCAAACACTTCATAAATAAAATATGGACCATTTTCATAAGTATTGAAAATGATATGAGCCCATTTTCTTGGTATTTCCTATTTTTTGTGTCTTTTAAAGTAAAATAACATGTTTTTATTATGAATATGCATTTCCTGTCATACTTACCATAGCTGGTGTTAGATTAATGTGTGTTTAATTCATATTGGTCAAAATTGAAGAATGGACCACGTTCCTAATGTTTTTAAAAATACATGGTCTTTTCCTTGATTATGTCTATGTTATTCTTCTTAAACTAAAATAATAGATTTATATTGAAAACATGTTCTTTGAGTTATATCAACCACATCATGTGTCTGATTGGAATATGGTAAATTCCAACACATGAAAAATTAATTATGTATTATTATTATAATGTTTGAGATTAATAAGACATCATTTTCTCTATTAAGGTTACTTGTAATAAATTTTAAACTAAAATGACAAATTTCTATTAAAAATGATCATTGAGTCATATCAGCTACATCGTCTATTAGTTGGATGTGTGGTTGATTTTTTCACATCAAAAATTAATTAGGTATCATTTTCCTAATGTTTGGAAATAATCTGAGTGTGTTTTTTCAATTTTGGCTATGTTATGTGTTTAACAAAAGGAATGTTTTATGTTGAAAACAAATACCTAAAATCACATCGACCACATTTTCTGTATGACTAACATGTGGTCTATTCCAATATATGAAAAACTAATTTTGGATTACTTCCTAAATTTGGAAATTAATATAATATATTTTACTCAGTTTTGGAGATTGGACACACATTTTAAACTAAAATGAAACATTTCATTTTGAAATCTAGTAATTTTATTCATACCAACCACATCATGTGTTAGATTTATGTGCAGTCAATTCATACACATCTCAAATGACTTATGGAGTGTTTTTGATGTTATATAATAATATAAGCACATTTTATTATTTTGGGCAACTTCATTACCGTTTTAAACTAAAATGACACATTTATATTGAGAACATTCACTTTGAGTCATACCAAACACATCGGGCGTTAGATTGATGTGTGGTACATTAATACAAGTAAAAATGAATTATAAAAAAATTTACTTATTTTTAATAACAATAAAATATCATATTCATGGTTTTGGCTATGTGGTGTGTTCTAAAACAAATTGAATGTTCTATATTAAAAACTAGTTCTTCGAGTATTATCGACCATATTATGTGTCAGGATGGTGCGGGGTAAATTCCAACATTTGAAAAATGAAATATGGATCATTTTTATAATTATTGAAAACAATATAAGCTCATTTGATTAGTTTTGGTGGTGTGGGATGATTTTAAATATAAAATAGAACTTTTATAATGAAATCACACACATTGGGTCATATTGGTCAGATCATGTCTCATATTAATGTAAAATTGATTCATACATGTTAGAAATGAATTATGGAACATTTCAATAATGTTTGAGAATAATAGAAACATTTTTTTAACAGCGGATATGTGATTCCTTTTAAACTAAAACGAAGGTTTTATATTGAAATCATGTACTTTGTGTCATATCAACCAGATCATGTTTCATATTTGACTATGGTCAATTCATATACATATAAAAATTTATTATATATCATTTTACTATTGTTTGAATTCAATATGAACTCTTTCTCTATGTTTTGTTAATGTGAAATGCATTTGAAACTAAAATGAACCTTTTGTATTGAAAATGAACACATTGAGTTATAGTGATAACATCATGTGTTAAATTGACTATTGTTTTATTCATAAAAATAAAGAATTACTTATGGATTATTGTCCTAAAGTATGAATAAAATAAAAAAAATTGTTTAGATGATGTGACATGTGTTTTAGAAAATGAGGAAATTAAAAAATAATAGAATCAGATAAAAATGGTATTCAAATTAACCAATAAAGTATATAAAATGGTTTGATAATTAATTAAATAAGTGTTTGGAAGTCTCTCATTCATGATGTACATATACATTCTATGAATATTTATTATTACCATTCATTTGTAATGAAATTGATTTCCTCCCTTATACTTCTCTGTGATAAATAGATAGAAAATAACATATTATACTTATGATGGTAATGATTCACATTCCAAGTGTATATCAATGTTCATAGCCCATAATAGATCACAAACATCGTAGGTAATCAACTAAATTTGATATCATAAAACATTATGACACAATGTATGCTTCCCACTCATCTCTAAAAAATGTACATATTTTTTTGAGTATGTATATTTTTGGTATTTTTAATAGTACTATGAAAATATAGAATAAAAAACCATTACAAAATATTTTTAATGAAATTACCATTACATCAGAAATTACCATTTATAATAATCTACTATTTTGATGGGATATGATATCTTTCTTCAATTCTCAAACATAATACCAATGATCATTGTTATATTCTTTCTCCAGGCACTATATAAACATTGAAAAAAATAAGTACATTTTTTTATATATGTTTTGATCCATTGGAGGTAATCCCAAGGTTTCTTATTTTTAGTCACCAACATCATAGCATGAGTTATCCTATATTTACATATCACTATATCATAAAAATAATCATGTTAAAATAAAAAACTAAATATAAAAATCTATGTTTATCTATAAAATTTTAATTTCACTCAATTACTAATTCGTTATACATCTTATGTGGTTGATTTGATGGAAATCCATGCATTAGATCCATAAAATAAATATTTGGTGTATCCCAAATTTTTTCGATCATCATCATGTTCATCCAAAAAAAAATAAAAATATGTAATTAAAAATTGAAAATATATTTTATATGATTAGATTAAAGATTTTTTCTCTACATTGTATCCCTCAAAGAGAGTATGTAATCTATTATTTTATTCTTAATTTCCTCGTTTATATCACCTTTTTTATTATCAATTTATATCATCTCCAAATAAATTTGATCTCTTGAAATGATATAGGAATTAAAGAACCCAACTCATGTTTTTAGGATATTCCAATTATATTTTAGTAAAAAAAACACCCTTATAAAATATGAATATTTATTAAAATTATTGAACATATTACATATTTTATGGATAGTCTTAGTTTGAAAATTTACCCTATGTATGTATTCACAATTTGGACTTCCAACCATAAAACACTAGAATACCATTTATATTCATGATATCAATATTTTTTTAATGATAATTCCGAATATTTCTTTTTTATATAGAATGTAGGATATAACTTCTCCATTGAATTTGGCGTCATCATGAAGTTTTAATGCTAATATGTACTTTAGAAAAATGGAGGTGAGAAGGTACTCTCGAAAATTCCTTTTGTTTTCTTGATCAATTCACAGGATATTCCTGATCTGACCTTATATTTCCCTATAAATTTACCCATATATAGTATCATTCTTCACATGAGAACTATTTTCATTAGCTTCATCAACTATGAAAGGTTTTTAATTGATTTTTTAATTAATGACTTCATATATATTTAAAAAATTAGATGTCTATGATACACAACCTATTATAGAATCAATGACTGTTGTAATATCCCGGTCATCAGGTTGAATAGGGAACTTCAATATCAACTATTGAAATACTATAAGCCCCACTCTCAATTGATCTTTTGAGAATTATTTGTTGTTTAGTTGAAATATCAATATATAATCCACGATACCCCTCATAAAAAGGATATTTGTCATTGTTGATAGATAGAGATGAAATAAAACAATACAATACAGAATTGTAGTTATATTAATTTATCATAATTTTTTATTTAAATTTAGAAGAAAGTGTAATGAAAAAATAAATTTACTCAGATAAGGTCTGAAGTTGAGGGGAATGAATATCCTCAAATCTAGTGAGGTCAGATTATTATTCATGTGTCAATATTGTTCCACTATTAATTATATCTGATCCTTTCATATATATTGGACTACCAAAACAAATAATAATAATAAATTGTAGTGAATCTATTTTCACGATAAATCCTTTCATCATCACGTTTGTATATTTATATAGTTTTTCCTTCTGAAAATATTTTTAAGGTGGCACCCCAAAACTGATACCTCTAACATAACCATATAGTTTTACCATATTCCAATATACTAGAAGTGGGATTTCATCATGTATGGTCATTGATTAACATTATGACTAAATAATATAAAAAACATATGCACCTAAAAACAATTTTTATGTAATACAAATATAAATAATAAAGATTTACTAATATTTCAAACGTACACATGTATCCCATACTTATTATTTGTATTCATTAATTAGTTTACAATTATTATTTACATACTTCTCCTTCCATAGCACATGAAATGTGATCGAAGTGGATTATGATGTTCATTCATCAATCTACATTTAAAGAAGCGAAAATTTGTCTTTTAGTATAACATATATCATTTAATATTGATTAGAAATAAATAACTATTTCTTCTACTGTGTTGTCTACCCTATACATTTTCTGTGATAGAGGAACATTGGTTTCGATGCACATTTTTCATTTTATGTAATCATTTTCCATTTCCTAAATTATTAATTTTTAAGTAAATTAAAAAAAAAATAATTTGAAATATTATATTTTCAACTACAATAAACCTAAAATGTTTTCTCATCATGTAGAATGATGAAAAAATTAAATGTTTTCACCTTTATAATGTGATCATAAGTAACCAGTGGTTGGGGATTTACTTTTCCCTCATCATCAAAAAGATTGATATTTCGAAGATGAGTATGGAAGCCAATATATAGTTTTCCTACAACAATAAAGACCTATATCATTTTTAAGTTGTATAAAATTAATGAAATCTATTTGTAATATTGATAAATAAAACAAGTTTTCCTCATATATTTTTTTGATAAAATAGAGAATGATTTTCAAAACGTGACGTTAATATATTCCCAAAGGGTTTCTTTCATTATAGGCTAGGCATGGTTCCCAGAATATATATCAATTTGAACATTCATTCTAAAATTTATCACACAAAAACTATTTAACATTCACTTATTAGGGTCAACAAGTTATCCATGTTGATTCAAAAAACCAAAAATTTTATACCCTTCATTTTTGACATTATAATTTTATTCAACTCGGTGATTCTATGCCTTTATTTTTGTCATCAATGTTCTATTAATACTCTATTAAATTTTTTCAGCATCAATAAACTATTCTTCCTCAATATTGTTTACATATTCATGTGTAGTAGAAATTATCTACATGATTTTTCATGCTTTATATTTAGTTTCTATTAACATAGTAGAGAATAAATAATATTATAAAGAAAGTCATAGTATACAAAAAATCATGAACCTAATCATTGAACTTTTTTTATTACTTTAATGGTAGAATGAGCTTCATAATATATCGAGAATCCACATCCCCTATTTCTGGTCCCCACTAACATACAAGAAATTGTCTCTATTAGGACCATCATGGACTCATGTTGATAACCCAAGAAATGCTTATCTTTGATTAAATTTTCAAATTACCCTACAATTTTTTATTCACCAACAAGACAATCGATCAAATCTTATTTTCTAGATCTAAGTCATAACATAATTTTTCTTCATATGATTCCATTAAGAACAGTTTGTCATTTTACTATTACACAATGAAATTCACCTTCATAAAGTCCATTTCATCAACTGTCATCACAATCATGTGATTATCAAATTTACAATGAAAAATCAATAGATTAAATGTTATATTATCTATCTCGTATATCTACATGATAATCCTAAAATAAAACACATTCACAGAAATTGGAGGTCTATCCATAGAACAATATATGTGTATCGCTTCCAACAAAATCATAACACTACTATTTTTCATTATAAAATATCCATCATGTTTTTTTTATAGAATTTATAACCTTTAATAAAAATAATAGTATATGATATAACATTTTTATTTGGTCCCCTATCTATCTATCGAAGTTATTAGGCCATTCAATACAAATTGTCTCTATAAATATTTATATATATGATCTCTATATCTACCAATAAATTATTGATTATGGGTATTTGATATCTATCCCTTAGCCATTGGTGAATTCATATCTCCAATAATTTCTCTAAGGGAGTAAAATTTTAGATGAAAATCACCACTATTAATCATTAACAATACAATCATGACATTTGATGAAAACCCCTCTAAAATTTTCAAACCATTAGGGAAAATGAAAATTTTCAACATGTTTTACATTGGATATAGTGTAGCCTATTGGTGGAGTAAAATTAAACCCTTTACACAACATTGGTTCTAATTCTCCCCTTTTTACCAATTCGATCATGTCCACCAATACCTTAATTACATATTTTTTTTTTCAATGAACATTTAGTAGCATTCCAATATTTCAAACAAATACATTTTGTTCTACAAGCATGATATCATTAAAATTTATGATGTAAAAACAAAATCCACCGAAATAATTCTGTGAAAATTTATCATTTATTTGGACTTTATTTCAAATGGTTTTTGGATAATGGTTATCCAAACACAATTTTACTCTATTTTACTTTATCGAATAGTTGACCACCTGTTAGTGGAGATGGAGTTATACATTGTCCATTATTTCCGTTGAATGTTGTCAACCAATGTCGTTATTTATTTCAGAAAATTAAAAAAATCTGATGTCAAAAAAAATTTATTCAAGGAATGTTTCAACCGAACCGAGTGTGTTCATTCATCACAAGTGGGACACCCCAAAGTTACTTTAATTCAATATCCATACAAATTTTTATTAGTAAAAAAGTAATGTATAATCCCAAAAAAATGAACATCAATGTAAATTCTTCACTTTGATAAGTTTCATATAATGTAACACATGTATTCCACTTCAATTTCTGATCTACAATCAGTAGCGCCAAATTGAAATCAATATCATAACCAGGTGGTTTTGTTCCATATATAAGTAGATATAGGAAAATATATTTGCACTACATAGACTGACATAGTGGAATGTTATAATTAACCAACATTATTATACATGTACAATGAGTAATATATTTTATAAAAAATGATTTATTGTATTTGTAGATAACATAATATGGTTGTTTTTTTGCTCATTTCAAAATTGTAGATATAAAAATTCAATTTTACTACACTGAGTTGAGTTTATTGGAAGTCATAGTTTTCAATATTAGTTATTATATCTGAATGACATGTCAATTTCCTTGAGGTTTCCTAACATCCATAAATCCTTGTAAATTATTTAATAATTAGAATGTACCTTAAAATTTTCAAAAGACATGATTCAACATTCTTATATCCATCCCGCCCAACATAGGTATTTTTATGAGTGATTAATAGTCCTTGGGAAAAAATAAATAATCACATGGACAAGAAATTATATTTTTAAAGATAGATTCAACTGATCATATCTTGTTTTCAACATAATAGTTTTTACAAGGAAGTTTTTTTTGTTTTGGTACTATATATTTCAAGAGACCAGGTAATTCTGTAAAAGTGTAGTCACTCCAACCATTACATGATTTCTAATTATATAACATCAGTAAATATAGAAATGTTTTGTATTAAGTATAGTTAGTATACAATTGCCTCTTTTAATAGTTATTTAAATTATAAAAAATATTTTTACAATCAGTAATATCATAATCAATCTCTATTACCATTTCTCACCTACTATAAATATAATAATTTACACTAGTATTAACATCAAATGATCTATAAAATGAAGTATCATCCCAATAAGTGTGTATGATCTATTTATAACTATTTTTATTCCAACATTTTTATCGCTAATATATTCTAATAAAAGTCAAATGTTCATCTAACTCTTGCAGATTAATTTGTCATTAATAACAACAATATAAACAGAGATAATGTAACACCCCAGGAAAATAAAGAATATGAAATTTTCACATATATCCATATTTTTGAATAAAATATTAATATAACTTTAAAGGGGACGTGATGCTCGATGGCTTACCCAATACGCAACAACGAGTTTCTTGGGAATCTTACGTTGCACTCTAATAATAAAATAATATTATTTTAAATTGTAGTTAACGCCTAGCCGTTGTAATGGAGGGAATGAACAGAACTAACTAAAAAATGATTATATATGTTTTTCAAATATTTTTACTATTTACAATAAATGTTATAGGATTAAAAATGTGAATGAATCCAATTTTAAGCGTAAACATTCTAATATTCTTCAAAAGGTCGATTAACCGCATTTTGATGAAGAACCACTTTTAAATCCTCTTTTTGACAATTTTATGTGTTATATTTGACAAAATAAAACTCTTATTTAGAATCAGGACATCAAAATTTACTTTGTGTAATTTTTTGGTATTTTTCCGAAAATGTTCATTTTTTAATGAATAGTGAAAATGTTGTATTTTAATTCAAAAACTCTTTTTAATCTAATTTATTTATACGATTATATTATCTTTTAAATTGGTTTTAAAGTTAAATTAGAATATATTTTCACCAATTAATCCAATAGTGGTCGTTGGAATTAATTTCAACTTGAAATTGGACTTAAACTAGTGTCAATCTTTTGATACTTATTGTTTCATAAAAACACGCTATTTGCTCTGACAGTGGGAATTAGTTATTAAATTAATTAATGTAACTTATATGTTTTGAATTTTTTAAAATATATATCATTTTTTAATTCGGAATATCAAATATATATTAGGCTGAATTTTTGTGTATTTTTCTGGAAAATTTCAGTTTTTGATGAATAGTGAAACCACTAAGTGGTACTTAAAAAACTGATTTTTTGTTTAAATGAAAATCTACCATCTCTGTGTTTCGAGTTTAAAAAATACTACATACAATGTTTTAATTAATAAGTAATATGTGGTTCAATGGGATTAAAATAATTTTTTGGTAAATAGTAACTTTTATGTTTTAATCGCGATTAGAGGTAATTAGTGTAGTTTAAGATAAAAATAATGTTTTAATAATATTAAATAACCTATAAAAATGTCCAAACATCATTGTATGAGGCCTTAACGTCCATGAAAATCCATGGGTCAACTTGGAGACCCCATGGAGCCACATTTCTTGGAAAATGACATTAATACCTTTTTATTTAATGTTAAAATTAAAATGTCAGAAACATGTGTTGTTTTACTAAAACATTTTTTAGATGGGGTTATAAAAGTCATATTTTTGACTATAAATATTCATTATAAATCTAAAAAGATTTCCTACATAATGATAGTTTTTTTTATAATTTTTAGATATTAAATAAATTAATTTATTTATGCCACCGTGATCATGTAGTGATTACATCATAAATGAATGATTTAAATAAAATGATAAGATAGGGTGAAATATAAGTCTTAAACTTTTTAAAAACCTATTGTATGGGTGGATTTAAAAACCTTATCACCTTATACTCGAAATATATCCTTTTGGGACCTTTTAAATCTGAAAATCATTTTATAATAAAGTAATATTTTATAACATTCCAAGAGTTTCCCTCCTCTCTTCTTATAAAAGGCCCCCACCTCTACCACCTTACACAAACATCTCAAGCCTTTGGCTAGGCCAACCCATGCCCATTGCATCTCTCCACATCCATATCTTCATCATTTAAGCCTCACATTGGGGAGAATTATTTTCCAAGGAAGCCTTTGAGCTCCAATCAAAGAGAGTTACCCGATTTAATGGTAATGTCTTCCCTTTTGTTCTTTTGGTTTATTTTTCTTCTCCAAACCCATAAAATCATTTTATTACCTTTTTTTTGTAAAAACACCAGTATCATAAATATACTAGGATTTTTTTATAATAAGGATTCAAGCTAAACTTACACACACCTACATCTAATGGTTAAAGAACACACTGTTTCTATGGATGGTGAATTTCTACCTCACGAAACTATGATTGTTCAATATTCTTTTAACACCTTCAAATTTGTCCATTACGATGTAAATATATTTATATATGATATATAATATGTTTATTGTTTCCTTAAGCTTCTTTATTTTTCATTTATGGAATACCTTTATGGTTTCCATTATGAGTAAACATGATATCTTCATTTTAGGAAGTGCGGACTACCACCCCCTCAAAGTGATTTGATTCATTAATACAATATGTAGTACGTATAAAGGGTATATTTAAAGAAAATATATATGATAACATACTGGAATTATTATATTATTATGTAAAATTATGTTTTAATTCCATTAAATATGCAATAGAAATGGAAGTAGCATTCATGCCTACGTACGACTTACCGTCTCCATGAACGGTGCATTTCATTTCTTACCTATAATTGTAATGTAATATTATAAACTCATGTATATAATGGATATCTATTATTTATATCATATCTACATAATGAATATAATTCTGGATATAGTGGATATTTTACCCCATGAACATACTTGTAATTATAAAGAGTTTATTTTTGACTCAAGTAGCACTGATCGTTAAAACGACCGTTATTAACTTAAATAATTACATAGTGTTAATGACATAGAAATAAGTGATATAAAAGGAATAATGAACTTTAAAAATGTTCTTAAGAAAGTAGAAATTAACTCAGGTTTATTATTGAAGAGATTAAAGAACGGTCGAGTCTAGTTGGATACGATGTAAGAGATCTGGCCTCTATTTTTTTAAGTACTCTCTTTTATGTAATTTCTTTTAAGCTCATATTTCTTATGTTGGGTGATGTTATATTATATTAATCTTGCTATAAATTTTATTTTAATATGATGGGATACCCTATTTGATCTCATCAATCCATTTTTGAAGTTTTATGTGGCGTCGTTAGGCTGCCGAATTTTCGTAATGGGATTTTCATCTCACTTTTTATTCCCATGGGATTCATGCTACATTGGCCACTATTTCATTTTGTTTGGTGTCTATACTGCCCATTATTTTACTATTTGTATAATATACTCTCATTTATGGGTAGTTACATCTTCATTGTATGACCCTTCTTTCATGGGGTGTACGTTTCGGAAGTTACCCAATTCGGTAAGGGAACCTTTCACCTTCCTCATTTTAAAAGTCTTATTTTTTAGGTATTTTAATCTTATTATGATGGGATATGTTTTTATATATCCTTGTTGATATAAATTTTATTTACAAGTGATGAGATATCTCCTTTTATCTCTCATCAACTCTTTTTCTGAATTTTGAAGTGACGCTGTTACGCTGTCGAATTTTTGCAAGGGAACATCTTAACCCAATTTTGATTCTTTGGGATAAACTTGTACTCCTTGAAATATGTTGTTCTATAAATATTTGTGAATTACCTCTGATTGTATTACACTTAATATCCACTTATATTTTTTGTATTAGTTTTTCACACATAATAATGTAATTGTTTTATCCTTAATCCAAGGATACCGTCTTTGTAAGGGACTTCGTCTCAATCTCCTTTAATTCAGGCATATTTTGTTCTAATACAAGGCTTTATTTTATATGGTGTATAAACCCCTTTGACTTTTATTTTTATACAAATGGAATCTTTTTCTATGAAGCGTTTTAGAAAAAGACAAAAAGGAATGTTTATTTTGACGTACGCGGTGACAACGACCTTTTCCGCCGCCGCGAGTATTATTTGGTCTTTGTCTTCCTCAACAAGCCGTAATGTTTTTAAAATGAAATAAATACCATATACTCTTTTATGTATGTTGGTATTGAAAATGGTTTTTATAAAGGATTTGTTATGTCAATATATTTAAGTGATATATTGTGATCGAAATGTGGAAATTTTTTCTTTCCATTATATTTTTTTAATGTCTTATGATTTTATAATGGTACTTGGACATTATGACAGGTGGTTACGTTATAACCTCCAATGCATTGGGTATGGAAGCCGGCCATATGGCTATTCCATTAAGTATGTGTGGAAGTCGACCGTATGGTTATTCCATTTAAGTATGTTTATGTCCCAAGTTACCTTTTTATGTAATGTGTTATTTATATGGGTTTTATGGTAATCTTTTGGTTACAAAAGGGTAAGTAATGGTATTTTATTCAGTGATGAGTTTTTACTACTTCATAAAGGTTAAAATTATTACTTTGGTAAAGTATTCATGGTTTACTTGTTGTTTTGAAAAACTAACAGTTTTCCATCTTTGTGTATCCTTTACTGGGCTTTTTATGCTCATCCAAAGATTTTGAAATGTTTTCCACGGGACATAAAGATGAATAGGGTAAAGGATGGGATCAAGGAAAGACATTCTATCTAATACATGGAACAAGACATGTTTCTTTTTAAGTGTTTTTTCAATTTTATGGAAACTTAGTAGAAGTTTCTACTATGCAATCTTTTGAGATGTAATAGTTATGTCCTAATTCTTTAAACTATAAACCTGAAAAGATCCTCTATGTGAATTATTCGTTTAATTCATGATTAAGTAATGTTTAATATTGGGGCCTTATAGTTGGTATCAAAGGTAGGATTAGATAACATTAGAGGTTAGGTTATTCTATGGGAATAAGTGAAATTACAATAATGGTTAGGATTTCAGAAATAGTACTAGTTTTAGATAAAGTGAATGAGTAAGTATATCTTAGTGTTTATCTTCCTCATTAGTATATGATGGTTTTTTTGATATAATCACACTAACCTTTTTGGTTTTATTAAATTGATGGATCAAGCATGAACCAAAGTAACAGTGGATGTGAAGGAAACTGTGACAGTTTTCTGAGTGAGAAACTGAATGATATAGGAGTTATAATGAGAACTCTTGTGTTTATCCTCAACCAACTATCTGGAGTCATGATTTACCACCTAAACCTTTGTGATTTCTATAAGGCATCATATATGCTAGAAAAAAATCCCTATGAAACTACAGGTAATAATCATAAAGGTAAGTGTGTTCAAAAACCTATGTGTCAAAGATATGGAAAGAAACACCTAGGAAAATGTTTCAAAGGGACAGAAATATGCTATAGATGTGGAAATGAAGGTCATAAAGCAGGAACCTGCCATGGAAAAAGGAAGTATCCAGTTGACTCGAGGAATAGGAAAGAAGTTGTTTCTGGGGAATCAATTGAATGTTTTAAATGTGGTGGGCATGGTCATTATGCAAACACATGTCCTATGAAGAAGTTTCAGGAATGGGATCACCAAGATCGTACAAATATTCATTTACCAATACCAAATGCCATTCCGATTGAGGATGAAGAAACTAACAATGACCAATCAAAGGTATGGATTATTTCTTAACTTTTGTTTTCCTATTTTGGAATCTTAGGATATGATTGATGATTTTGTTTGTAGTAAAGAAGTATTTTAGAATAAGTTGGAAAGGAATGGTTAATGGATAATGAAGAATGTTGAATGAGTTAGAAGTCAACATATAAGGGCTTCAAGAGTTATGGTGAAATTCTTTAGAGTATTAAGTCTCTTTTGTGATAGGGTAACATTAGATGACTTTTTTATAGTAAGTGTAACCCTAATGTTTGATATATGAAAATTTTATTCAAGGAATAGTTATCTGTTCTTTTGTGGACAAAGTTATAAAGAACCATTTGGGTTTATATGATCCTTACTTTTGAGGTAATTATGGGTTACTATATGTTATGATGGAATGTGAAAGGCATGAGATAAAATTGAGGTTAAATTATGTTATGATTATTTTTGAAGATTTTATCTCGTTTTGATGAAATGTTCTATGAATTATATATTTTTGGAAAAAGGACAACACGTAGACCGTGTGACAACCCGTCGCGTCACACAAAGCTGCGGGAGTCAAACCCACAACCAAAGTGTGACTGCTATTTATCGCCTACCACTGGACTACGTGAAGTACCTGGTTAGTTTGACTAATTCTTTTTAGTTAGATGAATTTAGGAATCAAGAGTAAGTTTATTTTGGGTTATCTATGGAAATGATTAACCTATCATCGAGGATATGTGATTAGGTTAATTATTTTTCAACATTAGAATTTAAGAGCAACTGATGTTATTTGGAGATAAAAGTTAATTTGTACCTTGGAAGACTATGTGATTAAATCCTTCAAATATTTGGGTATCAATATTATTTTGTTTTACATTGAAGAATTTTATGGAACAATTGTTTATCGAATAGTCTTCGTTGAACTTTGGGTTTTTTTTGGACAAATTTTGGAGATTAATAATAGATTTTCTTTTTATAAAGGATTATATTTTTGTGTATTATCTGATGTAATACTAACAATTTTGGTTTTGGATTTTTTCTAAAGGCATGGGAAATATATAGTTCTCTTTTGTGGATTAGTTGATTATCAATAAGTTGATTATAGTACTCTTAATGTGAACAAGTCTTCCTAAAAACTCATCTTTTAAAGAAAATATGAGTTTGCTTAAGGAATCTAGTAAAATTTGAAAGTCTACGTGACAAGTAATTATGTTTCATTATGATTTAGTTAAGCTCAAAAATAAATTCCTCAATGAAGAGTAACTTAAAACAAAAATTCTGTCTGTTATCTTTTCCTACTGGGGAACTGAATACCGTTTAACCCATCACAAGTTTGTGATTTTCTTATGGTTAACTTTCTACAAGACATGTTTACTATCACTCTCCTTCAGAACATGAACCTTTTTTTCCATCCATATCCATGTTTTTCTACATGGAATCCTAGTATGTGTTAACTCGGGTGACCTTTGTACTTCGCTTTCTTTATTTTAAAGTGATTGATTTACTGACTCTTGTTCCGATGTGGGATTTTTAATGAAGTTTCTAAGCCCAATTTTAAAATTGTGAGGACACAATTCACAAAAGGGGGGAAGGATGTAACTCCCCAGGTAAATAAAGAATATGAAATTTTCACATTTTTCGATATTTGTGAATAGAATATTAATATAACTTTAATGGGTACTCTATGCTCGATGGTGTACCCAATACGCAACAACGAGTTTTTTGGGAATATTACGTTGCACCCTAATAATAAAATAATATTATTTTAAATTTTAGTTAACACCTAGCCGTTGTAATGGCGGGAATTAATAGAACTAACTACAAAATTATTATACATGTTTTTCAAATATTTTTACTTTTTACAATAAATGTTAGAGGATTAAAAATGCGAATGAATCCAATTTTAAGCGTAAACATTCTAATATTCATTAAAGGGTCGATTAACCGCCTTTTGATGAAGAACCTCTTTTAAATCCACTTTTGGAAAATTTTATGTTTTATATATGACAAAATAAAATTCTTTTTTAGAATCAGTACATCAAAATTTACTTTGTGTAAATTTTTGGTATTTTTCCGATAAAGTTCATTTTTTAATGAATAGTGAAAAATGTTGTATTTTAATTCAAAACCTCTTTTTAATCTAATTTATTAATATTATTAGATTATCTTTTCAATTGGTTTTAATGTTAAATTATAATATATTTTTACCATTTAATCCAATAGTGGTTGTTGGAATTAATTTTATCTTGAAATTGGACTTAAACTAGTGTCAATCTTTTGATACTTTTTGTTTCATAAAAACACGCTATTTACTCTGACAGCGGGAATTAGTTATTAAATTAATTAATGTAACTTATATGTTTTTAATTTTGTAAAATAGACACCATTTTTGAATTCGGAATCTAAAATATATCTTAGGCTGTTTTTTTGTATTTTTCTGGAAAACTTCAGTTTTTTGATGAATAGTGAAACCACTAAGTGGTACTTAAAAAACTGATTTTTTGTTTGAATGAAAATTTACCACCTCTTTGTTTTTAGATTCAAAAATCTGACATACATTGTTGTCATTAAGAATTAAAATGTGGTTCAATGGGATTAAAATAGTTTTTCGGTGAATAGTAACTTTTAAGTTTTAATCGTGATTATAGGTAATTAGTGTAGTTTAAGGTAAAAATAATGTTTTAATTATATGAAATGACCTAGAAACATGTCCTAAACTCATTAGATGAGGCATGGACTACCAAGACAATCCATGGGTCAACTTGGAGACCCCATGGAGCCACTATTCTCGGAAAATGACATTAATACCTTTTTTTAAAGTTAAAATTAAAATGTCACCAACATGTGTTGTTTTACTAAAGCATTTTTTAGATGGGGTTATACAAATCATATTTTTTACTATAAATATTCATTAGAAATATAAACAGATTTTCTACATCATTATATCTTTTTTATAATTTTTAGATATTAAATAAATTTATTTATTTATGACACCGTGATGATGCATTGATTACCTCATAAATGAACGATTTAAATAAAATGAGAAGATAGGGTGAAATCTAAGTATTACACTTGTCGCAAACCTATTGGATGGGTGGATTTCGAAACCCTATCATCTTATCCTCGAAATATATCCTTTTGGGACCTTTTAAATCCGAAAATCATTTTATAATAAAGTAATATTTTATATCTTTCCAAGAGTGCCCCTCCTCTCCTCTTATAAAAGGCCCTCACCTCTACCACCTTAGACACACCTCTAATGCCTTTGGCTCTGCCAACCCCTGCCCGTTTCATCTCTCCACATCCCTATCTTCACCATTGAAGCCTCACTTTGGGCAGAATCCTTTCCAAGTAAGCCTTTGAGCTCAAATCAAAGAGAGTTACCCGATTTAAAGATAATGTCTTCCCTTGTTTTCTTTTGTTTTATTTTTCTTCTAAAAACCCCTAAACTCTTTTTATTACCTTTTTTTTATAAAAAAAACCGTATCTTAAATATACTAGGATGTTTTTATAAGAATTATTCGATCTACACTTACACACACCTACATCTAATGGTTAAAGAACACATTGTTTCTGTGGATGGTGAATTTCTACCTCACGAAACGATGATTGTTCAATATTCTTTTAACACCTTCAAAGGTGGCCATTAATATGTCACTATATTTATATATGATATATAATATTTTTATTTTTCCTTAAGCTACGGTATTTTTCATTTATGGCATACCTTTATGGTTTCCAATATGGGTAAACACGATATCTTCATTTTAGGAAGTGTGGACTACCGCCCCCTCAAAGTGATTTGATTCGTTAATACCATATGTGGTACGTATAAAGGATATATTTAATGATATTATATATGATACCATACTATAATTATAATAATATTATGTATCATTATGTTTTAATTCCATTAAATATGAAATAGAAATGGAAGTAGCGTTCATGCGTACGTACGACTTACCATCTCCATGAACGGTGCATTTAATTTCTTACCTCTAAATGTTATGTAATATTATAAATGCATGTATATAATGTATATATATTATATATATGATATATAAATAATGAATATAATTCTGGATATAATGGATATTTTACCCCATGAACAAACATGTAATTATAAAGAGTTTATTTTTGACTCAAGTAGCAATGATCATTAAAACAACCGTTATTAACATAAATAATTACATAGTGTTAATGACATGGTAATAAGTGATATAAAAGGAATAATGTACATGAATAAGGTTCTTAAGCAAGTAGAAATTAACTCATTTTTATTATTCAGGAGATTAAAGAATGATCGTGTCTAGTCGGATACGAGGTAAGGGATCCGACCTCTCTTTTTTTAAGTACTCTCTTTAATGTCATTTCTTTTAAGCTCATATTTCATATGTTGCGGGATGTACATTTATATTCCTATTCCTGTAAATTTTATGTTAATATTATGGGATACCCTATTTGATCTTATCAATCCATTTTTGATGTTTTATGTGGCGCCGTTAGGCTACCGAATTTTCATAAGGGGATTTTCATCTCACTTTTTATTCCCATGGGATTCATGCTACATTGGCCACTATTTCCTTTTGTTTGGTATATGTACTGCCCATTATTTTACTATTTGTATAATATAATCTCATTTATGGGTAGTTAAATCTTCATTGTATGACCCATCTTTCATGGGGTGTATGTTTCGGAAGTTACCCAATTCGGTAAGGGAACCATTCACCTTCCTCATTTTAAAAGACTTCTTTTTAGGTCTTTTAAAATTATTATGATGGGATATGTTTTTATATATCATTGTTGATATAAATTTTATCTCCAAGTGATGATATACCCCTTTTTATCTCTCATCAACTCATTTTCTGAATTTTTAAGTGACGTTGTTAGGCTGTCGAATTTTTGAAAGGGAACTTCTTAACCCAATTTTTATTCTTTGGGATAAACATGTACTCCTTGAAATATGTCGTTATATGAATATGTGTGAATGACCACTGATTATTTTACACTTAATATCCACTTATTTTTTTTATTAGTTTGTCACACATAATTATGTAATTGATTTATCCTTAATCCAAGGATACCGTCTTGGTCAGGGACATCGTCTCAATCTCCTTTCATTCAGACATATTTTGTTCTAATTCAAGGCTTTATTTTATATGGTGTATAAACCCCTTTGACTTTTATTTTTATACAAAGTGAATATTTTTCTATGAAGAGATTTACAAAACAACAAAAATTAATGTTTCTTTTGACGTACGTGGTGACAACAACCTTTTCTATCGCTGCGAGTATTATTTGGTGTTTGGCTTCCTCAACAAGCCGTAATGTTTTTAAAATGAAATAAATACCATATACTCTTTTATGTATGTTGGTATTGAAAATGGTTTTTATAAAGGATTTGTTATGTCAATATATTTAAGTGATATATTGTGATCTAAATGTGGAAATGTTTTCGTTCTATTATATTTGTTTAATGTCTTATGATTTTATAATAGTACTTGGACATTATGATGGGTGGTGCTGTGAATAACAGGACGGGTGGTTACGTTATAACCTCCAATGCCTTGGGTATGGAAGTCGGCCGTATGGCTATACTATTAAGTATGTGTGGAAGTAGACCGTATGGTTATTCCATTTAAGTATGTTTATGTCCCAAGTTACCTTTTTATTTTATGTGTTCTTTATATGGGTTTTATGGTAATATTTTGGTTACAAAAGGGTAAGTAATGGTCTTTTATTCAGTGAAGAGTTTTTACTACTTCATAAAGATGAAAAGTATTACTTTGGTAAAGTATTCATGGTTTACCTGTTGTTTTGATAAACTAATAGTTTTCCTTCTTTGTGTATCCTTTAATGGGCATTTTATGCTCATCCCATGTTTTTGAAATGTTTTCCATAGGACATAAAGATGAATAGGGTCAAGGATGGGATCAAGGAAAGACATTCTATCTAAAACATGGAACTAGACATGTTTCTTTTTAAGTGGTTTTTTTATTTTATGAAAACTTAGTATAAGTGTCTACTATGTAGTCTTTTGAGATGTAATAGTTATGTCATAATTCTCTAAAACTCTAAACCTGAAAATATGCTCTATGTGAATTATTTGTTTAATTCATGATTATGTAATGTTTATGGCCGAGGCCTTATAGATAATGAATTTGAGAAGAGTGTTATGCATGATATATTGAAAACCTAATGAACTCCTGAATTCTATATTTATGCTCTTTTGTCAAATAATAATAGGGAATTAATTATAAATTCATATTTATCCAATTAGGTTCATAAAATATTTATTTTGTATAAAAATATATATAAATACAAATAATATATTCATTGTCAAAGGATAATGTTATAGGTAATTTAAATAAGGGGAACCACCCATTTGAGTGTTTTTTATTTTGATTCCTACCAAGTTAGAATTTTACAGAAGGTTGATATGAAAAGAAACAACCTGGGCTAACATGTGGATATTGGTCTAGGATATCCATTTGATGATGTGTTGGAAAAAAATTTGATAACAAATATGTTGGTCAATAAAATATATTTATCTTTCGATGGATAAATTCAAATTAAAATTCTTATTCTTTATTTTCATTTAATTGTGACATGGAGATAAATTGTTTTGTAAAAATATCATTCCATAGAAAATATATAGTACTGTAATAAATAGAGTTTGACAGAGGTCTCTGGATCATTATGATTCATGAAAAAAATTGATAAAATTATTATCGATGACAGAATTGATGTTGGATTTCATGTTATCCTTTCAAAACATGTTATAATAATTTTTCCTAATTCCATAAATTGTTTATAAAAAATTATAAATTTCATGGGAACTAAACTATGAAATATTCAATTATTATAATTCAAAATAAAATTCAATCAATCCCATAACCAATATGCCCATTAAAAATATTACACATGGTCCAAAAATGAATTATATTTTTTAAAACTATATAAAATGTGAACTATTATATACCCATAAAAATTAATGTAACTTTTTAAATATAAGAAATTACATAAAAAATTAAACTACAAAAATACATTCCAACTAATAGAATTATCCTATATAATATAAATAATAACCAAAACTAAATAACCACATAACTAATGAAATCATAACCAAAACCATGTTCATATAAACAGAAAAGTCAGAACCAAATTATTTTAACCCAGAATAGATGATTTTTGAAATTATACTTCCATAAAATGATTTTTAAAAACATTATGTTTTCACCAAAATAGGACATTGTACAAACAATGGGTCATGAATAGTCCCATTTGTTTATTAAATTAAATGGAAACTCTATTATTTCTATGAAAACCATTATAAACAATGTAGAAAATAAATGGTCAAAATCAAAACCCTTAAAACATTTTTATTTTGAACATAACATCCCTACCATGAAATGTGGAATCAAATTTAATTTATAGAAACTTCCAAACTCATTAAAATATACCATTAGATAAAAATTTATGTACATATGAAAATAATAATCAGTTTAATATTCCAAAATGAGACATTATTCAATAATTATTCATTTTCCCCAATTTTAAAATGTAATTTGTAATTCAACTCTTGAAACAACCCACACAAAATCATTATTTAAAACATTTCATTTCATAATAAGAATAATTTCCTAAATAATCTGTGTATCCTTTATACAAAAAGACACTTTTTCATAATCACAGTACATGGAAATCATAAAACAGAGATATTTAAATAGAACCTATAAATATTCATTAATCAAACACATAAAATCAATTAAAATAGAAATTGATTATCCATATAACATTTCAACTATAATGGGTTGGAAACACATTAGTAGATTAATTATGAATTTAACGTTCTTAATTTAATTCATATAGATAAATAACACTTTTCTGTATACCAAAAACACTTTAACTTATATTTTTTTGGATATATTTATTGATTATAAATCATCGATTAAAAAACACATCCCTAAAAAAAGAATCATCCACAGAAATACCAACTTATTAACACTAAATACCAATCAATGTTTTTATAAAAACAACATAATGGACATTACTATGTTATTGTAATTAATATATTCATCATTATAATAAATTAAATTGAAAAAAAGTAGTTTTCATTACGATGCGGATTTTTTAGACAAAAAACATTTTTTCAAACTACATTATTTCAATATTTATATGCCAAAAAAACAAATTAAATGAAATCAAATCATATATTTTCAAGTATTTTTTTAAATGATACATGTTCTTATTTATTTAATGATATGTTAAATAAAAGTACACAAAATGCTACGAAACCAATAAATGTAGACAAAATACTTAATATCTATACTTATTACCTATTAAAACCCGTTAAATATAATTTTCTAAAATATAATTTAAATTATAAAAAAATTACCAAATATAATAGAAAGCCATCATTAATTATGCATCCACAGTAGAAAAATCTATAATCAAGGTTATGTGATTGTTCAATGATATAGAAGTTGACATATTTCATGTTTAAAATATAAATTAAAATAATCTAATGAATTCAAAACATATATTGACCATTATATTATATCATAAAAATAATATAATAAAATAAGTATGAATTTATTATTTCTAAAACCACATATTAACTAAATAACATTTATTGGTACCAACTTATGAAAATCCATTCACATTTAAAAATACAGAAATAGTAAAACATAATTTAATCATTTTAGAAAAATAAAAATTATTGAAATATGATAATGTAATGGAAAATAAAAATAAAATAAAAAAGCTAATGAAATGATTTATAAAGGAAATATAGTTTTAATCCATGGGAATATGAAGGATACATGGAATACAATGTGCATAATTTTTTGATTTTAATCGATGGGAGAAGGATTGATTCATGGAATGTGGAGACAATTACCAGTAATAAACAAAAAAAATTATAACTACCTATATTATTCATTCACCCAAAATACATAATAATTTGGGAGAGTTATTGTGGTTCACATCATGGTGGTTGATGCAATAAGTGGGTTGGTTACAGTGCATGGAAGAGAGTGTGAATATAGTTATGGCTGATTAATTATTTGGCCACTGAATTACACATAAATATATGATCATACATCAGTATTTATGTCAGATTTATTTTGGGGTTCCTCCAAAAATGAAGGCATAATGTTTGGGTAATTGAAAAGTCAGTTATTGGTAGAATCGATTCTTTTTCAAAGGGATCATCCAAAAGTGTTTTAATATGTCATTGTTTATGTGATGTTATACGGTGAGATAAGAATAAAATCTAGTGCATAGTTTATATTTTTATTGAATATATTTCAATTAAAGGGGAGTATAAATAATCAGAAACCATAGATTTGGAGAGGACATATTAGTTTAGAATATCAATGAAGATTAGTGGAAACATTTTGATTCATTAAGAGATTGAATTACACAGGGGAGGAATCCATTATTATTGTTCTTTTAAAAATATTGGAAATTATTTTATCAGTGCATTCAAAAAATCACTGATAAGTATTATTTTTATCAGTTCAAAAAATAGTAATCATTAATCAAATGGATCTTCATGAGCACAATTTTCAAACTGATAAAACACATCCTTTCTATGCTAAAATTCTATTGCTAATAATGCTAAATTTTATCATTGCTAACTAAATATTTATTTGTATTAATAATGAACTAATAATGTCATAATTTAAATAATATAACAAACATAATTAATAAAATATAAATTTAAACAACTATAAATTAATATATTTAATACATATATATATTTATTATGATTATATAATTATATATATATATAATTATAATTAGAAATAAATATATTTATAAATAGGTTTATATATTTATATTATTATATAACTATATATCTTTATTTAATTATATATATTTATATAAAAATAATAATTTTTTTTTGAAAATGTAATGAAAGAACCATTTTATTGAAAGATACAAACACATAATAAAAAAGGATGCGATATGACATAGAAAACAACCTTCATTAATAAAAGTTGTCAAATGCTTATCTTCATTCTAATTTCAGCTCCAATCTTGTGTTTCTCATCATGGATAATATTCCGATTGACTAGTTGACAACCAAGCCCTAGACCCCTAGGATGAAAAAATCTCATCTAGGTTTTTAGTTGTTGCCAATGTTATAACAACCCATACATTACAAACATTTTTAGTACTTTAAAATTGAAGTAAACTTATTACAATATATAACAAAACCGTGAAAGGACCGTATAGGTATAGTGTCATTAGAAACTAGGAATCATAAACAACTGGTTCATAAAGCGTCTACACTTTCTCCCAATTATTGCATCATATCTATAGTCCATTTTGGCATATATTACTTAATAACCTTCTTCCTGACCTGGGGAAAGAAAAAATACAATAGGGTGAGCTCAAATGCTCAGTAAGGGTAAACAAAAGAAATAATAATCACATCATATTCATAATAACATAACATTTTGGAAATCTTACCCTGCAAAAGTGATCATAATTTCATAACATGGGATAAATCATGGTAGTGAAATGTAATCACAAAAATCATAACTTAAAACATGAAGCTTTTTTGAATACACACATAATCATAGAGAATCATTTCTTATTAGTAAAGACTCATTGCCAAGACTATCTTAGTGGACAAAGTCCATTTTTGAACCGAGTTCATTCCTCGTTTTAGTCTTGTTGCACTAAACCGGTTTAACCTTCCATTCCATCCATGTCTATCTCATGAGATATAAAATCTTTACCCAATGCATTGGAGGCAGATATAGGTCCCACCCATATCATAATGATACCGTTCTTATCTGTTCCACAAAATCATCATAGCATAACCCATGTAATGAAAATGGGATTCTTAAACATCGTGACATCATAAACCAATTCATTTAAGATAAAGTGATTCATAACATAATCAAATCAATTTAATAATAGGGATAGAAACAGAACCCATTATTATCTTAGATGGAAAATAATTTTGATAAAACACATGAACTCCATTCTTGAGGAAAATATCATTTCTAATTCAAAAAACACTTTTCATTTCTTAACATGTCATAAAATTCTAAACTAAAAGAAGTAGATTAAAAATAAACTTCAAAAATTGTAAAGGAAGCTTCTTGGAAATACTGTTTTAAAAATCCATTCATGCCGTATAAGTTAAAAAAACATTCTTCTCGTACTTTTGTCAGAAAATTGAAAAAGTACCACGTACGAAAAACGAAAAAATATTCATTTCATATATTTTACTAAAAACTCACCTAAGGGTAAAATTGGATTTAAACAATTTTACGTGGATGGAAATAATATTACATATTTAGGAAACATTGATGTGGATGATAAAATACACTCCGGTAAATTCCAAAGTATAAAAAATCTCGGATAAAAATGAGATTGTGATATTTCCCTTAACTTAGGTCTGATTTGCTTCGTAAGTGTCTGAACCTCCTGTATAATGATTTAAATAATGTCATTTACTTATTCCAGAATCATACTCTTTGTTATGATATCATATTATTAGCTTCTTATTAGTAATATTTCATTGCTACTTGTTATTCGGATGTTTATTACTTTTTGTTCTTATGCGTGTTTTGTCGAATAAATTCTTATTCTTATTTTTATGTTATAGATATCTCATTTAAAGAATGGTATTAGTGTAATAAATATCATATTTATTCACTCAATTCATTTATGTAATCATTATGTAATGAAAATCATGTAGAATGAGTCGCATCACATCGTGGAGACGGTATTCCGTACGTACGCACGAGCGATGATATTGTTCCCATGATCGTGGAATTGTATTGAAGTGTATGTATACTATTTCATAATCAATTTCACTTTACAATAATAATATATAGTTATTATTTACCCCATTATACCGATACAAGTAAGGCGGTGGTGGAAAATAGATTACACCACGGCATGGAGACAATATTCTGTACGTACGCACGCGCGGTGATTTCATTTTCCGTAGGATGGATAGATGGTGAAATGTGGTTGTTTTATACTTATAATAACATATCAGTATATGAGTGATACTGATTTTATTAATTGATAATGAAACAACTAATGAAGAATAAGTGGAAGAAGAAATAATGATGAAAGAATCGGTAACAGACATTACCTCTTCTTTGAAGCGCTTCTTTGAGACTTCCTTTTAGGGCACAAATAATTTGTCTTTGAATAAGACCAGGACCTCTCGGATGATTCTAGGGAAGTTGAGAGGAGAAATTTTCAGGGGTTGGCCGTGCTTGAAGGCTCAATGTGGTGTGAGGAAGAGAGGGAGGAGGTGCCCTTTTATAAGGGAAGAGAGGGGACCTTTGGAAAAACTAAAAATATTATTTTATTATAAAGCCATATTCGGTTTTAAATAGCTCCAAATTGATTTATTTCTAATCTAAGGTGGAGATGGGTCGAAATCCGCTCCTCTAATAGAATTTGGACATGTTTAGTTTACTATTTTAACCTTATCATTTAGATATAACTTTAAGTTAGATAATTTTACTTTTACCATGTCTTTTTGTGTTCTTACACTATAAGGTTAATAAACATACTATAACACCCAAACAAATCCCAAGTTGTTTATTATTAATATATACAACCTTATCTACGTAATTTGGCCAAACCTTAGATTTTTAGGAATAAAATATCAATTAATAATATAATATTTGTTTTAAAAACTATTTTATGTAAATTTGGACACTATTTATTAATTGATTTTTGTAAAAATCATAAAAGAATTATTAGTTCGAAAAAAGTTAATTAAATAAATACTAAAATGTCATATTAACCTATAAAATTAGTGGAATTCATAAAAAGTCTCAAATTACATTTATTTGTGTATTTATAACATCAATTATGTCAATATTTCCTTAATAAGATAATTACTTCATCCTAATTGTGTCATAAATAAATTAAATTATTTAATTTCTGAAAATTAAAAATAAAATACCATTATGTAGGAAATATTTTTAGCTTTCTAATGAATATTTATAGTCGAATTTATCTTATGTATAATCCTATATTAATAATTATTTACTTATTAAACATTGATTTTAACTATTTTAACCCTTCTTTAAATAAATTAAAAATAAATGTCCTAATCTAATACATGTGGGTATAAATGGTCATATTTTATTCCTAAGGTTGTTTTGGGTATAATTACACTTATTAAATAGAATTAGGACGTGTGCTAGGGTAAAAATAATATCATTTTTACCCTTAGTTACCCTATTTACTTTTAACCGTGGTAAATAAGTAAAAAGTTACTATTCACAAAAAATTATTTTCATCTCATTGAATCACATTTTAGTCCTTGATATTAACCGTGTCTCTCATATTGTCGAAATTCCACTCACAGAAGTGGTAACATTAAGTGTTATGTAAATTTGCAAATTCTCCTAGGAGGTGGGTAAAAGAGGGTGAAAAGTTCAATAAAATTTTTATATATCTAAAATTATTATAAAATTACTCCAATTAATTAAATTGAACTTATATATGTATTATGTATCAATTTTGACCTAAAATAAATTTTAAAAAAATAAATTATTATTTAAATGAAAAGTCTGTTTTTAAATAGTAACCAAGTGTTTTCACTATTCATCAAAAATTGAAAGTTTCCAGAAAAATACCAAAATATCACCCTAGGCTAATTTCGATATTCTGAATCCAAAAATGAAGTCCATTTTGAAAAATAAAATTTACAAAATTTCAAAAAGTTGTTATTACTATTCCTAACAGCTAGTTTTAATAATATTTTAAAAGCATATGGTTGTTTAGTGAAACTCGGTATTGCGTACGACACAAGCTATCAAGGAAGGTCGTGATTGCGTGTAAAGAAATCCAAGATAGTGTTGTCTGTAGTGAAATATTCCTCTGACGATTTATATAAAATAAAAACAAAATATTTCTTATAAAAGTCTCGGGTGTTACATTCTACCCCCCTTAAAATGAATTTCGCCCTCAAAATTCATCACTTGTAAAAAAACAGGGGAGGAAACCACTCCCTCATCATATCCTCAAGCTCCCATGTAGCTTCTTCTAATTGGTGGTTCCTCCATAAAACTTTCACCAAGCGAGTGGTCTTGTTCCATAGGAATTTTTCACTACGATCGAGAATCTCTATCGGCTGTTCTTCATAAGAAAGATCTTGTTCCTGCAGTACAACTTCTGAGCTGAGTACATGTGAAGGATCATGTATGTAATTTATCAGGAGAGATACATGGAACACATCATGAACTTGATAGAGATTCGGTGGAAGCATCAATCAGTAAGATACCTTCCCAACACGATCCAGTATTTTGAAAGGACCGATATACCTAGGGCTCAAATTTCCCTTCTTTCCAAATCTCATTACTCTCTTCCAAACAGATATTCGTAAGAACACTTTATCACCCACTTCAAAATGTAAGTCTTTTCTTCGGTTGTCGGAATAACTTTTTTTTCGACTCTGAGCTACTCTTATGTCTTGTTGAATAGATCAGACCTTTTCTTCCATCTCATCAACAAGATCAGGTCATAATAGCTTTCATTCCCCAACATCATCCCAGCATGTTGGAGTCCTGCATTTCTTTCCATAGAGAGCTTCATAAGGAGCCATCTGAATGCTGGAGTGAAAGCTATTATTATAAGAAAATTCCACCAAAGGTAGGTGTTGATCCCAACCACATTTGAAATCCATAGAGCAAGCTCTCAACATATCTTCTAGTGTTTGAATTTCCCTCTCAAACTAACTGTCTGTCTGAGGATGATAAGCAGTGCTAAAACTCAACTCTGTATCCAGAGTATGCTGAAGAATTCGCTAGAACTTTGAGATAAACCTCGGATCCCGATCCGATATAATAGAAAGTGGTACTCCTTGCCATATTACCACTTATTTTACATATATCCTGGAAATCTGATCCAGAGAGAAATCCTCTCTAATAGCAATGAAGTGTGCAGACATTATAAGACGGTCAACTATGACCCAGATAGAATTATTTCCTTTGGATGTTTTAGGAAGTCCCGTGACAAAGTCTATAGTGATGTTTTCCCATTTCCATTCGGGTATGGGTAATGGTTGTAACATCCCCTTATACTTCTATCTCTCATATTTAACTTGCTGACAAACCAAGCATCTGGAGACATATTCAGCAACATCTCTTTTCATGCCATCCCACCAGAAGTACTCTTTCGGGTCCCTATACATATTCATGCTTCTAGGATGAATAGAGAATGAAGAACTATGAGCCTCATCCAGCAGCTCCTTTAATTCGGGGATGGGAGGAACACAAACCCGATTCCTGAACATTATTCTCCCATCACAATCAAGGTTGAATTCAGGAACATTTCTCACCTTCTTTTGTAACACTATATCTTCTTTCTGTGCCTCTTTAATCTTAACATGTATAGATGGTTGAACATTCATTTGAGAAAGATACGATTTTTCCCCTTCCATTATAATTCCAAGATCCATCCTTTGTAAATCCATACATATTGGATCTGTTGGGATTCTCATCATGGGTAAGGTAGCATGGTCTTGTTGACTTAATGCATCTTCCACCTTGTTTTCTTTCCTAGGGTGGTAATGAATTGAGCACCCGTAATCCTTAATAAGCTCCAACCATCTTCTTTGGCACATATTCAGCTCATTTTGTGTGAAAATATACTTTAAGCTTTTATGATCAGTATAAATATCACACCTTTCTCCACAAAGATAATGCCTCTAAATCTTTAATGAAAATATTACCACCGCTAACTCCAAATCATGAGTTGGGTAATTTTGCTCTTGGATTTTTAATTGTCGTGAGGCATAAGCTATCACCATATCATTCTTCTTAAGAACACACCCTAGCCCCTTCTTGGATGCATCACTGTAGATCACAAACCTTTCTCCACTACAAGCAAGTGTGAGTACTGGTGAATGGGATAACCTTCTTTTCAACTCCATGAAATTCTCTTCACATTCATTTTTCCAAACAAACATAACTCCTTTTCGAGTCAACCTAGTTAGTGGATTAGATAATCGTGAAAAATCTTTCACAAAATGTCGATAATATCCCGAAAAACCAAGAAAACTTCGGATCTCGGTTACTGTTGTTGGCCTTGACCATTTTTCAATAACCTCTATTTTTCCTAGATCCATAGATATCCCCACTTTTGAGATTATGTGACCCAAAAATGCAACTTTTTAATGCCAAAATTCACACTTGGTAAATTTGGCATATAGCTTCTCTTTTCTCAAGGTCTTCAATATAATTCTCAAGTGATCTTCATGTTCTTCCTTGATCATTGAAAAGACAAGAATATCATCTATAAAGACTACCACAAACTGATCAAGATAGTCTCTAAAGACTCTATTCACCAGAACCATGAAGATAGCAGGGGCATTTGTTAGACCAAATGGCATCACTATAAATTCATAGTGTCCATACCTTGTAGAGAAATCCTTCTTTGGTATATACTCCCTTTTGACCCTTAATTGTTGATACCATGAATGAAGATCAATCTTGGAAAAGTATTGATCTCCACGAAGTTGGTAAAATAAGTCATCAATGCACGGGAGAGGATATTTTTTCTTGATAGTGATCTTTTTATGTTCTCGATATTCAATGTAGAGACTCATTGACCCATATTTTTTCTTAACAAACAGAACATGTGCTCCCTAAGGTGATGCACTAGGGCATATGAAAACCTTATCTAGAATCTCATGGAGTTGCTTCTCCAATTCCTGCTACTCAATTGGGGCCATTCTATAATGTGTCTTTGAAATAGGAAAAGCACCCGGTATGAGTTCTATTGAAAACTCAACTTCATGATTTGGTGGAAGACCCGAAAATTCCTCTGGAAAGACATCATCAAACTCTCGTACAATGGGAATATTATTAATCATGAGTTTCTCACCAACCATTTGAGATAAATAACCATTATTTAGTATAATCAAGACCCATAAGATGGAAGAAATTTCCACAGGAAGGTTATGTTCATCCTTGCATCGATAGATGATCAAAGATTGATTTGGAATATGAAATGTGACTTCCCTTCTTTGGAAATTGATATGAGCTCCATATAGATAAATCCAATCCATGCCAAGAATCACATCAAATTCCACTATAGGGAGGATCACAAGATTTGCGGGAAGCACTTTCCCACAAACTTCAATCGGAGAAGAATTATAAACTTTTGATGCGACTGTTGTTCCATTTGGGGTTGTCACAGCTAACTCAACATCTAATTGTTGAGGTAATACGGTGATACCCTTAGAAAATTCTTCAGAAATAAAGGAGTGGGTGGATCAAGAATCAAATAAAACATTTGCTACTTTAGATTGGATGGTAAGTGTACCTTTCACCACTTCATTATCATACTCCACATTGCTGATAGAAATTTCATGTGACTTTCCTTTGTCATTAGCCTTAAGTGTTTGTTGATGTCGATCATCATCAACAACCCTTGGATTAGGGAATTGATTGGTATAATTCCCCATTTCCTTGCAGGTGTGACATTGAATTGTAGGAGGTGCACTCTGTGTTGCCTTTTCATTGTTCACATCACTAGACATCTTATTCCCATCATTGCGGAATTCAAATGTCTGATGACCTTCCTTTCCACATTAGAAACATTTACTTGTCCCTTTAAGACAACTCCCTCCATGTTTCATTCCACACTTTGACCATAAGGGAAAAATCATCTTCTTTTCAGTGTGCTCTTTATATTTTCCTTTGAATTCCATTTTCCTCTTCTTATCAAACCCATATGACTGATGGGTTACTCCAATAGCCATCTCAACTTTGAGAGAACATCGAACGATGTCCTCAATGATATTGAAGTCCCTTATGGCTAAAGCCCTTCGAAGACTTGGTTTTAAGCCACTAAAGAATCGATCGATCTTACTCTCAGGTTGGATAATAATACCGGAAGCGTACCTTGCAAGTCTTGTAAAATTTTCTTCATTGGTACCAACAGATTCATCATCCTTTTGCTTTAGTTCAAGAAACTCCTTCTCCATCTTTGTTTGGAGAATACGAGGAAAGTACTTATTGAAAAATATGTTCTTGAACTCATCCCATTCCATGGACTCAATTTAATCTCTTTGCCTCGTATTCTTGATAAGAATCCACCATTGATCAGCATCACCTTCAAAATGATACACTGCTAAGATGACTTTATCATGTTCAGAACATTGAAGAACTGAAAATATCTTTTCAGTAGTACTGATCCATTGTTCAGCAACTAATGGATCAGTAGACCCAATGAATGAAGGTGGACGCTGTCTCATGAAAGATTCAACAGAATGTTGCTCCTTCCTTTTCTCGTTTAGAAGTACTGCATGATTCATAGCTTGAGAAAGTTGTGTGAGCATGGAAATAAGATTTTTCATTCTAGCTCTCATAACGTTTGGTTGCTCAGGGGGACAATAATTGCATTGCCCGTTGCATTCGACATTAACACAGTTCCTTGGTGTTCTATCCATTGACTAAAACCAAGAAGAATAGTGCGAGTAACACTAATTATAATAGGAAAACACATAATCAAGAATAAAATTTCACACTTAAGGTCTTATCCTAGGTTATTCATGGCCATTTCTAAAAGACTAAGATTGTTTTCTATGCTTAGACTTATCCTTATTATTCTTACTAAGGCTTTCACATCCTAGTTTCCAAAGGTTGACTATACCCTTCCTCTGATACCAACTATAACGACCCATACTTTACATACATTGTCAGTACTTCAAAATTGAAGTAAACTTATTACAACATATAACAAAACCATTAAAGGACCGTATAGGTATAGTGTCTTTAGAAACTGGGAAACATAAACAACTGGTTCATAAAGCATCTACACTGTCTCCCATTTATTTCATCATATCTATAGTCCCTTTTGTGATATCTTACTTAATAACTTTCTTCCTAGCATGGGGAAAGAAAACATACAAAAGGGTGATCTCAAATTCAGAGTAAGGGTAAAAAAAGAAATATCAATCACATCATATTCATAAGAACATAACATTTTGGAAATCATACCCTGCAAAAGAGATCATAATTTCATAACATGGGATAAATCATTGTAGTGAAATTTAATCACAATAATCATAACATAAAACATGAATCTTTGTGGCATACACACATAATCATAGAGAATCATTTTTTATTGGTCAGGACACATTTCCAAGACTATCTTAGTGGACAAAGTCCATTTCTAAACCGAGTTCATTCCTTATTTCAGTCATGTTTCACAGGACCGGTTTAACCTGCGGTTCCATCCATGACTATCTCATGAGATATAAAATCTTTACCCAATTCATTGGGGGGAGATATAGGTCCCACCCATCTCATAATGATAACATTCTTATGGGTGCCACAAAATCATCATAGCATAACACATGTAATAAAAATCAGATTCTTAAACATCATGACATCATAAAACAATTCATATAAGATAAAGGAATTCATAAAATAATAAAATCAATTTAATAATAGGGATAGAAATAGAACCCATTATTATCTTAGATGGAAAATAATTTTAATAAAACACTTGAACTCCATTCTTGAGGAAAATATACTTTCTACTTCAAAAAACACTTTTCATTTCTTAACATGTCATACAATTCTAAACTAAAAAAAGTTTATTAAAAATAAACTTGAAAACTTGTAAATGAAGATTCTTGGAGCTAATGTTTTAAAAATCCATTCGTTCCATATAAGTTAAAAAAACATTCTTCTCTTAATTTTGTCGTAAAATTCAAAAAGTAACTCGTACGAAAAACGACAAAAGATTCCATTCATATATTTTACTAAAAACTAACTGAAGGGAAAAATTGGCTTTAAAAAATTGTATGTGGATGGAAATAATATTAAATATTGAGGAAACATGTATGTGGATGAAAATATACACCCCATTAAATTCCAAATTATAAACAATCTCGGATAAAAATGAGATTGTGATATTTCCCTTACCTTAGGTCTGATTTGCTTCGTATGTGTCCGAACCTCCTGTATAATGATTTAAATAATGTCATTGATTTATTCAAGAATCATACCCTTTGTTATGATATCATATATGGTCATATTCTTATCTTCTTATTAGTAATATTTCATTTCTACTTGTTATTCAAATGTTTATTACTTTTTGTTCTTATGCGTGTTTTGTCAAATAAATTCTTATTATTCTTTTTAGGTTATAGATACCTCATTTAAGGAATGGTATTAGTTTAATACATATCATATTTATTCAATAAATTCATTTATGTAATCATTATGCAATGAAAATCATGTAGAACATGTCACATCACATCGTGGAGACGGTATTCCGTACGTACGCACGAGCGATGATATCGTTACCATGATCATGTTATTGTATTGGAGTGTATGTATACTATTTCAGAATCAATATAACTTTACAATAATCATATATAGTTATTATTTACACCATTATACCCATCCAAGTAAGGCAGTGGTGGAAAATAGATTACACCACAACGTGGAGACGGTATTCCGTACGTACGCACGCGCGGTGATTTCGTTTTCCGTAGGATGTATTGATGGTGAAATAGGGTTTTTTCATTCTTATAATAACATATAAGTATATTATTGATACTGATGTTATTAATTCACAATTAAACAAATTAATTAGAAGAAGTGGAAGAAGAAATAAATTTGAATGAATCGGTAACGGACATTACCTCTTCTTTGAAGCACTTCTTTGAGACCTCCTTTTAGGGAACTAAAATTGGTCTTTGAAGAAGACCAGGACATCTAGGATGTTTCTAGTGAAGTGGAGATGAGAAATTGTCCGGGTTTTTCCGAGCTTGAAGGCTCAAAGTGGTGTGAGGAAGAGAGGGAGGAGGTTCCCTTTTATAAGGGAGGAGAGGGGCACCTTTGGAAAAACTAAAATTATTATTTTATTATAAAGCAATATTCGGTTTTAAAAAGTTCCAAGTTGATTTATTTAGAAGCTAAGGTGGGGAAGGGTCGAAATCCTCTCATCCAATAGAATTTGGACATGTTTAGTTTACTATTTTAACCTTATCATTTAGATTTAACTTTAAGTTAGATAATTTTACTTTTACCGTGTCTTTTTTTGTTCTTACACTATAAGGTTAATAAACATACTATAACAAGCCAAACGAAACCTAAGTTGTTTATTATTAATATATATAACCTTATCTATGTAATTTGGCCTAACCTTATATTTTTAGGAATAAAATACCAATTAATAAAAAAATATTTGTTTTAAAAACTATTTTTTTTCAATTTTGACACTATTTAGTAATTGTATTTTTTAAAACTCGTAACAGAATGATTAGTTCCAAAAAAGTGAATTACATCAATACTAACATGTCATATTAACCTATAAAATTAGTGTAATTCATAAAAAGTCTCAAATTACATTTATTTGGGTATTTATAATGTCAATTATGTCAATATTTCATTAATAAGATAATTACTGCATCATCATTGTGTCATAAATAAATTAAATTATTTAATGTCCATAAATTACAAATAAAATACCATTATGTAGGAAATATTTTTCGATTTCTAATTAATATTTATTGTCGAATTTATCTTTTTCATAACCCTATATTAAAAATTATTTACTTATTAAACATTGATTTTAACTATTTTAACCCTTCTTTAAATAAATTAATAATAAATGTCCTAATCTAATCCAAGTGGGCCTAAATGGTCATATGTTATTCCTAAGGTTGTTTTTGGTCGAATTACACTTATCCAATAGAATTAGGACATGTGTTAGGGTAATAATAATATCATTGTTACCCTTAGTTACCCTATTTACTTTTAACCGTGGTAAAAAAAGTATAAAGTTACAATTCACCAAAAAATATTTTCATCTCATTGAACCTCATTTTAGTCCATGATATTAATTTTTTCTCTCGGATTTTCTAAATTCCACTCCCAGAAGCGGTAAAATTATGTTTTATGTAAATTTTCAAATTTTCCTAGGAGGTGGGTAAACGATAATGAAAAGTTCAATAAAATTTTATATATATATATAAAATTATTATAAAATTACTCCAATGAATTACATTGAACTTATATAGGTATTATGTATCAATTTTGACCTAAAATAAATTTAAATATAATAAATAATTATTTAAATAAAATGTTGGTTTTTAAATAGTAACCCAGTGTTTTCACTATTCATCAAAACTTGAAAGTTTCCAGAAAAATACCAAAATTTCACCCTAGGCTAATTTCGATATTCCGAATCCAAAAATGAATTCCATTTTAAAAAATAAAATTTAAAAAATTTGAAAAAGTGGTTATTACTATTCATAACGGCTTGTTTTAATAATATTTTAATATCATATCATTGTTTAGTGAAACTCGGTATTGCGTACGACACAAGCTATCAAGGAAGGTCGTGATTGCGTGTAAAGAAAGCCAAGCTAGTGTTGTGTGTAGTTAAAGATTACTTTTATGATTTATATAAAATAAAAACAAAATATTTCTTATAAAAGTCACGGGTGTTACAAATTTCCTTTAATAACACTACCCTCCAAGTCAATTCATAAAATATTTGATTGATCCTCCGGTATCCAAGATTATTCATAAAGTCTTATAACCACACTGAATTTCTATGTCATCTTATTTACCTTATCTATATGGATTCTAATATCATTCACATCCTTAATTGAATGAATAACATTATTACAATTGTGAATAATCACATCTACTTTGCCTTATGTTTCAACTAAGTTTTGAGAATTGAATGTGAAAAAACCCACATTCATTGAAACATGAATGGATTCCACACCCTGTACCACCATCTAGGGATCATTTTTAAAAGAAGAATAATTATTTGGACACCTAGTTATGGTATGTTCACTTGCATTAATTTCATTATTCCTTAAACAATTAATCAAATAATGACATTCATCAATAAGAAAACTAGATGCCGGAATAAACAGTGTGGAATTTCAAAGTATAACATTCATGTGTAGTCCATATTCACCACTAGAAGTTCTCATAAAATTATTCACTATAAGGGTTGATAAAATATCACTTCCAACCTCCTTATACATTTTCACCTCAAGATTTCGGGAAATAACTTTTCTATCATAAAACCACTTCATTGGTAGAGATCGTGACTTCATGTACAATGAGTAATTAGTTACCAATATAGTATTATGTACTTCCACATATAGTTCAAAAGGCTAAAAATTTGTTTTAGGACTCACCATTCTTATATATCCATCGGGAGGAAACTAAATTATCTTCTTAATTTTTCTTGGGTCATTCACATCAATTTTATATTTTATTTTTGTGCTCTTCAAGAAATCATTTTTCATACCTAAATTGGTGATCAACCATTACATGGGAAGAATTTAAATCAATTAATTTTTTATCTATGGATTTTTTACTCAATCCATCAATTATAGTTTAGTGTTCATCCCAAATTTCACTACACATACCCATTATAATGTCATGACCAGTGATTATTTAATGGAATGGTCCACCTTTTTTGAGGATTTCACCCCACATTCCTACTAAGCCCCATAAATTCCAAGAATATCTATAAAGGTTTCAATTTACCAAGGAGAAGAAACAATTTTCTAATTATTTTTGGTATCTATATCATAGTTATCACAACATTCCTTGGATATTCAAAAATTAATTTCCTATTCAACGAGACACTTGTCACATTATGGGGAAGCATCTTCTTGATTCTATCTAGATTAATGGGAAACATATGAAAATACAGACAGATCCCCAAAATAAGTGATAATGTCACCAAAATTAATAACGGTAATGTTTTGTCCATATTTCAAACCTAGATCCTTAGAATTGTCCATCGACTTATTCTATCAATGAAACGTTTCACGACTATTTTTAGTAAAAAATGATAAAACCTAGACCAATGTATAAGATTTATAATATTGACCTATAATCCTTCAATAAAAAAATATTTATGGTAATTTTTATAAAATAATATACATATCCAGTTAATTAGAGTTAGTTTATAGGACCATTTTTTTATTAATCTTAATTATGAGTTTTAATTCCACAAGTAATCGAGTAAAATATCCAATATAGGTTACTCAGTTTCCTAAACCATCTGGATAGGACCCCCAATTGAAGAAGTGATATCAAAAAATATTTTTAGGTTCCAATGATTCTAATTGATTCAAAATATCTTCATTTAGACTTGGGAAAAAGAATTTTTCATTTCAAATGGGATAACATTCAAACTCCATTCGTAAATTATCTGGGAGATAAGTTTCAATGAGACCATTTCAAATCCCCATGTTCACTATTTCTCTACCTCATTTGAGAAAATTATGGGAAACTATCCAATAAAAAATGGGTATATTTCCAATTAGAATAACCATGGATCAATAAATGTGTTCGAATCAAATATTGGGCTTTCCAAAAATGGTCATCAATTAAAATAATTTTTTTTTCTATTATGGAATGTTGACAGGACTCAAGATCATCCAAAATTGATTCATTCCTTATTAAATGCACCCAACATTACCCTTTATTCAAAAACTAGAAACAACATGATCCGTTATATTCATCACAATCCATAGACCTTGTAGAAAAAATATATCCACAAATATTGAGTTTCTCTATAAGAATTGCATCATCATTTGGGATATCTGTGAGTGTTCTCTAATAACATCAATCATCATATAATATCTCTTGAGATATGCTCCTGAGCATGAAAACCTTATTTATTATATATATTTATATAATTAGATATATTTTTCTATGATAAGGGATGGATTGTGGAGAGGGTTTGAGGGTTCTCTACAATGGAGATTCTTGGGTTCTTTGCACAATTTAGCTCATGTTTTTCAAGTTGATACAAAACTATATTGGATATGTTATTATGGACATTGTATCAGTTATAGAAGGATATAATTAATTATTTTATAGGAAAACATGGATCATCCTCTATGGTGGTCAATGGAGTAATCTATGTGTGTCAGTCAGATCTTCCTGGTGCATGGATGAGTGATACGATGTCGAATGGTATGGGAGGATTATGTAGATCTATAACAGATCATTCCATTGAGAATGGATATTATGATATACTTTGTTTGTATCTTTCTGGTGCTCAAAATGGTGTGTTTTCTACCATAATTGGTGGCTCGAATCAACCGATGGTGGAATTAGAGGTTATAGTCACCAATGGAGATGAAGATTCTCACATACTAGATCTGTTCACTACTTAGAATGTTTTTATGCTTACTAGATATTGTGGCAATCAATGTTATTTAGAGGTATCAAATGTTTTATTTATGAATAGTGAGGTCTATGGGCATACTCTATAGTTGTATTCGATGTATGTAACTCAATACATTATTAATGGGGTTCCCGTAGTTGGAGGGAATTCAGTTCAAGTCCCAAACCGACAAGATGATCATGTTTGGTATCTATTGGGGGAATTTAAGGATTTCTATGATAGTATGATCCTCATGAAATAATCATCATCCCGTGTTGAATCTGATAATGATTCCTTGTCCGAGCTTCTCATTTTGCGTAGGAATTCACTATTTGTTGGGGTTGTTTCTTATAAAATTTCCAAAGCCATAGTAGTATAAGGGTTTTGTTCATAGAATCTCTTTTCATTGGTGTTTTCATATTATAAGGCTATCTTGTAAGGTATAAGTTTTTATTCACTGCTTGTTTAAATTGGATGAAGCCCAAATCCATGAGTGGTCCTTTGGTTTAATATTTATAAATTAGTCAATGCTTCATCTCCGTGAATGGATATTGTATTTTAATGTGTCAAGATTAAATTTTTTATAGTTATAAGTTAGGTTTCAAAAAAATGAACATGATTTTATGGAATCCAAAAACCATTCATGATATTTCCAGTAGCATTGGCATTCCTATTCGTCTAGATTAGGAGAAAAAGAATATCTTGTATGATCACACTATAATAATTATCGTTTAAATCGATTTGAGTTCCACTATTTTTATAAATATGACTATCAATATTTGTAATGATGATATAAAAATCAGTGTTGTGTATGATAATTTTTCTTACTTCGGTCAATGATGAAATTCTATTGGTCATTGGGATATGAAATGAAGGATGGTGAATCTTTCAAAGGGTAATGGTGTTAATGGTCATGGTATTTCATCGAGTCCACATGGACAGTCACTACCTATGAGGCCTTGGTAGTAATCAAAAGTGTCTAGAAATCATGGGGCCACAACGTGGAAGGATAAATCTCTAATGGTGAATCCGGAGAAGGAAGGAACTTCACGTGCTAATAATTCCTTGCTCTAACTAAAGAATTGTGGGTTTCAGATGGATGTTGCATTCACTAGGATGATTTGAAATGGGTTGAAATTGTTATCAGTGAGCCTTCTATTAGAAATGATGAATAATCAGAACATATCCTAAAGTATGGCAGCACTAATTTAGTTGAAAAACAATTTTCTTGTTGGGATGGGATAGTTGAGGTTGTTGTCTTATGTGGGGGATTTATCCTTTTCTTATTAGTGAAACAGATTGAACTTTGCATCCACTGGATATATACTTTATGAGGAATGTTCTATATGATGATGTGACTGATCCATATGATGTTTAACAAATAGGTGATTATATAAAATAGATAAAAAAAATGTATTTAACGCGTTATGAATATCTCAAAATGTTGAAATTCATCAAATGATATATGTTATGTGGAAAAGAGAATGGTTTTTCATGACACTAGTTATCTCCGATCATCATGACATGGAGATCCTCTATCTTTTTATGATGTTGGTTTAAATGGTATAGGAAGGGTGGTCATTAGTGAAGGTCTAGCTCCTGTTCCTAAAAAAAGAATGTTGTGGATGGATGATTCAAGTTTTACCAGGAATGTGGCTACCATTTCATCTTCCCGGGCATTAATGATCTGACTCCCTTTGGAGCATAGAAGGTTTGAGGAGAGGATCGATCCTCAATCATTAAAATTCACAATTGGAGTGGAAAACAGGTGATGATGATGATTATTCTAATCAATATTTTGTAAATCATCCAACCTGTCATGGTATATGGTTTTCATTCTGCATTAGGTCATGTCACTTTGGTTGACCCTATTCATCTTCTTGATAGCATGTTATCTTTTTCATCACCATTAATAAATGGTTAACATAATAGGACTATGGATGTATCTTTTTCATTATATACTTATTAATATATGTAAATATATTTAATTAAAAATAATATATATTATTATTATTTGATAATTAGTTTAATATATATTAATTTATTTATAATATAATAAAAAAAATTCAATGTATATAATTATAAATAAATAATTTAAATCTAAATGTATATATTTATAAATATATTTAAGGAATCATTAATACGTTTTTATTAATGTATTTTTAATTATATATATGTTCACATAATTATAAATATTTAATACATTTCTATAAATACAAATATAAATATTTTAAATATCCTTATTATTTAATTATGGTTATCTTAATTTAATAATTATTTAGATAAATAATTATTTATTTATTATTATATTTCAATTTTTTAAAATGTATGTATTTATTTATTATTATAAATATATAATTTTATAAATACCGTAAATATACATTTATAAATATATTTATAAATATATATATTTGTAAATATATTTACAATTATATATTTATAATTGTATTTATATTAAATCAATATATATATATTAATATAATTATATATATACACACAATGATATTTAGTAGATTGTGGATTATCATCAAAAGATTTAGAATATCTTCATGTCTTCAATAATTCCTAGTAAATCAGGTAATGTGGAAAATGATATAAGTGATATGGGGAAGAAGATGGTTTTTTTGGGCACCACTCATCTCGGATCTATGGGAAGCAGTGGGCCTATATTTTTTAAGGGAGATGTTTTAAATGGAAAGGAAAAAATGGTCCATAGTGAAGGTTCTTCTCTAGTTCCCCTAAATAGAAGGCTAGTCATGGATTATTCCAATCGTCCCAGAAATGTAATTACCCAGTTGTCTTCCAAGGCATTAAAAATCCAACTAAATTTGGAGTAGTAAATGTCGAAGGAAAGGATCATTGGGATCATCAATCACTGAATTTCACAATAGGACTAGAAAACTAGAGATGTTGATGTTGATTATGATTATGATTATTGAAATGATTGTTCTTTTAATGATTATTAGTTTTATTATCTAGATGAGTGCATGTCTCTTGGGATGAGCTCGTCTGCTTTTTTCTATATCTGTTATTTTTTCCACCACCTTTAATAAAATGGTCATGACTTTTGGCTTCTGGAAAGACATTTCTCAATATATATATAATAATTAATCATAAATCTAGTTATAAATATAGTAATTATATTCATTATTCAAATAATTTTATTATAATTATAAAATTTTAAAAATAAATAATTATTTATTAATCATTATATAAATACTTTAAAAAACTATATTCATTTATGTATAATTTTAAAAAAATACGTTTACAAATTTCATGTATTTAAATTTATTTGTATTTTTATTTATTAATATTTATTTACAAATATATTTTTTACATAATTAATGAATATATAATCGTAAATACATGAATTGTAAATAATAATAAGAATCAATAAATTTAAATAATTAATACGTATTATTTATAATATTTTATTAAAAAAATATAGAAATAAATATTTATTAATACACATGTTAAAGTTAAAAAATTTAATTTAAATATATAAATTAGAAACATATTAAAACTATTAAATCATAATGAATAATCATTTCTAAAAAAATACTAAAAATTTATCATTTTACAAACATATTAAACATTGAATAATTTAAAATGATTAAATTACAAAAATATATTAAAAAGAAATTATTATTATTAATGAATTAGTAATATTAAAAATGAAAAAATTATACAAAATAATAATTAGTAATAAATAGTATTTGTTGAATAAAAATATAAAAAACGATAAAATTACCCAAATATATACATTATATATATAATATATTGTTTAAATAAATAGAATTTTAAAGTGAATATGAAAATTTGAATAAATTAAAGAAATATTATGTGTGTGACCATTGTATAAAAATGCATTAATTACTTATATGTATGTGTGAAATCTATGCAACACACAATTTCTAAATATATGATAGATTTAAAATTCAAAAAAAAATTCAATTAAATTTTCAAAACTCGATACAATTAGTCAGTAATTTTAATTAATACTAAATTTTAATTAGAACACATTTCCACCTAATTATGGACTTATTTATTATATGAATTTTGTTTTCCTATTATATAAATCATATTTTAATAACTTTTATATAAATTTATATATATATATATAGAAAAAGTATTAAATAGATTAATGAAGAATTATGTATGAATACCTTTAAAATAAATAAGACATTAACATTTTTTTAATTATTACATTTTACTCCTTATATATATATTTAATATTTTTTAGTAGTTATAAATAATAAATATAAATTAATTTTATTCATATTTATTAATAATTATTTCAATCAAATTTTTTTAATTATTTTTAAATTAGTTCATTTTTAAATTTTTTTATTCATTATACATTATTAAAATTATATTTCCACATTTAATATATAATATTTATTAATATTAATAATTTTAATATATGTATATTAAGTTTATTAATATTGATTGATTAAATTTTAATTTTTCAATTTTTTAATTTTTCTCATTTATCCTTTATTAATTTTTAATTTTTAATTACACTGATTAATTTATTTTTTATATCTATATTTATTATGTACAATTTATTAATATTTATAATATATATATATATATATATATATATATTTTAATAATAATTATTAAATTAAAAAAACTTCTAATATTTTATTTTATTCATTTTATATTTATGTGTCTAATTATTTTAATTATTTTAATACTTTTAATGCATTGATTTTATTATTGGTATATAAAAAATTTGGGGACCATGCCCAACATGGGAAGGTTGGTTGGGGAGTGTGTCTGGATGGGGGTGGTGGTGGGAGGAGTCATGTAGGACTCGACCTGTGTGGATTTGGGTGGGATAGACCACACAGGAAGCCAAATATGGGGAAAGGCCCTCGTGGGCCCATGTGTGAAGTCATGGGCCTATAGAGTTGTGTAGAGAATGAATATGGGAACTCATTCCCACATAAGGCTTCATTTGTTAGGATATGGAAAGACCACATAGAAACAAGAGTCTGAACGACTGCAATTTTGATGTGGGACTCGGCAGTGTGATCACATACATTATCAGTTCTATAAAAAGTGAAAATAAAGGTTACCCACTATTAGTGAAAAAATAATACACTAAAAAATAACCTTTATCAGTATATTTATTATACTAATAGAGGAAAATTTTATTAGTGTCTATCTCTATCACGGATAAATGTTTGTGCTGAATAAACCCAAATTTTTAGTAGTGTATCAATATTAAATAATGAAAATAGATATGTTACCATCATTTCAATCTATGTATATAGATCAATTTTAGTAGTTCTCAACAGTGGCTACATCCCATAAAACTATGACTCTATGCCTCTAAATAAATATTACTATCCGTATTTAAACCCTATACCCTCACTATTAGAAACCAAGAAATTAACCAATGTGCTATAGAAATTTATTTCCTTATATATATATATATTCTTATATATATTTGAATAAATATTAGAAATAGATAGAATCCCATGGAAGGATTTTGAAAACTATTCAAATAGGTCTTCTCATTCCTTTCCCGTGAGAAATGCATTTTCCACTCAATTTTACAGAAAAACAATATCCATGGTTTACAAGAACCATGGATATATATATACTATATATCCTCGATTTTAAAGAACATTGTCTATGAAATTTAATAAAATTCATATATCCACATTTTTACAAAACCATGGCTATATGTGCGGTCTATATCCGTTGTTTTGGAAAACTGGTGCTATATGTGTTTTATAATGAAATAGTTTTTAGAAAACCCATTAGAATAATGTTTTTTTCTAGTAGTGAACTACTCCAATATATATATGTCATTTTCAAATAGTATCAATTCAGAAACCCATATATTTATTATCAATGAAAACGACATATTATTTGAATATTATGTCTCAATATGTTGTTTATTGGAATTTTCTTCTAGTAAATCATGTTAATTCTTTCTTTATATTTATTTAATGTGATTTGGGACAATGATTATATCTCTCTATATAGATACCTCATAAATCATGAGAATAATAAAATCATGTTTAGTATCCTAAACCAACTTATAATCAGCTATCAATGCAAGGAAATCTAAGAACTCCTTACTGAGATTACATAAATTATTGGGATCACAATACACAATTATGAGATGATTTTCAAAGTATTATCCATCTTTTTAGGCTCATATTTCCTAAAAAATTATATATCGAGTCATTAATATATTCATAATATTGTCATCCATTATCACCATTGAGAAAAATTAAAATTTTGGTGTTGAAATTTATTTAAGGATGGTTCAATTTATAACAATATATTTTAGCATTTTTTTTAAATTAAATACTATGTCGAATAAATATATTCACAAACAACAACATACCAAAAACAAACCGAAATTCATTTTATTAATATTCTATTATTGTGATTAAATGTATCTATTGTAATTTAATCATTCAATTGGAGGTTATAGATAAATTTAATCATATATTTAACTCTATCTATAAAAAATATGTCGGACATTGTCAATACCAATAGATTGATAAAATTCATTTACTGTACCAAAATAATTATGTTCAACTTTGTTATGCTTAAAATTGTATTTTCCCTACTAATATAAATATTCTTTTGTTAAATGAGGATAAAATATATATTTTATATGAAAAAATATTGACACTAATTTAATTATAAATGTTTAGGAAATAAGAATAATAACTGTCTATATTAGAAAATTAATTTTCCTAAAAAAATAGTTTTTCAATATATTTTATACTTCGATATTAAAATATAATATTAAAATTTTAGAATACAAATTATATATAATTAAAACCATTTTTTAATTTTTTATAAAATTATTATATTAGGTTGAAATTTTGAGATTATTCTGAATAGTTTGATATTTTTGGTAAATTGTAGAAAATAGTGTTACTCCAAAAACATGTATTTCATGAAATTTGTAGGATATAAACATGTCATAAAATTTTTTGAAACGTTTTTTTGAATAAAAAAAAATATATATTGTGAATATTAATAAATTTTTTAATATTATGTTTATGTTACAATACTATATTTAAAATATTAGATCAAAAGTTACATTATTCCGTAAAACTATTTTTAATACAATATAAATTAATTATTTAACATTAATTACTATAAATTTTATATATTAAATATAATAAAATACATTCTATATTTAGAATCATAATTTATAACTTAATTATTAAGGTCCATTATATTTTTAAGAGTAAACAAAATTATTTATGTAAAAAAACTAGTTTCCTCCATAAATGTCAAAATTGTAAATGTTTTAATTAATGAAAAAATTATAAATTATTTGAAAATAATACCCTCAAATGAGTGTTTGAGGTATTTCTCCTCAAAAATATCGTACCCTCTCCATTATTGTCCCCTTTATAATTCTTTTTTCATTGAATGAAATATGAAAATAATAGATTCATTTTATTTTTTATAAAATACCCACTATCCTCACTTATAAAAAGAAACATTAACAACCCCTTTTAATAAAAAATTAAAATTAAATATCCACTTCATCCTAAACCAATTTCTCTCCCCACAATTCATATATATGTCCTTGAGGTTCTATACTCTTTATTATAGCACCCCTTAAACTATTAATAAAAATTTATTTGGATTTTTTTCATATAGTGCACGGATGTTAGGAAACTTATGTTAAGGATGTGATATAAGGTAAGCATCTTCTAATAAAAAATTGGTTTTATGGGGCTTATTCAATATCCATGACATGATTTCTATTGATTAGTGTGCATACTGACCTTGTTTTACCTTTTATGATATTTTTATTTAGTATAAAATGGAAAACTAATCCATAACATGTATTATATTGTAATCACTTTTCGTTCATGGGTTATCAATGTTATACGGTTTTATTCACTCAACTTCATTTGACATATATGACATATTCAAAACAATTTAAATTTTATTTGATGTATATACATCCTTCTGGATGTTTTATCAGACCTTCATTAAATTCAAGGAATATACAAACACAAATTATATTCTACCTTTCATGGGGTTTCTATTTAATAGGTAATGAATATGCAAGTGTTTCCCCCCTCTATTTTTCTCTACATTTTGAAGTTACTATTGACTATTTTGTATTTTTTTTCAGTGTTTATATGTTTCATCGAGTAATTTATAATTTTCTTATCATGAATAAAAAAGTTTTATTTTCCGCCATTCATGGGTTTTCAATTTTAATGTTAATATATTTTTAAGGGTTTTATTCCAATAACATTTTCCAAAATAGAATGTTATGAATGAATTAATATTCAGGAATAAATTATTAGAAATTTATCTCTAAAACATCATCAATTTTATTGTTGTCTTTTTATTGTTACGGTGTTATATTTATTCTCACTATATTGTTCCCCTTGGTTATTTATTTACATGATGATATATTTTGGAGAGAAATTTACCCTAACAATTCCTTTTTCTTAATTACATTCCACATCATTGACCATATTTATTATATAGACACCCTTATCAATGATTTTATAATTTATTAATGTATTTTTAAAACTTCTATTATTTTCAGTCAATTTTATATGTAATGTTTTTATCATTTACAATAAGTTTCATTAAGTAATAAAGTAACCATTTTATACATTTTCCATATGACCACATACAATTGTTATTATGAGAATTATTATTTTTAAATAATCCTTTCCTTATTTATAATTTATATCCAAAGAAGTAATTATAATGGAAATAATTATAATAATTTGTATATTTTTTAAAATTAATAGACTAATTTTAAAATAGAATATTGAATTTAATATGGATTTTAAAGGATTTTGTTTTTATGAAAGAGCTATTTAGTGTATTATTCTTTTGAATGAAAATTTTAAAATCCAAATGTTTTTATAACGTCTTTTTTCAGAAAATAATTATTTTTGTTACATGAAAATTTTAAAAATAACTTATCATGCTCCAGTTTTTTTATTTAAATGAAAACCATTTTAGGATTTCATTATATTAAAAATAGTTTTTTTGATTAGTTTTTTTCAATGTTATTTTTCAAATATTATCGATTCGGTGTTTTTCATCTATGTCAACATGCTTCAATGTTATTATTTTCACACATTTGATATGTTATTATGATATCATCTACTTACATTCACTATATTTCTTATGAAGGTAATGTTTTAAGAATGTTTTCAGGAAACCCATTTTTCCCCCATGATTTATGTAACCTATGATGAAATGATGATGGTTTTTATAATCATATAGAACAATTATGTATGGATTTTATTGTGATATTAGTGGTCCAGAAATAATATTTCCCATTAATGTACTCACATTTTCAATGTATCATGATTTCTTGGGGTTACATGTGTGGTTATACCAAACCTAAATGGTAGATGGGTGGTTATTCAAATCCTAAGAAGGTGAAAAAGTGTTTATATCAAGATTATAAAGGAACCTAAGAGGTTATACTAATTCCATGAAAGTAAATGGGGTGACCGGATTATAATAAAAAGGCGTATGGATAGTTAACCCATGACTAAGAACGTACATGGGTGGTTATCCCAAGACTACTAAGTGATGAATGACTCGGTGGGTACCCTAGACATATGATTTATATAATTATTTTTATGAAACAATCATATGTAATATTAATATTCATGTGTTATTATCTATTGGATCACAATTTTAAGATATCCAACCTTCTTATGACCCCCTTTTTTCTTTCGATCTTATGTATTTTGACATGTCTCATTATTTGAGTTTTATGCCTTTGGGTATTGCTATATTGTAAGTGAAGGTATATAAGATAAATTAATTTGCATGATTTTGTTTTAAAATATGATCATCTTATGACGAACTATGTCTTATGATCTAATCAAATCATTAAATATTGTTTTATGATTTACGGTCCATGTTTATTTGAGTAGGATTTTCTAATGTCATGTTTGTGGGAATTTATTACCCTCTCTTATAGACATACTGGTCAAACACTCAATTATGATCATAAAATTATGTATATTATGTTTACTCTTATTGAGAATATAATCAAACCCCATGATTATTTTTCCATACCCTTTGTTTGAAATATGAGTATATACTAAGATATTTATAAAAGATGATCTATTATGGTGTGATTAGGGAGAAAGTTTTAATACATGATCTCTATATACAAAATATGCAATGATAATAACCCTTATGTTCATAGGGTCAGGAGATTATCTGTGTGAATTAATGTATAAATTATGTAACTATAAAAAATTGATATGAAAATTTTGATGGTTTCATCCCAATTAGAATCAATGCTTGTTATATAGTAATTTTTTTTCACCGGGCCTCAGAGTGGAGGTATAGGTAATCCCAACCCTCACTCTCTGAACATCCCCTCTTAAACTCTCCCCTCGCTATTCGAATGTGTCTAAGAGGATTAAATGTCTTTTCCCTTGTGTGGTTTTTTGGGTCTTTTAGACATGTTTGTCTAGATTCGGTGTTGATTCTCTATTCCATTGGTTAAGGTTCCCAATTAATTTTGATTCATCTTGATACTTCCCAGTTTTCCCTCCACATGTCTTTACATGTTGGTGGGCCTTGTGGTTTATTTCATAAGTCTATTTCATTCACTATATTCATCCCTTACTCATTGGAAATTCATATATGGTAGTTCTTGCAAAGGGTAAATATATTTATCATTCATGGTATTTATTTATGGTGTTGACAGTGATTCTTCAACTAAATAGAGGCATTAATATTTCTACCTAGACTTTGAAATACATAAATTTTTTATGATATCACAATCTAGTATTTTGACCTGCATGATTTTTTTAGGTTTATTTTGATTCATTAGGTTATTCGTCATTTATTCTTAGGATGGTATGATTATATTTCAATAATGATTCTCATTCATTATATGCATCCTCTTCATTTATATGTTTTTAAATTACCATTTCTCTCAATTACTTTTTAGGTAGTAATTTTCATAGGGTGTCATATGTGATTTCAATATCAGTGGATGAATCTACAGGGTCTAGGGTACTTTTGTTGGTGGAGACAATCTATTAGGAATATATTGTTTCTATATTTTGAGGATGAATATATTTTGGATATCATGTTTCTAAGAGAGTTCTAATTTTTTTCAATGAATGTAGTGTTCCCTTATTTGTGTTGTAGTTTCTCTCATGTTTAGGTTCTTCTTTTGATGTTTAGATTTTCTGGCTATTGAAGTCAATTTGGGGGTGCTCAGCAGTGGGGGATGGTGCAATTGATGGGTGGTGTGCTTGTGTCCCTTGTTATTTATGCCATCATGGTATCTTTAGGTGGTGTAATTATTCTCATAAAAGTTTTTAAATTTTATAAATTATAAAAACAATATATTTGAGTGTTTCTATAATAAAAAAAAAGATATTCACTACTGTTAAATATTGAACAAGTTATATATAATATAATGGGAAAGTCCCCTTTAGGTACTAAATTGATAAAAGGATAAGAAAATATAATATTTAATCTATACATAGAAATAAAATCATTCATGTGACTATGTGGTAAAAAAACATCTAATAATAGTCCAAATAATAATGTCTAAATAAACCACATTAAATGAAATAAATAGTAGGAATAACTAAGTTTATACAATTTATAAACAAGTTCTTCCATAGTTTTATTTCATTCCTACTATAGCTAATTCAATCAGACATCTTAGTTCAGCCTTTATAATAAGATCATATGTTTATAATTCACTCTTCACTTTTTAAAATTTAAATAAGGTTTAAAAAAATCAATCCAAGCCTTTAACATTCTATTTTCTATCGTAACATCTTCTAAATATTATAAAACATTTTCATTTGTGATAAATTTAGTACACATCAATGACTAATTTAATTTTTTAAATATAAAATTATCATCCATCATAATTTTGGTTTTTTCATTCTCATAATTATATTTTAGAAAGGCATTATCATTTCACTTTTCGTAAACTTATACCAATAACTTATTTACCTCTACAAAATATATTGATTCTTTTTTAATTTTTCATTAAAAGAAGAAATTGTTTCCATATGTTACTGAATCCTACTGAAAAATATAATTTATATAATATTTACAAGACATGAAATATCCTAGGTAATAATTTGAGTAATAATATAAATCAATGTAAAAACTTACACTATCCATCAAACATTAGTTGACCAACTCATTCTTTGTTTTATAATAATAAAATGAGTATGAGTCTCTTATACTAGACTGTGTGAATGAAATAAAAATTTTCTCATTTTTCAAAAGAATCTTGTCTTATTTTATATTTCATCCTTGGATTATAAGAATTAATATGACTTGGATCCACTCATTCATAATATATCACATCAATAGTACGATTATTAGTTGTATCCATTATTTTATATTCCTTTATAATCCTCTATTTTGATCACTTCTTATAAGATTTTGTTTTCCTTTTAACTACATGAACAGAATTTGTATTTAAAAGAACTATGAATCATTATCTCTATTATATAAATCGTCATCAGAATAATTATAAGATACAACATTAGTATATAGATATATGGTATCATTTTTCAATCGTTATTATCATTTTCAATATTCTTGAACTCACGTTGAAACTATAAATGTGATCCAATAATAACTTCTAGGGAATATATTGTAAAATTATTTCTTTATTCAATATAAACCCTCTTAGAATTACACTTATTTGGTAGTGTTCATTTAATTATTTTAGGAAACTCTTCACTATTCAAGGTCTCTAAATGAGTAGTCATGTTATTAAATACTTAGTAAAACTATGATATAACTCATTAGTATTATGAAGCTCAATAATAATAAAATATTATAATTTCTTCCTAAGAATTCAATGATTAGTTCTCAAAAATTTATCATTACCTTAAGGATTGAAATTTACTATCCACCATATTTTAGATGTAGTTTAATGGGGTGATATAATAATAATAACTATTTTATGAATAGAAAAAATAAAAAACATAACATTTTAATTTATGATGTATTTAGAATCATCGTTACCCACAATTGTATGATGTTCAGATTCTGGAAATTTATATGATCTTAAAAAACCATTCTAGTATTCAACATCAAGGTCATTAGAAATACATCCATCTTGTCATTCTTATATCCATCGCAAGAACCATTAAAATGTGGTGGTCTTGGAGGATTTGAATTATCAATCACATACAAAAATTCCATAGCATATATTAAAACATTCGCTTATTATTGTTAAGGACTATGATATGTGTTACTGAAAAAATTATATGTATTACAAAAATATAATTTAAATTAAATAAATATATTGTATGAATAATATCCCACACTAACACTTACCATTAATTCAAACAACATGATGGTCAAAAAATGAAAGAGAGGGGGTTCCTTTTCATTCATCAATCAATTACTGTAAAAAATAGTTAATGAAAAATTCAGGCTATTATATATAGTAGAATACAATCCAAGGCATAAAATATGAGCAAGATTTCATAGAGGGATCTAATAGTAGTTCAAGTCAAAATAATCCAAAATATACTCTTCAAACCATCGAACTGAGAGTATGTATATCCCTTAAATATATCATTTTACTTTGAGTGTAGACAAAACACATATATTTAACAACAGTTACCTAAACCAATACTTTCTATTAGGATATTTCATAATATATACAACCCTTCACTAGATTGAGGCATAATTTATTGATCCCATTTTTTGGTTAAGTAATAATTATAAATAATATAGCTTTTATAAATGGATTAGTAGTTGGTGATTCCTGATTTCAAATTCATAAAAAAGATGAAAATTATGGAAAATTTTATAACAATTAAAGTGATGCACCAATGAATCCAACATTGTTAAAATATGGGTATTTCTAGTGTAGAATAATGAAATTGTGTCTATTCATGATTTCTTCAAAAAATGAATAATTGGGTGAAGTAGAAATGATCTTTAAATTTGTATAAATATATTTATTGTTTAAATTCTATAATATGTATTATATAAGAGTTGTTTTTACCTTTAACATAAAAGTTCTATTAATAAGTATAAATTTTGATAATTTTTTTTTCAATGACCCATTTAATTCAAAAACCTGATCATATTTTTGATTTATTAATTTAAATATCAGTTTCCAATAATTCCAAATGGCTTATATGATGAGAATAATTATAATAACGTATGTTTTTATCGATTTATATTGTCATTTTGTTGGATTTTAGAGTTATGTGGACTCCCCTGAGTAAAATAATAATGTTACCACTTGAAAATACCTCAATTATTTATGCTACGATTGATAATGTACTGATGTATTTAACATCAACAGAGGCTGTGAAGAAAAATCATCACATTGAATTTTAAGGGATTTGTTTTAATATTTATAGATTAAAAAAATATTTATCTTATGATTACAGATTATGACATCATAAAGACCCTATATATTTCAACTTGTTTCTTCAGAATATTACTATAATATTTTGGAGGTAGTTTCTTGAGCTATATTAAATTTTTACGACCTTGAAGGATTGAAAATAGAATAGTAAAAATAAAATATTATTTGTAGTCAATGAAAATACATTTGTGATGTATTCAAAATTGAGCATCATATAAGAAAACTAATGGCACAGATCCATCTAAAATCAGAGGTTTGACATAGAGATGAGGTAATTATAGGTTTAATTGGAGGCCATCATGATTAGATATTACTATAGATATTTATTAAATGAAATTTAATTAATGAGATTATTGATTTTCTAATTCTAAATACTCTCTATAAAATAACCATTATGAAATATCTATATGGTTATCTAAAAATTTATCATCATAAACCCTAGATCGTGAGAGTGAAAAAGTTATTTTGATGATGGGAAGGATTAATATCAAAACTGGACCATATTGGTGATATCAATGGTTAGATCAAAATAAATAGAGAAAAATCTTGATGAAATCATCCTTTTTCCTTGGAGTTGGATTTTTTTTCAATTTAACATTTTCTTCATGTATTTATGGAAATTCTTTTTGAAAGGGTTTTCCAGAAGATAATGCCAATATGATTTATCTACCATTTTATTCTGGTAGACCTTCATGATTTTTCAATGCTTTCCTTTTGTCTTACGAATTATCAAGACAATTATTAGTGGATAAGTTTTGAAAGCACAACAATTTATTTTTCTATTTTATTATCCATTAATTTTTATTCTATATTATTCATGTTTTCTTCCTTGGTCATCCCTATATCTAAATTCATGATTAATTTTAGTTAATATCAAAATAATAATGATATTGGGGAATATAAGATATTTGGATGGTTTTGATAGTGATGATTAAGGAATAAATGAGGATCATTAGGTGATGAAAGATCACTGGTAGATGTAAACAAAGTGTATGTATTGGGATTAACTGTGATAGAGTTCACAATGATGAGTTATACCCCATTTAAGATCATTTTACTGGAAAATCATAACCTAAAAAGACCATTGTATGATATAAAGTGAAAAATATTGATATTTACTTTGTTGGGTAAGATCAGAGGAAGTAATAGTGATGTAATAAAATTTGGGATTTCTATAGATTATGTGATTAATGAACTGATCACACAACAGATGTTCTTGGTCCACAAGGTGTTTATCATCTAGCTAGAAATGAATAGGGTTTTTATATATTTAAGGATCACAAGAGGTGTGAAATGATAACACATATCATGATCCAAATAGCTGACCAATATTGAATATACTGATGATACCAACCAATGTTTCCATTTACCAATATGTGACTAGAGGTTAGGACCACACATCATGTACCTTTGTTCATGCATTACCAAAACTCCCTAGATGTACACTCTGAGTGAGTTGACTATTTAAAAACACTATATGTTCTTTTTATGAAATTCTATGTTCATTTTCCCCCACTAACATGATATATGGGGGTATAGATTGAGTACCCCACCAATGTTTCATGGAGAGTACCATAGCACACACATAATGTAGTTAGGGACATACATTCTATATTGTGGGACGATATATGGAAAAAAATTTATGATGATATATATTCATTTTACCCCTACAATTCATACTATATACATTCTATGATAGCTTTCTTTTCATATCTCATTTCCCATTAATTGGATTTGGGAGTTGTAGTAGTCCATTGTTGGTAATTTTTTCATATAGAGCATTATAGTGGACAAATTCTCAATATAAAACATGATACATTATATTTTACATGTAGTTTAAAATCCTTATCTCTATAGTATTGAAAACGGTGTTTGGGAATAGTAATCAGAGAATTCATTTGGTTAGTACTTACATGGAGGCATGTTTATTATTGAGAATAGGTCACCCACATAAATAGTGGAGACTAACCTTCTCCTACAATATCAGGAGGTGGGTCCTCTATTGATGTTGGTTAATATCAAAAATAACACAAATAATTTTGTGAGTTTTGAGCCCCCACGACACTTATAGTGTTTGGTACTCCCCTATGCACTCTGGGTGTGGGTTCACCCCCACTGATGTTATCCACTCCTTCATTTTATGCACGTTACTCGATGAGGGATGAGTCTTCAATTATAGTCTCTAAGTGTCTCATGGATTTTCTTATAGTTGGGTTGCTATGTTAGTAGAGGTTAGTATTGACATTAGTAAACACTATTTTTAGATATGGTGTGGGTTCCACAATTGGTTTCTATATTGGTGACAACACTGTGTTGGATTTTATGTGGTAGTACTCCCCTGACCAATGCACGTATATCAATGAGTGGTAGGTCTCTCTTAATATATTTTTTCTGAATAAAGGTATACCAGTTTGGAAACATTGATAATTTAAAATCCTCATGTTCCCCCCATGGTTTAATTTAAGGGGAATCATTGAATTAATTTAATGACTTCAGACATTGGGGTCCTTTTAGTACCTCAATCACCCATGTTTCTCATAAGACATGACCGTATTGGATTAGAGAAATGATGACAATGAATTCAATATATCCCTGAGTCGTATAGTATAATATAACATCATGATTTTTATTTTCTTCTATATAATTACCTTATTATTTTTAGGTATTCATATAACATGTTGTTTTGTCTTCTCATTGTAGTTATAGTTTTTCCTATATAGTATCTTGATTCTCACCCATGTAAATTAATTTTTCCCACTCATGTTGTGTCTATTCATATGATGTATAGTTAAAAAAATCATGGTGGATATGGATTAAGTAAATCATGTTATATGATGAAAATTATTAGTTCTCAGTGGTTTTTTTAGTTCTTGATAGTTGCGGTGACCATTTCATTTGAATAATATTCCAAGAGTACTTGTAGGGTAGTGGATTCATCCCTTATTTCGTGTTTTTTAGTTTTAACCGTATGGATAAATGTACTATTTATATAGTTATTTACATATTTGGTGTCATACTTACTATGTGGTGTCTTAGACATGTTTTTAATACAATTATGTGGGTATATATATATAAATGGTATTGGATGTAATTTTTAACCTTTATAATATATTTTTTTTATACGTTGATATAGGATAAAACCACCCATATTATGATATGTTTGAAAAATGTTATCATCACCATGAAACAGTTTATTGGAGGTAGAATTTTCATGGAACAATAATATTTATACTAGTAATGGCGGTCTCTAGGTTGGTTGGGTCATGTATGAGGGATATAAAATTGGTGAGGTCCCACAGATGGAGTTTTGAGTTAGCATTTAGGTGAGGATTGATTTGAGAATTAATTTCAGCAATGTTAAAGGTGTATTGAGTTCAGTTGTCAGATTACAGAGAACATCAGAGGATAAATAGTTAACATATCCTTTATTTAGGATATTAATAACCTATTAGTCAAACCAAATATCCAAAAAATAGTATTCATCATACATGAAAAATTAGTACATGTCTCATATGTGATCAATGTTGATAATTAACATCCTTATTACGTTATATCATCTAGATATTCTATAATAACTATTGGTTAACCAAATAAAATTAAGCGTGTCACTCATAGATATCCAAATTGTGTGTAGATAAAAGGTCATGATGAGAATCATTAATTGAGAGATATTATTTTCCCATGGATTGTGTTATTTTATCCTACATTTGCGCATAGTATAGAAATTATTGTGGAATAGATTTTATTTACCACATATTTGTAAATAATTACAACTAGTTTGTGTATTCTTTTCTGTATTCGTAAGATAGAGGTATCATGGGTATGTGAGGATATCTTGATCATTGGGAAACATAGATTTTTATGGATTCATGGTATTGAATATCTACTTATTATAGAATCCTGATAAATAAATGAAATTTCTATCATTAAGCTCCTTAAATTGAATGGTTAATAATTAGTGGATGATGAGTCATCACTGCCATGGTGAGAGTGGGATACCTTGATTTTGATAGAGTCATATCTAATGTTTTTGGGTCCTTTAAACGGTAAAATAACAATTTAAAAGTATGTATTATTTCCCATAGTCATTATGAGGTATTCCTTAAAAATTGTCCAGGGTGATTTTTTTTACCTTTATAGTTCAAGAAGACAGTATAGAGAAATTGATTTCCAAATGGGGTAGTACCTTCTTTCAATACCACATCTATTGGAGTCCCCTAAGAGAGCATTGATAGTTTAGTTTTCATAGTCTTTATTCACCACATCTGTGGGAGTATGCTATAATATCAACTAAATATATCAAGAATGGTGAAATTTTTGGACCTCCATTTGGGAGATATTATTAAGATTGTAGACCTCCATGTTTTTCCTAGTTTCATACCAGGATTATTTTTGGTGGAAGATCTCTTGGTCCAATATAATTTAAAGATGGATAATGAATCAATCAACTCCAATAACAAATTATTTCTCTTAGTTTCTATTTCACATTGTGTTCTTATAGTTAGATTTGAGTGAGGGTCGACATAATGGATGATTATAGAGAGATATCTATGTGTGTTGTTTGGGGTATGATTGAAGTCCTCTTTATATATACCCTACCATTGTATGGAATAACAATTAGTTATTCATTATAAATCATTTTTAGGGGTAGGAGACTCCAATATAACGCTTAGTATGAACATTTTTAGATAGATATTTTTCAGTCATGGATACCACCATCTCTCGTCCCCTCTATTATTGTGTGTTTATCCATAATAGAGACTCATGTTATTAATTTAAATTAAATTTGAAATCCAATTCTAGGATGTTAAGATTTTTCATGGATTTTTTGTTTATATGGATGTGTTTGTTAGTTGAATCAGGTAAATGGAAATGACCTCACTATTATGTTATCTTCATGAATAGGTGAAAACATGTTAAAGATCAATACATGAATGGAGAATTTCCATGAACATTAATAATGGGATGAGGAAATAATTACCATGCTAATAATGTGACATACTCCCCTAAAAAATTTGTCTATTCCATACTAGTAAGTGATTGTTGAAAAAATAATTGAGGTCTAGTGAAGCTTTCTTCCTTGTAACACTACTTTTGACCGTGAAAAATTAATGTGAAATAGTTAGTGGTGGTGTGTGGAATTTACATGTTGTTTTCATATAATAAGAGTAAATAAAAAAATTAATGGTGGGTATGGATGTTCTCCAACTATAGGAAACATTGGAAATAAAATATTCTTAGGAGGATGTAAATTGTTCATGGATTCATTTTATCCCATATAGTCTGGTGGAATTTGAGTTTGACAGAATTGAAAGACTCACATAGTGTAGGGATATGTTCCTGTTATTATTTTTCTTCAATATATACTCGAGTTAATATACATTGAAATGTGTAATGGATTTCTATTCATGGATAATTGTGTAACAATATATCTTATGTCCAAACCAACAAAGATGATGGATGTGCAGAATTTTTTTTAATGTGTTCCTCATTATATTTTTTTGTCATGTTCCTCGTTAAATAACTACAAATATTTCATTTTAATGACCAAAAGGTTTAATGGTGGGGACAAAGTAGTAACCCAAGTTTTCCACAATCAACATGTAACACTAAATTTAGATTTTATTTTTATGAGATTTCTTTAGCAGAAAGACATAAACTTATCATCATAAATTATCTAAAAAAATGTTATGATGGTTCTATTGATAATTGAATGTGGTGTTTACCCCCGGGCTCAGTTTTTGATGATTAATAACCATGTTTATTTTTGAGGGATTTTTATATCTATTAATAAAGTAAGAAATTATTTTCTTAACATAGATAGTGATATATAAGAAACATATGATTTAAAATTTTGAACCTATAGAACATTCCTATGCTATTTTTTTAGGTTGATCAGTAATCTATTTTGAATATTTAAGCATCGTAGTTGCTCATGAATAGTATATTAAATATAATAGAGTTAAAATCTCATATATATATATATATTACACATGTTTGCGATGAATCGATTATATATCATAAATAGAGAATGATATGGGAAAACATATATTATAGTTGTTTCGAGAATGGGAAATTTAACCAATGTATAGTGTAATTTTATTTCCCACCGAGTCCCTCAGGATAGTCTATCATAAGTGATATTTAGAATATGAAATTTAATTTATATGATTTATGATATGTGAACCCTAAAAATCCCCTGATAAGACACATATTAGAATTTACTCTATGGTGATCTACATTATTACTTTACATAAACAATATAACAATACATGTATGTAGATCCTTTGATTCTTCCAAGGATCAACATTAAATCCAGACCCTATTCATTACATGGATGATTATATCTCCATGTAAAATGAGTACATTGAAAACAATGAACACTATTTCATGAGACAAATTTTTATTTTTCCTCGATTATTTATGTATTTTTTAAACTAAGCCTTTCTTTTACTATTTTTCCAAGAATCATTTCCATGCGATTATCTACTTTTTATTTTGGCCTATAATTTGACATTTTAAACATATTTCATTACAATTTAGGGATTTTATGTTGAATTATTAGTGTTTAAGATTCAAAATTTCTATAATAAATTTATATCTGTGATTCTACTATTATTAATATTCCATATTTATCATGTGTTTATAAAAAATAATTATTATGGGGGGTGGTTTGGTGAATCTTTGTCTATATCGACATATGATCAATATGGGGTGTTGTGGGCTATTAGATTGCATTAAAAACTGAAGATTAAGGTATGAAGATGGATAATTGGGGAATGAAGGTTTAGTTAAAGGTACAACCTCATAGGGTCTTCAAAAAATTAGTATATAGAGGCATTGTGGCAACGTGCTAACCCCTTCAAGGTCATTTTTTTCCATAAATCATGAATAGAAATTTACCATTAGAGGCTCTTTAGTAATACATGAGGATTATAGACATGTTTTTGTGTCTGATCAAAGAGAAGAATATATATGAAAATTTATGGTATGATTTATAAATATAATGGTATCGATTATATGATCACATGACATGTATTGAAAATCCACACATTTTGTATCGTCGAGGCAGTAGTGGCGAGGGTTTCAAAAATGTTATGGATCACAAGGGGCGTGAACATGGTGCATACAATATATTCTCATTAGTCGACCTATTTAACATGTATAAGACATATACAAAGTCTCATAAATTATATACACTGATATTAATTCAAAATTGAATTACATTCATTAAAAAATATAATAAATCCATGACATGAAAATATAGGTAAAGTGTATTTAGAAGATGGGAGACATAAACAACATGTTCATAAAACATCTAAATTGTCTCCTACTTATTTCTTCATAACTACAATCCTTTTTGAAATATCTTACTTAATACCATTCATCATGACCTCAGGAAAAGAAATATATTAAAGGGTGAACTCAAATGCTTAGTAAGGTAAAACAAAGGAAATATCAATCATATCATAATCAAAATACTTATGAACACAACATTTGAAAGTCTTATCGTTCATATAAAAGATCACGATATCATTTCATGGGATAAAAGTTCATAAGAATTAAAGGATATAATCCAAAATGTCATAAAATAATACATGATGTTTTTGTGGAAAACATATATGCATAGAAAATAATTTCATATTAGTTAGGGCTCATTTACAAGACCATCATAGTGGACAAAATCCAACACTGAACTAGGATTAGTTGATGTTCTAGCCCTGTATTACTGAACCAGATTAACATTATATTTTAGTCGTGTATATATCATGCAATAAAAATATTTACCCAATTAATTTGAGGGAGATATAGGTCCCACACATCTCATATTTATATCATTCTTATTTGTTCCACATAAATATAAATCATTCATCATAGCATAGCCCAAGGAATAAAATGACCTTCTTAAACATCATTCCATCTAACATAGTCCATGTATAAAATTGATTTTAGAAAAATTAATCCATAATAAACGAAATTTAATAATAGTATTAACAAGAATCGAAACATAACTTTATTTAAGGAATGTCAACATAAATGGAATTTAATTTTGATGAAACAAAAGAAATTAATTTTTGAGGAAAATAATCTTTGTTCTTAAAATACATTTGATTTTTTAAAAATGGCACAAAATTTTAAATTAAGAGAATTTATTTGACAATAAACTTGAAAACATGGAAGGGAAGGTTCATGAACATAAGTCTTCATGAAACCATAAGAATACATTATTTCTGTATAAGTTAAAAATCATTTTCTCGTACTTTTTCCAGAATGTAAAAAATTACATTGTTCTGAAAATGAAAAAAGATTCATTTCATAAATTTTAAAAAAAAAATCAATAATGGGTAAAATTGACTTTAAAAAATTGGAGATGAATATAAATAATATTACATATTTATCAAAAATGTGCGTTGATGATAAATATATCTCAGTAAATACTTACGTATAAATAATCTCAGATATTAATGAGATTACAATGTTATCCCTTACCTTAGGTATAATATTCATTTTATGTATAAAAACATCATATATAATAAGTTTAATAATTCCATTGATTTATTACAGAAAAATATTCACGTTTATGATATCATATATAATTATATTCTCATTGCTTTGTTAGTAACATTTTATTGCCACTCGTCATTCAGATATTAACTACATTATATTCTTAAGCTTGTTTTGTAATATAATTACGTGTTCCACTTATTAGGATATAGTTATATAATTTATATAATGATATTAGTATAAAATATATCAAATATATTCATTAAATTCCGGTATATAATCATTAGGTATTGAAGATTGGGTAGAATCTATTGATCGTATCATGGAGATGGTAGGTCGTACATATGCACGAGCGATGATATCATTCCCATAATTGTTGAATAGTATTGATGTGTATGGTGAATAATATTTATGAATAAGTATAATGTTATAATAATCATATATAGTTTTTATTTAAATCATTATACACATCCAAGTATGATGGTGGAGAAAAATAGAGTACACCACGACGTGGTGACTATATGTTGTACGAATGCACCCCTGAGGATATCATTTTTTGTAGGATGGATAGAAGTTGGAATCTGGTTGTTTCCTAATAATAATAACATGTCAGTATATTATTGAAACATATTTTATTAATTTTCATTTAAACAACTAATTAGGAGGTAGTAAAAGATGAATATTTTTAATGAATCGGTAAAAGAGATTATCTCTTCTATGTGTGCATCCTATAAATATATATTTACAGCACTAGAGTTGGTTATTGAATATGAATAAATCATATGTAATGCAAATACATATGTTGATAAGGAAAATAGGATGGGTATGGTCGATATTTAAGGCATAATGTGGAGTAAAGAGTCGAGGGAGGAAGTTCCCTTTTATAATTGAGGTGAGGGGCACATTTGGAATCTCAATAAATAACAATTTTCAATAAAATAAAACCCTCCCCAAGAAACCCCAAATTGTCCCAATTTTGGCTATTAAATGATATAGGGTTGCAATATCATCACAAAATAAATTTTAGCAAAGGGTTTAGGTAAATTTAAATGTTATCTTACTAATTAAATCTTATTTATTCAATTTATTTTTTTACTAGGGTAACAAATAATTCAATATTAGAAGGGTAATATATTTCGTTATTTGATGTAAAATAGATATTAAATAAATGTATTAGATCATTTTATACCATTTAATTATTAATATATATTTTATAAAAATTATTTATTTTATTTTTAAATAATTTAATAATACATCATTTTGATAAATAATCAATAGTATCAATTTTAACACTATTCAATTCATTGATATTTGAAAATATTACTATAACAAGATATCATTGAAAGAAAAATTTAATTATTTTACTAAGAGGTCAAGGTAATCTAGGAAATTGATTACATATGTTAATTAGACAAATTATATTTACATAAATATTTTTATAACATTTATTTAATATTTCTCATAATAAAATAATTAATATAATGGTATTATTTAATTATTTAATATTCATATTTTTTCAATAAAAATAAAATATAAAATAATAAGATAAATATAAATCTACAAGATTTTATAATAATGCTCGTAGTCAAATTTATCTACTTGAAAATATGATATTTAAAATGTTATATTTATTAATTAATTAATGTGACAACTTTAACATCACTTTAAATAAAATAATATTAGTTTCATAATCCCTACTATAAGGATTCCAAATGATCCATAACTCTATCCTTGGATTATTTTTGTCCAGATATACTAGACCAATAAGATTTGGCCAAGGGTTTGGAACTATGAATGGGTAATATTATTTTAATAAAAGCTATATCATTTATTTTTCATCACATAAATAATTTTTCCAACATTAATGTATAAGATATTATGATAATTATTTATATCATAAAAATGTACAATAAATTAAAATTACAAATGAAAACATTTTAGTTTTCAAATGAGTTTTTATTATCAAAATTATTTTCAGTATAACCTTATATTAAAAATGATTTATCTATTAAAATTTGAGTGAGACATATTAATTTTACATTATATAAAATAAATTAAATATCTTAATCTCATAAAATGGATTTCAAATGGATAACATTTATATCCATGGATGATGTAGGTTGAAACAAACAAATCTAATGATTTTAATAAAAATGTTAGGGTAGTATTATAATAGCAGTCTTACACTTAATTACCTAATTTATCCTTTTACCGTAATAAAAAAAATTACTGAAGTTATTATTCATAATTCCCAAAAATAGAATAAATATATATCCATAATTTGTAAATACTAATTCAAAATATGATTTTCATTTTTCAAAATTCAATACACTGATGTTTCGTAAATTAATTTCAAATTAATCCCGTTGTTGGAAAGATAGAATAAATTTTAAAATCTAAATCATCATAACAGATTGAAATGTTTTTACATCTAAATTAAATTTAATATTAATGAAAATGACATAAATTATATTAAATGATAAAAATACATTCTTCTTACACATTATAACCATTAAATATTATAATAAAACCATATAAATTCATTATATGATAAAAAATTTCACATAAAATTTAGTGCATTTTTACTATTCATGAAAATGTTAACGTTATACGAAATTTAACAAGAAATCATCCAATATAAATTTTTATAAAATGCTTGAAAAAAATTAGGTTCTCATATAAAATTTTTTAATGATTCAAAATCATAATTTAAAAGTGGTTCTCAATTCAAAAGCGTAAAATTAACTATTTTAAAAATATAGGTTTTTCTACATCAAATATGGTTTATTCATAATCTCTAACTAAAATATCCATTATATGTATATAAAAAATATTTTATTAAGTATATAACATATATATCTCATTAATTTATTTACCAACATTAACTCACTAAAAAAATATCCAACTGATTTATATTTTTCATTGATAACTAATAAACAATGAATTCAAAAGGAATTTTCATAATTTAGTTACACTCATTATCTCTAACCTAACGACTAGGATATAACATAAATTTTATAGTAAATGAATATTGTAGATCATTTAATCTCACAATTTCGGGAAATGAATGATACTAAATTATTAAAATTATTTAATGAAAATATTTATTAAAAACATCCCCATGTTACATTCTACCCCCCTTAATCATAATTTCTCACTCAAAATACTTCACCTAAAAAAATATATGAGGATAACTCTATATCATCTTGTAATCATGTTCCCACATAGCTTTAATAAATTGGTGGTTCCACTACAAAACATTAACCAAGTGAGTTGTCTTTTTTCATTGAATTTTTTTTTCTATGATCCATAATATCTATTTCTAGTTACTCATAAGAAATATACTTCTCTAGAGGTATGACTTACGAGATTAGTACATGTGAACGATCAATAATTCATATTGTCAAGAGATATACATGGAGAAAATAATAAACTTCATAGAGATTCATGGAAGATTAAATTATTAAGCTACCTTCCCCACATGATCCAAAATTTAAAAATTAATAATATATCATGGGCTCAGCATAGCCTTATTTCCAAATATCATTACACTCTTCCATAGACTATTCATAGAAAAAGTTTATCACCAACTTCAATCTCTAGGTATTTTCTCTGGTTATCAACATACGTATTTTGTCAACTCTGAGCTAGTCTCATGTGTTGTTTAATATATATGACCTTCTCATCCATTTTAGGGATAAGGTCATATCCTAATAGCTTTCTTTCCCCAATATCATCCCTTCAAAATGAAGACCTGCACATCTTTCCGTAGAGGGCTTAATATGGAGCCATATGAATACATGAGTGAAGGATAATTTTTTATGAAAATTGAACCAATGGTAAATGTTGATCCCAAACACCTTTGAAAACCATAGATCATGATCTCATCTTTTCTTATAGAGTGTGATTTTTCCTTTCAGAATATTTTTTTCCTAAAAATGACAAACAATTCTAAAACATATCTTTGTATCCAAATCTTACTGAAGAGTTCTCCAGAACATCAAGGTAAACCTCTGATCCATTTCAGATATAATGGAAAGTGGTATTCCATTCAATCTTACCACATCCTTTACATATATTTTGTAAATCTTGTCAAGAGAGAAATATTCTTTAATAGAAATGAAATGTGGATACTTTTTAAGGAGATAAACTATAAACCAAATAGAATTATTTATTTGGGATATTTTCAAATGTCCAACTACAGAGTCCATAGTGATTTTCCCATTTATATGCCATTATGGGTAATGGTTGTAACTTCCACATAGACTTCTGTCTCACTAATTTACCTTGCTAACAAACCAAGCATCGAGAGGAATATTTAAACACATCTATTTTCATTGCATTCTACAATAAATATGCTTTCAGGTCCCTATACATCTTGGTTCTTCTAGGGTGAAGAAGGAATGAAGAACTATGAGCCTCATATAAATGCTTCATCTTTAGTAATGATTGGGGAGGAATATAAAATCGATTCATGAACCTTATTACTCCATCACCATCTTTTCTTAATCTATGAACATTTCTAACCTTCTTTTGTATCTCTACATATTTCATTTATACCTCTTTAATATTCACTTCTATGGATGGTGAACATTCATTTGAGAATGTTAATATTTCATCAATTCCTTTAATATTTCAAGATCCATCAATTACAAATCCATAAATATTTAATCTTTTGTGATCCTTATCACATATAGGCTAGCATGGTCTTGTCAACTCAAAGAATCTACCCCCTGATCACTTTCCTAGGGTTGTAATGTATTAATCAGTTGTAATCACTAATCAACTCCAATAATCATATATGGAGAATGTTAATCTCATTTTGTGTGAAATTTTACATTAAAATTTTATGATCAGTATAAATATCACACCTTCCACCATAAAGATAATGCCTCCATATATTTAAATGAATGATTACAATAGATAACATTAAATCATGGGTTGGGTAATCTTTCTCATGGAAATTCAATTTTCATGATGTATCAGGTATCACCATATAATTTTTCATGATAAAACATCCCAAACCCTTCTCAGATGCATCACTGTAGATCAAAAACCATTCTCCACTACATTGTAGTGTGACACATGTTCACTATTTAACCTTCTTTTTAGCTATTTGAAATTCACTTCACATTTCTCCATCCATGCAAACATAATGCCTTTCCATGTGACCATGATGAGTGTGCTAGATAATCATGAAAAATAATTCACCAAAAATTGATAATATCTAGCCAAACCAAGAATACATTATATCTCAGTTACTATTTTTGGTCTCATCTAACATTCAATATCATCTGTTTTTATGGATCCACATATATCCCTACTCTTGAGATTATGTGACCAAAAAATGAAACATGCTAAATCTAAAATTCACAATTGGTAAATTATTCATAAATATTCCCCTTTCTTATGGTCTCCATTACAATTCTCAAATTTTCATCAGGTTCTTCCTTTATCATCGAATAGATAATAATATCTTCTTTAAATCCTACCAAAAATTGAACAAGATACTTTATAAAGATTCTATTAATTAGATCCATGAAGACAGTAGGGGAATTAGTATGACCAAAAGGCATCACTATAAATTAATATTGTCTATACCGTGTATAGAATGTCATCATTGGTATATCCATATTCTTGACCCTTCATTAATGATATCCTGAATGAACATCAATCATAGAAAAGTAATCAGCTCTGCGTAATTGGTCGAATAATTCATCAATGTGGGGAAGAGGATATTTTCTCCTGATATTGATCTTCATATGTTCTCGATAATCAATTATTATTCACATTGATCTATATTTCTTCTTAACAAAAATATCTGGTGATCCCTAAGGGGATTCACTAGGGCATATAATTCCTTCATCAAGACATTCATGGAGTTTCTTATAAAATTGCAACAACACAATGGGATCCATTTTATAAGGTGTCATTTAAATATGAATAGTACCCAGTACGAGTTCTATTGACAAAAATCATAATGATTTTGTGGAAGACTTGAAATTTCCTCTAGAGAGTCATCATCATACTCCCAAAAAATGGGTGTATTCTTAATCATGTGTTTCCCCTCAACCATTTGAGATAAATAATCTTCATTTATAGTAATCAAGACCCATATGATCGATGAAATTTTTATTGGATGGTTATATTCATCCTTGCATTGAAAAATCATCAGTGATTTATATAGAATTTGAAATGTGACTTCCCTTCTATGGAAATTGATACGAGCTTAATATAATGAAATCCATTTCATGCCATGAATCACATAACATTACACTATTGGCAGCATCATAAGATTTTTAGGATAAAAATTCCCATAAACTTAAACAAGAGAATAATTATAAAATTTTGATCAACTATTGTGCCATTAAGAGTTGTCACAACTGAAATAACATCTAATTATAGATGTAAGATGATGATATAACTTGAACATTATTCATAAATAATAGAGAGGATGGATCCAGAATCAAATTAAACATTTTCTACATTAGAGTGGATGTTAAGTGTACCTTTCACTACTTCATTATCATACTCCACATCACTGACAGTGATTTTATGTGACCTTTATTTATCTTTGTACTTAAGAGTTTGTTGACATCAATCATCGTCGATAAAACTTGGATTTGGGAATTGGTTAGTATAATGCCTGATTTCCTTGTACTTGTAGCATTGAAGCGTAGAAGGTTCATTTTTTGTGGACTTTTATCTATTTGAATCATTTTAAATATTTTACCCATCACATTGGCATTAAAATGACCAATGAAATTCTTTTCAACACTTAAAACATTTACTAGTCCCTTTAATACCATTTCCTTAATGTTTGTTTCCACATATTCAACATAAGGGAAAACACATCTTGTTTTCAATGTGGTCTTTAGATTTTCTTTTGAATTCTATTTTTCAATTCTTATCAAATCCATATGACTGATGGGTTACTAAAATATCCATATCTACCTTGAGAGAATATAAAATGATTTCCTCAAAGGTATTAATGTATTTTATGGATAATTACATTTAGAGACTTGGTTTGAAGCCACCAATGAATCGATCAATTTTACTCTCAGGATGGATAATAATTCCAAACGAGTAGATTTCAAGACTTGTAAAATTTTCTTCAGAAGTACCAACGGATTCATTATTGTTTTTCTTAATTTCAAGGAACTCCTTATCCATATTTGATTGAATAATATGAGGAAATTAATTAATGAAAAATAATTTATTGAACTCATTCTATTCAATGGACTCAATTTCACCTCTTTGCCTCATATTCATGATAATATTCCATCGTTGATCTGATTAAAATTCCAAACAACAGAATGCAAAGATGAATTTACCATGTTCAGGACATTGTAGAACTAAGAATATCTTTTTAGTGGTATTGATCCATTGTTCAGCCACTAAGGGTTCAAAAGACCCATTGAAAGATAGTAGATGCTGCCTCATGAGGGACTCAAAAGAATGTTTCTCCCTACATTGCTTGCTAGATTTCCTACATGATTCATGGCTTTAAGCAGTTTTGTGAGAATTTCTATAACATTTTTCATTGCAGATTCAATAACATTTGGTTGATTAGGAGGACAATCATTTCTTTTCCCATTGTATTCAACATTAATGTAGTTCTTTCATGTTCTATCCATATACTAAAACCCATAAGCATAGTATGAGAAACACTATTGTTAACAGAAAAACCACATAATCAATAATAAAATTTAAATTTATGAAAACATAGGTTCTGTCCTAGGTTATTCATGGTCATTTATTAAAAACTAGGATTGGAACATATACTAAGAAATATCCTTAGAGATATTACTAAGGGTTTCTCATTCTAGTTTCTAAATTTTAACTATAAATTTTCTCTAATGCCAGTTATAAGGAACCATACATTACATACATTGATATTAAAAAAAATTATATATTTCAATTAAAAAATATAATAAATCCATGAAACGACCATATATGTATAGTGTCTTTAGAAATTGGGATACATAAAAAAATTGGTTCTTAATCATCTACATTTTCTCTGTCTTATTTCATCATAACTAGACTTATTTTTGACATATCTTACATAATAACCATTTTCAGGACCTAGGGAAAAGAGTTATATAAAAGGGAGATCTAAAATTCTCAATAAAGGTAAATAAGGGAAATATTAATCATATCATAATCATAATACATAAGAACATAACATTTGGAAGTCTTATCCCTCATATGAAAGGTCGTGATATCATGTCATGGGATAAAAGTTCATAAGAATTAATGGTCATAAAAAAAATTTCATAACATAAGACATGATGTTTTGTGGAATATATATAAGCCTATAAAAATCATTTCATATTAGTCAAGTCTCATTTCAAATACGATCATAGTAGAAAATGACCGTTATTTATCTGAGATTACATTCCGTTTCAGACCTGTATTATTTAACCATATTTACTTGACGTTCTAGTCATGTATATCTCATGATATATAAAATTTTAACCAATGCATTTGAGGTAGATATAGGTACCACCCATCCCATAATGATATCATTCTTATGTGTTCCACAGAAACATAAATCATTCATCATAACATAAACCATGAAATACAATTGGTTTCTTAAACATCATTCCATTATAAGATAATCTGTGTAAAACAAATGGATTTCATAAATAGGATTGCATCATCAAAATAACAAAATAATTGTATTAATATGAATTAAAAATATCCTTATTTAAATAATTTCATCCTAGAATTAAATTAATTTCAGTGGAAAATATCTTTTTCTTCTTCAAATATGTTTTCTTTTTCCAAAAATCCACACAATTTTAAATGAAAGGAATTTCGTTGAAAATAACCTAGAAAATATGTAAGGTAAGATTCTTGTAAATAGGGTGTAATAAAACTGTATGTATCCATTTCTTCTCTATAAATTCAAAAAACATTATTCCCGTAAATTTTCTAGAAAGTTTAAAAGTACATCTTACAAAAAACTAAAAAATGTTTCATTTCATACTGCTTAATAAAAATTTAAAAATGGGTAAAATTTAATTTTATTTTTTTAATTATAGAGATAATAATACATATTTATGAAACATGTATTTTGATGATAAATATACACTAGTAAATACTTATGTATAAACAATCTCAGATAATAAAGAGATTTCGAAATTATCCCTTACCTTAGGTTTGATATCATTTGTATATATCTAAACCTCGTGTATAATGATTTAAATGATGTCACTGACTTATTCCAAGATTATATTTATTTTTTATTATATCATATATGATTATATTATCATCCATTTGTTAGTAACATTTCATTATCACCTGTTATTCATATATTAACCGCCTTTTGTTTTTATGCAATTTTTGTCACAAATATCATGTTCCAAATTGTATGATATAATTATTTAATTTACATAATAAAATTTGAAGAATATGTATAATATTTATTCATTTATATAATAATTTTTCAATGAAGATCATATAGAATTACTCATATCGCATCACTAAGACGGTAGGTCGTACATACACACGAGGGATGACACCATTCCCATAATTGATAAATGGTATTTAATTGGATGTTGTATAATATTTAAAACTACGTATAATGTTATAATAATCATATAAATTTATTATTTAAATCATTATACCAATCCATATAAGTTGGCGGTGAAAAAAAGATTACACCACAACGTGGAGAAATTAAGTTTCACGTACGCGAGCGTGGTGATTTGGTTTTTCATAGGATTGATAGAAGGTTGAATATGGTTGATTAATAATTATATGATATATCAATATATTAGTTATAATTTTGTTGTTAATTTATAATGTATCAATCAATGAAGAATAATTATAAGAGTAAAGACGTTTGGAAGAATCGATATAATACATTACCTCTTCTTCGACGTTCTTCCACTAAATCTCTTCTTAAAACACTACAATTGGTCTTTGAAGATGACCAGAAACATTAAAATGTAAATAGGGGAGTTGATAAGGATAATGGTAAGGGAATAGAAAATTTAGAAGACTTAATTTTATGTGAAGAGGTGAGATAGGGGGTTCTCTTTTATAATTGATGTGAGTGAATCTTTTGGAAAATCCATAAATAATAATTTATAATAAACTCAAAACATACTCAAAAACCATAAAATGACCTAATTTATGACATTAGATGAGATAGGGTTGTATTCTCATTAACCAATAAATTTTTTAAAATTATTTCTGTCAATTTAAATCTTATCTTTTTAAATGACACATTGTTATTATAATTTATTTTTAACTAGTGTAATAAATAGTTAAATAATAAAAGGATGAAATATTTACATATTTTAAATAAAATAGAAAATAAATAATTATATTATATAATTTTATATGATATAATAATTATTTTATATCTTTTTGTAAAAAATTAATGATATTTATATAATTTTATAAAACATTTTTATGGTAAACTATCCATAATATCACTTTTTTACACTATTCAATTCATTGATTTTTATAAATATTAATATAACAAGATATCATAGATGAATATATTTTACTAAAATACTAATAGGTCAATTACATCAATAAAATTAATTATACATGTTAATTATCCCAAATTATATTTACTTTAATATTTTTAATAGCAATTATTTTATATTTCTATTAATAAAATAATTATTACACCAATTTTGTGTAATTATTTAATATGCATAGTTTATGAATATAAATTAAAAATAAAACACTATAATAAATATTAATCTACTAGATTTTATAATAATTCTTATCAGAGAATTTATCTTTAGTAAAATCTAATATTTAAAATGTTATACTTATTAAATTCTCAAGGTGACAACTTTAACGTCACATTAAATTAAATATTATTAGTGTTATAATACCTTCTATAAAGTTGAAATGATCCATAACTAGAGCCTAGGATGATTCGTTTCATGGTATAATCTACCAATACGATTTGTTCAAGGGTTTAGATTTTTTAATAGGTAATATTCTTTTAATATAAACTATATTATTGATTTTTAATTAATTAAATAATTTCTACATCATTAAGGTATAAGCTATTAATTAAATTATTTATCTCACAAAAATTAAAAATATGTTACCATGATAAGGTAAAAAAACATAGATTTAAAATGAGTATTTATAAATGAAATAATAATTAGTATAATATTATATTAAAAATTATATAGTGATTACAATTTGACGGAGAAATATTAACCATTCTTTTAAAAAAAATTAAATGTCATATTCTCATCCAAGTATATTAAAATGGATACCATTTCGACACAAGGATCATTTTGGTTGAAATAAATAAATCCAATGAAATTAAGACAAGTGTTAGGGTAATTTTATAATAGTATTCTTACCCTTCATTATCTGGTCTACCCTTTTACAGTAATAATATAAATTACTGAAGATACTATTTATAATGTCCATAAATAAAATAAATATATTTAAATAATTTGAACCTAGATATTAAAAATATGTAGGTTATTTTTCAAAATTAAAAACTCAGAAGTTGCATTATTTAATTTAAAATTAATCATGTTGTTGGAAAGAGAGAATAATATTTAAATTCTAAATCCCTATAGAAGATTGAAATGTTTTTACATATGAATTCAAAGTAAAATTAATTATAATGAAATAAATTATATTGAATGATAATAATATATTCTATTTATACATTAAACCCATTATATTTTATAATACAAACATATAAATTATTTAACTGAATAAAATCACATAATAATTACTGTATTTTTATTATTAATCAAAAGATGAATGTTATCAGAAAAATATTATAATTTTATCCAAAGTAAATTTTTGTTTACTTCATCAATAGAAAATGTTTAATTTTTCATATAAAAATTATTAATGGGTTAAAATATTAATTTAAAAGTGGTTCTCTATTTAAAGGCTGAAAACTACACTTTTAAAAAATATTGGTTTTTATTCATCAAATAGTGTTTATTCATACCATATGACTAAAATTTCAACTGTATGAATATAAAAAATTAATTATTTAGTATATAAAATATATATCTCATTAATTTTATTACCAATAGCAATTCACTCTAAAATAAAAATAACTCATTCATTTATATTTTTCATGAATAATTGATAGCCAATGAATTAATAATGCATTTTAAAATGTTAGTTATACTCATTAATTCTAACCAAAATTATAGGATATAATTGTAATTTTATTCTAAGGGATCTCATGGTTCATTAAATGTCAAAATTTATTTCAATTTATGCTTCAGAAGAATTAATATTATTTAATGAAAATAGTTCATAAAAACACCCTGGTGCTATAGTGTAAATCCTTAGGTGCTTATTTATTTACACATGCTATTTTTAATGACCAAAAACTATATAACCATGTCCACACGTGAGGTGGGTATCTTTGAAGTATTTATCATTGATCTAGATGAGGCCATATCCCATTCAATATTTCTGGTACATTCCATGTTTATTAACCCTCTCATAAAAGGAGTGATGGTGGTAAACACCCATGACCCTATATACCACATATACCATGTACCCTCTCAGATAATAAAATTGTATACCAATACAATTAATGTAGTAGGGTGATACAAAATATACTATTATATAAGGGATACAAATTGTGTACCCCTATAGTACATTCTATATACTATTGTATCCTATTTTGATTTTCTTATATCCATACTCAGGATTCAGATTTGGGAATACATTTAGTCCACCTAAAGAAAGTTAATATAAATAACCCAATTATGAACATATATTTAGAATAATATGTGATATAGAAGGTTATGAGTTAGGTTGAGTCACATTATCTCCATAAGGTCAATGACAAGGTTTTTCCAGGGTGATTTGAGTATCCATAGTTTAGCTACCCCATTGGTTGTGTGTATTTGGCAGGTCATATGTCACCCACATCATTGATATATTTCATTACTCTCCCAAATACATGGGCAAAACATCCTACATATATTGAGTTTTTAACTCCCCAATCTATGAGCTCTGATAGGTTGCGAGACTTATATTGGGATTAGTTTCTCCCATGATCAATACATATCATTTAGTAAAGAAAGGGTCCACAACATGACTTGTATAGTTCTGTAATCAACTGTATACTTAGGGGATGGGTCATATATGTCTTGTTTTAGGAACAAACTAATTTTATATACAATATTCTACATGATGTGGATCCCCTATAATAGTTTCTAAGATGCAACTTGGGTTTTCACATATTGCATTAGTTATGAAAGTAGGGGTTAGTACTCGCATTAAAAACATATATTCATAGAAAAAGTTATTGTTTCTCCTATGGTTTTATAGTTTGGGCATATAATAATAGAGGACTATAAGGTGTGGTCACCTGATGACTATGAAATATACATCAGAAATGATTGGGATCCTACTTAATAGATTCTAATATAGTTTGGATGAATTATACAATAAGTATGATTCATTGACCCCCTCCCACCATAGATGACCCTCCTTAGATGGCAATGATGAAAGGGAGATAATGACCCCTGAGTCCCGCCTCCAGTAGGGCCCGGGGTGGCGACTAGCACCAAGGGGATGAGTTTTCCCAAATATGGGAGGCATTGCCCTTTTTATAATTTAGAATTGGGAAATAGGACAAGTCAACCACCAAAAGGAAAAGAAAAAGTGTATATAAATAAACCCAAACCAAGCCCACATGCATGTTTAAATAATTTTATAACAAGGTACAAGTAAAAGAAAGCTCAAATTACAATACCAAATGAAAAAAAAGAGAACAACAACCACAACAACTCCAACTGTCCGACTAGTAGGGTCCCTCACGACCCTGGTAGTCCTCCTGGAAACCTAAAAGTAAACGTAGGGTGAGCATACAAGTATACCCAGCAGGGAAACCTAAAGCTCTCGTGCACAAGTGGGGAGACATCCTAATGTCCCGTGAGAACAACAGAAGGAACCTAGCAATGAATTCTATCCACCCAACCTCACCAGCCACACTCACCAAAACACAAGCACAACAGGTAGTAGTATATAAGAAACAAGAGTATTGGGTACCCCGCACCATTTCCCTTTAGTTAGCTGCTCTTCCAAATGGTGAACTTCCTTATGCTGACACACTCTCCCCACCCGCACACACCTAGGCCTCACAACCACGTATCCCGCCCGCACACACCTGGGCCTCACAACCACGTATCTCACCCGCACACACCTGGGCCTCATCCCAAATATTCATGGGAAACAGTAGACCCTGCCTGAAGAGTCTTGGGCTAAATCCACCCCAATCGAAGCCTACCCGAAGAGTCTTAGGTGTAAGGTCGCCTCAAGCCATCATAGCCTAGGGGAGAAGGAGTAGGAAGGAGCTAGTAACTAAGGGAAAAACACCCTCTCCCATGAAATGGGAGTGTTTGACACTAAGTGCTCAACATGGGTGGGGTGCAATAAAACACAAAAGATATATATATATATATATATATATATATATATATATATATCAACCACACAACCCAACCTATGGATTCTAAACAGAGAAACTGAGCACATGCCTCGACACTGCTACTACGAAGCATGCATACAAAAAACAACCCCAACCCCAATTAGGTTTTCACATTTCAGCAGAATTAGATTATTTAGTTCCTTAACTACTGGGAATCTATCCACAACCAACCACATCGATCGTTCGTAAAACATATCCCTACCGTACACAAATCAATTAGGAAAACACAATCAATACAACCAAGTCCTTCTTATCAACAAACCAACCCATTGATTATTAATCCCATTCATTACCACGCCCCACCATTCATTAACCCTTACAATTTTTATTTATTATTCACAACCCAAAGTCTGTTCACATTCAAACCCATCCCTGCAGCCCTGCTTCCAATCGCCATAACCACATCCGCACCATACATAATTCTCCCTTTAATACAACTTATCGCAGCCTCGCTGCCCGTCACCAACATAACAATCACACCAACCCACAACCAAGCCAACCGCAGCCCCGCTGCTCACCCCATCCACAAAAACCCACAAAAAACCCCCATCACATGCCACGTATCCAAGACAACACCCACAGGTTCATTATTCCATTTTTGTTTAACCGGGGTGATCACACAAGGGTTCTAGATTTCAAACATCCAACTTTACGTGATTAACAAATTTCCTCATTCCAAAATGTTCCATCCACAAAAAAGGTCTATAAAGATAGGGAAACATTTAATTGTGCATGGAAAGTCCCCCAACGACCGTTATTTTCAGTAGACAGAAGCTCATTCAATTCAAAACATAATATCATAGGATATAAAGAATGTAACTGCATTCACAAACTTCCCATCCCCATTATATAAGCCCGTTATTATCTTTATTAACTGGTTTCAAAGTGTTTCACGTAAACAAGAGGACACCCACCCTGCATAATTCACAAATTTAGAGAGACGAAGGTAAGATCCCTACCTCAACAGGTTCTGATCATAGCGCTCCCCCAGATCAACTTTAGAAGACGTCCGTCGGTGTATGTCACGTCCATCGGGTCCCAGCAGAACCTCCTCGGGTGGAAGTCAGAAAGGAAAGGCCGAAGGAAAGACAACATATTCATGCTCGGATGTTCCGCCTCATCGTTACAATCCCGTGGCTGCTGACGGATCATAAATTGGAGACCGGACGAAGAATTTATGGAAGAAAAGGAGGCTTCAAGTATATTGGGAGAGCTCTGCTCAGAGGAAAGGTGAGGAGAGGAGTGGATTGAAAAGGTGGAGGGGACTCTCCTTTTATAGGAGAGAAAAGGAAAAGTACACGGCGTGTACTTTATGGTACATGGCATGTACTCGGTTATTTTACACGGTATCCATGCGGCTTCCAACACGGCTCTGCGGCCGTTGACTGGTCAACACACGGTTTTAGGGTAACACATATACAGGGAAGGACTACACGGCGTGTAGTTTAGACACACGGTGTGTGCTCATTTATTGCACACGGCAAGGACACAGCTCCAACACGGTACACAGCCGTTGACTGGTCAACACACGGTTTGAGGGTAACCCATAAGCGGGGAAGGACTACACGACGTGTAGTTTAGAGACACTGCATGTACTCATTTATTGCACATGGGAAGGACACGACTCCAACACGGGGTATACCCGGAAAGGGGGTACACCGCGTGTACTCAAAATACATGGCGTGTAGTTTCAAAATTCTGGAATGTGTGGGAAAAGTCCATTTTACCCTCCAGAACACTTCGTGACCTTCTTTTTGACAAAGTAAAGGGCTGGAGAGGTCCGTGCCATTACATCAGATACCTATTAAAACATTCTCATCCCCGAGAATTCAAAAAAAAACCTAGAGGAAACTCAAAAAGATACCTCCTAGGGTTCTCGTTATAACAGTTACCCAACCAACAACCCTAATCATATGTGTTAGGAATTCCTTCTCCTATGTCAAGATATTATTTTATTTGGGCGGCACTGACTTTCCTGCACGGGTTTAATCGCATCCTCATTAATGCATCTAGATTAAGAATTGGGTCTTCCCACTTTCATACATTAGGATTATTCAACTCACACTACCCCCAACACCACACAACCAACACACTTCCCGAACATGTGGTTTGAGGAAGAATTCCTTCTCCTACGTTGAGATATTATCCTCTTTAGGCGGCACTGACTCGCCTGCATGGGTTCAATCGCATCCGCATTAATGCGTCTCGATTAAGGATCGGGTTTTTCCCTTTCCCCACATATTCGGACATGTTACACACTACAAGGGAACAAGGAAAAAAGGTCTCACAACTCACAAGCCAAGAATTCCATATATCAAAGGTACAAAGTACAACATCAACACAATGCTCAGAAGAACAAAGGAAAACACAAGTCAAAACAACTCCGGGTACTGAGCGTGCATCTGGGTCTCCCACTCCCAAGTGCTCTCCTCGAGGCCACCATGCCTCCACAACACACGAACCAATAGAATGGTTCGTCCACGAAGCACCTTCTCTTTATGATCCTCGATCTTGATTGGTCATTCCTTGAAGGTCACGTCGTCTCCTATATCTAACTCTCCCCAGTCGATAATGTGGGAGTCATCGTGTAAGAACCGATAAAGCTGGGAGACTTGGAAGACGTCATGAACCTTCTCCAACTGAGTTGGAAGGGCCAGCTGATAAGCTACCTTGCCGACTCGCCTCAGCACCTCAAAAGTTCCAATGAAACTATGTTAGAGCTTTCTCCCTTTCCCGAAACTCCACTACCCCAGTCGAGGGGAAACCTTCAAGAACACATGATCTCCCACCTCGAACTCCAAGGGCCTCCTCCGACGATCAACATAAGACTTCTTTCGGTCCTGGGCTACTTTTATCCTCTCACGTACAAGCTGGACTTTCTCTGTGGTGCTCTGCACTACCTCTGGCTCAAGAGCACCTGTCTCACCAACCTCTTACCAGCAAATGGGTGAACGACATGGTCTTCCATACAAATACTCATACAGTGCCATGCCAATATTGGAGTGGAAGCTGTTGTTGTAGGAAAACTCTACTAAAGGCAAGTGTCATACCCATGATCCTCTCAAGTCCAGAACGCATGCTCGCAGCATATCCTCCAACGTCTGGATAGTCCTCTCTGTCAGCCCATCAGTCTGGGGGTGGAAAGCAGTGCTAAGGGGTAGTTGGGTGCCAAAACCATGCTGTAACCACCTCCAGGCTCGTGAGGTAAACCGTGTATCCCGATCTGAGACGATAGTCTTTGGAACTCCATGTAAACGTACCACCTCGTCTATGTACCTCTGTGCTAAGGTACTCACTGGGCCAGACTCCTTAATTGCTAAGAGGTGAGCTGATTTCGTCAGCCGTTCCACCACTACCCAGATAGCATCATAACCACCCTGAGCTCTGGGTAGTCTTGTGATGAAGTCCATTGAGATTTCATCCAACTTCCACTCAGGGACATCTAAAGGATGCAACATACCACTGGGTACCCAGTGTTCATCCTTCACTTGTTGAAACACTAGGCATTGAGCCACATACTCCGCCACTGCCCATTTCACCTCGGTCCACCAAAACTGTTCCCTCAGGCCTTAGTACATTTGTGAATCTCCTGGATGTACTGCTAAGGCTGAGCTATGGAACTCATGGAGAACTCCCACACGCATTGCCTCCGGAACAAACAACCATCCATGGAAAAGCATCCGATGTCGGCTGTCCTCTGACCATCCCTCTTGAGCGTTCCTCTGATCGAAACGATCCCACATCACTTCCACCTCAGAGTCCCCCCCAGTGAGACTCTTCCACCTGCTGCTTCAAGGAGGACTGCACCATCATCTGAAACAAACGACCTCTAACATCTTCTACCCTGGCATCCAAGTGCAAGGCGGACAACTCTCCCATCACCTTCCAAGCATTAGTGGATTCTCGAACTACCTCCTAATGCGACTTCCTGCTCAGGGAATCAGCCACAATGTTTCCCTTACCTTTAGTGTAAGAGATCTCAATGTCATAGTCTTGGAGAAACTCGACCAACCTCTACTGTCGTAAGTTCAGGTCACGCTGGGAGAAGATATAACACAGGCTCTTGTGATATGAGAAGACCAAAAAGTGCTCCCCAAAGAGGTAATGTCACCACAACTTCAGTGCGAACACTACTGCTGCATGCTCTAGGTCATGGGTGGTATAGTTACGCTTATGAGGGCGTAACTGCCTAGACACATAACAGATCACTCCCTTCTTCTGCATCATCACACACCCTAGACCAAGGCCAGAAGCGTCACAAAACACCTTATAAAACAACCCTTCCTCTGGAAACCTGGGTATGAGAGCACTGAACAACTTCTCCTTCAGGTAGTCAAAAGATTTCTGGCACTGCTCGCTCCATAGGAAGACCTGGTTCTTCCTTGTCAAAACTGTCAATGGAGCAGTAACTCGAGAGAATTCTGAAACGAACTTCCGATAGTAACCTGCTAACCCCAGGAAACTACAAACTTCTTCCATGCTCTTAGGTGATTCCCAAGAAACAACTTCCTCCACCTTCGACGGGTCCACTGACACTCCATGTTGAGACACCACGTGCCCATGGAAGTGTACTTCTTGTGTCAAGAACTTACAGTTCGACAATTTCCCGTAAAGCTGGTGGTGTCGAAGGACTCCCAAGACTACCCTGAGATGCTCAACGTTCTCCTCCTCTGACCTTGAGTAGATAAGGATATCATCGATAAAAACAACGACAAACCGGTCCAGAAACTCCCGGAAGACAAAGTTCACAAGTCCGATGAACACAGCCGGTGCATTCGTACCTCCAAACGGCATCACCCCAAACACGAAGTGCCCATACCTGCACCTGAAGGCCATCTTCGAGATCTCACTATCTTTTACCCTCAACTAATGATATCCAGATCGTAGATCAATCTTGGAAAACCAACTTTCCCCCCTCAGTTGGTCGATGAGATCATCTATCCTTGGGAGGGGATAGCGGTTCTTGACCGTTACCTGGTTCAACCTTCGGTAGTCTACGCACAGCCTGAGACCACCATCTGCCTTCTTCAAGAACAAAATCGAAGTACCCCATGGGGATACGCTGGGTCAAATAAATCTCTTATCCATCAGATCGTCAATCAGAATCAGCAACTCCTGCAACTCCGCAGGTGCCATCTGATAAGGGGCCATCGAAATCGGATGGGCACCAGGCGGTAAGTCAATCCCGAACTCAACGTCACGTCGGGGGGGGGGGGGGGGTAGAGTCACATCCTCCTCAGTAAAAACATTGAGGAACTCCCCAACAGCCTCTGGGACATCCATCATCTCCGTATCAGCTGGAACCACTGATAGCCCACCAAACAAGGAAAGGAGAGGCTCCACACACCGGCTTCCCACCTGATAGCTCCTCTCGCCAACAAAAGCTACATGCTTCCCATCCGCGTCAGAGAACATGAATCTTCAACGGAAGCATTCGATAACGGAACCAACAGAAAACAACCAGTCTACTCCTAGGATGACATCATATGGCTGCATCTGTAACAGAAGAAGGTCCCTACTAGATCGATGTGGTCCCAACGTTAGCCCACATCCCTGGAAAACACAAGATACGCTGGTCTGGCCTCCAAATAGTGTAATCAGTACCAGTGGTACGAAAAGTCTCTCTACTTATAGTCCCAAATCATGGGCTAGACCAGGTGCAACAAAGGATTGCGAGGATCCTGAATCAAACAAAGCAGAAACAAGAGTGCTGAACAAACAAATCGTACATCACACCACCTCTGGTCCGGCTAGAGCTATCAACTCTGATGCGTGCAACTGTACACGCCCAGATCCACTACCTCTCTGATGTCGTCCACCTCCCCGAGCACGCCCTGGTCGAGGTCCCTGAGGAGCACCATGAGGTCGGCCTCCTCCCGCAATGTCTGCCCTCGGAGGAGCATGATCTTGCTGCTGCTGAAAGGGCGTCGCTGGAAACTGGTGCTGCTGAGGTGGGCGCTGAACCTTCACACCTCCACCGTACTGAGCTCGGGTTGGGCACCGACTCTGAACGTGCCCGAAACCTCCACATGAAAAACACCTCGATCTTGGGCTCATGAATAAGGGACGAGGACCTGAATATCTGAACTGGAACTGATGGGGCCAGCTCCCCACTGGCCTGAACCTGGAAGGTCCCATCGCAGGAGACCTCCTGCTGACTGCCTTCCCATTCGACGAGCCTGGCTGGATCCCCTCTCGAGGTGCACCTCCCAGCGAGTGCATCCTCTCTACAACCTATGCCTTCTTCTGTACCACCATGTATGTAGGAAGGGTGAAGGGGGTGACAGCATACTGGTGGGAAGGATGAAGAGCCTCCTCCAAATGTCTCGACCGAGACTCCTCATCCAGAAAGAGATCCGGAGCAAATCGTAAGAGATCCTTGAACTTGATCCCCAGCTCTCGTACTGACATACTCCCCTGCTAAAGGGAGAGTAATCCTGCCGCTTCTCCGCCTTGATCATGGAAGAAAGGAATTCCTCTCAGAATTCCTTCTCAATGTCAGCCCATGGAACCTCTGCCTCTATCATTTCTCCGAGGTAGAGTGTCCACCACTGTCGCGCCGCACCTCTCAGCTGACTGATTTCTTGGGGAACCCAGTACTCCCTCGGAGCACGGATCAAGGTAAAAGTGATCCCTAGCTCCTCAAGCCACCCCTCCATCTCCGTATCCGAAATAATACCATCGTACTTTTTGAGGGTCTGCCGCTGAAAGAACAGAGGTTCTTCTACCACCAGTTATCTTCCTCCTCTCGGTCAATCCTCAGCTGATCGACCGCCTGAATCAGCTGGGCCGCGGCCGTCTAAGCCACCCGGGGATGATGTCCAGGTGCCATAGTTGTATGGTAAACAAGGATCGCCTAATCCCATGTAGTAAGGAAAAGCTCAAGGTTTTATTTTATTATTTTATTTCAATTTCTTTCCCAGAACACCCAAATAAAGTAAAACACAATTATGATGATGCATGTACCTTCCCTAGGGTCTCTACCCTGCAATCAATGTAGTCTCACTTGGTTGTTCGGTAGGCTCGGAGTCCTTGCATCGGATCATGGGGGGCCCTAAAATCTCTTGTCCTAGCCGGTCTTCCCTGGCCTATGTCACACACCATGATTAACTAGCATCGTTGCCCTACCATCCCATGCAATCCTCAATGTTCCTAACTCTAGACTCCATCCTATCTCTCAACCATCACCTCTAATACCATTCTATCACGACCCCTTCCACCAAAGATTCCCCTACTGAGCTGGCAATGGTGAAATGGAGATAATGACCCCCCGAGTCCCGCCTCTAGTAGGCCCCAGGGTGGCGACTAGCACCAAGGGTATGAGTTTTCACAAATATGGGAGGCATTACCCTTTTTATTATTTAGGATCGGGAAATAGGACATGTAAACCACCAAAAGGAAAAGAACAAGTGTATATAAATAAACCCAAGCCAATCCCACCTGCAGGTTTAAATAAATTTATAACAAGCTATAAGTACAATAAAGGTCAAAGTACAATACCAAAAGAAAAACAAGAGAACAACAACTGCAACAACTCCAACTGTCCGACTAGTAGGGTCCCGCACGGCCCTGGTAGACATCCTGGAAACCTGAAAGTAAACATAGAGTGAGCATATAAGTATACCCAGTAGGGAAACCTAAAGATCTCGTGCACAAGTGGGGAGACATCCTAATGTCCCATGAGAACAACAGAAGAAACCTAGAAAGTAATTCTATCCACCCAACCTCATCATCTGCACTCACTAAAACACAAGAACAACAGGTAGTAGTATATAAGAAACAAGAGTATTGGGTACCCACACCATTTCCATTTAGTTAGCTGCTCTTCCTAACGGCGAACGTCCTGACGCTGCCACACTCTCCCTACCCGCACACACCTGGGCCTCAAAACCACGTATCCCGCCCACACACACCTGGGCCTCACAACCACGTATCCCGCCCGCACACACCTCAGCCTCACAACCATGTATCCCGCCTGCACACACCTGGGCCACATCCCATATATTCTTGGGAAATAGTATAACCTGCCCGAAGAGTCTTGGGCAAAAGCCACCCCAATTGAAACCTACCCGAAGAGTATTAGGTGTAAGGTCGCCTCAAGCCATCACAACCTAGGGGAGAAAGAGCAATAAGGAGCTAGTATCTAAGGGAAAAACACCCTCTCCAATGAAATGGGAGTGTTCGGAACTATGTTCTCAACATGGGTGGGGTGTGATAAAACAAAAAAGATTCATATATATATTTATATATATCAACCACACAGCCCAACCTATGGCTTCTAAACAAGGAAACTGAGCACGTGCCTCGACACTGCTACTATGAAGCATGCATACAACAAAAAACCCCAACCCCATTTAGGATTTCACATTTCAGCAGAATTAGATTATTTAGTTCCTTAACTATTGGGCAACTATCCACATCCAACCACATCGATCGTTCATAAAACATATCCCTACCATCCACAAATCAAGTTACGAAAACACAATAAACACAACCGAGTCCTTCTTATCAACCAACCAACCCATTGATTATTAATCACGTTCATTACCACGCCCCACCATTCATTAACTCTTCCACTTTTTATATATTATTCACAACCCAATGTCCGTTCACATTCAAACCCATCCCTGTAGCCCCGCTGCCAACCGCCATAACCACATCCGCATCGTACAACATTCTCCCTTTAATACCACTTATCACAGCCCCACTGCCCGTTACCAATATAACATTCAAACCAACCCACAACCAAGCGAACCGTAGCCCCGCTGCTCACCCGATCCACAAAAACCCACAAAACACCCCCATCACATGCCATGAATCCAAGACGACACCCACATGTTCATTATTCCTTTTTTGTTTAACCGGGGTGATCACACAAGGGTTCCAGATTTCAAACAGACAACTTTACGTGATTTATAAATTTACACATTCCACAAAGTTCAATCCACAAAAATGGTCTAGAATGATAGGGAAACATTTAATTGTGCAAGAAAAGGCCCCCAAAGACCGTGATTTTCATTAGATAGAAGCTCATTCAATTCAAAACATAATATCAAAGGATATAAAGAATGTAACTGCATTCAAAAACATCTCATCCCCGTTATTATCTTTATTAACCAGTTTCAAAGTGTTTCACATAAACAAGAGGACACCAACCCCACATGATGCACAAATTTAGAGAGATGAAGGTATGATCCCTACCTCAACAGGTTCTGATCACAGCTCTCCCCCAGATCAACTTTAGAAGACGTCCGTCGGCGTCTGTCACTTTCGTCGGGTCCCAACAAAACCTCCTCGGGTGGAAGTTGGAATGGAAAGGCCGAAGGTAAGACAAAGGATATAAGCTCAAAGGTTTCGCCTCGTTGTTGCGATCCCGTGGCGGCTGACGGATCGTAAATCGGAGCTCAGACGAAGAAGTTATGGAAGAAAAAGAGCCTTTCAGTCTCCTGGGAGAGCTCTACTCAGAGGAAAGGGGAGGAGAGGAGTGTATTGAAAAGGAGGAGGGGACCCCTTCTTTTATCGGCGAGAAAAGGAAAAGTACACGGCGTGTACTTTATGGTACACGACATGTACTCGGTTATTTTACACGGTCTCCACGTGGCTTCCAACACAGCTCCACGGCCGTTGACTGGTCAACACACGATTTGAGGGTAACACATACGCGAGGAAGGACTACATGGCGTGTTGTTTAGACACACGACGTGTGCTCATTTGTTGCACATGGCAGGGACACTGCACCAACACAGTACACGACCGTTGACTGGTCAAGACACGGTTTGAGGGTAACGCATACGCAGGGAAGGACTACACGATGTGTAGTTTAGACACACGACGTGTACTCATTTATTTCCCATTGAAAGGACACATCTCCAACACGGGTATACCCGGAAAGGGGGTACACGGCGTGTACTCAAACTACACGACATGTAGTTTCAAAATTCTGGAAAGTGTGGGAAAAGTCCATTTTACCCTCCAGAACACTTCGTGACCTTCTTTTTTAGAAAGGAAAGGGCCGGAGTGGTCCGGGCCATTACATATACAATGAGAAACAACCCTTTATAATTATTGTTGAGAAGAAAAAAACTCATATCTTTCCTTGATACTTATATTAGTAGAGAATATATGAATTTTTAATTCAATGATTTTGTTTACATTATAGTTCCAGGCGGTTACTTGACATGTAATTTTCAATTCTCGTTTGGTTTCTTAGAATCCAAGTATGTATATTTATACTCACCCTCACAAAATTTTTATTCCCACACATGTTGTCTCTATGTAGATGACACAATGTTTGGAGGTTGTCCTTGTGGATGTAGTGCTAGTGAAAAATTTTTAGAGTTCAAATTGGTTAATGACCAATATTTATTGGTTGTTTGTGATGATGGATGTGGCCATTTTACTCGGTGACTGATCCATGAGTCATTTCGTTATGAAGTAACTATCCATTTTTCAATAAAAATTACATTTGGATAACAATATAGATAAAAAATTCTTACAGTACTTTTCCTATGTAGTGATGTAATAACATTGTGATGTCCAAATAACACTATGTATGTAGTTTATTTGATTTCATTATTATACTATTTGTGTTTCAGATTATTTTATGCAATGTAAATAAATGTCCTTTTTATGTTGATATAGGATATAGATTCCCATATTATGGACTATGCCTACTTAGTGCTGGTTATTAGAACCTGGCCTATTTTTGGAGAGATTGGGGTGTCACATGTAGCTAACCATTGGCCTAGGTGGGACATATATAGATTGGTTCATGTTAAAAAGTTATATTAATAAATATTTTGATATTAATGATACCTTCTATTAAAATATCACATGTATCTCGTTCAATATATCATAATTTTTCCCATCAATGTTGTGTTCTCATTTTAATGTAGCTTCACATTAAAGATGGATAATATGTTGAATTATCATTGAATATGTTTTTGATACAATTGAAGTAGTTTTCATTTATATGATACTCCACATTGTCTTCATCAATAACTTCCCCAATTCATGTGGATAGATGCACAACCTCTTGAAATTAAGTAATCCTAAATTCTAAATCTTGAGTCAAATCCTCATACTACATTTGTTTTCACATTGTTTAATGTTTAATTACAAGTGTATATTATTCACATATTATAGTACATGTCTTTATAAAATATATATCATTTTCATCCATTACATTAAAAAAGAGCTTCTTCATTACTACACACACTCATATATGTAATTTTATAATTCCAAATATCCCAAATTTAAAAAACATTCACAAAATATAGTATGAAATTCAAATACATAAAATGGAAAAATACATTATACTCTTATTGAACTACATAATTTCATCTTTTAATAAGGAACTATATTTAAACTCTTATAAAAGTATATATCTATTGATCAACTAAAAAATTAAAATAGGAATGGTATACTCGCATTTATCTAAAAATAGGTAAAACTAGTTCTATGATAAATCATAACATCCCTCTTAAACATTTAATATCCATAAAAACACTTCGATACACTTGAAAATTAATATCATTAAATCCATAAAATTATTTTATAAATATCAACAATGTAACATAATAACATATTAAACCAAAAAAATTAATAAATTAAAACCAACATAGATATAGAGTATCACAACACTTTGTCTATTATCATGAGATCTTGTATCCTCTTGAAAATATCAAGAGTAAGTTGAAAAATTGATAAATGATATGTAAAAGTTTCAAAAAAATTGGTTATAATGCATGTTATTTAATTGGATCATTGGACTCCAAGACAATAAAAAAACCAGCACTATCATTTTAAAAACATGTTATAATTTTCGTAATATGCGTTCAGTAACAATGAACATTATTGAATTCCAAAAATTTATTAGGATTAGTTGAATAAAGTGTTGAATATGTTTTAATGCAAAATAAAATATTGAACAATTATTTATAGATAATGATGTGTTTGTGTCTTATGGAACTTCGGTTCTTCAGGACATGAAATTTGAGTATCGAACAGAACCCACATTCTTATTATACCACATGGTAGCATCTTGATGGATCCTATGTTATGGTGATATCAAAATATACAAATTATGTTCATCATCTATTCTGTTGATAACATTGTATGGGAATAAATCATTGATATTGACTCCACTAAGGCATAAAGTGTTGATATGTTATATATATATATATAATCCCTTTTATATTTTAAAATGTGGTCTGCATCCAAGAAAATAGAAAAAGGGAAAACATTGTTTCATAAGAACCACTATTCAAGAATCATGGATAAATTCAACATTTATAAAATGATTTTCCATGCATGTTTATTGAAAATGAATACATATATCATCAAACTGTTTGTCACATATTGGTTTATTCAAAAACCACCAATCTGAAATATTCGTTTCATAAAAAAATTGATAAATTTTTTTCATGAATCAAACATTATGCCTTAGAATTTTATATGCATATACATCGGCAAATACAATATAAATATATTCATTTAAGAGTAAAAAATAATTATTCAACATATAACACTGAAATATTATCAAATTAAACCACATAAAACCAAATACATTTAATATTTATTTATATGTTAATAAAACATCACTGTACACAAATAATTTTTAAACATAATTACACGAATTTATTTTTTGAAAAAGAATATATATAAACTAAAGACATATAATAAATTCAAAAAATATATATAATAATTATAATAATCATAGTATGAATAATTCATGAAAATAATGAAATGGATATTTATAATTGAAAAACAAAAAAATCAAAATGGAAAGACCCTTCTCAATAGTGTCCTTATACTTGTATGAAGTGTTCAGGTCAAGGCACTAAAAAATCATGAAAAACTATGATTTTAACTTTATATATATATTCCTTTAATATAATATCATTAAATTAATATTTCATGACCTAATATTCATGAAAATTTACACATGTGTCCCTTCCTTTAAGTTGAATAATATGACACTAAGGCCATAAAATGATATATTCCAACACTAGGTTATGATACCAACATTATAGTGTTATTATTAATTTTCATGATATTTCCTTCATAATAGAAATTCCTTTCATTTATTGGTCAAAAAAAAACTCAATAATTGAGTTACAATTAGAAAATATTATGAAATATTATTCCTTAATTCCTCTATATCTTATCATTAACTGATTAAAACATGTGAGTCAAAAAATTTATAGTATTTTTTACAACATATTATTTTAAGGGTGTATTTTATTACCATGAATTAATGGAATGACATAAAATATATTTTTATATTTTACTTTCGATAGTTGTTTTCGCAAACCAACTCGGGTACCCTGGTAAACCGATAATGGAGCTGAACCAAATATAGCCCAAATTTATTTCTCGATCCCCATGGGTTGACGACTAGCACCTGTAATGATAAAAAATGAATGTGGGAACGATTTTTCCACACAAATTTCGGATGTAAATGAAACAAGACATTTTTCATAAAAACGAAATTCCACATGGAGTAATTTACCAGAATTGAAAAAAATAAAACAACCAAATGTACTGTATCAACATACCATAAATCCAAAGAAACCACCCAAGTCCTAAAGACTGTGATTCACTATTTCCACATATTAACACCTATAACAACATCAAAGTGGTTTTTACCCCTACTCAATCCAAGAAGGAGATAATCTAGAGGCCCCAAAAGGCACAGGTAGGGAGTGAGCTAAAATCCCATTAGGGGCATACCAAGGATTACTAACAAGAATCGAATGTAAAATTAAAAAACAAAAGTTATTTCAATTTCGAATAAATGGGCTTCACATATCCAAAATTGAAAACAAATAATTTAATCTTTAAAATTCAAATAATAGAAATACTTTTCAAAACATGGAAAAATACATTTAAAAAAATCATCACTTTTCAATTAATGAGATATTTCTAAAATAATTGTAATTTCTACAAATTTATTAAACTAATTGATTTATATAAGATAGTTTATGTAAATTATAAGGAATGTAAAACATTTTAAACACAATTACATATATTCATATGAAATATAAAAAAGAGGGAAACAATGTTATATTCATATGATGGTATGACAGTTCTAGGATATAGGGACTCCACACTGAAGGTGGAACAACAATTTGTATATACATCCATTTGATCTTAGGCTATAGGGGACTCATCACCCTTTCCTAAGGGATTTTATGTGCAATATTTAGGTTTTGGAACGTTGTAAATCATAATGTTTCATCCAAATAAATCACTAAATTCCTAATGCTTTCATGTTCTCAAGTACAAAATAATGACGAGAATTTATTTGAAGCTACCGTAAAAAAATTAATTCTATTATCTATTTAAGATTTTGCAATATGTATTTTATAAACCATAATGTGGTTTTTTAATAAAAAACATGCATTTATCTATGATATAACAAATTAATAAAATTTTATGGCATTTCGGAAAAAAACGTATTTGAAATAGATTCATATTTATGTTTTCAGAATCCACATTCACAAATAAAATTCAACTATTTAAATTTTCACAAGAATCCATTAATTTCACAATTATACCAAAATTCAATGGAATTTGAGGTTTTTACAATTATTCTTCAAATTAATTTTTCATCAATTAAACTAAAAAATTTAATTTAAAAAATATCTATCAAATATGAAATTTAAATTAATCAATTTAAACTTCATAAATCTCCCTAAAAACATCCCAATTCAATCGAATTGGGGGTTTTCAAATTTCATTATTGAAACTAATTTTAAAACCAAAAATTCAATGGAATTGGGTTTTCCCAATGAAAGAACAAAAATCCATTTATTTGAAATCAAGAAATATAATTTAATTCAAAAAATTGGTACTATATAAATTAGTTTGTGGTTAACATTAATTGGGAATCATAACAGAACCACCAACCTCAGGACCAACATACTTGCAAAGCCAATACCAAATCTGGATTTTTTAATGAAGAACAAATATTGTGGAATTATGGAAAGGAGGATTAAAACAATGATTATAATCCCAAAATAGTAAATATTATATCCAAAATCCAACATAAGGATCCATAGAACTCTAAAGATGACATGAGAGATCATGGGAGATAGATACTAGGATGATGAAACTAACCAGGAGATGATTAAAGGGTATTCTTTATGCATTAAATCACTTTAGGGAGGGATCTGAGGATAATAAATCTTCATTGGGGATTTAAGGATGGGAAAAATAGACAACTGGTCCTTCCGGTCCAATATGGAACAAAAGGGGGTGGGGTTGGATTTTTTATTGCAAATTTTAATTATTTTTAAACCCATGCACATGGTTTCTTGGGAAAAGGCGCATGGTTTGGATGAACCGTGCACATGAGGTGAACATATTTTAAATGTAATGCACGGGTTTTTCTATGATAGTGCATGAATTGACTAACTGTTCACTAACTGTGAAGATTCCCACTGCCTAAGGTTGTACAGTTTTATTTGAGAGGCAAACATTTTGGAAAAACCGTGCACCAACTATTCACTAGACCAGAATTTTTAAAACTCTGAAAAATGTATTCCTAAAAAACCCCCTAATGAAATCCATCCAAGGAAATGTAACTAGGGGTTTAGCAATACATGAAAAATTTAACAATATGATACAATCTCCTCACTATAGAAATTTTTTATCACTTGAATGTCAATGAATAATCTTCAATGACAAAAAGATAAGGCCACTACTCCCTCATCAGTTCCATCCTTTCCCATATATCTCGTGAATCAGAATCTTGTAGCCATTTAACATGAACGAAAGGAATCAACCTCCCATGAAGTAGTTTAGTTTGATAATAAACTATCACATCTGGCCATTTAGTCACACATAAATCAGGTTCAACCTCAATATCATGCCAGAACAGAACCTGAGATGGATTATATAGATACTTTCTTAGATGATATTTGTGGTACACGTTAATTATCAATGATAGATTTGTTTGAGGTTCTAGACTGTAGGAAAAAATTCCCACCTGCTCAACAATTTCAAATGGTCCCACAAAACAAGGATCCTGTTTAATTTCATAAGAATCTTTTGATGACCAAACCTAGTCGAACCATTCAATAAGTTGTGGTCAATAGCTGAGAATTACAAAGGACTAAGACAATTATCAATAGAACAATTGTATAGGCTATGTTCCATCATCATTATTTGATGAATAAACTGAATCCTTGATGTCTTCCCTTTGATTAGGCTCGGTCCTACCAATGAACATTCACCGATCATTGACCAACACCGTGGTGATCACTTTGGGCATCCATCCATGGGATCAAATAGAGCCATCCGTCTCACAGACTGGTAATTATCATTATAATAAAACTCATCCATTCCCAATTGATAATCCTCATATCCACCAATGTGGAGAAAACAAGTGCGGTGAATATTCTGAAGAACTTGTATATCCCTTTCTATCTATCAATCTGAATGCGGATGGTATGTCATTCCCAATCAGATGTGAGATCCTAGATTCCATAAGGCATCTCCAAAACTAATAAGTGAACTAAGGATCCCTGTTAGTGACTGTAACATATGGTACTCTATGAAAGTGAATAATCTCTTTCACATAGATATTTCCCAACTCTTCATCATTCGTTGTATTGAAAACAAGTATGATGTGAGTAAGTTTAGTCATGTGATATATCACAACCAATATCTCATTCTTATTACATTTAGTATGATAAAAACCCATTAAAATTTCCATTTAGATTTCATCACACTTATATGTAGGGACTTGATGTCTCTAAACAAAACTAGATGGTTATTAGTGATGGGCCTTAACCTATTTGAATTTATTACAATGCAAAACAAACTTATCAATTCCTCATCTCATACCTGGCCATCAGAACTACCTCTGCATATCCTAGAACATATTAGAGTTTCTTTGGTGCAATGACTACTAGGAAATATGGAAATCCCCCATTGTAGTTTCATTACCAATGAATGTACCACATAATTTCACTAAAAGAATATAATTCCCTCCTTTGAGAATGAAGAATCATGCACAGTCTTCCCTCAATTAAAATATTCTATAAATCCACTGAAATCATCATCATGCCTATGTAAGTTATGAATATATTCTGGAAGAGAGGATGTTAACTGAACACATTCAAAGGATACCTCAACCCCTGATTCCTAGACTTCGATTTGTAACAATTCAAGTAGATCCATAAGGTTCCACTCGTTTGATTATTCTTTTACTTCTAGGGTTTTAAATTTACTTATCAAATTATCTTCAATGATATTAAATTTCCTTGGGATATAGATAATTTAAATATTGAGAGACTACATGTATACCACACAATTCAATTCAAGTAGAATCAATTGTTTTTGAGAGAATATATAACACAAGCTCTTGTAGTCTGAAAACATAGAAATCATTTCTCTGTAGAAGTGATTCTGCCAAATATAAATTGTGTGCATGAATCTACATGTTCATGGTCATTGGTTGGTTAATTATTTCGATGAGGACTAATATGATGAGATCCATAATCAACAATATGATCACATTGAATAAGAACACAAGCCAATCCTAAACTCGATGCATCACAAATGACCACATAGCCCTGCCCAACTTCTAGAGGACTCAATAAAGGTGTAGTAGTCAAAAAAAATATCTAATTGTAATACTTATGAAAATTTTCATCCCAAAATATTTAATTCCTTCCATGTTAGTGTAGTAATTGGAGAATCTATCTTCAAGAATTCATTAATGAACCAGCAGTAATAGCCATCTATACCCATGATGCTCTAAATGTCAAAAAAAATCATTGTTATTCAAATGTAATAAAATCATTCATCGTATTAAGATTAAATAATATTACAAATTAGAACACCAACCATGAAAATAATTTCACATCCAGTATACATAAATAACATTTCAAAATCCTGGCATAATTTCAGTGATTTCTCAAAAAGATCAGAACTATTCTCAAATGATGCAATGATCATCCTCAAACATAGATTAAAAGAGGATGTTATCCACAATGACTACCAAGAAGGTATTAAGATACAAATAAAAAATCATGTTCATTAAAGCCATAAATATTTGAGGAGAATTTCTTATTCCAAATTAAATATAATGGTACACATAATTCTTGTACCTTCTTTATAAGGTAGTTTTTTGAATTTCAGATTATTTTTATCCTCAAGTAATGATGACCAAATTGATGGTCAATCTTAGAGAACCACATTTACCAACTAAAATAATCAAATAGATCATCTATATGTAGAAATAAATGATTTCTTATTATCATTACTCGATTGAAATTTTTATACCCAACACAAACAAGTAATGAATGATCATCTTACTTAGAGAAGATAACACGTTCCACCAAAGATGCCATACTCGGGCATATAAATATTTTCAAAACAAGATCATCCAACTGAGTCTTAAACTCTTTCAGATAAACTATAACCATGTTATATGAGCGATTATAAACTGGTATAGTACAAGGCATTGAATAAATAGAAAACTATACCTACCTTACTAGTGGTAAACAAGGGAAGTTAAAAGGGGCCACATCAAAAGGCTTGATGAAAATAGAGGGAGATCAAAAGGAAAATATTATCACTCTAAGTCAAAAGAAAATACAGACATCACATTCCATAACTCATGATAGGAAGGTCCAACTCTACTTGAACATGGTTTCCATTCGCATAGAGATACACGAAACATACCCTCGGGTGTAGTGAAGTATACCCATTGATGATAAAAATCAATCCGTGATTTATTTTCAATGAGCCAATCTATCTAGAAAATGACATCAGGGGGTCTCATGTAAAGTACCAGGAAATTCCAAGAAAGCCCAACATCTGATAGGGAGAAAACACAAGCAATACTATGATGACCCTACTTTATCTTCATACTAAGGGGTGTAGTAATATCCATTTACCCTGATAAAACCTCTATAAAGAGAGTTAGCACATTAACAATATAGATTCAAATTAATATATTTGGTGAATTATTATCAAATAGAGTAGTTTTTAATCATGAAGTAATTGTAATTGTATTGATCATGATCATTGGACCCGTTTCCACTTCCTTTAGAGACTCTTCCACTATATGAATATTTTTTTTTCTGGATGCATCTGAATGGAAACCATTTTTATGTAAAGCATCTAATTGAGCCTTATTTTTAGAGGGTGTAGATGATCTCGTTCCACTACCAAGAGTTTAATAAACATGGAAAAACCACATTGATTGACCTTAATATCCATAGGATCGACAAATCTTTGGTTCCTTAGTGAGACACTCCATTAATGCTTTGTCGTGCCACAGTGGTATCAAATGAAAGGGCCTCTTATAGGCACAATAGGAGGCCTAGAATGACCATACAATAGAGAGAAACCATTAGAATAATCAGAATTACACTTCCCATTACATGAATTCACACTTCTATTGGGGGAGAATGAAACTCCCCTTAACCTGAACATCCCAACAATGTTTATCTCTACCAGTAGCACTCTACCCAGTACATCAATATAAGAAGGAAACTTATTCAAAAATTAGTGAATGAATATCCTGATGAAGTCCCTACTCAAATATTCATGTTATTATCATATTGTTCGATACTATCTCACATTAAAAACTGAGGAGATCATAAAAATATTTTCCATACCATATCATTTTCCTCACATCCTACACATGTTTGAAAAATCAAAATCCTTGGCGAAAAAAATAATCTCTGGATTGAACTTATTGGTGAAACAAAAATTGATGTCATACCACTATAATCCCTCATACTTATTCACTATCACCATAGTGACCCACCATCTCTCTCTTGGTCCTTATAACATGATTTTTTTACATTATACATTGATTTTTTGGGGGTTTCCATGATAAAAAAGAAACGATCTATTCTACGAAACCATTCTTCGAACTTCTTCAGATCATTTGTGCATTTGAAATTTTTCAGCTTATGGAGAAGGAAATATTGTTAAAAAATCATGAGAACATACCTATTAGGATCCACATATAGATTGTAATCATGAATTTTCAGTGGTTCCTATCCTAGTGCCTAGACAATGTGCGCAATCATGTCATCCATATTTGGGTCCACTATAGGATCTTCATGTTGAGTTTTAGTAGTAGATTCATCATTGATATAGTTTTATTATCTTATAAGAGGAAAGATGCTATAGAAGTTCAAAAGGATCCATGGAATACATGAGTTTAACAGTTGAACAGAATCATAGAGAAAATTAATCCCAAAATACAGACAAATAATATTTGGATCTCACCCTATCCAAAAAAAAAGTTGGAAAAAGACTAAAACTATTCCTCAATTTGTCGTTTCATAACCATAATTGGTGAAAAATGGTTCATAATGGTTCTAGATGGCTCGGAACCCAATCACAACTAGCACCTATGTCCCGAAAAGATTACACAATTCATACTTAATTCAAGATAAGAAGCTCAAGCTAGAGATCTGATACCACTTTTCCACGAACTAGCCTAGGTACCCTGGTAACCGGATAACCGAGCTGGTCCTAACATAGCCCATGGGAATATGCCAATCCCCATAGTTTGGTACTATCACCTAGTATCATAAATAATGAATGTGGGATCAATTTTTCCCAAAACAATGCGATAGATAAATAAACAATACATCATAAAAATAGAAGAAACTCTACTGGGTGTAAATTACCAAACGTATAATAGGTATAACAACCCCAATTACTAAAAACAAGTAGTAAAAAATAGAGAAACATCCTAAGACCATTAGGAAACAACTCACCATGTACATAGTTTAATATCCAGAACCACCTCCAAGGGTTGATTTACCCATTATTGAACCCATAAGGTGTTAATCTATAACCATCCAATGAAACAGGTGTAGTGTGGATAAAATTCCAGTCGGATCTCCCAAAGGATTATATAAAATGATTATAAAACAATTTTATCCAACTATTGTTCTTTAAATTTAAAATAAACATGTTTGACATCTCAAATCCATAAATAATATAATTCATGATTTAAAATTCAAATGATGGAAATAATTTTCAAACAATGGAAAATATGTTTAAACAAAATCTTCACATTTAAATTGATGTGATATTTCTCAAATTGTGGAACATTCCAAAAAAATTTGACAAAAATTTAAATAAAACATTTTTTATAAATCCTAATTTATGTAAAATAGTATATAACAATGGAATATAATAATTTAAAAAAAACTAAAAAAATTGGAAATATTCCATAGAAGGTAAGATAGTTCATGGCCATAGGGACTCCACACTCAGGGTGAGACAATAATATGTTCGATCGTCCCTTTGAACTCATGATAAAGAGGACTCATCAAAATCACCTGTCAGATTTAACGTGATGCATTTATGTTTTGGATCTATGTAAAAGGTATTGTGTTATTCAAACTACTTGCTAACAACCTAATTCTTGCATGTTCTCTAGTATAATAAATGATAAAAAATTTAATTCAATATACCTTAATGTATAATTAATCATATTCCCTATTCAAACTATGCCAATTACCATTTAAAAACCATAACACAGGTTTTTAATAACAAACATGAATTTTCTAATATAGAAAAAAGGTCATTATCAAAAACATATTATTTCATTTTTATAATAGGGATTTAAAAATGTTTCATAATTCAATTTTCACAATCCACTATATAAAATTTAATTCAAAAAATTATCGTCACACACGATTCCTTGAATTTCACAATAAAACTCCAATTCGATGGAATTCAGGTTTTTTCATAATTTTATATCAAATCCATCTTTCCTCAGTTAAATAAATTTTTTTAATTGAATCAATTTCCATCAAATAAAAAATGTCTATTAAAAATATTAAATATCACTAATTTCTATAAACACATCTCAGTTCAATGGAATTGTGGGTCTTCTATGTTTATTCAAGAAACAATATTTTAATCACAAATTCATTGATATTGTGGTTTTTCCAACAACACAATTGAATGATATTTAGTTCAATTCAAGAAAATGAATTTTATTCAAATAATTTAATTTAAATAAATAAATTTAGGGTAAACATTAATTGAGAATCATAATAGAACCACCATCCATGGGAACAATAGATCACACAACATCAACCTAAAATCAAGATTTTTTGATGAGGAATGATGATCAAAGTACCCACAAAATAATGATCAGAACTAGGTTTGTAATAAATAATAGTGGTTACTAGATCCATAATTAAACATGCAGATCCACATAACACTAAAGGGGAGAAGATATATTGTAGGATATAGAGAGAATGGCGATGAAACAAACCAATAGGAGATCGAAGGGTTTTATTTAATCATTTTATTTTTTAACGAAGGGATCAGTGGATCCAAAAACACTTCTTCAGACCTCCAAGGATGATTAAAGTCAACTATGGGTTGTTATGGTCTATTGAGGACCAAAAATGGGGGTTAAAGAATTTTTAATCAAAAGTATAATTAATTTAAAACCCTTCCGCATGGTTTATTAGGAAAATGAGGATGGTTTTGAAAAACTATGGACCAGACATACTCCTATTTCAAATGGGGGAAAATTTTTTTCCCAAGAGGGAATAAATAATTACTAACCATTTTCCAACCATTCAAAATTACACAACCTTTATTTTAATGGTTTTCTCCGAGAGGGAGCAAGGTATGAAAAAAAGGTTCTCCAACCATGCAGTAGCCCATAATTTTCAAGATTCCTTAAAATTTATCCCGAAAAAACCTCAAGATAAATCGAACCAAATAATGGTATAAAAAGTAGTTTATGAATTAAAAAAATAAATTATAAGGTTATTACAATTTTCATGGAGATATTGTGAATATTCAAAGCACTCTAGAACTAAAAAAAAAATTTAAATAAAAAAATTGATAAATTTATATATGTACACAATGTTTTACATTTAGAAAAAACCATAAATAATAATATTGAAATTATTTACCCACATTTTAATAAATTGGAATTTAGATATTTATACATTTTTATTGGTTTTTAGGTGAATTTTTTGTTTTATATTTCCTTAAGATCATTTTTGTATGAATAGATGTATAAGGTAATTTTTTTACATGGGAGGTATTATTTAATTTGTAAACATTGATTTGGAACTCAAATAGAAATTTCATTTCCACCATTTTCTCATAGTTAGGAATTATATTAAGGGTGGTTATTTTTCCATTAGGGTATTGGGAAGACCTATGATTACCTATTGAGATATTCTTAAGCATTTCAGATAATAGTCATCATTAATTATGAGTATAAATTTTATTATATTTAAATTAATATTTAATCAAATAGGTAAATATTTAATATCTAATTTATTATTTTAAGGATTTATGTTTTTAATTTATAATGAGTGTTAATTAAAAATTATAAAAAAATTAATCATATTCCCTTGGGCTAAATTGATATTATTTTTATATTATTTTTTATTTTTTAGATTAAAAACATATCTATATACTAAATCAATCATCAGAAAAAGATTATTTCAAAACCATTACTTCTATAGTAACCAAATATATAATGAAATATACAATATATTTTAAAACATTATTGAATAAGTCATATTTTTTTATTTATCTAAAAAAAATATGTTTGAAAATTACATGGTAATGAATATAACATATCTTGATCAGAGGAACAACTCAGTAGCTTATTCTATTTTTTAGAGATAATGTACATCGATCCAAAACAATGTGTAACAAAATCACCACAATAGCATGAATGTGTATGGTGGAATTGTTATAAATAATCAATGAATCCTATATATTTGTCTTGAAACTATTTTCACAATAAAAAAGTTAAATAATTTAATTATGATAGAATAATTGCTTCCACGAAAAAGTGTCTAATGGTATACCTTTTTGATATTTTATTGAGAATAATTTTAATCTAAAAATTCAGAATATTCTTTTTAAATATTACTTAGATGGTTTTTCATAAGTATATATATATATGATATCTTCATTTTTCTACCATATAAACCTTGTTAATAAAATCAAATACTATGATCAATATTCATGTAGATAAAAAATAATATTTTCAACTCCAAGTATTTATTTTAATTTAAGTAAATTTATTGAAATATGTTTAAAGGAATATTTGTGATGATGAGAATCATAATGCATTGATGTGTGAGGGGTTTTAGTAGATTTAATGGGTTTCATAATATTTATGTGATATTTTAAATGGTGTTGTGAACAGTATTTTTCAGAGTCTCAATTTGAATCTAGTATTATAATGGTTTTGTAATAGTAATTTTACAGTGAATAAGATCAGAAGAGTGCATGTAAAAGACATATAACTTTTGATTTCATGGAAATGTGGTGTGTGAGATTGAAAATTTCTAAACATGTGGTGTGTGAAAATGATTAGGATATTCAAAAGATAATATAATATTTAATTAGTAATTATAATTTTTTTTATTTTGAAAACTATTCCTTTGTTTTGTTAATATTTAATTAGAAGTTCATAATGTCATGTATTGCTTTATCTTTTGATCTAAAATTTAGGTAACATTGAGTTTCTAGATATTTTCCTTGTATTTGTTTCCCACCATTCATCATGTAATTATTCAACGCTTTTCTTCCAAATGATATAAAATAAATCTTTTAGTGACATATTTTTTGAACCAGAATTATAAAGAATTTAAGCATAATGGATTTAATTTTCTAAAAAACATCAAGAATAATGTTTTATGTTAAACAAAACTATAATCAATAGTGATGTAAAAGATATAATAATAATGATCCCAACTACAAGATAGAAATATTGTAGCTTATATCACATCATAAATATCATAAATGTGAAAATAAATGTATATATAAAAAATTATGAAATATAATATAAATTCTAGATAATAAATCAAATATGATTAATACAATTTTTATTGTATTTTTTAAGTGATATTTTGAAATGAAAATGGGTAATGTTTTTGTTATATAGTTATTATGTATTTAAATTATTGTTAGGTATACAAAATGAATTGGGATATTATAGTTGGTACATGTGACAAGAAATGTTTATGTAGAATATAATAATGTGTATATCAATATATATATATATGTATTTTTTTACATATATAAATCATTAATTATCCTAGAGATAACAAATGAAAATGTGCATAGATGTTTTTGTGTAATGAGTATTTTAATAAACATGTTTTTGAGGAATTAATTTCATTTATTTGATAAATAAATTAAACCTATTTTGATATCAATTTTTATAAAATATATATCCTCTTTTGTGTAAATAAATATAAAAGTACAATATAAAAAATATCATTTTTTTAATGAAGATAATTTACAAAAGTGAATATGAAATATATAATTAAATAAATACAATAACTATGATATATTGTAAAAATGATATATAAATTAATATAAAACTATGAAAAATAAACACAAAACAAGTGTATCTTATGAAAAAATGATTTAATTTCATTTTTTTAATTGTCATGCAACTTTCAATTAAATGATAGATTCCAATCCAATTAAGCCATGGCTATTTACAAAAATAATAGTAATTGTCACTTATAAAAGTACCCACTAATCCATTCTCAATTCACTTATATATTTATAATTTCACTTCAAAATAAACATCAGTTTACATACATTACCCACCATTTCCATGTTGGGAAACAATTTTTATAATAATATTCCTCAAAGTCTACTAAAATGAATGAATACCCCAAAGTGAAGATGAAATTTCTTCTAAGTAAGAATCTACAACTATTAAATTTATTTATTATATTTTATGATTAGATAAATTTTTAAATGTGGATAAAATATATAAAAAATAAATGTAAAAACATTATTCTTCTATAAATGGAGGAAATAATAAAATAGTTACGTATTCGTATTAATTATTTTCTATTAATATGTTTATGATTGTGTGGGTTTTACCACATATATTAATGATGACAATCTATAGTCACTATGATGAACATGGATTGTTAATAAAACATTAATATTGGTTATAAAAATATGAAATGATATATAGAACATTATTATTTTTTAGGAAGATTAATATACAAATGAGAAATAAATGTTAAAATAACTATTTAAAGATAATAAAAATCCATGAATTGAAAAAATATAGGAAATTATTTTATGCACATAACTAAATTTAAAATGGAATGGAAAATAATAAATAATAATAATTATACCATCTTTATAACATCACACTGAATATTTTATATGTGGAGGAATAATGAATAATAAAACATTATCATCACCGTTATACTAAACAAGCATGGGTAATGTAACATGATTTACACTAAAAGGGTGACATTGACAATTATCAAATATAAATAATAATATAATAATAAAATATATGTTATATAAATTATATATTATAAAGGGTTTATGATATATTATTAATTTACCATGGTTAACGATTCATGGATTTATAGCATGTTTGATAATTTTATAAGGTAATGTTATCATAACTCTTTTGAGTTATCTTCTAATTTGATATTCTTTGTATCCTTTTTTAGTAGATTTGAATGTAATTTCAATTTTAATTATCATATTAATTAATTTAAATTCTTTTATGTGTATTTTAAAATCTATTTATTTTTTGATCAATTATTTATGATTAATTAAAGTATTATGATGTTTTATGTTAATTATTATCCCAATAAAATTTCATTGAGTTATGTTTTCTATTATTCTTCAATGAATTTTTGGTTGTTCCCTATATTATAATAATGAATCATATTTCATTTTTATTGATTTTATATGATTTAAATTTTCTCCTCATATTATCTATTTATTTTTATCTATAACACCCTTAGCAATAAATTTTTTTATATCCGAAGATAGGTCATTGTTTGAAATAAAACAGGTCTCCATATATAAAAACATATTTACACTATTATCGAGTAACTAATGAAAAAATTTAGTATGAAAATACCCTATTATTTATTACAAACCTGAATAGGTGAATATTAGAAATCATAATAAAACAAATAACAACATTTTATAACATCTAATTATAGTACAAGTCAAACCATGATTCAAGAAAAATCCACATGAAATAATGTAATGGTTCTGAAATGACATATAGACATAAAATATATAATTGATTGCCTAATAGTATCATTAAATACATAAAATAATAATAAAATAAAATATATGATTAGGTGAAAACACATTAATAAACATAGAATAACCAAATAAGAGTCATCAATTATTCATTGAGATATCCCCACTCCTCATCCTATATTAGAACTTTTACCTAACCTATATTATAAACATTCCATCATTACACAGACCATAGATTATATTATGTGTGGAAGTTCTTACCTCAGTAACACACCATTAGTGGTGTCCAAAATATTATTCATTATAAGAAAAACTATATGTATAATAAGAAATTAAATGTAGTAATTGCTTAATATTCCTAGAAAATTAGAGAATAAAAATAATCTATATACATGTTTTTGATAAAAACACATAAAAATAAACCTATACATTACTCTACAAAAGTAAAATAATATATAATTATTGTTTTTATTTTCAATTTAATAAATAATCCACCATAGAAACTAACCATATTATATTTTAGCTATAGATAGAATAGTTTCATTACAAAATACATTATCATTTTTTAAGAAAAGAGGAAAAATACATATTCATGGTGAAGAGAACAACAAAATATTTAGTGCAACTCATTTCCCATCCATTAGGAAAATGGAAAATGTAAAAAAGTTCTACGGGACCCTAATGAAAACTATATTCTAGAATATATTATTTATGTATCAACCCCATATTCAACCACATAATCCATCATAAATTCTATATTGTCAAGGCCTTATCTATCAAAAACCTGAAGAACATATAAATAATTTATAATAAGACATTTTCCCTTCCTTCATATCAACAACTAATAATAGAATATACATAATGGGTATAGTAATAACCAATAAATATTATCAATATATGTCTATAGAATCCATCCACAGGGCCCAATGGTACTTACGTATTCAATTTATAAAAAAAATAACATTCTATATCTATGGTGACCCAATATTTTCATACATAGATATTACATATTTTTGGATAAATATTAAATACCTTACCGAAACCCACACTTGAGGACTGTAATATTTTTTTTAAATCAGAATCTTGATAAAAATATATTAATTTGGTGAAAGATCTTTAATATCCCCCATAATGATATTTCTATTTTTAATCCTCACAAAATAACCAATTCAGAACCATTCTTCATAATATGAGGAAAAGAATCCAAATAATGTGTGATCCCAAATACCTAGTAATGCTAAATAATGGTGATAAGAAAGAATAACATGATCATATGTGTATGATATAATTCAAATTACATATGAAGACTATAAAATACACATAAAATATTATAATATTCAGTAATTTCATTAATATTTTATTTTTATAAAATATGAATCCTTAAGATATCAAATAACATGATCCATGAGAGCAGAACAATAGTATAATTCATGGAACAATGGAATAAACATAAGAATAAAAAATAATTTCCCTAGTATTCAAGACATATTGTAAAAAATAATCAGGGAACACCATTGGAGGTTACACATATGAGGAAGGAAACATCACCATCCACCATGGAAATTGTTTTCTCATAGTTCAATGAGGTCACCAACAAACTATCATAGATGTCAATGTTCACTCAAAATACCACTATAGTTGAAAATATCCCTTATAGACTTGGGATCACACCATATTCCAGTCTTATATATCTCATGAGATATAAATATTTATTCATTTTATTGGAGGGAGATAAATATACCATCCTTCATGGGTAATATTATTACCACCACTCTTTGATATAACGTAACCACAGTCATTGGATTAAATTTAAACAATGTAACATAATGAAAATCATACATATGTGTGACCAAAGATAATAAAAAATTTATTATTTCAGAACCCCTAAAAATAAATCTGTTTTATAAACATTTTAATATAACATAACTTGTATAAAAGAATGATGTTTCATAATAATTTCATCATTTCATCTAAGCATAACCCAAGAAAATGAAGTGGGATCCAAAATAACTAAATAATTTTATAACACACGGAAGAGAAATAGGTGTAGTAATCATATTTTCATCAAAAAATTAAACATTCAGAGAAATTATAGAAATAGTATACCTGGATAACTTCCCCATCAAATAATATGTTGCGTAAAATGATGTCAAATTAGATGGATAATGATTCTGAAAGATAAAATGGAATGTTTGTTGAAGAAAATTACATTTCATTAATTTTTTTAATCTAAAAATGTATAAAATATTTTCAAATTCTTTTATTTGAAAAAATACCATTATTACTTATAATGGAATATTTAAAAATAATTTTAAAAAATTCATATGGAAAAACAATTCCTCTATGATTTTTTATATAAAACTGAAAATTGATTAAAAATAATTTTCATTGAAAATTACCTCGACTACATATAATGGAATATTCAAATCAAATAGTATTCATGACAACATAAATTCTATTTGTTTTTTACAAATAATGATTTCTTATTTTTGGTAGAAGAAAAATGTGTGTTTTTTGAAAAATGAAATCAATATTACATTAATTTTTTGTAAAAATTAAAAAATGTATAATTTTTTAAGACCATATTCGAATAATGATAAAAACAGTTCTATTAAAAAAATTTACAACATTGTTTTAGAAGAAAATGATTTTTTCTATTGAAGGGAGGTATAAAAATGATTTTTAATAATAATATTTATTTGAACTCTGGAGTATATACTGAGAGGAAACTGAATGGAAGATTGTATTCCCAGGAAATAACCAGATTATAATAAAATTAATGAGTTTTCTAAGAGATATATCAAATTTTTTTATCATTTTAAATATAATGATGAACAATCTCGATAAACAAAGGGATTGTAATAGAAGACTCGTACAACTTTGGTAACATTGAATTAAGATTCCATTGAAATAATATTGATAATTAAAATTTAATATATCCTGAAATTAAGGAAATTCATGATATAAAATCTTAAAGGGAATTCTATACACCTCATAATAGTTGATACGTGAAAAATATAAAATATATCTAAACGAAGTAAAATTGAGACAAAAATTTCTTACTGCTTTTGTGAATTTTGAATCATAAATAGCATGAAAAAGATTTTGTAAAATGGATATATAAATCCCAATTAATTAAAAAATAACCATCTTAAAATATGTTTTTTGAAATTATATACACCACATTAAGGTAGCACGTGGTGAATATGGCATGAGTCTCCCAGAAAAGATGTTTTATTGGAATCCCTTACATTATGTATTGGCATCCATCACACACATTAATAAATAATTTATAATAAATAAATTATTATTATAAATCTATTAATGAACCATAAATTCATATATCACAACATACATGATTTCCATAATACCTTTTATTTCACATTTTTTAATAATTCCATTTTCAAGTCACGTTTGGTGTAATTAATGATTTGTTAATTTATATTTGTTTAGATTTGTTATTTTTTCATCCTCTTACATAGATAATTGATCCAATATATAACTATTTTTAAATATGATATAAATAACATATATTTATATTATATATATCATTAGAGTAATTCACAATAGTTGGGGATACAATGTGAAATACAATGTTCATTGAGATGTTAGATCATATAAACACATGAACGCTATTTGAATTTTATCAATGTATTCAAAGATATGTAAATGTTATATTATAATTATAGAATCATTTTTATGTAATATAAATAACATAATTTTAGTAAAAAAATACACATTACCAACCCTATAAATAATGAAGGAATCAAAACACATCGCAAGGTTGTAGTCTGCCGCCCACAAGACCTATGTCATCGTATCCCTAGAGAATAAAAATTAAGAAGTAAAATGTGATAATTTAATTAAATACGAAAAATAATATGATAAAAATAATTTATAATTAATAAATCTATCATTATGTATAGCCATGAGTGGTGGTATTTGAAAAATGAATGACATTGGTTCAAGAGGCGGTAGTCCACAATACACGCAAATAATGAATTTTTGACACATTTGATGGAAGAGAAGAATAATTTATGTTGTAAAATTGTCATAATAATGTATAAGTAAATTTAATTTTTTGATATTAGTATATATTACATTTCTAATAAAAATATCACGAGGTTTATGAAGTAATATTATAAAAAACATCGTTGAATACCATTACCTCTTCTTTTGGTATCCTATATAGTTTTTCCAAAAAATACATCCCAAGATGGATTTCTATCCAAAATAATGAATTTAGTATGAGAGGATAGAGTTAAGGAATTTATATGTCCGATTATTGTTTGAACCAATGGATTTATATGTATTTTGAGTAGAGAATATGGGGTGTAATTTTATAAGTGAGTCGACTTTCCCAATTGTATTTTTTGAAAATAAAAAGGTGTACTGATGTTATTATCATCAAAATAAATAGAAAATTGTATAATAAATAAACCATAATATATGAGGTTTAATCATATATAAAAATATTTTTATGTAAAATCTATGGGACATTTTCAACCCTTATGTTTCTATTTTAATCCCAAGCAAACCCATTATCTCTTTAACCACAGTAAATAATTTTTACTCTGTTTACAATTTCATTTCCATAAAAATTAATTTTACATTGTTAGATAATATAAACTATTATGATTCCAAATATGGTATCAATTTTTCCAAATTCCATTCACATATTTGGGAAAATTAAAATTACAATTAATCCCACAGATGTGATGATAATTAAGGTTTTCAAATTGAAAATGCTGAATGATTTGAGATGTTTTTATATCAAAAATCATTTTGAAATTTTTTAAAATTATCGATATATATATATATATATTCGAACTATTTTTTCTCTTAAATGGATCTTAAAATAATATGTGGTTAATTGAAATAAATGAATTGAGAATTGTTAATAGAAACCTATTTTTATCACTATTCATAGAAAAATTTATCTTTTAAGAAAACTATCAAATATTCCCCCAAAATTAATATTTACATGACGAATAAAAAATGTAAATTTACTTTATAAAATTATTTTTTAAAAACTAGAAATTTTCTATTTTAAAAGAAGTGGTCCAAAGGGGACACACCAACTTTTAAAAAAAATAGTTTTTAAGGGTACAAATTGATTTATTATTACTTAATGTATATGAAAAAAATAAGATCAATTTTAAATATTATATTGAATATATAATATAAAAATTTATTTACTAAAATCATATAAAAGATATTTGTTTAATTTACTAATGTAAAATAGACTATTACACATAAAAATAATTTTTTGAATTTTTTTTCCTTTTTATATTCAGAAGGTTTTTATTTTCTTTTATAATTAGTTTTCAGTAAAGAATTTATAAAATATAATTTTTACCAGAAAATTCCAACCAAAATAAAATAGTATAAACATTAATAAAAAATAAAAAGAAAAATATAGCAGAGGGGAGAAGGGTCAAATAAAAGGGTCATAACCTCACTTGTCAAGAAAAGATTTACATACCATAATAGGACATATAATACTATTAATTAGAGTCATTAGTATTTTTTCACTCATATTGGGACATACCATTGTTAAATATCATAAGAATATCATAATTGACCATACCCTACCTCTTGGAAGAGGATCTTGAAGACACGGTCTAGGGTGTATTTGAATAATCCCTCCTGGGACTTATCTTTATAAGAGAAGGAGTATGTATCTCACTATCATCCACATTCTCATTTCCACTAAACAATGCATCCATAAAAGATGTGTGACAAAAATATGTCATTGACTTTGGTGGAGTGCAATCCATCCCTTCAAAATAAGAAATTTTACCCCATTTCATTGATGTTTTAGAATAAATAATCATTTTCTAAAACTCCTAATGAAAATAAATATGTTGATATGATTTAGTGTTTTTGAGGCCATCACCCTCAAATGACTCATTGTTGATTTGAGCCTGATGTATGGAACCATCACCCAAATCAAATACATATGTTACCATATTCATGTTTAAAACCAAAATGGGAGTAATACACCTAGTTCCTCCTCGTTGCAAGCCCACAACAGAATAAGTGTGTTGAGGAATAACCAGACCATGATTTACAAACGAAGAAGATACATATACTTTCCCAGAATCTACCACATTATTTTTCCCATAAGTCTTATTCAAATATGCACGTCCATCACCATTTGTAATATTCTACACTGAATTCATGATCAATGAATTCCTATAATGTGCCTTAGATTCACCTTTTAGAACGAATATGGAGAAAGAACATTTTTACAACATGTATCTATAGAGTGACAAATTATATACTAGTTAGACCAAAATTGATGAAGTCTATCATACTACACCATTAATGGGATGTCATCATCCAACACTAATAAAATAATAGTATTAATAAAGGCCATTCTTAAGTCAACATTCACTAGTACACAAGAAAATTTTCCAAACATGGATATCTTAGTGGCCCAATCCATTTTAGTTAGAATAACAACAAAGGAGGAAATGAAAAAGTGAATTTTAAGATGCAGGAGTATTGATTTAAGACCAATAATTTTAATTCACACATGATCCTTAGTGTTCTTTACATTAAATTAGTTGAAATGGAAGTCCCACTATTAAAAGAATATCAAACATAGTTTTAATGAAATTGAACCAATCCCCCAATCCTTATGATTATTTTACACAGATGAATAAATGACTTGAAAAAAGAATCTAACCATGGGTATGCTTATCTAGTCAAAATAATTCTAGACAACAAATAGATTTTGAATTAAATCATCAAACTTACAAATCATACCGCTACTGGGAATAAAAAACCTAGAAATATTAGAAAATTTGAAAATCATGAATCTATCATAGATATATTCTTTATTGGTGATCACAAGGGTAGTTTCAACCTTCCAGACAACACAATCAAGAATCACATCATTCAACTTGATAATTGTCTGCTTCTTGGGTCTCTCACATGAGAATATTTCATTGTAGTATTTTGAAAAAAAAGAATTTTTTACATTAATAGGATCTGCCCTAGTAGTGTGGGAACTAAGGATCAGTTCAAAATCATCATCTAGAGGAAAAAATGCATCACGAGCCTCCACACCCACCCAACTGGAGTCCTTTATCATGTTCAACCTAGAAGAAACATCATTTTATCTCAATAAATCATCACGCTCACTTGGAGCCTTAACCACTAGATAATGTTTTGAGCCACGAAACCTGACAACAAATATATGATGAGTAATACCACTTGATATCATCCTTAGAGAACAACATTTTACCGCCTCTACCCACCCTGGGGTCTGTTGGTTTGTGCCTGAAATGGCCCGAGGCCAAGAGATATCAAATGTAATCATCTCTAGATGAGATCCACAGGATCCTTCATCACTTGAATGAAAACCATCAATTCTAGCAGTGTCTCCGTTCAAGAGAACACCACTAAAATTATTTTGGAGAGACATCCTATCCAGATCTATACTATTTGAGGGGTAGTGACGATGTTGATCATAAAATATTTTAGTGTGTAAACCATATATTTAAAATTTATTTCATATTATTTACATCCAACATTTGAAAGAGAAATTTGTATATATATTTTATAATAATAAAAAAATAATATCATTTCATGTTTCATTGAACCATAGATTTGTGTATAATTCATGATACCCTATGTGTTGTATGTAACATATTCTAAAACCCATTATTCATAAAATGGAAAATATTGATGAGATTAAATCCATTTGGTGGAATATATATTTCTAAAAATATCATGGTATAAAATTATATCCCATTAAAATGAATTTCTCCTTCAAATTTTATCACTTTGGTACCCAGATCTGGGGATATATCTCCCCCATTACATGTGTAACTTCATCAAAATAGTGGTTTCACCACAAAAAATTTCCAGGTGACTGGTCTTGGTTCATTGAACACTCTATGTTCGTTCTATAATCTCAACTACTTGTTCGTTATAATAAGAATCGTGCTCTAGTGGTATGACCTATGAGTTTAGTATAGTTGAAGGATCACGTGCTTAATTACATAGAAGTGGTACATAGAATAAATTTTGAACCTATTATATTTTCATTTAATATAAAAATGGTAACCTATAGTCCCCATAAAATAATTTATTTTAAAGGTACTGATATAACTAGTGATTAGTCTTCCCTTCCATCATTGATAATGAAATTTATAGACATACCTTCTCACCAACATCAAATTAAAGACCGTGCCGATGATTGGAATCATAAAATTGAAATAAAATTTTTAATATCCATACATGTTTCAAAATAGATTTTATCCTTTCTTCCATATCATAATATCAATCATGTCTTAATATCCTTCCTTTTGTAACTTCATTCGAGTATATTGGAGTTGTACACTTCGTTCCATAAAGGGATTCATATAAACTATCTAAATTCTCAAGTGTAATATTTTATTCTGAGAAAACTCATCTAGAGTAAGGTGTTGACCCCAATCACCATTGAAATCATTTGGAAAAAAATATTCCAATATTCTATAGGATATTAATTGTTCTCTTAGAGTGACTATCAGTTTAAGGATTATATGTAGTTACAAAAGATGACATTGTATCAACATCATACAGAATAATTTCCCAAAATAACAATGTAATATCTGGATCCCAACAGTCAAAAACTGAGTGTTGTTCACTATTAAACATTACATCTTCTTTAATTTATGTTCTAGCTAGCATATCCAGAGAGAAATATTCACTAGGAGAAATTAAATGTGTTGAATTAATATCATGATAAAAATCAACACATAATTACCTCGTTAATAATAAAAACATAGTCTAAAATTGTAAATCGTACAATTAATCATATGTCAACAAAGTGTAAATAAATACCTCTTCTAAAAACATTTTCAATAAAATATACATAAAACCAAAGGGTTTTATTTCCATTAATTTCTCTAAATATATCCTTAATATTGATAAAATATCATTATATAAAATCTCAAAATGGGTGTCAATGAATTTGAACGTATGATCAAACATGAACTCTTAAACCCATAATGGTATCTATAACTCATAAGTTAATATTACATGGGGATATGTATACATCAAAAATAGAATTCACAAGTTTTTACATTCATAAGATCTTTACTAATATGAAATCATCTTCATTGGAATATTTTGTTCATCCTTGTATTGAAATAAAATCAAATGAGATTTCATTTTTATAGAATCCATTTAGAGGGTGAAAATCTCATGCAATTTAACTGTAGTATGAACAATATGATTTTAATAGGGATCAAATCTAAAAAATACAACATAAAATTACCATCTATGGAGGAGAGGATAAGTGTTCCTAAATTATAATTTTTCAATTCAAACCTTATGATTCAATAAACATTCCATTTTTCTTGTATATTTTTATTTTTTGTATTTTTATCAACATTATCCCTTGGAATTAGGTATTGATTCGAAAAATTTGGAAACCCATTACACTTGAAACACTATAGTGTGGGTGGTTCATTTTTTTAGCTCTCTATCAATTCATTTAATTTAATGTCCTCAATATATCAATGTTACATTCAGTTTCTTGATGTGTAGGCTTCCAAATTTTTAACACACTATTACTCCATTTAGTAATTCAACTGAGTTCGTCTTCATATGTTTCTATCATATATGATAGTGAAATTTATTTGCAACTTATGATTTATTTTAGTTCTAATGAGACAATAAATACATTTAATTATCAAAACCATGGGAATGGTTAGAATCCCCATTTTGAATTTCTATTTTTAGTACACATAAAATGACTACTTCATAGATACTGAAGTATCATATAGCCAATTCCCTTCAGGTATTTGGTCTTATTTAATGAACGAATCAATTTTTTTTGTAGAATACATATTAAACAAGATTTTTACCATGTGAGTATTGTAAAACAAGATTCATAAGAACCAATAGATTCACTATCATTCTATTCAAAATCTAGAAATTAATTATCCATACTAGTTACTAGAATACGAGAGAGGTATTTAATTAAAAATATCCTCTTAAAACATCCCATTACATGGATTAAATTTCCTCATATTGACTCGTATTCTTAATTAGTATCCACCATTTATCTACTTCACCTTCCAAAGGATAGAAAACGAAAATTACTTTTCAATGATATGAACATTGGAGAACGGAAAGTATATTTTAGTGGTACTGATCCATTGCTCATAAACTTGTAGATAAGAATACCCTCTGAAATAAGGAGGATGTTTCCTCATGAAGGTCGAAATATAGTGTCATTACCACCTTTTTTCTTTTGGATATCTTGCATTATTTATAGATTTTCAAATTTACGTGAGCATATAAATAAGGGTTTTCATTATAGATCCCATTATATTTGGATTCATAGGATGAAATTCATTGCATTGTTTTTCACACAAATAATTAACATGATTCCTTCAAGTTGAATACATTGACTAAAATAAACATTCATAGTTCTTGAAACACTAATCATATTGAAAAACCATAGAATTAAGAAAAATAAAATATAGGATGACTAAATCAAAAAAAAATTATTTTTATTCTATGAAACCATATGTATACCCAAGGCCATTCATAGTCACTATCTATATAATATATTCAAAATGGTTTGAAATGATTTTATATAATTCCAAAGCATATTAGTTGGGAGTGTCAAACAGGGTTTGCATAAAGGCATGTTGGTGGAGAGTAGGTGATGATTCATTCCATCTCAATGTTACCTTTTTTTTATTTATTACCCATAGGTACCTCAATGAAAAATACATATCCCCTTGTAGTGTCCAGATTGAGATGTAATTTCTTATAAACCAATCACTATATACTTTACCAAAAAATACAAGGACATTTTCATATACTTTGGATCATATATAGACATATCCTTAGTAAAATCCAAAGACATATACTTATAAATATCCCTAAAAATCTCACTAATGATTTCTCATCTAAGTTAGAAAAGGATAACTAAACCATTACCTCCATACTATCTATAGAAAAATTTTCTTTTCATAAATATATATTATATAATTTAAGATGAATATTCAACAAATTACACAAACACATTCTTGGGTAATATAATTGTTTAGTGTCTTTGGAGAATAGGTACACAATATAATAATTTTTTGAAATATATTTAAGAAATAATATAATGATCTTCCCCATTAGTAATCACCAAAAATATACCCAACTTAAAGAAATTATTCATAACCAATGGAAAGAAAACGTAATGATGGTTGAGATGAGATGTTTTTTATGGGAAAACAAGGGAGATACATAAGCATTACATGAAAATAATTGCATGATAACCCGAGAATATCATTTAAAAACCATACCTTGTATATTAAAGCTCATTGTCTCGAGTCCTGGCATTATTGTTGAATATTTATAAGAAATGAATCATATGGAAAACAATGAAGATGATCCATGATAGTATAAAATTATCATATAACAAGGAATTGTGGAATAACCATAATCATATAAATTAATTTACCTAGTAGTCGAGGTTAATTTCCAAAACATATTAGGGAACCAAATTTATGGATATACCTCTCGGGAGGGACACACTACTATCTCAAATAGAAGACCATTTCTTATAGTGGGATGATTTCCCTCCCCAAAACATTCTAGTAGTCATGGAACACTTCTAAGAATTTCATAGTAGAAACATTTAGTTATTGAACTCGCTTCACATCCCATTCTATCTCTATTTATCTCATGAGATATAATTCTTTATCCAAGGCATGAGAATGATATATCTTTTCCCTCTCATATTTTGTTATAACATATCTTCAATAATATTTGTATTAATGTAATAATTACCCACAATTAAAAAATAACCTCCATGCATTGTTATACCAAAAAAACATCTCATAATGAGAACCACACATCTGTGTACAAAATGTTCATAAAATTTTATCATACCAGAACCCATTAAATGAAATGGGTTTTATAAATATTTTTTATAATAGAACATATATGAAAAAAAGTGTCATAACCATTTCATCATTTCAATTAATCATATCCCATGGTAAATTAATTGGGTTTCACTTGAATTTTATCCTATTATAACCCATGGAAGATAAAAGGTTTTCAAAAAAATAATTTCCTCACAAAAATTAACCATTCTAAGAAATAATAAAAATTGTATCCTGGGATCATATCACAAATAAATCATATGTATAATCAATTGACGTAATATTATATGATGACTTATTTTGAAAGATCACTTGGATCATTTTTTAGAAAAAAAATTTCTTTGAAAATAAATTTCTAAAACAAAAAATTCATAAAAACTTTTGTAAATCTTATTCATTGATAATAACCAAGAATACTAATTATAGAATCCTTAAAAATATTTTTAAAAATATTTTCCTAAAAACATCATTTAAAAATTAAAAAACTCATTTAAAAAAATATAAAATATTCAAAAATATTTTAATTGAAAAGAAACCTGATAACATATAACGGGTTCTTAAAATAAAACAACTTTTATAATGAATGATATAACATTCATTCTGTATGAATATTTCTTTCTCATTTTTGAGAAAATCCAGACATGCATGGTTTTGACATGAAAATAATATGAATTTATAAAAAAAATTAAACATTTTAACATATGTAATAATTAAATTTATAAATAATTTAATGATTGTTAAAATAAATTTATTTTTTTGAAAACATGTTTTTGGAAGAAAATTAGTCGTTGAGTGAAGAGAGATATAATGTTGTTTTTTGTTAATAAAATTATTTTGATCAACCGATTAAAAAAATATAGTAAAATGAACTAATTTTTTTTATTCTCACGACATAACTGGTGTATATGAATATTCATATGTTTATTGAGAGATATATCATAAGATTTCGTCATTATAAGAATAATGATAGACAATCTAGATAATCGATGTGTTGTAACCTAAAAATATTACCACTTTAGTAAAATTAATACCAAATCAACATGAAAGAATAAAATTATGTGAAAACCGTGATATCCTAAAAATCAGAAGATTCATAATATAACACGTCTAAGGTATTTATATACAACATCTAAAATAATATATGCGCATAACATAACATATGTCTCAATGTTGGAAATTTGAGACAAACTTCCCATGCCAGTTTGGTATCTTGTTAACCATAAACCCCATGATTGAGAGGTCTTACAATGGATATTTAAATCCACAGAAATATATTTATATATTATCATAAAATAAATTCATGAGGATTATATAATTCAAATAAAATAAACACAAGCTGAATATGGCATGTGTCTCACATAAAAAATTAAATTAGGATGAAAATCCCTTACATTAAATATCGACTTTCTTCATACAAGTTAAAACCACATAAATAATAAATATAATTTTATTATAAATCAATATAATAAACATAAATACATATATAAAACCATGTATTGTTTATATATTACTTTTTAGTTCCATTTTTTTAATAATTCAATGTTAATGTCACGTTTTTGTAAATAACTACATTTTTTGTGATAGTTTTTATTTGATGTATTTTGGTGCTCATATTTAAATAATGGCTCCTTATTATTCATTATGTTAAAAATTATATTAATATCATATAATTTTACAGTATATATTTATATTTAGAGTATTTCATAATAGTTAGGGATAATGAAGTGGAATGCACTGTTCATGGGGATGGTAGGATTTACATATGCATGTACAATGATTACATTTTACTAATAGAATAATGAAACATAATTTATGTGTTATCATTATAGAATAATTTTAATGATAAAGATTTTTTATATTATCATTAAAAAACATCCATATTACATTCTATGTAAAGCATGAATGGATCACATCGCTCTGGGAGATTATAGTCTATCGTACACAAGACCGACAATATCGTAATCCAATGGAATAGAAAGTATGAAGTTATGTGTGGTTTAATTATTCAATAATAATAATAATATCATAGTTATAATATATACATTTCAATTACATAATTATTTCTATCCATGATAAGTGGTAATCTGAAAATAAGTCACATTAGTTCATGAGGTCATAATCCACCATGAACATGAATGTTGATTTCTTAATCCATTTGATAAATGTCAATAAAAAGTTCAGTTTATTAAATTGTAATGAAAACATATTTTTATAGTTAATATACTGATAATATAATATAGTCCTCTATAAATGATAAAATATGGAGGTGGTAGAAGAAAAAAATTTAAAAAAAATGCTTATTGAATAATCTGACCTCTTATTTGGGTTTCCACTTTAAGTTTGGAACCAAATACAACCTAGTTTTGATTTATGGAAAAAATAATGATCCTAGGATGATATAATGGAGTTATTGAATATATTTACTATTTTATTGGACGATCCAGTGAGTTTTGGAAGTGGTACGAGGAGTATGGAGGGGGTGACCATTTATATGTGAGGTGAGTGGCACAATAGTAATTTTTTAATATAAAAAGGTGTACCCACATTATTTCCGGAAACAAGGACTCAAAATGGATTATTATAGAATATAGAAAATATTAGCTCTAAATATGAAGTCAAAACTATTATATATTTGTTTTGGGTGGTTTAACACTCATATTTTAGTTCAACCCCAAGTAAATCCATTTTCACCTTAACTGTGGTAAATAAATATTAATATTCTTACTATTCATTTAATATGAAAATGAGTACCTTATAAATTAATATATTTATTATTAATGACAATGATGGAATCAATTATTCTAAATTTTATTCATTGATTTTTGAAAATTAAATTTTAAATTAATGATACATATGTGATGAGAATGAAGGATTTTAAAGAGAGAATGTTAAAAACATAGAATTAATTTTTATCAAAATTCAAAATTAATAACCTAAATTGAATTAATAAACCTAATAATTAAAATTATTTTACTATTAAATCAATCATAATACATTTTTTAGTTTTTAAAATGTTTTAAATGAAATAATAATTCTTCATAAAAACCCATATTCTCACTACTCATCGAAAAAATATACTTTTCTAAAAATTCATAAAACATTACCCATAAATTAATATTGAAATGATGATATAAAGAATAAAGTGTATTTCATTCAATTTTTTTTAAAATTTTCCAAAATTTAATTTAAAAATAGCGTGCTGAAGGCAACAAATATTCTTCTTAGAAAAATATTTTTTAGTGTAAAATTAGATTTATTATTATAGATTACCTAAAGAAATAAGTTAAATACTAAAAATTATATTGAATGTATTATATATATATACGTTTAATTAATATATGTTACCAAATTAAAATTAATTTATTACTTAAATCTGACATTCTTCCTATTTTTTTTTTCAAAAAAAATATTTTCTTTTCTTTTGAAATTGATTTTATTGTCATTTTTAATTAGTTAACCAAAAAATATATCATAGTATATAATTTTTTAGACGATATTTTTTAATCCATTTCATACCATTGATTTCAATGGTCTCGTCTGGTCTATCTGATTAGATAATAATGTTTTAATAGCATGTCAAATTTTTTGGAATTTTTTTTTCATGTAATGCCAGATACACTAAGTGTATCATATAACACAAGATAAATGTGGTGTTTCGAATAATAAGAACTATAAAAGTTTATAAATAAATTTGAAAATTTTTTAAAACCTTGGGATGTTACATTTTCCTCCATTCTAACATTAGGAACAATCATTTATAAAAAAATCAAATATATATATATATATATCTCCTATAAGAAAACTGTAAATTCTGTAATAAAATCAATGAGTCCCAATATAAAAGTAAACTAAATACAAACCAAAAGAAAATAAATCATTTTAAATAAAAAAATTAGATGAGAAAAATATTATTCATATATTTTAAATTTTAAATCTAAAATATCTATAATATATCACACTACATCATTTTTTATCCATATAAGAATTTGAAAGGAACCAAGAGATGATTGATTCCCACTAAGGAATAGTATTATATCAATAAAAAAATACCATTAATAATTTAAAAAATATAAATCATATTAGACTAATAAACCTTATCAATGGTGGTATGACCTTTAAAACATACCATTATCATTTTTTTGCGTAATTCCTTAATAAATTAATTCAATGATCAATCGGTAGAATAGTATAAACTCATTAAAGCCTCAAAAAAAGAAAAATTCCACTCCCTACCTATTAATATCCTTATCAGTCAAGAAATCGATTTATATCACAAATTATCTCACATTATGTAAATACAAAAACTTAACCATACTAACCAAATTAGAATAACTCATCAGAATTTCTGGAATTTTATAAAATAACTCTATCATACATATCAGGGAAATATAAGACACATGTCATTACCAAACACACATTATGGGTTCAATTTATAGTTATAGCAAAAAACCATACAGGGAATTAATTTTGGTAATAAAATAAAATATTATACATCACATGGGACATGTATCTATATATTCTAAAAGTATTTATTAAAAATCACTTGAACACCCAAAGTTTGAAAGGATCAATTCATGGTCACAGAAGCCCACATACCCAAGAAATCAATCATATTATCAACTGAGAAAAATTAACTGATGGAAAATAAATGAGTCTCTCTATACATTATTATTAATAGATGAGTTATCCATTGTCTCCTGTTGAATCTATCAGGATAATATAGAAATTTAAAAGTAATCCAAAATCACTATAATAAGTCACCATAGATGAATCAATGAGAAATAATGTGATAAATTGAAATAGGATGGGTGTGAGGTAAAAATTACCATTAATATTCTACAAAAATAGTTTTATCAGAAATATTTTAGGAAATGAATGTGATAAAAGAGTAAAAATATGATGAATAGAGGGGATAATTTGATAGGCTCATTGGGATTTCAGAACATTATACAGGAGTGTAGTGAATTAGTTTATAAAGTGAAAAAAATATTTTTTTGGAAATATTTTATTAAAAAAATAACATAGATTGATTAGGCACCCTTTAAGCCTCCACTTGGTACACAATTGTATTAGGGAAAATTACATATAAAATAATAACCTCATCGAGTACATAGACCCCTCCACTAGGTACTCAGTGGTACTGAATCCCATATCCTTCAATAACACCCACTTTGGGCTTCACCGGACCCCTAAACTACCCCTAAACCCTTCTAAAATCTATTAAAATACCATAAAAACAACCCCACATTGTTATAGTCGATTTCAATCAAAATATTGAAAAATAAAACTTCCTATAAATAAATTGGAGACTAGTTTTGTCCAATTCAATTTTAATACATGGAATAGGGTCATTACAAACTCTGCATCACAAAACATCTCATCCCAAAGAAGAAATATTTATTACTACACATGATTGATTCATTTTTTATAATTAGAATAATATTTAAACCATTAACTCACAATAACACATTCATGTTATGAATACACTAGATCCAAATAATTTTTAGTTCCTTATAATCTTCCACAATATTATTTACTAAAATTTATATAGTGTTATGTGACATGAATGATAACAATTTTTCGGTCATCAATGAAAACGCGTGATAAAAAACTTTTATTTCACCTATTAATGTTTATTTATATTCCCCAATTACCTACACATAGAAATTCACATATATATCATCATTTGGGAATAATTGTTCCTTAAATTGGTGATTCCCATAATGCTTTATATTATCAATGTTAAGAACACATCAGTTGATGTGAACAAATTGATCATGACAACAATATATTAATAATTAATCCCAACAATCACAAGAAAATCTTACCACAATGATAAATATAATATAATAGAAAAAATTACATAATAAATAATTAATTTAATAAGACTTCCACCACAACTCCTTGGTGTTCCATGTAATTATCTACACCATTTTTACACCATCTAAATTTAATATGTTATCTAAAATAATGAATATTCTAAAAAACATAAGGAATTTCCCAAATATTGATATCATTCATGAATATAATATTCATTAAAATATTCCAAATGCATATAATTATATCTCTCAAACTATACCAAGAGATTTAAATGTGACATGATTCCCATTTAATATTATCAATAAAAGACCACTATTCCTCGACTATCCAAAATCAAATTATATAATTATATGTGTAATCATACATGAATCCTCAACCACCTCATGCATGTGATTTCAAAAATTATTTCCCATATCATTCACTGTACATTAGTCATTATAAATACCATGTTAAAGAGAGATAAACATTGTTCCCGTGACAATAATATTTTTATTCCCTCGCATTCCTTGTGTATTTATGAATATGTTTTGCATCATCACTGAAGATCTATTTGTTATGATCCATGATAGATATTTCATGACATACCCAATTTATGATCATTACTTTATGAAATAGGATTCATTGTGTTTGAAATATTCATTTCCAATGACAGTGAAAACTTATTACTATGATTCACTAGTTACAACACACCTTACAACACAACATAAACTAATGTTAGGGATATTGTGAACCACCCGAAAATTCATTATATTTTTATCATTTTGAAACTTAAAAAAATTTCAAATGGTAAATAAATATTTTCCATTATATAAAAATAATTCTTAAATACCCTGATTTAGGATTCAAGGTATAAAGTACCCTATATAATCTTTTTAAATTAGCAATACCATCTAAAAAATGGAAATCATTTATGCATTTGATTCCTTTGGAAGATGATAAAATGTAGAACAATATTCCAAATATATTCATGTTATATATCACATATTAACCACACTAATGGATCAGAATTAATCCCTAAAATTGTTTTGTAGGTAATATATGTTAGAAAAAAATCTCATGGAAGAGAGAGAGAAAGTCCATCCTAGGTGGACTTCCACTATTTATAGTTCCCTTCATACCAACCATGTATATTAATGACCGTCCATTCCAAATACTATCAATATCAAATGTAACATCAAAGAGTAGTAATTAAATTACAATTGATTTAAATACACTCAACTATATTTTTAGAGTTATAGAAGATAAATCCAATAACAAAATCATGATATGGGAACTTATTAATAACATAAATGGCTTAAGTTAAAACCTCTATTCATCCATAAATAATTTATCATAAACTCATAGTTATCAAAACACATCTATAGTAAAATTATTATTAATTATATTATTATTATTATATAATCAAATAGTAAATTTTTTTACATTAGAATAGTTAACTAGGTCCCACAATCTCCCTCTTATTATTTAGAGTTAAAAATGTCATCATTAATGTTTGTAAAACATTAAAATTAAAAATGTAAATAAACACTAGTATTGGAAATATACATACTCATCACATCCATAGTGTATATAATTATATATATCTTTGATTTTTAGGTTTTACGACATCGTAAAAAATCCCACATTAAATCTCCTTTCCAAAAATAACAAATCCCAACCACAATTGGTTATTAGATCTCATACACAGTCATGATTGTTTTTTATCATATTGTTTTTGTTGATTGTGTTATTTACCAATGATCAGATAAACATGATTTTTGGAGTATTGTGTGATTTATTGAGAATCCACACAATTCTGAAAGTGAAGATGAAACCCATCCAATTGGGTAAATTAGAGTGAATATTCAATCATAGAATACCTATTTGGACACATTATAGAATGAATATACAACATATAGTGATTATATTTGTTGTTATTTATTGAACATTATTAAATGTTATAAAGGAATGAGAATTTTTCTGTTTATAATTGAGTTTTTTATGATGGGAGCCTTTATTATAAAACAGATGACTGAATTACTTATAAAGATATTATTAGATATCAAATTAAAAAAGGATCAATATATTTATGTTATATTTATGATGTATATAGAAACCTTTAATGGTGTCATTATCTTACTAATAACATCGCGATTATCTTGTACGGTACACCAAGATTATCTTGTACTATACACAACCCCGTATTAGCATGCAGTATACGCAACACTATTCTTGGCTCATGTTACACACAATTTCAAGTTCATTTTGTGGAAATTATTCTATGAAATATTAAGTATATATCTTGTTTAATGTATAAATGAAATTAGTTTTTATTATTTTATACGCAGCACCAAAGGGAGCTTGCACTACACGCAGCCCTGACTTGTATTGTTTTACACACAATCACGACCTTCCTCGATAATGTTTGTTGTACGCAATAACGGGTTTCACTAAACAACGATATTTTATTTAAATATTATATAAAATATCCGTTTTGAATATTAATACAAACTTATTGAAATTTTAAAAATTATATCCTTCAAAATGGACATCATTTTTGGATTCGGAATATCGAAATTATCCTAGGGTGAATTTTTGGTATTTTAATGAAAACATTAAATTTTTGATGAATAGTGAAAACACTAGGTTACTATTTAAAAACATATTTTTTATTTAAATAAATATATATTTTATTTAAATTTATTTTAGGTCAAAATTGATACATATTAACTATATATGTTCAATGTAATTCATTGGAGTCATTTTATAAAAAATTTAGATATATAAAAATTTTATTGAACTTTTCACTATCTTTTACCACCTCTTAGGAGCATTTGATATTGTACATAAAAATTCATTTTCCCACTTTTGTGAGTTGAATTTCTAAAATCCGAGAGAAAAAGATAATATCATGGTGTAAAATGTGGTTCAATAAGATAATAATAATTTTTGCTGAATTGTAACTTTTTACTTTTATTTACCACAGTTAAAAGTAAATAGGGTAATTAAGGGTAAAAATGAGATTATTATTACCCTAACACATTTCAAAATTATATTGGATAAGTTTAATTAGACCAAAATCAACCTCAGGAATAAAATATGACCATTTAGGTCCACATGGATTAGATTAGGACACTTATTATTATTTTATATAAAGAAGAGTTAAATTAGTTATAATCAACGTTTAATAAATAAAACATTTTTATTATAAGTCTATACATAAGTTAAATTAGACTATAAATATTCATTAGAATGATAAAAATCTTTAATAAATAATTGTATTTTATTTATAATTTTTAGACATTAAATAATTTAATTTATTTATGACACAATGATGATGCAATAATTACCTTATTAATGAACTATTAACATAATTGATATTATATATACCAAAATAAATGTAATTTGAGACTTTTTATGAATTAAAATAATTTTATAGGTTAATATGACATGTCATTATTGATTAAATTAACTGTTTGCTAACTAATCATGTTTTTATGATTTTCACAAAAATCAATTACCAAATTTTGTCAAATTTGACATAAAATAGTTTTTAAAACAAATATTATATTATTAATTGTTATTATATTCATAAAAATAAAAGGTTCGGCCCAATGACATAGATAAAGTTATATATGTTAATAATGAACCACTTGGGGTTCCTTTGGCTTGATATTTCATGTTTATTAACCAAATAGTGTTAGAAAACAAGAATACATAGTAAAAGTTAAATTATTTATCTTTGAGTTAAATATAAATGATAAGGTTAAAATAGTAATATAAACATGTCTAAATCCAATTTGTTGAGAGTATTTAGACCCATCCCCACTTTATATTTTTAATAAATCAATTTAGATCTATTATAAACATAATACAACTTTATTATAAAATAATATTTTACGTTTTTTCAGAGGTGCCCCTCTCCTCCCTTATAAAAAGGGCACCCCTTACCTCTTCTCTTCACACCCTTTTGAGCCTTGAAGCTCTGAAAAACCCTTCCAATTTCCCTTATCATCTTCCATAAAAAAATTATAGAGGTTTTGGTCTCCTCAAAAGACCAACCCTAGTGCCTTAAGAGGAGGTTAAGAAGAGGGGCGTCAAAGAAGAGGTAATAACCTTTACCGATTCTTTCCAATTTATTTCTTCTTCTACTTATTCTTCATTATTTGTTTCATCATAAATTAATAACAAAAGTATCACTAATATACTGATATGTTATTATAAATATGAAAAAACCCAATTTCATCTTCTATCCATCCTACGGAAAATGAAATCACCGCTCGTGCGTACGTACGGAATACCGTCTCCACGCTGTGGTGTAATCTGTTTTCCACCACCACCTTACTTGGATGGGTATAATGGAGTAAATAAATAATTATATATGATTATTTTAATGTTATATGGATTCTGAAATATTATACAAACACTTTAATACAATTCCAAGATCATGGGAATGATATCATCGCTCATGCGTACATACGGACTACCGTCTCCACAAACGCGACAAGATTCATTTTCCATGATTAACCATTCAAGCATGATTATAAAGTATATATAATAAATAATCATGAAATATATTACATAATAATTATACTGGATTTATTTACATATATGTTTCATTTACTTAATTCCATTTAATTCAATAAGGAAATGAAAACAGCGTTCATGGGTACGCACGACCTTCCTTCTCCATGAACGGTGTATTTCATTCCATTTATCGATATATCATATATATTTACATACTGAATATATATTATATATAAATCATGTTATAAATTATGGAATTAATTAAATAAGGATATAGGTAATAATATCTAGAACAACATGTCAAAACATGTACGATAAATGAAACGATTTTACCCAAAAAGCTACTTTAACATGTAATTTACAAAAGAACAGGTAATATAAAGTCATAAGTGAACCATATGTGATATCATAACAATGAATATGATTATGTAATAAGTCAATGACATTATTTAAATAAATACACAGGAGTTTCAGATATGTACGAAGCATATAGGACCTAATGTAAGGGATAATTATTCCAATCACATTCTTATGCGAGATTGTTTATTCGTAAGTATTTACTAGGGTTATGTTTATCATCCATGTCCATATGTTCTAAAAATGTTTTCATAAAATGTTTACTTTTCTTTCATGTATGTTCAAATTCATTTTTACCATTTTTTTACATTTACCACATCGTATGGAAGGAATCTTTCCTTTGTTTACCATACAATGTACTTTTTGACATTTCCCACAAAAGTACGAGAAGAATGTTTTCTTAACTTATATGACATGAATGTATTTTTTCAGTTTCATAACGCCTTATTTTCATAAATCTTAATCTACAATATTTCATGATTATTTTTCAATAAAAATCCTTTTATTTTAAAATTTCATGGAATTTGGTGAAAATAATATGATTTTAAAGAAGAAAGGATGTTTTCCTCAATAATTCATTTCAAGTGTTTTATCAAAACTATTTTCCATCTAAGATGAAATTATTCAGTATGTTTATGTTTCAAATATAATGTCTCTATTATTTAAATGGTTTGATTATTATTATGCTGAAATGATATCCATTTGTTTTATATGGATTATGTTATGATGTGATGGTGTTGATGAAACCCATTTTATTCTTTGGGTTATGATGAATGTTTTATGTTTATTTTGCGGCACAAGTAAAAATGATTTCATTATGAGATGGGTGGAACCTATATCTCCCTCTAATTAATTGGTTAAAGATTTATATCTCATGAGATAGATGTGGATGAAATGGTAAGTTAATCTGGTTCAGTGATACAGGACTGGAACGAGGAGTGAACTCGATTCAGAAAGCGACTTTGTCCACTAAGATTGTTTTGGAAGCAATGCCTGAGCTACTATGGAAATCATATCATGTGCTTAATAGTTTTCTACAATTACATGTATTATTCCCATTCTATTTTATCATGAATGATGTTTCATTATGATCTATTTCCTCTTTACTGCCATGTTTTTTGTCATTGCTCAAGATTTTCATGTTTAAACATTATGTTTATGTTTTTAAGTTCAAATGTATATGGTTTGTTTTATTCTATCTATGCTTACCCTTACTGAGCATTTGAGCTCACCCTTTATATGTTTTCTTTTCCCCGGGATATAAACAAAGGTTTTATTTAATAAAACAAATGGGGAAGATCTTTACGGGATATGTTGAAGATCTTTCACCATTATTAGAAGATTTCGTTCTAAGTCTCTAAAGACACTAAACTATTACGATCCTTGATTGTGGGTTTTAGTAATGTATTAAGTATTCCTCTTAAGTAATGTAATGTCTATGTACGTCAAGCTTTGGGTCTCTACCGCTGGTATCAGAGGAAAGGTTTAGTTAACCTTTCGAAACTAGGATGCGAAAAATTTAGTGAGATCTCTAGAGATATTTCTATGTTATGTCTAGGGATGTCCCTAAGGATAAGTATAATTATGGGTTATAGTCCTAGAATTACGGTAAAAAGCATATAATTAATCCTAATAAGTTAGATATTTAAGGTACTCCCCCTTTATTATGTTGTTTTCCTAGTTTGATTTTTTCCTCTCACACTGTTCTTTTTGGGTTTTAGACGATGGATGGAACCCGAAAGAACCATGTTGATCAATGTAATGGAAAATTTAATAATTTTCCTCCCAAGAAACCAAATGTGATGGGATATGGAGTGAAAAATATTATTACTATACTTACACAAGCTATGGATCATTCTAGTTTTCCAAATGATCAGATAAGGGAATAATATTCTATTGAGTCCTTCATGAGGCATCACCCACCTTTTTTCAATGGGTCTTCTGATCCACTTCTTGCTGAACAATGGATCAGTACCATTGAAATGATATTTTCCATACTTCATTTTTCGGAACATGATAAATTCATTCTAGCTGTTTATCGTTTAGAAGCTGAATCAGACCAGTGGTGGACTCTAATATAGAATACAAGGCCCCAAGATGAAATTGAATCCATGGAATGGGACAAGTTCAAGAACTTGTTTTTCAGTAAGTACTTCCCTCATATTCTTCATAAAAAGATGGAAAAGGAGTTCCTTTATCTTAAGAAAAAAGATGAAGAATCTATGGGTATATACAAAGAGAATTTTACAAGACTTGCAAGGTATGCATCTGGCTTTGTCATCCAACCTGAATGTAATGTTGATCGATTTTTCAGTGGCTTAAAACCAAGTCTTCGAAGGGAGTTAGATATAAGAGACTTCAGTATCTATGAAGAAATTGTGTGTTATGCTATCAAGGTAGAACTAGAAGTTGTTGTAACATATCCATCTAATGGTTTTGACAAGAAACGAAAGATGGAGTTCAATGAAAAACCTCAGAACAATGGTGAGAATAAGGTGAATGTTTCTTTATGCTCAATGTGTGGAAAGAACCACGGTGGATATTGTCTAAATGGTATTAGAAAATGTTTCAAGTGTGGAAAAGAAGGTCATCAAGTAGCTCATTGCCAATGTAATGGGAAAAAGGTTTCTAATGACGTGAATAGAGAAAAGACTATAGAGAACACTCCACCAACACTTCAATGCTTCAAGTGCAAAGAAATGGGGCATTATGCTAACCAATAACCTAATACTAGGTTTAATGATGACCGACATCAACAACCTCTTATGGAAAAGGACAAAGGGAAGTCATATGCGTTCACTGTTGGCGATGTTGTATATGACAATGATGTGGAGGAATGATTAAGTTTTTATGTAATGGGATTTAAAAATATTAATGAATATAGTATCGTGGAATATGAGAATATTTATGTATTGGTATATTGTGGTTTTTAATACATTTATGGTACCGGTAACCACGAAATGTGATTTTGGAAAGCAGATGATATGATAAGGAGAAAATAAAATTTTTAACAGTATTCATGAGCTCATAACAGATATAAGGACTAAGTGATATCATGGTTTGAGTATATAGAATTTTTGGGATTTTGGTATGTGGAAAGAGGTAACTTTTGACAACTCTCATGTTTTCACTCAGGTTCTATGGTAATTTATGTTTTGAGAGAATACATGATTAAGGTATTCACATGTTTGGAATACGACCAACAAGATATATCGTAAAAAAAATGATGGTATTCACATGCTTGGTAGATGACCTTTCTAATAGTCATTTTCTTTATACTATGAAATTAGACAAAAGTATTTCCGATAAAGCTAAACATTAGAATGAATTATTTTGGATATCAGATAGTATTGTTTAAGGCTAGAAATTTTTGATATTAATTTTGGAATGTAATAATAATATAGTTTTATAAAAAGGAAAACTAGTAGGACGGGCGAGAACCCGTCGCGTCAGACAAGGATGTGGGAATCAAACCCACAACCGATGTGCGACAGGCCTTTATAGCTTGCCACTGGCCTACAAGATGTCCCTGGTTAGTAGAAATTACATTCCATTTATTAAGTGGCATGATATAAAGGAACCATATACGATTAATCTCACTATAGATGCACTTATGTATATTTAATAACTTTTTCTAACCTTTTGTTTGAGACAGATTGAATGACCTATAATTCTATCACATGATCTGCTAACACTTTACGAATGTTAAAATCAACTTCATTTCTTTAAGAGATGAAGTGAAAATTTTCCAAGGAATGATCAATGGTGAGATTGTACCAAAATCAAGAAAGCATTTCTTCTAATTCCAATTTCTTCATCTTTAGGGAAATGTTCTTGAAACCCAAAAAATGTTGTCCTAGTGCCCTTATATATAATTAATTAGATGTTACCTTAGATCATCACAAATTTATGGCTTTGTGATTGTTGGCCTTTTCATAGCCATGTCCTATACCACTCTTCATCAGAAGATGAAGGTTATATTTCTCTTTCATATCCACATCTTCACCTATGTTGTCCTGTTTGGAAACCGAGTGCTAAGTTAGTTTTCATGACTGTTATGTTTATAACTTCTCTTTTTAAAATGATGTTTTAGTATTCCTTTTTATGATGTGGGTTTCTATGAAAGAAACTTTCATGTAGTAAACTATTTATAACCCCGTCGAATTTCGAGGGAGAAATTCATTTTAAGGGGGGTAGAATATAACACCCCAAGATTTTATAAGATATATTATTTTTAATTTCATTCATATCTTCTATTGTGTAGTACACCAAGATTATCTTTTACTATACACAATAACGTATTAGCTTGCAGTATATGCAACACTATTATTGGCTCGTGTACTCACAATTTCAAGTTTGTTTTGTGGAAATTATTCAATGCAACATTAAGTATAGATTTAATTTATTGTATAAATGAAATTAGTTTTTATTATGTTATACGCAGCACCAAAGGGAGATTTCACTACACGCAGCCCTGACTTGTCTTGCATTACACGCAGTTGCGACCTTCCTCGATAGCGTGTGTAGTACGCAATAACGAGTTTCACTAAACAACGATATGTTATTAAAATATTATATAAACTATCCATTTTGAATAGTAATACACAATTTTTGAAATTTTATAAATTTTATCATTCAAAATGGACTTAATTTTTGGATTCAGAATATCGAAATCATCCTAGGGTGAATTTTTGGTATTTTTTTGAAAATTTGAAATTTTTGATGAATTTTTAAAACAATGGGTTACTATTTAAAAATAGACTTTTTATTTAAATAATTATATATTTTATTTAAATTTATTTTACATGAAAATTGATACTTAATACCTATATAAGTACAATGTAATTCATTGTAGTCATTTTATAATAATTTTAGATATATAAAAATTTTATTGAACTTTTCATCATCTTTTACCCACCTCCTAGGAGCATTTGAAATTGTACATAAAACGTAATTTTCCTGCTTCTGTGAGTTGAATTTAGAAAATTCGAGAGACATAGTTAATATAAAGTAGTAAAATATAGTTCAATATTATAATAATAATTTTTGGTGAATTGTAACTTTTTACTTTTATTTTCCACGGTTAAAGGTAAATAGGGTAATTAAGGGTAAAAATGATATTATTATTACCCTAACACATTTTCTAATTCTTTTGGATGAGTTTAATTCAAACAAAAACAACCTTATGAATATAATATTACCATTTAGGTTCATATGGATTAGATAAGAACAATTATTATTATTTTATATAAAGAAGAGTTAAAATAGTTTAAATCAATGTTTTATAAATATATTTTTTTAATATAAGGTTATACATAAAATAAATTCGACTATAAATATTAATTAGAAAGATAAAAATAATTCCTACATAATTGTATTTTATTTATAATTTTTAGACATTAAATAGCTTAATTTATTTATGACACAATGATGATGTAGTAATTAATTTATAATGAAATATTAACATAATTGATATTATAAATACCCAAATAAATGAAATTTGCGACTTTTTATAAATTAAACTAATTTTATAGGTTAATATGACATGTTAGTATTGATTCAATTAATTTCTTACTATCTAATCATGTTCTTATGATTTTCACAGAAATCAATTACCAAATAGTGTCAAAATTGACATAAAATAGTTTTTAAAACAAATATTATATTATTAATTGTTGTTATATTCGTAAAAATCTAAGGTTCTGCCAAATGACTTAGATAAAGTTATATATATTAATAATGAACCACCTGGGGTTATTTTTTCTTGTTATAGTAGGTTTATTAACCATATTGTGTAAGAAAACAAGAAGACACGGTAAAAGTTAAATTATTTATCTTAGAGCTAAATCTAAATGATAAGGTTAAAATAGTAACCTAAACTTGTCTAAATGCTATTTTTTGAGATTATTTCGACCCATACCAACTTTATCTTTGGAATAAATAAATGTGGATATATTATAAATCGAATATGACTTTATTATAAAATAATATTTTACGTTTTTCCAAAGGTGCCCCTCTCCTCCCTTATAAAAAGGGCACCCCTTCCCTCTTCTCTTCACATCATTTTGAGCCTTGAAGATCGGCCAAACCCTGCCCATTTACCTTATCATCATTCCTATAAACATGATAGAGGTTCTGGTCTCCTCAGAAGACCAACCCTAGTGCTTTAAGAGGAGGTTAAGAAGTGTCACATCAAAGAAGAGGTAATATCCATTACCGATTCTTTCCAATTTATTTCTTCATCTACTTCTTCGTCATTATTTGTTTCACCATAAATTAATAACAATAGTATCACTCATACTCATATATGTTATTATAAATATTAAAAAACCCAATTTTAAATTCTATCCATCCTATGGAAACTGAAATCATTGCGCGTGCGTACGTACGGAATACCATCTCCACGCTGTGGTGTAATCTGTTTTCCACCACCACCTTACATGGATGGGTATAATGGTGTAAATAAATAACTACATATGATTATTGTAATGTTATATTGATTCTTAAATAATATACAAACACTTTAATAAATTTCCAAGATCATGGGAGTGATATCCTCGCTCGTGCGTACGTATGGACTACCGTCTCCACGAACGCGATGAGATTCATTTTCCATGATTAACCATTCAAGTATGATTATAAAGTATATATAATAAAAAATCATTAAATATATTAAAAAATAATGATACTGTATTTATGTACATATATGTTTCATTTACTTAATTCCATTTAATTCTATAAGGAAATGAAAACAGTGTTCATGCGTACGCATGGCCTACCGTCTCCATGAACGGTGTATTTCATTCCATTTATTGATCTATCATATATATTTATATACTGAATATATGTTATATATAAATAATGTTTTACATTATGGAATTATTTAAATCAGGATATAAGTAATAATATCAAGAACAACATGTCGAAACACATATGATAAATGAAACGATTTTACCCAAAACGCTACTTTAACATGGAATTTACAAAAGAACGGGTAATATAAATTCATAAGCGAACCATATACGATATCATAAAAATAAATATGAATCTGTAATAAGTCAATGACATTATTTAAATCATTATATTGTAGGTCCTGATACGTACGAAGCATATAGGACCTAAGGTAAGGGATAATTATTCCAATCTCATTATTATCCGAGATTGTTTATTCGTAAGTATTTACTGGGGTTATGTTTGTCATTCATGTCCATATGTTCAAAAAATGTTTTCATAAAATGTTTAAATTTCATTCATGTATGTTTAAATTTATTTTTACAATGTTGTCACTTTTACCACATCATATGGAAGGAATATTTCTTTTGGTTACCATACGAGGTACTTTTTAACTTTTCCGACAAAAGTACGAGAATAATGTTTTTTAACTTATACGACATGAGCGTATTTTTATAGTTTTATAACGCATTATTTTCATAAAGATTACTCTATATGATTTCATGATTATCTTTCAACAAAAATCATTTTCTTTTAAAATTTCATGGAATTTGGTAAAAAGAAAATGGTTTTAAAGAAGAAAGGATGTTTTCCTCAAGAATTCATTTCAAGTGTTTTATCAAAACTATTTTCCATCTAAGATGAAATTATTCACTATATTTATGTTTCAAGTATAATGTCTCTATTATTTAAATGGATTGATTATTATTATTCTGGAATGATATCCATTTTTTTATATGGATTATGTTATGATGGGATGATGTTTATGAAACCCATTTTATTCTTTGGGTTATGATGAATGTTTTATGTTTTTTACGGCACAAGTAGGAATGATTTCATTATCAGATGCGTGTCACCTATATCTCCATCCAATGCATTGGGTATTGATTTATATATCATGTGATAGACATGGATGAAACGGTAAGTTAATCTGGTTCAGTGATACAGGATTGGAATGAGGAGTGAACTCGATTCAGAAAGGGACTTTGTCCACTAAGATGGTCTTGGAAGCAATGCCTTGGATACTATGGAAATAATATCATGTGATTAATAGTTTTCCATAATTAAATGTTTTATTCACATTCTATTTTATCATGATTGATGTTCCATTATGATCTATTCCTTATTTACTCCCATGATTTATGTCATTGCTCAAGATTTTTATGTTTAAACATTATATTCAAGTTTTTAAGTTCAAATGTATATGGTTTGTTTTATTCTATCCATGCTTACCCTTACTGAGCATTTGATCTCACCCTTTATATGTTTTATTTTCCCCGGGATATAATGAAAAGTTTTAGTTATGAAAAAAAAGGGAAGATCTTTATGGGATATGTTGAAGATCTTTCACCATGATTAGAAGATTTTGTTCCAAGTCTCCAAAGACAGTAAACAATTACGATCCTTGAGTGTGGGTTTTAGTTATGCATTATGTATTTCACATAAGCAATGTAATGTCTATGTACGTCAATCTTTGGGTCTCTACCATCGGTGTTAGAGAAAAGGTTTAGTTAACCTTTGAAAACATGGATGCAAAAACATTAGTGAGATCCCTAGAGATATTTCTAAGGTATGTATTGGGATGTCTCTAAGGTTAAGTATAAGTATAGGTTATAGTCCTAGAATTATGGTAAAAATCATAGAATTAAACCTAAGATATTAGATATTGAAGGTACTTCCCCTTTATTATGTTGTTTTCCTAGAATGATTTTTTCCTCTCACACAGTTTATTTTGGGTATTAGACGATGGATGGAACCCGAAGGGACCGTGTTGATCAATGTAATGGAAAATTTAAAAATTTTCCTCCCGAGAAACCAAATGTGATGGGAGATTGAGTGAAAAATCTTATTTCTATACATACACAAGAAATGAATCATTCTGGATTTACAAATGATCAGATAAGGGAATAATATTCTGTTGAGTCCTTCATGAGGCAACGTCCACCTTCTTTAATTGGGTATTCTGATCCACTTGTTGCTGAACAATAGATCAGTTCCATTGAAAAGATATTTTCCACACTTCGTTGTTCGGAACATGATAAACTCATTCTAGCTGTTTATCATTTAAAAGGTGAAGCAGATCAATGGTGGACTCTAATTAAGAATACAAGGCCCCAGGATGATATTGAATCCATGGAATGGGACGAGTTCAAGAACTTGTTTTTTAGTAAGTACATCCCTCATATTCTTCGAAAAAAGAAGGAAAATGAGTTCCCTGAGCTTACGCAGAAATATGATGAATCTATTGGTATATACAAGTATAATTTTACAAGACTTTCAAGGTATGCATCTGGCTTTATCATCCAACCTGAAAGTAATGTTGATCAAATTTTCAGTGGCTTAAAACCAAGTCATCGAAGGAAATTACCTATAAGAGACTTCAGTATCTATGAAGAAATTTTGTGGTGTGTTATCAAGGTAGAACTAGAAGTTTTTGTAACATATCCATCTAATGGTTTTGACAAGAAATGAATGATGGAGCTCCATGAAAAAACTCAGAACAATGGTGAAAAAAAGGTGAATGTTTCTTTATGCTCAAAGTGTGGAAAGAACCATGGGGGATATTGTCTAAAAGGTACTAGAAAATGTTTTAAGTGTGAAAATGAAGGTCATCAAGCAGCTGAGTGCCAATGTAATGGGAAAAAGTTTTATAATGATGTGAATAGAGAAAATACTATAGAGAACACTCCACCAACACTTCAATGGTTCAAGTGCAAGTAAATGGGGCATTATGCTAACCAATTCCCTAATCCAAGGGCTAATTATGATCAACATCAACAAAATCATAAGGAAAAGGAAAAAGGGAGGTCACATGCGTTCACTGTTGGCGATGTTGTATATGAAAACGATGTGCAGGAATGATTATGTTTTTATGTAATGGGATTCCAAAATAATGATGAATATAGTATCATGGAATATGGGAATATTTATGTATTGGTCTATTGTGGTTTTTAATAAATTTATGGTACCGGTAACCATGAAATGTGATTATGGAAAGCAGATGATATGATAAGGAGAAAATGAAATGTTTAATAGTATTCATGAGCTCATGACGGATATAGGGACTAAGTGATATCATGGTTTGACTATATAGAATTTTTGGGATTTTGGTATGTGGAAAGAGTTAACTTTTGACAACACTCATGTTTTCACTAAGGTTCTATGGTAATTTATGTTTTAAGGGAATACATGATTAAGGTATTCACATGTTTGGAATGTGACCAACAAGATATATCGTATAATAAATGATGATATTCACATGCTTGGTAGATGACCATTCCAATAGTCATTTTCTTTATACTATGAGATTGGACAGAAGTATTTCCGATAAGCCTAAACGTTAGAATGAATTATGTTGGACATCAGATATTATTGTTTAAGTCTAGAAATTTTTTATATTAATTTTGGAATGTTAGAATAGTATAGTTTTATAAAGAGGACAACCTGTCGTGTCAGACAAGGATGCGGGAATCGAACCCACAACCGATGTGCGACATGCCTTTATCGCCTACCACTGGCCTATATGATGTCCCTGGTTAGTAAAAATTGGTTTTAATTTATTACGTGGCATGATATATAGGAACAATATACGATTAATCTCACTATAGATGCACTTATGTATATTTAATAACTTTTTCTAACCTTTTGTTTAAGACATATGTAATGACAAATCATTCTATCGCTTGTTCTGCTAACACATTACGAATGTTAAATTAAACTTTGTTTCATTAAGAGATGAAGTGGAAATTTTCCAAAGAATGATCAATGGTGAGATTGTACCAAAATCAAGAATGCATTTTTTTTTAATTCCAATTTCTTCAACTTTCGGGAAATGATCTTGAAACCCAAAAATGTTGTCCTAGTTACCTTATACCTGATGAATTAGATGGTACCTTAGATCATCAAAAATTTATGTCTATGTGATTTTTGGCCTTTTCATATCCATGTCCTCTACCACTCTTCATCATAAGTTGAAGGTTATATTTCTCTTCAATATCCATATCTTCACCTATGTTGTCCTGTGTGGAAACCCAGTGCCGAGTTAGTTTGGGTGACTGTTATGATTATAACTTCCCTTTTTAAAATGATGTTTTAGTATTCCTTTTTATGATGTGGTTTTCTATGAAAGAAAATTTCAAATAGTAAACTATTTATAACCCCGATGAATTTTGAGGGAGAAATTAATTTTAAGGGGGGTAGAATGTTACACCCCAAGATTTTATAAGATATATTCTTTTTAATTTCTTTCATATCTTCTATTGTACGGTACACAAATATTATCTTGTACTATATGCAACACCGTATTAGCTTTCAGTATACGCAACACTATTCTTGGCTCGTGTTACTCACAATTTAAAGTTCGTTTTGTGGAAATTATACTACGCAACATTAAGTATAGATTTAGTTTAATATATAAATGAAATAAGTTTTGATTATGTTATACGCAGCACCAAAGGAATCTTTCACTACACGCATCCCTAAATTGTCTTGCATTACACCCAATTGCGACCTTCCTCGATAGCGTGTGTAGTACGCAATAACGGGTTTTACTAAACAATGATATGTTATTAAAATATTATATAAACAAGCCATTATGAATAGTAATATCCAATTTTTAAAATTTTATAAATTTTATCATTCAAAATGGACTTCATTTTTGGATTCGTAATATCAAAATTATCCTAAGGTGAATTTTTGGTATTTTTCTGAAAACTTGCAATTTTTGATGAATAGTTAAAACAATGGGTGACTATTTAAAAATAGTGTTTTTATTTAAATAATTATTTATTTTATTTTAACATATTTTAGGTGAAAATTGATACTTAATACCTATATAAGTACAATGTAATTCATTGGAGTCATTTTATAAAAAATTATTGAACTTTTAATCATCCTTTACCCACCTCTTAAAAGCATTTGAAATTGTACATAAAACGTAATTTCCCCGCTTCTGTGAGTTGAATTTCAAAAGTCCAAAAGACACGGTTAATATCTAGGAGTAAAATCTGGTTCAATAAGATAATAATAATTTTTTATGAGTAGTAACTTTTTAATTTTATTTACCACGGTTAAAAGTAAGTAGGGTAATTAAGGGTAAAAATGATATTATTATTACCCATAAACACTTCCTAATTCTATTGGATAAGTTTAATTCGACCAAAAAAAACCTTAGGAATAAAATATGACCATTTAAGTCCACATGGATTAGATAAGAACAGTTATTATTATTTATTATAAAGAAGAGTTAAAATATTTTAAATCAAAGTTTAATAAATAAAAAATTTGTAATATAAGGTTATACATAATATTAATTCGACTATAAATATTCAATAGAAAGAAAAATATATTTCCTACATAACTGTATTTTATTTATAATTTTAAGACATTAATTAATTTGATTTATTTATGACACAATGATGATGCAGTAATTACCTTATTAATGAAATATTAACATAATTGATATTATAAATACCCAAATAAATGTAATTTGAGACTTTTAATGAATTACAATAATTATATAGGTTAATATGACATGTAAGTATTTATTCAATTAACGTTTTTCGAACTAATCATGTTGTTATGATTTTCACAAAAATCAATTACCAAATAGTATCAAAATTGACATAAAATAGTTTTTAAAACTAATATTATATTATTAATTGTTATTATATTCCTAAAAAACTAATTTTCGTCCAAATGACTTATATATGGTTATATATATTAATAATTAACCACTTGGGGTTCTTTTGGCTTGTTATAGTATGTTTATTAACCATATAGTGTAAGAAAAAAAGAAGACACAGTAAAAGTTAAATTATTTATCTTAGAGTTAAATCTAAATGATAAGATTAAAATAGTAACTTAAACTTTTCTAAATCATATTGGTTGAGAGGATTTAGACCCATCCCCACTTTATAATTGAAATAAATGAATTTTTATCTATTATAAACCTAATATGACTTTATTATAAAATAATATTTCAAGTTTTTCCAAAGGTGCCCCTCTCCTCCCTTATAAAAAGGGAACCCCTTCCCTCTTCTCTTCACACCCTTTTGTGCCTTGATGCTCTGCCAACCCCAGCCCATTTCCATTTTCATATTCCCTAGAAATATTATAGAGGTTCTGGTCTCCTAAAAAGACCATCCATAGTGCCTTAAGAGGAGTTTAAGAAGAGGCGCGTCAAAGAAGAGGTAATATCCTTTATCGATTCTTTCCAATTTATTTCTTATTCTACTTCGTCTTATTTATTTGTTTCATCATAAATTAATAACATCAGTATCACTCATATACTAATATGTTATTATAAATATTCAACAACCCAATTTCATCATATATCCATCCTACGGAAAATGAAATCACCGCACGTGCGTACGTACGGAATACCGTCTCCACGCCGTGGTGTAATCTGTTTTCCACCACCAGCTTAATTGGATGGGTATAATGGTGTAAATAGATAACTATATATGATTATTGTAAAGTTATATTGATTCTGAAATATTATACAAACACTTCAATACAATTCTATGATCATGGGAATGATATCATTGCTTGTGCGTATGTACGGACTACCGTCTCCACGAACGCGATGAGATTCATTTTCCATTATTAACCATTGAAGTATGATTATAAAGTATATATAATAAATAATCATGAATGATATTACATAATAATGATACTGGATTTACGTACATATATGTTTCATTTACATGATTCCATTTAATTCAATAAGGAAACGAAAAAAGTGTTCATGCGTACGCACGACCTACCATCTCCATGAACGACGTATTTCATTCCATTTATCGATCAATCATATTAATTTATATACTGAATATATATTATGTATAAATCATGTCTTACATTCTGGAATTAATTAAATCAGGATAAAATTAATAATATCATGAAAAACATGTCGAAACACGTGCGATAAATGAAACGATTTTACCCAAAACGCTACTTTACCATGGAATTTACAAAAGAACGGGTAATATAAAGTCATAAGTGATCCATATATGATATCATAAAAATTAATATGATTCTATAATAAGTAAATGACATTATTTAAATCATTATACAGGATGTTTGGATACGTATGAAGTATATCAGACAAAAGGTAATGAGTAATTATTCCAATCCCATTCTTATTCGATATTGTTTATTCGTAAGTATTTATAGGGGTTATGTCTATCATCCATGTCCATATGTTCTCAAAATTTTGTCATAAATTTTTTAATTTTATTAAATGTACATTTAAAATCATTTTTACCTTTTTGTTACTTTTACCACATCATATGGAAGGAATCTTTCTTTGGTTTACTATACAAGGTACTTTTCGACTTTTCAGAAAAAAGTATGAGAACAATGTTTTTTTAACTTATATGGAATGAATAGATTTTTATAGTTTCATAACGCCTTATTTTCATGAAGCATACTCTACAAGATTTCATGATCATTTTTCAACAAAAATCCTTTTCTTTTAAAATTTAATGGAATTTTGTGAAAAGAAAATGATTTTAAAGAAGAAAGGATATTTTCCTCAAGAATTCATTTCAAGTGTTTTATAAAAACTATTTTCCATCTAAGATGAAATTATTCAGTATATTTATGTTTCAAGTATAATGTATCTATTATTTAAATTTTTTGATTATTATTATGCCGAAATTATATCCATTTTTTTAATATTGATTATCTTATGATGGGATGATTTTTATGAAACCCATTTTATTCTTTGGGTTATAATGAATTTTTTAAGTTTATTTTGTGGCCCAAGTAAGAATGATTTCATTATGAGATGGGTGGGACCTATATTTCCCTCCAATGCATTGTGTAAATATTTATATCTTATGAGATAGACATGGCTGAAACGGTAAGTTAATCTGGTTCAGTGATACAAGACTGGATCAATGAGTGAACTCGATTCAGAAAGGGACTTTGTCCACTAAGATGGTCTTGGAAGCAATGCCTTGGCTACTATGGAAATCATATCATGTGATTAATAGTTTGAGAAAATTACATGTTTTATTCCCATGCTATTTTATCATTATTGATGTTCCATTATGTTCTATTCCTCATTTACTGCCATGTTTTATGTCATTGCTCAATATTTTGATGTTTAAACATTATGTTCATGTTTTTAAGTTCAAATGTATATGGTTTGTTTTATTCTATCCATGCTTACCCTTAATAATAATTTTATCTTCCCATTTATATGTTTTATTTTCCCCAGGATATAAATAAAAGTTTTAGGTAAGAAAACAAAAATGGAAGTTCACTGTGGTAGATGATGAAGATCTTTCACCACGATTAGAAGATTTTGTTTCATGTTTCAAAAGACACTAAACTATTTCAATCCTTGAGTGTAGGTTTTTTATGTATTAAGTATTCCGCGGAAGTAATGTAATGTCTATGTACATCACTATTTGTGTCTCTACATTACTACCTACTATATATAGTGTTTAATATCACCTAGATGATCATTATATGAAAATTAAGTGAAGACGGAAGGAATATGTAGTGATCTTTTCTTATTTCACTCAATGAATAGTTTAAATGATATATGATACATTTGGATTGGATAAAAAAAGGTCAAAGATGTTTTGATACCTCCCCAAATTTATTTCTGTTTCTTATGTGGTCGAAATTTCTTATAAATATTTTTAGAGTTTTTAATATGATTGGAGTTTCATTGCTTAATTTTTTGGAATTTGTATTATTTAGTGAATTTGACAATGTCATGTTCATTAATTAAATTCTTAATGTTTATCATATGACATAGAAATGTTTCCTATGAGTAGAATTATAAGAAAATTAAAAATTTTGGAACATCATAAGTATCATTTCTAAAAATTGTATATTTCAGTTTGTATTTAAAAGGTCAACTGAGATGTGGAAAATGGAAATTAGAAACCAATTAAGGTCAATTTTGACTATTTTTAAGGTTCATTTCAAGGAAAAATGATCTTCATAAAGTTAAAATTATTCTTTATATGGTAAACACATAACATTATATGTTTAACCATCTACATATAAAGTTTTAAACCAAAGATTGTTTGGTTAACCTGATGTAGTTTATGGTTTTAAAAGAACATTAAATTGTTAACTTTGAGGAAAATAAGGTTCATTAACCATTACTAAGTGAATTTTTATTGTAAACTGATGATGATGTTGTCTCTCCCTAAAAAAATTAAGGACATCATAAAGATTATTAACTTTTTCCATATTTGGGACATGGTAGATTTCATAATTTTATAGAGAGTCCTATGATATTATATCTAATGATGTTGAAGTTGTTATTACTGATGAAAATATCATTATGCATTGTTAATAAATGATTCAAGAATTAATTGGAAGTAGATTTAGTGATATGAGATTGAGATGATCAATGATATGTTAATATATTTTTTATAAAAATTTAAATTAAAAAATAAATATTAGTAATAAAAAATGATGGAATACATAAAACATATATGTTTTGATAATTAAACTAAACATTAGTGATTGAAACCTTACAATGATATTTGATTCATAAAATTAATTTAATGTATGATATTTAACACTATATAAAATTATAACAAATCAGTAGGAAATACTATGACATTATATAAATCTCATAAGGGTAATTCCAGTTTAAATAATCTAAAAAACATTATAATTCTATGACTATTTTTTAATGATATAAATATCAATAATTTATTTATAAATAATCATGGGAACCAAAAATATCAACATGTGTTGTTATGTGTTATTAAAAATTATAGTGGTAGATTGTACTGAACTTTTTGATACTATCATTACCACAACGAGATGATAAGTTCCACATCAAATGTATTTTTATATGATTCTCATACTATGATGGAAATTTATTTATTTTAATCTCATTTGTGAAATACTTGTTACAAGAAGTTTCATGGGACTACTAGAATAACAATGTGTATAATTATTCCATTTGGTATAAAAAGGGAATAAATAATAAGAATGGTATTTATGGAAATACATTATTGACAAGTAGTTATACAAAAAGAAATATCTAAGAGCATGGGAACACACTGATGTGATAAAGTTAGGGAAACTAAGATGGAGGATTTAGAATTATTGATATTATAGAATATTTTATATATTAATTATATAGAAAAAAATTCACTTATATAATAATAATAAATATTAGAAAAATGTAGTTAAAAAATAATCTATCATCTCTTTAAGAAGGGAACTAGAGTTATCTCTAGGAGAAGAGAAGAGAAACCAATATAGACATATAGAGGAAGAACATTTTGAGTATTAAGGAACAAGATGAGTTGATGATAATTTTAATATGGATCCTATAAACTAGGTAAGTTTGATGAAGATGATGATTAATATTAGATAACACGATATATAATATTTAAGAAACATTAGATTGTGAATAAGAAAAAATAGATGAAGATATGTGGATAGATCTTCAGGTATTACTGTTGATCAGTTGTTTGAAACATTTAGAGAAATTGAGGAGTGATTAATTTTTAATACCATAGTATAATCATGAGTTTTTGTAAAAAATGAGAATATTATATACTATATTTGGGAGATATTATATTTATAGAGACCATGTTTTATACAATTTTACTGAAAATATATAGGTATTCAAAGGATCTATGATGGAATCTATCTTATTACTGAATTTAATGAAATGTAGTCCAAATTTAAGATTTATATGATAAGGTTGGAAGTAATTTTATAAGAAATACATGATTATATGTAATTCATTATGATTATATATATGATTAGGATGCACCGTGGATATAAGATGATTCATGCCGACACCCATTTCTCTTTTTTAATAATATTATTAAGGTGAATTTTCAGAATGAAACATAACAAGATACTACAAGGTGTGGGATTCATATGATTGGGATGAACCATGTAAAAATATAAAATGTTTCCCTTTAATGTATTTATTGTATTACATTTTGAATTATTTGTTAGGTAAAAATATATTTCGACTTTTCCAAACCAGCAAGAATGGTTCAAATAAGAAACGGTGTAAATTTTTATAAGTTTAATTAGAATATTTTTAGTTCTAGTCTATATTGATTCACCCCCCATCATGATGTACATACACTAACTTATAGTACACTACAATTGGAATCATTTAATTAAGATCCCTCTAGCAGGATCTAAGTTCTATTCTCAAGGTGTTTTTTTCAAATGTAAATGAGTTAACCATTTTAATAGAATTTATATTATCTATATATTTAAAATCATGTTTTCCTAATAAGAAATGATAATATTGAGGTTTTAGAACAAATATAGAATAACATAAATAAAATAGAATAAAATCATGATGGAAAAAGTTAATATATAAAAAGGATCGCCTAATTCATAAAGGAAATCATAGTGGAACATATTTTCTTAAATTGATTTAAATTTATTCCTTTTATTAATCAAGTTATTAATATTTTATGACATTTTTACTAAATCACTCAATGATTTTTATTTTCATTCAAATGACGATTTAATAATTTTCCTATGGAGGTTTTCACTCATATATTTGTATATATCACAAACATTTATGATGTAAAATTACATGTGAGATTGGAAGTTTATGAAATGGAACTGCTTTGGTTAAAATTGTTGGTATACATGAAAATCACATAAAACATGTTAATGATATGGAAAATATATCTCAATTTTAAATTAAACAGATTATCTAATTGATGATGGAATAAAAAAATATGTTTGAGTGGTTGTGGTGTTTACAAATTTTGTTACACAAATAATCCATGCATTTGTGAAATTATTCACTGTCTCTTTTAAAATCTTATAATGTCAAATGAAAGTTATGAAAAAAGAATAGAAGAGCAGTATAAATCTCTATAAGAGACTAGTAAAAAGAATGAATATAAAATTTAAAATGTAAAAAGTGACTGTAAATAATTGGTGAAAACACATGAATTATAAATGTATATATTTAATATTATATTTTTTTTAATTGGATATGAAGATGTGAAATTTTAAAAACACCCATTTAGAATCCTCATAACCTATGTAAAGTATGATTACTAAAATATATGTTTTTAAAGGAGCCCTTATTTTATAATGACTGTAATCGGATGGAAAATAGTATAAGACTAAATAAATATCCTTTAACTAAGTTATGTTAAATAAGAAGAACCCACACGGATGATTTTCTTATTTGTACTAATGTGGATTCATATAGTAGAATAATTCTAAATTAAAAAACATGGAATATAAGAGTATATAAAAATTCCACGTGGTCCACCACCAAATGATGGAGGATATCATCATGGCCAAAAAAAGTATCTCTATAACTTTTCAACAAAATATATGCACACCTTCCTAAAATATAAAATATAAAATTAATGTTAGGTTAAATTTATAAAACAAATAAGGGGATTCCTTGCAAATTTTTTTGTGCTTTTGGAGTTTCAAAACATGGCTATTGAATTATTCAAAAGCATGTAAACTTTTGAAGATAAATAAATAATGTAATTTAGGTGGATCTATGTTGATGGATAAAATAAAATCTATTATATATAAATATATGTCAGAAAATAATCACAATATATCCTATAATAATAATATATTGAAATTTCACTGTGTGATTTTCAATATAATTGGTCACATGGAAGAAGATTGATTGTACAAAAAACATACCACAACTCCTATACCAATGTAATTAAAAGTGGACTATATTTAATGATGTTTGTGAGAAAATATGACCTATTTTTCTATAGGAGTAATTTAAATAAAATAGATTATAAAAATACAATATGTATGTTAATGAATAAAAATGTATAATGTTACAAAATAAAGTGTATATTCTTCAATTATAACATGAAATACCACACAATGTAAAATTTTCAATTTCCCATTTACATCAAATATGATGGATGGAAGATAAATTCTAAATGGGAATCATTCCGTGAAAAAAATAACAAGATTGGTTTAATTTAATTTATCCATAATTAAGAGTTTGAAAGATTTCCAAAAAAATGTAATGAAAACAATGATATATATTTTTTTAGAAGGATAAAACTATCTGGGAATAAAACTAATTATCACAAGACTTGGATACTTAGATATGTAGAATTATTTAAGAATAAAGGGAAATAAAAAATAACTACATTTACAAAAAATGTATATTACAATGAATGATTCTTTATATAAGAAGAAGGAAACCCCTGGTCCAAATTAATGTCTAACAGTTTGGACTATCATGTTAAAATTAATCAATAATGTGGATTATGAAAAAAAGTGAAGATTATTTACATTATATGTTAAGGAAGTATGTTCCAACTAATACGAAATATAATGATGTAAAAAATAAAATTTGCTCAAAGAATCTCAGAACTAGAATTCCATGAATAATGAAATCATGAATATTCCGTGATAATTTAGTGACATGAATATAATAATCTCTTTGTTGAGATCTATTTATCATCAATGTTTCCTATATTAATAATTTTTTGAAACTCACTATATTCCCATTCTTGTCTATTTGGGATACTTTTTACTTTATGTTGATGGAGAAACCAAAAAATTAACTTATTGAATGATGTGATGTCTATAAATAAAGAAAAATTATTCTTTCATATATAATTTTGTTTGGTAAATTAGGTAAAATACTATAAGGGTTAATCAGGGTATAAAAAATATAATCAATTTTACCTTCAGATCATGTTTTTTTAATAAAAAACACAGTTCTCCCTTTTTCCTATGGAATTTCATGAAAACAAATGAAACCATGAAGAGGAAACAACAATTTTAGTTGGTTCACCCTCACTAGTATATGACCGAAGAGTGTACAATAGTGATTATTTGATGTAAAAAATCACTAAAACTCACATCAAAATACATAATTCTGGATAGATCACTTTTATGACCAAGCTCACTACCTCACAAGGTTTAGGGTCATCCCATAACATTCCCAAAGGTCACTCCCTATGTCCCTTCCTTTCGCTCACTACTAGTGGAAAGGGAAACCATATTCCTATTATTTTTATAACATCTCTTCCAAGGGATTCACTCATAGTTTATAGACTTTTAGGTTGCTTTATTTTATATGAAATCATGAATCCCCAACTATAAGTATGTTGTCTTCTTCTATATTGTTTTCACCTGTAGTTGAAATAAATTTTTTCAAAAACTGTTAGATTATGAAAATTGATTTTGAGAACATGTTTAATTCTCATTAAATCATCCTTTAGTACTTATTAGAAAAACTTGATCCCCCTAAAAATATTATTCAACTAGTGGTGAGAGATCTTTGGGAACCACCTCTCCTCTTCAGACTTCCTCAGCTTCTACAGACCATCCACATTCTGCAGACTATTCGTGCTTTGTAGTAGGATTATTCTTTGTTGGATAGTCGTTCCTCCTTAAAAAATTTATTATCCATAGAATTCCTATCCTCCAAAAGAATATTTTCCTTTATGAGATAAATATCCCCACAAATCTATTTCATGTAATTTTTTCACAAACTACTTCTCCTCTCTCGAAATCCTACTTTGTGAACCTCTGTATTCGTAGAATTGTCCTCCCGCAAACAAATTCGGACATCACCAATTTCTTCCTAGAGAAATGATGTAATCAAATGAAAGTATCTGTATGTAATGATATGATACCAATAATTATATAGGAAAATAGATTTGAAATTATCGCTAATCTGATTTAGCCAAATATTTGTTGTGGTATAGCCTTCACCACATATTACACCCCTCCCACAAACGTTTTTTCCTCCGTGGTTAGTGTAGTTCCTTGATCCTCTATGACAACTGATCTCTTTGACATGTGAAGCAACACCACTCAGCCATAAACGATGTGCCTCCAATGAATCATTTTCTTTCAGAGAACAATTTTCCTCCCATGAACCATGATCCTTCTAATAAACTGTTATCCCCACATGGTCTGTGTACTATGTATAGTGCTGCTATGTATAAATCTTCCTTTTCCAAATTTACATCATCATTCCGCACACCTCCTTTGTTGTCCATGAACTATGCTTCATGGTCTGTATACCATTCACTACTTTTTTAAAATAATCCATTTCAAAGAATAAACATATGATTTTTAGGCCCAAAATTTTTCAAACACTGGAAAACTACACCACTGTAAAAACCAGCATTTAGAAACAAAAAATGTTCCCATTCATTTTCATCTGGATTATTCAAAAACAAATCACACTCAATAATATTGAATGGATTCCTTAGTAGTTTTATCCGTGATTGGGTTATGATGATCTCTTTTAACATTCTATTTTTCCATAGGTTAAATCTGATTACTATATCAGATTTTTTTAAACAAAAAAATGTTTAATAAGAGAAATGAATTTTTTAAGTTGGAAGATTTTATTGTGTTTTATTATGACGACTATAGGTTAAAAATATCTTTCATATTATCTTGATATATATATTGGAAAGATAATATTAGTTGGTATCATATTATAGATAATAAGGGATTTTTTTCTAGATTAATAATCCTTGCTTTCTACACTAATCATGATTCACATATACTTAGTTTTGATTAATTTAATTGAATACCCTAATAAAAATTTATTACCACACATCTATCTTTTATAATTATCTAATTCTACAAAAAATTTAGAGAATATAAAATATGGGACAATGGGGCGAAGATAAATTTTTAGGTCAATAGATTTGAAGAGATGAGAATATCATACCTCTATATTTAATCCTATAATTGTTTTATTAATAATGGGGGAGAATCTATCAGTTCTTTAATATATAATTACATGAAATTATGAAAGGATTTTCAAGAAATTTAAAACAAATCCCATGGGGGATAATGAAGTACCCAACCGTTTTTGATTCTTTAATTTGATGATAGTGATAATTTTAATTAGATTTCATGGAGTGTTGGGAGATGCAGGAATAATCCACCCGTTAAAGACAATTAATATTCCTCCCAAAAAATTTTTATGGAATATTATTATTCTTTTCCTGTAATAACAATACTGATCAATTTGGTAGAGTATCTAAAACATGTCATGATTAATTAATTGGTTTTTCATGGATGATAATGTCATGATCTCAATAAAGGATTGTAGTACTATCTAACATATCATTTTGGAGCTAGAAGATATGGCTACTGAACTAGTTATTTAATAACATATTAAGATTTTATTAGAGAATTGATTAAAGGAGGTTCAATGTATTGAATGAAAATTTCAAAATTAATGTTAAACGATCCAAATAGTATTGATCGTGAAAGATTTTTGATAATGTGAAGAATGCCACATACATGAAGGTGTGAAGAAGATGAGGTATTTCTAGAAATGAAGAGGCATTAAGGTTATTTTGATAATATCAAAAGATACTATAATCGATAAGAAATAAATTGGTAAAGGTTTTAAAGAGTATTTAGATTATCTGATAAATTTCAAATTTTAGTTTATAGTTTTAAATGTTTTTTATATTCCGTGGAGAGTTATAAAGAGTCAATTAGATGATATGATATTTTTTATCAACTTTTTAGGCTATAGTGTTTGGTGAATATTAAATAATCCCCAACTATAATTTTACTCCTAATGTTGATCCTAATACATCATAGGGTTGGGTGTCACCATATATATATGAAAATAAAAAATTTATAAACATTCTGGGTTTCATTTATGAGATTAATATGGTTTACTCAGTTTTAATATGGTTATCACTAATTCAAAAATTGTAAAATCCAATCATCTTATTATTTATTTAAAATCATCATGACAATAATTTTAGGTAAAATGGTAACATTTTATTTTCAACCTTATTCTACATAAGGTTGACATTATCCTTTTTAAGGTTAACACTATACTTAATAAATTTATAAATATGTTTTTATAGATAACCATTTATTCCATATATTTGATAGAAAACAATATAATGCTAACTATGAGGAATATAAGATTAAGTCAAATTTAAAAAATTAGTATTTATTGAAAATTAATAATAGTATTTTCTATCCGTAAGAAAATATTTGACTTCATAAGGTAAATCTACTATGGGAAATATTTCTAAGGGGATAGATTTTTTTAATGGCACAAACAACCAAAATGGATTATATGAGAATAAACATAAGCATTTTTTCAAGAAAAAATAATAATAAATAGTTGTTAATACATGAATAAGTCTTTTATTTGAGTAATCCTATACTATAAAAGGATAAAAATATCACTATTCGATTAATATTTGATTTTGAAACATTTAAAATTAACAATCATTATTTATTATCGATGATGATGAAATGATTAGAATATAAAATTTTTCAATCATTAAATTGACAATAGTGATTCAAGATTTATAATGATAATATAATATATGAAAATAATTTATAGGAATATATACCTATATTTAGAAAAGAATATCAACGTAGGAAGAAAAACTATGCAACTATATATCTCAAAAAGTGAGAAATTCTAGAATTATTTATTTTTAAAATAAAACGTCATTATTCTTTTACTATTCTATAGAGATTTAAATATACAAAATGGTCCACTAATTAATAAGTAATATTGAGAAGATCAAAAGGTGATCTTCACTAATAATTAATATTCATGACACATCTCATACTGAAATTTCAATGATAATTAAGAATTGATATGAGATGATCCATTCAACAACATAGGTATTGATGTATCATTTCTATACAATAAAAGATATTGAATTATTTTATTGATATTGGTGGAACACAGTTGAGATGATTATTTTGGAGATTTTAGGTAGATCATAGTGTATAATTATTCAACATGGATAAAATGACAAGAAATTATAGGAATGGTGTCTTTAAAAATATTGTGTAGACAATAGAATGATCCAAGTGGAGTATCTCAGATAATATAAATGCACCCATATGACAATGATATGAAAAAAGATATGGAAAATCATTGTAATAATATTTATAAATAAAATTATTTTTTAAATATATAAAAAATGTATTTATATGGTATGTGAATGTAATTAATAAAAATAAGTGAATGAAAAAATTGGTTATATTCAAATAAAGGAACTAGAGTATTCTCTTTGAGAAGAGAACAAAACCTGACATAGAGATCTGGTGAAAAAACTATATAGGTATCAATGAAGAATAAGAATTTAATGGCAGTATGATAAAATATATATATATATATTTTATTACAGATTGATTGGGAAGAATATTGGAAGAATATTGTGGGGTAAGAAGTGTTGTATTATCCTAAGTCAATGAAGATCAATGACCATAGAAGAAATAATATTATATTAGTAAATATTTATAGGAATTATATTTGACCACCTATGTTAAATAATATATTTGATTGCGGAGAAAATATATTTGAATATCATAGTTATCTTGTGATTTGATGGAAGATGGGGAGTAGATTCAATATATGGAATAATATATTTACTATTTACTATGTCTTAGTATCATTAATCGATATTGAAAATATGTAGGAATTCAAATAATATTATGATGAAGAAGATATAACTAGTATATATATTGAAATGTTTTCTTAGTTATTTTCTACTTCATGTGGTTATAATATGAGTTTTAAGTATATTCGGAGTTAGTATAATCCATCCAGATGTTGTGTGGATGAAGAATGCGTTGTGGATTTAGGATTATAACCTTACACACCCATAATTAATGGATAATATGATTATGGTGGAGAATATGTGGATCGATACATTACAAGATGCATCTTGGAGTAGTTTTCCCTAGATGGAGTCAATCCATGTGAAAATACCATGTATTTCTCTTTACATCATTTCTTATAATGAATGTTGTATTATATTCTTGGTAAAACATAAACTGATCCACATATATGATCAAATTACAATGAAAATAAAAGTATAAAATATTATTTGTATTTTGATAAATTTAGGCAACCACTGATTAATCCACTCGTAGTGTAACTATATCAATTCTAATGGATCTGTTGTAACCTATATGCTTGAAAGAATACTACATACCGAAATTTAAAGCCCATATGCGTCAATTTCCTTATGATAATCAAGTGACTAATATTCTATATCACTCAAAGGAAACCGATATTGAAATTCCTCATGGAAATGGATTTAATTTTATACATTTTCCATACACCATTAAAATATATAATGTATAGAACAACATGTAACTAGATTTCAAAAAAAATATTTTTTTTTGGATTCAATTATATACTAAAAACTAGAAATCATACTATAAAATCCTAACTAATTTGTTGTTAATCATTCAATTAATTAAACCATTTTGTTTCTTAAAATCCACTTGTGAAATAATTTCGTGAAATTATACATAAATTCAATTTTAGTTTTCTTTGTGAAATAATAAAATTATTGATGAAAGTATATATGTAGTTATTATTATAATTTAAAATAAAAATTATCTTTTTAAAAAATATCCCTAAAAATATTCATACTTATAATTTGTAATTTGTAATTTTCTTCCCAAAAAACATTCTAAATGTTTAATAAAAAATATATTCGATAATAGTTTTTATAATCACACATATGCATTAATATTTCAAGGGATTCTAGTTGAAAAATATTATGCCTAAAAACACACTTCATTCCACCCTATGTGAAGAGTAAAATAATAAAACATTTTTTAGAACATCATACTACCTAAAATTATGAATCATAGACACTTGAAAACCAAGAGTGATAATCTTGTATATCGTAACACAAACTTTAAATATATATGTGTTCCAAAAACATAAGTTTAATGAATGTTATATGTTTCAACTAGTTCAACCTCCATCTATGGAAACTGTAATATGTAAAAAAATATTTTATATGAGAACTCATAGATAATCCCTTGTAACATCCCAAATCTTGAACCATCCCTATGGACTGAGTTATGTCACTAATTTACAAACAGAAGAATTCGTTATATTCCTTTTTTTAACTTTAATGATGGACTAATGACATATAGTGGGTATAATATACACTCTATATCATGGTATATAATAATAGGTAAATAAAAAAATCCTAATATAATCAAACATTTATAGTATAAAACAAAACTATAACTAAGCATATACAATGACATTTTAGAAATATCCCTGACATTTTTTAATAGACATGAAATAATATACTTGCATAAAATATTAAATTGAATGCATAATAGGCTGATGATAAATTAATAATATGTTGAATCAAAGAATCAATAATGATAAAATATAAATTAAACCATTTCATCAATGTGTTACTCTCATATTACCTATATAAAGATATCCTAGATCCTCTATGGACACTCGAACTCATTCCCATACATTAATTCCAAGCTTAAGAACTATATTACACTAATGAGTTATGCTTACTCTAACAGTACATTACATAATATGCCACCATCGACGTACTCCCTAATATAATCCATTTTACATAAGATTGTATCAATGATATTAAATAATATAATATAAATCAAAAAATGTACAACCCCAAATATAAAATAAAATTAATTTATATGATAATATATATATATATATATCTATATAATACATATATACATTAATAATAACAATAAATAAGTCATATAATTTTTGATTTAGCCTTCAATTTTCTAACCAAACCTCCATAGAATCTATTAATCCATAAATTAATACATTAATGAAATAACTTCAGTCTAGAATACACCCTAAATTTTTAATATAAGAGGTAAAATACACATCCTTGGGGAAGGGAACTATAAAATAATTATTTCAACTCAGTATCCATCACATAGAAAAAGGAAAAATGTGAACCCAATTCACAATGATTTATATCCCATCATATTCTAAGTTAGTGCCTATAAACACTAATCCCATTTTCACAATCATCTCATTTTTCAATAATCTATTAACAATATACATATTTATTAAAAATATATGGAGACAATTTTACATTTATGAAAATATCTTTTCCATTCCACCTACTCAAAACCATATAAAAATACATGGAACAAGGGTTTACCAATAACCACCAAGAATATCAATATATCCCCATTTGAAGCATCATCATGGAACTATAATACAATTATATAATTTTTTTGTAAATAAAAATTCTACATATGTATTTCAATCATAATATCATCCCATTTAAAAAAAACATGAAATATATATAAAATTTTTAAAAAAATTCTAAATTTTGTAATCAACTGAAAGAATCACATGATTGAAGTATAATAAACATAAAAGGGAAGTGACAAATGTTTAATTTAGCTATTTCAAAAGAAAAAAATTATTTCCCATTTTGTTTTAAAATGAATTCATTATTAATTTTATTTCTCATAAAACATAATTCTTGTATTAACATAGGTTCCTGATAAATTTTAAGTGAGTATGGATTACCATCACATGAAAAGTTCTTTCTCAAAACACCTAATGTTTATAAAACACATATAAATCATTTTATCCAGGAAAATGTTTTCAATGGAGATCTGGAAACTATAATATTTATATATTCCTTCCATACATTAGTTTTGTAACAAATTCCATCAGTTATCAATCATTGGCATAATTAAACCTTACCAGGTACTCACTCAAGAATGATTAATGTCACCCACTACCTCTTATTGACTATCTCACTCAAGAATTAACGTTTTCTCCACAAAGAGATCATATTAATCCATAAAACCATCCTAAACACACAAAAAAAATTATAATAATTCATCACACATGATATAATTATTAAAAATCACTCCTTCATACCTCCCAAATAAATTCACGACACAATTAAAACACCCAGGATTTTGAAGGGCTTATTTTTTAGTAATAGAAAACCTTATAACATAGAAATAAATAAAAGACAATACTAAAACATGAACCACCACATGTGAAACATATTTCTCAATCCTAAGAGACATTAATAAGACAAAAATAAATACCATATAACCTTATGGTTAATTTATAAATAAAAGAAACCCTCCGATCAAAGATATCTAACTCAGCATCAATGAAAAATCATATAAATGAATGGAAACTATACGAGACCACAAACAATATATTATAATTTATAGGGCCTCAAATTCTATTTGGATGTATCTACCTTGATAACAAGAAATAAAAAATAAAGTTGACTCCCATAAAAATGTTTTTATATTGATTATAGAGGACTAATGGGAGAGATGGAAAGGGGAGTGGTTTGATTACGTAGACATAGCACAAAGAGTTTACATGAATAGATGAATTGTCAATAATATAAAAATTAGATTATATGGAAGATAAAAAAGAGGTGAGAGATAGGGTGAAATATATGATCCTCTTATGGCTATCAATAAAATTTAATTAATGGGGTCTATTAGTTTTTATTTGAAAGAAATATATTTTTAATTAATCATTGTTAAAAAAATATTTCCATTGACCATTAGGTACCCAGTACCACTCCATTGAGTAATTATTTTTATCTAGAAAAATTAAAGAACAACTATAAAAATAATTAGTTACCTGCTACCACTTTAAAAAGTACCCATATGTACTTAAAATCATAGGCTACAATACTACAAAATATAACATTCAACCAGAAATATAAATTTCTCCAAATATCTCCAATATATGAAAAACCTCTCCTCAAATAAGACCATAAAAATTATAAATCATTCCAAGAAATAAAAAAAAGTAGTACTCAAACCCTTAATCTTATAAATCCTAGAATAATATTATTCCACATTCACCTATTAGTATTTTTTATTTTAGTTTCGTACTTCATAATCTACTAATTATATATGGGGATATCCCCTCTCGTGCTCTTCAAATTTTGTTCAAACTTTTTATTACTTAGTTTCTACATTATGTGATATATATATCATCACATTCATGTTTTAATTTTATTTTAATATCCTTCTATAATTTTTTATTTATTTTTGTTATACCCCTTTTATATATTACTATTTTCAATGTATGGATTTTTATGAGGGGAATCATCCTTAATATATCTTGCTTTATGTCAACATTATCTTCTCCAACTATATTCCAATATGTCTAATATTTTTTTGTCATTTTAATTTTTTATTAGAAATATATGATATAATAAAAATATTTATATTCACACACATCATTCCATTTCATTGAGTTGATGATGTACTTTTTTAATGGAATTCAATTTCAGTTTATTATATATGTGGAGAATTTTATAAAAGAATGATTATAACTATTAAATAAAAAAAACTATTTATAATTTTTTTAACAGAATAGGTATAATGATAAATCAATATAGTCAGTGGATATTATGCTTACTTATAGAGGTTCTAGGCATGTTAATAAATAATTTGAAACAACACTATATTTTTTCAAATAATATATCATCACAGAAAATAACCATTAATTGTATATTTGGATTTCATTGAATTTTTCTATCCTTAAAGTAAATAACAAATAGGGTTCCCTATTTCAATGGGGTTAGGATCGTCCACCTCCCCAACTACACAATCTGATATCAAGAATATCTTTTCCCATAATGGTGTGTGCTCCAATAAATATCTCACATCCTTCATGAGGTCAATGATTCTAGTAGACATTGGACATCCATATTTTATAATTTATTCAATATAACGAAATATTAGGATGTGAATTGAAATTAAAATCATTCTCACAACACATATATTAACATAATTATTATCATTAATTGGATATCCACTTATTTCTCTATATGGTTTTCCCTTTTAGTCTTTATCTCTCTCTCAATATACAAATTCCTTTTATATCTTTATATTTAACTGGACGATAAATATGATTCTTTTTCATAATTTATAATATTATCCTTAAATATATTATATTAATATATTTATTCATCAATTTTGTTTACTCAAAATATAATGACAATTATAAGAATATCTATTATCAATACACATAATTTCATCTCTTCATTGTCAAGATCGCGACTAATTTTCCTCACTTTTTTACAATTTCTCAATCATTGGATGCCTATTTTTACATTTCATTTCATATTAGAGAGTTTATTTTTTTTATCATTTATAAATCCCATTTTTTTGACTCTTATGAGTTTTCTTATGGTTTTATCATATTAGGAATTTTATTATAACAAGATATTTATTTTATTCCTTTTGAATCATGTATATTCGATTTAATTATCATTTCACTATTGAATATACATGTATTAATATATTTTTAGGTGATGAGTGGACCTAAAATTATATATGTATCTTATTAATTGTTTAAATATTATATCTAATGAGATGTTATGTATGCGATATGTGAAGTTATTTAAAAGTAATATGTAGTTATTTATTTGTTGTGATCTATAATGCATTCTTTTCATGTGTTATGATTATGTATGTGCCATAATATTATGTACTGGAATATTCATTTGCTAGAGTTTATGTTGAGGTTTACATGATCCATGATTTATGACTACACAATATTATAATATGATTTTACATTTATAATTATAATATATAAGTTTCCCATATTGTTATTTCTTAATTAAGTAATTCATGATCACTCATAACTCTCCATTTGAAATCTCTATTATTTCTCTCTATTGGGATATTAACTGACCCCTCGACATTAATTATGTAATTCAGTTTTTTTTGAAGTGACATATCTACAATCAGTGTATAAGAAAATATTTTAAGGATTTAGTTAAGGAAATGTATTGTATATTTTATAAAGAGGTATAATATTGTGTTAATCTTAAAAGAAATTAATTTTTTGGGTTTGATATGTGTTATGTTTTAATTCAATAATTATTTATGTTTATGGATAAATTATTTAATAACCATGTAAGTGTTTTATGAGAAATTATAGTTGGAATCATACCAAGGTTTTATTTTTTTCGTATAATATTATAGTGATAATGGAAATAAGATACAAATATCTAGGATAAAGTATATATTTAAATATTTTTAATATAGTATATTGTTTTGGTTTTTTATAGGTAATTTATTTAAGGATATTATTTTTTCACAAAATTATTCGAGTTTTATTAAGCATATAAATATTAAATTAATTGAGTGAATAGACTTTAATGCGAGCAAAGAAAACATTTTCCCGGTGCGATACCAATTACAAAGTGAGATTGTGGAATAAAATTTAGAGTGACATTAACTCAACTAAATAATAAAGTTAACAATAACTCGAATTATGTAGCAAACCCATATTCATAGAAAGAGTAAAAATGTTTCCTAGATTCTTTTAGATGAAACCAACCACTATCATTTATTATACCTTATTGTCCATTAATTACTATGAAATGAAGTAACATAAAAGAAATTTTATTTATTTTTACTTCAATCATGAAATATTCATTTTAATATATCATTTTTAATGTGAAATGGATTGATGCTGAACACTAATAACTAACACCAAACTTGAAAATTCCCACCCTAGAATAATGGTTAACTATAAAAAAATTCCACAGAACCCCAAGTGGTCTCCTCGATCACCAGAGTCCGCTGAAGTGTGTCATGGGTCTAAATATATCACTCGAAGAAAATTTCACCCTAAATATATCATTATAATTTATATATTTAATAAAACAAAAAATTATTGAAAAATTTATTAATCACATATTTATAATTATCAAGAAAAAACAAGTATAATTCGAATAAAGCCTAATAAAACTATTCATCCATACATGGTTTAACCACAACCCAATTGTAATTATCATAATAAAAAAATACAATATATCACAATGAGATATTGGATGTAGCTTATCATCATAACTGTAAAATTATCATTTAAAAATTTCTATTAATAATATTAATTTATCAAACTTATATCATAATTTATGGCTAGAACCACGACATTACATAACACATGGGAAACTCAAATAATATATCATGTTATTCTTTTTCCGTAGAAATGGTAGTGACTAAGCATGACATAACTAAATTCATCCCTAATAACATATCATGTAAAAACATTACATGAATTAATAGTAAAAAAACATGTCATAATATAATAATATTTAAAATAATTTAATCATATTTGTTAATGATTAAATTAATATACAATTTATTTATTTTAGTACATCAACTAATTATTATTTATTATTAAAAAATAATTTTATTATAAAAAATGATTATTGAAGAGATGTACTGAATTAAATTAGCCACATGTATGGATGTTTTATACTATAAGTTCAAATACTATCTCTAAATAATAAATAACTGGGTCATGATTACTAAAAATAGAATCCATCCCATTATAGAGACTATTATCATTCTTGAAAAAAGTAAGATCGATTTATTTTTCGTCAAAATAGTTACTAACAGAGTGTGTAAAATCACTTCCCAACATGTAAGAAACATCCCTCTATGTATTTATCCATGTTTATTCATATGTTGGACATTTCAATTAAATTTTATTTCTTCATGGTAATATTTTTAAAAGGTATAAATATTGTCAATTGTTTTGGATATTTGGCTATATAAAAACCGAGAACACCAAACACATTTCACAGGGTGGTGAGTGAACTGGCCTTCATACTGTGGGATTGTCACTCTTCTTAATCACCATTATTACTACCAAAAACCATTAATTCAAAAAAAAGACACCACAATTGAATAATTTATAGTATAACGTGTAGTCTATGTCGAGGAGGCACTCAACCTGAAAGGGGTAACCTCGTCCAAATTTTCCATATCAAATTTTACTCTCTTTTTCCTACAAAATTATCCTAAGAAGGACAAATAGTGGATTTTTTTTTCATGGAGACCATAATTAGGTACCAAATTTGAGTCTACATGAATATGGGGGAATTAAATTAGGATCATCTTACAGTTAAATGATCCAAATAGGTTCTCTCAATATAAGATATAATATAAGATGTTAACCAAGGAATAATACACCTGGCATAGTTAAACACTAAAATAACTTCCTGAATAGTTTTTGTTACCCTTGGATTATTTAAACCAATAGCCTTAATAAGATGGTCCTCATTTCCTTCCTTTTATTTAAACCATCTATTTTTTATAATTTCCAATAATTAGAAGAAGACCACCCTTATCTCATTTTCAACAGTAATATATAGATTTTCAATGATGATGGAATGAATAATAGAAACCAATTATCTCCTTGAAATGTGTCATTTTGAAATACATTCCAATCTTCCCACCCTCATGAAATCATACAGATGTATATCTTATGAAATATCCACATCCAAACAGTTGAACAAGAAAAATTAATATTTATCTCTATGGTGATATCATCAATACTTAAAAAACAACCAAGGATATCATTACATCCATTAAGGATTGGGGTTCAAAATGGGAGCGCTCATTTAGACAGATAATCATAGGAAATATTGTTTAAGCATGAAACAATATTGCATCATGAAATTATAATTGTAAAAATTAGAATAAAAAGGAATATGTAATGTATTTCTCATTTAGATTAATTTAGATCAGCAGAATCATAAAGATAACTAAATTATTGATGAGAATGGAATTTATAACCCAAATAAAATATCAGTCGAAAAAAATAAGGGAATCATAAGACCAATCATCATAGATGTATCCACTAATTATTATTTTTTAAAATCCATTCAATGAATGTTTAATAGTAAATTTCACAACTATATTTAGTACTACTTATATACATAAAAAATAAATTTTCTCCACATCTATTAGGGAAAAATCAATAATTGTTTTTCAAATCATTATTATTTATTAATTAATAATGACCATATTCATCATATAATCTCATTATTAAATAACCATTTTATTTATAAGAAATCACCCATTTCATTTTCTATCTCAAATATAATTATCTAATACCATAGAAATTATCTTTTATTCGAATCATACATTTTTCATATTATAACACCCACTTTTGATATTATTTTTCATATGAATTAATATTCATATATTAAAAAAAACAATTACATGTCATGAGTTAATTATTAATAATTTCATATTATATAACATTTCATCATCGACTTATATTAATAAAAAAATTTCATTTATAACAAATTTATATAAAAATGGATTAAAAATTAATTTATTAAGAATTAATTCAATAATTTCTACTTTTAATGTTTTTTTAATATGAAAACTCACCCAAAATAAATTTTAAAATTTCAATTCAGGTTTTTAAATTTCTATATTTATCATTCCAATTCCCTATCACAATTTTTAATAACAAAACTCCATTAGTAAGACATTTTATTAATTCATTTATAGAAAAACAGTTAATTCTAAAACATAAAAATAATTCCTTTTAGAATGGAAAAATTATTTTTTACGTTCACTAAAAATATTGTAAATTTATATAACATATTGATAGAACATAAATGATTAATTTAAATAATAATTACCAAAATGGAATTATTATTCCATAATATTCAGTAGATTTAATTCATTTACCTATTGTGAAATCATTTATAAATACCTCTTTTATTAAATTTTGATAACAAATTATTAACATAGGTCAATTATTAGATCTAAATAATTGGAATGTCACCTAAAACTAATTAATAATAATAGTCTCAAAACCAATATTAAAATATATTATTATAATAGAATATTTCATTTCTCATTTTAGTTCAATAGTATATATATATATTAAGTCTATATATCTTAAATTAAACACACATTATGTAGTATTTTATGTGTAAAAAACATATTTTTTAATTATTATACTTATATGTTATTATAAAATTGAATTAATTTCCAAATAATCCAATTTTGATAATTTTGTTTTGCTAAAATGGTGCATCGACCGCTAATGATTAATATAAATAACCAAATTAAACATAATGAAAATTAGTAATATAAGATAAAAATAAGTAGTTAATAATATTATCCAATGATAGACTACAATATTTACCTTAGATAATTGTATTGACAAATTATGTAAAACTATATAGATAATGTTGAATTAAATTATTGAAAAATCTATTAATGATTTCCATTCAACAATATAATACGTAAAATGATATTTATACAGACACAATAGAAAATCAACTGATGCATCATAAATCCATAGTGATTTGAGAGTGATACTATTAGAAGAATACCAAAATGGTGAGAGATTGAAAGAGATAAATCCCTAACCACTATTAAATAGAGGAAAAAATAGAAAAATTTAATCAATTCTCCATGATAGTAAAATCACATAAATTCCAAAAAATAAATTGTTGTCATGCCTATCCACATGAGTCTTGGTGGTTCCAATTCTAACTCTCAATGTCTCACTAGGTTTCTATTGGTATAAAAAATCCTCTCGGTGGCTTTTCAAATTCTATATCATATCTCTCCAATCCACCAAACTCATAATGCTTCCATATTCTCATTCCAATGTATAGTTAAGAATCCATGTGGGATTTCATATTACAATGAAAATTGGAAAAATCCTCACCCGCCTTATCATTAAACACTAATAAATGTTACACATTGAATTACTAATGATGGGAACCCAAACAACCTAATGTGCATCATCATTTTGAATTGTATAAAGTAATTTTGATTCATTTTTCTCTAACTAAAATACATGAATGTTATCACATTATAATATATACATAATTGGATTAAAAATATTGAATACTTATTTTCAATTCAATTCCATGATATCAAAAATCCCTAAAAAATGATGTTTACACATCCCTTGCTTACCCAACCGCCATTTTCCTCATCAGGGCATGTATTTAAGTTAATGATAATATCCAAAAAATAACATAAGATGTTATAGTATTCTAACAAAAAAGGATTTTAGCTTACTCTAGGATATATATAACTTTCTTCTGATCAAATATATATGATCACTGGTCTCCTATAAAATATCTATCCCAATCAAACACACCTCACCTTCCACAATCTATCATAAAGGTGAACAACATGGCCACAAAAATAATAGATGAAACAGATCCATTTAAATTGATTTATGGTATAGTTCATTATACTAAAAATCAACCTATATCAAAAGAATTAACAATTATTTGAATTAAATAATGATACAAGGGGATACCAAATCCTCTAGAATGTTCTTAGTTTAATAAATAATATAGGAAGTCTAATGTCAATATTTAATACCCATCTTTACTTGAGTACATAGAACTCTCTATAATTCATAAAAAAGATTATAAGTGAAAATCATATCTAAAAAAAATTAAATACATCAATATACCCTAAAATAATAATAAAATCACATATATAATGCTTATATTTCTCATCTTCTATATGGGTCTCACTGATTAGAAATAAGAGAGTCACTTTGATATGCTGATCAACTAGAACCCATATGATATCCCTCCTAATACATGAAAAAGGAAGTAATGTCATGAAATCCATTTGCTATTAGTCTATTTCAAAACATGACTAAACCATACCAATTTTCCTTTGATTATATTCTTTAACAAACTACTTAGTATGGAACCTTGATATAAATACAGTGATATACATCGTTACACCATGCCACCAACATCATTATAATTAATTTTGGTACATCATGATCATTAATGTATGAACTATCTATTAATAAATGTTAAAAATATAACCCCACGTCTTCTAATATACCCAATAGAAGTATAATACATCCCTGAAAACATAGAACAGAATTAGAATCAAGAGTTTACCAAGGTATCTACACTAAATTATAAATTAATTCACTAAATACTCGACACTCAAAATATAAAAGATTTCTTTCTTTCACTTTCTCTATTAAATAATAAGTTATATTGATGGTTTACAAAACCACATACCCTGATCCTAAGATACATCCCTATGTATATTTGATAAAATATAATTGATTTTAATCTCATAATTTTTACAAACCACATAAATCTAGGACTTCATAACTAATACAAAATCATTTCAATTTATATTCCATAAATTATATATTATTTCAATGTAAAATTAATAAATTTATTCTTCCCATATAAATTTATTGACATTTATATCTCATGGAATGAATATAACCATCCAGATCTTGTTGATGGTATAAATACTAAACCCATTACCAAACAGAGAATGTCACCAAATCATGAGTGTATTCATTAAAGGGAAGTACTCATGATCATGAGTATGACAATTTTTATCTTTTAAGAAAAGATATTATGAACTATTTTCCATGAACATTCCCACTTAAATTATAATGCATCCCAATCCCACACTATATGATTTAAAATTAATATCATATAATTTTACCATCCATTGTTAGTTTATAATTAGTCAAAAAAATCACTTTTTAACTTCCTAGAATGTCACTCCATTATAGTAATTTCATAGAAAATTATTTATATTAATATTTTGGGCTACCATTACACCATTTATAAAGGAAAAATACTAAATTAATAATTGATAATACATAGAAAGTCTCATGAAACATAAAATTTTAAATACATTTTTAGATAGACCCTAAAACACAACTGCATACATATTCTCAAGGTAAATTGAAATCCATGACTTATAAGACACATGCCCAAGAAAACATATTTATTAAATCCATAAATGATATTTTTACCATCCAACAGCACGAAGGCCTTCACTTTTTTTTATAAAAATCTAACCCACTTTTATGGGATGAAGCGGGAAACCCAAACAGACTTCATGAATTAAGAAACTAAACGACCCCAAGTTCATGAAAGTCAAAACAAATTGACTACATGGAGCTACCCCTCACTAGCATAAAATCGTGTCAAAGCTACCCACTAAAGCGGGAATGCATGATAAAAAAGTTTATTATGTCAAAGTATAGGCCCGATCCGATGGCTGATTCCATACCCTATCAAACATAAAAATCCATAAAGTCTTCAAAGAATGATTATTAGCTCTAAAACCACATTGGGGAATGTTCCATGAGGACAAGTCTAATGCACCTCCATTCCAACAGGCCATAGATCACCAATTCAACAAATCACAAAAACAATAAAACAACCATCTCAAACATAGGGAAACAACACTGCCAAGCCATCATGTCACATTGCCAAGCCTTTACAACAAGAAACATGATCCTTCACTATGTAAACTGCAACACACATTGCTTCCCTCATTCTCTTAAGTAGAGACCACAACGAACCAACTAATATTTTAAGATCCCAGTTTTTGGAAGGTATGTTTTTGATATTTTTTGGATGAATCCCTTGTTTCGGGTTTCAAGGGATGTATTATGAAATTATGAGAGGACTTGGGGGTGTTTCAGGGTCTTGGGGCACAGATGAAAGGAAACCTAGGCAAGACAGGCCAGGGCGCACGGCCAGGGAAAACAGTATGGCCGACCTAGGTAAACCGTTTAACCCTTCTCCTCTAGCTAGTAGCATGCACACGGTTTGCGCAGGATTTTTCAAACTATGCGACTAAACCGTGTGGTCTCTAAAAGTTGGGAAAAGATACAAGTTTTCCACTATGGGCTTTTAAACCCCAACTCGTGATTTTCCTCCATTAATCCCCTCTCAACCCTAGTGACGAATTTGGCCGACTCAAGCTTTACAAGGGTGGTTCTCCTTCGATTCTTGGCCGTTTAGAGAGCCGTTGGTTGCGGATCGAAGCTCTGGGTAAGGATAATCCCATCCTTTCTTATCTTTTTGGTTTGGGGCTTGTATCTTATATTCCTCTTGTTCTGATGCTCTAAAACCCTATCTTTTGGGTGAGTTTTACATTGACGCTCCAAAGGTTGTTCAGATCAAGGTATAAGGACTCGATTGAGAGTGCATTCAACCGCGGTTTCGAGGTAGGTGGTCTACAAGTTATATCCCATGGTTATTTGGGTATTTGTGCATGTTTAGTTTTGTTCTTGTTTCCCCTTGGTTATATATTGAATAACCTTGGCATGTTTGGTAATAATAGTGTTTGAAATGGTAAATGGAAACTCTCACAATCCCCATGGGATGCGTTGGGATTGACATGACCTAATTGGGGCCATCCATGGGATGTGTCGGCTTTCACCAGACATAGGGATTGTTATTAAAAAAGTGACCTTGTTGTAACATATGGGTGAGACCTTGATGAATATGTTTTCATATTTGGTTGAACTTGGAATAGAAGTTAGGTGATGCACCTAGACTAGGTAATAACCTGAGGGTTATATGGAATGGGTTGAATGGTTGATTCATGGGAATCATGAATGGGTTAAATGGGTTAATGTGTAAACTGAATGATAAACATAACGTGATAGATATGGGTTTAGTCTTTAATGCTTAGTGAGATAATCATAACACATGGTAATTGGTTGAATGGTTAAATGATGTGAATGTTAATGTGTTAATGGGTTAAGGCATGATGTGAATTCCAGTGTGGTTCATTGTGAATAGTTTTCCCATGGGGTAATGGTATTGATGTGTGATAGTTACTTATATATAAGCATGTTCACATGGCTTGGTAGTGTGGGGTATGACTTTAGGATCCACACCCACGAGTTGAGTGAAGACTGATGCTCTAAACTCCACCCTAAATGCGTGGGTTAGGAATGAGGACTGATGATCTATTCTCCTAATGGTTGCATCCACCCGGACTGAGGATTTTGGTTGAGAATGTGGTTACTATGATGGGGTTAGTCCAAGTGAGACAGGATAACAATGTGTTTACCCACTTGCAAGTGTTTTTTGGCCTTAGACCCATGTGACAAAATGTATGTGATTAACCCATGGATATGCGATGAAATGGAATGTGAAGATAATGGGTGCGTAATGATTTGTAATGGAAGTGGAAATGGATTTGGATCTAAACTAGTTAATGTCAATTGAAATAATTACATGGTAATTATAATTCATTTTTCTTTTTCATGCACTACATGCCTATACTAGATATTTTGTAGACACCATTGGTGGTGGCCTACTGATTTGTACCCACACCATGCTCGTGCCACCGTTGGGTCTCCAAGAAGACTTCATGTTTCCAGGTCTGGTGAAGGGCAAGGTTCCTTTCTAGAGAGTGATTAGACATGGGTATAACTTGGTGGAGGATCCGGAAATAGAGTCGGGACCATTTTTGGGATTTTTTCTATTGTATTTATTTGGGGTTTTGTTATCTTTTTCACTTGTAGTATGATATGTCATATTTATTGTTGGAAATGGTTGTTATACATGTTCCTTGCTTATTTATTATTGTTTCTGCTATTGGTTTATTTCTTTTTTGGATTACTCTGATAAAAAGGGGGTATAATCTCCCCACATGACTCCATAGACCCCTACTGCTAGTCGGCAGCCTTTGGCGTACGGGGAGGCGCACTTAAGGTCATGTAACCACCCGGATCGAACCACCAGTTTAGTGGCTTCCGGGTCAGGGACATTACAAAGTGGTGTCAGAGGAGGTCATTATTCTCCTTATCTAAGGTCTTGTTAATTGGGATAGTTTTCCAATGGTTAAGATGTGTCGGGCCTTGGTAATGACCTCATGCTTGGGAGTAGCAAACCCATGTACAGGGGATAACCCAAGTCACCCAAGGTGGGAAATGTTGTTCTTGGTTACGTGTTGTTACAGTTGATGATATTTCACCATTGGGTGATGCCCATGTCGTTTGATGTTACTATTTTATGATATTTGGCTTGTGGCATTAACGACACGAGGATTTTCATTCATGCATCATTGTAGGCACCCTTGGAGATAGGTGACATGCATTGGGTTAGACACACGAACAGGATGGGTGTGTGAAGCCGGAAGGTAGGGTGCATTATGCATTTCATGAAACCAAGAAATAATGATAAGAATGAAATAAAAAAAGTGGGTAGATGATCTTTAATGAAACATAAGGGTTTGAAATGAGGTGGAAAATGTTTTGTAAAAGGTTGTGTGAGTTTGGTGGTAGTGCATGGTTTTTTACCCCATGTGGACCATGGACCACGATAGGGATGGTCAGGGCGGTGAATTTGAAGTGATAATGTTCTTAAATTAGATTATTAAAATGGGTTGTTGTAGGTAGTAATGTGATTTTTGATGATGTCATGAATGTTTTAAGTTATGTGTGCTGAATGTTGTGTTTGGAAATGCAGAGAGATGCCACCCTGACATCGATTTCCAGTTGGGAATCAAGAGAATGTTGCTGAGAACACTCATCCAGTAGAAGAGCATGAAAATGTGGTGATCAATGAAGGTAAAGAAGACCAGTTCTAAGAGAACATGGATCTCCTTATGTAGATGATGGATAGGGACCCAGGGTGGGTTGCACCGAGTATGTTTGAGCTAACCAGGGAGTTCCAGCTACAACACCCTCTGACCTTTACCGGAGAGGGTGGGCCAGAGGCAGTGGAGTTCTGGTTAGAGTCTATTCAGAAGATAATGTATCATCTGGAGACCCTTGTTGAAAAGTGAGTAAAGATGTCTGTTTACATGTTGCGGGGACAGGAAATGTGTTGGTGGGACATTCAGGCTCAGACAGAGCAGGCTGAGGGGATGTCATAGGAGGTTTTGCAGGAAATGTTTCTGGAGATTTTCTACCAAGAGATTTCGAGGCAGGAGAGTGCTGCAGAATTTATGAGCCTACCTCAGGGATCTCTATCGGTGATGGACTATGCTAATCACTTCACTGATTTGCGGCGCTTTGTCCCAGTGTTAGCCGGGGATGTGGCAGCGATAGAAAGGCGTTTCTAGGATTGGTTGATAAATGAGGTCATGTCTCAAGAGAATATCTTCCGCTTAAAGAATTTTGTAGAGGTGATGCATCAGACACACATATATGAAGGGAACCTGAAGGGAGCTTCGGGTGGTGGAATTTTTGTGCCAGTTGGGTGGACAAGTTGTGCATCTTCTGATGGTCGGAAGCGTCGTTTATAAAGTTTCCAGCTAGGTGGTCAGAAGAGAGTGTCCACCTCTCAGAGTGGGAACCAGGTGTTTTGTTATCAGTGCGACAGGCCAGGGAATATGCGTGGTCAGTGTCCTCGACCTCCAATTGAGTGTCGTTCATGAAGAAAGATGGGGCATGTGTAGAGGTTCTGCAAGAACCCTCGGCATATGGGTGATCGTGATGATGAAAAGCAGGTGCTGGGTATGGTAAGCGGATCAGTTACCCCATATCAGGCAGGCAGTTTGAGCTCTATGGGCCATACTGGCAGGGACGGTGTACATGGAACTCCAGGGGAAGATCGCTCATGCCAGTAGGGCAGTTCGGCGCAGGGTGTTCAGGTTGGAGCCTAGGGTAGTGGGGCAAGTCAGCTTCAGGCAGTTCAGTTTGCCTATGATGATGGCGAGGTCGGACTATCAACTGTTCGAGGTACGATCCTTGTAGCTTCTACATTTTCTAGTGTGTTGTTTGACACGGGTTCCACACACTCTTTTGTTTCTTCTTGACTTATGGTAGTGTTGGGTTTACCTGTGTAGTGGGTGTGTGGAGTTATGTCAATTGACACCCCGTTGGGAGTACGGGCTGAGGATATCAAGCAGTGCAAGGGATGTGCCTTGGAAATTGGAGGGTATCTTTTCATGTGTGACTTGTTTATTCTCAAGATGTCAGGTTTTAACCTAATGTTGGGAATGGATTGGTTGGTGTTTTATCTAGCGCATCTAGATTGTTATCGTCACAGAGTATCATTTAGGTCGCTTGAGGGTGACGTTTATGTCCACCGTGGAAAATAGGATATTCAATAAGGGCGTGCAGGGCCATTTTTTCAACAGATGAGCAGACTCATGGATCAAGTTGCATGTTTCATTCTTGATGGTGATGATGGATGGGAACAATATAATTTTTCACCTGTGGTGGATCGGTTTCAGGATGTGTTTTCTAAGGATTTATCCGGGCTACCACAAGAGAGGGATGTGGAGCTCACAATTGAGTTGCTACTAGGAGCAGAGCCAGTTTCTATTCTGCCATACCGAATGGAACGAGTAGAAATCCAGGAACTGAAGGTTAAACTTGAGGAGTTGATGCATAAGGGGTTTGTCCATCCTAGTACGTCTCCTTTGGTATCTCCCGTGCTTTTTTCCAAGAAGGCCAATGGGTCGTTGAGGCAGAGTGGTGACTATCTGAAGTTGAATCAGATGAAGGTGAAAAATAGGTACCCTCTTCCTAGAATAGATGACCTGTTTGATCAGTTGATGGGTGCATCAGTGTTTTCTTCGATTGATTTGAGGTCGGTTTTTCACTAAATGAGTGTGATGTCTTCTGACGTACCACAGACAGCTTTCTGGAGTTGGTACGGGTTGTTTGAGTTTGTGGTAATGCCTTCCGGATTGACCAATGAAATGATAGTTCTTATGGTTTTGATTAACCAGATCGTTCATCACTATATATATCAGTTTGTGGTTGTCTTTCTTTGTGATATATTAGTGTACTCGAAATCTCACGACGATCATGCCCAACATCTTGATATTGTCTTGGATATGGTAAGAGAGCATCAGATATACGCCAAGCTATCAAAGTGTCAATTCTGGATAGGTGAGGTGCATTTTCTAGGTCACATCATCTCAGAGTCAGGTGTGATAGTGGATCCATAGAATGTGAAGGAAGTTGTATCCTGGTAGCATCCCAAGAGTGTTTCTGATGTTATTTGTTTTCTGGTTTTGGTCAGGTATTACTGAAGGTTCATTCTGGATTTCTCTAGCTTTGCAGCACCACTCTCGGGGTTGACCAAGAAAGGGATCAAGTTCGAGTGGTCTGAGGCTTGTGAGAATGCCTTTCAAGAGTTAAAGAAGCGGTTGATGACCGCACCTATATAGATCTTACCTGAGCTGGGTTAGAAGTACATCTTGTTTTGCGATTCTTGCAGAATTGGACATGGGGATGTGTTGTTGCAGGATGAGCAGCTTGTGGCTTATGGGTCAAGGCAGTTGAGAGCCCATGAGAGGAACAATCCCACCCATGATCTTGAGTTGGCTTTAGTGGTGTATGCCTTGAAGTGCTGGAGGCACTATCTATTGGGAGAATGGTTTACTGTGTTTACCGATCATAAGAGTTTAAAGTACATCTTCTCACAACGGGATCTGAATCTTCGGCAGTGAAGATGGGTTGAATATCTCCAGTATTTTGACATTGAGTTGGTGTACACGCCCGGAAAGGGAAACAGTGTTGCTGATGCTCTGTGCAGGAAGTTTCAGAATTAGGTGGTTCATGAGTCCAGCACCGAGTGGAAGGTGATGGTTTTGTTTGCCGAGATGCACCTAGAGGTGCAGGAGGATAATGGTCAGGTAAATATTTCATCTGTAATGATGGAGTCGACAATTTTTAGTCGAGTTAAGGAAGGTCAGCTTGATGATCCTAAATGTTTGATCATGAAGGAACAACAAAATGGTGGGGATCTACCTTCTAGTTGGGCTGTTGACACGGAAGGTGTTGTTCGAGTTCGTGATCATGTGGTTGTGCCAAACTGTGTGCGGGAAAAGTTGATGGGTGAGTTCCTAGAATCAAATTCAGCCCTCTAACTTTGTTAGAGAAACTAATATCACCAATATCAAAATAAACTTTTTTATTCATTTTAATTAATTCATTCCAACATTTTAACATTTGAATATATTTCTACAAACACACAAATACTTTTTCACAAAAAGTCACTTTTTTTAAAAACAACACCCTTTGTAAAAAAACGCATGCTCTCACAAACATCCTCTTTAAACCTTTCACATATAATGTTATCCAATTATAAATAGTCAATTTATCATCTAAATTCTTTTTACCAAAAAGGTGACCTCTGAGGGTCCCATTTATTCAATCCGTGTTATTCTAAAACCAACCCAACAAGAGTTATTTTCAATCAAAACTCAGTAGTTTTACATTTATATCCATTTTCAACCATCCTATGGTTATACAATGTTCAAACACATAGGTGTCCATCTAACAATTGATAAGGTTCCCATACACCATATCGCTGGAATTTCTCTCCCATTTATCACTATCAACATTCATTTAATATTTAAACATTAGCAGTCCTTTCATATATAAAAACAACTCTAGAATGTTAGCATAAGTAGTAACACAACATCATTCTATAACACATAATCTTGTCACAACAACAAAACAAGATAATAACTAAGGAAGTATGGAATAATATCACTCAATCATGTTAAAACTACCACCAAAACATGAAATTTATAGAGGCATGCTAATTGATATCAAAACAAGGCATTACACCCAAAGAACAAAATCCAAACTAGCAGGAATCCTACTAATGCAACTACATGGCATGTTATATGCATGACATGTGAATCTCTAAGTACCTAAGATGATGCATGTATGAAACTTACTTTCCATATCAGGCCAAGAAAATTATTTTTCAAAATCCTCAAAATCAATAAGCAGTAGGAAATACACAGGTTACTCAAGGTGAAATCATATCAACTATAACCTCAAATACTACAAACATCAATTCCCAATACTGGCCACATGGTCATTCCTCATACATTGGGTGATCAGTCCAATGAATGGCTATTAATCCAAGCACCGACACATTCCTCGTGTCATGTCTACCAACCAAAACAAGTACGAAAAAGGAAAATAACCCTTTGACCCCACTTTGTAATCAACCGACCTGGCTCACCCCTAAACCGATGGGTGGACCAGTCTCCACATAACTTCAAGAACGTCTCCCCACACGACAGAGGCAACTAACTTGTAGTCAGGGTCTAAGGACAGTAATTGGGGAGACTATACCCTCTTATCAGAGTTTCACATCAGTGTATCATAGTAAATAACAAACAATAGCTGAAGTAGTAATACATAACTGAAAGAACAGCGGAAGAAAAATTGTTCTAATTTTATAAAAGTGGACAACACCACTTATATAGTATATGCATGTATGAAATTATAATGATAAAAAAATGGAAAACAGTGAACAAAATGATATTATTTACATTCCAGTATAAAAATAAATAAACAATGACTTGAGGGATCAAGGGAGGTCTCCTCATAAATCCGGATCTTCTTCTCGGTTCTCTGCTCCTATCTCCCAAGTAAATGAAAACCGCACAATCTTGCAACCAAATTGAAGCTACTCGAGTACCACAGTGTAATGGCGACCTAAGTGGGGTGTGTGATATATATCATAGTAGGTCGGTACGACCAGTGTCTACCCCAAAACCAAAAATTTAATAATTAATTTAAACCATGTAAAAGCATGCATAAATAAAGTAAGAAGTACAATTTCACTATATACACAAGTACTTTCCTCATACATTAGATAGTGTATAAAACTGCATTATACATTTTTAATGAATACATAGAAATCCTTACATAGTCATTTTATTTTATCAATTATTTTAACCTGATTCAATTATGAATGCCTCGAGATTTGGCCACAATCCAACATCCCATGTATATGTTACTCACCACATATGTTTATAAAGACCATCTAAGTAATCAATGTAAACACCAAATCCATGCTTGTGAATTGTCTTATATAACACATCATAATATATTAAATTTAATATTTATTTTACTATGTCCATGACTATCCACTGAATATAATGTTTCTTTCCTAGGTGAATCCACTAATAGTGATTCACCCAATTCATTAATAATTCTAAACCCTTTCTCGTATTCAATTTGCAATCATCAAGTCACAACAATTTGAATTAACCATTAATTCATATCATGTATGATCAATTGGACCCAGAGTACAATTTCAATTAATGGGAGTAGAACGTCATGTCTAGAACACTTGTGAGTATTTGGAGCATCAGTCCTTGTCTCACAACTGAAGGGTTTTTGGAGCACAAATCCCTATCCTATAAAAGAATATTTTCATCCATGCTGGGTGTAGAACGCCAGGTCTAGCACCCCATGAGTATTTGGAGAATCAGTCCCTATCTCAAAAATTGTTTATACATCATAGATATATATTTATCATTTGTGTATTATTCCATGTCTAACACCCCAAAACCATCCATTAATTAATTCATAAATTTATTAATCAAAGACGTTAATTAATTCTATAACTAATTAAAAACATAAATCCCCCGTGAAATTAGTCATCAATTATTTTACCATTCATCATCTCAATATTAAATAATTAATTAACAATTAATTATTCATATTAAGCCAAATAAATAATTAATTCAACATTCAACTATCCTAATTCCTTACAAATCTGAACCCATCCACTCAAACAGTGATTCGTCTAGGACTTTAACAATTTACATGCAAATCATAATAATCTAAAAAAATTCTGAACAAAGCCTAGATATTTAACAGCCATCTCACACAACATATCATATTTTAAAACAACCATATCGAAGACAACCTATGTCATGGAAAATTAATATGCATCAAATATTACCCTGTCCATTTTTCGTAAGAAAAAATCAATTCAAAATATTAATTTAATGCATGAAAATTAATTAATTCAATAATTAATTAATTAATTATTATCCTTCTAACAAATAATCCTTTAATTAACCATTTACCATTTATCATGTAAAAATTAATCCATCCATTAATAATTACCTGTTACAAATTTATATTCCGAACATGTCAAATATACATTATTCTCAGTAATCAGTAAATGCCACAATTTTTATTCCAACTCATGACTTGATAATTAATTATACAATTAATTACCCTATTACCCATTATTCACATTTAAATCATTTAATTGTTTAATCATATCACTTTATCCAAATTAGCGAAACATGTTGAAAATCAACACATGTTCATGTCCTCATTTATCTCATGTTGGCAGCATCATTTAATAATATCAAATGTGTCAGGCATCAACTTATCATAATCTAGGAAACTCACATTATCTATTTAGTTAAAGAATATATAACTCTTAAATAATGTGATATGATTTTGGGACTCTACATCGGGGTGACATCATTTTAATTGAGAAACACTTTATAAGCATCATTAAATTATCAATGTTTTAAAATGTCACTAAATTAACAGCACCTTATTTAGAAATGTTTTCTAGAGTCATCGGAAAATGAATTTGCAACATTTTGAAATGGAAATAATGAAAAAAAACATCACAAATTACCATTTTTGTATTACATATAGTCAATGAGTATAAAAAATACAACGGATTTTTATTGTTTTGTAGCATGGAATTTTACTTATGTGTATATTTGTTGATTTTAAATCAGCAATAGCTTATCCTAGATATTCATGTCATCGGTAAGAATGATTCTAATATTTATAATGTTGAAACTTACCATGAATTTTTATACAACATGAATATAATTCTAGATGGGGGATCACATTATGCATTACTCTAGTCACTGTTAATGAAAAACCTGACACAAATAATTATAATAAGGAAAAAAATAAAAATGTAGAAGAACATTCATGATATCTATGAATGATAAATGATGATGATTTAGCAGTATTTACAAAATAAACATGGATTGGTTTGAATATATATAATTAGATATTGTTAATGAGTAGATGGAATTTTTTTTTGCATGTGAATAAAATCTTAATCATGATTCAATGTTATGGTGGAATAATTTAAGATTCTATCTTCATTGAGAAGATGATGAGAATACTCCCAAAACATCGGTAAAATGATTTAATCTATTTTAGATTAATACTTGAATGACAGGACCATCAATAATCCTATTAATTATTTGGTAACTTACATTATTGGAAAAAGACCTTTAATAATCAAAGAAAAAATAAACATCATTCAAATACTTAAAAGTCTCAAATTATAATGAGTGAAATGATTCTCCTAATAAATAAATTGACTCATATGATAATGAAATTAAATTTAAAAAATTCCTCTACTTTTTTGTCCAAATGGAATGTGGTGAGGTAGATGTAAACATAAAGGTTATAAACCATTTAAATAACTTAATTATTGTATTATTAACCAATTTTCATAATGTTTTCTTCAGAAACATATAGATCAGAATACGTATGATCAATCGAAAAAGAACATCTTGGAATAGAATGATCTCTTATGGATAAAGTAGAGTAATATTGTACAATGGAATTAGAAAGGCCAATTCAATAAAAATAATTCTCACAATACGAAACATATTCATATGATGAGGAAATTGAAAGATAACTACACAACTAAATTAATTAATGGATAATAGTCGTTACTGAAAAACTATAACAGTCCAAAGGTTCCTAAAATAATGAAGAATAAATAAAGACCCATAATGAATAATTCATTGAGGGGAAGATAATTTTTTTTTCAAATGAGAGTTTATCTCATGTTGTACTTGAATTAAAGAAGATGGTTTATAGAAGAATTTATAGAACTAAATATAGAGAATGAATAAGTAATGAAAACACATGATGAATCAATATCTATATATATTGTAGATATAGAAATTAGTTTAAATTAAATATGGGAGATATTGACACAATTCACTAAGAAACAGATAAAATTATTAACATTATCATTTCAATTATTATTTTTAAATATTGGGATCTGGATTTTTATGAAGTAAAATTGTATAAGATAAATATATCTTCAGTAAACAGAAAGTTGTAGCGTTCCAAAATTCAATGACTGAGATTTGATAAATTTCCTAAAAAGTTGAGAAAGTTACCAATACTACTCGGAAGCAAGGTTATTTTCCCACAGTTTTATGATTTTTCTTTGAAAATGAGGATTCTAATTATCATGAAAGAAATAGTGAAATGATAAAGAATAAGGTGAGTACATCGTATATAATTTCTACTACACCTATTAGAAAAAATAGTAATTATCATGAAAATTATAAAGTTAAATAAGAGTGTATAGGGATGAATATTAAGGTGAAGCCTATTTGTATGGTAAAGGTAATGGAGAGGACATTGAATGACAAGGATATCCAAATTATTTATCTAATATAAAATAAAATGAAAATCCAAATAGCTTATTTTAAAGAATATACTTCATATCATAACAAATATTTATTTAAAGGAAGTTAATTATGGTATAAAATCTATTGAAAAACAATATATATCAGATCGAATAATGCCTCACTTCTCTAATTTAATTGATGAAATATATCAAGGAGGAGTTTATATTATTCTTTTATAGATAGTACAATAAAACATTAATTAGAGAATGTGAAATTGAAAAAAAAACATTCTATAATGAGTCATATAGTAGTGTGATCAACATGGAAAACCACGAATTAATATCTTCTATGATACAATAATAGCTCAAGATAATTGAATATTTCAAATATCATTAGATAATGAATAACCATTAAAAGGAAATAGTGGTTGATGAAGCTAATATTGCTGAAAAAGGTGATAATCCATGAACAATCAATAGTGGTTGCTCTAAAAAATTATTAATAATAAATATGTCTTGAAAAACATCCAATGGTATTACAGATCCATTGTATCTTTCAGAAATGATAAGTAACTACATGGGAAAGGGGTCAAACACTTCATGATTAGTAAGAATCAATCTATCGATTATATTTTTTCAATGGTATAAGGCATAATATACATAATATTTCACAACATTATGAAAAAGGGATTGTGTCCTAAAGAGTTTGAGGGGTGGAACAATTATGTAGAAGGTGAACCTTAAAAATAGAAGATATTTCAATTTTTTAAGATCAAAATTTACATCACATAAAAATAATTGTGTAGAAATATCATATGAATATAAATTATTCCCATTAAAGGATTAATAATATAGATTCTATTTTAAATCACGATGTTGTGATAATTATCTTATAAATGATGAAAATTATATTATGTATGTTCAAATTTTGGAAACTAAGTCATAAAAAAATAATTTGATGTTTTTTATAATATGAAATTGAAATTTAAAAGTGGATTATCATGGGGGCATCAAAAAAATTCGTGGAAATAGATTATCATACAATAGTAATATATTGTCTTCTAATGAAAAATTGTAGTCAACAAATGAAAAAATCTATTTTATCTTATGAGAATAATGCTTTGAAATTTTAATAATATAATGACTAATATATCATGGATATCATCATGAATACCATCATAACATTAACATAATCTCTCGATAAGTCATTTCATGGTTTTATGTGTATTAGAAAATTAGTTTTATAAATAATAAATGATTGATTTAGAATTTTTTTTTAATTTTTATAAGAATAAATTGATATTATAAAGAATATTTCTAACATAACAATCACAATTTTTTTCATATCTGGAAAATAATGGTACAAACCATCAAGAACCTTTCTAATCATCATTTCAAAGGATTATTCACTTGTCTATTATTATTATCTGGTATTGTTAAATTTAATATCAAATAAGAGATACAAATATAAATGTTATCATCTAGATGAACACAAAATAAACAGATACATATGGACACACTGATAACATGAAAATGAAGACATATACAATGAAAAAATCATAAATTTTACCCACTCATGGATTTTTACTGGGATTACATGCTTATATATTGCAATAGGGGATCCTCCCGAGATGTGATATGAAGATCATCATATCTGGATGTGTCTTTATTTACTTCCATTTGATGCTTGAAACTATATCTTGGGTCATTATTTTAAAATATATTCAGCTATATAGAATCTTCAGGCATTGGGATTGAGTGTGATGATTCTATGGGTAGGTCTAGTTATGTTATATCATAGTTAAAAGTTCTTGACCCTTTGTAAAAAGTAACTAATTCATCAACTTAGTCAAGACCCCAGGTAAAAGAGCTATCATAGTGAAAATAACCAATCTCATAGAGTATAGTATATCTAGAGTGGACTAGGGGATCATTGTTCTTGGAAAATTATTATTGATGGGAGGTACTATTTACCATCTATTTGATGAACCATGGAAAAAAGGTTATTCTCAATGTCAATGAGTCCTATAAAATTCCATAAAAATTACCAGAAAAATGGAATGAATACATTGGTGTGAGTTATGATTTGAATTATAAAACTATGAATGCTATAATATATAGACGTAGTCTAGATGATATTCAATAAGTTCTAAAATGTGAAATATCCCATGAAATGTGGACTAAAATAGCAGTTTCATATTTAGGTACAAACAACATCCTGGCTCTTAGATATTTGGTGCTAAATTTATGTTCGAATCTTTCAGAATAGATGAAGGGGAAATAATTACACTCTTGAACTTAAGTCTTACTAATATTTTGAATAATGTTTCTTCTCTAGGAACCAAAATTACTAAGATAGTGTAAGAATTGAATGTTTTAAATGTTTCACCACCTCAGTGGAGTCAAAAGACATATTCGATAGATCATTCCATTATGGTTACGTGTTTGAAAATAAAATATTTGATGGGAACCATTATGATGTACGAGGATGAAATTGAAGATAGTGATAAAAATTATAATTTTGAAAGTAAATAAATTTATTCTTTGATAGTTTTTCCATATAAATATGAAATAACGAATGGTAATATACTATTCTATAAATCATATGTAGAAGAATATTCCTATATTACTTCTTGATAAAATAATGAACATGAATAATTTTCAATATTTGTTTGAGTGTTAAATAATTACATAAGTTTTATTAATTACCCATTGAATATGAAAAAGAAACCTGAAGGAAATTATAAAGAAGTATGATTTTTTGAATGTATGAATCTTTTATATATTAATCCATATTATCCACAACTACTTGATAATAAAAATTTAGATTAAAAAATTTAAAAAATGATGGTTAGAAGAATAAATCATATAATTGTATAATGGAAACATGAAGTTCTTCTTAAGACTATTTATATTATACATCATCAAAATCAAATGTTTAGGTATCTAATTAAATATAAAATGTGTGTTTCATAGAAAATTTAATGAAGGAACTACCCACATATATATCAATGAAAAATGGTTTTGGTAAAGTGGTTGTTCAATACACATGAGTAGTGATTTATCAAGAATTTAAAAATATTGTACGATTGATGAAGGATATAAAAAATATTGAAAAATTTCAAAATTAAGAAATGTAAAACCCCAAGATTTCATAGTATGCTATTTCTTCAAAATAATTAAATAACAGGCACTACACGCAACACCGGGTTCGAGTGCACCACAAGATTACCAAACTAGCCGTTCAAAAGTGGTTATGAATAGTAGTAACTGAATATTGAACTGTATATGACCCTTAAAATTATAAAATCCATATTATGAGTTTCTTAGACATAATGTAAGAACAAATTCATTTTTTTCAGATAAAAGAAGTTTGTAAAAAAATGCACTTTTATAGCATTTTAATGATGAACACTTTTTAAATCCAATATTTGAAACTTTTCTGTATTCAATTTGACAAAATAAAATTTTTATTTTGAATCAGGACATAATAATTTAGTTTCAATAAATTTCTGGTGTTTTTCTGATAACTTTTATATTTTGGTGAATAGTGAAAAATACTATATTTCAAATGAAAAGAACATTTTAAATAAAAATTATTTATAGTGTTAAAATATACATTTTAATGGTTTGGAAGTACAAATAGATTATATTTTTACCATTTAATCAACTTACTTTCATTGTATGTAATTTCACTTTGAGATTAGACATAAACATGTGTCAATCTTTTGATAGTTTTTATTTATGAAAATACACCTTTCTGTTTTGACAACGAGAATTAATTTTACATTAATAAATGGAAGTTATATTATTTGATTTTGGTAAAATAGACTTCATTTTTGAATTCATAATATCAAAATTATCTTAGGGTGAATTTATTTGTATTTTTCAGAAAACATTCAATTTTTGATGAACAGTGAAAAACACAGAGATATAGTTTAAAACCGAATTCTTATTTAAATAATTAATAAATTATTTAAATTAATTTTATGTCAAAATAGATACTTAATACCTATATAATTTCAATGTAATTTATTGGAGTCCATTTCTAATAATTTTAGATATATAAAAATCTTATTAAACTTTTCAGTATCTTTTACACATCTCCTAAGAAATTTTCAAATTTACATAAAACTTAATTTTACCACTTCTGTGAGTTGAATTTTGAAAATCCGTGAAACACAGTTAATATCAATGAGTAAAATGCGGTTCAATAAGATAAAAATAATGTTTTGTGAATAGTAACTTTTTACTTTTACTTACCACGGTTAAAAGTAAATAGGGTAAATAAGGCTAAAAATGATATTATTATTACTCTAACACATGTACTAATTCTATTGGATAAGTATAATTTGACCAAAAACAACCTTAGAAATAAAATATGATCCTCTTTTGTCCACATGGATAAGATTACAACACTTATTTTTATTTAATTCAAAAAACTGTTAAAAGAGTTAAAACCAATGTTTAATAACTAAAATATTTTTAATATAGGGTAATACATAAGATAAATTCTATTATAAATATTCATTAGAAAGATAAAAATATTACCTACATAATGGAATTTTATTTATAAATTTTAAACATTATATAATTTAAATTATTAATGACACAATGGTGATGCAGTAATTACCTTAGTAATGAAATATTAAAATAATTGTTATTTTAAATACCCAAATAAATGTAATTTTAGATTTTTAATGAATTAAAATAATATTATAGGTTAATATTACATTTTATGGATGGTTATATGAGTATTTTTCTAAGTAATAATGCTGTTATTAATTTATCAAAAACAAAATACCAAATAGTGTAAAAATTTACATAAAAGTGTTTTTAAAATAAATATTATATTATAAATTGATATTCTATTCCTAAAAATCTACGGATCGGCCAAAAAACATATATAATTATAGTTGTATCATTAATGAACCACTTGGTGTTATCATGGATTTATATATTATGTTTATTAACCATATAATATAAAAATACAAAAAGACATGGTGAATGACATACTATTTAACTAAGAGTTAAATCTAAAAGTTAAAGTTAATATAGTGACCCAAACCAGTCTAAAACCTATTGGTTGGGTGTTTTTCGACCCATCCCAAACTTAGCCTCGAAATAAGTCACCTTGGAGCCATTATAAACCAGATATGAATTTATTTTAAAATAATATTTCTAGCTTTTCCTAAGGTGCCCCTCACCCCTCTTATAAAAGGGGACTCCCCCTTATCTCAATTTCACACCATCAAATCCTTTTGGCTCGTCTATATCCTGCCCAAATATCTTCTCAACTAACATTAGTTCAACCTAGAGGACTTAGTTTTATCAGAAATCCAACGTATATATCCCTTTTGATGAAATCAAAAGGAAGAACCCGAAGAAGAGTTAATAATTTTACCACCCTCTTTCAAGTTCTTTTCTTCTTCCACTTATTCTTTCTTTGTTATTTACATTCTTTTATAATAACTCCAATATATTCTATATACTGTGATGTTATTATAAATATGGTACAACCATGTTCAGTATTCTATTCATCCTTTGAATGACATGTCACCATACGTTCGTACGTATGGCTTATCGTCCCCACGTCGTGGTGTAATTGTTATTCAATACATTATTATTTGGAAGGGTATAAAATGATGTGTAAATCATGTAAATAATAAATATAACATGAAAAATTTTCTATATATATGATACACCATCCAATTTTAGATTATTTTATATCAAAAGAATGATATTGTCGCTCGTGCGTACGTACAGACTACCGTCTCCACGATTGTGATGAGATTAATTCCCCATTGTATCCATTCAAGACTAATTTTCATTAGATGATTAATAATAATGTTTAAGGCCTTGATATAATTTTGGATATGAATAACATACAACCTATGGATATCCATTATGGATTATGTAACAAAACATATAAAATAAAATGAGTAAGTGATTACCAGAAATGACGATATTACTAAAATATTATTAACAAAGAATTTTTAAAATATCATATATGATATCATATTTATATATATGATTCTTTTATAATTTAATAAAAATTATTTAACTATTATTCAGGAGGTTAACTTATTCTCGACCAAGGAAAACTACAATGTAAGGGTTTATTTCACAATTTCTACATTATCCGAGGTTGTTTATATGTAATTATCTACAGCGACCCCTCTATCATCCACATCCATGTTTCTTAAAAATGTAATTCAATTTTTTTTAATATTTTGTAGACTATGGGTTAAAGTCATTTATAACATTTTTTTGACTTTTATAAGATATTTATAAATGAATCTTTCCGTCGTTTTCCAAACAAGGTCCTTTTTAACCTTTTCGACAGAATTAAGGTAAGAATGTATTTTTTAACTTATACGGTGGGTGCGGCTATTTTCCACCATTATAAAATTCTCTAAGCTTCTATTACAGGCTTATAAGAATATTTTCTAAATAAATGTTTTCTTTTATAATTATGTGAATTTTAAATGATTTCAAAAAAAGAAATATTTCTCTCAAATAGTTTTGATTTCACCTATGTCAATAACCCTTGATAAATTTTAAGCTTATTTGAAGTTGATTTATTATGATACAAAACTTCCATATGGTATTGATGGTTTTGAGATATGTTTGAATGTGGATGTGTTTTTTTTATACCATTCATTTTGTATGGAAATTTATTTAAATTTCTTATACTAGTTTTAATACGAATGTTTATGTTATGTTTAAAAATGTTAATATGAGGAATGCATTGGACTTACTAAGTGATGGGTGGAGCCCGCAATAGTACCTCGATGCATCGGTAGGTCTAAAGAGACAAAATAGTGTCTTGTTACAAGTCCTTAATAAAATATTATTTGTAGTCTTGGAACAAGGCCTTACTATGTGGTTATGATAGTCTGGCATTATGCATTCCATCATTATGAAAGTGGCTATTTGATATTTCATGGGATTATTCGACTAGTAGAATAATCATTTCAGTAAGTAAATGGAATTATTTTGATTTATATTTTCCACATTATGATGAAGTTTTTGTTGAAAAGTCTTTTTTAGTTTTATTAATTGCCTTAAATGTTTATTCTTATTTATGAAAGTTTCTGCTATATTGTTATTCTTACTGATCATCTCATCTCACCACATTTAAAGTTTTATTTTTTCCAGGATGTGAAGATTTATATTATTAATAACCTACAGGGATAGTATATGGGTTCTCGGTGTTTTCAATGGAAAAGTATTACTATATTTTTCCATTTTATGATGTAATGTATACCTTAAGAATGTATCTACTGTTTCTAAGGCTAATTAACAAATCAGTCCTTCAAGACATGACCTTTCGTGATCATGCAAATATTATGTAATAATGAACAGACTCTGGATAACTGAGGTTAAGGCATTATCGTTGGTATTAGGGGAATTTTATTACAAACTTTGTAAGCTAGATTTAGATAATCTCTGATTAGAGCACATAGCCCTAGTATAGGCTTAGAAATTTTGTATAGAAGAAATTCCTAGAATTTTGGTATTGTAGAGATTTTGTGAATTTTCGGAGCAATACATACCTGTCTTGATACGAGCAGGTAGAGATGGCTCAGGCATAGATGTACCTAGGGGTAAAACCCAAAAACACCGATTTGAGCTAGACTCGAACGGGAACTGGTGCACAACAACGGGCCTTGCTGCACTCTTGGTTATGACACTCCCAGGGGATATGCGGATAACTCAAATTTTCGTTAAAAATATTTATGAAGGATTTACGAGTATTTTCCTTTTTAAAAGAAATATTTTTATGATTATGGATTATATCCATAAACTGTTCAATTTAAGATAGGTATTTTACAAGTTCAGAATGATTCATTGTAATGCATAAACTCCCCTAGTGTATGCCATTATATAGAAATGGTGCCCAGTAGAAGGAATGTGAACTCCAGCAATATGTATGATCCAAAGAGTATGAAGGATCATATCATTCATGGTATTCAGCAAACATTTAGAAGGTAAATAGTCTCCCATGTATTCTCAACATATGAATAAATAGTATCATGTGTTAATAAGATATGTAAAGAATTATCTATGTTCTATAGCTTTGAAGGGAAGAAAGTGAAGAAAAGGATGGAAGAGAGAATGATGGATAAAGGTAAGAGGTAAAAGAAGAATATTCCTATATGTGATAACTATGGGAAGAAACACCCTGGAAATTTCCTGAAAGGAATGAGAGTTTATTATAAGTGTGGAGAAAAAGGACACCAAATACATTACTGTAAGGGTAAGAAAAATGTTTCAAATGTACAATGCTTCATCTTCAAGGAGTTGGGACACTACGCGAACCAATGTCCAAATCAACATAGTATGCCCCGGATGATGCTATTCGATAATAATCAATTTATGACAATACCACAAACTAGGAGTAATGATTAGAGTTCTTATGTTGTTATTATAGAATTATGTCCATTGAGGGTTGTATCAACTATGTACTAGTTATAATAATTATGGAGTATATAAGGATTATACGACAATACTATTTCATTATGGACTTGAAATTGTGTGGAACCAAGAAAATTGAATCAATAGCAGGTTAATTTTTCAGAAAATATAAGGTTTGAGAGAAAGATAATCCATAATATGGTTCTGATACTGAGGTAGTGATTTTTGAATAATATATGTTTGATTTGGATAAATTATATTGGATCTTCTTGACTACCTTGAAACATATTAATGATTTTTATATTCCGTCATTTTTGCAGTTTAAAAAATTTTTGGATGGAAAAAATATATCAAGTATTTTATAAGGAATAAGGGAGCATGAATGTAATCAATAAGGTTTTATGATAATTCAGGATGTTGCAGTGTTTTAAAAGAATACATGATGAAGGTGATCAAATGTTATTATGTGGCAAAAAGGATCTTCATTGTGTTTACCTTACATATAAATTTTGGAATATGAGTTTGGGCGAAAGTATTTTGGATATGTCTAGTTTGAGATTATGTTTGGATTTCCATAAAAGGACAACCCGGAGGTCAGGCGGCACCCCATAACGTCCGGAAGGGCCATGAGACTTGAACCCACAACCTAAGGGTGACAAGGGTGTATCACCTACCACTGGACAACTTGATATCCTGGATTGAATAATATAGTATTTAATAAAGGGTCTGGTAGATGAATTATAAATTCATTTTTTTGGAACCCTAAATGAATAGGATAAACAAAATATATTTTTTATGTTATATTATCTTTTAGAGTGAAATATGAGTTTGTGGTAGAAATTAGTTAAAATATGGAACTCTACTTGTCAAGTATATATTTTTTATTCTCTTATTCTATGAAGAAATAAATTAATAAAAATTAGGTAAGGAATCTTAAAACTTAAAATGTGTTATCCTAATACATTATGTTGTGTTAAACTGATGATATTTTAAATAATCATAGATTGGTGGCTTTGAGGCCCACAATTCTACAATTTTTTTTGTGATTGATGACCTCAATCCGTCCCGATAAATATTTACGTTTTTCCTCTAAATATTTATCTCTAATTGCCACCAATGTTCTCCTAATAGAGATCATAATATTGGTGGTGACTTTTTGATTCCCATTTTCCACTTATTAAGACTAAATATTATTATCCCAATTCCATATGTGGGTTTTCCCCCAATGGTATTTTCTATTTTCATCCTTTTATTTTAGAAAACAATTTCAAATTTTGAGGACACAATTTATTGAAGGAGGGAAGAATGTAACACCCGAGACTTTTATAAGAAATATTTTGTTTTTATTTTATATAAATCCTCAAAGGAATCTTTCACAACACACAACACTAGCTTGGCTTGCTTTACATGCAATCACGACCGTCCTCGATAGCTTGCGTCGTACGCAATACCGAGTTTCACTAAACAACGATATGCTATTAAAATATTATTAAAACTAGCCGTTATGAATATTAATAACCAATTTCTGAAATTTTGTAAATTTTATTTTTCAAAATGGACTTTATTTTTGGATTCGGAATATCGAATTTAGCCAACGGTGAAATTTTGGTATTTTTCTGGAAACTTTCAAATTATGATGAATAGTGAAAACACTGGGTTTCTATTTAAAAACTAACTTTTTATTTAAATAATTATTTATTTTATTTAAAATTATTTTAGGTCAAAATTGATACATAATACCTAAATAAGTTAAATTACATTCATTGGTGTAATTTTATAATAATTTTAGATATATAAAAATTTTATTGAACTTCTCACCGTCTTTTACCCACCTCCTAGGAGAATTTTGAAATTTACATAAAACGTAATTTTACCGCTTTTGTGAATGGAATTTCAAAAATTCGAGAGACACGGTTGATGTCAGTAAGTAAAATGAGTTTCAATGAGATGAAAATAATTGTTGATGAATAGTAACTTTTTACTTTTTTTTACCACGGTTAAAAGTAAATAGGGCAATTAAGGGTAAAAATGATATTATTATTACCCTAAAACATGTCCTAATTCTATTATATAAGTGTAATTCGACCAAAAACAACATTAGGAAAAAAATATGACCATTTAGGCCCACTTGGATTAGATTAGGAAATTTATTATTAATTTATTTAAAGAAGGGTTAAAATAGTCAAAATCAATGTTTAATAAGTAAATAATTTTTATTATAGGGTTATACATAAGATAAATTCGACTATAAATATTCATTAGAATGATAAATAGATTTCCTACATAATGGAATATTATTTGTAATTTTTAAATATTATATAATTTAATTTATTTATGACACAATGATGATGCGGTAATTAGCTTATTAATGAAATATTGATATAATTGATGTTATAAATACCCAAATAAATGAAATTTGAGACTTTTTATGAATCCCACTAATTTTAGAGGTTAATATGCCATTTTAGTATTGATTTAATTAACTTTTTTCGAACTAATCATTCTTTTAGGATTTTCAAAAAAATCAATTACTAAATAGTGTCATAATTGACATAAAATAGTTTTTAAAAAAAATATTATATTATTAATTTTTATTTTATTCCTAAAATTCTGAGGTTCTGCCAAATGACTTAGATAAGGTTATATATATTAATAATAAACAAATTGGGGTTCTTTTAGCTTTTTATAGTAAGTTTATTAACCTTATAGTGTAAGAACACAAAAAGACACGGTAAAAGTAAAATTATCTAACTTAATGTTAAATCTAAATGATAAGGTTAAAATAGTAAACCAAACTTGTCCAAATTCTATTGGATGAGATTCTTTCGACCCATCCCTACCATAGCTTCTAAATAAATCAATTTGGAGCTATTTAAAATAGAAAATGGCTTTATAATAAAATAATATTTTTTGTTTTTCGAAAGGTGCCCCTCTCCTCCCTTATAAAAGGGCACCTCCTCCCTCTCTTCCTCACACCACTTTGAGCCGTCATGCTCGGCCAACCGCTGAAAATTTCTCCTATCAACTTCCCTAGAAAAATCTTAGAGGTTCTGGTCTTCTTCAATGACCAATTTTAGTGCCCTAAAAGGAGGTCTTAATGAAGGGATTTAAAGAAGAGGTAATGTCTGTTACAGATTCTTTCATCTTTATTTCTTCTTCCACTTAATCTTATTTAGTTGTTTAACTATGAATTAATAACATCAGTATCACTCATATACTGATATGTTATTATAAGTATGAAACCATCCTATTTCACCATCTATCCATCCTATGGATAACGAAATCACTGCGCGTGCGTACGTATGGAATACCGTCTCCATGATGTGATGCGACTCGTTCTACATGATTTTCATTTCATAATGATTACATAAATGAGTTTAGTGAATAAATATGATATATATTACACTAATAGAATTTTGGAAATGAGGTATCTATAACCTAAAAAGAAGAATAAGAATTTATTCGACAAAACACGCATAAGAACAAAAAGTAATAAACACCCAAATAACAAGTATCAATGAAATATTACTAATAATAAGCTAAGAATATGACCATATATGATATCATAATAATGAGTATGATTCTGGAATAAGACAATGACATTATTTAAATCATTATACAGGATGTTCGGGCACTTACGAAGCAAATCGGACATAAGGTAAGGAAAATATCACAATCTCATTTTTATCTGAGATTGTTTATACTTTGGTATTTACTGGGGTGTATTTTATCATCCACATCCATGTGTCCTCAATATTTAATATTATTTATATCCTCCTACAATTGTTTAAATCCAATTTTACTCTTCGGTGAGTTTTTAGTAAAACATATGAAAGGAATCTTTTGTTGTTTTTCGTACGAGGTACTTTTTGACTTTTTCGACAAAAGTACGATAAGAATGTTTTTTTAACTTATACGTCATGAATGGATTTTTAAAACTTTATTTCCAAGGAGTTTACTTTAAAAGTTTTCAAGTTTATTTTTAATCAACTTCGTTTAGTTTAGAATTGTATGACATGTTATGAAGGGAAATGTGTTTTTGAAGTAGAAAGGATATTTTCCTCTGAATGGAGTTCATGTGTTTGATCAAAATTATTTTCCATCTAAGATAATAAAGGGTTATGTTTCTATCCCTATTATTACATTTATTTGATTATGTTGTGATGGAATTATTTTAATGAATTCATGAATTTTTTTTATGATGTCACGATGTTTAAGAATCCCATTTTTATTACATGGGTTATGCTATGATGTATGGTTTATGATTTTGTGGCACACATAAGAATGGTATCATTATGAGATGGGTGGGACCTATATCTTCCTCCAATGCATTGGCTAAAGATTTTATATCTCATGAGATAGACAATGCTGGAACGGCAGGTTAAACCGGTTAAGTGAAATAGGACTGAAACGAGGAATGAACTCAGTTCAGAAATGGAATATGTCCACTATGATAGTCGTGGAAATGTGTCTTAACTAATAATAAATGATTCTCTATGATTATGTGTGTATGCCACAATGTTTCATGTTTTATGTTACGATTATTTTGATTACATTTCACTACCATGATTTATCCCATGTTATGAAATTATGATATCTTTTGTAGGGTAAGATTTACAAAATGTTATGTTATTATGAATATGATGTGATTGATATTTATTTTGTTTACCCTTACTGAGAATTTGAGCTCACCCTATTGTATGTTTTCTTTCCCCAGGTCAGGAAGAAGGTTATTAAGTAAGATATGACAAAAGGGACAATAGATATGATGAAATAAATGGGAGACAGTGTTGACGCTTTATGAACCAGTTGTTTATGTTTCCCAGTTTCTAAAGAAACTATAACTATATGGTCCTTTCCTGGTTTTGTTATATGTTGTAATAAGTGTGATTCAATTTTGAATTACTGACAATGTATGTAATTTATGGGTCGTTATAGTTGGTATCAGAGGAAAGGTATAGTCAACCTTTGGAAACTAAGATGTGAATGCCTTAGTAAGAATCCTAAGGATAAGTCTAAGCATAGAAAACAATCTTAGTGTTTTAGAAATGGCCATGAATTACCTAGGATAAGACCATAAGTGTGAAATTTTATTCTTGATTATGTGGTTTTCCTATTATAATTAGTGTTTCTCACACTATTGTTCTTGGTTTTAGTTAATGGTTGGAACTCGAAAGAACCGTTTTAATGCGGAATGAGATGGGAAATGCAATGATTGTCCCCCTGAGCAACAAAACGTTATGGGAGCTGTACTGAAAAATATTTTAGCCATGCTCACACAACTTTCTCAAGCTATGAATCATGAAGGACTTCCAAACGAGCAAAGGAAGGAGCAACATTTTGTTGAATCCTTCATGAGACAACATCTACCTTCATTAAGCGGGTCTACTGATCCATTAGTTGGTGAACAATGGATCAGTACCACTGAAATGATATTTTCTGTTCTTCAATGTTCTGAACATGATAAAGTCATCTTAGCAGTTTATCGTTTGGAAGGTGATGCCAATCAATGGTGGAATCTTATTAAGAATATGAGGAAAAGGGATGAAATTGAGTCCATGGAATTGGATGAGTTCAAAAACTTATTTTTCAATAAGTACTTCCCTTGTATTCCTTGAACAAAGATGGAGAAGGAGTTTCTTGAACTAAAGCAAAAGGATGAAGAATCTGTTGGTACCTAAGAAGAAAATTTTGCAGGACTTGCAAGTTACGCTTCTGGTATTATTATCCAACCTGAGAGTAAGATCGATCGATTATTTAGTGGCATAAAACCAAGTCTTCAATGGGCATTATCCATAAGGGACTTCAATAGCTACGAGGAAATCATTCGATGTGCTCTCAAAGTTGAGATGGAGATTGGAGTAACCCATCAGTCATATGGGTTTGATAAGAAGAGGAAAATGGAATTCAAAGGAAAATCTAAAGAGCACATTAAAATGAAGATGAGTATTCCATTATGATCAAAGTGTGGAAAGAAACATTGAGGGAGTTGTCTTAAAGGGACAAGTAAATGTTTCAAATGTGGAAAGGAATGTCATCGGGAATTTTAATGCCTCAATGATGGGAAGAAGAAGTCTAGTGATGTGAACAATGAAAAGGCTACACAAAGTGCACCTCCTACACATCAATTTTACAAGTTAAAGGAAATGGGGCATTATGACAATCAATTACCTAATCCAATGGTTGTTGATGATGATCGACATCAACAAACTCTTCAGTCTAAAGACAAAGGGAAGTCACATGAAATTTCAATCAGCGATGTGGAGTACGATAATGAAGTGTTGAAATGTACACTTACCATCCACTCTAAAGTAGGAAATGTTTTGTTTGATTCTGGATCCACCCACTCCTTTATTTCTGAAGAATTTTCTAAGGGTATCACCGTATTACCTCAACAATTATATGTTGAGTTAGCTATGACAAACCCTAATGGGACAACAGTCACATCAAAAGTTTAAAATTCTTCTCCGATTGAAGTTTGTGGGAAAGTGCTTCCTGAAAATCTTGTGAACCTCGCTATAGTGGAATTTGATGTGATTTTTGTCATGGATTGGCTTTCTCTATATGGAGCTCATATTAATTGCCAAATAAGGGAAGTCACATTTCATATTCCAGATCAATCTTTGATCGTCTATCAATGCAAGGATGAACATAAACTTCTAGTGGAAATTTCTTACATCTTATGGGTATTTATTCCACTAAATGATGGTTATTTATCTCCAATGGTTGATGAGAAACTCACGATTAAGAATATTCCCATTGTACAGGAGTTTGATGATGTCTTTCCGGAGGAATTGCTAGGTCTTCCACCAAATTGTGAATTTGAGTTTTCAATAGAACTCGTACCAGGTGCTTTACCTATTTCAAAGACACCTAATTGAATGGCCCCAATTGAGTTGCAGGAATTGAAGAAGCATCTACAAGAGAATCTTGATCAGGCGTTCATATTCCCTATTGCGTCACCTTGGGGAGCACATGTTCTGTATGTTAAGAAGAAATATGGATCAATGAGACTCTGCAGTGATTATCGAGAACTTAACAAGATCACTATCAAGAAAAAATATCATCTCCCGCACATTGATGACTTATTTGACCAACTATGCGGAGCCGAATACTTTTCCAAGATTGATCTTCATTATGGGTATCATCAATTAAGGGTCAAAAGGGAGGATATACCAAAGACGGCTTTCCGTTCAAGGTATGGACACTATGAATTTATAGTGATGCAATTTGGTCATACTAATTCCCCTGCTATCTTCATGGATCTGATGAATAGAGTCTTTATAGACTATCTTGATCAGTTTTTAGTAGTCTTCATAGACGATATTCTTGTATATTCAAAGGGAAAGTAAGAACATGAAGATCACTTGAGAATTATATTGAAGACCCTGAAAAAGGAGAAGCTTTATTCCAAATTTACCAAGTGTGAATTTTGTCTTCAAAAAGATTCATTTTTGGGTCACATAATCTCAAAAGAGGGGATATATGTGGATCCAACAAAAACAGAGGTTATCGAAAGATGGTCACGACCAACAACAATAACTGAGATCCGAAGTTTTCTTGGATTGGCTTGATATTATCGAAGTTTTTTGAAAGATTTTTCACAATTTCCTAATCTACTCACTAGGTTGACTCAGAAAAGAGTTAAGTTTGTTTGGACGGAGGAATGTGAAGAGAATTTCATGGAGTTGAAAAGAAGGTTATCCAGTGCACCTGGGCTCACACTGCCTTGTAGTAGAGAAAGGTTTGTGATCTACAGTGATGCATCCAAGAAGGGATTGGGTTGTGTTCTTATGCAAAATGATATGGTGATAGCTTATGCCTCACGACAGTTGGAAATCCATGAGAAAAATTACCAAACTCATGATTTGGAGTTAGCTGCGGTAATCATTGCATTTATGATTTGGAGGCATTATCTTTATGGAGAAAGGTGTGGCATTTATACTGATCATAAAAGTTTAAAGTATATTTTTACACAAAAGGAGCTGAATATGCACCAATGAAGATGGTTGGAGTTGATTAAGGATTACGAATACTCAATTCATTACCACCCTAGGAAAGCAAAAAAGGTGGCAAATGCATTAAGTTGACAAGACCATGCTAGCTTATCCATGATGAGGATCAGAAAATATCCAATATTTATGGATTTACAAAGGATGGATCTTATAATTATAATGAAAGGGGAAAATTGTATCTTTCTCAAATGAATGTTCAGCCATCTATACATGTTAAGATTAAAGAGGCACAGAAAGAAGATGTAGAGTTACAAAAGAAGGTGAGAAATGTTCCTGAATTCAACCTTTATTGTGATGGGATAATAAAGTTCAGGAATCGGGTTTGTGTTCCTCCCATCCCCGAATTAAAGGAGATGTTGGATGAGGCTCATAGTTCTTCATTCTCTATTCATCCTAGAAGCACAATGATGTATAGGGACCTGAAAGAGTACTTCTGGTGGGATGGCATGAAAAGAGATGTTGCTAAATATGTCTCTCGATTCTTGGTTTGTTAGCAAGTTAAAGCTGAGAGACAAAAGTCTAAGGGGATGTTACAACCACTACCCGTACCTGAATGAAATGGGAAAACATCAATATGGACTTTTTCACAGGACTTCCAAAAACATCCAAAGGCAATAATGCTATCTGGGTCATAGTTGATCATCTTACAAAGTCTGCACACTTCATTGCTATTAGAGAGGATTTCTCTCTGGATCAGCTTACCAGGATATATGTAAAGGAAGTGGTAAGATTGCATGGAGTACCACTTTCTATTATATCTGATCGGGATATGAGGTTTACCTTAATGTTCTGGTGAAGTCTTCAGTATACTCTCGATACAACATTGAGTTTCATCACTGCTTATCATCCTCAGACATACGGTCAGTCTGAGAGGACAATTCAAACTCTAGAAGATATGTTGAGAGTTTTCTATATGGATTTCAAAGGTGGTTGGGATCAACACCTACCTTTGATGGAATTTTCTTATAATAATAACTTTCATTCTAGTATTCAGATGGCTCCTTATGAAGCTCTCTATGGAAAGAAATGAAGGACGCCAACTTTTTGGGATGAAGTTGGGGAATGAATTCTATTAGGACCTGATCTTGTTGATGAGATGGCTGAAAAGGTCCGATCTATTCAACAACACATAAGAGCAGCTCATAGTCGAAAAAACTTTATGCCGACAACCGAAGAAAAGACATAGAGTTTGATGTGGGCGATTAAGGTTTCTTATGAATATCTCCTTGGAAGAGAGTAATGAGATTTGGAAAGAAGGGATAGATGAGCCCTAGGTATATCGGTCCTTTCAAAATACTGGATCATGATGGGAAGGTAGCTTACCGATTGTCGCTTCCACCGAATCTCTCCCAAGTTCACGATGTGTTCTATGTATCTCTCCTGAGAAAGTACATACCTGATCCTTCACATGTACTAGCTCAGAATTTGTACTGTTGAAACAAGATCTTTCTTACGAAGAACAGCCGATAGAGATTATCGATCGTAGTGGAAAAGTCCTACGGAACAAGACCACTCTCTTGGTGAAAGTTTTATGGAGGAACCACCAATTAGAAGAAGCTACATGGGAGCTTGAGGATATGATGAGGGAGAGGTATCCTCATCTGTTTGTTACAAGTGATGAATTTCGAGGGAGAAATTCATTTTAAGGGGGGTAGAATGTAACACCCAAGACTTTTGTAAGAAATATTTTGTTTTTATTTTATATAAATCATCAAATGAATCTTTCACTACACACAACACTAGCTTGGATTTCTTTACACGCAATCATGACCTTCCTCGATATCTTGCATCGTACGCAATACTGAGTTTCAATAAACAATGATATGCTATTAAAATATTATTAAAACTAGCCGTTATGAATAGTAATAACCACTTTTTGACATTTTTTAAAATTTATTTTACTAAATGGACTTCATTTTTTGATTCGGAATATCGAAATTAACCTAGGGTGAAATTGTTTTATTTTTCTGGAAACTTTCAATTTTTGATGAATAGTGAAAACACTGGGTTACTATTTAAAAACCGAATTTTTATTTAAATAATTATTTATTTTATTTAAATTTATTTTTGGTCAAAATTGATACATAATACCTATATAATTTCAATATAATTCATTGGAGTAATTTTATAATAATTTTAGATATATAAAAATTTAATTGAACTTTTCACTGTCTTTTACCCACCACCAAGGAGAATTTTCAAATTTACATAAAACCTAATTTTACCGATTTTGTGAATGGAATTTCAAAAATCTGAGAGACACGGTTGATGTCAGTAAGTAAAATGTGGTTCAAAGAGATGAAAATAATTTTTCTTGAATAGTAACTTTTTACTTTTTTTGCCACAGTTAAAAGTAAATAGGGTAATTAAGGGTAAAAATGATATTATTATTACCCTAACACATGTCCTAATTCTATTGGATAAATGTAATTCGACCAAAAACAACCTTAGGAATAAAATATGACCATTTAGGCCCACTTGGATTAGATTAGGACATTTATTATTAATTTATTTAAAGTGGGGTTAAAGTAGTTAAAATCAAAGTTTAATAAGTAAATAATTTTTAATTTAGGGTTATACATAAGATAAATTCGACTATAAATATTCATTAGAAATATAAAAATATTTCCTACATAATGGTATATTATTTTTAATTTTTAGACATTAAATAATTTAATTTATTTATGACACAATGATGATGCAGTAATTATCTTATTAATGAAATATTTACATAATTGATGTTATAAATACCGAAATAAATGTAATTTGAGACTTTTTATGAATTAAACTAATTCTATAGGTTAATAATCTATGATATTATTGATTTAATAAACGTTTTTCGAACTAATCATTCTGTTATGAGTTTAACAAAAATCAATTACTATATAGTGTCAAAATTGACATAAAATAGTTTTTAAAACAAATATTATATTATTAATTGTAATTTTATTCCTAAAAATATAAGGTTCGTCCAAATGACATAGATAAGGTTATATATATTAATAATAAACAACTTGGGGTTATTTTTTCTTGTTATAGTAATTTTATTAACATTATATTGTATGAACACTAAAAGACACGATAAAAGTAAAATTATCTAACGTAAAGTTAAAGATAAATGATAAGGTTAAAATAGTAAAATAAACTTGTCAAAATTCTATTGGATGAGAGGATTTAAACCCATACCCACCTTAGAATCTAAATAAATCAATTTGGAGCTATTTAAAACCGAATATACCTTTATAATAAAATAATATTTTTAGTTTTTTCAAAGGTGCCCCTCTCCTCCATTATAAAAGGGCACCTCCTCCCTCTCTTCCTCACACCACTTTGAGCCTTCACGCTCGGCCACCCCCTACCAATTTCTCCTCTACAATTCCCTAGAAACATCCTAAAGGGTCTGGTCTTCTTCAATGACCAATTTTAATGCCCTAAAAGGAGGTCTCAAAGAAGCGCTTCAAAGAAGAGGTAATGTCTGTTACTGATTCTTTCAACATTATTTCTTCTTCCAATTCTTCTTCTTTAGTTGTCTAATTATGAATTAATAACATAAGTATCACTCATATACTGATATTTTATTATTAGTATGAAACAACCGTATTTCACCATCTATCCATCCTATGGAAAACGAAATCACCACGCGTGCGTACGTACGAAATAACGTCTCCACGATATGATGCGACTCATTCTACATGATTTGAATTTCATAATGACTACATAAATAAATTGAGTGAATAAATATGATATATATTAAAATAATACCATTCTGTAAATGAGTTATCTATAACCTAAAAATAAGAATAAGAATTTATTCGACAAAACACGCATAAGAACAAAAACTAATAACAACCGAATAACAAGTAGCAATGAAATATTACTAATAATAAGCTAAGAATATGACCACATATGATATCATAACAAAGAGTAAGATTCTGGAATAAGTCAATGACTTTATTTAAATCCTTATACTAGAGGTTCAGACACTTACGAAGCAAATCAGACCTAAGGTAAGAAAAATATCACAATCTCATTTTTATCCGAGATTGTTTATACATTGATATTTACTGGGGTGTATTTTATCATCCACATTCATGTGTCTTCAATATGTAATATTATTTATATCCTCCTACATTTGTTTAAATCCAATTTTACCCTTCGGTGTGTTTTTAGTAAAAGATATGAAAGTAATCTTTTGTCGTTTTTCGTACGAGGTACTTTTTGACTTTTCCGACAAAAGTACGAGAAGAATATTTTTATAACTTATACGGCATGAATGGATTTATAAAATATTACATCCATGGATCTTCCTTTACAAGTTTTCAAGTTTATTTTTAATCTGCTTCTGTTAGTTTAGAATTGTATGACATGTTAAGAATGGAAAAGTGTTTTTGAAGTAGAAAGGATATTTTCCTCAAGAATGGAGTTCAACTGTTTCATCAAAATTATTTTCCATATAAGATAATAAAGGGTTCTGTTTCTATCCCTATTATTACATTGATTTGATTATGTTGTGATGGAATTATTTTTATGTATTCCTTTATCTTATATGAATTTTTTTAATATGTCACGATGTTTAAGAATCCCATTTTTTTTACATGGGTAGTGCTATGATATTTGGTTTATGATTTTGTGGCACACAAAAGAATGTTATCATTATGAGTTGGGTGTGACCTATATCTACCTAAAATGCATTGGGTAATAATTTTATATCTCATGAGATAGACATGGCTGGAATGGCAGGTTAAATCGGTTCAGTGAAACAGGACTGAAACGAGGAATGAACTCAGTTCCGAAATGGCCTTTGTCCACTAAGATAGTCTTGGCAATGAATCTTGACTAATAAGAAATGATTATCTTTGATTATGTCTGTATGCCAAAAAGTTTTTTGTTTTATGTTATTATTATTGTGATTACATTTCACTACCATGATTTATCCCATGTTATGAAATTATGATCTCTTTTTCAGGGTAAGATTTCCAAAATGTTATGTTCTTATGAATATGATTTGATTGATATTTCTTTTTTTACCCTTACTGAGCATTTGAGCTCACCCTTTTATATGTTTTATTTCCACAGGTCAGGAAGAAGGTTATTATATAAGATATTCCAAAAGGGACTATAGATATGATGAAATAAATGGGAGATAGTGTAGACGTTTTATGAACCAGTTGTTTATGTTTCCCAGTTTCTAAAGACACTATACCTATACGGTCCTTTCCTAGTTTTGTTATATGTTGGAATAATTGTGCTTAAATTTTTATGTACTAACAATGTATGTAAAGTATGGGACGTTATAAATAATGTAACACCCCATTATTTCATAGTATGTTATTTCTTCAAAATAATTCAATAACATGCACTACATGCAACACTGGGTTCGAGCGCACCACAAGATTACCAAACTAGCCGTTCAAATGAGGTTATGAATAGTATTAACTGAATATTGAACTATATATAATCCTTATAATTTATAATCTATATTATGTGTTTATTAGACATAATGTAAGAACAAATTGTTTTTTTCTGATAAAAGAAGTACTTATGTCAAAAAATACACTTTTACAACGTTTTAATGATGAACCCTTTTTAAAACCAATATTTGAAACATTTCTATATTCTATTTTAAAAAATAAACTTCTTCTTTAGAATAGGGACATAAGAATTTAGTTTCAATAATGTTCAGGTGTTTTTATTATAACTTTCATATTTGGGTGAATTGTGAAAAATAATATATTTTAACTAAAAACAAATTTTTTAATCAAAAACATTTATAGTGTTAAATTAAAAATTTTATTGGTTTTGAAGTAAAAATATATTATATTTTTACCATTTAATCCAATCTTGTTCATTGTAAGTAATTTCAATTTGTGATTGGACATTAACATGTGTCAATATTTTGATGGTTATTATTTCTGAAAACACGCCTTTTGGTATTGACAATGGGAATTAATTTTTAATTAATAAATGGAACATCTATGTTTTAAATTTGGTAAAATAGACTTCATTTTTGAATTCAGAATATCAAAATTATCTTAGGGTGTATTTTTGATATTTTCCTAAAAACATTCAATTTTTGATGAATAGTTTAAAACACTAAGTTATAGTTTAAACCCGAATTTTTATTTAGATAATTATTAATTTATTTAAATTTATTTTAGTTCAAAATAGATACATAATACCTATATATGTTCAATGTAATTAATTGGTGTCAGTTTATAATAATTTTAGATATATTAAAATTTTATTGAACTTTTCATCGTCTTTTACCTATCTTCTAGGAAAATTTTCAAATTCACATATAACATAATTTTACCACTTCTGTGAGTTGAATTTTGAAAATACGAGATTCACGGTTAATATAAAGGAGTAAAATGTGGTTCAATAAGATAAAAATAATTTTTGGTGAATAGTAAATTTTTTCTTTTATTTTCCACAATTAAAAGTAAATATGGTAATTAAGGGAAAAATGATATTATTGTTACCCTAACACATGTTCTAATTATATTTCCTAAGTATAATTCGACCAAAAAAAACATTAGGAATAATATATGAACTTCTTTGGTCCACTTGTATTAGATTTGGACATTTATTATTATTTAATTAAAAGAAGAGTTAAAAGAGTTAAAATCAATGTTTAATAACTAAAATTTATTTAATATAGGGTTATAAATAAGATAAATTCGATTATAAAAATTAATTAGAAAGATAAAAATATTTCCTACATGATGGTAATTTATTTATAATTTTTAAACATTATATAATTTCATTTATTTATGACACAATGGTGATACAGTAATTACCTTATTAATGAAATATTAAACTAATTGATATTTTAAATACCCAAATAAATGTATTTTGAGACTTTTAATGAATTTAACTAATTTTATAGGTTAATATGACATATTATTGTTACTTAGATTAATTTTTTTGGAATTTATAATGCAGTTATAAATTTAGAAAAAAAAATACCAAATAGTGTCAAATTTGACAAAAAAGTGTTTTTAAAATAAATATTATATTATTAATTGATATTATATTCCTAAAAATCTAAGGGTTGTCCAAAAGACATATATAATGATAGGTGTATCATTAATGAACCATTTTGGGTTATCTTGGAGGTATATAGTATGTTTATTAACTATATAATATAAAAATACAAAAAGACATGGTAAATGTCGAACTAATTAACAAAGAGTTAAATATAAAAGTTAAGGATAATATAGTGACACAAAACTATCTAAAACCTATTGGTTGGGTGGTTTTAAACCCACCCCCACCTTATCCTTGAAATAAGTCACTTTTGATCCATTAGAAACCGAATATGAATTTATTATAAAATAATAGTTTTAGATTTTCCTAAGGTACCCCTCACCCCTCTTATAAAAGGCCGCTCACCCTTCTCTATATTTGACACCATCAAAGCCATTTGGATCTGCCAACCCTAGCCCAAATATTATCTCAACTTCCCTAAATTCAACATAGAGACCTTATTTGGATTAGAAATCCAACCTAAGTGGCCCTTTTGATCAAATAAAAATGAAGAACATGAAGAAGAGGTAATAATTTTACCACCCTCTTTCAAGTTCTTTTTTTCTTCCACGTCATATTTATTTGTTATTTACATTCTAAAATAACAACTCCAGTATATTCTATATACGATGATGTGGTTATAAATATGCTATATCCATATTCTGTATTCTATCCATCCTTTGAATGACAAGTCAACATACGTGTGTACATACATCTTATCCACTCGACGTCATGGTGTAATTGTTATTCAATACATTATTATTTGGATGGGTATAATAATGATGCGTAATTCATATAAATAATAAATATAGCATGATAATTACTATATATATATGATACACCATCCAATTATATAATATTTTGATATCAAAAGAATGATATTGTTGCTCATGCGTATGTATGGAGCACCATCTCCACGAACGTGATGAGATTCAATCCCCATCGTATCCATTAAAGTCTAATTTTCATTTAATGATTAAAAATAATATTTAAGTTCTTTATATCATTCAATATATCAATAAGATACAACCTATGGATTAAAAACATGGCTTATGTAACAAAACATATAAATGAAAAAGAGTGAGTGAACACCCGAAACAAGGATATTACTAAAATATTATTAAAAAAGCTATATTAAAATATCATATATGATATCATATTTATGTATATGATTCTTGTATAATTTAATATAAATTATTTAACTATTATACAAGAGTTTAACCTACCCTCGACCAAGGAAATGTACAAGGTTAATGTTTATTTTACAATCTCTACATTATCTGAGGTTGTTTATATGTAATTATGTACTGGGACCCCTCAATCATCCACATCAATGTTTCTTAAAAATGTATTTCAAAACATTATTACTATTTTATAGACTATGGGTTATAGTTAATTATACAATTTTTTGTCGTTTATAAGATATTTATAGAGGAGTATTTCCGTCGTTTTCCAAACAAGGTCCTTTTTAACCTTTTTGACAGAATGAAGGTAAGAATGTCTTTTTTAACTTATACGGCGGGTGTGGCTATTTTCCACCATTATAAGATTTTCAAAGCTTAATTTACAAGCTTATAAAAATATTTTCAATGTAATTGTTTTCTTTTATAATTATGTGACTTTAAAATGATTTCAGAAAAAGAGATATTTTTCTCAAATAGTTTTGATTTCACCTATGAAAACATCCTTTGATAAATTTTATGTTAATTTGAAGTTGATTTATTATAATACAAAACATCCATATTGTATTGAAGGTTTTGAGATATTTTTGGCAATGTAAGTGTTATTTTTATACCATTCATTGTTTATGGAAAAAGTATTTACATTTCATATGCTAGTTTTAATACGAATGATTATGTTAGGTTTAAACTTGTTTATATGAGAAATGCACTGGACTTAGTAAGTGACAGGTGGATCCTGCTATATCTCCTTGATTCATCAATATGTATTATGAGACAAACTAGTGTCTTGGCCCAAGGCCTTGACAAAATCGTATTTTTAGTCCTGGCACAATTCCTTGACTATGTTGTTGTGATAGTCTGGAATTATGCATTCCATCATTACGAAAGTGGCTATTTGATATTTCATGTGATTATTCGACATGTAGAATATCTATATGAGTAAGTAAATGGAATTATTTGGATTTATATTTTCCATATTATGATGATGTTTTTGTTGAAAAGGATTTTGTTTATTTTTATACATTCCCTTAAATGTTTATGGTTATTTATGAAAGTTTCTGCTATATTGTTATCCTTTCTGAGCATCTGTGCTCACCCCTTTCTATGTTTTATTATTCCCAGGATGTGAAGAAGTATATTATGACTAACATTCAGTGATTTTCTATGGGATCTTAGTGTTGTCTATGGAAAAAATTTTGTTGTAGTTTTCCATTTCATGTTGTAATGTAATCCTTATGAATGTATCTAGTGTTTCCAAGGCTACAAAATAAATCGATCTTTCGAGACATGATCTTTTGTGATCATGCCAATATTTTGTAATAATTCACCGACTCTGGGTAACCAGGGTTGGGGCTTTACGAGAATTGATAGAATTGGATCATTTTGAAAGACACAAAGCAATCCTTATAATTAATGTGTTTTCAATTGTATAATTAATGAACAACCTGAAAATTATTTCCCAGCATTGTGATTATGGTCATTTTTTCTTCTTCTTACAATGACTGCTAAGATTTTAAAGTAAAATATTTCATATTTAGAACACCGAGAATAGATAATATATAAATTTGAGTTCATAAATATTTTATAAAGAATGTAAATTATCTTAATTCTAATATAAATGTATGATGGATCTGGTATATCTGTCTTGGAATTTTTAAGGATTTATCTTTTAAAAATTTTCCTATATGAAATACATTTTTTGGTTTCCAAAACCATAAATTGAATAAAATGAAACCGGGTGATTCATTCTAAATTGGAAAGAAAAGGAAGTAATTTTTAATCTAATTTCATAGGATTATACATCTATTCCCCAAGAATATATCAGTATGTAACTTTTCAAACCATACATGGAATCATGCATTACTAAAAAATTATTAGTTGGTTAATAATTTCTGATCATTTAATTGGGTTGATTTATTGAAATTTAATAGTGTATAATTTTCTATTTATATTAATTTCTGAAACATATGAAAAATGAAAAGGATCAAAAAATTATTTCATTAATAAGTGACCATGGAGGTGAAATTGTGAATCATAAATTAAATTTAAGTTACTCAAAATAGGTATCAAACATATTTTTTATTCTTATGTGAAACCATAATATAATAGTGTTTTTTGAAGGAGGAATAAGACCCTACATGAAATTTCCAAAACAATGATACGTGAATATAACATGGTGACTCATTTTTGGCATGTAGTTACTAACACATAATGTTATGTAATTAATATTGTTATAATAAGGCCATTCCTAACAAGAAAACCTTATAAAAAATGGAATAATAGAACGACAAATGTAGGATACTTCAAAGTGTTTGGATTTAATGTTTATAATCTAAACATCAAGGATAAATCATTTTAAATTTGATCAAGAGGGTGAAGAATGAATTTTTCATTGTCACTCAACTACATGAGAATAATGTAGTATTTTAAATAAAAATTAGACTAATATTGAAGTGTCAAATCATGTTATGATTGATGAAAGTGATTCTTTAGATCACAAAATGACTCATGATATTGAGTTGACTAATCCTATTAAGGACATGATTTCTGAATCACTATTTAAAAATGAAGAGGATATTCATATGGAATTGGTTTTTAGTGAAGAGATTCATACATAGGTTGATACTAGAGAACCATAAAGTTTGATTCCTAAAAAACCTAGAAACATTAATGACCATACTTTAGAAATAGTTATATAGGGATTAGATAAAGGAGTTAGGACCAAATGAAATATAAGAGAACTTGTATAATAATTATTTCTCATCTAAAACCTATTTGTGTATAAGAAACATTAATTGTAGAGATTTGGGTTTTAGAAATCACATAATTGTTAAACTAGTTCAATATGAACAAGGTATGGTAATTAGTTGATTGACCTATTGATTATCATATAATTCGTAGTAAATGGGTATTTATAGATACATTTCATGGTTATGGTGTGATCGCGACTAACATAGGTAAATTAATTTCTAAATGTGATAATAAAAATGAAGTTACAAATCATGGGGAGAACATTTCCATTTTTCATTGGAAGCAATTAGAATCCTACTATAAAAAACATGTAATATAAATGCTAAATTATAAAAGATTAATGTTAAATAATAATTTATAAAATGATTTTCAATGGAGGATGATTATATTAAACAACATCATAGTTTTGAACACCCTCATTTTGAAAATTCTATTAAAAAAACAAATCCCTCTATAGAAATAAATAAGAAACATGAGAATGATATGAAAGATTGGGTTCCTTTCCTTTAATTTTTATTAATATGTGATTGAAAAACCCTACCCAGTTTAAGAAAAATTTATCAATAGTAAATGTCTTGTTCATATATTTATTTATGATCTTATTCATGGGTCATCATTTCAAAAAATTTGTAAAGATTATTCTAAACTCTTAAAAAAATGTTTTAAATGAGTATAATGGGTCTGAAAAACTATTTTATAAATTTAATTTTTTTTACGTTTTTTAAACGCTTTAGTAAAATGAAAATAATGTTTTTATTTATATAATAGGTTTCCACTTGATAAAAGTATTAATTATTCAAGTCATATGATCTCTTATATAACACATGATTGGATGAATCTAGAAAACTAGTTGACAACAAGTTATATAGAGAAATCATTGGTTTCATACTTTATATGTCATCAAGTTGAATATAAATAATGTTTTTAGCCTTTCTCTATGTCACATTTCAATCCAATTCACAAGAATCTCAATAAAATACTACATAAAAAATTTATAGATATTTGAAATTAAATTATTACCATTTAAAACATTTTACAAAATCATTGAATTTTAGTTCAACATCATAGTTATATGCTGACTTCAGTGGGTGTTGTCAAGATAGCTTGATCAACTCAAGAAATTATAATCCTTGGTTTCTTGATATACTAATAAATAAAACACTATTTATTTTTGAACTACGGTAGAAAATATATTATAGGTGTAAGTTGATGTGAAATTGTATTATGAATGAAACAAACTCTAATCAAAATTGGAATTTATTTTTATCCTGTTAAAATCAAATGTGATAAAAAAATTTGAATCAATATTTCAATAAATCAAATAAACTAGTCTAGGAAAAAACATATTAATTTTGGGAATCATTTTATAAATGATCATGAAAAAAAGGTGGTATCAATTTAATTTTTTTAATCGAATATATATTAGTATCCATTTTATATAACCATATCCTCTTACAATATTTTATTTTATTATATATGAATTTGGTTAATTTAATTATTATAAATTTTACTTGTCTTATTTTATAACATAATTAAGGGTAAATTTATATTTAATAAATTTCTATTTAAAATAATTTATTATTGATTTAGATCCACCATTTTCAGAGTTAATATATCACATAGATTAAAAAATCATGATCATTTTGCTTATCATTATAAGAGACTCTTTAGTTACCACAATATTGAAGAACATAAATTATTCAAAACTGTAGAACGCTTAAAAATATCATATTCATCATCTATATATTATCATTGAAATTTTTCATTAATCCTTAAATCTTCCAAACCCCAATGTACAATGGAAACAAATTAAGTGAATGGATATTTATCCTTCTCCTATCTCAAAGATCTCGACATCAATAAGAAAGATTCTTAGTGGAGGAGAAAATTATTTTTTCAAGTTAGAAAAAACATATTTTTTATTAAAATACTTATAAATCATAAATTATGTGAGTTTTTTAGTGATATGTGTGCAAATTTTTTCAATGATCAATAATTATGATAGATCTATGAAATAATTTTTTTTTATTTTATTGACAACGAGTTTGAGTTTACATAAAATGTAAACCAGAAGAATACTTTTATGTCTCCAAAGTCAATGGATAATGTTTTTCAATGCCCTTATGAATGAAATTTCAATTTAAACACCTCCCTAACTCTAATCAGTTATTTAAGCCCTCAAATATAATGAATTTTATTTTTGGAAGGCTTGATGTACATAATATGACTGTAAAAGACATAGAAAACAAGATAAATGATAATGTGATGTTCATATAGTAATTAATTTCACAATGAAATTTCGAGATTGAAAATATCATTTTCCAGGGAATTACATAGTTATTTATGATTATGAATGAAAAAAACATATATTTTTAAGGATGTATTTTGAAATACATGTTTAATATTCAAAATAAATTTGTACATTATTAACCATTTCGAAGGATGTTATCATTTTTAATTTTCAAAATCATCATTTATTTTTGTAAAAAACCAATAAAATATTTTTTCACTGATTAAAAACATTGAGTTATAGTTTGTTGATGTTAATTGGATTTATGAGAGTTAATCATTGAATAAGTTCATAACAGTTGGAATAGTTTATTCGGATGAGATATACCATACTAATATTTATAGGGATTAATCTTGTATGATTGTTGCTGGTAAGGTTTTTACTCAAGATATAACATTATTATTTTTCTCCCATATAGGAACATGTTTAGAATATGGTAATAATATATATTAATTAATGTAATATTCTTTTTTATTGGTGGAGAAGATTTGGTGTTTCCATTTGTTATTAAATTCATGCCAAAGATGATTCTACCCTATAAGTTCATCTTTAATCCTGCCATGTGGTTAAAAATCATTCTCATTCTATATCATAACATTCTATTTTATGTATTTTTATTAGAAATGAATATTTAGAACCATCAATTGCATTTTCAATAAGTATATTTTAATAGAATAACTTTCTAATAAATTAGTAGTATTCCATATCTTAAAAATATACCCCTCATTTGATACTATTAGAAATCTCATAAGTGAATTAGTTTGTTTTATCAGTCGGAATATAGATGTTGGTAATGAAGAATAATTAGATTATATAGATCAATCCAATGTAATTTTTTCCACATGAAAATAATGATAAGAATAATGATAACCGTCTCATATTGATGATATAACCCATGTTATTGAGAATCAATAAGTTGATGAGGATCATAGCGTGGAAGTGCACCAAGATGTGTCCTCTCCTATTCTCTCATACAATAATAGTTCTAAAATTCCTATAACTGAATTAGACACATAATATTATTGAGATTAATGAATTTATTTCATGACAATTTTTAATGTGTATTCGTTAAAGAGTTTTTTAATTGAGATCAGAATGAAAAATAGATGATCTTTGAGAAAAATCCATCTCAAAGGATGATTTTAGTGAGTTTAAATTACTTTTTTCAATCAGTATTGGAGAATGTTTCAAATGATTCTAAGAGATAATCCAATGGAAAAAATATGTGGATTGGGTTTTTATTAAATAAAATTTAGAATTATTGTCTCTCTCTATAAACACAATGAATTCTAGTATTGATTATATTAAATGTGAGGTTCTCTCTAAAAAAAATATCATGATCATTAGAAACATGTGGATCCTAAAATTAGTTGCAGTGCTATAATTATATAATTCTCTATTTTGAATATCGATCACTCCCAAATTGTAATCAGTTCCTTAATAATGGATATAGTATAATCCATTCAAGTTTTTTTAGTTCATTTACAAAAGGATACTCAATTTATAATAACATAATTATATAAAATAACTAAATCATTGGAAAAGTGTATTTAAGTGGTTAAAAAAATTATGGTCATTCCCATCATTTAGTGGGGATAAATGTTGAATAGGATTATTAATATGTTGAATTAGATTAATTTGGGGAGCCAATGAGTATCAATACTTTTAAAAAGGAAAAACAAATCTCCCTATAGATCACATCGTATTTTGGTTGGTCTATCAAAAAACAATTTAGAAGTGTTAAAGAAGTTGATTCATACATTTCCTAAAAAATTGAATATACCTAAAATCATTATAAATTTTCCTCACATAGAATGTAATGGTTTTACAACTCTATTATAATTCTGAAAAATTATATGGTGATGTGACATGATATGTGTGTGGATTCGATATACATTTTCAGAGGAAGAAATTATATTTCATTTACTATAAAACATCACTATGCTACCTCCTCATAGATAATTTATGAAATCTTCAATCCGATTGAAAAATAATAAAAGGATAACCTTAAGTTTATTCATGATATTTAATAACATCTAGAATAATTATATTATATGTTATCCTTTATACATCCCGTTCACTCTTATTTTTATAGATCACAACAAACAACTCTCAGAATTCTATCTAGTTTAGTAAGAATTTAATTAGGTGATCAACATAGTGTTTCTTTGCTTATATTCAATTATGTTGTTAGATAATGTGTTGATTCTCCTATACCATAATCATTTATACTAGTTTTCAATCAGGTTATTTTAATATTCCACCTCCAGAACAATGTCCTACAATATATAACTAACTTACTTTCATGATGGGGTTTTTTAATTAAATAAATCCTCACAAACATTTAAATGATTATTTTACTTATAATTAATGATTCCAATTCATTTACTTATTTTTTCTTATTATCTATTTATTTATATATTCAGAATACATTATTGTTTAATAATATCCAAATTTATTTAAATTTCAGAAGTTTTATTTTTTGGTAATTACAATCATTATATGTTAATTTACTATTTTTTATTTTCATTGATTATTAAATATTTACAATATTAATGTTTTTTATGATTTGATTTATTTTTAGATGATTGAATAATTAATTATAAATTATTATTATTATTTTTATTATATTATCAATACTATTGTTATTATAAGTCCATAAAAATTCTATTATTTTTTTGTATGTCTTACTCAAACATTTTGATCTTTTTATTGTCCGAAAACAATTGTACTCATTTTCATTATTATACATATTATTATATCAAGAAAAGGATTAAAAAAATATTATAAAAAAATACTAAAACATTTTTAAGAATTTCTCATTAATGTTTTGTTTACTCTGATTGGTGGCCATTAAAAAGGGGGATACTCTTGGACAAACTTACTCTGTTATAACATATCATAGTTGTATACATGTTTTGATGATTCAAAAAATTCAAATTTCTATTCTAGTGAACTTATATTAAGTGTTTCCAATATTATCTTAGTATAAGAGGAGGCATAGTTATTTTTGATTAATTTAATGTACATGAATTTAAATTCATATATTCTAGTAGATTTTATAAATATTTTTTTATCTTAAACTATGTAATTATCTTATGAATAACATAATTATCATTCTGAAATATATCATGGAAGTTTTATCATATAAATGAAAAAAAAATTACATCTATTTAGAGTTAGTATGCTAAGTCAGAAGAAAATTATAAGAGGACATTTAAATTAATAAAATTAATTTTTAGAAATTATTATCTTTAAACCATATGAATAATCCTTATAAATAAATTATCATATGATAGTAAAAAATTATCTTTTGAAGGATAAATATTGTAAATGCAAGGTAAAATATTTTTTATCTTACGATAATAGTTCTATCATATTCATATCTTATGAATATTAATTTATCATATGTGTCATCATGAGTGCACTCGTAATATTAGCATTATATATTGGTAAATATTAAAGATTCAATATATGTGTTACATATCACAAGGGAAATATGGTCAAAATGTGTCAGAAGTTGGTGTAAATCTAAATGAAACAAAAAAACGATATTTGTACACATAGATGTATAAAGTGAAATGAGATTAATATCAACTAATAATGATAAGGATATAATTAATTTTAATAATGGTATTAATTTGACTGAATTATTTCAATTTTATTTCAAGTAAATCACATTATCATGGAATTATAAACACTTTAAAAGAACTGCTGTGAATTAATAAATGTATTTCATAAAAGGATTCTAATATGAGAATGGATATGGATATAATAAATATGTGTTTGATACATGTCATGTCAAAAATGGGAAAATACATTATTATTGTTGTCCTTATATTCCCCAAAATATATATTCTCTTTATTGATCCATTAGATTTTGGTGGTTATGGAAAGTATAATTATATTAGAGTAGGACACTTTCAATTTTTTTATAAATTAACCACAACCATAAATGACAATATTCAGGACCAGTGATTACTCTTGGTCAAATTTTTTGAAAAAATTATATTAAGAATTATTTTTAAAGAAATAGTTCATTAAAACAGAATTTTTTCAACTTTTGTAGATATATTATTATTATATTTAATTATTTAAGAATTTTATGATAGAACTAAAGAGAGTGAATTTATTAGGTACACACCCAGTGTAAGAAGATTTAAATGCTAAAATAGGAATATAGTGATGATGTCCAATGATATTTGTGTAGTATTATTAAAAAATTACAATATTTTACAATCATAAATTCCGATTAATGATTATTTTGATGAAATTGGAGATTCTTGGGAGAAGGAGAGTATTCCACATTAAGAATATTTTCATATCTCTCGGGGTAATTTTAATGATTATGTAAATGATGAATAATCTATGTAAGGATGTTCTATGTTCTAAATAATTATAAAATGTGTTGAGACTCATAATATTCTTGGGGATATAAATAAGGGAGTTCTAAAATGAATAATATATATATTTTCCAATCATACTTGCATTGTTTCTCATGTAGATCTAAAAAGTTTTGATAATGACTTAAAATATGATAATTGGATTACATTGATGGGATACGAGTTGAAAAAATTTGAGAAAAATGAAAAATGAAAAATGGTATCAAATATTACAACTATTCATTTTATTGGAAAATGTGTGTTTTTAATAATAATATCAATGGTAAAAGTAATATGGTATGTAAGATAGATACTATCATGTTTAGGGTATTGATTTTGAAAACATTTTCTTCTGTCCAAAAGATTATAATATTTCAAATAGATCTTAAATTGTTTTCTAAATAAGAATATATGGTTTTCATAATAGGTATATATTCTTAATTTCCATCGGCAAACTCATAAAAGTGTTATAAATTAAATAATTGAAAGGGATAATAATTGATGGTGATGGTTAAAAAGTTTGATGTATGAATAGGAAACAATATAGGATAATTTTTTTTCATGATTGTGTTATTCAATGTTGGATATTATCTTAAATAAGATGAATTTCAAAATAGAAAAATGTTTATTTAAATGTATTTACAATAGTATATGAAATATAATTTATCATTTTTAAAATATATGTCGATAAAATAAATTTTTTTGAAATGAAATTTTATCTTTTTAGGTTTATTCGAGAAAATAAAAAGAATTTTTGAAATTTCAATGTTTACTGAGATTATTTTTTTATTAGGTTAGTATTTCACTAATACAACATATCATATCATTATGTAACAAGAATTTTTTTTCATTACTTTCCAAAAAATTTTGATTAGAGGAATCAAGAGATATTTCTAATACATTAGAAAATGGGAACACTATATATTTTAATGAATAATGAATGTGAGGGTGTCCAATAGAGTTTTAATGGCACAATAGAAACCTATTTATTTTAATTACCTCAAGATTAGATATTATGTTTATAGATACTATATGTGGAAAATTCTTAGGAAACATGATCGAATCATGTATAATGGATGAAAAAATATATTTTCACATATAAAATTAATTATTTAATATTTAATGATATATGATAAAGGTAAATACTTTTGGATTTTTGGAAATAAAAATGTATATTGTGTAGAAAATGATAAAGAAAGAATGTCTATTATGGCTGTGATTTATTTATCAAAGAGTGATGAGTTTCATGGAAATCGATTATGAAAAATTTCATCACACATATCTGAACTCATGTTAGATATATTATGTTGTCACATGATAAAAAATGATGTGGATGTATTCAGAGTATGAATATATAAATATTAATGTTGAATTCCCTTTACTGATTTAGTGATAGATTTAAAATGCAATAAGTTTTTCAATGAAACTAGTGAAAATGTTTATACCAATGAGTATTTAAGAAAAAAAATAGTTCCCCAATTATCATGTATTGCATAATAATCTCTCAATGGAATTTGTTTCAAAAATAATAATTTGTGGATTTATATATTATTCCAATTTTGAAGGATGTTTTCTAACACTTTAATGTGTTTTTTGGTGTGAAAACATTCCCAATTTCCTTGTATGTTATCACGATTATTTTTTTACATTAATTCCATCTTATACGACGATAAATTGGAAAAATACAAAAGGAAATCACCTAAAAAATAATATGCACATGAAATTTCTTTTACATATATTCATAATGGGGTGGTGGGGATGTAAGATGTCTTTTAAATTAGATAAGTTAGAGGTATTTATTTTTTTGGTTTTTAGAAGTGTGCATGTACTAATTATGATATATCCATTAAATATAAAAGTGGGGATTGAAGATATCATTAGGAGATATAAGATTATATAACCCTCATGCAGTAAACTAGAATGGGTTGGGGGAGTTGATCATAATTGATATAGGATAAATAAAATCATATTGTTACACCATGTTATGGAGTTCTATCATAATATCCATAGTATCATATTTTCTTGATTGTAATTAAATATAATATTGGGTTTTTATATTACATGTTTCATAGGGAAACTCTTTCTTGATTTTGGGATGTTTTAATTATGTATTCATTTTAAATGTGCACATGGATTTGTTAGAATCTATTTTTAGATTATTAGAGATGATCATAGATAAAAGGAATGATGTTCTTCTGCATATGATACTATGAAAACCACACCATAGTATGATTATATTAATCACACATTGGAATTAAATAATATTAATTAATATGGAAACATTCTTTTGTTATTCATATGTGGAAATGAAATGATATTATATGAGTTGGACCATGGTGTGTGCTTGATGGACATGATGTGACGATTCAAATTAATGAATGAGTTAATATTATGATAGAGGCATGTGATGCAGAGTTAATATGACAAGAGAATGAAGTGTATATATTGTCAGAGGAATCATTCTATAGTTGTACTGATAGTTCGATGATAGATCATATGAGTACTTTTGATGGAGTTAACTATATTTTGATGATTATGGAATGCGACATATATATTTACATCCTATGGTTGGATGTTTTGGGGATTTTTTCTCAGAGGATTGTTTAGGTATACCTCTTGAGAGATATATATAGTTTACTATTGATACTTTTCTAGGATAAAAATCAGTATCCATTCCTCTTTAATGGATCAATACGACAAAATTATAGGTACTGAAGAGTTAGGTAGATGTCTTAGAATCTATGGTTTTTATACATCCTAATAACTCGTTGTGGGGTTCACATGTTTTTTTCACTATAATTGGGGATGGTTCCCTTAGGATGTTCATTGATTATCTATGATTGAATCAACATATGGTTAAAAATCATTATCATTTTCCCTGTATAGATGAAATCTTTAACAATCTAGAAGGATATAGGGTTTCTTCCTTGATTAATTTGGGTCGAGAGTCCATCATTTTCATAATAGACCCAGATATATCGTGTAAAGCAATCCATTATAGATAAAACATTTATGATTATTTGGCTATGTCAGTCAATATTCTGAATGCATCATCATTTTTCATGGATGTGATGAATAAAATTTTCTACCCGGATCTAGATTCATTTTTTGTGGTCTTTGTGGAATATATCTCAGTGTATTTACATTCTCATCATGACTAGGGAAAATATATTGAATTTGTAATGGATACACTATCAAAGAACTAACTATTTTCTAATAACACGCTATGACACCTTGGGATCAATAATGATTTTATCCCATGGAAGATTATCTCGGAATCAGAAGTATCTATGGACCCACTGAAGGTGATATCCATAGTTTCCTAGGAGAATCCCAAGAATGTATTTGGCATTTAATGATTCCTGGGTATAACAAGATATTAAATTATTTTTACACATTAGTTATTACAATATTCTTCCCTAGTAACATAACTGACAAAGAAATGTTCCATGTTTATTGGGTATCAAGAATGTGAAAGATCCTTTAAGAAGTTGAATGGGAGATTGAATTCAACATTTTTCTTGATTCTTCTATAGTATTACATAAGATATACAGTTTACTATAATGTATCTAGAATTTAAGTGGGAGTCAGTCTGATGCAAGGAGATTGAGTCATGGTGTATGGATCATGACATTTTCTACCTCATGTGACAAATAAAAATATTACCAACTATATTTTTAATAAATTTAAATTATTCAACAGTTTCTTCAAAATGAAATACCGAGTTTTAAAAAATTGTAATATATTAATAATATCAATATTTAAACATGGACATTAGTTTCTTAGACATTAAACATGTCAGAATGATTTGGAATGACCATATTTATTATTCATATTTATAATTTTTGGATATATATTAAACATATTTATAAAATGTAATTAATTTTCTGTAAACTCTTCAAATATTTTGGAAACATATTTTCTCAAATAATATTATCAATATATTTTTAATAATAATAAAAAAAATTATATTTTATACATTTAAAAATGAATTTGATAAAATAATAATTATATTTGAAATCATATTTTCAAAATTATCTTATGTTTAATATTATTGATTTTTCATAAATGATTAATTTTTCGAATAATAGTGAAAAATATAAATGTTTATTTGAAAATTCAATTTTGATTAAAGATGTTATAAGGTTTTTTTGTTTTAAAATTTATTTATAATTAACATTAGTTCATAAATATAAATTAATCTAAATTATTCCATTGAAATTATTTTCATATTTATTTTTTTATATAATATATATTTGAAACATTAGATGATTTTCACATTGAAAAACACCATCTCACTGGGCATGAGGGAATAATTTTATATTAATATTTTTCACTAATGTGATATGAATATAGAGATATGTATTTAAAATTTTGATAAGTTAAATTCATATGATCTTATAAGATAAAATTAAATTTTTACCATAATTAATAGAAAAAACCGGTAAATATTTTTTATCGCGGTTATGATAAAAATGGGTCTACTAAGTGTTAAACTAAAATGGTAATGGTTAAAAAATAAAATATAAGTTATCAAACAAAAATTCCCATGGAATATTTTGACCTTATCAAGTCTAATAGTAATTAATAGTCCATTTTTATCATTTTAGCTTCTGAAAAACATTGGCATCGTTACTTCTTTTCAAAAATAATACAAGTGTGCTACTCACCTAACGTATAAAAGCCACCAATTCTTCGATACTTTTCAAAAATCTAAAAATATTTTTATTACATAACACCAACTAAAATATACTTCATAATTATCTTATCTAATCTCAAAATCCTTATTTTGGTCATAAATCCAACATAGGAATGAATTTAGTGGAAGTTAAAAGATGTTGTCTGAGGAAGAGTTTTCATCCTTAACCGTGCATGTTATTTTATATCTTCTTTAAACAATTTAAATTCATTATATGAGAAGATGAATTAATAGACTTATTATATTAAATATAATAATATGTTGTTATGCTAATGTAATTATCTAAAACCATCTTCAATTCCATTAGTCAGGATACAAAATCATCATGTTTGTGTATAGAATACTACCGCATCACGAACAGATGTTATTGTTTTTTCATCACCTCTTATCATAGATAAATAATATGATAGGTAAAATTTTATGTAAGATATACATGATATTTTTATCCTTTAAAAATTATTATATCACATATACAATATTACATTCTATTCTATTAGAATGGGATTATGTTGCTAATCTGTATGACAAACTATCACCTCTTGATATACTGTAAATAATGCACACAATACATTAAATGTAATTATGAATGTGTTAAGGAAAATATTTTATTTATATTTTTAATAATAATTATTAAATATTTTTAATATAATATTTACCTGTATTTCATTCAATATTTTGAGAAAATGGACTCAACATTCTTGTATTTTTACAACATACTATCCCTTTGAATGATGTATTTGAATTTCTATCTATATCTTTTATGGATTAATCAAAATACATATATAATTATTATATTTTATTTTTATAACAAATTTCTAATTATTGGGATTATTTAATATTGATACGTTTTTTCATAACAAAAATAAAAAATCAAAACATGCATGAAAAAGAATTTATTCCCCAAAGAACATCATTAATATCGAATTGTTAATAAAAATGTAATAGAAAGTCATAAGTAAATAATATATGGTATTAAATATATCATTTTGGTTATATAATAGTTTTATAAAAATTTTAATATTATATATCCAATTTTAATGTGTTTGAATGGATCTGATACCTATGGAATGTGATTTTTGTCTAAATTTTTCTTCTTTGAGACATGTGTTATGCAATGACCCTATCTTATTTTTTAAGGTCTATATAAGTCACCTTTAACATGTATTATCTTCAATATATTTATTATCAAAATATTATATGGTTCATTTAATTTTATTATTTATTAGGGTGTACAATTTAATGATACCAATGTTGTAATTGTTTTATATTAGAATCTCATCATTATCGGGATTGTTTATTATTGTATTATTCTTTACTTTTTCATTACAAGGCTCACCTCGATTTTACTGAAAAATTAATATTAATCTTTGTTTTAACACATTTTGTATAAATGGACATTTATAACATCTTAAATAAAATTTTAATTTTCTTTCGTATTAATTTTTTTGAAGTTTATATTCATAGAAAATTTATTCCATAATATTTTATATATATTTATTTTAAAAATATAAATTTTTTATAAAATTGAATTTTCTTGAGGAAACGTTCCACGCGATTTTTCTTTAAAAATAATTTTCTATATAAGATGATTTTTTTATGTTACATATACATTATTGGGGATATTATCCCATGAAACCATTATTAATATTTATATGAATGTTTCAATGGTTATGATTAGAATATATATATGTTTCTTACTTATTTTTCCATGGGGTTTTCTTAGATGTAATAATGAAATGATTATGAAGCCTATTAATTTTCCGTATGATATACAATGATAAAATGTTGATGAAACCCATTTTATTTAATGGGTTATTATATAGTGATTGTTTAATGATCAGGTGTCACACATATGTGTGATTTTCATTTATCTAATGAGTGGGACATATATCTATATCCAATTAGTTAAGTAAATATTGATATCTAATGAGATAAGTAAGAATGTAATAGAGAGTGAAACTAGTTCAGTAGAGGATATATCCACTATGATATTCTTTGGAGTGCACCATTACTTATATGATGTTTTGGGGGATGAACTCATTCTACTAGGATAGTCTTTTTAATGACCCATTAACTAATAAAGGAATGATTTTCTAACCTTTTTTTATGAAACAAATCTATCACTTATGAAAATGTTATGTTCTCATTGTTCTTGTTCATTCATTCCAATAAGATTAATATAATATAAACTATGATGATTTATTCCATGACTAAAGATGATGAAATATGATATACAAGGTGTTGTTCTGAAATGTTCATCTCATTCTCACATACCCTTATACTCATCTTCTATTGAAATATCAATTTCATACCATTATTGTGAATCTGAGCTAATGCTTTCTTATGTTTAAGTTCCCCAGGTTATGGTGAAATTTATTATATATGATATGTCTAAGGATTGTTCAAGATACAAAGATTTTAGTGGGAGATGATGTATATCACATATAAATGAGTTGTTTACATTTCCATTTTTTTAAAGGCAACAAACCTTTAAGATCCTCCAGAATGTGTTTGTGTAAAATATTTAATATTCATATACAAATATATAATATTTATTTGTGAGAAATTTGGGAATATATTGTTTGTATCAATGGATATTATTATTGAATAAAATTGTGGGATATGACGTAGCACACATATAAACTATCTGTTTATGTTTCCATGTTTACAAATGAACAAGAGCTTTACGATATTCTAGAGTGTGTTTTAGTAATGTAATGAATATTCATTTAAAAAGATGTAATATCATTATATGAAAAGTTTTGGGTTTTATAGTTGGTATATGAGGAATGTTTTAAGTATCCCTTTTAAACTATGATGAGACAACATTAGTTAGATTTCTAATGATATATCAATAGATAAGTCTAATTATGTGTCAAAGTTAAAAAAAATGTCCTACAATTTTTATAATAGTTTGAGAGAGTGATATCCAACATTTGACATCACTATTAAGATACAAAATTTTGATGTGGCTCTATAACAGATGTACCTAGAGTAAAGAACTATAAATAGGAACATTGAGTTAGACTCGGTTGTCATTTATTGCATGAAAACCAATCTTCTAGCACATATTGTTTGAGACTCAAGGGGGATATTATTTGGAAATACACAAATTCACTACAAAAAATAATAACGGATTTAAATATATGATGACTACGAATCACCTTAGAAAAACTGAGGTATAATTTATTATAAATATGGTTCCATTATATAGAAATTATATATGAGATATTTAATGAGAATTTGGTTCCCAACTATGATTATTTTTTCTAACACTGTTCTTTTTAGGTTTTAGTAATTATCGTGAACATAAAAGAGCCATGTTAATGATGAGTATAACAGAAAATGGAATGATTTCAAACCTATGAAAACAATAATTATTGGAGATTTTGTAAAAAATATCATTTATTTAATCAAATAAAATTCATATTTGATGATTCATGTTGATGATACAAATGACCAATGGAGGGGAAACGTTTTATTGAGTCCTTCATACAACAATCCAAACATCCTTTAGTGGTTCTTCTGATCCTCTATTTACTAGGAAATAGATCAATGCCATTAGAAAATATATGTTCTATTATCTATTGGTAAAAACATGAAAATTATTTTTTAGTTCTCTATTGTTTGGAAGGTGAAGATGATTATTGGTAGACTCTCATCATGAATACAATGAAACTTGATGAAATTGAATCCAGTGAGTTGGATGAGTATAAGTGCATATATTTTATGAAGTACAAATAATAAAATATATTTAAAAATTTGAGATGGAATTACTTTAGTTAATATAAAAGGATGTCGAATCTATTGTTACATACAAAGGAAATTTGAAAAGCCATGGGATGAATGATTCTGGAATTATCATCCAGCCTAAAAGTAAGGTTTATCAATTCATTTATAGAATTAAACTATATATCTATTGGGGGATTTAAAATATTGACATTAGAATAAACTAATAATAATTTCAATTTTTTCTCATGGTGGAAATGGAGATGAATATTACCCATCAACCTCATCATTTGGAAAATAAATTGAAGATTATGTTTATAGGAAACTCTAAAACCCATGGGGAAAAGAAGATGATATATCCTTTATGATTAATGTGTATATGGAAACATAGGGGAAATTTCCTTAAATAGACTGGTAATTTATTTATGTTTGTAATGTAATGTCATAGATTAATTGAGTTCTGATGTGATGAGAAGATGATGGATAATGATTTAAGTATAGAGAAATATACATAGAATGCACTGTCCATACTCCTATGTTTCATATTCAAGTAGTAATATCATTATGATAAACAGTGAAAAAATCCAATGTATAATTATGGTGATCAGTGTTGGAAAACTATTATGTGGATAGTATATCCTAAATATCACGTGATAATATTTTATGATTGGTTTAGTAAAAATATTGTCAATGGTACACTTACCATCCACTCGAGAAATGTTAACGTATCTATTTTACTTTTGAACTACCCATTAAATCATAACTAAAGAATTTTATTATCATATCATGATTCCACAAAAACCATTACATATATACTTATTAGTTACAACCCCAAATAGTACAATTATTGCATCTTAGGTATGTGAGTCTTATTTGGTTGATGTATGTGAGAATGTTGTAACAACACAATATTTTTTAAAATAATTTCCCCATGAGATTTAATTAATTGAATTTCAATATATTAAGGATATATGAGACACATTAGTATTCGTGGTTTCAATATATCCAATAGAAATTAAAATACCATTTTTTATCATTACCATTGTTAATATTGGTGTTGAACGGTTATCACTTGATTAATATTAAAATAGGGTTCCAACATATTCAAATGACATAGAAAGAGGAAGTGATGACCAAAACTACTTGGATCATATCCTATGGGACCATTTATCACATCATAGGATGAAGATAAAATCAATGATATTTTCTATTGTTTGATCATATCTAAGATCCAAATACATAAGCCGTCACAAAACCATTTATAAGAGAAGTTCAATCTCATCGAGATCCTGACCCAAACTTTGTACACCAAACCACCCCTAAAATCACCACATGGTGCACCTTACCCATTTTGAGTTATCTACATTGATAATGGGATATGTATCAAGGACATAATAAAATGAATATTTATATTTTAATATCAAAACAATAATAGTTATATTTATTTCATATTGAATCATTATAAATGGTTTTGATATTTATACCAAAAAATTGAATTAAATTTCAATTAACCTATTTATTATTATGAATTAAAGGATTATTTAAATAATTAAAATTTTATTAAAATATTTTTATTGAATAATATTTATTAAAACTAAATGAATATATAATATTTATGAAGTAAAATTTAATTGTTTTAGTGTTCAAAAACTGTTATTGTTAAAAAAAACCTAACATATCTAAATAAATGTTGATTTTTTTAAGATTGAGAATTAACATATTTAGAAAATTATTTTTATAAAATGGTGTTTTTTTGAATCATAATATTGAAATTATCCTATGTTTAATGTTACATAATGTTTTGATACACTATCATATTCAGATAAAAATGAAATATGGTATAAAAATACATTGTGTATTATGACATCATAATTACCCAAAAATTATGCAATTAATACTATAGAGGGTATACAAGACCAAATAATTGTTTCCACATTAAAATTATATCATTTTAGGGTTTTCTGATAATTTTATAAATTCATTATTAATACTCTAAAATATTTAATATATTTTAAGTTTATAAAAGAATTTCTCTAAGGGCAAGACTTGCTTCCATATCTGTAAAGGTAATATTTTCATAATATATGCCCTTATGAAAACAAAATAATGAAAATTACCCCTATTTGGTATAACTCCATGGTAGAAACCATGGGATGGTTTTTTGTTTCGTATATTTTTATATCTGGAGTCTAAAACCTATGATTAAGAAATGATAAATAATTTCCTACTCAATAACTATATATACCTACCAATTCAGCCATTTCAAATCACTAAAAAATCTAGGATTACGTCCTTAATCATCCATATTTTCTATATAATCCTCCAAATGTTCCCCAAACTCTCAAGAAGATCCTCCCTAGCACTTGTAATCATCCTCTCAATGTAAGTTTTTCCCTTTTCTTATTTCCATTCAAGCACCCATTTTATATTATGCCATATAATTTCAATTTTTTCTTATATGGATTAGTTCATACAAATAAATATTATTATTCAATTGATGTATATATGATCAGATACCACTTTCAATCTCATTAATATCTTTCATGAAACATTATGTACATCAGTTACCATACAATTATTTTGTAAGGGGTCATCTTCTCCTCCTCTTTATACAAATATCCAATTTATCTAGTTTATTTTATCATCATCATCTAATGTAGGGATATGTTATTCAATATCTCCATTAATATTTATTTTAGTTCAAAATTATTATACACCACTTTTACTCTCATCAATACCTCCCATGAGGATTCATAACCCCATGTTATAAAACCAAAATGTCACTGCTATTTTTCATGCCAATGAATTGTTTTTCAATATTCAATCCCATTTCATATAAAAAATTTAACCATTTTCCACATATACAAAATTTAATGGGTACATAAAATTTTTTATACCACACTCCATGATCAGGAAATATAATGTGTTGACAAATGATTCCATGTTGTTTGATATATGTGGTGCACTTAGGAATTAGAATGAAAGGAAGGGGATATGTGATCCTAAAATTACATATCGCTCTAATGCATTAGGGAATGTTATTTTATCATGAATAATAATTCATGGGATTATGAAGGGATCTTCATCCCCCATTTTAATTTTTTCTCTCATTATGTCTGGGAATCAATCCTTGAGCTACATTTATGATGTACTGCTTTAGGTTGTTGCAACATTTCCGATGTTCCCATTATGAATATCATACTATATCATTTCTCATTTTTCATGTTTACGATTCTTTCCAATTTTATGTCTCATTTAAATTACTATTTATAACTTGAATTAATTTTGTATTTTTGTTTCATGTGTGTTCCCGTAATGTGATTTATAGCATACCATTTTCTTATATATTTCCCTAGGTTATCCAATGTAGTTTTATATATAGTGGAATAATATTATCTTTTTAATGAGTTTCTCAATAATTTTTTTATCCCATGTTTTATGTTGTCATGTAATTTACCTAACTCAAAAATTAACTAGACTTCCCTATCTTCCGATGTTTATTATGATTACTTTTCTAAAATAAATCGTGAATTATTTTCTAATAAATAGAAGAGTTTTTGTAGTAGGTATCAAATAAAATGTTTAGTTATTTTTTGGATTGTGATTATAAAACATTACATAATGACATAGGGAAAAAATAGGTACAAGAAAAGATCCCTAGGTGGTTGGTTCTTATGTTAATTTTAAGAACCCAGTAACTCTACATAAAAAATCGGCAGTGGGGGTTCATAATACAAAGGTAGCAGGTGACTATTGTGGTAATTTATTGTACTATAGTAGTGGTGGAAAATTCGACTGGAGATGCTTTTGTAGTGGTGGTCACTTTAGTAGGAACTGTAGTTGTAGTGGTATTGTAGCATGAAATGTAGAAGTCTAGGTACTACAATTGTACTATTCAATGATCTAATTTTAGGGGTATGTAATGTTATATAATACAATATAGGCTTATTGGCTATGTAATTGGTTTATTATACCCAAAAAAGTAGGTCATTTGTTTCAATAAAAAAGCGGCTTCAACCCCATCATTTAAAAAAACATCAAAAACATGAAAATAAAAAAAACAAATCCCTAATTTTTTTATAAATTATAGAGTATGTTGTTTATAAATAAAATAAATCCACACATAGATAATATAAGTGGATGTGTATCAGGATCAAATGTACATTGGGGTAAAACCTAAAAACCCTGTGTTGATCTAGACTCGATTGGGAACAGGTGAATGAATAAATTCCTTGTTGCACCCCGAGTTTGATATTTTTGGGAGATAGGTTTCTGGTATATTCACATTCTCATTATCAACCATTATTATGGGATTAAGAAAATTTCATAAGTGTCTATGTTAGGAAATGGATCATGGATAACCAATATTGATGATGATAAATTCATAAGATGGGAATAAATTTCATTTATAAGCTATCCCATTAATGTCATTTGATTCCCTTTTATATTTATAATGGATTTAAAAAAATATCCCTATTTTTATCTTTTTTCTAGATAATGGATGAAAATAAGAGGTATCTAGTAAATCAACAATGTGAATGTCATTGTGATGACTTCTCAAACAAGATTCTGAACCTGGTGGGAGCAGGAATAGAAATTTCTGTGATGATATTCTCTCAACTGACTTAGGTTCTGAATCAAGACATGGATTAAGAGGAGATCCAACCATAAATAAATAATGATATTCAATTGATATCAATATATGAAACTGTCATATTACAATACATGGATTTTCTGATCCCTTAATTGATGAATTATTGATCAACTCCATTAAGAATATCATTTCCAAATTTCAATGTTCCAAGTGGGAGAATGCGCTTCTGGAAGATTATTGAATGGAGGGATTAGTTGATCTGTTGTGTACGTTGATCATTAATATTAATCTTGAGGAAGATATTAGAGTAATGGGGTGGAATGAATTCCATAAAAGGGTTTTAAAAAAATAATTTCATCATAGTCTCTAAATGAAAATTGAATGGTATATCCTTTCCCTAAAAAAGATGGTTAATCTATCGGGGAATACATGGAAAACAACATAAGACATGGAAGATATGCCTCTATATTTATCATTACCATTTAATGCATAGATGCACCCTTATATGGTGAGATAAAACCTATTCTATGAAAATCCATTGTGATCTAAGACTTTGATAGCAATGAGTAAAGTTTCTAATATTCCATCAAATTCTAGATTGATAATGTTGAATCTCAAGGTTATCATAGAGATAAGAAGAGAAAATTGGAGTCTAATTCTGGTGGTATAATGGATTATTCTTACAATTATATAAAATTTAAACATCCCACTTGTCAATGGAGTAGGATGAATGACTTCAAATATTTTAATGGAAACAAATAAATTATTTATATACTGGGGGAAAGAGACCAAACTAGTGGTGCATAATGAGATAATCCCACTAATAATATAGAGGAAAGGTATTCCATGTTCAACCATCAGTGCATTTTACAATTTTCCACTACAAGGAACCATAGACCATTGAAAATAAATTCAATAATCCAATATATTTTGAAGACATCAAACAACCTCTGTGGAAGTAAGTGCATGGTTTTCCTATCTAAACTACATAGGTGGATCCCTATAATGAAGTGGTGACAAGTACCCTAGTTACTCATTCATTAATAGAGAAAATACTTTTTTATTCTTGCTGTGGGCATTTCTTCATATCGTGGATGTTTAGTACAACTATTCAAGAACCACAAAAAATAAAGCAAGTTGAGATGTCGTAGAAAATTGAAAATGGGAGAATTATTAATTCTAAAGGGTATAACTCCTCTCTTATCAAAATTTGTGTGATAATATACATAGATAACTATTTGATACTCTCTTTAGTATAATTTGATAACAATTTTGGATTGGAATTGTTTCCCATCATAGATCCAATATAAATTGGTGAGTGAATGAAATTACTCTCTATATTGTAGACCTCCATCTTCCAGAATGTCCCAAAGGCCTTCATTTTGAAATTTATTTTTGTAGAATTAACTTTTTTACATGATTTAGAGGGAACCCTTACAAGAACTGTACTCCCATTGGAATAATTATTAGAACATGTACTGGCATCTGAAAGGCACAATGCACAATACATGAACCGATGGCCCAACCAAACAACATTATAACTACCCATCCCAATCATATGCTTCATTAAATGCTCGTTGCTCCCCACCTCACTTTACTAATCGACTAGAATTAGTCCATAAAAAGATACACGGTTCCTAGTACGAATGTAAATTTCAATACTCTCGTTATTCTAAAATGGATAGCTCTACTCCAGTTGGTTCTACTTTATCAAAATTGTCTTTTGAGGAATGATATGTGTAGTCTACATGGGTAGCTCAAAGGTCGTTGTGGTATATGTTCCCAGTGGTCTAAAATCCATGGGTGTCCTCAAGGCCTCTTGCACGAATGCCGAATCTAGTGGCCCAAAGGCCCAAACAGATGAAAAGTTTTGGCTACTATAGTACAAGTACAATAAAATTACTGTGACCCAAAAATATTCATCCACTAGAATTTGATATTGGATTTCATAAAAGCTTATGGGGTGTGTTAACAACTCATATAAAACCCCAAATTCAATTAGATGGATAAATATTCTATAAAATTTATAGTATAAGGATTCATATTATTTATCAAAAACATCTCAAAATGGATATTATATCGCAAAATGAAATCATATCAAGATCAAGTGATTAATTCTAATGAAATCTTCATATTTTATGGAATGTCCATGTTGAGGGAAAATGATGAAGTGATTACCGATGAGTCCCCGTATCTTCCTCCTAGATTAGAGGATGAATTTTCAATTTATCTTATAACTGGGGTGTTGAGATGATCCATGAATCCATATATAATGGATTGTTTGGAAAATGAAGAGTTTAAGAAACAAATATAGGAGAATCAGAATAAATGGTTCATATTCCCATGTTCTTTATCGTGAGGAGCACCAGTTCTCTTTATTAATATGATGGATGGGTCAATTCACCTTTGTATGGATTACCATGAGATAAAAAAGAAAATGATAAAGAAAAATTATCCTCTACCATAGATTTATGACTTTTTCAATCATCTATATGGAGAAAAATATTTATCTATGGTGGATATACAGCCGGGGTTTTACCACATTCGAGTGAATAAAGAGGATATCCGAAAGATTTATTTTCGTACATGGTATGTGCACTATGAGTTCATATTAATAACATTCGGGCACACTAAAGATCAATAAATCATCATGGAAAAGATTAACAGGGTCTTTGGGGATTAGAACAAAAAATCTATGGTAGATTTTTTAGAATATATTCTAACCTACTCCCTAAACCATGGAGGAGCATCTGGAGCGTCTCATAATTGTGATCAATACCTTACAAAAGGAGAAGTTCTATTGAAAATAATGGGATGTTAGTTACCTTTAAATGATTTCACATTGATGGTCTATGTTTTCAAAATTAATTATATAGATGAGAACCCTATAAGACTGAACCAATTAAAGGATATCTAAGTCCAACATATATGAATGAAATATCATGTTTCCTTGGGTTGGTAGGGTATTATCGTCTATTTGTGAGATATTTCTCTAGATTTTCAAAACCTAGAACCAAGATTAGTCGGTAAGGATTAATGTTTATTTTATAATGATAAATGTGAAGAGAGATTCAAAGAGTTGTAAAATAGACTTTTCACTAGACTGGAACTCACACTTCCCATGAATGTAGAAGTTTTTGTGGTATTCAATGATTATTCAAAGAAGGGATTGGGCTATGTGTTAATGAAAAATGAAAAATTAAGAGTCTATACTTCAAGGAAATAGAAATTGTCTTGAATAAAACTACCCAATGTATGATCTGAAGTAAACTAATGTGAAATTCTATTTGAAAGTATGGCTCCATTATCTCTTTTTGATGAAGTTTGAAATATATACGGACCAAAAATTTCACAAGTATATATTCCCATAGAATTAGATGAATATGAAGCATCGAAGATGGATAGAGGTGATAAACGAATATGATTTATCAATAAACTTTCTTTCTGATAAAAAAATAATGTTTTATATGGTCTATGTTGAAAGGATCCAACAATTTTACCATTTAAGAGAATTTATAAAGATCTGATATTCTTATATTTTAAATGGATGATCATGGAAATCATAATGGAACAATCATCTTTAATCTATTCACAATTGATTTCTCAACCAAACCATTTGTAGAGAATAAATTATTCTCAATGAGATGATGTGGGAATTCAGAAGAAATTTGAAACTACATGGACAAGGAAATCCTCTAAGTTCAATGTTAATAAAGTAGGAGTTATAATATTTGGTTCAAGATAATGTGTAACATCATATCATGAAATACATATGAGTTTTTTTTGATGATTCACATATATCAAATTTCTCTATCCATCCTATAATAATTTAGATGTATCGAGATATGTGAGATCACTATTTGTGGTATAATATGAATAAATAGAGCACAAATTATACATCATGATTTCATGTATGACTGGAGGTGATGTTTGAAAAGAAAAAATATATAAGGGGATGATACAAAAATTACCCATACCTAATTGGAATTGGGAGAACATCACCATTGTAATTTTTAATGATTATAGAAATATATATAAATAAAATTATACTACATGGGTTGTGGTAGAACATCTTACAAATACTAATCACTTAATTGTAATTTTATTGGACTTCTCACTCGATCAACATGCAAGCCTATACATTTGAGATGTAGTGATGCTACATGGTACACAACTATTGATTTTATTTGATCGAGAATCAATATTTACCACTATGTTCATGAAGAGTCTTTAACTTGGCGTAAATACTATATAGACATTCATTATGGATTATCATACTCAAAATAATCCCGTATCTGAGTGGACAATACAAACACTATGGACATGCTGAGAGCATGTTCAATTGTATTCAATGGAGGATGGGATCAATATCTTCTTATGGATGAATTATTATAAAATAATAATTTCCACTAAAGAATCTAGATATATCCCTATGAATCCCATTAAGGGTAGTGTTTCATAACACTATTATGTTGGGATGATGTCTGGGAATGCAAACTGCTAGGTCCTAAAATGGTCGAGGAGAAGGTGGAATGGTTCATGATCATCCAACTTTAGTTGAAGGATACCCAGAGATGATAAAATATCAATGATGAAAATCGTTGATGAAACATGGAATTTATGGTCAGTGACATGGTACTCCTATGAATATCTATATTGAATAATGTCATGAGATTAGGAAAGTGTGGAAATATTAGTCAATGATACATAAGTCTATTTGATATCCTTGATCACATTGGAGTGGTGTCCTATCAACTATCCCTCCAACATAAAATATATATGGTCTATGATGTGTTCCACATAGCTCTCTTGAGAATGTAAATAGTAGACCCTTCACATGTACTCAATAAATATATGGTTCCATTAGTGAATGATATCTCATATGACGATAAATTGATGAAGATCATAGATCATAGAGACAAAGTTTTATAGAATAAGAAAATTAACATTGTCAAAGTGCTATGTAGAATCAACAAGTCAGAAGTAGAAGTATGGGAACTAGAGTAGGTGATGAAACAGAGTTACCCTCATTTGTTTTAGTGTACGAAATGAAAAAAATTTGGTCTTAATTTATTAAAAGTGAAATATTATATTGAACAAATCATTTATATATAAATTCCATTCATTGTTATATATAACAGAAAGGCTCAGTCAGAGACAAGGTCTCTGACCATTTATTAAAATAAAATAAAAGTTCAGCAAGCAGACATTAAAAAGCAAGAGCATACGAAATGTTTAAAAACCGTACCCATCATCAGCTCCATAACCAAGAGCCTCATCAGCAGTTGCCGACTCCCATTCCGAACATTCATACTGATTCAAGAGCTTCACATACTTGCGTCTGAGATTTAACTTCTCCAACTGCAGAAATTCATCCGAAGCATTCATCCCTTTACCCTTGCCCGAAGAGGATCTTGTAGGTAATGGCCTTGGAATATTAGAATAGTCTTTTCGCTGCCTTCTTTTTGGGGGGGCAGACACACTACTCGCACACCCATCCATGGTCCTCCTCCCAAATTGAACAACATCACTGAACGAGGCCCGACCTCTGCCAGCATTCTCCTTCTCACTATCAGATAAATCCCCCCAGTTCCTAGTGAGACACACCAACTACTGTCCGTTGCTTAGACCTTGCTCCTGCAACGTCTGACTAATCGGATCAATGACTTCTAGGCACTGTGGTTGAGCAGGAGTCCCATTAGCTCCCAGCACCCCGGACATGCCAAGCTGAGTAACCTGCCCGACCTTCAAAAACCCACCTTCCTCCCTTGTGAGAACCTTCATGACAGATCCAGGATCTCCCTGCCCCTGCAACATTCCCCTGTTTTCTTCAAGAAGCACACTGCACACATTTTGACCCATCTCCTCACTGCCATTTTCCATATTGCTGGATCTCAGAACAGGTTCAGACTGCTCCTCACCCAACTCCATATCAGCACACAACAGACTAGAGAAACTGTTGCTCATCTCAATGCCCTCCACTTGCTGAACATTAGAGAACGTATGCCCCGGAGAGGCCCCCACCCAAACATCTGCAACTTTCACAGCATCCTCTGCCTGCACATAATCATCAGGCCTCGACAGCTCCTCCTTGCCAGCAGCTTCATCCATCGCAGTCCCAACAAGTCCATTCCCAGCCCGCTCTCCTCCCACTGCAGCCTGCTCTGTACCACTGCTCACCCCAGCAGCTTGACCGACCTGCCTCATGTCACTGCTCCAACCTCCTGCAGATGATAATCCCAGATCATTTCTAAGCCTTCCAAACACCTCACCAACTTTCAGGTTTAAAAGCCCCTGCAATTCCTTCCCTTTCCTACCCTCTATAGACTGTGAAAAAGTATGCCAAGAATCTGTCCGGTCATCACCCAGATTTAGCACCCTATGCTGTGGAAGAAGATCCACTGCACTCTCAGGACCCACTGCCAAGGGCGGCATCACCTTCCTGCCTCTACAATCGTCCCTCAAATGACCAAGCTTAAGACACCGAGAGCAGTAATTAAACCAGGATTCAAATACAACAGGTTGTTTACACCTAAACTCCTCACATTCCGCAAAGTAGACAAACTCAACCGGTGGTTTCAATAAGTCAACTTCAACACAGATTCTCGGAGAGATCGGGTGACATACAGCCTTAGTTCTATTGTCCGAGCATAAGAAACGACCTACTAGGTTTCCAAGCATACGGATGATAGCGGGATTTTGAAAAGGAAGCGGTAATTCGGGAAATCTTACCCAAATCGCCATAGTCGAGGCATCGCGCTTCAAATAGTGATCATACGACCATCAGAAAAGAAGGAATCAGCATCCATCACAGGTGTGCAGTGCCGAAGACCAGGCCATGATGAAGTCTTCCTCCGATTTGAAACGGATAATTATATGCCTTGGATCCAGAAGACCCACCGTGGGACGCTCCTGTAGATTCCACGAACTAGAAACGAAACTATCAAAGCAATCCACCGGTGGACGCCGTTGCCTGAAGCGGGCAATCAGAGTCAGATTCAGAAGAGATGATGCATCATTGAACTCGCGAGCTATGACCGAGAGCTGCGGAACCCCTCCATAAAGCTCCGGGACCTTGGGGGAGAGTGAGATTTCGGGGAACGAAGTCAAGATATTAGGTTTCGAGAGAGGCACGAAACGTCGCTCATCAGAAGGACATCCATCCTCCGCCGATGGAGGAGGACCCTGCTCGGAATTCATCATCGCCTACGACGGCCATCTCTTCCCAAGCCCTAGCTCCCGAGCACACACCATCCCTCCTTCATTATTATATATAATGTATATAAGAAATACATGAATTGAATTGTATTCCTTATATCTAATTTTATATAAATAAACTTATTGTATAATTACAATTTATGATAATGTTGTTCATCATTGATCACATGATTAGTGTAAATAAAGGGATTTAACAAATCTAATTGACACAAAGATGGAAGTGAAAGACTCAAAAAATATTAACATTCCCTATAAATTTCATTTATTGGAGCTATCAATGGATTTAGAAACAGTGGTCTTTTCCCATGACCATGACGAAGCTGATATCAAATAACAGAAGCCTATTTAAATCTCTTTATGGGAGAAGTTGAAGCTCATCGAGATCAAGACCTAAATCATGTTTGTCGAAACACTCCATGAAAATATCATCATCACACACCGTGCTATTAGTGAGTTTTATGGTTTATTAAATGAATATGTATCAACAATGTAATAATATGAATATATATTATGTATTTTCTTTATATTAATGAGATATATTTACATCACATTGTTAAATTATATATGTTTTCTATTTTTACACAACAAGACAAAATTTTTGTTACATTTCAATTAAGATGTATATTTTTCAGAATTAATGTAATTTTGAAAAAAATGATATTTTAATATAATTTTATTATTAAATAATTTTTATTTAACATAAATTATCATATAATATTTATTAATTAAATTATTAATTTCATAAGTGTTCAAAAACTGTTATTATTAAAAAAAGTAGTTATCAATAAATGGGGATTCAATATTAAAAGTGAAAATTATGATATTTAAATTCATTGTTTTCCTAATATTAGTATTATTTTTTGAATCAGCACCTCAGAATTTTCCTAAGGTGAATTTTTCATAATTTTTGTATCACAGTTTATTTTTTAGGTGAAAATTAAATATGGTATAAATATAGAGTGTGTATTGTGACAACATAATGATTGAAAATGATGTAATAATTACAATAAATAGTATATGATACAAAATATATGTTTCTAAATTTAGATAATATTATTTTTGATTATTTTATTAATTTGATAAATCCATTATGTATAATCTAAAACCTATAATATATGTTACGGGTTTAAAATAATTACATTATAGACATTACTCACTTTAACATCATCAAGGGTATTATTTTAATAAGTTAAAAAATAATAATAATTAAATAATGAAAACCTATCCACTTTCGTAGAAATAAATTTTCACAAACCAAGGTATGGTTTGGGTTTTTTTGGTTATTTTATTATATAGATTCCAAGTCCTCTGTTTGGGAAATAGTAAAGAATTCCATACACTTATACAATAAAATCCCACCCAATATCCCATTTATATTTGCTAAAAACCATTTTAGGACGTCCATGATCTACCCTCACATCACTATTGGCCTACCAAGGTGCCCCTAATCACTCAAGGCGCTCCTCTAAAGAAATTGTATTCACCCTCTAAAGGTAAGGTATTTCACTATTATCATTTACTTTCAATCACCTATTTGATTTTATGCCACATAATATGAGTATAGTCATATTGGGACATACTCTTTCATATCATTCACACATTCTATTTAGTGTATAAATTATTAGAGACACATTCCTATCTCATTAATCCCCCCATGAATCTTTATATACAACCGTTAATATTCTGATATTTCGTAAGGGATCATATTTTTATCCTTCTTATTCACATAGATTTTATATTATATATTTTAAATTCATTTTATAATGTAGTTATATATTATTCTATATCTTTTTACTATCAATTTTATGTAAAAATTTTGAGATACCACTTTTACTCTCATCAAGCTTTCCCATGAATATTTATATGCCCCCATTATGATACCAAAATATTGCTATGATTTTCATGGACAAACAATTGTGTTGTGAATACCCAGAACCTTTTCTTATCAAATGTTTCACTACTATACACTTATTAAACTTTTATTGAGGACATACAAGAAATTATTCCAAACACCATGATCAGGGCATAAAATATTATGATCAGTAATTTCATGTTGTAAGAGCTATATGGAACACATAACAACGATGATGAAATGAATTTGATAGGTGCGGCCATAGTTATATAACACTCCAATTAAATAGGTAATTTCTTGTCTCATGATATGTTTTTCATGTAATTTGAGAGTGAACCTAATCCACCATGTAACTTTTTCCATTATAATTACTTGTTAGATATACTCTACCTATTTCTATGATGCAGTGATTTACATTGTTTGCACATTTCTCAGGTTGCCTTTCCGATCATCCTGATATATCATGACTCATTGTTCTTGTTTATGATTAACTCTTCCTTTATCTCTTATTTATATATCTATTTCCAAACATGTATTAATTTTTTAATGTTATGTCATATATATTCCCTTAAAAAGATTTATAGCTCATCCATTTTTTATCTATGGTCCAAGGTTATCCAATGCAGTTTTACGTACAATGGAATAATACGATCTTTTCATGGATGTTTTGAACACTCATGTTATATCACATGTTTTATGTTATTATATAATACAAATACTTCCCAATTTTACTAGACTACACTATATGATGAGTCATATTATAAATAAGGTTTTGTAATAAATCATGAATTAATTTGTCATAAGAAGAATTTTTTTCATAAATGTGACTCTTCAAAATATTTTAATTCATATTATGATTTAATTTGATGTTATATTATGATTGGATTGACTTTCTATAAATAAGTCATACCTTAATTAATTATTAGTAAAAAATTGGTTTGATATTCCTAACTAACATATGATCATCTATTACTGAGATGGTAAATATGAACATAGAATGGAAATCAAATCCATTATATAGGTTTTGTTTCATATTAAAGAGGTTTTTTTATTTCTGATGGATGGCGAGGAACAGAATATCAATGATATTCCTCTTATTTGGGATTTTTTCAGTGTCTTTCCAGAAGAGTATCTAAGCATTAAATAAATATGTGAATTTTAGTTCTCAATATAACTCATATCTTTTTCCACACCTATTTTAATGACTCTTTATATAATTGACCTGATTGAGTTGATGGAATTAAAAAAGGAAACTCTATGAGAACCTTGATAAGGTACAATTTATGTAATGACCCTTACCATAAAAACATAGATATGGTTCCATGTTTTACTACATTGGCATAGATAAAAGAAATAAAATTACCTAATATTGTATATATAAGGAGTTTTGATAAACTAGATGCATTCATGATACTGATTTTATATTGTAAAATTTGAAATACAAATAATATATCACAAAATATAATAACTCGTTTCCTTGAAAAACAATTCAATGTTATCTATATCATAACATGGGGAAAGGGAGAAAGTAAACTGATATAAACTTCTCAATAAGGGTTAAATACAATGTAGGATTTCTTAAATAAATTAGCATAATCAACATGGATAGGTATATAATTGAACGCACATTGCATTTAATTCAATAATTTTAGAATGAAATGTAACAACCCGAAATTCTAAAAAATGAACATAGTTTTTGATATCATGTATAACACACAATACTAAGCATGAGAGGGAATATAGTATCTGAATAATTTAAGAAATATATAATATTTTAAATAAATTCGATCTATGATATAAATTTCAATACTTGTGATATTGAGTTATTGTTTATCACAGACCACAATGATTTTACTAAATGGATTCTGTATTACACAAGTTTGAGTATTATTGAACATAAATTTATTTTTAAAATATTTTTATTCAATACAATAATAAATAACCTATAGGCCCCATGGCCTTTATGTTGTATCAGTTACTAAATTATTACTATATTAATTACTGCAGTAGTACTGTGGCAATTTTTTTATAGGTATTATACAAAATTATTACAGATGAGACTATTCTTTTGATTTTATCCTTCAGGACACTGGTTTTGACATATGGGTGTCATGGCCTTCAGGTCACTAGTGGAATTCAGGCTGCAAATCATTTTTTATTTAAGGGCATTCAGTTCATAAATGGACTTGAAGCCATAGTGCTTTCTGGAAATAGAATAGACCAATCATTCAAACCACACAGGAGCAGGGCCCGATGAGGATTCAGAGAAAATAATAGAAACCACCAGAGAATAGATAACTGGATTAGATAAATGAGAGGGTATAGAAACTACCATCAGAACCAGGCACCATGCATTTCTACATGGGTCAATTCTAGTTCACCATCACTGCGAGGTGGGGAGCTCTGCGCCTTCAAGATACATATGGTGGGGAGGGGTTGTTTAATGTGTCTTATATCACGAGGATTTATAGTCATGTATTAGGTCATGTATGGGTCGTGTTCCTTGGGCATATGGGTCATGTAAGGATTCCTCTAAAACCCTTAAAAGATGTATTATCCAAAATATATAAATAAAAATAAGTCTTTTTGGCCATTTAGGGTAAATATAATACAAATTGAATATAAAAGAAAATGTTTTTGTTCTCAACATGTTTTTTAAACGTAATAAATTTTATTAATAAGTAGTAGTTTATTATATTTATTATATATATATATATATTATATTCAATAAAATTTATTTTATATTCATACAATAGATTTTATTGTCATAAAATAAAAACAATCCCATTATTTCAAATAAAAATTATATTTTTATAATGTTGTTTTTACCACCTTTTAATGGAGCACATATTTTTACATTTTTTGTTAATTTTATTTATTTTAAAATTAAAATTAAAAATAATTTTTTAAATAAAAACATCAAAATTACCTTAGTGTTATTAATTGGTAAATTTTTGAGAAGTTTCGTTTTTTTAATGAATAGTAAAAAATACGAAATATTAATTGGAAATAGTATTTTTCATCCAATTTATATGTATATTTCAACTATACTTTTAATTATTTTTAAATTAAAATTATATAATTATTACATATATATATCTAGTTTATTTTATTGGAATCAATTTCTCTTTGAAATTGGTTATAAAGATCACCAAATTGTTGTGCGTTTTAATTCAACAACCTGCATTCTCATCCTCTCGGCATGAATAAATATAAATATATTTACACCTATTATGAGATTTTAATTTTAAAAAATGGAAAAAATATTTGGTATAATTATTATTTATAATTTCCAATGAGGTGAAAATTTATTTTTAGAATATATATAATTGAATGTGATCAAAATCAATTATAGTAATTAAGAAAAAAATCACATTACAATGGAAAAATCTCTAAAACTAAGCACAAAAAAGACACATAAAAGTGTCCAAAATCTATTTTATGATCTCATATATTCCCTATACAAAATTTTAGATAATTTTTTATATTATTTGAGCCATGTTTTATCAGAGAAATGTGTTTTCAATTCCATTTTATAAAATTTATAGGAATGACACTCCTCCTCCACTATAAAAGCATATTCTCCCCTCCCACATATTCACACATAATGATCCATTTGGATTAAAGAATAACTTCCAAAATTTATACTCATCATCCCTACCTTAATCCATGAGTCCTACCTTCTTTCCAGAATCCAACCATGGAATCCCTTTGATGCAAAAAAAAAGCTGTTACCGAAAGAAGAGGTAACATCCTTTCCCAAGATCTATCGTTTCACTTTCATTATCCACAACCTAAGATCTTACTAGTCAATTATTATATCATAAAACCAATATCATAAATATACTGATATTGTTTTTACTCTATTTTTTTGACCTACAATTAGACACACAACCATCTAATGGTTAACAAGCTTACCGTTTATGTGTACAGAGAACTATCACCTCGGGAAACAATGTCATTCTTTTTTCCGTTACCACCTCTTAGGATTGGGAATTATGATGGACACAAAAATTAATATATAAAAAACTATCATTATAATTTCTTTATTATTATATAATTTTTATAATAAAAATTACCTTAGGTTTTCTATTTTTTGTAGTACTATATCATCATTTGTGGAAGTGTAGACTACCCCCTCGTCAAAGTGATGTGATTTTTCCAAACAATACCAAGAACATATAATGGATGGTTTTAAAAGACATATATAACATATATGACATATAAATGATAAATAAATATTAATATACATATATATTATTTAATTTACATTCTTACCTTATGGAAAGTTAAAGGAAGTAGCGTTCATGCATACGTACAGCTTACTATCTCCACGAACGGTGCATTTTATTTCCAATATCAAAATATTATGGATTATTGAAAAAACGTATATAAAATAAATTTATTATAAATTAATATTGTTTTATGTTAAGAACTCTATGAAATCAAGATCTATATAATTGGAAAAAACAAATAACATGTCATAAAGTATGAGACAAACAAGGCAATTAACATCTGAAATACTGAATATAATGAATGATTTTAATAAAATAATTAATAAGATATTATAAAAAGATAACATATGATATTATAAATATAATTATGGTTTTTTAATAATTTAATAACAATATTTAATCCAAAATATATGATTTTTAAGGAAGTTCACCTGAAAAGGAAACAGAAGGTAAGGAATTTTCATCCCGCTTTTTACATCCTTGAGATAAATGTCATTTTTACCACTTACTTATTTTTTGTGGTGTTTATAATTCCAATTTTGTTATTTTATATCATGAATAACATATCTTCATGGTATTTTTACATTCCATTTTGATTATTTTTATAAGGTTATTTTAGTTAAATGTTACCAAGTATTAAATAAATTGATAATCTGATTATTTTTTGTTCCGTTATATTTTTACAACATTTTCATTAAATTAAAAGATTATTTTTGATCAATTTTTAACAAATATGTATTTATTTGAATATAATTAATTTTTATTTACATTTTAAACACATTATCTAATAATTTATTTATTATCACATCTTCATTATGGTCCTTTCAATGTTTTATTTCACAATCTCATCTTATTCGGGATTATTTATATATGAATTACCATTCAAAGAAATTATTTAATAATTTTCCAAAAACACCTTTTATTTTCATATCCATGAATAATTATTGGCCTATTTAGGTAATAGTATCATTTTACCACATTTTTGTATTCAAAATATTTTACAAGTTGTTTTTATGAAAACCAGATTAAATTTCACTCTTTGGTCAGGGAATATGTTTTCTTCTAAAAACTATATTTTCTAAAATGGTTTTTAAATTTAATGCTAACCATTCAAAAATTATTTATTATAGAATGTTTCACCTTTTTCATATTAATTTTTTTAAATGAACATTATTTTCTCTTTTTGAATAATCTATTTTCTATTCTCTTTACCATCCAAAAGGGGGTTTTTTACAATGTATGACATTTTTTGATTTACCCATTGTTATTTTATTAAATTTTTCATTGAATTTTTAAAAGGTTACTTATTAAATAATTTTTTTAAATGTTATTTTTGAAGAAATTTTTTTTTCCCAAAACAAAAATGTTATTTTTCAGAAGAACGTTTTTAAAAGATATTTTTAGAGTATTTTCATTCATCAAAGACAATAACAGTTTGGTTTACTCTACATGGGATATGTTGTATTTATACCATCCTTATTATCCATCTATATTATAGCAACATGACACATGATCTCATGAATCTAGTATCTTCTATAAAATTCATTAGCATGTTTATATGGAATCAAATCCCATAGGACCAGGAGTTTAATAATCTTTATAAGTAAGATAAATAAATGTGTCTTCTATGAAAAATGAATACACTAATTAAAATATATAATTTTTTCATTGTAAATAAATAACATCGAATATAACTGTAATCAATCTATTATATCCTTTTATAAATTTCATTGTATTCTTATTGGATTCCATGGGAAAGAAACATAAATTGGGTGGCATAAAATTCTTATTAAGGTAAAAAAATATAGTAGAACCAATAATGAATCAATGGGTGTACTAATTATATAATGGTAAACAATGGAACTCACAAACCATGAAATCAAAAAATTGGGATGGAAATGAATAAACAATATGTAATGGTTATAAATAATTACACATGACATTAAAATTAAAAAATATGGAAAAATCACTATGGAAAAGTAAGAAGCTAAAACCACATGACATTTAATCAATGAACGAAAATGAAATGTATCCATTTATATATCAATGAAAAATCTCACTTGTGAATAATAACTAAGACTTAATGAGGGAAATGCTTTTCTTAATGGGTGTCATGTCTAAGGGACACGGAAACCTATACTATCAACACAATTCCTAATATGTTTTAAACTCAGGTTAGAAAACCAATAAATTTTCACAAATTATTTGTATCATGTGAAGGTATATATTCAATGAGGATAAATATTATTTTCTTTCTCTACCTATCATTCCCTGTCTTGAGAATTTATCATATTGAATAATAAAAATAATTATCATACCATATCAAAAAAATTTACTCTATAAATAATAATGATTTATCAATATTTCCCCCATTTATAAAATAACAACAAAATTATACACCATATCTAATGTGTTTTTTGGTTTACACAATAGTAATACCCAAGATTAATGAAATAGATAATTATAGGAAATTCAATTTCTGGTGATTATTGGAGATTGTATATTTCATAGGGCCTAACAAAATAATAAAGTTAGTGAATGTGAATACTATCCCTGGACAAATCAATAAAAACCCATCCAAAGGAAGAATAAAGATAGTATCAAAAAAATCAAAGTGGGTTAAAAATAGAGGGTTGTTGTCATTGATGAAATAAAATAATATCATTTAAAAATATTCTTTAGGAAAATATAATTTTGTTTTGATTAACCATAAAAAAATACATATCATTGAAAATTCCATTTAAACACATCTTCATTTAAAAACAATTAGATCTTCAAAATTATTCATAAAATTAATGATGCTAGTAAATCCGAACATTTCGTATGAGGTAAAAATAACAATCCTTTTGCATGGTAAAATTGTTTGAAAACTCCTCATCGAGAAAGCTATAAAATGATTCTATTGAAAAAATGAGTAAAAGAAAAATTGGTAAAAATTTAATTACCAAATATGTTTGAAAATGTTAAAAAAAATTGGAAAAATATTTAATAAAACATTGGTTTTAAAAGAAAACATGTTCTCCCACTAAATAGAGAAAAGAAGTTGGGTATTCTAATAAAACTTTTCAAAAACACATTGAGTACCAAAGAGTGAAAAAATGCTAATAATACATGAAAATTTCCATTGATAACCATAGAATAGTAAGAGGGTTTATTAAAAATATGTCATATAATTTCATTTAAATGAAATAAAATTAAAATATAAATGGTTTTAGTGTTTATGAATATAATCGTTAAACCTCACAAAGTGACATATACCACATTAAAACATTTTAGAACATAAACCTAATGGAGGAATAATTTAAAATGAAACATATATTATACTAATAATTAAGTGATTAGTGATATAAAATTTCAATGTATATATGGACACCATATCAAAGAAACATATTATATAAGAATTGTTAAGTCTCAATAGAATGTAAATTGAGATGAAAATCTCTTACCTTATGTTTCATTTCAGGTGAACATTATTTAAACTCAAATATAATAGTTTTATAAATTTTATTAAATTATTATAAAACCATATTAATACTTATTATATCATATATGATCCTTTTATAATATCTTATTACATGTTTATTAATAAAATATTATTAATTTAAATAGTTCGGGTGTTAATTGCTTAGTTTGTTGAGTATGTTCATTTTTTAAAAAAGGAAATCTATTAATATATGTGTTGTAAAAAATTTAAATAAGCATAAATAAATAATATATATTATATATAACATATATAAATATATTTTTCATCATACTCACAATTATGAGGGGAAATAAATGGAAATTGAGCAATTTTCATTTAGTGAGGTGGTTATTCATAAAAAACGTAAACAATATGTTTTTACCTATTAGATGGATGTGTGTACAAGTTAAGGAATAATAATTTACCTATCATCATCCTCTAATATTAATTATACTTTATTTATAGAATTATTATTGAATAAATAGATATTAGGGTGTGGATAATGGACATACAATTAATGGGATATAAGAAACTAGTTATCCTTTAATCAGGTATCTTCTTTTGGTTTACAACAAAAGACCTACATGGATTGAATTATTCCCAAAGAGAGTCTTGTAAAAGGAAAGTAGGGATTTTTGGGATCTATGTAAGTAGATTTTGATTGATCCAATGTGGTTTGAGAGGTGTGACGTAGTGGGAGGAAAAGAGAATTTTTACAATGGAGGAGGAGTGGCACTCATGTAGTATTTTAAAAGAAAGGATCCCCCAAATTTCTTTATTGAAAGTGGATAATTAGTAGTGAAAATTAGAGAAAATGGATGATAGGGCTTATAGATGTCCATAAAATGGATTTTGTACAAGTGTATATGTATTTTTGGGTCTTAAGGTTATGGTTTATTCACTTCTGGAGCTTATTTTAACCTTAATCATTATAAGTTATTTTAATTACATTCACAAATATTTTTTGTAAAAATTAGTTCTACCATATTAGACATTAAAAATTATGATGAATAATAATATGGAATAAATTTTTCCGTATTACTATCAAAGAAGTGGAAAAAATTTAATTGGAATTAATCCCATAGACGGGACGACAATGAATGTTTTTAATATAAAAATTACCTAATGATTTATGTGTTTTTATAGTGAATTTAAATGTGATATTTATTTTGAGGACTTAAATTATATTAATAGTTAAAAATAATTTCAATTAAACATTAATACAAATAAAATTTATAATTAATCCATATTAATAAATTATAAGAAAATGCAATTTTGAATTAAATGTCAATATTTTTCAATATTCATTAAAAATGAATCCTCATATAAAAATACCAAATAATAACCCTAAACTAATTTTTATTATCCCATTTCAATTTTTAATTTTATTTTGACATATATTATTTATAAAAGGGCCAATATTTGGATTTAAAATGGGCTCCCCATAAATTTGTATTAAAAGTGTCTTAATAAAAATATTGAATATATGTGTAATCTGAATTTTATTCTTATCTTTTGTCTATAATATTATTTTTATGATTATCAAAAATATTCTATTTAGTATATAATATATTTATTCCATTAATATCATTCATTAAGTATAATTAATTTAATTTACTAAGATGAACACCTTTGTGAGAATAAAAATAATAATATTTTCATTTTATTCAATTAGATTGTATTTTCATTTCTAATAAATTTGTAACATATTAATTCATTTTATGTTGATGTAAACAATATATTTTAATAAATTTGTCGACAATATTTATAAATTATAATTTAATGTAGATTTTGAGTATTATTTTAATAAATTTTTGATACCTTAATAATATAATACTCTTCTGTAAAACTCGGTCTTCTGTTTAATGAAGCCATTGAAGAAACCCATTGTAGCGTATGTTGTATTCTAACAGAGTATCACATGAAATGGAAGACATATCATAGATTTAACTTATTTAAAATTTTAAATATATTATATTATATTCCCTTATGTCATTATTGTTTCGTGTCATACATGCTATCTGATACAATGTTCTTACTTCATAATTTGAGGCTATTAGATTGACCTCACCTTAATTAAATTGTTTCCTCTCAATTTAATATCGATCTTGGTAATATTTTTTTTGATATTTATTATGTTGAAATCTCATATCATGTGAAGGGATCATAAGATATCCTCAATACAATACATAATGGGAAGTAAAAAATGTAACATGGACTAACATATACATAGGTCTCTATGTAGATAAACATTAGTCAAAAGCATAGATATGTACTTGGAGGAAAAGAATAAATATTTATAGTGAGCGATTGAGGTCATCAATAAAAAGTATATGAATTAAAAATGGAATGTTAAGATCCTAAAAGTCATAAATCATTGATAATTTAGTAGACCATTTGTTCACAAAAAATTAAGGTATTAGGACAAAATAATTTTATCATTTTACAAATTTTTACTAATTATTTCAGTACATAAGAATACAAGTAAATTTAATTTAGTAATACATGTCAATTTGATAATATGGTTTAACATTTTGGTTGTTCATGGATCAAATTATTATTCATTCATTACCTCATTAAATTGTTATCCAAGAATTAACATTGAACAATGATGAACTAAATTACATTACTAAAGGATATTAAGTACCATAAAAGGGTGAAAATTTTAATTATTTTTCTCTAAATATTTTACAAAACCAATTGTGTTTATTGATTACTTTATAATCCTTAAAATTGAGACAAATGGTTCCTTATTATCATTTATTTATGAATTTATATACCAATAAACAATGAAAAACTTACTATGAAATTTCGTAAGTGGTGGGCCAGAAAACCTTATAGTATTTTGTTTTTGAGTTCAAGCCTGATGGACTTTCAAAACATGATTTCTTATCTCCCTGTATAAATCATTTCCTTATATAAAAAATATCAATATAATTTCCAAAATATATCTTATTGAAATCCTTGAAATTTAATCCTTTAGTAGACTCTTTACTATGGTTTTCCAAACAATCATTTTTATACAGTATCAAAATATTATTTGAATGTTAGTATGTTGCATTACTGAATATATGAACCATAATAGTTATAAATACCATTGAAATTGCATCTATATGAATTTAAAGGAATTATTATTAAAATAATAATTCCTCAAAAATATGTTCCACTAAAATAAAGAATATTTATTAGACGTTTCATTATTCATATGGCCAAAATATCACTGGTAAATTAATTCAAAAATTTAAATATTTAATCCTAAATTTCTTCATTAAAATTAGTTCTTACATAGTTTAAGGATGAACTATAATATCATTATAAGGATTTATAAATCTTGACAAAGTACATTAAATTGAATACACCTTTGGTTTAACCTAGGTAATTTATTATGTATCTCTATCCTATATAATAGTATTTAATGAATATATGGACCATTCTAAGAATATCACCAAGGAGTGTCAAACCAGTTGTGTAGTAAGACATGTTTTCCTGAACCAGGTTACCACGTGTCATGCCTGAATCACCTTGTCAATGTTGTTACTCCTAGGTACATCTATGTCAGAGAGACGTCCACTTGTAGTATCCAGACATGGATTTATTTCTATTAATACTGGCATAATATATACATTACAAATTTTCATGGTTTTTTATCTATACTTAATAAAAAATTATACCTTAGTGGTATGTTATCTAATATATTTTTCCTAATTATAGTTCCCATGGATGCTACTAAACATCCTTTGATACTAATTGTATTGAACCAGCCCCTAATATCCTGGAGCCAATGTCAGCTATCAATTACACTGGAATTATTATAAGGAATTAAATCCTGATGGACATAGAGCTTAGTAGTCTTGGTAAACCAGATACATAAATGAGTCTTATATTACAAATAACTATACTAAATACATCATAATTTTTTTCTTTCTAAATAAATAACCTCGAGGGTAACTCTAATCTTTATAGTATATCATTGAATATAATTCATAATACACTTCATGGATTCCTGTGAAAAGAAACTTAAGAGTGGTTAACAAAAATTCTCATCATGGGAAATCACACAGTGGATTAAATCATGAATGAACGGGAAAACTAACTATGGGTTGGTAAATAACTAAACACAGATACAATGTGATCAAAAAATAGAGAAGGAAATTAATAAACAATTCTTTAAGGTAATAACTAATAAAACATTCCCTTCATGTTATTAGATAATAAAAAATCTCAATGGAATGGTAAAAAACTAAATTAAAGTTTCATTTAATAAATAAACTAAAAATTAATGTATCCATACATATGTCGATGAAAGCTCTCATAGATGAATAATAACTGAAACTGAATTAGGGAAATCCTTTCATAATGGATATCATGTATAACTCTAATAAAGTCCTATACCACCAAGACCATTCACAAGAAGCTATAAGATATGTTTAGAATCCCAATTATTTGTCACAACTTATTTATCTCATGAGAACCTATAGATGCATCGATGATTTATATAAATTTTTTGATCCATCAATCATTTTGAGTCCAAAGAATTTCTCTTATTTTATAATTAAATGAGATAATTTTCCTTATTCAGATAACCATACTGAATAAAGAAAACAGAATTATCAATATTTCTGTATAAAATCAAGAATTTGTAAAAGTAGAAAATATATGTTAAATGGTATATAGTTTATGAGATAGTAATATCTATTGTTAATTAAATAGATATTTAGGATAAATTCAATGTTTAATGATCATAGAAAATTGAATATTTCAACCTGACAAACTAATAAACCAAGGTAGTGAATGCGAATAATATCATTAGCCAAATAAAAAATAAACTATATAAACAAATAATATGTATTTTATCAATACAATAAATTCCACGTGGAGTAAAAATTGATTTTTTTTTATCATTGATGAAATTAAAAAATAACATTTAAAAATAGTTATGAAAAAAATATCCATTCCATTCGAAAAAACATTAAAAAATATTTTTCTATGAAAGCCCATTTTAAAAAAAAAATATTTAAAAATAACACATTTATTCTTTAATATAAGGGATCAAAGAAATGATGGTGGGAAAATTTGTATGTTTCATATGTGGTATAAATAACATTCCCTTTCATTAGTAATTTTTTTTAAAAATGTATTGTGGGGAAATTTACAAGAATATTTCATAGAAAAATGGTTAAATCACAAAAGGGTAAAAAGATATTTTCTAAATCTTTTTTAAATGGTTAAAAAATGTTTGAATTTTTTTTATAAAACATAATTTACAGAGGAAATAGGTTCTCCAACTAAAGAGGGAAATGGGTTCAGGTTTTCATAAAGACATTTTCTAAAACATTTTGAGTTCCAAATAGTGGAAAAATTGTATCAATACTTGAAAATAGTAATTAATAACAATAGAATATTGGGAGGTTTTATAAAACAATTTATATATATTTTCATTTAATGGAAATACCATTTAAAGAATAACAGTAATAGTCTTGAGTAAAATAATATTTAAAAAAACCATAGTTTCCTATACCACATTGAAAAATTTTAAATCAAAAGTATCATAAATGAATAATATAAACTGAAACATATAATATCATAAAATTAAATGGATTCATGATATAACATTTCATTTGATTTATACACACCATATTCAAGAAACTAGGTTCATAACAATAACGAAGTCTCAACATAATGTAAATTGGGAAGAAAATATGTTACCGTGTGTTTCCGTTTGTGTTAAATTCAATTAACCTCCCTAAAAATTGGTTTAAACATGTTACTAACAAACTCAATAACCATATTAACACTTATTATATCATAAATGATCGTCTTATAATATCTTTTTACCCATTTGTTAATAATCGTTCACAAATTTAACTAGTTCGTGTGTTATCTGACTAGTTTGTAGAGTATGTTTAAACATGTTTTGTTGTTTTTATTATTAATTATATAATGGTTTAATCATGAGAAAAATTGAAACCATTATTTTCATATACTATATATACATTATATTAATATTTATAATAATCTATAATTTGTGGAGATACGAAATGAAGTGATTCAGTCATTGATATTGTAGTTTGTACCTACTCTTGAATTGCAATGGCTCGGACCTCTCTGGTCCATTACTTTATGAAAATGTGTTGTTAGGGGTGTTCTGGGATGTCAAGATGACTTATCCCCAACACTTTTTCAAATTTCCAGCTTTATGAACAGTAACGGTAAGACAATAGTGTTTCTATTGGTGAGGTTCAGTGAACAATGTTTCTATCGGTGAGGTCTATCGGCAGACTTGTACAGTGTTTCCAGATCGGTAGACTTGTACAATGTTTCTATCTGTGAGGTATATCAGTAGACTTGTGCAATGATTCCAGAACGGTAGACTTGTACAGTTTTTCCAGAACAGTGATGTTTATCAGTAACCTCTAACTATGAGCTCTATCGGTAACCTCTAATGGTGAGATGTATCAGTATCCCCTAACGGAGAGGTCTATCGATAACCTCTAACAATGAGGTCTATCGTTAACCTCTAATGGTGAGGTCTATCGGTAACATCTAACGGTGTTTTCTAAAGGTGACCTTTTCTTTCCTTTGCCAAATTTTGAGTATGTGAACAGTGTTTCCAGCTTCCTATAGTTTCGCCCCTTTGACGTTTCCTTTGACATAAAATACATTTAAAGCCTTATTTTAAGGACACTTAAGGCCGATTAAAATTCCATAAATCCTATATTAATTATCAATATATCTCGGAATGTTATTACTTGGTCAAACCACGTAGGATAATGTGATCCGCTTTTAATGGAGAATTAAGTGTATCCTAAACTGTCGCACCATTAAATCTTCAGAACGGAAAAGATATCATACTCCCATTTTCATCCTCATTGTTCTTGGCTATGAGATTCTATAACCTTTCAATCCTTCATGTATGAGTTTCACAATCAAACCCTACACTTCTGATTGGTTCCACTCTATTTTGGATGCAACCAAGCTGTGTCAGTCAATCATCCATAAAAGGTATGTTTTATTGTCATTCCTTTGGAGATCATCTTCTCATGTTTCTCCCTTCCATATTATAACATGTAATCTCCAATATTCTAATTGGTTTTTCTTGGGGTTTGGTCGGTGTTGTCTTACCATGGAATCCTCCGATGGATAGAGTTGTCGCAAGAAGATGATTGTGACCCATTGGGTGCATAAAGAACATCAATAATTGTTGAGGTAGGGTATTTGTTGCTTCTATTATTTTACGTGCAACGGTATAATTAACATATTTTATTTAAAGGGATCACAATGGAATTGACTTAATAAATATTTAAACTGGATAAATAAAATGATATCTATCGTATGTTATTGCCTCTTGTTTTTCTTTATAGTGTGATATATATGCTTGATTTTTTTAGCTGTTTGTTCTTGATGGATATCGGTAAAGAACATAAACTGGGATTAATTAATAACTGTTTGCTAAAAAGAGAGGCATCTAAAAAAATTTGGTTCCTAATTTAATTTTATGTTAATCAAATTATTACAGTAAGCATGATTACTTATTTGTGATAGCTTACTGATTATCTTTCCCGAATTTGGAACCTGTATTTAATAAATCTGTTAATTCAAGGTGGATTAAAGAATCGCTAGTTTGATAATTTCTAAAAGGGTTCTGAGTTACCCTCTTGACTGTTCACGGGCTAAGATCCCATTGATGTGATTTTTGTTTTCCTACTACTTGTGCTATGATGTGAGCCTGGATGGCTGTTGATATATGTGCAGACATGGAGGCTTTTGGTGGTGGCAGCAGATGATGCCTAGAGTGGCGAGATGCATCGGTTTATGCATGTGGGTGTCGGGGAGGACACCCTGGATGATGGAATTGGATAGATTTTATTAGTGGATGCTTTTTGATTCATTGGTTTATTATCTACTTTACTTTTCCCCACTTCTCAAGGAAGCTTGTCTTGCTTACCGTTTTTCCGAAAGAGGCGAAGACACATGGGGTATGCCACATGCTTTCTGTGTTTAGCCTCTCAAGGAAGAATGGGGCTACGCTCTTGCTATAGGAGGAAGAAACTCGACGGGTAGTACATCTACTCACCGTGTTGAGCCCTTTGTGTTTAGTAACATAGAATTATTTTCTATAATTCATGGGAAAATGGGAAAGTAATTCTGTAATGAATAATTGAATAAATGGTGTTAACTCATGGGGTTGGAGTTGCTGGAACATAATGAAAATGTTGTAATTTGGAGGGTACAATGGATATTGGGTGTGATGCTAATTAAGTTTAATGTTAAATTGTTTATGGTTAATTAATGTTTAAATAATTAATTAACATACAGTGGAAATTATAAAAATGGGATGAATTAATCTAATAAATATCTTCAAATGGTTGTTTTCTTATATGACACTTAGTCTTAGAAGTATCAGCCCGGAGTTTGAGAGACGTTAGTTGCAGTTTTGTCTAAGAGTAGGTAATGCCCATAGTGTGGTTGTGAGATATAATATATTCTCTACTTTTTATGTATCTATATGCTACTCCACCCTGTCAGTAAGGGAAACTGACACCCCAGGGATTCTAAGCACTAGGGGGTGTTTTCCCAAACATTCCGATGGGAGGACGAATGGCAGACTACCCCCTTTGGCCCTGCTCTCTTCTCCTGGTAGATATTTGTGCCAACATTCACAACGGTTTGTTTCTCCATATATGTATGTAGATGGATATAATGGCTTGTTTTTATTTCAAACACATATATTCTGGATATAGTATCCTATGGACTACTATAGATGTAATGTGTATAGGCTGTGACGGCTTGAGAATCCCTACTCGGTGAATGGGCTGTAATGCCTTAGGGTATAATATATGACGTATGATACACGTTATGCGGCCTGTAGTGTCTCCCGGAACATACCAGGTTACTTTTGGTTGTAAGAATGGTGTGGTGCTTCACCCATGTGTCTGCGGGCAAGCCTTTGTGGTGCACGAGGTACATATTGTGGTGCTTCACCCAAGTGTCTGCGGGTAACCCTTTGGAGAGAGATGCACATGACGTATGTCATTGGGGAAAAGAGGAAAACCAGTGGGGAAGTAGTAGCGGGGTACCAATGATATTAATTACAATATGTTGTATTTTTGTATGTGTTACTTGGTTAGAGTGGCCATTGTGAGGCTGGGAACATAGTATACATGTTTAGGGGATGAGTTAGTTTCACTTTTTGTTCACTCTGCTTTAGTTTTCTTTCTTTTCTTTTGAATGAGAGGATTCAGTGAGGATCCTACTGAGTATACTGTTATACTTAACCTATGTATATATAAAATGTTTTTCAGGTCACTTGGAGCCAGTTGGAGATCTTGCTGGTTTATACTAGCTTGATGTTGCAGGAGCTGTTCAGGCTTGTGGTTGCTGCTGTTTTACTTCCTTTTGGATACTTGCATTTTTTCCCTTCCAGTTTTACTAATTTTGAATGAAATTTCATTTGTGTACTTGGGTTCCTTTTATATTCTAGTTCTGATTCAGAGATGACTGTTTTCTATATTATCTCCCTCCTCCGCATGTGTTCTCTTATAGGGTAATGTCTCCCATTTGTTTGTTTACTATACCCTCAGTGCTAGTCGCCAACCCGGGGCCTACTGGAGGTGGGACTCCGGGGTCATTATCTCCGTTCTCACATTTCTGGCCCAGGAGGGGTACGATTTGTGGGGAGGGGGTCGTGATAGAGTGGTATCAGAGGTATGGTTGAGGGATAGGATGGAGTTTGGAGTTAGGCATAGGTGAGGCTGCATGGGTTGGAAGGGAAACAATGTCATTCATGTTTAGCAGGTGACGTAAAATTTGGAGACTGACTGAGACATAGGCGTTTAGGTCCCCCTATGATCTGATGTACGGACCTTTATGTTTACTATGGATACTAAACACGTTAATACTAGTTGCAGGGTAGAGACATAGGAAAAGATCATGCATAATTCTTCTTGTGCCTGTGTTTGAATGGGTAGACCTTGGGATAGGTTAAACTAAAATGAATGAAAGAAAACAATAAATTAATTAATGTTTAGTCTTCCATATTCAAGGTTTAGGAGAACTAATGGTTTTTTATTTTACAGGTATGGCTCCAGGTCAACGTCCTCATCAGTTTTGTGCATAAAATTTCCAACAGGTTGTTCCAGAAGAACGCCTTAGGGTAGAGGTTGACAACGATGACAGATAGAGGAAGACACTTTGAGAGTTTCAGTGCCAGAGTCCGCAGAAGTCTGAGGGCTCCATTTCAGATGCAGTCCTGGAAGACTAGTTGGAGGAGGTCTAGATATGCTTCAATTCTATTCATGCTCAGAAAGAGCACTGGGTTTCCTTGGCTGTGACAATGCTATGTGGAGAAGTGAGGTAGTGGTGGTTATTGTTTATCGGGTATCGTGAGGAGACAACGATCTCATGGGAGGAGTTCTGAGATAGGTTTAGATTCGAGTTTCTTTCTTAGATTGTGATGGAATCCAGTCACTAGGAGCATCCTACCCTTCGACAGGGGAGCTCCAGTGTTCGAGAGTTCAGAATCTGTTTCAGGAACCTTCTACTGTATGCTTCCGACTTTCTGCCAGATGAGGAGGCCAGGGCAAGGCATTTTGAGGAGGCTTTGCGTCCCGAGATCCAGCACCAGGTCACCCCATTTTTTCTTAAGACATATCTTGAGGTGCGGGTGAGGGAAGAGGTCATCGAGAGGACTTAGGCCATGATCGGATCATCACTAGATGGGAATCGGCATGATTCCACACGAAGTAGAGATGTGGTCCGAAGTTCTCAGTTTTTAGGGCAGAAGAGTTTCTGTGAACCCGGGGGTAGGTCCTAGCCCTTCACATCTCGTTTCACTAGAGGAAGAAACTCTCTATCCTATTCCATGGGATCAGACACTTGTTTTTAAGGTGTTGGTCATGGTCATTAGCAGCCGGAGTGCCCGACCTTTCAGAGCGGCCATCGTATGCCAGGAACTATGCTCCAGGTTCCTCCGTTGAGGCAGTTCTAGCTGAGGCAGTAGCAGCTAGTTGCACCAGCTTTAGATCAGTAGAGGGTAGATGGGGCGGGCATAGGACATCCCCATGATGCTCCTCGTCCTTAGAGAGCGAAGCGTAGCCTTGGTGGTGGTCATCATCAGGGTCAGAGAGGTCGTGTAATAGGTCGTGGTCAGCTTCATGCTCTAGCGTTTCTAGTTCTAGGCGATCTAGACGTCGTCCGAGGTACCCTTTTCCTGTTTTCTACCATGGTGTATGCCTTGTTTGATTCAGGAGATACACACCCCTTCATATCACCTACCCTTGTCCATGCTTTTGGACTTGAGTTAGAGAGGCTTCGAGTGCCCTTGGCATTGACTACGCTAGTTGGAGGTCGAGATGACTTGTTTGAAGTATGTAGATACTATGAGCTAGTGTTGGGGCAACACCTCTCTTGGGGAGATTTCTTATGTTTAATAATAAAACCATATGATGTCATCATTAGCCTGGATTGGTTGTATTCGGTGCAGGATATCGTGGATTGCTTCAAGAAAAAGTTCATCTTCATTGGTGCAGATGGAGAGAAAGTGGTGTTTTTTGGTGAGCGAGATCCTTAGATGGGTCGTAGGCGCATTCCATCCTTATCATCAATGATGGATGAGTTGATACTTATTTCTTCAGAGGTGCAGCAGTTGGCTTTTCCTAGGTTCGTAGATGAGTACCCTGATGTCTTTCCCGAAGAGGTTGTAGCATTACCCCCTCGACGAGAGATTGAGTTTTTGATCGAGCTATAGCCAGGAGTTTATCTTATCTCTATGTCTCCATATAGGATGGCCCCTTCTGATTTACGAGAACTATTTATACATCTTGATGGGTTGTTAATGTGCGGTTTTGTTCGGCCAAGTGTGTCACTGTGGGGTGATGCAGTTTTGTTTGTAAAGAAGGCTGACGGCAGTTTGCGGTTGTGTGTCGATTATCGTCGCTTAAAAAAGTGACAAAAAATAATCGCTATCCTCTTACACGGATTGATGACTTATATGATCAACTGAACGGTGCAAGTTGGTTATCAAATATTGACATGCGGTCAGGATATCATCAGATGCGTGTAAAGGATGAGGATATCCCAAAGATTGCTCTCCATTATCATCATTGGCAATATGAGTTCATTGTAATACCCTTAAGCATGATGAATGCTCCGGCTATGTTCATGGGATTGATGAATGATGTGTTCCATGATTTCCTGGAAAAGTATGTGGTGGTTTTCATTGACGACATCCTTGTGTACTCCACATCTGAAGAGGAGCATACAGAGCATCTACGAGCGATTTTGGGAGTTCTTCGCCAACATCAGCAATTTGGGAAGTTGTTGAAGTGTGAGTTTTGTGCTCGAGAAGTTCGTTTATTGGGGCATGTTGTGTCCCACTGGGGAGTAGCAATGGATTCATCTAAGATAGAAGTATTCGTGTCTTGGGAATCCCCCAAGACAGTGTCATAGGTGTGGAGTTTCCTTGGTCTCACAGGCTACTACAGGAGGTTCGTAGCCAATTTCTCCCATGTTGCGACTCCATTGACAGCTTTGAATAGAAAGGATCAAGTGTTCATATGGACTGATCAATGTCAGGAATCTTTTGAGTATCTAATGGAGATGTAAGTAAGTGCTCCAGTTCTTTTTCTTTCGGCTGAGGGAGTTCAGTTTGTTGTTTTCTGCAACCCTTCGCATCTGTGGTAAGGTTGTGTCTTCATGAAGCAGAGGTAAGTTGTTTCATATGGGTCTCGGAAATTATGTCCCCATGAACATAACTATTCCACTCATGATCTTGAGTTGGCATCTGTGATGTTTGCTCTGAAGTTGAGGAGACATTACCTCATTGGTGAGCACTTTGTGGTTTTCACCGATAATAACAGTTTGAGGCATGTTTTCTCTCAGTGGGACATGAACATGAAAAAACGTCAGTGGATAGAGTTCTTGCAGGAATACAACTTCGAAATATCGTATTCACCTGGAAAAGGGAATGTTGTAGCTAATGCGCTTAGCCGAAAGTCACGTAGTGATGCTGGGCGTGAATCCGGAATTTCCTAGATTGTAATTGAAGAACTGTAAGCATTACATCTTGATATGGGAGAAGTTGGGGGTAGAGGCTATCTTTTTCAGATGACGGTGCAATCATCCCTGGTTCATAAGGTGGAAGAGTCCCAGATGGGAGATCTATAGGCGGTGTTCTGGAGGGACTGAGTTGTTTGTGGTGAGGCCCCTGATGATTGGTCTGAGGATGAACAACACCGAGTGTTGTACCAAGGAATGATTTTTGTTCCCTTGGAGATACATTAGACGATTTTTATAGAGCTCCACATTTCGCCTTTAGCAGTACATCATGGTGTGAAAAAGATGTACTGATCATTGAGGAGTATGTTTTGGTGGCCTAGGCTGAAGTGTATGGTTGTAGAGTTTGTGTCTCGATGTTTAGTTTTCCAGAAGGTGAAGGCCGAACACCGTGTTCCTAGTGGTCTTCTCCAGCCATTAGAGATTCCTTAGTGGAAGTGGGAGGACATCTAAGTGGACTTTGTTATAGTTTTACCTCATGCTCTGGGAGGACATGATGTTATATGGGTGGTAGTTGATCGTTAAACAAAATCAGCCCAATTTATAGTGATCAACGAGTCGAGCTCAGTGGTAGTTTTGTCGAGGCAGTATCTAAAGGATGTGGTGAGACTTCATGGAGTCCCTATGACAATCATTTCTGATCGAGATCCTAGTTTTACCTCAAGGGTGTGGAGGGGTCTCCAACATGATTTTGGTTCTCAACTATGCCTTAGCACTGCTTTTCATCCTCAAATGGATGGTCAGACAAAGCAAACCATCCGGAATCTTGAAAACATGTTGCTATCTTGTGTTCATGACTTTGGTGTTTCATGGATGAGGCACTTACCCTTGGTGGAGTTCGCTTACAATAATAGTTTTCACTCCACCATTGGTATGGCGCCATTTGAAGCCATGTATGGCTGGCCTTTCCATTCTTCGTTGTGCTGGACTGGGGTGGGAGCGTCAACAATTATCATACTAGAACTAGTGAAGAATACAATATAGATGGTTTAGGAGATTCGTGAGAGGATGAAGACAGCACAAGATCGTCAAAAATCATATGCTGAACAAAGAAGGAGACCCTTGTAGTTTAATGTTGGGGATAATGTGTTTCTAAAGGTGACTCCCTGTCATGGGAAACAAAGGTTTGTTCATGGACGTAAGCTTTCTCCCTGGTTTGTTGGGCCTTTCGAGGTGTTAGATCATATTGAAGCTGTGTCGTTTCAAGTATCAATTCACCCACAGATGAGTAGGATACATTATGTTTTCCATGTATCTCAGCTCCGTCATTATCTTCATGATGACTATCACATTATCGATTTGGGAGGGATCGATGTTGATGATGATGCAACCTTCGAGGAGCGACCTCTGGAGATCCAAGACCGCAAGGGGAATGTGTTGTGTGGGCATTCTATCCCCTTAGTTCGTGTCTTGTAACGACATGGTGGGATGGAGGACAGAACCTAGGAACGTGAGTCACAGATACGTGCTCAGTACCCAGAGTTGTTTGCTGTTTACCTCTTTTCATGTAATGAAGTTTCCTTTGTGGTTAGACCTTTCATGTTTTATTTATGAACTTATCTTTTTTTTGCGGCTTTCTCCCTTTTTAGAGGTATCTGGATTGGTGGTTGTTCGTACCCCGTCTCACTTTTTTTGATGCTTTAGGTTTGTTTTGAATTTGTGAGGAGAAGAATGTTTTGAGATATATCGGATGTAATGGCCCGAACATCTCTGGTCTATTATATTGTGTAAATTTGGTGTTGGGGGTGTTCCGGGATGTCAAGATTACTTATCCCCAACAGTTTTTCAAATTTCCAGTTTTATGAACAATAACAGTATGTGAACAGTGTTTCTATCGGTGAGGTCTATCAGTAAGGTCTATCGGTAGACTTGTAAAGTGTTTATAGATTAGTAGACTTGTACAGTGTTTCTATCGGTGAGGTCTATCGGTAGACTTGTACAGTGTTTCTAGATCAGTAGACTTGTAATGTGTTTCTATCGGTGAGGTCTATCGATATACTTGTATAGTGTTTCTAGATCGGTAGACTTGTACAATGTTTCCAGATTAGTAGACATGTACAGGGTTTCTATCGGTGAGGTCTATTGGTAGACTTGTATAAGGTTTCTATCGGTGAGGTCTATCAGCGAGGTCTATCGGTATACTTGTATAGTGTTTCCAGATCGTTAGACTTGTACAGGGTTTCCAGAACGGTGAATTCTATCAGTAACCTCTAACAGTGAGCTCTATTGGTAACCTGTAACGGTGAAATGTATCAGTAGCCCCTAACAGAGAGGTCTATCAGTAACCTCTAACAGTGAGGTCTATCGATAACCTCTAATGGTGAGGTTTATTGGTAAGATCTAATGGTGAGGTCTAAAGGTTACCTTTTATTTCGTTTGCCAAATTTTGAGTATGTGAATAGGGTTTCCAGCATCATACAATTTCACCCCTTTGACATTTCCTTTGATGTAAAATACATTTAAAGCCTTATTTTAAGGAATCATAAGGCCGATTCAAATTCCATAAATCCTATATTAATTATCAATATAGTTAGGGATGTATTTAATTGGTCAAACCACATTGGATAATGAGATCCTCTTTTAATGGAGAATTAAGTGTATCTTAAACTGTCACCCCATTAAATCTTCAAAAGGAACAAGATATCATCCTCCCTTGTTCTTCCTCGTTTTTCTTGGCTATGAGACACTAGAACCTTTTAATCCTTCTCATCAGAATTTCACAATCAAACCCTACTCCTCTGATTGGTTCCGCTCTATTTTGGATGCAACCGAGATGTATCGGTCAATATTCCATATAAGGTATGTTTTATCGTCGTTCCTTTGGGGATCATCTTCTCCTATTTCTCCCTTCCATATTATACCATGTAATCTCCAAGATTGTAATGGGTTTTTTCATGGGGTTTGGTTGGTAATGTCATATCGTGGAATCCTCTGATGGATGTAGTTTTCATGAGAGGAAGACTGTGACCCATTGTGTGGATAAAGAATGTCAAGAATTGTTGAGGTAGGGGATTCTCTCCTTCTATTCTTTTACGTGCAACTGTATCATTAGGATATTTTATCCCAGGGGATCAAAATGGAATTTACTTAATAAATATTTGTACTGGATAAATAAATTTATATCTATCGTATGTTATTGCCTCTTGTTTTTCTTGATAGTGTAATATATATGCTTGATTTGTTTAAATGTTTGTTCTCGGTGGAAATCAGAAAAGAACGTAAACTGTGATTAATTAATAACTATTGGCTAAAGATAAAGTAGAATGAGAAAGAATCCAGTTCTTATTTTAATTTCATGTTAATAAAATTAGTATTGTAATAATGATTAATTATTTGTGATATCTTACTGATTAGGTTTACTGAATTTAGAACCTACGTTTAATAAATCGGTTAATTCAAGATGGATTAAAGAACCGCTTGTTTGATAATTTTTAAAAGGTTTCTGAGTTACCCTCTTGATTTTTCAAGGGCTGAGAGCCCATTCATGTGATTATTGTTTTCCTCCTGCTTGTGTTTTGATGTGATCCTGGATGGATGTTGAGATATGTGAAGGGATGGAGACTTTTGATGGTGGCAACAGATGATCCCTAGAGTGGCGAGATGCATCGGTTTATGCATGTGGGTGTCGGGGAGGACACCAAGGATGATTGAATGAGATGGATGTGATTGTTGTATGCTTGTTGATTCTTTGGTTGATTATCTTAATTACATTTCCCCACTACTCAAGGCAGCTGGTGTTTCTTACCCTTCTTCCGAAAAAGGCGAACACACGTAGGGCATGCCGTGTTCTTTCCGTGTTTAGCCTCTCACGGGAGAATGGGTCTACGCTCTTTCTATAGGCAGAAAAGACTCGACAGGTAGTACTCACCATGTTGATACCACTGTGTTTAGTTGCATAGAATTCTTTTCTAGAATGCCTGGGAATTTGGGAAAGTAATTCTATAATGAATAATTGAATAAATGGTGTTAACTTATGGGGTTGGATTTGCTGGAACATAATGACAAGTTTGTAATATGTATGGTACAATAGATATTTGGTGTGATGCTAATTAATTTTAATGTTAAATTTTTCATGGGTAATTAATGTTTAAAGAAGTAATTAACATACTGTGGAACTGATTAAAAGGGTAATGAAGTAATCTAATAAAGCTCTTCAAAAGGTTGTGTGCATATAGGATACCTAGTCTTAGAAGTAGAAGCCCGGAGTCTGAGAAATGTTAGCTGCAGTTGTGTCTAAGAATAGGTAATTCCCATAGTGCAGTTGTGAGATATAATATAATATTTACTTTTTTATGTTTCTATATACTACTCCACCCTGTCAGTAAGGGAAACTTAGTCCCCGAGGATTATGAGCCCTCTAGGGGTGTTTTCCCCAACATTATGGTGGGAGGACGAATGGATGACTACCCCCTTTGGCCCCGCTCTCTTCTCTTGGTAGATATTTGTGCCAACATGAACAATGGTTAGTTTCTCCACATATGTGTGTAGAGGGATGTAATGGCTTGTGGTTTTTTCACACACATATATTTTGGATATAGTATCCTATGGACTACTATAGGTGTAACATGTATAGGTTGTGATGGCTTGAGGATCCCAACATTGTGTATGGGATGTAATGGCTTGAGGTATAATACTCGAGGTATGATACACGTTATGAAGGCTTTAGTGGCTCCCAGAACATACTGGGTTACTTTTGGTTGTGAGGATGGTGTGGTGCTTCACCCAAGTGTCTGCGGGCAAGCCTTTGTGGTGCACAAGGTGCATATTGTGTTGCTTCACCCAGGTGTCTGCGGGAAAGCCTTTGGAGAGAGATGCGTAGGACGTATGTCATTGGGGCAATGCGGAAAACCAGGGGGGAAGTAGTAGTGGGGTACCATTGATATTCATTACTATATGCTATATTCTTGTATGTGTTACTTGTTGAGAGTGGCCATGGTGTGGTTTGGAACTTAGTATACCAATTTAGGTGATGAGTTAGTTTCACTTTTAGTTCACTATTCTTTAGTATGATTTCATTACTTTTTCATGAGTGGAATCGGGGAGGATCCTACTGGGTATACTGTTATACTCACCCTATGTATATATAAACTATTTTTCAGGTCACTTGGAGCCGGTTGGAGATCATGATGGTTCCTACTAGCTTGGGGTTGTAGGAGCTGTTCGGGCTTGTGATTTCTACTGTTTTACTTCCTTTTGGGTACTTGCAGTTTTTCCCTTCCAATTGTAGTACTTTTTCATGACATTTCATAATGTACTTGGGTTCATTTTAAATTCCAGTTCTAATTCGAAGTTGATTGTTGTCTATCTTATCTATCTCTTCTGCATGTGTTCTCTATGAGGGTAATGACTCCCATATGTGTGTTTACTATACCCTCGGTGCTAGTTGCCAACCCAGGGCCTACTGGAGGCAGGAGTCGGGGTTCATTATCTCCCTTATCACATTACCGGCCCAGGAGGGGTACACTTTTTGAGGAGGGGGTCTTTACATGAATGCTACTTTCCTTTTTTTATCGTATTAAAAGGATGAATATAAAATGAAACATATGTATATTATAATCTTAGAATCATATACACATCAAAATTTTAACATAGTTTTGTTAAAAGTATCTATAATACCTTCTAGGTATTTCATGAACAAATTACATCACATAGAGGGTGTGGTAGTCCGTACTTCCACAAATGATGTTATCGTTTCAACATAAAATAAAATGTATAAATATATGTGTTGTAAAAGAATTAAAAAATACTAAATAAATAAGTTTTATTATTAAATATAACATACATAAATATAGTTCCCATTTTAATTTCTACCAAGAAAATATATAAAGGATAATTGAACAATCATTATTTAGTGGGGCGGTAGTTCTCCAAACACGAAAACAATATGTTTCTTACCCATCAGATGAATCCATGTTTAATTAAAGGTTTATTCCAAAACATAAAACCAACATAGTATAATTTTGATACAATTTTTTATTATTATTATATAATAAGAATATTTTGGGGAGTGAATAATGGACATAAAATAAAGTCCTTTATGAAAGGTGTTTCCTCTTAATCATGTAACTTTTATTTCATTGCACCAAAAGTCAAAATTGGATTAAATTATTCCCAATGGTGGGATTCAAGGAGAAAATTAGGTTTTTTTGCGGAGATATTTTGGTTGGGTTTGGTTGGTCAAAAGTGTCTTCAGATGAGTGAGGATGTGGGAGGGAATGAGTTCTTTTATAATGGAGGAGGAGTGACACTCATGTAATATTTTAAAAGAAAGGAACCTCAAAAACGGTTTTTTGAAAGTGGATCAATTATGGACCAATGTCATGAAAAGGGATTATAGGGTCAACATATTTTCATAAAATGGATTTTGGACAAGTGTATAGTTCATTTTTCAGTCTTAAGGTAATGGTTTAGTCTTTTATTATGCTTAATTTAACCATAATGATTGTAATTAATTTTAATTACATTAACAAACCGGTTTTCTAAAAAATTTGTTGGAATTTTTTTTCATTATAAATTATATTGAAAAATATAGGTAACCCTAATTTTAAAATTATAATCATATAAGTGGATTAAATTATATAAAAATTAATATCATTGACGAGACAATAATGCATGTTTTTAAAGTAAAAAAGTCATAATATTTGATAACAATTTATAATATATTTCATACTGAATCTAATTAGATTTCCAAAATTTTTATGAATAGGAAAAAATATTATCTAATTATACTTTAAAACAAATTTAATCTTTAATTTAATCTTTATAATTTAATTATATGAAAATTCAGTGTTGTATTAAATTTTAGTATTTTCAACTTCTCATTAGGAATATAAATTTCACAAAAAAATTCAAAAATTCACCCTATGTTAATTTGAATGTTCCTATTTCAAATATAAATTTTATATTTAGATATAAGATTTTCAAATGGGTAAAAAAAATTATTTTAAATGGATTCTCCATTAAAATGGCGTAAAAGTCCTTAAATAAAAATATTGGTCTATTTATGTAGTATTGAATTTATTCTTTTCTTAGGTCAATTGAATTTCTTGGATGGTTATTAGATATAATTGATTGAATATATAAAATATATATTTCATTAATTTCATTCATCAATATTATTTAATTTAATTTATGAATAAAAAGCGCCTTTATGATAATAATAGTAATAATATTTACTTATATTCGATTGATTTTTATATTAATTTTTAGTTAATTGGTAACGTATTAATTATTATAATATTTGTGAAAAACATATATTTTTATAACTGGGTTAATAATATTTAGAAAATATAATTTAACTGTTAGGTTGGGTATTATTATATTAATTAAAAATATTTTAATAATATATTATTGTTTAGTAAAAGTCAGTCCTGTGTGAAACAGAAGGCTTTGAAGAAACATGGTGTTGTGTATGTCACATGATAACTCAGTATCAAATGAATTGAATGAAATATAATATATTTAATTAATTTAAAATACTAAATATATTATATTATATTCACTTACACAATTGGTGTTGTGTGTCATTAATGCTATTAGATCCAATGATCATACTTTATAATTTTAGGGGGTTACATTAATGGTCTATGATTTATTAGACCATGTATTGTATTTAAATTCATTACTTTGATTATTTTTAGACCCCTTTAAATATCCAAATTCTAATTATATTTGAATAATGAATTTCCCCTAATTATCCATATCATTTAACATGCATATTTTTAATTCCTAAACCTTATATGATTTCTACATATTATATTTACATGGAATGTTTGTTGATTTTGTATGGAAATATTGATAATTTTCATACATTATTCAATGCGGATATTAGATAAGGAATATTATTTAATTTATTTATTCAATGTGATGAATTTGACGGGTAGGAAGTGACGGGTGGGGTCCAGAATGTATATACCCCGTTGATGAATGACCATGTTCTCATTAGACAAATTAGTTGCACAAATTAAACCAGTTTGTACCTATAGTTTTTAAATGTATTGTGAAATTTCATTAAAATATAGTTTTTCAGATGTTTTCAAATAATTAAGCATCATCTTCATTTTGATTCATTTATCCAAGAGATTTTACATTGACATATCTGTGGATGCATTTTTTATCAAATAATTGATTTAATAGCATGTTTTTCAATTATTTTATTTGAAATGCGTACTATTCCTTATATATTTATTTTAATTGAATTTGTTTCTAGTTATTACCATTCCTTATTGATTATGAATTCATTTCATTGATTATATGGAATGAGGTTTCTATTATTACATTACAATATTGATTATTCTCAATGAGTATTAATTTCTTGTGTTTTAGTTAACCCTTTCTAAGAATTTCAGGTTACCCTTATTATGTTTCCATTCCCTAGGATTCCATAAAATGTACTAATATTTATTTTAATGTATACACCAGATGGAATAAAGTTATTATCCTTAATGAATATTTATTAATTATTGTACTTTTTTGTAAAACAGGATTCTTGTATATATCTTACATACCAAGAACACTAAAGAATTTTCTTCATTTGATATTTTATTTTACTGTATCAAATGCCAATGTAATGGTATAATGATTTTGAGTCCTGGATTTCTAGGTTTGAGTATCTATAGATTGCATCAGGGATGGTTTAGTAACAACAATGGGAACTTAATTTAGTGAAAAATAAATTAGAGAACATAACCCTATGGTATAATTTTAGGATAAGTATAGAATAATATTCAAATGTTTATGTTACATAGTTATTATGTGTTTTAAATATTAATACATCTATGTCAAGATACTATAAGTGGAAATGGTTCTCGCTTGGATGTACCTAGTAGTAACAACACAGACAAGGTGCATTAGGCAGGACTCGGCCTGACCCGAGACATTAGAATGGGACTTATTCAACAACTTGTCTGACACTACCACATAATATGCTTATGATAATTCATATTTTCTTTTAAATTTTTTTTATTATATTTTAATTTATAATGACAATTACTATCCTAGGATAAACATGAGGTGTCTGATATTGAAAATTATGCCTCAAGATTTAGAAATACTATAAGTGATTGTATTGTTTTTCTGATATGTTAATTGATGCTCACGCTATGGTATTTAGATTCTAGAAATGACCTCTTCAAAAGGATAAAATCAAGACAATGGTAGGACCTATGATGAAATAAATGGATGATGTGTTTTCTGTAATGAGGTTTTATGGAAAACAATTGTTAAAAGATTGTTTAATGACAAAAATGTAAGGGTCTCTATAATATTTATTTTTGAAATTAAACTAATATGGTTATTAAAAATGAAATCCAATATGTTGGGTGATAACCCAGCAATTAAGGTAAGTCCGTGGCACTTGAAACCATGACTAAAGGAAGATATGTGTTTATTGATAACCACTAACCTACATAATGTCATTTATAATACGTCATTTATTCTAGTTAACAAATTTGATGAATAAATATTAATGATGAACCATTAGTGTTAATTTTTTGGTTTAGAGAATAATTTCATAACCATATTCGTTTTCAAAAAATTTCTGAAAAAAAATAAAAGCATATTTTATAGGCCTTACGATCCGTTACAAGTTATTACAGTGCTTAAGAAATCAAAGATAATTTTTTATATTCCTTTCATGAAGTAATGTATGAATTATAAATTCATCAAATCACATAAAAATAATGATAATTTTTTTTATATAAGTGTATTTTCTCATATCCTTAGTCTGTAAATGAATTACACATCATTAGGGAAATAATGTAGAAATAAAATGTTATCCTAATACTGTCATTTTTTTAGACTGATGGCATTTTTAATCATAAAAAATATATATTGTTGAGTTCCTCAACATTCCATTTATCATTCAATTATTTGAAATTGACGACCTCTATAAATCCCTATAAATATTTATTCTTTTCCACCATCACCATGTATGTATCACCACATTACACTAATTTTATCCTACTTAGAGGCCTAGTTATACATTAGTCAATGTGACATTTGTGTTTACCATTCGTTATTTTATAGTGGATATTTTATGAACCATTATCGTGATCTGGGACTCCAAAATAAAAAATATTAAGCTTTTTTTACCATTTATGTGGTTAAATTATGGGGTAACAATTTGATTAAGGTGCCGTGAATGTAACGCCCCAAAATTCTATCAAAAGTATAGTGTATTTGATAGTGTGAATGACAAACGACAGAAAGAGAATAAGGGAAAATAATATCCCAAGACTTTACAATAAATATAATATTTTAAATAAGTTTAATATTTGATATGTCATCTGATGTGTCTGATACTAAGTTGGAATACATTGCACATAACTACAACATTCATCAAATGATTGAGTTACCCGCAAGACTTAGTTATACAAAAAATATTATATTATTAAAATATTATTATTTAATATAATAAGTCATAACCAAGCCATAAAATTAGAGTATATTAATTTTATTAACTAACATAAAAAAATATATATTTTACGTCAATATTAAATTATTTCATATGTTACAAATTAATTAGAAATGAATAAAAACCCAATTCAATACAATTGAAATGTTTTTACGCTCACAATGGTGTTTTATCTTAGTAAAATAAATTAACATATATTATTAAATAATATTATTGAAATATATATATTATATATTCTATAAGAATTTTTTATATTAATAAAAATTTATTTGATAGGTATAAAATAAAAATAACCCCAATATTACACATAAAAAACTATATTTATATAAATTCAGTTTTATCACCTTTTCATGGAGAACCTATTTATAATATAATTTTTTTTTATGTTTTAAATTTTCTATATGGAAATAAAATTTATTTTTTAAATAAGAACAACAAAATTATCTTATGAAGATTTATGGTTATTATTATGAGATGCTTCAATTTATAATTAATAGAAAAAATACTGAAATTTAATTCAAAACTACTTTTTTGTAATATTTATTTATAAAGTGAATTTTTATTTTTAAATGGATTTTATGAATAATTTGATATATTGTAGATAATTTAGTACAATTTTGGTTATTAGAATCATTTTCACTTTGATATTGTATTTAATACTTAGTTATATTTTGAAAAAGTTATTTAAAACAATCTTTTCATCCCATATGAATCATTAAATTTAAATTAATATATACCAATACAGTTATTTCAATTTTAAAAAATGAATTAAATATTTAAAATCATATTTTTTTTAATATATAATATTTTAAACATAGTTTTTTACAAAAAATATATTACTGAAACTGATTAAAAATATTTCCAATAATTATGAGAAAAACTATCCTCACAAGGGACTAAACCATAACGTATAGGGCCAAAATGACCTTGAAACTTGTCCAAAACCCTTTTCATGATCATATATAGACCATATAATAAAAATAATATTTATTCATCCATTATTGGTGATATAGTTCCCTATAAAAAGTGTGTGTGATTCCCATATAAATATTTTAAAAGAATGTCACCCCTCTTCCACAACAAAGAGGCAATTTCCCCTCCCACTTATTCACACATATCATGCCCTTTTTCTCAAAAAATATTTTCCCAAATAGATCCTAAAAATAACTCCCCTTAACCTAGAATATTCCCTTTGGTATGTAAATCGTCCATTAAATCCATTTGGTTCAATCCAAATAAAGTTATCCAAAGAATAAGTAACATCCTCCCTCAAGCCCTTTTGTTTTATTTTCATTCTATAACCCCTAACCACTTTTTATTACATGGTAATATAATAAATATGGTATATTAAATTTAATTAGATGTTTTTATTCAATTTTTTCAACCTAATCATACACACACATCCATATAATGTGTAATGAAGTTATCATTTATGTGTACAATGAACTATCGCCTCACAGAACAATGTAATTTATTTTATTTTACCAAATATCGTGGATGTGAATTTTGATGGAAACGATATTTAAAGATCATATTTATGAAATTATAATGTCTTCATTATTATTTAATTTTCATTTAACACAAACCTTTGTTCTTTTCATTTTTCTAGAATACAATGACCTCATATGTGTAAGTGTGGACTACCGCCTTTTCAAAGCAATTTGATTCATTCACAGTATACATGAAAAATATAAATTATGGTTTTAATAAACATATTTGAAATATATGATATATATATATGATATATAAATTATAAAATACATATATATCATTTATATTTAATTATTTTATATGTAAATGAAATGAATGTATCTCCCACGCGTGCATATGACATATGGTATCCATGAACGATGCATTTAATTTTTTATCCCCATATATTATGGATTATTATAATCATATAACTTCGTAACATATATTATAATAATTCAATTTTATAAATTTATTATATTATAAAATCATGATCCAAGTAATACAAAAAAAATAACAAGTCAAAACATACCCGAAAAATGGGGCGATTAACACCTGAAATAGTCAAAATAATTAGAGATTGTAAACATATGGGTAATAAGATATCAAAAGAAGATAATTTATGATATCAGGAATATATTTATAGTTATTTAATAAGTTTATAACTTAATTTAAATCAATATACATAATGTTAATGAACATTCACCCAAAAATTAAACGTAAGGTAAAAGATTTTCATCTCAATTCTGATATTCGTGAGATAAATGTCATATTCAGAATTTACATTTTATTTTTGGGTTTTCTACTAACAATTATGACATAATATTTCATAAATTGTTTTACATTGATGGTATTTCTAGTTTTAATTTTTTTTATTTTTTCTATGGGGATTTCATTTAAAAGTTACGCAGTGGTTAGAATTTCACAACCTGATTTCTTTTAATTAGGTTATATTACATCCTTGTTGTTTCTAATTTTATAAGATTATGCATGATAAATTTTTACTATATATAATTTTATTTCCAATTAATTTATGAGGATTTAAATTTTAAAGACATTATCTATTCATGGATTGATTCTCAACATCAAACTTATTGGTTTTTAAGTGTTTACTTCACAATCTCATTTTATTATGGATTGTTTATATTTTATTTTCCTTTCATGAATTTTTTTTCATTATATACCAAAGACATTAATTTTATTATACTATATCTATTCATGACTTTTTCAAAGTAATACTACCATCTTTCACTCTTTGGTACTGAAAATGTTTTAGAAAGAGTTTTCAAGAAAACCTGACTTCACTTTTCTCTTTAGTTGGAGAAACATTTTTCTTCTAAAAACCACATTTTCTAAAAAGGATTTAAAAAATGTTTTTGACCCTTCCAAAATGATTTATTTATAAAATTAGGGTTTTTTTGCCAAATATTATAAAAGGGACCCTCTTGACAAATTCCGAACAAGGCCTTTTTCGAACCTTTTTACTAAGGAGAAGGAATATTCATTTTTACCATATATGACTTCTAAGAATTTACCCACCATCATTTCATTGAATAATTAATTTTATTATTGAAAGAATAATTTTTAATGAAATTTTTTCGAAGTAATTTAAAAAAAATTATAAAAAAAAATTTCCAAATGAAAATTTTATTTTCATCAAAATTATTAAATACACTTTTAATATCAATTTTATTCATCAACAAAAAACTCAAATATTTTACTACACTTGGTATATTATGTTTTAATACCATAAGATTAAACCTATGTATAGTTTATGATTTATTTGATAAATAATAGTATTGAAATTCACTACCTTGATTCTATTTTGTCCCTTGAAATATTTACTTTCAAATGATCATTTATAATTTCATTTCCCCTAATTATCCATATCATTTATCATAGAAATGTTTATTTCACAAACCATATATCATTTATACATATGATATTTTCTTTGATAAATATTTTATTAATTGGGTATGTATTTATACATCCATATTATTTATTCAATAAACATATTTGATATTTCATATTAGTTATGTCTATTATTTCTTATGAGGAATGATTTTGAAATGTATTAATGGGCGGGTCTCGACATTATATTTCCCCATGATGTGAAACAATTCATCTTAAGGAAAATTAGACCTAATATTTAAGAATGTTTCTACAATATCTTTTAAACCATCTTTTGAACGGTCTTGATAGTATTTGGTCATTATGTGCCTCAGCCATAATATCCCATAATTTTTCATTTCCTTATTTTTTTTCAGTTATACATGTGATTTTTCATTGAAATATCTATAGACACATTTATTTATCAGTTCGTTGATTTAATGCAATTTTTTTCTATTATTTTACTTACCATATTAATTATTTTTTATCTAGTTATTAGAATGGAATTTGTTTTCAAATATTATATTTTCATATTGATTGTCCATTAATTTTATTGAATATATAGAATATTTTTTCAGTTATTAAGCTTCTATATTGTCTATTAGCATTGATTCATTTTTGATTCCACTGTACGTTACCCTTGCTGAGCATTTGAGATCACCTTTGTTGAGTTTAATTTCACTACGATTCCCTAATGTGTACTAAGAATGATATGCAAGGATACAGTAGATGGAATAAGGTTATTATCCTCAATGAAAAAATATATTCTAAATAGTTTATTAGTCTTTAAAACAAGTATCATACTTATATCGTGATTACCAACACTACTAAACAATTTGGTCACTTAGGATGTGATTCACTTCTATCTTATGCCAATCCAGTTGTATCATGACTATGGCTATGGTATTTCTAGGGTAAGGTCACCATAAAAAATTCATTAATAGATTTTTTTCATAATAAAATAATCAAGTATAATAATAATTGAATGATGAATGAAGGCAATGAATTATTATTGGATTTCATGTATCCAAAAGTTGACTAAATATACCATCAAGACATATTATCAGGCCTATTTATGTATGCGGTTAGAATCCCATATGATTCTTCTTGGAAACAAACACGAATGGTTTTTCATCATTGAAATTGACTAATAGTTCCCATTTCTGCTTAATGGAAATATCTATAACTGGCCCCACCCATAACTTCTTCTCTAAATCATTCCCCATATATCAAACGTTCGATTTAAAAAGAGTGTTTTAAATCATTGTTTATCATACCACTTTGATAAATTTTAATTATATACCACATGGAGGATTATAATTATTCAAAACTAAAAAAAAATTTGGATTGAAAAAATCATGATATTACATGTAAATTCGAAAATATATATACCACCTTGAAGAGAATTGGTTGTTAAAAAATAAGTCCCATGTAATTTAAGATGGAATTGCTTACCACTTTTTAAATAGTCGAATTAATTTCCCCATGATAGAAAAAAAAATTAAAAAACCTTAAATATGTTTAAATTAAGAGTTTTATGATATCATATATCAAATTTTAGTTTATATACACCCCCAATGAGAAATATGTTATGGATGCAGCATATATCTCACATAAGTTAAATTTAGATGATAAAACCCTTACCTCGTGCTTCCCTTTAGTGTGACAATATTTAACCTCCTATATATTGGTCTAAATTATGTTATGAACTCACATGAGATCTTTTTTATTATTTATAATACCTTATCTAATGATTTAATGACATCTTATTACACATTAATTAATAATATATCATTAATTTCATGATTGTGGGTGTGTTTTCTTCATGGTTTCATGCTAATTTTATTTGTGTGTAATTATTTATGTTATTTTAAAATGATATTAAAAGCACAAATGATGAATGAAATATAATTAATAAAAATCTGTAACTTAAAATATTCCGATATAAAAATTTTCTTTCTTCTATGAGGATGATTAATTTGATAAATTCTATATGATAATTGTTTGGTTAATTTTGGAGGGTTTTCAGTAAACCATGGACTTGTTTTATTTTTATTATTATTATAAGTATATATTAGTTCCATAGAATAAATATTTTATAATATACCTATAAAAATAATACATAACGAAAACTATATTTATATGATAATCCATGAATGTGGTAATGGAAAACAAACAAAATCATTATTGACGGAGGTGATTAAGTAGCAAAACATGGACAACAGTTTTCGTTCAATGAGTAAAATAAGGTAATAAAAAGGATTGATATATGATATTCCATTTTAAATATCACACTACAATATATACATGATTAAAAGGATTTTATTTATTTATAGATAATGGAGGTGAAGATAAAGTAGAAAATGAAATGAAATTATGTGATGTGTTTTGAGATAATTACCTCTTGAATATCAAATCAATGGAGGACCCCTTTAAGACCATGGAATTGGTCATATAGAGAGAAAAAACATATCTATGACACTAGGTGACTGAGTAGGAGAGTTTTTCATAGGGATTTGAGGAGCTCCAAGTATTGTGGGTAGAAATGGGGTGGTAATGGGTGGAATTTATATGTGAGGAGAGGTGAGTTGAAGTGATTAAAATAATGATTATTTTATATTTAATGAAACAAACATTGGTGTGGTATTGATTTCAATGAATTTGGTTGAAAATTAGTATTTTTTAGTCGATTTAGGGTTTTTAAATTCCTCAACTGACAATTTTTTTTTTCAGTTTTTCGAATCCTTTATCCTTTTGACACTAACCCATTTTATCTTTTACATATACCGCTGAAAATATATTTTTTACAAGCTTAATATTTTCATTCAAACAAATTAAATTGAACATACTACATAATTTAGACCATTTGATTGAAAATATATAATTTTTTTACCTAAATAAATTCACAAAATTAAAAATAATATATTTAGAAATAATCTCATAGATATAATGAAAAAGAGGGGTTTTAAGTGATAACTCAAAAATAATGAAATATTTTTATATTCAATTTCAATGTAAATATATTCAAATGGAATAAATTGGATTCATTTATGTATTATTGAACTAATTATAATTTCAAAATAATTTAAAATATAATCTTACAACATAAATTAATTAGATGAGAAAATAATTTTGAATTAAATTTCACCATTATAAACATGTCATAATAAAATTTAACTTATTTATAAAATAAAAAATTACCCCAATTTTATAAATTATGTTTTTTTAAATATAATTTATAAATGTCTCAAAATACTGTTTCAAAATAAAAACCATTAAAAGATGATAAAATATTATTTTTAGAAAAATATATCTTTATATGAATAAAATTAAATCTATTTCTTATTTCAATCCTATAAATCATATTTTATAAATATAAAATCGTTGATTTAATATACATCATATAAATTTAATTCTGATCTCTAACTATAATTTGTTAAATTAATAATAAAATTTTAAAATCAATTGTTGGAATAAAAATATATTTTTTACAAGAACACTTCCTTTGTGTTAAATTGGATTTAATTTTCGTTTCACATTAATTGTTAATAAATTAATTCATTTTATAAACATGTGTAAACAATACTATGATAATTTTTAAAATATCATTCATTCCCAAAGTTTCTATGACTATGTGATATATATCACAATTAAATATTAGTATGTAATTGTTTTTTAAGATCGGTGTTGTGTTTAATGTAAGATATCTAAGAAATTGAATTTATTTAATATGGTACATACCATAAGAAAATGGGATGTTACATTCCCATATCCTTCGTTGAATTCCATCCTCATAATTTTATCTTTCACTTTAAAAATATAAGGATGATAATTTATGTAACATCCAAGGTATTTATCGAATAATATATTTTCATATCAACTAATATTTTTGAATTAAATATTAATTTTATTTTAATGGGGAAACTATGTATGATAGATTACCAAATACGTAACAATGGGTTCTCAGAAATCTTATGTTTCACACAATACATAGTTATACCAATAAATAAAAAAATATTATTATTATTATTTTAAGTGGTAGTTAATATCTAGATTTTGTATTGTTGGGAATGAAAAGAAATAACTATATTATAATTTTACAAATTTCTTTAAATGTTTTTACATTTTTCTAATGAATCATGAAGACTAAAATAACAATGAATCCAAAATTTAAGAATAAAATGCAATAATATTTTCTGAATGGCTCGATGGACTTCATTATTATTAATTTTTGATAACCCCCATTTCTAGGGATGAGGGGGAACCCTTACAAGGCCCGTGGGATCATAGATTACATGGCCTGTAGGCTTAGGAGATTACATGACCCGATGGTCTTAGGGAATTCAACTAGACTATCTACAAGGAACTAGCCCTCCCCAGCATCTTCATCCTGGTAGTAGCTCTCCACCATTGCATGTACGTCTGGCTAGGCTTCCTGAGCAAGCATAGGCTGGTACCGATAGCAAAGCCATACCCTCTCATTCTGATAATCCATTTGGCTCTGCTCTGGTGAGTACACTTGCTCTGAATCCTCTTTTGGGGATGCGCCTTTTTGGTAGTGTGTCTCAGGCCTACATTCATGTGGCCCGAAGGCCATGGGGTGGCCCAAAATCCTTATGGTGGCCCGAATGCCTTGTGAATCAACTGGCCCGAAGTCCCGGGTGGCCCGAAATCCTTGTAGGACCCGAGGTCCAAACGGGTGGCCTGATAGCCCAAATGGATGAATAGTTTCGGCTGCTATAGTACCGAACAATGCCTACTACAGCACCTACTACAGTACCTACTACAGTACCTTCTATAATTCCTGCTAAATTACTACTACATTACTACTACAGTATTGCTACAGTACCCAGAAATATGCCTCCACCAGGATTTGATATCGGGTATCTTGGATGCACCTAGCGATTCCTCACCAACTAGGTTGTAACATCCCAAGTAAGTAATGAATAATAGATATTTTTATCTATGTATATTAATGAATTATATAGTGTTTTAGAGGATTAATATGAGAATAAATCCAATCATAAGCATGGAATACACTAATATTTTTAAAAGACTATTTTACTGCCTTTTGATGGAAAACCATTTTTAAATCAAACTTTTGACAATTATATAAGCATTATTTTTCAAAATAAACTTATTATTTATGATTGGGACATTTATATTTACATTGGATAATTTTTTGGTATTTTTCGGACAATGTTCATTTTTTAATGAATAGTGAAAAATACTGCATTTTACATCAAATCTGATTTTTCATCTAATTTAATTATATGGTTAGATTATATTTTGAATTTGTTTTAAAGTTCTATTAGAATATATTTTCACCATTTAATCCAATAGTGGTCATTAGAATTAATTTCACTTTGAAATTGGACAGAAACTAGTGTCAATCTTTTGATACTTATTATTTCATAAAAACACGCTATTTGATCTGACAGCGGGAATTAATTATTAAATTAATTAATGTAACTTATATGTTTTGAATTTTGTAAAATAGAAATAATTTTTGAATTCAGAATATCAAATATAGCTTAAGGTGATGTTTTGGTATTTTTCTGAAAAACTTCAATTTTTGATGAATAGTGAAACCACTATGTGGTACTTATAAAAACTGATTTTCCCTTTAAATGAAATTTTACCACCTCTATGTTTTGAATTTCAAAAATCTGACATAAATGGTTGTCATTAAGAAGTAAAATGTGGTTCAATGGGATTAAAATAATTTTTTGGTGAATAGTAACTTTAAAGTTTTTAATCGCGATTAGAGGTAATTAGTGTAATTTAAGGTAAAAATAATGTTTTAATAATATTAAATGACCTAGACACATGTCCTACCCATATTTTATGTGTCATGGCCGACCAAGACAACCCATGGGTCGATTTTTGGGAAACCATGGATCCACTTGGGTAAGATAATGACATTAATGCTTTTTATTTAATGTAAAAGTAAAAATGTCAAAAACATGTATTGTTTTACTAAAACAATTTTTACATGGGGTTACACAAGTCAGATTTTTGAATATAAATAATCACTGGAAATATAAAAAGATTTCCTACATAATTTTATTTTTTTTATAATTTTTAGACATTAAATTAATTAAATTATTTATGACACCATGATGATGCAGTGATGACCACATTATTTAACGATTTAAATAAAATGAAAAGATAATGTAAAATATAAGACCTACACATGTAAAAACCTATTGGATTTGTGTATTTGAAAATATTATCACCTTATCCTCAAAATATATAGTTTTGGGACCTTTAATATACGAAATTCATTTTATAATAAAGTATCCTTTTATACCTTTCCAAGAGTGCCCCTCCTCTCCTCTAATAAAAGGACCCCACTTCTAGCCCCTTACCCACACTTCCAAAGCCTTTTGTTCGGCCAAGCTCTGCCCATTTTGTTTCTACACATCCCTCTCTTACTCCCAGAAGCCTCAGTTTGGGCAGAAGTCTTCCCAAGGAAGCCTTGGAGCTCAAATCAAAAAAAGTTACCCGTTTTAAAGGTAGTGTTTTCTCTTGTGTTCTTATGTTTTATTTTTCTTCTCCAAACCCCTCAACTCTTTTTATCCATTTATTTTGTAACAAAACCAGTATACTAAATATAATAGGATGTTTTTATAATAAGTATTCGAGCTTCACTTACACACACCTACATCTAATGGTTAAAGAACATACTGTTTCTGTGGATGGAAAATTTCTGCCTCACGAAACGATGATTGTTCAATATTTTTCTAACACATTCAAAGGTGGACATTAAGATTTCACTATATTTATATATGATATATAATCTATTTATGTTTTTCTTAAGCTTCTGTATTTTTCATTTATGGCATAACTTTATGGCTTCCATTATGTGTATACGCGATATCTTCTTTTTAGGAAGTGCGGACTACCGCCCCCTCAAATTGATTTGATTCGTTAATGCCATATGTGGGATGTATACAGGATGGATTTAATGATATTATATATGATATTATACTGGAATTATAATATACCTTTATATAATTAAGATTTCACTTCATTAAAGTATGAGATAGAAATGAAAGTAGCGTTCATGCATACGTACGGCTTACCGTCTCAATGAACGGTGCATTTCATTTGTTATCCCCAAATGTAATGTACTATTATAAGTACATTTATATAATGGATATATATGATTTATGTTACATCTAAGTGATGAATATAATTCAGTAATTAAAATATACGTACCTCTCATTTAGTTTTAATTCCATTAATATGACATAGAAATGAAAGTTGCGTTCATGCGTACGTACGGCTTACCGTCTCGATAAATGGTGCATTTCATTTCTTACCACTAAATGATTATGTAATATTATAAATACATGTATATGATGGATATATATGATATATATGATATCCAAATCATGAATATCATTCTGGATATAATGAACCTTTGACCACACGAACAACATGTAATTGTATGAAGTCCACTTTCGACTAAAGAACCAAGTATCTACAAAACAAACATTTTTAACATAAATGATTACATAATGTTTATAAAATGGAAATAAGTGATATAAAAGTAATAATGAATTTGAAAAAAGATCTTAAGAAAGTATAAATTAACTCAAGTTTATTATTCAGGATGTTAAAGAACGATCGAGTCATGTTGGACCCGAGGTAAGGGACTTCATCTCAATCTCCTTTCATTGAGGCATATTTCGGTTTATACACAACTTTATTTTATACGGTGTATAAACCCCTTTGAGTTTTACTTTTATAAAAAAGGAATCTTTTTCTACGAAACGTATTACTAAACAACAAAAAGGAATGTTTCTTTTAATGTACGCGGTGACAATGACCTCTTCCGCCACCGCAATTATTATTTTGTATTTGGCTTCCTCAACAAGCCGTAATGTTTTTTAAATGAAATAAATACCATATAATCTTTTATGTATTTTGGTATTGAAAATGGTTTTTATAATGTATTTTTTATGTCAATATATTTAAGTGATACATTGTGATCAAAGTGTGGAAATGTTTCCTTTCCATTATATTTGTTTTATGTCTTATGATTTTATAATGGTACTTGGATATTTGATGGGTGGTTACATGATAAACCATATGAAGGGTCGTTCCGTGAATACCAGGATGGGTGGTTACATTATAACCTCCCATGCATTGGGTATGGAAGTCAGCCGTATGGCTATTTCATTAAGTGATATGTGTGGAATTCGACCGTATGGTTATTCCATTTAAGTATGTTTATGTCCCAAATTACCTTTATATGTTATGTGATATTTATATGGGTTTTATGGTAACCGTTTGTTTAAAAAAGGGTAAGTAATGATCTTTTATTCAGTGAAGAGTTTTTACTACTTCATAAAGGTGAAAATTATTACATTGATAAAGTATACATGGTTTTCTTATTGTTTTGAAAAACTAACAGTTTTCATTCATTGTATATCCCTTACTGAGCTTTTTATGCTCACCCCATGTTTTTTGAAATGTTTTTCACAGGACTTAATGTGGAATAGGGTCAAGGATGGGATCAAGGGAATGTCATGCTATCTAAAACATGGAACTAGACATGTTTCTTTTTAAGAGTTTTTATTTTATGGAAACTTAGTATAAGTGTCTACTTTGTAATCATTCGAGATGTAATAGTTATGTCCAAATTCACTAAAACTCTAAAACTGAAAATATCCTCAATGTGAATTATTCATTTAATTCAATATTAAGTAAGGTTTAAGGTCGGGGCCTTATAGTTGGTATCATAGGTTTGTTAGACAACTTTAGGAGTTAGAAAATTGTTAAATTATAAATTAATTTATGGTATGATTGAAATGATATAGCATTTAAAGATTACCATGTTGCTTCACCTAAGGTATTTCTGTGTTAAGGATGGTTTTTCATAGAGGAAACAGAGAAGATTTTTTGGGAAGGCATGCTGAGGGAAATGACCTTCCAAATCAGCATACTGAGATGGTCAGAATCAGAATTGAGCAGTTTACTACAGTGATGGCTCATTTGACTCAGGTGATAAATCGTGGTTGTGTTTACTGACGATATTTTAGTGTTTTCTAAAATTAAAGAGGAGATTGAAAGTCATTTAATGGTTAACATGAAAACCTTAAACGAAAAGTGATTATATGGAAAATTCATCAAGTGTGAGTTTTGGTTACAAAAAATTTCTTTCCTTGGTCACATTGTTTCAAGAAATGGCATAATTGTTGATCCTGCTAAAACAAAAGTTGTTGAAGAATGGCCTAGACCCACAAATGTTACCGAGATCCGTAGTTTTCTTGGTTTGGAAGGTTACTACAGATGGTTTGTTGAAAATTTTTCATGGTTATCTAGTCCAATTACTAAGCTAACTTGGAAGGGTGTTATGTTTATCTGGACAAAGGAATGTGATGATTGTTTTCAGGAACTCAAAAGAAGATTGGTGAATGCTCCAGTTTTGGCACTTCCTTCCAGGAATGGTGAGTTTGTTATCTATAGTGATGCTTCATTGAAAGGACTTGGTTGTGTCCTTATACAGAATGATTAGTTAATTTCATATGCTTTACATTAGTTGAAAACTCAGGAGGTAAATTACCCTACACATGACATGGAATTAGCTGCTTTTGTTTTTGCTTTAAAAATTTGGAGGCATCATTTGTATGGAGTAAAGTGTGAAATATATATTGATCACAAAAGTTTAATGTATATATTTACTCAGAAAGAATTGAACATGAGGAAGATGAGATGGCTAGAATTAATCAAGGATTATGATTGTACAATACATTACCATTCGGGGAAAGCAAATAAAGTGGCTGATGCTTTGAGTCGAAGAGGTATTGCTTCATTAACCATGCTACATTTGGAATGAGATCATTTGGCTTTTCACTTGATTAACCTTGGCATAGAAGTTGTTGGTGTAGGATGGCCTTCTCTTTTTTTTCAGGTATCAATGAAATATTCTCTATCAGATAGAATTAAGCAAGCACAGAAGCAAGATAGTGAGTTGCAGAAAAAGGTAGAGTTGGTTCAAAAGGGTAATTTTCCTGAATTTAACATTGATAATGATTGTATTTTGAGGCTTGGGAAGAGATTATGTGTGCCTATTGATTCATAGTTGAAGAATGAGTTGTTATGTGAGGATCATAGTTCCCCGTTATCAGTTCATCCAGACAGTACTAAGATGTATAGAGATCTTCGGGAGTATTACTGGTGGGACGGAATGAAAAGGGATATTGCTGATTTAACTGTGAAGTGTTTGACTTGTCAGTAGGTTAAATCAGAGCGTTAGTTACCGAAAGGGATGTTGTAGCCATTACCAGTGCCATAGTGGAAATGGGAAAATATATCCATGGACATTGTTGTGGGATTACCGTGGAAACCTCAAGGTAATAATGCAATCTGGGTTATTATTGATCGCTTGACTAAATCTACTCATTTCCTTGATATACGAGATACTTTTTCCCAAGATCAACTTTCTCGTTTGTATCTTAAAGAGATAGTCAGGTTACATGGAGTTCCTCTCTCCATTGTATTTGACAGTGATCCCAGGTTCACTTCTATCTTTTGGAAAGGCCTTCAGAAGTCGTTGGGTACTGAATTAAATTTTAGTACAGCTTTTCATCCGCAATCAGATGGGCAGTCAGAACAAACAATTCAGACATTGGAGGATATGATACGTGCTTGTTCGATGGATTATCAGGGAAGTTGGGACCAGCATCTTTCTTTGGTTGAATTTTCATATAATAACAGTTTTCATTCTAGTATACAGATGGCACAATTTCAGGTGTTATATGGGAAGCAGTGTCGAAATCCAACTTTCTGGGATGATGTGGGTGAAAGGAAGCTGATGGGACCAGAATTTGTAGAAGAGTTGGCAGAAAAAGTTCAGCTGATACAGAAACACATGAGAACAGCTCAGAGCAGGAATAAGAGTTATGCGGACAATGGAAGGAAGGATCTCTCTTTTGAGGTAGGTGATCATGTTTTTCTCAAAGTATCACCATGGAAAAGTGTGATGTGATTTGGTAAGAAAGGAAATCTGAGTCCAAGGTTCATTATACCATATGAAATTCTAGAGATATTTGGATTAGTTTCTTACCGAGTGGATTTACCTCTGAGTTTATCTCAGGTACACAATGTATTTCATGTTTCGATGTTGAGATAGTATATGCCAGATCCATCTCATGTTTTGAGTCCAGAGGTAGTTCAGCTGGAAGAGAACATATCTTATGAGGAACAACCGGTATAGACTCTTGACCACAGGGATCAAGTGTTACAGAATAAGGTGATTCATCAGGTAAAGGTTTTTTGGAAAAACCACATCATTGAAGATGCAACATGGAATCTGAAAATGCAATGAGGACTAAATACCCCCACTTATTCGATAAGTAAATAAATTGCGGGGACATAATTTTCTAAGGGGGGAAGGATGTAACATCCCAAGTAAGTAATGAATAATACCTATTTTATCTATGTCTATTAATGAATTATATAGTGTTTTAGAGGCTTAAAATGAGAATAAATCCAATCTAAAGCATGGAATACACTAATATTTTTAAAAGATTGTTTTACTTCCTTTTGATGGAAAACCATTTATAAATAGCCTTTTGACAATTTTATAAGCTCTATTTGTCAAAATAAACTTATTATTTCTGATTGGGACATTGAAATTTACATTGGATAATTTTTTTGTATTTTTCTGACAATGTTAATTTTGTAATGAATAGTGAAAAATACTACATTTTACATCAAAACTAATTTTTCATCTAATTTAAATATATGGTTAGATTATATTTTGAATTGGTTTTAAAGTTCAATTAGAATATATTTTTACCATTTAATACAATAATGGTCATTGTAATTAATTTCACTTTGAAATTGGACTTAAACTAGTGTCAATCTTTTGATACTTATTGTTTCATAAAAACACGCTATTTGATCTGACAGTGGGAATTAATTATTAAATTAAATAATGTAACATATATGTTTTGAATTTTGTTAAATAGAAATAATTTTTTAATTCAGAATATCAAATATATCTTAAGGTGAAGTTTTGGTATTTTTCTGAAAAAGTTCAATTTTTGATGAATAGTGAAACCACTAAGTGGTACTTATAAAAACTGATTATCTGTTTAAATGAAATTTTACCATCTCTATGTTTTGAATTTCAAAAATCCGACATACATGGTTTTCATTAAGAAGTAAAATGTGGTTCAATGGGATTACAATAATTTTTTGGTGAATAGTAATTTTCAATTTTTTAATCGCAATTAGCGGTAAGTAGTGTAATTTAAGGTAAAAATAATGTTTTAATAATATTAAATGACCTAGAAACATATCCTACCCATATTGGATGTGTCATGGCCGACCAAGACAACCCATAGGTCTATTGTTGGGACCCCATGGAGCCACATGGGCAAGATAATGACATTAATGTTTTTTATTTAATGTAAAAGTAATAATGTCACAAACATGTATTATTTTACTAAAACAATTTTTACATGGGGTTACAGAAGTCAGATTTTTGACTATGAATAGTCATTGGAATTATAAAAATATTTCCTACATCATATTATTTTTTTATAATTTTTAGACATTAAATTAATTAAATTATTTATAACACCATGATGATGCAGCGATGACCACATTATTTAACGATTTAAATAAAATGAAACGATAATGTAAAATCTAGGACCTACAGATGTCAAAAACCTATTGGATGGGTGGATTTCAAACTATTTTCACCTTATCCTCAAAATATATAATTCTGGGACCTTTAAAATCTGAAAATCATTTTATAATAAAGTATCCTTTTATACCTTTCCAAGAGTGCCCCTCCTCTCCTCTTATAAAAGGACCCCACCTCTACCACCATACCCACACCTCCAAAGCCTTTTGTTCGGCCAAGATCTGCCCATTTTGTTTCTCCACATCCCTCTCTTACTCCTAGAATCCTCACTTTTGACATAAGTCTTACCAAGGAAGCCTTTGAGCTCAAATCAAAAAGAGTTACCCGTTTTAAAGGTAGTGTTTTCTCTTATGTTCTTATGTTTTATTTTGCTTCTCCAACCCCATAAAATATTTTAATTAATTTCTTTTGTGACAACAATATTATACTAAATATACTAGGAGGTTGTTATAAGAAGGATTAGAGCTACACTTACACAAACCTACATCTAATGGTTAATGAACATACTATTTCGGTGGATGTAGAATTTCTGCCTCACGAAACGATGATTGTTCAATATTTTTCTAACACCTTCAAAGGTGGCCATTAAGATGTCACTATATATATATGATATATTATATGTTTATTTTTTCCTTAAGCTTCTGTATTTTCATTTATGGCATACCTTTATGGCTTCCATTATGGGTATACATGATATCTTCATTTTAGGAAGTGCGGATTACCGCCCCTCAAAGTGATTTGATTCGTCAATGCCATACATGGGAAGTATAAAGGTTAGATTTAATGATATTATATATGATATTATACTGGAATTATAATATACCTTTATATCAATATTATTTAACTCCATTAAAGTATGATATAGATATGAAAGTAGCGTTCATGCGTACGTACGACTTACCGTCTCCATGAACGGTGCATTTCATTTCTTATCCCCAAATGTAATGTACTATTATAAGTACATATATATAATGGATATATATGATGTATGTTACATCTAAATGATGAATATAATTCTGAAATTAAAATATACATACCTATAATTTAGTATTAATTCCATTAATATGACATAGAAATGAAAGTAGCGTTCATGCTTACGTAGGCCTTACCGTCTCCATGAACGGTGCATTTCATTTCTTACCTCTAAATGATTATGTAATATTATAAATACATGTATATGCTGGATATATATGATATATATGATATCTAAATCATGAATATCATTCTGGTTATAATAAACCATTGACCACATGAACAACATGTAATTGTAAGTAGTCAACTTTCGACTGAAGAACCAAGTATCGACAAAACAAACATTATTAACATAAATGACTAAATAATGTTTATAACATGGTAATAAGTGATATAAAAGTAATAATGAACCTGAAAAAGGTTCTTAACCAAGTATAAATTAACTCAAGTTTATTATTCAGGATGTTAAGGAACGATCGAGTCAAGTCGGACCCGAGGTAAGGGACTTCGTCTCCATCTCCTTTCATTGAGTCATATTTCGTTTTATACACAAATTTCTTTTATACGGTGTATAAACATCTTTGACTATTACTTTTATACAAAAGGAATATTTTTCTACAAATCTTTTTACAAAACGAAAAAAAGGAATGTTTCTTTTAACTTACATGGTGACAACGACCTTTTCCGCCACCTCGAGAATTATTTGGTCTTCGGCTTCCTCAACAAGCCGTAATGTTTTTAAAATAAAATAAATACCATATACTCTTTTATGTATTTTGGTATTGAAAATGTTTTTTATAATGTATTTTTTATGTCAATATATTTAAGTGATAAATTGTGATCAAAGTGTGGAAATGTTTCCTTTCCATTATATTAGTTTTATGTCTTATGATTTTATAATGGTACTTGGACATTTGACGGGTGGTTACGTGATAAACCATATGACGGGTGGTGTCGTGAATACCAGGATGGGTGGTTATGTTACAACCTCCAATGAATTGGGTATGGAAGTCGACCGTATGGCGATTCCATTAAGTGATATGTGTGGATGTCACCCGTATGGTTATTCCATTTAAGTATGTTTATGTCCCAAGTTACCTTTGTATGTTATGTGATCTTTATATGGGATTTATGGTAACCTTTTCGTTACAAAAGGGTAAGTAATGATATTTTATTCAGTGAAGTATTTTTACTACTTCATAAAGGTGAAAAGTATTACTTTGATAAAGTATACATGGTTTACTTGTTGTTTTGAAAATCTAACAGTTTTCAATCATTGTGTATCCCTTACTAAGATTTTTATGCTCACCCCATGTTTTTTTGAAATGTTTTTCACAGGACTTAATGTGGAATAGGGTCAAGGATGGGATCAAGGGAAAGTAATGCTATCTAAAACATGGAACTAGACATGTTTCTTTTTAAGAGTTTTTATTTTATGGAAACATAGTAGAAGTGTCTACTTTGTAATCTTTTGAGATGTAATAGTTATGTCTTAATTATCTAAAACTCTAAACCTAAAAAGATCCTCAATGTGAATTATTCATTTAATTCAATATTATGTAAGGTTTAATCCTGGGGACTTATATAGGCTGAGGCTCCTGTGCAAATACTCTAATATTTTTAAAAGGTCGTTTTACCAGATTTTAAAGGAGATTTTTTTTTAAATCTAGTTATTGTCACATTAATATGTTTTATTTCAAAAAATATATATCTAAAATGGAATCAGGACATCACAATTTAATTTGGTTAAATTTTTTGTAGTTTTATGATAATGTTCAGTTTTTAATGAATAGTGAACAATGCTGCATTTTAATTCAAAACATCAATTTAATCTAATTAATTTATATAGAATGATTGTCATCTTAATTAGAATTAAACTGTAATTGGATTTGATTTTTATGATTTAATCCAATTTCAGTCATTGGAATAAATTTTACTTTTAATTTGTACATAAACACATGTCAATTTTTTTATTTTTTTAGTTCTTAAAACCCCACTTTTTTGTTTTGACAACGGAAATTAATTTTAAATTAATTTCTAAACACTCTGTGTCTTGAATTTGGAAAATTGGATTCCATATTTGGAATCATATTGTCCAAATTGTGTAAATAATTACCTTTTATTTTTTGACATTACGAATAGTAAATTCAGTAATTATGTTTATTCACGACGTTTAATGGGTAAATCTATTAAATAAGGGCAAAAATAATATTTTATTAATATAAAACTACCCTAAATCATGTATTAATCATATTTTAAAGGATATTTCTAAACATGGTAATCCTTGGGTAAATTTTAGGATCCCATGGAGCCACCTTTGTGTGATAATGACATGTTATAAAAATTAATTTTAAGTAAAGAGAAATATAACATAAACATGTTTATTTCATTAAAAAAATTTAATATAAGGTTATGTAACTGAAATCATTGACTTTAAATATTCATTATAAAACAAAAAATATTTCCTAGATTATGGATTTTTATTTATATTTTTTAAACCTTAAATAAAAAAATTATTTATGACACAATGATGATATAGTTATTACCTTATTGATTAAAGTTTCAAATAAATGATTTTATATATATTAAAATAAATGAAATTTGAACATTTTCATGCCACTAAAAATAATTTTATTGATTATTATGAAATATTATATTTTATTTAATGCATTTTTTTGATGGAATTATTTTTTTATGACTTTATCAAAAAACAATTACTAGAGACTGTCAAAATTGACATAAATGAGTGTTTAAAACAAATACTATTTTATTAAATGATATAATAGTCCTAAAAATATATTATTCAGAAAAATGACATATATAATGTAAAATATTTCATTAATGATCATCTATTGGTTCTATTGACATTCTATTATAACTATAGTTGTCATATATTTGGTAAATACAAGAAGACATTGTAAAAGTTAATCTTTTTAAGTACGGGTGAAAGCTACAAGATAATGTTAATTTTATGAAATAACCTTGTATAAAATCTATTGGATTATATGATTTAGACACATTACCATATAATCCTCTAAGTATATAACTTTGTAACTATTATAATTCTAAACTCAGTTTATAATAAAATAATATTTCAATACATTCCTATAGTGCCCATATCCCCTCTTATTAAAGGCCATCACCTATACCCACTTAATGTCACATCTGAAGCCACATGGATCATAAAAATATAGGTAAGATAATCTCAAAAAAAAATCCCATAATTCCACCTAGAATCATTAACATGGGAATAAGGAAATTCAAAAAATAGTGTTTCCTCAAATAAAAAGTTACCTGATTTAGAGGTAACATATTTTCTGAAGTTCCTTTATATTATTTTCCTTTTTCACTCTATATGATCTTATTATTCTATGAATAAATAAATAGAATAGTATCCTAAATAAAAAAGGATTTTTTATGAGAATTATTCTATGAACACTTACACACACCTCCATCCAATGGATATGAATATACTTTTTCTGTGTATAGTGAACTACTTCCTCACGAAACGATAATTGTTGAATTTTCTCCTACCACATCTCATATTGTCCATTATGATGACACTATATTTATATAAGATATATATTTCATATATATTTTATTATTATTATACATTTTTTATTTACATAATAGATTTATTTTCTCAATAATATGTTAATACGATAATTTCATTTGAGGAAGTGCGGACTACTGCATAGTCAAAGTGATATGTCTCGTTCAAGAAACACATAGAACACATAAAGGATTGTATTATTGAAATTATGTAACATATAAAACATATATATAATTCTATAATTACAACATACCTATGTATTGTTTAATTTTCATTTCTTCAAAATGATAATGAAATGATAGTATCATTCATGCATACGTACGACCTCTCATCTCCATGAATGGTGCATTTCATTTCTGTTCTAAAAATGTCATAAACTTTTATAAATACATATATAATTGATATATATGATAATTAAAAGATTATTACCATTATATATATGATATAATTTTTACTACATGGAAAATTTACATCAAAACATGTTCACTTTTGACTCAAGTAACAAATATCAAAAAAATAACCGATATGAACATGAATAATTATGTTATTGTTATAGCAAGGTAATAAGTAATATAAAAGTAATTATAAATTTAAAAAAGGTCCCCAAATAAGTATAAATTATCTTATATTTATTATTAATTAAGTAAAAGGATCATAAGTGACGATTTGGTCTCATGGTAAGGGAATTTCTAAACTCAATTTCCACTCATTAGGTTTTACACATACTTTATATTATGCCATGTTTATGTGTAGAATCACTATATATTTATTTATTCTATAATTTCAACCTTATGATTAGTGAATATACTATTTATACACATCATAACCCCATTAATAAATTCATACATCATTTATATGAACTTTGTAATGGAAATATTCACTCAATATCCATTCATTGAGTTAAATGTCCAAGTCATTGTTTTTTTCACGACTTTGTTTGAATGACCAATGATTTTTTTACACTGAATTTATACTTATATTGGGTGTATTTATATTTTTCACACATATTTATGACATTGATTTATCCTTAATCTAATGATACAATCATTGTATGGGACTACGTCTCAATCTCTTTTCATTAAGAAATATATTGATATTGTGAACATTTGTTACCCTATAAGCTGTATATACAACCATTATGACATTTTATGTAATGAATTTTCATATTCATAGTATATTTAATGTTCCATTGATTTTATTCCTGAATAATTTTTATTCAATTGTTTCTCATGTGTTATTGGACCCTTTAAGTAAAACATCATTTTAAATGTTTTAAAGAATTGTTATTTCAAATCATTCTCATTGGTTTCCATGATTTAAAAATGGTTAACTGGATTTATTTATATAGAAATGAATGTTTTAAAATGTTAATTGCATTAAATTTTTTTAAAGTGGTATGGGCCACTTTGATTCAAAAAAGAATTTATTAAATGTTATAAATGATGTTGGAAATAGATTGAATATTTAAATATATTGAATTGATTTCTTGGGATATTTGAGTAAAATATTGGTAATTTAAATCTTTTATGTGTTATGATTATATAATGGTACTTGTAAATTTGACGAGTGGTTACATGATAAACCAAATATGGGTTGTTACACGATAACCATAGGGAGGGTAAGCCCATGATAGCTCTTTAATGCATTGGATAATATGACTGAGTTAAACGTTAAGGTTTCTCCTAAGGGGTAGAAAGAATATTTTGTGGTGGGTATTCAAAAACTAACCATGAAGGTTACAACCTATATGGCTATGGAAGCTAAAATGTAATTATTTCATGGATTACACATTTTACCTTTGTGATTTATGATTTCTATGAGTTATACATAAATATTTTTATTCTAATGAGGTATTTCAAAGAGCTTATGTTTTATGAGTAAAAAGAATGATTTAATAGATCTGTATGTATTCCTGAACTAATGTAATCTTTCTTTATTTTAAATCCCTTACTAATATTTTTATACCCATCCTGTATTTTTGAAATTTTTTTAATGGGAATAAAAACTGTAAGAGAATTAAAGAATGGAAGAATATTTTTATCAATAAAATAATTCTTGTTTTATTTAAGGAGTTTTATTTTATGAGAAAAATTATAGTCATCAAGAGAGTATACATTGTAAATTTTATGTTATTAGGTAATAGTTAGGGAATATTTCTCTAAGAACTAAACCTAAAAATATTCTTGAATTGAATTAAAGTCAAATTATCATCTTATCTCAAGATTATGTAATGTTTAAGGTTGGGGCCTTATAATTGGTATCAGAGGTCAGTTTAGGCAACGTTAGGGATTAAGAGTTTTGGATAACCATAGGGTAACACTCTCTATCTACTCTTTTAGTTAAATACTTTTTATATCATTTTTTAACAATGTAAATTTAGTTACGAAAGGATGGAGGATAATGTCAAACAACATTCCAATATCTTCCTGATGACTTGATTGCACAAATTATTACAAAGTCATGTCTAAATGATTCTGAATCATTTTATAAAATAAAACTAAATGGAATGTAATTGTTTGAGATATCAAACACCTTTTATATACCTATATATAATCATGGATCATGGGTTTTATTTAAACAAATAATATTTTCTCAATATTATCATATTTTTAGGAAAGGTAAATATTATCATGTCATTTTCAAATATTTTAGTTAATCACATGATTTTGAAGCATAATATGTTTATGAAAAATGTGATTTCTTTTAGAATATATAATTTCATCACATACTTATGGTATTTTAAAAAGACCATTGATTGAAATTTTAAACTCAATCGTGGTCCAACTATTTTATAAAAATCATGTTTTATCAGTTGTTTTAAAAGTATTTGTCATACATGATTATCTTTAGAAGAAATTTTCTATGGAACCCCATATGACCCATTTTATACAAGGTGTATTCCAATAATGGATGAAAATGATTTTTACGAATCTCAAAATCATTGTTTCAATTCATGGAAATTCTATATATGTGAACAAGATGATGATGAAGCCAGGTGAACATCATGATCAAGGTATGTTGTTCTTTCTTTTGGGAATAGTTTTATTTTATTATATGGAGGTGAAATAAATAAATTGATACATATAAGTATTCATGAATTAATATGTTGATGTCATTGTGAGTTGGAATTAAAATGGGAGGTATAATAAAATATATGAGTTTAATATAAGTTAGGGTTGTTTTTGATTCTTACAAAAAGGGACTACCTACAAGATGGGTGACAACATGTCACATCTAGCAAGGTCGTAAGAATCGAACCACCAACTGAAGAGAGACAATAACACAATTCCTACTACTGGCCTACATGAACTCTCTATTTAGTATGACTTATTCCTTGTAGTTAAATTATATTATGGATCATGAATAATTTTATTTTGGGATATTATGTTTTATCAAATTGATATACTTTGAATAGGAAAATGATTTTATGATAAAGTTAGAAATGTTATTTTGGAAGACGTCCACTATTTTCAGAACACTATATGGATATGGAAAATAAAATAACATTGTATTTCATTTGAGGAGTAATAGATGAATTTACTTTTTATGAATCCATGTTTTCATTATGGGTGTATGGTGGTTTGGGTTACTTATGGAAATGGTTATCCTATCATGGAGAACATGTGATTAGGTTAATTATATTTGAGTGTGAGACATTAAGAGTTATTGATTTTATTTGGAATTAAATGTTGAGATTTATCATGGATGACTATGTGATCTAATCCTTCTGAATTTAGGGATTAAATATTAGTTAGGATTATTTTGAATAATTTTAAGGACATTTTTTATTGAATGGTTATTGTATATATTTGGGTATTTTTTGTTTAATTTTTTACATTATGAGTAATATTTCATTTTATAAATGATTATTCATTTTGGGGATTGTATGATCACGTATTATCTATTTTGTTTTTTGGATATTGTCTAAATAAGGGTAAATATATAGTTTATCTTTTTTGGATTATGTTATTTTATTGAAGTTGATTCGAGTGCTTTAGGTTTGACCAAGTCAACATGAATACTCAATGACTAGAGAAAAAATGATTTTCTGGTAGATATTTATTAAATAATGAAACTATACTTGACAAGTATGTATGTTTCCTTATGTTCTTAGTGAATCTCATAAATAAATTCCTCAACATTTTTAAAATGATATTAAAAAACGTTTTCTAAATATTTTCTTATTGGGAAATCAAGACACTTTAACCCATTAAAATTTTATGGTTGTTTGGTTGTTATCTTCTTCCTGATTATCTTTTCTATCACACTTCATCACAACAATATTGTTAGTTTTTCTTCAATATCGATGTTTTCCTACATGGGATCCTAATATTTGTTTTATCGGGTGACTATTTCTCATCTATTTCATTGTTTTATAGTTATTTTTTTACTATTTTTCTGATGTGGTATTTTCAATGACGTTTCTGAACATAATTTTAAAATTAAGAGGACGCAATTTCCAAAATGGGGGAATGATGTAACATTGCTAGTATTTATAGAATAATAAATTTTCATATCTATTAATATTTTTGAATTTAATATTAATTTTAGTTTAATGGGGACACTGTGTGTGATAGCATATAATACACGTAATAATACATTTTTCTGAAATCTTACGTTACACACAACATAGATTTATACCGAAGAATAATAAAATAAAAATATTTTTATTTTCAATGGTAGTGAATTTCTAGAAGTTTTATTGGGATTAATTAACAAAATTATCTATATTATGAATTTACAGATTTTTTTTAATGTTTTAACATTTATCTAATGAATTTTAGAGACTAAAATGTAAATGAATCCAAATTTTTAACAAAAAATACTCCAGTATTTTTAAAAGGTCGTTTTACCAAATATTTAAGGTGATCCATTTTTGAATATTGTTTTTTTCAGTATTATATATTATATTTGGAAAAATATAATTATTTTATAGAGGTGGGAAATCAAAATTATATTTGATTAAATTGTTGGTAATTTTCTGATAATGTTCATTTTTTAATGAATATTAAAAAATACTGCATCTTAATTCAAAAATGTCTTTTCATCTAGTATATTAATATAGATGGATTGACATTTATATTAGTTCTAAATTTTAATTGGATAATATTTTTATCATTTAATCTAATTTTTTTTATTTTATGAAATTTCACTTTTAAATTGGACATAAAAACATGTCAATCTTTTGGTAGTTTTTATTTCTTAAAAACCAACTTTTTGGTTTTGACAATAAGAATAAATTTAAATTAATTTATGAAAATTAATTGTTTTGAATTAGAAAAATGAATTACATATTTTTAATCATAATGGGCAAATTTTTTAAATATATTCCATTTATTTTTGGACATTATGAACAATATCTACATAATTTTTTTTATTTACCATGGTTAAAGAGAAAATTATGTAAATAATGGTAACAAATAATATTTTAATAATATAGAATTCCAATAAGACATGTAATAATATAATTGGATAAGATATCTATGACCATGTAAATTGTTGGGTCGATTTGTAGACCCCAAGGAGCCAATTGGGTGTGATAATGACATTCTATAAGAATTAATTTAACGAAAAGAAAATATGACATAAACATGTATCTTTTATAAAAACAATTTTAATATTGGGTTATATAACTGATATGTTTGACTATAAATATTAATTATAAATATAAAAATATTTCTTACATCATGGGTTTTTCTTATAAGTTGTAGACCTTAAAAATAAATTTATTAATGACATAATGATGATGCTGTGATTACCTTCTTACTGGATGATTAAAATAAATGATATTATAAATAATAAAATAAAATAAAATTTAAAATTTAAAAGTCATAAAAAAATGTTATGGATTATTATGACATATTATAGTTTATTTAATGACTTTTTTTAAGGAATGGTGTATTTAATACTTTGAGAAAAAATAATTACTATATTGTGACAAAATTGATTGAAATAGGTTGTTAAAAAAAATATTTTTTTACTAAATGATTTAATAGTCCTAAAAATCTAATGTAAGGAACAATTAATTAGATAATGTTACACATTTCATTAATTATCCACTTTTGGTTTTATTGGCATTTTATAATAACTATTGTAGCCATATGTTATGAAAATACAAGAAGACATGGTAAGAGAATGTTTTTAACTAAGGGTCAATTCCAAAAGATAAGGTTATTATTGTGACATAAACATGTATATATCATATTGGATGAGAGGATTTAGACCCATTAACTTCTTATCCTAAAAAACTATCACTTTGTAACTGTTATAATTCTAAAATCATTTTATAATAAACGAATATTTAATGTTTTTTCTAGAGTTCCCCTCCTCCCTCAAATAAAAGGCCACCACCTCTACCCACTTATTCACACCACTAAAGCACCTTAGCTCATCCAGTTTTTGCTAAAATAATCTCCCAAAATACCTCGCTTACTATTTTAAGCCTTACCATGGGAATATTGAAAATCAAGAAATCCTTTGGGTGAGTTGAAAAGAAGTTACCCCATTTAGAGATAATGTTTTCTCTCAAGTTCCTTTATTTTATTTTCATTCTTCACTCCCTATGATCTTATTATTTTTTTAATAAATAAAAAAACTAGTATCCTCAATAAACTATTATTTTTTTATGAGAATCATTCAAACTAAACTTACACACACCTCTATCTAATAGATACAATCATATAGTTTTTATGTACGATGAACTACTTCTTCACGAAACGATGATTGTTTAATTTTATCCTACCACTTCTCATGGTAGAAATTATGATGGAAATGTATTTATATTTTATATATTATATATTTATATTTTCTATATTCTTATGTATTTTTTTATTTACAAAATTCTGTTTTTCATTCCATAATGTGTAAATATGATAATTTCCCTAGAGTATGTGCGAACTATCGCCCCCTCAAAGTGATAAGACTCGTCCATTCCATACATGGAGCTTATAAAGGATGTAAATAATGAGAATATGTAACATATATAACATAGATATTATAAAAATATTATGACATATGTATTTTTCATTTAGTATTCATTCCATTATGATGACAATGAAATGGTAGTAACGTTCATGCATACGTACGACCAACCGTCTCTAATAACGATGCATTTCATTTCTTTACTAAAACTCATATGGACTATTATAAATATATAATTCATATATTTGTTATTTAATAAATTAATATCATTACTTAGCTGGTGTAATTTTTACTACATGTATAATTTACCTCAAAACAAGTTGATTTTTCTCTCATGTACCGAATATTGACAAAATGATAGCTATGAAATTGAATAAATATATAATAGTTATAAAAAATTAATATGTGATATAAAAGGAATACTAAATTTAAAAATTATCTCGAACAATTATAAATTAACTTATGTTTATTATTCAGGAAGAACAACGAACATACATGACGATTTTCACTCAAGGTATAAGAATTTTAAAATTCCATTTCCACTCATTGGATTTCATGCATACTTTATATTATGCACTTTTTATGTGTATAATCATTGTTTATTAATTTATGATGTATTTTACACTTTACTATTGGTGGATATACTATTTATATACATTACCACCCCATTTATAAGTTATTACGTCATTTATATTAACTTTTTAAGGGAAATCTTAACCTAATCTCCCAACATTGAGTTAAATATCCATGTCATTGGTGTTTATTTTCAATGAATATTTGGGAATGAACTAAGATAGTTTTAAAATGAATGTATACTTATATTGGTTTTATTTATATATTTCACACATATTTATGTAATTGAATTATCCTTAATCTAATGACACAATCATTGTAAGGGACTACATCTCAATCTACTTTCATTGAGGCATATATTGATATTATTAACCTTTATTATCCTATAAAATGTATATACAACCCTTTTGAAAATTTCAATCCTTATTTTCTATATTCTCATGATATTTAATGTTTCATTTTATTTAATTCATGAATGATTTTTATTCAATTGTTTTTCATGTGTTTTGGGACTCTAACTAAAACATCATTTTTATTTTTTTTGAAGAATAATTATCCTAAATCTTTCTCATTGATTTCCATTTTTTCAAAATGTTTTTATGGATTTATTTATATGTACACGAATGTTTGAAAATGTTAATTCCTTTAAAAATTCTCAAAGTGGTATGGGACACTTTAATTCAAAAAACACTTTATTAAATGTTATAAATTGTTTTAGAAATGGATTGAAAATTTAAATATCCTGAATTTATTTCCTTTGATAAATGAGTGAAATGTTGATAATTTCAATATTTTATGTGTTATTATTGGGTAATAGTTCATAGACATTGTATAGGTGGTTAATTGATAAACCAAATATGGGTAGTTCCATTATAAACCTTGGGCATCTGAGCCCATGATAGTTGTCCAATGCAATGGTTAACGTGACAGGTGTAAATATTATGGTTTCTCTTAAGAGATTTAGGGAATATATTGTTATGGTTATTCCAAATGTAACTATGAATGTTAATCACTCTGTGGAAATTATAGCTAAAATGTATGGAACTTTTGGATTCTACATGTTACATATATGATTTATGATTTCTATGGGTTATTCATAAATCTTATGATTTCATGTGGTATGTTAAAGATCTTATGATTTATGTGTAAAATGTATTATTTTATTGATCTATATGTATTCAAGGATTAATGTTTTCTTTATTTATTTTATAACCCTTACTGTGATTTTTATACTCATACAATGTTATTGAAATTTTTTTCACATGTTATAAATATGGGTTTGATAAAGAAAGAATTGAAGAATATTTTTTAACAAAGGAATTCCTGTTTTATTTAAGTTGATTTATCATGTGAAAAAAATTGATAGTGATTGGAAGAGTCATCCTTGTAAATTTTGAGTTGTTATGTAATAGTAATGGCCTAATTATTTAAATATCTAAACCTAAAATTTCCTCAAAGTGAATTAAAATACAATTGTTGACTTTAATATTGATTATATATCATTTATGGTTTGGGAATTATACATAATCAATCTAGAACCATGGTCTTCTATGCATAAAGTGGAGTACGGTTTGTGTTTATTGTCCATCCTCAATGGATGTTCAAAATATGAACCAGTAAAGCAATCATACAGTTCAAGAAGACAACAGTATTGAAGGTGGCGCCGTTTCCCAATGGTTTCCAAATTTTTTGGCCTGAAAATCGACAAATGGAGAAAAGTGTTTTTTGCAAAGAGACTTGCACGCCATGTATTTTTCAAAATCAGAACATGGAAAAATGGAAAAGGGAAAAGGGCCACACAAGTTTTGGGATGGTCGTGCAAGTGACATGTTTTCCATGAAGAGACTTGCGCACCAATGCCTAGGAGGTTTGGAAACCTGTGCGCCTATTGTTTTTCAAGATCATAACTTCAAAATATGGTAATGTAAAGAAGGTCGTGCAAGTATTTTTGTGGTCAGGCAAGTGAGTAGCGCGACAGAGGCTTGGAAGGATGATCTGCGTGCCGGAACCTACGCGCCGAGGGAAGACATGCGCACCACCACGCAAGGGGTCAAGTTTTCCTATAAATAGAGGACCACCCCCCTCTTCATTTACAATGAAGTTCAACAATTAGAAGTTTTTTTGAGCTCTCGTCATGCAAGTGGCTGATTCGTGCAAGTGGTGGTTGGATCGTGCATGTAGAGGCTGCATGCCAGTTGTTGGCTGCGAGACCAAGGCGGTTTGGGAGTTAAAGGTGCAGAGTCATGCAAGTTTGTAGTTGAAGGATGTAGTGTCGTGCACGTGTGTTGGTGTCACCTGTGCGCCGAGTTTGTACCGCACAGGTGACTTGCATGCCATTCCTGAAACATGCGCGCCAGAGCTTGGAGAAGCGCCCCAGGGTTGTTAAAGTTCATCAGTCCTTTTGAAGATGCATGAATGCTGGAGGATCATCTGGTACCCTTAGCACAAAGTGAGATTCGTCTTTAGGTGAGAGTTGGACTTCAACAGAGAATCTACACACAACAGAGGATGCATTCTTATGCAATGATAAAGAAACCATGACCTCTATAAACTGAGTGTGAATTCACCAAGGGCATTGAGCTAGGGGGAGTCAATGGGAGTGACCTGAGCGAAGCAGTGATCTATCCCTAATCCTTTTTAAAGGCAGTGAGATAGGGACAAAGTGATTGTCCTCGAACCTTTTTAATCCACAGCTAGTGAAGATTAGTGGAATTTGGTACGACTGACAACTTGTCGACTTTTACTCCTTGGATGTTGCCCTAAGTTGTGAACCAAGTAAAAAGTGATGTGTCTTCTCTGTGCATGTGAATTTTTTCTTTCTAATATTATTCATCATAAAGGTTCAACAAGTTCCTACCAATGTGGGAACAAGATCCATCACAAAAAAAAAAATTCACCCTGATTCACCTCTCCCCACTCAGGGTGTCCCGGGGTCCTTCAAGTGGTATTAGGGCGAGGTTGCTGGTGTTGAATATGTCCTTTATCATCATGGAGAATGCAATAAATGTCAGGGGAGTCCCTCACTTCGATGTAATTAATTTCCATATCTTGAAGAACATAATGAGATCTCATCTAAGAACTCTTGGAATGGAAGTTCTCTTTTCTACTCTGCAAGGAATACAAGTCACTGATCCAAAAGGTCTGGCTATGACTGAAACAGACAGAAAAATTCATGATGCAGATGCTAAAGAACAAAATGCACTCACTGTTTCCCTTTCTGATCAGATCTACATAAAGGTGATGAATTTCAACTCAACAAAATACATGTGGGATATACTCACGAATATTTATGAAGGACATAGAAAAGTGAAGGATGAGAAACTGCAAGTGTTGCACAATCGGTTTGATGATATGAAGATGCATCTAGAAAAGAATACAGACTCATTCTTCAATCGAATTACTGAAGTGGTTGGAGAAATTTGGGGTCTAGGTGATGAAATTAAAGACATTGATATTGTAAAGAAAATATTAATAAGACTTCCACCTCTGTACAATGAAAAGTTGTCAGCCCTTGAAGAAAGAGATCTTTCCAAACATTCTCTGGATGATCTACTAAGAATATTGGTAGCATATGAAATGAGAGTTAAACCAGAAGATTCTACGTCTCGTGTGAGTAAGGAAATGGCATTCAAGGCCATGGATAATCTGAAAATCTCAAAAGATAGTAGCAGTGAAGATGATGAACAAAAAGAAATTATTTCTCTCATTGCAAAGAAGTTCTAGAAGGGAAAAGGGAAATTCAAAGGGAATTTACCTCTTGCAAGTTTTCCTTGTAGAAAAGTAGGGCACATTTCCTCTCAGTGCTTAATAAAGATTAATGATGAAGATAGTGAAGATGAATGCTTCAAGAAGCCTCATAGAAGGTTCTTTAAAAATGTAGACTTCAAATCGGAAAAGATAATACAAAAGAAGAGTTTTATCTGTGAAGAGGAATAAGATGATAATGAATTTTGTGATAATGAAGAACCATAATTCAAAACTAGGAACCATGCTTCTATGATGTCCACTGATGAAAAGTCAGAAGATACTGGTGGAGAAAAACAACTGAGAACTTGTGTAGATCCCGAGATGCAAATTAAGGATGTAGTTATTAAGCCAAAGATTAAATGTAAGAGTTGAAATAAGTGGAAATAAGTTGTAGAAGAATCAACTGAATATGTTGATCAACATGACGCTGAAATTGAACGATTGGAAGAATTTGTGAAGGTACAGTCTAAAATAATTGAAAGCAATGATGATTTAGTGGATCTGAAGCTAATAATTGAAGAGCAGGAAAAGGTCATCAATGAACTGACCTCCAGAATAGATGAAAAATCGAAGACTGCTGAGGGACTTGAGGAAGAAGTTGTTACTCTAAAGAGTAAACTTGAGACTGAATCAATTCCAAAAGAATCGAGGAAGAAAATACATTTTGGAAGATTATCAGATGCAGAATTACTAGAAAGAGCCAATTGTGGTTAAGATGGGGTTGGAAAAATCTTGAGTGATCAAAGACCCGCTTGCATGGGAAAGAGTGGAATTGGCTGTGAGGCTGATACATCAACTACTATAAGTGAAAAGATCCAAAAGAAATATAAGATGAAAGTTTAACATGTTGAAACATTACCTAGAGTGCCGAAAAAGGAACCCTCAATCCAAAATAAAAGGAGAACTATAAATTATCCTAAAAAATTCATAAATGACAGACAGACTAACCATTCTCTCAAGGAAGAAGGTATGAGGGGAAATTCGAGTGAGAAGACATTTCCTCTCATGAAGTGTTAGTTCTGTTTCTATCTGGGCCATACCATGTCTTATTACGAAGAGGTAAGAAGCTATCTGATGGGAGAAGATATAGAAGTTCAACAAAGGAGAACAAATTCATATCATAATTCTTATAGAAGAAACAATTTCTATGGATATTTTTATCGTTGTTCTAACATTGTTCATAAGGATGCTAATTGCAGGCAGCGAAGGGACATGGACACCTCATACCGATGTTCAAGACAAGTCAAGTCTCGTCAGCAAGACAGTGTTGGTATTTCAAACAGGATTTCTCCTCTCAAAGAAGATTTCGAATATGAAGAACTCGGGTATGTGGAAGAGATAATTGAAAGGTCATCAGTACTATATACTCAATCCAATGTTTTAATGGAAGGAAAGGAAGAAGATTGAGAAATCCAACTTTGCAGAGGTGGCCCTTAAAGCTACAAAGAACAACAGTACCTGGATTCTGGATAGCGGTTGTTCATCTCATATGATTGGTAATTCCGGCCTGATTTCAGATATCAAAATGAAGGTTGATGGTACAGTAGTATTTGGTAATGATGGAGCTCTGAAAATCAAAGGGAGCAGAAGTACCGAATTAGCTAATGGAGAACTAAATAAGACTGAAGTCCTTTACGTAGATGGCCCACGTCATAATCTCCTCAGCGTGAGTCAACTCTGTGACTTGGGAATTATAGTTACTTTTAATCAAAAAGGGTGCACTATCAAGGGAAAGACATGCAATTCAATTATAAATGGATGCATAACAGAAGGAAACTTTTATCAAGTTTATAGTGAAGAAAATGTCTGTTACATGACTGTTGAAGAAGAAAACAATTTGTGGCATCGGAGACTGGGACACATCAATTAACAATACATGGAGAAAATATCAAATTTGAAAATTATCATGGACATTCCCAACCTGAAGCGTGAACATGAAAAATCTTGTGATTCTTGCATTCATGGGAAGCTGGTCTGCAGTTCATATCAGCCAAAGAAGAAAAGGGAATCTCACCTTCTTGATCTGATTCATATAGATGTATGTGGGCCGATAAATGTTACTAGAACTCATGGTGAAATGTACTTTGTCCTTTTCATAGATGATTACAGTAGAATGGCTTGTGTGATGGTCATTCACTAGAAACGATAAGTCCTTGACTGCATGAAAACATTTCTGCGAATCGCCGAAAATGATACTGGACGAACAATCAATGTGTTGTGATATGACAATGGAGGAGAATACACCTCCTTTGAATTTGAAAATTCTCCAGAGAATAATGGGATACAACATGAGGTAGTTTCTGTGAGAAATCCACAAAAAATGGAGTTGTTGAATGTAGGAATCGACAGGTGAACAACATGACACGAACTATGCGGATTGAGAGTCATATTCCGAGACATTACTGGAATGAGGTTGTTCAAGCTACGGTCTACATTCAGAATAGAACATGACGTTATATGGGTGAGACAAAGAAACCATATGAATTGTGGCATGGAAGGAATCCCTCTTTAAAATACTTTCATGTCTTTAAAAGTAGATTCTTCTTCAGGAACACAGAAGGAAATCAAAGGGAAGTATGTCGATAATGCAGATAAAGGAATTTTCCTCGGTTACTCAATGAACATCAAAGCCTACAAGTGTTTCAACAAGCGTTTAGGAAGGTTTGTGGAAATAAGTGATGTTAAGATAAATGAAGATAAAACCAGAAATGCTTCAAGAACGTCATATGAAAATGTGATAGAAATTCAAGAGGAATGTGACCGTGATGAAAATACAAATGTAGAAATAGAGGAAGCTGTACAAAACAGTTAGCAGTCACATCATGATGTTGAATCAGAAGAATAATCTGAAGAAGAAACTATGGCTGAAGAGAATGCAACTGAACCTCTCAGGAGAAATTGAAGAGTTGATATTGATCCATCCAACATAATTGGGGACAGGAGTGCACCCAATCAAACAAGAAGGATGAGGAATAACACCCAATCTTTATTTCTATCATTTGTAGAGCCATCCTCATTCGAAGAAGATGCAACAGATGAATCTTGGGTGAAATCCATGAATGATGAATTAGATCAGATTGACAAGAATCATACATGGGATCTTGTCCCAAGACCCACATGTCACAATGTAATTGGTACCAAATGGATCTTCAAAAATTAGTTTTATGAGCCTGGAAGTGTCATCAGAAACAAGGCACAACTGGTATGTAAAGGATACTCCTAGATTGAAGTCATTGATGTTGAAGAAACCTTTGCTCCAGTGGCTAGACTGGAGTCAATATGGATTTTACATTCCATGGAACTCCAAAGAGGATATAAAGTATTTCAAATGGATGTCAAAACATCATTCTTGAATGGTGTACTCGAAGAAGAAGTCTACATTGAACAACCAGTGGGCTTTGTTTTGGGTACTGATGAAACAAAGGTCTACAAACTGAAGAAAGCTCTATATGGTTTGAAGCAGGCACCACGAGCGTAGTACTCACGGATGGATTCATATCCCAAGAAGCTGGAATTTAAAAGAGGAGGAGTAGATCACAATCTATATTTGAAGAATTCTACAAAAGATCAATTCATGGTTCTAGTCTATGTTGACGATATCATATTTGGTGGCAGCAGGAAAAAATTAGTGGGCGAATTTTCCAACCCCATGAAATCAGAATTTGAAATGTCTATGATTGGGGAGCTCACATGATTCTTGGGGCTGTAGGTGATTCAAAAAAAGTAATACACTTTCATTTCTCAGGAAAAGTATGCAAGAGAGCTGTTGAAGAATTTTAATATGCCAGACTCCAAACCAATGTCAACTCCGATTGCATTTGGAACTAAACTTGGAAAGCATGAGGATGCGCCTCTGTTGATCCCACCATGTACAAGAGGATCATATGTAGCCTACTGTACCGGACAGCGACATGACCAGATATTTTTTTTGCCACAAGACATGCGGCCTGCTTTCAGAGTAATCTAAAGGAGAAACATATGGCAGCAGTAAAAAGAATCCAGAGGTACTTTCAAGGTACACATAACTTCAGGTTATTTTTTTCTGCAGCTAGGGACAGTGAATTATCAGCATTTTTTGATGCTGATTGGGATAGTGATGCAGTAGAATGAAAGTCCACTAGCGGTGGAGCCTTCAATATTGGGCAGAAATGTGTTGTCTTATTGAGCAAAAAACAAGAAAGTACTTCTCTTAGTACTGCTAAAGCTGAGTATATCTCTAACACAAAGGCATGCAATCAACCACTATGGATGAAGCAACAATTAACAGATATTGGTGATGAGGTAAAGCAACCAATGGTGATTTACTATGATAACAAGAGTGTAATTGATCTTACAAATAATCCTATTGAGCATTCCCGTATGAAACATATTGAAATCAGGTATCGCTTTATCAAAGAAATAGTTGAACAAGGGGTGATTAGAATGGATCATGTGGGAACTGATGAGCAAGTGGTTGATATCCTGACCAATCCACTTTCAGTGTCTTTTTTTGAGAAGATTCAGTTGAACCTCGGTGTTCAGCCACCTCCCAGGGCATAAGGAGGTTACGCAATACACCTCTCTCCGATTATGATAATTGTTTTTCTCTGTTTATGGAAGTGATGCAGGTTTGTGGGTGAGATACTATCTAGGGTGAGTGTGGTTTGAGCTGAACATTGAACATATTACAGGTCATTGGGTTTATTGTCAACGGAGGAGAAAGGATTAAATTCAGGCTTGTTCAGGCATGTAATGCTCCTGTGACACAATGAGAATTCAGTTTCAGTGATAGGATGAGAGGGATGATAAGGAATACATCGGTCATGAAATCTTAGCGGTCATTGAGAATCCCAAAACAATGGAACCCAATTCAAGCTTCCTCTCTGGTATTCTACACCGAGCATTGATCATGTCGACTTAGAGTGTTGGCTGAGTTGATTCTTTCATTTTTGGTTTGCACGTGGATGGGGATCTATTGAATTTATTTTTTGATTGCCAACAAACCCAAAGGGGGATATTGTTGGAACCATGGTCTTCTATGCATGAAGTGGAGTATGGTTTGTGATTTATTAAAATCCTCAGTGGTTGTTTAGAATGTGAACCAGTAAAGCACTCATACAGTTCAAGCAGAAAACAGTATTGAAGGTGGCGTCGTTTCCCAGTGTTTGCCAAGTTTTTGGCCCTGAAAATCGACAAATAGAGAAAAGTGTTTTTGGAAAAGAGACTTGTGCGCCATTTATTTTTCAAGATCAGAACATGGAAAAATGGAAAAGGGAAAAGGGTCGTGCATGTTTTGGGCTGGTCGCGCAAGTGACCTGCGCGCCGTGAAGAGACTTGTGCGTCGATGCCTAGGAGGTTTTGAAACTTGCGCGCCTATTGTTTTTGAAGATAATAACTTTAAAATATGGAAAAGGAAAGAAGTTCGCGCAAGTATTGTTGTTGTCGCGCAAGTTAGTTGCGCGACACAGGCTTGGGAGGATGAGATACGCGTTGAAACCTTCGCGCCGAGGGAAGACTTGTGCGCCACTGCGCAGGGGGTCCAGTTTGCCGATAAATAGAGGACCCCCTCCTCATTTACAACAAAGTTCAAGACATAGAGGTTTTTTGAGCTCCTGTCGTGCAAGTGGCTGAGTCGTGCAAGTGGTGGTTGGGTTGCACAAGTAAAGGCTGCATCTCGGTTGTTGGCTGCGCGACCAAGGCGGTTTGGGAGTTGAAGGTGCAGAGTCGCGCAAGGTTGGAGTTGAAGGAGGTAGTGTCGCGCAAGTGTGTTGGTGTCACCTGCGCGCCGAGTTCGTACCGCGCAAGTGACTCGCGAGCCATTCCTTAAACTTGCGCGCCAGAGCTTGGAGAAGTGCACCAGGGTTGTTGATGTTCATCCGTCCTTTTGATGCTACATGAAAGATGGAGGATCATCTGGTACCCTCAGCGCAAAGTGAGATTCATCGTCAGGTGAGATTTGGACTTAAACAGAGCATCTACACACAACAGAGGATGCATTCTTATGCAATGATGAAGAGACCTTGACGTCTATAAACTAAGTGTGACATCACCAAGGGCATTGAGCTAGGGGGAGTCAACGGGAGTGACCCGAGGGAAGCAGTGAGCTATCCCTGAACCTTTATAGAGGCAGTGAGCCTGGGACAAAGTGATTGTCCCCAAACCTTTGTAATCCACATCTAGTGAATATTAGTGGAATTTTCTACGACCGGCAACCTTTCAGCGTATACTCCTTGGACGTAGCCATTAGTGGTGAACCATGTAAAAAGTGATGTGTCTTCTCTGTGCATGTGAATGTCTACTTTCTGATCTTATTCATTATACAGGTTCAAAAAGTTCCTACCAATGTGGGAACAAGATCCATCACATAAAAAAAATTCACCCTGATTCACCTCTCCCCTCTCAGGGTGTCCTAGGGTCCTTCAAATCAATCAGTTTTTGTAAACCCACATAAGTAATAGGTTTAATAAAAGAATACATCAATAATACTGAAAGTTAAATGCAAATTCATAAAAATATAGGATTTATAATATGATAACATTAGTGTAATGTGAATAACAGGACACGGAAGTTTAATCGAACTATCATGTTCTGATGGATAGTGATAGAAAACATGGTCATCAAAATTTATACCACCATTGAACTATAAATATGTAATGGGGTAAAGAGACAATAAATTCCCAATAACATATTAAATGAATTGGGTTTTTTGTTCAAAATTATTTTCCTAGTGTTGAGGTATTTTTTTTAATGTCGTTATGCACTTGGGGAAGTAATATTATTTTATTTATCTATGTTTTATATGAATAATCTTTTCCATTGGATTTGCTTCGATCTATTTTGATTTCATCTCTAATGATAGGAACTGACTATTCATGAACATTTTCTCTTTAAATATGAAGAAATTAAATGAATCATAAGATTAAAATCCATTTGCTAGAATGTTAAATGTTTTTTGAAATAAAATGTTCAACACGTGATATCAAATATTTTGAATTATAAATTTACCATAAAAAATAACATCCAATGTTCACCATAATAAATTCCTCAAATAGATAATCTTAAGACTCATAAAAATATGAAATTTCCAATTCAATGACTACAAAAATTAGACAGAAGGTCACTAAATTTCTAAAACCAACATAAAATTGAATTCCCTATAAAAAAATGTATCTATTAATGTCACATATCAAATATATGAATACCTCAATTGCCAAAAAACCTTAATGTGAACATGTTTTCTTCCAAATTCTTAATTAATAAGTGTTTTGGACAATCCTTCTTTATTCCATTATTCTTATAACTAGAATATCACTAATAAAATACATTTACAATATAACAATTGAATCCAAAACCTCAATACATTAATTATTCCTCCTATACAATAGTAATAACGTAATATGGACCTAGATCCATTTTTTTTTGTTTGAGGTATATTCCCATGATGCTTTTAGCATTCTTTTTATGGATCCCTATCTATTTATAATTGAAAAATTTTAAATTTAAAACTCATTTCTTTACCTTACTATAATATTCAAGGTGATATTTCGATCCACACTTGTATGAAAATATTTTTTCCATTCAGACAAGTATTGGAATGTTTTTTCCACAATTATTATAAGTGGGAAAAATCTTCTTTCCCATTTAACTTTAATTTTCTCATTCTCGATCTTCCTATTATTCTCTTGATTACCCTTAACTCATAAGACATATATAATTTTTTCTCTATATTAATAGCACATGATAATTTATATTTGTATCATAGGAATGTTTGGGAGACAGGTTCCCTTTATTGGAATGGAATTAACACCTCGATGAAATGACCAATTTTACTCATTGGGTTGAGTATATATTTTTCATTAATCTTGGATAATATATTAAATTTTGCATCATATATAGAAAAATTCTTATTCTCCTTTTTCATCAGAATCAATAATAGTCTATCCATAACTCCTTTCAGTTCACGAGGGAAATATTTTTCAAAGAAAAGATACCTAAAATCCTTCAATTTAATTTTTTATATTTCTAAATCCCTATTAGCGTTTTGAATCAATGGACACCATTGATCGGAATCTCTAGATTAAGGATAACCTACTAGTACCAATATATCACATTAATTACTCCCCAGACCAAAAAAATATCTTCTCTAGGTAACTTATCCATTTCCTAGCTATAGTTGGATTTATAGTTCTGTTGAATGTTTGAGGTTGTTTTCACATGAATTAGTCTAACATATTTACACCAAATTATTGATCGTGTTGATACATATGGTCTAGGATAATTCTCATAACCAGAGTCAGCTATCATTGGATAGTTATAAGACGTTTAGAATATGAATTTATCTAGCATCAATATCATTATCTTTCCTATAAGGGTATACAGTACATAGGATGCATGTATTAATATGGTTACCATTACATCATCTAGGATCCATTTCTAAATAATGGGTTACATTGTATTAGATTAGAACATTATGAAACATAATGTATAATCTCAAAAAATACGTTGTAAAATATTCAGTATACTAATCTATGTATCATATATTTAGTTTCAAAATATGTAAATACAATTTTTTTTTGGTTTCATTATCGAATATATGTTTTCTGAAATCAAGTTCCAAAGGTTTCTATTAATCTTTCCCTAATAAAAACTATAACAACCCTAATCGTAGTCTTCCAGATATGGTGCTTTACTTAAATATATTGGAATTGGTACAAGGAATCACATCCAAAGGGGCTAGATAATTCAGTAGTCTTGGTAAACTAGATACATACATTGAACTCATTTTACATTAGGAATAGAAATTAAAACACAAAATATAAAACAAATTAACAAGAATAATACTTAAAAACTAATTCAGTATTATGTTCTTTAAAAAATCTGGAATGAAAAAGTATATGGGTGGGATTAAAAACTCCATAGGGGATATAATATGGGGGAAGCTATTATGAATCAAATATAATAATCATCTAGGCCTGGTAGATAACTAAACAAACATTCAATTAAATTCAATAAACGTAATATAAAATGTACTCATAGATATTCTCATAGATAAAATATCATGGGTAATAATAACTAAATTTTGAATGAAGGGATTGATTTATTATTGGATTTCATGTATTTGTAACATGAACCACTAAAAAATCAAGGCCCATTCTTAAGATAGTTTAATTATGTTTTTAGAAACCCATCTGGTACTTCATGGAAACAAAAATGATGGATTTTATAGAAAATTATTTGTCACAAGAGACAAATTGAATAAATATGGGTATATTGAAAAATGCTAGCTACCATTGTCTTCTAGTCCAAATCATTCAAAATATTTTAAATGAATAGTTTTTAAATATGTTTTAAATCAAATTGTCTCATTTCCCTAATAAATTTGAATTAGAATCCCCATGAAAATATAAAATTTAATAAATCATAAAATTCCATGAAGAATGAATATATTATGAGACTAAATTTAAAGGGGTATTATTTAGACAAAATAAATGTGAATTGGTACATAACAACAACTATGCCTTAATATAATTTATTATGGAATATTTTACCACATTTTAATCAGTCTAATTGTATAACCCATAAAGAATAAATCTAAATAACAATTAAATACAATGAAATAAAAAGATAAATGATATTATATATCAATGTGTACAATATATATTACACATATGATATATAAATTGTGAATAATCTATATATCTCACAAAAGTAAATGTTAGATGATAAAACATATACCTCACGATTCCATTTAGTGTATCATTATATAACATACTGGATAATGGTTTAAAAAGTGTTATTATATCATTAATATGATATATTAATATTTATATAACCATATTTTTTGATTTTATAACAACTTATGACCCATTCATTACTAATACCTCATTATTTTCATCTTATTGGGTGTGTTTGTTTTGTCAATTCTTGATCGGTTCATTTGTGTATAATTATGGATGTTCTTGTAAAATGGGAGTACAAATTGATAAATTAAATAAAAAGGTATTAATTAAAATCAATAATTTTATATATTCCCAAATAACATTTTTATATGAGTATTATTTATTTCATAAAAAGTTAACGATAAATGATTAGTCAATTTTGGTGGTTTTACCTAACAACAATGACTGGTATCATATTACTTATTATTATCATTCAATATTAGTTATAAAACTTGAAATAGATTAGAACATACCAATTATTATCATATTTAACTAGATATATAGTTTTTGTCAATCCATGAAGGTGGTAATGTAGAATGAACAAAACCATTACTCATGGAAGAGATTAACCAACATGACATGGACAATAATTTCTACAAGTTGAATAAGAGGAGGAAATAAAAAGAATGGATATATGATATTCGATTATAAAAATAACAATATATTATAAACATGGTTATTGGGAAATAATTTTTTGATGGATGAAGGAGGTGAGGAGAATTTAGAAAATTAAATGAAATTATAAGATGTGTTTGCGAGAATTACATCTTGAATATCTCCACCTCGGAGGATCCCTTAGGGAACATGGATTTGGTCATTTAGAGAGACTAGAAGAACATAGAAATGAGGAGAGTGAGGATTAAAAATTTTTGGAATATATTTTAGGTACATCAATGCTTGTGGGTCGGAATGGGGTGGTGTGGGGGGTCATTTATACTTAAAGAGGGGTTGGTTTTATTTATTAAAATAATGATTATGTTATATTTAAAGACAACCACATTGACATAGCATTAATTTTAATCAATTTTTATGTCAATTAATTTTTTAGCTGATGTTTAGGGTATAGATATACCTCATCCATCCAATAAATATATTATTTTTAATGTATTTTAGGCCTTTACACTTTTAACATTAACATGTCCCATTTTTTACCAATACCATGCTATATAATTTTCCTACCATGGTAATTTATTTAGGGATAAAAAGGAAATTGATATCAAAAACCAATTTTTTCCTTATGAACAAAAATATGGAATACTTTTTATAATTTAAAATTAAAATAATTGGTAAAATTAGATTTAAAATTAATCTTTTATACACAATAAAATATGGGGTTTTCTTGAATGTTTCAAAATATTTAAATGTTTTTATATTAAATTACATTTTGAAATTCAATCCAAATAACTCAATTGAATAAATTGTAGAATAATTTAAATAATTACACTTTAAAACTCATTTCAAATATTACCTATCTATATGAATAATCTATATGAATAATTTGTTTTTAATTAAAATTATTTTTCTAACATTTCATCATAAAATGTAACTTATTAACGAAATAAAAAAAATTCAGCATAATTTAATTTTAATATTCCAATTTCAAAAATTAATTTTTAATTTTAAAATTAAATTTATGAATGTGTTCGTATTTATTTTTAATACAGGTGAACCATTAAGAGGGGGGAAAATTGTCTTTTAGGAAAATATAGATTTCATGATTAAATTTAGATGTATTTCTTATCTCAATCTTATGAAACATTTTTATGACATTTAAAAAAATGATTATATGTATAAAATTTAATTTTTATTATGATATCTTAACAATACTGATGAATTTAATTAATTAATATAAAATTACATTATGGGCATAAAAAATATATTTTCATAAAAACACATCCTTAATGTTCAATTGGATTTTATATTCAATTAAAAATAATGTGTAATCAATGAATTTATTTTTTAAACATTTGTCAAATATATCAGCATAATTTAATTAATATCATTCGTTCATGTCGTTCTACTATCTTGGTGATGACTATCAAAACTAAATAATAATATTTAACCATTTTTATACTCGATGTTTTTTGTAATGTATGATATAGAATAAATTAAATTTATTTAAGAAGGGACCTACCATAAAACATTATTGTGATACACATCCCCCTAAGTTTGTAACCTTATGTTGAAATTTTTATATTTATTAAAAATAAATATTGATCAATGATACTCTATATTTATTATCGAGAGATGAACAATATCACGATCAAGAAAATATATCATCTACACTATATTGATGACTTACTTAATCAACTATGTGGAGTTGATACTTATCCAATATTATCCTTCATTTGGGATATCATCTATTTGGGGTCAACCAAGAGTATATACGCCACAAAATCGTCCAAAATAATTATAGACACAACGAATACCTTGTGATTCTATTCGGTCATATAAATATCCATTCAATCATCAAAAAATTAAGGAACTATGTTTTTAGATATTAGATTAAATAGTTTGTCATTATCATTATAGGAAATAATATTATCTAGTCAAATATTAATGGATAGCATGAATACAATTTGATAATTGTACTAAAGATCCTAAGGAATGAGAAACAACATAAAATATATACAAATTGTGAATTTTTACTATAAAATATGTCCTTATTTTGTTTTATAATCTCAAAAGAGGGTATATCGGTAGATCCATGAATGATAGAGGCTTTTGAATATTCTAACTGACCAAATATAGTGGTTTATATTGAGATTTTCTTGGTTTATCTATATATTATTGATTGTTTTTGGATAATTTCTCATGAAAAACTAATCCTCTCACAATGTTAACACATAAGGGGTCAATTTTCTTTTTGATAGATGAGTGTGATGAAAATTTACTAAAATTGAAGGGAATATTATCCATGACACATATACTTACATAGACTTATATTGGGAAATGGTTTGTAGTATATAGTGATTTATATAACAATGGATTGGGATTTTTTATCACGTTGAATGATATTGTTGTGGCTTATGAATTTGGAAAATTAATGGTTAATGAAGGAAAACACCACACTCATGATTTAGAGTTATCTATGATAATTTTCAACTGAATATATGGATACATTATGTTTATATAATAATTTGATATAAATACATATAATGATCATAAATTGTTAATGTATATATTTATATAGAATGAGTTGAACAAGAACTATAGAAGATGGTTAGAGATGTATAAATTTTATTATTGATCAATAAATTAAAAGCTGAGGAAAGTGAACAAGGTGGATGATGGATTTATTAAAAATGATAATGATAGATTATCCTTGATGAGTATAAATAAGAACCAATATTTTCATTTTTTCAAAGGATGTATCTAAAAATATATAAGGAATGGTAAAAATAGTATCCTTCTCAATTTAATGTTAAACAAAAAATTAAAGTGAATATTTAAGTGGTTCATAAGGAAGATATATTTCTATGAAAGAAGTATATAAATGATATTTATATTAACCGTAATCCTTATATAATGATTTGGTTCAGGAACCATGTATGTGATTCATCCATACCAGATTTGAATATGGATTTATTAGGGGAATCTAATAGTTCTTAATTCATTATTAATCCTACACATATGAAGCTATATTGATATTTGAGATGTTATTTCTAATGGGATGGAATTAATAGATATATCAAATTGTTTTTTCCCAGTTACTTATATGTCATCATGTTATGTCAATGGAAAAAATGTCTAGGGGGATGTTACAATAATTACCCATACCAGAATGGATATTGGAAAACATCACCGTATATTTTTTTCCTAGACTCCTTGAAACATCTAAATGTAATAATTCTATATGGGTTATAGTCTTTCACCATAAAAGGTTATCACACTTCATCACTATCAGATAATATTTCCCTTTGGACTAGTGTTCCATGATATACACTAAAAAAGTGTTAAGGCTTTATAGAGTTCTAAATTTAATTACATCAAATCAAGATCTAAGGTTTACTATAATATTATTATTAATAATTAATCATTCTCTTGATATATAGGATATATTATTAATTGTGTATCATCATTAAAAAGATTTTATGTTTAATGTAAAGATTCTAAAAAAGTAGGAGATATTGGGATATTTTCCTCTATATTTTCAAGGTGGTTGTGATCAACACCTTCCTTTAGTTTTATTTTCATATAAAAACATATTTCACTAAAGCATTCAGATTCCTCATTATGAATCCATCATTGGAAGTAAATTTAAAAATTCAACTTAATGAGATGAATTTAGATAAATAAATATATTGGGACTTGAGATAAATAAATAAATGGTAGATAAGGATAGATGAATTCATCCAACATTATGGATAGATATATTAGACAAAAAGTAATAATGATATTTACTTATGTGAATTTGAATTCAATTTTGGTGAGAACATATTTCTAGAAAGATACATTGGAAGAAAGTATTGAGATTTTCTATTAAGGGAAAATAATGACCTAAATATATGAGTCCCATTGAAATTGATGGTCTTATAGGTATGTTAGCCAATCAGTTGATTCTTCCACCAAACCTCTCTCATTTTCGTGATTTGTTCCTTGTATCTCTCCTAGGAAAGAAAAAAAAAATTACTATAAGAATTTACTAAATGTAAAGGTCATATAACTAGAGAAGTATTATTCTTATGAGGAAATATTGGTAGAGATTTTGGGTTTAATATAGAATTTTATAATGAACAATACCAATCACCTAGTCATAAATTTTTATTAAAACTCCCATTTTGAGGAAGGAACATGTGAACTTGAGAATATAGTGATGATGAAGTATCCAAATATATTTGTATTATAGTGATTAAATCATGATATTAATATACATTTTAATGTGCATGAAATATTGAACGTGATATTTTATGAAATTCTTTTTTGAATGAATTTAAATTCTTCTATAGCTTATCTTACACGCTACAACGTGTTTTATCAAACTATGCTATAATATAAAATAATTATTCAAACATTATTGTTTTTTCATAGAATATAATAATAGAAGAATGAATTGAAATAGCTGAATTTGAAATATTATTTATAATGTTTCTATATAATGAAAATATTTTGATAAATACGTACATAATTTTAAATATTATTTATAATGGTTTTATAAATGTTTTTATTGAAAATTACCATTTGATTTAATGAGTTTATATGGTTTATGTTTTATTTCAAATGTTTTTAAAATTAAAATAAGTTCAATTATATATTTATTAATTTTATATAGGTCATTATAATATTTTTCGTATTAAATTTTAATATAAAAACATTTTAAACCAAAGAAGATTATCTCCTTTGAAACCCATTATCTCATCATGCATGTGGTTTTAATTTTAAATGAATTTTTTCTAATTATATGAAATTAAGTAGGAAGAATGGATTTCCTATTAGTAATAATAAAAAATTATATTATCTAATGTGGTGAACTTAATTTTTTAACATAATCAATTATAAAAAATAAAAAAATATTCATTGTAGTGAAGGCACACATTTGTCTTTTGGGTGGATACCTGAAAATATAAGGGTCAAAATAAAATCATAACTTGTAGAGAAAATATTTTATCAAAATATATAGGCCTTATAATGTCTCATAATCAATTTTGGTCACGTTTTTAGTCTTTTATCTTGTACAAAAAGTTGGTACATCATTTTATTGTCCAAAAATTAAAAGTGTACCATTCAACTCAAATATAAAATGACACCCCTAATCCTCTCTCCAGAAGACATTAAAACACATTTTTTGTCCAATAATTTTCCAAATTTATTCATCAGTTCCATCCTCTCATCTAGTATTACTTATTTTCTTACTAAATCGTTAATTGAAAGGATTTTAGTGAATCCCAAAAGAAGCTTTTTGAAGAATATGTAATGTCCTTACCCAATCCTTATATTTTATTTCTTTGGACACAACCTTAAATTATTATTAAACCATAATGAAATAAGTAACTTATTATCTTCTATATACTAATATATTTTTATTCTATGTTAATTACTGTAAACCATCTCCACATCCATCAAATAAGATTCAAAATCAAAAAGCGTGTGTAAGAAGAACTACCACGTGATAATCTGATGTAATTTGTTTTCCATCACTAGTAAACATGGATAGATATAATAAATGATTGATTATTTATATACGATTTATATATGATATAATTATGTTTATGAAATTATTATTTATAATATACCTTCTTATTATTCATTCAATGTGAATATAATAACGCTACTCATTTGTAAAGTGTACTACACCTCGCGATGTGATGTTATTAATTCATGCTTTATGTGGAAGCTAAAAAGAACGTGATTAATGAATATTTATGACATATTTAAAATAAACCTATTTCTATAATGAGGACTAATATATATGATTTTAATTACTATATGAGATCTATCATCTCCATTAATGGTGTATTTATTTATCTATCACAAACATTAATGGTTTACTATAAATACATATATAATGAATATATATGATATTAAAACCACGATTAAAATTTTTGTGATCAAGGAAACATGAATATGTAAAAAAGATTAAATATTACTAATCAAAACATGAATTCCAAACAATGTAGATATTTCCCGAAACGTGACATCGACAAGGAATTATTAATAAAAGGTTAATGAAAGGTCGCAAATAAATCATATAACGATATGATATTTATAATTATGGTTCAATAAAATATTTAAAAAAATATTTTGTTTTTTAAAAAGGTGTATTTAAAAAGTAAAACGGTTTTGGAGACATCCTTTAATGGATTTTCTTCGTCGGTTTTTATTATTTGATACATTTGTTATGTTATGAAACTAATTTCTTTTCTATGGAATATATATAACATCTTTTAATAGTAATAAAATTTATTTATTTATTATCATGATATTTTAATATTCCGTCATTTTTATTATTTAATTGTTCAAACTATTCAAAGATACCATGACACTAAGGGTTCTTTGTTATAATCTCATCATTTATAAGGACTGATAATGATATTGTTTCCAATCATCAAATATTTTTATCAATCTCTTAGGAAACTCTTTTATTTTATTATAATATAGTTATTTCTAGTGGATACATGTCTTAAATTATATATTTTCTATTTTTGTATTTAATATATTAAAATAATGATTTTAAGGAATATTGCATTTATTTTTCTCTTCAGCTGAAAAATCATTTTCATCCATATCCATGTTTTCAAAAAATGCATCAAAAAATGCTTCTAATATTTTTGATATTATTTATTAAATAAATTCATTTCAATGTTTGAATTTGTTGAAAAAAATATACGAATATTAATTTTTTATTTCAAACATAAACCATTAGTCATTTATGAAAAATATAAAAGGAATATTAGTTTTTACATGTAGGGATTGAACATAATTTTCTTGCATCCTGAAAAATATTTTCTTCTAAGATTACAATATATGTTTTAGGGTTATTTTCAAATCATAGGATTTTAAAAAATTTATTACGAATTTGTATTAAAAAATAGGATATTTTTTAAGAATATATATTTTGATAGGAAAAATTCTAAGTGATTTTTCTTTCATAATCTTTTTCCATTTAAGATGAAATCCTTTGGCGTTACTTCCACATTATTGTAACTATGATCAATGAATTTGTTTCTTACTATATTTTTGTATTCATTATGTTTTTTTATGAAAATATTCATATGAAACCAATTTATTTTTTTATTTGTTATGATTTAATGAAATAATGAAATGACAATGAAAATGATTATTTTACATAGGTTATATTATTACGAAATTATTAAATTATTATGAAGCATGATTATTTTCCAAAAGTTAGTATTTGATGATTTTTTTTGAAACCCATTACTTTTCATAAGATAAAATATGGTGGTTATTTGATGATATTGTGGTGTACAAATAAATTTATTTCCTTATGTGAATAGTGGGACCCATATCTACCTTTAATGAATTGGGTAAATATTAATATCTATTGAGATAAACATCACTAGAATGGGGAGTGAACCTAGATCATTTTGGGAGTCTATCCACTTTGACTATCTCAGGGGTAGACCTTGACTACTTTGTCTATTTTAGCAATGATCACATTTTACTATGATTTTCCTTGAAATGAGCCTAGAACTAATATGTAATTTATTTTCAATTCATATGTATATTCTAAAAATATACACATTATGACAATGTTCTATTCTCATGGTTCATGTTTTTTATTAAATTATGATTCATTTAATATGAATAGATTCCATTCATTTTGTAACACATGTTTATGATCTGTGATATTCATGGTATGATTTAAAAATGATTTTCTTATGTTCTCAGATCCTTATTCTCATGATATGTTGACATCTCCCTTCTTTACCCTTACTGGTCATCTAATCTCACCCTCTCTTTTATTCCAATTCATCATGATATGATGGATGGTATTATGTATGATATGAGTAATAAGGGTTCTATTTCTATGTACACCATGGGAGATGACATAACTCACATTTGAACCTATTGTTTTTGTTTCCATGTTTCAAAAGGCACTAGACCATTATGATCCAATGGGGGTTATTTATGTAATGTAATGAATATTCATCTAAAAATATATAGTAATATTGTTTAAAAAGTTATCAACTTTACTCATCACAAGATAAATTAACCAATGAATGATATTGGGTTAATATTTGTTGTTAATTTATTCCATTTGTGTAGGAATTACTATATTGGATAGTAGTTTATGGAGATACATGTAACAAAAGATTAATATAAATATTCACCTAACATAATTTGAATTTCAGGAACGAATTTGAGTTAAACACCTATGTTTTTTCTATTTTGATATTTCATAAGGAATTGGGATGGATAATATAATTGTTGATACTCTGGTATAGAAGACTCCAATATAGGTATTTCAGAAGGCCAATAGTGAATAATAGTAAATGGACCTATTTTTAGAGATGCACTTTGTAACAACCGGGTCCCAGTGACAGCACAGCCACCCCGCCATAACATGGCCATCGGGTCCGGGCCCACCTGGTACCACCAATTTCCCCTCAGACACGTGGATCCCACCCCAGGGTCCACCCATGTTCCTGAACAGGTCATCTGACTAATAACAATTCCCACAGGCCAACAAATGTTTCTCTAGTGTGCTCTGTTCTCACTCGCACACACCCTGGTAAACATCCCAAGAGGTCACCCATACTGATCACTACTCCCGGCCATGAACACATAACTGTGGAGTTCTAATCAGATAGGCTCTTGAAAAGGAAGGTGCACCTTGTTGACATGAGTCATATCATTTAGTCATTTAATTGTTTATCACTTGGGATTGTTACAATCACCCCCCTTAAGAGCACAACTTCATCGTTGTTTCCCTTACATCTCAACCCAGGAAGTGCACTGCACTTAATGCTGGGTACCACCTCTGATACAAAATTTAACAACCGGGTCCCGGTGACAGCACAACCACCCTGCCTTAACATGAACGTTGGGTCCTGACCCACTAGGTACCAGATGTTTCCCCGTAGACACGTGGGGCCACCCCAGGGTCCACCCACGTGCCTGAACGGGTCATCTAACTAATAACTCTCCCCATAGGCCAACACATTTCCTTTCCAGTGTGCTTTGCCCCCACCGGCCAAGCATGCTTAACTGTGGATTTCTAATCAAACTGGCTTTCGAAAAGAAAGATGCACCTTGTGGACATGAGTCATATCATTTAGTCATTTAACCATATATCATTTGGGGGTGTTACAATCACCACCCTTTAGAGCACAACGTCCTCATAGTGGTCCATACATCTCAACCCAGGTAGTGTGCTGCACTTATGGTTGGGTACCACCTCGGATTCCAAATTTTACAATCGGGTCTCGGTGATAGAAAAACCACCCCGCAGAGACGGGGGGTCCACCCCAGGGTCGACCCACGTGCCTGAACAGGTCATCTGACTAATGATAGTTCCCACAGGACAAAAAATGTTCTTTCTAGTGTGCCCTATTCTCACTCGCACACACCCTGGGATACATCCCAAAAGGTCACCAATACTGATCACTACTCCTGGCCAAGATTTCTTAACTGCGGAGTTCTAATTAGAGAGGCTCCTGAAAAGGAAGTTGCACCTTGTTGAGATGACTCATATAATTTAGTCATTTAACCATTTATCATTTGGGGGTGTTACAATCACCCCCCCTTTCGAGCACAACATCCTAGTTGTGGCCCCTACATGTCAACCCAGGCAGTGCAATGCACTTAAGGCTGGGTACCACCTCTGATACCAAATTTATCAACCGGGTCCTGGTGACACCACAACCTCCCCGCCTTAACATGGCTATCGATTCCTGACCCACTAGGTACCACCAGTTTCCCCGAAGACACGTGTGGCCCACCCCAGGGTCCACCCACGTGCCTGACCGAGTCATCTGATTAATGAAAATCCCCACAAGCCAACACAAGTACTTTCCAGCGTGCTTTTCCCCACCAACCAAGAACGCATAACTGTGGAGTTCTAATCAGACAGGCTCCCAAAATGAAAAGTGCACCATGTTGACCTGAGTCATATCATTTAGTCATTTAACCCTTTATCATTTGGGGGTGATACAATCACCCTCCCTTTAGATCACAACATCCTCGTTGTGGGCCCTACATCTCAACCAAGGTAGTGCTCTACACTTATGGCTGTGTACCACCTCTAATACCAAATGTAACAATCGGGTCCCGGTGATAGCAAAACCACCCCGCCTTATCATGGTCGTCTGGTCCTGGCTCACCAAGTACCACCAGTTGCCCTGCAGACATGTGGGGCCCACCCCAGGGTCCACCCACGTGCCTGAACGGGTCATCAGACTAATGGCAGTCTCTACAATCCATCAGATGTCATTTCCAGTGTGCTTCATCCCCACACGCACAAACCCTGGGAAACATCCCAGAAGGTCACCCATCCTGATCACTACTCTAGGCCAAGCACATTAAACTGTGGCATTCTAATCAGACAGGTTCCCAAAAATAATGGTGCACATTGTTGAAATGAGTCATATCATTTAGTCATTTGACCCATTATCATTTGGAGTTGTTACATAGTTAGAGGTCTAGGAGATTCGCATGAAGTATCTTCTTATATATTTAACAATGAAAACATTACTTGTTGATAGTGTAAATGTGTGAAAAAATTTATATCATAAGTTCTTTGTCATATTGGATAGATTTTTATGTGAGGATACACCGTCTTGATGGGTCATTGACATGAATGAGGTCTTGTACATTCATGGGAATTTATGGGAACATATTTACATCCATGAGGAATTCATGTGGGAGTCTCATTCCCATGTTTGGGTTGTATATCCCGGTCTTACCATGATGATCGATGAATTACATTTCCCATACTTGTGTATAGTGATGAAAAGAGATACATCTAAATTGATCACTTGGGGTTCCATCAATCGGTAGGTTAATATGGAGCATCATCAACTAGTAGATTTTTTATTACTATTACCCATTCACACACACACACACACACACACACACACATATATATATATATGATAAAACATAAGCATGGATTTCATGATGGTTTACCTAGGTCATCACAGAGCAGTGACATAAGATGGGTGTTTCACACGGAATCTGGGGATGACCTCCTGGACAGGAGATTCAAACGTTCCGATCGGTTTCTAACGGGTTTGTTCGTAGAACCGGAAATATCCAATGATTCCACATCCATTTGGACCTACTTTCCCAAGGCAGGCGCTCATTATCTTGTGGACTAATGAGGCTTAGGAATTTGCATTGGTCGAGACGATGGGAGGTCGGACTCATCACACCTTTTTGAGGGGAATTATTGTCTACTCCGGGACTCTCTTTATAGATTTAAGTTATGTTCGTGAATCCTTATTACATTACCAAGTATAAAATGTGCTTTCCTTTAGTTTTAACAATCAATTATTAAATATGCAAAAAATTTAGAGAATCTTTTATATGTATTCGAGGTTCTTCATCAATAGAGAATCATCTATATCTGTTTAGAGATTCTTGGTCAATGGTATCCTTCAAAACATTTATATAAAAGTCTCTTGGTCATTATGATGACCAGGCTGGTTTTAAAGCCACTCAGTGGGGCACTTGAAGTTTATCGTCATTCAGAAGGACAGAGATTATTTCAAAGTTGGGATCGAACCCATAAATGGGCTACCTACATATCCTTTGTTTTGGAAAAGGAATCAGAACCCACGTAGTTCGAGTTATGGAGTATGATGTTTATGATTGATGGCTCAAAGATGAATGTCATAATTACATTTACACTATAAGCTCACGTGAGTCATGCTCGGTGTGAGAAACAAGAGGTATTGGTAAAAATTTAGACAATTGTGCCATGAAAGATGCAATCATAAGAATTTGTTTGGGGCTTATGTATGGATGACTGCCCAGATAGATGAAGGTTTAGGATTTACTTTTAGGGAGAAAATCCATAAACAGGGTCCATAAAGTTATATATGCTTCATGGAGATTTGAATACTCTAATCTTGGGGCTTACTCCTAAGGAGGATGCCCAAGTTAGGAGGGGACTCATGATTGGGTTTTACTCCTGAAAAGGAAACCCAAATCAAAGGTAAATTATGACTGGTTAAGAGAAATTTAAGGGGACATGGGGCTTATTCCTGAAAAGGAGACCCAAGGTTATAACAGAGTCTTATTCCTGAAAAGGAGAGCCAGGTTAAGGGACTTGGGGCTTACTCCTAAAAAGGATGCCCAAGATTATGACTGAGTCTTATTCCTGAAAAAGGAGACCCAAGTTAGGGATTATGGTTTGGGGCTTACTCTTGAGGGGGATGCCCATATTTGAGGTTGGGGCTTATTCTTAAGAAAGATGCCCAAGATTAAAGGACTTGATTGGGGCTTACTCCTGAGGAGGATGCCCAAGATTGGGAACTTTAAGAATTTGGGGCTTACTCCTGAGGAAGATGCCCAGATTAAAGGTTTTATAACTGGGGATTATTCCTGAAAAGGAGACCCAGGTTAGGATTCTCTCATCTTAAAGGATGAGGTTGAATGAATGAGCTCTCCGTATTTTAGTGACATAAGGATATTTAAATCACTAGACTTTGAGAGAGATTCCACAGAATTCCTTTCAGATAAGAAAGTCAAATCAAGAAATCATGCCATAAATGGCTTTGAAGAGTGTATTGAAGACTGAATCTTGAAAAGGAAAGGTGAAATGGCTTAAGAGGGGTAAAAATGGGCAAGATGGGCACCCAAAAAGATAGGGGCGTGCAAGTCTTTCAAGGCGCGCAAGTCTTCCGTGGGCGCGCAGGTATACCTGCGCGACACATAGTGCACTTGCGCGATTTTCAACCAGCATTGAAATACTTGAGCGACTCTTTTTTAAACCCTTTAGAATGTTCTCGAGGATCTTCCAGAAAAGGGACGCGCAAGTTATATTGAAGGAAATAAGTCGGCGCACAAGTGTTTGATAAGTTTCAACACTTAGGCCTTCCTTCTTCTCTTTAGATCTTCCGTTCTAGGTAAGAAATTACCTTAGAAGTGTTCCGGAAGCTTTGAGAAGAGACTTGGGCGTCGGGAGCTTCAATCCGAGTTTCTGGCAAAAGATCCTCTCGAATGGGGGCCCACATGGTCTATTTATAGGCAAAAGAAGATCCCGGGCGGTTACCGGGCGGTTACCAATTAGGTCGCGCAACTCACTTGCGCGACCAAGGTAGCCGCGCAAGTACAATTGCGCGCCAGTTAGATAACTTGCGCAGTGAGGTTTCTGTTGATCCTTTGATCATGCCTTTGTCTATTTTTGATGTTTCATTCAATGGATGAGTCACTTTATGCTCAGATATTCCCCTTTTCCGATCTTTAGATTCTGTGATGAAAGGAGCATCAACAAAAGTCCCCCTCAGAGTTGGATCCGGAAAGAAATGAGGATTTGAATCTGAGGAAATTGAATCCATCCAAAGGAAAAGGGGGCGTGCAAGTCTTCAGGGAATAGAAGGCAGCGCGCAAGTGTGCTGGAACTTGACTTTTATTCAGAGTTCCTTTGTCTTTTGTGGGCAGTTTAAAGTCATGCATGCCGGACATAAAGGGGATAATGTTTAAGGTCGAAATAGCTTTGACCGAAATGGATTAAAAATGGATTCAATTCCTTGACAATTTATCTGAAAACATATTACCATACTCAAGTATGAGGGAAAAAATGTAAACTATGCCTTATGAATATTTGAATCTGAGGAATGATATGAAAAAGAGCTAAAAGGCATTAGAAGAAGTAGTTTTCAAGAATGAAGTTACTATTATTTAACAAAACCCGTTAGGGGGTTGAAATATGCAGGGCCACCTATGGGCATTGGCTGCATGGTCAAATAAAATAGCATCTTTTGGCTGACAAGTCTGTTATGTGGACTGTTTATGCAAGGCCACCTATGGGCACGTGCTGCATAGTCAGGCAAAAGAACTCCCAGAAATTTACTTTCCTAGTGCTAAAAGCCAGTGAAAGTTTATGGAGATTCAAATTTTCTAAAGCATAGAGTTTGTTGTATGGAAAGAGGTACTTGAATATGGAGAAGATATTTCCAAACAAGAATATCGAAGAACTGGATGAATATCACTCCTACAAAGGTCTGACCCAAACATAGGGAAGAAGAATAAACCATAGACTTGAATACTTTCAGATCATGAAAAAGGATATGGGACAAATATGTTAAGGATGGCTATTTTTTGCGGATCCCTACATATTGTCGTTTAAGACAAATAAGGACAAAAGAGGCATTCTTCCCAAGAATGAAGTTGCGATTATTTAACAAAACCCGTTAGGGGGTTGAAATATGCAGGTCCACATATGGGCATTGGATGCATGGTCAAATAAAATAGCATCTTTTGGCTAACAAGTCTGTTTGGTGGACTGTTTATGCAAGGCCACCTATGGGCACGTGCTGCATAGTCAGGAAAAAGAATTCTCAGAAGTTTGACATTTTTGTGACTAGAAGTCATGAAAAGGGTTATGAAGATCTGAAAATATTTAAGGTTAGGATTATAACACATAAAGATGGGTATTGTCCAATGTATATAGAGATACATAGGTCAATGAAAACCATAATCATGTTGTGGCTGGGTCCTGAATTGAAACTTGGACATCACTACGTATCTCATAAGAATGAGAATCAAGCCATACGTAGTTCTTGAAATGCATTTTAACGTCGTGCAGGACGAAAGTATGAGTGATCTTAGTTTAGGGTCATAGAATTCGGACCATAATAATGAATACACAGTGTGTGTTTTCATGAGGACTTTTCAGCCAAGGGACTGAAAGTGAAATTTGGGGTTAGGCCCAAAAGACTTGGGACTGGATTCGAGGGACACTCGAATGTTCCTACGTATCCCATAAGGATGGGAATCAAGTCCACGTAGTTCTAGAACTACCCTTTTTACAAATTTGGTTCGTACATGTGAAGGGTGAAAGGGGACTTTAGTGCAATGATGGTTTAACCTGAGATAAAAAGTTTAGGCATTACCATGTATGCACGTAGTCTTTTGAAAATGAAAACCATGATTGAAAAATCAATGTAAATAATAGTTCCTTCTCAAATGAGGAAATAAAAGAATATTGTAGTTTATTGTCGTATCGGACAAAAATGTTGTATAGTTTAACTTCATATAACAAGGGAGAAAGTGAATCAATGTAAAGATATTGATTCCAGGGGCGGTTTCACAAATCAACATCATATGAGGTTGTGGTGAACCGATGTGAAGAGATTGTTTTTGGGCTTGAACCCTGGGAGGTTGCCTACATACCCAGCCTGGAGGGCGAGGATCAAAGTCTGTGTAGTTCAATTAAAGAATGAATTAATGATCAAGTTGTTCTTGTGGACAATGATCTAATAAAAAAAATATTGTTGGGACTTACACATGGTTAGTGGCCCAAAGGGAATGTTATGGTTGATGTTCGCTCTAAGCTCACGTGATTCATACTCGGTGTGAGAAACAAGAGGTAATAACAACCTTAACGATGCACAGTTTAATGTCATGTAGGACATAAAAAAGGGACTATGCAGTTTAATGTCTTGCAGTTAGGACTATTGGTGATGCACAGTTTAGTGTCATGTAGCAGGGACAAAATACAGTTTAATGTCATGTAGGACCTATCAAGGATTTTCTGTATAGTTTAGCGTCATGTAGTTAGGACGATGGGGATAAAATAGTTTAACGTCATATTGGACGAAAGGGGGACTGTGCAGTTTAATGTCATGCCGTAAGGACAAAAGAGTGTACCATTTTAGCGTCATGTCGGACGAAAGTGCGAATAGTTTAAGGTCATATGCATGGACCGTGGATGGTACAGTTTAATGTCATGCTGGACCTTTGATGATTATATAATTTAACGTCTTTTAGGACGTGAGGGACTTTTATATAGTTTAGCGTCATGTATTTTAGGACGTCACAGTTTAACGTCTTGCTGGACATAAGGGATTTGCAAATAGTTTATGGTCATATACATGGACCAGGGATGATGCAGTTTAAGGTCATGCTGGACGGTATAGGGAACTTTTTCACAGTTTAATGTCGTGTGGGACGAAGTTGCAGTTTAAAGTCATACTGGACCATTGCTGTACAGTTTAAAGTCATGTAGCTAGGACTAAGGTGAAATAATATGAGGATATCAGTTCTGGGGAATTTTTACAGTTTATCGTCATGCTGGACGTTGAAAGTGCCACACAGTTTAATGTCATGTTGCTAGGACACAATATAGTTTAATGTCATCTCGGACAAAATATAGGATCTTCTGTACAGTTTAATGTCATGTAGATAGGACATAATAACAGTTTAATGTCATGTAGGACATTATAACAGTTTAATGTCATGTTGGACAAAAGTATGATCTAATGTGATTGTTTTGGATCTAGGAACAATATTTTGTGTTTATAAAAAATACTTCTTCAGAAATCTGGCATTAGTTGGAGTCATGATGTGTTCTCCATCCATTGAGATCAGAGAATACGCTCCATTGGAGTAGACCTTATGTATTGAATAAGGTCCTTCCCATTTTGGTTCAAGCTTGGGAGGCTTCTTTCCTGGTATCATTGGTGCTCTGAGAACCAATACCAATTCTCCCTGAATGAATGAACGAAGACGAACTTTTTTGTTAAAAGATCGTGCTATCCGATTATGATAGATTTACAAGTGGTGCAAAGTGCACAATCTTTTCTCATCTAACTGTTCCAATTCATTCAACCGCTTTTGGGATTGCTCATCTGTTGATAACTGATCACAAATGGCTATTCTGAGTGAGGGCAATTGAACTTCAATTGGCAAGACTGCTTCTGTTCCATATACCAATGAATATGGAGTAGACCGCGTTGCATTGCGAGTGGTAGTCCGATAAGCCCATAAAGCATGATAGAGTTTATCAGGACATGACCTCTTATCTTTATCCACCATCTTTTGCAGTATATTTGAAAGAGTCTTGTTGAAGGCCTCTATCTGGCCATTAGCTGCTACATGATATCGAGATGAATGGTTGGACTTAATGTTGTATTCTTGATACAATTTCTTTACCTCATAAGAATAGAAGTTGGTGTCGTTGTCCGTCAATATGGTATGAGGGACACTAAATCTAGTAATGATGTTAGACATGATGAAGCTAACAATTCATTTAGAACTGACTTCATTGAGAGGCACTGCCTCTGCCCATTTGGAAAAGAAATCAGTAGCAGTAAGAATGTACTTGAACTGCTTGGCCGTAGCTGAAGGGTAAGGTCCCACCACATCCATTCTCCATGTGGAAATGGCCATGAGTATTTAGTTGTATGAAGCAACTCTGGAGGTTGATGAATGAAGTTGGCATATACTTGGCATGAATGACACTTCTTTGTGAAATTAACACAATCTTGTATCATTGAAGGCCAGAAGTATCCAAGCCTTCGAATTTGATCAGACAGTCTATGTCCAGACTGGTGGGCACCACAGACTCCTGCATGCACTTCTTTTATGATAGCCATTGTCTCTTCACCATCAATACATCTGAAGAGAACTCCATCAAAACAACGTTTGTAGAGAATTTTCTCGAGGTGGTTTGGACCATCATAAAGAGTAAAATTGACCACACGTCGCCGAATTTGTTCTTTCTCGGCTCTATCAGGTGGAAGTGTTCCATTTTGAAGGTATTCCTTGATAGGTGACATCCATCCTGTAGTATGACCATACGGTTCAGGAATGGGACTAATTTCATTAATTTCCTCTGTTCTGACTTGAACATAAGGTGAAATTGCACGACGGTGGGCAATACAGATGGTTGTTTCGTCCCGATTTGGATCTGCTAAAGCTGTGGCTATATTAGCCAGTGCATCAGCTTGAGCATTTTGTGATCTTGGGACATAAGAAAATGTCGGTTCTGAAGGTAATTCCGACATTAACTCTCTGATGTAATCATACAAAGGGATTAATTCTTCTTTTCTGATGGCATAATCCCCATTGACTTGTTTGATTACCAGGTCTGAATCACCTTTCACCTTTAAGTGATTCACTTGTGCTTGAAGCGCTAACTCCAAGCCTGCAATGAGAGCTTGGTATTCAGCTTCATTATTGGTACCACCTTCCCACAACAAAAAGGAATAAGGTAACACTGCCTTATCTGGAGAAATGAGCACAATTCCTAAACCAACTTTGTTGAATTTAGGATTTTCAATTTTCTTCCCTGTTGGACTTCTAGAAGCACCATCAAAATACATTTCCCATGTTTGAGGACTCTCTTGAATAGAGAAAACTTCCTAATCAGGGAGTTCGATATCTGAATACGTGTCTTCCACTGAAGGATGTTCAGCCAGGAAATCAGCCAGAGCTTGGCCCTTAATTTCCTTTTGAGACACATACTGAATGTCGAACTGCTGTAGAATAACCGCCCACCTTGCCAGACGTCCTGTAAGCATTGGACGACTAAGGATGAATTTGAGCGGATTATTACGAGATACCGATTGGACCTCATGATGTTGCAGGTAGTGTCTCAATTTCTGAACTGCAAAGATTAATGCTAGGCAGCACTTTTCAATACTCGAATACCGGGTTTCTGCTTCAAGCATAGTTCTACTGAGATAGTAGAGACTATTTTCATTCCCAGCATCATTATTTTGAGCGAGAAAGGCACCCAATGATCGTTCTAAAGCTGTCACATAGAGGATAAGAGGCCTACCCTCAACAGGTGGCATGAGTACTGGTGGACTCAAGAGGTATTTCTTGAGAACATAAAATGCTTCTTGACATTCTTCAGTCCACTGGTAAGTGACTCCTTTCTTCAATAATTTGGTAAAGGGTAAACTTTTGCCTGCCAAATTGGCGATGAAACACCGAATATAGGCTAAGTGTCCTTGAAGTCCTCTTAATTATTTCAAATTATGAGGAGGTGACATACCAAGGATTGATTTGGTCTTCTCAGGATCGACTTCAATACCACAATGGCGTACAACAAAGCCGAGGAATTTTCCTGAGGTTACCCCAAAAGCACATTTTAAGGGGTTCATCTTCAAATTATGTTGTCGAAGATTGTGGAATACGACTTGCAAATCAGCCAAGTGATCAAAACGTTGTTTGGATTTAACCACCAAATCATCTACATAGCATTCAAAAAATTTCCCTAGAAAAGGTTTGAAGATACGATGCATGGCGCGTTGATATGTTGCACCAGCATTCTTTAAACCAAAGGGCATCACCCGGTAACAAAACACACCTTGAGGAGCCCTGAAGGATGTATATTCCTCATCTTCTAGGGCCATTCAGATCTGATTATATCCAGAATATCCATCCATGAAAGAAAGTACTTCATAGCCAGCCGTCGCATCAATTAAGAGTTCTGTAATCGGAACTGGGAAATCATCTTTAGGACAATACCGATTAAGATCTCTGAAATCGATGCAAACCCTAATTTGTCCGTTCTTCTTATTTACAGGGACAATATTAGCCAACCACTTGGGATATTGAACTTCTCTGACGATGTTAGCTTTGATAAGCTTATCCACTTCAGCCTTGATTTTGGATGCATAGGTTGGGTGTGTTCTTCTCGCGGCTTGCTTGAATCCTCGATGTTCTTTTGGAAAACCCAAATGATGGGTGGCAACATCAGGATCAAGGCCAGGCATCTCTGTATAATTCCAAGAAAAAATATCTTTATTTTCCTTTAGAAAAGAAATATACATCTCTTGTTCTTCAAGGGTCATGGACGCACTAATTAAAGTGGGCGTAGATCTTTCTCTGTACCCAGATTTACTTCTCTGAGTTCATCCACAGTGGTAGAGATACCCTCCTCAAATGCTGGAGGAGCATCTCTAAGATCTTCCTCTTCCTCTTCATCATGTGTTATTTCTTCCGTTTCTATTTGCAAAGTAGATGAAAAAACGAAATTCTCATGATCATAAGAGATGTCAAAATTTTCACATTTTGAAGAAGAAGCTTCCATTTCCGACCCTATTGATGATAAAGGGTCTTCTTTGGGAAATAAAGAGGAGATGATGGATTGAGAATCGACATCAATATTCACCTCTGGTGTTGCTATAACTTCTTCTGGCCTGATTAGCAAAGTATAGACTTGTTGGATTTCAGCAGACGAAATGAAAACGTCACCACTTATGCTTTCATCACTGCTTGGTAAGTTACCAATTTCTCCCATGTTGTCTAGATCGATTGCCGTAATTGACATTATGGAACTTTCCATAAGAGTATTTTGATTTGGGCCTATTTTGTCAATTTGACTGATAGGTAACACATAATCTGTACTCACATGTGAAAATGGATTTATTGGAATTTTTTCCAAACCATATGGAGCATTAACTTTGGTAATTTCCTTCATTGAAGATTTTTCTCTTCCCTTCATGTGATAAAATTCCGCCTCAATGTATTGAGACTCACATGTCTTGAACGGGGCCTTATCACCATACAATGTTCCAACTTGACCATTGATACAGTATTTGAGACATTGATGGTATGATGACGGAATAGCTGCATGCTGATGTAGCCAGGGTCTTCCAAGCAAGATATTGAAAGCTGAGTCTTGATCAACAATCATGAAATCTGAATTGGAAACAAGATCTCCAAACTGAGTTCTGAGCGTAACTTCTCCCAGTGGTTCTTGTTCATTTTTATCATATCCTTGCAAAATCATGGTAGAAGGAGATAAATCAGATTCCGTGAGGCCCAAATCGACGAAGTGTGCGAATGGGCATGAGGTTGACTCCTGAACCATTATCAATGAAAGCTCTTCGAACATCTATACCATTGACTTTTCCAGATAAGTACAAAGGTTTTATGTGCCCATGCACAACATAATTTTCATCTTTATCAGTAAAAGATATCACTGCATGGAATTCTGCAGGATTATTCTCTATGTGATAGATTTCAGCTGCAGCAATTTCAGCTTCAAACTCCTGAGGACTTGACAAAGCTTCGATTAGTGCTTCCCAAAGATCTCTTGACAGATTCAAAGCATCCAAAATTGATAACTTGGATGGTACTTGGGCCAAGTGTTTCAATATATCATACTTTTGATCTAGAGGTCTGCGTTTCCCAATAGGAATATGCGGTTTAGCAGGTACCTTGGAAGCAGATGCTTTGGAAGCTCATGCATCTTGTATTGAAGTTGGCAACATCTTTGGTTTTGGAAGATTAGACTGATTTGATCCATTTACATGCTGAGATAAAGAAGATGGAACCTTTTATCGGTCTTCCAAAATAACTGTGCCGAAGCTGAGTTGGCCATTGGCAGAAGAACTTGCTTGTTCTTTTTGAGCTCGTTGAAGGGCTCTACCACGAGTTTCTGCTGCATATACAGTGCTAGCAGGGGTATAATTAGAGTAGTGGCTTCGGAAAGATCCACGTCTTCCCCTATATCCTGAACCTCTAGAACTTCCTCGGGTTCCCTTATTTGATACAGGGAATTCAGGCTCATCAAGACTGGAATATGAATCTGTTAATTGAATCATATTAACAGAACCAAAGATTAACTCTTCGTCTGATAAAGACTCTTCCTGGTTAGCCTGTTTAGGCTGTGCCGTTTGGTGGGACGGTGCCCGTGGATTTGAAGTAGATGGCATGAAATCTGCCAGAGTCAAAGACAATTTAGGCTTTGATACATACTCATCTTCTCCTGATTCCTCTTTCATCTTTGAATTGCACTGCCCTTTTGAGGATTCGTCTTTTGATGGAGGCTTTACTGCAGCTTTTGTAGGATACACAATTGGCTTCTTCAATTGTGTTCGCAAAATGGAATGGGTCCGATTGATTGTCTTTCTGACCATCCAATCATCATATTTTTTCACAGTTTTTCTTTTGACTTCCTACCACTCGCCTCCTTCTTCTGGATCTGTAGCGGTAATACACGCTACATGAGCTGAAGAACCCTTCAATTTGACTTGTCCCAAGCTGACCATCTTTTGCAGGAGGTCTTTAAATACAAAACACTCCTGGATGGGATGCCCCAACATTTGATGAAAGGGACAATAATTGGGACGGTCTTCATCTCCTTCCTTTTTTGGCTTCTTCGGCACTGGTAATTGAACCAAATTATTTTCCAGAGCTGAAATGAAGTAACCAGGAACTTGCTCACTTCGGAAAGAGTATGTTTTACTCTTCATATCCTCAAATTGTTTTCGTCATTGATCTTTTTGATCATTTGGACGAAACATCCTTTGTTGTTGGTGTTAATGAGGTGGATCCCTTCGAGAAGATGAAGGTTTTGAAGTAGAAATAGGTACAGGTGCCTGTTTAAGCATAACTGTAGCAGTTTCTGCTTTACCCATTCTTCTTCCTAGAGCTGATGGAATTACACGAGATTTAACCTTAGCCTGTGTAAGGGAATCTTCAATCTGTTGAGCGATTGAAGTAAGGTCTCGAAACCCTCCTGTGTATTTCATAGGGATCAATGCCGTGCGTAATTCGTCACACAAATTTGCCACACAGATTGGAAATAATTCCTCCTGAGGGAGTGCTAAACTCAAGGAATACGTTAATCCCTTCCAACGAGCAATGAAATCAGAGACTCTTTCATTTTACCTTTGCTTGCAGTTTGTAAGATCAAAAACTGTCGTTTTTGGAAAAGTTGAGCTAAACTGAAAAAGGAATTTTTGATGAAGATCCTCCCATCCGATGATTGGCCAGGATTGCAAGCTTGTATACCAGACAAAAGCTGGTCCTTGCAAGGTTCGCACAAAGCATCTGAGTTTCACTGCTTCTTGCTGCTCTGGAGTTCCTGTCATAGGATCACAACAAGACACGTAATGCGTGAAATGTTGTTCAGGGTCTCCTGATCCATTGAAAGTAGGGAAAATAGGGTTTCAAAAACTGGATGGAGGAGAAATTGAATCTACCCATTCAGGGTAAACTTTCTTTTCAGGTTGAACGTGCACCCGTTTCCCTTCCATAGTTTCTAACCGAGCTGTTAATGACTCAATAGTAGTTATTAACTTTTGAGAAACGTCAGGTTGAACTTGGTTTTGGGTAGGTGCAATGAATGGAGCTTGGACAGACGTGGTGGTTGGTGCTGCAACTGATGGTAGTGCTGCCAACCATTGTTGCGTTTGACCCGTAGGATTAGACCTCTGTGGGTGTACTGATAAAGGAGGATATTCTTGATCCATCTCAGTAGTTACAACAAATTCCTTCAGCTGTCGGACTTCAGCATTCTTAAGAAGAAGACTACTCTGAAGTAGTTCTGCATTCAACCTTCTTAATTCTTTCATTTCTTCCTCCTGTTGTGCAAACCTTTTCTCTAATGAGAGCGATTGACCTCCTTCAGAGGAAGTGTGAGAAGTAACCTGATTCGTTCCTTTCCCCTTATTGGATCCTTTTCGGAGAGGGGGAAGTGGGCTACTTGAAGGAATACCCAGATTTTGGGTAAGCCTTTGATTACGTGTGCGCACACCTTCTTCATTTAGGTCTGTGTGCGCGACTTCTTGAGCAGGAACCTCTTCGTCTGATCCCTCTGAATGAGCCTCATCTGGTGAATCAGCAGCAACGGCATTGATGACATTAATGGATGCATATTGCATGGAATCCTTTCTATCAGCATTTCTGTGATATTGTCTCCTTCCATGTCCATGATGAGACATGGCATTCCGTTGACTTGATCCCTCAGAAATTTCTTGGAGAACCGTCACTTGGAGAGAATCTCCTGACAGCTTGGCCCTTCGTTCCTCTTGAGGCTTATTCCCTAATCAAGAGAATACTGACTTTCTCTGAGGGAGGGATTGAGGATTTGAAAAAGTCCCCAGTCCGGTGGACTGGGGATGTTCCTGCTGCTTCCGCTCAACTCCTCGAATCCCATTTGTTGACTCTGAGGGTTGGGTTAGAGAAGTCCCCAGTCTGGCAAACTAGGGTGTCTCTTGACATGCTATGTCTGAGATCCTCTTAAAATCTCTCTTGATATTGTGAATCTTAGTTCGGAAATTAGCTGGATGCATTAACCTGTATCCAATTTTATCACCTGGTTCAACATACCGTTGGATGATTTCCAAAACTTCTGTCATTTGATGACGTGTTTTCTCCAGACGAGATGCTTGTGCAATATTCTCGCCTGCTCGATGTAGGAGCAATTCAAGAACTTGTTCTCTATATACTTGATTTTGAGAGGAACTAGTTGAAGCCTGTTCTTGAGAAAGCTTTTGATTATGAACAAATCCCATTGACTGTGGCCGGCCATGGGCAATAACATAGCATGAGACCATTTTCGGCGGGCTTTGCTGACCGGAAAGCACTGTGAAATGTAGTGCTCCGTGAACACCCCATCCTCTGATATGAACATCAGATGGAGCATTGGCAATTAACTGACGCAATCTTCTTAGTGCGCCAAGGCATGAACGTTGAAGGGTTCTCTGTTGCTTTTCAGCCTTCGGATACCGAGAGACTGATAGAGATGCCAAATCAATCTGGCGTTGTAACCCTTCTATTATCTTAAGATGATTTTCATATTCATCGTAAGATAATACCTTCTTCTTTAATTGACAAAGTGTTTTCAATATGTTGAGACGAATATCATGGATTCCATCATCGGTTAACATCTTTGGAATGTCGTACTGGGAGTCAGCCAAAGGACAAAACATGACTGGTACTTCACCTTTTGCCAGTTTTTTCCTCATGTTCAGCATTTCCTCTTTATCATTAAATGAAGATTCTTCTACCTATTTGGACCAGAGTTGGTGTTTCCTTGTTGCTTCATCGGATTCAACAAGATTGGTAGAGAAATCACTATTAATGCTGGAAGATGAATAACCCAGGGATGGTTCGGAGAATAACCTAAACCCCAGGTTATCTTCTGATGGAGAAAGAGTTTCACCTGCCGATAGTAAAGCATCAGACATGACTGGTTTTACGTTTTCAAGTGCCTCGAGATAGTAGGTCTTTCTCGTCACTACATTTCCTTCTGAAGAATTTTCGAGACAACGTGAATCACTACTGCGGAGAGGACTTTCGCAGTGAAGTTCATCACCATGAGGAGGACCGTCATGATGGGTTACAGCAAAAGATGAAATCTCTTGCTCCTTGGTCTTCTGACCACACAGAGGGTTCCTGTGGCTCTCATCTGAAGAAGAAACTTCAAGATTGACCGAATTTTCATGAAGCAAGTCTTCATGAGGAAGTGCCTGTTGAAGACCTTCATAATTAATGTTCCCGTTATTGGGAACTGAGGGAGTAGAATCTTGAATTCCGACAGATAAATGTCCGAGGGCTTCAAGAAATCCAGCATCGAGCAAGGCCTTGTTGCAGATTGGCCTTTGATCTCCTGACTGTGCTGGGCGGATCTTTTTCTTAGATGCCTTCTTTCTCGCTTTAGAAACCACTTGATGACGAAAGTGATTTCTCTGAGCAGGTGTATGTGCCTGATCAGGAATGATGGTCAGGTTAGGCTGACGATCTCCACTCAAATCAGGTGTATGTGCCTGACTTGGTTGTCCGTATGATATGGGGGAGTATGCCCCATAACCCTCTTGGACTAGAACAGATGTGTGTGTCTGTTCCGGAGTGAATCTTTGATGTGTCACTCCATTGCTAGGGATAGATTTATGTGTCTGTCCCTGAGATGATGCTGAAGCTGTTATGATATCCTGGCAAGCATCCAGAATATGAGCAGGAATTTGCTTCTGCTCTTTCACCATTGACAAAATATGTTTGGTGACTTTAGCCGCCGGAACGGGGATATACGTCCATTCCGGGCTTGGAGTAGGTGTATGTGCCTGCTCCTGTCCTCCTTTTCCTGTCAGTGAATCCTGACAGTACTCAAGTGTGGAGGCAGAGAGTTGAGTCTGCCTCCTGTTTGTCGTCGGGACTTTCCGACTGACTTCTCTGGGCGCTACCAAGCGAGACTGTTGGTAGGCCTGATTAGTATTAGCAGGTGTATGTGCCTGCTGATTACACTTCGCCAAACGCGGTTGACGAGATTCATCATATGTAGTCAGACGAGCCTGCTAACTAACTGGTGATGTATAAGCAGGTGTATGTTCCTGCCTATGGTACTCCGCCGGAATTGCCTGGCGGGATAGGCTTGATGCTGTCAGACGAGTCTGCTGGACAGCGGAATTAAAATGAACAGGTGTGTATTCCTGCTCGTTGTTTGACACCATGTTAGGTTGGTGGACTTCTCCGGAGATGGCAGGGATGACAACCTGCCTATTGTTAACCGTATTCCGTCTCTGGCGGTTCATCTTGCCTGCTCGGGTTCGAGGAACCTGAGCTGAATGCCTGGAGTCTGTACCCTCATCATGTTGAGGGCGCACTACCGCACGAGTCTGGTGGCGATTGTTGATGGGAGCCCTTGAGAAGGACTCCTGTCTTTTTGAATTAAGGTCCTGTGAGACCTGCTCATTCACTTCCTCAGAGTAAGGGAGTGAATGGAAATTGCGTTCCGAGGATAACGACCTGAAACTGTTGGAGACGGTAGTCAGCACCGCCTGCTTCTTGATTGCTGGCCGCCGTTGTCCGGACGACCAGGTAGAATTGTTAACTTGGAGGGCTTGACGAGAGGCCTCCAGAGTTGGGATAGTACCGTTGTGACGGTACTCCTTAACCAGTGCATTAGAAACCCAGCGTTGAAGACGCTGAGTTGGTGATGTCATCCTCAGAGCGGATGACGTTCCAGCAGGAGTAGCAGCATTGGTTTTCACAGCAGCAGACCTCACAGTAGAGGTGTTCACAGCAGCAGTATTCACATAGGTGGATTTAAGGAAAGCCATTTTGCAAAAGATCTTGAGAAAAGAGTGCATGTTCCATGTAATAGACATAATCAAGATGAATCTGGCCACTGCATCTTTTGGATGAGCACATGTCAATGATTGCTTTGTTGGCCCAAGGAGCCTAACAAATAAGAAGAACATCACTTTAACTTGGTTAAGGATTCACGTCGGGTTCACCATTTTTGTTTCGCACGGAATCCAGGGATGACCTCCTGGACGGGAGATTCAAACGTTCTGATCGGTTTCTAACGGGTTTGTTCGTAGAACCGGAAACATCCAATGATTCCACATCCGTTTGGACCTACTTTCCAAAGACAGGCGCTCATTAGCTTGTGGACTAATGAGGCTTAGGAATTTGCATTGGTCGAGAGGATGGGAGGTCGGACTCATCACACCTTTTTGAGGGGAATTATTGTCTACTCCGAGACTCTCTTTATAGATTTATGTTATGTTCGTGAATCCTTATTACATTACCAAGTATAAAATGTGCTTTCCTTTAGTTTTAACAATCAATGATTAAATATGCAAGAAATTTAGAGAATCTTTTATTTGTATTCGAGGTTCTTCATCAATAGAGAATCATCTATATCTGTTTAGAGATTCTTGGTCAATGGTATCCTTCAAAACATTTATATAAAAGTCTCTTGGTAATTATGATGACCAGGCTGGTTTTAAAGCCACTTAGTGGGGCACTTGAAGTTTATCGTCATTCAGAAGGACAAAGATTATTTCAATGTTGGGATCGAACCCGTAAATGGGCTACCTACGTATCCTTTGTTTTGGAAAAGGAATCAGAACCCACGTAGTTCGAGTTATGGAGTATGATGTTTATGATTGATGGCTCAAAGATGAATGTCATAATTACTTTTACACTCTAAGCTCACGTGAGTCATGCTCGGTGTGAGAAACAAGAGGTATTGGTAAAAATTTAGACAATTGTTCCATGAAAGATGCAACCATAAGAATTTGTTTGGGGCTTATGTATGGATGACTGCCCAGATAGAAGAAGGTTTAGGATTTACTTTTAGGGAGAAAATCCATGAACAGGGTCCATAATGTTATATGTGCTTCATGGAGATTTGAATACTCTAATCTTGGGGCTTACTCCTAAGGAGGATGCCCAAGTTAGGAGGGGACTTATGATTGGGTTTTACTCCTGAAAAGGAAACCCAAATCAAAGGTAAATTATGACTGGTTAAGGTAAATTTAAGGGGACTTGGGGCTTATTCCTGAAAAGGAGACCCAAGGTTATGACTGAGTCTTATTCCTGAAAAGGAGACCCAGGTTAAGGGACTTGGGGCTTACTCCTGAAAAGGAAGCCCAAGATTATGAATGAGTCTTATTCCTGAAAAAGGAGACCCAGGTTAGGGATTATGGTTTGGGGCTTACTCCTGAGGAGGATGCCCATATTTGATGTTGGGGCTTATTCTTAAGAAAGATTCCCAAGATTAAAGGACTTTATTGGGGCTTACTCCTGAGGAGGATGCCCAAGATTGGGAACTTTAAGAATTTGGGGCTTACTCCTGAGGAAGATGCCCAGATTAAAGGTTTTATAATTGGGGATTATTCCTGAAAAGGAGACCCAGGTTAGGATTCTCTCATCTTAAAGGATGAGGTTGAATTAATGAACTCTCCGTATTTTAGTGACATAAGGATATTTAAATCACTATACTTTGAGAGAGATTCCACAGAATTCCTTTCAGATAAGAAAGTCAAATCAAGAAATCATGCCATAAATGGCATTGAAGAGTGTCTTGAAGACTGAATCTTGAAAAGGAAAGGTGAAATGGCTTAAGAGGGGTAAAAATGGGCAAGATGGGCACCCAAAAAGATAGGGGCGCGCAAGTCTTGCAAGGCGTGCAAGTCTTCCGTGGGCGCGCAAGTATTAGTCGCGCAGGTATACCTGTGCGACACATAGTGCACTTGCGCGATTTTCAACCAGCATTGAAATACTTGAGAAACTCTTTTTTAAACCCTTTAGAATGTTCTCGTGGTTCTTCCAGAAAAGGGACGCGCAAGTTATATTGAAGGAAATAAGTCGGCGCGCAAGTGTTTGATAAGTTTCAACACTTAGGCCTTCCTTCTTCTCTTTAGATCTTCCGTTCTAGGTAAGAAATTACCTTAGAAGTGTTCCGGAAGCTTTGAGAAGAGACTTGGGCATCGGGAGCTTCAATCCGAGTTTCTGGCGAAAGATCCTCTCGAATGGGGGGCCCACAGGGTCTATTTATAGGCAAAAGAAGACCTCGGGCGGTTACCGGGCGGTTACCAATTAGGTCGCGCAAGTCACCTGTGCGACCAAGGTAGCCGCGCAAGTACACTTGCGCGCCAGTTAGATAACTTGCGCGGTGAGGTTGCTGTTGATCCTTTGTTCATGCCTTTGTCGATTTTTTATGTTTCTTTCAAAGGATGAATCACTTTATGCTCAGATATTCCCCTTTTCCGATCTTTAGATTCTGTGATGAAAGGAGCGTCAACAATGGGTTATCATTCATAAGGTGGAAGTGGCCACTCTATATCAAACCAATCTACTCATGCATAAATATTAAATTATATTTGATGATTATTCATTATATAAAATAACAATACATTCCATAATTTTATGGTCTAGTGAATTTTGAAAACATGAGACATAAAAAATGTTCATTAAATGAGATACTTTATATACTACTACGTTCCTCATAACTAGTACACTTCATACAAAAATCATACATAATACCTTTCCTCATACACCAGGAATAGATTACAGAATAAAGGGTGATATCAAATGATATTTAAGGGTAAAAAGGTGATATGTTAATATATTATAACTATATTGGTATGATAACATGATAATAAAATATGAAAACCATTCCCTTCATATCATAGCTCATAAACATGATTTATGGAGTAAATCTTCTAAATTAATAATACATTAATCATAATGGAATCAAAGAACATGAGCCCTCAAACCCTATCATTTGAATAAGACAAATATTTTGGACATACCCATCACATTTTAACATAATTAATGTGTAAAAATTGATATTGGTTCACCCATTATGATATTGACATGATATAATCCCCTTAAATAATCATATGGACATGTATCCATTTCCACTCATAACATTATGGGAATGAAAGATAGATCCACACATAACACTATAAACATGTAATCGGGTTCACACATATCATTTTTAGCATCTCATTAGGTTCACACACAATATTGTGGACATGTGGTCAGGTTCACACATTAATTATTTACTCAGGAGTTATCCATCTTTACCCAACTAATTTTTTGGAGATATGGGTCCCAAATGAAAAAATGAAAATCATACCTATGTGTTCCATAATATCACAAAACATTCACAATATCATCACATCATTACATGTGCAAATAAAATTGATTTCCTAAGCATTTAATGAATTCACCATATCATAACCCATGAAAAATAAATTGGTTTTATAAAAATTTCTCCTATATTATCATTACCCATTTATATAATGAATAAGGACGGTATCATCTAATCTTTTCCACTGTATAGAATAAGTAAAAAAAGATGTCATCTTAGATGAAGGATTTTGAAATATCAGATTGAATATTTATTTAGAAATATTTAATTTATTCTCTGAAAAAATCGTTTTTAATCATATATTTATTTTTGAAATAATTTTATTTTAAAAGATTAATTGAATCTTATAAAAGAATCTTTAAAAATCAGTTAAAACAATTCTTGAGAAATATATCCTTTCCACATTGAATTTTTTTTAATAAATAAATACTTTTAGAAATAATTTTAATTCAAACTAGTATTGAAAACATATGAAGGAATATTAAATGAAAATATTGTTAATGAATGTTGGAAATTACATTCATTTCATACAAGTTAAAGCAAATATTCCTTTCACAATTTCTGTAAATGCCGAAGATGAATTTTTTGGAAAAAATCATGAAAATTATTTGCAATTTTTTTTTAAAATAGTCATACTTTTTCAAAAATGACTTCAATAAATTATCTAGATAATTTTGAACACATTTTGGAATCATTTTTTGCAAACATGTTTTTGGATGAAAATGAATTTTGACCAATGAATGAGAGAAATATATTTCTAATTAAACCATTCATTAGAACTCCCGAGTACATAATGAGATTACAATTAAGGCAAAATACTTATTCTGATGACATTAACCAAGTATAATACAATTAAAACTATTATGAATATATACATCATAATATTTCATCATTGGATGTATAATTATAAACATTACCCAAAATCGATTTGACTTCAACATAAAACTCTTACCACACTTGTAACATTGAATCATAAAACCAAAGAAAGAATAAAAATAAATGTAACATATCATATCATCGTATTTTTGAGATTAATGAAATAAAGTGAAAAAACTATAGTATATATAACTCATTGAATAATGTAGGTGCAATGTATAAATTTGTTTTCGAAGAAGGTAATTTGGAAATCAATTCCATTACAACTTCAGTAACATTCAAACTGTAAATCCCAAGATAGATAGATCATAAAATTTATATTTAAATATCAATAATTTCTATTATATAAATCATAAAATAAATTAATGATAAATATATACAGCCCATAAAATAAACACTTTGTGAATATGGTTTTGTCTCATATTAAATAAATGTGAGACAGAAGTCCCTTACCTTATATCAACTTCTTTAATAAAAATTATAACGGCTTATATAAAAGATAATTTTTTATGATAAATAAATTTTATAAGCATGCATATATATATAATAATATATTTAATTTAGATATGAACTTTTATTACACATAGAATAACAAATCTATGTTAATGTCACATTTTCGAAAATAACATCATTGTTTTTCATGTATGTTTGGATATGGTATTTATAGTTATTTTAGTTTAATAATTTTACCCATGATAATAATATCTTACATATTTATTATATATTTATTTAGACTTATCCCTAAAATTTAGTGCTTGAAAATGAAATACACTCTTCATGCATACGGTAGGCCCTATATAGGCATGATTACATATTCTATTTTGGTTTTCATTTGAAACGTGGTAAATAATATATTAACACTAAAACATAATTTACATTTAATTTAGATACCATTATTTTAATCACACGTTCCCTTGTTCTATGTAATGTGTATGGTAAGAACGATTCACATCACTTCATGTCCCAGTAGTCCTTCGTAAACATTAAAGATGTCATCATATTCCCACAAAAAAGAAATAAAGAAGGAACGCGTGAAATAATGATTGAAAAATCATAATAATATCATAAATATCATAAATAATTAATAATTACACAATTAGTTATTGTTGAGAAATGTGGTATTGAAAAATAGAATGATATTGGTTCACAAGGTGGTAGTGTTCCATATATAGAATGATGATTCAGTAAATCTTTTGATTTAAAGTGGAGATGGTCATAGGTTTTTACCTTATAATAAAAATTTATTATTATATGTAAGAAAAAAATTTAATTATATCATCATGGTTTAATAATAATTTCATTTGGTGGAGGAATAAATAAAAGAACACACTCGGTTAGGGGAAATACATCTTCTTTAGATAAAATATGTTGGTTTTCACCAAAAGGATTCAAAGTATAGATTTATAAACTGTCTAAGGCTTGCATGATTATATTAGGGTTTTAAGGATGTTTTTTGGTCATGTAATGGTTTATCCAAGACGTTTTGAATTTGTGTCTAGGAGAGGATTGAATGTGGCCTTTTCTATGCGAGTTGAGAGGCACACTAGAACTTTTTGAAAAGAAAATTGTCTAGCGACATTTTTCACCTGAAAAACGAACAAAAATTGGATATTATATAATGATAAATATATTATTTTTAATTATTTATATATAATTTTTGTTTGACACATTTTATATAATTTTTAATCCTTGTCATTTTAGATTAACCACATAGAATATTGATATTCAATATATCCACGGTAAATAATATTTACTATATTTAATTTATATTTTCATCCAAAATTATGCTGAAAATAATAGATAACAATAATAATTCTTACTCCAAATATTGAATTGATTATTTTCAAATTCCAATCACATAAGGTGAAAATTATAATTTTAATTTAATTTTTCAGATGTGATAAGAAAGCGGGTATTAAATGAGAAAATCTTCAAAAGATTAGAAAGGTTATATATATATAAATAATGTTAAAATAACTACAATGACATAAATATTATTAATAGAAAAATTATTTAAATAATACTCTTTAATACTAATTTAAAATCTATTTTAACTATATATATAATATAATAAAAAATATTATTTCTAATTAAAATTTAATATTTTTCACAATTCATTAAAATAGAAACTTTTTAGAAAAATTACTAATGATTACCCTATGGTAAAATTGGTATTATTATTTAAAAAAATATTTTTTCTAAAAAAATTAATTTTCTAAAATCCTTAAAAATTAATTTTAATATAGATGTGCCAAACTCCAAAAGAATACTTTTCATAAAATAAATGTTTTAAGCATAAAATTAGATTTATACTAATATCTTTTATAAAAACCACATAATATGATTATTAAAAAATTTATTGAATTATTAATATATAAAATTCACTTAATTTATTCTCTAAAATAGATTTATTTAATTACCATACTTAATAATAATTTTTTAATAGTCTTTACAATTTTTTAAAAGTTTGTGTTGCAAGTAATGAAAGTTATACTCCCTTTTTCATGTAATGATTATTAAAATCACTTATTCATGAAACAAAATATAAAATAATTGTTTGAGGTAATAAATAAATCAAATATATTAAATATATTTTCTAAACAAAAATATTCCACAAAATCACTAGGCAATACATTCTTCTCTTATTAATATTAATTCATCCCTCAAAATTCATAACTCTGTTACCAGAAACTGGGGATAATTATTCTTCATTAAACACATACCATCCTTTATATAGTTCTTCTGAAAAAACAATTTACCATGTGACTTGTCTTGTTTTATTAAACATTCTTTGTTTGCTCTAGAATCTCAACCGATTATTACATTTAAGAATGGTCATGCTTCAATTGTATGACCTACATGTTCAATAAATGGGATGGATTAGATATATAATTCAATATTAGAGACACATAAAAAATATTTAGGCTGAGATAAGTTTTATTTATGTTACAATTGAAAGTATATTTTCCAAATAAGATCAATAATTTCAAAGGGATTGGTTTACATAAGGCATAAATTTATTTTGAATCATAAGTACTATTTCAACCTTTGGTTGTTCTTCTACCAATTTCACGTTATTTAAATCTCTACAAAATGAAAATTATTTTTATGTATTTAAGAACTAATGAGACACAAGATTCGTTATCAAATGATAATTCATTCATTATTTCTCTAGTTATAACAAAATTTTTATTACTTGTTATGCAAATGGATAAATATTCATCTGGTGAAGAAATTAATTAATCTCTAAAACCTAATAAAATGTTAATCTTAAACCATTTCTTATATGGTTTACCTTATAGAACATCCAACAGTTTATACGAAAAATATTTAGAAATAATATCAATAAATGTTGATAAGGAATGTATACTTAATCCCCCAAACAACATTAAGTATATCTTAATTGTCTCATATGAAATTTTTTATTCCATCATCATCTATTCTATTAAAAATTTATAATAACATAAAATACCATAAACATAAGGCCCCAGCCTTAAACTTTACTTAATCTTGAGTTAATACAAGATTACACATTGAGGATCTTTTCAGGTTTAGAGTTTTAGAAAATTAAATCATAAAACATGCATTACATTCCACATTTAAACAAAGTGGTTACATAAAAGACAGTATTCATTCTTCTCATCAACGGAAACATATTGAAAATAAAACATGGATTCTTTCTTGACACATCCTTGACACTATCATCACATCATGTACCCTTCCCTTGACCTGTGTAAAACATTTCAAAAGCTTGGGATGAGAATAAAAAGCTCAGTAAGGGATATAAAAATATGGAATGGAAACATGAGTACATGTATACATAAGAATGAAATCATACTTTACCCATAAAACATAAGCACTTTAACATGACTCATAAAATCATGAATAAATCATATAAATCATAAGACATAAAAGGTAACTTGAGGCATTCATAACATTCTTACATCGGGAGTAACCCTCTTGGTTACGTTTGGAATACCCATCACAGTATATTCCCTAAATCTCTTCAGAGAAACCGTAACATTTCACTCCTTCGCGTTACCCAATGCATTGGAGAGCTATATCGGGCTCACCCGCCCTTAGTTTATCACGGAACCACCCGTCTTCATAACAATGTCCATGAACCATAACATAATCTTATCACATAAAACATGCATAATGGAAACATAAAATTTCCACCTTTCAATAACAAGATATCAATACAACACATTGATATAAATACATTATGAAAACCATTTTCAATACCAAAATAATAGAAAAGTAAAACATGGAATTTATTTTTCTTTTAAAAAGAAGGTATGGCTTGTAGAGGAAGCCGAAACTCAAATAATGGTCACGGCGGCAGAGAATTCATTGTCACCGCATACGTACGACAAAAACATTCCCTTTTGTCACTTCGTATAAAAAAGATTCCTTTTTGGATAAACGTAAAAGTTGAAGGGGTTTATACACCGTATAAAAGAAGGATGTGTATAAAACAGAATATTCCTCAATGAAAGGATATTGAGACGAAGTCCCTTACAAAGGCGGAATCCTTGGTTTAAGGATAAATCAATTACATAATTATGTGTGACAAATGAATACACCAAATATAAGTGGATATTAAGTGTAAAATAAACAAAGGTCATTCACACATATTCAAAGGATGACATATTCAATAACTATATGTTGAACCCAAAGAAATCAAAATTGGGTTAAGAAGTTCTCTTGACAGCCTAACGGCGTCACATCAAAATGAGTTGATGAGAGATAAAAAGTGTATCTCATCACTTGGAAATAAAAGTTACATCAATAAGGATATATGAAAACATATCCCAACATAACAATATATAAATTAAACGACCCAACAAAAGAAGTCTTTTAAAAAGAGGAGGGTGAAAGGTTCCCTTACCGACTTGGGTATCTTTCAAAACATACGCCCCGTGAAGGAAGGACAATAAAAAATTGATGTAAATACTCATAAATGAAAGAATATTACACAATGAGTAAAATAATGGGCAGTACATACACCACTCAAAGTAAATTGTGGAAAATGTAGCATAAATCTCATGGGAATAAAAGTGAGATGAGAAATCCCTTATAAAAACTCGTCAGCCTAACGGCGCCACAGAAAACGTACAAAAATAGAATGATGAGATCAAATAGGGCATCTCATCATATTAACATAAAGTTTATAGAAAGAGGAATATAAAAGAACATCCCCCAACATAACAAAGAGGATCTTAAAAGAAGTGACAAAAAGGAGAGTACTTAAAAAGAAAGAGAGAGGTTAGATCTCTTACGGAAATTCGGCAGCCTAACGGCGCCATTCCAAACTTTCAAAATGGATTGCTAAGAGAGAATAGGGTCTCTCATCATATTAAAATAAAAATTACAGTAAGAGTAATATAAATGAATATCGCAATAACACGAAATATGATCTTTTAAAGGAATGACATAAAAGAATGTACTTAAAAAGAAAGAGAGTGTAGGATCCCTTACCTCAAGTCCAACTTGTCTTGTTCGTTTCTTTATATTCCTGAATAATAAACTTTGGTCAATTAATAATTGCCTAATTAACTCCTTTATAGATTATTATTCAGTTCATATCAAATATTATAATGTTATAATAATTGTTTAATAAAGTGAGTTCGTATGAGACGTTTTTTGTCGATGTTCAGTGCATGAGTAAAAATTGATCTTGTTGGAAAATAATTTTCCATGTTGTTATAGGTACATCATCTCCAGAATAGTATTTATGTTTTAAATATCTTATATATCCAGTATATATTCGTTTTATACTATTCCATATCATTTGGAGATAAAAATTTAAAAGCACCGTTCATGGAGACGGTAGGCCGTACGTACGCATGAACGCTACTTTCACTTTTTTCCATATTAATGGAATTAAAACAAAAAGAGAGATATATATAATATAATTCCATAATGATACCCATAATTTAGATTTAATATATTACATATATATCCATTATATATATGTACTTATTATAGTACATAACATTTGGAGATAATAAATGAAATGTACCGTTCATGGAGACGGTAAGTCGTACGTAATCATGAACGCTACTTCCATTTCTATTTCATATTTTAGGGAATTAGAACATAATGATACATAATAGTATTTTAATTCCAGTATGTTTTCATATATAATATCATTAAATATATGCTTTAAACGTACCACATATGGTATTAACGAATCAAATCACTTTGAGGGGGCGGTAGTCCGCACTTCCTTAAATGAAGATATCGCGTATACCCATAATGGAAGCCATAAAGGTAAGCCACAAATGAAAAATACAGAAGCTTAAGTAAAACATAAACATATTATATATCATATATAAATATAGTGACATCTTAATGGCCACATTTTAAGGTGTTATATGAGTGTGTAACAATCATCGTTTCGTGAGGCAGAAATTCCCCATCCACGGAAACAGTAAGTTCTTTAACCATTAGATGTAGGTGTGTGTAAGTTTAGCTCGAATCCTTCTTATAAAAACATACTAGTATATTGAGGATACTGGAGTTGTTACAAAAGAAAAGAATAAAATGAGTTTAGGGGGTCGGAGAAGCAAAATAAAACAAAAGGACTCAAAAGAAGACATTACCTTAAAATCAGGTAACTCCCATTGGTTTGAGCTCAAAGGCTTCCTTGGGAAGACTTATGCCAAAAGTGAGGCTTCAAGTAGTAATAGAGGGATGTGGAGAGACAAAATGGGAATGGTTTGGCCGAGACAAAGGCTTTGGGAGTGTGGGTAAGGAGGTAGAGGTGGGGGCCTTTTATAAGAGGAGAGGAGGGGCACTCTTGGAAGGTAAAGAAAAGTCACTTTATTTTAAAATGGTATTCGGATTTAAGAGGTCCCACATTGATGTGTTTCGAGGATAAGGTGATAAAGGTTCTAAATCCACTCATCCAATAGGTTTTGGACATGTGTAGGACTTAGATACTACATTATCTTTCCATTTTATTTAAATCGTTAAATAACGAGGTCATTGCTGCATCATCATGATGTCATTAATAATTTAATATATTTAATATCTAAAAATTATAAAAAAAATACTATGATGTAGGAAATCTTTTTATCTTTCCAATGAATATTTATAGTCAAAACTATGACTTGTATAACCCCATGTAAAAATTGTTTTAGTAAAACATTTCATGTTTGTGTTATTTTTACATTAACATTAAATAAAATGTTATTTATGTCATTTCCCAACCAAAGTGGCTCCATGGGGTCCCCAAGTTGACCCATGGCTTGTCTTGGTCGGCCATGACACATCCAATGAGGTTAGGACATGTTTCAAGTTCATTTCATATTATTAAAACATGATTTTTACCTTAAACTACACTAATTACCTCTAATCGCGATTAAAAACTTAATAAGTTACTATTCACCAAAAAATTATTTTAATCCCATTGAACCACATTTTACTTCTTAATGACAACCATGTATGTCGGATTTTTGAAATTCAAAACACAAAGGTGGAAAAATTTCATTTAAATGGAAAATCAGTTTTTTTGAGTACCACTTAGTGGTTTCACTATTCATCAAAAATTGATGTTTTTCAGAAAAATCCCAAAAATTCACCCTAAACTATATTTGATACTCTGAATTTAAAAATGAAGTCTATTTTAAAAAATTAAAAAAATATAAGTCACATTAATTAATTTAATAATTAATTCCCACATTCAGAGAAAATATCGTGTTTTTATGAAACAATAAGTATCAAAAGATTGACACTAGTTTAAGTTTGATTTCAAAGTCAAATTAATTCCAACGACCACTATTGGATTTAATGGTAAAAATATATTATTATTTCACTTTAAAACCAATTCAATATAGAATCTAATCATATAAATAAATTATATTAAAAAGAGTTTTTGAATTAAAATAAACATTTTACACTATTCATTAAAAAATGTACTTTATCAGAAAGATACCAAAAATTTACACAAAGTAAATTTTGATGTCCCTATTCTTAAGGAGAGTTTTATTTGGTCCAAAAGGATGTATAATATTGAAAGAAACTATATTTAATTATGGTTCTCCATAAAAAGGCGATAAGTGAACCTTTAGTGATTACTAGGGTATATACGCCTAAAATTGAATTCTTTATGTATTTTATGCCTTTATCTTTTATTGGATAAATGTAAAAATATTTAAAAAACATATATAATCATATTTTATTTATTTCAATCTATTCCCGCCAATACAATGGCTACATGTTAACTACCATTTAAAATAATATTATTTTGTTATTAGAGTGCAACGTAAGATTCCCAAGAAACTCGTTGTTGCCTGTTGGGTACGCCATCGAGCATAGCGTCCCCTTTAAAAACATATTAATATTTTATTCACAAATATGGATAAATATGAAAATGTCATATTCTTTATTTACCTGGGGTGTTACAATAAAACTATTTACGACATACTTTATTACTTATTATATAAATGATACTTAGATTATTTGATATATTACCCAAATATAGAAATATTGCACATGCCATCATTGATAGCATAAAAAACATTGACAACAAATCATTAATCATTGAAAAAGTAATCAATAAATTAAATATACATTATCTATATCAATTGTCTATTTATCACAATAATATTATCTTAAAATCAAGATCATATTAAGGATAATTTTTTCCTTAATCATTTGGTTTTCATAAAAATATATCATTTCCATTAAATCAATTTCTATTATTTTAGTGACATTCATCATATTCTTGAAAATACATAATAAATAAACTATACCAAAAAATTATTACATATTTCATAATTCAAGAATTCTAAGTCATTAACACTTATATCATTATTCCAAATTTATAAATCATTAACAGTTATTCATCATCTTATTCCTTGACATCTGTTTATTTTAATATATAATTTGTAGTCTATTAATCATAAAAAACATTTAATTTTACAACTATTCAGACCCTCTTCATGATTTTCCCTAAATTAAATATATTTCTATAATACCAATACATTCAAGATTAAATACATTCAACCATTGAATATGGATTAGGGAATCCATTATTCACTTCATTTGTGTAAATCAAGCATTTCAGTTTTCTTTTGATATTTCTTAATCTATGACCTTATTCTTCACACATGAAACGTCTTCTAAATACATTCATATATCCCATTCAGTGATTATTCCCACATTATTTAGATATAGGAATCCTTTTTTAATTTCCTCCATGGTCTCCACCACTCAAATTCTCAGTGAACCCTTTAATTATATTCAATAGTTAGTTTTATAGTTTTATTATGGTGCATGTTGTTAGTCATATATCATGATTACTAATTATTCATGATTACAATGTCCTTCCCCCCAGGTCTCATCCCATTTTATTTCTTATCAACATATTTTCTATCACATTCATTTTTAATCAAGTTATTTCTAGATCATACTATTGACTAATCTTAACAATCATAGTGTGAGTAAAAACATCTTTGTGGGGATTTAAATAACCATAATTTTTTTAAGAATTCTAAATCATGATACCTTATTTTGAGTATATGATTCCATAGTATTCACATAGATTATTCATGATATTTATCGATTTATATCCATCATACTGGTTTCTAGTGATTTTTTGTATTTCCAGGGAATATACCCTAGCCGTGAAAAACTGTTTCTACAGGAACACAAACTATCGTGCACAAAGTTATAATGAGGTCAGGAATAATGAACCCTTTTGGAGTTATTGTCACGATGAAACATTGTTCCATATCCAAATCAAATTGTAGTATCTAGACATGGATTTAATTTCTTATAAATTTTTTTTATTACATTACGAAATTATATGACATTATCTATTTAATTGACTCATCTATATATATTTCTTTATATATATCCCTAGAAATATCCTTAGGAAAATCCCTGGGGATCTTACTAAATTTTTCTCATCCATGTTTCCAATGGTTATCAAAACCATTTCTCTTATACCAATTATAGTGATCCTATGTACTCGTACATAAATATTTCATTTTATTAGATAAATATTCATTTCATATAATAACGATCCATGTCATAGTAATATAGGTTTAGTGCCTTAAAAAGAATCGGAACATAAACACCATTTATATTTATGAGATACTGCATCTCCCACTATGTTATTCATAATTATAACACTTGTTAGACATATTATACATAATACAATTCTGTCTATCCTTGGGATATGAATCATATTAAAGGGTGATCTCAGATTCCAATTAATGGTATGAAATGTAGATATCAACACAACATGAGTATATGGGTTTGAGAAAATCAAAATAACATATGAAAACCATACCCTATATATCAAATATCAAAAACATTAGTCATGAAAGTTTATAGGAAATTAAAATAATAGAAAAAGTTTACATGATCCATTAGAGAGTTAAATTGGCATAAAAAATAGATTTATGGGAGAAACATCATCCTTTATCATCGTGAACATGTATAAATAGAAATAAGATCTGTCATTAATTTAAGACATGAAATACAAAATTTTACCAAACATATGGTCTTGCACCCAAGTGCACATATCATTATATAGAAATTTATGATAGTTCCACCAATAGTACTATGATAATGTAATCATGTTCACACATAACATTGTCAACATGTCATTATGTTCACTCATAACAATGTGAACATGTAATGATGTACACACATATCATATTTACTAGTGAGTTATCAATCCTAACCCAACACATTGGATAAATATATAGGTACCGACCATCACATAATTAAAATCATACACATCTATTCCATAATATCATAAAAAAATCATCATATTATCACATCCTCACCCATGTAAATAAACCTAATTTGATAAAAATTTAAACGATTCACCTCACAATACCCATGAAAAATAAATTGGTTTCCTGAACACTTAATCAATATAAAATCTAACCATCCATAGATATAATGAGGATTGAATCATCAAATATTATCCCCAATAAATATTATGTAATTAAAAATAATGTAATCTTAGATTTATATGATTTTTAAAGATCATGTTAAAAATTTCTTATGGAATATAGACAGTTTTTCATTACAAAACACATTTTAAAACATTAATGATTTTTAAAATACTTTTTCACTAAAAATAAACATTGAATCTTGTAACATTACATTCAAATATAATTTAAAGCATTTTCTAAGAAAAATAGATTTTCCTCATTGAAAAACACGTTTTAAAACATAAAAATATTTGAAAATACATTTCTTTGAAATGAAACTTCAAAACAAATAAATTATTCGTCAATTAAAATAATGTGAATTATGGATGAAAAGTTTGTTTAATCCATTAACATTAAAATAAATATTCATATCAAATTTTCGGTAAAATGTAAATGAACAATTTTTTTAAAATGAAATGAATATTATTATAAAAAAAATTTTATAAAATTAAATACATGGTTAAAAATGTCATTAAAATAATTTTTGGAATATTGAAAATATTTTAGAAAACATTTTTAGAAAACAATATTTTTAAAAAGGGATTTTGATTGAAAAGAAAAACAAAGATGATTTTCATTAAAAACACTACATTAAACTCTTCAATTCATATAGAGTAGAAAATGAAGGAAAATTTGTTCTCATGAAATTACGTCTGGATAATAAAATTCCTTAGTTTCATGATATATATGTCCTAATGTTTCATCATTGAAATAATAACCCTAAACAATCTTGATAAACAATGTGATTTTTCGATAAACCTCTTATCACATTGGTAATATTGAATTATAATCCATATCAATGAATCAAATTACATGAAACATAAATTATAATGACAATATTGAGATTCATGATAGAGCCCAAGAAAAGTTAGTATATACACCGCATATAAGAAGACAGTTGTCTAAAATTACGTAAGTCCCTATGATGAAAAAGTGAGACAAAAATACATTATCACTTTATTTACTTTTGATATATAAAACCAATGATATAGATAACATATATTATATATATATAAAAATAATATTAAGGAATTTATATAAAAAATTAATAATTTTTTTTTGAATATGTCTCCAGTCGCACAAAAAATGTGAGATAGCAATTCATTATGAGAAGCCATGAATTATTTCATAAACTTTTTAAAATATTGTCTAATAATTAGAAGATTATTAATAATATATTATAGAACCATAATTTTATATATCATACTATTAATTATTTACATATGACCTTTAATTACCCAATTATTACTATATATATATATATATGATAAAGTCGTCTTCTGGGAAAGAAGTGCATTTTTTTCATGTCTCTTTTGATTCAGTGTTTTTGTTCCTTTAATTTTTTTCATGGTTCCATAAAGTTAATAATTTTATCCATGATATAAATATCATTCAAGTAAATTATATATTTATTTATATAAATCCATTAAATCTAGATATAGAAAATGTAATACCCGGTTCGTGGAGATGGTTGGCTATTTGTATTCATAATCGATGTTTCAACTTTCTGGGCGAATGAAAATTTGGAAAGGTAAATAATATTATTTCATATATATATATATATATATATATATATATATATATATATATCAATTTTTTAACTTATCATTATTACCTTCCTCATAAAGAGTGCATTATGAAAGAATCACATCGCTTCATGAGGTGGTAGTACATCGTACACATGAACAATGTTATCGTATTCCCATGGAATTAAAAGTAATATGGAACATGTAGTATGATGATTATAGAAGAATATTATTATGATAAATATTATATATAAATAATTAATTAATCAATATACTAATTTATTTGATGTGGTAATAGAAAAAAATATGACATTAGTTTGCGAGGTTGTTGTCCATCGTACACATGAATGATGATTCACTCCCCTTTTTATGGAATAAGAGAAGGATTTCTATTATAATATCAAAATAATAGCATATTTATATATTTATGATAATATGATTATTATATAATAATGTATTAAAAATAATTGATGAATGTGGATGATAACATAATATAAAACACTTGGTTAGTGATGTCATCTCTTCTTTGGAGAATATATTTTGGATTGCACCAAAGGTAAAGTTTGGTTGGGTTTCTGAATATAATATTGATTCTATGATGATTGGATGGATGTAATAAATTAATTTCGGTAGGTAATGGTGAAACCAAATTACTTTAGATGTGTGAAGGGAAAATCAAAGGGTGGCATTTTATAAGAGAGGTGACTAGAACACACGTAATTTTTGAGAAGAAAATGGTATAACCATGATTTTCACATTCAAAAAGGTTAAAAATAGAAAAATGTATATACTAGAAGATATAAGGTAGAAATAAGGACATAAATGGGCCACCTAAAAGTTTTGGGTGAATTTAAAACCTTAACTTTTTTGTCTAAACCCACAGTAAACATATTCTCACTATAATCACAGAATTTTTTTCTTCTATTTTTACTATTTATTATCGTAAAGATATATATTTTTTTTTAAATACTTTTCTCATTCAAAAATATCTCTGTTTTATTTTGTATGATAGAAAACCCATATTCATATTCAGATGATTTTCTCTTATTTTATTCATATTACAGATCTTTTAATGGATTTTATCTTACGCTAGCTATAAGTGTATATCGTACACTGAGTAAATTATTCAATTTACCAAAAAGTATATTATCATATTAGAATCGAAGTTTTGAAAAAATGTTTTCCATATAATCTGAATTATAAAAAATTTTGTTGGTTTTTTTCTTAATATGTATTATTTGTTCTTATGAAGATAACAATTGAGTTGTTATGATTTTAAAGGAAGCTGTTTTAGACTGAGTACAATTATAAAAATCATTATATTACAAAAATCATATTCATAAAAAAATAACATATGAGAGTTAATTTTTTTTCAAAAATTTTATATAATGAAATATAATAAAATATTTATCTTTATCTGAATAGTCAACATAATCTATAAATAATTCATTTTATCCTACAAAAACTATAATTTAATGATATGTTATTATCATATAATGTTCTTCAAAAATTGATATTCTGAAGATAGATCTATCAATTATATAACTTATAGAGACTATATATTTAATATAATTATATGATTACATTTATAATCATTGAATAATACATTTCATGAATTAAGAGTGTTTCAAGGAAGGGATTGTCTATTTATGTTAAGATCAAATTACATAAATTATAATACATTAAAGAATGGTAAGATCTGAAGAACGAGAATATATTTGATATCACTATGAATTATTTTTTTTCTTATTTAGAAATGAATTTAAGAATTCCATTTATATCATGTCTTATCCAAATTTCGAAGGATTATCAACTCAAAAATTGTTTGTAAATCACAAGAAAAAGGTCAAAATAAAAGAAAAGATATAAAAGGAACATTTATCTTATATCTGAAGAACAACAATAGAGAGAATTAGATATATGCAATCACATTGAAAAATACTATAATAACATTAAAAATGAATGTTTATATATACAAATAATCTTAATCAAACTTTCAATTATTGTGCTTACACATTTTACAATTTCACTGATGATCATCCAAATATATACCTTAATGTTTATCATTTTCTCATGATGTATCTTCATGAAATGTTAGTTTCTTCATGAAACTCTGTACATTAATTTTTCATCAAACTTTTATTAATATTAATCATTTTACACTCATTGTGTGGTAGTGTTTTGTATATGAGGATAACTATTGTAATTTGAATGAATAGGTGAAAGCCCTTGATCTTTTGTAAAAAGTAATAGTTTCTTCAACATAGCTAGGATCCCCTTAAAAAAGGGCTACCATTTTGAAAATAACTAAACGTAGGGTTCATATATGCGATGTAGTGTTTTAGGGGATTTCTACTCCCAAAAAAATATGGTTTTTAATATTTTTTTTGTTTTTATGTCCACATCATATATTCTTTAATGAAAAATATTAGAAATGACATACCTAAATGAGTTTTATTTAGTTTAATAAGTATTTTTAAGAACTCAATTCACTAAAATATTTAGTTTTTAGTTATGAATTATCTTGTCCAAAATCTATATCATTGTAACAACCTGAGATTTTATGAGAATTATTCTTTTTAATTTCATTGATGTATTTTGATATACGCTACACCAAGATTATCTTGCACTATACGCAACACCGTATTAGCTTGTAGTATATGAAACACTATTCATGGCTCGTGTTACACACAATTTCAAGTTCGTTTTGTGGAAATTATTTTACGCAACATTAAGTATAGATTTTGTTTGATGTATAAATGAAATAAGTTCTGATTATGTTATACGCAACATTAAGTGTGTATATATATATATATATATTCAATGTATAAATGAAATATTGTTGGATATTGTTATATGAAAAAAATAAGGAGTCTGGCACGACACGCAACCCTAACTTGGCTTACATTACACGCAATTGCGACCATCCTCAATAGCGTGTGTAGTACGCAATACCGAGTTTCACTAAATGAGATATTATTATAATATTATTTTGAACTAGCCATTATGAATATTAATACCCTCTTTTTGAAATTTTATATATTCTATCTTTCAAAATGGACTTCATTTTTGGATTCGGAATATCGAAATTATACTAGGGTGAATTTTTTGTATTTTTCTGAAAACATTCAATTTTTGATGAATAGTGAAAACACTGGGTTAGTATTTAAAACCCAACATTTTTTAAAATAATTATTTATTTTATTTAAATTTATTTTAGGTAATAATTGATATATAATACCTATATAAGTTCAATTTAATTCATTGGTGTCATTTTATAATAATTTTAGTTATATAAAAATTATATTGAACTTTTCACCTTCTTTTACCCACCTCCAAGGAGAATTTGGAAATTCACATAAAACATAATTTTACAGCATCTGTGAGTGGAATTTCGAAAATCCGAAAAACATGGTTAATATCAAGGAATAAAATGTGGTTCAATTAGATGAAAATAATTTTTGGTGAATAGTATCTTTTTTACTTTTATTTAGCAGAGTTAAAAGTAAATAGGGTAATTAATGGTAACAATGATATTATTATTATTATATTAAAAAACGTCCTAATTCTATTAGATAAGTGTAATTCGACCAAAAAGATCCTTAGGAATAAAAGTTGACCATTTAGGTCCACTTGGATTAGATTAGGACATTTATTATTAATTTATTTAAAGAAGGGTTAAAATAGTTAAAATCAATGTTTAATAACTAAAACATTTTTAATATAGTGTTATATATAAGATAAATTCGACTATAAATATTCATTAGAAAGATAAAAATATTTCACACATAATGGTATTTTATTTATGATTTTTAGATTAAATAATTTAATTTATTTATGACACAATGATGATGCATTAATTATCTTATTAATGAAATATTGACATAATTAATGTTACAAATACCCAAATAAATGTAATTTGAGACTTTTTATGAATTCCACTAATTTTCTAGGTTAATATGACATGTTAGTATGGATTTAATTATCTTTTTTCGAACTAATCATTTTGTTATGAGTTTCACAAATATCAATTACCAAATAGTGTCAATGTTGACATAAAATAGTTTTTAAAACAAATATTTTATTATTAATTGTTATTTTTTTCCTAAAAATCTAAGGTTTGGCCAAATGACTTAGATAAGGTTATATGTATTAATAATAAACAACTTGGGGTTAGTTTTTCTTGTTATAGAATGTTTATTAACCTTATAGTGTAAGAAAACAAGAAGACACGGTAAAAGTAAAATTATTTAACTTAAAGTTAAATCTAAATGATAAGGTTACAATTGAAACCTAAACTTGTCTAAAATATATGTTTTGAGAGTATTTCGACCCATACCAACTTTATCTTCGAAATAAATTAATTTTGAGATATTATAAACCGAATTTGACTTTATTATATAATAATATTTTCAGTTTTTCCAAAGGTGCCCCTCTCCTCCCTTACAAAAAGGGCACCCCTTTCTTCTTCTCTTAAAACCCTTTTGAGCATTGAATCTCGGACAAACCCTTCCAATTTCTATTCTACAATTCCCTAGAAACCTTCTATAGGTTATGGTCTTCTCAAAAGACCAACACTACTTTCTTAAGAGAAGGCTTAAAGAAGGTGCGTCGAAGAAGAAGTAATCTCTTCTTTCGATTCTCTCAAATTTATTTCTTCTTCAACTTCATCTTATTTAGTTGTTTCATTATAAAGTAAAATCATCACTATCACTCATATAATGATATGTTATTTTGAATATGAAACAACCATATTTCACCTTCTATCCATCCTATGGAAAAATGAAATCACCACGCGTGTGTACGTACAGAATACCGTCTCCATGCCGTGGTGTAATCAGTTTTCCACCACCACCTTACATGGATGGGTATAATGGTGTAAATAAATAACTATATATGGTTATTGTAAATTGATATTGATTCTGAAATATTATACATACACTTCAATACAATTCCACGATCTTGGAAATTATAACATCGCTCGTGCGTACGTACGAACTACCGTCTCCAGGAACGCGATGAGATTTATTTTCCATGATTAACCATTCAAGAATGATTATAAATTATATATAATGAATAATAATTAAATATATGAAATAATGAAGATACTGGATTTATGTATGAATATATATATATATATATTCCATCTACTTACTTCCATTCAAGTCAATAAAGAATAGAAAACAACATTCATGCATACGTACGGCCAACCATCTCCATGAACGGTGTGTTTCATTTCATTTATCTATCAATTATATATATATATACTTAATATAAATTACATATCAATCACGTTTTACATTCTGGATGTAAGTAAATCATGATATAAGTAATAATAATATCCAGAATAACAAGTCCAAACACGTACGATAAATGAAACAATTTTACCCAAAACGCTACTTTAACATGGAATTGACAAATGAACGGGTAATATAAATACCTAAGTGAACCATATATGATATAATAACATTGAATATTATTCTTTAATAAGTCAATGATATTATTTAAATCATTATACAGGAGGTTTGGATACATACGAAGCATATCAGGCATAAGGTAAGGGGTAACTTTTCCAATATCGTTTTTATACGTGATTTTTTATTTGTACGTATTCACTAGGGTTATATTTATCGTCCATGTTATGGTTTTATGAAAATGGTTTCATGTAGTTTAAAAACCTTTTTACCCATTTTTTACTTTTACTACATGGTATGTAAGGAATATTTCTTTTGTTTATGTTATGAGGTACTTTTTGACATTTACGGAAAAAGTACGAGAAGAATGTTTTTTTAACTTATACGGCATGAAAGGATTTTTACGGGTTTATAAAGCCTTATTTTCATGATTCTTACTCCAAAATATTTGATGACTATTTAAAAAAATTAAAATTGCATGACATTTTGTGAAAAGGAAATGATTTTTAAGAAGAAAGGATATTTTCTTCAGAAATCCATTTTAATTGTTTTATCAAAACCTTTTTTCATATAAGATGACATTATATCATATGTGTATGATTCATGTATAATATATCTATGATTTACATGGTTTCACTTTTCTTATTATGAAATTATATCCATTTATTTTATATGGATTATTTGATGATGGGATGATGTTTATGAAACCCATTTTAATCATTGGGTTATTATGAATGATGTATGTTTATTTTGTGGCATAAGTAAGAATGATTTATTTATGAGATGGGTGGGACCTATATATCCCTACGATGAAATGGGTAAGGATTTATATCTCATGAGATAGACATGGATGGAATGGTAAGTTAATCTGGTTCAGTGTTATAGGACTGGAACGAGGAGTGAACTCGATTCAGAATGGAACTTTGTCCACTAAGATGGTCTTGACAGAAATGCCTTGGCTACTATGGAAATCATAACATGTGCTTAATGGATGCCATAATTACATGTTTTATTACCATGCTATTTTATCTTGATTAATGTTCCTTTATGATATATGCTTTGTGTACTTCCAAGATTTATGGCGTTGCTCATGATTTTGATTTTTAGATTTTATGTTCAATTTTTTGCATTCAAATGTTTATGGATTGTTTTATGTTCTATATGATTACCCTTACTGAGCATCTGAGCTCACCATTTATATGTTTTCCTTTTCCCAGGATTTAAATAAATGTTTTAGGTAAGAAAAAAATGGGGAAGATCTTTATGGGAGATGTTGAAGATCTTTCACCATGATTAGAAGATTATTTTCCGAGTTTCCAAAGACACTAAACTATTACGGTACTAATGTGTCGATTTTAATTATGTATTAATTATTTCGCAAAAGTAATGTAATGTCCATGTACGTCAAGCTTTGGGTCTCTACAGTTTGTATTAGAGGAGGAACCTAGCCTTAAGTGTGCTGCACTGCCTAGGTTGAGATGTAGGGCCCACAATAGGGACGTTGTGCTCTAGGGGGGGGGGTGATTGTAAAATCTCCAAATGATAAAGGGTAAAATGACTAAAATGATACGAATCATGTCTACAAGGTGCACATTCCTTTTCAGGAGCCTGTCTAATCAGAAAACCACAGTTAAGTGTGCTTGGCCTGGAGTAGTGATCAGGATGGCTGACCTTCTGGGAAGTTTCCCAGCATGTGTGCGAGTGAGGAAAAAGCACACTGGAAAGGAAATGTGTTGGCCTGGGGGGACTGTCATTAGTCAGATAACATGTTCAGGCATGTGGGTGGACCCTGGGGTGGGCCCCATGTGTCTATGAGGGCAACTGGTGGTACCCGGTATTCCAGGACCCGACGGCCATGTTAAGGCGGGTTGTCGGTGCTGTCACCGGGACCCGGTTGTCACAATTGGTATCAGAGGAAAATGAGGTAGGAATGAATCTGATCATTGGGAACTCTCACATGTGAGCCTTGGATGAATCATGGATCTCCGCCCACGGGCTTCATGAGGAAATGGCTTCCACTGGGGATGGTGGTGTGTCCCGCCCAGGGGGTGTAGCCACCCATGGAGTGCCCTGATAGGTATCAATTATAGTCCATTGGAAGTAATTTCAGACCGTTATAGTTGGTATCATAGGAAAGGTTCAGTCATCCTTTGAAACTAGGATGCGAGAACTTTAGTGAAATCTATATAGATATTTCTATGTTAGGCTTAGATATGTCCCTAAGGATAAGTATAAGTATAGGTTATAGTGCTAGAATTATGATAAAGATAATGAATAACCTAGGATTAAACCTATGCTTTTAGAGAATGAATGTACTCCCCTTGATTATGTTATTTGGCTAGAATGACATATGCCTCTAAGACAATTCTTTTTGGGTTTTAGAAAATGGTTGGAAACTAGAAGATTCCTGTTAATTAAGAATATGATGGACAATGGAATGATATTCTTCCGGATCGAGCAAATGAAATGGGATATGGAAGGCGAAACATCATTATTATGCCTAATCAACAATCTCATAATATGATCAATAATCTCAACATTGGTATGTTTCCTGACTCAGCAAATAAGATAAAGATAGAGTTTCATGATGATCATAGAGGAAATAAAGTTCAATTTCCCTCATGTAAATCATGTGGGAAAAGGTATCAAAGAGAATGTTTCAAAGGAACTGGAAGACGCTTTGGGTGCGGAAAAGAAGGGCACAAATCCAGTAATTGCAAATGAAAAGGTTCAGTTAACACCATGGATAAGGATAATGGTATTTCTATGACATCAACAATGATTAGATGTTTTAAATGTGGAATATATGGTCATTATGCAAACCAATTCCCTAAGGTAAAATCTCATGAAGAGAATCAACATGGTCATATGGGTAGTATTTTTGTGGATGATGATGAGGAGACTACAAATGATATATGAGATGAAAGAAGTGTTGAAGCTTGGTCAATTTTTTAAGAAGGTAGTGGAATTATTGTATGTTTATCAATAGTTATGAGGTATAGGTAATTTAATGGTAGTATGGAATAAAGAAACATCTAAGGATTGTTACACTATTGTTTTTCCTAAAGTATTTGAATGTATATGACGAATGGTACTAGTATCCATGAATGGTTATTCAGATATTTTTGGAAAGAAGATGATATGTACATAATGAATGGATAAGGAGGAAATAATATGTTTTATAGTACTCATGAGCTCATGATTGATATAAGGACTATGTGATATTATGGTTTGAGTATATATAATTTTGAGTATTTTGGTATGTGGAATGTGTTTACTTTTAACTGCATTCATGTTTTTACTATGGTTTAATGGTTATTCATATTTCAAGATAATACATGTATAAGGCCGTAGAATGTTTGGAATGTGACCGACAAGACATATCTTATGATATATGGTGATCAACGAGGGTATTAACATGCTTGTTATATGAACTCTCTGGTAATCGTTTTCACTATAATATGATATTTGACAGCAGTATTTTGGTTAAGCCTAAAGATTGTAATGGATTATGTTGGACATAAGTTAGTATTGTTTAAGGATAGAACTTTGTCGATGATATTGATGGAAATTTATAATAATGTAGTTTTAGAAAAAGGACAACCTGCAGAATGGGTGAAAACCTATCGCGTCGGACAAGGGTGTGGGAATCGAACCCACAACATAAGTGCGACATGACTTTATCACCTACCACTGGCCTATAGGAAGTCCCTGGTTAGAGAAACTAGTTTTATTAAATTAAGCAGTATGATATATGAAGTATAAGTCCATATTAAGAACCAAATATGATTAATCTCACTATAGGTGCACTTATGTATATATCCTTTTCAAACTTATGTTTCAGACCGATGGAATGACCCATCATTCTATCGCATGATCTGCTAAAACTTCACGAAAGACAAATTCAACTCCATTTCTTAAAGATATGAAGTGTAAATTGTTCAAGGCACGAACAACGGTGAGATTTTACCAAAAATAAAGCAATTATTTCTTCTAATTCAAATTCTTCAACTTTATAGAAATAATCATAAAAACCAAAAATGTTGTCCTAGTGTCCTTATATCGGAGGAATCAGATGGTACCTTAGATCATCACAAATTTATGGATTTGTGATTGTTGGATTTTTCTTAGCCATGTTCTCTACCACTCTCCATCAGAACATGACAGTTAGATTTCTCTTCCATATCCATATTTTCAACTATGTTCTCATACATGGAAACCCAATGATTAGTTAATTTGGGTAACCGTTACATTTCATACATTAGTTTTTAAATATAAGTTTTGGTATTCCTTTTTACGATGTGGGTTTCTATTAAAGAAAATTTAAAGTAGAAAATCATTTATAACCCCGACGAATTTCAAGGGTGAAATTCATTTCAAGGGGGGTAGAATGTAACAACCCGAGATTTTATGATAATTATTCCTTTTAATTTCTTTGATGTCTTTTGTTGTACGCTACACCGAGATTATCTTGCGCTATACGCAAAACCATATTACCTAGCAGTATACGCAACACTATTCTTGGGTCGTGTTACACACAATTTCATTTTTGTTTTGTGGAAATTATTTTACGCAACATGAAGTATAGATTTTTTTTTACGTAAAAATGAAATAAGTTTTGATTATGTTATACGCAACATTGAGTGTATATATATATATATTCAATGTATAAATGAAATATGGTTGGATTCTGTTATACGCAACAACAAAGGAGTCCTGCACTACAGGAAACCTTAACATGGCTTTAATTACATTTAATCACGACCTTCCTCGATAGCGTGTGTAGTATGCAATACCGAGTTTCACTAAACGAGATATTATTATAATATTTTTTTGAACTAGCCGTTATGAATAGTAATACCCACTTTTTGAAATTTTATAAATTTTATCATTCTAAATGGACTTCATTTATTGACTCGGAATATCGAAATTATCCTAGGTTGAATTTTTGGTATTTTTCTGAAAACATTCAATTTTTGATGAATAGTGAAAACACTAGGTTACTATTTAAAAACCGACTTTTTATTTAATTAATTAATTATTTTATTTAAATTTATTTCATTTCAAAATTGATACATAATACCTATGTAAGTTCAATATAATTCATTAGAGTCATTTTATAATAATTTTAGATATATAAAAAATTTATTGAACTTTTCACCGCCTTTTACCCACCACATAGGAGAATTTGGAAATTCACATAATACTTAATTTTACCACTTCTGTGAGTGGAACTTCGAAAATCCGAGAGACACGGTTAATATCAAGGACTAAAATGTGGTTCAATGAGATGAATATAGGTTTTGGTGAATAGTAACTTTTTACTTTTATTTACCACGGTTAAAAGTAAATAGGGTAATTAAGGGTAAAAATGATAATATTATTACCCTAAAACATTTAATAATTCTATTGGATAATTGTAATTTAACCTAAAAAAACCTTAGGAATAAAATATGACCATTTAGGTCCACTTGGATTAGATTAGGACATTTATTATTAATTTATTTAATGAAGGGTTAAAATAGTTAAAATCAATGTTTAATAACTAATATATTTTTAATAAAGGGTTATACATAAGATAAATTCGACTATAAATATTCTATAGAGATATAAAAATATTTCATACATAATGGTATTTTATTTATTATTTTTAGACATTAAATAATATAATTTATTTATGAAACAATTATGATGCAGTAATTATCTTATTAATGAAATATTGACATAATTAATGTTATAAATACCCCAATAAATGTAATTGGAGACTTTGTATGAATTACACAAATTTTCTAGGTTAATATGACATTATCGTATTGATTTAATTAACTTTTTCGAACGAATAATTATGTTATGATTTTCACAAAAATAAATTACCAAATAGTGTCAAAGTTGACATAAAATAGTTTTTAAAAGAAATATTATATTATTAATTGTTATTTTTCTTCCTAAAAAAATAATGTTCGGCTAAATGAATTAGATAAGGTTATATATATTAATAATAAAAAATCTTTGGGTTTGTTTGGCTTGTTATAGTATGTTTATTAACCTTATAATGTAAGAAAACAATAAGAAAGAGCAAAAGTAAAATTATTTAACATAAAGTTAAATCTAAATGATAAGGTTAAAATTGTAACCTAAACTTGTCTAGAATCTATTTGTTGAGAATATATCGACCCATCCCCACTTTATCTTAGAAATAAATTAATTTTGAGCTATTATAAACCTAATATGACTTTATTATAAAATAATATTTTGAGTTTTCCCAAAGGTGATCCTCCCCTCCCCTATAAAAAGGGCACCCCTTCCCTCTTCTCTTCACACCCTTTTGAGCCTTGAATCTCGGCCTACCACTGCCCATTTCTCTTCTCCATTTCCCTAGAAACATTCTTGAGGTTCTGGTCTTCTCAAAATACCAACTATACATCTTTAAGAGAAGGCTTAAAGGAGGTGTGTCGAAGAAGAGGTAATCGCTTCTTTTGATTCTCTCATGTTTCATTCTTCTTCAACTTCTTCTTATTTAGTTGTTTCATTATAAAGTAATAACATAAGTATCACTAATATAATTATATGTTATTATGAATATGAAACAACCCTATTTCAACTTCTATCCATCCTACGGAAAACTGAAATCACCACGCGTGCGTACGTACGGAATATTGTCTCCACGCCGTGGTGTAGTATGTTTTTCCACCACCACCTTACACGGATGGGTATAATGGTGTAAATAAATAACTATATATGGTTATTGTAAAGTGATATTGATTCTGAAATATTATACATACACTTTAATACAATTACACGATCATGAGAATGATATCTTCGCTCGTGCGTACGTACGGACTACCGTCTCCATGAACGTGATGAGATTCATTTTCCATGATTAACCATTCAAGAATGATTATAAAGTATATTTAATGAATAATAATTAAATATATGACATAATGGCGCTAATTGATTAATTTATACATATACATATATATATATATATATATATATATATATATATTTCATCTACTTACTTCCATTCAAGTCAATAAAGAAGGGAAAACAACGTCCATGCGTACGTACGATCTACTGTCTCCATGAACGGTGTGTTTAATTTAATTTATCTATCTATTTTATATATATATATAATGAATATATATGATATATAAATCATTTTTTACATTCTGGAAGTAAGTAAATAATGATATAAGTAATAATAATATCAAGAACAACAAGTCCAAACACGTACGATAAATGAAACAATTTTACCCAAAACGCTACTTTAACATGGAATTGAAAAATGAACGGGTAATATAAATACCTAAGTGAACCATATATGATTTAATAACAATTAATATGATTCTTTAATAAGTCAATGAAATTATTGAAATCATTATACTGGAGTTTTGGATACATATGCGGCATATCAGACATATGGTAAGGGATAACTTTTCAAATCTCGTTTTTATCCGATATTGTTTATTCGTACGTATTCACTAGGGTTATTTTTATCTTCCATGTTCCTGTTTTCTAAAAATGGTATCATGTATGTTTAAAGTCATTTTTAAACATTTTTTACTTTTACTAAATGGTATGTAAGGAATCTTCCTTTTGATTATGTTATGAGGTACTTTTTGACTTTTCTGGCAAAAGTACGAGAAAAATGTTTTTTAACTTATACGGCATGAAAGGATTTTTACGGTTTTATAAAGACTTATTTTCATGAAGCTTCCTCCAAAATATTTCATGAATATTTTCAACAAAATGTTTTTTTAATTGCATGATATTTTTTTAAGAGAAAATGAATTTTAAGAAGAAAGGATATTTTCCTCAAGAATTCATTTTAAGTGTTTTATCAAAACCATTTTTCATCTAAGATGACATTATTTCATATGTTTATGTTTCAAGTATAATGTCTCTATGATTTACATGGTTTAACTTTTCTTATTATGAAATGATATCCTTTTCTTTTATATGGATTATGTGATTTTGGGATGATGTTTATGAAATACATTTTATTCATTGGGTTATTATGAATGATGTATGTTTATTTTGTGGAACAAGTAAGAATGATTTATTTATGAGATGGGTGGGACCTATATCTCCCTCTAATGCATAGGGTAAAGATTTATATCTCATGAGATATACAAGGCTGGAAGGGTAAGTTAATCCGGTTCAGTGTTACATGACTGGAACGAGGAGTGAACTCGATTCAAGATGGGACTTTGTCCACTAAGATGGTCTTGGCAGGAATGCCTTGGCTACTATGGAAATCATAACATGTACTTAATGGATGCCACATTTACATGTTTTATTACCATTCTTGTTTATCATGAATAATGTTCCTTTATGATCTATGCTTTCTGTACTTCCATGATTTATGTCATTGCTCATGATTTTGATGTTTAGAGTTAATGTTCAAGTTTTTGCATTCAAATGTTTATGGATTGTTTTATATTCTCTATGCTTACCCTTACTGAGCATTTTAGCTCACCCTTTATATGTTTTCTTTTCCCCAATATTTAAATAAAGGTTTTAGGTAAGAAAACAAAAAGGGGAAGATCTTTATGCGGGATATTGAAGATCTTTCACCAAGATTAGAAGATTATTTTCAGAGTTTCTAAATACACTAAACTATTACTGTCCTTGTGTGTCTGTTTTTTATATGTATTAAGTATTTCGCAAAAGTAATGTAATGTCCATGTACCTCATGCTTTGGGTCTCTAAAATCATAGCATGTGATTCATAAGATCACAAATATGAAAAGTTGAATCTCAAAGATCAATTTTCAAAATAATTCTATAGATAATAAATGAGAAATTATTTCAATGGATAGAGATCCTTAATTTACTAGGAAAATTTATGGTTTATAAAATTCTTGTATAACCATCATTTTAAAGAGACATGGATTTAAAGGTTATCTTAAAGCATTCAAGATATATGCAGTCCAAATAAAGAATCTAAATGCGTAGATGAAAAAAATCAAAAGATACTATGATCTAAATTCCGAAATATGAATTCAATAATCTACGTAATTAGATCAGATGAATTCAATAGGGTTTATCAATGTCAAAAATCATAGGAAACATGGAATTCTGTAGAATTTTGTTATGAAGAAAAAGACAACACAATGGATCATAGATATGATACCACCAAATATAAGTTTGAATCAATGAAAATAGATAAATGATAACTTATTACTCCACTGAATGAAAGAATCACTAAAATCATTACTAATGTTGGTACTATATGAACAACAATTATTGGGCAGAGAAATAATTAAAATTTATATGATCTTTTCCACCAATGTGTAGTGTAATTTGAGCTAACATCAAACAATCAATTGAGGTCAATAATTTCAAAATAAAATATATCATTGGATCTTTTATGATTTATGAATATGAAATTAAATTTGAAACTAGAGAACATAAAATAGCCAATTAGGAAAAAGTGGCCTTAGAGGTTTCTTCTTCTAGAGATAAAAAAATGAAAAAATATACACAAATCTCAAAAAATGAAATAAATTATGATGTGATAAGATTAAAAATATTGGGAACATTAATCTAGACTACACATAATTTTTTAAAAATAAGAACACTGAACAAAACATTATTCAAGAATGTTAGATATAATAATAAATCTATGAATCGTACGAAGGTCAAATGGTGTACTTCTGCTGATTCTAGATAATTCAAATTATCATAATTATAATTTCAAGCACATTATCAAATCAAAAACTTATTATTTATAGAACATCTATATTAATTACATTCATACTACTTATATGAGAATGAGTATCAAAAAGAAAATGAAAATTTGTCATTTAAAGTAATTAATGAATAATGTACCATATTATAATCTTACTATTAAAATGTGAAAATAAAAAAATCACTCTAGAACTATTATAATTAATTTTTTAATGAGGTGGAGGACCTAAATAAAAAAATATTATATTTTATGATTTAGTAGAAAAAATATACTACATATTGTATATAACATATTAGCACAGTTGAAAACCTCAAAATGGATGGTCAAAACATTAATGTTGTAACATGTTTCTTCACTAAAGGGGGATTGTTTTAAAAAATAATTTATTAAAATTAACTCAAGAAGGATAAAATGGGAATATGAAGTTAATATAGAAGATTAAAACTATATAATAACTAATTTTCAACCACATCTAATAAAAACAATTAAAATGTTACCAATTTTAATTGTGGATAATAGGAATTTATAAAAACCTATTCAATTTTATGAATCATAAATTATGTGGAATGAAATATAATTTTAATAAAAAATATTTTTCAAAAAGTCTTGATAAATATTCTTGAAAACACAAATAGATCTTTATCCCCATGACTTTTTTAGAAAACATTCATGTACCCAAATTATTTTGGGTTCCAAAAACTTCTGTTGTTTGATCTTTCAATGTAGGGAACAACCCACATGAAAATCAATTCAGTATGGGTTATATAAATTAGTTTTTCATGAATTATGTGGTGTGATTTCCCAAATAATCACTCCCTATAGAATATAGATGGATGTTATTTCAAATTTGGGGATGTTAATAACAGAAAAAATATTTTTATTGGATCATTTGGAAATCTAAAATAAATTCTCATAAAAAGTATTCATGTTGAATACATAAATTTTTTTTTAATTATCTCTCAAAATTGTGATGGTGGTTAATTTTTCAATTTCTATAACAAGGCATGTTAATTTGAAATTATAAATCTCTCTAGTTCAAAGAAACTAGAACTGATAATTTTTAAGCATTAAATCAGTATTCATTTTGTAAAAAAAATTATAATTTTTTTAAATATTGATATTGATGGTACATTTATTAGGATTATAATTCTTTGACACAATAATATCCACTCCATAAATAATATTACAATGTAAAATTTGATGTCTTACTTTAGTAAAATTAAATTGGATAAAAATAAACTATGTGATTCTTGTCAACCATACATGTAACACAAGACATCTTTTAAACCAGTTAATGAGGATTATACATATTGACCTCTAAATCATATCCATAGGATATATTGGGACCTACTATAATTCAATGGGTTGTTGGTAAATCATTTTTATATTTTTTGGTGATTTTTCAAGAATATAATTGGTATATATTTTTAGAAAAATCAGATTGAATCTTGTTCTAATTTTTAAATTTATTTATGCTTGTGAAATATGAAAAATATGCCAAAATTGTGATATTGAGAGGACATTATAGAGAATAATTTTATAATAATTAATGTAATTAATATTCATAGAAATTAGGTATTATTCAAAATATATCATCCCCCATGTCATCTCAAAAGAATGTTGTTGTTGAAGGAAGGAATAGTATTTTTGCAATAAATTTATTGAACAATTCCATTTGAATATAATATTCCGACTCATTTTTGGGATGAAGTTGTTAACATAATATTTTATTTTATTAACATATTTTTAATAAGAAATATAGTAAATAAAACTCCCAAATGAGTTACATAATAATAATAATCCAATGGTAGAATACTTAAAATTATTTGGATTGAAGGTTTTCATTTTAAACCCCAAGTACATTCATGTTAAATTTTATACAAAAGTTAATTATGGTACTTCACAAGGATATTATACTAAATTCAAATATTATATTGTTTTCATCAAAATATCAATTATTTTTGAAGAATCAACACATGTTAGGTTTAATGAGAGTGATCCTTTTGGTTGTAAAATGACTCAAACTGATGAACTAAATGATTTTCTTATGTACATGATACATAATCCTCTGTTTAACATAAACTTTTTTTGATGATTTTAAACATGATTATCATAAACAAAATCATGTAAGGGTTGATTCTTGTGAACCTGAACGTGTGATGACTAATTAATATAGAAAATATATAGAAACTTTTATTAGAAATGGTTATATGAAGGTTGAAAGGAGTTAAAACTAGATGATTTATTGGAAATATAGTGAAATTCACCGTCTTTTTATCTCATCTGAAACCTAAATGTATAAAAAATCATTAGTAGATGAAATATGTTTTTAACTATTCAAACATGTTAGAATATATTAAAATAAAAAATTATTCAAAATAGTTGATAGAAATTATGAATATCTAGTTCTTGTAAAATATTGGCATTTTTAAAAAAAATAAGAATATCATTTTGTAGTCACTATAAATTATAAAATATTGGTTGTAAAAGGTTACAATAAAGAAGAATTAATAGATTATGAAGTGAAATTTTTTGATGTAGCTATATTAGAATCCCTAATAAATCTATTGGATTATAAATCCAATATGAATTTCGATTTCTCTCAGATGGATGTTAAATATATTTTTATAAATTATTTTTTATCTTTGGATGTTTCTGATGAACATCTTACTAGTTATGAAGAACCAAAATTTCAGTATTATTTTTTTGAACATACAAAATCTCCATATGGACTTAATCAATCAGAAAGAGTATTTTATGAAAGACTATGTTCTTCTATTTTGTCAAATGGTTTTATTGTAAGAATGGAAGATCCACGATTAATAAATTAAATGTATCATCATATATTTCTTTATTAATAATATAGTGAATCATGTTATTTTTAGGTCATGAAATAAACAATTTTTTAATTATTCTCCAATACATATGAAAAGGGTAATTTTAATAAGTATAATGGGTGATGTAAATTACATTTTAGTATATAAAATTTGTCAAAAAGATTTTAAAAATGTACTAATACAAATAAAACAGTGACTTGATATACATAAAAAATAAGACTTGAAAATAGTATGAATTACTCAAGTCCTATGATCACAAATATTAATTTTGATATGGATTAGACTGGAATACAAGTGTATTACATGTTTTATTGAGAATCAGTGAAGGATTATTGTATCTTAGTATAAGTAGAGAAGATATTATCTTTATTTATTTATTTGTGAAATTTTTCAGTCTAATAGAAAGTAATATCATTTATATGATTCCAATTTTTTTTTAAAATACATAAAAGGATACAAGTATAATTTATTACTTTTTCCAAAAACATCTTATTTCAATTTAAATTCATATTTATATGTTTATATAGACTATATAGGAAATTATCGTAATTGAACTATCACATTCATTGTAAATATAAGGTATCTTGTTCGAGAAATAATAAAACTTGATAATTATCAACTACTAACGATGAATACATTAAAAAGGGATGCTTCTTTGCGCAATTGTTGAGGATGAAACACACATCCGTGGATTTTGAAATTTATTTTAATTTCATGCCAATAAAATTTGATAACATATGTGATATCAACATTTCACAAAAAAATATAAAAAAAATAGAAAAAAATAATATAGATTGAAGATATCATTTCTTAAGAGATCATTCTCAAAAGTATGATATCTCTCTATAATTCAATTCCATAGACAATCAATGAGAATAAATATTTATTAGATCCTTTCCTACAAGAATATTTAATTTTATCATATCCAAGTTTGGTTTATTTATTTTTATTGATTTTAATTAGGTATTAGCTTAATTATTGTAATTAATATAATATTTCAATTATTAGAGATTTGGTTTCACCATTTTAATCCTTGGTCGTAAAAAATACGAAACATCCCCTTTTTATTAAATATTTCATTGAACATAAAAACAAAACCCATTCTTTACCTCTGAACAGAATAATTTTTGTCATTTATATGCTCGAAATTTTTTTATTCATTTGAATCCTCATCCCTCAAATGTTTGAACCATTCTTTCCCCAACCTTTTAATCTTCCAAAACTAATTTATAATGGAATAATAAAAATAATTTAGGTGCAGAACCATGCAAAATTAAACAGCCATAAAATTTGAGGATTTATTTTAGTGGATAAGAAATGAATTTTGGTTTCAACATATAAATAACATCCTACTGAATGTGGTCATCAATTTTCAGGGCACTAAATTCATATTTAATGAAAGAATAACTGAGTTTTTCTATGAGAAAAAGTTTTAAAGTTATATGACATAATTTCATTTCATTTTTGTGATAATAAAAACCTATTAACTATGATTATATAGTAGAAATGTTTATCGATAACCTCTTAGAAAATGAATAATGTCTTCATGTTCCCAAATGAAAGCTACATAGTCCTCAACAAAAGTTTAGTTACTATAAATGAATCCAATCCAATGAAAATAATGAATTCAATGTTTAGAAGATCACATGATGAGATGAAAATAGTAGAATATTTAGAACCCAAAAGGACTTCCATAATATTGTTAATTCAATCTTTATCATCATGACACCAAGGTGAGTTTGAGAAATTCAGAAGGGGAACCTCTACAAAAGTAGTGAATCAGTATGATATTTAGTTAACATTTGTAGAAGGATCACAATCCATGGAAAAAATTCTTTATACTAGTACATCATTATAATATAAATTTATTTCCAAATAAATATTTCATGAAGTACAAATGGATATAAATACTAATTTCATATGGTTTTTAGTGTTCTAAAAATAATTTGTTGTGTCCATCGATTAGTATAATAAGTATATCACTTTTTTGTTAGATAGAAAATATTTTGAGGCTCAAAATATTATGTATCAAGTGAAAAAAGATGCTTGTTTCATTATTAATGCATTACAATGAATGGATATATCTCTATATATCAAATGTGATGTTTTAGAAAATAAATACCAATATCGTCATCAGTTAGTTTCATGATCCTTAAAACAAAAGTCCTTAGAATATGATGATGAAGATGATGTTGGTGAACTTATTGAACCCCTGGAATTCCAAGGTTTTGAAAGAGTATAAGAAGTTGTTTCTAATGAACCTTGATGTGTTTTTTCAAAAAAAACCAATTAGGAGAGTGGAATAAATTAATTTTTTTCTCTAAAAATGATGATGTAAAAAATCCCTTTTTAATTTTTTTACAATGGATCTAGAATAGATTTATAATGATTTTAAACTACCGATATATTTTAATTGTGATAAGAACAGACTATTAATTTGTTTCATTATTTAAAATTTTTTGGAGATGTATCCTAACACCTCCCATAATTGATCTTCACAATTGTACTTCTCTGTAAATAATGAAAGTCTTTGATCATAATGATATCTACAGAAGGGGGAATCATAGGTATGTTGAAGATTTATATTTACCAATACATAAAGAATATTCTTAGATAATTTTTTCTCTTATAGGTAGATTTTATAGGGTGAGATACCAGAAGTATACATTAAATAATCAATTCATCTGTTTAATGATTTCTTAAAGTGATCATGCAGACCTTGGAGCATCATTACTGAAATTTGGTGATGTTTTTTGATAATGACTGACAATTATTTTCTTACACAATATCTACACTCTGGTAAACATATATATTATGATAGAACACTATGAGAATCCATTTTAATCATTATAATTGATACATTTTCATAGATTTTATAAGAGGTTCCCTATTTGAATAGACATTTTAAAAACATTTGACTGGTATTTTTATTTGTTTGGTTGGACTTTTATTTGTTTAGTTGAATGAAATTTATTAATAATTATCATTATTTAATAATTATTTTTCTTGTTTGTAATGCATTTAACCTTTCATAATAATGTATTGGTGCATATGTTCTTGAAAACCAAATTCTAATTTTTAGCATATATTCTATATTATTGACATAAGATCTCTTTTCTTATTTTCTATTATAGCTTATATTGCATTTTTTATCTTGAATCTTGTTATACTATTGAATATTATTGGTGAATACTTATTAATCATGAGAACATTATATCAAATTATATTCTCATTCAGAAGAATTAACTATTTACAAAGGTGAATGTGCAATATTGACTATATTCCATTTATTATTATTATTATAATTCTTTTTGATGTTAAAAACCAGGGATATGAAAAGAGATATAGAAATTTTAATTGGGAAAAAGAAAAAGATAATAAAATATTTTAGTTTCAATTTATTCTAAAATGGTGTAGAAGAAAAAGGATTATACAAAAATAAGGAAATTATTTATTTTTAATATCATTAAAAAATTTATTATTTATTATTCAAGAGGTTGTGTGGTCATCAAAAAGGGGAATATTTTTGTATAGACCTATGTAGTTCCAACATATGTATGTTTTATATGTTTCGATGATTCCCAAAATCTCTTTTTTTATTCTAATGTGTTTATTTTATGTTTTTCATATTACTCATTTATCAATGGAATTCATCTTACACAAGTTATAAGTGTTTTTATACACTGAGTAAGGTATTAAATCTATGAAATCATACCTCATATTACTATAATAGAAGTATTGAGATAACATCATATATATACCCTAAATCAGAAAACACTATGGTGGATGTTTCTATTACAATGTATAATATTATCTTATAAATAGAGTGATTATATTGCAGCTTCTTCAATGAAAGATATTAATGATAGTGTGAAATTATAAAAATCATTACCTTATAAAAATTTCATTCATAATATAGTAAATTATGAGTGTTATAATGTGTTGTGAATATTATTTAAGACACTTTTGTAACATTTATATCTTACACTGATGAATTATTCTTTGAAATATTTATGTCAATTTACATAATGAATAATTTATGTGAATGATATGTTTTATCATGAAAAATTATTAAATAATTTATCTTCTAAAGATAGTTATATCGGTTTGATATCTTATGAAGAACTATTTGTTATGTTCAATGATATGATTACATTAACAATATCTTGATAAGTAATTTTAGGCATTTAGATAATTTTAGAAAAAGTATTATCTATTTATGGAAATAAATATTTTCATAATTTTTTCAATGGAATGGAATGATATGAATAAGGGGAAGATCTTTTACATCTCTTCTACATAATTATTTTCCATAATTGAAAAATAATGGATGCATAATGTATATATCTTGTCATATCAGCTTTCACAAAATTATCAATTTGACCTTTATGATAATCTCATATGCTTATATTCAAAATCAAATTCAATATAAAAACATAATAGATAGCCACTGCATGAAGAATATTAATAGGGAGACGTATAAATTCACACACACACAGAGACACAATGATGAGTACTATGACGAAAATAATGATGAACATGTGTATATATAATATATATCCTATAAATTATATCATGCTCTTATTATAAGTTTGTCAGATTCACAAAAGACCATCTAGTGCTATACGTAAAAGTTTATCATCTTCATAGGACGTATTATCACCTACTTCTAGTTGATGCTTGAAACATTGTGGTGCAATAGATATTCAAAATATTATTCACAATATTTTATTTAACCTTGATTTATGAGAGTGTTTTAAGGGAATATAATGGCCTTGAATAGTGAGATACTATTTAACATCTCTTGATCCTTTATAAAAAAGGTATAGCTCCGTGTACTTAGTTGGGAGACCCCCAAAAAAGGCTCTACTAGTAAAAATAAAAAATCTCATGGAGTATAGTTTAGATGGGGTGGACATTAGGATTTATTTTCCCCAAACCACTAAAAACATAATGTGTTCAAAATATTTCTAATACGATTCATATTTATTCTACCAATTTTCTTTTGAGGAGAAATATTTGTACTCACATACCTTAAAATGGGTGGTCTAATGTAAATAAAATTATTAGGAACTCAATTGATACACCTATTGAGTTTTCTATTTTCCATTATCTAGGAAAATAAATTTTAAAATTTTAGGTAGTATACTATATTATGATTTAAAATATTTAATCCATTTTTCAAAATTTCATTCAATAAGGTGGAGATTTTTAATTCCAAAATAAATCTCGCAGATGTAATGAGAATACAGGGTTTGTAAGACCAAATGTTCAAAATCTAAAAATGGGTTAATATCATTATTTAATATGAAAATGCTTCAAATGAAATAAATTTTCTTGGTAAAATAATATTTAAAAAAAAATAATTATAAAAATATATTTTTAAAATAATTTAATGAAAATTTCAATTATAGGTGTAAATTCTGTAGTTTTCACTATTCATGAAAGAATGTAATTTTTCCAAACAAACCCTTAAAATTACCCAATAGATAAATTAGATATGTTTATTTAAAAAATTATATTCATTTTTTCATATAGATTTTCTAAAATTCGAAAATTTTAATTTTAAAATAAGTGCAATGAAGGAAACCAAATTAATTAGTTTAAAATTATAGTTTTATTCATAAAATTGGAACTATTATTATATATTCTATTGGTATCACATTATATGAATATTAATATTTTTATTTGACCTATTTTTTATAAATTTAAATAAATTCATTTACTAAAACTTATTTTGTTCATTTATTAATAAAAAACATTTTTACACATATAAAAAGTTTTTCAAAAAAAGATTTCCATTATTTTAAAAGGGGGTGTGTTTAAATTTTTAAATAATTGAATAGTAATGAAATAATTATATTTACATGAGAAAACAAAATAATTAATTTACTTAATCATATTGAGACCATTCATTCCAATGATGTAGAGAATACTATCATATTAAATAATAATACTTTAATAAAATGTTATGCTTCTTTTAAACATCATGTTGTGTGTAACAGAAGATAAAAATAATATTTCATGTAAAACATCCTTATTTTTTTGTTTAATATTACATAAAATTAAATTAGTATAGTTTGTTATAAAATATATAAAACTAATTAAATTTATTTCAAAAAAAATTCCAAAAATATCATGGTGTTAAAAACTCATTTGTTATTTATCAAAGATTTATTTTTTAGTGTATGAGATGAGAAGGATATATGTTCCAATGCTTATAATTATTCATGGAGTTCTATATACTATCATTTCATATGTGGATTCTCAATTCACATCACACTTCTGGAAGGGTATGTAGAAGGAACTGGGTTTGTATGTATTACTATGTATACCCCATCACCCACATACTGATGGATAGTATGAGCATCCTATATGAGTGAATGAGTAAATGCTCTAAGCATGCATCCCTGATTTGATAGGTTATTTGGACAAACACATACCTCCTTTTGAGTTTTTAATAACACTATACTCTAATAAACTATACCAATGGTTACTCATGTGTCTATATATGGTACGCTATGCTATTCACCTCTTAAGTGGTTAAAGGCAAGAGAGGACACATTATTGGGACCACATCTCATTTAGGTGACATTAGACAATGTTTAATTATTTAGAATCAAATTGATATATCTCAGCCTTGAAAATAATCATATATCAATCTTTATTTACAAATTTTGTAGTTTGAGGTTGGAGATTGGGATTTCTGTTCATTTTCTCATTGGATGGGGAATTGATGGATTCATAGAAAAGTTAAGTTATCACCCCGTTATTTCTGGTCATTTTAGATAATACAGATATTCTATCTTGTGTCCAATAATATAGTTATTCCTCAGAGAAATTAGGTCATATGTCACATCTTATATGTATCACAACTCTGTGGTTATTATACTGACCCGTCCCACTCTTATGACAACGAGGAAATTAAATTATAATCTGTTTATAATTTTGAGGAGTATCCTATAAATTATATTGAATTGAGAAAATGATTTATAAAATGTATTTTAATTCATATTTTTTTACATATATATAAGAATAATCATATATATATTGATACATTGGATTGAGTGGTTGATGTACCTTCTTAGTGGATGAAATTATAATCAAGTTCTGATCAACCACTTTGAGAAGGGAAACATGGGGGAGAATTTTTTTTAAGGATGATAGGTTGTAAGACCCAAGATTTTTAATGAGGTAAAAATATATAGAATATTGGATTGAAACATTATTTATATCCAAATAAAAGTTCTCTAAGAGATAAGGATGTGTTTTTGAGTGTCGGTGTCTATTTTGGATAATAGAGATCATCTTCCTGTATAAGAGAAATGAGGGGCTTGGTTGGACCACTCATAGTTGTATCAATTTTTCTCAACTATGTATCCCATATTTAGAGGATAAAATTTTGATGTACTTTTCATGAGAGGCCACGTGGTAATGATAAATGGTGAACATGTGTTTTAAATATATATCACATGGATAAAACATGGGTTTTTAAACATTGTTTCTTGTTTTAAAGGGTGGAAAGATCTTTGATTGTGATCATACATGGGATGAAAATGTTTTTTAAAATCTTGGGACCAACTATGTTAGGGGGTTATGCCAAATATAGTGAGTGAGAATGGATGGTGCATGGTTTGGCCTGCTATTTTGTCAAAATCTATTACCTTTAACATTGGGTGATATTTAAATTTTCCCAGTTCACATTTAATGTAATTTTTTCTTATTCATCACTTATTTATCCCTCACACAAAATAACTATCTCTAACACATTGTTAGAATATTATTATCCTCTTAAGTATTTTTATAACTCTACACTTGATTGAGTCGTATCTGTATGGATAAACTCTTCAATCTTATTCATTCATTTCTGTGTTCAATTTATATAACTATTTATAATACAAAATATTTTTGAGCTGATATAATATATTTTAGGGATTGATTATATTTCAATAATATAATCCATTCTATCCAAGATTAGAGTCCAATAATGGATGATGACACAATGACACATCTAAGGTACATATTTTATTCATTTTTCCATAATGTCATGATGGTTATAGCTTTCCCCATAGTGTCACACGCTATAACACATGGGTTGCTTCTAATATGAGTAATACCATAAATTAAAATGTTTTAAATCATGTTATGATGTAACATATTATATTTTTCTTGTTTATATTCCATCAAACTAAACTTGATCCACTCTTTGAGGTTGGTTTATTCAAAATTATTTTAGTATTCCACCCATTGGGGTTTGTTAGGCTTGCCACCCTTGATGGGAAGACGTCGATGAATTTAAATGGAATGATTATGGTTAATACCTCCTTGGCCATGTCGATTTATTTGTATAATGGACCAAATGAAAATTATAATTTAGAAGTATAATCTTGTTGTTCTTGAATATTTATGTAAATGGTTGATAAGATAGCATAGACACTATCTTGGACCCTCTTTTTATCACTTTTGAGTAAAATGATCAATTTTTATAATTTAATCAATTAAATGGATTAAAGGGAAAGCCCATTAATTTTTACCCTCCATTAATTACATAGAAGTTTATTAACTAATAATGTTTACGACAACCCATGTATTTATTACACATTATTTCATGATTTGATACATTAAAATAGACTTATTTCAATTTAAAATATCAAGAATCATATTTTCTATGTATAATTTGGTAAAATATATAACAAAATAAAATATGTGGTAAATCATTATAATTTACAACTTACACATCATGATCATAATATTCAATCGTTGTTAAATTTTCTTTAGATAACACGGGGACAAACATACGAAACGTGTGAGAAAAAATGACCGGTAATGGAATAAAAAAATCATTCCATTGATATTATATTACATTTTAGACAATTTTAATTTTAATGGTACATCAAAGGGTTGAAAATCGTAAATATGAACCAATAGGTATGATATAGATTTATAACATGATGGATAAATTGTGAATGTTGTAGAAACGTTAATCATTCCATCCAAATAATTGATCAATATTAACCACCGTGATATCATAACATGGTGTACAGAGTCCCATTATGTATTCGATTCACTCCTTAATCCTATACATGATTTCTCATGATACTAAAATATTACCAAATCCATTGGAGCACTATATAATTTCAAGCACACCTATCATAATCATGTCATGTGAACACTAAGGTGTTCAACATAGATCAAATTACATAATAACATATTACATAACATTTAGTCCCATGATTAATTAACATGAGTTACATACCTATATTTCCCAAGTAAATTATATGTAGGTAAAACTAGGTGAAAAACATAGAGAAAAATGAGTACTGGTATACACAACAGAAATGTTTGGCATAAAAAATTGCAGCGACATTTCGAAAATGTAATAGGGGTACATATATATTCATAAAATGGTTCAATGAGGGATAATATTATCATTAATCACATGAATGTAAATAAATAACAATATTAGGTATATATAATGAAAAAATTAAACCTGATTTTTTTTTAATTTATAGGCATAATACAATTATGGTTCTTGAATAAAAACATGTAATGGAAAATCACAGGGTGATTTTAGTAGCATAACTGGGGGTACATAATGATTCAAGAGTGGGATTAATGATAGTTAATTTGGTCTCTAAACACAAGGAAGTAAAAATTTACATAATATGTATGTGGATTCTCATATTCAATAAATAGTAATTTAATGAAAAGGTGCATTACAGAAACATGATTCATGAATAACATGGAGAAAATGATGATCACTTACTAAAATTTAGCACAGTAACAACTAAGGTTAATTATATAATGAGTGAGGATAAATTACCAATAATTACTGGGATGTAAATTGGATAATATGGTGATATTTATAAATTCATAACAATATAACCAATTTATATTTGAATGGATAAATACAAAGTAGGTTCTTAAATGGAAAATAAGAGAGAGAGGCCCCTTACTAAATTTATTTTTAGTAATAGTTTATGTCAAGGTTATATAATTATGGTATAAATGATTTATCATTATAAAAAATTAATAATTCATTAAATAAACATTAATAAATTCATGATAACATAACCCTTTTAGAATAAAAATGATAAAAAAACAAAAATTACACATCAATGTAAAAGAATAGAGGACGAACTTAAAACATGAGGGGTGATTCAAAATGTATGGTTGGAAATTCTGTGGATATTTTATTACCCATGGGAGGAAAATATAGATGTCAAATACGATTATCGAAGTGGTCCTTTGTTTTTTAGTGAAGTGGAATTAGTCATTGGGTGAGATTGTATAAGAAGAGAGATATGAGATCATTATTATTTCCAAAAGATAGGTTTGGGACTCTATATAATAATGTAATACAAATATAAAACCATAACATGGTTTCTTCCATATTGGAGTATTGTTAATTATTTAATAAGGATAATTACATGAATCCTTAAAATATTACACATGGTAATGTGGTAGTTAGTCGTGTCTAAAATGAAATGATTCTGAAACATTAAACTTTTATATAAGTTTTGGATGATTCATAAATTCTTTATAAAATTAATCAAATGACATAGAAACATATAATTTTAAAAGGGAAATATATATTTGGTTAAAGATTCATTATACGGTATATATTATGTCATTTTTGTTTCATTATGATGTCATAATACATGCCATACTTTTATACCATGTTTATTTTTCACATGAAAATTTGATTATCATAGAAAACTATGAAAAATGCATCGTTGGATAATTTTGATGATAGTTTTCTGAAAATGATATTTATTTAATCAAAATAATTTTATAAATATGATAAATTACACTTTTAAAACGAAATCCATATTTATTGAATAATATAGTGTTTTTGACAATATCAATTTGTTGACCCTTATAAAAATTCCTTTCTCATATCCTACAACTTTATTAAAATTTAGAATGTATATATTCTATTTAAAAATATTATTAAATTAAAATATCATTTATTTAAAAATTTATTTATTTATTAAAAAAATTCCTTGACTAAAAATATATATAACCATAATACAATTTACATTTTATCATATAAAAAATATAATTTTATCCAAATAATTTATTAATTTTTTAGAAAGTAAAAAATAAAAAATAAAATAATTTTTTATATTTAAATTAAAATATGAATATTCTAAAAAATATTTTTTTTATTCCTTTTTATAATTCTTTTAGAACTGACATGTTTTTATTTTATCATGGTAATAAATATTTACTACATTTTCTATTCAAAAATTTCAAAATTTAGGTTTACGTTATCACCAAATATTAATTATGATGACTAAAAATATGGGATCAATTTTATCAAAAAATTTATTGAGGCGGTTAATTTAGTTTATTATAAAACCCAGAGGCACGATAAGAATAGTTTTTTGAAAAAAATGATTTTCTCATTGAAAAAGGATTTTTAATTATTTATACATTAGTAATATTATTTATATTAATTTAAATAACTAAATATTGATATATAATGTAATAATTAAATTTAAATAATTCTTCATTATGGGTTATTTTAATTAATTATATTGGTGAAACATCATTCATTTTAAAATAGTACTCGAAAAAATGTGTTTTCAAGCCTAAAAATAATGTTATTCTTAAACATGATATAAATATGATTTAAATGTAATTAGTTCAAATACATATAACTAAATAATACTTATGTAGTCTAAAAATCGAATTAAAATAAATATTGTAATTTTAAATTATTTACTTTATCAAAATTAACTAAAACTCTACATACAAATTTACTTGTTCATTATTTACTAAAAAGTCTATATTTCTTGAAAAATCACAATAGGTCACTTAGAGATAATTTTGATATGTTGATTTAAAAAATGTAGTTATTTTTATCAAATTTGTTTTCTAAAGGTTCTATTATTTAATTATAAGATTTTTCACAACAATAAATAAAAAACATTTTTTAAGAAAATATATTTTGAAGAATAACAAAACATTAAAAAAATTGAGTGATTATTTGTTATGAATTTATAAATCCATTTATAATGTTTGGGATATAAATATATAATAATATATTAAATTTCATTAATTCAAAAATAAATTAATGGCTAGGGTATAACATATATATATATAATCATGATTTGTTGGGCTCAATGTTGCATACCATATACACAGTCAAACAAGATCTTCACTTTTAAAACCCCATGGTCTAACATACTTCACAATTTTAATAAATTCCATTCTCACTATTTATATTTGATCATGCTATGTAATTTTTTTACACATTAAAAAATAATTACTGGAAACCAACATCTTCACAAATATTAATAAAAGATCCTCTTGAAAAGAGATAATGGGAAGTTTGATGGTTATCTCATTACATAGTTTCCAAGTAGGGTATCATTAGTGGGATATTAAAATATGGGCAAGGATGAAAGAAATTACACCCAAGAAAAAATAGGGAGAGATGGAGAATATGTTTATAATAATCTCAATGATTAGAAAACCATATATCTTTTATGGTTGAAAAGACCATCAATTCATTGAAAAAGGTCATATTTTGAGAAAATGTTTCTTTCAGACTTATTTTACTAAAGTTATGGTTTTTATTATAAATAAATACTAGGAATAAAAAATTATAAACATACTTTAAAGTATAATTTCACCCCTTAATAAATTTATACTATAATCTAACCATTCCTCAAAATTATAAATACATAAGATAAAAACATGTATTCCTATGGGACTAAAATTATGTTCTAAAGTATTATAGAGTCCATAAAATAATATAAATTTGTCCTTATTTCTTTTACTAAATCCTAATTGGATACCATAGAGTAAGATAATACTAAAAATTAATAAACCCTATTACATTAGAATTTAAAATTTCAACACAAAAAAACCTAATAGGTTTAACATAGATTATTCCATAAATAGATACTGATATATCCCAAATAACACAAATATCCTAAACATCAGTGAATGTTTTACCCTAAATTTTTTCTTTACACCATAGAGTTTAATCCACCCAAAACATAATATAATTCATCACAAATATTATATTATATTAAACAATGTTGTAATATATACCTCATCCCAATAAAAATATTAAAAAATAACATTAATAAAATAAAAAAATAGAATTTACCTTGTAATATGTTTCCCAAAATATTTGTAATCATGCTAAACATCCATAAAATAAGTATTTAAAAGTGGTATCAATGATAATAAAAATATTATTATATATATAAATATCATTCCAAGACTTATTATGTACATCTCAAAATCAAATAAAAATAATGGCATATCAATCCCTCAGTAATGTGTTTTCCAAAAATATAACATTTTCAATAAATAACATTTATAGTTTATCAGTTCTATTTAAAATATGTTTCATATTCTTAATAAAGAACCACATTTGAACAATAATTATATTTTTCTTAATTATTTTATATATAATATAGTTGATATACTATTTAAACAACATAACCCTCAAATACCAAAACATAAACAGTATAATCCTTACAAATAAATGATTTCAAAATAATTTGACTTTCCTTCATAGAGTATCTCATCCTTGGATTACGAAATTAACTCGAATAATTTACATATTATTCACACAAATGAAATTAAACTATTGAATCAAAATTTTTACCTATAAATTTACTATTACATTTGTTTTATAAATAAAAAACTCTTTACTAAATACTCGATTAATAACTATTTAATGTCAAATGTTTTTAGAATGTATTTATATAAAAAATATTATCATACATATAATTATTTCTAAAGTATTTGTGAATATAAATATAAAATCTTCATTACTATTATCATAATGAATATGGATCTAATAAAAATTGAAATCACCTTATCAGATTAGATTTGATACCATCTATCCTATCTTCATACAAAAAAAAGTGCTTTTTAACAGGACTAATGTTGGAACTTATAATCATCAAATTCAAAATTATAAATATTACGATAAAAAATAGGAAATAAGTCCATCAGTTAAACTATATTATAGTTTTGATTAAGTAAAATTTATTTCAATAATAATAAAACATTTCTTTATGTTGTGATGGCATAATAAAATATGATTTCTGAGAATTACTCTAAAAATAGATGTTGAAGTGATAAGTTTCCAAGTCACTGCATCAAATTCGGAGAAATATGAATGTTGGAAAAAAATACGACCATTCAGGTTTTTCCTATAAATAACCATTCATTCTATGATTTTATAGAACACAACACAGAAAAAAATTTCGAATTCATTGTTGGTCATGTTGTTTTGTGAGAACATTGAAAATATTAATAAAATTTAATATCATGTTCAAAGCATTTTGAAATGCTTTGGAGTCTTTTTGTTCTAATGGAATTAATGTCCATGTTGTTTTCTTTAGAACCATTAAAATTTTATTTTCTATTTGATAGTTTTACTATGATATAGTTCTTGTGGGGGATGGATGATTAAGAATATAATCATCATATTTATTGAGGTCTTTTAGACATAACATGATAGATCCAATCCAATGGATTGATGGATACTATGCATATGAAGATATAGAAGCTGGTATTTTTGTTTATGGATTTCCTTGTCGAGTAAAGGTATAATTTATTCTTATTATAAAACAAGGAAAACCATTATCCATGGATTTTGGCTACCATAATCTTATGGTTAAGTGAGATTTATTCTGTTCAAATATCTATAAGTCTTTATTTTATTATTTCTATTATTTTACTATTATCTTACCAATCCTTTATTTCACATTTCATGCATGTTTTTTTAGTGTAACAACTCTGAATATGATAAACATAATATATTTTACTAATAGGATCTACAATGAATCTGAGACCTGCATTTCAAATCTATCGGCATTGACTATAATCTGTTAACTCTAATTAAATAATATACATTGTGATTATGATTACTTTACACTAATATTATTATATCCACAATGAATGTGATATAATCATATTTATTATGATTTTGATTTAATTACTCAGATTTATCTAGTTCACTTTGATTACAATATGTTAGTAATCAAAATAAGGGCTATCATATTTCTAATTTTTGTCTAAAAATAGGTTTATTAATTTATTTAGATTAAAATATTTTAAACTAATTTTTTTAAATTACAATTCACACCCTCTTGTAATTGATCCATCATAAATAAATTATTTCTTCCCAATTTCAATATAATTTATCTTTTAATCCAAAAATTGGTAATATGGAAGGTTTCTACTACTCGTATACTTTCTTTCTTTTTCTCTCTTACTTTATAATTTTAGTTTGAATTTTTATGATTTTTTTTATAAATCTATATTACACTAACGTGTATCATGTAAAATAATTTTTTTGTGTTTTTTACAGATTAATGGACATTATATAATATCCATTGAAAAAATAAATACTAATTAACCACATTTCTTATGACAATTAATATTAGTATTGGAGGGATAAAATAAATAATTTTGTAATCAACATCAGATTTTATTATTTTTTTATACAGACTAGTGATTAATAATATTCTTAATAAGGATGTTAGAGCCTTTAGAAATCAATATAAGTCATAATATAAGTTCAATTAAGGAAAAATGAATACGTTTTTATTATTAATTAATTGTATCAAATAACATAAAATTTCAACTTGTTAAGGATAAAATATTATTTGGAAGAAATTATAAGTTACTCACTTCTGAAGATTAAATTTTGTTGAAACCACGAGAGATATGGTATGATCTAACTATTAATAATTTAAATTTTTATATAGAGTGTCGGTTTCCAAATTGAATCAATAGTTTATCAATATCATAAACCATTTACAATCAATTGGTGATAAAGTTTTATATGACGATACCCTCATGTAGTAGATAATAAATATCATTTGAAATGAATGACAATTTATGAGAACTGATTTTGATGATATATGGATGGATAGTAACATCAAATTGGATGATCTTATTAGAACTAGCGTATAGTATGAATGTATATTAAATGAAGATATAGATAATCCAATAAAAATAATGGAGGTTTTGTAAAACATGTGTCATAGTATTTATAGATGATATTCTAATATACTACAAAAGAGAGGAGGTGAATGAGGCGCATCCGAGCATTGTGTTGAAGACCTTACGAAAGAAGAATCATTATGAAAAGTATAAAAAGTTGGAGTTCTGGTTGAAGAAATTCTTATTCCTGGGAATATCATAACAAGCAATGAGATATTAATGGACCCATCCAAAACAAAAGTAATTGAAGGATTTTGAGTCCAACATATATTACAAATATCCTTAGTTTCATTACATTATCTAGGTACTATCATAGATCTGTAAAAATTTCATGTGATTTACAAACCATCTAAAAAAGATAAATCATAAGGGTGTCAAATTTTCTTGGAATTATGCATGTGAAGAGAGTATCATGGAGTCGACGGGAGCCGGTGAACCTCGCCGGTGTCCCGATGAAAGTGGGTTTTCCGGTCACATCGGGGGAATATCCTAAGGATGAGGAGGCGGTGGCAGGTTATCCCGGGTTTCGAGGCGGCGCGTGGGCTCACGACTCGAGGTGTTACGCGGTTTCTTTTGATGGGTGGTTTTTTGAATTTTGAAATGTTTTGATTGTATCCTTGGGTCCCGACAACCCCTATAAACCGGCTTTGTGATAATGAAAAAAATTATTTCCAGCACTACACCTATACCCACACTACTGAAAAGTGGAGAACAATTCACGGTATTCATCAATTCTTATAAGAATGGATAGGGATGTGTGTTAATTTATATTAACAATGTGGAAAAATCTGTATTAGGGAAATAGAAATATCATGAATAGAAGTACCTTGTACATGATCTTGAATTGGTTGTTGTGATATTCACTTTGAAAATATGGAAACACTGTCTCTTTGGAGATAAGTGATAAATATATACGGATCACAAAAATAGATAAATATATTTTTACCTCGAAGAAGATAAATATATTTTGATGATGATGGATATATATTATTATGGATTATGACTGCTCAATCCACTACCATCCTAGGAATGAAAATAATGTGGAAGACAATATAAGTATAAAAGATCCAGAAATTTTAACATTTCTTCCAATTTATAATGAACTAATATTAAAATATTTTAAATTTATGGACATGTTAGTCACAAAAGAAAGGAAATAATCAAAACTTTGAGACATTTTTTCTCAACCGTACCTTCTAGATAAGATAATGGAAACTCAATGGGATGACATGGAAATTCATGAGAATGTGGAAGCTATATTAAAATGGAAATCCATAGCATAAAATCGTAATTAATAAGGAGATGTGAGATTTGGGTCACGACTATGTGTACCATCAAAAACACGGTGAGGAAGGATGGGTTTGAGTATTACCATAGATTTACATTATCCATCCATTAGGAAATCACAACAATTAATCAAGATCATTGAGATAACTATTGGTGGCATGATATGAAAAAGGAGATTGGATAATATACATAAATATGTGTTGTCTTCTCGAAAGTGAATATGTAATGAAAAAAAAGGGATGGTGAAGTCATTTACCAAAATAAATTTGAAACGGAAAACATCCCTATGGAATTCTTCAGTAGTCGTCTTGAAGACATCATGAGGGAATAATGTTATATGAGACATGGTTGATCCTTATTAAACTACTACTCAATCCATTTAAATTTGAGAGTACATCTCCCCCAATCAACCGGTAGTGATAAACATTATATAAGTGGTGAAATTACATGGAACACCACTATCAAATTTATCTGATCAAGATCGATGATTTATCCCCAAGTTATTGAAGACTATTTAACATTCTATAAATACAGAGTTAAAATTTAGAATGGTTTATCACCTACAAACTGATGAAAATTCTAAGGAGACTATCCATACACTCGAGTACATGTTGAGAGCATTCTCAATTTACTACAAAAGAGTATGGGATCAACATCTTCCCATTTTTTATTTCTTATACAAAAATAGTTTCTGCTAATGAAAACAAATGGCTCCCTATGATTCCCTTTTTTGGAAGAGGTGTATAACACCATTATTCTAGGATTAATATGGGGAAGGGAAACAGATATGTCCTAAAGTGTTCAAGGATATGGGGTAAATGGTATAGACCATATAGAAACTCGTCAAGAATTCTAAGAGTCAAAAAAAGATCTATGTTTAAGATCATTGATTACACCTAGAGTTTGAGGTTAGATACAATGTATTCTTCTGCATATCTCTATGAATGAATGTCCAGACATGTTGGATGAAGGGAAATAATAGTACAAGATAAATCAGACTCTTTGAGATCCCTGATCACATCAGAGAAAGGGCCTATTGAATATCTCTCTCACATAACATATATCAAGTACATGATATATTGTATGTATAACCCATGAAAATCTACATAACATAGCCCTCACATGTATTGAATCTAGATGTGGTACAGTTGGATAATTATATTTAAAATAAGGAGTATTGAGTGAATATCTTAGATCATTGAGAAAATGTTCAGTGAAAGTAATCAATGCACCTTGTCAATGTCATGTGGAGAAATTCCTTTTTGAAGAAGTGATGTCATAACCATAGGAAGTGAAAAAACAGAATTACCGTCATGTTTTTTAGTGTATCAGATGAAAAATTGGACGGTGAAACATATAAAGGGGGGAGATTTTAATGATACAATCTTTTAGAAATGAATTTCTCTATGTGATTTTATTTTTATTTTTTTATTATATATTTTTGATATAAAAAACACATGAACACATTTCATTCTGTCTGATTGGATTAAAAAACAATTAAGAATTATTACCGTAGAAAATGTAGTCATTAAACAGTGATCACTTGATTTTTATAAATATAGGGTTTTAAAAAATTCAATTAACATAGAAAAATTATGTGATAGCCTCATCCAGTTTGGATTGTACCATATGAATCCAATTTAATAGATCTTCCAAGGGATATTTCATCATTGGTATTTTCCCTTAAGAATTCCTAAGCTGATATCCTACAACTTAAGCATGAGATAATCCTTTTATGAGATAAGTTCAAACTCATCCAAATCATTCCCCAACCGATGTACACCGAACCACCTCCTGAAAGTATCAACATAGTCCACCATACTCTTAGGGTGTTTAATGATGTATTAAAGGGATGTGTATCAAGAAACTAAAAAATTTATTATATATATTATATTTTAATTAGAATAGTTGTTATATACACTTCGTATTGTTACTCTATGAACTATTTTGATACTTATTCAAGAAAAGGAAGACATTATTTTTTATTAATATTAAAATTAGACAAAGGCATTTATATTGTGGAAAAAATGGAATTTTGAACTAAATAATATTTTAATATAATATTATTAATAAATAACATTTATAAAAAAATAAATTATCATATAATTTTTTTGAAGACAGATGTTATTTTTATAGGGTTTTGAAAGCTGTTATTATCAAAAAATACTGAATTTCTCAATTAATAACAATTATTATTTTAAAAATTAAAACATACATATTTATAATTTTTTTTATAAAATAAATATTTTTTTTATAATTATAATATTTAAATTATCTAAAGAATAATTTTTCATAATTTTTCGAGATTCTAAAATTTTTACGTAAAAATTGAATACGGAATAAATATATGGTGTGTATTATGATGATTGGGAAAGGGATATGATTTTTTTTGTTTCCTTTATAGCAGTATAGAAATAGTTGGTATAATATAGGTAGTGGTATATTCATAGGGTTTGAGGGACAATGATGACGTTAGATGAGCGTTAGAGACTGGATTGGTTCTCCACCTATAAAGAGGTTAGAGGGACATACTCATACACTAAGACTAGGGGTGAGAATGTATCCTAAATCATGACATTTGGTCGAGAGGATTTGATCATGGTATGAATTATGAATTATTAATACATGGTTGTTCACTATCATCCCTAATCAATTGAATGACATTTAGGTAGGTCTACTACACTACTTATATAATATCAAGGTTGTATTTAAGGGATTTGAATGGCACAATATGGCAATTTCCTCTTTTATTTTATATGATTCATCTTGTTCGAGCCAATAATCCTAATTTGATGATCATTGGGAAGTGGGGTATCTCTTGGGAAAAGGACAAAGGAATGGTTCAGGCGCAACGAAAATAGGGTTCAGAACGCATTGAATCATTGACTTCTAAATAGGTAATTATCTCTACAGTCTAAACATTTTTTATTCCATCAAGAGAATACATTGAATAATTGACTTTAAAATTGGAAATGATAGACTAGGATTTTTTAAGTGATGTTCATATTTATAGAGTGTGGATATTAAGCCCTTTGACTATGGTATGATGTCCATTGAGTTTCCAGAAAGTGTAGAATCGCATATTTGTCTTTCGGGGAGGATGTGAATCGATATAATATAAGGAGTACAATATCCTGGTATAATATAGTTAGTATAATATCATATTCTTTCCCAAGAAATATACTTCTGAAATTGGTATACTAGAATCCTATATGGTAGTTGTGCCCATTCCATTAGGAATATCAGTGGTAGACACATTCATGTACCACACACTCTAATAGATCAATTGAGTAAAAAATATACTACACCGATATGTTCTAATCATATTCGTAAAATAAATTAATACAATCATTATGTTACTGAGTATGTGAAATTCTTCAGTTTTTTCTAATTAACATCATCTATATCCAAGAGAGAAGCTTTCAGTGACCTGGAAATCTGTACGTAGAGGGAATCATCAGTGATGAAAGACCTAAGACGTATTACATTCGGTGGATCAATTGAATAGAGGTGATGAACATTAGGGTGGGAACCTCTAGTGGATTGTGATGGTGAAATGACTCTATCCTACACATACATAAGCTTTTGTAGACATTCTACACAAAATAGGATAGCTTCTAGTTACGTACCTACACCAAAGTTAAGTGATTATCATTGTATTTTGTTACATAAATTGGAAAGGATTTATTTATTTGTTACCTTGGAGGTTGTGAAGAATGATGAAAAAATAACTTATTAAAAAGTAGGATCGGGCAAGAAAATGGAAGGATGTGCTATCGATTCTTGCTTCGTATTATACTGGATCTCCCAAAGACAACAATAAATGAATTTTTTTTATGGAAAACATACTAGTGTATGTGATACAATACAAGAATCATGTATCATATGGACTCACTGAGATAGTATATTTCACATATCCCAAGTCCTCTTAATCACACCCTATCTTGTTCTGACCTTTCCTGGTCAGACATTGTCTTACCAGACTTGGGAGTACCGTGGATACATAAATTATCCCAACCCATGGAAGACCTAGGATACCTTAAGTATCCAAGTGAGTACTTGGTCTGACAATGTTTGACAAGACCATGGAGCACCTGGGATACATTAGGTATCCTCGGCCACGATGGATTGGGTCAGACCTTGTTTGACCTTACCAGGAATGATTTAGTGCTTAATGACCCATGGAGTGTGTGGGATACCCAATGCAGGTATTCCAATGATGACCTTGGGAAACATGCATATTTTTTTCAACTCTTTTTTTTTCATTTTTTTGATCATCATGTCTAATGCACTACTCAAATATACCAGTCATCAGTACCCAAGGTACCCCCGTGAATGGATTATAATGGGGGAGGATAGATGGATCAAGAGATTATGGTATGCAGTTTGGATGATCGTTAAATAGAGTTGTATATACTTTTCATGTTCAGAAGGAACCCAGAATGAAAGACAAAAATGGTCATAAATATGTAGTGGAGGTATAATTTCATTTCCAAAAAATTATGGGAAACAACAACTAACCATTGGATCTATCTTGAAAGGAAGGTATTCTAGGCCATGTTCACCAACCTCCCAGACCATTTGAGCTATTCCGAGCCAGCTAGACCCCCATTGTTCCCTTTTAGATGAGTGTGCTGACACCAACACCATGAAATTAGTGCTACATTATAACTAAATCAATCCACATTATGATCCCAAATTTTAATTTGGTGATCCGGGATAATGCAGTTGGTTTTCTAGTCAACTCAATTATGATATAATCACCACTCCAAACTCTATACTATTGTCTTTACTTAATCATTTCTCTATCACCACACGAGTAGTGGTGGTTTTATTGCACTCAACCATTAGTTTATGAAAAACAAAACCATTTCACCAGGCATTCCGAAACACATCCCAACCCTCACTGATCCCATGGGTTTGGTTTGATATCTTCTAAACTTCGAGCAATACAGTGAAGATGGAAACACATGTATTCCAAGTAGTGGATAGTCATATAGGCCAAAAAAGTAATGTGATATAGTAGAACAACCATAGAAAAGTTGGAACAAGATTACCTTCATCGAGTCACATGTACATTTCATCCACCCTGAACAATAACATTATTGAAGGGTACTGATAAACTAGAGAAAGGTATCATCCCCATTTAAATTAAACCTTCCCATAGATTCCTATGGTGGCTATTCAAGCGAGGATTCCTAATGATTGTGGGTACTACTATAATGCCTGATGAATGGTTCTATTCCTTTTGAGTAGTTTTACTCATGTATGAAATGATATAACAGATAATGAATTCCAAGAATTATTAAATTGGGGTGGGCGAAAGGCTGTTCGATGTGCTATTCTACTCATGGGTGATTTTTCATTGGGAAATTTATATAAGGGGACTCATTAGCATGCGACTATTCAAAAACCCATTGGTTTAATATCATTATAAGATCAGTGTGGTAGTGTTCTGTGCATGATGCATCATGGGTGAAGGGATCTAGTCAACACGATCATTCTTGGGAAAGGGGTCAGTATGTCAAAAAAAATGTTTGATCAAACATCCATGTCAATACAATGAAGGAAAACATATCTAATCTAATATGTCTTGATATTCCTTTGGTGTAATTGGAAATGTGAATACAATAGCTACATAAGTGTCTTGAAGTTATAACACTATCATGAATTCAATGGATCGTTGGGTAGTGGTGGAAGGTGGGATAGTTCTATCACTCTCGTTCTCTTGGTAGTACATCATAGATTCCTCTGAATGTATTAGCATAATTCCTACTATTTCATAAAAATATCTTGGCCTCAAATTTTCATATCATCTTCCCATAGTCTCAAAAGGAAATTATGTTGGGAGTCCAGATCAGTCAAATGGGACCAAGGAGTTTGCATGCTATTGTTTTTAATTGACTCTATCAATTTCTTATTTAGTGAAGAGTAGACTTGAAAGTCTACAATATCTCAATAATTGGTTATGATTGTTGATAGACTTTATACAATCAAATTCTATACATAAAACTAGGAAATTAGAATCACAAGGGTATGAAACATATCTATGAAATGAAATCCCCCACATCAAAAGTATTATCTTTTTTATTATTTATTTTTTCTCTTTTGGTTCAACTTCTTTACTTTTGTTCTTTTCTTCAGTTGGAATGGAAGAAACAAAAGAGTTTGAGTATAGATATGGATTCATAATGCTCATGAATTTATGTACTTGATTGATACCTGAGATTCATTGAACATATAAAAGGGAATCCAATTTCCCATGTACATTAGTTCGTCTAGTACATAGAATAATTAATCATTAGAATAGTTAGTGAAGTGAACTTTCTTATTCTTCTTTGGACTGAACTATTCTAATTCTTCACTACTTCAGAGTTACTAATTTTTATAATAATCTCAAACTTTACATTTCCCACATATCAACGTTGTACCTTTCAGTTCCACCTTATTGTAGCACCACACATGGTTGGGAGTCTCATCCAAGAAGAATAAAAAATCGATTGAAATTACACAATAGACACCACATGATAGTAAGGCTGGTAGAGAGTTGGCACCACCATCCTTCAAATATGTCATCTAATGTGACCCAAGGGTCTATAGTTGTACTGCAGTACCAGTTTACAAATCATATCACCTCATTCATTCATCTCCATCATAGTGACCAATCAAGGAGATTTTTGAAAAATGGTATCATGGGAACTGATGAAAGTGCACCAAGTCACACTTAGATACAGATAGAGAGTCATTACTTGACCAAGACACCAATATCATGGTAAGGTTGGTTGTCACCAAAATAATGATAAACATCATCCTAAATGAGAATATGGTTGAGAGGTGAATTTTGATATTGGTCTATAACCAATACCACCAACTCAGCAAAAGTGACCCAACCTTTTAACCAGATATTTGAACCTCATGGAATGAAAAAAGTCATATATGTCAAAAACTAATATTGGACTTGTGTCTTATGTTTTTCATTAACCAATAACCACTTGGAGTAATCTTCTAACCCAATACTAGAAATCAAGGATTTTGATGATTATATTGAAACAGCGAGGGAGTTGATCTAGTACATGCGATAATGTCTAGAATTAGGGCATCATCACCAAGTACCCCATACATTAGAAAGTTGACACCCTCAAAAACCACCACAAAATTTAATGATGATATAATATAAACCACGAAAAAGCTAGAGGAGTAGTATATGAAAGGATAAATAGTAAAAAAACAGACTTGTGCCCACTTTATTTTGAAAAAAGGAAAAAGAAAGATATTATCGGGTTTAACAAGGGTTTCAAACCCCATATGAAGCCTTTGGAGATGAGATTCTAATCATCCTATTTTGAAATTATGGGACCATGTGTTTTATGAAATGTTACTATGATGCGATTCATGGAACATCATTTGCTGTAATATGTAGAGTTGGGAACAATATCAAACAAATAGAAAGACATATGGGGATATGATATTAGCCTGACACACCAAACCATCTATGAGTACATATGCATTAGGCATCTCCATTTTTTGATTAAACCAAAGGGAACTAGATAATAGGTTTATGGATAGAACAACACACTGAATAATTCACTTTGTATACAATAATGCACCAAAAAAATTTGTCAAAATATATTTATTCCCTATCTATGTAGACATATATGTGTTGACCTATTTTTCATGAGTTTTCCTACCATTTTTATATTTTCAATGATGGTGATATTATCATTAATATGGATCTAGGAGGTTAATATAGTGGATATTCTAGTTCAAAAATTGTATGCTTATATGGTACTTATTCTCCCATGATCTATTTGTATGGGTATTTACTTCACCTAGATAGGACAAGGGGGTATATTCCACCTTCCCCTATTTCCATCTCTTATCCTTTTTTCCTTTACCACGATTGATAACTCTATTTTAGTAGAAGAGTTACATACAACATTTATATTGTTGGGATTCATGATGGATAAACATCTCATTTTTGGGGGAACATCAAATAAAGTGCTACATAGATCTGAAGTGTGTAGAGAATAAATGATGATAGAGATATTCCAGTTTTTCTGACCAATGGGAAATAAATGGAGTCAAGGATGACCCAATTTCTAGTACTCTTCTATAACTGTCCTAATACCATAGTTCTCCTTTTTTATGGACAAATTACAACATGAGAATCAACAAATTCAAAAGTCATAGATAATAAAACCTATATTATATCAATATTTCACCCACTAGAAATATATATATCTACCAGTATCAAGCCCTCTGAGTCTAAACTTTTGAGGAGCCTAAAATCATTCAAGAGTCATCTGTTAGATGTTGATAAGCCATGAAAAGATGAAGATATACAACGGATAAAATAATCATAAAATGATTTGATACTTATATATATTTCTAGAAGAGAAAATCATAACAAATAGATGAATATGGACTATTTAGAGTTCTTTCTTTTCATTTAATAGTCGATAGAGAATAAAAATTCCATAAAATCCTCTTAGGGGGTTGACCCTGATCCAAGCCAACTATTATACATAGATTTTTCTCTCTTATTACTCTTTTATGTGACAGAAATTACCTACTTAAGAGAAACTTCTAATTCCTCATCATCATAGAATCTAGTAGGAGAAAATAATCCATCTAAACTCATGTGCTTAGCTATCGTGAGTTGTGTTTACATATGGATATGAGAGGCTCTATCACTCAATGGCTTTATAAAACCAATAATAAAATTCGTAGTTGTAGAAGTCATTATGGTCACCATTAGATTATAATAACCTAAGTGTTGACCTTAAGTGTTCTCATGACAATGGGGAAATAAATTTGTGATTTATTTTGACTCTGTTTCTATAGGATCATTTCAATTCTCTCATTTATAGGGTATGGTGAGTTGGAGTGAAATAACCAATCATTCAAGCATGATGTGACCCTGGCTGGGATAGAACCTCATCTTGCATAAATATATGAATGCGTAAATTACAAACCACATAGATCAATATATAAATGATAAATAAGAAAAAAATATATTAGAACATTGAACCTAACATAGAATCATAAATATTTTTCTAGTTGTTGTTTTGATAACGCCTAGCTACTTGTGGTTCTCCCCTTACTCAAAAAGCACAATGAAAAGGAAAATTATTAGAGGAAAATCATTACCCACTCCCGTTTCATCTATAAATTGTTCTTATGAAAGACTATAACTCATTATAACTATTCAAAACCATATCTGATGGCACCTTTGTGTGAAACTCCATTTTTTTTGTTTCTTGTCATTGGTCATCTAATGTATATGATGCGGGACTTTCTAATTTCATAGGACATCACCTCTCTACAACTAGTACTTATATGTATTGATATACTAAAATTCTTCCATTCTTCTTGATTTCTATACATCTATTCCCTCCCTATCCCCATTGAAAAAGTGCATGTTTCAATTAACCCCCTCATATACTTATTTACAAACAAGTATTATACCTATATTTTACCAATCTTCTGGTATCAATAAAATTGCCTTACATCAATATTGACATATTGGGTCTCTCTCCAGATTTCATAGTATACTCATTTCTTCTCACGCCTCTGACACCAACTATATAGCTCAGTGCCCTATTCTTTCTCTTAGATTCAGTGAGCCTTTATTATTAGTAGAGAACCCTATGGGACCCTCATTTTTACACTCAATACTCCTTGTATATCAATCATTCCCTTGGTAGAGAAACTCCACACATAGGACTGAGAATCGATATCCTCATGTCATTATCTATCCTAAATGCCTTTCTTTCCCCATTCCATTCTACCTGTGTAACCTATATTTCATTATCATGGGAGAAAACCCCAATCGGTGTAAGAGTGATCCTCTATTTGAAACCCATGATTTTTACCAGCTACTCATCATTTTATATTCTTATGTCATCAATATATATAAGTACGTGTTAGATGATATTTTTCTACCATGAATGATTATAAAGAAGGAATGTGGAAAGCCAATGGATTTGACCTATCATTTAATGATGCCTCTTTCATTGAATAATGTAGGTACATGCCATTTTCTTCAAACAGTTCCAGTTTTGAAATCCCATGTTTTTAGTACACCCCTCTTGTCAAAAGGTCTAATGTCAGTATAATAGAGACTGTAGAATCTAGGACTATGACAAGGATGGATAGAGGTAAGGTATATAAAAGGAATAAAAATGAACAAAACCCAATAATTTTAAAAACCCTTGAATCATATAATGAAAACCTTCTTCCATGACTGTAGAATTCTATGATTCTGAAATAGCTGATGTGTCACGACCCGTCCTCGGGCCCCGTGCTGCGACTACCCCAAGCCCGCCTTCCATAGGCCAGGGGCTGGCGACTAGCACCAAGGCGTGAATCCCGGTAAAAAGGGAAGGCATTTCCTTTGTAATGTAAACAAGCACCACAGAGTAAGAAAGAGGAAAAAGTAAACACTAAGTAAAAACTGAGTACAACTGTAAGTGCAGAAAGTAGGTGGGCCAGTATACAAACCCAAATTGAATGTAAAGTACAACTCGAAAGGGAAAACAACAACTGAAAAGTAAAAGCCGCTACGCTGAGCTTCCCACTGGAAATCCCACCAAAAGGGTGGGTACAAATAGCTCCACTGCTCCACGGGTCCCACCGTCCGCTCCGAGTATATCCCGCTCAGTGATCCACCTTCAGGTACCATCCTGCTCTGCAAGCCACAACCACAATCAGCGTTGTCCGTCGTCTGCATCCAACACTGTAACACCCCGAGCTTCCATGATACGTTTCTCATTTAATAATGCAACAGCTTGCATGGTACGAAAGTTCGAGTTCTAACACACCGCGACTAATCAAAGTAGCCATTATGAATAGTAATAGCCACTTTTTAAAATTATAGAAATTATATATTTCAAAATGGACTTCATTTTTGTATTCGTAATATCGAAATTATCCGATGTTTAATTTTTTGTAACATTCTGAGAACTTCCAATTTTTTATTAATGGTGATAAATACTTAAAACAACTTTTTTAATCAAAATAATTTATTGTGAAAAATTATACTATTTAGTGGTTTTAAAGTATAATTAGAATATATTTTTACCATTTTATCCAATGGTGGTCATTAGAATTAATTTAACATTGAAATTGGACATAAATAATTGCCAATCTTTTGATATAAATTGTTTCTTAAAAACAAGCTATTTGTTGTGAAATAGGGAATTGATTATAAAATTAATTAATGCAACTTATATGTTTGGAATTTTTTAAAATAGACATCATTTTTGAATTCGGAATATCAATTATAGCTTAGGGTGAAATTTTGGCATTGTTCTGAAAAACATCAATTTTTGATGAATAATGAAACCACTAAGTGGAAGTTAAATAACTGATTTTTCATTAAAATGAAATATTACAACTTCTGTGATTTTATTTTCAAAAATCCGACATACATGGTTGTCATTAAGAAGTAAAATGTGGTTCAATGAGATGAAAATAATTTTTGGTGAATAGTAACTTTTAAGTTCTTAATCGCGATTAGAGGTAATTAGTGTAGTTTAAGTTAAAAATAATGTTTTAATAATATGAGATGAGCTTGACACTTGTACTACTCCTATTGGATGAGTAATGGCCGACCACGACAACCCATGGGTCAACTTGGAAACCCCATGGAGCCACTTTAGTTGGAAAATGACATTAATATATATTTTTTTAATGTTAAAATTAAATTGACACAAACATGAGTTGTTTTACTAAAACAGTTTTTAAGTGGGGTTACACAAGTACAAATTTTGACTATAAATATTCATTAGAAACCTAAAAAGATTTCATACATCATAGTATTTGTTTTATAATTTTTAGACATTAAATAAATTAAATTATTTAAGACATCATTATGATGCAGCGATGACCTCATTATTTAACGATTTTAATAAAATGAAAAGATAATGTAAAATACAAGGCATACACTTGTCTAAAGACTATTGGATGTGTATATTTCGAACCCTTATCACCTTATACACGAATTATATAACTGTGGGACCTTTAGAATCCGAGAAATCATTGTATAATAATGTAACATTTCAAACTTTCCAAAAGAGCCCCTCCTCTCCTCTTATAAAAGGCCCCCCACCTCTACCACCTTATTCACACTTTCAAGCAATTTGGCTCGGCCAACATCTGCCCAAATACTCTACCAACTTCCCCCTATTACTCTTAGAAGCCTCACTTTGGGCATAACTATTCCCAAGGAAGCCTTTGCCTCAAATCAAAGAGTGTTACCCATTTTAGAGGTAGTGTTTTCTCTTATGTTCTTTTGTTTTATTTTGCTTTTCCAACCCCCTAAACTCTTTTTATTCTTTTCTTTTGTAACAACACCAGTATCCTCAATATAATAGGATGTTGTTATAAGAAGTATTCGAGCTACACTTACACACACCTACATCTAATGGTTAAAGAACATAATGTTTCTGTGGATGGCGAATTTCTGCCTCACGAAACGATGATTGTTCAAATTCTTTTAACACCTATAATGGTGGCCATTTTGATGACAATATTTTCATATATGATATATATATTATGTTTATGTTTTCCTTATCCTTATGTATTTCTCATTTATGTCATACTTTATGATTTCCATTATGGGTAAACGCGATAATTTCATTTTAGGAAGTGCGGACTACCGCCCCCTCAAAGTGATTTGAATTGTTAATACCATATCTGGGATGTATAAAGGATGGACTAAATGGTATTATACATTATATTATACTGGAATTATATTATACCTTTATATAATTATAACTTCATTCCATTAAATATGAAATAGAAATGAAAGGAGCGTTCATGCGTATGTACGGCTTACCGTCTCCATGAACGGTGCATTTCATTTCATACCTCTAAATGTCATGTAATATTATGAATGAATGTATATACTGGATATATATGAGATATATGATATCTATATCATGAATATAATTCTGGATATAACGGATATTTCACCACATGAATAACTCGTAATTATAAGAAGTCTATTTTTGACTCAAGTACCAAAGATCGACAAAACGACCGTTATTAACTTAAAAAATTACATAATGTTCATAACATTGTAATAAGTGATATAAAAGGGATAATGAACTTGAAAAAGGTTCTTAATAAAGTAGATATTAACTCTAGTTTATTATTCAGGAGGTTAAAGAACGGTCGAGTCAAGTCAGACATGAGGTAAGGGAACTTCTTAACCCAATTTCTATTCTTTGGGTTAATCTCCTACTTTCAAATTATGTCATGATATTATCATGTACTATCTTTTTATTTTTACATTATTTATTTGTAATTATAGTGAATACACATTATATATGTACTTTATTTAAAAAAATGATCTTTTTAAGGACTTCATCTCAATCCCCTTTCATTGAGGCATATTTGGTTTTATACACAACTTTCTTTTATACGGTGTATAAACCCCTTTGACTTTTATGTTTATTCAAAAGAAATCATTTTTATACGAAGAGTTTTGTTAAATGACAAAAGGGAATGTTTTTCTTTCCGTACTTATTCGGCGACAATGACTTCTCCGCCGCCGTGACCATTATTTGAGTTTCGGCTTCCTCTACAAGCCATCATTTTTTTTAATGAAAAATAAATACAATGTTTTAACATTCTTTTATTTTGGTATTGAAAATGGTTTTGAAAGCGTTTTTATTATATCAATGTGTTGTATTGATATCTTGTGATTGAAATGTGGAAATGTTATGTTTCCTTTATGCATGTTTTATGTGATACGATTATGTTATGGTTTATGATATGTTTAAACCTATTCATATGAGGAATGTATTGGACTTAATAAGTGACGGGTGGAGCCCGCTATAGCTCCTCGATGCATCGGTAGGTCTCATGAGACAACTAGACGAGGAATTGGCTGAGGCCCTTTCCCAATTTGATTTATGGTTTTGGACGAGGCCTTAATCATTTTAGACGTCTTGGCCGAGGCCTTGACAAAATGTTTCAGAATGTCTGGCATTATACATTCCCTCATTATGAAAGTGGTTATTGATATTGCATGTGATTATTCGACCAGTAGAATATCCATGTGAATAAGTAAATGTCATTATCTCATTTTACTTTTTCCATATTATGTTGATGTTCAAGTTTAAAAGGCTTTTGATTTTGTTATACATTGCCTTAAATTTTTATGTTTATTTATGAAAGCTTCCGCAATATTGTTATCCTTATTGAGCATCTGAGCTCACCCCTTTCAATGTTTTAATATTTTCCAGGATGTGAAGAAGTATTTTATGAATGAACTGTAGGGATAGTCCGAAGAGGATAAGAGTGTGGACTATAGAGACTATGTTATTATAGTTTTTCACTTTGTGATGTAATGTAACATTTATGAATGTATCTAGTGTTTCCAAGGCTACTAAACTAATCGGTCTTTCGAGACTTGATCTTTTGTGATCATGCCAATGTTACAAAGTAATGCACCGGCTCTGGGTAGCTGGGGTCGGGGCGTTAGAGTTGGTATCAGAGGCAGTTTAGTACTAACCTTGGAAGCTAGATTTAGATAAACTCTGATTAGAGCACATAGCCTAAAGATATACTTTGAGGATTAGTAAAGAAGAACATCCTAGAATTTTGTTATTGTAGAGATTTTGTGAGTTTTCCGAGCAATACATCCCTGTCTGGATACGAGCAGGTAGAGGCGGCTCTGGCACAGATGTACCTAGGGGTAAAACCTGAAAACACCGCTTTGAGCTAGACTCGAACGGGAACTGGTGCACGACAACGAGCCTTGCTGCACTCTTGGTTACGACACTCCCGGGGGATATTCTTAGGATAATTATTATTTTATTTACAAACCACTATGAACGGTTATGAGTATATACTTCCTCAAATAAAACCTTTATATGATTATGGATTATATCTATAAATAGTTCAATTTATGTTAAGTATTTTACAAGTATAGAATTATGTATTTTGATTAATAAACTAATCTAGTTTATGCCATTGTTTAGAAATGGCGCCTAGTGGAAGGAATGGAAACCGTATCAATGCACGCACTCCATGTAGGGATTTCCCTCCTGCTCAAGATAATTATTGTGGATCTGGAGATACAAATGGTGCGGATCAACTTATTACCATACTGGGACAACTCAGTCAAGTTATGAATAATAACCTTACTCGTATGGATCACCCTGATCCACAACGTGGAGGATCAATGTTAGACCGCTTCATGAGGCAACAACCACCAACCTTCAATGGGAGTATAAATCTTGTAGTAGCTGAGCAATGGATAAATTCATTAGAGAAAATATTCCATGCCTTGGGGAGTAGTGAAAGGGAGAAGGTTGTCATGGCAGTTTACCGCCTCACTGGAGATGCCGATCAGTGGTGGTCTCTGATTCAAAACACAAAGGAAGATGATGAATTAACAAACATGGAATGGAAGGAGTTCAAAGATCTTTTCTTAGAAAAATACTTTCCTCGTGACCATCGAGCAGATATGGAAAGGCAATTTCTGAGTCTGACGCAGAAGGAGGATGAGAATGTCGCAAAGTATGAGGCTAACTTTACAAGGTTAGCGAGGCATGTTGCCGATTATATACATAAACCAAGGAGTAAGATTGATCGTTTCTTTGATGGGTTAAAACCATTTCTCTATCGAGCTTTAGTATCACAATCCTTCTCATCATACGAAGATATTGTCTCGTGTGCTATCAAAACAGAAAAGGAATTCTCTAAGTCTTATGACAACAAAGTAAAGCAAGAGAAGAAGAGAACGGTGGAACAAGAGACAGATAAAGGGAAAAAGGGAAAGAAGGATTTTCCATTATGTGATAATTGTGGGAAGAATCACCCTGGTACTTGTCTAAAAGTAATGAGAGTTTGTTATAAATTTGGAGAAAAGGGTCACCAGGCTCGTGATTGCAAGGGAAAGAAAGAGGCTGTCAAAGTTGAATGCTACAATTGTAGGGAAATGGGGAATTATGAAAATGAATGTCCTAAGAGTCAAGGAAACTTACCTCAGAAAAGGCCAAGGGATCAAGGCCAATCTTATGTTGTGACTACAGTTGAAGTAGAATAATTAATGTATTGGTGCTTTTGGGCTCAAGGATTATATTCTTGTTATAAGAATAATGTGATATATATAAATATTGTACTGCAGTACTTTTTGATTTCAGTAAGGTTTTAATATGATTAAGGTAATCGTATTTTTAGTATGTGACAATAAGAGAAACTTTTCTTTGTTTGGGGAATCTGATGTTACAATTGATTTTGGAATTTAGAGACCTTTTAGAGAAACTCTGGACGGAGGTATTTTGGATAACTATTAAGGTTGGAATGGATTAAGTTGATCTTTGGATAGTATTGTTTAAGGTTAAAACATTTCTGAAGATTATTTTTGGAATATTATAATACTATAGTTTTAGGAAAAGGACAACCTGCAGGGTGGGTCATAACCTGACGTGTCGGACAAAGCTGCAGGAATCGAACCCACAACCATAGTGCGACAGGCCTTTATTTCCTACCACTAGCCTACAGGAAGTCCCTGGTTATTACAAAATAATTTTACTAATCTAATTGGTATGTGTTAACATTTGGAACCTTATACAATTAGGATAAGTATAATATCTTTGGGTTCTATTATCTTTTTGAGTGAAAAGTGAGTTGAAGGTTGAAACTCTAATTGTCAAGCATAAATATATATATACCTATCTGTTATTCAATGAATAAATTAATTATTAAACTTTATTAAAGGGATATTAAAACAAAAAAATGTGTTACCCTAATACCTTATGTCTTGTTGAACTGATGATATTTTAAATCAACATAGATTGAAGGCTTTGAGGCCCTCAATTTGACAGTTGATTGTGATTGATGACCTCAATCACTCCCTACAAATATTTACGTTTTTCCTCCAATTATATGTCTCTAATTGCCACCGATGTTCTCCTTATCGAGATCATAATTTGGTGGTGACTTTGTTATTTCCATTTCCCTCTTATTAAGGCTAAATTTTATTAACCTTATTTCCGATGTGGGTTTTCCACAAAGGTATTTTCTATTTTCAACCTTTTATTTTCGAAGAAAAATTTCAAATTGTGAGGACGCAATTTATTGAATGAGGGGAGAATGTAACATCCCGAGCTTCCATGATACGCTTCTCATTTAATAATTCAATAGCTTGCATGGTACGCAAGTTCGAGTTCTAACACACCGCGACTAATCAAAGTAGCCATTATGAATAGTAATAACCACTTTTTAAAAATATAGAAATTTTATATTTCAAAATGGACTTCATTTTTGTATTCGTAATATCGAAATTATCCTAAGTTTAATTTTTTGTAACTTTCTGAGAACTTCCAATTTTTTATGAATGGTGATAAATACTTAAAACAACTTTTTTAATCAAAATAATTTATTGTGATAAATTATAATATTTAGTGGTTTTAAAGTATAATTAGAATATATTTTTACCATTTTATCCAATGGTGGTCATTAGAATTAATTTAACATTGAAATTGGACATAAACAATTGCCAATCTTTTGATATAAATTGTTTCTTAAAAACACGCTATTTGTTGTGACAGCGGGAATTGATTATAAAATTAATTAATGCAACTTATATGTTTGGAATTTTGTAAAATAGACATCATTTTTGAATTCGGAATATCAATTATAGCTTAGGGTGAAATTTTGGCATTGTTCTGAAAAACTTCAATTTTTGATGAATAGTGAAACCACTAAGTGGAAGTTAAATAACTGATTTTTCATTAAAATGAAATATTACCACTTCTTTTATTTGATTTTCAAAAATCCGACATACATGGTTGTCATTAAGAAGTAAAATGTAGTTCAATGAGATTAAAATATTTTTTGGTGAATAGTAACTTTTAAGTTCTTAATCGCGATTAGAGGTAATTAGTGTAGTTTAAGGTAAAAATAATGTTTTAATAATATGAGATGAGCTTGAAACTTGTCCTACTCCTATTGGATGAGTAATGGCCGACCAAGACAACCCATGGGTCAACTTGGGGACCCTATGGAGCCAATTAAGTTGGAAAATGACATTAATATATATTTATTTAATGTTAAAATTAAATTGACACAAACATGAGTTGTTTTACTAAAACAGTTTTTAAGTGGGGTTACACAAGTCCAAATTTTGACTATAAATATTCATTAGAAAGATAAAAAGATTTAATACATCATAGTATTTGTTTTATAATTTTTAGACATTAAATAAATTAAATTATTTAAGACATCATTATGATGCAGTGATGACCTCATTATTTAACGATTTTAATAAAATGAAAAGATAATGTACAATCCAAGGCTTACACTTGTCCAAAGACCATTGGATGGGTATATTTAGAACCCTTATCACCTTAGTCAGAAATTATATATGTTTGGGACCTTTAGAATCCGAAAAAGCGTTGTATAATAATGTAACATTTCAAACCTTCCAAAAGAGCCCCTCCTCTCCTCTTATAAAAGGCCCCCACCTCTTCCACCTTATTCACACTTTCAAGCCATTTGGCTCGGCCAAACTCTGCCCCAATACTCTCCCAACTTCTCCCTCTTACTCCTAAAAGCCTCACTTTGGGCAGAACTCTTCCCAAGGAAGCCTTTGCCTCAAATCAAAGAGTGTTACCCGTTTTAAAGGTAGTGTTTTCTCTTATGTTCTTTTGTTTTATTTTCCTTCTCCAACCCCATAAACTCTTTTATTATTTTCTTTTGTAACAAAACATGTATCCTCAATATACTAGGATGTTGTTATAAGAAGGATTCGAGCTACACTTACACACACCTGCATCTAATGGTTAAAGAACATACTGTTTTTGTGGATGGTGAATTTCTGCCTCACGAAACGATGATTGTTCAAATTCTTTTAACACCTATAATGGTGGCCATTTTGATGACACTATTTTCATATATGATATATATATATTATGTTTATGTTTTCCTTATCCTTCTGTATTTCTCATTTATGTCATACTTTATGATTTCCATTATGGGTAAACGCGATAATTTCATTTTAGGAAGTGCGGACTACCGCCCCCTCAAAGTGATTTGAATCGTTAATACCATATGTGGGATCTATAAAGGATGGACTAAATGTTATTATACATTATATTATACTCGAATTATATTATACCTTTATATAATTATAACTTCATTCCATTAAATTTGAAATAGAAATGAAAGTAGCGTTCATGCGTATGTACGACTTACCGTCTCCATGAACGGTGCATTTCATTTCTTACCTCTAAATGTCATGTAATATTATGAATGAATGTATATAATGGATATATATGAGATATATGATATCTATATCATGAATATAATTCTGGATATAACGGATATTTCACGACATGAACGACTCGTAATTATAAGAAATCTATTTTTGACTCAAGTACCAAAGATCGACAAAACGACCGTTATTAACTTAAATAATTACATAATGTTCATAACATTGTAATAAGTGATATAAAAGGGATAATGAACTTGAAAAAGGTTCTTAATAAATTAGATATTAACTCTAGTTTATTATTCAGGAGGTTAAAGAACGGTCGAGTCAAGTCAGACACGAAGTAAGGGAACTTCTTAACCCAACTTCTATTCTTTGGGTTAATCTCCTACTTTCAAATTATGTCATGATATTATTATGTATTATTTTTTTATTTTTACATTATTTATTTGTACTTATAGTGAATAGACATTATATATGTACTTTATTTAAAAAAAATGATCTTTTTAAGGACTTCGTCTCAATCCCCTTTCATTGAGGCATATTTGGTTTTATACACAACTTTCTTTTATACGGTGTATAAACCCCTTTGACTTTTATGTTTATTCAAAAGGAATCTTTTTTATACGAAGCGTTTTGCTAAATGACAAAAGGGAATGTTTTTCTTTCCGTACTTATGCGGTGACAACGACTTCTCCGCCGCCGTGACCATTATTTGAGTGTCGGCTTCCTCTACAAGCCATCATTTTTTTTAATGAAAAATAAATACAAAGTTTTAACTTTCTTTTATTTTGGTATTGAAAATGGTTTTGAAAGCGTTTTTATTATATCAATGTGTTTTATTGATATCTTGTGATTGAAATGTGGAAATGTTATGTTTCCTTTATGCATGTTTTATGTGATACGATTATGTTATGGTTTATTATATGTTTAAACCTATTCATATGAGGAATGTATTGGACTTAATAAGTGATGGGTGGAGCCCGCTATAGCTCCTCGAAACATCGGTAGGTCTCATGAGACAACTAGACGTGGAATTGGACGAGGCCCTTTCCCAATTTGATTTATGATTTTGGCCGAGGCCTTAATCATTTTAGACGTCTTGGCCGAGGCCTTGACAAAATGTTTCAGAATGTCTGGCATTATACATTCCCTCATTATGAAAGTGGTTATTGATATTTCATGTGATTATTCGACCAGTAGAATATCCATGTGAATAAGTAAATGTCATTATCTCATTTTACTTTTGCCATATTATGTTGATGTTCATGTTTAAAAGGATTTTGATTTAGTTATACATTTCCTTAAATTTTTATGTTTATTTATGAAAGCTTCCGCAATATTGTTATCCTTACTGAGCATCTGAGCTCACCCCTTTCAATGTTTTAATATTTTCTAGGATGGGAAGAAGTATTTTATTAATGAACTGCAGGGATAGTCCGAAGAGGATAGAAGTGTGGAATATGGAGACTATGTTATTATAGTTTTTCACTTTGTGATGTAATGTAACATTTATGATTGTATCTACGGTTTCCAAGGCTACTAAACTAATCGGTCTTTCGAGACTTGATCTTTTGTGATCATGCCAATGTTACGAAGTAATGCACCGGCTCTGGGTAGCTGGGGTCGGGGCGTTACAAACACAACGTAGTGCGGGCATAGCCCGTGCAGGGGTGAGTATAAGCTACTCAGTAGGGACCCCGAGACCCCTGAAGGTCTCCCAAAATCCACAAAGGATAATCCACAAAGGAAAGATACAATCACGAAGTAACAACCAGCACTGCTTAGGTATATGCCCATACATATACCTAAGTCATCAATTCCAGTACACTCCAACCTCTGATTTCAAGTACAACCCAGTCCACACAGGAAAGTATATGTATTCCACACAGGAAAGAAAAACGTAATCCACACCGGATAGCACAACACAATCCATGTAGGAAAGCAAATATGATTCAGCTCACACAGGTATACTTTTTCGAAAGACGATAGAGATGATCATTGATCCATCTAAGTCGTCGGACCCACAAAGGATCGATAGGTACTAACCCCCGCGAAGACCCACACAGGATTAGACCCACACAACATCTGTAGGTACTGGCTCACACAGAACCGCTGAGCGCTGATCCACACAGGATCAGACCCACACAGGATCGGTAGCACTGATCCATACAGGATCGCTGAGTGCAGAAGTTGTCGTCGTCGTATCCACTGAGGATCTCTTCACAGTCGTCGTTACAGTCATAGTAGCAATCGCAGCCAGCTCTAGGGTTCCCGCACACAGCAAGCTCGTTCGGGAGGGTCCGCTCCACGAGCTGAGAGGCTGATATATCAACTATCACATAGTCCATAATTGATGTATCCAAAAGTTCCGTATCGTCAACAGGAACTCAACGTCGCAGACGACGCGTCAATCGGACGCCCGGTCTGAGAGTTATTGGCTTTTTCATCCCAGGGGCCCGGTTGGTTTTTAAGACAAAACCAACCCGGCCATACTCCAGCTGCATCTAAATCTCGGGCGGAGTATGCGAAAAGATCCGTCTCACTAAGAGGAACTCAACAAAGTTGACGGCACGTCAATCGGACGTCCGTAGCTCAAGATATGAGCGTTTCCGCTCCGAGGGCCCGGTTGGTTTCGTGTATGAAACAACCCGGTCGAACTCAAAGTATTCTGAAACCTTGAGTGCGATGTGTCGAAACGACCGTCTCATTCTAAGGATCGTGTCGCCACTGACGGCGCGTCGATCGGAGGTCTTTAGCCCATGTTATGGGCATTTGAACCCAAACGGTCCGAAAATGGGGGTTTCGGGCCCGGACCGACCCGGCCTGAGACCCCCCCGGTCGGCCCGAACCGGGTCGACCCGCCCCGGTCCGACCGACCCTGCCCGGCATGGCCCAGCCCGGCGCAGCCCGACGCGGCCCAGCCGGGCGCGGCGCGGCGCGGCCCGACGCGGCCCGCCCTGGCGGACAGGCCTGGCGGCCGGTCCGGCTGGGCACAGCGCGCCCAGCGCGCTGCCAGCTCGGCCTTCGGCCGAGCTGTTGGAAAAAGGAGGGGCGCCTATGCCCCTTGACTAACCGCGGCCCCCCTCATTTATGGGGGGCCGTTTGAAGCCGGCCGGGGGAATTAAATTCCCCCAGCTTCCCCCTTTCCGGCAGGCTCGACCTGGCCGGCCGGTTCCTTCTCAACGGGACCGGCGGTGGCCGGTCCCCTTCTAGCTCCGACACCGGCGGCCCGGCTGGCCGCCGGTCACCTTGCTCCACCACGGCCCGGAACTGGCCGCGGCCCTTGTTGTCCGGCGCGGTGCGACGGCACCACGCCCCTCCGCCGCGGCCCCGCTTCGGTCGCGGCATCTTCGGTTTTCTTCGACGCGGCGCGACGGCGTCGCGTTCTTAACATCGTTCCACGGTGCGGCGCGACGGTGCCGCGCATTTTCCTTTCTCTTGAATCTGTGTGGTGTGACGACACCACGCCTTCCTGTACCAATCCACAAAGGAATCAATCATGAAAATAAGGAGGAGGGCCAGCCGTGTTTGTGCGTTCGACCCCCTCGCGTTATTCGATAACAATAGGTTTTAAAATTTCACGAATAAATTCAGGAATGCAACACGAACAAAAGAATTAATTACAATCCCCTACCTCGGTTTCAAGAATGGTGCACGTCAACGAGCCGGGGAAGACAAACGTCACGGAGGTTGGTCATCGCGGAAAAAGAACGTCGACGTCGCGTAGCGAGGATTCGAAGTCGTTGACGGAGATTTCGTCGTGGAAAACCGTCGCGGAAGAGACGATGCGGAAAAAGAACGTCGCGTCGTGGATACGGCATTGCAGAAGACGAATGTCGATTCCGTTGTCGTCAAGGCGCGTCCGAAGAGGAAACATCGTTGGAAGAAGACTTCACGTTTTTCGGCGGAGATGTTATTCGTTGAAGAACGGTGTTCTTCGCGTTCTTCGTCGAGGATGAAGAAGAAGAAGAATTAACGCTTCCCAATCCTCTCAAGGTGGAAAAACTCTAACAATAATAAAATAAGACCAAGTCTTATTTTATTAACACAACCTAAACATTTGAATTTCAAGAGTTTGAAATTAAGTAACTCAATTTATTAATTATAACAAGTTGTAAAAAATTAATGAAAGTGAGTTAATGGGGAGTTAGGAAAGTGAGGGGTTAAGAGAGTTAAGGGATTTGAAAAGGTGGGGGTTGTGTGGGCCCCACCCTTTCAATTATTCACACATGGGAAGTTGGGTGGATGTGGGCCCCACCACCAACTTCCCATGGGATAAAATAACCACTTTGATAAGAAATAAAATTGATTCAACAATTTTATTTTCTTTTTAATTAAACCCCATTAAATAACTTATTCTCCCGCACAAACACAACTACGATAAAGGTTCCCTTATGCAATTACCGGCGTTACGAGTTCATCGGTGCCCTCGGAATTCGATTCCGAGCACCGGTTCAAAAGTTAGAAATCCTCGCTCGTTCGTTCATTGAACGTACCCGAGCCAAACTTCGAAAATTGATTCTGGACACACCGGACCTCGGAATCAGGTGCCGTCAAAAACCGCGCTCTTGTAAAATTCCAAAGAAAATTACGAAAAAATTTCCCTTGAATTTTATGGGTCTTTACATTACTCCCACCTCAGGGATTTACGTCCCCGTAAAGATACATCATAAATAGGGAAACGAATGTGGGTACTGGGCACGCATCTGAGCCTCCCGCTCCCAAGTGCTCTCCTAGAGGTTCACGTGCTGCCATCTGATGCACGCTAGAGGAATCGACCATCCACGTAGGACCCGCTCCTGTCGATCCTCGATCTCCATCGGGACCTCCGTAAAAGTCGCCCCATCGTCAACGTCAAGCTCCCCATGGTCAATGATGTGCGTCGGGTTGTGCACGTATCTCCTCAGCTGAGATACGTGGAAGATGTCGGGCACCCGGTGCAACTGAGGCGGTAGAGCCAGACGATAAGCCACCTCGCCAATCCTACTGAGAACATGGAAGGGTCCGATGAAGTGCGGAGATAACTTGCCACCTCGGCCAAATCTCTGTAATCCACGTCGAGGTGAGACACGCAAGAAGGCGCGGTCGCCATCCTCGAACTCTAGTGGCCTCTTCCTCCTGTTAGCGTATGACTTCTGCCAGATCTGAGCTGTCCTCATCCACTCCTGGATGACCTGGACCTTCTCTATCGTGGCCTGGACCATCTCCGGTCCCACAAGTGCTGACTCCCCAGGGTCTGTCCAGCACAAAGGAGATCTGCAAGGTCATCCGTACAATGCCTCGTACGGTGCCATCCCGATGGTGGAGCGGTAGCTGTTGTTGTACGCAAACTCCACAAAGGGTAGGTGGTCCTCCCAGATACGACCAAAGCCGAGGACACATGCGCGGAGCATGTCCTCGAGAGTCTTAATGGTCCTCTCCGTCTGACCATCCGTCTGAGGGTGAAAGGCGGTGCTCAAACGTATCTGCGTCCCAAACGCCTCCTACAACCCCTTCCAAAGCCGGGAAGTAAAGCGAGCATCTCAATCAGAGACGATAGATGATGGAACACCGTGAAGCCGAACAATCTCCTAAATGTAATGTCTTCCCAAGCTCTCCACTGAGCCCTGCTCTCTGATGGGTAAGAAGTGAGCCGACTTGATGAGTCGGTCGAAAATCACCCAGATGGAGTCGTGACCTCTGGAAGTGTGTGGATGTCCAGTCACGAAGTCCATAGATATCCCGTCCCACTTCCACTCTGGGACCTCCAAGGGTTGTACCAAGCCTGCTGGTACCTGATGCTCTGCCTTCACCTACTGGCAGAAGAGGCATCGAGAAATGAACTCTGCCACAGCCTTCATTATGCCTTGACACCAGTGCTGTCGTCTGAGATCCTGGTACATCTTCGCCACTCCAGGATGTACCGCTAAAGGAGAAGTTTGAAACTCTCTCAGCACCTACTCTCGTAAAGATACTGGTACCAAGGTACATCCTTTGAAAAGGATGTCGCGCTCTGCTCCAATGAGAAACCATCAGGTGCGTATCCTGAGGATATCTGTGCACGCCGCGTCTCATAGTCAGCGTCCCCACGCTGTGCCTCTCTGACCCGCTGTAGTAGTGGAGGAGTGAATATGAGAGACTGATGGAAGGATTCTCCATCTCTATCCACGAAGGATATCTGCAAAGAGGCATGCTGCTCTGTCACCTCCTCAAGCAGCTGAATGCCCGTCCTCCTGATGAGAGCATCGGCTACCACGTTCCCCTTCCCAGGAGTATAGAATATCTCAAAGTCATAGTCCTGGAGGAACTCGAGACATCGTCGCTGTCTCAGGTTCAGGTCCTTCTGCGAGAAGATGTACCTGAGACTCTGATGGTCAGAAAAGACTGTAAAGTGCTCGCCCATCAAATAGTGTCGCCATATCTTCAGAGCGAAGACCAATGCTGCTAACTCCAGGTCATTGGTAGCGTAGTTTTGCTCATGCGGCCTCAACTGATGTGATCCATAGGCGATCACTGCCCGCTCCTGCATCAGGACACAACTGAGTCCGGTCCCTGATGCATCGTAGTAGACTACGTACCCTACTCCCTCCTCAGGCAACCTCAAGATAAGTGCGCTGGTCAATGTCTGTCTCAGCTCCTAGAAGCTCTGCTGACATCTGTCTGACCACACGAAGGGTTTCCCCTTCTTTTTCAATGTTGAGAGTGGTGCCACAACTCTGGAGAAGTCTGGCACAAATCTCCGGTAGTATCCATCTAGTCCCAAGAAACTCCGCACCTCCGTCATGCTCCTGGGTGGCTCCCAAGCTAGTACTACCTCGATCTTCGCAGCATCCACTGCAACTCCCTCCTCAGAGATGACGTTCCCCAAGAAGTGGAACTCACGTATCTAGAACTGACACTTCGAGAGCTTACCAAAAATCTGGTGCTCTCAAAGTGTCTCTAGTACAACCCGTAAGTGGTAGGCGTGCTCCTCCTCAGTCGTCGAGTAAATCAAAATGTTGTTGATGAAGACCATGACAAATCAATCGTGGTAAGGCTGAAAGATCCTGTTCATGAGGGCCATGAACACTACTGGAGCATTGGTTACGCCGAATGGCACAACCAAGAACTCATAGTGGCCATACCGACATCTGAAGGCCATCTTTTGCACGTCCTCGTCTCGAACTCCGAGTTGATGATAGCCTGACCTGAGGTCTATCTTCGAGAACCACCGTGCTCCCTTAAGCTGATCAAATAGGTCATCAATCCTAGGTAGTGGATACTTTTTCCTCACTGTCACCTAGTTCAGGCGACGATAGTCGATACAAAATCGCAAGCTCCCATCCACCTTCTTGGCGAACAATATCGGGGAAGCCTAGGGTGAAACACTGGGTCAGATGAACCCCTTTCCCTGCAAGTCCTCCAACTGTACCTGCATCTCTCGAAGCTCAGCGGGGGCCATCCGATATGCTGGAGATGATATCGGGGATTTCCCAGGTAACAGGTCAATATAAAAGTCTACCTCTCTGCGAGGAGGTAACCCTGGAACGTCGTCGGGAAAAACGTCCGCAAACTGATCCACCACTGCAGGAAATCCAGGACTCCGCACGTCAACTGCTCCTAGGATGAGGCTAGCCAACTGATGAGTGATGGGGTGTCCTCTCCTCCGCAGAAGTACATCCTGTGCTGCAAAGGCTCCCTTCTCGCTGGTGAAGGTGAACTTGCTCCCGTCGGTGCGTACACATCGCACCTTGCGCCTAAAACAGTCAATTTGTGCATGTACCGTAGACAACCAATCCATGGCCAAGATGATGTCGTAAGTCCTCGATGTCGCTACAAGAAGATCCCAGCCGAAGCTCTCACCTCTTAGAGTAAGATCACACTACCGGAACCAGTGCTTATTCGTCAAGTCTTCTCCCGTAGGAGTGTCTAGCCGTAAGGATCGAGCCAACGGCTCTGTCGGAATCTCCGAGCTCCGAACAAGGGCAGCGGCTATGAAAGAGTGACTCGCTCCTGTGTCTATAAGTACTGTAGCAAGGGTGGAATAGACACAGATAGTCCCGCGAATAATCTCGGGCGCGTCGTGGTCGTAGGCCTCCGCTGGCTAGAGTTGTGCCTGTCTCTGCCCACCACCTCCCTGTGGTCGGGGTGGACCTCCTGGTGGTGGTGGTGGTAGAGCCTCAAAGTGTCACCCACCACCTGCTGCTCGGACAGCTCCTCTGCCTCATCCACCTCCTCCATGCGGACCGCCACAGTCAACCCTCTACTTCTGCCTCGGTGGTCCCTCAACCGTCTGCTGCTGCTCGGCACGGCGGGTCGGGCAGTCACGAGCCATGTGGCCCTGCCCACCGCACGAGTAGCACTGTCTGTATCTAGAAAGACTGACTCCGCGCTGTGTACCTCGCACTGCTGAGCCAGTGTCCTAAGGTCGTCTGCCTGAGGGTCTGGTCTGCCTGGACCCAAGAGTCATCCTTCGACTACCTGCTGTAGAAGACTCTGCTACGTGCTGCCCTGCGGTGGGTCTCGGGGCTGGTGTAGACTCAGCAAGGAAGCTCTCGATCAAAATGGCCCGCTCCAGTACTCCTTTCTGAGTCAGAATGGTGAGGGAGATCATTGATGCCCTGATCTCGTGTCTCAATCCCTGCTCAAAGGTCCGGGCCTGGAAGAATGGGTCCCGAACCATGTCGGTTGAGTAGCGCGAGAGATCAGTAAATCTCGTCGAGTACTGAGCGACCGTCATGTTGCCCTGTCGGAGCTGAAGAAGCTCCTGAATGCGCACCGCACGGAGGGGGCTGGGACGAACTCTGAGCGGAAGAGGCTCTCAAAATCCATCCAAAGTAGAGATGCCTCATCGTGCACCTGTAGCATCAAGCTCCACCATCGGCCCGCTGCTGTGTGCAGTAGGCTCGCAGCGAGTATCACCATGAGGTCTGCTGGTGTCCTCACTAACCGAAACACACGTACCACTGCCTCCAGCCAGTCCTCGGATGCCTGGGGGTCCGTCTCCCCACGGAACCTGGGTGGTCGCTGGCACTGGAACTCATGCAATGTGCTGAGGAGACGTGCATCGTCAGCGGCTGGTGCTGGAAGTATCGGTGGCTCGGCGGGTAAAGCTACCGCCGGTGCCACTGCTGACAAAGGGCCCTGCACCGAGGCCTCGTCGCTCGGTGGGCTGTCATCACGCTCGACTCTCGGAACCCTAGCTGGTTGCCGTCGTTGGGCCATCCTGAAAAGGAAACAGGTCCACCACGGTCAGAACAATATACCGGGTGAGCTGATAAAAAGTAATCACAAAGAAAACTTGAAACACACATGCAATCAATGTTTTCGTGCATTAAGTCGGAAATCAGAAGTTAGGGTCCTGGTGTACGGATACGTCGGCCTCCGCACCAACACTGGACTCCCTGGAATGATAACCACACTCAATATTCTAAACACTATTGCTTCACATAGAAAAGATCAGAGTTCGTGGTAGAACCGAACTCCTCTGATACCAATTTGTCACGACCCGTCCTCGGGGCCCGTGCCGTGACTACCCCAATCCCGCCTTCCATAGGCCAGGGGCTGGTGACTAGCACCAAGGTGTAAATCCTGGTAAAAAGGGAAGGCATTTCCTTTGTAAAGGAAACAAGAACCACAAAGTAAGCAAGTGGAAAACGTAAACAATAAGTAAAAACTGAGTACAACTGTATGTGCGGAAAGTAAGTGGGCCAGTATACAAACCCAAACTGAAAGTAAAGTACAACTCGAAAGGGAAAACAGCAACTGAAAAGTAAAATCCACTACGCCGAGCTGTCCACTAGAAATCCCACCTAAATGGTGGGTACAGATAGCTCCACTGCTCCACGGGTCCCACCGTCCACTCCGAGTACGTCCCACTCAGTGATCCACCTCCAGGTACCATCCTGCTCTGCAAGCCTCAACCACAATCAGCGCTATCTGTCGTCTGCAACCAACACAACATAGTGCGGGCATAGCCCGTGCATGGGTGAGTATAAGCTACTCAGTAGGGACCCCGAGGCCCCTGAAGGTCTCCCAAAATCCACAAAGGATAATCCAAAAAGGAATGATACAATCACGAAGTAACAACCGACACTGCTTAGGTATATGCCCATACATATACCTAAGTCATCAATTCCAGTACGCTCCAACCTCCGAGCCCAAGTACAACCCAGCCCACACAGGAATGTATACGTTTTCCACACAGCAAAGCAAAAAGTAATCCACACAGGATAGCGAAACACAATCCATATAGGAAAGCAATCATGATTCAGCTCGCACAGGTAAACTTCTTCGAAAGATGATAGAGATTATCACTGATCCACCTAAGTCTTCAGAACCACAAAGGATCGATAGGTACTAACCCCCGCAAAGACCCACACAGGATCGGACCCACACAGGATCTGTAGGCGTTGGCCCACACAGAACCGCTGAGCGCTGACCCACACAGGATCGGCCCCAAACAGGATCGGTAGCACTGATCCACACAGGATCGCTGAGTGCTGAAGTCGTCGTCGTCGAGTACATTGAGGATCTCTGCACAATCATCGTCGCAGTCACAGTAGCAGTCGCAACCAACTCTAGGGTTCCCGCACACAACAAACTCGTTCGGGAGGGTCCGCTCCGTGAGAAGAGAGGCTGATACATCAACTATCACATAGTCAGAGTTGATGTATCCAAAAGTTCCATATCGTCAACAGGAACTCAAAGTCGCAGACGGCGCGTCAATCGGATGCCCGGTCTGAGAGTTATTGGCTTTTTTGTCCCAGGGGCCCGGTTGGTTTCTAAGGCAAAATCAACCCGACCGTACTCTACCTGCGTCCAAACCTCAGGCAGAGTATTCCAAAAGATCCGTCTCACTAAGAGGAACTCAACAAAGTTGACGGCA